>JALAZF010000133.1:8677500-11214693 GCA_022829125.1 Lathyrus tuberosus
GAAGAAGTATGCCCTATTACAAAAACAATTATGATAGATAGATTTTAGAGAATTTTTTAATATAAAAAAATGAACTCTAGAGACAGAAAAAATAAGTTTTTCAAATGTTGGACTAAACTTTTTGAAAAAAAAAAAAAGAAAAAAAAAAAGGTGTGTTAAGATTTTTCTTATTACAATACCTTGAATTATATTTGCTTGAAGGGAAAAACTTAATTTAAAGTCTAACATGATTAATATGATGTTTGGATCGAGAAGAATACATAATGTACTTCCTTTGAGAGTTTATTTCTCATTGCAGAACAAAAGTTTCTTTGATGGGTTAATGGAGAATTAGGTAAGTGATGTTTTGGATTTGAGATTTTAGGTGGAAGTGTTTATTCCTTGTCTTGAAGAAAGAGTTGTTTGTGGAATTAATGAGTTTAATGGAGGAAGTGATTATGTAAGGCCGGCGGGATAGCCAAGTTTGGATCCGCGGACCCTCTGAAGCTTTTTGGTGAGGTGTGCCTATGATAGTGTTTCTTCTATGGCGTATGTCTAATCAATTGATCCTAGGATTGACTAGGGTTTAGAAGAGTTGGGGTCTTCTAATGTGGTGGTATTTTCTTAATAGATGTTACAAGATAGACTATCGATCTGACATAATAGTTTTAGATGTCAAATTATGTATGATGCGATTGTTGGACATGTGACTCCATACGCAAGAGATGAGGTGAATTATGGAGGTTTGAAAAACGTTGGTTGAAAATAAAATCATTTGAAATATAAGAGTTTGAAAACATTTTGTAAAACAAATGAATAAATAGGCAGCGAAAAAACCAAAGGCAAGAAAATTATTAGAAAGTAAAAGAGATAGGGGAAAGAGAAGAACGTCATAGAATTATACAAGTTTGGCCTAGAACGACCTATTCATGTCCCCAAAAATTATTATTGAGAGTGTCTAATAAACTTGAAAGGCTTAGAAGGATTTGCACACGAACCTTCTTATACAAGAAAATAAAGTTTTAAGACTAACTTCTAATCAAACAATGAACAAGGCATAGAGAAATTAGTCTCCCAACCTAACAGGGGTTTTTCCAAACCTGATCTCGAACCAAGATGGAATTTTGAGTTGGCTATAATCAAAACCGAACCAATATTTTGAACAGGCTGACTAGGAACCAAGATAAGGTTCTAACCGGACTTATCTCAAACATACTAAGCTTTTATACTAACATAAATTCAAGAACCAATAGATATTTTAATCCGGATGATCTCGAATCAATAAAGCTTTTAACCTGACTGAGCTCAAGAACAGTTGTGAAAATTTTACTTGCTGATCTTCGCAAACCAAAAGATTGATTTTTCTTCAAGGCAAAACTCACAAACCAAATGGAAACTTCCTAATCAATCCCCCAAAAAATACAAGATCTTTTACTAGCTTAGCTCGAAACCAACCAACTTCCTAAGAAAGGATATTTTACGCAAGAGATAATACACTATTGGTAAATTACAATTTAACCCTGACCCAGAACAATGATCCTCACTTAGACTCAAGAATACTATGAAGCACTATGGCTAAATATATGTGAGAAAATGATATATTTTGAGAAATGATTATAGAAATGAAAAGTGATATTTAAACTCGTTTTTTGGATGTGAAAAAGTGATAGAAAAGCTTTCTATTTATAGGTCAGGATATGGTATAAATTTGGAAACAGTCAATGGGGTAAATCATTGTTATTATCTATTAGGCTAATTGATTATAGACCTTAAATAATCAATTATTAAGGCCAAAAATGGAAAGTTTTTTATATATAGTTGTTACCAATCATTAAGATACTGTCCCAATCAATTTAGACTCAACCACGCAACTCATAATAGATTAGGTCAATGGTATATTCGATTATTTAGTTGAAAACGGTCTTCCAATCAATCAGACACTCTCATAATCAACTGGCTATGCCTAAAAAACATTTTTAGGTGGTTTGAATAAAATATTGATAGACTTCTCAAATGTTTTTAATGTGTGTGTGCGTGTGTGTGTTATTTACAAATATTATTTCTAGAAATACCTTTGTGTCTTTACAAGGCATTGATCAGTTAGAACACTACTACGAAAAACCCATTTAACGACGCCAGGTTTACCACGGATTCGTATTCCACCGTTGTAATAGGTTAAAAAATTTATAACGTCATATTTAACGACGGTTGTACTAAATAACCGTTGTAATAAAAGCTGTGTAACAAGCTTCGATTCCCAGCTACTACATTTGTTTCTTCCATATTTTTACATTTTAAACACGCTTGTATTAAAACACCGTTGTAATACATGTAACAAGCTTCGATTCCCAGCAACTATATTTTTTGTCATATTTTTATATTTTAAATATATATTTTATTTCTTTTGTTAGTGTTACGGGGATTTAACCTCAAAACTCAAAATTCATCATTGTTTTTCTTTTAAACATATATTTTATTTCTTTTGTTAGTGTTTTTAAGTGCAAGAGAATAGTATATATAACTTTAAAAATAAAACTGTAGGAGATGAGCATATATAAAATAACATTTTATTAAGATTCCATTAAGAAGAGTACATTGATAATCATATTACATATATTTATCAATGTCAGAGCCCATAGCTGCAAATGCATCTTCATAATCCAGACATCTTTCCTCACTCCCCTCATCGGAATCATAATAAACAGTCCTCATTTTCTTCTTTATCTTTTTCTTCTTCAGCTTCTTCTTCTTCTTCTTATCCTTCCTTACCCTTAAGGCATCCCTGACGTTGGCCGCTGGTTGGACCTCCTCAATTGGCGCCTGACGTTCCTCATTGGTGATGTTTCTAGCATTCTCATTTGTAGAACTCATTGTTACGAAGAATATATTATGTAGAAATGTAAAGTTGTCTATTTATAGATGAGGTTGAAGATGAAAAGTCTGATAGTTTAATGCTTGCAATGATGATAACTTGTAAATGGTTGATATTCTGGAATGATATTTTTTGAAAAACGGAGAAAATTTTAAATCATTATGGCCAGAGTGTTCTCTACTCCGGAAAGAGCAAGGGTTATAATATTACAACGGTTAGTAATAATAACCGTAGTGATACCCCTTATACTTGGTACAAAGTTCGACTCCAGGCAACAACATTTTTCTATTTTACGTAATTATAGAAAAATGTTGTTTCCTGAAGTCGAACCTTGTACCAATTATAAGGGCTATCGCTACAGTTAATATAACTAACCGTTGTGATATTATTAAAATAATATATATACTTATCATTACGGTTGTTTTAGAAAACCGTTGTGAAATATTTACCTATAGAAGGGGATTAACTTTCTATTATTGACAGTAGCGCCGTTTCCTTCACAGCGAAACCCTAGCACCCATTTTTGGCAACAAACTTCATCTTTTTATAGAATCCGCGAAAAGAAATACAAGAAGTATGAAGCTTTTGATTTAAGCTTCTTCCTCCTTGTATTTCTTCTTGCAGAATCTAAAACTAGATGAACATGGTGATGGTGCTGGCGGTAGCAAGCGTAATGTACATATTGTTTATGAAAAATAAGGTATTCTTCTACTTCAATCTTTTTGTTAGATAGTTCCCATTATCTCGTTTGCTTCATGTTGTTTTTGTTGATTGTTCTCATTTTGTGCAGATTTGACTTCAATGCTTCACAAGCAATGTGAACTTCATTGTAATGGCACAGTCCCACTTCTTAGGATTTTGTTTTAACTTTTGGTAGTTTTGTTTTGAATACTAACTAATTTTCTTCATTGCTTCCCACTTCTTAGGGTTTGTTTCACATGGTGATAATGATAGTGGTACATATATATATGAATTCATTCTGATAAGGTACATATATATGAATTCATTCTGATATTGTATATGAAATTTAGTTTATTATATACTATGTATATTGTTTGTTTCACTACCCTTTTATTGAAAATGCAATCAGTTAAATTGATATAGAACATTAGTTTATTATATACTATGTATATTGTATATAGTTAAATTGAATACTAACTAATATTCTTCATTGCTTCCCACTTCTTAGGGTTTGTTTCACATGGTGATGATGATGGTGGTACATATATATGAATTCATTTTTATAAGGTACATATATATGAATTCATTCTGATATTGTATATGAAATTTAGTTTATTATATACTATGTATATTGTTTGTTTCACTATCCTTTTATTGAAAATGCAATCAGTTAAATTGATATAGAAACTTATAATCTGAAAATTAAGATGTATTTGAAAACTAACATTTATCATGTCAATGTTTTTCGAATTGCATCCATTTCATTTAGCACATTTAATGTTCCTTAACATAAAATTTATGGTCTAATGGTCCATATGCTTCAATTCATCGATATATTTTATTATAGTTTACCTCATCGTCGTCACTAATCATCGTGGTTGTTAAGATCATGATTGTTATGATGATAAAATCGCGATGATTTTTGGCGATGATGAGGTAAACTATAATAAAAGATATCGATGGATTGAAGGAAACCGACCATTGAACCATAAATTTTATGTTAAAGAACATAAAATGTGCGGAATAAAATGGATGCAATTTGGAAAATAGTTGTGTGTTTAAGTTGGTTTTCAAGAACAGTTTAATTTTCAGATTATATAGTTCTTTACCAATTTTAATGGTTGTATTTCTTTAATTAGGTGTATGGTAAAACAAGTAATATACATTTGTATTTAATAAACTAAGGGTACATTCCACAACGGTTGAGACACATAACCGTTGTGATAGTTAATATATATTACAACAGTTGATACTCATAACCGTTGTGATAGTTAATATATATTACAATGGTTGAAATACCTAACCGTTGCAATATAACGCGCACTTCCAGAATACAACAACGGTTTTCAGACCGTTGTAGAAACAGCGAACTTACAACGACAATCTACATAACAACGCCTTCGCCCACGTCATTATATGTCATTCCCAACCGTTGTGGGTTTTTCGTAGTAGTGGAAGAACATGATCATATGAGCTTTCACACTTCCTCTATTTCATAACATTGAATCTTCAAGTCTTGGCATCATTATCTTTAAGTTAAGCAACATATAAGAGCTTTTAATCTTCTTAATGAGCCTTGAGATATCTAGATTGTTGATTTCCATCATTTGAGAGGATAAACCACTAGTGATCTATGAAATATAAATCTTTACTTGAATTTCGTTTAACCATAATGATGACTTTAAATTGATGTCTTGATCTTCAAGATCGTAGCTTGATTCGTTATGATAGCTTAATCAACCATCTTATGCATCTTTGACTACTTGAGCTATCTTCAACAGATACTTGACTCACTGGATATCATTTGATATTAAAGTGTTGGCATCATCAAAACTAAAAGGCTACTCAGTTGTCTTATAGATTTTCTATCCATAAGCTTCACCATCTTGGATCATATTAACTATATATGCAAGCACACATATTCAAATTCTACCTCTTTTTTTTATGATGACAACGTATCTCTCAAAAAGGTGGTAAGATAGTAATAAAATACAAAAGATAAATTTTGGAGTGGTAAAACTCCCCTCACATGAGTAGGGAGTACTTAACTCCCCCTAAAAGTATACTTCTTCCCCTTTGGCATAATAAAAAAGGTAATAAAAGATGATAGAAGGTATTTTTAAACATGCAAATACTTATTTCACATAGATCAAACATATTTTACTAAAGACGGGGAACTAATGTTTTATTAAAGAGATATTAAATTATAGAAAGCAATAAAATGCGGAAATTTAAAACACACTTAATAGCTAAAATTTAAACACATAAGAAAGATTACTCTTCATTATCCTAATCATCATCAGCGAACAATCCTAGAGGCAGATGTCCTAAGTCTTGTTCAAAGTGATGGGCCAAGAAGTTGATATTTTTATTATCAGTCCACTTTAGTTTCTTGATGATATCCTTGAGTAGATCTTCAATTGAGGGTGTTTTGGGGGATATCATAGTCAAAATATTCTAGACTCGCGTGAGCTTCTTGTTAAGGAGATTTTTATTGTTCCATATCCTTTTTCTTTACTTTTGTAGGCTTTTAAAATATTTTCCCATAGACAATTTCATACTGTATCATCCCTGGTGATGCTTCTCTATTTTTTTTTACATTTTGCATGGATAGTTCTCCTTAAAAGTTATACCCGAAGTGTTCTAGAATCTTTGTGACCAAGTCACCATATGGAAAACATATTCCTTTCAGTTTTCTCTCCAACATGTGTTGGATCACCGCACTTGCCCAATTTATCTCAATTTTTTTCTTAAGTAACCACATCACGGAAACATCAGACTTAGTCAAGTGACTAAAGTTGATCTTCCTTGGAAAGAATATATGATTTGTCAGATAATTAATTAGAAGAATATTAGGGTGCACAGATCCTATAGTGAATGAAGAGGTGACACAAGACTTTTGATTCATCAAAAAAGAGGAGGCAATAGTTTTATACATGTAGTTGTCACCTTTTTCTAGTTCATATGGCTTGAAGCGAGGTCCATCATGGAGTAGATCCAAAATATCATCAAATTCTTTCAAAGACAGAGATATCTTATTCTTTCTCACTTTAGAGTACATAATCCCATCGGTGAAGTAAAGATTTGAATAGAACATCTTTGCTAATGATGGATAAACTTCTCTATTAGGATTACACATGAAAACCTTTCATTTTTATTATTCAAATGCTTTGAAGAATTAACATTCTTGGAATATTTTAATATTTAAGGTATGGATGATTAATACCACCTTATTTGTGTATTCTTGAAAGAATCTACCTTCTTTTTCTTGAGTGAGAAGTCATTAAAGAGATAACCTAGACTAGGAAATCTTAATCTCTTGGGTGCCATAATGATAATGATGATGGAATACTAAAGTAGTATTCTTGCACACATAGAGTAAAAACAATAAATGAGAAGGAAGAGAGAAAATAGATGATAAAAAAGAAGAAAATGTGATTACTTATTTAGTGTGGCTTTTGAGCATTTGGATGTGCAAAAACTCCACAAAATCTTTGAAGATTTGGCCCAAAAAAGATCGGAACAAAAATTTCCAAAATTATGACTCATAATCGATTATTTAAGGGACATATTTGATTTTTTGAAGATGATTTTGAATATTTCACATATTCTCCATCAATGCTTTGTTTGGATCTTCTCAGAGGCGAATATACAATTTGATTTCATCTGAAATTTGAAATGTATAAGGCATCTAATATATTAGGCTAATCAATTATTTTCCTTGGTTTTAGCTTCCTTGGTCTTTAAGGCCTTGGTTTGAGGTTTACCTTTTATAGACAACTTTTGGCACCCCTTTTTCATTTGAGTTGCGCCTATTTTTCTAAGAATGCTAAAAACTTAATTAAACCATTAGTAAACTTAATTTAAATTGATTAAGCACATAATAAACCATTAATTTAGAAGGTTAATCACAATTTTTTTTATTTTTCAACCTCTATAAAGTGTACCACCTTAAATCCCAAGTGAGCTTGAGTGAAAATCTCCCTTTCGAGCGAACGAAAAAACACCGTCGTAAACCCTTCTCTGTGAATCATTTGACAAGAGAGTTGGTTAAAAACAACTAGACAAATGAATTCATTGCAAACTTGACTTCTCAACTTATTAAAAGGCTAAATTATCATCACATATAGTTATAAATATTGAAAAGAATCGTAAAAAAATGTGATTGGATCACGTCAATTGAAATTTTCCATCCGCGAACATAATTGGATCACAAACATTAGAATCATAAAATGCCATCAGGTGAGATCTTCTCTTTGTATAATCAAGGTACAGATCTTTCTTTTCATAACTTAATTCAATATGAACTAAGACTTCATTAGCGCTTCAAATCATCTCTACATAACAAATTAGGGTTTCACCTTTGGTACCCAAATCTTTTTGGGTCCTGGTGCATTAGTAGTTCATGAAGGCTCTGCAGATTTGAGCAAACTTTAGGTAAAATAGGATGTTGGGCAAAATGTTCCAACATGAAGAAGTCTGGTGGAAGAAGACTTGTCAGACATGATGTACTAACATGTGTCTCGACATCTTGACCTGATATAGCAAGTTGTTGCTAATGTGGTCCAAGATTTAAGGAGTAATTAAAACATGGACCAAGGAAGAAATAAACAGAAGATCTGAAGCCCAAGACAGAAGACTATAAAGGAAGACCAAGACCTAGGATAGACAAGAGACTTAAGAATCCTATTGTAACACTTTTGTAAAGTAGAAAATAGGGTTTAGGGTTTTGAGAGTCGTAGGCTTTCTTGTGTTGTAAGTCTCCCTTTGTATCGGTTTGATACATTGTGGTAGACATAGATGCTTATACAGATTCAGAAACCTGTAGGTAATGAATTGTGTATTGTTTTTGGATGAAGCTTTGAAGCAAATCCGAGTTTTGTTGTTAGTCAAGAATGCTCGAATGAACTTTGTATTGAAAGAGGTGTCTTTTAAGTAGGATGATGCAGTTGCAGTCGATCGCAACTGTTAGTGATCACATGTTGTGATTTAGGGAGTGAGGTGGGTTTCTCTTATCAATTAGATGTGACTTCTAATGATAAAATTTTCATTGGGTAGTGATAGGTAAACCAGAGTTTGTTTACTGTAAACCAGAGGTTGTTTACATAAAACTATACTACTGATAGTGGATTCTTCTTCCTGGCTTGGTAGCCCCCAGATGTAGGTGATTTGCACCGAACTGGGTCATTATATTCTGTGTTTTTTTATCATTCTGCAATTTACAGTTCAATTTTAATTAACAGATTATAACAGATGTCGAAACATCTGTCTTGCTGTTGTTGTTGATATTCAGAATATTAGCTTGTTTATTCTGCCCTTGTTTTAAAAGTTATGCAGAGAACAATGTTGTGACATGTGTTAGGACATCTGCTATGCCAGAATTTTAATTGGTATCAAAGCAGGCATCCTGTCTGTTTCTGGATGAGATCTTGGGAGATACTTTCTGGTTTTTAAACAAGGTATGTGTGAGATCAGATCATTCACTCTGACATACTCAAGGGTATTAATGGATGTGATGGATGTTCTGGATCAAAGGTAACAACTACTGGTGGTTGTTCATGTTTTCTTAGGATTTTCTACAGCTACTGCAGGAGGAGTGGCTAGTTCTCCTGTATGGTGTCTTATAAGATGTCTTGACATCTTATTGGGCATGTTGAAGATGTTCTTTGGTGGTTCCGCTGCATATTTTTCTGATAGAAGAACTCTGGTATTTATGGGATTATGGAGTTGTGATAGAAGAAAGATGGTGGAAGATCTTTACTGTTGGCTTCTATTCTTGAAGATATCAGCATCTATGAAAGCTCTAGTCGTTCCAAAGTCGAGAGCAATGGAATGGAGAGAGTTGTTGGTTGATGTCTGTCATGTTGACTTGGTACTTGGAAGCTTGGTTCCATCTTGTATCTTGAAATCAGTTTGAAGAGAAGGTGAGTTGAGATCGTGTTTATCAAGTTCATGATCTATGAATTTAGTAAATATTCTTTTTGACAAAGTTGCCAAAGATACTTGAGTTGTCACTCAAGTCCACTCATAAAGGCATCTCTGATCGTGTTTAAGAGCTCTTTCAGGAGGATAATCTGGTTCTCGTGATGAAGATGGATTTCTGAAGATCTCTGGTGCTGATGGATGTTATTCAACTTGGAGATAATGGGAGGTGATTTATTTACACCATTCATGATTTGCAAGGATTTTATTAGCAAAGGAAAGTCTTAGGTAGGTTAAGTCAAGGGTGACAGACTTGATGTCTCAACATGTTGTTTGACTAGAAAGATGTTGACACAAAAATTCTTGATTTGTGTTGATATTGGTAGATCATATATCCTACATGATGTATGGTTTTGTGGACAAGGATTTAAGATCAATTGCTATGTGTGGAATTCACAAATATTTAATTGATTATCCTTGTATTTTGGAGTACAAGATTACTGGTGACAAGTTGGTACATCAGGAAGTGCAACATCTCTAGTTGCATCTTCTCAAGGATCTGTTCTTTGGAGAATGGGTACAGTCAAGATAAGGATCTGGTCTTCAACCAGATATTGAAACATCTTGACAGTGGAGATTTTGCAGAATCTTGCTGATTCAAGGAGTGAATCTCTGGAGCATAGGAGTTGTAGCTGATAATCTTGGTACCATACATGTGTGTGGTAGGATATGTATTTATTTTAGTATTGCAAGGTATGTAATCATACTAAGAAGTTTCATGGCAGAAAGCTTATCTAGAATGTAGTGCTAATGGAAGTAAAGATGAAGACATTTTTTTGGATCAGTTTATTTCTGATCTAGGTGCATTGGAGTGCAGCAGGGGTGTTCCTGTCTCTACTCTAGGAGCATGTGATCTTGCTTGTTTTGGAGGTCAAGGATAAGTGGCAGTTATCTCTGACTTTCTGAAGAAGTCTCTACTTAAGGAAAGCGAGATTCCTTTTGTAAATACCTTGTGTGACTAATCTCTTCTGAAGAATCAAACTTTGGCATGTTTGGTTTCTCTGAAGATGAGGTGGTTGTTGTAGTACAGTAAAGCAGGATGGAGGCTGTCTACTATAACTTGATATTATTAATCAAGTCTATGAGAACATGGAACTCTTGTTCTATTATAGGGAGGAGGTTCTTCTAAGTGGCAGAATGAAGGACTGAACTCTCCAGCTGGATGTCTGATCAGATGTTGTGACATCAAGAGGAAACTTTAGGGTCTTAGTTGATGTTATGGCGCATCATCGTAAGATAAGTTGATCTTCTCAGAAATAAATGGAATTAATGCTTCAAAAAGTTCTATCTCATGCAGTTTGTGGGAGCTGCGAGAAGGAGTAGATGTTACAGGTCCAAGTCTTGGTGTATCTAAGATGGCTTGCTATGGAGTATGTGGATTATGTAACTTGAAGATTGGGTTTCATTGGTGGATCAGAAGATTTTCTGAAGCTCTGAAGAAAGCAAAGATTAACCAAACAGTGGCATTTGGTTGATCTCCATTATGAATTTAAGCAGTGTGCTTGGAACTAATTACTCTTGTGCAGGAGGTTAGTTGGTTGAAAATCAAAGGAGGTTCTGGTTCTGTTTATATCTTGGAGCTTGTGGTAGGATCCCTAAGTTGCTTATGGAAGATTACCTTCTTTTGGGATATATATATATATATATATATATATATATATATATATATATATATATATGAAATTCTGGTATGACAGAACCTAGATGTCCTATGACATGTCGAGACAATTGATCTGAACAAAACACATAGGCAAGGCATATAAACATTAAACACGATACTGAAAAGCATAAGCAACAACACCAGAATTCTTAACACAGTTCGGAGCAACTCTCCTACTCTGGGGGCATACCAAGCCAGGGCCAAATCCACTATGATAGCATCAATTCATAGACCTTTACAGCAAACACCTCAGTTTACAGTCTACTCACTTAATCACTACCTAAGCTAGACTTCTATCTAAGACTCACCTAGATATGAGGCCCTCTTCAATCCCTCATCAATCACGGACAGCGATTGGATACAACAATTATGAACAAACAGGAAGACACACTTCCATGACAATACCTAGTCAAGACTCAAAGCTAAACTCCACCATTTACAACTTCTTTCCTAACTAAGAACACAACTCAGAGTTGCTTCAAAGCTTCCTCCAAGAACAATACAAAACTCATTACCTACAGGTTTCTGAGTGAGAACACAGACCAACTCTCCTAGAGAGTGGCACAAAGACAAAGCCCTAATGGTCTACATCTTGGACCCATGCTTTTTCTAGGTTACAAGCATTCTATTTATAACTTATTCCCAACTGGATTTAGGTCTTCAAATCACAGCATATCAGCTGCTACAAATCAGCAGAAACTTCTGCTACATAATAGGTCTTCAAGCAAATCCTTCCTAATTTATCTCCATAATTAGAAAGTCATTATTCTTCAATATTCTTCTTGATTCTGACTTGAATCTTCCAGACCTATAAAACAGCGCCACATAGGATAACATAATATTCCCAGAATTTTCTTCATCTGTTAAATCATAACAGAATTCAACTGTCCAGCTCAGCACAGGCGCGATGTCGAATGATTCAGCATAGGACATCTTATCCGACATGTTGCTCCAGATGATGGGAACTACTCATCTCAACATGTCTCAACATAAAATAGGACTTCTTGCTTGACCTGTTCTTCTTAGCAAGTGATCACATCCTATTATCATATTGCTGCTATATTTGTTTTACTAAAATTACTGCCAATCCCAAAATTTGAGAACTAACAATCTCCCCCTTTGGCAAATTTTGGCTAAAAAATAATAATACAAGTTACAACACAGATTACAGAAATAACAAAATTACAACCAAAAATAAAATCAGATTCTTCAGATGCTACTGAACATAGCAACAGGTCTTCAGTCTGATTAATGTTAGAACATGTTGTTCGACATCTTCTTCACAACAGCTCTAAACATTTCCATTCCATCCCAACAGCTCCTCTTCATGTTCAGTCGAACCAATCCATTACAGGCTCATTCCCAGAAACATTCCTCACAAGCTGAAGACACTCCCCCTTAATCCAAAACCCTTCCTTACAATGTTGAGGACCCAGAAGCTACCCCAGAATACCTTCAATTCGGGTAACTCAGAACACAAGTCACAAATATCCCAACCAACATACTCAGAACAGAACAAACTATTCTACATCCTTGTGAAACTGGTTCAAAAACAAAATCCAGACTCAATAGCTCAACAAACATTCTCTTGTGAAACTGGTTCAAAAACAAAATCCAGACTCAATACCTGAACAAACATTCTCTCCCCCTTTTTGGCCAAAAATTGACAAACCAGTTTAGAAAATGACCCATGCTAGTAACGACACTCTAGAAAATGAGAGCGTTCTTGGAAGAAAATAAAATCATCCTTAGGAACGTGCACATATTCTATGCTCCTCTTTCTCTACTCCCAAGTTTTGACCAAGACGATTCTCATGTCATTGAAAACTGCTATCCTTGAACACGTACGCATCAAAAACATGTTTTTTTAGGCAAAAAAAAACAATGATGACTAGTCAACCTGTCCTTATCAAGCTGACCAGAGATAATCTCTTAACAATTCTGACTGAACCAGCGTGTCATGATACAATGTTCAGACATTTTGATTGACATTGTAATCTTCTCTAGTTGGAGCACCAAACAACCGTTGTAACACATTTAGTCTAGAAAATACCATTTAATCTTGCTGATCCAAGAGACAGGATTGATACTCAAGAAGAACCAACCCAAACAGATCAAGGTAGAAACACTATTCTAAAGAAAACAACTAAATACCACGACTAATGGATTCAGCAAGGCTCAGCTGAAAAATCGAAACACAATGTCAAGACATCATGTCTGACATCTCACATCCAGCAACAAAATCTCCTTTGAAACCCATAACCTTCTGTAGAGAAAAATAAATATTCCCAGACAACAACCAACACTGTTTCTTGGGACATTCCCAAGAATCATGACCAGTCCCAGAACATATATCAGAGTCACAAGGACAACAACAAAAAACCTTGCATATCTAGAACCACAACCACACTTTTAAGGCAAAAAGGGCACACCAGACAGCACAATGTCAAGACATCTCGTCTAACATTACAACCTTACCAGAGGTACAACAACATAGGCTGCATGAGAACATGCAAGCTTTATACAAGCTACAACAATGCAACTGCATATTAGACAGGTACACAGCTCCCCCTGTCACATATAATCATAACTCCCCCTCAAGGAGAAAACCCAAACCTCAGATCATACACATGAACATCTTCATGCTCACACAATCCCCACAACAGCTTCACCCCTACTTAAGAGACACTAGAGATCCCTTAACACTTCAGGTAAGCAAGATGTCATGCATATTCTGTTTGACATCATGAACCCAAATCACAACAGTAGAGGAACATCTTCTCAAGTTCCCTTCTTCACAACCTACCTGAGAGGTACATGCCGTAGAAGAGGCCACAACCTCATAGATAGTCAGAGCACCACAAAGATAAGAATATTAATCCTTCACATGACCATACCCACGATGTACACATCCACACCCGAACATAGGTCATAAAGATAAAGAAGGAGTAACTACCACAAGATGAAAGAGGTGATGGAGACCTCTTTAAATATCCACACAGTTTTCTTAGGAAATAACGATCTTGGTCAATGAGAACGTTATTTGAGGAAGAAATCCAACAACAATGCACCCTCCAAGACAGATTATGACTATCATCATAATTCCAATACATTTGCATGCAAAGACAAACATTCTATTTTACACATCCTCCTGACAGCACCGTCCACAATACTTCCTTGTATGGATCAAGGAGAAAACATGTCCCGAAAAATGTCCTGACATCCAATCAGACATTGTCTTCTTTCTCTTCTATGCACAAAAGCTTGACCAACACATCTTCAACCATCCAGTTAGGAATGCTACACACAATCATCCACAAGTTCTGAAGCACAAACACACTGCCTTCCACTAAACTCTAAGTAAACTCCTCTTACTTAGAATTAATAACACACACCAAGACAAGTGTGACATCTCCCATCAACAAAGACCCTCACAGAGTTCTTCCAAAATCTACAGAGAAAAATAAATTCTCCCAGACACAAACAAAACTGTCCTTCAGACTCCTCCTCAGAAGCATGTGCGCACATGATTCAAACAATTAGCTTCACATAGCTAGAACCATACATGTCCTATTAAGAACACACCAAAACGCCATCCAACAGCCTAATTTCATAGCATGTTATCTGACATTATATCCTCATAAGAGGCAACCAATCTCCACAAGCTTGATCAGCATGCAAGCTTCACAATATATGCACCTTTGCAGCAAAATCCATAGACAAGTACTCCCCCTGTCATGGATAACCAATGCTCTTGATGGAGATGAACATTTGAGCACCAGATCTTTACACACTTGCTGAGCACATTCACATATTGTACTTTCACTCCTGGAGAACACATCCAAGTACCCTGACTGGTTTGACACTGCTCACAAACTCCACGAATTCTCAGCTTACTTAAAAGCTTTACTAAGATCCAATCTCTTCAAGAGATACTTGCAGTAGAAGAAAGAACAGCTCTTAAAAAAAACGTTCTGATCAGATCACATCATCTAACACAATTCCTCTACCATTACATCCACTAGTAGTTGTTGATACTAGTGAAGTCTTCAAAATTAGTAGTCATGCTTTACCAGAACATACTACTAAAAACAAGATCAGAATCTCCACATTCTAATCCACATAGTCAGAAACACCTCTTCTGACAATAATGCTTGAGCATCCAACTCCACATGCACAATCTCAATCATCTTCCAAATATAAACATCAACAATCATGATGTTACAACATCATTTGGGACATCAGCTTCCCATCACCATTCAAAGGACTCATTGCGCATAGAAGTCCTTCAAGAAACTCCCAATAAAACACAGCCAGAGCAGCTTATTTAGGTTAACATAAACACCTGAACACCATAGAGAGAAATAAACTCGCACAACCTCTCCGAAGCAAAGAGTTCAGACTGCAGAATTGCATACTCACATTAGACAAATACTTAGCTCTCGTCAAAGTATTTATCATTAGTCAGATGCACACCCTTATCAGAGGACAGACAAATACTCAGCTCTCGTCAAAGTATTTATCATTAGTCAGATAAGACTACCTTCTCACACAAGGTAGGACATTTGGTCTGACATTCTTCTTTCGCACACATCAGGCATCTGTTGATTCTTCTTCATGACAAACCATCATGACAACCATTCACACCACAAAATAATTTTAGATTAGGTCAGTGTCTTGACCTTTCACTCTACCCTGAGCTAAACAAACTTCCTTGGCTGAGGAAGCAAAGAACTGAAATGATGTTTCAACATCAGTTCCGACATCAGTCTAAATCACATGGATTTAAAAATTTACTATGGCTTTGGAGACAACAACCATAGTAATCCACACACATCTCTTGCAAGGGACATAAGAGGATCAACCATCAGTAGCTGACCAACCTTCAAAACCAGAACATACACACATGCAGGAACCTGCATACTCTACATCTCAAGAATCTTCTTCTCAAACTTCTAATGTTCAGACCTCCTGTCTGACTTTGAGATGTTGGATGCCATCCTTCTGTACCTAAAGAGGAGATTCCATCTAACAGGTTTCTGGAGCATACAAAAAAAACATTGACTGGTCATCACAAACAGATTATTCAGAAAAATATGCTTCTCCCAACACTTCAATCTACAAGGATGCCCTTCAATCCTTGCAAAAAAATGTTCCATTATGTGAGGACACTACATAACTGAACTCCATCTTAAGAAGAAACTTCTCATACAGATACCAGGGAACCATAATCCTTTGGTCCCAAAAAAAAACACCAACTCCTCCTTGCTCCACACACAAATCTGAAATGCTCATCCTAGATGGTTTGGATGACATTCTAACAATGAAGACACCAGTCAACCAGTTAGGTTAATACATCTCCTCTGTGCACAGCCCTTTGAGTTTCTCTTCCACTAGAACAAGAGTTTCATGCTCTCATAGACTTGATAGCGATATCAAGTTTGAGTAAACAACCTCCATCCTGTTTTTGAGAAACACCACCAGACATATTGAGAAAAATAAATTCTCAATACCAAGATGTCAAAACATTATGCTGACATTTCTTTGAGTTCTTCCAGCATCAAATTAAGGACTCCCCCTTATTAACTGCTAAGAACTCCTAAGGGAATTATTCATTCTCCCCTCCAATAGCTGAACATCCAGTGGTTGGTACACACACATAACTCCTTTCAAACAGAATCTGCTCCATGGCCATAAACAAGATTCCATACATCTAGCTCCTTTGATCAGAAGGAACTTCTAGATTTCAGAGAGAATGTCCTTGACATTTGAGCTTAACCTCCACACAAAAAAATAGCCTTTGTACTCCTACTCATTTGGATCAAAAATACACTAATCCAATGAGTGACAATATGTTGATCATCTCTTGACCAACACACTTATCTAAGACATGTTTCTTGATAGAAACTTCTTAAACACACAACCCAGATGCCTCCTCTTCCAAGCCAGGAGTAGGTTCCAAACAGATGTTATCAATACACATTTGTTTAGCTCCCAAGCATCTGCTATGCCATACCTTTATCCAACAAGATTCTGCACAATCTGCTGGTTTGATGTTCCAACATCTGGTAGGACATTAGTTCCCTTCTCAAGAAACACACCTAGAGATCCTTTACCAAAGCCCGAAGATTGGCCTTTTAGGGTTAGAAGCAAGAATAAATTGCTTCTAACTTTCTTTAGATCTCTTTTCGACAAACTCATATAAAAGTGCCTTTATGAGTGGACTTGGGATGAACCTCAAGTATCTTTGGCAACTTTAACAAGCTAGTTGAAGCTATCCTCAAGTATCACCACACCATTTGATACACCTTTAGAGGAGAACAAAGTGTTGCAGCCTCAACACACAAAACCACCAGGAATTTTCCATCAGATATATATATGCAGCGGAACACACACCAGCAAACTCCTCTACAACCTTCAGGAAAAACATAATAACCCTTGCACAAACACGACACTCCATGTGCAATAGGTCAACATAGGTTTGAAAATAAATCAAACCACACAGCAGCTCACCACCAAAGCTACAAGCCTAATAATAATAGACAGGTCCAATACACACCCTGTCATGAACAGTTCATCCTCCACTTCTAGGGACCATTCAAACAACAATATGAACTTCTCCAAGTTCAAACAACTTTTCAGTAGGTACCACCTACCTTGCCCATAACCAGAAAGCATCTTCCCTAGGATCTCACCCAGAAAATAGAACAGGATGCCTGCTCTGATACCAATTGAAATTCTGGTATGACAGAACCTAGATGTCCTATGACATGTCGAGACATCTGATATGAACAAAACACATAGGCAAGGCATATAAGCATTAAACACGATACTAAAAAGCATAAGAAACAACACCAGAATTGTTAACCCAATTCGGAGTAACTCTCCTACTCTGGGGGCATACCAAGCCAGGGATAAATCCACTATGATAACATCAATTCATAGACCTTTACAGCAAACACCTCAGTTTACAGTCTACTCATTTAATCACTACCTAAGTTAGACTTGTATCTAAGACTCACCTAGATATGAGGCCCTCCTCAATCCCTCATCAATCACGAACAACGATTGGATACAACAATTATGAACAAACAGGAAGACACACTTCCATGACAATACCTAGTCAATACTCAAAGTTAAACTCCACTGTTTACAACTTCTTTCCTAACTAAGAACACAACTCGGAGTTGCTTCAAAGCTTCCTCCAAGAACAATACAAAACTCATTACCTACAGGTTTCTGAGTGAGAACACAGACTAACTCTCCTAGAGAGTGGCACAAAGACAAAGCCCTAATGGTCTACATCTTGGACCCGTGCTTTTTATAGGTTACAAGCATTATATTTATAACTTATTCCCAAATGGATTTGGGCTTCAAATCACAGCATATCAACTGCTACAAATCAGCAGAAACTTCTGCTACATAATAGGTCTTCAAGCAAATCCTTCCTAATTTATCTCCATAATTAGAAAGTCATTATTCTTCAATATTCTTCTTGATTCTGACTTGAATCTTCCAGACCTATAAAACAGCGCCACATAGGATAACATAATATTCCCAGAATATTCTGCATCTGTTAAATCATAACAGAATTCAACTGTCCAGCTCAGCACAGGCGCGATGTCGAATGATTCAGCATAGGACATCTTATCCGACATGTTGCTCCAGATGATGAGAACTTCTCATCTCAACATGTCTCAACATAAAATAGGACTTCTTGCGTAACCTGTTCTTCTTAGCAAGTGATCACATCCTATTTATCATATTGCTTCTATATTTGTTTTATTAAAATTACTACCAATCCAAAAATTTGAGAACTAACAATATATATATATATATATATATATATATATATATGAGAGTTTATTTCTCTCTATGGTTGTCTGAAGTTCTTATTGATCAAGCTGGTGAAGCTGTGTTCTCTGAAGATCTTCAGTTGGATTACTATGCAGATAGTAAGTCCAGTGGTAATTGTATCAAGAACCATTGTGTATGGTGTCTGTGATATGATCTGGATGTCCTAACTGATGTTAGAAAATCATCATGTTTTCTGAACTTGGAGTTCAGATTGTGGAAGCTGATATTCGCCAGTTGAATCAGAAGTGTTCTAACTTATCATATGGGAGAATGATGAAGTGAAGACTGTCTTGGATCATGGGGTGATTATATAGTAGTCTGACTCTTGTTGAGGTCAGAATGCTTATGGAGAGGTGGTTTCTTTTGGTGCAAGTAACTCTAGAAAGAAGTGAATCAGTTTGGTGCTTGTGAAGTAAGTAAGCTGAGGATTTCTGGATCATGTATTTGATGTTTTTCAAGTGTGAATGACATCTGGGCTAGCTGACAAACTAAGAGATTCTGTATGTCTCTTTGAGGAATGTGAAGCATTCCAGATTCAATTGGATTTTATCTCAAGGAACAAGGATATCTATGACTTTAAAATTCAAGGTGGATTTGTACAGGGTATGGATGGTTTCTGGATGAGAGGGATCAATGGTGATTTTGGTATCAATCCAAGAGTTTGTTGGTTGGGGTACAAGGATGTGCTCCTGGTACTCTCTCACTATATGATCGTGAAGTTTGTCATGGGATATCATGTGGTGATTTTGGGTGTTTCTTGTTGGAAGAAGCATCTTTTATGAAAGATAGGGGGAGAACTTCTGTTTGATAGGTGTACTAGTGTGGTACATGGATTTCTTATGGAACAAGCTTTGAGTGAATGCGTTCAGCAGGTGTGTTGAACAGTGAGTGCACTATTGAAGACATGAAGATGAGTCTTATGTTTTCCATTCATTTAAGGTGTTTTCTTACAAAGGAGCACTGGTTATCCTTGATAGGGGGAGTTGGACTTCTGTTTTGGATTTGTTATTGTAGGAGTGCAATTGTTTATCAAGATTGTTTATGGTTTCAAGCAGTTTGTGATTGAATACCTCTGGTGAGGGTGTAATGTCAGACAAGATGTCATGACAATGTGTTACTGGTTTAGTTATGGGTGGACTTGACTAGTTGATTCTGGTTTTGTCATTGAGTGTCAATGGATTGAATCAGAGTTGTACAAGCCTCTTGGAAGTCTTTGTTGTTATTTGGGAGATATTTGAAGAAATGTCTTAACATCTTGGTCAGTTTTATATTCTTCTGGTTGCTAGGATTATTCTTGGGGTTCACTGAAAGGAATTTTGACTATGCTCCAGAGTCTACAAGAGGGATTAAACAAAGTCTGACAAGGGGTCAGGACATTGTTTAGGACATGTGGTTGTTTCCTAATTGATTGTTTTGAACAATGGTGAGTGTGGCTTGAAGAAGGCGTGTTAAACATGTGTCTTGATACTAATGCATTCTTTGGACGGTTTATCCTAAGGTTGAAACAGTCAAATCCTAGTTGGGCGGTGCACAGTCATTTATGTTGAATTTACCTACCCAAATTTATTTCTCCATTAAATTGTTCAGTGATAACTTCTATGGACCGTAAATTTCTAGAGAAACTGCTTGGGTATTTAAAGGAGGTGTCTGCTTCTGGATTCTCAGGTTGACGTTCTTGTTCTGGGTTGCGCCGTCATGTCTTTTGTCCGAGTCTGGGTAAGTACCATGTGGGTTTGAAACTGTGTTGGCTACTTTTTCCAATTTTTGGCTAAAAAGGGGAAGAATAGCTGTGTATTCATCTCGGTTGTATGTTGGTTCTTACAACACACAACTTATATTCTTCTTTGTGAGGAGTCCATTCTTGCTGTTGTTTTGCAAGGATGTTGGATGGGATGTTCGAACATCCTTGAGTCTTTCCCTTGTGCCTTGTGATCTGAGTTATGAAGCAGGTTGTGTCTTGTGACCTGAGTTACATACTCTATGGACTCTGTGTTACTTATGATACATTTGTTTCTTCTTAAGCTCTTTCTGGATCTTCCTATGGGTTCTCTTATGCCCCCTTTAGAGGAAGATTTATCCCTCCGTGGCAAGTATAGTTTTAAGGGGGAGTATGTTATATACTTTTCCTCATGTACACCAACAGACAGTTAGGAATTTCAGGGGTAAGAAGGAGTCTCAAAAGTGTGCCAATCATAACCACTATTCTCTGGATGAAATTCAATGATGTTCAGATTTTCTTTTTCTACCAAAGAAGTTTTAACCAAAAATTTGTCAAAAGGGGGAGATTGAAGGCTCTGCAGATTTGAGCAAATTTTTGGTAAAACAGGATGTTGGGCAAGATGTTCCAACATGAAGAAGTCTGGTGGAAGAAGACTTGTCAGACATGATGTCCTAAAGTGTGTCTCGACATCTTGACCTGATATAGCAGGTTGTTGCTAATCTGGTCCAATATTTAAGGAGTAATCAGAACATGGACTAAGGAAGAAATAAACAGAAGATCTGAAGCCCAAGACAGAAGATTATAAAGGAAGGCCAAGACCTAGGATAGACAAGAGACTTAGGAATCCTATTGTAACAGTTTTGTAAAGTAGAAAATAGGGTTTAGGGTTTTGAGAGTCGTAGGCTTTCTTGTGTTGTAAGTCTCCCTTTATATTGGTTTGATACATTGTGGTAGACATAGATGCTTGTACAGATTTAGAAACATATAGGTAATGAACCCTGTATTGTTCTTGGATGAAGCTTTGAAGCAAATCCGAGATGTGTTGTTAGTCGAGAATGCTCGACTGAACTTTATATTGAAAGAGGTGTCTTTCAAGTAGGATGATGCAGTTGTTGTTGATTGTAACTGTTGGTGATCACGGGTTGTGATTTAGGGAGTGAGGTGGATTTCTCTTATCAATTAGATGTGACTTCTAATGATAAAGTTTTCATTGGGTAGTGATAAGTAAACCAGAGGTTGTTTACTGTAAACCAGAGGTTGTTTACATAAAACTATACTACTGATAGTGGATTCTTCTTCCTGGCTTGGTAGCCCCCAGATGTAGGTGATTTGCACTGAACTGGGTCATCATATTCTGTGTTATTTATCATTCTGCAATTTACAGTTCAGTTTTGATTAACATGTTATAACAGATGTCGAAACATCCGTCTTGTTGCTGTTGTTGATATTCAGAATATCAGCTTGTTTATTCTGCCCTTGTTTTAAAATTTATGCAGAGAACAATGTCGTGACATGTGTTAGGACATCTGCTATCTGCTATGCCAGAATTTCAGTTCAAAAAGGTCTAGGGTTAATAACTTTAGACCTTCTTATTTTATCATAAAATAAAGCCTCTAAGTGTAAAAACCTATTACAAAATTATCAGTTATAAGTAGGATGATTCAATTTCTTCCTATTTAAGCATTTACATTGTGATCTACTCATTTAAAAACTTAATCCAGTTTTATTCAAAGAAGGAATTTGATTTGATATAATCAAATCTAGATTTTCTTTCCCCATAATAAATTTACTTCGGTTTCATGAATATATATAACTTCCTTTTTCACTGAGACACAAGTTTCACATTTACTATCTTGGCTTATAAGATTAGCCATTTCATATCTCGATGTTTCGTTGTTGTTATCTAGAAACTCAATGCAGTCTTTAAGATCTAAGTTACATTTTAAATCTTATCATGTCTCTTGATTAACTTAGCATTTAATTTAAATATTTGCTTGTATGATAAATTTGTAACCTCACAATCATCTTCTTCATGAGAAGCTTTCAAGCATACTTGTTCATCTTCTTCATTGGATGAAGGATCTTCGGAGATTCTACTAAAGATTTATTCTTCAAGTTTTCTCCCTGATGAGTCTCTGAATATATCTCTTATTGAGACTTCTTTTCCATTTCTTCTTTCAAAGATTCTATTGGATGAAGCCTTTTCATCTTCTTCATATTTTTTCATCAATGAAGTTCCTCCATTGGACGTTGAATCTTCCAATGATCGTTTATTCACCAAGATTACTATTTCAAAGGAGAATAATGGAGTTAATTTTTATTTTTCGTCTCCAAAAGAGTTCTTTCATGACGTTGCTAGAGATTATTCTCGGTTTGAACTCATTCATTCATCTTTTAACAATTGAAACAACTCCTTAAGTTTCTCGATGATTTCACCCTTCTTGGAATTTTTTCTAAAAATTGAAAACTTTCTCATCTCATGATTTACGGATTGGATTAGGTTTCTGATTCCAGTTATTAACTCTAAAATATTTGTTAGAGACGAAATTCCTAACATGAATTTCAATATTTCTAAAGACTGAACACCATCTATGAAAGTAACATTCACATTCATGTGGTGTTTCAACTTTTTTCACCTTGTGTGTTCATTACTTCTTGTTCGATGCTTAGAGAGATTCCATAGATCATTTCAAGAGTTTCCCACGTTTTCTTGGCGAAATTAAAAATAGAGATATAAAGAAATTAATTTTCATTTAAAGGTATAACTAAAAGGTTTTATGCTTTGAAACCAATTCTAAACTGTCACTAGTCCTCTGAGGTCCAAAAGAAATCATTTTTATCTACTACTTCACCATTAACATAATGAGTAGGGATAAATGGACCATTGATTATTGTTTCCCACAATTCAAGAACAAAACTTTGAATGAATATCTTAATTCTAGCTTTCCACAATTCAAACCTATCACCATTAAATAGTGAAGGTGTGTTCGGGAAAGTCCTCTTGCTAGAATAAGTGTTGGAAGTTGTTAGAACAATATTTGGTTCTACATCTATACCTTCGATTTTTTATGATAACAGGTAGTATTTGTATGAGAACAAATTTGGTACTCTAATGGTTTGTTATTGTGTAGCTTTAACAACCGGTTCTGTTTCTGACTAAGTGACGTGCCACATCATCAGTTTCTGAAATTTGTGTTCCAAAATGTGCTTTTACACTAATTCACTTCTAAGAAGCTTTTGAGAAGACGCCATGTTGTTGCTGCAATGTTCTCTTGGTTTCTGCTTCTAGATGTGACTCTGATCATCAAACTTTTGAAGAAAGGCAAACTTTTGAAGTTTCTAGCTGAATATTCTTAAGATCCCAAGTCAGACGCTGATGTTATTAAGATTCTGATTGATGATTCTAAAGATTCTAATTTCAAGCTACGTGACTCTTCTGTTCATACTTCATTAACTTTTCATCAGAAGCCAATGAATTTGAAGATAAGGATAAAGGATACGTGATCAAAATAGTACACAGTACAAAACAAAATTGTTCCTCTACTACCTGATTTTGTGGGTGAAAGAACGATGCTATTTGTCACACATGTCACTATTCTGTTAGTGGACAACCATATTTTCCTATTCTTGATTTGTCCTCCGACGGTTCATTTTTCATGCTATATATATTGGACTTGGAGACTTGAAGAAAGTTGCCGAAATAACAAGACTGTTTCTGCGTGAAAAGCTTTCAACTTTGTGCAAACTTTTCTTTAAGTATTTTCTGTATTTAACTTGTGTAAATCTGCTTGTGTAAGAAGCACTTCATAAACACACATCTTTGTATTCAAACTGTTTATTTGTAGTTCCTTGAGGGACCATTTAGGTCAGCATCCTTGAGAAGACATCGGCTGTTCGTCTTTGTGGTTTATTAGTCACCAGCTATAGCTAGTGCATTTGTAATCAGCTGATTATAGTGGATTAAGTCTTTGTGTATAAGGCGAAATCACCTTGGCGGGTGGAGTGGATTAGCTTCGAGTTTCAAGCGAACCAGGATAAAAATACTTATGTCTCTCTCATTATTCAATCTTTTGATTGTTGAGTTTTTTGAGTTGCTAAAACCTTTTGCTTTAAAAACCCAATTCAAACCCCCTTTTCTTATGTTTTTCAGACCTTACATTGGCATCAGAGCTCCGGTTCTGATTATGATAAAAAGCTTTATCAAAATTTCACCATGTTCAGTACCGATCCAGTTTGTGTGAGAAACAATGGTTGTCGTTTCTCCTGTTGTTAACAATGAGAAAGATCATTACAGTGCAAAACCACTAGTCTTTTATGGTGATAAGTTTGACTACTAGAAAGATAGAATCGAACGCTTCTTTCTTGGTTATGATGTAAATATTTGGGAACTTGTAGTTGATGCATACACTCACCCAGTTGATGCTGCAGGTAACAAACTAGCAAGAAGTTCTATGACTGATCAACTAAAGAAGGACTATAAGAATCACATAAGGAAAGAACTATATTGCTTAATACTATTTCTTATAATGAGTATGATAAAATAACAAACAGAGATACTACCAAGTCCATCTTTGATTCCTTAAGAATGACTCATGAATGGAACACTCAAGTAAAGGCGACAAAGGCTTTAGCTCTAATCTAGAAGTATGAGGCATTCAAAATGAAGGATGATGAAATAGTCGAGACTATGCTCTCAAGGTTTCAGATGCTGGTCGCAGGACTTAAGGTTCTGGACAAAGGATATTCAACTGCTGACCATGTTAAGAAGATCATCAGAGGTCTCCCCAAGAAATGGAGACCCATGGTATCTGCCTTGAAGCTATCTAAAGATCTGAATAGTATCAGTCTTGAAGAACTTGTTAGTTCTTTAAGAAGTCATAAGACAGATCTAGAAGGAGATGAATCTCATAAGCGAGTTAAATATGTTGCCTTAAAGTCCAAACCTGAGAAGACAATGGATTATTAAGCTAAGGAAGAATCAGAAGATTCGGATGAAGACTCAGAAGATGATGATCATAAGCTGTCACTGATTTCTAGAAGGGTCAACAGACTCTGGAAACATAGGCGGAATGGTCAAGGGAAGTTCATAGGAGCAAGGAAGACCGTTGGTCATTATGACTCATCGTCTGGACAGAAGAAGCAAGGTTCTGGAAAAGAAGTTATCGGTTATGAATGCAAGGAGCCATGTCACTACAAAAATGAGTGTCCTAAGCTCAAGAAAAACAAGAAGCCTAAGAAGAAATTCTCTAAAGGCAAGAAGGGGCTCATGGCTACATGGGATGACTCAGATTTTGAGGAAGAAGATTCTGAAGAGGAACATGCTGATGTTGCTTTGATGGCAACTACAGCTGATGCTGAAGTCTCTGACGAACCAGAAGACAAGGAGCTGTCAGAATTAGAATTTGAATCTGACTCCGATTCCAAATAGGTTTTTTCTAAACTATCTCGTTCTGATTTAGAGTCATGTCTCTCAGAAATGCTGGAAAAGTACCAAAGTTTTCAAAGTAAATACAAGGATCTTAAAAAAGTTTGAGTAGTTTCTTCTAAAGCCTTTAATAAGCTTGAACATAATATTTCTTCTCTCAATAAGAAAATCTTTTCTTTAGAAAGTACTAATTCTGCTTTGAAAAGCAAGATTTCAAAACTAGAGGAAGAAATAGTCTTTGATGCTTTTGGTACTGATTGCGTCATCAGATATGACAGATCATTTCAACACTTTTTGGCTAAAAGCATAGATAGAAGCAAAATGGCTTCCATGATCTATGGAGTTAGCAGAAATGGCAAGAATGGTTTAGATTGTATAGAAACTTCTAAAGTTGACAAAAGTAAAATTGTAAAACCAAAACCTCTCTTTGAACATTTCGTGCCTGTTGGCACTGAGCTTGACTGTTATGAGCTTGCACAGAAACCTTCATAGATGCAGAACTCTATTTTAAAACCCAAGTATCATGCACAAATCCCACTTGATTATCATGCTGTACAAAATCCCAAGGTTGTAAGAAAATCTGGGAAAACTAACAAAAAAGGACCCAAAAAGTGGGTATCTAAGGATAAGATTATTTATGTTACAGACATACTTAGCAGCTCAATTGAAACACCAGTCATAGTACCTGTACAATGGTTGCTCGCGAAACATGGCAGGAATAAGGCATATGTTCCAAGATTTGGAAGTTAAGCCTGGAGGCTTCGTCGGTTTCGTAGGAAACCAGAAGGGAAAGATCATTGGCTCTAGAACTGTTAGTAATGGTAAACTTCCTTCTATTACTAATGTTCTATTGGTCGACGGTTTGATACATAACTTATTGTCTATAAGTTAACTTAGTGACAATGGTTATGATATCATTTTCAATAAAAAGTCTTGTAAGGCTGTGAGTCATAAAGATGGATCAATCCTTTTTAACAGAAAAAGGAAAAACAACATTTATAATATTAGACTTTCTGATCTTAAGGACCAAAAGGTATCTTGTTTAATGTTTGTTGAAAGCACATGTTGTTTGACTAAATTTTGCTAAAACATTCTGATGATAAACTTGAATAATCTACAGAAGAAAAAGATGTCGAAAGAAATGTCTCGACATCCTGACTGACTTAGTAAGTTAGCAGGTTTTAATCTGTTGCAAGAATTAAGGAGCGGATCAAGGAAACACAGAATCAAAGATAGAAAGCCCAATACAACAGAAGACTATATAAGGAGACTTAGACCTAGGGTTAACGAACTGTACTTTTTGTATCACTTGTAACTTTGTAACCTAATTCTCTTGTGTTAAATAAGGGTTTAGGGTTTGAGAGTCGTTGGCTCTCTTAGGAGTTGTAAGTCTCCACTCTGTAATATGGGATGCAGAGTGGAAGGCATGGGTACAGGAACACAACCAGAAGCCTGTAGGTAATGGTTGTTGTATTGTTCTTGGACGAAGCTTTGAAGCAAGTCCAAGATAACTTAGAGGTCAAGAAACCACGACAGTTCTGTATTGGCAGAAGACAGAGATATCACAGGTTGTGATTAGGATGTGAGTGGGGTATCTCATATCAGGGTTGTAAACGTTTGCGTTTAGCCTTTGTAAAGATGTTCATTGGGTAGATGTTAGGTATAAAGTTGTAAACGGGGGAGTTTAGCTTTGTAACAGTTCTACAAATAGTGAAGTCTTTGTCCTGGATTGGTATCCCCCAGATATAGGTGAATTGCACCAAACTGGGTTAACACATTCTGTCTTATTTAACATTCTGTAATTTACAGTTTTGTTATTGTTCTTGACTGACATGTTGGATCAGATGTCGTGACATCTGTAAGTGTGCAGTTCTGATATTCAAGGTATCAGTCTGCTGTTGCGCCTCTGAGTTTAAATGATTATGTAGCACAATGTCTTGACATATGTTAGGAGATCTGTTGTCTGCATAGGCCAGAATTTGAATTGGTATCAGAGCAGGCATCATGTCTGGTTCTGGATGAGATCTTTGGGAGACACTTTTTGGCGTTTAAACAAGGAGGAGTTTGAAGATCAGATCAATCAACTCAGACATACTCAAGGGTATTAATGGGTGAGATGGATGTTCTGGATCGAAGGGAGCAACCCGGAGGTTGTTCATGTTGCTGAGGAGATTCTACAACAACTACCGGAGAAGTGGCTAGTTCTCTTGTTGGTATGTCTTATAAGGTGTTGTGACATCTTATTAGGGCAAGCAGGATCTATTCCTTGGTGGTTCCACTGCATGTGTTTCTGTTTGAAGAGCTCTAAAATTATGGGATTCTGGAGTTGTTACTGAAGACTGTTGGTGGAAGGTCTCAATCGTCGGCCTATATATTTGAAGGTATCTGCACTCTTTTATTCCAAAGTCGGGAGCGATGGAGTGAAAAGAGTTGTGGTTAGATATCTGGTATGATGACTTGGTACTTGGAAGCTTGGTTTCTTGGTGCAGTTGAAGTTATTTGAAGAGGAGAGGAGTTGAGTTTAAGTTTATCAGGTTCTTGCTCTAGGAGTTTGATAAATTATTGGTCGGCTAGGTTGTCAAGATACTTGAGAATTCTCTCAAGTCCACTCATAAAGGCATCTATGTCGTGTATCTGGAGTCTTCTAGTTACTATTCTGACTAGAAGGTGTTTCTTTGAAACACAATCTAAAGAAAGTGGAGGTGATTTATTTTTACCATCCAAAAACAGCAAGGAAGGATTCATCTCTCTTGACCCTAACAGTGGATCCAATCTGATTGAAGAATTGTTGAGGTAAATAAGATTTGTTCAGAGAAAGTCTTAGTTACTTGAGTCAAGGGTGGCAGCCTTGGTATCTTAACATTGTCCTTGAATAAGATACTTGCAAAAAGATTGAATACTTTATAAGTGTTCATGACATGATCTGGTGGAGCTCAGCTACAACAGTGAAGAAGGGTTATTGGACAAGGATTTAAGATTAATTGCTATTTGTGGAATCCACAAGTATTTAATTGATTATCCTTGAAAGTCAAGATTGCTGATGTTCAACAAGATGTTGGAACATCTCATCATCAGAGTTTATGCATAATCATGGGAGGGGTACTGCATACGCTTTAGCATCTGTTTTAGTCTTAGGTGGTGACCTAAAAAGTGGCTTCAGTCGGGTGTGACAGAAGCATGTGTTTTCTGGAGAGTTTCCTGGAAAGAAACTAGTCTGGAATTTGATGTTGTTGAAGATGAAGATGAAGACATCATAATCTTGATGGTTACAGCTTGGATCAGTTTATTTCTGATATAGGTGTTTTGGAGCATGGATCTTGCTCTGTTTGTGAAGGTCGAGGATAAGTGGCAGTTATCTCAGGCTTTCTACTGACGGCTCTACTGAGGAAAGTGGCATTCTATGGCATGGCTATGAAGTAGTCTTGGACTACTTATTTTCTGAAGATTCAGATGTGGTAAGTTTGAAGTCTTTGGAGTTTCAAAGCAGGATGGAGGTTGTCTACTTAAACTTGGTTGTTGAATCAAGTCTATGAGAGCATGGAACTCTTGTTCTGCGAAGGGAGCAGGTTCTTCTAAATGGCAGAAGGAGGAGCTGAATTCAACAGTTGGATGTCATATCAAAATGTTCTGACATCTAGCTTTACATCAGAGGTCTCAGCTGGTGATGTGGCACATCAACTTAAGATAAGGTGATCTACAGGAGAATGGAAGTTATGGATGCTTCAAAAAGGCCTATCTCATGTAGTTTGCGGGAGATATGGATGGGAAGATGTTACATGACAAAGAGGCTTGGTGGATCCAAGATGTCTTGCTATGGGGCAAGTAGTTCATGTGACTTGAAGGTCTGATTTCAATAGTGGATCAGTGTATCTTGTGGGAGTTCTGAAGATGACTGAGGTCAATCAAAAGGTGGCATTTGGTTGGTTTCACAATGTGCATTCAAGCAGGATGCTTTAAACTGATTTCTCTTTTGCAGAAGAGTAGTTAGTTGAAATTATAAGGAGGTTCTGATTCTCTGGGAGCTTGTGGCAGAAGTTCTGGGTTGAGGATGGAAGCATACCTTCTTTTGGTGGATGAGAGTTTATTTCTCTCTGGGTTTCTGAAGTTCTCTTTGTTCAAGCTGGTGGTGTAGTGTTGTGTGAAGATCTTCAGTGTGGATTACTATGCTGATAGTAAGTCTAGTGGCGGAGCATATCAAGAACCATAGTGTGTGGTGTCTGTGATATGTGGAATATGTTATAACTGATGTTAGAACATCTTTGGGTTGGTTATCCTTGGTGAAGGATTTCAGGTTCTGTGAGGAACTGGTTACTTGCATCGTGTCTAAGAAGTATCTACGTTGTCATACGGGAGAATGATGGAGTAGAAGAACTGTCTTAGAGGTCTGATGTAAGGTTTTTGGAAGATCGGAGTGGATCATATGTTGATTGCATGAAGGTCTAGTTTTTTATGCGTTCAGAAGTGGATATTCACCAAAAAATCAGAAGTATTTCAGGTTATCATATAGGTGAATGATAAGGAATGACAGTCTTGGATTGTAGGGTGTCTATCTCTATTGCTGGCTGGGTAAGGTCAGTGGAAAATATTGCAAAGGGGATGTTGCCCTGGCTGCAAGTCATGCTAGTAGTGGATCAGTTTGGCACTTGTGAAGTTCTGGAGCATGCATATGATAGCTGACATCATTATAACAAACTAAGGGGCCATGTGCGTCTCTTTGAGGAATGTGAAGCATTCTGATTCAATTGGTTTGTACCTCAAGCAGCTGGAGGTCTATACATGAGAATTCAAGAGGAGTTCGTGTGGTGTGTAGATGGTTGCAGGGTGGGGGGATCAATGGGACTTTGATCTCAAGCCAAGATTTTGTTATGGTTGGTATACATTTCCTCACGGGTAGCATGATGGTGATCATGTGTGAGTGATTATTGTTTCTTGTCAAAGGAAGCAATAAGAGAGTTGATGATTGTGTTCAGCTGGTAAGTGGAACTGAGGGTGCGCTCTTGAAGACATGAAGATGCGTCTTATGTTTTCCATTCATTAGCTTAGGTGTTCTGTGGAGGAGCACTGGTTACCTTAGTTAGGGGGAGATTCCCCTTGATCTAAGATGTTTTACTGCGAGGGTGCAGTTGGAGTTCCAATTTGCATTTGTACGTCAAGCAAGCTGAGATGTCAAGGAGGATGTCTTGACATTGTTGTATTGTTGCAAGTTGTGGGAGACTTGGCAGTGCAAGTTAAATGGTTCTTATTGGATGCTTAAGAATCATTGATGAGTCTGGGAGAATTTATTTTTCTCTGCAGACTGTGATCATAATTATGTGAAGAAATCTCTGTGGTGTCAAATCAGAAGAAAAATATGGGAAGAATAGACAATTTCTGACAAGATGTCAGGATATTGTTCTAAAACATGTTGGCATGTAACTGGTTTCTTTGGTTGGCGTTCTTAAAAAGAGAAACAGTCAAAGCAGTCTTGGTCAGTGCGCTACTGGTGGAGTAATTGCCTCTGATTAATGGTCCCTTGAATTGACTAGCGTTATTTTCTGTGGTCCGTTACTTCCTAAGGAAATTGCTTAGCTATAAATAGGATTTCTTTGATCTTCTTTAGTCTCAATACTCTCTCTTTGGGTTGGTGACAGATGAGGTTCTTCAAAATCTGGGTATGTTGCGTCTGGGTTTGGAGCTGTCTTGGTCACTTTTGCCAAGTTTTGGCTAAAAAGGGGGAGAATGGTTTTCTGATGTTGTTTGGGTTTGGGTACATTCCTGCAGTTGTTTTAAAAGAATGTTGGTTAAGATGTTCTGACATCTTAACAATCTTATTTTCCTTGTATTTTGTGATCTGAGTTATGAATCAGGTTGTGTCTTGTGACCTGAGTTACGTAATTTATGTTCTCAGTGTTACGAAGCCTACAACTGTTGTTTCTTTCCTGGATGAGTCTTCTAGTTCCCAAGACCTCTCTTGAAAGGAGGGGGAATATGTTGAGGGGGAGACTCTCTCCGACCTTAGCTCTAATCAATTCTCAAGATAAAGGAGTCTTGATGAAGGCACCTTGCTATTTGCATAATGCAAAAGAAAATGTTTGTTTTAGCCAAAATTTGTCAAAAGGGGGAGACTGAAAGCACCTGTTGTTTGAATAAATTTTTCTAAAACATTCTGATGATAAACTTGAAGAATCTACAGAAGAAAAAGATGTCGAAAGAAATGTCTCGACATCCTGACTGACTTGGTAAGTTAGTAGGTTTTAATTTGTTGCAAGAATTAAGGAACGGATCAAGGAAACACATGATCAAAGATAGAAAGCCCAGGACAACAGAAGACTATATAAGGAGACTTAGACCTAGGGTTAACAAACTGTACTTTTTGTATCACTTGTAACTTTGTAACCTAATTCTCTTGTGTTGAATAAGGGTTTAGGGTTTGAGAGTTGTTGGCTCTCTTAGGAGTTGTAAGTCTCCACTCTGTAATATGGGATGCAGAGTGGAAGGCATAGGGACAGGAACACAACCAGAAGCCTGTAGGTAATGGTTGTTGTATTGTTCTTGAACGAAGTATTGAAGCAAGTCCAAGATAACTTGGAGGTCAAGAAACTGCGGTAGTTCTGTATTGGCAGAAGACAGAGATATCACAGGTTGTGATTAGGATGTGAGTGGGGTATCTTATATCAGGGTTGTAAACGTTTGAGTTTAGCCTTGGTAAAGATGTTCATTGGGTAGATGTTAGGTATAAAGTTGTAAACGGGGGAGTTTAGCTTTGTAACAGTTCTAGAGATAGTGAAGTCTTCGTCCTGGATTGGTATCCCCCAGATGTAGGTGAATTGCAACGAACTAGGTTAACACATACGGTCTTATTTAACATTCTGCAATTTACAGTTTTGTTATTGTTCTTGACTGACATGTTGGATCAGATGTCATGACTTCTATAAGTGTGCAGTTCTGATATTCAAGGTATCAGTCTGCTGTTGCGCCTCTGAGTTTAAATGATTATGTAGCACAATGTCTTGACATGTGTTAGGACATCTGCTATCTGCATAGGCCAGAATTTCATCTGTCAATAAGGAGCAATGGGTATAGACGTTTGGGCCATGTTAACATGAGGAGGATATCTCAGCTAAATAAGCTTGGATTAGTCAGAGGCTTACCCAACCTGAAGTTTGCTTCAGATGCTCTTTGTGAAGCATGTCATAAAGGTAAGTTTTCCAAGACTTCTTTCAAAGCTAAGAATGTTATTTCCACCTCTAGACCGTTAAAACTTCTACACATTGATTTGTATGGTCCAGTGAAAACTGCATCCATCAGTGGTAATAAGTATGGATTGGTCATTATTGATGACTATCGTCGTTGGAAATGGGTAAAGTTCTTGAAACACAAGGATGAGTCACATTCTATGTTCTATACCTTCTGCTTACAAGTGAAAACAGAGAAGGATTGCAAAATAGTCAAAGTCAGAAGTGATCATTGTGGCGATTTGAGAACAAATACTTTGAGAATCTTTTTTATTCTTATGGAATTTCCCATGATTTCTCCTGTCCTAGAACTCCACAACAGAATGGGGTTGTAGAAAGGAAGAATAGGGCTTTGCAAGAGATGGCTCGCATCATGATCCAAGAAACAGACATGGCTAAGCATTGCTAGGCAGAGGAAGTAAACACAGTTTGTTATATTCAGAACAAGATTTTTATTAGACCTATTCTGGGTAAGACTCCTAGAGCTTGGTATGAAAGACTAAGTAACTTCCTTTTGGAAAATGGTTTCACCAGAGGGAAAATGAACACATCACTATTTTGCAAATCTTTTAAGAATGATATTCTGTTTGTGCAAATTTATGTTGATAATATTATATTTGGTTCTGCTAATGCTTCGTTGTGCAAGGAATTTTCTAAGTTAATGCAGGAAAATTTTGAAATGAGTCTGATGGGAGAACTCAAGTCTTTCTGGGGATTTAAATTGATCAATGTTTAGAAGGAACATACATTCACCAAAGCAAGTATACAAGAGAACTTTTGAAGAAGTTTCATTTGTCAGAATGTAAGCTAGCCAAGACTCCAATGCATCCCACATGCATTTTAGAAAAGGAAGAGGTAAGTGGTAAGGTAGATCAGAAGCTATTTAGAGGTATGATAGGCTATCTTCTTTATCTAGCTGCTTCTAGACCTAATATTTTATTCAGTGTTTGTTTGTGTGCTCGCTTCCAATCAGACCCTAGGGAGACTCACTTAACTGTCGTTAAGAGAATCTTTAGGTATCTGAAAGGTACTACTAATCTTGGTTTGTTTTATAAAAAATCAAGTGCATACAAATTAGTAGGCTATTGTGATGCTGATTATGCTGGAGACATAATAGAAAGGAAAAGTAATTCTGGAAGTTGTCAATTTCTGGGAGACAATCTAATATCGTGGTGTAGCAAAAGAAAGTCAACAATTGCGCTCTCAACAGCTGAAGCTGAATATATTGCAGCTTCTGGATGTAGCACTCAGATACTCTGGATGAAGAGTCATCTGGAAGATTATCAGATTTCTGAGAGTAACATTCTTATCTTCTGTGATAATACTTCTACTATTTCTTTATCCAAGAATCCTATCTTGCATTCTAGGGATAGACATATTGAAATTAAACATCACTTTTTACGTGCCTATGTTCAGAAGGGTATGTTTCATTTAAAATTTTTTGATATAGGTCACCAGTGGGCTGATATCTTCACTAAACCCCTTGCTGAAGATAGATTCGTTTTCATTCTGAAAAATCTATTTATAAAACCTTGTTCAGCTTATCAGAATTATTGATTAAGATTTTGAGGTTGTGTTGTTGTTGTTTGTTTGTTTCTGAAACATGAGCTTTCTGAAGTGATAAAGTTTCATGAATCAAAAAGGTTCTGTTCAGAAGGAAATCCTATCGATTTATCTTCTGGATTCTGAACAGTTACAATATTAATGGTTGTCTTTTCGTTTGATAACGTGTGGTCTTTAGTGGTGACAAGTGCCCCACTTCCTGGACATGTGTATTGATGACGTGACATATTGGGTTTCATATTTTTCTTGAAAATAGGTTAAAATCTTTATGCATTCCCCCTATGACTGCGCATGTACTGTTTGTAATCATGTTTAATTATTGTAATTATTATTTTAAAACATTTATAAACCCACTTCACTCACATTTTTCACTACGCTCACATTTCTCCCACACTTTTCTCTCTTTCAAACCCTAAACCACTCTCTGCAACTGTTCATCTTCAACATTCATCTTCAACGCTCAACCTTCAACTCTCAACTGTCTACAATGACTGAATCTTCTTAACAACCTCAACAACAAGTTTTATCCTTTGTCATTCCTGAAAGGCCAGTCGTCACTCTCGACACTCCAACTGAAGACCTCTCGGTGCTCTACGAAACTATTGTTGATTTTGAAAATCTGAAAGATAATGGTTTTGATCTTACTGGGATGCTTGAATTTCAAATCTAGAATGCTTTCTTCAAAAGAATGAAAGGTCCTATTTTTCCAGTCCTTGTTGAATATTTTTTGAATCATGCTAAGGCGGAAAAAGAAAAGGTTACTTCTTACTTCCTTAGCAAGAAACTTGAGATTACAGAGAAGATCATCGCTGATTTCATCTCTCATGTTTTGAAAGGGGACATAGTTGCCTTTATCAAATCTAGATCTAAACGAGATGCAATGGTAGCTTTGGCATCAAACTTCAAAGAGATTGAATATATCTTGAGGGTATGGTTCAAAATTGTCATTGGAAGCATGTATCACCATTCTAGCACAAAGACGGGTGATCACATTAATACCTCCCATAAGTTCATGTTGTTATTTTTAGAAGATGGTGTTAACCTGACACTACCGACCCTTATATTTAGACTTCTCATAGATTCGGTGGTTCTTATGAGGAAGGACACTATGATGAGGATATATGTTAAGATGCTCACTGAGAAGACTTGAAATATTGCTTTTATCAATCTGATCCCTCTCCTTGTTTATGATATTGTTTGGATCGTCTCCAAAGAAGACTTGAAGGAGGTTAGAAAAGAGGTTGCCAAGTACTAGGTGTGTACTTACTATACTAGTCGAATATAACATGAAGAGACAAAAGAATCTGAAAGACTACCATCTAAAAATTTGAATACTGCTGCTGGAAATTCATCTTCTAGAATGATTCCAGAAATTCTGAAGACTCTTGCTGAGCTTAAGGAAGACAAAGACCTGGTCAACCAGCGCTTAGATAGGCAGGAAAAGATGTTTATGCTTATCCTCTCCAGACTTCCCCCACAGAACCCAAATCCTTAGTTTTTGAAAATTCTTATGCACTTTTGTTTGTGTTATTTTTTATTAAGTGTTTGTGTTTGTTTCTTCTTTTTTTGTTCTATACTTCTGCTCCTTTTGGCGTTTTTATGAAGTTATTTCTTGTTCTTTTTCTTTTGTTTATGTCTTTTTGATTGCTGATAAAAAAAGGGGAGAAATGTAATGATTTTGATATATTTATATTCATGAATCAAAACCCAAACATTTCAAATGTTTCTGCTAACAATTACATGAGAATATTTTGTTAGTTGTTTCAGGGAAAGTAATGAATATCACAAGATACTGAAGTTTTCATATCATATCGGAAGACAACTAATTTCTGAAGAAATGGTATCTAAGTTTGAGGAATTTATTTTAAAATTGAGAAAGACTTCCAACAAGGCGTTAAGTTTGTAAAGCCTTAACTAGGATCTGAAGATTTTTTTTAACATCTCAAATTAAGCTAAGTCTTTCAAACCAGGCTTCTGAATTATTGTCTCAGATTACCAAGTTTCTGGAATAGTTCTAGTAACTTCTGAAGAAAACCAGATTCTGACATAAGATCATTCTGACTCTGCAAAAAGGTTAATCAAGAAAGTACTCTTTCATTCTAATTTTATCTTTTTTTTTGTACTGTTCATCTTAGAGGGAGCTTTGTGCTTCTTGTTGATATGACTTTCTATGATTACCATGTACAAATTGTTCATCAAAATACATTGTTTTGCCATTATCAAAAAGGGGGAGCATGTTAGAACAAGATTTGGTTATGCATCTATACCTTTGAGTTTTGATGATAACAAGTTAGTATTTGTGTGAGAACATTTTTGGTACTCTAATGGTTTATTATTGTGTAGCTTTAACAACCAGTTCTGATTCTGACTAAATGATGTGCGACGTCATCAGTTTCTAAAATTTGTGTTCCAAAATGTGCTTTTACACTAATTCACTTCTAAGAAGCTTCTAAGAAGACGTCATGTTGTTGCTGCAATGTTCTCTTGGTTTCTGCTTCTGGATGTGACTCTGATCATCAAACTTCTGATGGCAAACTTCTGAAGTTTCTAGCTGAATATTCTGAAGATCTCAAGTCAGACGCTGATGTTATCAAGATTCTGATTGATGATTCTGAAGATTCTGATTTCAAGCTACGTGACTCTTCTGTTCATGCTTCATCAACTTTTCATCAGATGCCAATGAATTTGAAGATAAGGATAAAGAATACGTGATCAAAATATTACACAATACAAAATGGAATTGTTCCTCTATTACCTGATTTTGTGGGTGAAAGGACGGTACTATTTGTCACACTTGTCACTATTTCGTTAGTGGACAACTACATTTTCCTATTCCTAATTTGCCCTCAAACGGTTCCTTTTTCATGTTATATATGGGACTTGGAGACTTGAAGAAAGTTGTCAAAATAACAAGACTGTTTCTACGTGAAAAGCTTTCAAATTTGTGCAAACATCTCTTTAAATATTTTCTGTATTTCACTTGTGTAAATATGCTTGTGTAAGAAGCACTTTGTAAACACACATCTTTGTATTCAAACTGTTTGTTTGTAGTTCCTTGAGGGACCAGTTAGGTCAGCATCCTTGAGAAGACATCGAATATTTGTCTTTGTGGTTTGTTAGTCACCAGCTGTAGCTAGTGCATTTGTAATCAGTTGATTATAGTGGATTAAGTCCTTGTGTATAAGGCGAAATCACCTTGGCGAGTGGACTGGATTAGCTTTGAGTTTCAAGCGAACCAGGATAACAATCCTTGTCTCTCTCATTGTTCAATCTTTTGATTGTTGAGTTTTTTGAGTTGGTAAAAATTTTTGTTTTAAAAACCCATTTCAAACCCCCACTTTCTTGTGTTTTTCACACCCTTAGAAGTCGTCTTCCTCCTAAGACGATTAGTATTTAAACATCACTTAGGCTTTGATGCCACTTGTTGGACATATGAATCCATACTAAAGAGGGGGAGAATTATGTAGGTTTGAAAAAGTTTGGTTGAAAATAAAATCATTTGAAAAATTCAAGTTTGAAAACATTTTATAAAACAAATGAATAAATTAGTTATGGAAAACCAAAGGAAAGAAAATTGTTGGAAAGTTAAGAGATAAGGGAAAGAGAAGAACATCGTATAACTATACATGTTTAGCCTAAGACGACATACTCATGTTCCTAAGAATTATTCTTGAGAGTATCCAATAAACTTGAGAGATTTTAGAAGGATTTGCCCACGAACCTCCTTATCAAGAAAATGAACTTTTCAAGCAAAATTCTAATCAAGCAGCGAACAAGGCTGAGAGAGGTTAGTCTCAGTTAGTCTCCTAGCCAAATAGAGATTTTTCCAAGGCTAATCTCAAACCAAGATGGAATTTTGACTTGGCTATCCTTCAAACCAAACTTGGATTTTGAATAGGTTGACAACGAAATGAGATGAGATTTTAACCGGAATGATCTCGAACTTACTGAGCTTTTATACTAGTCTGAATTCAAGAACCAAGAGAGATTTTAATTGAGTTGATCTTGAATCAATATAGCTTTTAACCAGACTGAGCTTAATAAGCATTATGGAGATTTTCATGACTGATCTTTGCGAACTAAAACAAATCTTTTTCTTCAAGAAGAAACTCACAAACCAAACGTAGACTTCCTAAGACAATCCCCCAAAATACAAGAGCTTTTATTGGCTTAGCTCAAAACCAAACACTTTCCTATAAAAGGATATTTTACACAAGATATAATACACTTTTGATAAATTACAATTTATCCCTCGCCCAGAAAAATGATCCTCACTATGACTCAATATGACTCTCGAAGTACCATGTTTAAATATATGTGAGAAAAATGGGAGATTCAGAGAAAAGATGAGAGAAATGAAAAGTGAGATTTAAACTAGTAAAGTTCTTTTTTTATATGCCAACGCATGGTATAAATTTGGAAATAATCTATGCGCAAAATCAATTATATAATCGATTAGGCTAATCGATTACAGACCTTAAATTTTTTATTATTAAGGCCACAAATTGAAGGTTTTTATATGTAGTTGTTAACAATAATTAAAAGTTTGTCTCTATCCTTTTTAGACTCAGTCAAGCAACTCATAATTGATTAGTTTAATGGTCTAATGATTATTTAGTTGAAAAATGTCTTTCAATCAATCAAACTCTCCCTTAATCAAATGGCTAGGCCTAAAAAAACTTTTTTAGGTGGTTTAAATAAAAATATTGAGAGATTTCTCAAAAAAATTTAGTGTGTAAGATTTAACCATATTATTTCTAAAAATTCCCTTGTGTCTTTACAAGACATTATTCATCCAGACAAACACGGTCAGACGAGCTTTCACACTTTGTCTCTTTCATAAATATGAAGCTTCAAGTCTTGACGTTATTATCTTTAAGTTTATCAACATACAAGAGCTTTGAATCTTCTTAATGAGGCTTAAGATATATTCATATTGATTTCCATCGTTTAAGAGGATAAACCATCGGTGACCCTTGAAACGTAAGTATTCACTTGAAATTCGTTTGACCACAGTGATGACTTTAAATTAACGCCTTGATCTTCAAGAGTATAGCTTGATTCAAGAGGACAACTTAATCAATTATCTTATTCATCTTTGACTGTTTGAGCTATTTTTAGTACGTACTTGTATTCACTGGATATCGTTTGATATTAAGTGTTGTCATCATTAAAACTAAACAACTACTCAATTGTCTTGCAGCTTTGCTACCCATAAGCTTTACCATTTTGATTATTGTGACTATACCTACAAGCAAATAAATCCAAAGGGATTGGCGAGGAGTGTGCGGTTTATCTAGGGCTCTTGTACAAGGTGTTATGTGGTGAATATGCCTATCCCGCTTTCGCAATCGATCTTAAAGGTTTTCGAGATTTTTTGAGGTCTTGGTCAGGGAAAGAAGTCTCGTTTAAATTTGGTTTTGATTTGGCATGTAATAGTTTGGACTTTTGGAAGATGCGTAATAAAAAAAATGTTGAGAATGAAAGGTGATTTATCATTAGATGACTTCGATTATTGGTTTGACCTAAAAGTAAATTCATATTCATGCTCTGGTTGCAGTCTTTCCGCTACTTGATTGGAATCAAGATTTGCCCTAATGCCATCGTTTTTCAAGGTGCAATGTCTGATTAGTTTCCCTCTCTTCTATTTTTTTAGTAAATTGTGCGTACCTCTAGAATTTCGATATAGTCTTTTAGTTGATGGGTTTGTTTTTTTCCTTTTTTTGTTTGGTTTTGTTATGGTGACCTCAACTAATTTAAACTTCTGTTTTGTTGAGTTTTGTTCTTTTCAGTATATTTTGCTCTGCTTTTAATTGTAATTTGTATCTTTTACTTTATTTTTTTATCTTTAATATATTTTAATATTTTTTTACTATTAAAAAATAAATATCGGAATCATCAATAATAAATGAATTAGTGAGTAGGCACATCTTACTACTATTAAAAAAAGAAGACGACCTTTTTATTCCACACTCAACCCTTCATATATATCTCAACATAATATTGATTATAGGAAATTTCTTAATACCCACCCATGTTTCTTAGACACCGCGCAAAATTTCTTTTTTGCCCCCTGATTCCGGATGTGCACATCCGGACGCACCATTTTTTTTTAAAAATGTTGATTTGTTCTGGATGTGCATATCAGGAATAATTCCTGATCTACAGATCTGGAAAAATAGCAGAACTTTATTTTTTTTTTAAATCAGTTTTGTTGGTTGGTCGCATATGTTGATATATCTTCGAAACTTAATATACATTCGAAAACATCCATATATAAAATAAAATGATATATATACATAATAATACTCCTGTCAAAATATAGTACATAAATGTAATGAAAATAGAATACATAAAAAAAAACTACTGTGTATGGCGAAGGATCTCTCTTGGCTCCCCTGCTCCTCTGCCCCTACCTGCCGTCCTGACTCGCAGTCTGCGGTACTGAAGTGCCTCCCGAGAAATCTCAATAATCTTATCCATGGAAAGTCTTCCACCAGAGCCCTCAGGCAGGTGACCGTCCGTAATGGTCGCCCGCACTATCTCCTCTATCTCACGACAGCGAGGTAGGACATCCTGAGTACGGTCCAGCTGAGACTACCGCTCCTCTAATATCTCCTGATGAACAGGTCTGGGTGGCGATCCCTCAGCAGTGGGCACCATGCATGGGTGTGAGACGGTATAGAACCACATGATGTACCCGGCAACAACGCTCCAGTCTCTTGGCGCTCTGGTCGCCCGAGCCTCTTCGGGTACCAAGTGGGACTGGAAGTCAGCATATATCTCATTTATCTGCACGCGGGTCAAGCCTAGAGGAACAGACTCGTGAGGCATCCTGGGGATCGTCTGCGTGTAACCGAACTGACGCAAGATGTGCTCCGGCAGGTATCGAGCAGTAATGGTCAAACTGCACGCCAACCATCCTGAGAACAGCGAAACCTCGGCAAACGGGCGCGTCACACGGTGATCGGCATAGGCGTCATAAAAATGTCCTCAGCATCCATATGATCAAGATAAACTCTGTAGGGGTTGGGCGCCTGGTTCCCTCTGAGCAGGAGAAATGCAGCAGCACGCGGCATATCCTCAGTGTACCCCTCGACACTCCCCCTACCAGTAATCTTGGGAAAGTGTTGTAATATCCACGTCTGAAATGGAAAACATAACATCGGTGTCAAACATTATAATGAATATAGAAAGAAAAGAAATGAAAAAAAAAAGACTTAGAATATAAGATTGTTACCACGTATAGTGTACAGCTGCCTGCCACAGTCTTGGCTGCCCAGCCTAGAATAGGTGAATGCCAGCGTAGCCGCCCCCCAATTGTACCCATGGATCTCTGTGGGATCCAAAAGGTACCCGGGGTAAACGATATCAATGTAAGTGGTGCTGGTGTCCACAAACAGCTGTGTGCCAAGCAAAAACAGATAGTAGCATCTCAGGGCACGCTGCCTGTGGATCGCCACCTCAGCTGCATCACCTGCTGCCCGTTGATCGGTAAAATAGCAAGTGTACTATTCTTACCGATGTAGTAATAGTTGGGGTTATCCCCAGAATCGATCTCTCGAGGACTGCGTGTAATTATAGATACAGATGCTATTTCAATTAAACAAAAATCCCTTTAGGGTTTGTTTGTTTTAAAAATTATAATAAAAATTAAGAAAATAAGCATAATGAATAAAATGACTTAAGCAAATATGAGAAGCTATGCTAGGAGAAGTGTATAAATAGCTCTGCAATAAACCCAATTATTATTCAAAGAGACATGCCTCAAACCTTAGCTTACCTAATCTTATTAGTGTTTTTCCTTAATTCATTAACAGAAAAACCTTTGATATTCTCCCTTGACCCTAATTCCTTAGCAATCTCAGAATAACATCAAGCAATAGTTCTGACAAGATTTTTAAAGGTTATTGCGGGGTATCCTCATTCCTAAGCAATATCTACTGCAATATTATTTTACAAAAGCATTAGGGTAGTTTGTCCAACCTAATCCTAATCGTGAATCAAATTCAATTGGTCCGATCGAAAAAGCATTAAGAACATTGTAAAATAAAAGCTTAAAGGAAAAAGGCTTAATCTCATTGAATGATTCAAAATAGGTTCATTACATTGCAATTTAGGGACACCCCCTAGCATTGGGGGGTTTAGCTATTCATAATATTAAAACAAAATACAATATAAAAAGTAGTCATTACAATGGTAATCGGATGAATTTGATCTTCAATTGTTGGAACTCATGAAGAACCTCCCTCCTCCGGATCACTTGATGGCATGAAAAACTCTTCTCTCTATTGTATGTTAAAGCAAAAGTGTCTTTTCCTTCCAAAAACTAGTCTAAATAGTCACAATTCACTCAGATCGATTGGAAATACCCAAAGTGGCCCCACAGCTTAATATATAGAGAAAATATGAAAAAATTCAGAAAATCAGCGTCAATGCTGGCACGGGCAGTGTCAGCCAACACTGTCGGCTGTGTCAGCTTGCTGGATTTTATAACCGACATTGTTTCGATCATAACTTTTGATCCGTAAGTCTGTTTTGGTCCCCGTTCGAAGCGTCGGAAAGCTAACGAAGAGAACTACAACATAGTACAGATAAGAAACTTGTTTGCCCAATATTTTTCCATGTTTGTTGAATTTAGGTCCAGGCATCCTTTGCTTCCTTCCAAAAACTCTTCTAAATTCCCAGAACTTCCATTTTCTTTGCACGAGTCCTTTGGGCTTTTCCACTCAGACCTGAAACCATCGAAGACTACCAAACCAAAGCATAAAATGCAACATAATTGAAATAAAACAACAAATCATAAAATGCAAGAATAAAATACGACATGTAAAATTGACTTCAAAAATAATGAAAATACAAAACAAAGTGTTACCGATTTCGCGGATTCATGCCGAATAACAGAAGGAAAACAAGTAGAAATGGTGACCGATCACAACCCCAAACTTATCTCATTGCTTGTCCTCAAGCAATGCTCGAGACAATAGAAAGGGTCACCCCCAAATTACCAACTAGACTTACCACAATACCGCCGATATCTTTCGCACTCTCTTTTCACTGTACCCACAAAGTTTCCTGCTTCCTTGACCCAAGCATTCAGCTACACTTCCACATCAAAGCACCTTCTTTACCTGTCAGCTTTTCTCACTCTCACCAAAGTCTCTCAAGGTTAAAGTGTTTACACTCACAATCAAGCATGCAAAGTCAACTCATAAGCTTGAATAACATCTATTTTCATCTCATACGCACACAACACACACTTTTTTGAGGGATTTTACTGTTGTAATGGGGCTTAGGGACAAGGTGGGATAAACAAACAAAAGTGGAAAACGAGTGGTTTTTGGCTCAGACTCAATGTCGTCATTCTTATCACTGTGTTATTTGTTCTGTTTTACAATCAAGGGTATCAGGCACCATTTTACTAGGATTCTTTAGTTTCTACTCAATTGTTTCTTTGAGCTTAATTTTTCAATTCTTCAAACTAAATCCTCCTCTAGGTACGTGCTTTATTCTACTTCTCTTTTTTTTTCTTTCTTTTCTATTTTTTTTTTCTTTTTCAAAACTTTTCTTTCTTTTTTTTTCTCTTTTTGCACTTACCGAGTTCTTATAGGTATCCCAACCCCAAACTTAGAATTTTTCATAGATCAAAAATCAACAACACTTATCTGAGAAGGGTGAGGGAGTGTTTGGGCTCATGGTTTAATTATGCGGTTAATAAACAAACAAAGGAAAGAAGGCTCGAGGGGGGTTAACGAAAGATAACATAAAAATGGATGGCTGGAAAGGCTCGGGATTAAAAACAAACAAGTGCCTCAGTGTGTATTCGTGTGCATTAAAATTCCAACAGATAAGTACGCAAACTAAGAGTGACAGAGACATACCTGAAGAACTTTCATGATGATAATGTGTTTGGCTTTTTATGATCCTCACCATGTTTGGTATAGCTTGACAGGTTCCGAAGTACTCCTAGTGTGGTGTAGCTTTCTATTCGGGTCAGGTGCACAATACTCCAATATCAGTCTAGTGTCGGAAAGTTGCGTCCAATCATCATCTTCAGTGGTATCCACTTTCAGGGGTTTCTTGGAGAGCAAGTAGGGGATGCATCTTCTCCTCCACTAACTACAAGTCTCGTCATTCATCTGACACAAATACCCTCAATCTGTAACACACGGAATACAAAACCCACAAATTATAGTGAACATAAAGAAAATGAAATAACATAAATAAAAATACTGAAAACGAAAACAAGAAACCCCCCCCACTTGAACCAAACATTGACCTCAATGTTTTAGCACAAGATAGGAGGGGAACTCACAAAGCCTTACTGGGCGGAGGAAAACACGTTGGATAAAAACACGGAAAACACGGTGGATAAAAAATTTGAAAAAATTTCGCTTGCCTGACACGGGCGGCCGTGTCAGCCCCCTGCCCGTTTCCAATTTTTATTTTTTTCAAAACCAAGCTTCAGTAGGGCTGACACGGGCGGCCGTGTCAGCCTGCTGGAATCCAACTTTTCTTCACTTTTTTCATGACTTTTCTCGCCCTCCTGACACGGGCTGTGTCCGGTGACACGGGCGGCCGTGTCAGGCCCTTGTTTTTCACATTTTTGCCGTATTTTCGACGTTTTATTCATTTTTTCTCTCTTTGTTTCCTCCGCTCTACTAGTTCAACATCTGTGAGTACCTAACAAAACAAATAGACAAACAAACAAAAACAAAACGATTAGCAATAAAACGCGTGGGTTGCCTCCCACGAAGCACTTCGTTTAACGTCGCATGGCTCGACGAGTTACTCCCCAATGCTATGGGGGATGCTTCAGCTTATGCTTTTTGTCGCTTGACCTTTCCGCAACAGAGCTCTTGTCATGTTCAGCAATACAAACTACTTCTTGCCTCAAGTCAACTCCAACTTCCTTATCCTTCCTTCTATGTTTCTTTTTCTTTCTTTTCTTGCTTTCACGAATGAATTTTACAGTGTTGACATGTGCACTACATGTCCGAGAGACTTCATCCTTAGATATGATGTCGGAGACTTTTTCAAGATGGGGTTTTGTACTTATGCCTTTTTTCACCATTTCGATCATTCCAAGTGAAGCCTGCTTACCTTTACCTTCATTTCGCTTCTTGATATCCAACACTTTTAAAGTGATTTCCTCATCAAAAGATTTAAAAGTCACCGTGCCTTTTTCAATATCGAAATTGCATCTACTAGTGAGCAGGAAAGGTTGACCGAGGATGATAGGTATTTCTTCATCTTTTGGAATATCCATGATCTCAAAGTCAACTGGAAAGACAAATTCACCGATCGTCACCAACACATCTTCAGCTAGCCTATAAGATCTCTCAGTTCTGTGGTTTGAAAATTTTAAATTCGTTCCCGCATCGCTCACCCTTCCAATTCCCAATTTTTTATAAATAGATAATGGCATGAGACTAACACTAGCACCTGAATCAATCAGAACTTTTTTGAAATTTCTGTCTTTTATAGTGCACGGTATTGCAACAGATCTAGGATCTTTCTGCTTGGCGGGGATTCTCCTATTTTGTGGTACTTTACTGCACTTCTCATTTACAGTTTCCAGCTCTTCCTCAATAGGTCTCTTTTTAGTGATCACTTCTTTCATGAATTTCTGATACAACGGCATTTCCTCTAGCGCCTCAAAGAATGGCATATTAACCTCCAACTTTTTGAATATTGTGACAAATTTCTCAAATTCCTTCTCTTTTTGATGCTTTTGTCGCACTCTCTGAGGGTAAGGTAACTTAATCGCGGTTTATCTTCCTTTTTATTCTTCTTTTCAGGTGGATTTACAGGTGATATGACTTCTTCCTGCGGTTTTTGATGATTTTTGATTTCCAAGTCCACCTCAATCAAACCTTCATCTTCAGTTCTTACCTCTTCATAACTCTCACTTGCCTCACCGCTTCCAGTCATAATGGCATTCATATTCTGATTATCTCTTGGGTTCGTCACTGTTGCACTCGGTAAGGCACCTGGTGTTCGAGCGTTGGTAAGTTGATGTGCTATCTGACTCATCTGAACCTCAAGATTTTTGATAGAAGTTGTAGTGTTCCTAAGATTATTTCTCGTCTCTTCCTGGAATTGCATATTATGAGTTGCCATCTTTTCAATGACTATCTCCCATTGTGCTTTTTGGGGAGCTTGTTGCTGCCGTGGGTCTTGTTGTTGATTCTGATCTTTCCAGGAGAAGTTAGGATGATTCTTCCACACTGGATTATAAGTTTGATCGTAGGGATTATTCTGCTTCAGGAATTTTATCTCTTCAATTTGTTGCGGAGTCGCAACACAATATGCAGTATAATGGGGTCCATTACAAATCTCACAACTCATAGGTTGACCAGTTTGAACTTGTGCCACACTTTGAGTACCAAGATTCATCTTCTTAAGTCTTCTCTCTACCTCAACAGCAAATTTGGTCTTCCATCTTTACCACTTGCCCAGTAAGCTTCAAATCAATCATCTTTTCTGGTTGGCTCACACTGCGATCATACAACTCCAAATGCTTGTTAGCGGCTATGGCTTCAATGATCTTTTGACACCAGTGGCTGTTGTAAAATTAGATGAGCCACCGGCAGCTGTATCAATTAGTTGCTTAGTCTTCATCTGGAGGCCATTGACAAAGTTTTGCATATGTTCGGTTGCATCCATGTTATGAGTGGGACAAGCAACCAACAACCTCTTAAATCTCTTATATGCATCACCGAGTGACTCTCCATCCTTCTGCTTAAAATTCATTATATCATACCTCTTTCAAATGTATACAGAGGCTGGAAAGTACTCATTCAAAAAGGTTGTCTCCATCTCTTGCCAAGTGGTGATACTCTCAGCAGGTAAGGAATAAAACCATTCTTCTGCATCGTCTGACAAAGTAAAAGGAAACACAACCAACTTCTTTGCTTCCTCAGAGTGTCCCTCAATTTTTAGTGACGTGCTCATAGTGAGAAACCTTTGGAGGTTCTTATTAGCATCTTCATTAATTCTTCCAGAGAAAGGTCTCCTCTCGAGCTGTCGGATGGTCGATGGATTCAACTGAAAGTGGTCAACAGTAACCGGTTGATTTACGATGGTCAACCGACCTGTTGGAGCATGTTCTCTTCCATAATCCCCCAGAAGTCTCTCTGTTGGAGGTGGGTCTGCAGCCATGATAACGGTTTATGGCTCTGTATCTGTGCCTGAATTAGTATGTTCAGAATGAACTGAAACTTCTTCGTCTTTTTCTTGATCTGAAATTAACGTTCCTGAAACTGACTCTGCCAGTATTTCTTGCTTAGCTTGACGGCGTCTAGCGTGCAATGATCTTTCGGGTTCTGCATCAAAAGAAAATTCTGCTGAGGGATTGCCTCACATACACAAGTTAGACAGATAATAGTAATAAACAAAAATTATACAAATAACAGAAAAATAAAATTTTGGTTGCAGAGCAACAAATTTTAATTGAATTAATACAACTTATAATTTGGCAGTCCCCGACAACGACGCCAAAAACTTGATCGGCAAAATAGCAAGTGTACTATTTTTACCGATGTAGTAATAGTTGGGGTTATCCCCAAAATCGATCTCTCGAGGACTGCGTGTAATAGTAAGTGCAAATGCTATTTCAATTAAACAAAAATGGCTTTAGGGTTTGTTTGTTTTGAAAATTATAATAACAATTAAGAAAATAAGCAGAATGAATAAAATGACTTAAGCAAATATGAGAAGCTATGCTAGGAGAAGTGTATAAATTGCTCTGCAATAAACCCAATTATTATTCAAAGAGACATGCCTCAAACCTTAGCTTACCCAATCTTATTAGTGTTTTTCCTTAATTCCTTAACAGAAAAACCTTTGATATTTTCCCTTGACCCTAATTCCTTAGCAATCTCAGAATAACATCAAGCAATAGTTCTGACAAGATTTTTAAAGGTTATTGCGGGGTATCCTCATTCCTAAGCAATATCTACCGCAATATTATTTTACAAAAGCATTAGGGTGGTTTGTCCGACCTAATCCTAATCGTGAATCAAATTCAATTGGTCCGATCGAAAAAGCATTAAGAACATTGCAAAATAAAAGCTTAAAGGAAAAAAGGCATAATCTCATATAATGATTCAAAATAGGTTCATTACATTGCAATTTAGGGACACCCCCTAGCATTGGGGGTTTTAGCTATTCATAATATTAAAACAAAATACAATATAAAAAGTAGTCATTACAATGGTAATCGGATGAATTTGATCTTCAATTGTTGGAACTCATGAAGAATCTCCCTCCTCCAGATCACTTGATCGCATGAAAAACTCTTCTCTCTATTGTACGTTAAAGCAAAAGTGTCTTCTCCTTCCAAAAACTAGTCTAAATACTCACAATTCACTCAGATAGATTGGAAATACCCAAAGCGCCCCCACAGCTTAATATATAGAGAAAATATGAAAAAATTTAGGAAATCAGCGTCAATGCTGACACGGGCCGTGTCAGACAACACTGCCGGCCGTGTCAGCATACTGGATTTTATAACCGACATTGTTTCGATCATAACTTTTGATCCGTAAGTCTGTTTTGGTCCCCGTTCGAAGCGTCGGAAAGCTAACGAAGAGAACTACAACATAGTACAGTTAAGAAACTTGGTTTCCCAATATTTTTCCATGTTTGTTGAATTTTAGGTCCAGACATCCTCTGCTTCCTTCCAAAAACTCTTCTAAATTCCCGAAACTTCCATTTTCTTTGCACGAGTCCTTTGGGCTTTTCCACTCAGACCTGAAACCATCGAAGACTACCAATCCAAAGCATAAAATGCAACATAGTTGAAATAAAACAACAAATCATAAAATGCGAGAATAAAATACGACAAGTAAAATTGACTTCAAAAACAATTAAAATACAAAACAAAGTGTTACCGATTTCGCGGATTCATGCTGAATAATTGAAGGAAAACAAGTAGAAATGGTGACCGATCACCCATTCTGCCTCTGCAAGCTCCGCACGAAATCTACGTGTCAGAAAGGAGAACCGGACGTGTGCGCCTCTCAACTGGGTCACCTCCGCAAATGTCTCATCTGGGGTAGTCCCAAGCTCCTCAGTCAGCATCTTTATCGCCTCCACCTTCGACATATTACCGTGACGGAGAAGGATTCCCGTGATCGGTAGATGTAAAAGGCACGATAGATGGAATGAGGATGTCTCAGGGTGTCATCTCTCAACAAAGACCATCGACATACCGTACATGATTTGGGGATACCCAATCCTAGAAAGGCCTCCGAGACCAGAGGTAGCAAGTGCAGACTAGAACCATTCATCCCCTAGCAGCTCCATCATGTTTATAACCTTGCCCCCATGGTTATAGAACTTCTGGGAATCCTTCTCCTGAAAATTTTCAAATAAAACAATGTTACAAATGAAAATATTTTCAACAAAAACAATTCTATAAATAAACCGAGAAAGGTTACCTGTCCTAGCCAGACATATCTGGCAGTATGCTCAGAGTACCCCACGAGTAGGGACATATCAGACGGTCCCCTGGGATAACCGTCAAGCTCATCGAAATCGTAATCGCCGTCACCACCCTCATGTGGTGGGTGATCACCCTCAGGAACAGGAACATGGGATGAAATAGGAACAGCTGATGGAACTGGAGTCTCCCGACGACGCCTGCGTGGGGGCTGGGACCCTGATGAACCAGCAGTAGGAGCCTGACGCCTCCGAGATGTAGAATCGGCGGCTGACGGGGGAGTGGCCTGAACCTGTGATGTGGAAGGTTGTGGTTTAGGATGCGGTGTAGGTGTAGGATGTCCCTCAGCTGTAGGGGCTACCCAACTCCCTCTGCGCCGGAACCCTCGACTGTAGACTACGTCCGCTCACGTCGGACAGATGCATGCTGAGCTGTCCGTCTATGTATGATACGATCGTCTCTGTCAGCCATGTAATCTGCAAAGCATAATAAATAAATTAGAATTTTTTTAAAATAATTAAAAAAAATAGAGACTAAGTTTCTTCCGGATTTGCACATCCGGAAGTACTCAGAATATTTAACGTTGGGTTTTTCCGGATTTGCACATCCGGAAGCACTCAGAATATTTAACGTTAAAATGTTTCCGGATCTGCACATCCGGAAGCTACTGTACCATAAAAAATGACATTTTAATGCCCTGATCGTCCGTTTGAAGCAGTAAACAATACCTACATTGTCTCTAACCTATGTTATTCATACTACCTAACAATTTTTACACCTAAATGTCTACTCTAAATCGATTACTCGAAAATAACTCCGAAACTCTAAAATTCAAAAACTTACCGATTAAATTGAGATACAGAAGATTTGGAGTGTCTTGATCGTTGTAAAAGTTGCTTTGCGCCGAACTCGAGTGAAAAAAATCAGGATTTGTGGGATTGAGAATTTGAGAGTTTGAGAGAGTTTGGTTGTTTGGAATATGAAAATGTAAAGAATGAGGGGAGAGAGAAGGTCTGACGCGAATTAATAAGAAATGGTTTCGGATCTGCAGATCAGGGATTTTTTCTGATATGCACATCCGGAACAAATCAACGTTTTTAAAAAAAAAATGGTGTGTCCGGATTTGTACATCCGGAATCAGGGAGGAAAAAAAAATTTCGCGTGATGTCTAAGAAACATGAATGGTGTATTAAAAAATTGTCTTAATTATATCGATGAATTCTTTTTTTTTTATATATATATTATCTCTATTTCTTCCTGACATTTTTGACATTAACTTTATATTTCAGCTGTCATGATTTTTTCTTTTCAATCAGTGTCACCTTGACTTGGATTCTCCCCAATTGCACTATCGCAATAAAAAAGTATCACTACCATATTTGTTCACTACTAATTAATGGAAGAGATCTGAATCGTCCTCACTCTCTGCAGAGAGGCGAGTTGTAATGTGGATGGAATGGGACGTAGGGAACGCCCAACTAACACACCATTGATCATTCGCCCAACTAACACATCATTATCTATTTTAAAATCGGATATTTTGTGACTATTAAATGATTTACAAGAAATGTTTTTAAAAAATTAAAATACGAATGGATAAACTCAATCTTACCACCTAATATGAAAAATCTAAGTGATGTGATGAACTCTTAGATGACGGTTGTTCTAGGTTGATCGCGTAGTGGAATGTGTATCCATGGACACTTTAACCATCAAGTCAATAAAGATTGTAAATTTAAAGTTTAGTATTTTAAAATAGTGTCTACTTGAGTTTGAATTTTTTTGTTAGGCATTATAGATATAGTTTAGGATTTAGAGATCTTAAAATCTTCTATAACAATTGTCTTATATAACAGGTGTACGATGATCTTGTAATTTTTCTCATTTAACAATTTGCAGCAGGTCATTCAACCTAGATCTTATGTGTCTCTAATCCTCCTATATCTAGAGATTCAAATCTTTATGGTATCTTTATGGTGAGGACGACACTGATCGTGACCCTTAATTTGATGCAAAAGTGTGAAACATCAAATGTGCGATCTTTATTTTGATTGTGACCCTTTTATAATTAATTTGAAAAAAAAAAATGATTTAACTAACTAATTCAACAATTTCTAAAGATGATTTTTTTTAGAATAACTATGTTATTAAAAAAAATACAAGAAAAACAATTGCTTCAAATTAATTATGGAAGTGATAATGTTTTAAAAAAAAAAAAATCTGCTGGCGCTATATCATATGACGCATCTGGTAAAAAGAAAATGTCAAAAGCCATATGAAATAGCGCCTTAGTTCAAATCACTTAGTTCAGTTCATTTTTTTAATTATTATTTTAATTTGGAAATTGATAAATTAAATGGTAAAAAATAAAAAGCTAGGAAAAATTATATAACAATGTTCAGAATATAAAAATTTGTACAATTAATGGAAAACAAAAATTTAATGGCCGTGCCTATCGAAACGTCCACCGGTTCCACATGTCAGGGCTCTTGCGCGGCATATAAGTCTACCACGATTTTGTTGAGGTGTCTCTAGCCTTTGTGTGTTGACATGTGGAAGAGGCATCTGTTGAGATGGTCCCGACGTATCAGACAAATTTTGAAGCATCTGTCCCCAATAGCCGGGGGGTTGCCGCCAATGGCGCTTCTGTAATCCAGTTGAATGTCCATGTTTTCGTAGTTGGGATGGGGGGGTTAGGTTGGGTGTGAAAGGTATGGTTGGCCGAATTGGTGCATTGACTCGTTTTGGAAACGATGTAATGGTTGTTATGGGGTTTGGTAGTCAAATAATGGGTGGGTTTGTTGGTGGTAGGACGATTGGGTGTTCATTTGCGGGGGACTATTGTGGGCTAGGGTGGGTTCGAAAGAGTTGTCAGGGCTATAGGCAGAAGTGAGGTCGGTGTTGGTGGGCTGGCGGTAGAGGTAAGGCTCTTGTTGTTGTGACTGAGTTGGTGGCATGAAAGGGTTGTGGCTTTGGAAAATTGATTCGGTTGGTATACCTGGTTGTTGGGTGATAACGAGAAATCGTATCTTATTTTATAGCTCATTACGTATTTGTTTCGTTCATTTTATTTGAGTTTTATTAGCATTTAATCGTGTTTTTTTGTGTTTTGCAGTTGATAGCTTCGTCTGTGGAGAAATCGGGCGCAAGATCGAAAAAGAGCAAAGAAAGAAGAAAATTCAGCAAAGAAGTGCAGAATTATTACTGCTATGGCGTTCGCCATCCCCAGATGGCGTTCGCCATGAGAAGCCTTCCACGTCAATTAAAAAGGCCAGGACCATGGCGAACGCCATGGCCTGGTGGCGAACGCCATGGCTGCGCAGTTACAGAAATTCAAAACTGCAACTGTCATGGGCAGTTTTGATGGGCCATTTTTCCTCCACACCTCTTTGCACATTTTGGCAGTTGCCCTTGGGATTTTTCTCTATATATAGGACCTTTCACTTGTGTATTTCATATTTGATTTTAGATGTGGAAGCTCTGACGAATTCCGTTTAGGCAAAAATTTACTTTCAAAGCGACAATTACTCACATAGAGGAATTGTCGCAAATTTCTTTGTATTGTTTTGCTGTTGTAATCGTGATTTCGAACAAGGCTCCAGCACTTTCGTATCAATTTAATTCAGTATTTTCTTTACAGGTTTTTATTACTTTCATTTTGCAATTTACTTTTTATTTTGATTATGTTATGTGTTTTACCATGATCATGTTTGTTATAAACGTCGAAATGTTTTGCTAAATTCTGATTGAGTTCAGCGTGTGAGGACCGTCGTTACCAACGGGACTCCGTAGAAAATGTAGGCGAGACTTTATGTGATTGCATGCTAGTTTTAGTTTATATTTCTATACTTTATTGATCTATTATTCCGACATGAAAGTGAGGGATAAATTAAGTTCGGACCAATAGCGCGAGAGTGTGAGGAAAGAACGGATAGTAGAAACTAGGCATCGATCCTAAAAACAGCGAGAGCACTTTAGGCATCGTTTAGGATTTCACTAACTTCCAAAATACACTTTTCAATTAAAATGGGCGAGCGAGAGCAAAATCCTGTGGTTGTTAAGCGTGGCTTATGTCAATAGTGAGAGAGTGTGAAGTAGAGTCTTTAAGTTAGTATTTCCTACAAAACGAAGTGCAGTCGTAATTAGCACCTGACTTCTACAAGTCCTTTAGGCACGCGGAATCCACATTCCGGACTCGATTTTAGTATTATATATCTCCTAAAGCCTCTAGAATTAGTAATTTTTCCTTTTTCGTCCAAATTCCGTAAACTCTTAGCCTTAGCTTTACACTGCAACTTACATTGCATTAGTTTGATTATCCCTTCCCTGTGGGTTCGACAACCTTAATTTAAACTACGCGAACAGCTGTATACTTGCAGTCTAAGCTCGGCGGTCACGTTAGCGTCATTGAGACGCATCAAGTTTTTGGCGCCGTTGCCGGGGAAGGCTGATCTAGTCAATATTGTGAATCCTTTGTTGCCCAGTATATACTAAGGCACAAAAAAATTTTCCTTTTTCTCAATTTCGCCGATTGTATGCCAAACACTCGTTCTAAGGGCGACAAGCTTGAGCAACCAATTGACGATATAGAGCGTTTCATTAACTTAAGACGCTGAATTAATGAGTTCCGAATTAAATATACTAGAATAGGACCCGCGCAATGCGCGGGTGGTACAGAAGATCCTGCAGATAGTAAATAGAAGTTGCTGAAATAATATAAAAAATTATTTATGGTAGATATTATTTGTTATAAAAACTCTATAATATAGATAATAAGATTACCATAACAAAAGAAAATAGTTTAATTTTAATTGAAAATAATACATTTATAAATAATGGAAAAGCAAGGTGAGACATAAAATTAAATGATAAAACATGAAAGATGTCTTCAAAATAAAATCTATTTTTATGGTTTATGGTTATTTTTTCTTAGATGAGGCTTTGTTCCTTTGTTTTCCTTTAATGGACTTTCGAGTCTTTAATTTGTGTATGAGAAGTGATTCGTCGTCAGAGGATAATATCATGAAGCACTCCAACTATGTCTGAAAAGAAATATAAATATAGTTATATAATATAATTTATATTGTTGCAGGGTAACTTGTGTATAACACTACCGGAAAGAACATCGTTGTTTCCAATTCTTTCTGAAATTGTTTCTATGGTAACAAATTCAAAATAATGGCGTGAAATTGTGGATCCTGAGTCTTGAATATTTGTTACAGCAGTCGTTCGCAAAAACCATGCTTTTTTTAAGCCTTTGACTGGTTTGTATGTTTCATTAGCGGGAACTATTTTTATATTTTGTATGGTATATAAATTTCCCTCTTTTATCAATTCTCTAAATTGTGGTATAAGATATTTGTTTATCGTTGCATGTAAAGGAGTTCCATGAAGAAAAAAAATATAGCAATAAAATATTAAAATCAATAATTTTTTAAAGAAAAAATAATAATGTTAAACATTTAGAATATAAAAGTATATTTCTTAACAACAAATTCAAAATTTTGGATAAAAAATTAATACCTTCTCATCTAACAAAATCATTTCTACGAATGTTTGTTCTTCATCATTTCGCAGATTATAAACGTCCCACAATCGAATAACTCTGACTCGAAGTAACCAATCATCACGATCAGTGTTAAGATCTAAGATTAAATTTTCCATTGCTGATTGTCTAGTAATATTGAAATATAGTTAATATGATCGTTGTTATCGTGTGATATTAAAAAAGTTAATAGATTGTTGTTTATATACGATAATGTGTTCCTACAACTTTTCCTATGACTGTAACGTATGTATTTTTTATGTTTATGATTTTTAAATGGTTAAATGAATGCAATTGTGATAATAATAAATGAATATTATATGCAACGGTTAAACACTTAATATAAAATTCACATTCAATTAATTTTTAATTATAACAAAATTGAAATTGTCAATAATTAAATACGTAAAAAAAACTCAAGTTCATAAATTCATCAGTTATATTTCATGATTTAAAAAATAGTTTAATTTTTTTATTGTCATTATTTTATGTGTTATATTTTTTTAAAAATGGTATAAATATTCATAATAATAATTATATATGTATTTTTTAAGGTATTTATAAAAAAAATATTTTATTTTTGTAAAATTTCATTATATATGGTATTAATATTATATATATATATATATATATATATATATATATATATATATATATATATATATATATATATATATATATATATATATATATCTATATATATATTATTTTTTAATGTTCAAGTAAAATAAAATAGCATATTTATTATTGATATCCATTTCTTAATTTTCAGTATTAATCAAAATTTAAGTATTTATTATTTTCATAATTGAATTTAATTTTAAACAGCTTTAAATATAATTTATAGTGTTACAAACAAATTATTTTTTACGGAGACTAAATTAATTTTTTATGTTTCAAATTAATTTAATTTGAATATTTTAATTATTGGATTGCAATATTGATATAACTATAATATATATTAAATGGTGATAGATGAACTTTAACAAAATTGATTATGAATATTTTTTATAGTAATATTTATTTTTATTTATATCTATAAAAATGAAAAATATTTAATCTTATTAATATTTTACATAATGATTAATATATACATTATACATATTTTTTATGCCTGAGGTTTTTAATGTTGTAAAAATAATTCTCCTAATAATAAAAAATATATTTTTTTGATTGAATACAATTTAATTATTCATTTAATATCTATATTTATTATTTAAAATATTTATAATAATAATAATAATAGTAATAATAATATATATAAGTAAATCATGTAGATTGATTATTTAAAAAAAATTAATATGAAGATTTATAATAATAATAATAAGTTTCATATTAATAAATGAATATTAATTTTAAACTATAATACAATTAAATGCCAATTAATTTGTAACTATAATAAAATTGAATTATTCAATTATTTAGTATGTAAGTAAACAATGATATCTATTAGTTATAAATTGTATGTACTATGAGTTATAATGAAACTTAAAGTAATATTGAATATTATTATTATTATATTCAAAACAATGTGTAAGTCATCTCCATTCATTTCTCGGTTTTCTTTCCTAATCTAAAAAATAGTCTATTATATTTTTTAAATGATATAAATGTTTCAATTTTATGCACAGATGAAATTGAAAATTTTTTAACTTTCATTATAAAATAAATAGTTATAAATTTGATGTAATTATATTGATCGATAATAAAATTAAAAATTAATATAATTGAATTCAATTAGTTTGATTCAATTTTCAGTAATAATGTTAATAATATAAATTTTAAATATTTATTATAATCATTATTGCATTTAATCGGGAACAACTTAAAATATACTTTATTAGAAATATTATACCAACCTATGTTTTTTTAATCATGGAATTTTTAGAAAATAATTTTTTTTTTTTAATTTTTTTTTTGTTTTTAATATTTGGAATAAAATATTATATTACTTTTTTTTACAATAGCATATTATATGGCATATTATATGGTATTTTTTAATTTTCAGAAATAATATAAATTTTAAATTTTTATTATTTTCATTATCGAATTTAATTGTGAACAACTTTAATTATAGTTAATTATAAATATTTTATTAAGATTTGATTTCTTTTATTAGTATCACAAATAAATTTTTTTATTGTATACAATTTAATTAGTAATTTAATATTTATATTTATTATATTTAATTTAACAACAATATAAAGAATATTATTTTGATTATTTGTTTTGAACCAAAAAGATTATTATTTTGTTTATTAAAAATAATAAATATAACTAATGATAACGATGAATAAAATGATGCACAAAACCATCTCTTTTATATTGATTGTTTCCTATGTTATATTTATAAAAAATTGATTTGAATATTTATAATAATAATAATAATATATAAGTAAACCATGTATATATATTATTAATTATAAATTATAATGCAATTAGAATTTAATTAATTGTTAATCTTCATAATAATAAATGAATATTATTTCTATATTATAATTTAACTAGAATCCAATTAAACTTAATTATAATAAAATTGAATTAAACAACTTTAAATATTTATTATAGTGTTAATAATACAAATTTTAAATATTTATTATAGTCAGTATTGCATTTATTTGGGAACAACTTTAAATATAATTTATTATAAACATTTAATCAACGTTTGATTTTTTTTAATGATGCCATTAATTTTTATGACATTAAGGTTTTTAATAACTTTTTACTATAACGTTTTGTTTTAAAAATAATTGACCCTCTTTTATTATTAGTAACAAATAAACATATAACGTTTTGTCTTAAAAATAGTTGACCCTCTTTTATTATTAGCAACAAATAAACATTAATTTTTTTATAGAGAATACAATTTTTATTTTTTTATCTAATAAAATTAATTTTTCATGATTCAAATTAAATGATAATATAATATATATATATATATATATATATATATATATATATATATATATATATATATATATATATATATATATATATATATATATATATATATATATATATATATATAATTTTAAATAGGAAAACAAATATTTGAATATTCTTTTTAAAATATAATTCTTAATTATAAATGTGGTTATATGTTATAAAATTTAAATTCAATTATTAAATCTCATTAAAATGCTAAAAAAAATATCAATTAATTATTTCAAATTTAATTTAGAATTTTTAAATAGTATAAAAAATATTTTAAATTATTTCTAATATATTATTTTGACTAACAATTGCAAATACTTATTACAAAACTAAACCATATTTTTTCAACTATAATTTATAATTCATTACTTAACATTATCCTATAATGTATTGTTAAATTATAAATAAAATATTAATAATATTATTTAATAATATAAATTCTAAATTTTATAATATTATATAAAAAAACTCATGTAAGCCTTATGCATCGCTGATTTGTCGAAAATTATAACCAACTATTGGAGATTTAGGGAAAGAGAAATCTAACCAGAATCGGAGATATTTAAAATTGAATTCTGCAAGAACAGCTGCAGACCTAATTTGATTTGTTGGAAATTGTAGGCAGGGGAAATTCGTGTACGCATAATGATTGTGGAAAATTGTAGGAAGGGGAAACTCAAAGCTTTGTGAGATATTGGAAAGATGAGTAGATATTTTAAATTATTTCTAATATATTACAGAAATTATAACCAACTATTGGAGATTTAGGGAAAGAGAAATCAAACCAGAATGGGAGATATTCAAAATTGAATTCTGCAAGAACAGCTGCACACCTAATTTGATTTGTAGGAAATTGTAGGCAGGGGAAATTCGTGTACGCATAATGATTGTGGAAAATTGTAGGATGGGGAAACTCAAAGCTTTGTGAGATATTGGAAAGATGAGTAGATATTGGAGAATTAGGGAAGGTGAAAAGGGTGAGATATTGGAAATATATTAGATATTAGAGAATTAGGGAAGGTGGAAAGAGAGTTTTGGTAGGGAAAGAGCCAAATAATGTGTTGGCAGATAAAAGTGTTTTGATTGGTAGCTTAATAGAAGATGTACACATAAGCAATTAGGATGATGTGGATCATTTTTAAAGAAGTTAGTGTTAGGTGTTGCAAAATTATGTGATGCATTGGATTTAATATATATAAATAGAATCTTCCTGAACCTGAAATTTTGTATCCAGAATTACCAATACCCAAGGTTGAGAACACGTAAAACCGTCCTCTTAAGGATTACGTTGTCCCATCACAAGATGAACCGCATAACAGCATTGCTGCCCCTACCATTAATCGAAACGATTTTGAACTGAAAGCTTCGCTGTTACAAGCCGTTCAACAGAACCAATTTTCTGGAAGTTCCACGGATGACCCGAACCTCAATTTATCGATGTTTGTGCAATATGCTGATACCGTGAAAGCAAATGGTGTTAGTAATGAAGCCATACGACTACATCTTTTTCCTTTTTCTTTGAGAGATAGAGCAAGAGCTTGGCTCCAGTCTTTACCATCCAACTCTATCACTACGTGAGACGAGTTGAAGAAAGTCTTTTTAGCCCGATACTTTCCGCCGAGCAAAACTGCTATGCTAAGAGCCCAGATTAGCGGATTTAGGCAAACAGACAATGAATCTCTTTTCGATGCTTGGAAAAGATACAAGGACATGTTAAGGCTATACCCGCACCATGGACTTGAACAATGGTTGATAATTCATACCTTCTATGATGGTCTTCTTTACAACACAAAGCTGAATCTGAACGCTGCAGCAGGCGGCGCTCTGATGGACAAACCGTAAGAAGACGCTTATCAACTCATTGAAAATATGGCTCAAAACCACTTCCAATGAGGAGGTGAGAGGACTCCGACAGAAAAACCTGCTACGAAGAACGGAATGTACGAAGTTAACAGTTTGGACCGTGTCAGTGCAAAAGTGGATGCACTTACTCAAAAGATAGAAAGTTTGACTGTAGCTCCAGCAGCCACCGTGACCGCTGTGACACCGAATTGTGAACTGTACGGAAATCCTGGACATAGTAACGCTGAATGTCATTTGCTAGCCGGTATTCCTACCAACCAAGTGAATTACGCCCAAGGGAACCCGTACTCAAACACATACAATCCTGGTTGGAGGAATCACCCGAATTTCTCATATAAGAACAACAATGCTTTATTTGCCCCAACTCAAGCACCAGCTGTACCTCCAGGATATCATAAGGGAGCAACTGTTGCCCCTCAAGCGCCAAGAAAGTCAAACGTTGAGGTTTTAATAGAAAATTTCATTGCAACACAAACCCAATAAAATAAAGAGTTTGCCAACCAAAATGTGCACACAAGTGAATTATTAAAGCATATGGAAACTAAACTTAACGCCATGGCTACGCATAACAAAATGTTAGAAACCCAAATCTCTCAGGTAGCCCAACAACAAGCAACAGTAGCCGCCCTTGCAGGAACATTTCCTGGACAACCACAACCAAACCCGAAAGGACATGCCAATGCTATTACATTGCGAAGCGGAACTGAATTAGATGGACCAGTGGATCCAAGGCTTCAAAACCCTGCCATGTATCAGAATCCTGGTAAAGGAACCGAAAAGGTAACGGAACCAAAAGACAACAAAAATGACAAAAGTGAAGAGGTCGTAGAGAAAGAAACACCTTATGTGCCTCCACCACCATATAAGCCACCAATACCTTATCCGTAAAGGCTTGCTAAGCCTAAAAATGAAGGACAATTCAAAAAGTTTATGGAGCTTCTAAAACAACTCAATATTACCATACCCTTCACAGAAGCTATAACACAAATGCCTTCGTATGCTAAATTCCTTAAAGAAATCATGTCTAATAAGAAGAAGCTTGAGGATAACGAGACCGTTATGCTCACTGCTGAGTGTGGCGCTATCATCCAAAATAACATGCCTCCTAAACTGAAAGACCCAGATAGTTTCTCGATACCTTGTGCAATCAGAAAGTACGTCATAGACAATGCTCTATGCGATTTAGGAGTCAATGTAAGTCTAATGCCCTTATCCACCTGTAAAAAACTCAAATTAGGAGAGTTGAGACCAGCGAAAATGTCTTTACAAATAGCGGACCGTCTGTTAAATTTCCAATAGGTATGCTAGAGAACGTGCCCGTTCGTATAGGACAATTTTACATCCCTACTGATTTTGTGGTAATGGATATCAAAGAGGATTCCAACATTCCTATTATTTTGGGAAGACCCTTTTTAGATACAGCTGGAGCGATCATTGATGTCAAGAAAGGAAAGTTAACTTTTGAAGTTGGTGAAGAAAAGGCCGAATTTATTCTGGCCCAATTTTTGAAAGCTCCTGTTATAGATGATTCATGTTGTTTTCTCGATGTCATCGACGAATGCGTAAGAGAAGTGGAGATGGAATCATTCAAGTGTACGGAAATACTAAAGATTCCAACACCTCCTATACTCGAAGATGATAATTGGCGTGAGCCATAAGTAGATGAAAGTCTAAGGGAATGTTTAGCACTGACACCAGATCCAATACCATGCCCAAAGAAACCTTCTGCATAACTTAAGACACTACCCAAAAACCTAAAATATGAGTTCCTGGACACCGAACTGGAACAACCAGTGATAGTTAACGCCGACTTGGAACAAATAGAAACCGAAAAGCTTCTGGATGTTCTGAGAAAGTATCATAAAGCGCTGGGGTATAACATTTCGGACCTTAAAGGAATAAGTCCTTCCATATGCATGCATCGCATTATGCTCGAAGAAGATGGTAAGACATCTAGGGAGCCTCAAAGAAGGATAAATCCTATCTTAAGTGATGTAGCTAAAAAAAAGAGGTACAGGAGCTATTGGAAGCAGGAATCATATACCCTATATCTGACAGTAACTAGGTAAGTCCTGTGCACGTTGTGCCAAAGAAGGGAGGTGTTACGGTTGTTAGCAACGAAAAAGGCGAATCCATTGCCAAAAGAACTCAAACTGGATGGAGAATATGCATAGACTATAGAAAGTTGAACAAAGCCACTCGCAAAGATCATTTTCCTTTACCCTTTATAGATCAAATGCTTGAACGATTGGCCAAACATTCTTACTTCTGCTATTTAGACGGATATTCAGGATTATTCCAAATTCCTATTCATCCTGACGATCAAGAAAAGACTACGTTTACCTGCCCTTATGGCACGTTTGCCTACAGACGAATGTCGTTCGGACTGTGTAACGCTCCCGCAACCTTTCAGAGATGCATGATGGTGATTTTTGCCGACTTTATAAACAATATAATGGAAGTATTCATAGATGACTTCTCTGTTTGTGGGGGAAGTTTTGAAGGATGTTTATCGAACCTATAAATGGTACTCGAACGATGCGTTAAAGTAAATCTAGTGCTGAATTGGGAGAAATGACATTTCATGGTCAAGGAAGGAATTGTTCTTGGACATGTAATATCTAACCGAGGAATTGAAGTTTATAAAGCAAAAATAGAAATCATAGAAAACCTTCAACCTCCGAAAAAAGTTAGAGAAATTCTTAGTTTTTTAGGACACGCCGGTTTCTATCGACGATTCATTAAGGATTTCTCTAAGATAACTAAACCACTAACGGGCTTATTAATGAAAGATGCTGAATTTGTATTTGATGAGGATTGCTTGAGAGCATTCAAACATTTGAAAAAGGCTCTCATAACTGCACCTATTATGCAACTGCCCTATTGGAGTAGACCATTCGAAATAATGTGTGATGCTAGTGACTACGCTGTTGGTGTTGTTCTAGGACAAAGGAAGGATAAAAGGCTTTATGTCATAACTATGCTAGTAGAACCTTGGACATTACACAGATGAACAATGCTAAGACTGAAAAAGAACTCCTAGCTATTGTGTTCGCCTTAGACAAATTTCGTTCTTACTTAGTGGGAGCGAAAATAGTTGTCTATACCGATCACTCCGCAATTAGGTATCTGTTGAATAAAAAGGATGCAAAGTCGAGACTTTTAAGATGGATCTTACTTCTACAAGAGTTTGATCTGGAAATCAAAGATAAGAAAGGAACCGAGAATGTAGTAGCAGATCACCTTTATAGAATTGAGGATCAAAACCTGAGCAAGTCCCCATCAATGATGATTTTCCATACGATAGACTTGTAGCCCAGTAGCCCAGTTAGAAAACGAAAGCAAAACGAGCGAATGCTCTACAGTTTATTACAACGCAGAAACAGATGAAGTAGTGGAATCAATATGCTCAAAGACCACACTGCCATGGTATGCTGACTTTGTAAATTACCTGGTAGCTCAAGTACTTCCACTAGATTTATCCTATCAACAAAAGAAAAAATTCTTTCATGATCTCAAACACTATTATTGGGATGAGCCTCTACTTTTCAAGCGAGGCGCCGATGGAATTTTCGTCGATGTGTCCCAGAATCTGAAGTTGAAGATATCATATCTCATTGCCACTATGCACCTTATGGGGGGCATGCAAGCATTTCAAAGACTTCCGCAAATATTTTACAATCTGTCCTATTCTGGCCTAGCCTTTGGAAGGACGTCCACATCGCTGTCATAAATTGCGACCCATGCCAGCGCACGGGTAACATTTCTAGATGCGATGAGATGCTACTAAGAGGTATTTTAGAAGTAGAAGTCTTTGATGTTTGGGGGATAGATTTCATGGGCCCTTTTTCGTCATCCTTTGGCAACAAATATATACTCGTTGCAGTCGATTATGTTTCGAAATGGATCGAGGCAATAACTTCGCCTTCCAACGATGCACGAGTAGTTATAAGACTCTTTAAGAATGTAATATTTTCGAGATTCGAAGTGCCGAGAGTTGTCATTAGTGATGGTGGATCCCATTTTATTTCGAATATTTTTGGGAAACTACTGCTTAAATATGGAGTGCGTCATCGAGTAGCAACACCATATCACCCTCAGACGAGTGGACAAGTGGAGGTTTCCAATAGAGAGATCAAAAAAATATTTGAGAAAACAGTTGCGACTTACAGGAAGGATTGGTCTGCAAAAATTCACGAAGCTCTGTGGGCTTATAGAACAGTTTACAAAACTCCGATAGGAGCCACCCCATTCAAGCTAGTTTATGGCAAATCATGTCATCTGCCTATCGAACTTGAGCATAAGGCTTATTGGGCCATAAAAACCCTGAATATAAACTATAAGGCGGTAGGAGAAAAGAGAATTCTTGATATATATGAACTAGAGGAACTTAGGTTAGACGCATATGAAAATGCCTGAATCTATAAGGAAAGAACCAAACAGTGGCATGACAGACGAATAGCTAGACGAGAGTTCAACCAAGGAGACATAGTTCTCCTTTTTAATTCTCGACAAAAGCTATTCCATGGTAAACTTCGTTCCCGATGGTCTAGACCCTTCGAAGTTGTAAGAGTTCTCCAAAGTGGAGCAGTGGAAATCAAAGGGAAATCTGATGGGACCTTTATTGTTAATGGGCAGAGACTAAAATACTACCATAACATAGAAAATAAAGATTTATGCGTAAGTTATAAGTTGGGGGGCTACCCGCTTTTTCGAAAGATTAGTTCGACCCTAATGTCGAGCTAAAGACATTAAACAAGCACTACGTGGGAGGCAACACACGATGCTTAGATTTCTAGAGTTTACCCCCATTTTTCCTGTTTGTTTTATCTTTATTATTTGTTCCTGTGTTTGTTTGTTACTATACTATTATATTATTACTATTACTATTATTATTATTATTATTATTATTATTATTATTATATATTTTATTTTTGTTTTTGACACCTTCGCGATGCAATCCATTGATAATGTACTCTTTGTCTATTTTCAAGCTAGCTTAGCTTAGGATAGCTTTCACTGACTTAGGGTATGGATCACAATGCTGATGTGGAGATTGTTTTTAGCGATGATGCTCAGAGACGCAGATTTGACATTCCAGTTCAGAGGGAATTGGCACTCCCTATTTATCCTGATGGTCGTACCTTGACCACTTTAGGATTGAGGGACAGTGTGATGTACCTGCTCGACCAAATTGGTTGGGTGAATTTTGGTGTGAGGCACAGATATAGTCCTTACCGTATGCTAACTCTTGAGTTTTTTAGCTCATTGTATTATGATCCTAGCCGAGGCCTTGGATTTGGCCGAGGTTTGGCTACATTCAAGTTGTTTAACAAACACCGTTTTACCCATCACGAGATGGCTAACTTGTTAGAGTTTCCTAATGGACCAGATGCCTATTCAGTGACACCTGATGATGCTTTTACTGCCCTTGACCTTGACTATTTCTGGGGGACCATTACTGGTAACTGTAACACCCCTAATCTATACCCCACAGTAATTAAAGCGATAACAAATAATCAGAGTATAATTAAAACATTCATGGCATAGACGGAGGTGTCACATCAATTGTAATGAATTAAAACAACCTGCTCGTAAAGATATGCACAATCAGGTAGCAATATAAACAGAGGAACTCAATTCCTAACACCCACAATTCAGATACCGAATAAAAGTGGAAAATCTGCAACTGAAATCTCATATATAACATAGAAGTTTGTCTGTCATATATAGAGTTATACATGTACAATCCAAAAGATATATATATATATATATATATATATATATATATATATATATATATACACACGTAATCACATAACGATCTCCCCGACTACCCGGTGCTACATATCAGAGCCGTCCGACAAAAGAATAAAGACATAATCTTCACAAAAAAGACCTCCAGCAATCTAATCTGCAATGCCTCATAGAGCATTCAAAACAGCAGAAGGGTGAGAAACACAATTATAATATAATTGTATACAATCATGTAATAACATAAAATACGCATACCAGAAACATTCTCACCACAACGTAAACCATAATTCAAATACAAAACAAAACAATTCATAATTCATACATCCATCACAAAGGCATATCAATCATGCTCAATATATTTATCACCAATGCACATCAATTCATCAATCACATTCACATTTCCCACACATAATCAATCCATTCATGACTTATGCAAATGCACAAAGACTGACACAACGACTTTATGCATACGGTACCATTCCATCCATCAATCTCATCATCATTAATTCACTCAGGAATTATTGGAATCATCGCTTGTTACTTAATGTAACTCCCCGTCGGGCAAACGATGTTCCCCGTCGCTTTAGGTCCTCTTTGTATAAGGCTCACGACGTTTATAGATTGCTTTAGGTCCTCTTTGTATAAGGCACACGATCCAATCGCTTTAGGTCCTCTTTGTATAAGGCACACGATCGTCTATAACGTCGCTTTAGGTCCTCTTTGTATAAGGCATACGATCGTTACAGCAGATTCCCTCTGGAATCGTTTCGTCGCTCACACCCCACAAGGGCACACGACATCACAAGATGCATATTATGATGCTTGGCATACAAATGACTCATGACAATCAAATGCACATACATATATAACCATGTGAGCCATCTCAACATCAATAATCATGCATTGCAATCAAACCCAAAACAATGCATTTATTTGCCATAAGGCCACCAACCATCATCATAACATTTCATCACATACATTCACATCATATAGCAACACACAAGCTATACGTTATATATCAAAAGCATATCGCATAATAACACATCAATCACACACAATTACGACAGTAAAAGTCGACAAAACGACACGTTTCCAAATTCCCGACATAATTAAATCGGCCACTAATATTAAAAACCATTTTATAAGAAAGAACATCTCATTAGCTTTCCAACGCTTCTGACCGTGCTGCAATCCGAGTTACAGATCAAAAGGAACCGCATCGGACGCGAAATCAGGAAAGAAATCGCGAAACAGCAAAATTCTGCACTCGCACTGGCCATACGCGTATTGCCCTGCTCTCTCGCCCATCCATACGCGTATTGCCCAAAGTGCTACGCGTATGAGCAGAGACTAATTTCTCTAAAAAATTCCATCTTGTTTCCATATTAAATCCATTAGGTGTATTGCCTTCCTCCTTACGCGTAATGCCTACCCCCTTACGCGTACCATTACGTGTTTCAACAGAAGGCCGTGTAAAATGGGTTCTATATGCGTAATGCCCTTATTTATCCCTTGCCATACGCGTATTACCGTGGCCCTTACGCGTATTGCCTTGCCCGTTACGCGTATGGGCAGAGGAAACCCAGAATTTTTCCTGCATAATTCTGCTGCGAATTTTTACCCAATTCCTCTCCAAATCTCATCTAAACATAAGTACATTACCAATTTAATGCACAACAACTTATATCTATCAGATATCAACAATTAGGAACCTTAATTCGTGATTTCTAACACAAAAGTTGTATCCAATTCTCACAATATCAATATATTAATTGTTATAGTTCTCCATTCAATTCAACCAAACATTCAAACAAATACATACATAATCATACACAAGTATAGATTAACCGAGTTTCACACCCTTACCCGATTAATCGTGCTTTGAAGTGTTGGTTGAATCGATTTCTTAAACTTCAAGTTTTTCCTCTTTTTCTTCTCTTCCCACTTCTCTTTCTCTCTATTTTCTCTTAACTTCTTTTCTCTCTTTCTAATCTCTATTTTTTCTATTTTAAGAAAACAAGTAAAATGACCAAAATACCCCTACACTCAATTATCTCGCAAACGCTCCCAAAACGCGATAAAACATAATAACGATAAACATAACACATTTGCCACATAAAAACCAAGAATAAAATAATATAAAACAAAAATAATTAAATCGACTCGATTAAATAAATCTAACAAAAATTGGGGCGTTACAGTAACTACCATCCAGAACCTGACACTATGTTCTCTAGTAACATACATAACCCTGCTTGGAGGTACTTTCATAAGATTTTGGCTCACACACTGTTTTGTAAGGAAGAAAATATCACCTCTGTTTCCAAAGATGAATTATTCATTATGTATCATGCTTTAAGTTGTAAATGCGCCTAAGAGGGGGGGGGGGGTGAATTAGGTTCTCAAAAAATTATCTTCGATCTTTTTCTGATTCTTGGTTCTTTTTCCGTAAGATGTTAAGGACTTGAAAGTAAAGTGCGGAAAGGAAAAATGACACAAGAGATTTATAGTGGTTCCCCTCACACTCCGAGAGTACTCCACTCCCCTTACAACACGAAAGAGATTTCACTATAGTTTAGAATGATTGTACAAGCCTAATCACACAAAAGGTGAAGCCTACTATCTAATCTATAGGTAACTTAAGTGTAGGAAGAACAATCCTCTTCAAACACTCACTTGTTTCCAACAATCCTGGACAACAAGGTAATACAAAAGATAATCTTGATATAAATTTGATGCCTTGAGAATATGATGCTATCAATCTTCACGATCGATCTTCTCCTTGAAACAAATATCACTCAAATAAAATATACAAGTGTTCTTTGAATAATATGAGATGAAACTATGATAATGTGTGAAATTTATGCAAAAGTTTCTCTCAAAAATATGTTTGTGTGAAAAATTTAAAAATTATTGAGAGATGAAGAGAATGAGTGGATTTGATTATTAAATTTCTTGGAGGTGAGTTGTAATCTGAAAATGATATGTATTTATATTATACAAAACATCCCTACAGAGAGGTATAAATTTTATGCAGCAAAAACCATCATAAGACATAAGAAAACAATGCATATTTTCATGAAAAGATGTCATCTTTCGCTCACTGCTACAGGGTTAATCGGTTAACCATATAGGTTAATCGGTTAACACCCCTTTAACGTTAGAAAATATTCAAAATTAACATTCGTTAACCGGTTAACCATATGGGTTAATCAGTTAACACTGTAAGTTTTTCAGCAAATAATTAATTTTAAAAGGAGTGAGCAATTTAAAGTGTTTAAAAAAGTTCTTATGATATATGTCATGTGAGAGATGAATAATTGAACACTTGTATAAGTATTTTAAATGATATTTGATATACCTTTGAGTTGTTCAATATTCTATCTTCAATACTTGAAACTTGATTAGTTTGTATGTGAAGCTTTGATCCATTTGACATATGCTAGAACACCACCTTGAAGCTTCCAGAATTAGTAATTTTTCCCTTTTCTCCTAAATTCTGTAAACTCTTGGCCTTAGCTTTACACTGCCACTTAGATTGCATTGGTTTGATTATCCCATCCTTGTGGGTTCGACAACCTTAATTTAAACTACGCGAACAGCTGTATACTTGCAGTCTAAGCTCGGCGGTCACGTTAGTGTCATCGAGACGCATCAAGTTTTTGGCATCGTTGTCGGGGAAGGATGATCTAGTCAATATTGTGAATCCTTTGTTGCGCAGTATATACTAAGGCACACAAATTTTTCCTTTTTCTCAATTTCTCCGATTGTATGCCAAACACTCATTCTAAGGGCGACAAGCTTGAGTAACCAATTGACGATATAGAGTATTTCATTAACTTAAGACGCCGAATTAATGAGTTCCGAATTAAATATAATCTTCCTGAATCTGCAATTCCGTATCCAGAATTACCAATACCCATGGTTGAGAACACGCAAAACCGTCCTCTTATGGATTACGCTATCCCATCACAAGATGAACCACATAACAACATTGCTGCCCCTGCCATTAATCGAAATGATTTTGAATGGAAACCTTCGCTGTTACAAGCCGTTCAACAGAACCAATTTTCTGGAAGTTCCACGGATGACCCGAACCTCCATTTATCGATGTTTGTGCAATATGCTGATACCGTGAAAGCAAATGGTGTTAGTAATGAAGCCATACGACTACGTCTTTTTCATTTTTCTTTGAGAGATAGAGCTAGAGCTTGGCTCCAGTCTCTACCATCCAACTCTATCACTACGTGGGACTAGTTGAAGAAAGTATTTTTAGCCCGAAACTTTTCGCCGAGCAAAACTACTATGCTAAGAGCCCAGATTAACGAATTTAGGCAAAAAGACAATGAATCTCTTTTCAATGCTTGGAAAAGATACAAGGACATATTAAGGCTATGCCCACACCATGGACTTGAACAATGGTTGATAATCCATACCTTATATAATGGTCTTCTTTACAACACAAAGCTGAATCTGAACGCTGCAGCAGGCGGCGCTCTGATGGACAAACCGTATGAAGACGCTTATCAACTCATTGAAAATATGGCTCAAAACCACTTCCAATGGGGAGGTGAGAGGACTCCGGCAGAAAATGTAACGCCCCGTTTTGCCAATTTTATATTATTGAGTCTTTTTGGATTATTTTATTATTATTTTATTTTATTCTCGACTTTTATGCGAAAATATGTTATTTTTCGTCGTGATTATATTTTATCGCGTTTTGGGAACATTTGCGGGATATTTGAGTGTGGGGGTATTTTGGACATTTCATAGATATTTTTACTAAGTTAGTAAGAAAGAAAAGAAAATAGAAAAGAAAAGGGAAAGAAAAATAGAGAGAAAGAAAGAAGAAAGAAGGAAAAAGAGAAGAAAAGAGGAGAAGAGAGAAAATTGGAGAAAGAGTGGAAAAATCATCAAGAACAATTTCTAGGAATCGATTAATCGGGTAAGGGTGCGAAACTCGATTATTCTATGATTGTATATGATTATGTATGTGTTTTGTTGTTGTTTTTGGATTGATTTGGAGAATATTAGTAAAACTTAGATTGTGTAAGAATTGATTAGAAATGAATTTGATTGTGGTAAAAATCTTGTTGAATGCATTGTTGATTGTTCATACATGTTTGTGGTATGCTATTACACTTCAAATTGCTGTTTTTCTGAGTTTTAGGTGAAGAAATTGGTTGATGTTGGGAAGGAAAACGCAGAAATTGTTCTGCAGAATTTTTCTGGGTATGCTCTGGCCATACGCGTAAGGGGCATGTCCATACGCGTATGAGCCAAGGCGATACGCGTATCATTGGCTTGTTTTTGGGCCAATACGCGTATGAATCTTGGCATTACGCGTAACATGGGCGAGCCATGGGCCAATACGCGTATGGGTTTTGGAACGAGGAATTTGTGAAGGAAATGGGTTCTGTCCGTACGCGTATGGACATGAGGGATACGCGTATGGACAGGAGAATGTCAAAAATGTGATTTTTCAAAATGTGTTTTCGGTTTTGTCCGTAACTTTTGTTCCGTTTATCCGATTTTTGCATTCTTGGTGTCGTTGGAAAGGTATCGAACTGTACTTTGTGAATATGAGGTTTTGAGAATCATTAGCCGATTAAATTTGGTCGGAAAATGTGAATAGTGTCGAATCTCGACTTTTGTCGTTTTTAATAGTGCGTATTTGACTTGTATTGTGTTATATGTTTGTGCTTTGGATGTGTATGCCTTATGTGCTGTTGTGATGACGATTTGTGGCCGAGAGGCAAGAAAATGCTAAGTGTGGTATATTGGTGTTTGTGGCCATTTTGGGCAATTGTGTGCATTACTTTGTGTGCACTTGAAATACATGAATATTGTTGATGCATGAGTATTTGATGTTGGCATGAGTCATTAATGTGTCAAGTATCATGATATGTATTCTTGCATGGGAAGATTCATAGATGAATCAGTTTTATAGTCTTACGCCATGAAATATTGGTAGAAGCGATTAATCCCAATTGATTGTGCGCCCTGAAATACTGGTAGAAAGCAATCGGATTGTGCGCCCTGAAATACTGGTAGAAAGCAATCCATAAACGTCGTTCGCCCTGAAATATTGGTTTATAGCGACGGGGAACATCGTAGGCCCGACGGGGAGTTACTCTATGTAACGAGCGATGATTCCAAGAGTTCCTGGGGGACTAATGAATTACAAGATTTGAAGTCGGTACCGCATGGCATGTGCATAGAGTCGTTGTGTCGGTCTATGTGCATTGCATAAATCATGAGTAATTGTGCTTGGAACGTGTTTGATTGTATTGTGAATGATTGATGTGATGTGGTATACGATAAGTGAGAATTGTACCGCGTGATATTATATGCGACTGTTGAGCATTTGTGGTGAGAATGTGTTGCTTGTGTATTTTTGTGTTAATATATATAATTTTATGCAATTATATTATGGTTGTTTTTCTCACCCTTCTGCTGTTTTATAACGCTCTATGAGGCGTTGCAGATTAGGTTTGCTGGAGGTATTCTTTTTGTGAAGCTTTGCATCTTCATTATTTTGGTCGGTCGGCTCTGATATGTGACTCCGGGTAGTTAGGGTGGCCGCGTGCTATTGTTTTGTATATCTGATGATATATTATATTTTGGTTGTACATATGCTACTTGATGTATGACAAACTGTTTATATGTGTATATGTTAATCAGATTTTAGATTTTCCGTTTTATTTCTAATTTCTGAAAAGTGGGTGTAAGGAACGAAGTTTCCTCTGTTTGATTGCTACCCCACAGTTGCATATCATTATGGGCAGGTGTTGCATGTTATGTGTATATTTTGGTTACGTTGATGGGATGTCTCCTTTCTATGCCGTGATTTCAAATGTACTCTGATCAATTTTTGAATTTTTCTTTTAACTGTTTTAAATGCATGCTGATTGGGGGTATTAGATTGGGGGCGTCTCATTAAGTGGTATCAGAGCCGTTTGTGTCAGTTTGTGTCAGTTGTGGTTGTTGTGTCTGGCATATTGGGCGAGTTACGTTGGACGAGTTGTTGTTTAACCATAATTTGTTATCATTGGAAACGTTCAGATTATGGCTGGAAGACGTGATGCTGCTATGACTGCGGCCATGCAAGCTATGGCGCAGGCGATGCAGAATTTACCGAATGCTGCGGCGGACGAGGAGTCGCGTAGTATGGATAAGTTTCAGAAGAATAACCCACCGAGCTTCAATGGTACTCATGATCCTGAGGGAGCACAGATTTGGCTGAAGAAGATTGAGAAGATCTTCCGTTTCATTAAGTGTTCCGAGGATCAGAAAGTGCAGTTTGGTACTCATGTGCTGGAAAAGGAAGCTGAAGATTGGTGGATAAATGCTTCTCAGAGGTTTGAGGAGGATGAAATAGTGGTTACGTGGGCTGTGTTCAAAGATGCTTTTCTCGAAAAGTATTTTCCGGAAGATGAGAGAGGTAAGAAGGAAATTGAATTTCTTGAACTGAAACAGGATAATTCCTCTGTTGCGGATTATGCTGCTAAGTTTGAGGAACTTGTGAAGTTCTGTCCTAATTATAATACAGCGGGTTCAGAGAGGTCGAAGTGTTTGAAGTTTGTGAATGGCTTGAGGCCAGAAATCAAGCAGGGTATCGGTTATCAGGAGATAAGACAGTTTTCAGTGTTGGTGAACAAGAGTCGGATCTTTGATGAGGATAGCAAAGCACGTGCTACTCATTACAAGAATCTGAATGAAAAGAAAGGAAAGGGGCAGTTCAGAGGTAGGCCTTATGTTACCCCTGTTGACAAAGGGAAACAGAAGTTTGCTTTTGATAGGAAGCCTAGTGGTGGAGGAATGAATTCTGCTGTGAAATGTTACAATTGTGGTGGTTTAGGACATCGTATATCGGAATGTAAGAGGAAAATGAATAATGTGGATATGTGTGCTAGTTGTGGTTTGAAAGGTCATGTGGCTGCTGATTGTAGGAGGAAGAATGGAGTTACATGTTATAATTGTGGGGAAGTTGGTCATGTTAGTACAAGGTGTACGAAACCAAGACAGGCTCAACCTGGAGGAAAAGTGTTTGCACTAGCAGGAACTCAGACCTCGAATGCAGATCGTTTGATTAGAGGTACTTGCTTTATTAATAATACGCCTTTAATTGCTATTATTGATACTGGAGCGACTCATTCGTTTATTTCGTCTGAGTGCGCGAAGAGTTTGAATCTTGTGTTGTCTGTGATGGGTGTTGAGATGGTTATTGATACTCCAGCGATGGGATCAGTAACTACTTCTATGGTTTGTCTAAATTGTCCTTTAGCCATTTATGGTAAAGATTTTGTGATGGATTTGGTGTGTTTACCATTGGAAGGGTTAGATGTGGTGTTGGGAATGAACTGGTTACAATTTAATCGGGTTCACATTGATTGTTATCATAAGCTAGTAAGGTTTCCTTCTCTGGAGGAAGACGAAGACTCGAGTTTCTTATCTACCAAAGAGTTGAAGAGACTTTTGGCGGATGAGGCTCAGTTGTTCGGTGTGTTTGCATCGTTGTCGGTGGAGAGTAAAGTTTCTCTTGAGGTGTTTCCTGTTGTGTGTGATTTTCCTGAGGTATTTCCTGAAGATATTTCAGATGTACCGCCGGAGAGAGAGGTGGAATTCTCGATAGATCTAGTCCCTGGTACTAGACCTGTTTCTATGGCACCTTATCGAATGTCGGCATCTGAATTGGTGGAGTTGAAAAAGCAGTTGAATGACTTACTGGAAAAGAGGTTCGTAAGACCAAGTGTTTCTCCTTGGGGTGCTCCAGTTTTGTTGGTGAAAAAGAAAGATGGGAGTATGCGATTATGTATTGATTATCGCCAGTTGAATAAAGTGACGATTAAGAACAAATATCCGCTTCCAAGGATTGATGATCTGATGGATCAGTTGGTTGGTGCTTGTGTATTTAGTAAGATTGACTTGAGATCGGGGGTACCATCAGATAAGGGTGAAAGAAGAAGATATTCAGAAGACGGCCTTTAGGACACGCTACGGGCATTACGAGTTTGCTGTGATGCCGTTCGGGGTTTCTAATGCGCCTGGTGTGTTCATGGAATACATGAATCGGATTTTCCACGAGCATTTGGATCGTTTTGTGGTGGTGTTTATTGATGATATTTTAATCTATTCTAAGTCTCGTGAGGAACATGCAGAGCATTTACGTATTGTTTTGCAGGTTTTGAGAGAAAGGAAGCTTTTTGCCAAATTGTCCAAGTGTGAATTTTGGTTGTCGGAGGTGAGTTTTCTCGGGCACGTGATTTCAGGTAATGGTATTGCTGTGGATCCATCTAAAGTAGAAGCAGTTCTACAATGGGAGGCTCCTAGATCCGTTACTGAAATTCGAAGCTTTTTGGGTTTGGCTGGTTATTATCGGAGGTTCATTGAAGGTTTTTCCAAGCTAGCATTACCTTTGACGCAGTTGACTTGTAAGGGCAAAGCGTTCATTTGGGATATTCAGTGTGAAGAGAGTTTTTGTGAGCTGAAGAGAAGATTGACGACAGCTCCGATTCTTATTTTACCTAATCCTAATGAACCATTCGTTGTGTATTGTGATGCTTCTTTAATTGGTTTGGGTGGTGTTTTGATGCAGGAAGGTAAAGTTGTAGCTTATGCTTCAAGGCAATTAAGAGTTCATGAGAAAAACTATCCTACTCATGATCTTGAATTAGCTGCTGTGGTTTTTGTGTTAAAGATTTGGAGACACTATCTCTATGGTGCGAGGTTCGAAGTCTTTAGTGATCATAAAAGCTTGAAATATCTATTTGATCAGAAAGAGTTGAACATGAGGCAACGGAGATGGTTGGAATTCTTGAAAGACTACGACTTTGGCTTGAATTACCATCCTGGTAAAGCTAATGTGGTAGCCGATGCATTGAGCCGTAAGTCTTTGCATATGTCCGCATTGATGGCGAAAGAGTGGGAACTTTTGGAATCATTTAGAGACTTGAGTTTAGTTTGCGAAGTGACATCGGTGAGTGTGAGACTTGGTATGTTGAAAGTTACGAATGAGTTTTTGTTGTCGATTTGTGAGAAACAAAAGCTGGATTTGAAATTTGTTGATTTGATGATGAACGAGAATGAGGATTTCAAGGTTGATAAGTTTGGCGTTTTGAGATTTCGTGATCGTATTTGTATTCCTGACGATGCGGAGTTGAAAAGAATGATTTTGGAGGAAGGACACCGGAGTATTTTAAGTATTCATCCCGGAGCGAATAAAATGTACCAAGATTTGAGGAAGATTTTCTGGTGGTCTGGTTTGAAAAGAGATGTGGCTCAATTTGTTTATGCTTGTTTAACTTGTCAGAAATCGAAAGTGGAACATTTGAGGCCTAGTGGTTTGTTGCAACCATTAGACATTCCTGAGTGGAAATGGGATAGCATTTCGATGGATTTTGTAACGGGGTTACCGAATACTCAGCGAGGGCATAATGCTATTTGGGTGATTGTGGATAGGCTGACTAAATCGGCGCATTTCATTCCGATTGACATCAGTTTTTCTTTGGAGAGGTTAGCTGAGATTTATGTCGGTGTGGTTGTGAAATTGCATGGTGTCCCGTTGAGCATTGTTTCTGATAGAGATCCGAGGTTTACATCGAGATTTTGGGAGAGTCTACAGAAGGCTTTGGGTTCTAGATTGAAGTTGAGTTCGGCTTATCATCCGCAGACGGATGGTCAGACCGAAAGAACTATTCAGTCTTTGGAGGATTTGTTGAGATCGTGTGTTTTGGAACAAGGTGGTACGTGGGACAGTTATCTTGCTTTGGTTGAGTTCACGTACAATAACAGTTTCCATTCTAGTATTGGAATGGCACCTTTTGAGGCTTTATATGGGCGAAGATGTCGAACGCCGTTGTGTTGGCACGAAACAGGTGAGAGTTCTGTGGTTGGACCGGAATTGGTGCAACAGACGACGGAAAAGGTAAAGTTTATTCGTGAGAAAATGAAGGCTTCTCAGAGTAGGCAGAAGAGTTATCATGATAAGAGACGGAAGGATCTTGAGTTTCAAGAGGGTGATCACGTATTTCTGAGGGTTACGCCGGTTACGGGTGTTGGTCGTGCTTTGAAATCTAAGAAACTTACTCCTCGATTTATTGGTCCTTACCAGATATCTGCGAGAGTTGGTGCTGTGGCGTATCGTGTGGCGTTACCGCCGAATCTGTCGAATTTGCATGACGTTTTTCATGTTTCACAGCTTCGGAAGTATGTCCCAGACCCTTCACATGTGATTCCTATGGACGAGGTTGAGGTAAGAGATAACCTTACGGTCGAGGCATTACCAGTTAGTATTGTGGATCGCGAGGTGAAGCGGTTGAGGGGTAAAGAGATTGCACTTGTGAAAGTGGCGTGGGGAGGCGCTGCTGATGGTAATCTGACGTGGGAGTTGGAGAGTAGGATGCGAGAATCGTATCCAGAGTTATTTGAATCAGGTAAGATTTTCGAGGACGAAAATTTCTAAGTGGGGGAGAATTGTAACGCCCCGTTTTGCCAATTTTATATTATTGAGTCTTTTTGGATTATTTTATTATTATTTTATTTTATTCTCGACTTTTATGCGAAAATATGTTATTTTTCGTCGTGATTATATTTTATCGCGTTTTGGGAACATTTGCGGGATATTTGAGTGTGGGGGTATTTTGGACATTTCATAGATATTTTTACTAAGTTAGTAAGAAAGAAAAGAAAATAGAAAAGAAAAGGGAAAGAAAAATAGAGAGAAAGAAAGAAGAAAGAAGGAAAAAGAGAAGAAAAGAGGAGAAGAGAGAAAATTGGAGAAAGAGTGGAAAAATCATCAAGAACAATTTCTAGGAATCGATTAATCGGGTAAGGGTGCGAAACTCGATTATTCTATGATTGTATATGATTATGTATGTGTTTTGTTGTTGTTTTTGGATTGATTTGGAGAATATTAGTAAAACTTAGATTGTGTAAGAATTGATTAGAAATGAATTTGATTGTGGTAAAAATCTTGTTGAATGCATTGTTGATTGTTCATACATGTTTGTGGTATGCTATTACACTTCAAATTGCTGTTTTTCTGAGTTTTAGGTGAAGAAATTGGTTGATGTTGGGAAGGAAAACGCAGAAATTGTTCTGCAGAATTTTTCTGGGTATGCTCTGGCCATACGCGTAAGGGGCATGTCCATACGCGTATGAGCCAAGGCGATACGCGTATCATTGGCTTGTTTTTGGGCCAATACGCGTATGAATCTTGGCATTACGCGTAACATGGGCGAGCCATGGGCCAATACGCGTATGGGTTTTGGAACGAGGAATTTGTGAAGGAAATGGGTTCTGTCCGTACGCGTATGGACATGAGAGATACGCGTATGGACAGGAGAATGTCAAAAATGTGATTTTTCAAAATGTGTTTTCGGTTTTGTCCGTAACTTTTGTTCCGTTTATCCGATTTTTGCATTCTTGGTGTCGTTGGAAAGGTATCGAACTGTACTTTGTGAATATGAGGTTTTGAGAATCATTAGCCGATTAAATTTGGTCGGAAAATGTGAATAGTGTCGAATCTCGACTTTTGTCGTTTTTAATAGTGCGTATTTGACTTGTATTGTGTTATATGTTTGTGCTTTGGATGTGTATACCTTATGTGCTGTTGTGATGACGATTTGTGGCCGAGAGGCAAGAAAATGCTAAGTGTGGTATATTGGTGTTTGTGGCCATTTTGGGCAATTGTGTGCATTACTTTGTGTGCACTTGAAATACATGAATATTGTTGATGCATGAGTATTTGATGTTGGCATGAGTCATTAATGTGTCAAGTATCATGATATGTATTCTTGCATGGGAAGATTCATAGATGAATCAGTTTTATAGTCTTACGCCATGAAATATTGGTAGAAGCGATTAATCCCAATTGATTGTGCGCCCTGAAATACTGGTAGAAAGCAATCGGATTGTGCGCCCTGAAATACTGGTAGAAAGCAATCCATAAACGTCGTTCGCCCTGAAATATTGGTTTATAGCGACGGGGAACATCGTAGGCCCGACGGGGAGTTACTCTATGTAACGAGCGATGATTCCAAGAGTTCCTGGGGGACTAATGAATTACAAGATTTGAAGTCGGTACCGCATGGCATGTGCATAGAGTCGTTGTGTCGGTCTATGTGCATTGCATAAATCATGAGTAATTGTGCTTGGAACGTGTTTGATTGTATTGTGAATGATTGATGTGATGTGGTATACGATAAGTGAGAATTGTACCGCGTGATATTATATGCGACTGTTGAGCATTTGTGGTGAGAATGTGTTGCTTGTGTATTTTTGTGTTAATATATATAATTTTATGCAATTATATTATGGTTGTTTTTCTCACCCTTCTGCTGTTTTATAACGCTCTATGAGGCGTTGCAGATTAGGTTTGCTGGAGGTATTCTTTTTGTGAAGCTTTGCATCTTCATTATTTTGGTCGGTCGGCTCTGATATGTGACTCCGGGTAGTTAGGGTGGCCGCGTGCTATTGTTTTGTATATCTGATGATATATTATATTTTGGTTGTACATATGCTACTTGATGTATGACAAACTGTTTATATGTGTATATGTTAATCAGATTTTAGATTTTCCGTTTTATTTCTAATTTCTGAAAAGTGGGTGTAAGGAACGAAGTTTCCTCTGTTTGATTGCTACCCCACAGTTGCATATCATTATGGGCAGGTGTTGCATGTTATGTGTATATTTTGGTTACGTTGATGGGATGTCTCCTTTCTATGCCGTGATTTCAAATGTACTCTGATCAATTTTTGAATTTTTCTTTTAACTGTTTTAAATGCATGCTGATTGGGGGTATTAGATTGGGGGCGTCACAGAAAAACCTGCTACGAAGAATGGAATGTATGAAGTTAATAGTTTGGACCGTGTCAGTGCAAAAGTGGATGCACTTACTCAAAAGATAGAAAGTTTGACTGTAGCTCCAGCAGCCACCGTGACCGCTGTGACACCAAATTGTGAACTGTGCAGAAATCCTGGACATAGTAACGCTGAATGTCATTTGCTAGCCGGTATTCCTACCAACCAAGTGAATTACTCCTAAGGAAACCCGTACTCAAACACATAAAATCCTAGTTGGAGGAATCACCCAAATTTCTCATATAAGAACAACAATGCTTTATTTGCCCCAACTCAAGCACCAACAGTACCTCCAGGATATCAGAAGGGAGCAACCGTTGCCCCTCAAGCGCCAAGAAAGTCAAACTTTAAGGTTTTACTAGAAAATTTCATTGCAACACAAACCCAACAAAACAAAGAGTTTGCCAACCAAAATGTGCACACAAGTGAATTGTTAAAGCAGATGGCAACTAAGCTTAATGCCATGGCTACGCATAACAAAATGTTTAAAATCCAAATCTCTCAGGTAGCCCAACAACAAGCAACAGTAGCAGCCCCTGCAGGAACATTTCCTGGACAACCACAACCAAACCCGAAAGGACATGCCAATGTTATTACATTGCGAAGAGGAACTGAATTAGATGGACCAGTGGATCCAAGGCTTCAAAACCCTACCATGTATCAGAATCCTGGTAAAGGAACCGAAAAGGTAACAAAACCAAAAGACGACAAAAATGACAAATGGGTCGTGTGGTATGTAGTCGTGCCCACGACAACGAAACTTTGATACCTCCTGATCAAAAATATAAATAACATTAGTTTTATAAAAAAATACATCTAAGTTAGGGAAGACAAAACAAATCAGGGACAAAACTCTTACAAAGTCTGCAACATTTTCAGATGTTCCTCTGTGATAGTTTCCCATGGTGAGTAGAGACATTTACTAGTAATTGGTATGAAGAAGAAGAGTTTGTGATGGATGCGAATATTTTGTAATTTGAGAAGAAAAGTTTGTATTTTAGGAGAAGATTTTGGAATAAGAATAATTTGGGATGAGAATAGTTTGGGATGAGAAGAATTTGTAAAGTGGTGAGAATGTATTTATAATGGTGAAGAATGTGATGAGAGGAGTCACATGAAAATGCATGCATTCTTGGTCATTGTGTAAGGAATCACTTACGTATTCTCTTACATGATTCTTGGTCATTGTCATGTAGAGAATCTGGCATGCATTGGAATTGTAGTCTAACAAGTGTAGTATTGGAATTGAAGTCTTAGAGGGCTATTATGGCCACCTTGTGAATCTAACAAGTGTAGTCATGCAGAGATTCTTGGTTAGACATCTAGAAGATCAACTTTTTTACATTTGAAATACAGATTAGAAAAGAAATTAATGTGTGGTCCAGTTGGCCAAATCGTCTACAAGAATCCTCTATTTTTTGACGGGGACGAACAATGCAAATTTTTTCAGTTAAAGATTCGGGACAATGATGATGTGCGTAATATGTTTCTCAGGCATGAATATTATGGATTCAATGATATTGAGTTATATATTACGTTACAACAACAACAACAACTGTCTCAACAACTTGAATCTTCTCAAGTTTTTAACGAATCTGACAACGAACAAGCTGAAGTCGATGTCGTTGATGAAGAAGAAGAAGAAGAAGAAGAAGTTGTAGTCATTGTTGATGAAATGGTAAACAACGAGGAAGACCTATTACCAGCCAATCATGTTTATTGCCCACCTCAACACATGAAAAGTGCTCCAAGGTCTTCCTGATCAATCTTCCTGATCTTTTCACCTACAGCGAATTCTCCTTCTAGCCAACGATACAATTCCCTATGCAAATGCTCCAAGGTTTGCGTGTTCCAGAATAGGACCTTCATCGGAGGCTTGGTTGCTGAGAATACAACTAGGGCATTTCTTTTCATAAGTGGAAATGTTGGAAGCAGTTCCTCCGATGACGATGATGATGATGATGATGATGGGCGCTGATTTAACCACTCAGACATAGTGGGAGGGGAGAGATCAGGGTATTGGTGACAAGTGTTGTGGAGTAACAAATGAGGGTGAAGAGTCTTATTTATAACCACTAAAAATTCTGTATCTACCCATTTAAAAATATTTTTTTAATTATAAATTAAAAAAAAAAACATATAAATGGCTTAAAAAAAAAAGGAAATTGAACCAAGGCGCCATATGGTATGGCGCCTCCCCTGGACTTTAAAATTAGGGTGCGACCTCTTGTCCTGAGTCGCCATTCCAAATGGCGTTTGACAATATTTTTGACTTTGTTTTTACTTGAGGCGCCATACCATATGGCGCCAGTAGGGTTATTGTTCCAAATCTTATGATATTTTGGAATTTTTTTTAATAACATAGTTATTCTAAAAAAAATCTCTAAAGATGTGGGTAGAATTAGTAATTTTGTAACCTATAATATTGGCAATACTCAAAAAGACTATTTAGTTTAGTTTACAAAAAATATTTATGTTTTAAGGTAGAGTCGGTTTGACTTATTGAAAATTAGTTTAGTTTACAATTCCACTCAAGTTCCATATGATTTTTTTTTTTAATTTAAAATTCACAAATTTTCAAAAGTCAATTCTTTTGTTCAAATAAAATCATTTTAAATATTTTATTTTGAGCTTAAATTTATTATGAATATTGAATAACAGCCATGATTAGGGAAAGAAGATCAAAGTAAAAGGAGAAAAACTGAGAGAGAATGATTAATGATCTTGATTATTGATGATGACTTAAAGGTTTATATATACAAGGTAAAAGTAGTTACTTGTTACAAGGGTAAGCTAACAAACTTAACTAACTCATAACAAACTACTCAATGGATTATTCATCATCTATTAGGCCCCCACAAGTTGGAATTTGGTAAATGTTTAGAAAATTCAACTTGGACTTGAGAGATTGAAAAGGTTTAGGGAGGAGAGGCTTGGTAAAAAAATTTGCAAGCTGGTTGTGTGAGGCTACAGGAAGCAGTTTCATCACCCCAGCTGTGTATTTTTCTCGAACAATATGACAGTCAATATCAAGGTGTTTCGTTCTTTCATGGAATACTGGATTAGCAGCTATATGGAGAGCACTTTGGCTATCACAAAACATGACTGGAGTTTGTGTACAAGTGATGAACATGTCGCGAAGCAAATATAGTATCCATTGGAGTTCACAAGTAGCTGCAGCCAATGCTCTATATTCTGCTTCAGAGGAGGATCGTGAAACTGTTGTTTGCTTTTTGGTACGCCATGAGATAAGTGAATTTCCTAGATAAAAACATGAACCAGAAACAGATCTTCTAGTATCCACACATCCAGCCCAATCTGCATCAGAGAAGCCTGTGACATGTAGGGATGAACTGCGAGGAAAGAATAAACCTTGGCCTGGGCATTGTTTCAAGTATCTGAGCACACGACAAGCAGCATTGTAATGTTGAGTAGATAGTTTAGAAAGGAATTGGCTGAGTTGTTGAGTGATGAAAGTGATATCAGGTCTTGTAGTGTTTAGGTAAATGAGCCTGCCAATGAGTCTTCTGTAGGAAGGAATGTCTGCAAAGTCAGGGCTGTTATCATGGCATAATTTGATGGAAGGGTCAGATGGTGTAGAGGTTGGTTTGGAGCCTAGGAGACCTGAATCATTAAGGAGATCAAGGAAATACTTGCGTTGGCAAATAAAAATGCCTTGTTTGGAATGAGAAACTTCCAAACCTAAAAAATACTTCAGGATTCCAAGGTCTTTTATCCTGAAATTCTGATGTAGTGTGTCTTTGATGAATTGGAATTCTTGTAAGGAATCACCTGCCAAGATAACATCATCAACATATACAAGAAGGATTGTGAATGTAAATTGTGTTTTCTTGACAAACAAAGAATGATCAGATGCTGCTTGTTTGTATCCATGATGAATAAGTAGTGAAGTTCACTTTTCAAACCATTGTCTGTTGGCTTTCTTTAAGCCGTATAATGATTTGATAAGTTTGCAAACCTGATTTGGTTTAGATGTTTGAACACCAGGTGGAATTACCATGTATACATCTTCATGCAAATCTCCATGCAAGAATGCATTGTTAACGTCCAGTTGATGAAGATGCCACTTCTGAATTGAGGCCAAAGCAAGGACAAGTCTGATTGTGGTGAGTTTGGCAACTGGGGAGAAAGTATCTGAATAGTCAAGGCCTTCTATCTGGTTGTAACCTTTAGCTACAAGGCGTGCTTTGAATCTCTCGATGCTTTCATCAGATTTATGCTTAACCTTGTATACCCAACGACAGCCAATAGGTTTCACATTGGGTGGAAGATCTACAATCTTCTAAGTACCAGTTTGCTCAAGAGCATCAAGCTCAATTTTCATAGCTTGGTTCCAACATTCATATTTGCAAGCCTCTTTGTAAGTTTTAGGTTCATGGTTAGTGGAAATTGAAAGACTAAAATGATATTGGGAAGGAGAAAGATTAGAATATGACAGAAAATTTGAAATAGAATAAGGAGTACCTGAAGATGATTGTGTTAGTGTGTCATTGAAGGTTGTACAGACATAGTCCTTTAAATGAGATGGTGGATTTCTGATTCTAGAAGAGACACGAGGGTGAGGTTGAGATGTGTTTATGGCTTGTGGTGGAAGATTATCAGTGTGTTGAGGTGTGGTTGTAGGTTGTGTTGGATAATCATCAATGTATATAGGTTAGTCAGAATTGGGAGAGTTAGGAGTATTAGAGGAAAGATGGTTATCAGTAGGAATAGATGAAGAATCATCATGAGGTTGAGGTGCATTGGATTGTGATTTGGATTTTGAGGTGCTGAAATATTGCCAATTTTGAGTGACAGAATGAGATTGGTTATGGTAAGGGAGAATATGTTCATGGTGTGTGACATTTCTAGATATGAATATAGTGTAAGAGTATAGGTCAAGTAAGATAGAACCTTTATAACCAACAGCATAACCAAGGAAAAGGGATTTTCTGGCTCGAGTGTCAAGTTTGGTTCTATGATTGGTTAAGGTTGATGCATAACATAAAGATCCAAAGACTTTAATTTGACTAATGTCAGGTGGTGTGTTGTGAAGCATGTGGTATGGTGAGTGATTATCAAGTAAAGGTGTATTGACTTTATTGATGATAAATGCTCCATAACTGACAGCATAAGACCAATAGGATTTAGGTAGATTGGATTGATAAAGTAAAGCTCTACCTACATTGAGGAGGTGTTGATGTTTTCTCTCAACTCTAGCATTTTGTTGAGGGGACTCTACACAAGATCTTTGGTGGACAATACCTTTAGATGCATAAAACTAAGGAATTAAAAACTCAGGTCCATTATCTGATCTGATGTATTTTGGACATGTGTGGTATTGGTTTTCTATTAAAGTAATGAACTGTTTGACATGTTCAGAAACAACAACTTTTGTTTTAAGAAGAATGATCCAAGTGAATATACTAAAATCATCAACAACTGTTAGAAAATATTTGTGATTATGAACAGATTGAATAGAGATAGGACCCCAAATATCAAAGTGAAGTAATTCAAATTTTTGGGAGGCTTTGGAATGGCTTAATGTATAAGGCAATTTCTTGTGTCTAGCATAATGACATACATCACACACAGCTTTATTGTCATTGAAAATAGAAGGGTACATCAAGGACATTTTGGAAAGTCTATCATGAGATAAATGACCCAATCTAAAATGCCAAATGGCTTGTTGAGGGATCACTTTACACTTATTAAGGGAAGTGCTAGATGTAGTGGTAGAATGTGGTGTGACTTCTGCAGTAAGGCAGCTATGATCAGTTATGAGTCTGTACAACCCTTCAACTTGTTTAGCCAAACCAATCATCTTCTTGGTGTGCACTTCCTGAATAAGACATTTGTTATCAGAAAATTGAAAAGTACAGTTTAGAGATTGACATAATTTTGAGATAGAAATAAGGTTCAAGGAAAATTCAGGAGTATACAATACATTGGACAAGTAAAGATGAGGTGAAAAACTGATTGTGCCTGCCTGTTTAGCAACTATAATAGATCCATTGGGCAAACACACATTAATTGGTTGAATTTTATGGTAAGAATTAAACCAATGTAAAGATGAGCAAACATGATCATTTTCTCCTGAATCAAGGATCCAAAATTCAGGTGTAGTAAGGGTAGAACATGAAACTGTGGAGATAAAAGTTTTACCTGAGGATTCATATGGTGTATGTTCAGTTATGGTGGAAATATGGTTGGCACTGGTGTTTGAGTTAGGATTAAGAGGCAGCAAATTTGTCTGTTGTAACAAAGTAATCAATTGAGCCATTTGATCTTGAGTAATGCTAGCACTTGGATTACTTGTAGAAACTTCTTCACCAGCATGTACCACTATCTGTGATTCAGCAGAGGATGAATTGGATGCATTTACTGAACTCTGTCTCTTTGTGAAGTTTGGAGGGAAGCCATGCTTACGATAGCATACATCAATGGTATGACCAGTCCTGTGACAAAAAGTTCATAATCGACTATCTTTCTTATTGTTGGATGCACCACCATAGATGTTAAAATTTTTACCACGATCAGTCAATTTTCTTGAATCATGAGCATTGACAAGAGCGTTAGCCTCATCTGTATCAGCAGGTGTATTATTTGTTGAAAGTAAAGCTACATTGTTACTCTCTTCTTATATCACCATAGAGTAAACTTTGTTAATAGAGGGAAGAAGATCCATTAATAAAACCTGTGTCTTTATAACATAAAACTTGTCATTCAAACCTGTTAGAAATTGGATAATTTGATCTTCAAGACGAAAATCTCTTGCACTTCGCATGGCTTCACAGCGACATTGATGATTACAGGTACAAGTTGGAATTGGTCTATGGGAATTCAACTCTTCCCATAATCCACGTAACTCAGTGAAGTAATCAAGAACAGACTTGTTACCTTGTTTGAGATTATTGATCTCAGCACATAAATTGGAAACTCGAATGCGATCAACTTTGGCAAAACGTTCTTTGAGATCATTCCATGCATCAAGGGCATTCTCCAAGAACACGATGGTTTGAGCAATGGCATGGCTAACAGAATTGAGAATCCAAGAGTGAACGAGACAATTGCACCGCTCCCATGCAGGACGGTTAAGATCATCACCAGCTAGAACCGCAATTGATCCATTGATGAATGCAATCTTGTTCTTGGCCCCAAGAGCTCGTTCCATGGATCGTGACCAAGAAATGTAATTAGAACCGTTTAGTTGAGGACTGATGCTGACAGAATTAGGACCTTCACTCGGATGCACGTAATAAACGGAATCGACATCGCCATTAGTGATGCGATTTGCAGTGGGATCAAACCGTGGAGGCATGATTAAGAAGAAAGAAAGTATAAGGTGAGAGGGAAGAATAAAGCAGTGAAAACTGGTTACAAGAGATGAATTGTATCAGAAAAGATCGAACTAAGAGAAATGCGGAAGTGTGTAAGGAAGGATCGACGACGATGATACCATATTATGAATATTGAATAATAGCCATGATTATGGAAAGAAGATCAAAGTAAAAGGAGAAAAGCTGAGAGAGAATGATTAATGATCTTGATTATTGATGATGACTTAAAGGTTTATATATACAAGGTAAAAGTAGTTACTTGTTACAAGGGTAAGCTAACAAACTTAACTAACTCATAACAAACTACTCAATGGATTATTCATCATATATTAAAATGTATTGTTTGTTCTTCTATTTTTATAAACCTGAAATTTTAAATTTTTTTCGTGTGAGTGTGCGTGTGAGTGTGTGTGCGTGCGTGTGTGTGTGTGTGTGAGAGAGAGAGAGAGAGAGAGAGAGAGAGAGAGAGAGGGAGAGAGAGAGAGAGATGCTTTAGTATCTTAGGAGTTACTCTTATATTTACAATACAATGATCACTCAAACACAATACCAGACGAGCTTTCAGACTTCCTCTATTTCATAACTCTAAAGCTTCAAGACCCTTCCTTGATTCATTATTGATTCAATTCTTCATATGGTAATTGACATCTTCTATATGATGAAGATTGGTATGACTTATTTGATAGACACCATTATTAAGGATTGCTTGACATAGATCATCAAGGATTTCACCGAACGCAACTTAATACTAGATGTGTTCCTTAAGATATTTGCTTTGACATATTGATTTAACAAGCAAAAAAACTTGATCATCTTGATCATAACTTCATATGAAGACTCAGCATCATAATGTTGTCATCATTAAAATCATTGAGATCATCTGACTATTGCATACATTGTACTTGCAAACACATAGATCCAAATTCTCCCCTTTTTTATAATGACATTGCATCTCTCAAAGAGGTGGACAAACAGAGAAAAAAGATACAGGATTGGAGTGATTAAACTCCCCTAAAAATATATAGAAAGTATACTATACTCCCCCTAATAGTATATCTCTCCCTCTTTGATATTACAAAAAAAGTGGAAAACAAAAATAGAGGTAAATAAAACAAGCACATAGACCATATTTAAAAGGAATGAACTACTTAATAAAGAGGTGGAAAAAACTAGCACAAAGAGAGGCACAATTAATTCTAAAATAAGTCCATACTTCTCCCCTCTAATGTACTTGTTTGTTGGGAAACTTGTCGCGTTGGAGCCTGGCATGAATGCTCAACGTGTTTGCTTTTCTCTAAGACCCCTTTGTCTTGGAGACTATAATTCCTCGAACCGATAACCTTATGATGGTTTATGATTGCTGGAAGCAGACACATATTTTGAAGTTGAATTGATAAGAACTTTTGGCCAATTTTCTTTACATACTTCCTTTAAGTTTCTTACCCTTTTTCTTTTGGGGCACACGCTTAAATACATTGTTATTAGAAAAAAAGTGTGTAATGAATATGTGATAATTTAGCACTTGTTATAAGAATAACTGGATTTTTTCGAGGTCATTATCTACCAAGTGACTTACCTCTTACCAAAAATTATGGAAGCTTTAAAAAACTTCTTCTGCTTGATTCTTTCTCGAACCAAACTTAATTTTCTTTGAAGCTATCTAACTTGAGGTGGAATTATGGAATCTATTTCTTTCTTGCTGAGATCCTTTCTTCAAATATAAAGTCATTTCTCTTTAGGAAATCTTTAGACGACTTTTTTTTATTTGACAATTTGGCTTTAGTATTGCAAAGCATTCCTTCTTCATCTTTGTTGATGTATAACTTCATATTTCAGATTAAGGAAGCATTCTTCTAATTGACAAATTTTTAAGCCAAGAAGTACCATAAATTTCCCATCATAGACATTATGCACCATATTAGAAAATTCTTTGCTCTAGCATTTATTAGTAGCACTGAAGACGATATCATCGACAACAATTTGCATAAGTAAGATGTCATGTATGGTTTTATTAAAGAGTTGCATCAACCATCCCTCTATGAATTTTTTTAGGAGGAAACTTGCTCAAATGTTCATACCAAGCCTATGGAGCTTGTTTTAAATCATAGAAAGCCTTTTTCAGCTTAAAGACATGATTAGAGAAAAAAATAGGATTTTAGAAAACCGAGGTTAATCGACATGCAATTCCTCTTGGGTGCAATCGTTCATGAACACACTCTTTCATTCATTTGGAAGAGTTTTGAAATTCAAAATGCATGAGAAATTTAAAAGCATCCTTAAGGTATCTAACCTAACTACGTTAGTGTAGGGATCATCAAAATCTATGTATTTGTTGATTGTACCCTTTCACAACGAGTCTTAATTTATTTATTTAAACATTTTAATTTTAGTTAACCATGTTGTGAAATATCCATTTGGTTCCAATCACTATATTAGATGAAGTTTTGGGAATGAATTCCCAAACATTTTTCTCTAAAATTTATTTAACTCATCTTAGATTGCAAGAGACCAATGTTTGTTAATGAGAGCTTTATCAACTACCTTTAGCTAAAATTTGGAAGTAAAAGCCATAAAGTTACATACCTTTCTAAGGAAGTGACTAATTGTAATTCCCTTAAAAATATTTACAATCACATTTTCTTGGAAGAACTTTAGCATCTCTCCATTCATTGGGAAGGTCTTACTAATCTATGCTTACTTCTCAACTTTGAATATCTTCGGTTTGACTTTTATTCGTTTATTTATCTTTGTTACACAATCACACAGAGAAATTACAACATACTATATTACCTTTGTCACAAAATTTACTTGATACTAACTTAATTGTGTTGCAATCTTAAAATAGATCAACTGTAGGTTTAACGCTCTTACAAATAGTTCTCGAACAAAAATTTTTACTTTTGTTTTAGCTATAAGTAGAAACTTCTCCTATCGCAGGAGTAAATAAGCAAGACGATTCGAACAATTGCTTTTTGATTTTGAGTTATCAAGAATATCTGCAACATAACTTGACTTTTTACCTTTGGAGGCCAACTCTTTTTGGATCCTTTAATATTATTGAGATAAATATTTTCTCTTGATTTTTAATTACATATATAAGATGAAGCAAACATGTTTCTCATTTTTCTTTCATGGTATTCTCTATAAAAATGCAAAGGAAAATAACCATGTTTACTTTCATGACTTTTCTAAATGAAGCAAAATGGCGCTACATAGCCATGTTTCTTACATTAATTGCATTCAATATATTTGTATGTTGAGTTTTTATTGGAATGGCATATGTTACCGAAATATTTAACATTGTTCTTAAATTCATAACCTAGATTAACTTTATTATATGATGCTCTTTGATTACCTAGGAGAATATTCAAGTTATCTCTTCTTTTAGTGAATTTATCAAGTGTGTTTTGTAAATCAACATTTTTACTTTTAAAAACATCGCATGATCACACTTTATAGATTAAGCTAAGACATCGTGAGAAGAGGATGAGTTTTGAATTAAAATATTTTGTCTCTCTTTAAGACTTTCTATTTCTTCCAAAGACAAGATGGTTTAGTCTACTTGTTTCTTTGTTTAACTTCTTATAAATTTTAAATAAATCATGATAAGAAAAATGTGAAGTTACCTTATCTTCTTCATGATTTTCCATGAGAGAAATGTTTCCTTCTTCCTTATTTGAGGATTATATATCATTATCATCCCAGCATATGTATGCTTTCTTTTGCTTTTCTTTAAGGTTTCTTGAGTTTTCTTTGATTTTAATGTTGGTTTCTTCTCTAGTTCTGGTTTTTAGGGCAATATGGTCTTATGTACCCTTTCTTTCCGCATTAAAGGCATGTATGAATGAATGAGGACCCTTATTCACTTTTCTTTTAAAGCTTTGAAGTTTGTTTTTTGTGCCTTAGGAATTCCTTGAATTTTCAAAACATGAGTTCCATGTTTTTACTACTTTCGATTTTGCAGTCTTCATCTTTTAACTCCATATCTTTGATGTTTGTAACATTTAGTGCAAGACTTTTCTTCTTCTTCTTGTTACATTTTTCTTCATAAGCTAGTCTCTTCAACTCCATCTCATGCTCCTGTAATTTACCAAATAAAGTAGCCAAGTTCATTGATGACAAGTTCTTAGATTCACAAATTGTAGTGACTTTAGGTTTCTAACTACGATTTAAGCATCTAAGGACTTTTACAAGCAATTCCTCATTTTGAAATTTTTTTCCAAGGGTTCTCGTGTGATTTAAAATGTTGATAATGTGTTTCTGCATATCATATTTATTATGTTCAGGTTTTATTATGAAGAGTTCATATTCATGAGTCGATGTGTTCACTCTTTCCCTCTTTAAATCGATTATAACTTCATGGGCAACTTTGCGGGTGTCCCACATTTCTTTATTAGTATTGCAATGTGAAACACATAAAAACACATCAAGACCAAGAGCGGTAATGATGATAGTTTTGGCTTTTGGGCTGTGCTGCACCTTTTCTCTTTCATCTTTGCTCCAATCATATTCCTTTTTGTTTAGCGTATCATCATTAACTTGATATGTGAAAACATATAGAACATTTTTCACAGCCTTCCACATTTCAAAATTCATCCCTTTTATGAAGATTCTCATCTTCTTTTTCCATAAAGCATACCCTCCTCTATTAAAGGATGGGAGTTTGTTAAGTGAATCGTTTGAATTCATTTCCTTCTACATTTCAAAATTAATCACAATTTCTGCACTCACAATTCCAAACACAAGAGGATGGGGTAATTGTGAAGTGCATAAATCGTGATTAATTTTAAAATTCCTTTACTTTAAAAAACAATTTATGTTAACACAAAGATAAGTATTAGAAAATAGAAATAAGGATTCAAAGAGGAAAGAAAATTAAACAAAAATTAAAGAGATAGGGGTATAGAGATTGCACCAGGATTAATAAAGGTTTTCCTACCACTTGGCTCACTCCTCTCCCCAAGAATTTATTTTGAGAGTTCTACTAAATTAATATTTTGAGCTTTTAAGGATATGAACATAAACTTTATTACAAAAGATGAGAGATTTTATATAAGCTGATACCCCAAACCAAATGAAGCTTTTGACAACTAAGCTCACAAACCAAGCATATATTTTATCGGCTAATCTCAAAATACAAATAGAAATTTTACCAAGACAAACTCAATAACCAAATGGATATTTTACCAAGACAATCTTAAGAACCCAATAAATCAAACAAGAAAATTGTTCAATTCGGGAACCATAAATGAATGTTTTGAATTCACTAATGAACCAGAAATGATGAGAGATGGATAAGTGTTAATCTTGGATGTTGGCTCGGATCTCCTTTACAGTGGCGCGGGGTGGACCTGCATGGTTAGCACTCTAACACCAAAGCTGGTTCAAGATTCAAGATGAGTAAAGTGAAATTGGAGAATAAAGATTGTGTACCTTTTCATAACATGTGAATTATTTTTATATACATGGTCGAGTAGAGTAGGATTTTAGATGGATTAGGTCTTTTGTCAATTAGGCCTTATGGTCGGTCCAGAACAGTTGCCCCCAAGGCTTTTCTCAGAATTGGAGGGGTTGGGTGAAGCCTTAAATGTCGTTAACTGGCCTTCATATTGTAGTCCAGTGTGGAATAAAATTGAATTGCTTGTGATCAGCTTTTGAAAATGTAATGGGGGACAAACACATTAAATGTGGTTCCATAATTGAGACACTTCGTCACCCATTTTTGACATGTGCGATGACGTGACCAGCTAGGGTGTGGCGTGTTCATAGAGTGCTTAAGTTCACTTGAGTTTAGCATGTTTCCATGACTGGAATTGTAGTCATTGATCCTGTGATTTATGCTCATAGTCGGTCTTGATTTTTCATCTACCATTACTCATGAGTAAAGTGAATTGAATATTTAGATGTTTTTGAAACTTTTTAGTTTTCAAGCTTTCAGTTACGTTCTAGAAAATGTCTTCGTTCCTTTTCCTTGAGAATATCACTAGAAGTGATTCAAAGTTTTGTTTAAAGCTTTCTCCCTTTATTCCTCCTTCTCGTCAATCTTCTGTAACCAGATACCCTTTTAACTCAATATTTTTCCTTCGGCATTCCCTGTTTCCATAGTTAGAATGATTGAAAACACCGTTAATTTAGAGAGTGATTCTGAGGTGGAAACCTCACTAGGGTCATCTCCTGATTCTCTTCACCCTTCTCTGAGTAATGATCACACGGGACCAAAAATCACATCCATGTCTGACGAATCTGACTCAGAAAAGGGTATCTGGGAATTCCTTGGAGGAAGAAAATTATTCTCCCAAGTCATTAGGTGCCTATATATCAAATTTTGACGGGATAATTAATCACTTTGAGGTCCCTATGCACCCTTTATCTTGTCAGAATGGGAGGCTCAAACCAATATACAAAGGAGGGATCTTGCTAGAGATTTCATTCAGGATTGCCTACAGATGCTAGTTTATGAGCCTAGTGATGCTGGGGTGATAGAACATTTAAATCTTAGAAGTCGACCGCCTGTACTGGAGTGTGTATGGGTAGACACAAAGGTAGTGGGCACTTCTTCAGCTCTAAGCATTGTGGTAGCCCTTAGTAATCTTGATATTATGGTTAGTGATCCTTCAAAGTGTTTAGAGGAAGAGAGGATATCCAGTTCTTTCGATGACTGCATGTTCTTGGATTCCCTTAAAACGTTTGAAGATTGGTCCTTCCCAGCTTCATCCGAAGTCATGGGCGTATGTGGCGGTCTTCCAGTTGTGCGCCGGGTACAAATCTTGGAAGCCCTCTCTTAGCTTAATATTTTTAATCCTTTCCATCCAAGGCGTACTTCCTCGAACAAATCTCGTTTTAGATGAAGGCAACTTATCTAAGGAGGGGGGGGGGGGGGGGGGGTGAATAGATCCCCAATAAAAAAATTAATTGATAAAAACTGTTTTCCAAAATGATGGCTTGCGGAATTAACTCGAGTTGATTCGTCTAACTAAACTGCTATCGAAAAACTTAAATATGCGTATGTGAAAACAAATCGGAGATGATGATAAGCAATTTTAATCAATAGACTTTAATCACAATCACTAGAAATTTACTTAACAAGCAATTCTATTTCCAATGATAAATCAAACAAAAACACTATTGCAGAAAATTATCGAACACCTTGAGTGCGATAGAATTAGTTTGGAAATTTATATAGTTTTATTAATTCTAAAATCCAAACACAGTCAACATGATTGTGGTCAACTCAACAAAACTTTATCAAACAAGTTTCAAAATAATTTACTGAACGAATTAATCATACAAATGATGAACACAACAATTTGCTAATGAAATGTAAGAGAGAGAGAGAGAGAGAGAGAGAGAGAGAGAGAGAGAGAGAGAGAGAGAAAGCACAAGGATTTATTTAGGCAGTTCCCCAATCTTCCTCGCTATGGGTACGTCTGCCCTCAATTCGAATTCGAATTGAGATCATGAAATTAACCTTACTTTGTAAAAGTAGTTTACACGAGAAATGTAGCAATGCAACCCTACAAACCCTAAGTTTGATGTTGATTCTAGAAATTTCTCTTCCCTTGACCTGAGCTTTATCAAGTCACTCAACAATGTCAATTTGATTCACCGTCTCACGCTACTCCTTTGCAAGAAACACTGCCTTTCAAACCTTCAATTGATCAAATCCAAATTGTACAATTGTTTATCAAGATTTACCTAGATGATCCACCATTTCACGTTACTCCTTTGGAAGAACTGCAATCCTTCAAAGCCTTCACTCGATCGAATCCAAACTTGAGTAATCTTATTCAAAACCTTCAAAACCACACTTTGATCTTGATGGAAAAACCCACCTTGGTTTTCTTATTTGAAACCCTCGTAAGATCTCAACCCAATTTACAATACCACAAGCTAGATTGAATCTTATCAACTTGATTCTAGATGGCATCCAACCAATGAATGATTATTTGTACTTTGTTTGTGTGTATGCATAAAACCAAAGTTGAAGATGATGACGACTCTTAGTATGTTCTAGGTTTCGTTTATGATTTTACCAAAATCATTTAAAAAGAATGATGCATGTAGCAGGTATATATATGTGAGCAAGTATGAAGCAAAAGGAATGGAAAACAATGCAATTTCTCAAGATTTTTTATGCATAGGTCCACCTATTCAAGTCATGTGCCGACCTATATAGGTCATGTGTCGACCTGTAGAGGTGGCACATCCAACAAAGCCTACATGCTTTAATACTGCAACACGAGTGCTGACCTGTAGACTCTATGTGCCGACCTGTAGAAGAAAAAAATGTCTACGTGTCGACCTACAGTCGTATGTGTTGACCTGTAACAGTGTTTTCATAATTTTTTATGCATAAAATCATTTATTGATGCATGAATCTTTTCTAATCCTTTTTCAACATGTTATAATGCTCCCTAATGCTTAAATGCACAACTAGACTCAGTTAACACAGTCTAATGTACATAAATGCTAACGATAGTTTTGACATCATTCAAAATACACCTAATTGGAAAGTTGCACTAACATTTCACAATCAGGTACTCCTTCTTCTTTAGATGGTACCCTTTTAGCTCTACCCCTTCACTCTAAATTAGGACGATTTCATGAAGCATTTTACATTGGTAAAGCCCCTCACTTCTATGACTCACTCTGTTTTCAATTACATCCCTGCCAACTCTACTCTCTATTGTTACATTTCGTACCTGAAGTACTGATCTAAGATCCACTTCTGCCAAGATGTTGGCTACTATTGTACCCAGTTGCGATTTCTTTCTCCGAACGAGGTGCCAATGAAGGAGGAAATATGATATTCACTTTTGGGATTTTGTTATGAGGGAGGGATCGGTCATGGTGAGGTTCACTCATCGAAATGAGGAAAAGGCAGATTAATATTCATGTTTTCTCGAGTGCCAATGATTTTAAGGAGAGGCGATAAATCTTTGGTGAGAAAGGAGTCTCCATGCATTTTTTGACATATGTGATTGTATTTTCCAGATAGCATGAAGAAAGTACGCAAGTTGAATATGTTTTACCGCATTATAGATGCCCAGGGTATCCGGGTTGTGGTGAATACTAACATTTCTGCTTCTTCCCTGCTTCTTTAGTGGCTTCTGCTCCTGCTTCGTCTCCTACCTTAGCTGTAAAAGCTTTCACTCATGCGCTAGAAATTAATCATTTCGTGGGCACTACAACCACTTTATCAATGGAGGAACCAACTTCTCCTTCAGCTTTGACCAAGAGGGTTCGGGATGAGGGACAACAATCTCATTGGGGCGATACCTTTTCAAAATGGATCCGTGTCACTGATGATAATGCTTATGGTGAGGTGACTCCTTTAATTAAGATACCAAATATTTTCTCTTCTCAACTTCCTTGCACTCTTCAAGAGGCTGCTTATATTGTCTTTGCTTTAGATTGATTCTTTGTCCAGAACCTTCCTAAAGGGGATAAAATGGAAATGGCTTATGACCTTGCTCATAACATGTTCAAAGTTACTTCTATCTTTTCTCTCATATCTTCCGAACACGGTGATGTCTTGGCCCCGGGTAGTCCCTTCAAGGAAAGGGATACTTAGAAAGGGAAGGCCAAAGTTATGGAACTAAAGTGTTCCAACCTTCAAAAGGAGCTTCTTCTTCTCTAAAAGGAAGTTAAGGCCGCTAACTCTTTGCAAGAGGCAATGACGATACATGACTCTCCTTATTCACTGGTGACTCACATGATCGAGTTGAAAGATGCCCTCAAAGATGCAGAGGACTGGTATAAGGTTTCTTCTGCTTCTGTTGAAAAGAAGGTTTTCCAGGTCGAAAAGTACCAGAAAGATACATATGCCATGAAAGCTCTCCTAAACGAGGTGGTCGGCCTAAGGCGGGAATTTCATGATGCTCTTGATTAGACTATGCAGGATTTGCTTAGAGTTCAATAATGAGTTATGGAGAAGACGAGAAAGTTATGCCCATATGTTATGATTTTTGCTGAAGCATTGGATCCTTTTAAGTTTGTTCTCGGGGTGACTCAAGGAGGTAGTCCCGATGCCTCGGCTTAATTTTTGTTGTTGTTGTATTATTTAATTCATGTAATGTTTCCTAGGATTTTATGCCTTGGGTGTAACAATATTTAATATTTAATGGGATATTTTACCTTGAGGCTTCAAATATTATTAACTTTAGAGCTTTGCACCGGTCTTTGTTTTAATATTGTCGTTGTTTATAAATCGTTGTACCTCTATGCTTGCTCTTTTGCTATGTGAATTTTTTATTCACTATAGAGTTTAGGTCTGACTACCGGTGTTGATTTCCTATGGTGAGTTGTCTGCTTTAGGCATGAGAGCCTCTATTGTTTTCTTTATTAAAGTAACATTGCATTTGATAGTAACGAGATGGTAAATATGCCCCGGGAATTTTACAACTTTTTGTAACTTGGTGCATTTAATAACATTGACTATCTTTTTTGGTTGCTGCACTTGTTCGTTGTCTTTAGCATTTGCTATAATAGTGAACTGATTTATACATCACATTTGGCAATTTTCTTGCTCTTTCTCGAGTGATATTGGGGTTGGCGGACTCGATTTTATGCATTCATACTTTGTATTATGCTCTACGTCACATAGGACCGTTCCCTCGCCAAGGGTTGGATTTGCGTCCCTGCCCCCGAGGCTTAGCTCAAATCGAGGTAGACCTCCCCGGGCTCTACCACTTACGCCCTGGGATTGACATTACTACAAAAAGCACATTTAATAACAATGTATTACTATGGCCACTTAACCAACCGAAGTAATATATGTTAATTAGGTACCTTTCATTTTTTTTCCATAAATTACATATAACCACAATTCATAAAAACAACATTGTGATATGTGAAGGAGTGACGCGCTTCAAATCCCCACACCTGTAATTTTATATTTTTTGTTAAAAAAAGGGCGTGTTGCCTTAATTTCGATTTATAAATAAAAATTAAACACTTTTCACCACAGTCCATATAAATAATTGTAGCTAAATATTGTTGTGAAACGATGTCGTCAATAACAGAACATAGTTACGAGATAAAGATTGAGTTTCTTGAACAAACACAAGAAACTCTATTAGGTTTTATAAAGGCTTAATACCCTTTTTGGTCCTCTAACTATAGGCTCGGGTCCAATTTGGTCCTCTTTCTTTTAAAAGTTCCAAATTGGTCCCTTACGTTATTAAACAGAGTTAAATAAGTCCTTTCCGTCAAATAATGTTAACGGTGTTAGTTTTTAATGATGTGGCAGCTGACGTGGCAACAATCTTCATCTTCTTCATACAATTTTCAGATTTTAATAACAATCTTCATCTTCTTCATAAAATTTTCAGAATCCATAAAATTTCCACAAACAAAAATTTCCAGAATCCATAAAATTTCCACAAACAAAAATTTCCAAAAATTTCCATAAAACTTCCTCTCTTCTGCTGAAAAAAATAATGTACATGGATCCGGATTTCCATAAAATTTCCATAAAATCATCATTAACTAAAAACCACGTGCCATGAAACCCATAAAATTGAAATGCTATCTATTTCCTTTTGTAGCTTTTTCAATTTGGAGGAGAAACTGTACAACAAAGTAGCTTTTTCAATTGATAGCATTTCAATTGAAAGCCATAAAATTGAAATTTGAAATAGCCATGAAACCCATAAAATTTCCTTTCGTAGCTTTTTCAATTTGAAGGAGAAACTGTACAATAAAGTAGCTTTTTCAATTGATAGCATTTCAATTGAAACCCATAAAATTGAAATTTGAAATAGCCATGAAACCCATAAAATTTCCTTTCTTAGCTTTTTGTAAAATAAAACAAAGTTTGGGAAAGAATCACCCAATACGGCCATGGCGGAGAAACTGTACAACAATATGACGAAAAAAATATGGCCAAAATCTGGTTTGAGTGGATTTGATGAAGAAGGTTGAGTTGAGGGGATTTGGGGTTGTGGTTTGTGTTTGTTTGGTTAAGGTTGAAGAGTTTGTGATTTGGGTTTGTGTTATGTTGTTTAGAATGGGGTGTGAAGGTTTGTTCAATGAAGTTTCATGAAGGGTGATACGAACATAGGTTCTGAAGAGAGAATTTGAGTTAATTTAATTTGAGCAGCGTTTGATTGGCTTTTGAATATTTTTTTCTTTTGATCTGAAGAAATAAGAATGAGGCCAATTGAATGCTACATTATTTTTTTCAGCAGAAGAGAGGAAGTTTTATGGAAATTTTTGGAAATTTTTGTTTGTGGAAATTTTATGAAGAAGATGAAGATTCTTATCAAAATCTGGAAATTGTATGAAGAAGATAAAGATTGTTGCCACGTCAGCTGCCACATCATTAAAAACTAACACCGTTAACATTATTTGACGGAAATGACTTATTTAACTCTGTTTAATAACGTAAGGGACCAATTTGGAACTTTTAAAAGAAAGAGGACCAAATTGGACCCGAGTCTATAGTTAGAGGACCAAAAAGGGTATTAAGCCTTTTATAAAGGAAAATAGAAGAATGAAGAAGAATATATAATTGGTTAAATCTATTTTACTATTCACTTTCTCAATAAGGGTTCAAAGATTACAAGTGAATACTAACAATTAACCTCTCTGACCCTAATTAGGATTTTCACCCCCTTTAACAAATATGAGAGACTATCATGCTATTTATAAGAAAACTAACATACTAACCTAATGGTCTTTTACACACATGGCCGTTACACAAGCTAACTTAGGGAACAAGCTAACTTAAACAATTGGGCTTACAAGAAAGACCCAATTCGACATACTAACTTAAATTACAAGTTAATATATTTTGACAGGATGCTTGAACAGACTTCAACTACAGCATGCACAACTCCTGTTGAAATATCAATCTACCCTTGTCGACACTAGAGTTCGATCCAAAATACTACAAATCTCTACATTGGAACAAAATCTACACAAATAAAGGAAACAAAATAGCTTTCATCATCTCTGATCCTTTCAACGCTTCTAACAAGCATGTTGAACAAGAAGAGCTTGCATCTTTAAGCACCATAAACCGAAATCATTCACACCGGTGAATTTCTCAATCTCATACTTTGTTGACGACATCTTCTCCTCCATGCTCACCGCGCCAGTTTGTTGTGAAACGATGTCGTCAAGAACAGAACAAAGTTATGAGATAAAGGTTGAGTTTCTTGAATAAACACAAGAAACCCTATTAGATTTCACAAAGGAAAAGAGAAGAAGGAAGAAGAATAGAGAATTGGTTAAATCTATTTTACTATTCACTTTCTCAATAAGGGCTCAAAGATTACAAGTGAATACCAATAATTAACCTCTCTCGCCCTAATTAGGATTTTCACCCCTTTAACAAAGATGAGAGACTAGCATGCTATTTATAAGAAAACTAACATACTAACCTAATGGGCTTTTACACACATGCCCATTACACAAGTTAAGTTAGGGAACAAGCTAACTTAAATAATTGGGCTTACAAGCAAGACCCAATTCGGCATAATAACTTAAATTACAAGTTAATATATTTTGACAACATGCTTGAATAAACTTCAACTACAACATGTATAACTTCTGTCGAAATATCAAGCTACCCTTATCGACACTAGAGTTCGATCCAAAATACCACAAACATAATGACATTTCACCATGATTCTTTTTGTCAAATATGGTGAAATATATTACCTATGAAAGTTAAATAATATCAATTCAAAATTGACTGCGCTCAAAGAAAACCCTAACTTCTCTTGTCTTATCGCAATCTCTCAAAACTCCAATATAACTTCTCCCACAATTATGAATCAATGAAAGGTTTTCACGAATCTTTGCAAGACGAGGCAAGTAACTCATTTCTTTGTCTTAATTTTCCACATACCATTTTAATGAAAGTTATGTTCGTGAAACATTATATGAGTTAATATTATTGTTAATTAAAAATTTTTGGTTTATTGTAGACGAGGCAAGTAGGTCACTTTCTTGTTTTTCTTGTTTAAAATATACGTGAAATATAGGGTTTATTGTTTTCTTGATGTTAAGATCAGATAGTAGTTTTTATATTGTAGTTTTTGTAGAGATTAGTAAAGGGTTTAAGTTATTGTTGAGGTATGTTGTTGTTTTTTTAAGATAATTTGTTGTTTATGTTAAGGTAAGTTGTTATTTTTTGTTGATAAATGTTGTTGTTTGTGTTATTGTAGATATTGTTTATTAGGTATGTTGATGTTTTTGTGGGGGTATGTTATTGGTTTATTAAGGTAAGTTGTTGTATATGTTAAGCTAAGTTGTTGTTTTGTGTATAAATGTTGTTATTTGTGTAATTGTAGATTTTTTTTATTAGGTATCTTGATGTTTTTGTAGAGGTATTTTTTGTTTTATTAAGGTAAGTTGTTGTTTATGTTAAGATAAGTTGTTTTTCTATTGATAAGCGTTGTTGTTTGTGTTATTGTAGATATTTTTTATTAGGTATGTTGATGTTTTTGTGGAGGTATGTTGTTGTTTTATTAAGTTAAGGTGTTGTTTATGTTGAAGTATGTTGATGTTTCTTTTTATAAATATTGTTGTTTGTGTTATTGTTAATTTGATTCCTTGTACACTGCAACTTTCATTTCGTTCAGCTAACATGTCCTAAAATATGAGTTTATCATATTGTATGTGGTTTGAGTGTTTTACCAACCCTTCACTAACTAAATAACCTTTAAAATTGAATTAGAAAATAGTAATATGATATATTAAGTTATATTGAAAAACAACTTACACTTATTAATATTTTTTGAGCTTTTTACAGTTCATTATTCCTATCTTGCTCTTTAACGATTAGAACTTGGTTCTATGATTCTAATTCTTCTGATATCACTTCCTTCACTATTACTTTTGTTTGCAAAGTAATTAATACTTTGAAAAATGAACTAGTAGTGAAGAAAGTGTTAGTAGAAAAACTAGGAGCATTGAAACAAATTCTAACGGTTAAAGAACAAAATACGGATAATTAGTTACATAAAACTCGTACAACATTGATTAGTGTAACTTTTTCTTCTAATATAACTAATTAGTCATATTACTGATTTCTAAATTATATTGAAAGGTTATATGTTTAGTGAGTAGTTGGTGAAATAAGCATTTCACATAAGTTATAATAAACTCAAGTATACATATCACCACGATTGAAATCTATAGATTGGAAGAAACAAAATATGTCGTGCGCTACAATTGTGCACTAAGTCTTTCAATAGAGTTGGAAGGAATAAACATGGTCAAAAGGTTTAGAGATCTGCCAAAATGTTTGCGCTTGGTATCAAGCCCATGACCTCAACCTTTTACTATAGTTTTTCTCTTCAACCGTAGTGATATGTTACACGATATTATGTTTTTATCATGACTGCCAGCCTGTAGTGTTGAAGAGGGCACATACTACCACACCCTACGTTACCACAGTTCATCACATGTGATGATATACCTTTACCAACCATGGTGAAAGACCCTTTTTGTAGTACTGTGGCTAGATCTGGGGGCAGTTACGCAGGAGTGTTTTTAGTGGGTCTCAGATGAGAGGTGTGAATTTTACCGATATCAGAATCGCAAAATTGCGTTAAATCTGTATTAGATACGCAGTTACACAAGCAATGTGCTTAAGTTGTGTCAGAATTGCATAGATGTGTTAAGTCTATATTGAATACACATTTTGGTACAGAATGTGTCTAAGCTATACCGAAATCGCAGAAATGTGTTAAGTCCGTATCAGATACACAATATGTCACAAAATTGGTTAAGTCGCATCTAAATTGCATAGATGTATTAAGTCTGTATTGGATACACAACCAGGAATAGAGTGTGCTTAGGTTGTATCACAATTGCAAAAATACATTAAGTTCATATCAGAAACGTATTCATTCACTTTATCTTTACTATCATGCCAGGGGCTTTCTAACAGAAAGAGACAAAGAAGCGCACAAAAGACGATATATATATATATATATATATATATATATATATATAAAATGAATTGAATTTTTTATAAACAAATAATGAGATGGCCTGGAAAATAACCTTTTATGGCAATTCTGGCGAGGACGGGCGGCATTCGAGGTATGGTTGTTGTCTTTTCTCGGGGTTCCAGGCTGAGCGCACTTAGCGCTTTGAAGTGCCTTCTTTGGTTGGATGGGGTGTCGAAGCATTTTATTTTACATTTGATTGTTGATGCATGTTTAAGAGGTCAACTGTTTCGAGGAGTGTAGCTTGAGGTTGACTTCCGATTTTGGGTTCGTGGAATCGCTCTGTCTGATGCTTCAGCGAAACACCTTTCGATTGCCGAGGTTAGGACTTCCCAACTTCCTTCGTTTCTAGAGTGGGTATCTAGCTCAAGTAGAACCAGAGTTCTACGTGTGGTAGATCCATCTTGAAGGTCGGCTTCTCCCAGACCCAGAATGACATGTGGGCATTGTCGATGTTCTTTAATGAGTCTGTCCATTCTTTCCTTTGAAATAGAGACTCCGAACGGCGACTGGAGATTGATATTGAGCAGTCCTTTTTCAGCCGGAGTTTGGGGTATCTTTCTCCAGGTATGCTCAGTGGACCTTTACATTTTGATCTGGTCTGAGGAGGGGACCTTGGTGCATCAAATGGAAATTATGTAGCATCCACAAGATACATCTTACTATTGGATCGATGCTAGATATTAATTGTGTACTTACGGTGTTCAGACGCTATTAACTATAAACTTAATATTACCTCCTAACGTCGCCCCTGTACTTACGCCAGCCAGGTCAGATGATGGATTACGAGGCGTCAACTCGACTTTTATGAAAATTGTCTTCGGACCCCGACGTAACCTTGGATTTGGGAATGAGAGTCTTTATTTTTATATCTTGATGAGTTCTTGAAGAAATTGAGGATTTTGACTCCGATGAAGTAGGGCATAATCGGTGGTTGATTGATCTCTTTCTCTGCTCCTTAATGCTTTATGATTATGAATCTGATGAAGTTGGGAATGGCAGAATACAAAAACAAAAGGGGGTTTGTGAAAAAAGTAAGAATCAGGAGTTGATTCTCTCTTGATCCGCTCTTGACATGATAACCTAAGGAGATTACAAATTTTTAATCGAAGATCAGGATCAGAACTGCAAGAATCCATATCCGAAACTTCTAAGTTTATTCGATGGAGTTTGCAAAGCAAATGTGATTTTCATGGAAAATAAATGAATTAGAAGTCGTTTCCCACAAATGACTCCACTTTCCATCGAGAACCCTTAATAGATGTTCCAGTTTCATGAAGGAACCATAAATGATGAGAGGTGGATAATTGTTGATCTTGGATGGTGGCTCTGATCTTTTTTATGGCGGCGTAGGGTGGACATGCATGGTTAGCACTATGATGCCCAAGTCAATTCAAGATTCAAGATAAGTAAAGTGAAATTAGAGATTAGAGATTGTGTACCTTCTCATAGCAGGTGAACTATTTTTATATATTGGGTTGAGTATAATGGGCTTTTGAGATGGATTGGGCTTTTGGTTAATTAAGCCTTATGGCCAGTCCAGAACAAGAATCACACTCTTGATGAAAAACACTTAAGCACGAACATCAATACAGCCAAAATCCTTACAAGTATTTTTCACTCAAAAAGTACTAAGGCAAATTTAGTGAAAGTATAAAAAGGAGAAGAGAAGAGTAAAAAAACAAGAAAATGATAGTAGAAATCGAAATACTAGTTTATTTTTGGAATGAGGATAAGCCTCCTTTATATAGGAAATAATTTGAATAAAAAAGGAAATGATTCATGGGCCAAATTAAATGTCATAATCGATTATACCATAGGGTTAATCGGTTAAGAGCTTCAAAATACAGAAACCCTTATTCTCAAAAAGTAAAATATATAATGGTTATTATCTTAATCAATTCAAAGTGTTTTAATTGATTAGAAAGTCTTTTTTCTTTGCTCTAATCAATTTTAATAAGTCTTAATCGATTAGGTAATGTAAATAATTCCATAATTAATTAGAAATGCTTCTTAATCAATCCAACACAGGCATTGATAGGTTATCAAGAGATTTTAAGTTGTTTTAGCAAAAGTTATAGTTTAAAACTATTTTCAACTATGTGTGTGTGAGAGATAGATATATATATATATATATATATATATATATATATATATATATATATATATATATATATATATAGAGAGAGAGAGAGAGAGAGAGAGAGAGAGAGAGAGAGAGAGAGGTCTTAGCGTGTAAGAAGTTTCTCTTACACCTTTACAATATACTAATCACTCAAACACATGACTAGGCAAGCTTTGACATTTCCACTCTTTCAAAATTCTGAAGCTTCAAAATCCCTTGCTTGATTTAACATTTCATCTAAGACTTGATATCTTCTATCGAATTAGGCTTGATATGTCTTCATTGATAGACACCATCACCATAGATTGCTTGATAAAGATCATCATGGATTCCAACAAATGTCGCTTGACATTAGGTGTTGTTCTTAAGAGAATGACTTTGACATTTTGATTTCACAAACAAAATAACTTGATCATTTTGATCATAAATTCATATGACTTTGTCATCATCAAAACCATTGAGATAATATGATTGTTACAACTAGTATACCTACAAGCACATAAATTCACATTCTCTCCTTTTTTGATGATAACAACACATCACTTAAAGATGTGGACAAACAGAAAAAACAAAGATAAAAAACTGGAGTGGTTAACAAATAGAACATACGACTAACATACCTTGCGTCCTTCAATAGATTTATGCCAATAAGTAAAGAAAAACGACTTTCATGAGGTAGAAGATCAAGAGTTTAGGGAATTAAAAATCATTTGTGTGGCACATTGTGAAATTGAGGTACTTGCTTCTCAGATAATTCTATTATAGGTTGAAGATGTTTTATCAATGGATTTGTCAGAGAATCAAAACATCAACGAATTGTGGAACAAAAAAATTCTACATATCCATAGTAGTCTCCAAAATATCTTATTGATACAAGCTTGCATAAAATAGAGACCGTGAAAAATTAAGAAGTTATTTATAAATGTAAGATGACAAAAATGCAAATTGGTTTCATGGGAGTAAAGGAGATCAAACAGTTAACTGAAATATCGTAATCTTACCTCCGAATGTTGCTTATGTAGTGGAGATAGTGTAATGTGTTTTGGAGGGGGTGAAGAAGCAGAAATAAAAATGTTAAATAACTCTACCATAGAGGACAAATTCGTTTATATAATACTCAATCAAAAGAAATCCCTACAAATTCATTTATATAGGGAATTTTTTAATGCACCTTATATATTACTAGGACACTACGTGAAAATACAAAAATGTCCTCAGATTTCGGAGATGCATCTTCGGACGCACACCAAACACACACATCCTAGGCCAATTCTGAGTCACACCATAAGAGTGTGGTTTTTTAGATCCGAAGATGCATCTCTGTAACTTGTCTGTAGATGCATCTCCGTAATTTATTCGTAAATGCATCTCCGTAGCATACTGAAATAGAAACAAAAACAAAAAATCATAAAGTTGTATTTTGACAAAATAAAATAATCATTCATAACACAAAATCAGCATTACATAAATGATGTTAACATAAAATTAAACATTACATTTCAATATCCAGGTGGACGCTTCAACATCTTCACAATATCTTCGATCAATCTTGAAATCGTCGCTTCCACCTCGATCACAACTTTAGTTTCGAAACGGAAAAATGTATTCCGCGTAGCCCTTACATCGGGAGACACAGTATGTTTGTGAAAAATATCGGAGTGCACCATATCTAATGAAAACAATTACAATAAAAAACTCAAAAACTGCTAAAATTGTAAATAGAGCTGAAAAATGAGAACAGACAAGCTACAAAGATGCATCTCTGTATGAATTCATACAGAATCAGAAGATGTATCTCCAGATTCAACGCACATTTTTTCAGACTAAAAACAAATTTAATGTGATCAATGAGGCTTGAAATGAATTATCTTTACCTCGAATTTCAGTTTCTTTTTCTCTTTTTGATGTGATGAAACACAAGAATGAAGATTTGTAGTGAAAATGTTAATTGAGAATGTAAGGGTTTTTGGAAAGAGTTTGGAGTAAAAAAGAAGTATGGGTATGTGATCATACAGGTGATTGTTTTATCAAAATCACGTTTCCTTATTTCGGAAATGCATCTCCCTAAATACTTAACATGCAAAGGTGACTAATATTTCAAAATCCCGCCCCAAACCTCAAAAGATGCATCTACGAAATATCCACTAGACTATTCAAATATCAATAAAGTGGTGCAAGTGTGTGTCTGAAGATGTACCTCCGAAATGTGAAAAGCATTTTGGATTTTCTATAAAGTGTTTTTCTCTATAATTCCCTTTATATAATACTCAATCCAGAGTTGGTACTAATAAAACCACTTTAACTAGTTGCATCTTTTCTCTTTAATTTTACTGTTATTTTTATTTATTTATTTATTTGTTGGTTGGATTTTTATTTGCTCCCAACTTTTTTTTATATTATTTTTTCTTCTTTACTTTTTTATCAAACATATCCCCATCTACTTGCATTTTATTTAGTTTTTTTAAATGTAGTTTGAATTTATCAACGAAAAAAACTTATTAATCAAACGAGTCGAATAATATATTATTGAAGTTCAACTAGTTTAATTAATGAACTCAATTTTCTACTCAAATTCAACTCATTTGATATATGAATCCAAGTTCAACAAATTCATTATCTCTTATCATTGGAAGTTCTAAAAATGTTGAATCTGTTTCTAATTATTAAAAAATGGTTAATGACGTATCCTCAGAATCTTGTCCAAAGAGGATCTAATGTGATTTCTACCACATTGTCTGTTCTCATCTCCTGGTACAATGGAGTGGTTTTAAGAGGCTAAAATGAAAGGATCATAGATGCTGTAATCTATAATATGTTCAGTTCAAATGATGGAGAATTTATTCTGGCATTTTGTTTTTTTATTTGGAACTCTCCAATTTTTCATATTGATAAAAATACTTTTTTCATTTTTTTACTAACAACCTGTTGGAAAAAAAAATTCTCAACTGCGAAAAATTCAGTAAACGAATAAAAAAAATCTTGTATGCATTTTGACCAATGATTCAAAAAATTAGGTTAAACCATATTAATTTTCAAACTTTTAAAAAATTTCACTAGTCAATAAAAAACGAAGTTAATACTACAAATTTTTATTATAAATTCGATATAAAAAAAATTGATTTTATCCTAATTCTTTCAAATATCCTATATGAAATCATAGATTTTTCATAATAAATTATGATTTTACATCGGTTTTTTAGATAACTTGTATAAATCTATAATTTTATATTTCTTTTAAAAAAAAACCAATAAATATTCATAAATTTTCTAAAAATCTGATACACTACACATAAATTCGGTAAAAACTTAAATAAATATTAGAAACAAAGGATTTCGTGAAAATTGATATATTAATCTAAAGTTAGAAAAATCGCTGTTTTTGTTTTAAAATTTGAATACCTTTTAATAAGAGTGAGGATTTTCCCTAAGGCTTGCTAAACATTAAGACTAAGAGAGTATTTGTTTCGTGGATACAAATGTTATTTCTAGAAATGAGACATTAGAATTCACATATTTTTTTGTTTGTTTTAAGTTTTAATAATTTATGTCCGAGTATTTTTTATTTCCATGAATATGTTTTGTTCATCAATTTCTTCATTTTTATTCTCATGCTAAAGGATGAAAATCTTATATTCTCATTAGAATATAAAATAACCAGCCATAACTTTCTACTCTCATGTTATTTTAACACATTTAAAAACTTTATTCATTTGTCAAACACATTAATAGGAATAAATTTCCCGGCAATAATATTTCTAGAAATGTTATTCTCGAGATTATAATTTTAATCCATTAAACAAACACACCCTAATAAATGTTCTAAGGTCTACTACATGTTATTTTTTGGGAAGTTTGGGAAATGGATTGATGATGTTAAAAGAGAGAGGATTTAACATGACACTAGGGATGACAATGGGCAGAATTTGGGTAGGGTACTATAGTACTCGTCCTGATATCCGCAGTTAAAAAAAAAATCCCCGTATTCGAGCTCATATCCTCTTGGATATCAACATTGGCACTCGTCCTTGTATCCTATGAATATATAAGTACTTGTTATCCACATTTCTAATAAAAATAAATATATCAAGTATAAAATATCATAATATTTTAAGTTTTTAAAAACATTAAAAAGTTTTATAAAAAATTTATTGCTGAATTATGAAATAAATGATCACTTATATTAAATATGTAGTAGTTTAAAATTGATGTTTTTAAAAAATTTTATAAACATTTATTTTTATATAATAATAGAAATTAAAATATATAAATATATATTGTGCAGGTATGAGACGGGGTGGATACTAAGGTGCCCATATCCGCACTCATTCTCGCTTATTTAAGTGGGTAATTACCCGAACGCGTGCCCGTACTCATTTTTGCGTGTTTTTATCCTATCCGTTGTGAGTAATTTTGTGGGTACCTATTGAGAATAGGTCAAATTATCATCCCTACCTGACACCCTGAACTTAGACCTGACACTCTCAATTATGACGAAATTATTTTGTTACCTTTTAAAAATTTCTTAAAATTATAAATTTAGTGATATATCAGAAATTTTGTGACATATACTGAAAATTTTGAATTTTTTCTATTTTTTATTAGAAATTTCAAATTTTCCATTAAAAAATAAAAATTTCTGGAAAAAAAATGTTTAATACTGGAAATTTTAAAACTTCGGAAATAAAGTTAATTTTTTTATACTACCAACAATTTCGAAATTTCTTATACTGTATCGAAAATTTTGAAAATTCCGATATAGTACTGCAAATTTTGAAATTTGCATTCGAAATTTCCGATATAGTACTACAAATTTCAAAATTTCCAAAAATATAAAAAAAATCAAAATTTTTGAAATTTTTTCACTACTGAAAATTTCGAAATTAAATTTTCGATATTCTGCATTCTTTTTGGAATTTTTCATTTTTTTACCATAAATATCAAAATTTTTAATAATGTAAATATTTTTTCTTTATTTTAAATGCTTTCAAGGACAATTTTGAAATTATGAAAGTTTGTGGAGTGTCAGGTTAAATTCTCTTAAAAAAGCTAATAAAATGTTGTTCACATGCTTTAAATTAGAGGATTTAACCTGACACCTATACTTATATCTGATACCTCTTCAAATTTGAAAATTATGAAATTTACAATGATATATTGAAAATTTCATGATATATATCAGAAATTTTGCAAATTTTTTATTTTTTATCGGAAATTTCGAAACTTCAGATAAAAAGTGATAATTTCCAGAAAAAAAAATGATGAATACCAAAAACTTTATTTTGTTTACCGGAAATAATAATGAAAATTCTTTTTACTCTACAGGAATTTTCAAAATTTGTGACAGTACCGCAAATGAAAATTTTGAAATTTAGTGTAAAGAATATATTTCAAAAATTTAATGTAAAAAATATATTTCGAAAATTTTGAAACTTTTATATTATCAACAATTTTAAAATTTCCGGTATAGTATTAAAAATTTTGAAATTTCCGATATTCTGCATATTATTTTTTGGAAATTTTTATTTTTTATCAGAAATTTTAAAATTTCCGATAGAAAAAAATGAAATTTCCAGTAATGTAAAATTTTTTTACTTTTTTTAAAAAAATTTTAAGAGTAGTTTTGAAATTAAGAAAGTTTGGGGAGTGACAACTATAATTTTGGAGGTGGCTGGTTAAATTCTGAATGTTTGGATCGAAGAAAATCATGATTATGTGGAGTCCAATGCATCTTTATATGATCAAGATCCGATGACTCCAATTTCGACCTCAGTATTTTCAATTACAAATCAAAATCTACTTTAAAATTTAGGAAGCTCAATCATGATCGAACAGGCGAGATGCATGCAGTCCCACAGCACCTGATCTAAATCCAATTGAAGAATGTCCTGATTGTACTTTTGCCATAGCATCTGATGTGCACCATATTCATTGATTTTTTATATTAAACACATTTTCCCACTTTTGTATATATAGAAAAAAAAACTAATCAAGGACATACCCCACCAGTGAGTTTTCATTTTATGGTAATCTTCAAATTTTACAGGCCTTTGGACTCCATGAACATTACTCTTTAGCTATGCTAATATGCTTTAAGGTTGTACAGAGTTATGGGGCATAGTAGTTACCAATTTTGCTGACTCGACTGATATAGTGGAATGTGACTTGTTACACACATCCACGGGAAAGAGACTTGATTCTAAAACCATCTCTATATGCATGTTACAGCAAAATTTAGTTGTTTATAAGACGGGTCATGTATATCTTTTATACAGGCTTGGCATCGGGAACATCATCAAGAATAAAAGGTCCTAATTTACCAGCCCTGAATAGAGTAAGGAACTTTTTGGATACCATCAGACGTGCTTCTGAAGCCTTGTGAGGTATCTTCATTGCCTTCTGCAATGCACCAAACTGCAGGTCAATCAAGTTCTCCAAGTCACCCTCATCTTCTACGTTGCCATCGAATTCTGCTAGAGTTGAATAGAGTGCATGCTGAACTCCCAACACAATATCCTATTATTGAATAAGAACAAATGAGTCGGCAAAAGAAAAATAAATCACAATAATAGCATTAGCTATTCATATTGATATACTAAGGTCCATCACCACAAATCATACGTGAGTAATGTAATTCAATACTACATTCCTTGGCAACTTGAGAAGATGCATAACTAAGTACGATCACAAAAAAGTGGGATCTAGTCTTAAAAACAACTAAATTTTTTGCAATAGTAGACAAAACAAAGAGCATATATGTTAAGTATATTATCATAATGCTATTTGTTACCTCCACATATACCAAGTCGGATCTGTTAGGCACACCTTTCCTTTGCTTAAGATTTTTCAGGTCGTATCTATGATTTTCCTCGGCTTCATTTGCAATCCCGTCAACTCTCTTACTATTGAGGTTCTTCCAGTGAAATGGAGTACCCCGGGTATTTAAAACTGCCAAAAAGTATTGAGCAATTCTCTCCTCGCCCACCACTGAATCTTTAACAGACCCTGTTGATGAAACAGCCAAGTTTACAAGACAAAATATACACACAGATGCGTTGCTAAGGATATCATATTCAGAAACCCAATAGATGCAGATGCCTCATCGAGACACTTTCAATTTAATTTGCATGTTTCATACCTCAAGAACAAGATCATGAGGAGATGAGATTTTCAAATGCCAATATTGTCTGGGAAAATAAAACAGCAACAACGAGAGATGTAAAGACAAAATTAAGAACAACTAAGATCTAATGAGACTACTAGTGCTTGAGATGGCTCATTAATAATGATAAAATATGCCACATCCAAAGACAATCTAATCTACTGACAATCATTTTATTCCTAAGAACATTTGTATCAGAATAAAAAGGGAGTAGACAAGAATCATGAAAGTTGTTCAGTGCAAAAGCACCTTTTTAAATTACCCACGGTAGTTTGAAATGTAATTTTATTTTGCTTTTTTGAAGGAAAAAAAAATCCACTCATTGAAAATGTCATCTCAATAGAGTTTAATTGACCTAGAGTACCCTTAATTCCAATTTATATTTAAGAATAAAGAGTAAGATGCTAATGATTTTCCTTTTCTGGCACTGTATTATTCACACATTAAAACCATCCAAGAGGTGTTATCTCAGTGGTTAGAGTTTTTGTCTTTAAAACCAAAAGGAACAGAGTTCAAATTCCACCTAAGACAGTTAGTAGTAAAATGACCATTAGTGTCACTGATATTAACAATAATTTCCCCCTTCTCCAGTTTTTTTTTTTTTTTTTTAAATTCACACATTAAAACCAGTCATACGCATATGTTATATTGATGATTATTTAAAATCTCAAAAGCAATAAATTTTAAGAAGTAAAATTCAGTAGTGTTTGTAATTGACAGTTTAAGGTACTGAATATGCAATATGACATTTTCATCAACCTGAATAGAGAACCATCCTCCTATCATTTTGTCGCCAAAAATGAGAAATAGGGAACAAATACTGATTGTATACTATACACGTAATTTAAACGGAAACACAATAACTAAATGGGGCTATAAGTATTTAGCAATTAACAAACAATTCTGTTATCAAGATGAAAACCATTTTCAGCCTTTTACAGATGAGCAAATTAGTTTGCATACTGATGAGAAACTAAGAGGAAGGTAAAATAAAATTAAAATATCTATCCAAATTCCATTTCATAATTCAGTGTCCACAAAAGAGGTCTAAACAAGCTTTGAATAAGTACCTGCAAGAGCAAGCTTTAACCCTGTCTCGATGTCTGAGATACTTGGAACCAGAACCCCTGGGGTATCTAGGACGTATATGCTCGGTTTGTTTGCTATCTAAAACATCAGGTGAGGTCAAAGAAAATCTTAGTAAAGTAATGAGCAGCAGCACCACCAACTCAAAATAGAAATAGATATGGCAAGCCAATAATAAAAACAAAATCAATGAGAATGATGGAATAAGCATTGCCTCTTTTCTCCCTAAACTCTTTTTCAAATAATATTTCATTCATATTTTAAATAATCAATCAATTATCACAAAATTCTTGGATTAGGGAATGACTAAAATTAATCTCTGAAGCGCATTCAAACTAAACAAATTACAATCATTTTCCCAATCACAATGAGCAAGTATACTCTTTGGAAAATTGGAATAGGCAAGAAATATGTAATGTGGAGCAATGCAGTAAATGTCAAATACGCATCATGTGTGCAGTACCATAATGACCTTAAAACATTACCTTTCTAACTACCAACACCGAAATCTCAGATAATTTTGATGATTACATTACTGCTTGTTGCTAGATGTTTACGGATTATAATGTTTTATTACATCAAAATATATTTTATGCATTTTCAAATCGTCGATCATGAAACTTCCAATTCATAATTCAATTACTCAGTTCAAATTAACCTTGGTAGCAAACAATCTACACAAGAATTCAAATCCCGCAATATGCTGCTACAGTTGTAACGCTTTGAGTAAACACTTCAATACAGTTCCTCCATAAGAACATTTCATTTCACTATGAACAAATGAACTGAGTGAATATTGAGGCTGCAGATATAAAGTTGACCATACCTTAAATCCTGCAATATCTTGAGTAACACCAGGTAGTGGACCCACAGCAGCTCGCTTCATCTTCTCCTGCACTAGAATGCAAGTCAAAACACGTTACATAAGCACTTTTGAGAGGTTTTGGGATAACTTACGAAAGCAGCTTATGACATTATCTATAAGCTCTCTAAGTATAACAGCTTATAACTTATATGAAAACAGTTAGACTTTATTTTAGATTTTGTTATGGAAATAGGTTGTAGATTATACATTCATAACCACACTCATATGTATTAAAATGCTATAAGCACTTTAAGTTGAAAAAATCAAAACATAATCAAACAAGTCCTAAAACACTAACAGAGATTCCAATTCATTGAGACTGATCTCAAAAGCCCTTACCAGGAAATCGAGAATGCGCAATCTGATGAATGGAATTAATCAAACAAGATTTGCCAACATTAGGAACACCAACTACCATAACAAGTAAAGTAGGTTCCTTCGAAATCACTTCCTTCAACTTCACCTCCACAAGTTCCAGAAGCTTCGTAACCGAACTCTTACTGTGAGCATTTATCGGAATGCAATCTTGCTTACTCGTCTCAAAATAATTCACCCATTTCTACAACATAATCAAATAATCAAAAATTCACAGAAACTATGAAGAAAAAAAATGGATGATTAAACAGTTAATTAGATTATTACATGCATGATGTTGGGATTTGCCAAGTCTTTTTTGTTGAGTGCGATGACACGTCGTTTAGTGGAAAGATGAGGTTGAAGATTGACATTGATGGATGATAACGGAATACGAGCGTCTCGGACTTCGATGACGAGGTCGGCGAGTTTAAGGCGGTTACGGATGGCGCGTGTGGCGGCCGCCATGTGTCCTGGGAACCAGTTTATGAGTCCTCCACCTGTGTTGAAATCCATTTCTCCTAAACCTTTTTTCAGTAACCCCTTCAACGCCGCCATCTTTTTTCTTCTCTGATCAGTTTGTAGCTTGCTACCGCTGCTTCTCCCGACCTGCGGCCACTTGAACAACCTCGCAAAATTCAGTTTTTTCAAACGGAGTAGAAGTTTGGGCTCAGCGGAAGCCCATTTCAAAAATTAATGTTAAAAGGAATTTGATTGTCAGTGGCATTACGGGAAAAATATTAAATTATTTCTCGATTTTGGCACGTCACGTGAAATATATTAAACTACTTTTAGATTTTAAAGATAGGTCTTCAGACGCACTCAAACACATAAAACATGTGTCAATTTTACATGACGTTTTAGGAGTTAGATTTTTTTAATTGAAAATGCATCTCTTAAATAGGCTTGAAAGATGCATCTTCGGAGTATATGTGCAATAGAAATAGAAGTAAAAAGTCAGATAGTTATATTTTGACATAATAAAATCATCACTCATAACATAAAATAAACATTACATAAGTGATGCTAATATAAAATGAAACATTACATTTTAATATCCATAATCTTCACAATATCCATGAATCGGTTGGATTTTATAAAGTGGAAGGAGAGTAATTGTGGAATGGATTCAAATGTGAGCTGGCAATTTTCGTAATGGGTGTGTAGCTTGAGGATTTGTTGTCGTACGGATTTCGTTTTTTCAGAAAAAGAAGATGTTGCTGTGGTTTCTCGCAAGTTATGTTATGGCTCGAGAGGTGGTGAATTTGACGTTGTGGCTTGATGGTGTGGTCTGAAAGTCATGTGAGTATGTCGTATGTGCTGAAAAATTGGTTGTGCTGCGTTTTCTCGTTTCACTTTCTAATACGACCTGCATTTTGCTCAATGTTGCTTCTTTTTTATTACTCTGCAGGTGGGGTCGGGTATGCGGTACGACTTTTCTTTGTCATGGATGCTGCAGCTTATTGTTTTTTATGGGTCCAAGGAACTTGGCTGGGACGGTGTGGATGGTTATGTATTGCGGATGATATGCAAGTGCTTTGGCAAGGTTGTGTAATGTTTTAGCTTTGTTTAATGGCTGAAAGGTTTTGCACCTTAAGAGACAAAAATTGTGTCAAAGAGAATTTTGCAGGTCGGTTATGTGTTAAGGATTAATTTTGCAAAGGGATGTATTGCTGCTTACTCTTTATTTCCTTTTTTGCTAATTTAATTGCACTGCAGGTTTTTCCTTGGTTTGGCAATGTAAAGGAAGCTGTTGCGTAACCACTTGAGTTCAACATGGGTAGGTTGTATCATGTGTAGTGGTTTGGTTTGGATTTCACCACTTGTTTTTTCATTTTTTGTCTAATTTTGTGAATCAAGTCATGGGCTTTATGAAGTTCCTTCAAAAAAATTATGAAGCCTTTTTGTGTCAAATGGACTCTCAATGTATGGATTTGAAATTTTGGACAATGGGTTTTGTGTTGTAATGAACTTGAATATGAAAAATGGATTCGAAGTTGATTAAAAAAAAGTTTGGTTTTGGATTGAAAGAAATTGGATGGACAAAATATATAAGGGTTAAAATTGGTTTTAAATGGATATTAGTATTGAAAAAAATGGATAATTGGTTATGGATGGACTTCCAATTGGATTAAAAATGGATAAAATATGAAATGAAAATTAAAAAAATGGATATGAATTGAAAATGGGTATTTATGTTGGATAATGAGATGAAATTAAAATGGATATGGAAGTGGTTCAAAGTGGACTTAGAAAAAAATGACCTATAGTTAATGGAATATTTAAATGGATAATGGAAATGATATTAACTTTAGATATGGACCCAAAAGTGGATTAAAAATGGACTGGATTGAGAAGGAATTTTTATTTGACATCTTTGACTTTTGCACCTCCATGTTTGGACAAACTCCTACCTTTGTCATTGACTTGATTAAAATAATGATCTTTAAGCCTTGAAATTCCAACCAAAGCCAAATTTTGAAGCTCTTGAATATAACTCAAATCAATCCTTGATAACTAAAATCCCACAGGAATCCATCTTGAATTTGAAATGAGTCAGAACCTAGTCAACAATATGCCTTGAAATCATAAGAACATGACTTAAAGCATTACATCACAACTGTTCCTGATCTCTGATGGTCATGACACATCTCAATTCAACAAAGTCTAAACTCACACCGAAACCTTAATTGAGAACACAGTCACACAGATACCACCTGAATCAAACACACTTTAGCCTTGATCACGAAACAAACCCTTGTTTGACTGACAGATTAAACCAAAACTCTTATACCTCAATTCACTGCACATATACCTGACTTGACAGATTTGCCTGAGATTCGATTCAACCTAGCAACACCTTGAGCATGAGCAACACATTTTTTGGATTTTTGAATATTGGTTAGTGGATGGATGTATAGTTGAATATTATATACAGGTAGGACAAATTTGGGGTATGACAAAAAGGAGAATGATAGGGAAGAAATTATCAAGCTTTTGATTCAACCACATCCTCACGGTGATGGTGATAAAAGTTTGCGTGTTATTCTAATTGTAGGAATTGGAGGCTTGGGAAAGACCACACTCGCAAAGCTGGTGTTTAATAATAAGAGGATGGATGAACTTTTTCAGTTGAAGATGTGAGCATGTATCTCAGATGATTTTGATATCAGGCAAATAATTATAAAAATTATAAACTATGTTTCTGCTTTTGGTCCACAAAGTATTGCTCACTAAGAAAACATCAACAACTTAGATAGTGAACAACTTCTAAGCCGTCTTAGACATAAGCTTTCTGGTCAGAAGTTTTTGCTTGTGCTAAAGGATATAAGGAACGATAATCGTGCAAAGTGGATTGAGTTGATATATTTGATAAATGTTAGTGCAGTAGGAAGTCAAATCATAGTGCCGACATGCAGTAAATCAATTGCTAAAATGACAGGTACTCTTCCCTTGTATGTTTTAAGCGGTCTTTCTCAAGATGATTGTTTATCTTTGTTTCTCAAATGGGCGTTTAAGGAAGGTGAAGAAATTAACCATCCAGGTCTTGTAGAGATTGGAAAAGAAATCGTGAAAAAATGTGGAGAGTTCCACTTGCTGTCAGAACATTAGGAAGCTCACTGTTCTCAAAATATGATTCAAAAAAGTGGATATCTCTAGGAGATTGTGAGATATGGAACTTTGAACAAAAGAAAGATGATATTTTTCCTACACTAAAGTTAAGCTATGATAAAATGTCGTCCTATTTGAGGCAATGTTTTGCTTACTTTTACCTTTATCCTAAAGATCATGTCATCTTTGTTGAACATATTACCCGTCTTTGGATAACACTTGGATTAATACAATCTCAAAATGGAAGTGAGAAACTAATGGATATTGCAAGAGAATATATAGAAGAGTTAAATTCTAGATGATTTCTTCAAGATTTCCTCAGCATTGGCTTCTTTGTAATATTCAAAGTACAAGATTTGATTCATGATCTTGCTATGTATGTTGCTAAAGAGGAGTGTGTAGCAGTTGAATCACATACTAGGAATATACTGTCAATGGAATTGATTATAGAATATTGGTTATTATTAGCAAAATAATGACATGATAATTTCCTCATTATTAGCATAATATTAGTTATTATTAGCTGTAATTATGTAATTATTATTAGCATCTTCTTAATTATGGAAATAAATTATATATATATATATATATATATATATATATATATAGAGAGAGAGAGAGAGAGAGAGAGAGAGAGAGAGAGAAATAATACAGCAGGAGGACACACAGTTTACGATACATTTTATGTTTGACATGGTATTAGTCTAGGTTTCTGAAATTCTGGTATAACAGATCCCAGATGTCCTACATGATGTCGAGACATCTGGTCTGACATAAACAGCAAGGCAATTATAGACAATTAAATAAGTTGCTGAAAAAAAAGTGCACACAGAATTTGTTCACCCAGTTCGGTCTAACAACCTACATCTGGGGGCATACCAAGCCAGGAAGGAAGTCCACTATTAGCAGTATTAAATAACAGACTCAACAATACCAGTTGACAATCCACTCACTTAATCCCTACCCAATGACCCTTCTACCTAAGTTCTCCCTAGGCAAGAGACTCCATCTCACTTCCAATCATCACAATGATGTCTAGCAGCCAACATCTCAGTTACTGCATCAACAGCTTGATTTCCAACAACTCTCCAAACACATAAAAATAGAAGACACACTCCTATAACAATACCTAGACATGACCCTTATGACTAAGAACAATGCTTAGAGTTGCTTAATAGCTTCCTTTAAGACCAATACATCTCTTACCTACAGGCTTAGAGATAAACATGATGACCATCCCACAAACCGGGTGGTTCATCAAACAACACAGCCCTTATAGTTTACATGATGGTTGGCTTCCTAAAACTAGGTTACAATGCTTCTATTTATAACTTATTTCCCAACTGGATTTAGGCCTTCAAACCACAACAAATTAGCTGCTGCAAATCTGCAAAAGATTCTGCTACTAAATAGATCTTCAATCAAATCTTCAATTAAATCTAATTATTCTCCATATCTTTTTGCATGAAAATAGTAACAATATCTGCTCAATATAAGATTGCAACAGAATATATTTGTCCCATGATATTCGCCTGCAATCTCTCCACCAGATCTTCTCAAGACACACTTAAACAAATGCAGCCCTAACAAGACACATCAGACTGATGTTCTGATGTTCTGTCAACTGATGTCAAGACATCAGGTTTAACATCAGCATACAACACTGCAACCCTTCTGAACTTAACATCAACTCAATGTTAAGAACTCATGTTAAGACATCAGACATATGACATCATTAGCAACACCATTATTTTACCAAAATTCCAGCCAATACAAGAACTAACAATCTCCCCCTTTGGCTAATTTTGGCTAAAACAATCTCAGCCTACACCAGAGATACCAGCCGCGGAAAAACACCATACAAACTAACATCAGCACACAACTAGCTGCTCAACTACACACTCCCCCTCAAACCTAGAACCACAACAAAAAGCTAGGCAACAGCAAACAGCAACTAGGCTAACTCTCCCCCTTTTTAGCCACAAATTGACAACCTTAAACATAGCAGCAAGCACACAAAATTCCAAAGGCAAACTCTGAATCATCCAACCAACATACTCAGACCAGAGCTGAACTAACCTACTTCTCTCCCCCTTTTTGGCCAAAAATTGACAAGCATTGGGGTAACCTGTCATGTCTAAACTTCTGGTTCAATCCATTGACACACCAGGTCTAAACTGTCATGTCCACCAGTAACACAATGTCACGACATCTTATCTGACATAACACCCTCACCAGAGCCACAAACAACTGCACTACTTCAACAACAAAAGTTCAACTCCCCCTATCTAAGATAACCAGTGCTCCTTTGCAAGATGAACACCTTAAATGAATGGAAAACATAAGACTCATCTTCATGTCTTCAAGAGCGCACCCTCTGTTCAACACACCTGCTGAACGCATTCACATAATGCTTGATCCTCAAACAACACTAGTACATTTAACAAGAACCACCACCAAATCACCCACAAGTTTTGAAGCACAAACACACTGCCTTCCACTACACTCTAAGTAAAGTCCTTTTACTTTGAATTAATAACACACACCAAGACAAGTGTGACATCTCCCATCAACCAAGACTCCTACAGAGTTCTTCCAAAAAAAACTGCAGAGAAAAATAAATTCTCCCAGACACAGTAAGGAGTTCCACATCTTTTCAGCAGAGCAATCACGCATGACAGACGATCATGCTCCCCCTAAATAGTTGCACAAGTTCAGCAACAAAAATGTAACTACTCTTCCTAAGCAGTAGTACACACATGACATAAAGTCATGACATCTGAACTGACATCATAAACATCAATCAAAACACCACTCCTCAGTTCAAGCACATGAACATGTTCATGCTCATACAGACCCCACGAATTCTTAGCTTACTTAAAAGCTTTATTGAGATCCAATCTCTTTAAGAGATACTTGCAGCAGAAGAAAGAACAGCTCTTAAAAAAAACTTTCTGATCATATCACATCATATGACATAATTCCTCTGCCATTACATTCACTAGTAGTTGTTGATACTAGTGACGTCTTCAAAATTAGTAGTCATGCTTTGCCAGAACATACTACTAAAAACAAGCTCAGAATCTCCACATAGTCAGAAACACCTCTTCTGACAATAATGCTTGAGCATCCAGCTATTCGTGAGGAACATAAGAATCACCATCCTCCTTCAAACAAACTGTTAGATAAGGATCAAAGTCACATAGATCCCCCAACTCTCCAAAGGAAGTCATTCCCCATCATACTCTTCATCTTCAGACTTTCAATCAATCAATACCTGATCTACTTCAGTCTTCTCTACATTCTCCATCCAAGGCAGACTTTCTACTTCATCATTCTCCTGTATGACTATGTAGATGCTCCTTAGGCATAATGTAGACACCATGCTTCTGAACCAGAGCATAATCATCCTTCACCAAGGATATCCAACCAGATAATGTCCCAACACAAGTTAGAACATCTGCCACACACAAGGACATCATCACCATGATTCTTGATATGCTCCACCAACTGGACTTACTATAGCATACTAATCCAAAGAACTAGAGAAATAAACTCTCATCCACCTTCAAGAAGAATAATCTCCTTGAGTCTTCAACTCATCACCCTTATGCCCAAGAGTAACTTATTCCAAGACAATCCTCAATAATAACAAGCTGCCACACTCTGATTATCTTGGTTCTTCGAATCCACTTCTGAGATCAACCAAATGCCACATTTTGACCTTTTTCACGTTTGTTAATACTCTCACAAAGATATCCTGATCCACCAAGGATACTTGATCTTCAAGTCACATGTTCCAATTGCTCAATAGCAAACACACTTAGACTTCCTAAACCATGGTCATGTGACATCTTCTCCTTCCTGCAGCTCCCGCAAACTGCCATGAGAATGATCTTTTTGAAACATCCTATCGTTCATCCCTGTAGATCACCCTATCATAAGCTGATGTGCCACATCACCAGCTGAGACTTCTGATGTTAAGCTAGATGTCAGAACATTATGACATCCAACTGTTGAATTCAGCTCTTCCTTCTGCCACTCAGAAGAACCTCCTCCCTTTGCAGAAACAGATTTCCATGCTCTCATAAACTTGATTCAACAATCAAGTTTGAGTAGACAACCTCCATCCTGCTTAGAAACTCCAAAGACTTTAAACCTACCACATCTGAATCTTCAGAAAATAAGTAGTTCAAGACTACCCCATAGCTATACCAAAGAATACCACTTCCCTTAGTAGAGCCGTCTGTAGAAAGCCAGAGATAACAACCACGTATCCTTGACTTTCACAAAAAAACCATGCTCCAAAGCACCTAGATCAGAAATAAACTGATCCAACCATCAAGATTATGATGTCTTCATAGTCTTCCATCTCCATTTTCAACAGCATAATTCAGGTCGTCACACACCACAAAGAGAAATAAACAGCCATATAGAGAAAAGTAAATTCTCAACACTTCTGCAGTCATGCACCTTTACATCACACATATACATAGTCTCCCGTCAATGTATATTGTCATTAGTTGAATGCACAACATCTAAGATAAATGCTCAGCTCCCGTCAGAGTATTCATTATCGGTTAGATGCACAACCTTATCAAAAGCAGACAAATACTCAACTGCTGTCAAGCTTTTTATCATATGTGATAAGGTAACCTTCTCACATAAGGTACGACATTTGATCTGGTCTGGCATTCTTTTCCTGCACACTTGTGGCACTAGCTGATCCCTCTTTTATTAATCCACACCACTGATCACTTCAGATTAGGTAAGTGGCTTGACCTGATACTCCACCATGTGCACAACAAACTTCCTTGGCTGAGGAAGCAATGAACTGAAATGATGTTTCAACATCAGTTCCGACATCAGTCTAAATCACATTAACCATCTACTATGGCTTTGGAGACAACAACCACAGTAATCCACACACATCTCTTGCAAGGGACACAAGAGGATTGACCATCAGTAGCTGATCAACCTTCAAACCCAGAACATACACACAAGCAGGAACCTGCATACTCTACATCTCAAGAATCTTCAAACTTCTAATGTTCAGACCTCCTGTCTGTCTTTGAGATGTTGGATGCCATCCTTCTGCACCTAAAAGAGAGAACCCATTGACTGGTCATCACAAACAGCATAGACAAATATGCTTCTCCCAACACTTCAACCTACAAGGATGCTCTACAATCCTTACAAAAAGATGTTCCATTATGTGAGGACACCACATAACTCTCCAGCTTCTCATGCAGATACCATAATCTTTTGGCCCCACCAACTCCTCCTTGATCCAAACACAACTGCTCATCCTAGATGGTTTGGATGACATTCCAACACCAGTCAACCAGTTAGGTTATTCCACCTCCTCTATGCAAGCCAGGAGTAGGTTCCAGACAGATGTGATCAATACACATTTGTTTAGCCCCTAAGCAACTGCAATGCCAAATATTTATCCACAAGATTCTGCACACTCTGCTGGTTTGATGTCCCAACAACTGGTAGAACATCATTCAAGAACAGTACCAAGGGATCCTTCAATATATACCTGTGGATGGCCTTTCAGATAAGAGAGCAAAAAAATAAATTGCATCCTTCTGATCTCTCATCTACAAACTTATTGAAAATGCCTTTATGAGTGAACTTGGGTCAAACCTCAAGTATCTTTGGTCACTTTAATAAGTCAGTCAATATTATCACCATGTGATACACCTTTAGAGGGGAACAGAATGTTGTGACCTCAACACACAAAACCACCAGGAATTTTCCATCAGATATATATATGCAGCGGAACACACACCAGAAAACTCCTCTACAACCTTCAGGCAAAACATAATAACCTTTGCACAAACACGTCACTCCATGTGCAATAGGTCAACATAGGTTTAAAAATAAATCAAACCACACAGCAACTCACCATCAAAGCTACAAGCCTGATAACAATAGACAAGTCCAATACACACCCTGTCATGAACAGTCCATCCTCCACTTCTAGGGACCATTCAAACAACAAAATAAACTTCTCCAAGTTCAAGCAACTTTTCAGTAGGTACCACCTACCTTGCCCATGACCAGAAAGTATCTTCCCTAGGATCTCACCCAGAAACAGAACAGAATGCCTGCTCTGATACCAATTGAAATTCTGGTATAACAGATCCCAGATGTCCTACATGATGTCGAGACATCTGGTCTGACATAAACAGCAAGGCAATTACAGACAATTAAATAAGTTGCTGAAAAGAAAAGTGCACACAGAATTTGTTCACCCAGTTCGGTCTAATAACCTACATCTGGGGGCATACCAAGCCAGGAAGGAAGTCCACTATTAGCAGTATTAAATAACAGACTCAACAATACCAGTTGACAATCTACTCACTTAATCCCTACCCAATGACCCTTCTACCTAAGTTCTCCCTAGGTAAGAGACTTCATCTCACTTCCAATCATCGCAATGATGTCTAGCAGTCAACATCTCAGTTACTGCATCAACAGCTTGATTTCCAACAACTCTCCAAACACATAAAAATAGAAGACACACTCCTATAACAATACCTAGACATGACCCTCATGACTAAGAACAATGCTTAGAGTTGCTTAACAGCTTCCTTTAAGACCAATACATCTCTTACCTACAGGCTTAGAGATAAACATAATGACCATCCCACAAACCGGGTGGTTCATCAAACAACACAGCCCTTATAGTTTACATGATGGATGGCTTCCTAAAACTAGGTTACAATGCTTCTATTTATAACCTATTTCCCAACTGGATTTAGGCCTTCAAACCACAACAAATCAGCTGCTGCAAATCTGTAAAAGATTCTGCTACTAAATAGATCTTCAATCAAATATTCAATTAAATCTTCAATTAAATCTAATTATTCTCCATATCTTTTTGCATGAAAATAGTAACAATATCTGCTCAATATAAGATTGCAACAGAATATATTTGTCCCATGATATTCGCCTGCAATCTCTCCACTAGATCTTCTCAAGACACACTTAAACAAATGCAGCCCTAACAAGACACATCAGACTGATGTTCTGATGTTCTGTCAACTGATGTCAAGACATCAGGTTTAACATCAGCATACAACACTGCAACCCTTCTGAACTTAACATCAACTCAATGTTAAGAACTCATGTTAAGACATCAGACATATGACATCATTAACAACACCATTATTTTACCAAAATTCCAGCCAATACAAGAACTAACAGTTTTGATCTTTCCTTATTTCAGTCAAAAAGTCTTAGTCTCTTGTTTTTCTCAAGTATGTCCATATCTAGTTTTTTGTACTTTTTTTTTCTCGGCCTCATGTCTATCGAAAAGTATGAAAAATATGATATTTTGTTCATTCGTGAATAGAGTCATTGTCCTCACCTTGGATGCATGCTTTAATGAGCTTCTTCATGAAGAACAGCGCCTCCTAACTCAAACAACAATGGAACAACATATATCTTCTTTTATTCCAGTTGCATACACTGTATAAGGCAAGCCTATAGGACGAGATATAAGTGATGTCCAATGTTTCTGCTGCAAACGACTTGGACATTTTGCTTCACACTGTCCTAAAAAGTTTTATAACTACTGCAAAAAAGAAGGCCACATCATTAAGGGATGCCCTATAAGAACCCCAAAGAAAATTGTACCCGCATTTACTGCCTCTATTGGTTCCTCTTCTGCTACTGGTAGTATGGTTCAGATTGCTTCAACCAATGTCAAGAACCTGACTCCTAAAATGGTTCAACAAATGATAATTTCAGCATTTTCTGCTTTAGGAATTTCAGGTAAACCTTCTCTCCCATGTTCTCCTTGGTATTTTGACTCTGGGGCCTCCAATCATATGACCAACTATGTTGATACTCTTACAAACATTACAAGATATTCCGGTGATCTTCAAATTCACATTGCTGATGGGAATAACTTACCTATCACATAAATTGGTGATATTTATTCATCTTTAACCAATGTTTATGCTTCCCCTAGTCTCATTAGTAACCTTATTTTTACCGAGTTGAATTCTCAATATCTGGCTGTCTTGTGCAGGATCAAGACTCGAGGAAACTGAACGCGAAGGGGCCTAAAGTTGGACGTCTTTTTCCTCTTTATATATCTTTGTCTCCATGCTCTTTATTACATTTTTTCTTGTAATTCTGCTACTGTTTATTTTCAAATATGGTATAAGCATCTTGGTCACCCAAATTCATATGTACTTCATGACTTAGTGAGATATGGTGTTCTTGGTAATAAAAGTTCTCCTTTTAGTGCTGTTCAATTTGATTGCAATTCTTGTAAACTTGGTAAAAGTAAAAGTCTACCATTTCCGATTCATCAATCAAATACAAATCAACCTTTTGATATGATTCATAGTGATTTATAGGGGATATCACCTGCTGTATCTCATGCGAATTACAAATATTGTATCACTTTTATTGACGACTATAGTCGTTTCACATGGGTCTATTTTTTGCGCTTTAAAAATGAAGCATTTTTCGCTTTCACTAAATTTCATGCTTATGTTCAAACTCAATTTTCTTCCAAAATCAAAATTTTGCGTTTTGACAATGGGGGGGATACACATCTCACATCTCATTTATTCCAAGATTTCTTGCAGGTCAATGGTATTTTATCTTAGAGGTCATGTCATTCCACACCTCAACAAAATGGAGTAGCTAAAAGAAAAAATCGACATCTTCTTGATGTTGTCCGTACTCTCATGTTGGAATCCTTTGCGCCACCACGATTTTGGTGTGAAGCTCTCTCCACCGCTGCCCAACTTATTAATCCGTTACCGTCTCAATCTTTAAATAACGTTTCTCCTTTCTCATGACTTTTTGGTCACACACCTATTTATTCCTGAAGGTTGAGAAACACAAGAAAGGGGGGTTTGAATTGGGTTTCATATTTCGTCCCCATTTGTGAAATTTAAATCAATTGCGTTAACAAGTAAATAAAATAAATGAACACAATTATTTTATCCTAGTTCACTGTTAACGAAATTACTCCAGTCCACCCCTCAAGGTGATTTCGCCTTATCCCAAGGACTTAATCCACTAATCATCAACATGATTACAACCACAATGGAAACCCTCCATTGCCTTCTTGAGAAGCCTGACATTCATTCGCCTCTTAAGGAAACATCCTCTAAGCCGCTACACTACGACTTGGCCCTCTCGAGCATTCTGGTCACCATTCGACCGCTCAAGGAACATTACCTTTTTCAAGGATTTTGTGTGTGCACTATATATGCTTCTTACAAGCTGATTACACAAATGAAGTACATAGTGAGCAACAACTCCTTGCTTTCTAATACAGAAACTATCTAAAAATAAATCTCTAAGAGATTATAAAGCTCCCTAGTTTTGTATTTACTTAAAAGCTTTCTTATTGAGCATTGCAGCTTCTTATCATTAGCTTTAAGCTTCTATACTCATTTCTGAGTAGTTAATGCTTCTTCCAGCTTAACTATCAAGATCAACTAAGTTACTATGCTTCACTTATTGATGTTTCACTTGATGATTTTCACATGGCTTTAGCATGTTGCAACGTTGTGTGTTCTTCATCATTATGCTTCAGCTTCTTCTCCATTGAGCATTCTTCATTTAAGCTTCAGCTTGTAGCATCTTGTACTCCTTTCTTGAGCATATAATTCTTTTCCAAATTCAACCATCAAGTTCAACTAAGCTACTATGCTTCACTTATAATGTCTCACTTGATAAGTTTCATATGGTGTTAGCATATTCATTGTTTGTGCATACTTGTAGTAGCAGCTTCATCTTTGCTTGCTACATGTTAATTTGTTTGCTGTGTTGAATGATAATCATTTATATGAACAACAATCAACAATCTTTTATCTTTCTCTCTTGTGATCAATGGTTGCTTTAGCAATAATTTATATTCTTCAGGCCATGAGCAACAAGCCATTTATCTTCAAGCTTCAAGTCTTCAATTTATAGATCAGGAGAGAATAGATCCGTTGAGGGGTATTCTTGGAAACATATTCCGACAACAATATCCCAACATTCACATGAAGGAATGGTCAACATCACTGTACAAAAAGCTGCTTCTGCGCCACCTTCTCGAGGTAGAGGATACAAAGTTTTAATACTATTATATTCAGCTTAAAACCATTATGATCTTCAGTCTTATAGCATCATCAGAGGCTTCAGATATTGATTTGATGAAGCGTGTTGTAGAAGAGTCATTCTTTGTGTAGTCTTCAGAAACTCAGTCTTTAGAATTCCAAGATCTTTGTTCAGCAGAATCTAACTTGAGAATCTTCAGCACTCGTTCTTTTAGAAGCATAATCTTCAAAAGTCTTCAGAACCTTATCTTCAGAGTCTTAAAATTTCATTAAGCACGTCCTTTGTCTTTAGAGTCTTCTGTACTTCGTCTAATCAGAATCTTGTCTTCAGAAACTCTTCAGAACTTGATCTTCACAAAATGTGTCTTCTGAATCTTCAGAGCTTTTTCACTTGAACCATGTCTTTAGAATCTTCAGAACTAGTACCATTAGAAGTTCATCTTCACTAGAAATTCTTGTAGACCTTTCTCGTAAAGTCTTAATTAGAATGTTCAGAACTAACATTCATTAGAACCGTTGTCTTAGAAACATTCATGAATCTTGACTTTACTTTGTACACATACATATGTTTTCTTCCAGAATGTTGATAATTGAGTCTAATGACGTCACACGTCTTCTTATTAGAGTCAGAATCATATTGACAACAACCACACACTAGAGAGAAATCATATCATACAAAATTGTTCTTTTAGATTATATGTGCAATTATCATCAAAACTTAATGGCCAAATGTAGAACCAAATCTTTTTCTTACAAGCTCCCCCTTTTTGATGATGACAAACAATGTATTTTGATAGAGCAGTTCGTATAGGGTAATCACCACAAATCCATAGAGTCAAAGATAAGCTTAACAGGCTCCCCTTGATTCTGTTACTCTCAAAATCCATTTATGCTTGATCAGAGTCTCCCCTTGATCCCAAGACTCATAAAATGATTTTGATGTAGAATCATGTTCAAAAGAGAAGGATTACTTCTCAGTGACGTCTCATCAGAATCTGATTAGAACTGGTTGGTCTTCATCTCAGAGCCAAGCATACTATCAGAATGGTGTAGACGTATTAGAGCCTGATTTGTCTCCTCAGACTTGATGTCTTGAATTATGTATATCAGAAACTGGTAGATACTTTCTTAGATGCCATGCATCATGTATCAAAACCAAATCTTCAATAACTTAGCACAGATCATCAACAGGTGCATATATCCTTAAGTCATTTTATGGTTCAGAAACCAAATATTTTCTTTTAGGACTATGACTTGATTTCTTCTACAAGGAGTTCACATTCTTTCAACATTGAAGTTTAGATACCATGTGAGGTTTGGATACCATTGAATTTTAAATACCAATTGAATCATCCTTTCAGAAAGTTAACAACTTCTGACAAGTTTTGGGTATCAGCACGAAATTCATGGACATCTCTTATTTCTGATAACTTAGTAATCAATACTAAATATATTATCAGATCAAGCTTGTTTGGTATTCTTCTTTCTTGTACATGTCTTCTAATATAGCATATCTTCTGATATCTTATCAAATACAAATTATGTATTATGATATATCATAGCTTCTGATATATCTTAACTTCTGTCTTCTGATAACCTGTTCTAACATACAGTGAACTTTTGCAAAGTTCCTGATCAATTCTTAAACATGTGGTTAGAAGTAAAACATATGCAACATATTTAATTATGTTTGGGATGAGATTCTTTAGATTGGATATCAAAATCATATATCAGTTTCTCCTTCTTTGTCAGAAATAAAAAAGGTGTAGAAACGAAATTGACAAAGTAATATGAAAAAGAAAATTTCATTAATATTAGATAGAAAATGACAACAGAAGACGACAGACACAACATACTTAGACCTAATGACAAAAACTAAGAACTTTGAGGTTCTAAGATTCAACAAATTTTCAGGGCATGAGGTTTGTAAGCTCTCCCTGTGTCAGATGGTCTTGGAGAGGAGGTTTGTAAGCTCTTATTGAATTCAATTTGTAAAGTCTAAGAAGTGAGGTTTGTAAGCTATCTTCTATTCAGAACAAAGAAACTAGTCTCTTAGCAAATCATTAGTCCAATAGGCTTCTGACAATGTTGTAACTATCTTCAACAAGTGCATCTTTTGATCCAAACCTTTTGGCCGCACTGATGATTTCATCTTTATAAAGCAATTTAGATAAAATTCTTCCATGTAATATGTAGGACTTATGTTGACTTCTTGAGATAGTTATAAATTCTTTTAGGTAGTTGAAGATGGTTAAGGGCAGATTGACACATATATTGTTCATTAAAAAATAGATGAAGAGTCGATCAATATGAGATAGAATATTTTTGTCAACTTCACGAGGACGAAAGTTGGCAAGAAGAATATTGAACCACACTTTAGCGGTGGGGAGAAGATTTTCAGGTTTTGTGGGTTCATATATGAGAGAAGTGTCATGGATGTTAGCAAGAATTTCAATGAAGAAATAGGTAAAGCGAAACTCATCCATAGTGATACCGGATTGATCACAGCCAATAGCATCAGCAATGAATTTAGGAGAGATGATAAATCCAACACCATGAATACGGGAGCAAATGAATTTGCCATCAATAATAACTAGGGCATACTTCCAAAATTCTCTCACAAGATTTGAATAAACGGGTCCATTTAAGAGTTCAAAGTATTTGCCCTATTTTTGCTTTTGAACACCGAGAATAGTGTCACGATCTGTTCCCTTAAGATTCATAAAATGGGGTTGTTTTTCAACAATGACTTCAAGAATCTCTTCATTGCCACATAAGTTTTTGATAGACATGGTTGTTTTGAGGAAAGTGAAACAGAACAAGGAAGGAATATGAAGTACACAAGAAAGTAGTGACTAAGAATGAAGGAGATGAGAGCTTTTATAACCATCATAAATGATAAAAGGACTAGTTAAGCGACGATTAATGACATAGCTGAAAATGGAAATTATTTTCAAAGCAGGTGTGATAAATTAAAAGGATAGGATAACACGCCTAATAAAAGATGGAAATGGAAGACTTAAGCAGATACTAGGTTCAAAAAGAAACAGAGAAGACACTCAAAAAGGAATGAACACAAAAATTCTGACAAGAGATAAAGTGAATGATTATATTAATCTTTATCCAATATATTCTCATTAACCAAGGTGTCCCATCAGATACGAGGTATGGTACATATAAGAAAAAGATTTGTTGACGTACCAACACTTTATATCATTATGGTTAATAAATGAATCACACCCTAAATTCCAACGGTCAAAAGATTTTCATACGCATCATTTTTCAAGAAATATATCATTTCTATTCTTCGAGAAGCACAATTTTTGAGATGCCTTATTTCATTCTAAATAATGAACTATGTTCATAAGTGAAATGAAAACAGTTCTAAAGAAATCCATTTACAAGCTATTCATAAAATTCTGCAGTATCTCAAGGGAACTCCAGGAAGAGGAATTTTGTTCAAAAGAAATGGAAAGACAACCCTTGCGGCCTATACTGATGCAGATTATGCAGGTTCAATTGTTGATAGAAGATCCACTACAGGGTACTGCACCTTTCTTGGAGGAAATCTTGTGACTTGGAGTAGTAAGAAGCAAAATGTAGTAGCATGTTCTACTACTGAAGCTGAATTTCGAGTCATGACACATGGCATTTGTGAATTACTTTGGCTCAAAATTATTTTAGAAGATTTGAAAATCAAATGGGAAGGACCCATGAAAATCTACTGTGATAATAAATCAGCTATCAGTATAGCACATAATCCAGTTCAATATGATTGAACTAAGCATATTGAGGTTGATAGACACTTCATCAAGGAGAAGTCGGAGAAGCTTGATAGTGGGCTAATTTGCACCCCATTTTTGTCCTCACAAAGGCAACTTGCGGATATTCTCACTAAAGGATTGAGTAGCTCAATTTTTGAACGAATTGTATCCAAGCTGAGAATGGAGAATACTTATTCACCGGCTTGAGGGGGAGTGATGGAAATAGAAAAAAATACATTGTATGTTTCCTACTAAAATTAGCATTTAAGTCTTAGGTTCACGTATATTTAGATTCATGCATTCAGGAAGTTGGACTATTATTTATTTCTCTTTGTAAACATAATATGTAATTAATTATATAGTGTGTATAAATATCATAGTTGCTGAGTGTTTTATTCACTCAAACATATTTACAAATTTTCTTATTTCTATTTTTCACAACTATATACTAAGCATTAAGCCATTTTCTTATGTTTTCCTACATGACTAGAACTTTTTTTCTTCAAGTACTGTGTTTGTTACACTCAGTTGGATCCTCCCGGCTCATAGTAGTTAAAATTTGGAGCATAGTGAGTAAGTGACGCGTTATGTTTATCTGGTTGCAACTAAAACTCTATATCAATAACGTTCTACATATTTAAAAACCAACATTATGGACTTTGTTAATGGCTAAGGCAGATTCAAAACATTTGCTCTGATGCTCAAGATGTTTTCGACGAATTTGGTTTGCAAGTCAAGTTAAAACAAGCTGTTGAAGTTTCTGGCAGCACATGGATGAAGGTATGCCACTATGTTTCTTCCTCTAATCCACTTGCTTTCTGTTTTCGGATGTGCAAAGTATAGAAATAGCTCATTCATATATATTAGCAAGTTGTTGGAAGAAATTATCCAGCTTTTGAAGCCACTCCCTCATACTGATACTGAAGATTTTGGTTAGTGGGGCAGAAGCACAACTCACTTCCCTTGAAGCATTGTATCTTCAATCTTGTAAGAGCTTGGAGTCTTTCCCTCTTTATATTTTCCCAAAATTGCAAAATCTGGTAATTAAAGATTGTCGGATGTTCAACCTGCCGTTGAACTATGAAGGCCCAATCCAGAGATTGAGGTTGAAACATCCGTTGAATTAAGTGGTGACTATAGTTTAGGAGTTTGTTACTCTTATTTCATATATATTATGTATTCCAAGCATATTGATATTCATTAAAACTATTGTTTTCCTCTTCCTTATGTTGTTGAAACCAAGTGAAGAGTAATCAACCACTTACAATGAAAGCAATAATACATTGAAGACAGTTACAAGTTCCTTCTCAATTTCATTTCTATTGTCCTCTTCTAAAGCATTTGACTTACAATGAAACTCCCTAACAATAAATTAAAGGGCAGCAAACAAAATCTCCACTTTTCAACGAAGCTTTCATAATCAACACAGCAAATCAAACAAAAGCCAAATGCCACCAACCTTTGCGTACATCAATTTTTTACTGTACCTCCAACTTGTTTTCATTTTTAATGCTTATGTTACTGATATGACTTGGAAATTGTTTTGAAAATAATTAAAACCACTTATTTGATTGTTAGTTTCTTCCAACAACTTGCTATATTGTAAATTAAGAAATTACAACCGAGTATTATTGCATTGCTTTCCCATAATAAAATAACTTGTTGTAACTGTCTTGCTGAATGTACATATGAACAATGTTGGAATTAAATTTAAGGTTTTGAGTAATTTCAAATCAATTTTGATAAACAAGATTCAATCACATCGATCGAATTCCTTCTTGTTTTTTACTCTTCACTCGAGTGAATCAATCAACATTGATTGCACGATTGTATCACTACACAATTGTGATGAAAACAAGAAGGAAAATTGAATTTGGGAAAAAGAAGAGGTTTAGGGTTTTCACGAGAAATAGGGAAGAAGAATTTCTGTAAAGTAACTCTCTGCTCTCAAACTGAGAAAATATTATTCAACTGTGCAACTGCACTTTCTGTTGTGTGTTACGATTCATAATAGAGTTACTTCCTATTTATAGATTTTGTTTGCTTGCTCCCTAAGTAAAGAACAAAAATAAAAGGCTTAAAATACTTAATTCTGCCAACACTACAAAATTAGGTTTAAGACAAAATCCATGTTGAGGCTAACTCCTCTGACACTTCGATAAAAAAATAATTTCGACACACACTAGGCTATTCGACAACTTCCTTGTCCCTGTCGAGCAACCTGTTTCGTCACAAAGAATTACAATTCAACACATCACCTAATTCATTGTGTCTAAGCTATCTATATTCATCATAAACCTTAACTTTTTGAACACTTCGACCTGCACTCTTTCCATCATGATAATTGCAATATGATTCTCAGTTCTGCAGTGTTTCAAGTTCATCTTCCAATCTGCTACCTGCTCTCGAAGATAGTGGAACCTCATTTCGATGCGCTTGCTTCGTCCATGTGCTAATGTATTCTTTGTCAGATTGATAGCAGACATGCTGTCAATCTTCATGGTAATTGCTCCATGATTCTTCCCTATAATCTCTTCGACCAGATTCACCATCCATGTTGCTTGACATGCACAAACAGAAGCAGCTATGTCTTCGATCAACACCTTGTAGTTATTTTTGGCCAACTGCCCTATGCTGAGCAAATTACTCTTCATGCCTGGTATGTACAGTACATTAGAAATTACTGACCTCTTGCCATATTTTCTCATAATCAGAACGTCACCAATACCTTCAGCTGCTAGAGTATTGTCATTTGCAAATTTTACCATGTTCTTCATTGAGGGTTTTATGTTGATAAACCAATCTTTCCTACTAGTCATGTGTGATGAGCATCCTGAGTCCAAGTACCATTGGTCCTGGAATATTTCTTCATCTCTTGTTGTTACCATCAACAATATCTCTTTTTCTTCATGCTTTTCCAGCTTTGCATCATTATATTGATTCTTTTGATTTTCAGGACAATCACTAGAGTAGTGCCCATACTTCTGACAATTGAAATACTGAATGTGACTTTTGTTAGGTTTTCGACCACCACCTCTTCGTCTACCTGCAACAACACCTCTTTGGTTATTTTGGTAAGAGGGTCTTCTCTAATTCGACCAGCCTCATTCATGCTGATTTCGACCAGTCGAATTATTGTGGCCTCCTATGCCTTTGTTGTCGAACCACTTCCCTTTGTCTTTCTTTTCTCTTGTTGATTGAACCTGCAAAGTCATATCACTCTTCAACTTGCTTACAACTCTTTCAGCCATTCTTTTTTCATGAGATTTAAGCGTCCCTTGAAGCTCTTCCTTTGTCAATGTTGAAAAACCTTTCGACTCTTATATGGCTACTACCACGTGGTTGAACTTTGGATCTAATGACATCAAGATCTTTGCAACAACTGATCTTGATGTCAACACTTCTCCACATACCTTGATTTGATTCACCAGTTTTATAACCCTAGCGAAAAAATCTGTTATGCTTTCACTTTCTTCCATCTGAAGCAATTTATACGGCCTTTCTGAGTTTGTAATCTCATATCTTTCACATTCTCTGCGCCTCTAAACGATTTCTCAAAGATCTTCCATGCTTCTTTCGCTGATTCTACATCACTAACCTTTTCAAAATTGTCTGGATCAATACATTGATGAATTATAAAGAGAGCTTCATAATCTTTCTTCTTCAATTCTTTGTATGCAACCTTTTCTTGATCCGACACACTTTCTGCAAGTGGTGTTACACCTTCCTTCACAAGATCCCAAAGATCTTGGCAACAGAAAACTACCTTATATGTTTACACCAATTCCCATAATTTTGACCCTTAGAAATTTGGAGATTTGCCAAAAAATGTCCATTCGCATGATTCATCGTCATTGCCATTGTGTTTTTCTTCCCACGAATTGCTCAGCCAATGCTCTAGATACCAGATTTTGGAATTAAACCCAAGACTTTGAGTGATTTCGAATCAATCTTGAAGAACAAGATTCAATCACACCGATCGAGTTCCCTCTTGCTCTTCAATATTCACTCGAGTGAATCAACCAACCTTGGTTGAAAATTGTATCGCTACACAATGATGATGAAAATAAGAAAGAAAATTGAATTTAGGGAAAATAAGAGGTTTATGGTTTTCACGAAAAATATGAAAGAAGAAGAATTTCTGCAAAGTAACTCTCTGCTCTCAAACTGAGAAAATATTATTCAACTGTACAACTGTACTTTCTGTAGTGTGTTACAATTAATAATAGGGTTACTCCCTATTTATAGATCTGCTTTGCTTGCTCCCAAAGCAAAGCCAAAAAACAAAAGGCCCAAAATACCTAATTCTGCCAACATTACAAAATTAGGTTTAAGACAAAATCCATATCGAGGCTAACTTCTCTGACAATTCGATAACAAAACAATTTTGACACACTAGGCCATTCGAAAATTTCATTGTCCCTGTCGAGAAACCTGTTTCGACACAAAGAATTACAATTCAACAAATAAGTATGAGATCGAGGATCTATTACCACAACTACATACTTATATCTTTATGCTATTTTCTAATTTGTATTAACATAGTTGAATGACTTGTTTTCCATATTGCTAATTCACTCTTAGGGAAACTTGCTTCTTGTGCTTATGAAGAAGCTACTTGAGCATGTGATGTATATAAAGATATTCAAGGGATCAAAGACACTTGGTCAATTGTTAAAGGTCTGCTACTGAATGCTAAGTATAAGAATGACCAAAAGCATGGTCTGCGTGAATGGATGAGACTAGTTCAAAGCATCTGCTATGATGTTGAAGATGTATTTGATGGATTTGAGTTCTAATACAAGAGGAAGCAAGTTGTCCAAGATTTTAACAACACTCAGACGAAGGTACGCCACTTCCTTTCTTCCTCTAATCCAATTGTTTTACGTCCTAGGATGGCGCACCAAATCAAAGAGATTAGGGACAAATTGGATAAGGTAGCAGCTGATGGGAACAAGTTTGGCCTTGTGAGAATCGATGTTGGTCCTGAACCTATTTTTCAAAAGAGATAATTGACTTATTCCCATGTGATGCTTCAAGTGTAATTGGAAGGGAGAATGATAGAGAAGAAATTATCAAGCTTTTGATGCAACCCCATCTTCATAGTGAAGGTGATAAAAGTTTGTGTATTATTCCTATAGTGGGTATTGGAGGCTTGGGAAAGACCACACTCACAAAGTTGGTGTATAATGATAAGAGGATGGATCAAATTTTTGAGTTGAAGATGTGGGAATGTATCTCTAAAGATTTTGAAATTGGGAAAATAATTATAAAAATTATAAACTCTGTTTCTGCTTTTGGTCAACCAAGTATTGTTAACCAAGAAAACATCAACAACTTAAATACTGAACAACGTCTAATTCGTCTTAGACATAAGCTTTCTGGTAAGAAGTTTTTACTTGTGCTAGATGATATATGGAATGATGATTGTGCAAAGTGGATTGAGTTGATACACTACAACAAATAATAATTTTTATGATGAGGCTAACAACTCGAACAATAGAAAAACGAGGGAATAGGTACTGGGAGCGCCATCTTTTATTTATTTTTAAAGAAATTAACAACCATTTACCTCGGTTTTCCAAAAAAACAAGGGAATAAATCTATAAGGGAACTCGCTTCGACAGCCAGTCATTGCGTTTTATGTTTTTTTTCTTCAGTTTTAAGTATGTGTTTCTCACTTTGCGCCTTTCCAAGTTCCTTTTCTATCATTTATATTTTTTATTAGTATTTAACTCAGTGACATTGTCCAACTGAGAGGTGATATATTTTGCATTAATCAATTTCAATATACTATTTTCAAAATCTTATTTTAATTTTTTATTTTATTTTTTCAAACCCCTCAGTGTTACAACAAATGCCGACTTTATATATCTTTTAATTGAAATCCCAGAATATGACGCTATTATGTTTTTGTATATTTTATATTTTATATTTTATATTTTTTTATATATTTTATCTTTTAATTGCACGAGAAACTTCAGACTACAATCTAGCTAGTTTCTAACTTTTCATTCACCTATAAACCCTCAAACGTCATTTTGTCACTCTCATTTCGCAAAAATCCTAGGCGATATTCATCAAAACTCTTCCTACAGATATTCATAAAAACTCTTCCAACAAATATTCATCAAAAGTCATTTTGCGACAGGTTTGTTCTTTACTGAAACGAGTTATCTATCACTTTGTTTTCCACTGATCATTTTGTCTAAGGTTTTACGTTAGTTTGTCTTTTGATCATTTTGTTTCTATGATTTTCCATTTGTTTTTATTGAAACGTATAGTTTCTCTTGATCATTTTGAGGTTTATATTATTTCTCTTGATAGTCATGCCGATTCGAAAAACACCTCTCATACAACATCTGTTAATACAAATCATATAAGAAAAACTAGAGGTGCCATGATGTATGCCAAGGTGAAAAAAGCCCAAGAAACTGGTATTCGCTACCCAGTTACAGTTGTTGTTGCCACTGGTAGGGCTTATGGTGAACACGATGACAATTTTATGGGTTATATTGTATTACAAGGTAGAAGTAAAGTGAGCATTTTGATTGATAGTTGGCACGATGTTGATGGTGATTTGAAAGACGCCATATGGCTAAATGTTCAGGTATTTATGATTTGTTTAAACATAGCATGTGTAAACATAGGATGTGTTCATTGTTACTAATAACATCTCTATTGTGTAAACATAGGATGTGTTCATTGTTTGTCCAAATAATGATATAGTGAAAAAGAAGATGATTACATATTGTGGTGAGCGTTGGAGGGGCCTTAAGACACTACTCACCCATGATTATATTAAACATGGAGAAGATAAAGAAAAGCCTCCATACGATGTGTATTCATATATTGATCAAGATGTTTGGAAGAAATTTGTAGAGTCTCGCACCACTCCTGAATTCTTGGCAAAGAGCCAAAAAGAAAAGGAAAATCGAGCAAGAAGTATATATCCACATAGATTGTCTCGTGGAGGATATCATAAACTTGAAAAGACGATGATCGAAGAAAAAAGAAAACAAAGAGAGGAAATGCTGGGAAGTTCTATAAGTCTTGACCGCACTTCATCTCCACCATCACACCACGAGAAATGGAAGAGGGCACATCAAATAAAAGACATCGAGTTCACATCAGATGCTACGCGCGAAGTGGCTCAAAGGATTATAAGTAGATACTTTTTCAACAATATTTATTTTAGTTAAATCTATTTGTTAAAGATGAAATTTCATATGTGTTGTAGGATGACCTGGTTGAACAAACCAAAGTCGGCCTCTTCACTTTACAAGATCATCATGACATCTTGATATAAGCAATTGGAACCGAGGAGCATCCTAGGCGTATCCGTGGTGTTGGAAGAGGTGTTGGCCTCAAGTTTTTTTTTGGACCACCTAATCATCGAGTGGGAAAACCTGTAAGAGAGAGATTAAAGAGATTGTTACTGTTGAGTTGGAGAAGGATATGTGTAGCGCGCGATTTTGGACGTGGTTCTTAAGCACTGTCGCTCTTTTGGGGAGACTACAGGTCGATTCATTTTTTATCCTATTGAGCTGGTGAAGGAAGAGAAATAGATGTCTCAAATTAACCCTGCTTGCATACTGAGTTTAAACAGTGGTCTGTTAAGTTACGGATGCTATATGGAAGTGGGGCCTCTTTCTTCTTACTTTGTTAAGGCTGAAATGACGGGACTACGCTATTGGGGAAGATGTTAGGACTGATGCTTTTCGATTGATATATGAAGGTACGGGATTTTTGGTTTTTTGAGTAGTGTGCTCGCTAAGATTTTTCTTTCAATCTTATGCCTACGTATTCCCGTTTACCAAAACAGGGAAATCAGAGCGATCGTAGTTCCTCCTATGGGAGGAAATGGTGTTTTGGTGTCTTGTTCAAAGCCCAAGACGTGAAGCTAAAGGTGATCTGTATCTTGTTCGAAGCCCAAGATATGAAGTTGAAGGGTCTATTTGTATCTTGTTTAAAGCCCAAAATATGAAGCTGAAGTTGGTTGGTATCTTGTTCAAAGCCCAAGATATGAAGCTGAATTGGGTTGACTTTAGAGAGAATTTGTCATCTCTAAAGGGGTCTGTTTGTCACAACTGTTGGGTGACTGGTTATAAAGGAGGATTACTTTAACTGGGATATGTGAATCCAACAATGCCATAATTTCCTTTATGGGGGATTTTAACCTGAAGGAGAAGACTTTAACTCAGTGTAGAGCAATGCCATCTTTCCTTAGGAATTTCTCATGCTAAAAGAAGGACAGTGGCATGGATGTAAATAATCCAGAGGTTTGCCGCTTACAGCAGTTAGATGAAGGAGTTGTTGATGTTTGTATACTGTGAACGAGGCACATCTTTGATGCTAAAAGGTTGATTGGCTCAACCGGGGTTTTCTTATACAAAGCCTAAGAGGAGGCTATTGACCTGACAAGAGGGTGTTTTTTTATCTGTCTCGTACGTAGCCCGAGATAGAGGCTAAAAGGGAAGTGACTCAACAAGAGTCTTTTATACTCAACAAGAGAGGGTTTTTGTATCTCGTACGAAGCCCGAGATGGAGGCTAAAGATGTTTGACTCAACAAGAGAGTCTTTTATACTTAACAAGAGAGTGTTTTGTATCTCGTATGAAGCCCGAGATTGAGGCTGAAAAGGGATTGACTCAACAAGAGAGTCTTTTATGGTATCTCCTACGAAGCCCGAGATGGAGGCTATTTGACTCAACAAGAGAGTCTTTTGGGTGTTTCGTATGAAGCCCGAGGCAGAGGCTAAAAGGTTACTGTTTCAGTTGAGTGACCAGTATGTTGGTTCAAAGAGAAAATCAGTTCTTATATGAGTAACATTGTACTCATGGGTTTGATCAGAGGATCGGGATTATTTCCTGTTCTTTGAGGAAACGAGGAGTCCAAAGGAGCTTTAGACTACCCGAGTCTACGGGTTTTATCTTTTTTACTATGCGTAAGAAACAGTAGTAGTAGGATCTAGACTCTTTGAAAGACTGTTCTATTAAGATGACTAATTTCTGTTCCTATACCTCTAGGAGGTCGTCGGGACAATTTGTAAGAAGCCCAAGAGGAGGCTAGAAATTTTTAAAAAGCCGAGGTACAATTTGTACGAAGCCCAAGAGGAGGCTATCATTCCCGGAGGAAGAATCATTATACGAAGCCTAAGAGGAGTCTGTGAATACTTCTAAGAAGCCGAAGGGTCCTTGTACAACGCCCAAGAGGAGGCGGGGATGCTTTTAGGAAGCCTTTGGGTCCTTGCACTAAGCCCAAGAGGAGGTTGATGAACAGTTCCAGAAGGGGTTTCACATGCAACAATGGCCTTCTGTATATGAACTGTTCAAATGGGGGAGATTTCTTAGATCTAGTTATCTAGAGTTGATGTAAGGTTCTGTCTAGTTCTAGACGTATTTGCCGGGGAAACTCTAAATATCTATACTATTATTACACAGTTGATATGAGTTTATGAAAGAAGACTTACAGTGAAACAGCCCCACAATACAGTTATATACATATGAAAGCGGTAAATGAAAGCGGGTAAACACTTACTCGGTTGTAGAGCTTCCATGCTGTTTTGTTAGTTGTTCAACAAAAAAAATTGAAAACAACAATATATTACATAATCAAAGGAGAAAGTGCTTTGAAAAGAAAATTGGGGCTTACAGCTCAAGTAGAGGCCCAGGGTTTTATCGGTGATCGCACTATTGTTTCGCATTTGTACAGAGGGACTTATACAAGTGACTGAGGCCCGGGAAAGGTTTTATGTACAAAGGGATGGGTCTTACACTCTCTCAAGAGGCCCAAAGAGTTTTAAAGAAGAGAAATGGGACTTATAACACGAGGGTAGGCCTAGAAAAGGCTTTTTGTTTGAAATGGCGATCGCGCCGAGATTTTGAAAACGCCGTGGGTCTTATACAATGACTGAGGCCCAAGAATGATTTGGTTTTCAAAGGGATTAATCACAAGATGAATTAAAACTCATTTGGTTTTGATTTTCAAAGTAAATATTCATTTTTAAAATGTTTAAAAATAATTAAAAAGGAATTTATTCACAAAAATACTAATCATATTAAATAAATAATATAAGTCTAATTTTTTGTGGAATAAAATATTTCAATATTTTTGTGATTTTTTGCAAAAAGAACCAATAAAAAATAATTAAAATTGAAGGAGTTATTAATTTTCCAATTAATTAATAAAACATGAAAATATAGGAAAAATAACAAAAATGTGAAAAAACACAAAATGGTATGGGTGGGGTTTGAACCCACGACCTCAAGGTTATAGGGCGCCCGCCTTACCACTGGGGTGGTGATACATCCATTGTTTGAAGTGAAATCACAAATATACAAGGCTTGCCTTGTTTTCTAGGCTTGGTCAAGGCAAGGCAAGGCAAGTTTTGGGTCAAAAACGTGAAGGTCATAACTTTCTCATTTCTCCATGGTTTGAGACAAAATTTATATGCATCTGGCCTAGAATTTCACAAGGAATCCAATGGCGGTGGTATTTTTTTCAGATCATACTCCCTCCTCAAAATCCGATAGGGGTTTTGAAAAAGGCCTATAATTGCATTTTCTATGCTACACTTTGATACAGGCATGAATTACATGATGAATTGGTTCAAACACAACACATATGACATGTATAAGAGATGCATGATCAGTGGACTTCAAAGCAATGCATATTTTGGAGGATTCAAGTCATGATGCTTACCTCTCTTTTGAGTTTTTTGGAGTTTTTGTGCAATCTGTCAAACCATTTGTTCCAGAAATGATTTGATGCTTTGAACACACTCAAATGATCCCTTAGAAGCTTTTAGGATGAGTGGAATCAGCTGGTACCTGCAAAAACACAAACTGGCCCTTTCTTGCAAAAGGGGTTAAGAATGACCAAAATAACAACTCTCTCAAATGGTGTTCCAGATGGGGGGAACCATTTGGGACAGTTCAAGGATGATATTTGGAGTGTGTTTGAGGTTTTATCTGGTTTGGAAAGTGACTGAATCAAGACATGGCTTGAAAAATGCACAAAAGGTCTATTTTGAGGTTTTGAGAGGCGACTTTGTGATTTTGGTGTTACAGGTCACTTGTGAGAGTTTGAATCACCTACCTATGATGTTTATGAGGTGTGTGTGTGATTGGTTTGATTGGAATTGCTCTCAAACTCAAAAACTCAGAGTTACCCTGCTAAAGAAGGCATTTTTGCCAAGAGAAAGGGATTTTGAGGAAAGCATCTGTTTGATGGCTTTGGTGTACTCAAACTGAGCACAAATGAGATTTATTTATAGTAGAGCAAGTTTGTTTTGGGATCAATAGTGAATGGCAACTGCAGCAGAGGTTTGGCCAATGTTGGCAAATAGAAATCCAAGTCTCCTCTAGCCATTGATTAGAGGTTAGAGCACAGAGCTTTGGTTCCCTAGTTGTTGGATCATTCTTGACTGAATTCACTTGCAAATGTGTCAGTCCATGCCACCTTGAAGCATCTATTAAATGCTCCAATCCAAAATTGGAATCTTGTCCCTCTTTTAGGGATTTCTAGGTTTGGCATGCTACTTCTTGTTCCAAGGACTTTGGAGGCTTGGCTCAGTGATTGTCCCCTTTAGATTTGATCCTCAGATGTGTCCAAGATGATGACAAGGCTTGGAAATAGCTGATTTTTCCAAATCGAGCAAAAATACAAAATTCTGCCTAGCCTTGGCAGTTTTCAGCAAGGCATATTACCCTTGTCATATCTCATGGCTCAAGTTGAATTTGGTGATGTTCTTGGTCATTTTGGAAAGCCCTTATATGATACAACAACTTTTTTGATCATATTTGGTTTTGATACCTTTTGGATCCAAGTGAAAAATCCCCCTACATTTGGAAAAAGGTGAAGGCAGATTCTGACTTAGTGAAAATTTCACTAAGTGTTGGAAAAAAGTGACATTTTCACTTTTTATGATTTTGATCATTCCATAACTCAAAATCCATGAGGAATTTGGAAGGAGGTCAATTTTTAGCTTTTGTAGAGGGCCATGAGATCTACAAATCAAGCTTTGGATGGGGAAAAATGGCTTTGTGGTTTAGGAGTTATGATCCTCCAAAGTTGGTACCCTTGCCACTTTGTTCATAACTAAGAAAATTTTCGAAGTTTTTATGGTTACCCCTTTTACAAGTTATCCCACTTTCTTTGATTTTTCTTGATGAATGATGATTCAAATCATACATTAACATCATTTTAGGGTTAAAAATCCATTTTTGTAAAAAATCTCAAAAAGTCAAAGTTGACTTTTGTGCACAGTTGACTTTTTATTCGATGAATTCCAAATTGTGCGATCCTATATGAAATCAAGTCCTTGACCTAAATCAAACTTGATGGATTGATTTAATAGGTGTTATAGGGTGTATTGAATCATGTCTTAGGGTTTGGGAGCATGTCTTGGTCAAAAGTCAAAGGTACGGTTGACTTTTCTCGCGAAACCCTAATTGTGGTACTGATGAAATTGAGACTTGTTGCTCAAGCTTCCTGGGATCAATCCATTGTTACAAATGGATCAATATGGTGTATTAGAGACCCTCAAATCCTATCTTTAGGTCTTGGCTCATGTTTTGTCCCAAAAGTCAACTTAGGGGTGAATTAGGTCAAGAAACCCTAATTCCTGATTTTTTATGTATGCATCCCCTGAGGTTAAATTGACTTGATGATTGGGTCCATGAGGTTTCATGGAGCATATTAGGTTATGCTTTGAAGTATTGGCTCATGCCCAGAGGAAAATCTCCATCTGGAGGCCCTGGTCGACCAAAACCCTAATTTGGTGACACTGGCGATCTTGAGGCTTGATCCACCTAGAAGGGAACAACCTTGTGCTTAATCCTTAATGTGGGAGTCCTCTTAATCCTTTGTGGATGTTTGAGAGGTTAGACAAGTTGAAGATCATGTCATTCCTTGATTGATCTTTTGTCTAAATGCTCAGAGAGGGCTTGAAACCCTAATTCTGTTTGTAATGAGTGCTCACCCATCTTTGGGGAGACTGATGGTTCACCCATATTGTGATGATGATTTTCACAATGATGGAGAATCTTAGTGGTCAAAATTTGGGGTATGACAATATGGAGAAGCATGATAGGAAGTTGGAGGAGGATATGAAGAAGTTTGAGGAGGAGAGGAAGAGGTGGAGGGAGGAGCAGGATAAGAAGTTGGAAGAGGAGAGGAAAAGGTTTGAGTAGGAGAAGAATAGGTGTGAGAGGAGCAGGATAGAAAGTTGGAGGAGTAGAAGGAGAGGTTATTATAGACGGTGTGAGAGAGTGTTCATAAGCAGCATGAGAAGCTAGAGAGGGTGACTGAGGTTAAGGTGTCCGAGAAGTGTACCCGCGATGTGCTTGAGGTATAAGTTGTATGTTGTTGTTATTATTGTTTCCGTATTTTAATTTTGGATTGTACTTATGTTATTTTATGATTCATAAATTGAATTTGATAGGGCTATTAAGCTACACAAATTCAAATCGGTTAGAAGTTCAAGATAATGAAGTTCGGGTGGTACAATCGTGAAAAAAAGTTTTTATGCCAACCAGGGCAGTATTGAGCCCACACCGTCAAGAGTATGACATTGAGAGACTAAGAATGATCATTGACACTCTTCCAGACACATTGTTGGGTATTAAATTAAGTCATGACCCTGAACAATTCTTCACGCTTTGTAGGACTTCTGTCCATGAATTTTTTTCCAGGAAATGTGTACCTAGACAACTCTGTATTACAAGTTTGGTCCTCATAAGTATAGTTTTTATGTTGATCTCTATTTATATTCATACTTTCTTCTACTTTAACTTATATATTTGCTCTTGCATGTACATCCATGACTTATATGTTGAAAGGAAACTTCAAAACATGTATTGTGTCTTAGATCCGGCACTCATCTTTTCCAAAAAAAAATTATCCGATACTCATTGCTCACGTGGTTTGATAGGAAACAATATCTGTAATTACTTAAAATATAAATTAAAAGGGAACATCAAAGATTGTTATTTGGCCCCGTTTTACTGCAAGTAATTATATATTAATTTGTGTTTTTATTTATAAATCAATTTTATACATATTAATTATTCTGAATGCTTATTTAGTGAACCTTGACAACTAATATTTATATGTCCCAAGAGAAATACTATAGTTGTGTTTTTCTCATTGCACTCTGAACTGTCTGAAGAAGCGGTTAATGCTTTGAATGAGTAAGTGGTATTATTTTTAACTTTATAGTTGAATAGTTTTTATTCATGTTTAATTTTAATCTATATGTGTAGAGCGATGGAAGAGTATAATGCACTCAAACATAATGTACTTGGTAAAAAGTCAATATATGTTTCCCCAAAAGTAAGTATGTTACTTGTGCATTTATTGACATTATATTATTTGTGTGTATTAGTGTGGTATAAATACATGAAAATTATTTATAGTGGCGAAAACAACCCAACGGTCATTCATGTGGATACTATGTTATGAGATATATGATTTATATTGTGTCCACATGCATTACATATGGATGGATGAAGCATAAGGTATTAATCTTATCCATATCTTCTTAAGTTCATGTTGTTGTTGTTAACTTATCAAAACTTAATTTTTGTTCTAATTATAGGAGTTTAACAACCAAAAACCCTACTCAAAAGAAGATATGGATGACATCTGATCACGTTGGGCAAGAGTCTTTTTTATCTTGTTATGATTCTCTAAAACAATAGTTTTTTCATGGTTGTAAATGTGTAAATTTCATTAATTTGTTTTGTGTAAATATGTAAATGTGTGCATTCTTCCTTGATGATCAGAATAATGTAAGTGATATGATAAATTCTAATTCTGTCGCATATTTTGTAGTTTCTGTGTAAAAAATGATACAGACAGGTTAATAGATTTATAATGATATGATACAGGTGAGTGAAAATGATACAGGCAAGCGAAAATGATACATGCAGTGAAAATGATACAGGAAAAAAATATGAGATTTTATCCCTCAATTATTACTTAAAACCAAGGTCAATAAATAAATTATTACCTCATTTTTAAATAAATCCGAGAAGTAAATAACGCGCGCAACAAAATTTAAAAAATAAAAAATATGCAGTTGTTGAGGATCGAACTCATGACATTTTAACATGTAATCTCAATTTTTTTAAAGCCGAGGTGATAAGAGATTGTTTTTCATATTGTCGTTCATTACCTCGGCTGTGTTGCCGAGGTTAAATGCATTTCGTAGCCAACATGAGATGTGTTATTTGTAGTAGTGATAGATTTGATAAACATTGGTGCAAGCAAAAGTCAAATCATAGTGACTACACATAGTAAATCAATTGCTAAAATGACAAGTACTCTTCCCTCGTATGTTTTAAGCAGTCTTTCTCAAGATGATTGTTTATCTTTGTTTGTCAAATGGGCATTTAAGGAAGGTGAAGAAATTAAACATCCAGGTCTTGTAGAGATTGGAAAAGAAATCATGGAAAAAAGTGCAGGGGTTCCACTTGCTGTTAGAACATTAGGAAGTTCATTATTCTCAAAATATGATTAAAAAAAGTGGATATCTCTAAGATATTGTGAGATATGGAACCTAGAACAAAAGAAAGATGATATTTTTCCTGTACTAAAGTTAAGCTATGATCAAATATGGTCTTATTTAAGACAATGTTTTGCTTACTTTTCCCTTTATCCAATAGATTATACCTTCTCTGGTAGTTATATTACTCTATGAAGCACAAACACCTCAAACACGACCCCGACATTGACACGACGATATCAGTAATAATTTGAAAAAATGAATAAATTAAATCTAATCACAAGTGTCGGTGCATGTGTCCGACCCTGACACAGACACGAACACGCCATTTTTCAGAGGTGTCAGTGCTACATGGATATTACTTGTCTTTGGATAGCTCATGGATTAATACAATCTCACAATAGAAGTGAACAACTGAATGATACTGCAAGAGAATATATATATATATAAGAGTTAAATTCTAGATCATTTCTTAAAGATTTCCTCAGCGAGGGCTTCTTTATAATATTCAAAGTACATGATTTGATTCATGATCTTGCTATGTATGTTGCGAAAGAGGATTGTGTAGCAGTTTACTCACATACTAGGAATATACCTGAACATGTAAGACACTTATTAGTTGTTAAAAATGATTCTACAGATAAAGCTTTATTATCCAACTGAAGAGGTTTGAGAACTATATTATTTCCCTTCAAAAGGGTGAGCTTTGACAGCGAAACTTTGTTGGATACATGGATATCAAAATACAAATACTTATGCTATTTAGATTTAAATTGATTTTCCTTTGAGACGTTGCCTTATTCAATTGCTAAATTAGAGCACTTGCGAGTTCTTGACTTTTCATATAATATGAATATTAAAAGACTTCCCCATTTTATTTGCAAACTCCATAATTTGCAAACTCCATAATTTGCAAGTCTTGAAACTCATGGGATACACAGAGCTTGAAACATTTCCTCAAGGGTTAGGGTGGTTGATTAACCTACGAGAATTGCATGTAACCTGTAGTTTTTCGGTTTGAAAAAATTGCCACAAAGAAAATTATCGGGACGAGTAGCGTACTAGGTCGCTTTCTTTAAGGTGTTTCGTCGTACTGCCAAAATTATGCAATGCAGTCACGTTTCGACGATGTCTCCAGGATAAATCAAGCCGTTCAAAAGTACGATTATCACTTGCACTGTAATGAATCGTTTATAGAGATACCCCTTTAGATGGTGTTTAAACCACTCGTATATGAAAATAAATTCATTCGTCGATGGTGCGATAAACCACTCGTAAATCAGAAAAGAAAAAAATTTAGATGAAGAGAATGAGAGGGAGAAGAGAGATTCGATATGTTCAAAATCTGGAGTGTGTTTCAACTAATATGAGAGATACTAGGTATAGCAAAGGATCTGATATGATGGAGAGAAAACGTGGGAGGAAAAAGTGGAGGAAATCGTGGGAGAGTGGAACCGGATCAGTCAAAAGATTCGTTATGCATTGGTCAGCAAGGAAATGTGGAGACTTGATTGGTAAACCATTAATTATTTAATAATAATTAATTAATTCGTGATTTCCATTATGACACAGCACTATTAATTAATTCACATTACACACAATTAATAAATTAATTAATATTAAATAATAATATTATATAATTTTTTCGGGTACTAAAAGAAATGGATCAAGCCCCAAACCCAAGCCCATAATGAACCGAACCGAACCGAGCTGGCCGACGCATGTGTTTTGTTTCATGGTGGTGTGTTCTCACCCAACCACAAAATTGGGTACCCCTTGGGGCCCAACCCAATTTGTCCGCTTGCAACATATAAACACTACTAAAGTGTGCTTTACCTCCTATGTGGGACTTTAATAAACCTTTTCAAATTCACCAACACACTAGCTCATACTTGTGCTCATTTATTGCCAACTTAATACCATTAACTTCTTCCAAGTCCCCACTCCAAGTTATCATTATTCCAAGCATTCCAACAATCCCTCATTTGAATTTAAAAGGCGGTTTTAGAATGAACGTCAAACGTTTCTAAGATTGTGCATAAGCAAAGGTGTCTACGACTTGAACATCTCCGTAGCAGGTAGGATTCCAATTCAACAAGAGTGACACCATTATCTTGAACTCTATCTCAGACATCAAACCCGCGCACAACCTTTTCTTAAGGTGTATTCTAATAGCTCGTGCTTTAATGGCCCTGCACGTGTATCCCAGTTTAGTGAAGGCTCTAGGAATTCTGCCTCAAAATTCATAGGAACCGACCTTAGTTCCACAATCACAAAGGTGGGTATATCAAGAGTACTCCTGCAGCCTAGGTACTCCCTCATACAGAGTATAGATATCATTAAGAGTTTCTATTATCTCATCTTCTTATTGCTTTAGGATTCATGCTTCACTTGCATGATCATCTCATATTGCTCACGACTTGTTATTACCCATTGAACCAATTTCTTGGGATCTCTAGTCATTTAGGTCAGGTTACCATCATAAGAAACTCATTTCTTTATAGGCATTAGTCATATCCTCTTGGATGTATTATGGAATTTCTCTCTAGCTAATCCTTTCGTCAAAGGATCTGCTAAGCTTTCATCAGTGTGTACATGATCCACTCTTACAGCTCCTTTAGAGATACAATCTCTAATAGTGTTGTGCTTTCTTCTAATTTTTGGTAATGTAGGCCGAGATCCATGGTCCTTTTAAGGTACCTTATGACTCGCTCAATAGATTGCCAGTGCTTGTTACTCGGTCTACTCATAAACCTGCACAACAATCCTACGACATATGCAATGTCGGGTCTAGTAAAATTAGTGGCATACCTAAGACTGCGAATGATGCTCGCGTATTCTGTTTGTCTGACACTTTCACCAGTGTTCTTAAACAGTTTCACACTTGGATCATATGGTGTGCACGTAGGTTTAAAGTCAAAGTATTTATATTTCTTTAAGATCTTCTCCACATAATGTGATTGATCCAAAGAAATTCCTTGTTCGGATCTCGTGATCTTGATACCAAGGATCACGCTTGCTTCAAAGTTGTTGTACAACATTGATTTCACATCATTAATGGTCTGAATGTTTGATCCAAATATGAGTAGATCGTCTACATAGAGACATATGATAGTGCAAATGCAATTTTTAGATTTGTAATAAACACATTTGTCACTTTCATTCACTTTGTACCCATTTGATGTCATTAAGTTATCAAAATTTTCATGCCATTTCTTAAGAGCTTGTTTTAGTCCATATAGAGACTTGTCTATCTTACAGACCTTGTTTTATTGTCCATGGGTCACAAACCCTTCCGGTTGTTCCATATAGATTTCTTCTTCTAAGTCACCATTTAAAAAAGTTGTTTTAACATCCATTTGGTGTACTATTAAGTTATAAATAGTAGCTATTGAAATAAGTACCCTAATGGATGTAATTCTAGTGATTGGAGAAAAAGTGTCGAAGAAATCTATATTTCCTCTTTGTCTAAAAGCCTTGGCTATAAGGCGAGCCTTGTATTTATCAATAATTCCATCAGATTTTAGTTTCTTTTTCAAAACCCATTTACAACTGATTGGTTTGCAACCAGGAGGCAAGTCTACTAAGTGTCAGGTCTTGTTAGAATCTAGAGATTCTATCTCATCATTTATAACTTCTTGCCATAAATCTGCATCCAGAAATGACAAGGCTTCTTGAAGATTGATTGGATCTTCTTCTACATTGTGAGCCACATAATCGGGCCCATAATCTTTAGCAACTCTTACTCTTTTACTTCGTCGAAGTTTTGTTTCTACATTGTCGTCGCTTTTTTGTGCTTCTTATCATAAGGATGTGACTCGATTGAGTTCCCCCACTATTTCTCGATTTGAAGGGAAATTTTTCTTCATTGAATTCAACATCATTTGATTCTATGTTCACTTTTTCATTTAGGTCATAAAACCTATATGCTTTACTATTTGCTGCATACCCAGTGAATACACATTCTTAGGTTCTACTATCGAGTTTAACTCATTTCGGATCCGGAGTTCTGACATTAGCCAGACAACCCCGAGTTCACAAATAAGACAAGTTTGGTTGTCTTTTCTTTTATATCTCATAAGGTGAGATCTTACTTTTTGACTTGGGAACTCTATTCAGTACATAGCAAACAGTCAATAAAATTTCCCCCACTAGTGAGGTGCAACACCAAAATTCATCATAATTGCAACAACAAGTTTAGTAAGAAATCTATTCTTTCTTTCTGCTTTTCCATTTATTTCAGGAGAATATGGAGCAGTAGTCTCATGTACAATTCCATGTTTAATATAAAAATTATTAAATAACCCAGAATCGTATTCAGTCCCCCTATCACTACGAAGTCTCTTAATCTTCTTACTAAGTTGATTCTCAATTTCAGTTACATACATCTTAAACATGTCAAGTGCTTCACTTTTATTCTTCATTAAGTATACATAAGTGTAATCAGAGCAATTGTCAATAAAAGGGATGAAATAACATTTACTATTTCTAGTTAAAGTTCTATCTAATTCACATATATTAGAGTGTATAAGATCTAAGGGATCAGATTCTTTAATAATTGATTTATGAGAAGTCTTAGTAATTTTAGCTTTACTACAATATTCACATTTATTTGTATCATTGATATTTAATTTAGGTATTATGCCTAAGTTACTTGCATTAGAGATAACTCGCTTATTAACGTGACAAAGTTTAGCATGCCAAATATTAAAATCACACAAAGAGTAAACAGAAGGAGAAATTTTATTCAAATCAGTATTCAACTTAAACATGCCATCAGTGGCGTACCCTTTCCCAACAAAAATACCATTCTTAGTGATGGTGTACAAATCTTCCCCAATAGACTGACTAAACCCTGCCTTATTAAAAAAAACCAGAAACAAGATTCTTTCTAATTTTAGGAACGTGCATGACATCCTTCAAGATTAAAGTCTTTCCTGAGTTGAAGTTCAGCTCAACGTCTCCAATTCCAGCAACATCAGTGGTGTGAGCATCTCCCAACAACACTTTCTTATCTTTAGCATTCGTGTATGTCTTGAACATAGCACGATTATAACAGACATGATGAGAGGCGACAGTTTCTATATGTTGCAGTGAGAATCGGATAACAAGCTATTAATTAACTTGCATCGTAAAACTTTGAAGTTCACCACCGACTTTGATTTATCCAAAGGAAAGGTTCAAGATCGAGAAAAACCTAAAGGGGGGAGATCTAAGGTTCGGGGGTTGGTTATACTAAGGGAAGGTATTAGCACCCTAAGTATCCATAGTACTCTACAGGAACCTCTTGTTTAGTTTGTGTTATGTTATGTTTGCTTGCTAAGAATATCTATGCTAAAGGTAAAGACCTAAAGGATATGTACACTAAGTTTGCTCGCCAAGACGTCGCATCTTGTGCCTACGTATCTGACTAAAGAATCAGAGCAACCGTAGTTCATCTAACTAAGGGATGAAGGAGGAACCATTGACTATGGCCAAAGTTCCAAGGGAAAATGAGTGTGGCCTCATTTTTGAGTTCATGATAACTCTCTAAATCTAAGTTATAGGGGAAAAGTGAGTTCTCATGATGGTGAGAATCACATAGAGTTCAAAACTCTAACCTATTGCTAAGTTCTGATGGAAATGGCTCTCATGAGGCCAAGGGAAAGGATCCTATGACTATGAGGTCAAGGAAAAGATGATGAGCTATCTATGACTTTGACGTCAATAGAGAGACTTTTCCTTTGGAAGGAGGGGAATGCAACCTCTTGTAAACAAGAATGTTACAAGGGAGGATTGAAATTGCATGAATAAAAATGAGTGTAAGAACTCAAAGGGATGTACAACAACTAAGCATGATCAAACAAAGGCATGATTCAACATTCATGTATGGCATAAGATAGTGAGATGATTCACAACAATTAAGCACATGAGAACACATACATATCATTTTCAAACAAGACCCTAGTAGAATGAACTTATTCAAGGCTAATGAACCCTCTCAAAATATGCCTCTCAAGAATCTAGAACAAATCTAAGAGTCTCACAAAAATCTCAAGAACTTAGTGACTTTTCAAAAGGAATTCCAAGACTAAATAAAAGAAAAATACACATGTTTTTGTGAATTTAGAAATTAATGTAAAGTAAAAAAAACTAACTAAGGAAAATTAAATTAAACACTAAAGAGTGTTCATGAAAATATTTTTAGTATTTTTAAATAAAAGAAACTATTTTTATTAATTAAAATTGAAAAAAGAAAAAGAAAGAAATAAAGAAAATAAATAAAACACTAAATAATCTAAAGGAGGGTGTATTGGCAATTGTACATGAGCTGAGACAAAGTGTTAGGCGCAATGGGCCTTGGCAGAGGGGGTGTTAAAATCAATTCTGGCCCTAGTACAAATAACATAGAGGATAATAAAAAAAATGGTGAAAATAAACAAAAGGTGGTCTGGGGCGAGGGGTGCAGTTAGCGAATTTGCACAAAGGCCCATATCCAAAAAGAGCACACATCAACCAAAAAATGAGAAATAATGTGACCGGGTGTACAAAATCATGTGAACCTAACAATCAATCGGGCACTTGTTTTTAAGTAACAAAGCGACAAAATAGTTTCATGACCACTCACACGCCGCCACGACTTCTTCTCTTTCATGCATCATGCAACAATAAACCTAAACCATCGTGAAAGAAACAGACCCAGCCATGGCAAACACTCACCTTGTTCAACCATTTTCGAGTTCATTTTTCAACCAAAATCTATGAAATAAAATATCAATCCGTAGGGCTCACGGAGTAGCATAACACCGAACCCTAAACGACTCAAAACAGCCGTTTAAACGTGGAGAAAATGGACATGAAAGTCATGTGTTCAAACTGGCATAAGCTAACCGAACAAAGATACATAATGCAACTCAAACTATCCATTCATATTATCATTTAAAACTAACTCAGATGCATAGTATGGAAACATGGTATCATTTAGAAATGGTTATACATTTAACAGGAAAGCATAGAGACAATGGTAGAAGCTTACCAAGTGGAGTCAAGTCCACTGCTCCTTCAAGCTTTGGGGCTTTGGACTTCAACCAGATGCACCCTCTCCTTTGGCTGATGACTGCCAATGATTTTCTTCTTTGGTTGTGGACAGTGTGGTTCTGATATGGATGATGTTGTGTTGTTGTTTTTATTTGAGGTGATTTTTTATTGGTATAATGGAGATGTTCTGATGTTTTTTGATGTCGATCTGAGGAGCAAGAAAGAGAAAGGGTTGTGGATGGTGTGTTCTGTTGTCGAACAAAGGAGAGTGGAACGAATTCTTTCCTTCCCCTTAAGACAAAGAAGGCCTCTTTAAAAAAGAGAGAGAGGGAGATGAGAGTTTAGAGTTCTGGCCGCCCCCCTCTAGGGTTTTCCCACTTATCCTTAAATATAATGAGTTTCCTTGTGAAAAACCAGTTACTGAGGTAAAAAACCAAAGTTAAAGCTTGTGTGATTTGGAAAAAAATGGGAGGGAAAGTAGGTTAGTACGAGCTAGGTTGGTGGTGGATGTTTGTCTCCTTGTGTGGTGCTCAGAATGTGCAGCATGAAGCAGGGTAAGATCAGAATCCTTGCTGCACAAGTTGGCCTGTTTTCCTCTTTTGTGAATGGTTAAAAGTTGCACCTAAAGCATGTCATGTATGCTACTCTTGTTTTGGAAAATTTTGGGATCATATGGCATCTTATGCGTGTGAAACTTACTGATCCAAGTTGCTGCATGACAAACTTAGTGAACACATAGAATTTGTGACAAAGAATGCATGTTGGCATCATCCCATGAAGCTCACTTTACATGTCCATAGCTCATTCGATTTTGCACCAAATTTGGAGATTCTTGGCTCGTTGCAAAGCTCATGTATCATAGGGCATCAAATAGAAATGAACCTTAGAAATTAATGAAAAGACCTCTTAAAAACCTGTCCAAAAATGTCACTTATGAGCTAACTTAGAAAATCTTAAGTCATGGGAAATGCCATAATTGTGACGCTAACTTTGGAGCCTTGTAACTTGGTGAGCACTTGTCCAATTTGTGAGATTTTTGGTTCTATGGAAAGTAGGCATTTGATAGAGCAATGTTCATGTGGAAAGTGACTTGAAATGAGGCTTGTAACTATGAGATAAAATGCCATGAAATCATGTGAAACATGCTGTCTAAGAAACTTAGAAAAATTTCTAAGTTATGAAACTTTTCCAATTTGAAACATCAAACTTTGAAGCATTATAACTTGAGATTGGTTTATCCAAATGAGGAGTTCTACACATGCTTGGAAAGCTTGAAGAACAAAGAACAACTTTCATGTTCAAATATTTTTGGTTTGGGGCTTGGAACTAAGTGGAAAACAGCCATGAAGTAGTGTTCAAAATTGGAGCAAAATGCTGAAATTTTCACTAAGGCATATTATGTTCCAAGTCTCATAACTTAAAAACCATGCATTTTCTGAAGAAAGGTCCTCTAATATGTTTTGAAGATCATGGAAAGAGCTTCCATTTGAGCTTTGAGTCACTCAATTTGGATGTATGGTTTGAAAGTTATGACTGTTTCAGTTTTGGCACAAGTAGTGAAATTTCCATGTTTTAAAAGTTTCATGAACCAAACATTGCCTTCTTTGCAAGAAACCTCTCAAAACTTGATTTCTCATGCCCTAACTCAACAATTAGACATGTCATGATGGATTAAGGACTTGAACGCTTCATCTTGGATCAAAATCTCAAAAGTCACACTCTCAGTCAAAACCTAATCTTCCTCAGAACACAACTGAATGATCCTTGATGATCTTGCCTCTCCAATCTCTTTCAATGCCCATGGACTGCCTTTAAGGATGTATAGTATCATGTAGAATCATGTCCCCAAATCATATGAACATACCTTGATCAATCAACAAAAGTACTGGCTAACTTGTCTTGACAAAACCCTAGTTTGGGGTGTGGTGAACTTGTGGCTCAAGATACTTGTGATGATTGGTTGTATGGAGCCAAAGAGTGTCTTAGAAGACCTTGAATCACGTGAGAGCTTGGATTGGGAGACTTTGCCCTCCTCTTTGTTTAAACCCTAACTTTCACAAAAGAAATAATCTTGCAAGATGAAGTGGTTAGTTGACAATGCACAGATGATTGAATCCTAAATGTCAAAGCAAGATGTTATGACATCTAAGGGGTAAAGTTTGGGGTACAACAGTTGCCCCTATTTAAATAGCTTTACCGAATGATACGAGGAACGAAGATCCTCGGGACATCAAGGTGAAAGGTATTTAAATATAGCAAATCGAAAATTTTTCCCTTAGATGGAATGCAGATGCTAAGGACAAGCGATGGATACGCAAATGCTGACATGACATGAACTTCTAGTATGACGATATGATGCCGTATAGTGCAAAAATGCAGACAAACAAAACTCCAAAGGATAAGGAGCAAACAACCGCAAGTGAGCTTCACTAGGGAAGGATGAAGGTTAGTATCCTTGAGGAAAACTCACTGGGGATACAGGCTAACCAACAAAAGAGAAACACTGGGGAGACTCTGAGGAAATACTGGGGATAGAAAGGTAAAAGAGGGAAACCTTTACAGGTCCTTACTGGAGATAGGAGCCAGAAAGGTATTCTCCACTGGGGAAAGATCCAGGGAGATGGACGACAGGTTCATATGTGACCAGACGACACTGGGGAAATAAAGACACATTCTTACTAGGCATGAAACCAGAAAGAAGACATGATCTTCACTGGTGGTAAAATCAAGAGATGGTCTCTACTGGGGAAAATCCAGAGTAGTGGATCAAAAAGTCCACGTATGACTGGCCGACACTCTGAAAAGTAACTTTATTGGAAGTAGAACCAAAATATGGGCTCCAATAAAAATATCTAGAAGGATTGATCATCAAGTCTAAACGTGACTAGATGACATTCTAGAAAGAAAGGATCCCCAATGAAGGTTGAACCGGACAGACGGTCTTCACTGGGAAAAGACACCTCTAAAGTGATGGAACAGCGGGTTCAAGTATGACCGGTTAGCACTTTAGAAGGAAAAAGAATCTCATTGGAGATTGAACCAAAAGATAAGCTCCAATAAAAGTATCTAGAATAATTGATCATCAAGTCCAAACATGACTAGATGACATTCTAGAAAGAAAGGATCCTCAATGAAGGTTGAACCGGAAAGACGGTCTTCACTGGGAAAAGACACCTCTAAAGTGATGGAACAACGGGTTCAAGTATGACCGATTGGCACTTTAGAAGGAAAAAGAACCTCATTGGAGATTGAACCAAAAGATGGGCTCCAATAAAGGTATCTAGAATGATTGATCATCAAGTCCAAACATGACTAGATGACATTCTAGAAAGAAAGCATCCTCAATGAAGGTTGAACCGAAAAGACGGTCTTCAATGGGAAAATACATCCAAAGTGATGGAACAACAAGTTCAAGAATGATCGATTGGCACTTTAGAAAAAGAAGAACCTGATGACTCGATTTCGTATTGGTTATTTCGACTCATTTCGTGCATGTTTAGTCATATTTTTATCGAGTCTTTATCGTATTTTGTATCATGTACTTATGTTTTCCTTTACTTTGTGATTTTAGGACCAGTATCAGCCATATTGAGAAAGAGGACAAGAAGTGTGGCACAAGAATTGGAAAAAGAGCAGAACTGGAGATTTCTGCCTCCCTCTAGCAGAATGGCGTTCGCCATTCACTAAGGGGAACCAAATGGCGTTCGCCATTGCCCCAAAGTGTGAATATTTTTCTTTTTAGCCAAATGGCGTTCGCCATTGGCATATGGCGTTCGCCATGCATCGCGGGAGCAGTTTTCCAGAAGCAGTTTGCACACAGTTTGAATTTAAATCTTTCCAACTGTTTTGGAGCCAGATTCTGTCTATAAATAGGACTTCCCAGCCCAGCATTCATCATCCAATTTACACCCTGCGGAAGCTCTGCCAAATTTTCTCCATAACTAGAAATTAGTAGCCACAGTGATAATTGCTCACACTGAGTGATTATCACGACTTTTGTTTCTTTTCTTTTTACTCCGTTGCTGTACTTGGATCAACATTCAGATTAATACAAGTTTTCTTTCAGTTTATTTCATAGCATTTTCAGGTTATTGCTCTATTGTTCCGATTATTGTTCTTACTATTATATTTACTGTTGTTTCAAAACTTTTCTTAAAAACCAAAGAACAAAATTTTATAAAAAACCCTAATTAAAGTAATATGTATGTTTTCAAATTCAGCAATGTTAGTAATTCAATAATACGTTTAACCATGACTAACTATGTATGAGTCCGTAGTTTGAGGATCGTCGTTTCGACGGGACTCTGTAGGATAACCAACACTGTTGTATGATCGAAATTCTGGTTTTGTTGGCTAAGTTAACTTTAAGTAGACTAGTCGCGACGGCGAGAGGCTGCTTAACAGCATTTCGTCACGAGAGTGAGAAATGCACTAAGACGAGTCCAACAGAGCGAGAGTTTGAGGCACTCGTCAGATAGTAGGCATAAAACACTGGATCCTAAACACAACAAGAGCGCTTTAGGTATTCTTTTCGGTCTTGCCTGTTTTCAAAAAGTGCCTTTTAATTACCGAGCGAGCGAGAGAAAAATCTTGGGGTTATCTGGCGTGGCTCGATCAATAGCGCGAGAGTGTGAGATTAGGCCTTTAGATCGGTATTTCCTTCAGAACAACTTCGACATCCATTTCAGCCCCGGAACCTATAGAGTCCTTAAGAACCCCGGAAATCATTCTAAGGTCTCAGTTTCCTTATTTGTTCTAAAACCTTTTATTTTAGTTATTTTTCTTTAATACTTTTAATCATGACAACTTCCTGCTTTAGCCTTGCACCGCAATTCTAGGACACTTTCTTTTGACTATCAATCCCTGTGGGTTCGACAATCTTTTAAAACTACGCGATACCCTGTATGCTTGCAGTATCTATCCGACCAAACACGTAAAGTCGCGATCAAGTTTTTGGCGCCGTTGCCGGGGATTAAATTAGTCTTGTTGTGTCTCTTTCGTTGCACAGTAACGACTAAGGCAATTTTTCTTTATTTTTAATTTGTCAATCGTATGCCCAGCACTCGCTCACAAAGCGAAGAGCCAGTGTAACCGATTGCCAAAATCGAGCGTTTTCTTTTATTGAGGCGCCGAATCAACGATTACTGCTTAAGATATATCCTTCCAGATCCTATCGTTCCTTATTCTGATTCCGATACCGAAACCGAATCAGAACAAAACATGGCCCAACCACCGCAAAACCGTCCTCTCAAGGATTTTGCTGTCCCATCGCAAGATGAACCGCATAACAGCATTGCTGCCCCTGAAATCAAAAGACGCGATTTCGAGTTGAAGCCTTCGCTATTACAAGTCGTTCAGCAAAACCAATTTTCAGGAAGTCCTACGGACGATCCTAACTTACATTTATCTGTCTTCGTGCAATATGTTGACACTGTGAAAGCAAATGATGTTAGCCAAGAAGCAATTAGACTCCGTCTTTTCCCGTTTTCTTTAAGAGATAGAGCTAGAGCTTGGCTCCAGTCTCTGCCTGCGAATTCTGTTACTTCATGGGATGATCTAAAAAGAGTCTTTTTGACCCGCTATTTTCCTCCAAGTAAGACAACTATGCTAAGGGCAGAAATTAACGGATTCAAACAAAAAGACAATGAATATCTTTTTGACGCGTGGGAAAGATATAAAGACATGATGAGGCTTTGCCCACATCACGGACTCGAAAAATGGCTGATAATCCATACTTTCTATAATGGTCTGCTGTACAACACGAAAATGAACCTAAGTGCTGCTGCTGGTGGCGCTTTAATGGATAAACCGTACGAGGAAGCCGTTGAACTCATAGAGAACATTGCTCAAAATCACTTCCAATGGGGAGAAGAACGTGCTTCTACAAAGAAACCAACTTCAAAAGGCGGAATGTACGAAGTTAGTGCAATAGACCGCATCAATGCAAAAATGGATGCATTAACTCAAAAAATTGAAAGTTTGGTCGTAACACAACCAGCCTCTACCATGGCTGCTGTGTCTCCTAACTGTGAAGGATGTGGTACCCCTGGACATACAAATGCCGAATGTCAGGTTTTAACCAGTGTTTCCACCGACCAAGTGAATTATACCCAAGGAAACCCATACTCAAATACTTATAATCCTGGTTGGAGAAGTCATCCGAACTTCTCTTACAAAAACAATAATGCTTTGCAACCACCAAGTTCGACACCTGCTGTACCACCTGGTTTTCATAAGGTAGGACCACCCGCTCCACAAGCACCTAGAAAGTCAAATCTGGAGATTATGATGGAAAATTTCATGAACGCCCAGATACAGCAGAATAAGGAATTTGCGAACCAAAACGCTCATGCAAGCGAATTGATGAGGCAAATTACTAGCAAACTTGATGCAATGGCTACGCATAACAAAATGTTAGAAACCCAGATTACTCAAGTAGCCCAACAACAACCAACAATACCAGCCCCGTCTGGAACTTTTCCTGGCCAACCTCAACCTAACCCAAAAGGGCAAGCAAATACCGTAACCTTGCGAAGCGGAACCGAATATGATGGACCGGTTGACCAGAGACTTACAAAACCAACCATGTATCAAAGTCCAAAGAAAGGAGTTGAGAAGAAGGATAAACCAAAAACCAATGATGCGGATGATAAGAGTAACGAAGTCATGGAGAAGGAAACACCTTATGTGCCTCCACCTCCATATAAACCACCTATACCCTATCCGCAAAGATTAGCCAAAAACAAGAATGAAGGGCAATTTAAGAAATTCGTGGAACTTCTGAAACAACTAAATGTTACTATACCATTCACGGAAGCCATAACCCAAATGCCTTCATATGCGAAATTCCTCAAGGAAATTCTATCTAACAAGAAAAAGCTCGAAGATAACGAAATGGTTATGCTCACTGCCGAGTGTAGCGCTATACTTCAAAATAACATGCCACCTAAGCTTAAAGATCTAGGGAGTTTCTCAGTACCCTGCGTAATAGGAAAGTACGCTATAGATAACGGTCTATGCGATTTAGGGGCCAGTGTTAGTTTGATGCCGTTATCTACGTGCAAGAGACTCGAGTTAGGAGAATTGAGACCAACCAAAATGTCTCTGCAACTTGCGGACCGTTCTGTCAAATATCCTGTAGGTATGCTGGAGAACATCCCTGTTCGAATTGGTCAATTCTTCATTCCTATTGATTTTGTAATAATGGACATAAAGGAGGACTACAATGTCCCGATTATATTAGGAAGACCATTTTTAGCAACAGCCGGAGCTATAATTGATGTTAAGAAAGGAAAGATGACTTTCGAAGTAGGAGAAGAAAAAGTCGAATTCATTTTAGCTCAATTCTTGAAAGCCCCAGCTATTAATGACTCGTGTTGTTTGCTAGATATCATTGGCGAATGCGTAAAAGAAGTGGAAGTGAAATCACCTGAATTCACCCAATCTTCTCTATTCAAAAATGATAATTGTAACGAACCATTCGTCGACGACTACTCGAAAAAATGTCTTGCATTAGCACCCGAACCATCATCCGATGAACAAAAACCTGCTATAGAATTAAAATCGCTACCCAAAAATCTAAGGTACGAATTCTTAGATACAAAGCTTGAAAAACCAGTCATAGTTAACGCTGACTTGGGACAGATAGAAACTGAGAAGTTACTCCATGTTCTAAGGAAATATCCGACTGCACTAGGATATAATATCTCTGACCTCAAGGGGATAAGCCCATCCATTTGTATGCATCGCATTATGCTAGAAGACGATAGTAAAACTTCTAGGGAACATTAAAGAAGGATAAACCCTATCATAGGCGATGCAGTCAAGAAAGAAGTACAAAAACTCTTAGAAGCTATTATCATATATCCGATATCAGATAGCAGCTGGGTCAGTCCAGTACATACTGTACCTAAGAAAGGAGGAGTAACGGTTGTCAGTAATGAAAAAGGAGAATCTGTAGCAAAACGTATTCAAACGGGATGGAGGATGTGCATAGACTACCGAAAACTGAATAAAGCCACTCGAAAAGATCATTTTCCTTTGCCCTTTATAGACCAAATGCTTGAGCGACTGGCTAAATATTCGTATTTCTGCTATTTAGATGGATACTCAGGATTCTTTCAAATTCCTATTCATCCCAACGATCAAGAAAAGACTACATTCACTTGTCCTTATGGAACGTTTGCATATAGACGGATGCCGTTTGGACTATGCAATGCCCCTGCAACTTTTCAAAGATGTATGATGGCCGTATTTGCCGACTTTATAGATAATATAATGGAGGTGTTTATGGACGATTTCTCTGTTTGTGGGCAAAGTTTCGAGGGATGTTTATCGAACGTAGAATTGGTTCTCGAGAGATGCGTCAGGGTCAATCTGGTGCTGAATTGGGAAAAATGCCATTTCATGGTTCGAGAAGGGATTGTGTTAGGACATGTTGTATCCGAAAGAGGGATTGAAGTAGACAAAGCCAAAATAGAAATAATAGAAAACCTTCAGCCTCCGAAAACCATTAGAGAAATCCGCAGTTTTCTTGGACATGCCGGTTTCTACCGACGATTCATTAAAGACTTCTCTAAGATCACTAAACCACTGACTGGATTGCTAATGAAAGATACTAAATTTATATTTGATGACGATTGTTTGAAAGCCTTTGAGCTACTCAAGAATGCCTTAATTACCGCACCTATTATGCAGCCACCAGATTGGAATGAACCATTCGAAATAATGTGCGATGCTAGTGATTTTGCCGTTGGCGCTGTCTTAGGTCAAAGAAAGGACAAAAAGCTTCATGCTATCTAATATGCAAGTAGGACCTTGGACAGTGCACAGCTGAACTATGCGACCACAGAAAAAGAACTTCTAGCTGTTGTTTTCGCATTAGATAAATTTCGTTCCTATTTGGTAGGAGCAAAAATAGTTGTCTACACCGATCACGCTGCAATTAGATACTTATTGAATAAGAAGGATGCTAAGCCTAAACTTTTGAGATGGATCTTGCTTCTACAAGAGTTCGATTTGGAAATAAGGGATAAAAAAGGAGCCGAAAATGTAGCGGCGGATCACCTTTCTAGAATAGAACATCAAGAACCGGAACCGGTTCTCATCAATGATGATTCTCCGTATGATAGGCTTATAGCCCATATGGAGGAAGAAAGTGAGAACCAAGAAGACCCTTTGGAGTTTCAAGAACCCAACGAAGTTTCATGTCGTGTAGAAGCCTCACTGCCTTGGTACGCTGATCTTGTCAACTACCTAGCAGCAGGAGCACTTCCACCTGATTTAACCTACCAGCAAAAGAAGAAATTCTTTCACGATCTAAAAAATTACTATTGGGATGAGCCCTTACTTTTTAGAAGAGGCGCCGATGGAATATTCCGTCGATGTGTCCCTGAATCTGAAATAAAAGATGTCATATCTCATTGTCACGCCGCACCGTACGGAGGGCATGCGAGCACCTCTAAGACTTGCGCAAGAATTCTGCAATCAGGGTTATTTTGGCCTAACCTTTGGAAGGACGTCCATATCGCTTTCTTAAACTGCGACCGGTGCCAACGCACAGGTAACATTTCTAGACGCGATGAGATGCCGCAAAAAGGTATTCTAGAAGTGGAAGTTTTTGACGTGTGGGGTATTGACTTCATGGGCCCTTTTCCTTCCTCCTGTGGAAACAAGTATATACTCGTTGCAGTAGACTATGTATCAAAATGGATCGAGGCCATAACTTCTCCGACCAATGACGCACGAGTAGTTATTAGATTGTTTAAAAACACTATTTTTCCTAGATTTGGAGTGCCAAGAGTTGTTATAAGTGATGGAGGATCTCATTTTATTTCAAACATATTTGAAAAATTATTGCTCAAATATGGGGTCCAACATCGAATATCGACACCTTACCATCCTCAAACCAGCAGACAAGTCGAAGTTTCCAATAGAGAAATTAAACAGATACTTGAGAAAACCGTTGCAACATCTAGGAAAGATTGGTCGATTAAACTTCACGAGGCTCTTTGGGCATATAGAACTGCTTACAAAACTCCTATAGGAACCACCCCGTTTAAACTGGTTTATGGAAAGTCGTGTCATCTGCCCGTAGAACTTGAGCATAAGGCGTATTGGGCCATAAGGACCATAAACACCAATTACATGGCAGCTGGCGAGAAAATGATTCTAGACATCCATGAACTTGAAGAACTGAGACTTGATGCCTATGAAAATGCCTGCATTTACAAAGAAAGAACCAAAAAGTGGCATGACAAAAGAATAGCAAGAAAAGAGTTTAGAGAGGGGGACATAGTTCTTCTTTTCAACGATCGACTTAAACTTTTCCCAGGAAAGTTACGTTCTAGATGGTCTGGACCATTCAAAGTTACTAGGGCTATAAACAGCGGTGCAGTCGAAATCGAAGGAAATTCATGTGAACCATTCATAGTAAATGGGCAAAGACTTAAGCATTACCATTTGACGGAAAACAAAGAATTCTACTCTAGTTGCAAGTTGGAAGAGCTTCCCGCTCCTCCAGACGACTGAAATTCTTCTCTATTTCTAATGTCGAGCTTCCGACATTAAACAGAGCGCTCAGTGAGAGCTTAAATCACAAATCTTAGTAGTAGTATTTATTTTTGTTTGCTCATGCATAGTCGTTATTACTTTAGTTCATGATTGCATTTCATTATTAGTATTGTTATTATTAGTATTAGCTTGTTAATTGATATCTTCATGAATTGTGTTTTCGTTACTGTATTACCATACCATTTGCATTATGTTTGTTGTGACTATTATTAGCACTAACCCCTGCATGTAGTGTATTTTCCCTAACAATATATTATTTTCTTTCTTGTTTTTTCAGGTTCGCAGTCCTTAGGATAGATCCATCATGCAAACTTTTGAAAACCACGCTGTTGTGTTCAGAAACGACCTTCAGAGGAGTCGCTTTGAGGCTCTTTCTCAAAGAGATTTTGCTCTGTCGATTTATCCTGATGACTCAGCTATGGTTGCCCTTGGTATTAGGGACAGTGTTGTTTACTTCTTTAACCAGCTTGGTTGGACCAATTCTGCTTTAACAAAAAATTTCAGCACCTACCATAACCTGACCTTGGAGTTCCTAAGTTCCCTATACTATGAACCAACTCGAGGGTATGGATTTGGCCGTGGATTGGCTACCTTCCGTTTGTTTGGAAACAAATACCGCTTCACTCACCATGAGATGGCTGAATTATTGGGTCTTCCCAATAATCCCGATGCTGTCACTAAAACCCCTGAAGATGCTTTTACTGGTTATGACCTTGAACAATTTTGGGGTACTATCACAGGTAACTACCATCCTGACCTAAATGCCATGTCCTTTGAGAGTATTCACAATCCTAGAATTAGGTATTTCCATAAGATCCTTGCTCACACTCTTTTCGGGAAGGAAGAGAATGTTTATGCTGTATCCCGAGATGAGCTTTATATCATGCTTTGTGCCTCACAAGGAAGGCCGGTCAATGCTGCCCCGTTTATGTTAGCTACTTTTCTAAAGCTGGCTCGTGACTCATTTCACCCTATTATCATTGGAGGGTTAGTGACTATGATCGCTGATGCCATTGTCTTGCGATACCGTCTGAACCGTTCTGTTATTTTTGGTAGTATTCGGCCGATGGATATCAACTTCTGTTTTAACCGTGGAATCATAGCCAATTTAGGACCGGTGGAATTTGAGTTACTAATTGATAATGCTGTTGTCCATGCCTTCACCTTGCCAAATCATGAGAGAACAAGTGTGCACAACAAGGATAACTGGTTGTATGACTTGGATGTGTTGAACAAAACATTTACTCCACCAGATTCACCTCAGCCTGATAAACACATGGATCCCATTGTACCTCAGGAAGCCACAAATAGTTCTACCACTGCTGGACCTGATACTTACCATACCACAATAGCTATTCTCGATGCCATTTACGCACTGCAAGTTGGAGTAGATGATCTCCGTACTGATTTGTCCTCACTTCGAGTAGATCTCATTCAGTTTGTGGATGTCGTGAATGAGCAATTTGATCACCTTTACCAGATCGTGTTCTCACTCCGCAATGTCGTCGACTCTTTAGTTGGACGACTTCGCGGATGATTCTAGTTTGGTTAACCTTTTTCCCTGTTTTTCTTAGGATAGTTTGCATTTTTCCTTGTACTATTTTTCCCTTTCCCGTACTGTAAGTTCTTCCTTTTTTTATTAGTATTGTGTTATTTCCTTTTTTTTTAGTTCATTTCAGTTTCAGTTTATTTTCAGTTAAAAAATAAAAAAAAAACAAAAAAAAAAGAAGAAAAAATCACTATCGCAGGCAAATGGCGTTCGCCATTTTACTGCAGAAGGCAGAAGGCGCGCGTCTTTTGGATAGACCGCCCTTTGAATTCTTTTCACCGTTTTTCTCATTTCCCCCTCGTTTTCATTTACTCCTTCACCACTCATATTCCATTTCCCTCTCTATTTAAACCCCGTATCACCATTCATTCACTCATCATCAAAAACCCATTTCCTATCATAACCCATTTCTCAAAGTATCTCTCTTTTCTCTCTAACCAAAAATGGTAGCAAACCAAGAGTTTGACTACATGGGTATTGTGTTCCCGGAGGGAGAAAACGGAAACAACATGCATGAGGATTTCCACCGCATATCTAAGCGAGAAGTCGAAGCTACGAGGTATCCCGACTCGGAAGCTCTTCGCACTTTTGGTCTCATGCAAAGCGTTGCTTGGATGCTGAGGAACTTATGTTTGACTCATTTTTGTACTCTTAGTAAATCAATTTCTATTAGAGCTACCTATGAGTTCCTTAGTACACTTCGCTATGTCGTTGACACCACTCGCACCTCCGGAACCTTACAATTTAGGCTGCTCAACCGAGAATTTTCACTGACCTTCGAGAGAATTCGACAGATTTTTGATTTCCCTGCTCCCGTTGCGGGAGCCGCAACCATTGCACCCCTGGAAAGTGAGTGGCAAGGCAGTGCCTTTGAGTTTTGGAAAGATATTACGGGTAACACCACTGACACTTGGGAAGGCCTTAAGGCCACGTCTATTCAAAACCCCGCCATTCGTGTTCTTCACCGTATCCTTGCCTCTACCATCTTTGGTCGAAAGAACACAGGAAATGTGAATTCAAAAGATCTATACTTCCTTCACTGTGCTCTAAACCAAACCCCTATAGACCCCGTGCCTTTCTTCCTTGCCCACCTAGTGAGTGTCTCTAACAGAGTCGGAGGAGCCATTTGTATCGGCAGCATGATTACCACCATTGCTGAGGCTCTTGATCTTGATATTATATTGGATGCAGATGAGTGCTTTCCCAGTATTTTCGCCAACCTAGACTTCTGGAAGAGCACGCGTCTTGTCAAAGGTTTACCGGATGGCAGGTACCGCATCTTGATTCGTGACCGTGAGCACCGTAGTTTTTCTCTTCCAGCTCCCGATCGTATTGATGTGCGCTACCGCACTAATTGGTTACTTGTTTCTGAACAAGAGGATGGGGCTGCTGCTCACACTCGTGTTTCTGACACACCCGGTCCTAGTACCGCACCACACACTGCACCTTTATCTGATGATTTTGCAGGTATGCGAGGATCGCTTGATGAGATTTTGTCCGAGCTCTGACAGCAGAGAGAGCGAGATGAGTAGCGTAGAGAGGAGTACTACGAGTTTCAAAATAGGCAAGTGGAATTCATGAACCGGACCGAGCTTAGCCTTCGAGATCTTACTTCTGAGATACTAGGTCTGCGCAGGGATGTGCGTAGCATGCAAGCCCATTATCCACACGAGGACCTAGATGTCAGAGATGATTCCCATCAGCGCCGAGGCCGTGCCCGCCGCCACTGATTTTCATTCTAGGTTTTATCGCTCCTTTCTTTTCACCTTAAATTGAAACATTGAGGACAATGTTCGATTTAAGTGTGGGGGAGGAGTCATTTATCGCTTTTCATTTATTGCTTTATGTTATTTCCCGTTTTTCTAGTTTAGTTTTGTTTCTTTTGTATCATTATTGAGTCATATGCACGTTTGAGTCGTTATTTACCTTATGTTTTCGCATAGTCTGTAATTTCCCCATTTTTTTAAAAAAAAATCGACTCAAGCGCAGGACACACTTAGTATAGGTTGTTATATTTTGATTTAGGCTAAGTAGGCAGACTTGGGAAAGTTTTGTTAACATCAGTACTGTTTTTGCACCTTAGAGTTCCTAAGTATGCAATATTAGTTTAAATACATATTATGTCGAGACCTTGTCCTTAGTTTCTTTAATAGTAACCTTTTGATTAGTTTATCTTAGCAGTCAGCACCATCCTGGTTTGTGAACTAAGTGACGTACCGATGCAAATATGTGTTGATCTCAAATTGTGATTTATGTGCTTTTATAGAAAATGTGAATTAAAGACCTGTTCTCACTAAGTTAGGTGGTCCTCACCCGATCATTTAGCCCAAAGGATCAGAATCTTGAAATTCATAAGCAAAAAAAAAAAAGAAAGAAAAAAAAAAAGAAAAAAAAATGTTGAATAAGAGATCACACTAACAGGTACGATTACCATGTAAGCAAAAAGGATAACGGGCTTAATGTGATTGCGCGAGAATGAAAGAGAGGTGAATAAGAGCGAAGTCCGTAGGTCAAGGTATGATATCATGATTTAAACCGGTATTGCATAGGAAGGAATTCTTTGTCCGCCTTTGTGGAGTCGTGTCGTTACGATACTCTTGTTTGCACTATTCAATACCTATCTGTCTGCTTTAGCCTAGCAACCTTATGCTTAATCGTTTCCGGTGTGCCTACGAGTCGAAATACCGTGCTTACCTATTTTTATTCGCATTGGGAGTTTGCTTGAGGACAAGCAAAAGTCTTAGTGTGGGGGAGTTTGATGACTCGATTTCGTATAGGTTATTTCGACTCATTTTGTGCATGTTTAGTCGTATTTTTATCGAGTCTTTATTGTATTTTGTATCATGTACTTATGTTTTCCTTTACTTTGTGATTTCAGGACCAGTATCAGCCATATTGAGAAAGAGGACAAGAAGTGTGGCAGAAGAATTGGAAAAAGAGCAGAACTGGAGATTTCTGCCTCCCTCTAGCAGAATGGCGTTCGCCATTCCCTAAGGGGAACCAAATGGCGTTCTCCATTGCCCCAAAGTGCGCAGATTTTTCTTTTTAGCCAAATGGCGTTCGCCATTGGCATATGGCGTTAGCCATGCATCGCGGGAGCAGTTTTCCAGAAGCAGTTTGCACACAGTTTGAATTCAAATCTTTCCAACTGTTTTGGAGCCAGATTCTGTCTATAAATAGGACTTCCCAGCCCAGCATTCATCGTCCAATTTACACCCTGCGGAAGCTCTGCCAAATTTTCTCCAAAACTAGAAATTAGTAGCCACAGTGATAATTGCTCACACTGAGTGATTATCACGACTTTTGTTTCTTTTCTTTTTACTCCGTTGTTGTACTTGGATCAACATTCAGATTAATACAAGTTTTCTTTCAGTTTATTTCATAGCATTTTCAGGTTATTGCTCTATTGTTCCGATTATTGTTCTTACTATTATATTTACTGTTGTTTCAAAAGCTTTTCTTAAAAACCAAAGAACAGAATTTTATAAAAAACCCTAAGTAAAGTAATATGTATGTTTTCAAATTCAGCACTGTTAGTAATTCAATAATACGTTTAACCATGACTAACTAAATTTGTATGAGTCCGTAGTTTGAGGACCGTCGTTTCAACGGGACTCTGTAGGATAACCAACACTGTTGTATGATCGAAATTCTGGTTTTGTTGTCTAAGTTAACTTTAAGTAGACTAGTCACGACAGCGAGAGGCTGCTTAACAACATTTCGTCACGAGAGTGAGAAATGCACTAAGACGAGTCCAACAGAGCGAGAGTTTGAGGCACTCGTCAGATAGTAGGCATAAAACACTGGATCCTAAACACAGCGAGAGCGCTTTAGGTATTCTTTTCGGTCTTGCCTGTTTTCAAAAAGCGCCTTTTAATTACCGAGCGAGCGAGAGAAAAATCTTGGGGTTATCTGGCGTGGCTCGATCAATAGCGCGAGAGTGTGAGATTAGGCCTTTAGATCGGTATTTCCTTCAGAACAACTTCGACATCCATTTCAGCCCCGGAACCTATAGAGTCCCTAAGAACCCCGAAAATCATTCTACGGTCTCAGTTTCCTTATTTGTTCTAAAACCTTTTATTTTAGTTATTTTTCTTTAATACTTTTAATCGTGACAACTTCCTGCTTTAGCCTTGCACCGCAATTCTAGGACACTGCCTTTTGACTATCAATCCCTGTGGGTTTGACAATCTTTTAAAACTACGCGATACCCTATATGCTTGCAGTATCTATCCGACCAAACACGTAAAGTCGCGATCAGAACCTCATTGGAGATATAACCAAAAGACAGGCTCCAATAAAGGTATAATATCTGATAGGTTAGTACCGGGGTTGCATAACTGAAGATAAGACTTCATGGGGAATACTAATTATGGTTGCAAAAAGGTTGAATAGATAAGCTTCTCAGAAGAGACTGTCACTTACTGCCATAGAAAAACAAGCTTCTTCAAGAGATTGCTACTTGTTGTCGGTTAAAAATTCCAAAGATATGTTGATATCACAACACTGTTAGAGAAATAATTTTGTCTTCAATGAGGATCTTGTAAAAGATTCTTCTTGTGAGACACAGTGCAAAATAAATGCACATTCAAAGATAAGTTTAGAAACCACACCTACTAGGGACCAAAGTTCAATCTAGGGACAAGCTAGAAAGAAACAGTCAAACAAGACTCCAATTGAGGAAAGAACTCAAATGGGGATTTATCTTATCCAAAATATGGAAAAGACAACTGAACCAACCATCATCCACGAGGATAAAACTCTATGGGGAATTCAGAAAGGATGAGCATTTTATGCCTAGGGATGACAACTCAGTCACTTGGGGAGATAAACACCAAAGTGACCCAAGACAGGTAAACACCAGGGTAGCAGAGATGCTAAGATGTTGTGCATATGAGAATGCGTGTATGCCATGCTTATGCTTATGCTGACAAAACAGACAAAAGGGAAGTGAGACTGGAGATGAAATAAACATCTCGACAAAGGATACCCAGCCAAACTCGTCAGATTAGGCCATTACTGGGGATGAACTTGCAGAATCAGTGGTTCTACTTCAAGATTACAAACTTCTCTGGGGAAAAAAAAGTGATCCACTTGGGGTATAACATCATGACATCACTAGGATTGCCATCATGAGCTTGATTTCTTCATTGGAGGGAAGTCCGTGGAGAATTGCCAAGATTTAGCTGGAGAGACAGCTTACTGGGAAGCTAGTAACAGACGTCATCTACCCCAGAGTACATGGTCTATCAGAAGAAAGTACCAAGAGGATTTTACAGAAGAATCGACATATAAGAGGCCTTAATATCTTCAAACTCTTGGAGAGATTCATCAATTTCGACATGACTGCCCCTGTTTAACTGCGTTTACAACAAGGTCCTTGAACTTGTGCTTCAGATTGGTTAATTCGTGAAGGAGGTACCCCAACCCAATTGACCTTTTAGAGATTTACCGAATCTCGACCTGATTGCCCCTGATTAACGGTATTCACGATACAAGGTCCTAAGACTATGGTAGAAACAACTGGGGAACAACTTGCCTCTGTTGGAGTCTAAACTGGTCATAAGATGACCTCAATAAGGCTTGCCCCAATATCCTAAATTTGAAGAGTTTTGCCCCTGATTCAATGACTCCTGGAATGGTGGAATGGAAGATCCTTCCGCTTGGTTGCCCCTGACTGAGCTTCCTTTATCAAGTCAAATTCCCTAGCTGGCTGCGTTTGTTGGGATTTCTTTGATATTGAATTATTTTGCTAACAAGTATTTGTTCATTAAAAATTGGCAATTTCAATGCAAAATTCATGCAAGCTTTTGAAATCAAAGTTTTATTGATGAAACACACACAGTGGAACATAATAAAAAACAAATGTGATCTAGTCATTTACAGAATGACAGGTGAAGTGATCAACACACACACAATTCACAAAGATCATTAGGAGTCAGGTTAATCAACCTTGCTGTAGTATGCTTTCAAAACAACCTTACCTCAATTAGGTCTTTTAAGGGTTGTAACGTGGCCTGGTTCACGGTTTTATGAAATAAAGGATAAAGGCTCAAAGTTTATTTGTCCCACCCCATCTTCGTGATGAACTCCAGTCCTATGCTCAGTTAGCTCAAGCTACACATTTACGTTCCTATAGACTAGGAATGAATTGATGATAGTTGATGATGATTCAGACACCTTGGTAGTCACTACTCCCTTACAACATTTGGTTATCCTTTATTGCTGAGGTTTTGAGATTTTTTCTTGTCTTCACTGAGGTTTTGGGACCTCCTATTTGCTTGATTGATATTATGAGATTCTACTTTGTCTTGATTGTTGTATAAACCTTCTTGTATAAGGCGAAGTTTTGGGCTTCCCATCTTTCTTGGCCTTTGCCTTGAAAGGGACTCAGCTCACCCTTCGATTAAGGATTTGTCAATGATCCTTCCTTATTTATCGCTTCGGGAATAACTTGTGCAACATTTATTCACTTGATTGGAGAGAGCTGACTGATGTCTTGCATGAAGCGCTTGCATTCGATTGCATAACCAAGTTAAACTGAGAACTACCCACCCCGAGGTTGAGATTAAGGGTTTTTTGTGTAAGGAAAGAAACTCCTACTTCTAGGCTCGAAGGGTCAACGAGGGATTATCTTCCTTATTTCTCCAGTGTTTGGGAATTGAAACAATGCCTTACATCCTCGGCAAGGTTTAATTGGCAGCATACCACAACAATCATGAATATGAGGTTTTCATCATCCTCCCCAATCTTTGCTTAAACAAACAGTTTGATAAAGGGAGTGGAACAAGATATATTTTTTTTGCTTTTATGAAAATAACAGTAAATAAGTGAAATGAATGAACTTAATCAAAAGATGCATAAACATTTCATTAATACTGCCAATTTGAAAGTACAATAGCTTATAAGCAAATACAAATTCAAACATGCAAAGGAAATACAACTGAAAATCGCTGAAACAACCAAAGATTGCTAGCTTTAGGGAATCAAATACAGAAAATTAAAGATGAGCTCAATCACAGCCCCCTAATCCATCTCCATCTTGATACATCCTCCACAGCATTCAGTATCCCATGGGCGGGCAAAGATTGATATTAGGCTGAGGGCCATTGAAGGACAAAATATTTATCTCCACCAAATCTCTCACAATATGCTTCAAAGCAAAACAACCTTCTAAATTATGGCCTGGTACACCTTCATGGAATGCACAATGAGCATTGGGATTGTAAGAAGGTGGAAGTGGATCAGGAGGTGGGCCTAATGACCTTGTAGTTATTAATCCTTGTTGCACCGAAAAAAGGATACAACGCTGTATACGTCATAGGAATAGGAGGAATCAGAGGCCTACCACCTTGTCTTTTACCTGGAACATTCTGACGAGAAGCTTGAGTCCGTTGTGGATAAGCATGAGCGTTGGGCGCTCGTTGATAGATTGGTGGTTGGTGAACCGGATGATAAACAGAAGCTCGGTTGTTGAATGTTAGCGTGATGGCGGCCACATAAGGTTGCTGAATAGAATAGACAAGATGCTGAACATAGCACTGCTGTTGCTGCTGACGCTTCCAAGACTGGTTTTTCTTCTCTTTGTTTGTCATCACCACACTGGTATCTCCTTCCTTTTTGAAGGATTTCTTGGCATCGTTGCTCGAACTACCAGCTCCCTTGGTCATTTTCCCACTCTTCAGACCAAGCTCTACTTTAACCCCCACAGCCACAATATCATAAAAATTAGCAGACACACTACTGATCATCCTTTCGTAGAATTCTGGTCTCACTGTGTTGACAAACTAATCAGTTAACTCCTTTTTAGATAAAGGCGGCTCTACCTGTGAAGTCAGTTCTCTCCATCTCTGTGCATACTCTTTGAAAGATTCAGTATTGCTCTGTGACATACTCAGTAGTTGTCTAAAATCTGGCACCAGGTCCATGTTATATTTGTAATGCTTTACAAAAGCATCAGATACGTCTTGAAAACATTGGATCCTAGATTGGTCCAAAGTCAAATACCACTTTGCAGCAGCCCCTTTCAAACTATCTTGGAAGCAGTGGATCATCAACTTGTCATTATCCATAAATGCAGCCATTCGTCGGTAATACATGACCAAATGCGACTTAGGACAGGTCACACCAGAGTATAGGTCAAAATTGGGTAGCTTGAACTTGGGTGGAATTACCAAGCCTGAGACTAAGCACATGTCTTTAGCATTAGTACTAAATACATTGCTCCATTCCATTGCTTTCAATTTCCTCTGAATTGTCTCTACACTTTCCTTCAGCCTTTCATGTTGATCATCTCCTTCTTCGGACATATTAACGTAATCATAAACCGGATGTGGGTTCTGAAAAACTGGGTGCACCTGAGCTTGCACTGTTGCTGGTGCGAAGGTAGGAATAGTTTGATGAGCTTCATTAACCAAAGGAACAGTTTGTTGAGTTGATGTGACGACCGGAGTACGTATAAAATCAAAAGGCATGCCCAAAGTAGGGTTCATAGTAGGAACAACAGGAGGTTCCACAGTCGTAGTGATGATCTCAGAGACCACAGTGGCCTGTGTGTCCATCTTTGCTCTCATGATGTTAATAGCCTCTAGAATCTACCCCATTCCCCTGTGGAGCTCACTCAATTCGTTGTTAACTCTATCCATTTCATAGTATTGTTCAGACATCCTTTGTCGAGCTTGGGCTCGTGTGTTGTAGTTGTGTCGGGAATTCAGTGTGACGATTCTGAAGGGAATACAGTGACATGAGATAAGACAGAGAAGAAATGCACATGCTATGACATGATGAAAATGAGATGCTATTGCAAGCCAAATGGTTTCAAGGAACTCAAAGGGAAATTGCAAATATTCTTTTTTTTTTAAAGCTGAAGAGTTTTGCCTTAAAAACCATGATCTTTATTGATTTCTGCAAAGTAAAGGACATCTGAGTTCTTTGAAACCAAAGGGCTATCATGAATGTATAAACGTATGTGCAAACACACATATCCAGATATTCACAAATATGCACAAACACACAAGAGAGGGTTTAGGTTTGAAGATCACGAGCATAGAGCCATGGCCTACCCATCCCAAAAGGTGTGTAATACGGGTTTTCTTCTGCAGAATAGGGTTCTAAAAAGTTCCCAGAGTCGACAACCCATCTTTTGGATTTTATCGACTTCCCAAATGACTCGGTAATCAATAAAATTCTCAAGAGAATCTCGTCTGAGTGTAGTATCGCGTGACAACCATTTCAGAAATAGACTCCCTCATGGTCACGACACTACATCCTAAAAAGGCTTAAGTGGGGTTTGGAAATAACTACGGTTCTCAGTATCGATGGCTCCTACGTTGAGAGTAGCACGTTTTCACGAATAGACTCGCTCAACATGACTAAACTCCCAAGAGGGCCTAAACTGAGTGATGGTGTCTCAAGTCAATTTTTTCAGGAATCAACTCCCTCAAAGCCTCGTTGAATATACCATCGTCCTATCATAAGTGCTCTCAAGTCCGGGTTAGGACTTATATCACCACTCAATAGTAGCACCCTGCACACAGAAGATCCCAAGCAAAACAGGTATACAGATATATACAGATATGTACAAGTATAGCAATCAAACATAAATAACATAAATAAAACAAGGTGGGCTTAACCCTCAAAAATCAGTCCCCAGTGAAGTCGCCATTTTCTGTTGCGGTGAGAATCGGATAACAAGCTATTAATTAACTTGCATCGCAAAACTTTGAAATTCACCACCGACTTTGATTTATCCAAAGGAAAGGTTCAAGATCGAGAAAAACCTAAAGGGGGGAGATCTAAGGTTCGGGGGTTGGTTATACTAAGGGAAGGTATTAGTACCCTAAGTATCCGTAGTACTCTACAGGAACCTCTTGTTTAGTTTGTGTTATGTTATGTTTGCTTGCTAAGAATATCTATGCTAAAGGTAAAGACCTAAAGGATATGTACACTAAGTTTGCTCGCCAAGACATTGCATCTTGTGCCTACGTATCTGACTAAAGAATCAGAGCAACCGTAGTTCACCTAACTAAGGGATGAAGGAGGAACCATTGACTATGGCCAAAGTTCTAAGGGGAAATGAGTGTGGGCTCATTTTAGAGTTCACGATAACTCTCTAAATCTAAGTTATAGGGGAAAAGTGAGTTCTCATGATGGTGAGAATCACATAGAGTTCAAAACTCTAACCTATTGCTAAGTTGTGATGGAAATGGCTCTCATGAGGCCAAGGGAAAGGATCCTATGACTATGAGGTCAAGGAAAAGATGATGAGCTATCTATGACTTTGAGGTCAATAGAGAGACTTTTCCTTTGGAAGGAGGGGAAGGCAACCTCTTGTAAACAAGAATGTTACAAGGGAGGATTGAAATTGCATGAATAAAAATGAGTGTAAGAACTCAAAGGGATGTACAACAACTAAGCATGGTCAAACAAAGGTATGATTCAACATTCATGTATGGCATAAGATAGTGAGATAATTCACAACAATTAAGCACATGAGAACACATACATATCATTTTCAAACAAGACCCTAGTAGAATGAACTTATTCAAGGCTAATAAACCCTCTCAAAATATGCCTCTCAAGAATCTAGAACAAATCTAAGAGTCTCACAAAAATCTCAAGAACTTAGTGACTTTTCAAAAGGAATTCCAAGACTAAATAAAATAAAAATACACATGTTTTTGTGAATTTAGAAATTAATGTAAAGTAAAAAAAAACTAACTAAGGAAAATTAAATTAAACACTAAAGAGTGTTCATGAAAATATTTTTAGTATTTTTAAATAAAAGAAACTATTTTTAGTAATTAAAATTGAAAAAAGAAAAAGAAAGAAATAAAGAAAATAAATAAAACACTAAATAATCTAAAGGAGGGTGTATTGGCAATTGTACATGAGCTGAGACTAAGTGTTAGGCGCAATGGGCCTTGGCAGAGGGGGTGTTAAAATCAATTCTGGCCCTAGTACAAATAACATGGAGGATAATAAAAAAAAATGTGAAAATAACAAAAGGTGGTCTGGGGCGAGGGGTGCAGTTAGCGAATTTGCGCAAAGGCCCATATCCAAAAAGAGCACACATCAGCCAAAAAATGAAAAATAATGTGACCGGGTGTACAAAATCATGTGAACCTAACAATCAATCGGGCACTTGTTTTTAAGTAACAAAGCGACAAAATAGTTTCATGACCACTCACACGCCGCCACAACTTCTTCTATTTCATGCATCACGCAACGATAAACCTAAACCATCGTGAAAGAAACAGACCCAGCCATGGCAAACACTTACCTTGTTCAACCATTTTCGCGTTCATTTTTCAACCAAAATCTATGAAATAAAATATCAATCCGTAGGGCTCACGGAGTAGCATAACACCGAACCCTAAACAAATCAAAACAGCAGTTTAAACGTGGAGAAAATGGACATGAAAGTCATGTGTTCAAACTGGCATAAGCTAACCGAACAAAGATACATAATGCAACTCAAACTATCCATTCATATTATCATTTAAAACTAACTCAGATGCATAGTATGGAAACATGGTATCATTCAGAAATGGTTATACATTTAACAGGAAAGCATAGAGACAATGGTAGAAGCTTACCAAGTGGAGTCAAGTCCACTGCTCCTTCAAGCTTTAGGGCTTTGGACTTCAACCAGAGGCACCCTCTCCTTTGGCTGATGACTGCTCACGATTTTCTTCTTTGGTTGTGGACAGTGTGGTTCTGATATGGATGATGTTGTGTTATTGTTTTTATTTGAGGTGATTTGTTGTTGGTATAATGGAGATGTTATGATGTTTTTTGATGTCGATCTGAGGAGGAAGAAAGAGAAAGGGTTGTGGATGGTGTGTTCTGTTGTCGAACAAAGGAGAGTGGACTGAATTCTTTCCTTCCCCTTAAGACAAAGAAGGCTTCTTTAAAAAAGAGAGAGAGGGAGATGCGAGTTTAGAGTTCTGGCCGCCCCCCTCTAGGGTTTTCCCACTTATCCTTAAATATAATGAGTTTCCTTGTGAAAAACCAGTTACTGAGGTAAAAAACCAAAGTTAAAGCTTGTGTGATTTGGAAAAAATGGGAGGGAAAGTAGGTTAGTACGAGCTAGGTTGATGGTGGATGTTTGTCTCCTTGTGTGGTGCTCAGAATGTGCAGCATGAAGCAGGGTAAGATCAGAATCCTTGCTGCACAAGTTGGCATGTTTTCCTCTTTTGTGAAAGGTTAAAAGTTGCACCTAAAGCATGTCATGTATGCTACTCTTGTTTTGGAAAATTATAGGATCATATGGCATCTTATGCGTGTGAAACTTACTGATCCGAGTTGCTGCATGACAAACTTAGTGAACACATAGAATTTGTGACAAAGAATGCATGTTGGCATCATCCCATGAAGCTCACTTTACATGTCCATAGCTCATTCGATTTTGCACCAAATTTGGAGATTCTTGGCTCGTTGCAAAGCTCATGTATCATAGAGCATCAAATAGAAATGAACCTTAGAAATTAATGAAAAGACCTCTTAAAAACCTGTCCAAAAATGTCACTTAGGGGTTAACTTAGAAAATCTTAAGTCATGGGAAATGGCATAATTGTGACACTAACTTTGGAGCCTTGTAACTTGGTGAGCACTTGTCCAATTTGTGAGATTTTTGGTTATATGGAAAGTAGGCATTTGATAGAGCAAAGTTCATGTGGAAAGTGACTTGAGATGAGGTTTGTAACTATGAGATAAAATGCCATGAAATCATGTGAAACATGTTGTCCAAGAAACTTAGAAAAATTTCTAAGTTATGAAACTTTTCCAATTTGAAACATCAAACTTTGAAGCATTATAACTTGAGATTGGTTTATCCAAATGAGGAGTTCTACACATGCTTGGAAAGCTTGAAGAAAAAAGAACAACTTTCATGTTCAAAGATTTTTGGTTTGGGGCTTGTAACTAAGTGGAAAATAGCCATGAAGTAGTGTTCAAAATTGGAGCAAAATGCTGAAATTTTCACCAAGTCCCTAAGGCATATTATGTTCCAAGTCTCATAACTTAAAAACCATGCATTTTCTGAAGAGAGGTCCTCTAATATGTTTTGAAGATCATGGAAAGAGCTTCCATTTGAGCTTTGAGTCACTCAATTTGGATGTGTGGTTTGAAAGTTAGAACTGTTTCAATTTTGGCACAAGTAGTGAAATTTCCATGTTTGAAAAGTTTCATGAACCAAACATTGCCTTCTTTGCAAGAAATCTCTCAAAACTTGATTTCTCATGCCCTAACTCAACAATTAGACATGTCATGATGGATTAAGGACTTGAACGCTTCATCTTGGATCAAAATCTCAAAAGTCACAATCTCAGTCAAAACCTAATCTTCCTCAGAACACAACTGAATGATCCTTGATGATCTTGCCTCTCCAATCTCTTTCAATGCCCATGGATTGCCTTTAAGGATGTCTAGTATCATGTAGAATCATGTCCCCAAAGCATATGAACATACCTTGATCAATCAACGAAAGTACTGGCTAACTTGTCTTGACAAAACCCTAGTTTAGGGTGTGGTGAACTTGTGGCTCAAGATACTTATGATGATTAGTTGTATGGAGCCAAAGAGTGTCTTAGAAGACCTTGAATCATGTGAGAGCTTGGATTGGGAGACTTTGCCCTCCTCTTTGTGTAAACCCTGGCTTTCACAAAAGAAATAATCTTGCAAGATGAAGTGATTAGTTGACAATGCACAGATGATTGAATCCTAAATGTCAAAGCAAGATATATTAACATCTAAGGGGTAAAATTTGGGGTACAACACTATCCACCAACCATCAATTCCACCAACCATATTGATTTCAGTGATCATAACAATGAATTGCTCATCAGTCAGGTTAACCTGTGCATTAGAGCCAACAGGTTTAGCCCTGCTCTTACATCTCTTAGCCGTATGACCCAGTTTTCCACAATTAAAGCAAGTGAAAACTGGAGCATCATTTCTTTGAGTTGGTGGTTTCTGTCTAGCAATCGGAGCATAAGGGCCCCTTGAGGGATTCCTATTCTTAATTCGGTTCACAGCATTGCGGTTCTGATTCTTTAATGGTTTACCCGTAAGCTTCAAAATCGCACTGAATCTCTTTTTGTTGTTAGAAACAACTAAGACTTCATCCTTCTGATCTTTTCTTCTAGATTCCTCTTCAATTCGGAGGTGAGTGATCATACTCTCAATTGAAAACTCTTTTGTTTTATGTCGAAGCACATTTTTGAAATCTTTCCAACCAGGGGGCAGTTTGTCCATTATCACAGCAATCTGAAATTGTTCATCGAGGGGCATACCTTTAGTTATGATTTCATGAGCAAACTTTAGAATTTTGTGGCTTTGAGCTTCCACAGACTTTTCATCCACCATCTTATAATTCAGGTAGCGGCTGACATCATATTTCATTGCACCTGTTTCTTCAGTATCATATTTCTTCTGCAGAGCTTCCCATACATGTTTAGCAGTGTTACAATTACTGTAGTAATCATACAGATCATCAGCAAGGCTGTTCAAATTATGGTTTTTGTAAAGATAATCATTATCTTTCCAGATGACAATCTCTTTCCGGAGCTGTAAATCATCTGCCTTAGTCTTAGCAGAAGAGTCTGATTCAGACGAGTTGAGAGTCCCGTCTGAATCCACAGTTGTCTTACCATTAGTTTGTTCAGTTGATCCAGAAGAAGCAACAAGGATATCCTCAATCAGAACGTGGGAAACCATCTTCAAAGTTATGAAAAATTTCATCTTAGCTTACCAACGTTTGAAGTGAAAACCCTCAAACTTAAATGGTTTGTCATAGATAAAAGCGGTCGCAGTAGTACCGATAATTTCCTCAGTAGCCATGGAAGTTACAAAAATAAATCTTAAAATTTTTGTTTTTCGGTTATGAAAAAATTGCCACAATGAAATTATCGGGACGAGCCGCGTACTAGGTCGCTTTCTTTAAGACGTTTCATCGTACTGCCAAAATTATGCAATGCAGTCACGTTTTGATGACGTCTCCAGGATAAAGTAGCCTGTTCAAAAGTAAGATTATCAATTGCACTGTAATAAATCGTTCATAGAGATACACCTTCATATGGTGTTTAAACCACTCGTAAATCAAAAATAAAAAAATTAGATGAAGAGAATGAGAAGGCGAAGAGAGACCGACTCAATCAAAAGAATCGTTATGCACTTGGTCAGCAAGGAAACATGGAGACTTGGTTGGTAAACCGTTAATTAATATTAAATAATTTTTCGGGTTCCAAAAAAATGGATCAAGCCCGAGACGCACATGTTTTGTTTTATGGTGGCGTGTTCTCACCCAACCATAAAATTGGGTACCCCTTGGGGCCCAACCCAATTTGTCCACTTGCAATATATAAACACTACTAAAGTGTGTTCTCCCTCCTATGTGGGACTTTAATGAACCTTTTCAAATTCACCAACACACTAGCTCATACTTGTACTCATTTATTGCCAACTTAATACCATTAACTTCTTCCAAGTCCCCACTCCAAGTTATCATCACTTCAAGCATTCTAACATAACCACAAAGAAATCAGTTATGTCACTCACCGAACTTACAAACAATGGCGAGCTTCCAAACAATGTTACCTTTCTTCAATCAGCAATTATAATATGTGGTTTTGACATGGTGTGATGGTGATCTGAAAAGTGACTGAAGGCAAATAAGCTACATCTATCTTTAAAAAGAATCAACTTCTAAGCATGAAAATAAAAAGTAAGAAAAGCAAAAATAATATTTCATTAGAACAAAATCATACATATTTAAAGAGATACCACATGATGTTTATCATTTAAACATAACAGGTTGACAATGACAACAACAAAACAATGTTCAAACATCAACAGGTCGATAAAAGGATGGACAAGAAATCATAACAGATCAATATGTAAATCAATTTTTTGATGTTTAATCTAATGTCGTACACGAATCAAAAGTGATTTAATAAAATATAGTATATGGAAGAGACACTCGAATCGTATCCCAAGGGCTCTGAGTTAGATTAATCGATAGAAACGAAAAAGGAGAGGGTTTCAAGGTTTCACATTAAACCTTGACTTCAACATAAAACTTTTAGCTTTTCCTCTTTGCTTTCAAACTCATATTAAAATGCGTCAATCGGATACTCGTAGCTCAAGTTATGCTCTGCACATTGCGAAAGTGTAAAATTATGGCTTATTCAAAAAATAAGTAACGAAAATAAAATAAAAGTAAAATTAAACTAAACTTATAAAACATACTAAAATTAATAAAAATAACAAGAGAAACTATAGAATTATCGTAGCACAAATTAAAAGAGGATGCATCAAAATGCACTGATGAACGTTAGCAGAATATTGTTCAAATATCAAAGAAATCAAAGATGTGCAAAAAGTTTGGAGCTTTCACACTTAAAGCTCGAATCTATGGTATGAAACCAGTAACCGAATATAATGTCATACCCTAATTTTTACCTCTAATATCCCACCTTCATTTGCATCATTTGCATAGCATCAATTACTTTTTGTGTGTGTTTTATGCATTGCTAACTCCATGGAAATACAAAAATATGTCTTGCTTGCTTTGTTTACAAGTTAGGGTTTTGTATTAAGAAGTTCAAGTGGTTGATCAATCAAGGTTTAATGTGATCCTCAACATTTCAAGTTCCTCTACTCATTCATGGTGATCAAGAGTTTCCCTTCATCAATAATCAAGTTTGAGTTTGCATCAATTCAAGGTCATCAAGTTCCAATTCATTATGTGCTCCAAATTAGGGTTTTTGTCAAAGTCAGCTTGATGTTGAGTTTTTGACCAAAACATGATCTCATGGCTTGGAACATGATTCAAGAGTTTCAAATACATCTTTGTGGTCCATTCATATGATTCAAATGGCTCAAGAAGTTTGATCTATTGATAGTTGAAGAATTTTGATTCAATTGCTAAAAAGTCAACCAATGCTTAAAGTCAAAGTTTGACTTTTGACATTTTTGGTCAACTATGGATTTATCAAGTCAAGAATCAAGGAAGGGTGGAAGATGATTGATTTTGATCAAGTTAAATCAAGAAAATCAAGGAAAAGGTCAAAGTTGTCAAAATTAGGGTTTTGGGAATTTCCCTAAGTACCAAAAATTCATGTTTAAATGACCAACTTCCCAAGGCCATGGTGTTTGATCCAAGTATCCAATTGAAACACTTGAGGGCTGCAATTAAAGATAATGTTTGATACTACAAGTTGATGAAAATTTGAAGCCAAAATCTTTCTTGAATTGGAAGAAATTGATGGTGAAAGTTGAGGTTTCAAGTTGTTGCAAGATTCAAACACTTAGAAATTTTTATAAGTTTTCACCTTTCCAAGTGCATGACTTTATAGCCAAATTGTGAACAACCTAAGCAACCATTCTTGATGCTTGAGGGGTGCATTTAAAGAGCATACTTTCTACTCCATCATGGTGTAAAATTTGATCCAAAAAGCTTTTTCCAATTGAGAGCAACGAGAGGTTAAAGTTAAGGTTTCACATTGTGGAGAAGTGCAAGATGATTCAGAATTTCACTAAGTATTGAGGTCAGTTTGTGTGGTACGATTTTGGATCCACTTCTGAATACTTTCCAAGCCTTTCCTCAACTTGTTGTCAACACAAAACACGTTCCTTTACATGATAGCTTCATAATGATACCATTTTTTTTGCAAGTTTGACCCTTACAATGAGGACAAAAACCTGCTCCAACTGCTGCACCTGATCTACATTCTTGGCATTATGTGAAAAAGTGATTTTGATAAAAACTTGTTCAACAAGTTGTGAGATGGTTTCATATGAGTTCAGATGCAAATAACAAGTTATCCAACCCTAAAAGGAGGGCTCAAAATGTCCATCCAAGCCTAACCCGAGCCATAGCATATGGTAACTCATTTTGCCATTTTTGTTCAAATTGATCCAATGAGCAAACTCCCAAGCCTTTGTATCTGATCAAACCTTGTTCCTAACCTAAATCAAACCTCTTCATAAGCAAGCTTGACCTCATTATCTTAGCATCCATCATTAAGCACAAAAACCACATTGAGTCAAAAAAAAAAAAACTCCATTGCATCATTTTTCAAATCTCACTTTCCTTCCAATTTCTCTTCATAAACACTTTCCACAAACCACATAAGACATTCAAAATGCATTATTAATCATTTTTGTTCATCAAACCACAATATTCAAATTCATCTTCTTCAACCTGCAACTTGGTTTGGGTGGCGCGTTTCAGAAGGATTCAAGTGATTAGAAGCATACCATTACATTCCTGGGGACTCAAGGAAGCTCACTGCTTCATTATTTCTTTATTGGAAGTCCTTTTGAAGGGGCAGCGGACTCACTCCATTAGGTACATTTCTCACTTGTTGAACTGTACTTTGCAAGCATCATTTTGGTTCATTCTTGTCACACTCATGTTCGTTTTGATGTTGTGGTTGAAAGCCCCATGAAAATGGGCATTGATTGTTGATGTATGTGATTTAATTTTATTTTGAAGTTTTAGGGTTTCTCTGGGTTTTGATCAAATTCATGAGTTAGAGCCAAAATAAATGTAAACTAGCACCTTAGTTGTATTCCTTGTGAAATTCTGAGCAAAATGGTATACTTACATGCCTTGTTTGATGTGTGTTCGATGAAATCATAAATTTGAATTTTTGAGTTGTCTTGAGGTTGAAGACGATCCTTCTGCGCGCCATTTTCACATTTTAAATGCTTGTTTAATATTTATTCATTTTAGTTGAACATAGTGAGAGGCCAGAAGGCCTTGGCGCATTGGTTGCTTGGTTTTGTTTGAATCATCAGGTCTTGGGTTCAACATCCATAAACCTCTTTTTACCACTTTGTCACTCTTTTTCTTTATTTTCTCTTCTTTTTCATTTTTTTTATTTTCTTTCCTTTTTCTTCTTTTATTTCTTTTATTTATTTTATTTCTCTTCATGTTTATTCTATTTTTATTTAAGGACCTAATATTTAAATATCAAAAATATTTTATTTTATTAGTTTTATTTTGTCATTATTATTTTATGATCATATGTTTTCTTAATAACTTCCTATTGCTTCCTATTGTTAAGTTCATTCTTGATTCTTCAATACCATGTCCTATGATTAATGTCTAGTTGATTTTATGCCTTGATAAATGTTTTTTTTCTTGATTTATGAGTCTATTCTTGAGACATGAATGCTTGCATAATTAATGTGTTGATGATTGGTTGACCTTTGGCCATGTCTTAGGGTTGAATCTCTTGATGGATTATGATCACGTTATTTGATGTTTGGGATTTCATTATTTATTGTTTGCTTCTCTTGGTGCTAGGCTTCTTGATATGTTTTAGTTGATTTAGGGTTTGATTCAAAATGAATGATTATGTGTGATTCAAAACCCTAATGACTTGAGTTCTTGCTTGAGTATAAACATTTGTCATGTATTGATGCTTTGCTTTGAGACTTAAAGAGATGCTTTAGGATGATGATTCCTAATACATGAACCTTTCATGATACACTTGAGATATTTAATCTTGATGCATGCTTAGGGTTTCAATTTAAAGTTACTTGAGATACGTTTTAACTTGTGATTTTGTGTTGATTGTTGAATCATTTCCAAATGTCTTGATGTTTACCTTATCATGTCTCTTGTATAGTTTGGTAGCTTATATGCTTATGTGATTCATGCTTGGATGCTTCTTATTGAGTGTTCTCTTACCATGATATCTTTTGCTCCTATGTTTTGATTCTAATCCACAACATGGCATGTGTTTTCTTTTGCTTATATTCTTACTTGTGACTAAGACTTGCCTTGTGTTTGAGCATCTTCTCCCATTTAAGTCCATGATTTGTACTTGAGTTGTGATTTGCTTATGAGCCTTTGTTTTGATATTTGAGACTTATCTTGTGTTTCTTGGTCCTTGCTTAGCTCTTGCTTTTTGCTTGTCTTTAAATCCAAGGGAAAGGGATTATGGTTGACTTATTGTCATGTGCATGTCCATAGTATGTCTTATTGCATCCTTCACCCATCACTTACTTCATGTTTACCCTTAGGTTCCCATTTTCTAACTTGAACCTCTTTTCCATAAAAAACCTTGACTTAGGTCATTGCATTTTCAAAAATTTCTTTTATAAATGCTTCAAGACACCTTAAGCATATCAAAATCTTTTCATCAGACTAAAAAACACAAAACTCATTCAAAGACTTTTTCCATTTGGCTTTTTCTTTTAAAACCTTTTTCTAAAAAAGGATTAGACACGAGTCATCTCTATTGTTGAGATATAATTCTCCTACCCCATAACATTGTTGAGAATGATGTTGATTATTTTCCACTCGAGAGATCTATGAGGCATACTTGTTGATTCTATATCCAAGTTGGAGCCCTTCTCTCACTGTGATGCAAAGATCCATCTTCCACATGTTTGTGGAGGATTAGTTGAGTATTCTCCTTAAGATGACAACTTGTCTCTTCTTCATTAAAATCAACCAAAACAAACCCTTTTGTAATTGTACCCCGAACTACGAGGTTTTGATCCTTTATTGGTACGTAGGCACAAGACTTCATGTCTTTCCAAATAAAAAAATAATAAAAAAACACTTCTTTCCCCATCTCGCAAATCTTTTTCAGCAAAGACTTTTAACCAAACACAAATATTTCAAGAGGTTCCTATAGGATACTATAGATGCTTAGGATGCTAGTACCTTCCCTTCGCATAATCAAACCCCGTACCTTTGATCTCTTTATTGCTCAGCTCTTAGCCTTGCTTTCTGCTTTGCATGTTTATTGTGGGTTTATTCGATATTTTCCCCTTCCCTCGAAAAAATAAAAGTTCGATGGTGACATCTTGTTTTGCGAGTCAAGTTAGTCAATAACTTGATCTCCGATTCTTCACCGCGACAGAAATGGTGACTTCACTAGGGACATCCCCAAGAGGGTTAAACCTAACTTGTTTTATTTGTGTTATTATTATTGTTTGTTGTTTTTTTGGGTATTTTGTTGATCTATGCGTGGTAAGATAAGTCCTAACCCAGACTTGAGTGCAGAATAAGATAGGATGGTGGTATAATCAAAATTTACATTTCTGAAGTAATCTTAAACATGAGTAACATATGATATAACCCCACTCAGTGGAGACCCCTTTGATGGTAGTATTTGTCGTTGCGATTAGTTTTAATGGCATTATTACTTTCAACCTAGGAGTCTGAGAAGCTAAGGACCTTAAAACCCTATAACCCCTCTTGGCCTTTTTAGGATGTAGTGCAGTGATTATCCAGGTGTAGACCTGAGGTAAGTGATACGTGATACTACATTTAGGCGAGTTTCTCTTGAGAATATTATTGGCCCGCGCAAGTAGTTGTGCAAGCCGGTAATATCCGAAAGATGAATCGATGACTCTGGGAACCTTTTAAAACCTTGTTCTACAGGTACAATAAACCCTTAGTACATACCTTGTGGGATGGTTAGACCCATAGCTCCATGCTCGTGACATCAAACCTTTGAACCTTTTTTCTAACCTGTGGTTGTTGCATAGACATACATTCATTCATTCATGAAAACCCTTTTGGATTGGTTTCAAGGAACTTAGATGTCTTTTCTTTGTAAACATCATAGGTATCATCATCATGGATTTTGGAAGAAGGAACACTAAGAAGTATAGTTTTAAGAATCCTGATTTGACATAGTTGAGAAAGTTAGGATCCATGTTATCTAGTCCTGAGGATTTCATAGGTCGTTATGGAAAGGTTTTGGGTATTCTTAAGACCAAGATTGAAGATGGAGTTCTTGAAACTCTTGTGTAGTTTTATGACCCTCTTTATCATTACTTCACATTCCCTGATTATCAGCTTGTTCCTACTTTAGAGGAGTATTCATATTGGGTTGGTTTGCCAGTATCAGACAAGATGCCTTTCAGTGGTTTAGAGAAGATTCTTGAATCTTCAGTCATTGCAGAAGCCTTTCAATTGGAAACATCTGATGTGAAAGCTAATCTTACTTCCAAAGGGGGAATCCATGGGTTGACTTCTAGATTCTTGATGGGGAAGGCTTTTGTCTTAGCCAAAGCAGATAGTAGGGATGCTTTTGAAGCCATCCTCACATTACTTATCTATGGTCTTATGCTATTTCCAAACATTAACAATTTTGTTGATGTTAATGCTATCCAGATATTTTTGATTGGTAATCCAGTGCCTACTTTACTCTGAGACACTTACCATTCTATTCACCTTAGGACTTCTAAGCGTGGTTGAGCCATCACATGTTGTACACCTTTGTTATACAAGTGGTTTAATTCATACTTGCCTCGATCCAGACTCTTCATGGAGAATCCATATAAGCTTAGGTGGTCTCAAAGGCTTATGTCTCTTACTCAGGCAAATTTGACTTGGTATAACCCGACTTATGATATTGGAGTGATCAATGACAGTTGTGGGGAATTCCCTAATGTACCTATTCTTGGTATACAAGGGGGAATTAATTACAATCCTATTCTTGCAAAACATTAGTCTGGATATCCTATGAAGGACAAGCCTCGCAACATTCTGGTGGTAGGTTTCTTTTACCTTAATGAAGAAGGGAATTTAGATTTGAAGGATAAGGTTGTGCGTGCTTGGCGCAATATTCATAGGAAGAGTAAAGATCAGTTGGAAAAGAAGAATTGTGTTATTTTTGAGCCCTACACTCAGTGGGTGTGTGCTAGAGCTCATGAACTCAAAATGTCTTGGAAGGTCTTTCTATAGAGAATTTCTTATCCCTATTTATGAAATGGGCATTGAAGGAAGGGGACGAAATAAAATATCCAAATCTAGTGGAGATCGGAAAAGAAATTGTGAAAAATGTCAAGGGGTTCCACTAGCCATGAAGACATTAGGAAGTTCCTTGTTTTCAAAACTTGATTCAGATAAGTGGATACTTGTAAGAGACTCTGAGATATGGAACTTAAATCATAGGAAATATGATATTTTGTCTTCTTTGAAGTTAAGCTACAATCAAATGCCATCCTATTTGAGGCAATGTTTTACTTATTTTTCCTTCAATAGTTTTGAAATTATTATTCGTTGGATATCACTTGGATTAGTTCAATTCCAGATCGTAGGAGAAAAGCTAGAGAATGTAGCTAGGCAATATATTAATGAGTTAAATTCAAGATCATTTATTCACGATTTTGAAGACTATGGCTACTATTGCAAGTTTAAGGTACATGATTTGGTGCATGATTTTGTACTATATGTTGTAAAAGAGGGCTTTGCAGTGATTGGCATGCACACTCAAAGTATATCTAATCAAGCAAGACATTTATCGATCGTTGACGATAATTCATGTGGCCGTGTTTTATATTCAAAGTCTAGGAGCGTAAGAACTATATTATTTCCCATGGAAGGGGTAGGTCTTGCTGATGAAACTCTATTATATTCACTGGTATCAAGATACAAATACTTAAGGTATTTGGATTTAAGTGATTCTTCATTTGAGTTCCTACCTAATTCAATTGCTAAATTGGAGCACCTTCAAGTTCTTGATCTTTCTGGTAACTGCAAAATAAAATATCTTCATCCTTTTATATGGAAACTCCAAAATTTGTAAGGTTTGGCACTCGGTGGATGTACAAAACATGAAACACTTCCTAAAAGATTAGGGAAGATGATCAGTCAGCGACAACTGATTATAACAAGTAACAATTTGACATGTCAGAGAACGAATTTTCCAGCTTAAACCATCTTGGAATTTTGGGTTTTCATAATTGTCAGAATTTGAAATATTTGTTCAAATACAACCAACTCGCGTCCCTCGAAATGTTTGTTATATCATGTGGGGTCTTGGAGTTACATCTTGGTATATTCCCAAATTTACACACTCTGTATATTAGTGACAGTAATAAATTAAACTTGTCGGCCTACAGCAAAAGACCTGTCCAAACATTAAAGATGAAATATCTACATCTAGGGGGTTTTCCCAAGCTATCCACATTACCTGATTGGATCGCAAGTGCCAAAGACACTCTGTAGACCTTGATAATTGTCAATTGTCCCAATCTAAAGAAGCTTCCTAACTGGCTAGTAACTATGTCGCATCTTAAGAGGCTCTATATCAGTGAATGTCCTATTCTTCAGAGGATTATGCTTCTAGGACACATGTTTCACCTCGCCGCCCTTGAAGAATTGCGCATTGATGGTTGTCCTGATTCTCTACCAGAGCATTAAGCTTTTCCATACCAGCACGAAGGGTTGTGACCTCTTCACAGAGTTCACGATTCTCTTGTTCTAAGTGATCCATCTTTCTTTGAGAATTAGCCCGAGTGTTGTATTGGTGCGACAACTTGACTTCTGAGAATACCAAGAGAAAAGCAATAAGACACCTGTGAAACTCTAAAAAGCAAGACCAGATGGAGAATAATGCATGAAATGCAATGCAAATGCTTTCTTTCAGTTTTTAAGGAACTTTAAGATAAAGCAAACATCATAGAGAATAACACTTGAAATACTAAAAATCTCATTTTATTAATAATTGGAAAGAGTTACACTTGGAAATACAAGTTACAAAGGATCAAAACACAATAAGTAAAAGCTAGATCATAGGAATCACATATGAGGAAGCTTCAACTCCAAGTTGAAACTTCCTTCTGAGTCTCTTGATCTCTCTCTCATAAGTGCCCTTCATGGTGGCCTTCTCCTACACAAGCTGGTCCACAATATCGTTCCAGGCACCTAAAGTAGGAGGATGAGATGATGAAGTACTAGAGGAAAATAAATCCTCTCTCTGTCTCTTCACAGCATGTTGCTCAAGCAACTCTATCAATTCACCTTTCTCCTTCATCTGCTTCTGTAGCTCTATCTTCTCAAGGTTTGAAGTCTGGAATTTGGCTTCCCACATATCTTTCTCTTGCTTCATCTTGTCTAAGGCATCTTGAAGCTCTCTCACATCATCAATAGGAATGGTGAGTGGTGTGGCAACCACTATAGACATGGGTTTTTCAAACGCATAAGTCATCTTAAGCTCCTTTGTTCTCTCCTTCATCCAAAGAGTATATAGCTCCAAAGCTACACAATTTGGTTTCCCAAGGTCTCCTTTTCCTTTCCTATGAATGTTACGCCAAGAATGAGCCATTCTCTCTTTCAAACCATGAGTATCTTTTCCTTCTTGGAAAAAACAAACCCTCAAATAGAACATTGTTAGGTTTATCCTTCAAAGCGTATCCAAGCTGACACCTAAACTCGTATTGTAGTTAATTCTACCTTGTGTACCAAGAAGAGGTACATTGGAGAATTACCCACAACTATCAATGATCTTTACATTATCATACACAGAAGAATACCAATTAATATCAGTGTTGGTAAGGGACATAATCCTCTGAGACCACCTCAAACAACCTTTGTTCTCCTTGAAAGCATATGACTGTGACAAGTGCGAAAGAAACCACTTGTAGAGCAAAGGTGCACAGTTGACAATAGTACCATTTCCCTTAGATGTCCTATGGTGGATAGAGAAATAAGTATCGCCAAGTAAAGTCGGAATAGGATTCCCAATCAAGAAGATTTGAATAGCGTTAACATCAACGAAGCTATCAATGTTATGGAACAAGGCCAGTCCATAGATGAGTAAAACCATAATAGCCTCAAAATCCATCATACTACCAGAACTAGCAAAAGTAGAAACGATCTCAATCAGGAACTTAGAAGTCAACCCTTAAATGCCTACCTTAACAGTAAGATCAACGCCTATATCAGATTTCCTCAAATGAATGGCTGCAACAATAACTTGGGACTTGGGAATCTCCTCTAAATCAGTAAAAGGGACTCTGTCAGAAACTGGTATACCCACAAGATAATCGTACTCCTCCAAGGTAGGCAACAAATGATAATCAGGAAAGGTAAAGCACCAGTTGATAGGATCATAGAACTGAACATGAGTATTAAGAATTTCGTCTTCAACATTGGTAGAAAGAATAGACAAAAGTCTTTCATGACGAGATTTGAAGTCCACGGGATCAGTCACAAAGGATGCTAGCTTTCTCAAATCTTTAAGACCAGGAGCTCTGAAACCGTACTTCTGAGTGTTTCTCCTTCCAATGTCCGTAATCTCAATATCTGCGATGTTTGCAAAAAAATACTCTAACTTCCTTGAAGACTAATTGAAATAAGATGTTCATGAAGCATGAGTGCATGATTATGCAACAACCACAAACAAGTTTCAAGGGTTCGGAGTCACGAGCATGGAGCCAAAGGTTAGAACCGCCCACAAGGTACTAGGGGTTAAAAATCACCTGTATAACAAGGTTCTATAAAGGTTCCTAGAGTCGTGATTCCATCTTTTGGATATTACCGGCTTAAATGACTACTCTTCAGCCAATAATATTCTTAAGAGAAACTCATCTGAGTGTAGTATCGTGTAACAACTAATTCAAGTCTACACCTGAATAGTCACCACACTACGTCCTAATAAGGCCAAGACAGGTTAAAGCGTTATAAGGTCCTCAACTTCTCAGGCTCTTAGTTCGAAAGTAAAATGCCTTCACGACTACTTGTTCAACATATTTACCCTCAAGGAGGCCTCCATTGAGCGGGGGATCTCAATTCAGCTTATTAAGGATTAACTCCATGTGAGCCAAACATGACTATACCACCCTCCTATCATAAGTGCTCTCAAGTTCGGGTATAGGACTTATCTCACCACTCAGAGATCACTAAACACCAAAAAAACAAAATAACAAACAACAAATATAATAGAAACACAGATAAACAAGTTAGGATAAACCCACTAGGGACTATTTCCCCAGCAGAGTCGCCACTTTTTTGTAGCGGGAAAATTTGAGATTAAACTATTGATTAACTTAACTCATAATGCAAGAGTCGCCACCACACTTTTGTTTTTTTCAAAGGAATGGGGAAAAGAACGAACAAAACCCAAAGAAGATTTAAAACAAAACTAATAAAAACAGAGACAATGGCAAGGGGTTGGTTATGCAATGGAAAGGTGTTAGCACCCAAATTAATCTATAGTACTCTATAGGAACCTCTTGAAAATATATGTTTAGCTTAAAAAGGGTTGTTTGCAAAAGATGGTGGAGATGAGAAGAGAAATATTTTTTAAGATTTTTGTGTTTGACAAGACTTTCTGAGCCTAGTGCCTACATATCCACAAAGTGCAATGGACGATCAAAACCTCATAGTTCGTGGTAAAAATAACAAAAAATATTTTTTTTATTGATTTTAAATGGTAAGACAAGTTGTCATTTAAAGGAGAACACTCAACTAGTCACCCACAAGTGTATGAAAATGGACCTTTGCATCACTATTGAGAAGGGCTCAAACTTTGATTAAAATCAACAAGTATGCCACTAGCTCTCTCGAGTGGAAAAGAATCAACACTAACCATCACTATGGAGATAGGAGAATTACATCTCAACTATGAAAATGATTCATGTCTAAAACTTAAGAAAAAGTTTAAAAGGAAAAGTGCACAAAGGGCACAAACTGGTTTGAATGAGTTAAGTATTTTTTAAGTCTTTTGAAAATGGTCTTGATATGGTTAAGATTGATTAGTAATTTATTCAAGAAAAGAGTTTTAAAATCACTTGACAAAGTCAAGTTTTATTAGGAAAGTGGTTCAAGTTTGAAAACAAGAAGGTTTTGAAAAAGAGAGAAGATTTTGAAAATTTAAGAAGGGGAGGAGATGAAGAGACTATCCTAAAGCATAAAATAAAAGCTAAGGAAGGAAATATATAAGCAAGATACCAAGCTATCCCATCCTTTGGATTCAAGCAAAAAGAAATCAGATAAGCAGAGAAATAACCAAGCATAAGATAAAGGATAACTTAAGCCAAGGGCAAAGATAAGGTAGCAGAGTCAACTCAGGGTCAAGATACTAGATGGATTCCAAGGTCTCAAGTCACAACTCCAAAGCATAGGGCAAATAACCTAATTCTAAGTCCATAAGTCCATCATCCAAGAAAGGGATAGTAACCAATAGTCCAATGGAAACATTAAGAGTCTTTTAATGGTTTAGCCTTTATTAATGTCTTAAGAAAGAAAAAGAAAGTCCAAGTGGACAAAAGGAAAAGGCATAAACATAAACAATAGCAATATGATATGTAAATGACAATAATAGAGCAATATATATAAGGCGCAAGAAAGTAAATGACTTAAAGATAAAGGTGCATAAAAGTAAATTACATAAAAATAAATGTTAGCACAATATATAGTTAATGTTAGTACAAGTGTTAGAATTAATAATCCGATTCGGTACAAATTTAGCGCTATGTTAAGCAATCCTAGCACAATCTATAAGGAAGATCATACTATGGGAGGCCGGTCAATAACAATTTATGTACCATACATGTTAGAGATATGATAGAGATCATACTCCTAAAACATGTAGCACAAGTCAAAACAAGGTGGACCAAGACTTAAGTCAAGGAAGACTGGTTCATTACATCAATCAATCCTTCATGATAGTTAGGACAAACTTATGCATCAATCAAAAGTACCTCAATTGATCAATGATCAATCAAATGGTAGATTTGAAATGATTAAAGTTCATCAAGCACCAATCAAGATCTCATGAACAAGATGGACTACATATCATCCAATTGATCAAGAAAAAAGGTGAAAAAGAAAAAGAAAGAGATGAAGATAGAAGGAGACAACAAAATAGAAAGCAAACCAAATTGGATCAAGACATTAATCAAGTTATCATCAAAATCAACCATCGATTTTGGTGGATTAGGGTTTTCACCCCATCAAAACCCAAGATCCATTGAGTTTGATGAAACTTATGATCAAATCAACCAAGATCCAAGGCCAACATAAGTCAACATAGGTCAAACAAATATAATATGTAATAAAATGCATCAAAAAGATTTTTTTTTAAATCATTTTTAAAAGGAAAATAAAAGAGAAAATCCATAATGTCCTTCAAATCACCAAATAAATGGCCAAGAAAATTATGGAAGGTTATAAATAAAATAAAAAGCCTATAATAAAATTTTCAGAATTTTTAGAGACATAAAACTATTTTTAAACCAATTAAAATAAAGGAAAAAATAAAAAATAAAAAAATAGCAAATCATAAAATAAAAATCTCCAAAAATAAAAATCAGATGAAGAAAAATAAAAGAGAATTTTAGAAATTATTTTGGGATTGTTTGGAATTAAAATGGATTTAATGTGAATTTTTAAATGAAAATGGTAATAAAAATGAAATAAAAGAAAAGGAAATAAAGAGAAAAAAATGTCAGCCATTAGATCTGGTCAACTCTGATGATGTAAGCGCATCAGAGGGTTTAGATCTTGAGGCACATGGTGGGCCACAATTAAAAGACACACTGGATCACTAAAACACGTGGACCATCAGATCTAAGTGGACTAAAAAAAATATGCGCATCTGAAAGTCCAGATCTGAGGACACACAGTGGGATTTAAGTGAAAAGACACACCATATCTAATTTAAAATAAAAACAAACTCATGCCACCGCTTGCCTCTCCGATCATCTTCTCCGGTGAGATGCTCACCGGAGTTTGCTAAATGGTAACGTTAGGGCACGAAACCATCATCATTGCAACCATTTCATCAAGGCGAATTCAACCTCATACTCCAATTTCATTGATTGAATGGGAGAAGAGAGAATTGTAGAGAAAACACGGGGAAAAGTAAAACACGAAAAATAAAATAAAATGATGAACACAATCAATCAACATCAGATAATTGATGGGAAAACATCAAAGAGTGATGGACTACATCGTGATAACGAGTTTGAGTCCAAAGGAAACTCAGAACTACCTTGTCCAAATGGTGACCGGAGGTAGAGGAAGCTTGATGTGGTTAGAGCACTTCAGTGAGTCTTAGAGGTTGGGAATTGTTGCAAAAGCTTCAGAGGAGGCCAAAGGTGCTAATGGAATCAAGAAATTGAGTTGAAAAAGCCTAGAATTCAAAACACGATAGCTTAATTTTTGAAGAAAATTTGTCAATGGAGCAGAGGTTCTGGAGGCTATTTAAGCTTGAGAATGAAGCAAATATGTTGCTCTACTTATAGGAAGAGAGAATGGATGCAATGCGTGTGAGAAAGATGCAAATTCGTGTGAATTCCATGTGCAAGCAAAGCCTGACCAAACTTGATAATAAAGTCACTCAAAAGGCAGCTAAACATGGCTATTTTAGGTCGTTTTCACTTGATACATATCCCTTAACATGATTAGAGTGCATATCATGTGGTAATTTGGCTTGAAATTGAGAATTAATGAATTCCAAAATTCTGACCATGGTGATATCTTCAGCTTTAAGTAACCATGTTTAACTTAATGAGGCATCTTGTACACGAGGCTTTTTGATTCCATTCTTTTTGCAACTTGTTAACATCATAACAAATATCACAATGTGCCAAAAAATATTGCATTTGGATACTTGTGGAAAAATTTATGGCATGTTGAAGTTGGCACCAAAATCTGGCAATGAGGTCATGAAAAATTCTAAGTCCAAAGTGGCTGAAAATGACCTATAATGTATCAATAAATTCCATGGCCTTCCAAGTACAATCAGCTTTTGACTCTTGAAGCAAACTTGTAGAAGGAATTTCAAAGAGTAAGTAGCAAAAAGCACCAGCCTCTGATGTTGAAAATTGAAGAAGTTATGATTCTTGAAAGTTGGGAAAAAGTCACTTGAAAATAGGTCAAAATTTCATTAAGTCCGCAATTTACCTATAATGTCTTCAAAATTTTGATGATCCTCCAAGCATAATTGGCTCTTGTCATGTAAAGAGAAGTTGAAGTGGATATTGAGAAGAGTCATATACAAAAAAGAAGCATTCAAAAATGTTGAGAATTGAAGGAGTTGTGATCCTTTGAACTTTGACTTTCAATGTTGACTTTTTAGGTCAAACCACTTAGAATTAATTTGTGATCTTGGACTTTTCTTGTATCTCAAGGTACATGGATGATCATATGAACTCAAAATAATATGCTCTTGAATGTCCTTTGATTAAATTGACCAAAGCTTGAGGTAACTTGTTGATGAAGGCATGGAAATAAACACATGAACCTTTGACTTTTCTTGAGGAACAAGCAACAAAACTTGAGATATTCTTGATCAAAATGAGATTGAGTGATGCTTGAGATAAATCACTTTGAGATTAGAGGCCATGACTTGATGAGATAGCCTTTGAATATCAAGGGTTGACCACACTTTGACTTGAGGGACTAAAACCCTAGCTGAGGAACCATGTTTGATGCTTTTGATACAAAACTCTACCTTGCAAGGAAACAAAATAGGAAAAGCATATTTTTTGATATTTTGATTAGTAGTTAGTGAAATATAAAGCCTATAAACACAAAGAAAAAAAAAACAAAGAAAGGTGCTTGGTGATCTCTGCATAAGTAAGCTCAAGGATGAGAGGGCTAGAGGAGAACCTAGTTTGTGATCTTGATGCATTGTGAAGATACAAATGAGGTGAGATCTTAGGGGTAAAAATTAGGGTATGACACAAAGCTAAAAGCTAAAAAAAACATTAAGATTAAAGAGTCTCCAATATTACAGCATGAGAAGATTTACATATAATAACATGACCTATTTAGTACATGAGTATAATGACTACATCTAACCCTAATAATAGAAATTTTATATATACGTACACATGGTTAGCGTAACTGCTGGTCCTTCTAGGGACGTCGAATTTGGAACTGAGATCTACCTTGCCCTACTCAAATTTTGTACTCCTATGATCCACCAAAACTCCCTTTGCATTGAACTGAAAACTTCTATTTATAGGAAAAATTGTGATCCTCATGATGGGCGCACTGTTCTCTCGTCCAACACGACTACCCTGATTTGACACCCTGGCAAGCCTATTATCTTCTTCATCAAGCAATACTTGCATGTCTTCCATCTGCCCTTGGCCTCCTTTACTCGCCCAATGCACGATCCTCTCAACCAACATGTTAACTCTACCCTTGCTTCACCATGAAGTACTTGCACTAGGTGCTGTCATCTAGCCTTATATTGCGCCCAGAGCACCTATAGATGGGGCTCTGCGAGCCCTGATTCTTCAAGGTTTTCTTTTTCCTATTTTCTTCGTTCTGATTCGTGGTTTTCTAGTTTTTTCACTTATTTTGGTCAATTCATACAAGAAAAGTCCAAACAAATGTTTATTTACTTTTTATAAATAAATTGGGGTTTTTGTGATGTTTACTTATAAAATAAGTAGATTAGTGTCTACGTATTTAACGTAAATCTGACACTTATCAACTCTCACCAACTTACCCTTTTGTTTGTCCTCAAACAAAATTATCATATGATTCAAAAAAATTGTTGCATGTTTTCGAATAGGTTGATTGATTTCACATCAAGAGCTTTTGAAATTGTATGGCATGATGTTATTTTCAAAAGCATGTTTATAATCAACATCATGATTATCCATGAACCATAACATTCAAATGAATATCATGTTGTAGGTCAAAGTCAATAGTTCATCATTCATCAGGATTGTGATCTCACTAAGTATCTCTCAATGGTTAGTGTTTCCCTAAGAAATTCAAACAATGTTGCATATACTATAGTAATACTTTGTATTTTGTCTCACCATTATCACAAGATATATCATATGTCATGGATTAAAAAATATTCATTTTTCTTTGGATTAAAAAAAAGCCTAAACGTAAAAGAGCTTAAGGTATTTCTTTTTCACATATTTCTATTTCTTTATTTCCGCTTTCTTACAACCATTCCTTGGTGACTCTATTTTTTGTATGCTTGACTTTTTGGTATTTTTAATATATTCTGGTTAAAGCATTTTTTCTTTCTTTCCATGCATCAATACTACTTGAGTTTCTTTTGAAAAATTTTCCTTTTTCATTTTTCTCCCCAACTTTCATTTTTACAATACCCTTACTTTTTGCTATCTCTCATATCCTAAAGATAAGGTAGTGAACATTGTTTTTCTTTTCAAAATTGGCTAAGGGTTGTAACTTTGAAAGAATACAATTTTTTTTTATTGTATGCCTCAAAGGGGTTTGTCAAAGGATTCTCACTCTCACTAGGTAGGTTCAACTAGCTTTTCCACTCAATACAAACAATGTCTTGATCCTTTCCATGACTTTTAAACATATCAAGTAGTTAGCAAGACTAATGCAAAGTCTACTTAGTTATCACACATGTCTACTCTCATTATTTGGTAAAATACGAGGTTACACACTTCTCACTTGGGTTGGCTTTACGATTCTTAGCTTACATCAACTTGCTTTATCTAAACAGTAGAAAAAAAATCAAACTTTGAGTAAATCAAAGAATTCATAATCATGTTATTTTTCACAAATAGTTAGACAACAATTATGAATCAAGCATTTTAAATAAAGAACAAAACCTTTTTTCATGCCATTTGATCTCTACTCTTTTGTAGTCAACCTTTTGTTGGTGGTTCCATGCATTTTTAACTTTTTCACATCCTTGTCTAAATCATCTGCAGAAAAACTTCCTATGTGAGTATTTTTTTTTTACAAAATTTTCAAAAAAATAAAAATTCAGAAAAATCTACACTTAATCACGAAAACAATTTAAAATAAACATGTATGGGTTAGTTTGGATAATCTTTGCCTTCTACCTCTACACAAAAAATTTACATGTCCTTAGGCAACACAATAATTGAGTGTCAGCAAAGATGTCCTCGCCCAACCCCATGTTCCTTGCTTAGCTCGCCCCTATGATCAAGTTGCGCTAAGCGTGATGGGTGGCACTTAGTTTGTCTCTGCATCAAACTACATTAGGCTTAATGTATGTTTTGTAGTGCGCGACCTCTCTAACAACATCAGAACCCGTGTTTTTCAGTGTATTTTAGTGAAATCCATCTCTTTAATGGATTTGATGTAGTAGCATAATGTGCAGAGTGTTCACATGATTACAACTCAAAGTAACAAGTCTAGCGAAACAAGTTTAAAGCAACAAAGTAACTTAAAGCACACACAAATAAAACCATTAAAACAAGTTCAAGGGAAATGCCAAAGTTTAAAAGTTTACAAATGTTTATTCATCATATTCGTATTCTTCAGGGTCGTCTTCATACTCTTTTGGATCCACTTCTTCTTTCTCTTCTTCTTCCTCCTCTTCATTCACTTCTTCCTCGATCACTCACACTTTTCCTTTTTCTTTTCCTTTTACGATATCAATGGGTCTATCATGTCCACTATTTCCACCCTATCGACATTCTTTGGTCTCTGTCCTTCGGGATAAAATGGCCTATTCTAAATCTATTGAAATTCTCTTTCAAATTCTTGTTGGGACTGTATGTGATCGAACAGGGAATGTGGGTTTTGGATTCTAATTTCCAAATTACTCATAGATTCTTGTAAAGCATTTAATCCTCCTTGAAGTAAGTTGAAGGCATCTTCAAGGTAGTCATGTATAGCATCCCAGTCATATGGAATGACTCTTCCTCTCACCCATGGTGTTCTTTCCATTGTTACATCTTCTCCCGAGGGCTTTACATTAGTATAGAATTCCCTTATAATGTTTATATTGATTTTGTCTAGGAGATTTGCCAAAATTTTCCATCCTTTACTACTTATTTCTTGTATGATCCTAGAAAATTCCCATGGGTCCTCTAGTTGAACTCTTCTTTCATGCACCATTTGTCTGCTCCTAAGTTCTTAAAAAATTTCTTTGTGCTTAGGACTTTTGAACTGATTTCTATCATAAGGCACCCTAGAGGATTCTATTCCGGATTGTCCCTTCTGTCCAATAACGAATTTCTTTGGTGCCATATGCACATAATCAAAAGAACAAGTATATTTTTCTATTTCAGTTAGTTCAATGATAAACAATTCAGACTTCCAATCTTGTGCACACTGTTCTGATCACCTATTCTCGTTGGGCGAAGCTCATAGTTTGCCTAGTACGACAATTTATTTTCAAACCAAAATTGTTGTTGGTTTCTTAACAAAATAGTGGTATAAGATTATGTGCATGTTGTGTTTTTGATGTTACCTTAAGATTTATCAGCATGCATTGAGGATTTCATCATTAGTGGCATACATGGTATGTTCTCACTACTTCCTATGTTTCAAAGAACTAACTAAAAATATGTAAATAGTTTTATACCTTGAACGAGCCTTCGAGTTGAAGATGAAAATGAATAGAAGATGAACTTGTTATGTTAATTTTTTTGACAAGAAGGATGCAGGTTCTCTTTGAAAATGTGTAGGCAAAAATACTAAAATTTAGACTGAGGACTTTCGGCCATGAAAATAGTGCAGGTGTGTTAAGGATTTTGTTGTGTCAAAATTGGTACTCCTTGGTACTATTCAAGATTTGTGCTCTCGCTAGGCGAGCTTTTAGTCGCGCTAGTAGAGGCTGGATAATCCCTAGGCGCGCTAGTCGCTTAATGTCCCGCCCATATTTCACTTAGCACACATGTCCTTTTGTAGAATTTGGATTTGGTTTCTAAGAAAATGTTTTATGGAAAATTGTTTAAATTAAAAGCTAGGGAAGAAAAATTTAAAATATGGTTGGGTTGCCTCCCAACAAGTGCTTATTTAATATCAAAAACTTGACAAAAATTGGCGTCACATGACACCTATTACCTTGTAATTTACCTCACAATATTTGATTTTGTTCTTGAATTCTTCTTTGTCCATATTCACGAGCATCCTCACAGTTTTCATGAAAGGTCTTTGAAACTCACAATTTTTGAGAGAATCAAGCCTTAATACTTGACCTTATTTTGTTGTTAGCAAACTTTATTAGGTTAATTTAAGTTCATTTTGCTATTTTAGTTCATTTTGTGTAGAGAACAATAGGTGCTCTCTTTTGTGAGTTTTATATGTTTGTAACCTGTGTAGAGTTGTTTTATGATAAGTTCTGGCACGGAAAAAACTGGAGTGTCATTTCAACCTCAAATTCCAGTAGGTCTTAAAGCCAAGAGAGGTTTCAAGAAATGAAGATCCATGGCATTAGGAAAAAGTGGTAAAATATGATTATTAGAGTGAAAGCGAGCTATAAAATCGAATGGATGTACACTACAAGAAAAATTCTACAAAAGGAGCTGCACACAGAGTTGCGCATTTTTCTTATCTGTTTGTGCAGCAGACCTGCCACAAGACGTGTTATCCCCTACATGCTAGAATTGTACTACCTAGAGCTGATTTGAGGGAAAGGGGAAGGATTAAGTTGTTAGGCAAAATTAAGGAATATCCACAAGACCCATGATCCAATAACAAAACAAAACCCTAAAAGTTAGAGGTTATAAAAGGAATCTCTTGGAATAAATGAAAATAAGTTCTGAAGTTGGAAGACTTGAGAAATTACTCAGAAAAATATCTTATTGAAAAAGAAAAAGAATTCTAAATCAGCAGTGAAGAGTTCCTTCAATTCTCCCTCCATTAAAGAAGTGCTTATCATCCTGGCGTGACAGAACTCGCCTCTGGCTGATTGAAAGATTGCAAGGAGTAGAGTGCCATCCTTAGGTTTATATTTTATTTTCATTAGTGTTTATAAATGTTGAATGTAAGAACTTGTGTTGTTATATTTCTTTTGCTCATGATGAGGTAAACCACTTTATGTTGAGCAATGTGAAGTTTAATGAAAAGTAGTATTTTGTGTTAGATGGTATGGTTTGAAGTGATTCATTTTACTATGTGAAGTAATATTATACATCTATTTCTTTGCTCAATCACCTGAAAAATAGGTAAAAGTTAGTTAAGGGTTGAGAGATCTATTAACTAACAAACTTCTTAAGTAAATATGGTTGAAAATAGTAGGATAGACATATTCACTAGATTAGTCACTTTAGAGATAAAGGACCACAACCATGGGGGAAATCAAAAGTAAAAAATAGACATGCTTTAATTTTATTATGAGACCTCGAGATTCGTTCCCTTAACTTGATGTATATGCTTTGATGTTATAGACACACACTACTAGATCATTTTCTACCTCACTTGTCATGACAGATCTCACCAGACACACATAAAATATGAACTTCATTAGATGGATCATTACCCAATTATTAATTTAAATTCTTCATCATCACTTATCATTTATTTTATTTCAACCTGAATTTATGACAACCCGTTGTTATTGTTACCTGTTGCTCATGGCTATTCACAAGATTTTAGTGTGAGAATGAATTAAATTATTACCATCTCTGTGGAATCGGTACTCTTAATTTTTCATCACTCGATACTATTTAACTGTGTATACTTGAACATATCAATAATTTTCACAACAATGTTCCCAAGATGAGAGGTATTTTTGGGTCTTCCTTGACATTTAACATCACAAAATCTACAAAAAGTATGTGGTTGTCAACCTGTATCAGCACATCATTGACTACTCCCATTGGTTTCTTGCATGTCCTGTGCATTATTTACAAGTCTCCTTCATATGGCATCACCTACACATACCCAATTCTTTCTACCATAAAAAGCGGCATAATATTGACATTTTCACCTAAATCAATAAGTGATTTGCCAATTTTCGTGTTACTTATAGAGGCAAGTAATTCTACTACTCCAGGGCAAGTTTTCATCCTGGGTATGTCCTTCAATCCTTCCAAACAGGAGTCATCCTACACTCATTCTTGTTCTGAATCTTCTGCTTCTTGCTTGACTTTAACAACAATTTTATCATCCCTCACAACAAAATTATAGTTCTTTTTTGGATTATTCTTAACATTTGCACGGAATGTATGGATCAAGAGATCAAAGAAATATTTGGCTAATTGACCCACCTGTAGTTCAAGGTTTTTAATGGAGACTTTAGTAGTTTTATGGCTGACCATAGACACTTGTATAAAATGATTAAGTGAATTCTCCAACCTTGTTGCTTTATGGGATATTGGAGATGCTTGTGAGTAATACTGAAAATGTTGCTTATTCGATAGACCAACTTCAAATCTCCATCCTTGATTGAAATTATTATTTTGTGGGAAGTTGTTTTTTATATATTGCCCAAGCTTTTGATTTCCTAAATAATTTATTTCCCCATCAGTAGGGGAAAATCTGGTCGGATGATCTTTACAGTAGAGTTCACATAATGCAATCTGCCTCTGTTTAGGTACTTTAAGCATTTCCTTCAGTTTTTACAGAAGCTTTGATAGTTGTTTAGTTAGTTCATCCATCAATTGGGTTCACAACTTGTTTTGAGCAAGAATGGCATCATTGGTATTCAGCTTTAGGACACCATTCTTCTTTTGAGTGGGGTTCCTGTTGTCTTGTCCTTGATGATCACTGAGCTCCATACACTCAATGATTGCATTTCATCTTAAGAGCTTTTGGACATCAGAGAACTTCCAGCAGTAGCATTTAGTAAAAACTCGGGTTGTTGTTTAAGTTCATTTTTGAATATGTGTATTTTCGTGAGTTTGTCAAAATCATGGTTTGGACATCTTCTCAGCATAGACGTGTTGCTTTCCCTTGCTTTATGGACCGGGTATTAGTGATTTGTCATATTAAGTAAGAGAAGGATATTGTGTTTGTTGTGATACAAAAAAAGTATATGATAAGAAAGTTAATACAGAAAGTAAAGTTGGATATGTCGGCGTTAATAGTGAGAATGATTACTAGGGGTAGATTTCATCATTACATATCTATCACGCACATCCATATATCAGTAATATGCTCCTCTACTTAGCATATAATACTACCATATGTTACCCTAATTTGTATCTCCTTTCGGGCTCCACGTCGTGAGATTGGTGCATTATCCAATAGAACGATATATGTTACTACTAACTAACACAAAGCTTTAAGCCCCAATAGTCGCAAAGGAGTAAGACTTCACGCTAATCCTGCTATAATGTGTGTGTATATTAAACCTATACATATGTGTATGCTTAGTACCCAATAGGTTATATTCTTGGATCTAGTAATAATAAGCACCTTCCGATGTCATGTCACACCATGAAAATAATTTTAGATTGCAAAGCTAAAACAATCATTAAGATTTAAAAGTCACTAATATTACAGTATGAGCAGATTTACATAGAACACCATGACCTATTTAGTACATGAATATAATGACTATATCTAACCTCAATAATAGAAATTTTAGCTATGCTTACACATGGTTAACGTAATAACTGATCCTTATAGGGACATCGAAATCAGAATTGCGATATACCTTATCACCTGAGCAATGCTTCCACCTTCAGACTTTCTTTCTTATTCTCATATTATAGATCAAAGTGAATATACTCCAATTCTGTACTCCTTTAATCAACTGAAAATCCATATGCACTAAACTGAAAACTTTTATTTATTGGAAAAATTTCAAGCCTCGCACTAAGCACATCATTCTCTTGGCCAATTCATTTACCCTTCTTTGACACCCTGACCAACTTGTTTGTCTTTTTCAGCAAGCAATGCTTGCATGTCTTTCACGTGTCCTTGGCCACCTTTGCACGCTTAGTGCACCATCCTCTCAATGAACACACTAACCCTTGATTTAGCATGAAGTACTTAAACTAGATGTTGCCACTTAACCTTGCATTGCGCCCAACGTGCCTGTAGATAGGGACTAGCGAGCCTTAATTCTTCAGGGTTTGCTTTTGCCTATTTTCTTCATTCTGATTCGTGGTTTTCTAGTTCTTTTCACTTTATTTTGATAAATACATACAAGAAAAGTCCAAACAAATGTTTCTTCACTATTTATATATAAATCAATGGTTTTTGTGAGGTTTACTTGTTAAATAAGCAAACAAGTATTAAATGTGATTGGATTTTAAGTGTTGTCATCATTGAAATGACTTGATATTTGATCATAAAAAGAACATCTTGATCTCATAGAGAACATCTTGATCAATGAACCTTCTTGACCGACAAAGGTTTTTCATATTGTCATATGACATAAGGTTTTGTCATCATCAAAACCAATAAAATCATCTAACAGTTGTAGGCAGATGTATATGCAAGCACATAGATCTACACTATTTGTATCATCTTTTTTTATCTCTGATTACAAGAGGGTCTTTCTCCATAAATATTAAATAAGTTTTGGTATCATCTACTTTTGATGTGGTAACCAGTTTGGGTCATTGATTGGACTTTAGAACATAAAGTGTCTTTCTAATTTTTCCCTTTATCAATTACTTAACATTATTTTGTGCATAACAATTATTTAATGAATGACTAATAATCTGACAAAAAGAATAAAAAGATGGTAGTATTTCATACTCAACATCTACATTATAATCATATCTTTCCCTTTCAACATGAAAGAACCTAGTTAAGAGTTTTAACATGTCAATACCTACCAAAATTTCTTCATAATATCCAAACTTCTTAGTGCTAGTTGTTTCTTCTAAGGCCAAAGAGATGCCAACACCTTTTTCGATATAAATAAGAATTCCTGGTCTCTGATATTTAAGAGGAAGGTCATGTATTCTAATATAACATTGGAAATTTGTTAACCAAATTTGGGTTGAAGTATGGTGTCCACGTGAATACGCAAAGAGTATTTAGAGATAGACTCCACGATCGAATGACAAGATCCTCAATCAATGACAATAAAAAAAATAAAAAAGTCTTACGAATGGTGTGAAAAACCATTTGCTAAGAACATTTCAAGATTATTCAAGATTATTCTTCCATAAAAATAATTCTCACACCGGTCATGACTATCAACATTAGTTTACTTGATTACACACACAGACATATATATATATATATATATATATATATATATATATATATATATATATATATATATATATATATATATATATATATATATATATTGACGGAGCTATTTGGTGGAAAGGGTGGGCCCATGCCCCCACCACATTTTCCATTGATCCAAAATTTAATATTATATGTAATATATTAACATATTTAATGTATTAAAAATTATGAAGAAAAATAAATAAATGCCCCCACTTAAAAATGATACGGAGAATATCACACCCATTTAAATATCCAATTAATTGTTTTATTATTTTTTTTAAAAATAATTATTTCTATATAATAAATAAAATAAATGCTTTAAATAAAATTAACATAACTTTTCCTATTTCTATTCCTATTATTTCTAATTCTCTTTGACTCTTTTCAAATATAAACAAATCACTTTTGATATTTCTCTTTCTCTTACCGCAAGTAGTCTCTCTCTGTTACTAACTTCTTCTCCATTGTTGATCTTTTAAAAGGTAAAATTTTTAATTTTAATCTTAATTAATTTATAATTTATTTTTATTATTGTAATAAGAGTAAAAATATATCATTACATTATTGAGCTAGAGATTATGTTAATTGCAGAAAATTTATTTGTAGAGTTTTGTAGTATTTGTTTGAAATTGTTATGTTTAATTGTATCAATTTTATAGTATTATTATGAATTTTCTGAATAGGATTTCAATTGTGATTTTTTTGTTTTGTTTTTAGTAATAATAATGGAAAAATATTTCAAAAGAAAATCAACAGAGCAATCATCAACTCCTAATCCTCAAACACTTAATGAAGGTTGAAGCCTCAGACAGAGTCCTCCCATGAAAAAAAGGTTTTTGGAGTTTGAATTAGAAAAACTTCCTAATGATCCCGGTTTAAGGCCAAAAATGTCAGATTATCATGTCCTTGTCAACCAAAAGAAATTATTTTTCCACAAAGAAAATTTGGAGATACTTTTCGTAAGTTTAATTCGGATTGGAATTTAAAATATGATAGTTGGTTGGAATATAGTCAAAGTGAGGATGCTGCATATTGTTTATGTTGTTATCTTATGAGGTCACACGTTGAAGAACATAAAGGTTGCGATGATGCATTTATAACAGAAGGCTTTACAAATTGGAAAAAAAAAGAAAGGTTTCGAGTTCATCTTGGAGATGTAAATAGCTCTCACAATCAAGCATGGAGAAATTGTCAAGCTCTAATGAAACAAAAGCAACACATTGAAGGTGTCTTGTGTAAACAATCCAATAAAGTTAAAGAGGACTATCGAATTCATTTAACAGGTATAATTGATTGCATTCGATATTTATTAGCACAAGGTTTAGCTTTTCGTGGTAATGATGAGTCAATTTCATCTAGAAATAAGGGGAATTTTCTTGAACTTATTAATTTTCTTGTTAACCACAATGAAGATATTTATAAAGTTTGGAAAAATTGTCGTGGAAATCTTAAGTTAACATCTCCTGATATTCAAAAGGATATTGTTAAAGCTGCTGCAACAGTCACTACTCAAGTTATACTGGATGATCTTGGAGATGATTTATTTTCTATTTTAATTGATGAATCTCGTGATATCTCAGCGAAAGAGCAAATGGTTGTGGTTATAGGTTATGTAAATAATGAAGGAAAAGTTATTGAGCATTTTCTTGGTGTTGTTAATGTTTCAAATACTAGTGCTCTAACATTGAAATCGACTTTGGAGTCATTATTTGCAAAATATGGATTAAGTTTGTCAAGGATACGTGGACAAGGCTATGATGGAGCAAGTAATATGCAAGGTGAATACAATGGTCTAAAAAGCTTGATTTTAAAAGAGAATTGTTCTGCGTTTTTTATTCATTGTTTTGCCCATCAACTCCAATTAGCTCTTGTGACATTAGCAAAAAAACATTCTAAAATTGCTTTATTTTTTAATTTGGTTGCTAGTTTGTATAATGTTGTTGGAGCATCATGTAAGCGCCGAGATATTCTTCGTGAAAATCAAGCTACAAAGGTGAAAGAAGCATTGGAACATGGAGAAATCTCTAGTGGGCGTGACTTGAATCAAGAAATGACAATTAAGAAGGTGAGGGAAACAAGATGGAGCTCACATTATGGTACATTACTTAGTATAGTTTCTCTATTCTTTTCTATGATTGATGTGCTAGAAATGGTTGAGGAAGATGGAACAGATTTAGATAAAAAAGGTGAAGCACTAATGCTGATGAATTATATGCAATCTTTTGAATTTATTTTCATCTTGCACTTGATGAAAATATTTTTAGGAATTACACATGATTTATCTCAAGCATTACAAAGAAATGATCAAGATATTGTAAATGCTATGAAGTTAGTAAAAGTGTCTAAAATAAGGCTACAAGCTATAAGAGATAATGTTTGGGATTCTTTGTTGAATGATGTTTCATTATTTTATAAGCATAATGATATTGATATTCCAGATATGGATGACACTTTTCAACCGACAAAAAAAAAAGTCAAAGAGAAAAATGGAGAAAGTATCTAATTTACATCATTTTCAAGTTGAATTGTTTTATAAAGTGATTGATCGACAACTTCAAGAGTTGAATAACCGTTTTACAGAAGTGAATATAGAGTTGCTCCTTTGTGTAGCTTGTTTAAGTCTAAGAGATTCATTTTCTGCATTTGATAAGCAAAGATTGATCAGTTTAGCTCAATTTTATCCTTCAGAGTTTTCTCAAGTTGAATTATTGGCACTAGATTGTCAGCTTGAAAACTATTTCTTAGATGTATGCTCTGACACTGAATTTTCAGAATTAGAGGGGATTGGTGATCTTTCTATCAAGCTCATAGAGACCAAAAAACATGTTGTGTACCCGTTGGTATATTTTCTTTTAAAGTTATCTCTGATATTACCAGTGGCAACTACAACAGCTGAAAGGGCTTTCTCTGCTATGAATATTATCAAGAATTGAATGCGAAATCGCATGGGTGATGTTTGGTTAAATGATTGTTTAGTTACTTACATTGAGAGAGATATTTTTGTTGATGTTGAAAATGAAAAAATCATTCAACATTTTCAGAACATGAAAAATCGTAGAGAACAATTATAATTTATATTTATATTTTTGAAAATGAGATATTATATTCATATTGACCCCACTACTCAAAATTTCTGGCTCCGTCCCTGTACACACACACACACACACACACACACACACACACACACACACACACAATAACGAAAAACACATATCACAACGGCTGGAAAAGGGATACCACCATGATGGTCCAACCGATGTGAAATCAGGTGTGATTATATATGTATGATGATTTTTACCACGGTCGTGCAACCGTGATTGTATCCATATAGCGCGCTACCTACCACAACGGTTATTTTAAACAACCATTGTGATATTATTTAATGCAACATATTTAATCACGATTGTTCTAAAGAATATATCGTGATTAAATATAGACTTGAGTTATTTTTATAAATTATGTGGAATGCTTATTTCTCCAATTCTCACTAAACATATAACCTTCCAATTTGCACTAGAATATTATAATATGACAAATTAAGTTATATTAGAAGAATAAGTTCACGTTCAATGCTAGACAAGAGTTCTTCAAGTCCTTATCTCTATTTTGTTCTTTGACAGTAAGAGCTTGGTTTAATGATCCTAGTTCTTCAAACCAGGGATGAAGATAAGTTTAGACCTGCAAACTTTTGTATATTTTGAATGGATGTCATTCTGGATCTTTGACATAAGTTTGTAAGGCTAAATTTATCTTTGTCCTCTTTGTGTAAAGAAGCATCCATACCTAAAGGTAAAAACAAGAAGGAAGTTCAAACATCATGAAACAAGCCATTGAAACATATTTAAAAAAAAATAGAGAAAACAAACCTGTAAATACCCATTGGCTAAGATTTGTTGTTATGGTTTCGTTTTGGGGTTTCCATATGAGAGAGATGAGTGAGAGAGTTGTTAGGGTTTTGTTTTGAGAGAGATGAGTGAAAGAGTTGTTAGGGTTTTGTTTTGAGAAAAAGAGAGAGAGAGAGAGAGAGAGAGAGAGAGAGAGAGAGAGAGAGACGATTGTTATGTACTGAAGCGATATATAATTTTAATTATATATAAATAAAGTATCACCTTTCATCACAGTTGGTAATAAAAATCATGGTGATATACAAGGTCAATAACATTTTTATCACGTTAAATGAAAAATTATTGGTGTTGGGATTCGAATCATTTTACTTCGTGTACCTTTTCACCACGGTTGCTTCATTTGACCATTGTGACATGTCCTCTAGTAAATACCGGAGGAAAAAAAATGCCTAAAAATAAACTATTACCATGGTTAACACTATACCCGTTGTAAAATTGGTGTTAGGAAAAATATATTTTAAGTAGTGATATATATATATATATATATATATATATATATATATATATATATATATATATATTACTCGTTCTTCTTAATTCAATCATTTTCTTTACAAAATAATAATTTATAAATTAGAATTTAAACATGCTTTTGAATTTTTATTTTAAAATATTATATTTTTGGTTTTCTTTTTTAAAAATAAGTTTTTTTGTCATCCCTTTCATTTTTTCTTTAAGATGCATCTTTTTGTAAGATGGAAAATAAAAAAAAAAATAATTTAAAAATTAAAATTTCAAGTTTATTAAAAATAGAAGAACAAACAATGCATTTAAGCTTAAGATAAAATATTAAAAATGACTTTATCTGTCCAAAAAATTGACTTTAGAAATATGTGAACTTTAAATTAAAAAATCATATGGAATTCAAGTCGAATTTTAAATTAAACTAATTTTCATCGAGTCAAACCAACTCCACATTACAACACTAAATCTATTATCTAACTATTAAAAGAGAAGTAACAGGAAAAGCCACTACTGCCCTTCTGATTCGAAGTTCAAAATTTTCTATTTCTAGGGTTATTATTGTCTTAATCCATGCTTGCTACATCCTTATTCATTTGGAATTTATGATAGCTGGTGTGTCATGCTCACCATTTTTTGAAATATTTTTTTATTAAAATTTATACTATTTGGTTAATGAGAAGGCATTCTTCAAAATTATTTAGCAGCCATTGATAATGCCAATTTTATTTGGGAAACATCACACATTCATTTGAAATTACTTAAATAATGAAAAGTCACAAGTTTTCATGCTTTTAATCAATACAACCTTGGCAAGGACATCACATTTTGACTCTCTCTCTCTCTCTCTCTCTCTCTCTCTCTGTGTGTGTCTCTTAAAATTCTCATTTACCTATTCCTGATTTTTCCTCTCTCTGCTATAAACCCAGACAAAAAAAACATTCTTGCTTTCTCACAGGTAGCATTTCCTCTCAAACGACATTCCCTTTGAGTTTCTTATTAAGCGCAATAAATCCTCCCAAATCACAAATCAAATGCATTATCTACCTCATCTCTTTCTAATTTCAATCATAATCAAAAGTAATAAACCAAAATCAAAGGTGAACAGAAGCTTACCGCGGCGGAGATTGGAGGTTCTGTTTCGAACTATATTCGGCAGCGGAGAGAGAAGGAGGGCGGTGTGTCCCAGATGAATGATGGTGGTCGCCGACGGTTTGCACCCAGGGGGCGGCGGCGATGGATTTGGGACTCTCGCGAGGTAGTGACCGGATTCACGATGGACGGGTCAGATTCACGATGACTAGAATAGATTCACGGTGGCCTGATCATCTTTCACATATTTATGAAGGTAATAGATTTTTTTTAACAAAATGCTTGGCAAGGGTATGAAATTAGATTTTTGTTTACGAATCCCTTCTTCGTCTTGTTTCATTTTCAATGTTCAGATCTTGGTTTGGTGTTGTTGAACAATGGGGTGGTGTGCATGCCTTTAAGTGAATTTCATTCTTTCGGTCATCAATGTAGTTGCATTTATTGAGTTTTTTTCTTTGTGTAGTCTTCTCCGCCTTTACCTGTGTTTTAAATTGAGTTTTTTTCATCTAAGAATTTTCCTTCATATTATAAATTGACAAGAAAATTCCTTTTTGTTATTTTTGTGTGGTTTTCAGTTAGTTTAAATTCAATGGATACCAATAACAATCAAGGTGATTTCAGAGGTCAATTGCACCTTGGATCACACCAAAGAATTGTGAATATAAATGTAAGTTGTACTTTTTTCTAATTTTATGAGTTTTTGACTGTTGGTGCATAGAAAAAGAGCAATTGAACCCTTGTTTTTCTTTTTTGTAGAATGGAAGATTTAAAAAAAGCATATTCCCATTTCTGTTCAAGAGGGATTGCTTGACATTCAGAACATTGCCCAAAGGTTTGAAGAGAAGAATTTTACTGCTGCAACAAGCCACATATATCTAGAATCATAAGCCATATGGTTATCTAAATATAGAACCGTCGACGAAAATCAAAATGGTAGCTTAATTTTTTTCTGCTTCTTCTAATTCGTCTCTGTTATTTTAGTAGTTGCTTTTAATTATATTTACTTTAAACAGGACCGTGGTTCTTTACTATTATTGAATTGATTTATCATTTGATTGAGGGATTGATATTGTTATTATAACATGCTATTTTAGTGTTAAAATTTGTATTTCGATTTTGTTTCCGACAATGTTAGAGGTTGTTTCCGATTGAGCTTATCAATACAATTCAAATGAACTCAGGTTATCCTATTTCTTCGTTTTACTTCTTTTTGTTTTTTTTTCTAATTTTTGTTTGGTGATTATAGTAATGAATTTTGGTGATTATGTTGGTTGGATTTGTTGTAATTTTGTTGTATGTTTACCGATTGAATGAAGTATAGTGAATTGTTTGTTGAAGATGAAATAGTGATGGTATTGGTGGTGTTGTTTTGATGTGGTTTGAGATCCTCTGCCCCTACGTAATGTTTTTATTCTTCTTTTAGTTTTTGTTTGATTTGAATGGAATCAAGTCATTCACTAATTTGTTTTTATATGATAATCATCTAATGCATTGTATATGATATTTAGGAAAGCTTTTATAATTTTGAGAGGTCTGTATGAATGTAATTTTTGAAAAATGATAATGTTGAATAAGGAAATGAAATATATAAATGCTTTTTTATGTATAAGTTATATTGATATTTTTTAATGGTCTTATTACTTATGAAATTGAGTATTATATTATCTTGCAGGTTTTTCAATGGGTTTTCGTGAAAATTGAGTATTGTATTGTCGTTTCCGTTTTCTAATTACTTGATGAGTTGTATCATTATTATTACGTTTTTTTGTTTCACTTTAAATTGTAACATTATATCTAGAATATTTATACCATAATTATTATTTTCAAAACATTATTGTTTAAACTTTTCTGTTGGGTATTGTAATAATATTTCAATTTTTTATATTAATGCCGAAGCATTTTTTGTCAGCAACCAAAAAATTCAAAGGGTTTTTAATTATGATAAAGTTATTATTTATATAATGAATTGTAATTAAGAAAAATATTCACATTTTAAAGACATTTATGTTATATTCTTGCCACAACCGACAAATTCAAATGCCATTTTTCAATGCATTTTGAAAGAATTCAAAAGTCACAAGAGACACGTTGAAAATTGAAAAGGCTTTATCTATCTTAAAACATGTTTAAGATGACTTTATTTTCTTTCAACTATTGCAAAAGATTGCAATAATTGTTATCGGAAAAGATACTAATAAATATTTTTCTTATGTTTTAAAACCTCACTTGAGAATTTTAATATACTTTAATATTTGATATGTGATTATTATTTGCCAATAAAATATCTTTATTATTATTAATATCTTTAAAAAAATTGATCATTATAAATAATCATGCAATTAAATTTATAAAATATTAAATTAATTAAAATGACCAATTATTACTGAACATATTAACTTATTTTTATTTTTATTTTAAGATAATTAAATAGTTTCAATTCAGTTAACTATGCATTGAATATATTTTTTGTCTGAAAAATTAATTGAAATTTACTCCAACCATTCCTTATTAAAAACATAATTTTTACTTTTTGGATGCTCATTTAATGCAGTAAAAAAATTATTATTTTGTATTCTTTACGTGAAAAAACGAAAAAAAACACTCCAAATTACAATGTTTTTCATTGATTAATCACTTCACACGCACTCTAAAGTTTCAAATAATTTATTTAACATTTTTCAATAAATATATTTTTTAATTAGTTCATGTTTAGTTTAAATAATCTCTATTAGTCTAAAAAGAAATTTAAAAAGCTGAAACATAATTTTAAAATGGATACAATTTGAATTTATAATATTCCTTGATATGATATGATAAATGGTACAATTTTAAATTTTATTTTTAAAATTTAGTGAGTACATACTAAATATTTATTACATTAGAATTTTGTGAGTACATTTTAAATTTATTTTAAAATTATTTTTATATAATTATATCTTAAATAAAATTCTTAATATATATATATATATATATATATAGTCTTTTAAGTTTGTCTTTTTTATATAGAATATTTATTCTACTTTTATCAAATTAAATAGACACTAAAATAATAAATTCAATATTAATCACTAATAGGCAACATTTATTTATAAATATAATTAAATATGAGACAATATTTATCACTATTGAATAAATAAATTTGAGATGATGTGATAAATATTTATTTTTTCATTCTAAAAACATATGAATAATTTAGTTTTTTAATTTAAAATATTTTCGCAATGAAAGTAATTTTAAAGTTGTCTTTTGACTTAATGTGATATGCTTATACCATGTTTTGGTTTTTAGGCGGCTAATACTAATAATTTGTTTTTTTTTATTATTATTTAATATTTTTTGTTAAAATTCGAGATTCTTACTTGAAATAAAATATATTTTTTAAGTATTTAGATTTTTAGAAAAAGTTAATAAAACAAATCAAAATCAATTGAGATTTTGTAATTTTTTTAAACTTATAAAATTACTAAAACAAAATAAAATCTTTTTAAAAAAATGATAAATGGTAGTCATGAAAGAATAATGATAAATAGTAATCATGAAAAAAATAATGATAAATTGTAAAAATTTATTTATACAATCAATTTTATAAACGGTAATAAGTTACAATTATTTTTATAAACGGGAATAAGTTATAAATAATTTTATAAACAAAAAAAATTCAACTATTGATACAATTTTTTTTATAAACGAAAATAAGTTACTAATATTTTTATAAATGAAACACAGGTTCTAGACAATTATAAACGGAAAAAGTTTCCATGTTGATATAATTATTTTTATAAACGGAAATAAATTACAAATATTTTTATAAACGAAAATAATTCAACTATTGATACAATTGTTTATAACGGGAATAAGTTAAAAATATTTTTATAAATGGACTCACAGGTTCGGGGCGCTTATGAATGGGACAAATTTTACATGTTGATACAATTATTTTTATAAACGGGAATAAGTTACAAAAACTTTTATAAACGGGAATAAGTTACAATTATTTTTATAAACGGGAATAAGTTACAAATATTTTTTATAAACGAGAAATATTTAATTGTTAACGATTCGAAAAAATGAATTCAAAGTTGACAAATGATTATAACTTTATAGTTATGTGAATGTAAACCAACTGAATAAATAAATTGCAAGTTAACAAACGAGAGTAAGAGACATGTAATGTGAGAAGTTGTTTTTAATGTTTACACAAAAAACGTGTTATTATATGAACTAATATCTAAAAGTCTAAATTACAATTTTGGTCCCCTGTTTTGGTTTACTCACGGTTTTAGTCCCCCTATTTTTTTTAAACAGTATTGATCCCCCATCCCAATTTTGATCCAAAAAAACGCTGACTGTACATGTACCGTACATGAACAGTGCATGACCGTACATGAACAGTGCATGACCGTACATGAACAATACATGACAGTGCATGATCAGTTGGATCAAAATTGGGATGGGGGACCAAAACTGTTTTAAAAGAAAATGGGGACTAAAACCGTGAGTAAACCAAAACAGGGAGACCAAAATTGTAATTTAGCCTATCTAAAAAGTAGTATTATTTGAATTGAAAAAAATGAAAAGTTGTTTTTATGTAGTTTTAGAATTTATTCATCTGAATTCAACTGGGTTTTGGTAATTATTGTAATTGCAGGCATAATCTACAGATAGATGTGAACGTATCTATGAGATACTAGTTGTAGACTGATCATTTTAATGTTTATCTTTTAAATATTTCTTTTACTACCATTTTATATAATTGAGGTTAGGAAAACGGTTGTACGGTTTATTATAAATACGGATCAATGCTTAAAAGTTGTTGTATAATATTAGTAAATATTTGAAATTAGGTGAATATTTATGTACTACAAAAAAAATTTCATAGCTGACAATTGAGAATGAGAAACATATAATGTGAATCTGGACGAGACCCGTGCAATAGCACGAATTTCTTAATGTATTCCCCAAAACTCCAAAAAATAATTTCATTATGAGCATTGAACATTGTGAGATTTCTTTTTATAGAGAAAGACCTTACATTTGTGAGAGACACATCACATACTCACTCAAAACCTTAATGTGATAAGTGTGTGGGTTCTCCCACATATAAATGCTCGAGTCTCCACATTTCTAACCAATGTGAGACTATTACTCATACTACTCATATTTGTTATACTTAACACTATTAAAGTTCAGATTCTCTAAACCAAGTATTTGGGCTCGAGTGGTAAACGAGCTCTTACTAAGGGACAAAGGTTCGGAGAATACCGAGTTCGATTCCTGGTGGGAACAATACTTGGCCAGTGTCAGTACCTCTCGGCACGAGCTCTGGATTACTAGGGCCCCTTTCCCCTAGGAACCAGAGTGCGAAAAGTAAAAAAAAAAAGTTCAGATTCTCTCTTCCCTTCCAAATCTTAAAATTTGAGGACATAAAAAATGTGTTTTGGATGGATTTTGCTTCTCTTCCCTTCCTCCCCTCCCCTCATAAAATTTTAACAAAATACATTTAATTAAAAATATATTCTCCTCTCCCCTCCCCTCCCATGTGTTAGTACGTGAGACACTTTTAGTGAGGAGAGAATAGAGAGAATAAGGAAATAAGGATTTGTATTATTGAATTGTGTAAATAATGATACAAGCTAGGACTATTTATATACAACCCTAATTGGGCTTGGGCTAACACAACTTGGATTAAATCTAATCAAATCTAATTATATCAAATCAAATCTAATCTAATATTTCAACACATCCCCATAATCCAAGTTGTCGAGCCTACGCTAGTCATAGTCGATATGAACTATTCCTAATTTCTTTCTTAAATTCAGGAATCTGTCGATCTTGAATCCTTTAGTGAAAATGTTGGTCAACTGTGCTTCACTTGAGCAATGCCTAACTTCAAGTTCACCTCGATTTACCTTTTCCCTCAAGAAGTGAAATCTGGCTTCAATATGCTTACTCCTTCCATGCAGAACTGGATTCTTCGCCAGATTTATGGCTGACTTGTTATCGATTTGCAACACAAGAGGTTTCTTCACTTCGACCTCCATTTCTTCAAGTACTGATCTGATCCAAATTGCTTGACATGCAGTATAGGATCCTGCTATATATTCAGCTTCACAAGATGATAATGCCATCACAGGTTGCTTCTTCGAACACCATGAGATTAGGGCACTAAATACTTGAAAGAAATAGCCACTTGTACTTCTTCGATCTTCCTTATCTCCACACCAATCAACATCTAAAAAGAAATTAACTATTGCTCATTTGCCTTCAGAATCTCGTCAAAATAGAATTCCAAAATCTGTTGTTCCTTTTAAGTATCTCAGAATTCTTCTTGCAGCTTTCATGTGTGACACTCTTGGTTCACCCATGAATCTGCTCACTAATCCGACTACGAAACCTATATCAGGTCGACTATTGCAAACATATCTCGGAGATCCAACTATTTGTTTGAACAAAGTTACATCAACTTTGTCTTCCTCTCCATGCTTCTCCAACTTCACGTTTGGTTCGACAGGTGAGGATGCATGATTCGAATCATCCATTCTAAATCTCTTGAGTATCTCTTTGACATACTTCCTTTGATGTAGCACCATACCTTTCTTCGACATATGAAATTCCATGCCTAGGAAATAAGACAATTTTCCCAGATCCAACATTTCAAATTCCTTCATCATCAGCTCTTTGAACTTCGACAAGTTCTCTAAGCTATTTCTAGTTACCAACAAGTCATCGACATATAAGAAAATGATTGTTATATCTTGTGCTACAACCTGAACATAGACACCATACTCAGACTTGCATTTAACAAATCCCAATTCGACTAAGTATGAGTCGATCTTCTTGTTCCATGCCCTAGGTGCCTGCTTGAGGCCATAGAGCGCTTCGTGCAACTTATATACTTTACTCGCTTCCTTCTAAATCACAAACCCAAGAGGTTGTGTGACATAGACCTCTTCGTCTAACAGACCATTCAGAAAAGCTGACTTCACATCTAAGTGAAATGTCGACCAACCTTGGTTACATGCCAATGCTACCACTAGTCAAACAGTCTCCAGTCTTGCTACTGGAGCAAATACTTCAGAGTAGTCAAGTCCTTCTCTTTGAAGAAACCTTCGAGCTACTAATCTTGCTTTATGTCTTGCTATCGACCCATCAGCATTGTGTTTCAACTTGAACACCCACTTTACTTCAATAGCTTTTGTATGTGCTGGCAATTCGACTAACTCCCATGTGTTGTTTCTTTCGATTGCCTGTAACTCTTCAACCATAGCTAACTTCCACTGTTGAATTTTTAAAGTTTCGTTATAGTTGATTGGTTCAGCTCCTATAAGTAAAGCAAAATGAACTAATTCTCCATCTGGTGTGACTTCATCATCACCAGACACTTCATAATCACGAAGTCTTGTTAGTGGAACTCTATTTCGCCGAGGTCTTTGGCTTGTTTCAGCCACAACCTCTGTATCGGGAATGTCAGCAAATGCTTCTACTTCGACTTCGACTGGGTTCTCAGCAATTTCTTCAACTTCGACTTCATCAGTTTCTTCGTCGAAATAAGAGCTCATCAATGGATTGTTAATTGAATTACTAGAATTCCAATCCCAGGCAGAATTTTCATCAATCACAATATCTCGACTCAACATAATCTTCTCATTAATTGGATTGAATAACCTATATTCACCAGTCTTATGATATCCTACCAAAATCATAGGTTCACTCTTGTCATCAAGTTTCCTTCTTCTTACATCAGGAACATGCTTGTAACACATAGAGCTAAACACCTTCAGATGACTCACTGATGGTCGTTTGCCACTCCACACTTCTACAGGAACCTTGTTCTTCAATTGCTTAGTAGGGCACCTGTTCAGGATATAAACTGCAGTCGAAACAACTTCACCCCATAAATATTTTGGCAAATTCTTCTGCTTGAGCATACATTTCGTCATATCCAATATGGTTCTATTTCTTCTTTCAGCAATTCCATTATGTTGAGGAGTATAAGGGGCAGTTACCTCATGATCAACACCATGTTCTGCACATAATTTTTCAAACATCTTCGAAGTGTATTCGCCACCTCCATCTGTTCGCAGAACTTTGATCCTCTTCTCACTTTGGTTTTCGACAAGCATCTTGAATCTCTTAAAGATTTCAAATACTTTATCCTTTCTCTTGATCACATAGATCCACAGCTTTCGACAAAACTCATCGACAAACGAAACAAAATATCTATTTCCACCAATGGTATGTTCTTTGAACAGACCACATACATCTGAATGTACAACTTCGAGTATGCAGGATGATCTCATTGGCATAGTCGAAACGAAAGAATTTCTGGATTGTTTTCTGACTAAACAACCTTCACATAGTTTGTCAGGCATCTCAAGACTTGGAATACCAGATACTATATCTTTAGTAATCAACTGATTGAGTGATCGAAAGGTCAAATGTCCAAAGCTCAATTGCCACAACCAACTATCCTTGTGGTCGACAATAGTTTTTAGACATTGTACTTCAGTCGAACTGATCATGGTCTTAAACGTCCTGTTCTTCGACAACGGAGATTTCAAGACCAAATTGTTCTGGGTGTCGAACACTTTCAAAAATCCATCTTTCATGACAACTGAGAAGCCTTTTTCGACCAGTTGTCCAACACTTAACAGGTTGCACTTTATTTTAGGTACATAGAACACATCTCTGATCATAGCTTTCGCTCTATTACTTTGTTGGAAGACTATGTTGCCAGTACCTTCTACTTGCAACAAACTGTTATCAGCAAGTTTTATCTTGCTCTTCTTCGACTCATCAAAATCTGCCAACCACTCCTTTTGACTAGTCATGTGATTTGAGCAGCCTGAGTCGAGGAACCAGATCTTGGATTCAACATGGTTATCTGCCACTGCAGCCATAACCACCATACCACATTCAGAATCATCTGAATCTTGGCAAGCAAGGTTCGCTCCTTCGTCCTTGCCTTTTTTCTATCCATTGTCTTTCCCGTACCAACAATGTTTGGCCAAATGACCCCACTTTTCACAATTATAACACTGCATACTTTTTTATCTTCTTTGTCATTTCGATAGTTTCCTCCTCCTCTTTTCGAGGAATCAGAAGCTCTATCTTCGACCTGATTCTTGTGAGGGTTCGACCAAGACTTCTTTCCTTGAGTCTTGTCGACTTTGCCTTTGGATTTGTTGGAACCATTCCTTTTCCATGACTGAGTTTGCAGTGCTTGTATCGAATCTTGAACTCCCTTTCTTTCGATAATCCTCATCTCATGCGCCTCCAACGAACCAACCAAATCTTCCACTTTTAGGGTTTCAAGATTGTTGGATTCTTGAATAGCTACGATAACGTGATCAAAGTGAGAGGTCAACGTTCTCATTACCTTCTCAACTATCATCTTATCAGTTATGGTTTCGCCATAACCCTTCATGAGATGAACGAGTTTCTGAACCTTCGACACATATTCTGCAACTTTTTTCGTCTTCTCCCATCGACAACAACTCATATTGTCGACGCAAGGTTTGCAACTTGACAACCTTGACTTTCTCACCTCCTTCATAATACTTCACCAGAATATCCCATGCCTCCTTCACCGTTTCAGCATGAGAGATTCTGTCGAAGTTAGCAGCATCGACCGTCGTCTGAATGCAATAAGCAACCTTGCAATCTTTCTTCTTGACTTCGTTGTGGGCTTTTTTCTGTTCTTCGGTTGCATTTTCAGCCAACACAAGAACACCGTCGGTAACCACTTCTAGGGTATCATGGAAGCCAAATAAGGATTGCATCTGTTTTTTCCATCGGATCCAATTCTTGCCGTCAAGCATTGGAAGGAAATTCGAAATGCTCTTATCACCAGTCATCTTCGCAGCAGTTGATTCACTTGCCCTGGAAACACGATCTCTGACATGAAGTTCTTGAAAAATCGATCAAGAACAATAACCGGAAGCTCTGGATACCAATTTGTTAGTGCGTGAGACACTTTTAGTGAGGAGAGAATAGAGAGAGAATAAGGAAATAAATATTTGTATTATTGAATTGTGTAAATAATGATACAAGCTAGGACTATTTATATACAATCCTAATTGGGCTTGGGCTAACACAACTTGACTTAAATCTAATCAAATCTAATCATATCAAATCAAATTTAATCTAATATTTCAACACCCTGCATCTATTCCGAATCATTTTAGGTGTAAGGTTGAGTTTATCCATTGGTATTTTAATTAAAAAAAAAAAACATTTCTGGTAAATCATTTAATAGTTGCAATGGTGTGTTAGTTGGGCGTTCCCTACGTCCCATTCCATCCATTACAACAATAAAATTGTAATAATTGTAATGGCCACTCTGCAGAAAGTGACGACCATTCAGATCTCTTCCATTAATCATGCAACATTTTTGTTTTGAAGTTAATGTGTTTGGTTTAACTAGAATTAGTAGTGAACAAATATGGTAGTGATACTTTTTTATTGCGATGTGCAATTGGGGAGAATCCAAGTCAAGGTGACACTGATTGAAAAGAGAAAATCATGACAGATGAAATATAAAGTTAATGTAAAAAATTAGTGGGAAACCCGTGCGGACGCACAGGTTCTAGTGTGGATCGCGTATACGTCATCATTTAGGTTATGAAATATATAAAAAATTGAAAATATAAAAATTTAATTCTAAATTAAAAAAAAAAAAACACCCAATAAAAAACAATTGTGCTAAAAACGATTAAAAAATAAAGTTATTTCATATAGAGTAGTAATTATAATAATGAGTGTAGATGATATTAAAAGAGGCAAAATAAATATAAAAAACATTTTAAAAAAAGTATCATCCGAACATTCCCTACCACGTTGACATCCCTAGTTTGGATGCATACATTATTTTAAACATATTTACTTTTATTTTATTTAATTGTAAAAAAATGTAATATCCCGTGCATTCACAACGATTTTGGTCTGGTTACCCATGCGTTCACACAGTACTGATGTATTACACGTGCATTCACTGCGATTTTGCCCTGCTTACTCGTGCGTTCACACAGTACTGGTGTATTCCCCGTGCATTCGCACATTCTTTAAAATATATTTACTTTTATTTTCTTTAATTGTAGAAAAAATAAAATAACCTGTGGGTTCGCACGGATTCTGGTATGGATACCCGTGCATTCATACGAGTACTGGTGCATTACGCGTATATGTTTCTAAAATGTAATAAGAATGAAAAAACAGAAAGACAATATTATTTAACCCAGAAAGTTTATTATTTAAAAAAACATATTTTTAATTATATTTGGAGCATAAAATGACTGTAAGAGTTAATGATTTTTTTTCATAGTTGGACCAAATAATATTTTGTACTGTTTAATATACTCAAAAATCAATAAATATTTATCATATATCATTATTAGAATCAATATTTTTTTATTAAATAATTGACTTAATAATATTGACAATTTACAATACAAAATAATTGGCCTGAAATCAGTACCCGTGTGTTCGCAAAAATCAAATAAAATTGTAGTCAATGTCTTTATCAAATAAAATTATAATCCAAAAAAAAAAAATTAAGATTCTCATATTTAGATATTTAAATTAATTTATAATAAATATTTGTCAATGATGTAAATATGTGAAAAAAAATTGTGATCCAAATATGAGTATATATATATATATATATATATATATATATAGGCTTAATACCCTTTTTGGTCCTCTAACTATATCCTCGGGTTCAATGTAGTTCTCTTTCTTTTAAAAGTTTCAAGTTGGTCTCTTACGTTGTCTAACAGAAACAAAAAGTATTTTCCGTCAAATAAAAGCAAATAGTGTTAATTTTGCTGACGTGTAGTCTAATCAGCACCTTTTAATTTCTACGTGGAATTTTATAATATTTTTTATTTTCCACTAGGATTTTTTTTATATATTTATTTTTTAATTTGTTTTACGTGAATCATCTTCTTCTTCTGCAATGCATGTCACTATTCACGCCGACATGCTAGCACTTTTTCCGCCTTATTGGAGCTCAATCCCGTAGCGGCGGAGCTCAAAAATTATATGAAATGACTTGTAACGCAAAGGTCTTCACAATGCAATAAACAATTTCAAGAATCATTACAAAAAAAATTGGATCGGAAACGACGGAAACGTTTCAAACTACCTTAAAGTTATAAGTAAGTGCACGAATCTTCTTCTTCTGTTAAATTGTTGTTGTGTTGATGAAATATTATTAATGCTGAAGTTGATAGGGTGTTCTCCTCTCATTACCATGAACCCAACAGAGTTTTTATTGGATTTTGCAAATGGAAACATGAGTGATATTTCTGTACCGTCAGAGTTAGAGGATATAGTTCATATTGAAAACGCAGAAGCTGAAACCTCCAATGGGAAACCATCAGCTGCAGTTGTACAAGAGGTAAATAAATTCACAATATCCATTTTGAAAGTTTTGAATATAGTTTTAAAAAGACTCTTTGAGAGGTGATTATGTATAAATTTTCAACAGTACCTAGTGGAGGCATATGAGACTAAAGTAGCAGAAACTGAGAAGAAAAAGATATTGGTTCCTATTCTTGACGAAGAAATGAAGTATAAGGTTTGTTCACGTAATCGACAGTGGAGAGCATGAGCCAAGTATATTAGAATTCATGGTAACGGTGGCATTTTTCCTAATTGTTTGCTTATTTGACTGGACAGTATTTGCTTAATTTCATAGGAAAGATATGTTCAAATGAAGACTTCCATAAGATGAGTATGAAGTTTCCGGCATTATGAATGCAGTTTTCGGCGAGTATGAAGTTTCAGGCCAAACATATGCAGTTTCCGATCAAACTTCTGGATCTTATTCTTCTCTGCTTTCTATTTCGTTTTCTACTTAGTTGTTGATAAAGATTATTTGAAAAAGTTAATGTATCATCACTTCATCACTTGTATATTGTAATGTGCCACATGTTAAATGAAAAATAGCTTAGTCATTATGGCACATGTTGAAAGGTTTTTAACACATCAGCATTTAGCTTAGCCAGCATGCACATTGCCATTTTAATACATATGAGACTAACGTTTCTAACGGTCAGGACAAACGTGATACCATTTTAATACGTAAGGGACCAACTTGAAACTTTTAAAAGAAAGAGGACCAAATTGGACCCGAGGATATAGTTAGAGGACTAAAAAGGTATTAAGCCTATATATATATATATTCTCATATTTGGATCACTATTAATTTTTCACATATTTACATCATTGACAAATATTTATTCAATTATTATTATAGTTGTATACATAAATTTTAATGATTAGCCTATATTTGTTAAAGTTTGAATTTTAATATTTCAATTATTTTATATGATATATAGATAAATATAAAATGACCATTGATGAACTTTTCCCGTTAAAATTTTAAATTTTATAAATGACAAACAAATTATATGATTAATAAAAAATATCATACAATTTTAATACTATTTATTCATTCATTACTTATGTTTCGTTCTATTAGTATTTAAATTGAAGTTCATTTGATTCATTCAAATAGTATGCTTATTTTGGACCCAAAAAATTTTGTATAATTATTTTTGTAATTATATAAATTGATTATTTTCTGCCTATATACAATTTAAAAATTTGACGCCAATAAAATGTGTGATTCTCCTATCAACTCATAATCACATATAAGTAGTAATTTCGAATATGCTTTAATTGGTTACCTCTTTAACCAAATTGAAATTAATTATATTTAGTAATGGATTGATTCTTATATTGTATATTCAATTGATTTAGATGTAGGATGATAGAAAATGTGAATTAAATATCTTTCATTTTTATTCATTAGAAATTTTATTATTTTACAAAAAAAATCATTTTTAGAATAAAAATTGGAACTCATAAATGGGAAAATGGGAAAAAGGAGTCGGTCACTGCTTAGCAGTCGCGTCTCAACTTATTCCATTGTCTTTCTCTTCACATATTCAATTTGTTCTTCATCACTATCGCATAATACCATTAAAATAAAATTTGTAATTATGAGACCTAATCATTAAACATTGATTATGATGATGCTATTTCTATTAAATTTTAGGAAATTTTGATTAATTCATTAAAATATAATGTATAATACAATCACACTATACCTCTATTTATATCAGATTTGCCACGTGGTTCCGCCAATATAATTAGTGAATCCATTATAAATAAATCACAGCAACCGTCAATTACAGTGCTGGCTCTTTACTTAATAATAAAAACACCTATTGCAGTTTCAGACCTATACTTAAATAATAATAAATATAAAATAACTGTCAATTACATTGTCGACTCTATTTTTAAATAATAAAAAATGAATTAAAATAATTACGTACATATAAATAAAATTTAATTATTTGACTATAATTTAAAAGCTAATTATTATTAATTTTAGAGGAACCGTTGATTTATTAGGCGGGTGCATTATGAGGAAAAAAATTGTTTGAAAAGATTGTAGTTTAGTAAATATAGTTGAAATGGGTGGTATATTGGAGAATCTTTTCTAATCAAGATAGTACTGGTAAAAAAATTCCCAACAAATCATATCATTATTCATACGTAAATCAAATCACTTTATGTGACATTTTTGTGTTATGATAATTTAACACATTTCCTGCATGGTTAGATTCGATGCGTATTATTACTCAAACAAAAACAGAAAAATGAACATTCACTTTATGTTCCCCCAAAGTAAAGAGAATTTCTAAATTCACCAGTTTTGCTGATTTTTTGTGCCTGAATTCATTGTTCGATTATAATCGCTCCCCTAAGAATCAGTCATACGATTCTACAGTTTTTTCATCTTCAAGAACATGACTACAACTTTTTGCTTTACTCCATATGATTCCTTTCTGACTATAGGCTAGGAAACAGAATCAGATTCTCCTTAGAATTTCATATGATTTTATAATGTTTCTTTTTAAAAATATTAGCATGAAACAAACATTAGGATTTCTAGAAAAAGTTATAAACAGAAATTTTAAGGTTAAATATGTTTCCAATTCCTGCAAACAAAGAAACATTCGATTATTAATTCAGTTTTAAAACATCTCATTTTGGTTTCCATATTCCTAAAATGTAAAAACACTGCATGTAATTTTCCTGGAATTATTCAGCACACATGAACATCAATGACTTGGAAAACATTCAGAATTTAGCTTTTGCAGATATCGGGATTACAACCGGGCGACGTATGAGTTTGCTTGGGTCACATATCTAACCCATCGATATGGATTATGACTTTTCGAATTCTTTGCTATCTGCAAGTATTTCACCTGCACCAAAAAAGCCAGGGTTTAAATTCTAGATAATGAAAAAGATCTAGCACATTTTACAAAATAAACTATTTCAAAATTATCTTGAGCATTTTACCTGAATCCTTGAAGAGTTGTACATAGGTATAGTGAAAGTCATGCTAAGAGGCCCTGCTTCTTTCATGATATTTCCTGTATTCGTTACAAATATGTTAATTCATTACAAAGAACTCTCTCTAGACATTCAGCCAAAACAGAACAGTCGGAGCATTGTATATACCATGTAATTCCTGCGAAAACGTCAGCTTTGCCCGTAAAGTATGTTCAGATCCACCAAAAACCTGTTGAAGAATGGACAACCGATATTATCATGCCAACCTCAAATGTATAACATAAGGTTCTTTGTTAATAATAGTTGCAGACAATAAATAGATTCAACACAGCAGTTATGCAGAGTTTTATGTTCAATACAAACCAAAGAATGGCCAACACAAGGGTCCAAAGTTGTAGAGGGTTCGTCTTTAATTTTAGCCTCAAGCTTTGACCAAGTCCATCTTCTCAAATCCAAAACCTGTATTTGTTTCCATGTAATTTGAAAAAAATCAACACATAATTTAGTCAAGATAGAATTAAACATTGGAAAACAAATACAGGAAAAATTGGAAGTTCAACTTTGACATTTCCAGAAAGTTATCAATGAATCAATAAAATTATGCTCAAAAGAAGACGACATACCTTTGGTGCGATCTATAGGTTGTAACAGTTTCTCTAATATAGACCTGATCCAAACATGGACCCCAAGTTTTATAGGCTGTAACAGTAAAAGAGCTGACATATTAAACACTCCTAATCAAGTATATAATTATTCAAAAATATGATCGTCTAATAGCAAAGAGACAGAAAGAGTTAGAAAACTTGATTGTATTTTCCTTCTTGGTTTCAACCGGGGCAGAATGAAACTTGATTATACTCCCTTTATTTTTTTGTCATTTCTTTCCCAAGAAACATGGTAAGCATCACTAAATCATACTTCAATTGCAACTGAAATGAGATTGTAATAATTGATGAAAATAAAAATACCTTGAGTAAAACAGCATCAGCAGAAGGAACATATTTAAACATATCTCCACCAACAAACTTCAAAATTTAATTTCCAGTTAAGTCACCAACAACCTGTGGCTGATCAAAAACATATTCAAACTATCAGAATTTTTGTTATGAAAATCACAACCAATGAAATACGTACCGACAAATCTGAAGTATTCCTTTTTGGAATTTCCCTCCCCTAATGCTACAACAAAAGAAGCGGTAAAAGCATCGGCAACTCCGATTGTATCAGTGACTGTTTTAGCACAAATGGCTGGTTCTTGAATTGATTCTTCTTCTCCTACCTGCAAGGAATGAATACACATATAAAGCATTCAATATAAATCTCAAATTTAATCATAAAAGCAGAGACCAGCTGTGACTGACTGTATGTTGATCAACATCTGCCAACAACATTGCTTCAGCCAGTTACTGCATATTTAGACCAAGAGCTAATTAAATTCTTTCAAAATGTATGCCAAAATACAAATCAAAATAAGTAGTGACTACATAGTTCTTGCCAAAATATCAGTTACTACATACTTCTTTACACCACGAAATCTTCTTGACCCTGTTCTTCCTCTCCTTCATTTACTTCCTTGACTTCTCAACCTTAGTATCAAGCCCATTCTACAAAATTCAAAATGAACACAAATTATAATTCCCAACAATACCAAAAAACTTGTTGATGTTTTGTTACATAACATAAGAAAGTCACAAATAATCATAAGATCACAATTTGCTCAATCTGCATCCTATTTAGTGATGCCCTAAAAATTTATATTATTCAAGTTAAATAGCATAGGCAAATATGTAAAACAGATATTTCAAGTGGAAGGTTTAATATGAAGACTACCTGCAATATTAACAAATACTTACGACAAATCCACCACCGCGAAACCGCACACCGTCGTAAAACGCTCAAGCCACCATCCCTATTTTTACTCAGATATTTGATAACTTACGGCTGCTAACCCAACTGAGAGATCGACAATGACGGTATCCTTAGTTTATCCACTAAATTGATCAAGATGCAACATGTTAAAGTTAACAGGCAGAGAATGAGTATTAGAAAACACAAAAAAATGGGAATTATCGATAGCAATGACACCCCACCCCAGCCAAATTTCAATTTAAAAAGCACCTGCTCATTATATCCAACACACAAATAAAAAACAATAAACAAAAATACCTTCGAGACATTGGCCCTTTCTGGTTTGAGAACATCAATGACCTACATCACATAATAAAAAATACAAGTCACGAAACCATAAGATTTTAAACCAATATCATAATAGAAGACCCTAATCAACCACCAAAAATCATATTAAACTGTAGCTTTAATTGAATAAATTGAAACTGAATATTTCACAAAACCCACAAACCCTAACTCGTAGGAGAACAACAAAAACAATATGAAGTTAGCTTAAACAATGAAAATAATGAAGAAGTGACAAAGATAAGAAGTGAAAAAATTAGGGATTAGGGTTTTTCGTCAACGTTAGAGAAAGAGAAAGAGAAGGAAGAGAAAGAGAAAAAGAAGAAGGAAGAGAAAGAGAAAGAGAAGAAGGAAGAGAGGGAAGAGAGAAGAAGTAAGAGGAAGATACAGAAGAGAGAAGAAAGAAGAGGAAGAGAGAGATGATGTTGAGACAGAGAAAGAATGATATAGAGAGAGAGTGAATCTGAAAAATGAATTTGGAAAGTGTGAAAGGTAGAAGAGAGAGAATATAGACATAAAATACGTTCAGAGAGAAAAAACTAAATGGGTTGCCATCAGAACAACATGTGTCCCAAAGGGCAGAATGATATTTTTGGTGGTACCAACTTTTCTTATATGGTAGATGTCAGGAAAAAATAGAGATAATATAAAAAATGGTATTCATCAATATGATCATAATTAGGATTGAGTGTGGAGTAAGATGTGCTTAGTCATCTTATTTATTTATTTGTTAACAAGTTGACTTCTTATTTTAATACTAGTAAGATGTGCCTAGTCATTAATTCATGTATTATTAATGATTTCATTTTGTGATCTTTATTTTTTTAACAATAAAGAAGATTAAAATATATTAAGATAAAAAAAAAGAGTAAAAGCTACAATTGAGAGTACAACGGTGCACTAAAAAAACAAAAATCAACAAAACAAAAGTTTAAATTAGAGGAGACTGGAAAAACAAAACCATAAAAAGGGAAAAAAATCCATCCATAACCCAGAGAAGACTTCATCGAGACACAAGACACCTCATTCTAAAAAGAACAAGTTGAATAGAGGTACACACAACTATCTAAAAAAACAAAAGAAGGGGGTTAACCAGACAACGCGCCTCTAAAAACGAAGGCACTAGAGCAGATCTTAATTCCAATCAAGCAACAAAAAGGATGCAACCGGAGCATGAACATGAATTCACTTTCAAGTCAAATCAATAATCGAAGTCATCCAATGATAAATCACCATTCTTTCCAGACAAAAAAAACTTTATTACACGTCTTTCAAATAATCCAAACTAATACATACCAAATAAAACCAAACACAATTGAGACTTCTTCCCCTGACCAAGACCTCAAAAATATCTCAAAAACCTCTAAGATTGGGTGCAGAAAAAGGATAGACATATCCACCACATAAACCTTGTACAAAGCAAGGAGGCTACCCCATATTGAACAAACAAGTAATCCAATGACTCGACATGACCTAGACAAACCACACATACTCCGTCAATCATTTTGGATCTATGTGCTTGCAAGTATACCCACAAGGATTAAGATGGTGAAGCTTATGGATAGCAAAGTTGCAATACAATTGAGTAGTTGTTTAGTTTTGATGATGACAACATTTAATATCAAACGATATGTAGTAAAGTCAAGTATCTACTAAAGATAGCTCAAAACGGTCAAAGATGAAGAAGATAATTGATTAAGTCGTCCTCTTGAATAAAGTTATACTCATGAAGATCAAGACATCTATTTAAAGTCATCACTGTGGACAAACGACTTTCAAGTGAAGACTTATATTTTAAGGGTCGTCGGTGGTTTGACCTCTCAAATGATGGAAATCAACATGAATATATCTCAAGTCTCATTAAGAAGATTCAAAGCTATTGTATGTCGCTAAACTTAAATATAATGATGCCAAGGCTTGAAATATCAGATTTATGAAAGAGGTGAAGTGTGAAAACTTGTCTGATCTGTTAGAGCAAGATCTTGATTCTGAATAATATCTCTAAGTTTTGATAATAACAATGCATATATTTTATATGTAACAATGTGGTACTCTAATTTTATTCTAAGTGCGCAGATATACAATTATAAATGGAATCAAATTGAGCACAACTCAATAAGTTTCTGATACATATCAAAGTTTATGATGAATAATATACATGTGTATCAAAATGGCATTTGTTTCTAAAGAAAGGATTCTGAAGACTCTGATCAACGCTTAAGTTCAAATTACATGATGAGGATCAAAAGCTCAAAGTCCAAAGCAAAGCACGAAGACCAAGAATACGTACAAACGACTCTTTCCTAAAAAATGCAAAGTTGAGATTTCACTCAGAATTGACCAGAAGGCTTTCTAAGCTTTTACTCCTTCTGCTCTCCAAGAATTCTACCATTGAAGACAGCTGGCCAAACCAAAAGACATTCTTATCCTTCAAAGAAGATATAAATAGAAAACCATGCAGCATTATAGAGTACAACAATCTTACAAATTAAAACGCTGAAAGAATATACTCTGTAAAAGAATCTCAAAGACACAAAGAGTTGATGCTCATATCTGTGTAGAAATACTGCTCTTAAATTTGTTTCAACCTGCTTATTGAGAAGCAATATTGTAAACAGTCTTGTAATTTTCCTAAGTGATTTTCCTTAAGTGACTAACTGTTTTAGTTGGTAGACTCAAGAAGTCTAAATTGTTGTTGAACAATTTAGAGGTTGTTTGTAGTTTTTCCTTGAGTGACTAAGTGTGTTTAGTCAGGAGACTCGAGAGGGCTAATTTGTTGATGACTTAGATTTTGTTGTAATCTTGTCAAAGATTAGTGAATTAAGTCCTTGGGATAAGGAAAAATCACCTTGGCGGGTCGACTGGATTAGCTTAGTTAATAGTGAACCAGGATAACCATTTGTGTTCCTTCTTCTTATACCTTGTCAGCGTGTGTGTGTTATACATTTATTTAAAAAATTTAAAACCCAATTCAAACCCCCTTTCTTGTGTTTTTCTCAACCTTCAATTAGCATCAGAGCTCCGGCTCTCTTATTGACTTTTCATATCAAACACTTAACCGTGTAGAGAGATCCAGTGTGAGAAAAACTCACTACTACAAAACGCGCAAACAACAACGCCCAAGTCACCACGGTTCTTCCAAAAATCGCGGTGATATCTCTAAAATCAGGCACTTACTTTATATTATATTTTTTAATTAAAAATTTATAGGGTATAATAACGGTTGTAAGTATAACCGATATGATAAAATCAATCTTTCATGGGTTCGAACCTCAATAGTGGCAAAAATGTTTTTCATTTAAGGTTAAGGCGCTCCTTTCATTTTTATTTATTTTTAAATAAGAGAAATCACTAAGGTTATACAAATAACCGTCGTGATATAGTTTGATATTATTTTAAAATATAAAATTTAATTACGGTTGTAGTTTTAAACTGTAACGAAAAGTGATAGTTTTTAATATATAAATGAAACTATCTGTGGCCCACTTCATAATTGCCGTTTCTCTCTAAAGAAAACCCTAACACAACCCTTTCCTCTCATGAATCTTAACCAATATTATGTAACAAGAGAATGGAGAAAATAAGCTTAAAGGATATCTGACGAGAGCAACGTCCGACATAAACTCCTACGGCGGCGAAGATGGTATGTTCTCCTGCTCTCATCTTTCTAGGATTATTGTTTTAAGGTTTGGTTTTAGGATGCTGTGGAAAAAATTATGTTATTGATGTTTTAGGGTTAAGTTTAATTTTTGTTGTGTTTCCTTGTAGATACATGGTGATGGTGGGGGTAGCAAGCGTATGGTGGTAGAAAGCGTATACTATGGTGAAGTTTCATATGATTTTTGTTGCCATGAAGAAAAATATAAGAAGTATGAAGTTATTGTATAAACTTCATCCACCTTATATTTCTTCTTCATGGCTTCACAAACTAGATGAACTTGATATATCTTGATTTGTTACAGTTCCACGATTATTTTCAAAAAAAGGTGTGTTATTAACTCAATGTATCTTGATTTGTTACAGTCCTACTTGGGGTTTTGTTGCTAAAATAATGTATGTTTTTTTATTGTGTTTCATGTTGTTTTGCTGTATGTTGTTGTTGTTGACAAATGTTCTCAAAACAAGAAAAAAACATTGCTAGTTCACAAGATAGAGGCTTCTTGTGACTTAGCAATGTTTTGTTCTTTAATTTCTTATACAGGTTGACAAGTTTAGTTTATTATATACTATGTATATTCTTTGTTTCACTTACCTTTTAATGAAAATGCAATCATTTATATTGACATAGAAACTTATATTCTGAAAATTAAGATGTATTTGAAAACTAACCTATATCAATAAAAAAATTTCGAATCGCATCTGTTTCATTCAGCACATTTTATGTTCCTTAACACATAATATATGGTTTAGTGCTATGTTTGCTTCAATTCATCGATATAATTTACAATCGCGTTGATGATAAGCGACGATGATGAGGTAAATTATAATAAAAGATATCGGTGAATCGAAGGAATCAGATCATTGAATCGTATATTATGCGTTAAAGAACATAAAATGTGTTGAATGAGACGGATTCAATTCGAAAAAAATTGATGTGTTAAAGTTAGTTTTCAAGAATAGTTTAATTTTCAGATTATATATTTCTTTGCCAATTTAAATGGTTGTATTTCTTTAAATAGGTGTATGGTAAACCAAGCAATATACATTTTTATATAATAAACTATGTGTACTTTCCATGACGGTTGTCTAGGTTAACCGTCATCTAATTAATTAATTACATTATCTATCACAACGGTTGTTAAGCATAACCGTTGTGATATAACGCACGCTTTCCAGAATACCACAATGGTCTCAGGGCCGTGATTAAAAATAGTGCATTTACCACAACACTCTACATAACAAAGCCTGGATTCGCGTTATTATATATATTTTTCAACCGTTGTTAAAGGGTTTTTATGTAGTAGTGACTCTATGGCCACTTCCAATACAAATGAAAGAGACAGTTACAACGCCAAGCCTTCTGTATTTGATGGAGAAAAATTTGATTACTAGAAAGATAGAATAGAAAGTTTCTTTTTAGGTTATGATGCAGATCTTTGGGATATAGTAACAAATGGTTATAAAACACCATTCTCTGATATTGGATACCCATTCCAAGAAGCAAAATGAATAATGAGCAAAGAAAGACTTCAAAAACCATCACAAAGCAAGAATTATTCTTCTGAATGCGATCTCATACAATGAGTATGAAAAGATCACTAACAAAGATACAACAAAGGATATTTTTTATCCTTGAAAATGACTCATGAAGGTAATACTCAAGTCAAGGAAACCAAAGCTCTTGCACTGGTCCAGAAGTATGAAGCCTTTAAGATGGAAGAAGGTGAAACTATTGAATCCATGATCTCAAGATTCTAAACCTTGGTAGCAGGACTCAAAGTTCTGGACAAAGGATATACTACTGCAGATCATGCTAAAAAGATTGTGAGAAGTCTTCCTAAAAAATGGAGACCAATGGTTACTGCATTAAAGTTGTCCAAAGATCCAAACAACATAAGTCTTGAAGAATTAGTTAGCTTACTCAGAAGTCATGAAATAGAGCTAGAAGAAGATGAACCTCAGAAAAAGGTTAAATTTGTTGCTATAAAAACAAAACCAGAAAGAAGTAAGTCATAGAAAAATAAGGTCATTCAGAATGAAGATGAAAACTCCGACTATGAAGACTCTGGTGACGAAGATGACTTATCTCTCTTATCCAGAAGAGTCAGACAACTTTGGAGAAACAGACAAAACAACTTTCGAGGATCTAGAAACAGAGGAGATTATCCAGAATCATCCTCTAGAAGAAAAGAAAGCAGTGAAAATACTTGTTTTGAATGTAAGGAACCTGGACATTTCAAACAAGATTGTCCAAAGCTCACAAAGGAAAGCTTCAGAAAAGAAAGATTCAAGAAAAACATATTTAAAGGAAAGAAGAAAGGTCTTATGACAACATGGGATAATTCTGATTCTGAAGTTTTGGAATCTGATTCTGAAGATGAGCACGCCAACGTACCCTTAACAACCACAACATCTGAAAAAGTCGCAACAGTAACTGAGTCTGACTCAGAAGAGGTATTTTCTGATCTTTCTCATATCGATTTAGAATTATGTCTTTCAGAATCATTAAAGAGGTATCAGAAACTTCAACAAAAATTCAAGAATCTGAAAAAGACTCTTGAAAATGAAGTTGAAGAGAATGTTAAGCTTGAGAAAGAATTCTTAAAACAAAAAGATGAAAACTTTTTTTTAAATAGAGAAAATGATTTTCTTAACAAAAAATGCTTAAAACTTGAAGAAACTCTTTCCAAAGCTACTTCTTCTGAAACCATCATATATAAATATGATAAGGCTTTTAAAAAATTCTTAAATAATTGTATAGACAGAAGTAAAATGGCTTCCATGATCTATGGTATTAGAAAAAATGGAAAAAGAGGAATAGGTTATGATTCTGACAATGATGATCATAAACCTTTTCGAGAAAACAAACCTGTATCTCCTTTTTCTTATCACTATACACCAGCACAGACACGTAAATTCAATGCTGCAAGAAAACCTAAGTTTATCAGAAACTCTAGAAACACTAATTTAAAGGAACCAAAAGTTTATGGGTACCAAAGGATAAAATAGTATATGTTGTAGATATCTTATGCAGCAGAGATAAAACACCAGTCATGGTACCTGGTCTCTGGATGCTCACGACACATGACAGGAAGAAAGCATATGTTCCAAAGCCTAAAACTTAAAGATGTTGGATACGTAGGATTCAGAGGAGATCAGAAAGAAAGAATCAAAGGTTCTGGAATAGTAGGTAATGGATCTCTTCCTTCTATATCTAATGTACTTTATGTTGAAGGATTAATGCACAATCTGTTATCCATAAGTCAATTAAGCGATAACGGTTATGATATTATTTTCAATAAAAAAATGTGCAAGGTTGTTAATCGAAAGATGGCATTGTTCTCTTCACTGGAAAGAGGAAAACAACATTTATAAGATTAAGCTTTCTGATCTTAAAAACCAAGATGTCAAGTGCTTAATGTCTGTCAACAAAGAACAATGGGTGTGGCATAAACGCTTGGGTCATATTAGTATGAGGAAAATCTCCCAGCTAAATAAACTTGAGTTAGTCAGAGGCCTGCCTAAGCTGAAGTTTACTTCAGATGCACTCTGTGAAGCATGTTAGAAAGGAAAGTTTTCAAAAACATATTTTAAATCTAAAAGTATCGTTTCCACCTCCAGACATTTGGAGCTTCTACACATTAACTTGTTTGGCCCCGTCAAAACAGCATCAGTCAATGGCAAGAAGTATGGACTTGTCATAGTTGATGATTATAGTCGCTGGACATGGGTAAAATTTCTTAGACACAAGAATGAGTCACATTCTGTGTTTACAAGTTTCTGTTCTCAAGTGTAAAATGAATTTAATTCTAGAATTGTTAGAGTTAGAAGTGATTATGGTGGAGAATTTGAGAATCAACTATTTGAAGAACTTCTTGACTCAAATGGCATATCTCATGATTTATCTCGTCCTAGAACTCCACAACAAAATGGAGTTGTAGAAAGGAAAAATAGAACATTGCAAGAAATGGCCAGAACCATGATCAACAAAACTAATGTAGCTAAGCACTTCTGGGCAGAAGCAGTAAACACAAAATGTTATATTCAGAATAGAATCTCAATTAGACCCATTCTGGAAAAGAATCCTTATGAACTGTGTAAAGGAAGGAAACCTAAAATTTTCTATTTTCATCCTTTTGGATGTTCATGTTTTATTTTGAATATTAAAGAAAATCTAAACAAGTTTGATTCTAAAGCACAAAAGTGTATTATGTTAGGATACTCAGAACGCTCTAAGGGCTATAGAGTATACAATACAAAAACATGTATCGTCGAGGAATCAATTCATGTTAGATTTAACGATAAGCATGAATAAGATATATCAAAGCTAGTTGAGAATTTTGCAGATCTAGAAGTTACCCTCACAGGTTCTGAAGAAAGGACAAAGGACTCTGAAACCTTAGATCCAAAATTCGCTAATACATCAGTAGCAACTGAATTTCCTTTCATACATAAAGGACAGAGACTTAGACAAACTGTTTCTGAAGATCTGATTCTAGGAGACAAAGCTAAACCTATCAGAACAAGATCTATATTCAAACACTCTGAAAAAGTACTCCTAAGATTGGTATCTCTGATAGAACCAACATCTTGTGAAGAAGTACTTCAGGATAATGAATGGATTCTGGCGATGCAAGATGAGCTAGATCAGTTCTCAAAGAATGATGTCTGGGATCTAGTGCCTAAACCCAAGGGAACTTATGTCATAGGAACAAAATGGGTATTCAGAAACAAATTAAATAAGAAAGGAGAAGTTTTCAGAAACAAAGCACGACTGGTTGCACAAGGTTACAGTCAACAAGAAGGAATTGACTATAATGAAACCTTTGCTCCAGTTGCCAGGTTAGAATCTATACGCCTTCTCATCTCTTTTGCTGTGAATAATAATATTAAATTATATCAAATGGATGTCAAAAGTGCGTTTCTAAACGGTTACATTTCTGAAGAAGTATATGTTCACCAACCTCCGAGTTTTCAAAACTCTAAGTTTCCAGAACACGTTTTTAAACTTAAAAAGTCATTATATGGTCTTAAACAAACTCCCAGAGCTTGGTATGAAAGATTAAGTTCTTTTCTTTTAGAAAATGACTTTAGAAGAGGGAAAGAGGATACTACTCACTTCTGTAAGAAATTTGGAAACGACTTCATGATATGCCAAATCTATGTAGATGATATAATTTTTGGTTATGCTAATACTTCTGCATGTCAAGATTTTTCTAAGCTAATGCAGGCAGAATTCGAAATGAGCCTAATGCAAGAGTTAAAGTACTTTATGGGAATTCAAATCAATCAAACTCCAGAAGTCACATTTATTAATCAAGTAAAATATACTAAGGAACTTCTAAAGAAGTTTGATATGACAGAAAGCAAACCCGCTAAAACTCCCATGCGCCCTACTTGCATTCTTGAGAAAGATGAAGTAAGTAAAAAGGTTTGTCAAAAACTCTATCGTGGTATGATAGGCTCTCTTCTCTATCTGATTGCCTCACGACCAGATATTTTATTCAGTGTGTGTCTTTGTGCTCGTTTTCAGTCAGATCTAAGGGAAAGTCACTTAACTGCTGTTAAGAGAATCCTAAGGTATCTGAAAGGAACTTCTAACCTTGGCTTGATGTATTAGAAAACATCAGAATATAAGCTATCAGGTTCTTGTGATGCAGATTATGATGGAGACAAAATAGAACGTAAGAGCACTTATGGAAACTGTCAACTTCTCGGTAACAATCTCGTATCATAGGGAAGCAAAAGACAATCTACAATTGCTTTATCTACTGCAGAAGCAGAATATATCTCAACATCACTTTGTTGCACTCAGATGCTCTGGATGAAAAATCAGTTTGAAGACTTTCAGATATATGAGAGTAAAATTCCATCTATTGTGACAACAGTGCAGCTATTTGTTTAAGCAAGAATCCTATTCTGCATTCTAGGGCTAAACACATAGAAATAAAACATCATTTTATTCGAGACTATATTCAGAAAGGGATTATTTCTTTATAATTCATTGATACAGATCATCAATGGGCTGACATTTTTATAAAACCCCTAGCTGAAGATAGATTCTTATTCATTCTGAAACATTTGAAAATGGAGTTTTTTCCAGAATTAAATTTCTATTGTTTAGCACCTTCTCTAAAATTATGATTCTAATGTTATGTATTTTAATGTGTTTCTGAGGTTTCTAATAGTTAGAAACTATCTTAAATATCTCAAATTGGAAACCTTTTTATCCTCGATAACATCAAAACGGTGAAAATTCAAACAAACGGCTATGATTCACTCTTACACGTGTAAATCATATTCTGATGATTGAGTGACACCTTGAGCATTGGGATGTCTTGAGAGTAGGTTAAAATCATTATTACTTTCCCCTTTTCAGTCCTTTTTCAAGAAGCAGTAATTAATTCTTTTCTTCATTACTCACTATCACACACTATTCACTCCACTCCATACCCTATAACCCTAAAATTTCAAATCCAACCATATTCTCTGAGAAATTTTATCACTCATGGATGCTCAACAACAAGCTCTCTACAATTTATCTAAACAAATGGAACTCTAGATAAGTTCGTCTCAACAGTCCGATACAAACCTCACATCTCCGTTATCTCAAGTCTTGCCCCAAACCATGGTCGCTCCTCAACAACAGCAGATTCATATTCTAGATCGATCTGAAGATAGATCCTGAGGAATTGGAAGTTTGATGTGAACTCTTGGTTGACTTCGAAAACCTAAAAGCAAATGGAGTAGATTTAACTACTGATGTAAGGAAACAAGGTTGGGAAAACTATTTCAAGCGACTTTTCGGTCCTGTTTACACAACTATGGTCATAGATTTATGGGTTCATGCTAATGCAGATGATTATTATGTTGTTTCGGATGTTAAAGGAAAGAGGATTGTCATCACTGAGAAATCAATTGCTACTCTAATGAAAATGGAATACAATAAGGGGAAACGTGTCTACAATATGAGCACCAAGACAACTTACCTAATTAAAAAGGACGTACCTTCAATCTACACTCAAAATTCCGATGAGAAATCAAAACCTAAGGCTACATAATTGTCCAACAATCTTTTGCATTTGGTTCAAGATTATTCTGGGTTGTATCCACACCAAAACTTCAATAAGTTCCTCAGACTATGCTAACACTGATCAAAACTACATGCTGTACTTTCTGCATCAAGGAGTGAAAATGGACCTTCCCTTCATTCTGTTCAAATTTTTTCGAGACTCTGTTAGAGATTCTAGGGATAAGCCAAAAGGGCATATTCATTTGGGAAGACTCATTTCAGATATTCTGATGGAGAGTGGTCTTGTAGATCATTTGATTACTCATAACTTAGTTGATAATCTCGGTGAAGACATTGGCAAACCTTTTAATGTCAAAAATGTCAAAAGCATGACTATTGTCAAAGAATCACTGTTGAACCTACAATGGATACATAATTTGAAAGTATCAAGGGACAAAGATTAATTATTGACAATTTCCTCTTTTCACCCAAATTTATCCACCAGAGGTATTGCAAGCTTATTTAGACCAGCTTGAGCAAGAAGGTCATGATGTGTCTAGAATCTTTTTTTATCAACTTCTAGCTGAACCACCTAACCTTTACAAAAGGAAGCATGTTTCCTCAAAGGCTATGGTTGCAAAGAAAAAGAAGTTAGGGCATAAGGAATTGGGAAATTCCTCCATGAACTATACTATTGTTGTTTCCTCTATTTCAACAACTGTAGTTTTTGACTTGTCAGCATTGGTTACATATGAATCCGATATTGGAATCCTTGTTTCAAATATTCCTCCCCTACCTTCATCATTTTCGACCACAATTACTACACTCGCCATCCCACCCACACCACATTGTGATTCTGCTCCTCTTGAAAAATCCAAGAAGACAACCTCCTCACCAACAACCATCTCCAATTCTCCTGTTTCTGTATCTCTTTTACAATATGCCTTCTCCTCATCATCTTCACCTATTTCCATATCACCTTCAGAAAGTATGTCTCCTACTGTTGTCCCAACTTCAATAGAAATCGTGTCTAATGTAACACCCCGATTTCGATTATTTCCCATTTTGTTGAGTCTTTTATTTAAATTGAGTGATAAATTATTTTATTTGTGAAATTGGTGTGTTAATATGTTATGTTGACATGTTATGATATTTTACCGTTTTCGAGAGTTTTCGGGGAAAATTAGAATGGAGGGTATTTTAGATATTTCTTAATTAATGTTAAGTTAGAAAATTAAGTGGAAATAGAATTGTGAGAGAAAATGAATTAATTTGAATTTGTGTAGAAAATAAGAAAATAGAAAAGAAAAGAGATAAGAAGAGGAAATAGGAAAGAAAGAGAAAGAAAAGAAAAATAGAGAGAAAAATGAGAGAAAGAAAGAGGAAGAAGAGAAAAGAGAAGGAAAAGAGGGAAAAGCTTGGAAATCAAGAAAACAACTTCTAGGAATCGATTTATCCGGGTAAGGGTGTGAAATCTTATTATCTTATCAATGTATATCATTATGTATGATTGTGTTGTTGTTGTTATTGATTTTTATGAGTTTTGGTATAAACCCATTTGTGTAGAAAATGGTAGAAATCGATTTAACCGTGTTGAAAATGATGTTCTCGTGTCCCTTGTTGTTGATACACGAATGATACATGTTGTTGGACATCAAATTGATATTTTTCTGAGTTTAGATGATGAATTTGGGTGTGGTTTAGGTGGAAAATGCAGAACATAATTCTGCAGGAAAATTCTGCATTTCGCCTGGCCATACGCGTATTGGGGTAGGCCATACGCGTATTGACTTGGGCAATACGCGTATGGATGGCGCATTTCAGGGCCAATACGCGTATGGGATACATGTTTTCCCGGCCATCTGGTGAAACACGTATGATACGCGTACGTGTTTTGGGCCATACGCGTACGGAATTAGTCTATACGCGGATGGACAGGAGATGTGTAAAAATGTGATTTTTCAAATATCGTTTTTCATTTTCTTTCGTAACTTTTGTTCCGTTTATTTGATTTTTACATTCTTGGTATCGTTGTGAAGCTATTGAGCTGTAATTTCTTGTTATGACGATTTGGAAATTGTTAGCCGATTTAATTATGTCGGAAAGTCGGGAATAGTGTTATTTAGCGACTTTAACCGTTTTGAATGTGTGTTTGGATGTGAATCATACAATAGTGCATTGATGTGAATGTATATAGATTGTATGTGATAGTATGAGATGAATGCATGAATATATTGTGAATATGTATGCATTTCAAGAATGTCTTGAGTCATTTTGCATGTGAAGCATAATGGTGTGCATTCTTGTGTTGTGTGATTCTAATGAGAATCCGTTGTAACGTCGTGTGCCCATGTGGGGTGTGAGCGACAGTTTGGTTCCAGAGGGAATCCGCTATAACGTCGTGTGCCCGTGTGAGGTGTGAACGATGATTATAGACGATCGTGTGCCCATGTGGGGTGTGAGCGATCGGGTCGTGTGCCCGTGTGGGGTGTGAGCGATCCATAAACATTGTGTGCCCATGTGGGGTGTGAGCAATGAGTGAACACCGTATGCCCGACGGGGAGTTACATTGGTAACGAGCGATGGTTCCAATAAGTTCCTGAGTGAACTTGAGATGATTGAGTCGGTACCGCATTGCATTTGCATAGAGTCGTGAGTCGGTCTCTATGATTTGCATTTATCATCTTTATATGGTGCATTGATGAATAAACATGAATATGTATGTTTATGTGGAATGGTAAGAATTGTGAAGGTATGCATGAGGAAATGCTTGGATTTGTATATATATACATTGTAATGTATATGGGTGAATTGTGATGAATTATGGTGAGAATGTGGAATATGTGTATTTTTATGCTAAGATATATAATTATATGCATTGTTATTATGATAATATTTCTCACCCTTCTGCTGTTTTATGATGCTCTATGAGGCATTGCAGAGTAGGTATGCTGGTGGTCTTTTTGTGAAGCGTGTCTTCATTCTTTTGGTCGGTCGGCTCTGATATGTAGCACCGGGTAGCTTGGATGTATATGATTCTTTTGTGATACATTGTACATGTATCTTGTTGATGAATGTTTATGTAAACATGAATTATGTTGGTGGATAATACTTGATGATGTATATATATGTTATATATTATTCAATGTTTAGATTTTCCGATTTTATTCTAAATATTGAGATGTGGGTGTAAGGACTAAGTTCCTCTGTTGCAAAGTTACCCCACTGTTGCATATCAATTGTTGAGCAGGTGTTGAATGTTTTAATTTCATGTATAATGTGACATACCTCTTTTATACTATATTTATAATTATACTCTGACGAAAATTTTAATATGTGCCTAAATGATTATTTGATTATTTGGGGGTATAGAAAGGGGGTGTTACATTAAGTGGTATCAGAGCCAATGTTGAGTCAGTTGTGTCTGTCTTGTTGTTGTGATGGTTGAACTGCTGTTTAACCTTGTTGTCATTTTTGGGAATAATTAGAATATGGCTGGTAGGAACGACAATGCGATGGCTGCTGCTTTGGAAGCAATGGCTAGGGCGGTGCAAGGTGCGCCGAATGTGAATGCTAATGACGAGTTCAGGAAGAATCAACCACCGGTCTTCAAAGGAAGATTTGATCTTGATGGAGCTCACATATGGTTGAAAGAGATTGAAAGGATCTTCAGAGCCATGGGCTGTGCGGAGGAAAATAAGGTGAGGCTTGGGTCTCACATGCTGAAGGAAGAAGCCGACGATTGGTGGGTTGGTATGCGTCAAGTTCTTGAGGTGGATGATGAAGAGATAACTTGGGATTTATTTCCTACCGAGTTCTTGAGGAAGTATTACCCAGAAAGTGTGAAAGGGAAGAAGGAGATGGAGTTCCTTGAACTGAAACAAGGTATTAAGTATGTCCGTGGTGGACTATACTGCTAAGTTTGTGGAGTTGGTTCAATTCCATCCTCACTATGCTGCAATTACTGCTGAGTTCTCTAAGTGTATTAAGTATGAGAATGGTTTGCGTCTCGAGATTAAGCAAGCTGTGGGATATCTAAGGATAAGAAGGTTTACGGATTTGACAGAATGTTGTAGAATCTTCGAGGAGGATAGCAAGGCTCGTTCAACACATTACAAAAGTTTGAATGAGAGGAAGGGAAAGCAACAAGCTAGAGGTGGACCTTATGTGACACCCGTTGATAAGGGCAGGCATAGGGGAAACTTTGAGAGGAGATCTGGAGGAGGAGGTTCCGATTACGTTAAGTGTTACAAGTGTGGTGGAATGGGTCATAAATCATTTGAGTGTGGGAAGACTATGGTGAAATGTTCTAACTGTGGAGGCTTTAGGCATGCTACTACTGATTGTAGAAGGAATATAGTAAAGTGCTATAATTGTGGAGAAGTGGGTCACATTAGTACTAAGTGTACTAAGCTGAAACAAGCTCAAGCGGGCGGAAATGTGTTTGCATTAGCGGGGACGGACACTACTAGTGCAGACCGTTTGATTAAAGGTACATGCTTTATTAATAGTACGCCTTTAGTTGCTATTATTGATACGGGAGCGACTCATTCGTTCATTTCTCATGAGTGCGCTAAGCGTTTGAATTTGTTTATGACTTCTTGGGGTGGTGAGATGGTTATTGAGACTCCTGCTTCAGGGTCGGTAACTACGTCTTTGGTGTGTGTAAGTTGTCCTTTGACCATGTATGGTAAAGACTTCATTATGGATTTAGTGTGTTTACCGTTGGAGGGATTGGACGTAATCTTGGGTATGAACTGGTTGTAATTTAATCGAGTTCATATAGATTGCTATCACAAGTTAGTAAGGTTTCCTTCTTTGGAAGATGATGAAGATGAGAGTTTCCTATCCACTAAAGAGTTGAAGAAACTTTTAGCGGACGAAGCTCAATTGTTCGGTTTGTTTGCATCATTGTCGGTAGAGAGTAAAGTTGAGCTCGATGTGTTCCCAGTGGTGTGTGATTTTCCAGAAGTGTTTCCGGAGGATATTACGGATGTACCGCCGAAAAGAGAAGTTGAGTTTTCTATTGATCTAGTTCTGGGTACTAGACCGGTTTCGATGGCACCGTATCGTATGTCGGCATCAGAGTTGGTAGAATTGAAGAAGCAATTGAATGACTTGTTGGACAAGAGATTTGTAAGACCAAGTGTTTCTCCTTGGGGTGCTCCAGTATTGTTGGTAAAGAAGAAGGATGGGAGTATGCAGTTATGCATTGATTATCGACAATTGAACAAGGTGACAATTAAGAACAAGTATCCGCTTCCAAGGATCGATGATTTGATGGACCAATTGGTTGGTGCGCGTGTTTTTAGGAAGATTGATTTGAGATCGGGATATCACCAGATTCATGTGAAAGAAGAGGATATTCAAAAGACGACCTTTAGGACACGGTATGGTCATTACGAATATTCCGTGATGCCATTCGGGGTTTCTAATGCGCCGGGTGTGTTTATGAAATACATGAATCATATTTTTCATGAACAGTAGATCATTTTGTAGTTGTGTTCATCGACGATATTTTGATTTACTCTAAGTCTCGAGAGGAGCATGAAGAGCATTTGAGGATTGTGTTACAAATTTTGAAAGAGAAACAATTGTATGCTAAGTTGTCGAAATGTGAATTTTGGTTGTCGGAAGTAAGTTTTCTTGGACATGTTATTTCCGGTAGTGGTATTAGTGTTGATCCATCCAAGATTGATGCGGTGATGCAATGGGAGGCTCCTAGATCGGTTACGGAGATTTGAAGCGTTTTAGGCTTGGCGGGTTATTATCGGAGGTTTATTGAGGGATTTTCGAAGTTGGCACTTTCGTTAACACAATTGACTTGTAAAGAAAAGGCTTTCATTTGGGATATTCATTGTGAAGAGAGTTTCAATGAGCTAAAAAGGAGGTTGACAACAGCTCCGATCTTGATTTTGCCGAATCTGACAGAACCATTTGTTGTGTATTGTGATGCTTCATTGGTTGGTTTAGGTGGTGTTTTGATGCAAGATGGAAAAGTTGTGGCTTATGCTTCTAGACAATTGAGAGTGCATGAAAAGAATTATCCTACACATGACTTGGAGTTAGCGGTCGTGGTGTTTGTTTTGAAAATTTGGAGGCACTATCTTTATGGTGCAAGATTTGAAGATTTTAGTGATCACAAGAGCTTGAAATATTTATTTGATCAAAGAGAATTGAACATGAGACAAAGAAGGTGGTTAGAGCTTTTGAAGGATTATGATTTTGGTTTGAATTACCATCCGGGTAAGGCAAACGTGGTGGCCGATGCTTTGAGTCAGAAATCGTTACATATGTCCACATTGATGATGAGAGAATGGGAAATTTTGGAGAATTTTAGAGAATTGAGTTTGGTTTGTGAAATGACGCCGAGAAGTGTGAGACTTGGCATGTTACATGTTACGAATGATTTTCTTGCAACCGTATGTGAAAAGCAAAAGTTGGATTTAAAGTTCGTTGATTTGATGATGAATGAGAATGAGGATTTCAAGGTTGATAATTTTGGATTTTTGAGATTCCGTGGTCGTATTTGTATTCCTGATGATGCGGAGTTGAAAAAGATGATATTGGAAGAAGGACACCGAAGTAACTTAAGTATTCATCCAGGAGCGAATAAAATGTATCAAGATTTGAAGAAAATCTTTTGGTGGTCCGGATTAAAGAGGGATGTGGCTCGATTTGTGTATGCGTGCTTAACTTGTCAAAAGTCTAAGGTGGAACATCAAAAGCCTAGTGGTTTGATGCAACCGTTGGACATTCCGGAGTGGAAATGGGATAGTATATCGATGGATTTTGTTACGGGATTGCCGAATACGCAAAGAGGTCATAATTCTATTTGGGTAATCGTCGATAGGCTTAATAAATTTGCTCACTTCATTCCAATTGATATTAGTTATCCTTTGGAGAAGTTAGCCGAGATTTATATTCTTGTGGTTGTGAAGTTACATGGAGTTCCTAAGAGTATTGTATCGGATAGAGATCCTAGATTCACATCGAGGTTTTGGGAGAGTTTGCAAAAGGCTTTGGGTTCTAAGCTAAGACTGAGTTCGGCTTATCATCCGCAAACGGATGGTCAAACCGAGAGGACAATTTAATCGTTGGAGGATTTATTGCGTGCTTGTGTGCTCGAGCAAGGTGGTGCTTGGGATAGTTATTTAGCGTTGATTGAGTTCACCTACAATAACATTTTTCATTCAAGTATAATTATGGCACCATTTGAGGCTTTGTATGGTCGGAGATGTCGAACACCTTTGTGTTGGCATGAAACCGGTGAGAGGACGATAGTTGGACTGGAGATGGTACAACAAACGACGGAGAAAGTGAAGTTTATTCGTGAGAAGATGAAGGCTTCTCAAAGTAAACAAAAGAGCTATCATGACAAGAGGAGGAAAGATCTTGAGTTTCAAGAAGGCGACCATGTGTTTTTGAGAGTTACGCCGGTTACGGGTGTGGGTCGTGCTTTGAAGTCGAAGAAGTTAACTTCTCGTTTTATTGGTCCGTATCAGATTTCTGCACGAGTTGGTGCTGTGGCTTATCGTGTGGCGTTGCCTCCGAATCTTTCAAATTTACATGATGTATTCCATGTTTCGCAACTTCGGAAGTATGTTCCGGATCCGTCACATGTTATTCCTATGGACGAGGTTGAAGTGAGAGATAACCTTACGGTTGAAGCTTTACCGATTAGGATTTTGGACCGTGAAGTTAAGAGGCTAAGAGGCAAGGATATTGCGCTTGTGAAAATAGCGTGGGGAGGCGCTGCGGAAGGTAATATGACTTGGGAACTAGAGAGTAGGATGCGAGAGTCGTATCCGGAGTTGTTTGAATCAGGTAATATTTTCGAGGACGAAAATTTCTAAAGTGGGGGAGAGTTGTAACGCCCCGATTTCGATTATTTCCCATTTTGTTGAGTCTTTTATTTAAATTGAGTGATAAATTATTTTATTTGTGAAATTGGTGTGTTAATATGTTATGTTGACTTGTTATGATATTTTACCGTTTTCGAGAGTTTTCGGGGAAAATTAGAATGAAGGGTATTTTAGATATTTCTCAATTAATGTTAAGTTAGAAAATTTAGTGGAAATAGAATTGTGAGAGAAAATGAATTAATTTGAATTTGTGTAGAAAATAAGAAAATAGAAAAGAAAAGAGATAAGAAGAGGAAATAGGAAAGAAAGAGAAAGAAAAGAAAAATAGAGAGAAAAAGGAGAGAAAGAAAGAGGAAGAAGAGAAAAGAGAAGGAAAAGAGGGAAAAGCTTGGAAATCAAGAAAACAACTTCTAGGAATCGATTTATCCGGGTAAGGGTGTGAAATCTTATTATCTTTTCAATGTATATCATTATGTATGATTGTGTTGTTGTTGTTATTGATTTTTATGAGTTTTGGTATAAACCCATTTGTGTAGAAAATGGTAGAAATCGATTTAATCGTGTTGAAAATGATGTTTTCGTGTCCCTTGTTGTTGATACACGAATGATATATGTTGCTGGACATCAAATTGGTATTTTTCTGAGTTTAGATGATGAATTTAGGTGTGGTTTGGATGGAAAACTCAGAACAGAATTCTGCAGGAAAATTCTGCATTTCGCCTGGCCATACGCGTATTGGGGTAGGCCATACGCGTATTGACTTGGGCAATATGCGTATGGATGGCGCATTTCAGGGCCAATACGCGTATGGGATGCATGTTTTCCCGGCCATCTGGTGAAACACGTATGATACGCGTACGTGTTTTGGTCCATACGCGTACGGAATTAGTCCATACGCGGATGGACATGAGATGTGTAAAAATGTGATTTTTCAAATATCGTTTTTCGTTTTCTTTCGTAACTTTTGTTCCGTTTATCCGATTTTTACATTCTTGGTATCGTTGTGAAGCTATTGCGCTGTACTTTCTTGTTATGATGATTTGGAAATTGTTAGCCGATTTAATTATGTCAGAAAGTCGGGAATAGTGTTATTTAGCGACTTTTACCGTTTTGAATGTGTGTTTGGATGTGAATCATACAATAGTGCATTGATGTGAATGTATATAGATTGTATGTGATAGTATGAGATGAATGCATGAATATATTGTGAATATGTATGCATTTCAAGAATGTCTTGAGTCATTTTGCATGTGAAGTATAATGGTGTGCATTCTTGTGTTGTGTGATTCTAATGAGAATCCGTTGTAACGTCGTGTGCCCATGTGGGGTGTGAGTGACGGTTTGGTTCCAGAGGGAATACGCTATAACTTCGTGTGCCCGTGTGAGGTGTGAACGATGATTATAGACGATCGTGTGCCCATGTGGGGTGTGAGCGATCGGGTCGTGTGCCCGTGTGGGGTGTGAGCGATCCATAAACATTGTGTGCCCATGTGGGGTGTGAGCAATGCGTGAACATCGTATGCCCGACGGGGAGTTACATTGGTAACGAGCGATGGTTCCAATAAGTTCCTGAGTGAACTTGAGATGATTGAGTCGGTACCGTATTGCATTTCCATAGAGTCGTGAGTCGGTCTCTATGATTTGCATTTATCATCTTTATATGGTGCATTGATGAATAAACATGAATATGTATGTTTATGTGGAATGGTAAGAATTGTGAAGGTATGCATGAGGAAATGCTTGGATTTGTATATATATACATTGTAATGTATATGGGTGAATTGTGATGAATTGTGGTGAGAATGTGGAATATGTGTATTTTTATGCTAAGATATATAATTATATGCATTGTTATTATGATAATATTTCTCACCCTTCTGCTGTTTTATGATGTTCTATGAGGGATTGCAGAGTAGGTATGCTGGTGGTCTTTTTGTGAAGCGTGTCTTCATTCTTTTGGTCAGTCAGCTCTAATATGTAGCACCGGGTAGCTAGGATGTATATGATTCTTTTGTGATACATTGTACATGTATCTTGTTGATGAATGTTTATGTAAACATGAATGTTGGTGGATAATACTTGATGATGTATATATATGTTATATATTATTCAATGTTTAGATTTTCCGCTTTTATTCTAAATATTGAAATGTGGGTGTAAGGACTAAGTTCCTCTGTTGCAAAGTTACCCCACTGTTGCATATCAATTGTTGAGCAGGTGTTGAATGTTTTAATTTCATGTATAATGTGACATACCTCTTTTATACTATGTTTATAATTATACTCTGACAAAAATTTTAATATGTGCCTAAATGATTATTTGATTATTTGGGGGTATAGAAAGGGGGTGTTACATCTAACCCACCAACCTCACCACATCATGTCTCTCTAAACTCTCCCATATAATATGCATTTAATGATGGAGTTGTTCATGACTCTAAGCCTTCCGATTCTCCACCACCCAGCAAAACACTGGCTAATGTTCTTTCCAGCTTACTGGAAGAAGCTGTCACTAAAGCTCAAGGGCTTTATGAAGACCACAGTTCCAGTGATGATCCTACCCTTCTGACCACAAATTGGAATATCTTCAACACTTGGCTTGCAGAAAAATTCCAAGAAATCAAGCATTTCTCAGATCAAGTTAAGGAGGAGTTTGTGAGTCAAGCAGAAATCAGACTAGAAGCAAGGAAAGAAAAAGAAAGGTTTGCTGAAGAAGATAGAAATAAAGCTGAGAGAATTGCTGCTGAGATTGCTAAGAAGGAAGCTGAAATAAAAGCCATTTCAGAAAGAGAATCTGTTTTACGAGCCGCCGCTGAAAAACATGTCTCTGATGATAATCTTCTCCCAATCATGGGCCAAACCTTGGTAAACTTGCAAGGCACTCAGAAAATGGTGCAAGAATGGTTAAATAGTCAAGAAGAAGTGAATCGTTCTATCAAGGATATGCTCGCTGAACTTCTTGCAATGACTTCTTCTACCTCCCTTCCCTAGGCACTTTAAGTCTTACCCTTGTCAATTTCGTTATATGTCTGTATTTTCCTTTCCATGTATTCTCAGTCCTTTTATAAAATCTTTTTTATTACGACAAAAAGGGGGAGTATAAGTAGAAATGATTTTGATATATATCTGCTCACTAAACTCATGCTCACATTCTAACACCATATATACAAGCATGCGGAAGAAATTGCAGGTTAGAAGCTTCTGGTGGCAAACAGTGAAAAAAGAATTAAACTCAGAAGAAGCAAACATGAGATATAAGCTCAGGGGGAGCTTGTCTATCTCAGGGGGAGTATTCTAAAACTTAAACTTTGATTTCGTTAGCAAATTAAAGCATATACATTGTTTCATCAAAATACATGATTTTGTTATCATAAAAAAGGGGGAGATTGATAGAACAAGATCTTGATTCTGAATAATATCTCTAAGTTTTGATAATAACAATGCATATATTTTACATGTAACAATTTGGTACTCTAATTCTATTCTAAATGCGCAGATATACAATTCTAAATGGAATCAAATTGAGCGCAACTCAACAAGTTTCTGATACATATCAAGGTTTCTGATAAAGAATATACATGTGTATCAAAATGGCATTCATTTCTAAAGAAAGGATTCGGAAGACTCTGATCAACGCTTAATTTCAAATTACATGATGAGGATCAAAAGCTCAAAGTCTAAAGGAAAGCGCGAAGACCAAGAATCCGTACAAAAGATCTTTCCTAAAAAATTCAAATAACATGAGGACATGATTAACATGAGGTTTTGATGAATGATGATGCACATAATGATATTTTGATGATGATGATTATTGATGTTGTGTATCATGCATTCATAGTATATTCTGGTGATGATGTTAGGACTTCGGTCCAGTGATGATGATGTTAGAATTTGGTCTATTGTGGCTTCCATCCCATTGTGTGGATGTGAAGTGGTTTATGGCATGTTCCGGTTCTTGTGTGAAACTGATCTTAATGATGGGGATCTTTGGAGGGTGATGGCCTAAGTGTCCATCAACTGTGATGATTGGTACCACATGCATGAGTCCTATTGTGCATTGCATTTATGTGGCATTATTGATGTGATTTTTTGATGTTGTGACTGTTGACCCTGTTGACGATTCTGATGATGTTGTTTATGATTATGACGCCATTTTATGCGTATCTTATTTTTATATTGATTATAATGAATTGTGATTACTCACCCTGCCTGTTTGAATGTTTCCTCCACGTGGGTAACGTGCAGGTGATCAGGATTAGCTGTGGATGCTTTTGAGGACTTTTGAAGTTATTTGCATTTTGGTCGATGTAGAGGGTCTTGCTCTGATAGTGTAACATCGGGTTGGGCCGTTGAGTCGAACCATGTTGAGTTTTATTTGGCTGTTATTTTATTGATTATTTGATGACTATGGTTTATTTTAATAAACCCTTTTGCGGGATTTTTGGGGTTATGGTGGTTCTGCTGCCCTTTGAAGGCATTTTGAGTTATTTTGAGGAAAACCCGTTGTTTAGAGAGCAATTTTGTTGATTTGAATTTATTGAGAAATGTGCACCCTTTGAGGTGATTCTGATTTTCCTATGATTTATGCTTATTCCGCTGCGATATTTGTGGGGTAGAAAAGGGTGTTACATTAGTGGTATCAGAGCAGGTCGGTCTGTTTGGCCAGGGTTTTACGTAATGTCAGCCCCCTGTCGGTCTACAAGTTTGTGTACAATGTCGATGTTTTAATTTTTCTAACCTTGTTGGTGGTGTGCAGGATGGCTGAAAGAAATGATTGTGCTATTGCTGATGCTTTGGAATCAGTTGCTAATGTGGTGGCGCAACTCAATCCGAATGGTGGAGTCCCAGATGAGTTTCGTGCTTTGGGGGAGTTCAAGAGGAAAAATCCGCTGGAGTTTGAGGGTACTCATGATCCAGAAAGTGCACACAAGTGGCTGAAGGCTGTCAAGAATATTTTCAGAGGAATGGGATGTACTGATGTGCAACAAGTTCAGTTTGGAACTCATATGTTGTCGGAAGAGGCTGAGGATTAGTGGGATAACACCCGTCAGAGACTAGAAGATGTTGGCAATGTGATAACCTGGGCTATTTTCAAGCAGGAATTTCTGGGAAAGTATTATCCAGAGGATGCTCGTGGTAAGAGAGAAGTGGAATTCCTTGAGCTGAAGCAAGGAGATATGACTGTTGCAGAGTATACTACGAAGTTCGAGAAGTTGGTGAAGTTCTGTCCTCACTACAACCGTGCTGATGCTGAGATGTCCAAATGCCTCAAGTTCGAGAATGGGCTGAGACCAGAGATTAAGTAGGGTATTAGGTATCAACAGATCCGCAGGTATGCTGAGTTGGTGGACAAGAGCAGAATCTACGATGAGGATAGTCGAGCTTGATCTGCTCACTACAAGCAGTTGAATGAGAAGAAAGGGCAGTATAGAGGTAAACCTTATACAACTTCAGTCGCCAAAGGGAAGCAGAAGGCTTCGGAGGGGAAAAAGACAAGTGGGGGAGCAGCTCCCGCTTTTGGGAAGTGTTATAGGTGTGGCGAGCAAGGTCACCGTGCTGATGTTTGTACTAATAGTGTGTTGAGGTGCTACAGGTGTGGTAAGAAGGGTCATAGAGTTACTGATTGCAAGGATGAGAGTCCAACTTATTTCAATTATGGTGAGAAGGGTCACATCAGTACCAAGTGTCAGAAACCGAAGAAGACGGCTACTGCTGCTCAGACCAGTGGCAGAGTGTTTGCTTTGAATGGTGCAGAAGTGTCAGAGAAGGACAACCTGATTTGAGGTACTTGTTTTATTAATGCTAATGAGTTGGTTGCTATGATTGATACTGGTGCTACTCATTCGTTTATCTCGCTTGAATGTGCTAATAGATTGGGTTTGAAGTTGTCTAATATGAATGGTAGTATGCTAATAGAGACTCTAGCTAATGGTTCTGTTACTACTAATTTTGTGTGTTTGAGATGTCCTTTGACGATTTTTGGGAAGAGTTTTGTGATGGATTTGGTGTGTTTTCCCTTGCACCAAATTGATGTAATCCTTGGAATGAATTGGTTGGAGTTCAACCATGTTCATATCAATTGTTATACTAAGACTGTGGAGTTTCATGAGTTTGGTGATAGTGGAGAGTTGATGTTCCTGTCTTCTAGGCAAGTAGAAGAGCTTATGGAAGATGAAGCCTTGGTGTTTATAATGTTTACATCGTTGCGGATTAACCCTAAAGCTGCAAGTGTCGACTTACCTATTGTATGTGAATTTCCAGATGTGTTTCCAGATGACATTAGTGATTTTCCTCTAGAACGGGAAGTAGAGTTTACGGTGGACTTAATACCAGGTACGAGTCCAGTGTCAATGGCTCTTTATTGGATGTCAGCTTCTGAGTTAAGTGAATTGAAGAAACAATTGGAAGAATTGCTTGAGAAGAGGTTTGTTCGACCAAGTGTTTCTCCGTGGGGTGCTCCTATGCTGTTAGTGAAGAAGAAGGACAGAAGTATGAGGTTGTGTGTTGATTATCGTCAGTTGAATAAAGTGACTATTAAGAATAAATATCCACTTTCGAGAATCGACGACTTGATGGATCAGTTAGTAAGTGCTTGTGTGTTTAGTAAGTTTGATTTGAGGTCTGGTTATCATCAGATTCGTGTTAAGCCTGATGACATTCCGAAGACAGCTTTCAAAACGAGGTATGGTCACTATGAATACACTGCGATACCGTTTTGTGTGTCCAATGTACCTGGTGTGTTCATGGAATATATGAATAAGATTTTTCATGAGTATTTAGACTAGTTTGTGGTGGTTTTCATTGATGATATTCTGATATATTCTAAGTCTGAAGAAGAGCATGTTGAGCATTTGAGAACTGTGTTGTAAGTATAAAAGGAAAAGAAGTTGTATGCGAAGCTGTCAAAGTGTGAGTTCTGGTTGAAGGAAGTGAGTTTTCTTGGCCATGTGATTTCAAGTGGTAGAATTGCTGTAGATCCTTCCAAGATTGATGTTGTGTTGCAGTGGGAGACTTCGAAGTCTGCTACTGAGATACGAAGTTTTCTGGGATTGGCGGATTATTACCTCAAGTTTATCGAGGGCTTTTCTAAGTTGGCATTACCTTTGACTCAGTTGACTCGAAAGGGTCAATCGTTTGTGTGGGATGGAGCTTGCGAAGAGAGTTTTGTGGAATTGAAGAAGAAGTTGACGACCGCTCCAGTGTTGATTTTGCCTAATCTGAGTGAATCTTTTGTGGTGTATTGTGATGCGTCAAAGATGGGTCTTAGTGGAGTATTGATGCAGAATGGACAAGTTGTTGCCTATGCTTCAAGACAATTGCGAGTTCATGAGAGGAATTATCCTACCCATGACTTAGAATTGGCTGTCGTGGTGTTTATGTTGAAAATTTGGAGACATTATCTGTTTGGCTCTAAGTTTGAAGCGTTCAGTGATCATAAAAGTCTGAAGTACTTATTTGATCAGAAAGAATTGAATATGAGGCAGAGAAGGTGGTTAGAGCTGTTGAAGGATTTCAATTTTGATTTGAGTTATCATCCGAGAAAAGCAAATGTAGTGGCTGATGCATTGAGCAGGAAGTCATTGCATATGTCGATGCTTATGGTGAAAGAATTAGAATTAATTGAGCAATTTAGAGATTTGAGTTTGGTATGTGAAGAGACTTCTGACAGTGTGAAGTTGGGAATGTTGAAGTTGACTTGTGGCATTCTGGAAGAGATCAAAGTGGGACAACAATCTGACTTGAAGTTAGTGGACCAGTTGACTTTGATCAACCAAGGTAACGGAGGAGAATTCTGAATTGGCGAGACTGGTGTGATGATGTTCAGAGACAGAGTGTGTGTTCCAGATGTCCCAGATATTAAGAAGAGCATACTTGAAGAAGGACACCGAAGTAGGTTGAGTATTCATCCTGGTGCTACGAAGATGTATCAAGATTTAAAAAAGTTGTTTTGGTGGCCAGGTATGAAGAAGGATGTGGCGGAGTTTGTTTATGCGTGTTTGACTTGTCAGAAGTCGAAGATTGAGCATCAGAAGCCTTTAGGTATGATGCAGCCGTTGAGAATTCCAGAATGGAAGTGGGATAGTATTTCCATGGGTTTTGTGTCGGGATTGACAAGGACTGCGAAGAGAAATGATTCCATTTGGGTGATTGTGGATAGATTAACTAAATCAGCTCATTTCTTGCCGGTGAAGATTAATCATTCTATGTAGAAGTTAGCCGACATGTACATTGAGGAGATTGTGAAGTTGCATGGGATACCTTCGAGTATTGTGTCGGATAGAGATATAAGATTTACATCGAGGTTCTGGAAGAGTTTGCAAGATGCGTTGGGTACTAAGTTAAGGATGAGTTTTGCCTATCATCCGCAGATAGACGGTCAGACATAAAAGACTATTTAATCCTTAGTGGATTTGCTGAGAGCTTATGTGTTGGATCATGGAGGATCTTGGGATAGCCATTTGCCGTCGATTGAGTTTATGTACAATAACAGTTTTCATGCTAGTACTGGAATGGCGCCCTATAAAGCTTTGTATGGGAGGAGGTGTATGACTCCATTGTGTTGGTATGAGTCAGGCGAGAGCACTGTACTCGTACCTGAGATTGTGCAAGAGACGACCGACAAGATTAAGATGATCCAAGAAAGGATGAGAGCGCACAGAGTTGTCAGAAGAGCTACCATGATAAGAGGAGGAAGACACCTGAATTCTAAGAGGGAGATCACATGTTTTTGAGGGTGACGCCAGTGACTGGTGTGGGTCGAGCTTTGAAGTCTAGTAAGCTCACTCCACATTTTGTTGGTCCATACCAAATCTCGCAGAGGATAGGAGAGGTAGCCTATCGAATTGCTTTACCGCCGTCACTTGCGAATTTGCATGACGTGTTCCATATGTCTCAGTTGAGGAAGTACATTCCAGATCCGTCGCATGTGATTCAGATGGATGATGTACAAGTGAGGGATAACCTGACAGTGGAAGCGTTACCGGTGCGGATTGACGGTCAGGAGATGAAGCAACTGCAGGGGTAAAGGCATAACTTTGGTGAAGGTGTTGTGGGGCGGACCAGCTGGCGAAAGTTGGACTTGGGAACGCGAAGATCAGATGAGGGAGTGTATCCGACTCTATTTCTTTGAGGTAATTTTTGAGGGAGAAAATTCTTTAAGTGTGGGAGAGTTGTAACACCCCAAATTTATTAGAATATTTATTTAATTTATTTAAACATAATATTTGTGAATTTTCGGTGAATTTTGGTGGTTTGTGTTGACGTTGGCATTTTCGTAGAGTTTCGGTTATTTAATTAAATAATAGTATATAATATGAATATATTAGTATTATTATTAATTTAAATAATATTAGAGGAATTAAGGGTAAGATGGACTTTTGAGAAGGATTAGTGAGTAGGCATGGCCAGAAAATCCGGGCCCGCCCGGACCCGGCCCGAAATTAACGGGGGAAACCTGATTTGATTGGGTACGGGTGCTGGTGCGGGTAAAACCCGGTTTGTAAATGCGGGTGCAGGTGCGGGGGGGGGGGGGGGGATGATACTACCCGCCCGCACCTGTCCCGCCCCGCCCGGTCTTATAATATTTACTTTAATACCCATATTTAAATTATTTTATATCACATTTATTCACTTTTGAAGAAGTAATTAAAAATCCTCATTAGTCATTTCTCACCATTCACTCAAACTCACATCTTTAGAAACAAGTTTATTATTAAAATGGTTAAGTTTTTAATAAAATTGTTAATTTTTATTACTATTTAAAAAATATTTTTTTTGCGGGTGGGGGCGGGTGCGGTAGCGGGCAAACCCGTTTCTATTGGGGGCGGGTCTGGGTGGTAAATTTTCACCCCCGACTGGGTTTGGGGGCGGGGGCGGGTCTATAGCAGGGAGGCGTGTGCGGGTGCGGGGCTAGCTAAACCCGCCCCGACCCGCCCTGTTGCCATGCCTATTAGTGAGGGTATTATGGGGAAAGCCCATTTTGGAAGCCCAGGGTTTAACAAAAAGGAATTGGAAAGGAATAGGATTCATTTTGGTTGGAACGTGAAAATAAGGAAAAAGTGCAGAGCTCTGAGGAAAAGGAAAAGGGCGAGGATTCATGAAGGCTTCCAAAGAATCAGTAGAGAAAACTCCGGAACGACAATCTAAGGTATGGGGAGTATTGCCTTTCATTGTATTCAATATAGGAAGTGATGTGTTTAAAGTGGATTTTGGGGTTTTTGGGGGTTTTTGAAGGGTTTATGAGTTATTGATGATTTAGAGGTATTTCTGAGGATCGATGATGGATTATTAAGGGTTGAATTGATTCGGGTAAAAGTAAGCCTTCGAGGCAAAACCTTCTTTGATGATACGTGGGATATTGTATGAGAAAGGGATTTATGGGGTTTATGGGAATCTTGAGAATTTGTGAAGGTTTAGGTATTTCGAGTTAGAATAGTGAAATTAACCGACCTAATAGTTGTAGGTTTTATGCCTTTGATTGCCTTGATGTTTCAGGACTGTTTTTGGAGTGTTTTAGGGTGAATTGAGGTTGGAATCATAAAGGTTTTTGGGGCTGGGATGCTACTGGTGCGTAGCAGCGATTGCAGAAATCGCAGGTTCGCAAAGCGAACCATTCCTTCGCAAGGCGAACATTCACCCAGGCTCACAAAGCGAGCAGCGTAGCGAATGCGCGATGATTTTGTTGGTGAATACCGGGAACTCTCTGGGTTTTATGTGGGATTTGGGGGATTCGCTGGAGCTCGCAAAGCGGACGTCCCAAAGAATGTGTTCGCACAGTAAACTCAGTAGCTAACTCCTGCTGTCCGCGAAATTTGTTTTATGATGCTTTGCTGTTTTGATGTTGGACGCTGTGATTTTTCTGATGGTTTACTGTGATGTTACTGATGATTATGAGATGATGATTTGTGATGTTTTGATGAATATATGATGACATGATTAACATGATGTTTTAATGAATGATGATGCACATAATGATATTTTGATGATGATGATTATTGATGTTGTGTATCATGCATTCATAGCATATTCTGGTGATGATGTTAGGACTTCGTCCAGTGATGATGATGTTAGACTTTGGTCTATTGTGGCTTCCATCCCATTGTGTGGATGTGAAGTGGTTTATGACGTGCTCCAATTCTTGTGTGGAACAAATCCTAATGACGGGGATCTTTGGAAGGTGATGGCCTAAGTGTCCATCAACTGTGACGATTGGTACCACATGCATGAGTCTTGTTGTGCATTGCATTTATGTGGCATTATTGATGTGATTTTATGATGTTGTGACTGTTGACCCTGTTGATGATTCTAATGATGTTGTTTATGATTATGACGCCATTTTATGCATATCTTATTTTTATATTGATTATAATGAATTGTGATTACTCACTCTGCCTGTTTGAATGTTGCCTCCACGTGGGTAACGTGCAGGTGATCAGGATTAGCTGTGGATGCTTTTGAGGACTTTTGAAGTTATTTGCATTTTGGTCGATGTAGAGGGTCTTGCTCTGATAGTGTAACATCGGGTTGGGTCGTTGAGTCGAACTATGTTGAGTTTTATTTGGCTGTTATTTTATTGATTATTTGATGACTATGGTTTATTTTAATAAACCCTTTTGTGGAATTTTTGTGGTTATGGTGGTTATGTGCCCTTTGAAGGCATTTTGAGTTATTTTGAGGAAAACCCGCTGTTTACGGAGCAATTTTGTTGATTTGAATTTATTGAGAAATGTGCACCCTTTGAGGTGATTCTGATTTTCCTATGATTTATGCTTATTCCGCTGCGATATTTGTGGGGTAGAAAAGGGTGTTACACTACATGCATCATGGTTAGACAAGTCGGGGTCGCCCTTCTTGTTGGTGTGAGCTTTCGCTTGATCAAGGCGAAATAGTGTTTGGCTTGAGCGTCATTATCAAAGACAATGTTGTAAGGATTTTAGGCTCTAGTGCTTCCTCTCTTCTTAGGCCTTGATGATTTGGCGACTTGCTTTCCCTTATCACTCCTTTTTGGTGTCATTGTTGAAAAAAGTAGAAGGAAACAAATTCAAAACAAACTTTTTGGAATGTTGTGCTCGGAAGTGTGATCGGGGTGATGGTTAATGAAGGTTTTGTGAAGGTGGTTTAGGAATTAGGGATGGAAAAGGGTTAAAGGTGGAAGCTTTTGGTTTGGTAATAATGGAGGTTTTTGAAGGTTTAGGAAGAAAGTGGGATAATGATGAAGATAATAGGTTTGGAGAGAGAAAATTTTTATCATTATGTGATTTGAAAAATTAGATTTGAGGGTTTAAAGGTGAGTAAATTAGAGTGATTGAGTGAGAGAGAAAGGTGGGTGAAGCCATGGGGGGTTTGAAAAAAAATTTGAAAAAATTTGGTTGTTGGGGAACTGGGCTTGCTATGGACCGTAACTCGTGCTCCGGCTGCCCGTAGCAAGGCCCTGGTCTTTGTATGGCAAGTGTTGGTTTTAGGGTTTGGGGTGAGGGGCTGCTACGACCTATATAAAGTGCTACGGAAACCCGTAGTAGCTCCCTGGTTTTTGTATGGGGAACTTTATGTTCTTGTGTTTTTGTCGGGTTTTTCCGAGCATGGTTCCTTTATCAATTTTTCTCGAATTTTTTTTTAAACTTTTATCACTTGTTTTGCTTTCTCTCTGTGAGCTTTTTATTAACTAGAAGAAAAAATAAAACAACAAGAAAACAAATTAGTGCACAAAGTGTGGGTTTCCTCCCATATAGCGCTTTGTTTAACATTGTTTTACCTTGACGGTCGATGAGTGCAAGCACTCATGGTTTCTCTTTCAAAAATGATTTTTCAACCTCATTATCATTAGAGTTAGGTGTCCATGCCCACTTATCAAGCAATCTCTAGTATCCAGTACTCCTATTTTTCTTCTTCATATAGGGTGGTTCATACTTCTTAACCTGTGGGGATAGTTCTGGATCTATCCTAAGTGTCAGCTCTTCGGATTTAGATTTAATCCTTTCATCCCCAACCTCAAAGGTCAACCTTCCCTTCTTAACATTAATATTTTTCCCACTTTCATGGTCCTCTAGTATTCTCTTTTTAGACAAGACCTTGGTTAATGATACATCGGTAAGGATCTTTTCCACTATATTTGTATACCTTTTGGATTAGGAATCTACCTTAGCTTCCATAAATATTTGTGGGAAAGGAATTTGTGGCTTATGGGGAGGAGAAGCAATATAAGGTGCTTCCTTCTCTACCTCTTCAACAACTTCCTTTTCGGGTGGTGTCGATGGATTTTCCTCAATGTCTACCTTTTTCTCACCTGAACTTTCCTCAAACTTTTTTTTATCATTCTCCCTAGGAATTTCAACTTGTTTTTCACTTCTGGTTATTACAATATTTACATGTACCTCATGGAAGGGTCCTAGAAAGGTGTGTGCAAGCCGGGAGATTTGGATCTCCAATGCCTTGTTGTGAGTCACAATGGACTCGACCACACTGCTTAGGTGCCCAAGGGCTTCACTAGTATGGAGATTTTGGTTTATAAACTCTTCATTCTAGAGAGTCTGTGTCTCCACAAAACTTTCCATCATAGATTCCAAGTTATAGCGAGTTTGCGTCATAACAAAATTCTCCATTATCATTTCAAGGTTGGATTAGTGGGAACTTAGTGGTTCCTTGAAATACTAGGAGTGGTTATTATAGAAAAAACTGAGTGATTTGTCCACCCTAAATTATAGGTATTGGGATAAAAGTCTCCATGGTTATTGTTCACATAGTTGAACATATTTTGGATAGACCCCATGCATACCATAAAAGAAACAATAGAGAAGAAAAAGTTGCTCTAATTTCTACGATAACAAAATAAAATAATCAAAACGAGTCCTTCGCATATAATGTCAGTGAGAGAACTACATCAAAATAACATGAAAAAATAAAACTCTAGTCTATACGATGATTAAACATAAATTCAATATCAAACAAAATTGGTTCCCGACAACGGCACCAAAAACTTGACGCGCCACAAGGGAACGACTGTGCGAAGTTGTAAAAAGTTATCGAACCATAGAGACCAATGGTTTAAGTACCGAATTTCATCTTATTGATGTATATCTAGAGGAATCAATAATTTGAAGTTTGGTAAAATAACTTAAATAAAAGCACTTAAATGAAAATAACTTAATTGCAAAATCACTTAAATTCCAATTGAGGCAAACAAGACCTAGGGTTACGGATCTCACTCTAAAACATTCATACAATCCAAGTAACTTCTATTACGAGAGTTTTGATATAATTTATATAAAATAGATAAATATGGGCAATACCTGTTTTCTCCAGCGCATTGCCCTATCGATGACGAATAATTCGTCTACTTTGGCACGACTGGATTATTCGTCAAGGATTTGTTACTTTTTCTCATCTATAATATTTTCTCAAATTAGTCCAAGTGCTTTCATTGTATTGGATTTGTTTGTTTAAAAAACTACGCTCTAGTACCGACACATATCCTTTCAGACTAGAGTCAATACATGAGAACGCTTTACTTTCGTACAAGAGGTTGAATTCATGAACTCAGACAATAAAATAGATTTAGACAAAATACTCTTGCAATCGTCATGTGACGAATCATACAAATGGTCGTGAGAAGATTCCCATAACCCCTAGTACCTAATGGATTATTCACTCATGGTGAGGGCAAACATAACAAATTCAATGTTCACAGATGAATTCATAATAGACAATTGAAATATGCAAGCAATTGTTATGAAATCAAATTATAAAACCTGAATTGATAGCTTTAATCCAAATTTTTCCAATGGAGACTTGAGTAAAGAGAGAAATAGAACACGTAGAAACTTCAGGGAAATAAAATTGGATCCAAACTCAAGACTACCTATGAATTTTTATAATAAAAATTCTAATAGTAGACTAAATCTATGTGATCAATGCTCATTATAATAAGAAATATATCAAATCAGAAGTTACAAAAGTTCCAAAATAGCAACAACTTGAACTAGAAAAGGAAAAAAAGATGGAGGGCACACCTTCTTGCTATGGCCTGTAGCAGCTGCTACAGGTGGTTGTAGCAGGCCTCTAGTTTTTGTATGGAAGAAATTCCATTTTTCGCCTTTTTTCGTGCTTTGCTCGTTTTGGCTTCTTTTTCATTCGGGATACTTACTAAAGCCTGGAAACATCAAAAACACACTTTTGAAGCTAAAACATGATAAACGAAAGTAAATCGGACAAAAATGGGAAAATAACACTGTAAACCAACTAATAAAAATGATGAAAAAACTACTTATCAGAGTTAAATGTCCAACAAGTGGCATCAAAACCTAACTCATGTTTAAAGACTAATTGCCTCAAGAGGAAGATGACTTCCAACATTTCTTCTAACAAGAGGACTTTCCTGAACACACCTCCACCATTTAATGGTGATAGGTTTGAATTGTGGAAAGCTAGAATTAAAATATTCATTCATTGTTTTGATCTTGAATTGTGTAAAATAATATTTAATGGTCTGTTTATTCCTACTCACTATGTTAATGGTGAAGTAGTCGATAAACCTGATTTCTTTTGGACCTAAGAGGACTAGAGAAATTTTAGAATTGTTTCCAAAGATAAAAACCTTCGAGTTATTTCTTTAAATGAAAATTAATTTCCTTATATCTTTATTTTTAATTTTGAAAAGAAAATATGGGACTCTCTTGAAATGATCTATGAAGTTTCTTCAAGCATCGAATAAGAAGGAATAAACATGATGCAAAAAATTTGACACACTAGATGAATATGAATATTACATTCATAAATGATGTTCAATATTTAGAAATATTGTGAGCCATTTTAGAACTATTGTCTCTACCAAATATTCAAGAGTTAAAAATTGGAATCAAAAACCTGGTCCAATCCTTAAATCAAAAGATGAGAATGTTTGCAATTTTGAGAAAAAATCCCTGAAGGAAGAAATCATCGAGAAACTTAATGAGTTGTTTTAACTATTAAAAGATGAATGGATGAGTTCAAACCAAGAAGAATATTTAGCAAATTCAATAAAGAACTCTTTTGGAGAAGAAAATGAAAAGTCAATTCCTAGTCTCATTTGAAAGAATAATCTTGGTGATTAAACAACCATTGGAATGTTTAACATCCAATGGAGAAACTTCATTGAGGAAAAAATATGAAGATGAAAAAACTTCATCCAGTAGAATCTTCGAAATAAGAAATGAGAAGGAAGTATCAACAAGAAATATATTTAGAGACTCAACATCAAAGAGAAAACTTGAAGAATCAACCTCTGGTAGAAATTTGAAGATCCTTTATCCAATGAATAAGATGAACAAGTGTGCTTAAAAGCTTCTCAAAAAGAAGATGAATGTGAGGTGACAAATTTATCATACAAGAAATTGTTTAAATTAAAGGCAAAGTTAATCGTGGAACATGATAAGATTCAAAAACATAACTTAGATCTTAAATACTACATTGAGTTTATAGAGAATAACAATGAAATGCTAAGATATGAAATTACTAATATTAGAAACCAAGCTAGTGAATGTGAAACTTGTGCTCGGTGAAAAACGTAGTTAAAGGTGTTCATGAAAACCGAAGTAAAGTTACTAAGTGGAAGAAAACCTAGATTTGATTATATCAAATCAAAGGCCTTATTTGAATAAAACTTGATTAGGTTTTTAAATGAGTATACCACATAGTAAAATCTTAAATAGGAAGAACTTGAAGTTTCATACTTATAACTGCTAATTTTGTAATAGTTTTGGACACTTATAGGCTTTCTTTTATGATAAAATAAGAAGATCTAAAGTTAGTAACCATGGACCTTTTTAAACTACCAACGCACCAGGACCAGAAAAGATTTAGGTACCAAAGATGAATACCTAATTTGTTTTGTAGATATGCTTTTCAGTGTTAATGAAGTCTTAGTGCATATAATATGAAATCGTACAAAGAAAGATTTATACCTTAATTATGCAAAGATAAGATCTAACCTGATTCCATTTGATGATTATGATGTTTGTGATCCAAAAATGTTCGTTGATAGTGAATTTCAACCGACGTGATCAAAGCAATTTTTGTTGATGATGTTTTTCAATATTTATAACTATTTGTGACGATCATTTAACCTTTCAGTAGGTTGAGAAGATAAGTTTTTAATGAATTTATCTGTCTAGTTGTTTTTAACCAACTAAAATGTCAAATGATTTGCAAAGACTGATTTACGACAGTGTTTTGTCATTCGCTCGAAAGGGGGAGTTTCACTCTAGTTCACTAGGGATTTAAGGTGGTAAACTTTTTAGATGTTGAAAAATCATAAAACTCTAATCAAACATCTAAATAAGTGGTTTATTATGTGCTCAATAAATTTAAATTATGTTTACCAATGATTTAATTGAGTTTTAAGCATTCTTAGAAAAAAGAGGTGCAGTCTATAAAAACTAAACCTTAAACCAAGGCACAAAAGAACAAGGAAGATGAAACCAAAGAAAATAATCGATTAGCCTAGTCGATTATATACCCTATGAATTTCAAATTTCAGTTGAAATTAAATTGTATCTTCGCCTCCAAGAAAGTCTAAACAGAGCATTGATGGAGAACACGCGAAATATTCAAAATCATCATCAAATAATCAATTAGGTGCCACAAATAATCGATTAGGACCCTCAAATAATCGATTATGAGGCATGTTTTTGGAAGTTTTTGATTTTTATCTTTTCTGGGCCAAATCTTTAAAGATTTTATAGAGTTTTTGCACACCCAAACACTCAGAAGCAATACAATAAATAAGTAATAACATTTTCTTCTTTTTTATCATCTATTTTCTCTCTTCCTTCTCCATTCTTATTCGTTCTTAGTGAATGCAAGAATACTAATTTAGTATTCCATCATCATCGTCATGGCACCTTAGATATTAAGATTCCCCTATCTGGGTTATCTCTCTAATGACTTCTCGTCTCAAGAAAAAGATGGAAGAGTATTTCAAGAATACGCAAATGTCTTAGGCATCCATACCTTAAATGTTAAAATATTTCAAGAATGTGAATTCTTCAAAGCATTTGAATAATTAAAATTAAAGGTTTTCATATGCAACCCTCCAAAAGAAGTTTATCCATCATTAGTCAAGATGTTCTATTCAAATATTTACTTCACCAATGGAACTATCTACTATGAAGTGAGAAAGCATAAGATATCTCTGCCTTTGAAAGAATTTGTTGATATTTTGGATCTACCCCCATGATGGACCTCATTTCAAGCCAGATGAACCTGAAGAGTGTGACAACTACATGTATAAGAATGTTGCTTCCTCTTTTCTATTGAGTCTAAAGTCCTGCATCACCTATCCATTCACTGTAGGCTTGGTGCACCTGGATATTTTTTAATTCATTATGGGGAAAATCATATACTCTTTCTAAGGAAGTTCAACTTCAGCCACTTGACTAAGTCTGATGTTGCCGCAATATGGTTACTTACCAACAAAATTGAGACAAATTGGAAAAGTTCGGTGATCCAACACATGTCAGAGAGCACAATTAAAGGAATATTTTTCCATATGGTGACTTGGACACGAAGAACCTAGAACACGTCAGGTACAACTTTGAAGGAGAAGTATCCATGCAAAATGTAACAAAAATAGGATAAACAACACTGGGGATTTTACAGTATAAACTTGTTGATGTGGAGATATTTCCAAAGCCTACGAAAGGAAAGAAAATGGATATGGAACAACAAGGATCTCCTCAGCAAGAATCTCATGTGATTCTAGAAGATTTTGACTATGATATCCCCTGAAACACCCTTAGTTGAAGACATGCTCAAGGATATAATCAAGAAACTAAAGTGAACTAATAAAAATATCACTTCTTAGCCCATTATTTTGAACATGAATTAGGACATCTACCTTTAGAGTTCTTCAAAATATGATAACGACCAATGAATCGTGGCACGAGTTTTCAGGATTTTAAAGCACGACCAACACCAGTTACCAGAGTGACTCTCAGGAACACATGATCTCCCTCTCAGAATCCAAATGTCTTCCTCATTTTATCATGATAACTCTTTTATCAACTCTGTGAAGCTTTCATCTTCTCCTGAATCATCTTGATCTTCCCAGTCGTGTGCCGAACGATTTCTCATCCAAGTACAACACTTTTTCCATAATCATATGGCTTATGGATTGTTTCCAAACTTTTACCATGCCCTAACCTATAAATAGAGAGCTTATGGATCATTTTTCACATCTAGAAAACGAGTTTAAATCCCAATTTTCATTTCTCTCATCATTTCTCAAAATCTATCATTTTTCTCACATATATTTAGCCATAGTGCTTCGATAGCATTCTTAAGTCGAAGTGAGGATCATTGTTCTGGGTTTGGACTAACTTATAATTTACCAATAGTATATTATCTCTTGTGTAAAATATCCTTCCTTAGGAAGTTGTAGGGTTTCGAGGTAAGCCAATAAAAGATCTTTTATTTTTTGGGGATTGTCTTTGGATGTTTATGTTTGGTTCGTGAGTTTCTCTTTGAAGAAAAAGCAATCTTTTGGTTTACGAAGATCAACCAGTAAAATTTCCACAACCGTTCTTAAGCTCAGCCCGTTTGAAAACTCTATTGGGTCGAGATCTGCCTTATTAAAACTTCTCTTGGTTCTTGGATCCAACTTGGTATAAAGGCTCAGTAGGTTTGATATTATTCTAGTTAAAACCTTATCTCGGTTCGTGGTTATCCTGTTCAAAACCTCAGTTTAGTTGGAGGATAGTTAACTCAAAACTCCATCTTAGTTCGAGATCAGCATTGGAAAAATATCTATTTGGTTTGGAGACTAATTTCTCTAAGCCTTCTTCATTGTTTGGTTAGAAGTTAACTTGAAAACTTCATTTTCTTGTATAAGGGGGTTCGTGTGCAAATCCTTATAAAGCTCTCAAGTTTATTAGATACTCTCAATGATAATTCTTGGGGAAATGAATAGATCGTCTTAGGTCAAACTTATATAATTCTATGATGTTTTTCTCTTTCCCTTATTGTCATACCCTAAATTTTGACCACAAGATTTCACATAATTGTGCAAATCATCACCACAATATGGATGTACCTTCATACCTCATCAATCCTCTCAAAGATTATTGAGTATTCACCTCAATCAAGAATTAGGGTTTTGAGCCCTCTCAGAGCACTCAAGCAAAGGATCAATCAAGAATTGACATGATCTTCAACTTTTAAAGCCTCTCAAACATCCATAAAGGATCAAGAGGTCTCCCACATCAAGAATCAAGCATAGGAATGCAACATTTCAAATTAATCAAGCCTCAAGATCACCAGTGTCACCAAATTAGGATTTTGGTCGACCAAGGCCTCCAGAGGGAAATTTTCATCTGGGCATGAGCCATTACTTCAAAACATGATCCAATAAGCTCAAAGGGACTTCATGGATCCAATCATATGTTTAAAATAGCCCCAGGGGATGCATTCATAAAAAATCAGGAATTAGGGTTTCTTGACCTAATTCACCCCTAAGTTGACTTTTGGAACAAGACATGAGCCAAGACCTCAAAAATCTTATATTGATCCTTTTACAAGTTTAAATTGACATAAAGAACTTGGTTCACGAGCAATATAAAGATTCAAATTCGTTTGGACCACAAACTAGGGTTTATGAGAAAAAGTCAACCATACCTTTGACTTTTGACCAAGACATGATCTCAAACCTTGGGAAATGATTCAAGACACTCTAAAATCCCTATGGATTCCATCCATTAAGTTTTATTTAGCCCAAGGACTTGATTTCATAAAGGATCACAAAGTTTGAAATTCATCTGATAAAAAGTCAACTGTACCCAAAACCAAGTTTGACTTTTGAGATTTCTTGACAAACATGGTTTCTTCAAGTCAAAAAAATGTTAAATCATGGTTTGGATCATCATCCATCAAGAAAAATCAAGAAAAGCGAGGTTACTTGCAAAAAGGGCAACCTTAAGAATCTTAAAATTTCACCAAGTTATGGAAAAAAGTGATTTTTACCCAACTATGCAAGACCATAACTTGTGATCCAAGCAACCTTTTTCTTCCATCCAAAGCTCATATGAAAGCTCTCATTACATACTAAAAGATTGTCAACTACACCATATTCCAAATCTTCATGGATTTTGAGTTATAGATTGATCAAAATCACAAAAATTAAGAAATGGATCATTTCTAGACACTTAGAAAAATTTGAGACAGAATCTGTCTCATGTTTTGTCCAACTTTGGAGGCATTTTCCATCATGATCCAAGATGAATCAAGAACAAATTTAAACATCAAAGTTGAAGTATGATATATGGGTTTTCCAAAAAGTACAAGAACTCATAAATAAATCAACATGAGCAAGAATTTACATGCCTTGCAACATGACATAAAATTCTGTTTTTTCAAGACAGAATGGATGCATGACTTGTGCCACACGATTTTCTCATTCAAATTTTGTCACTTTGCCAACTTTGTCATCTTCCAAAAACACAAAACTTCTGATGACTCACTTGTTACTTGATCAATGAGTCAAGAATTCCACTTAGCATATGCAAATCCGTCATGACATGAACTTTAAAATTCAATTTTGGCAAGGTTACATTAATGCAATGCATTGAGGTGTCATGGACCAAGCCATATCAATCAAAACCAGTCAAGATTCAGTCCAATGCTCTGAGTGTTCAAACCTGCAGAAATTGAATTGAGTCAAGCTAGAGGAGACTTGGCACTTTAAAACATCCAAGTCAATGGCTACATAGCTACACATAGTGATCAGCCTCCATTCACTATTCCTTGCAAAACAAACTTCCTATACTATAAATAGAGGTCATTTATGACTAATTAACACACGCCAAAACATCTCTTCTCATGTTTTCCTCCAAATCACTCTTCAAAACCATAAAATGCTTATTTAGCAAGTAACATGCGAATTTTTCAATAGAGAGCCATTCCACCATAACCAATGATCCTAACACCACACATATATCATATAGAAGTTGTCCAAACACTTCTCCATCATCTGTAGCACCAGGATTAACAACCTTAAAATTCAACTTGGACCAAATTGCAGTTGGGGTGCCATAACAAGATCTAGGTGTTTTCAATCCATTTCAAGCTTCTCAACACACTACATAAGGTCCATTGAAGCTGTTCAGATCATCACACAACATCTGTAACACCTCTACATCAAAATTCGAATTCCTCTTGCACAAGTAAGCCTGAATATCTCAAACTCTATACTCCATGCATCATAAATTTTTTTCAAGTTATCAACATGTTTCTGGTAGTTCATAGAGTGATAACCCTCAATCAATTGCATGTTATCTTTCGTGTATAAGATTTCACTATGGTTTTTGCAAAAACTAGGGTTTCTGTGTTCATACGAAATATCTCACTCCACACTTCAAATAAATGAAATTAAATGGTACCATCGTGTTCCTTGTTCAAAATCGAGCAGGTTTGATGCTTATTTCGTTTGATTTCATTACGTTTTGAGTGAGATTGAGAGGGTTTTGCAAATATGGAAAAACATAGTGGCATGAGCAAGAACAAGTGTTCTTGACGCCCTTTTTTCAAAATTTGATTTTTTAAATATTTTTGATATTTTCTTATTTAATTTCAAAAATTCGTATGTCTCTCATTTTTAATCTTTTTCAAATGATTTTTTAAACATAAATCATTTATATATTTTAATATATAATTCAACAAAAAATCAAAAAAATATTTTATATTTGATATATATTTGAATTTTTCAAAGAATTTCTTTTTAATTGTTTTAAACATTTTTAAATAAATTCTTTTTTCGTGATTTCTCAAAATCAATTGAGTTCAAATCATCTTGTGGATTAAGACATCTATTTTCAAACATTTTTAAAAGTTGACAAAATGTTTTTAAATATATTTGATATTTTATATCATTTTTATTTAATTTTTCTTTGAAAAAATGTATTTTTAATTAAAATTAGGGTTTTCCCTTGATTTTTAAATTTTCAAACTTCATTTGAAACACTTTTGGGCCTCTTATAGAGTGTAAGACCCAACCTCTTTTGTAAATAAACAATTCCTGGGCTTCTGTCATAGTATATGTCCCGGTGCGATTTTCAAAATAACGTTGTGTTGATTATTTTTCATCTGGGCCTCTCCTTGAGTATAAGTGAAACGCCCCGATTTGTTTAATTTTATTTATTTATTTCATTTATTTGAATTTTGTGAAATGTGTGAATTTATTGTATTTTACCTGCTAATTGAGTTAATTGGTTAATTTCTCTAATAGGTAAAATATTTTCAATAAATTATAATTTCTTTTCAACTTTTATTTCCCGAAAATATATTTCATCGCTGTTTATGTTTTATCGCATTTTGGGAGCGTTTGGGAGATATTTGAGCGTAAGGGCAAAATGGTCATTTTGGGTAGTTAGATATTTTGTTATAAATAGAAATAGAGAGAGAGAAATAGAAAGAAAAGAGAAAGAAGAGAAAGAAAAGGAAAAGAAGAGAAAAGAGAGGAAAGAAAGGGAGAAGAAGAAAAGAGGGGAAAATCGAAGATTCTCTGTTTCACTCGCGATTAATCGGGTAAGGGTGAGAAGTTTCAATTATATCTTGCTTGTATATGTATATGTGTATGTTTTCTTGGATTGTTTTGGTTATTTTCTTATAGTTTTCATTTTAGGTCGAAATGGTAGAAATGATTAGAAATCGATGTTTTCACGGACGAGAGTCGGAATAACTCGCGTAGTAGAGTTGAGTGATGTTGGGTCGTGATTTAGCGTGATTGTTTGATTGAATTGAGTTGATTTCATAACTTTTGCGTTTTTGATATATATCGATGTTTTTGTGCAAATTGATGTTGTGATCGAGTAAAAGTGTTTGGATATGTCTGGGAGCCTTGGTATAGGTTGATATTTAATCGGAAATGGTCGTTGGTGTGTTTTCGAGTGGTTTTGATCGAGTTTGGAATTGGGTTAAATTGATAAAATTATGTTTCAAAATATTTCAACCGTGGAAAATATGTTGGATGACTTTTTAATTGTGAAAATATTGTAGTACGTCGAATTCTGAGATCGCAGCTTTTTACGGAATCGAAAACGGATGTCCGAAAGTCTAGAAAATGGTGTTTTTAAGGCTGAGTTTCAGCAGGTAGCGCGCCCAGCGCGCTCAGCGCGGTCTGGGCAAAAATGAAAAATTCCAAAACTTCAAAAATTCATAACTTTTGAGCCGTAAGTCCGTTTTGGTCCCCGTTTGAAGCGTTGGAAAGCTAATGAAACATGCTTTATGTTAAAAATGGTTTGGAGGGTAAAAGATGATTTAATTAATTCGTGTTTTTGAAAAATAGTCGGGTTGTCGGGTTTTTATCGCGTTAAATGCGTGCAGTTGGTGTTTTACTATGTGTTGTGCTATTGTTATGTAACGTGGAGCTTTTATGTGGTTTATATGATGTTGAGGCATGTGATAATGATGTTGTTGTGTGGTAAAATACATTGTTTGATTGAATATCAATGTATGTTGTTATGATGTATTGTGGGTAGCCTTTGTGGTGTGAATCCCTTGTGGAAGTAATTGTGATTGTATGAGTGTTGTGGTTTGTGGTTTGTGACGAAATACATTGGTTATGTGAAATTCAATGTATGCTGTGTGGTGGCCATTATGGTTTGAAATGCATTGTTTGAATTGGTTTGAAATGCATGAATAATGATGATGAGATAAATCATATTGTTGATTTGTGAATATGCATTTGATTGTCATGAGTTCTTGTGTGTCAAGCATCATGATATGCATCCTGTGATGTCGTGTGTCCGTATGGGGTGTGAGCGACGAATCGATTCTAGAGGGAATCCGCTATAATGTCGTGTGCCCGTGTGGGGTGTGAGCGATGATTATAGCCGATCGTGTGCCCGTGTGGGGTGTGACCGATCGGGTCGTGTGCCCGTGTGGGGTGTGAGCAATCCATAAACGTCGTGTGCCCGTGTGGGGTGTGAGCGACGGGGAACATCATATGCCCGACGGGGAGTTACATTAAGTAACGAACGATGATTCCAATAGTTCTTGAGTGAACTAGTGATGAGGTTGATGGATGGATGGTACCGCATATGCATTGCATAGAGTCGTTGTGTCGGTCTCTATGCATTTGCATAAATCATGAATGGATTGATTATGTGTGAGAATCAGGAATGGATTGATTATGTGTGGAAATTGTGCATTGATTTCTTATGTGTTGAGATTTTGATAGCATTGGTAATTTGATGTGCATATGTGATAAATGCATTGATTGTGGATAATAGGTTCTATGCATAGACATATGCTATGTGATGTGTGATGTGTTTCTATATGTGATGACTTGGTATGCCTTATGTGCAAATACGTGATTATGTTGGATAATTGATATAGGTTATGTATTTGTGACATGCTATATGTATTGGTGTGTGATAAATGTGGTGAGAATAACTATGCATGTGAATTGTTATGTATTTGCATATTATTATGCAATCTTGATTTAGTTGTTATTTCTCACCCTTCTGCTGTGGTTTATTGCTCTATGAGGCAATTACAGATTTGTGTCTTGGAGGCTTTTGTGAAGATTAGTTCTCCATCTATTTGTCGGTCTTGGTGTCTGCTCTGATACGTAACACGGGATTTGGGGAACGATTATGTTATGTATATGTATACCTTTGTGGGATTTATTTTGTATTACCTTTGTATGTATAATTTGATGTTATAAAACAATTTATTTTGTAAAATAAGTCAGTTATGGATCTTTCCGCTTTATTCCATAATTGACCTTTCCTTTTGTATGGAGAAAGTTTCCCTTGAGTTTATTCCATTTTGTGTTATTTGTGTTTTCTTTCCTTAATTGTGGCATCCCTGTTTCTGTCGGAAAAATAAATTTTTATCTACTCTGATTAGTGTATGTATTATTTATTCGCGATGGGAATTGGGGTGTTACAATAGTGGTATCAGAGTAGGTCGGTCCGTCCGGCCAAGTTGTTGAGTCAGTTGGTGTGACAGTTGAATACTGTCGTTGTTGTTTGTCCCTTAGTACGTGATATGTGTGTGAAACACTGTCAGTGCTTTTTGGTTTTCTAATCCTTTGTCTTCAGGATTGAGAATGAGATAAGTGGGGGAGAAGCATGTACTTCTCCAAGTTGCTTCTGTGGTGGAGTGTTGGCTCAGTGTGCCGTTGGTTGCAAGAGTGTAAGTGTTGTTTGGACAGTATTGTTCCCGGTTCTGGATGGAATGTGGAGGTAAGGTTTATGTCAACTAAGGATTTGTGCCTTAGGTAGTTTTGTGCACGAGATGCAGGCAATGCTATTATAGTTTTGTAAAGACGGTTTATGCCCCATCATGATTGTCGGCTGCCTATTGACAAATTGAGGAACTGATCACCCTTAATCTCTTGTTGATAGTAGACGAAATTATGTTGGATGGAATAGACGTGTCTTTCCGGCTTTGATAGTGTGTGCAATGAATTGTTTGGAATTAAGGAAATGATTACGGATTGTTTTGTTGAGTCGATGAAGATTCTTATATCTGAAGGTGAGGCGGATTAGAAGTTTTGGTATGTTGGTCCAGTTGGGAAGTCATTGAGAGAGAACGATTGGGTATCGTTAATGGTTGTTCTCAGAGAGTAAAGTGTGAACTTAAATTTGACAAAGGTGAGGATTTGAGGTTTGGATCTGCTAAGTAAGTGGGAGAACTTGTAGGAAGTGAAACTCAGATGTTGTTATGTTTGTGATGATAGTTTTCTAGAAATTGACAGAAAGACCACAGTGATGGGCTGCCAGTGGTGCGTGATTTTCAGATGTATTTCCGGATGGATTATTGGAGGATAGCATTAGAAGTACCCGGACTGATAGAGCAGTTGGAAGATTTACTGGAAAGGAGAATTGTGAGGCCAAGTGTGTCATTTTGGAGAGCTCCAATATTGTTAGTAACAAAAAGGAGGGATGATTGAACGGAATAACAAGCATGATGTGTATAATGGTGTTGAGATTTAGTGGCCGATTTGATTGTGTCGTGAATTTGGATAAGTTCGTGGTGGTTTTAATTGAGAATATTTGGATTTGTTATAAACTCGGAGGAAGAACAAGTAGAGTGTTTGAGAATTGGATTACAAGTGTGGAAAAGAGACAAGGTGTTATGCTAAGTTATTCAAGTGAGAATTTTGGTTGAAAAAGGTTAGTTTTCTTGGATATGTTATTTCAGATGAGAGTATGGTCATGGATCCATCGAAAGTGGATGTAGTTCTACATGAGAGGCTCCGAAGTTGGTTAAGGAGATTAGAATCTTTTTGGACTTTAGTTGGTTATTACCGAAGGTTAGGGAAGGCTTTTCCAAGTTAGCGTTTTCGTTACTTCAGTTGACTTGCAAAAGGTAAGTCATTTGCTTTGGATGTTCATTGTGAGGTATTGGGATGCGTCTTTGATGAGTTTAGTCAGTGTGTTAATGCAAAAGGGTAAAGTCGTAGCTTATGCTTTACATCAATTGAGGATTCATAAAAAGGATCTATATTATTCAGGATTTGGAATTGGTTGCGATTGTATTGTGTTGGAAAATTTGGAGGTATTATCTTTATGGTTCTGGGTTCGAAGTGTTTAGTAATCATGAGAATATTGAGTACCTGTTTGGTCTGAAGGAATAGAGTATGAGATAACGAGAATGGTTGGAATTTGTGGTGAGTTATGACTTTAGCTGGAATTATCCTATTGGTAAAGTTAATGTCGTACGTGATAAGTAAAGTCGAAAGTTTTATACATGTTTGTTTTGATGGGCAGGGAGTTAGAATTATTTGAGCAGTTCAAAGACTTGTGTCTGGTGTGTAAGGTAACACAGTAGGGTGTGAGGTTGGGTATATTAAAAGTGAACAGTGAGTTTTGGCGAATGAGAAAGAGTTAGCCTTTGGACGTGAGATTGGTGGTTTTGATGGTTACAAGTAATCAGAGTGTGCAGTGGAAGCGTGATGTGGCACATTTTGTATGTGCGTGTGGGACTTGTAAGAATTTATAGGTTGAACATTGGAAACATGTAGGAATGGTGAGACTATTGGACGTTCCAGAATGGAAGTGTTAGGTGAAAGGTTTAAATATTATTCATGGACTACTATGTAGATGGATGTTTTGGTTGTATGTTCGATTGGTGGAGCGTAGCATTGTTGTAAGATTGTGGTGTGACATGGATGTGGGTATGGTGGTTATGTAGGGGTTGTTGAACGATGTTGTGTCGTGGAACTTTATGTTCTTGTTTGTGTTGTTGCCTCGTTTCCATCGTGATGGTCCGAGTGCGTGTGACTAATTCCTGTGTGAGGAATTAGAGGAGTGTTACCTGTGGTGATGGTAACGACCTTGTTGTGTTTCGGTTCATGAGTGAACCTGTGTGGGTTTGTAACTTGTGTATTCTTTGAGTTGTGAGTTGGTCGTCAAGTGCATTGTATGGGCTTTGTATCTTGTCATTGTAGTTGTCGTCGTTGTCGTGTCATTGTTGTGGTTGCTGTTAGCCAGGTGGTTTATCAGTTGTGTTATTCGTGGTGTGCCTTTGGTTGGCATGTCGGTTTGTTGGTCGAATGCGAGAGTCGTATCCGGAGTTGTTCGTATCGGCTATATTTTCGAGGTCAAAAATTTCTAAGTGGGGGAGAGTTGTAACGCCCCGATTTGTTTAATTCTATTTATTTATTTCATTTATTTGAATTTTGTGAAATGTGTGAATTTATTGTATTTTACCTGCTAATTGAGTTAATTGGTTAATTTCTCTGATAGGTAAAATATTTTCAATAAGTTATAATTTCTTTTCAACTTTTATTTCCCGAAAATATATTTCATCGCTGTTTATATTTTATCGTATTTTGGGAGCGTTTGGGAGATATTTGAGCGTAAGGGCAAAATGGTCATTTTGGGTAGTTAGATATTTTGTTATAAATAGAAATAGAGAGAGAGAAATAGAAAGAAAAGAGAAAGAAGAGAAAGAAAAGGAAAAGAAGAGAAAAGAGAGGAAAGAAAGGGAGAAGAAGAAAAGAGGGGAAAATCGAAGATTCTCCGTTTCACTCGCGATTAATAGGGTAAGGGTGAGAAGTTTCGATTATATCTTGCTTGTATATGTATATGTGTATGTTTTCTTGGATTGTTTTGGTTGTTTTCTTATAGTTTTCATTTTAGGTCGAAATGGTAGAAATGATTAGAAATCAATGTTTTCACGGACGAAAGTCGGAATAACTCGCGTAGTAGAGTTGAGTGATGTTGGGTCGTGATTTAGCGTGATCGTTTGATTGAATTGAGTTGATTTCATAACTTTTGCGTTTTTGATATATATCGATGTGTTTGTGCAAATTGATGTTGTGATCGAGTAAAAGTGTTTGGATATGTCTGGGAGCCTTGGTATAGGTTGATATTTAATCAGAAATGGTCGTTGGTGTGTTTTCGAGTGATTTTGATCGAGTTTGGAATTGGGTTAAATTGATAAAATTATGTTTCAAAATATTTCAACCATGGAAAATGTGTTGGATGGCTTTTTAATGGTGAAAATATTGTAGTACGTCGAATTCTGAGATCGCAGCTTTTTACGGAATCGAAAATGGATGTCGGGAAGCCTAAAAATGGTGTTTTTAAGGCTGAGTTTCAGCAGGTAGCGCGCTCAGCGCGGTCTGGGCAAAATTGAAAAATTCCAAAACTTCAAAAATTCATAACTTTTGAGCCGTAAGTCCGTTTTGGTCCCCGTTCGAAGCGTTGGAAAACTAATGAAATATGCTTTCTGTTAAAAATGGTTTGGAGGGTAAAAGATGATTTAATTAATTTGTGTTTTTGAAAAATTGTCGGGTTGTAGGGTTTTTATCGCGTTAAATGCGTGCGGTTGGTGTTTTACTATGTGTTGTGCTATTGTTATGTAACGTGGAGCTTTTATGTGGTTTATATGATGTTGAGGCATGTGATAATGATGTTGTTGTATGGTAAAATACATTGTTTGATTGAATATCAATGTATGTTGTTATGATGTATTGTGGGTAGCCTTTGTGGTGTGAATCCCTTGTGGAAGTAATTGTGATTGTATGATTGTTGTGGTTTGTGGTTTGTGACGAAATGCATTGGTTATGTGAAATTCAATGTATGTTGTGTGGTGGCCATTATGGTTTGAAATGCATTGTTTGAATTGGTTTGAAATGCATGAATAATGATGATGAGATAAATCATATTGTTGATTTGTGAAGATGCATTTGATTGTCATGAGTTCTTGTGTGTCAAGCATCATGATATGCATCCTGTGATGTCGTGTGCCCGTGTGGGGTGTGAGCGACGAATCGATTCCAGAAGGAATCCGCTATAATGCCGTGTGCCCGTGTGGGGTGTGAGCAATGATTATAGACGATTGTGTGCCCGTGTGGGGTGTGAGCGATCGGGTCGTGTGCCCGTGTGGGGTGTGAGAGATCCATAAACGTTGTGTACCCGTGTGGGGTGTGAGCGACGGGGAACATCGTATGCCCGACGGGGAGTTACATTAAGTAACGAGCGATGATTCCAATAGTTCCTGAGTGAACTAGTGATGAGGTTGATGGATGGATGGTACCGCATATGCATTGCATAGAGTCGTTGTATCGGTCTCTGTGTATTTGCATAAATCATGAATGGATTGATTATGTGTGAGAATCATGAATGGATTGGTTATGTGTGGAAATTGTGTATTGATTTGTTATGTGTTGAGATTGTGATAGCATTGGTAATTTGATGTGCATATGTGATAAATGCATTGGTTGTGGATAATAGGTTCTATGCATAGACATATGCTATGTGATGTGTGATGTGTTTCTATATGTGATGACTTGGTATGCCTTATGTGCAAATACGTGATTATGTTGGATAATTGATATAGGTTATGTATTTGTGACATGCTATATGTATTGGTGTGTGATAAATGTGGTGAGAATAACTATGCATGTGAATTGTTATGTATTTGCATATTATTATGCAATCTTGATTTAGTTGTTATTTCTCACCCTTCTGCTGTGGTTTATTGCCCTATGAGGCAATTGCAGATTTGTGTCTTGGAGGCTTTTGTGAAGATTAGTTCTCCATCTGTTTGTCGGTCTTGGTGTCTGCTCTGATACGTAACACGGGATTCGGGGAACGATTATGTTATGTATATATATACCTTTGTGGGATTTATTTTGTATTACCTTTGTATGTATATTTTGATGTTATAAAATAATTTATTTTGTAAAATAAGTCAGTTATGGATCTTTCCGCTTTATTCCATAATTGACCTTTCCTTTTGTATGGAAAAAGTTTCCCTTGAGTTTATTCCATTTTGTGTTATGTATCAAATAATTGAGCAGGGTTTGTGTTTTCTTTCCTTAATTGTGGCATCCCTGTTTCTGTCGGAAAAACAAATTTTTATCTACTCTGATTAGTTTATTTATTATTTATTCACGATGGGAATTGGGGTGTTATAACAAGCCCCACTTTTTTTCTTTTCAAACACATTTTGGGCCTCTAATAGAGTGTAAGACCCAAACCTCTTTGTACATAAGTAAACTTTGGGCCTCTGTTATAGTATATGCCCCACAACGTCTTTCGGTATCGCAGTGCGATCCCTGTTTTCAAAACAAGTCATCTGGGCTTCTCCTTGAGTATAAGCCCCAATATTTTGTACATAAACTTTGTTTTAAACAATAAATAACCTCCATGGGCCTCTACTTGAGTTGTAAGCCCCATACCTCTATTTTCAAAATGATCTGTCTGTTTTAACTGGTGCTAAGAGGAGCATTATTCCCAGTGAAATTGCTCTTAGACCACTTGGGCCTCTCTTTGAGTTATAAGCCCCAAACATTATTTTCTTTTAAACAACTTTCTTTTAATTCAAATTCAAAATTCAAAGTTTTTTCAAAACTTTCTTCAATTTCTTAAAACCCTAATTATACAGTTGTAGTCAATACAATCAATCACAATACACTTGGGCTTCTTTTCAGAATGTAAGACCCAATAACTTTTCAATTCAATGCATACTTGCTTATATACCTGTTAATACACTTATGTGTATATAGTTGTGCATATCTGTCTAGAGTTTCCCCAGCAGTTAGGTCTACACTTAGGTCAAACCAGAGATTACTTCTAACTTAGTCAAAACTAGTTTCCCTATAGGAACTCCCCTCAATACAGTCTGCCTCCTCTTGGGCTTTATTCAATATGGAACAGAGAAAGACATTATTCCCGGTGAAACTTTTCTCAAGACTATTAAAACTTAGAAACATATACAAGAAATTCATTTCCCTAGAGAGGATTATTTCCCGGTGAGCCTCTTTTGAATTTTTCAAACCTTAGAACTATTCAACAAAGAAAGGATTATTCCCAGTGAAACCTTTCTTGAACTATTTTTTAGGCTTGGACCCACAGGCTTCCTAGAAGAATCCCCAGCCTCCTCTTGGGCTTAGTACAAGGACCACCAGGCTTATTAAAAGATCCCTAGCCTCCTCGTAGGCTTAGTACAAGGACCCAAAGGCTTCCTAAAATCATAGGATAGAATTTAGTCATCTCTACTAGTTCAATCCCCAGGAGAGCCAAAATTCCAGAAGATCCCATCATTCAAGGGTTGATCTACATCTCTAATACCCTCAGCCTCCTCTTGGGCTTCAATCAAGTAGACTTGGAAAGTCTCACCCTCATAATCTCCTTTCAAACTCACCTCTAAAATTCTCAGACCCCCTAACAAGGCCTAACTTTCACCTTGAAAATACCAGCCAGGGCCAATTTACCATCAACAAATCCCTAACCGAATTAGAGCCTCATGGCATCTGGTACTTCAACTCTTCCCTAATTCCCCAGCAAGAGTTAGTTCCCCTTTGGATTCCCCAATACAGTTTAGACCTTCTCCTGGATTTCAAGAATCCTTAGAAAGAGTTAGCCTCCTCTTTGGCTTCATATTAGAATTTCCCCAGACAACCTCAATCTTGGGCTTTGCACAAGACAAACTTCATACTCCTCAATTGAGCCAGTTCTCTATACTCAAACTTTCCAGCTTTATCATCTTGGGCTGCAAACAAGATACTTAAATAAAACCCTCCCTAGTGGTGCCAGTTTCCTTTAGCTTCAACCTTGGGCTTTGAACAAGGCACACAAAAAAAACAACATCCCCTCAGATGAGACCATAAGTTCACTCTGTAGGAGGATATCCCCTCTATACGTCACATATCAAAACAAACAATCAAAGACATTTTTTCCAGATAAATTGCTGTAAGTGGCACACTTGTTGATTCAAAATCCAAGCTGGAGTCCCTCCTTTATCATGGATAAAATTACTCTTTCATCTAACAGCGATAAGTGGCAAGCCTCTGGATTCCATACATCCAAGCCAATGTCCCTCTCTTAGCATGAAAGATTCATAAAGGAAAAAATGGCATTGCTCTACACTAAGTTAAAGCTTTTTCCTTCATGACATTTCTCTTATAAAGGAAATTATGGCATTAGTGGATTCTCATATCCCAGTTAAAGCAATTTCCCTTATAACCAATCACCTGACATTTTGTGATGAATAGGTGAGGTATCTCCCTTTAGAGATGACAAATTCTCTCTCTCTCAGTCAACTTTAGCTTCAATCTTGGGCTTTGAACAAGACACAAATACTCCGTTAGCTTTAATCTTGGGCTTTGAACAAGACACCAACTTTTTCCTCCCATAGAATAGAAGAAACTACGATTGCTCTGATTTCCCAAATATCTTTACGGGAATACATAGGCATAAGATTGCGAAATCTTAGCGAGCACACAAATCAAAAATCTTAGGTCCAGTACCTTCCCAAAAACAATAGAAAATCCGAAAACAACAAAAACATTCTCTTAACACTCCTAAAGGAGAAACTTTCCCAATCAATAGTAGACAAACACAAGAAAGCATTTCAAATAGCAGAAATACATGCAAAAGAAGGTTCCTATAGATTACTATAGATACTCTGGGTGTTAATAGCTTCCCTTTGTATAATCAGACCCCGATCCCCGGTCTCTTAGCATTTGTTAAAGAAAACACTTGTGTGCAGGGTTAGTTTAAGATATCTTCCCCTTCCTTTCAAGCTTCATAGGATAAATACAGAAATCAGAAAGTAGCACCAAATAACGCGGTAGGTGGTCGCGTCACCAAAAAATCGAGACTACAGAAAAATGGCGAATGTGCTGGGGATCATAAGAATTGTTAGAATTAAATTTCCTAAGAGGTCTAGGCCTTGTTTTGCATTTATTTTTCTGCTATCCTACTTTCTTTCTCATTTTTTATATATCATATGCTGTCATATTACTTGATATTCTTGTTTAAATTACTGTTATCTGGGAATACGATTAATACGCATGTGGTGAGTCCGAGAGAACATTAAGATAAGTGGTGGCATATTCAGGAAGGCTTATAGGGATTGAGTCTCGACCAAGCTAACTTGCGAGTCCACCGAATCAGTGGAGGCACCCTTGTGGAATTACCAATGTTGAACGAGCAAGTCGTGAAAGCATTATTTTTTCCCATTGGATTCCCTTGAAACCGAGGATTAGTAAGCATTTAACCATTGGACCATTAGGTAGTACGGTAACTATTGGGAATAGTTGATACACGATACTACACTTAAAGGAGATTCATCTTGGGATATTACAGCTTTCATGAGTCAGTCAGTTTGCTGTTAATATCCTTAAGAGGGGTCAATGATTTTGGGAACCTTTGTTAGAACCCGTTCTACAGGTACAAAAATTGACCTTTAGTACACACCTTGGGGATGGGTATATCCATGGCTCCATGCTCGTGACGATGAACCCTTAAACCCATGTTTTCAAATGTTTTTGTTTGCTGCATTCATGCATCCATGCATTTCATAAAAAACTCTTTTTAAATAAGAAAATATCTTTTTTCTAAAAGAACTGAAACAATCATTGCAAATATCAGAAGTTGCGTTATGGATTTAGGTAGAAGAAAACCACACAAGTACACCTTCAACGTTCCAAAACTGGAAGACCTAAGGAAATTAGGAAGATGATTACTAATCCCGAAGCTTTCAGAGCTAAGCACAGAAGACTATTGTCTCTTTTAAAGGTCAACATGGTTAAAGAAGTCCTGTCTACATTGGTTCAGTTCTACGATCCAGTATACCACTGCTTCACTTTTTTAGACTATTAGCTCACACCCACATTGGAAGAGTACTCTCACCTGATTGATTTACCTATCATTGATCAAGATCCATTTTCTGGACTGGAAGAAATTCCAAAAGATCAAGCCATTGCAAGAGCAACCTCTTTGAAAGAGTCAGAAATCAGAACTCACATGACCACCAAGGGAGGAATCCATAGTTTACCAGTTAAATTCCTGATGGAGAAAGCTCTATACTTTTCCAGTATAGGAAATATAACCGCTTTCGAGGATGTCTTTATTCTGCTCATAAATGGGTTATTCCTTTTTCCCAACATTGACAACTTCATCGACACCAATGCTTTTAATATATTCTTAATTGGGAACCCAGTCCCAAACTTGCTCGCAGATGCTTATCATTTTGTACAATTAAGAAATTTGTACAGTGGAGGGATGTTCACATGCTGTGTACCATTACTCTACAAATGTTTTATTTCCCACTTACCCAAGTCTGCTGCTTTTTGGGATCACAAGAGTAGTCTGCGATGGTCGCAGAAGATTATGTCTCTTACCAATTCTGACATAGATTGGTATAATCAGATCTATGATGGAATAAAAATCATCGACAAATGTGGAAGTTTCCCCAATGTACCCCTCATTGGCACTAAGGGAGGAATCAACTACCATCCAATTTTAGCTCCCCGTCAACTTGGATACCCGATGAAGAATATCCCACACAATATTCATTTGGAAGGTCTTTTCTTCAAGGAAGGAGAAAATGACAGGGCACTAAAGAAAGAAATAGTGTATGCCTGGCAACATGTTCACAGGAAGGGGAGAGAGTCCCTAGGGAGGCCAAATTGCATCTCTACAGAGCCTTACCTCCACTAGGTACAACTAGGGCCATCAAACTGAAGATGCCTTACCATCGTCAAGAAGTTTTTCCCATGAAGGAATCTATCCTTTATTTCATGTCTGATGCAGAAAAACTCCAGATCGCTCTTAATAAAGTCCAACGTGAGAAGAACTCTTGGAAGAATAAGTACCATATTATTAATTTGGAATGTACAAAGATTCAAGAACTGTTGAAGGAAAAGGATGCTCTAATTGAGATATTAGAGCAGCATGCTATAGAAAGTCAGGAGGAACGAAGAAATTTGCTCTCTCCTTTCACTTGGCAAAGGATCATCGACCCAACAATGATTGAAGGGTCCCGATCAAAGAAAAGAAAAATTCAGGAACCAGCATCTGAGCTTTCCTCAGAGAAAACTCAGGATCCATAGGCCTAATTTTCCTTCTTGCACTTCGTAAAATACTGTACTTTTCCCTGTAAAATACTGCAATCTTTCGAATTCAATAAAAGGGTTTCCCCCGCTGTATGATATTTGCAATATAATTGTTAGAAGTTCTTTTGAAAACAAAAACTAAAAAAAATGGAGATCATTCTCATTTTTCTGCATATCATTCATCATTTTCACATAACACATCTTTGTCATTGGGTCTCACACATGTGTCACACTCTAGAGTCAAACTGTCTCATTCGTACAATACTCGGGCCAATCGACAAAAGAAAATGGACGATCTAGAAGAAGAGAATGGAGAGCTGAGAGAAGAAATCAACGCTCTAAAGTAGAGTTTGGAGAAACTCCATAACACCATGGAATCCCTGACAGCAGCTCAGGATCACCAACCTCAAAGGACTGCAATCTCAGAGATTATTTCTACACCAGTATTTGAGACACATGGCTGCCATCCTCAGTACAACATGCCTAAAGGTTTTCCCTGGGGCATGCCTTTCAATTTTAAACCTGAAGGATATGTACCTCCGGTCACTAAAGACCCGGAAGCCATAGCAGGAACCGCCATACCTGAAGGTTACAAACTTCAGGTAAATGAAGATGCAAGGGTTACAACAGAGACTCCTGTACCTGAAGGTTACAAACTCCAGGTCACTGAAGCACAAAGAGTTACCGCCGTAATGTCTATACCCTAACCGGTGGTACACACTATCCTGGAGGAACAGATTCTATAGACCACTTCTGGAAGAAACGAAGAAGTATACAAAAGGATGAATGAATTCCAGGAATAGTTCTTGGAAATGCAGAAGGAATTGCATGCCATTCGTGGACAGGACTTGTTTGGAAAGGACACCACTGACCTCTGTTTGGTCCCTAATGTAAAGATACCACACAAATTCAAGGTGCCTGACTTTGAAAAATACAAAGGCAAATCTTGCCCCCAAAGTCATTTGGTAATGTATGCTCGAAAAATGTCTACCCTGATAGAAAATCAACAGCTACTAATCCATTACTTCCAAGACAGTTTAACCGGTGCCACACTCAAATGGTACATGGGTTTAAACCGTACAAAGATCAGTACTTTCAGAGATCTTGGGGCAGCCTTCGTTCAGCAATATAAATACAACTTGGACATGGCACCAGATAGGGACTAGCTCAGAGCAATGTCCCAAAATGATAAAGAAACCTTCAAGGAATATGCTCAAACATGGCGTGAAATCGCCGCCCAGATCTGCCCTCCTCTCGAGGAGAAGGAAATGACAAAGATATTCCTGAAAACATTAAGCTCATTTTATTATGACCGAATGGTTGCCAGTGCACCTAGTGACTTCACTGAAATGGTGAACATGGGGGTACTGTAACGTGCGATTTTTGTCGGTGACTCGACCACCTTATCGCACACGGGGTTCTCCACCGTAATGGTACGAGTGGGGTGCTACTTTCTTATTTCTTATTTATCCCGTGAAGCTGGAAGGGAAAGGGAAGCTATCTAAAACTAACCTTGCACGCGAATGTTTTACTGAACAAACGCTTAAAGAGATTCGGGGAGTTCGGAGTCAGGTTATACAATGGGGAGTTGTCAATTACCCATCCTATATGTGGTTATCCATAGGTTGTTAGCATTAGGTTATGCTTTGTACTTGATGGTGTTTATCTGTTGATGGGTTGGGAAAGTTTCTTCTTTGGGAGATGAGAGAGAGTTTTTGATGATTTTGGTGAGGCACTGGACCTCAGTTTTTGTTTGGTATGTGAAGGTACTGGACCTAGAGTTTTTGATTGGTATGTGAAGGTACTAGACCTAGAGTTTTTTATTGGTATGCTCGCTAAGATTTCACAATATTATGCCTACGTATTCCCGTTTAAAGAAATAGGGAAATTAGAGCAATTGTAGTTCCTCCTATTCTATTGGAGGAAAAAAGATGTTTTGGTGTCTTGTTCAAAGCCCAAGAATGAAGCTAAAGGGTTATTTGTGTCTTGTTCAAAGCCCAAGATTGGAGCTAAAAGGTTTGACTGAGAGAGAATTTGTCATCTCTAAAGGGAGACATCTCGTCTGTTTATCACAACTGTCGGGTAAATGTTTATAAAGGAGGATTACTTTAACTGGGATATATGAATCCAACAATGCCATAATTTCCTTTATAGGGGATTTGTCCTGAAGGGGAAAACTTTAACTCAGTATAGAGGAATGCCATTTTTCCTTAGGAATCTTTCATGCTAAGAGAAAGACAGTGGCGTGGATGTAAATAATCCAGAGGCTTACCACTTACAGCAATTAGATGAAAGAGGAAGTTTTCCAGGATAAGAGATGGACGATAGCTTGGATTTTTGAATCAATAATTGTGTCACTTATAGCAGTTATCTGAGATTAGGGTTTGTTTTGAATATCTGTGTTGATGTGTGATATACAGAGAAATGTCTTCCTACAGAGAATCTTTGATTTCCTCTGAAGGGATGTTAATTTTTGTGTGCCTTGATCAAACCCCAAGGTTGAAGCTAAAAGGTTGATTTGACTTCACTGGGGAAGTCTTTATACCAAGCCTAGGAAGAGGCTGGGAAAAGACGGACTCAACAAGAGAGTGTTTATATATGTCTTGTACAAAGCCCAAGATTGAGGTTAAAAAAAGAGACTGACTCTTTTGGGAGATATCATTATACAAAGCCTAAGAGGAGGCTAAAAGTTTGACTTTTCCGGGGAAAATATTTTGTCTGTCGTGTATAAAGCCCAAGATTGAGGCTAAAAGGGGAAACTGACTATACTGGAGAGAGGTTTTATCTGTCTTGTACAAAGCCCAAGATTGAGGCAAAAAAGAAGATTTGACTCTGCTGGAGAGATTTATACGGTGTCTTGTACAAAGCCCAAGATTGAGGCTGAAAAGAAACTGTCTCCGTGGGAAAGAAATCTTTATCCGTCTTGTACAAAGCCCAAGATTGAGGCTAAAATGAGACTGACTCAACTGAGGATTTTTAGGTGTCTTGTACTAAGCCCAAGATTGAGGCTGACCTTACTGGGAAAATAATTATACAAAGCCTAAGAGGAGGCTGAAATGAAAATTTATTCTGCTTAGGATTATTATTTTTCAAAGGCTAAAAGAAGGCTGAGAGGAATTGACTCCGTTGGGGAAGATATGTGTCCCAAGCTTTAAAGGAGTTCATGAAGATTTTGACTTTATTGGAGAAAGTTTATATATGTCTTGTACAAAGCCCAAGATTGAGGCTAAAAAAGAGGTTAACTCAACAAGAGAGTATGGAAATGTGATTGACTCAACAAGAGAGTCCTTTTGAAGGTAACTCAGCTGGGAAAAATCTTTATACAAAGCCTAAGAGGAGGTTGAAAAAAGGTTGACTCAACAAGAGAGTGCCTTAAGGTAATTGACTCAACAAGAGAGTGCTTTAAGAAAGTATATGGTCTCAACAAAAGGGTGTTGTTGGGGCTAATTCTATGGAGGAAAATCATTATACAAAGCCTAAGAGGAGGCTAACTTCTGCTAAGGATTATTGAGATCTAGAGGCAGGTCCAAAATGGGGGGTCAACTCTTGCTAAGGGTTCTAGAAGGGTTGAGGTATCAGATGCCTTGAGGTTTTGATTTAGGATAGTGTTATACTGATGATAAGCTGACCCTAACTAGGGAATTTTTAGGGGAAAGATTGGGTTTTAAAACCCATGGGTTTTAACTCTGCTGGAGATTGATTAATGTAATACCCCGTATTTTATTACTCCGGATAATATTATATTGTGATCAACTGAGTCCGGTGTACTCTGAGAAATTATTTGATAAAATAATTAGGGTAACTGTGGAACTTAGAATAAATCCAATTAATATTATCTGACTCTGAGGTATTTTATAAATTTGGACTTAAGAGACTTTTTGGACATTTAGTAGTATTATTTACTAATACTAGTTTACTACCTATTTCCTTTTCCTCCCATTTTCCAAAAAAAAAGAAAAAAAAAGATAGTAACATAGAGAGAGAGAAAGAAAGGAAAGAAAGGAGAGAAAGGAAAAAGAAGAGAAAAACAAGAAGTTCAAGAACAAGAATCATCATCCATTCATCCAATCCTTGCCCAATCATCTCGTTCTCTTCATCTTCATCTTATCTAAGAGGTGGGTTCTAGTTTAGAAACTTTTGATTTTGAATTTCATGAAGTTTGAGATAAGTTAGGTGTTTGGTGAAAAAATGATTATATCAAAAATCGATGTTTCTAACAGTTGAAATGAGTGATAAATCTCGTAGTATGATCATAACATGTGTAGAATCGTTTATCAATACTTGTTATGAAGTTTGGATTGGTTTTGATTATTTTGGAAATGTTCGGTTTATGTAGAATTTGGTGGTCATATGGAAAACTTATTTTATGAAGTTTGATGATGAAACTATGTTAGAAACATGTTGAATATGCCTCCAATTGGTTGTTGGAACTGGTATTGAGGATGTAGAGGAACTGGTTTTGAACTGTTATAGCAGGTATTTTTCTGAGTTTCGCAGAGCGCACTTAGCGCGCAAAAGCCTGCTCAGCGCGGTGTTGAAATCCTACAACCCCAGATGGCAGAGAGTTGCGCGCTTAGCGCGGACAGGGGCGCGCTTAGCCCGACCTGGGACTTAGAGTTTTCCTTCCAAAATGAGAAAATTCATAACTTTCGACTCATTTATCGGATTCGATCATTCTTTATATCGATTTAAAGCCGAGGAAATATTCTATGGAATGGAGATGAAATATGTCGAATTTACCGACCGATTAAATAATCGAGAAAGTTCCAAAAGTGATATATTTATGTTTTAATTGTTATATATTATTCTACTATGTAATTATGACATGTCTTGCCTATCCTATTATTGTTTAACATGATTGTAAGTGAATATGCATGCAAATATGAAAACGATATAGGAAGAGTGAGGAAATCTCAAACTTGAACTATAGGAGAATCTAGTAAGGAACTAGAAATTGTAGACAACTCTAGATGGCGATGCTCGGGCGCGTGTTGTTGGAAGATACATCCTTGCCGAGTATTGGCCTAGTTGAGAGTGAAACACTAGTATGGAACATGTGGTTAACTTTGTGGTTTTAGAAAGGCATGAGAGGCCTTAAGGAATTATAGCCTTGTGATTTTCGAATACAATCGTATTGTTGTATGTGATCATGTAATTGTAACCGGTATATTTTGAGTGTAGTTTCATGGGTCTCGAGCTCCTCTGAAAAGGGTACACAATTACTTGGTAGGTTTGATTCCCTACGTGTAGTACGATTGGAGCCTATGCTATGGGTAGAGACTTGTGATGGTTAACAGTCCATGAGAAGTGATGGTTCACGGTTAACAGGCCAATGATCCCGAATCTAATTCGTATGCCAAGTAACTACAAGGATCTATGACTCGGGTCGCCTTCTAGACGTTGAAGCGGACGGGAAGACGAGATATCTTGGTATGGTTATCGATTAGTGATGTTGTGAGTTAATGAACTCATGTCATGTTTCCATATAGTGTGAGAATTATAAAGTGTGAACTCAAGGGTCCTTTTCCCTTTTCCCCGGACTTGAGTTAGGATTGTTAGAACCTTGTTAATCCGAGAGAACCCATAAGATAGGGAACTAACTGAGATTTGATGTATCTCACCCCACATTGTTGATGTATTTTAGGTGCTTCAGGTTCCGAGAAGGGTAAGGATAAGGTCGTGTGATCTTTTCCTTGCTTGTTGAGGGCTAGCTTCCGTAGCGGAGTTTATTTTGAGATCATTGTGATCTAGTTCTTAGTTTTTATCTTTTGAACATCTTATGTATATTATGCCTTTAGAACTTTTAGTTGTTATATTTTGGGGCATGTAATATATATAATGTGTTAACTAGGAGCTTATGGTGTTTCAGTACCAAACACTTGGATTCATATATATCATTTATGCTTTGATGTATGAGTTTTATATATGGGTTTCACAATTAAAATGACCAGGGTTTCTCCTATGTTTGTAGGGAACTTGGGAATGTCTTTGAGATCCAAGAGGAGATTAGACTCTCCAAGTCTACTGGTGTGGAAGAGTTTATCTTTGTATTATGCCCAAGAGGAGGCTGGTGCTTTAAGGGATGAGTGTCAACCCTAAAATTGGTCTGAGGTTTGACCCTGGAAAGACTGCTCTAGCAAAGGATGACTAAGTTCTGTCTTATACCTTTAAGAGGTCTTCAGGGTCCTTGTATTAAGCCCAAGAGAAGGTATGAGAACTTCTAAGAAGCCGGAGGGTCCTTGTACAAAGCCCAAGAGGAGGCGGGGATGCTTTTAGGAAGCCTGTGGGTCCAAACCTAAGAAGAGTTCAAGAAAAGTTTCACCGGGAATAATATTTTATATTAGTGAACAGTTCTAGGGTTTGAAGAAATTCAAGAGGTGTTTCACCGGGAATTAATCCTCTCTGGGGAAATGAACTTCTTTGACAATTTTCTAATAGTGACAGTCTGAGAAAAGTTTCACCGGGAATAATGCCTTTCTCTTTGTTCCATATTGTTTAAGCCCAAGAGAAGGCAAGACTGTATCTAGAAATTCCTATGGGGAACTAGTTTTGACTGTATTTAAGAGTAACCAACTGGGTTTACCTAGTTCTAGACCTAGTTGCCGGGGAAAACTCTAAGCAGATATACAAGTATATATACAATTGATATATGACAAGTATTTTAAAAGGATATGAAAGAATGACTTACAGGTGAGCAAGCTTCCAGCACAAACAATTATATATATATATGAAAGCATGTAAATGAAAGCTGATAAAACTTACAGGCAAGCAAGCTTCCATTGCAACAGCTGTATGGTTAATTGTTCAAGAAACTAAAGAAAGTTTTGATAACAACTATGAATTTGAACCTAAATCAAAAGGGAAGTTGTTTTTGAACAGATTGTTGGGGCTTATACTCAAAGGGGAAGCCCAGATGAAAAAAAAAGTAATCATACCGTTGATCTAAAAATTGTATTGGGACTTATACAATGACTAAGGCCCAACAAATGTTTTCTGTATAGAGGGGTGGGTCTTACAAGTCAAGGAGAGGCCCAAAGGTTTGAAAAAGAAAAGAAATGGGACTTACAACACAAGGGTAGGCCAAAAAGTTTTCATTAAAAGGCGACGACCGCGTCGAGATTTTAAAATCGTAGTGGGACTTATACAATGACTGAGGCCTAAAAAGGTTTTGGTTAAAAAGGGATTAGGTCTTACACTCTAATAGAGGCCCATAGATGTTTGAAAAGATTTGTTAGGGTGATAGTGATCAAAACCCTAATTTTTTGTATTAAAATGTATTTTAATTGAATAAAAATTCAATTAAAATAATCAAACATGTGAAAAAAGGTTGCGATCTTGGATTTATATTTGGAAAATCATGTTTCATTGATGGGATGATTTAAAAATCATTTGAATTTTTGCAAAACCAAGAGAAAGAAATATTTTTAATGTTTAAAAACAAATAAAAATATAATTCTTTACAAAAATATCAAATATATGAAATAAATAATATTTTTGTGAAATTTTCATGGAATAAAATATTGTAATATTTTTGTGAATTTTCAAAAAAAATAATCACTAAAAAATAACTAAAATTGAGAGAGAAATTAATTTTTGAATTAATTAACAAAAACATGAAAATAATGAAAAATAACAAAAAATGAGAGAGGTAGCAAAAAAGGTCTGGGTGGGGTTTGAACCCACGACCTCATACACAAACACACATGCGTGTTACCACTGGGGTGGTGATACATCCGTGTATCAAAACCACCCCATTAATACATAAAGGGTGCCAAGTTTTCAGGCCTGGCCAAGGCAAGGCAAGTTTTGGCAATTTACGTGAAGCATCTAACTTTCTCATTTCTCCATGGATTTAGACAAAATTTAGGTGCATCTGGCCTAGAATTTCACAAGGAATCCAATGGTGCTTTTGAAATTTTCAAAAGGTGTCCCTATTTTAAAACCCGATAGTGGTTTCAAAATAGGCCAAATTTTGCATGTTTTATGCTATCTCATGGTACAGGCAAGGATTGTATGACAAATTGTTTCAAACACAACATATACAACATGTATGAGATGTTTATGATTAGTGGACCTCAAAGGAATGCATAATTCAAAGAGTTCAAGTTGTGATGCATTTACCTCTTGGAGCTTCTTGTGATAACTGTCAAGTTCCTTGTGCCAGAAGTGATCAAATGCTTTGAACACTCTTAATTGATCCCTTAGAAGCTTTTAGGATGCTTAGACCAGCTGGAATCTTTAGGAACAAGTTTTGACTCTTTCTTGCAAAAGAGGCAAAAGTGACCAATATGGCAACTCTCTCAAATGGTGTTCCAGATGAGGGGAACCATTTGGGACAGTTTGAGGATGATATTTGGAGTGTGTTTAAGGCCTTGTTTGGTTTTGGAAGTGACTGAATCAAGGCATGGCTTGGAAAATGCAAAAAAAGTCCAATTTTGAGGGTTTGGCGGTTGACTTTCTAATTTTAGTGTTTCAGATCACAAGTGAGTGTTTGAACAACTTAGATATGACATATTGGATGTTTTTGGATCATGATCTGTGGTGGAATTGCTCTCTAAGTCAAAAACTCAGAGATGACTTGCAAAAGAAGGCATTTTGGCCTAAAGAGAGAGATTTTGAGGAAAGCATCAGTTGTAGTGCTTTGGTGTACTCAAACTGATCAGAATTTAGCTCTATTTATAGTGTGTCAAGTTTGTTTTGGCATCAATAGTGAATGGCAGCTGCAGCAGGCCTTTGGCCAATGTTGAGCAAAAGGAATCTCAAGTCTCCTCTAGCCATTGACTTGAGGTTAGGGCACATGCCTATGGTCCTTTTATTCAGAGCTTATTCTTGACTCATTCAGTTAGGAATGTGTCAGTCCATGCCACCTTGGTGTATCCATTGAATGCTTGGAAACAAAATTGGAGTCTTGGCACCTTTTTAGCTTTTTTAGGTTTGTTATGGCTAAGTGTAGATTCTTGGACTTTGGAGGCTTGGGGATCAGATCATTCTCCTTTTGTTGTATCCTCAGATATGTCCAAATGATTAACAAGGCTTGGAGTTGTCCAAATTTTCCAAATCAAGCAAATGCACAAAATCTGCCTTGCTTAGGACAGTTGGAAATGGTGATTTTGAGGGATTCATATCTCCCTGCTCAGGTTGAGTTATGGGAGGCTCTTGTGCTTTTTAGAAAGCCCTCATATGATACAAAACATGTGTGATCATAGTTTGTTTTGAAACTATTTTGATACAACTGAAAAAACCTCATGAACATTGATGTTCAAGGTTGGTAACTTAGGCAGATTTTCACTAAGTGTTGGAAAAAGTGTCATTTTCATGTTTTTGTGATTTTGATCTATCCATAACTCAAAATCCATAAAGAATTGGAGTCTGAGGTAGTTGAAGCTTTTGTAGAGTGTAACAAGACCTACAAATCCAGCTTCGGATCCCCCAAAATGGTTGCTTAGATCTCAAGTTATGGTCTTTGGAAGTTGGTACCAAAACCACTTTTGTTCCATAACTTAGAAAAATTTTGGTATCTCAAGGTTGCCCCTTTTGCAAGAAACCTCACTTTTCTTGACTTTTATTTATGGATGATGATCAATATCATACATTAACATTATTTTTTACTTAGGGAAACCATATTTGTGAAATATTCCAAAAAGTCAAACTTGATTTTGGGCACAGTTGACTTTTTATCGGATGAAATCCAAACTGTGCTATCCTTTGTGAAATTAAGTCCTTGACCTAAATCAAACCTAATGGATATATTCCATAGGTGTTATAGGGTGTATTGAATCATGTCCCAAGATTTGGGAGCATGTCCTGGTCAAAAGTCAAAGGTACAGTTGACTTTTTCTTCAAAACCCTAATTGTGATCCTGAGGAAATTGAAACTTGTGAACCAAGCTTCTTGGGTCAATATATTGTTGCAAATGGATAAATGTGGTGTATTTGGGGCCCTCAAATCATGTCTTCAGGTCTTGGCTCATGCTTTGTCCCAAAAGTCAACTTAGGGGTGTATTGGGTCAAGAAACCCTAATTCCTGATTTTTTATTAATGCATCCCCTGAGGCTAAATTGACTTGATGATTGGGTCCATGAGGTCCCTTGGAGTGTCTTGGGTTATGCTTTGAAGTATTGGCTCATGCCCAGAGGAAAATTTTCATCTGGAGGCCTCAGTCGACCAAAACCCTAATTTGGTGACACTAGCGATCTTGAGGCTTGATCCACTTGGAATGTTACAACTTTGTGCTTGATTCTTGATGTGGGAGTCCTCTTGATCCTTTATAGGTGTTTGAGTGGTTAGACAAGTTGAAGATCATGTCATTTCTTGACTGATCCTTTGTCTAAGTGCTCTAAGAGGGCTTGAAACCCTAATTCTTGATTGTGGTGAATGCTGAACCATCTTTGAGGAGATTGATGAGGCATGAAGGTACATCCATATTGTGATGATGACTCTCACAATGATGGGAAATCTTGGTGGTCAAATTTGGGGTATGACAGATGCCCCTATTTAATCTTCTTGGACCCGAAGGTGTGAATGGTGAAGGTATTTGGGCATTCCGGGTGCAAGAGGATTAAATTTCGGAATACCCGAAATTTTGATGGTGGTTATGAATGGCATTTGGCTCATCCATCTTCTTTTGCTAAGCAATAATGCTTAGAAAAGGGTGAAACTTCCCCTCGATCCTGGTCTTCAGCCAAGGAACTGGTCTAAGTTTCTTAAACAAACTTCCCCTCGATCCTAGTCTTCAGCCAAGGAACTGGTCTCAGTTTCTGAAATAAACTTCCCCTTGATCCTGGTTTTTACCCTTGGAACTGGTCTCAGTTTCTGAAATAAACTTCTCGATCCTGGTTTTTACCCATGGAACTGGTCTCAGTTTCTGAAATAAACTTCCCCTCGATCCTGGTTTTTACCCATAGAACTGTCTCAGTTTCTTTTGTCAATAAACTTCCCCTCGATCCTGGTCTTTAGCCACGAAACTGGTCTCAGTTTCTTTTGTCAATAAACTTCCCCTCGATCCTGGTATTTAGCCACGGAACTGGTCTCAGTTTCTTTTTTTTCCGTCAAGTTTCTTCTCTGTTGGAGACGCCATTTGTTGACTCTACAGGGGAAAACGAGTCTCTTGAGAGGTTGTTTCCTACTTGGGGATATTACATCATACCTTTCTTCGAGATCTTCTCGGAGAAATGCCATGTGATGTAATCCAATTTTGAGGTTCTGATGACTTTATTAATATTGACTTTCTGAAGAGAAAAACCAATGTGTTGCTGAGAGTCTTTAGTTGTGAGGCTTTCTCTGGGGATTTTCCTTAATCCGGGAAAGCGAAAACATCATCTTCAATGGTAAAGAGTGACGTTTGTCGAATGTCTTCTTGTTTCTCAGAGGCTCAAGTTATCAAAGTGGTCGAGGACCATCTCCAATCCAGAAATAAACTGGGGAGAAACTGCTTAGACGCTATATTTCCAAACAAGTAAAGGACTGACAACTCGATTGAGAGGACTTTATCACTTAGGAACTAGACCAACTAGAGTGATAGTGATGCAATATGAACATGAGTATGAATCAATAATGCATGATGTATGTATGTATATGCTGACAAAACTGACGTGACATACAGACTAATGGATGAACACGATTGGATACTCGGCCACGGTGGGGGATAAAAGTACCACTGGTTCAAAATAGTAATCCTGCCCTGCTTGGGAAAGACGGTCCCCGTGGGGAAGAAAAATTGTCAATCGGTCTTAAGAGGTATGAAACCCTGTTGCGGATGTCAGGTGAAACATGGCATCTGACACAGTTGATCCTTCATTCAGGCGTATTGGTTTAGAAGGAGTACTTTGATTCTGCACTTTGAGGTTCAACCACCTTCGGATAAGCGATCGATGTTCTTTTGATGTTCAACAGTTAAAAGAATTGCCATCTTTATTTTAAGAGCAGAAAATTTTTTGACAAGTAAATTCATTTTTTTTATTTCAAGAATCGTTGATCATGTTAAAAATGTCAATCTGTAAAGCTAAAACAAATAAGAATTGCAAACAAAAGCACTACGGCTCAAATTTTATTGATATGATGGAAATCAGCCATGCGCGTGATCCCATAGAGTATTTACAAAGTTAGAAAATGGTAATTTAAGGGAAAAGGGCTACATTGAAACATAATGACCGTGATCCTTCTACCAACTTTGAATTCTGGACATCCTGAGCTTCTGTCGAAAATGACCTTGACTAGAATTTTTCTGATGGATGGAATTACTGCTGGGGATTTAACCTCGTCGGACGTAGTTACTTGCCATTAATCCCTAACTTTTGCCTGGATTGTACTTTGAGATTTCCAACCCATCAGGATGATTTTTTTTTTGCTTATGTCTCTAATTTTTGCCTGGACCGCCCTTTCGGGATTTCAATCCATCGAGACGTTTTTTTTTTGTTTAGGCAAAGTATATCTTGACTACGTCAACATTCGTAGGGTAGGCAAATTCCTCTCCGTCCATGGTTGCAAGCCTCAAGGCGCCGCCTGAGAAGGCCTTCTTGACCACATATGGGCCATCGTAATTCGGAGTCCATTTGCCCCGGGAATCAGTGAGGAATGATTGTATCTTTTTTAACACAAGGTCTCCTTTCCTGAAGACGCGAGGTCGGACCTTTTTGTCGAACACTTTCTTCATTCTTTGCTGATATAACTGACCGTGGCATAGAGCCGTTATTCGCTTTTCTTCGATCAGATTCAGTTCATCGTGTCGACTTTGACACCATTCAGCCTCTGTTAGCTTAGCTTCTATCAATACCCAGATTGATGGGATCTCTACCTCTATGGGGAGCACTGCCTCATGCCATATACTAGAGAGAAAGGGGTTGCCCCTGTTGAAGTGAGGACAGATGTGTGATAACCGTGAAGAGCAAAGGGCAGCATTTCATGCCAGTCTTTGTAGGTTACAACCATCTTTTGAACGATCTTCTTGATGTTCTTGTTTGCCGCTTCTACCGTTCCGTTCATCTTAGGTCGGTAGGGAGATGAGTTATGGTGTTTAATTTTGAACTCAGCGCATAACTCCTTCATCATCTTGTTGTTTAAGTTAGATCCATTATTAGTAATGATCTAGATTGGAACACCATAACGGCAGATGCAATTGTTTTTGATAAAACGGACCACGACTTGTCGGGTTACATTGGTGTATGACACTACTTTGACCCACTTGGTGAAGTAGTCAATGGCTACTAGAATGAACTGATGTCCGTTTGAAGCTCTGGGTTCGATCATGCAAATCATGTCGATTCCCCATATGGAAAATGGTCGTGGGGAAGAGAGAACTTTGAGATGCGTTGGCGGTACATGGATTTTGTCTGAGTATATCTGACACTTGTGACATCTCCTCATGTACTTGTAGTAAACAAATTCCGTTGTCAGCCAATAGTACCCTGCTCTTAAAATTTTTCTCGCCATTGTGTGTCCGTTGGCACGAGTGCCAAAGGATCCTTCGTGAACTTCTTTCATCAGCATGTTTGCTTCTGGTCTGTCTACGCATCAGAGCAAGACCATGCCAAAATTTCTCTTATAGAGTGTATCACCGCTCATGAAGAAGCTGCCTGCCAACCTTCTGATGATTTTCCTGTCTTTTTTGGATGCCCCAGGTGGGTACTCTTGTTTCTGAAGGAAGCATTTGATATAATGATACCAAGGTTTATCGTCTATGACAGCTTCAATTGTGAAGATGTAGGCAGGCCGTTCTAGGCGCATTATGTTAATCTTAGGTAAGTCGTTCCATCGACCTACACTAATCATGGAAGAGAGAGTGGCTAGTGCATCAGCCATGTGATTTTCTTCACGAGGGATGTGATGAAACTCGATTCTGTTGAAGAAGGGTAACAACCTTCTCACGTAGTCTTTGTAAGGGATCAGTCCTGATTGGTATGTGTTCCAATCTCCTTTGATCTGATTGATAACCAAGGCTGAGTCTCCATACACATCCAAGTTCTTAATTCTCAAGTTAATCGCTTCTTCAAGACCCATGATACAAGCTTCGTATTCGGCCTCATTGTTTGTGCATTTGAATGTCAATCGGGCAGTGAAAGGAATGTGGGTACCCTGAGGTGTTATGATGATTGCCCCAATTCCGTTTCCGTAATTGTTGATAGCTCCGTCAAAGATTAGTCCCCATTGGGAACCTAGTTCTGGCCCTTCATTGGGTAGCGGTTCATCGTAATCTTTCATTTTCAAGTACATGACATCTTCGTCTGGGAAGTCAAATCTGACTGATTCCTGATCGTCAATCGGTTGATGAGCCAAATGATTAGCTAAAATACTTCCTTTGACGGCTTTTTGAGCATGGTACTATATGTCATATTCTGATAACAACATCTGCCAACGGGCGATCCTTCCCGTGAGAGTAGGTTTTTCAAAGACATACTTGATTGGATCCATTTCGGAGATTAACCAAGTAGTGTGACAAATCATGTACTGGCGAAGACGTTTGGCAGCCCAAGCCAGAGCACAACAGGTTTTCTAAAGCATAGTATATCGAGTTTCACAGTCAGTAAATTTCTTGCTCAAATAGTAGATGGCAAACTCTTTTCTTTTCGTTTCATCTTGTTGGCCAAGTACACAACCCATGGAGTCTTCCAAAACCGTTAAATAGATGATCAGCGGTCTTCCCTCCACTGGAGGTGATAGAATTGGTGGGTTCAACAGGTATTCCTTGATACTATCGAAGGCGGTTTGGCAGTCTTCTGTCCATATGCAGTCCTGATTCTTTTTGAGTAATTTGAAGATTGGCGCGTATGTCGCGGTCATGAGGAATATAAATCTGGAAATGTAATTCATATGTCCCATGAATCCTCTGACTTGTTTTTCAGTCTTCTGAGAAGGCATTTCTTGAATGGCCTTGACTTTGTCAGGATCAACCTCAATTTCTTTCTGGCTGACGATGAACCCTAAAAGCTTCCCTGAGCAGACACCGAACGTGCATTTGTTGGGATTCAAGCAGAGTTTGTACTTTCTCAGGCGCTCGAATAGTTTTGACAGATGGGTCACATGCTCCTCTTCTGTTTTAGATTTGGAAATCATGTCATCGACATAAACTTTGATATCTTTGTGTATCATGTCATGGAACAGAGTAGTCATGGCCCTTTTATAGGTTGCCCCGACGTTCTTCAAACCGAACGGCATTACCTTGTAACAAAAGGTTCACCAAGAGGTGATAAAGGAAGTTTTCTTCATGTATTTCAGCGCCATTTTGATTTGATTATAGCCCGAGAATCCATCCATGAAGGAGAAGACTTTGAACTTTGATGTACTGTCTACCAGCATGTTAATGTGTGGCAGGGGGAAGTCATCCTTTGGACTTGCTTTGTTCAGATCCCTGTAGTCTACACACATTCTGACCTTTCCGTCCTTTTTCAGAACTGACACTATGTTGGCTAGCCATTGAGGATATTCTGAGGTGGCGAGGAAACCCGCGTCAATCTGTTTCTGCATTTCCTCCTTGATTTTGATGGCCATGTCTGGATGAGTCCATCTCAACCTTTGTTTTACCGACGGATATTTTGATTTCAATGGTAAATGGTGTTCCATGATGCTGGTATCCAACCCTGGCATGTCCTGGTAGGACCAAGCGAATACATCGGGAAACTCTTTGAGAAGTTTTATCAAGTCTTCTTTGACTATTGGACTGAGCAGTGCCCCAATCTTGACTTCTTTCCTCACTTCTTCTGAACCCAAGTTAACTATTTCCAACAGCTCTTTGTGAGGCTCAATGGACCTTTCCTCTTGTATGAGTAATCGGGAGATCTCTTCTGGAATTTCTTCGTCTTCTTCTTCTTCAGCTTCAAATACCGGGAATTCAAAGTTGGGAGAAGGCATTGGATCGTATGTTTCAATGGGGTTTAAAACAAGCAATCTGCATGATGTGATGATTGTGTTTTAGAAGAGATAGAGAGAAATGCAAGAGTGTGTACAACGTATTTTCTGAAAAAATGCTTGTTTTTATTATTTTGAGTTGTTTTAGGATTACCATTTTCTGAAAAAGCGAAAAGTGAAAACAACAATAAATGTGGAAATTATAGAACGACGTTATTTATTTATGATTTAGTCGATTCTTGAAACTACAGCCCTATAAAACAAAACTCTGTCGCTTTGGGCGAAGAGAAGAGAGACATTTACAAAAAGTGAGCCCTATAAAAACATCTGTTTCACCTGGGCAGGGTGAAAGGTTAAAACAAAGATGGCAATTACTTAGACTTATGGACGACTTTTAGGACATCGACAGCAACCCATTGGCGGCGAACTCCTCGGTGAATCATAAAGTATGGTACCTTCTTTCTTGGATTGTCCTCAGAAATGACGCTGATTTCTGGCGGAGCAGGATCGTTGGAGTCTTCCTCCCATGCAGAGTTTTCATAGACGAACTCTTCTGTTGTATCTTGTACACTATTTTCATTCTCAGGCGGATATCCCTATCCAGTTGGCTAGATGTCTTCGAGCCTAATACGAGAGCTTTCAGGAACGGTGTACTTGACCAGGAAGTCGTACTTGCCATTCGGTTGTCCTAAGGTGTCCCATACTTCGGTGGAACTGGAGGAGTCACCCTTCTTGATGACGTTGACCTCAAGAAAAGTATAGTTGACGAACTCTTGTCCTGCCATCTTTGCAGATTCATCGTTGTGCTGGATATTTTCGAAATGTCCTGAGTAATGATCCCATAATTTGGTGGGAACACAAGTATTCTTTTCAATGATGCTCACCTGATATGCATCGTTGGGCTGACTCTTTTGCCCCAAGTCTTCTGGGTACGGCTGCTAGATAGGAAAGTCATCCATTGGGTGATAATAGTCATAGTCAAAGTTGTCTTTCATCAGAGTGTCTTCCTTTAATGAGTTGGGTGGAGCACGACATCATTCCGGATCACAATCTCCGTATATAATCTTGACGTCTGATCTTTGTATATATCTCAGATTTTGTGTGGGATAGAAAAATGGCGTATGTGTTTCTTCCTGAGACATATAATCGTCCTCGTTGAGATAGGACTTCCACTCTTCATCTGTATCGGAGGAGTCACCCTTATTGATGGTATGTACTTCTTGAGACACTGGGTGAAGGAAACCTCCACTGAGGAAGAAGTCCTGAATGGGATGAAAACTTTCATCGTTAGTAGCAGTCTGGGTACAGGTGGAGGAAAAACCAAGACCTTTCTTTGTCTTGTTATCTGTAGGAATGACAAGTTGTCCCCATCCTTTTGCATTGTTACTTTTGATCACTTCGAGAGCATCTTTATACGAGGAAATCGATGTTCCTTTTTTATGATTGATTCTCATTGCTCACCGAAAGTGCTTGGAACTGGGTTCCAATAACCTACTCTGGTTCTACACAGGATGATGATGATAAGTTGCTCACGATTAAGGCCTGCTCTCCATAGACTGTGACCATCTTGTCATTCTGGATGAACTTCAGCTTTTGGTGAAGTGTCGAAGTGACTGCCCCAGCCTCTTGTATCCAAGGTCTTCCTAATAAACAGCTGCATGCTGCCCGGATGTCCATGACCTGGAAAGTGACTTGGAAAATGTGAGGACCGATAGTTATGGGACTGTCAACTTTGCCGATAACTGTTTTTCTGGATCCACCAAAGGCTTTGACGATGACCTCACAGCCTCTCATAGGAGATCCTTGAAATGATAGTCGCATCAGAGTAGATTTTGGCATAACATTTAGAGTTGACCCGGTATCTACCAGTATGCTGGTTAAAGCATCGTCCTGGAAATTGACCGTAATGTTAAGCGCCATGTTGTGATTTTTTCCTTCTTCTGGCCGTTCTTCATCGCTGAATCCTAAATTGTTGCAGGAAGTGATGTTGGAGATGATGCTGTCGAATTGTCTTATTGTCACATATTGTTCCACAAAGGCTTGCTCTAAGATTTTCTGTAGAGCTTCCCTATGAGCTTCGAAACTGAGCAAGAGAGATAGCACAGAGATTCTTGAAGGAGTTTGCAACAATTGGTCTATAATGTTGTACTCGCTCTTCTGGATGAGCTTCAGCATCTCATCATTGTTCTTTGAAAGGTCGGGATTACTGGATTGACCGACTGGTTGATTGGGAACTTCTGTTTGAGGTTCCTTTTCTTTGGTGGGTTCTCCAACTCCTCTGTTGAAGATCTGGCCGCTCCAAGTTACTCGACTGATGTCCGTAATGTTTACGACGGAGGGTAATGGAGTTTATTTTCCATTCTCGATTGTTGTTGCACCGTACTTGTAAGGGATAGCCTTATCAGATTTGTTCAGTATTGGTCCCGGCAGATAGATAACCACAGGAGCCTTTTGATTTTTCTGACCATCGTAGTCGGCCTCAATTGGTTCGAGGTCGAGAATCTTTCTACTATCAAGAGGAACCCTTGATTCATGTAGTAGAGGGATTATGGCGCATATGTCTTTGGCCACTTCCTGTTTAGGGATTAAGACAACGTCTTTTCTTTTATTAGGAAGATAGTCTTGCATTACGTTGATCGAACCAGAACTTGACCATGGTCGAATCCCTTTTTGGTCCAACTATTTTTGAAGAGCTGACCGCACAAGGTAGCATCCTTGGTTGTTCTCTGAACAAATTCTACAGCATTCATAATTGTGTGGTGGAACCCGACCACGTCCGCTTTGTACGCAGTGCAACTTCACTAGATCTGTTTCCATCGAGCTGACATCTTGACTTTGATGCCTAGTAGGATTCCCGTCAGTCATACTGACTTGTTGTATGTCTTCATCTAGGTAGATCGGAAGCCACCAGTGGTTCAACAAGTGTTGAAGTGTTCTTTGGACAAGTACACATCCTTGGTTGTCCTTGCGACACACTTTACAGCCTTGATAATCATGTGAAGCCAGAAAACCGAGCCTGGCTTGCTTAGCGTGTAATTCTACCAGACTGGTATTCATCAAGCAAACATCAAAGATTTGAATCATATTAACTTGATGGTTATTTCTCTCCTGATAGTCCTGAATCCATCCGAGATCCATCTGACGCTGGAGGGCCTCTTGTACAAAAGAGCATCCCTGATTGTTTATTGAGCAGATAAGACAGGAATTATAATCGTTCTGTGGCAGATCATAATGTTGGCTTTGCCTTGAGTGCGTTGCCACCAAGTTGACGTTCATCATCAGAATGTTATGGTTCTGAGCAATGTTGGGATTTGCGTGAGCCATATTGACCTCACAGATTCGGTGATCTTGGATCCATCCGAGATCCATCTGTTCTTGTAGAGCTGATTGCACTATGGAACATCCTTGATTATTCTTTGAGCAAATATCTGGTGATAATCATGAGACGGTACATGACCGTATTCGTTCTGTCTGCAATGCATCTTGACAAGAATTGTTCCTAATAGGAGCACATCGTGAATTTGATAGTTGTGGTTAGATTATTCCTCTATCAAATTTACTGCAGCTTTCTCATGTTGAGGCAATGAGTTCGTCTGAACATTTGGATTTGTATCTTTGAAGGATAAGACCCCATTCCTGACAAGCTTCTATACATCAGATTTGAAGCTGAGACAGTTTTCAATGTTGTGCCCTGGTTCTCCTTGATGGTAATGGCAAGTTTGATCCGCTTTGAACCAAAAAGACGGATTTTCCGATACTATAAGAGGAGACCTGGTTTGGACGTGCCCCTTGACTAGTAGTAGTGGAAATAGTTCTGCGTACAACATCGATATAGGGTCAAACCCTGGTGGTCGCGTTGTACGGTTGTTATTGTTGTACGGTGGACGAGCCTGCTGAAGAGGTTGTTGTGTCCTTTGCTGATATTGTTGGTGATTTGGTTAGCTCTGAGCAACCTGAGGTTGATACGTTGGAACAGGCACAGGGTTGATAGGAGGAGTTACTGCTGCTACAGGTTGATACCTCACCTTTCCTTTTCCAGAGAGATATTACTGATATCTTGCTCTTTTTTCTTAGGGAAAGCACTACTGTATCTTTTGGTACTGCTTGATGGTCCTGTATCTTTGACCAGACATCCATCTCGGACTGCTTCCTCAAGGCGTACTCCCATGCTTACCATTTCAGTAACGTCGTTGGGCGCACTGGCGACCATTTGGTCGTAATAGAATGAGCTCAAGGTTTTTAAAAAGATCTTTGTCATCTCTTTTTCCTCAAGAGGGGGACAAATCTGGGCGGCAATTTCACGCCATCTCTGAGCATATTCCTTAAAGATTTCTTTGTCCTTCTGCGACATTGCTCTAAGTTGATCTCTGTCTGGTGCCATGTCCAGGTTATATTTATATTGCTGAACGAAGGCTGCCCCAAGATCTCTGAAAGTAACGATCTTGGTGCGGTTTAAACCCATGCACCATTTGAGTGCGGCACCGATTAAACTATCTTGAAAGTAATGGATATGTAGTTGTTGATCCTCTGTTTGAGTTGACATCTTTCGAGTGTACATCATCAAATGACTTTGAGGGCAAGAGTTGCCCTTATATTTTTCAAAGTCAAGCACCTTGAATTTGTGCGGGATTTTCACATTAGGGACCAAACAAAGGTCTGTGGTGTCCTTTCCGAATAAATCCTGACCGCGAATGGCATGCAGTTCCTTCTGCATCTCCAGGAATTGTTCTTGGAACTCATTCATTCTGTCGTACATATCTTCATTTCCACCAGAGATCACTTGTGGAATCTATCTTTCCGGGGCAGTGTGTACCACGGGTTGTGGTATAGTCATTACGGCAGTGACTCTTGGTGCTTCCCTATCCCGAATTTTGTAACCTTCAGGAGTTGTTGTCATGATTCTTGCATCTTTGCCTTCCCAAAGTTTGTAACCTTCAGGCCCAGCGGTTCCTGCTGCAGTTTTTGAGTCTTCTGTGACCGGCGGAATATATCCTTCAGGGACAAAGTTGATAGGCATGCCCCAAGGACGATCTTTAGGCATGTTGTACCGAGGATCATACGTCTCCACTATGGGCGTAGATATGATCTCCGAGATCACAGTCCTTTATTATTGCCTCTGAGCTGATGCCAGAGATTGCATGTCACTGTGAAGTTTCCTCAGATCTTATTTCAGAGCGTCAATTTATTCTCTCAGCTCTCTGTTCTCTTCCTCGAGATCGTCCATTTTCTTTTGTCGATTGGCTCGAGTATTATACGAATGAGACAGTTTGACTCTAGAATCGTGACACATACGTGAGATTCGAAGGTAAGAAGAATGCGTTATGTAAGAATGATGAATGATATGCAATGATATATATTAATAATTTTTTTTAATAAAAAAGAAACTTCAACAACTAAATTGCAAATACCATACAGTGGGCAGACCCCGTTTTATTGAACTTGAAAGATTGCGAAAATGGAAATGCAGTATTTTACAAAGTGCTGTAAAAGGAAAAGTCTAAACTTATGGATCCTGAGTTTTCTCTGAGGAGAGCTCAGGTGTTGGTTCTGGTATTTTCCTTTTCTTTGACCGGGGCTCTTGAGCCATTGTCGGGTTGTCGGTCCTTTACCAAGTGAAAGGAGCGAGCAAATTTCTTCAGCCTTCTTGATTTTCTACAACATGTTGCTCTAATATCCTAATCAAAGCGTCCTTTTCTTTTAAAAGTTGCTGAATATTGGTACACTCCTTATTGAGAATACGATACTTGTTCTTCCAAGATTTCTTTTCCAGTTGAACTTAATTAAGAGTGGCCTGGAGTTTTTCCGCATCAGACATAAAATAAAGGACAGACTCCTTTAGCGAAAGAACTTCTTGACAAGGGTAAGGCATCCTCAGCTTGAGGGATCTAGTTTGTACCCAGTGGAGATAAGGTTCCACAGAGACACAATCTGGTTTTCCTAGAGACTATCTTCCTTTCCTGTGAACATGTTTCCAGGCATGCATTATTTCTGTCTTTAGTGCCCTGTCATTTTCTCCTTCCTTGAAGAAAAGACCTTCCAGATGAACATTACGCGGGATATGCCTCATCGGGTATCCGAGTTGACGGCGAGCTAAAATTGGATGATAGTTGATTCCTCATTTAGTTCCTATGAGGGGTACATTAGGGAAGTTTCCACATTTGTCAATGATCCTTATCCCGTCATAGATTCGATTGTACCAATCTATGTTACAGTTGGTAAGAGACATGATTCTCTCAGACCAACGTAGAGTACTCTTATGATCCCAAAAAGTAGGAACCTTGGGTAAATGGGAAGTGAACCATTTGTATAGCAGGGGTACACAGCATGTGATCATTCCTCCGCTGTACAAATTCCTTAAGTGTACAGAATGATAAGCGTCTGCGAGCAGAGTTGGTACAGGGTTTCCAATCAGAAATATCTTAATGGCATTGGTATCGACGAAGTTATTAATGTTGGGAAAAAGGAACAACCCATAAGTGATCAGAACAAAGATATCTTCGAAAGCAGGAACGTTTCCTACACTGGCAAAGTATAAGGCTTTCTCTACCAAAAACTTAGCCGGTAAACCTTGGATTCCTTCCTTAGTGGTCATGTGATTCCTGACTTCTGACTCGTCCAAATAGATTGCTCTTGCAATGGTTTGATCTTTTGGAATTTCTTCCAGTCCAGAAAAAGGAGCTTGGTCAGTGATGGGTAAATCAGTCAGGTGAGAGTACTCCTCCAGTGTTGGTGCTAGTTGATAATCCGGGAATGTGAAACAGTGATAAACCGGATCGTAGAACTGAATTAGGGTAGACATGATTCCTTCAACTACATGGACCCTTAATAGAGACAGCAGTCCTTCGTACTTAGCTCTGAAAGCATCAGGGTTGGTGATCATCCTTGCCAACCCCTTAAATCCTCTAGTTTTAGAGCCTTGAAGGTGTACTTGTGCGTCTTTCTTCTACCGAAATCCATAACGCAATATCTCTCTCTGATATTTGGAATCATTGTTTTAGTTTAATTTGAAAAAGAGAGAAGCGAAAAGAAGGTTTTTTTTCTTTGTTTAAAAGTTTTTTTAAATAAATGCATGAGTGCAGCACACAAAAACATTGAAAAAACATGGGTTCAAGGGTTCAACGTCACGAGCATGGAGTCATGGCTCTACCTATCCCCAAAGGTTGTATTCTGGTGAATCTTTGTACCTGTAGAACGGGTTAAAAGTTCCCAAAATCATTGACCCCCTAGGGATAACAACAGCAAGCTGGTTCACCCGAGCGAGCTGTAGCATCCTAGGGTAATCTCGATAGAGTGTAGTATCATGTGTCAACTATTTCCGATAGCTAGCGCACTACCAAATGGCAACATGGTTACTGTCTACTAAATCCTTAGTTTCACGGATACCACATTGGGACAATCTGCCTTCACAATGGAGTCGTTAAGCATTGAATCCGGAAAGGGTATCTCCACTGATTTGATGGTCTACCGAGACAGCTTATTCGGGATTCACTCCCTGTAAGACCGCCCGTCTATGCCATCACCTATCTTAGGTATCACTCAAACTTTCCACATGCGACATCACTCGCATTCCCATTGATAGAAAAATAAACACGGATATCAAGTAGGAAAAGCAGTATATATATATATATCATGATTCCAAAAACTAACATCCTAAACCTCTTAGAAATTCTAATCTTAGTCCTAGACAGATAAAATAAAAGTCCCCAGCAGAGTCGCCATTTTACTGTAGCGTGTGATTTTTATCGGTGACGCGGTCACCTTATCGCACATGGGGTTCTCACTGTAATGGGTGGAGTGGGGTGCTAATTTCTGATTTCTTATTTATCCCGTGAAGCTGGAAGGGAAAGGGAACCTATCTAAAACTAACCTTGCACACGAATGTTTTACTGAACAAATGCTTAAAGAGATTCGGGGAGTTCGGGCTCAGGTGATACAATGGGGAGTTGTCAATTACCCATCATATATGTGGTTATCCACAGGTTGTTAGCATTTGGTTCTGCTTTGTACTTGATGGTGTTTATCTGTTGATGGGTTGGGAAACTTTCTTCTTTGGGAGATATGAGAGAGAGTTTTTGATGATTTTGGTGAGGCACTGGACCTCAGTTTTTGTTTGGTATGTGAAGGTACTGGACCTAGAGTTTTTGATTGGTATGTGAAGGTACTGGACCTAGAGTTTTTGATTGGTATGCTCGCTAAGATTTCGCAATCTTATGCCTACGTATTCTCGTTTAAAGAAACAGGGAAATCAGAGCAATCGTAGTTCCTCCTATTCTATGGGAGGAAAAAAGATGTTTTGATGTCTTGTTCAAAGCCCAAGATTGAAGCTAAAGGGTTATTTGTGTCTTGTTCAAAGCCAAAGATTGGAGCTAAAAGGTTTGACTAAGAGAGAATTTGTCATCTCTAAAGGGAGATATCTCGTCTGTTTATCACAATTGTTGGGTGACTGTTTATAAAAGAGGATTACTTTAACTGGGATATATGAATCCAGCAATTCCATAATTTCCTTTATAGGGGATTTTTCCTAAAGGGGAAAACTTTAACTCAGTATAGAGCAATTCCATTTTTCCTTAGGAGTCTTTCATGCTAAGAGAAGGACAATGGCGTGGATGTAAATAATCCAGAGGCTTGCCACTTACAGCAATTAGATGAAAGAGGAAGTTTGCCAGGATAAGAGATGGACGACAGCTTGGATATTTAAATCAACAAGTGTGTCACTTACAGCAGTTATCTGGGATTAGGATTTGTTTTGATTTTCTATTTTGATGTGTGATAACACAGAGAAAATGTCTTCCTACAGAGATTTTGATTTCCCCTGAGGGGATGTTGATTTTTGTGTGCCTTGAATAAAGCCCAAGGTTGAAGCTAAGAGATTGATTGACTCCCATGGGGAAGTCCTCATACAAAGCCTAAGAGGAGGCTAGAGAAGGTTGACTCAACAAGAGAGTGTTTATCTGTCTTGTACAAAGCCCAAGATTGAGGCTAAAAAGAGTCTGACTCTTTTGGGGAGATATCATTATACAAAGCCTAAGAGGAGGCTGAAAAGTTGACTTTTCCAGGGAAATATTTTGCCCGTCTTGTACAAAGCCCAAGATTGAGGCTAAAAGGGGAAACTAACTCTATTGGCGAGAGGTTTTATCTGTCTTGTACAAAGCCCAAGATTGAGGAAAAAAAGAAGACTTAAATCTACCTGAGAGAATTATACGGTGTCTTGTATAAAGCCCAAGATTGAGGCTGAAAAGAAACTGACTCCGTGGGAAAGAAATCTTTATCTGTCTTGTACAAAGCCCAAGATTGAGGCTAAAATGAGACTGACTCAACTGAGGATTTTTAGGTGTCTTGTACTAAGCCCATGATTGAGGCTGACCTTATTGGGAAAATCATTATACAAATCCTAAGAGGAGGCTGAAAGGAAAATTGATTCTGCTTAGGATTATTATTTTTCCAAGCCTAAAATAAGGCTGAGAGGAATTGACTCCACTGGGGAAGATATGTGTCCCAAGCTTTAAAGGAGTTTATGTAGATTTTGACTTTATTGGAGAAAGTTTATATATTTCTTGTACAAAGCCCAAGAGTGAGGCTAAAAAAGAGGTTAACTCAACCAGAGAGTATGGAAAGGTGATTGACTCAACAAGAGAGTCCTTTTGAAGCTAACTCAGCTGGGAAAAATCTTTATACAAAGCCTAAGAGGAGGCTAAAAAAAAGTTGACTCAACAAGAGAGTTCCTTAAGGTAATTGACTTAACAAGAGAGTGCTTTAAGAAAGTAGATGGTCTCAACAAAAGGGTGTTGTTAGGGTTAATTGTGAGGAGGAAAATCATTATATAAAGCTTAAGTGGAGGCTGACTTCTGCTAAGGATTATTGAGATCCAGAGGCAGGTCCAAAATGGGGGGTCAACTCTTGCTGAGGGTTCCAGAAGAGTTGAGGTATCAGATGCCTCGAGGTTCTGATTTGGGATAGTGTTAGTGTTATACTTATGATAAGCTGACCCTGGCTGGGGAATTTTTAGGGGAAAGACTGGGTTTTATAACCCATGGGTTTTAACTCTGCTGGAGATTGATTAAAATGACCAGGGTTTCTCCTATGTTTATATGGAACTTGAGAATTTCTTTGAGATCCAAGAGGAGATTAGACTGTCCAAGTCTACTGGTGTGGAAGAGTTTATCTTTGTACTATGCCCAAGAGGAGGCTGGTGCTTTAAGGGATGAGTGTCAACCCTAAAATTGGTCTGAGGTTTGACCCTGGAAAGACTGTTCAAGCAAAGGATGATTAAGTTCTGTCTTATACCTTTAAGAGGTCTTCAGTGTCCTTGTATTAAGCCTAAGAGAAGGCATGAGAACTTCTAAGAAGCCGGAGGGTCCTTGTACAAAGCCCAAGAGGAGGCGGGGATGCTTTTAGGAAGCCTCTGGGTCCAAACCTAAGAAGAGTTCCAGAAAAGTTTCACCGAGAATAATCTTTTCTTTTAGTGATTAGTTCTAGGGTTTGAAGAAATTCAAGAGAGGTTTCACCGGGAATTACTCCTCTCTGGGGAAATGAACTTCTTTGACAATTTTCTAATAGTGACAGTCTGAGAAAAGTTTCACCGGGAATAATGCCTTTCTCTTTGTTCCATATTGTTTAAGCCCAAGAGGAGGCAAGCCTGTATCTGGAAATTCCTATGGGGAACTAGTTTTGACTGTATTTAAGAGTGACCAACTGGCTTTACGTAGTTCTAGACCTAGTTGTCGGGGAAAACTCTAAGCAGATATATAAGTATATATACAGTTGATATATGACAAGTATTTTAAAAGGATATGAAAGAATGACTTACAGGTGAGCAAGCTTCCAACACAAACAATTATATATATATGAAAGCATATAAATGAAAGCTAATGAAACTTACAGGCGAGCAAGCTTCCATTGTAACAGCTGTATGGTTAGTTGTTCAAGAAATTAAAGAAAGTTTTGATAACAACTATGAATTTGAACCTAAATCAAAAGGGTAGTTTTTTTTGAACAGATTGTTGGGGCTTATAGTTAAAGGGGAGGCCCAGATGAAAAAAAAAAAGTAATCGTACCGTTGATATGAAAATTGTATTGGGACTTTGTAGCGTGCGATTTTTTTTTAAGACGCGACCACTATATCGCAAAATGGGTTCCTCCTCACCGCAATGGTAGGAGTGGGGTGCTACTTTCTGATTTCTTATTTATACCATGAAGCTGGATGGGAAAGGGAAACTATCTAAAACTAACCTTGCACACGAATGTTTAACTAAATAAACACTAAGAGAGATTCGGGGAGTTCGGGGGTCAGGTTATACAATGGGGAGTTATCAGTTACCCATCCTATATGTGGTTATCCACAGGTTGCTAGTTTTAGGTTCTACTTTGTACTTGATGGTGTTTATCTGTTGATGGGTTGGGAAAGTTTCTTTTTTTGGGAGTGTTTGAGAGAGAGTTTTTGATGATTTTGGTATGGTACTGGACCTAGAGTTTTTTATTGGTATGCTCGCTAAGATTTTGTAATCTTATGCCTACATATTCCCGTTTAAAGAAACAGGGAAATCAGAGCAATCGTAGTTCCTCCTATTCTATGGGAGGAAAAAGATGATGTTTTCGTGTCTTGTTCAAAGCCCATGATTGAAGCTAAAAGGTTGAGTATTTGTGTCTTGTTCAAAGCATAAGATTGAAGCTAAAAGGTTTGATTGAGAGAGAACTTGTCATCTCTAAAGGGGAGACATCTCGTTTGTTTATCACAATTGTTGGGTGACTGTTTATAAAGGAGGATTACTTTAAATGGGATATGAGAATCCAGTAATGCCATAATTTACTTTATAGAGGATTTGTCCTGAAGGGGAAAACTTTAACTCAGTGTTGAGCAATGCCATTTATCCTTAGGAATCTTTCATGTTAAGAGAGGGACAGTGGCATGGATGTAAATAATCCAGAGGCTTGCCACTTACAGCAATTAATTGAAAGAGAGGATTTACCAGGATAAGAGATGGACGACAACTTGGATTTTTGAATCAACAATTATGCCACTTATAACAGTTATCTGAGATTAGGGTTTGTTTTGAATATCTATGTTGATGTGTGATATACAAAGAATTGTATTCCTACAGAGAATCTTTGATTTCCTCTGAAGGGATGTTGATTTTTGTGTGCCTTTATCAAAGCCGAAGGTTGAAGTTAAAAGGTTGATTTGACTTCACCGGGGAAGTCCTTATACCAAGCCTAAGAGGAGGCTAGGAAAATACTGACTCAACAAGAGAGTGTTTATATATGTCTTGTACAAAGCCCAAGATTGAGGCTAAAAAAAAAGACTGACTCTTTTGGGGGATATCATTATACAAAGCCTAAGAGGAGGCTAAAAGTTTGTCTTTTCCGGGGAAAATATTTTGCCTGTCTTGTACAAAGCCCAAGATTGAGGCTAAAAGGGATTTTGACTCCGCTGGGGAGGGTTTGTATGTGTCTTGTACAAAGCCCAAGATTGAGGCTGAAAAGAAGACTGACTCTGTGGGAAAGAAATCTTTATCTGTCTTGTATAAAGCCCAAGATTGAGGCTAAAAAGAGGATATTTTAGTTGTCTTGTACAAAGCCCAAGATTGAGGATGAAATGAGTTTGACTCTGCTGGAGAGTATTATCTGTCTTGTACAAAGCCCAAGATTGAGGCTGGAAAGAGGATTGACTCTGCTTAGGGAAATTTATATGGTGTCTTGTACAAAGTCCAAGATTGAGGCTGAAAAGGGTTGACTCAACAAGAGAGTGTTTTTGTTTTGTACCATTGACTCAACAAGAGAGTGTGGAAAGGTGATTGGCTCAAAAAGAGAGTCTGAAGAGGTTAGCTCAGCTGGGGAAATCATTGTACAAAACCCAAGAGGAGGCTGACTATACTGAGGAAAGGAAGGATCATTATACAAAGCCTAAGAGGAGGCTAACTTCTGCTGAGGGTTATTATGATCCAGGGGCAAGTCCAAATGGGGAATCAACTCTTGCTGAGGGTTTATAGAAGAGTTGAGATATCAGATGCCTTGAGGTTCTGATTTGGGATAGTGTTATACTGATGGCAAGCTGACCCTGGCTGGGGATTTTTAGGAGAAAGACTGGGTTTTAGAACCCATGGGTTTTAACTCTGCTAGAGATTGATTAAAATGACCAGGGTTTCTCCTATGTTTATAGGTAACGTGAGAATCTCTTTGAGATCCAAGAGGGGATTAGACTGTCCAAGTTTACTGGTATGGAAGAGTTTATCTTTGTATGATGCCCAAGAGGAGGCTGGTGCTTTAAGGGATGAGTGTCAACCCTAAAATGGTTTGATGTTTTGACACTGGAAAGACTGCTCTAACAAAGGATGACTAAGTTCTGTCCTATACCTTTAAGAGGACTTCAAGGTCCTTGTATTAAGCCCAAGAGAAGGCATGAGAACTTCTAAGAAGCCGGAGGGTCCTTGTACAAAGCCCAAGAGGAGGCGGGGATGCTTTTAGGAAGCCTGTGGGTCCCAAACCTAAGAAGAGTTCAAGAAAAGTTTCAGCGGGAATAATCTTTTCTTTAGTGAACAGTTCTAGGGTTTTAAGAAATTCAAGAGTGGTTTCACCGAGAATTAATCCTCTCTGGGGAAATGAACTTCTTTGACAATTTCTAATAGTGACAGTCTGAGAAAAGTTTAACCGGGAATAATGCATTTCTCTTTGTTCCATATTTTTTAAGCCCAAGAGAAGGCAAGACTGTATCTGGAAATCCTATGGGGATCTAGTTTTGACTGTATTTAAGAGTGACCAACTGGCTTTACCTAGTTCTAGACCTAGTTTCCGGGGAAAACTCTAAGCAGATATACAAGTATATATACAGTTGATATATGACAAGTATTTAAAAGGATATGAAAGAATGACTTACAGGTGAGCAAGCTTCTTTCAATACAGTTATATATATGAAAGCAAGTAAATGAAAGCTGATAAAAACTTACAGGCGAGCAAGCTTCCATTGTAACAGCTGTATGGTTAGTTGGTCAAGAAATTAAAGAAAGTTTTGATAACAACTATGAATTTGAGCCTAAATCAAAAGGACAGTTGTTTTTGAAAAGGTTGGGGCTTATACTCAAGGAGAGACCCAGATGAAAAACAGTAATCGTACCGTTGATCTGAAGATTGTATCGGGACTTATACAACGACTGAGGCCCAAAAAGGTTTATTTACAAAGAGACGGGTCTTACATTCTATCAAGAGGCCCAAAAGTGTTATTTACAAAGAGGTTGGGTCTTACACTCTATTAGAGACCGAAGAAAAGTTTATTTTTGTACAAGAGATAGGTCTTACAATTCAAGGAGAGGCCCTGAAATAACAGTGATCGCACCGTTGTTTTGAAAATAGTATCGAGGCTTATACAATGACTGAGGCCCAAGTTATTTATGTACAACGGAGGATTGGGTCTTACACTCTATTAGAGGCCTAAAAGTGTTTAAAAAGAAAAGAAATGGGGCTTACAACTCAGGGAGAGGCCCAGATGATTTTGTTTTGAAAAGCGACGATCGCGCCGAGATTTTGAAAACACAGTGGGACTTATACAATGACTGAGGCCCAAAAAGGTTTATATTTACAAGGGATGGGTCTTACACTCTATTAGAGGCCCAAAAGTGTTTGAAAATTTAAAATCGAGAGGAAACCCTAATTTTAAATTAAAATGTCATTTTCAAAGGAAATTTAAATAATAAATGATAAAATATCAAATATATTTAAAAACAAGTTGTACACTTTGATAAATATTTCGAAAAATCATGTTTAATTATATGAAAGCTTGAAATTCAATTGGTTTTGAAAGATCAAAGTGGGAATTTCATTTTAAAAAATTGTTAAAAACAATAAAATGAAATTAATTACATAAATTCTAACTATATTAAATAAATAATATAAATTGGATTTTTTTGTAGAATAAAATATTTAAACATTTTAGTGAATTTTGAGAAAAAGAATCAATTCAAAAACATAAATATTCAGAGAGAAATTAATTTTTGAATCAATTAAACAAAAATAACTAAAATTCAAAAATTTGAATTATGGCCCAAGAACACTTGGTTCTTGCCCGCGCCCTCTGTTTTTGCAGATTTGCGTTTTCTCACTTTTCTCCATGATTTCTCAATGGTTTTGCATGATTCAAGTACCCATCTTGTTCGTTTTTGAACAATGATCACAACCATATAGTTTAATTGCATTTATATTAATTATGGAGAAAGAAATCAACAGAAAACCTCAAGAACCCTAATTTCAGCATGAACACAATGAAATTTCATACACGATTGATTCATGGCAATTGATTGGGGATTATTACTCTACAAACATGCATAAACAAGATGGTAACTCAAAAATTTATTTATGATGCATGGAATATAGAGTTTGAAGGGTCCATGCTTACCTCTTGCAGCTGGTGATCGAGTTTGGTGATGGAGGTGTTACAGCTAGGTTCCAATGATCTGGACAGCTCCCTTAGGTGCCATGGAGTGTGTTTGAATGCTTCGAGTGGATTGAAATGAGCTGGAACTTGATATGGCACCTCAACTGCAACTCTGTCAAGAACTTGAACAATTGCCTAGTGATTTTGAGAATCTGATGTTCCAGATGTGATTTTGTGTTATGGATCACTCACATATGATGTTTATGAGGTGTGTGTGTGTGTGATTGGTTTTGTTGGAATCACTCTCAATCTCAAAACCCGATAGTGACTTGAGTTAGAAGGAAAAATTGGAGTGAAAGGGAGATTTTGAGGAAAGCATCAGTTTGGGTGCTTTGGTGTACTCAAACTGAGCATAAATGAGCTCTATTTATAGTGGAGCAAGTTTGTTTTGCAAGCAATAGTGTTTGGCAACTGCAGCAGGTCTGTGGCCAATGTGAATCAAATTGAGTCTCAAGTCTCCTCTAGCCATTGACTTGAGGTTAGAGCACAGGCCTATGGTCTTTTGGTTCAGAGATAAGGCTTAGCTCATTCAGTTAAGCTTGCCTCAGTTCATGCCACCTTGATGCATCCATTGAATGCATTGAAACAAAATTGGAGTCTTGGCACTTTTTTAGCTCTTTTAGGTTTGGCATGGCTATATGTAGATTCTTGGACTTGGGAGATTTTGGGATCAGATCATTCTCCTTTTGTTTTATCCTCAGATGTGTCCAAATGGATGACAAGGCTTGGAGTTGTCCAAATTTTCCAAATCGAGAAAATGCACAAAATCTGCCTTGCCTAGGACAGTTGGAAATGGTGATTTTGAGGGATTCATATCTCCCTGCTCAGGTTGAGTTATGGGAGGCTCCTGTGCTTTTCAAAAAGCCCTCATATGATATAAAACATGTGTGATCATAGTTTGTTTTGAAACTATTTGGATCCCATTGAAAAATCCTCATGAACATTGATGTTCAAGGCTGGTAACTTAGGCAGATTTTCACTAAGTGTTGGAAAAAGTGTCATTTTCATGTTTTTGTCATTTTGATCACTCCATAACTCAAAATCCATAAAGAATTGGAGTCTGAGGTAGTTGAAGCTTTTGTAGAGTGTAGCAAGACCTACAAATCCAGCTTTGGATCACCCAAAATGGTTGCTTGGATCTCAAGTTATGGTCCTTGGAAGTTGGTACCAAAACCACTTTTATTCCATAACTTAGAAAAATTTTGGTTTCTCAAGGTTGCCCCTTTTGCAAGAAACCTCACTTTTCTTGATTTTTCTTGATGGATGATGATCAATATCATACATTAACATTATTTTTTACTTAGGGGAACCATATTTGTGAAAAATTCCAAAAAGTCAAACTTGATTTTGTGCACGGTTGACTTTTTATCGGATGAAATCCAAACTATGCGGTCCTTTGTGAAATCAAGTCCTTGCCCTAAATTAAACCTTATGGGGGGATTCCATATGTGTTATAGCGTATATTGAATCATGTCCCAATGTTTGGGAGCTTGTCTTGGTCAAAAGTCAAAGATACAATTGACTTTTTCCTCGAAATCCTAATTGTGGTCCTGATGAATTTGAAACTTGTGAATCAAGCTTCTTGGGTCAATCCATTGTTGCAAATGGATCAATGTGGTGTATTTGAGTCCCTCAAATCATGTCTTGAGGTCTTGGCTCATATATTGCATCAAAAGTCAACTTAGGGGTGAATTAGGTCAAGAAACCCTAATTCCTGATTTTTGGTGAATGCATCCCCTGAGTTTAAATTGACTTGATGATTGGGTTTATGAGGTCCCTTAGAGTATCTTGGGTTGTGCTTTGAAGCATTGGCTCATGTCCAGAGGAAATATTCCCATCTGGAGGCCTCAATCGACCAAAATCCTAATTTGGTGACACTGGCGATCTTGGGGCTTGATCCACTTGGAATGTTGCAACCTTATGCTTGATTCTTGATGTGGGAGTCCTCTTGATCTCTTATGCATATTTAAGAGGTTAGACAAGTTAAAGATCATGTAATTTCTTGATTGATCATTTGTCTAAGTGCTCTGAGAGGGCTTAAAACCCTAATTCTTGATTGTGGTGAATGCTCAACCATCTTTGAGGAGATTGATGAGGTATGGAAGTATATCCCTATTGTGGTAATGATCCTCACAATGATAGGAAATCTTGGTGGTCAAAATTTGGGGTATGACAGATGCCCATATTTAATCTTCTTGGACTCGAAGGTGTGAATGGCGAAGGTATTCGGGCATTCAGGGTGCAAGAGATTTAAATATCGGAATACCCAAAATTTTGATGGTGGTTATGAATGGCAGTTTGCTCATCCATCTTCTTTTTCTAAGCAATGATGCTTAGAAAAGGGTAAAACTTCCCCTTGATCCTGGTTTTTACCCACGGAACTGGTCTTAGTTTCTTTTGTCAATAAACTTCCCCTCGATCCTGGTCTTCAACCAAGGAACTGGTCTCAATTTCTGATATAAACTTCCCCTCGATCCGGGTCTTCAGCCACGGAACTGGTCTTAGTTTCTTTTGTCCATAAACTTCCCCTCGATCCTGGTCTTCAGCCAAGGAACTGATCTCACTTTCTTTTGTCAATAAACTTCCCCTCGATCCGGGTCTTCGGCCACGGAACTGGTCTTAGTTTCTTTTGTCAATAAAATTCCCCTCGATCCTCGATGGGGAAAAGTTTTGATGTCAGACTTGCTGGGGAACCCATTCGTCTGAGCTATAAAGGTGTTTAAACTTCTCTGTTGGAGATGCCATTTGGTAACTCTACTGGGGAAAACAAGTCTCTTGAGAGGCTGTTTCCTGCTTAGGGATATTACATCATACTTTTCTTCGAGATCTTCTCTGGGAAATTCCATGTGATGTAATCCAATTTTGAGGTGCTGATGACTTCATTAATATTGACTTTCTGAAGAGAAAAACCAATGTGTTGCTGAGAGTCTTTAGTTACGAGGCTTTCACTGGGGATTTTCCTTAATCCGGGAAAGCGAAGATATCATCTTCAATGGTGAAGAGTGATGTTTGTTGAATGTTTTTTTTTGTTTCTCAGAGGTTCAAGTTATCAAATTGGTAGAGATTGTTCAGACAAAACATTTCCTGTTTAGGAAAGAACTGACAACTCGATTGATAAGAGGACTTTATCACTTGGGAAACTAGACTGACTAGAGTGATAATGATGCAATCTAAATATGAATATGAATCAATAATGCATGATGTATGTATGTATATGCTGACAAAACTGACGCGACATACAAACTAATGGATGAACACGACTGGATATTCGGCCACAGTGGGGGATGAAAAGTATCACTGTTCTAAGATAGCAATCCTGTCTTGCTTAGGAAAGACGGTCCCTGTAGGGAGAAAGAATTGTTAATCAGTCTTAAGAGGTAAGAACTCTGTCGGGGATGTCAGATGAAACATGGTCTCTGACACAGTTGATCCTTCATTCAGACGCACTGGTTTAGAAGGAGTACTTTGATTCTGCACTTGGAGGTTCAGCCACTTTCGGAGAAGCGATCGATGTTCTTTCCATGTTCAACAGTCAAAAGAATTACCATCTTTATTTTAAAAGCAGAAAATTTTTTTACAGTTAAATTCATTTTTGTTTTATTTCAAGAATCCCTGATCATGTTAAAATGTCATTCTGTAAAGCTAAAACAAATGAGAATTTACAAACAAAAGCGTTAGGGCTCAAATTTTATTGATAGTATGGAAATCAGCCAAGCGCGTGATCCCATAGAGTATTTACAAAGATAGAAAAATGGTAATTTAAGGGAAAAGGGCTACATTGAAACATAACGACCGCTATCCTTCTACCAACTTTGAATTCTGGACATCCTGAGCTTCTTGTCGAAGATGACCTTGACTAGAGTTTTTTGACGAACAGTGTTGCCGCTGGATTTTAACCTCGTCGGACGTAGTTACTTGCCATTAATCCCTAACTTTTGCCTGGATTGTACTTCGAGATTTTCAATCCATCGGGATGATTTTTTTCTTATGTCCCTAATTTTTGCCTGGATCGCCCTTTCGGGTTTTCAATCCACCGAGACGTTTTTTTTTCATTCATTTAGGCGAAGTATTTCTTGGCTACATCAACATTTGTGGGGTAGGAAAATTCCTCTCCATCCATGGTTGCAAGTCTCAAGACGCCGCCTGAGAAGGCTTTCTTGACCACATAGGGGCCATCGTAATTCGGAGTCCATTTGCCCCGGGAATCAGTGAGGAATGATTGTATCTTTTTTAACACAAGGTCTCATTTTCTGAAGACACGCGGTCGGACCTTTTTGTCGAATGCTTTCTTCATTCTCTGCTGATACAACTGACCATGGCATAAAGTTGTTATTCACTTTTCTTCGATTAGGTTCAGTTCGCCGGGTCGACTTCGACACCATTCAACTTCTGTTAGCTTAGCTTCAATCAATACCCGGATTGATGGGATCTCTAATTCTATGGGGAGCACTGCCTCCATGCCATATACTAGAGAGAAAGGAGTTGCCCCTGTTGAAGTGCGGACAGATGTACGATAACCGTGAAGAGCATAGGGTAGCATCTTGTGCCAGTCTTTAGAGGTTACAACCATCTTTTGAACGACTTTCTTGATGTTTTTGTTAGTCGCTTCTTCCGCTCCATTCATCTTAGATCGGTAGGGAGATGAGTTATGGTGTTCGATCTTGAACTCAGCACACAACTCCTTCATCATATTATTATTCAAGTTGGATCTGTTATCAGTAATGATCTGGCTTGGAACACTATAACGGAAGATGAGGTTGTTCTTGATAAATCGGACCACGCCTTGCCTGGTCACATTGACGTATGACACTGCTTCGACCCACTTGGTGAAGTAGTCAATGGATACCAGGATGAACCAATGTCCGTTCGAAGCTTTTGGTTCAATCATGCCAATCATGTCGATTCTCCATATGGAAAAAGTCCATGGGGAAGAAAGAACTTTGAGATGTGTTGGCGGTACATGGATTTTGTCTGAGTATATCTGACACTTGTGACATCTCCTCATATACTTGTAGCAATCGGATTCCATTGTCAGCCAATAGTACCCTGCTCTCAGAATATTTCTCGCCATTATGTGTGCGTTGGCATGAATGCCAAAGGATCATTCGTGAATCTCTTTCATCAACATGTTTGCTTCTGGTCTGTCTACACATCGGAGCAAGATCATGTCAAAGTTTCTCTTATAGAGTGTATCACCGCTCAGAAAGAAGCTGCCTGCCAATATTCTGAGGGTCTTTCTGTCTTTTCTGGATGCCCCAGGTGGGTACTCTTGTTTCTGAAGGAAGCATTTGATATCATGATACCAAGGTTTGTCGTCTATGACTGCTTCGATTGTGAAGATGTAAGCGGGCCGTTCCAGGCACATTATGTCGATATTAGGTATGTCGTTCCATTGACCTACACTAATCATGGAAGAGAGAGTGGCTAATGCATCAGCCATGTGATTCACTTCACGAGGGATATGGTGAAACTCGATTCTGTTGAAGAATGGTAACAACCTCATTGCGTAATCTTTGTAAGGAATCAGTCCTGATTGGTATGTGTTCCAATCTCCTTTGATCTGATTGATAACCAGGGCTGAGTCTCCATACACATCCAAGTTCTTAATTCTTAAATCAGTTTTCTTCGAGACCCATGATACAAGCTTCGTATTTGGCCTCGTTGTTTGTACACTTGAATGTCAATCTGGCAGTGAAAGGAATGTGGGTACCCTGAGGTGTTATGATGATTGCCCCAATTCCATTTCCGTAATAATTGTTGAACGTTCCATCAAAGATTATTCCCCATTAGGAACCTGGTTCTGGCCCTTCACTGGGTAGCAGTTCATCACAATCCTTCATTTTCAATTACATGACATCTTCGTCTAGGAAGTCAAATCCGACTGATTCCTGATCGTCAATCGCTTGATGAGCCAAGTGATTGGCTAAAATACTTCCTTTGACGGCTTTTTGAGCATGGTACTCGATGTTGTATTCTGATAACAACATCTGCCAACGGGCAATCCTTCCCGTGAGAGCAGGCTTTTCAAAGACGTACTTGATTGGATCCATTTTTGAGATTAACCAAGTAGTGTGACAGATCATGTACTGGCGAAGACGTTTGGATGCCCAAGCCAGAGCGCAGCAAGTTTTCTCAAGCATAGTATACCGAGTTTCACAGTCGGTAAACTTCTTGCTCAGATAGTAGATGGCAGACTCTTTTCTTTTTGTTTTGTCTTGTTGGCCAAGTACACAGCCCATTGAGTCCTCCAAGACTGTTAGGTAGATGATCAATGGTCTTCCCTCCACTTGGGGTGACAGGATTGGTGGGTTCAACAAGTATTCCTTGATACTGTCGAAGGCGGTTTGGTAGTCTTCCGTCCATACGCAGTCCTGATTCTTTTTTAGTAATTTGAAAATTGGCGCACATGTCGCGGTCATGAGAAATATAAATCTGGAAATGTAATTCAAACGCCCCAGGAATCCTCTGACTTGTTTTTCAATCTTTGGAGAAGGCATTTCTTGAATGGCCTTGACTTTGTCAGGATCAACCTTAATTCCTTTCTGGCTAACGATGAACCCTAGCAGTTTTCCTGAGCGGACACGGAACGTGCATTTGTTAGGATTCAAGTGGAGTTTGTACTTTCTCAGATGCTCGAATAACTTTGACAGGTGGGTCACATGCTCATCTTCTGTTTTAGATTTGGCAATCATATCATCGACTTACACTTCTATTTCTTTATGTATCATGTCATGAAACAGAGTTGTCATGGCCCTTTGATAGGTTGCCCCGACGTTCTTCAAACCGAACGACATTACCTTGTAACAAAAGGTGCCCCATGGGGTGATGAATGAAGTTTTCTCCATGTCTTCCGGCGCCATTTTGATTTGATTATAGCCTAAGAATCCATCCATGAAGGAGAATACTTTGAACTTTGTTGTACTGTCTACCAGCATTTCTATGTGCGGTAGGGGAAAGTCATTCTTTGGACTGGCTTTGTTCAGATCCCTGTAATCTACACACATTCTGACTTTTTCGTCCTTTTTCGGAACTGGCACTATGTTGGCTAACCATTGAGGATATTCTGATGTGGCGAGGAAACCTGCATTAATCTGTTTTGGTACTTCCTCTTTGATTTTGATGGTCATGTCTGGATGAATCTGTCTTAGTCTTTGTTTCACTGGCGGAAATTCTGATCTTAACGGTAGATGATGTACCACGATGCTGGTATCCAACCCTGGCATGTCCTAATAAGACCAAGCGAATACATCGGGAAATTCTTTGAGAAGTTTTATCAAGTCTTCTTTGACAGTTAGATTGAGCAGTGCCCCAATCTTGACTTCTTTTCTCTTTTCTTCTGAACCCAAGTTTACTGTTTCCAACAGCTCTTTGTGAGGTTCAATGGACCTTTCCTCTTGTTTGAGTAATCGGGAGATATCTTCTGGAATTTCTTTGTCTTCTTCTTCTTCAGCTTCAAATACCGGGAATTCAAAGTTGGGATGAGGCATTGGATCGTATGTTTCAATGGGGTTTAAAACAAGCAATTTGCATGACGTGATGATTTGTTTTTAGATGAGATAGAGAGAATGCAAGCGTGTGTGCAGTGTATTTTCTAAAAAATGCTTGTTTTTTTTTTTTTTTTGAGTTGTTTTTAGGATTACCATTTTCTGAAAAGCGAAAAGTGAAAACAACAATAAATGCGGAAATTACAGAACGACGTTTATTTATTTATGATTTGGCCGATTCCTGAAACTACAGTCCTATAAAACAAAACTCTGTCGCTTTGGGCGAAGAGAAGAGAGACATTTACAGAAAGTGAGCCCTATCAAAACATCCGTTTCACCTGGGCAGGGTGAAAGGTCAAAACAAATACGACAATTATTTAGACTTTTGGACGACTTTCAGGGCATCGACAGCAACCCATTGGCGACGAAATCCTCGGTGAATCACAAAGTCTGGTACCTTCTTTCCTGGTTTGTCCTCAGAAATGACGCTGATTTCTGGCGGAGCAGGATCGTTGGAGTCTTCCTCCCAGGCAGAGTTGTCGTAGACGAACTCTACTGTTGTATCTTGCACATTGTTTTCATTCTCAGGCGGATATCCCCATCCAGTTGGCTGGATGTCTTCAAGCCTGATACGAGAGCTTTCAGGAGCGGTGTACTTGACCAAGAAGTCGTATTTGCCACTCGGTTGTCCTAAAGTGTCCCATACTTCCGTGGAACTAGAGGAGTCATCCTTCTTGATGACGTTGACCTCAGGAAAAGCATAGTTGATGAACTCTTGTCCTGCAATCTTTGCAGATTCATCATTGTGCTGGATATCTTCTGAATGCCCTGAGTAATGATCCCATGATTTGGTGGGGACGCAAGTATTCTTTTCAATGATGCTCAGCTAATATGCATCGTTTGGCTGACTCTTTTGCCCCATAGTCAAAGTTGTCTTTCATCAGAGTGTTCTCTTCTAATGAGTTGGGTGGAGCACGACATCCTTCCGGATCACAATCTCCGTACATCATCTTGACATCTGATCTCGGTATATATCTTAGACTCTGCGTGGGATAGCAAAATGGCGTATGCGCCTCTCCCTGAGACATATAATCGTTGTCGTTGAGATAAGATTTCCACTCTTCATCTGTATCGGAGGAGTCTCCCTCATTGATGGTATATACTTCTTGAGACACTGGGTGAAGGAAGCCTCCATTGTGGAAGAAGTCCTAAACGGGACGAAAACTTTCATCGTTAGTAGCAGTTTGGGTACAGGTTGAGGGATAACCAAGACCTTTCTTCGTCTTGTTATCAGTAGGAATGACAAGTTGTCCCCATCCTTTTGCGTTGTTACTCTCGATTGCTTTGAGAACATCTTTGTATGAGGAAATCGATGTTCCTTTTTCTGATCGATTCTCATTGCTCACCGATAGTGCTTGAAATTGAGTCCCAATAACCTCTTCCGGTTCTACACAGGATGATGATGATAAGTTACTCACGATTAAGGCCTGCTCTCCACAGACTGTGACTAGCTTGTCATTCTTGACGAACTTCAGTTTCTGGTGTGTAGCGAGTGATTTTTGACGCGGATGCGAAGCGCTATCGATCTTTGGTGTCTACAGCTCGATTCATTTTTTATCCTATTAAAGCTGATGAAGGAAGGGAAATAGATGTCTCAAATTAACCCTGCTTGCAAACTGAGGTTAAATAGTCAAAAATGTTGGTTTACATATGCTACAAAGATTCGGGGTCTCTATTAGGTTTATTTTTTTAAAAGTGGTGTTCGGTTAATTGGTGGGAGGTTAAGATGTTAGGACGGATATATGAAAGTATGGGATTTTGTTTTTTTTATTTAGTGTGCTCGCTAAGATTTTTCTTTCAATCTTATGCCTACGTATTCCCGTTTACCTAAATAGGGAAATCAGAGCGTTCGTAGTTCCTCCTATTCTATGGGAGGAAATGGTGTTTTGGTGTCTTGTTCAAAGCCCAAGACGTGAAGCTAAAGGTGGTTTGTATCTTGTTCAAAGCCCAAGATGTGAAGCTAAAAGGGTTTGACTTTAGAGAGAACTTGTCATCTCTAAAGATGGGGTTGTATGTCACAACTGTTTATAAAGGAGAATTACTTTAACCGGGATGTGTGAATCCGGCAATGCCATAATTTCCTTTATAGGAGATTTTTAACCTGAAGGAGAAGAATTTAACTCAGTGTAGAGCAATGCTATCTTTCCTTAGGAATTTCTCATGCTAAAAGAGGGACAGTGGCATGGATGTAGATGATCCAGAGGCTTGCCGCTTACAACAATTAGATGAAGGGGAAGGAGTTGTTGATGTTTGTGTACTGTGAACGAGGCACAGCTTTGATGCTAAAAGGTTGATTGGATCAACCAGTGGTTTTCTTATACAAAGCCTAAGAGGAGGCTATGGGCCCAACAATAGGGTGTTTTTATGTGTCTCGTACGAAGCCCGAGAGAGAGGCCAAAAGGGGTTGGTCCTACAAGAGGATCTTTTATACTCAACAAGGGAGTGTTTTTGTATCTCGTACAAAGCCCGAGATAGAGGCTAAAATTTTGTTTGGCTCAATAAGAAGCTTTTTGTATCTCGTATAAAGCCTGAGATGGAGGCGAAAGGGGTGATTGACTCAACGAGGGAGTCTCTTATGTGTCTCGTACAAAGCCCGAGAGAGGGGCTAAACGTTTGCTTTGCTAGTAAGAATCATTGTACAAAGCCCTAGAGGAGGCTATTGTAACTGTTTCAGTTGAGTGACAGATCCAGTATACTAATTTTAAAGAGAAAATCAGTTCTTATATGAGTAACACTGTACTCAAGGATTTGATTCAGGGATATTTCCTTTTCTTTGAGGAAACGGGAAATCCAAAGGGTATTGAGACTGTCCGAGTCTACGGGTTTCCTTCCAATTTACCGAAGGGGTCACTTGAGAATGTCTTTGAGACTCAAGGATATTAGACTGTCCGTGTCTAGAGTTTCATCTTTTGTACTATGCTTTGAGAAACAGTAGTAGACTCTTTTAAAGGACTGTTGTATAAAGATGACTAAGTTCTGTTCCTATACCTCTAGGAGGTCGTCGGGACAATTTGTACGAAGCCCAAGAGGAGGCTGGAAGCTTTTAAGAAGCCGACGGGTCCTTGTACTAATCCCAAGAGGAGGCTATCATTCCCGGAGGAAGAGATCATTATACGAAGCCTAAGAGGAGGCTGTGAATACTTCTAAGAAGCCGATGGGTCCTTGTACTAAGCCCAAGACGAGGCGGGGATGCTTTTAGGAAGCCTGTGGGTCCTTGTACGATGCCCAAGAGGAGGCCGATGCTTTTAAGAAGCTTGTGGGTCCCCAAACCCCGAGAAATTCAAGACAGGCTATTCACAAGGAATAGATCAAGCCGGGAAAGTTCGAGAATTTGGAAGAAACTCAAAGATGTCATTCACGGAGAATACATTCATCTCTGGGAGTAGAGTTTCTTGGCAATTCCTAATGAGGACAGCCAAAGAGAAGACTGTATCTGGTGATCCTATTGGGGATCTAGCTGTCTATTTCTACGAATAAATAAAACGGCATTACCTAGTTCTAGACGTAGTTGCCGGGGAAACTCTAAATATCTATACTATTATTACACAGTTGATATGAGTTTATGAAAGAAGACTTACAGCGAAACAGCCCCACAATACAGTTATATGTATATGAAAGCGGTAAATGAAAACGTATAAACACTTACTCGGTTGTAGAGCTTCCATGCTGTTTGGTTAGTTGTTCAACAAAGACAGATTGAGAACAACAGTATATTCAAAATCAAAGGAGAAAGTGCTTTGAAAAAGAAAGATTTGGGGCTTACAGCTCAAGGAGAAGCCCAGGGTTTTACCAGTGATTGCACTGTTGAATTTGTACAGAGGGACTTATACAAGTGACTGAGGCCCAAAAAGGTTTTCTGTACAAAGGGATGGGTCTTACACTCTCTCAAGAGGCCCAAAAAGTTTTTAAAGAAAAAGAGTGGGGCTTATAACACGAGGGTACGCCCAAATGATTTTTCCGTTTAAAATGGCGATCGCGCCGAGGTTTTCTTTTAACGCATAGGGACTTATACAATAAGTGAGGCCCAAATTTGTTTTTGGTTAAAAGGGGATTGGGTCTTACACTCTATTAGAGGCCCAAAAGTTTTGAATGGGCCTTATAGCTCAAGGAGAGGCCCAGATGGTTTATTTTTAAACTGGCGACGATCGTGCCGAATTTAAAAATGTACAGAGGGACTTATACAATAAGTGAGGCCCAAATTTGTTTTTGTACAAGTGGGTTGGGTCTTACACTCTAATAGAGGCCCAAAAGTTTTTTTGAAAATGATTTGTGAGGGTTGAATTAATGAAATTGTTTAACATGTGGGAAACAAATTATGATCTTGGATTAATGCTTCAAAAATCAAGTATTGACCTACAAAATAATTAGAAGTCATTAATCTTTACAAAATCAAGAGGGAAAAAATATTTTAAATGTCAAAAACAATTAAAATATTAATTCTTTGCAAAAATATCAATTATATGAAATAAATAATATTTTTGGAATTTTTTGGAAAAATAAAATATTTCAACATTTTTGTGAATTATTAAAAAAGGAACCAACTCATAATCATTAAAACTCAGAGAGAAATTAATTTTTGAATCAATTAAATAAAAATAACAAAATTCAAATATTCAAATGTTGGAAAATGGCGCCAAGAACAAGGGCAAGAACACGCGCGTGTTCTGAGTTTCCCAGCTTTGCATTTTCTATCTAATCTCACTGAATACTTAATCATATCATGCAATCCACATACCAATCAACTCGTTTCAACCTCACGATCATGTCTATGGCAATTAATTTAATTTAAATTAATCATAAAACAAGAAATCACGAAAAATTCTCAAGAACCCTAAATTCTGCATGAAGGCTGGGATTTTTTATACACGATTCAAACAATGCAATTAATTGAGGGGAAACATTCCATGCATGATTATGAACATATGGCCAAATTATTGTGCAGTAAAATTTGCATGGATTGAGAGATGACCAAGTTTAGGCTTACCTCTAGGTCTTGACAGCAAGAGCAAATTGATTTCTGAGTTGGAGGTGTTACAGATGAGTTGTGATGATCTGAACAGATTCCCTACACCCTATGGAGTGTGTTTGAGTGTTTGGACTTGATTGAAACTGGCTGGATCACTTCATGGCATCTCAACTGCAACTTGGTTAAAACCTTGAGCAATTGGCTGGTGATTCTGAGAAATCAGTGTTCCAGTTGTTGTTTAAGTGTTTAATCAGCTCATATGTGATGTATATGAGGTGTGTGTGATTGGTTTGATTGGAAAAGCTCTCAAACTCAAAACCCGATAGTGACTTGCCTTAGAAGGCACAATTAGAGTGAAAGAAGAGATTTTGAGGAAAGCATCTGTTTGATGGCTTTGGTGTACTCAAACTGATCACAATTGAGCTCTATTTATAGTAGAGCAAGTTTGTTTTGCAAGGAATAGTGAATGGCAACTGCTGAGTAGGTTTGGCCAATGTTGGCAAATGAAAATCCAAGTCTCCTCTAGCCATTGACTAGAGGTTAGGGCACAGGCTGCTTGTCCCCTTGGTCTTGGATAAGTCTTGACTGAATTCAGTTTCTAAGAGCTCAGTCCATGTCACCTTGATGCTTCCATTGAATGCTCCAATCCAAAATTGGAGTCTTGTCCCTATTTTGGCAATTCTAGGTTCAACATGCTATTTCTTGTTCCAAAGACTTTGGAGGCTTGGCTCAGTGATTGTCCCCTTTAGATTCAATCCTTAGATGTGTCCAAGTGGATAGGAGTGTTTGGATTTGGCTGATTTTGGCAAATCGACCAAAACTGCAAAAATCTGCCTTGCCTTGGCAGATTTCAGCAAGGCATCTTGCCAATGTCATATCTCATAGCTCAAATTGAAATTGGTAATGTTCTTGGCCATTTTGGAAAGCCCTTACATGATACAACAACTGTTTGAACATGTTTGGTTTTGATCTCTTTTGAATCCAAGTGAAAAATCCCCCTACATTTGGAAAAAAGTAAAGGCAGATTCTGACTTAGTGAAATTTTCTTTAAGTGTTGGAACAAAGTGACTTTTCTTGATTTTGATCACTCCATAACTCAAAATCCATGAGGAATTTGGACATAGGTCAGTATGAAGCTTTTGTAGAGGGCAATGTGATCTACAAATCAAGCTTTGAATGGGGAACAATGGCCTTGTGGTTTAGGAGTTATGGTCCTCCAAAGTTGGCACATTAGTGTCACTTTTTCCATAACTTAGAAATTTTTCTAAGTTTTTATGGTTACCCCTTTTACAAGTTATCCCACTTTCTTTAATTTTTCTTGATGAATGATGATTCAAATCTTACATTAACATCATTTTAGGGTTAAAAATCCATTTTGGTGAAAAATCTAAAAAAGTCAAAGTTGACTTTTGTGCACAGTTGACTTTTTATCAGATGAATTCCAAACTGTGCAATTCTTCAGGAAATCATGTCCTTGACCTAAATCAAACTTGATGGACATGTTCCATGGGTGTCATAGGGTATATTGAATCATGTCTTAGGGTTTGGGAGCATGTCCTAGTCAAAAGTCAAAGTTACAGTTGACTTTCCTCGCGAAACCCTAATTGTGGTGCAGATGAAATTGAGACTTGTTGCTCAAGCTTCTTGGATTAATCCATTGTTGCAAATGGATCAATATAGTATATTATAGACCCTCAAATCATGTCTTGAGGTCTTGGCTCATGATTTGTCCCAAAAGTTAACTTAGGGGTGAATTAGGTCAAGAAACCCTAATTCCTGACTTTTGATGAATGCATCCCCTGAGGTCAAATTGACTTAATGATTGGGTCCATGAGGTTACATGGAGTATATTAGGTTATGTTTTGGATCTTTGCCTTGTGCTCAGATGAAAAATTTCCACCTGGAGGCCCTGGTCGACCAAAACCTTAATTTGGTGACACTGTCGATCTTGAGACTTGATCCACCTAGAAGGGAGCAGCCTTGTGCTTAATCCTTGAAGTGGGAGTCCTTTTTTGATCCTTTGTGTATGTTTGAGAGTGTAGACAAGTTAAAGATCATGTCATTCCTTGATTGATCCTTTGTCTAAGGCTCTGAGAGGGCTTAAAACCCTAATTTTGATTGTAGTGAATGCTCAACAACCCTTGGGGCATTTGATGAGGCATGATGGTTCATCCATATTGTGATGATGATTGACACAATGATGGGAATCTTAGTGGTCAAAATTTGGGGTATGACATGGTGAAGTGTCGAAGTGACTGCCCTAGCTTCGTGTATCCAAGGTCTTCCTAATAAACAGCTGTATGCTGCCCAGATGCCCATGACCTGGAAAGTGACTTGGAAAGTGTGAGGACCAATAGTTATGGGAAGACCAACTTCGCCGATAACTATTTTCCTGCATCCATCGAAGGATTTGACGATGACCTCGATGCCTCTCATCGGAGATCCTTGAAATGATAGTCGCATCAGAGTAGATTTTGGCATAACATTCAGAGCTGATCCAGTATCTTCTAGTACGCTGGCTAAAGCATCATCCTGGCAGTTGACTGTAATGTTAAGCGCCATGTTATGATTTTTGCCTCCTTTCGACTGTTCTTCATCACTGAATCCTAAGTTGTTGCAGAAAGTGATGTTGGAAATGATGATGTCAAATTGTCTTATTGTCACATCTTGTTCCACAAAGGCTTGCTCTAAGATTTTCTGTAGAGCTTCTCTGTGAGCTTCGAAACTGAGCAAGAGAGATAGCACAGAGATTCTCGAAGGAGTTTGCAACAGTTGGTCTACAATGTTGTACTCGCTCTTCTGGATGAGCTTCAGCATCTCATCGTTGTTCTTTGAAAGGTCAGGATTACTGGATTGACTGACTGGTTGATTGGGAACTTCTGTTTGAGATTCCTTTTCTCTGGTGGGTTCTCTAACTCCTCTGTTAAAGATCCGACCACTCTGTGTTACTCGACTGATGTCAGCAATGTTTACGACAGAGGGTAATGGAGTCTCTATTCTCGATTATTGTTGCACCGTACTTGTAAAGGATGGCCTTATCGAATTTGTACAGCATTGGTCCTGGCAGATAGATAACCACAGGAGCCTTTTGATTTTTCTGACCATCGTAGCCGGCCTCAATTGGTTTGAGGTTGAGAATCTTTCTACTCTCAAGACGAGCTCTTGATTCATGGAGTAGAGGGATTATAGTGCATACATCTTTGGCCACTTCCTGTTGAGGGATTAAGAGAATGTCTTTGCTTTGATCAGGAAGATAGTCTTGCGTTACGTTGACTGAACCAGAGCTTGAACATGATCTACTCTCTTTCTGGTCCAACTGATTTTGAAGGGATGCTCACACGAGGTGGCATCCTTGGTTGTTCTCTGAGCAAACTCTGTAGTGCTCATAGTTGTGTGGTGGCACCCGGCCACGTCTGCTTTGTATGCAGTGGAACCTTACTAGATCGGTTTCCATTTATCGAACATCCTGACTTTGATGTCTAGTAGGGTTCCTGTCAGTCATACTGAATTATTGTGTGTCTTCATCTAAGTAGATCGAAAGCCACCAGTGGTTCAACAAGTGTTGAAGTGTTCTTTGGACAAGTGCACATCCTTGGTCGTCCTTACGAAACACTTTACAGTTTTGATAATCATGTGAAGCCAGAAAACTGAGCCGAACTTGCTTAGTGTGTAATTCTACCAGGCTGGTATTCATCAGGCGAATATTAAAGATTTGAATCATATTAACTTGTAATTGTGTCGTGGCAGATCATGATGTTGGCTTTGTGATAACACTCTTTTAGTGTGTTACTTTGGCCCATTTTATGTGACATTTTTAGTTCCTGATTTACTGATGTGGCATGAGTTTAATGTATTTCAGCATGTTTTAAGCTTTAAGCACACTAGGTGCTTCTTTTATGTTTTCAATGTGTTTGTGCTCTAAAAGGAAGCTAGATGATGGTGAGAAGAGGCATGACTCCGGATGACAGATTCTGGGCAGAACGAGGAGCTTTTGAAAAGAAAGTAGTTGATAGTTTAGTCAACTATTTCACCAAGAGAGTTGGAGATTGGTGATGGAAGCCAAGAATATCTAGGGCTCACGTGGGAGCATTTTGAGGAGCATTGGAGCAAAAGGAATGCGTAAGATCAAGAAAGCTATAAGACAAAAGGTAGTACGGTGGGGACCATACTGCAAAAGAGCACTATACACCAAAACCATTAGCCGTCTACACTGCTCCACCACCCTGCTACAGCCACCTGCAAAAAGCAGATTTGTCTCCCACTAACGTCTGTACCAGATTGCTTGCAATGGAAGGATTAAGGGACAACTGTCCCACAAGAGAATTTGATTTGGGCCTAACCTTATTTTTATCAAGAGACCCACGATCCAAGAAAGGAGCAACTACCACTTCCACTCATCACTATATAAAGAGAGCTTGTGCATTGAAGAAAGACGACCGGGAGATTTACACACAACAAACAGTTATTTCAGTTTTAGTTTTAGTTTTATTCCAAGAGTTGGAAGCATTAATAGAGAGTATTATATTTTCATCCAGACCTATACACTCTGCTAAGACCTGTCGTGACTGAAGAGAGTTGTTGTTGTTTACTCAATGCAAGAGATCTCCAAGTTATTATTAGGTTGCATTTCTTTACTACACTTTGTAAGACAATGTTTCCTATTAATTTCATTCCAGTAGTTTGTACTCAGCTCACTATGAGCTAAACCTTTGTTTGATGAGACTAATGAAGTTAGTATAAAAGTTGTTTTTATGTTGATATGATGTGTTGGCTAGTGTCTTATTTTGTTATGTGTTTTTATGCTATAAACTTGGTTCTTAGAGTGATCAACTAGGAAAAAGGTAAAAGCTTGTTGTTGAGAGAGATCCAACAAACAAGCGGATTTCATAACAAAAATGGTTAATAAAGTAGGATAGAGATATTCACTCAATTCAACTTGCTTAGAGATAAGAAGTTGAGACCATAAAGATTTTCAGAATTAAAACCAAACGTATTTTAGGGTTACAAGTGAGACTTAGATATTTGTTCCCTTGCCCTAGTTATGCATGTTTTTGATGTTGTAGAGATACACCACTAAATCACGTTTTGACCTTTTGAGGCATGACACTTCACATCATAAAAGCATTCTAACAATAACTATACTAATGGATTTAGCTCATCAACTCCTCTCTCTGATATTTTAACTCCTTTTTAGTTATAAATCTCATTTTAGTTATTTGTGTGTTGCTCCTGTTCTTTATTATTATTAGTTTGTTACCTTGCTCATACTTTATCTTAAACAAAGAGATTAATATTAGTATTTCAATTCCTTTATCACTTCCTTGTGGGTTCGACCTCTACTTTACCACTTGCTACATTACCAAGCATGTATACTTGCATGTGACACCATTTTTCTAAACAATCATAAGAAAAGAATTATATAAAGTAGAGAAAACAATACACCAAGTTTTTGGCGCCGTTTCCGGGGAAGTGTATAAAGTTTGAAACACTATTTATTTTTGTTTAAGATTGTATTTGAGCTTTTAATGTTTGTTGTGATTTGGTGATACGACAGGCTTAAGCTATTGCATGCGCAGGTCGTTACAACCAATTTACAGTGGTTATCCTAAACCTGAAATAATTCTCAAAGCACGAAGGAGATTTGTACTTGCTCAGCAAATATCTGGAGATTCCTCAACCTCAGTTGTGGCTGAACCTGAAGGGGTAGTGTACGAGGAGGACACGAAAGAAGAAAGTTCATCGTCTTCTTCAGACGAGTCATTTCACGAGACAAACATGGCAGAGCCAGATATCATTGGCATTGCCAATAACCGCGCACGCAACATAAGGGACTACGTTGTCTTTGATCCTAATGCTATGAATACTGGCATTGCTAGGCCAGCCATCACAGTACCACAGTTCGAGTTCAAGCCTATGATGTTCCAAATGTTGCAAGCTGCTGGTCAATATTCAGGCTCTCCTCATGAAGATCCTCATTTGCACCTAAAACAATTTCTGGATGTTGCTAACAACTTCAGGGTCCTTGACGTGCCAGTGGATACCTTTAGGTTGAGGCTGTTTCCATATTCTCTAAGGGATCGAGCCAAGAGCTGGCTTAAATATTTGGAACCAAATTCCATTACTACATGGAATGCCTTGGCAGAAAAGTTTATGGCCAAGTATTTTCCTCCTTCCAAGAATGCAAAAATGAGAAACGAAATTACATCATTTAGGCAAGGAGATGACGAGACCTTGTTTGACGCATGGGAAAGATTTAAGGAGCTGCTAAGACAATGTCCACATCATGGGATTCCCATCTGCTTACAACTTGAGACTTTCTATAATGGATTAATTCCATCCTCAAGGAATATGTTAGATGCATCCAGTGGTGGAGCTCTTTTGTCTAAATCCTATGATGATGGTTACAAGTTGATTGAGAGTATTACGGCCAACACTTATCAATGGCCAGTTACGAGGGCCACTGCTAGTTTAACTCAAAAGAAACCTGCTGGAGTTCATGAAGTCACTGAGACCACAACTCTTGCTGCTCAAGTGGCTCAGATCCACCAAATGATGAAGAATCTGTTGAATCCTGAAGTGACAAATCCTGACCCTGTTAAGGTGGTTACTGAAGCTTCTGAGGTTGCTTGTGTTTACTGTGGAGGACCACATCTATTTGAAGAATGTTCTGCAAATCCTGTTTCAGTTAACTATGTTGGCAATCCCAACAACAACAGCAGATACACCAATCCTTACAGCAACACTTACAACCCAGGATGGCACAACCATCCTAATTTTTCTTGGAGTAACAATCAAAGTCAACCTAAACCGTAAGCAACTACACCACAAGTTCCACCTAGTTTTTCTAACCCTAACTATGCTGGGCGTAATCAAGGAAACAACCATCTGGAAAATGTTCTTAAGTCCTTTATTCAAGAAGCAAAGAATCAATTCCAAGCACAAGGAGTGAGCATCAAGAACTTGGAGAACCAAGTGGGCCAAATTACCACGGCTCTAAGCTCAAGAAACTTGGGAAATCTTACCAGCGCCACTGAGACTCCTAATACACAAGTTGGAGCAAAGAATGTTGAAACTTGTCGAGCTCTTAAACTCAGAAGTGGCAAGGAAATTGAAGAGACCATTGCAAGAAGCAAGGAGTCAAGTACTGATTTATCTAAACCTGACAGTTCTGGAGCAAAAGACAATGATGGAGAATCGTCTTCATCAAAACAACAGACGCACAAAGATGATGTACCTGTTGAAGACTACATTCCTCCAGAGAAGCAAGAAGTCATTACTTAAGCCAACAAGAAGCAAAAGTTTGTGCAAAAAAGACCACCACCCCCTTTTCCACAAAGAATAAAAAAGGCCAAAGAAGAGCAACAATTTTCAAAGTTCATGGAGATCTTGAAGCAGCTTCACATCAATATACCATTGATTGAAGCCATTCAACAAATGCCAAACTACTCAAAGTTCATGAAGGATGTGCTTACCAAGCGAAAAAGGGTGGGGGAATTTGCTACGGTTGCACTTACGCAAGAGTGTAGTCAATTGGTTCAAGGAAAACTTCCCCCCGAATTGAAGGATCCTGGAAGTTTTACTATTCCATGCACTATTGGAGACACCTTTTGTGGAAAGGCACTATGTGATTTAGGGGCCAACATTAATCTCATGCCCCTATCCATTTTTAAGAAGCTAGGGATAGGTGCTGCCAGGCCTACAACCATCACCTTGCAGCTGGCAGATAGAAGTATTTGCTACCCACAAGGGAAGATAGAAGATGTGCTGGTAAGGGTTGACAAATTTGTCTTCCCTACTGATTTCATCATCATGGATTTTGAAGTTGATGAAGAGACACCTATTTTATTGGGAAGGTCATTCCTAGCAATGGGTAGAACTCTAATCGATGTGGAAAGAGGAGAACTCACTATGAGAGTGAATGGGAAGAAAATAGTGTTCAATATACTTAATGCCTTGCAATACCCAGAAGAAGAGGTGGCTGAGTGTTCTATGATATCTAGCTCAGAAGTTTTAATTCATAAAAACCTTCTACAGGCTAATGATGTGTTAAAAATTGAGTTGGGAAAAGTGGAAGATGAAGGACTAAAAGATGGAATCATCTATGGTTCAATGCAAAAGCAAGAGGAAGAATTTGTGGAAGTGATAGAATCCACCACTGTTGCTCATAAGCAGTAGCTACCTTCCATAGAAGAACCCCCTGAATTTGAGCTCAAGCAACTTCCAGAGCATTTACAGTATGCATATCTGGAGGTAGGATAGAAGCTGCCAGTTATCATCGCCACAGATCTGCAAGAGGAGCAAAAAGAACAATTGATTTCATTACTGAAGAGACACAAGAAGGCAATTGCTTGGCAGATTTCTGATATAAAGGGAATCAGCCCAGCAATTTGATGCACAAAATTATGTTGGAAGAAAATGCTAAGAATAGCATTGAGAGTCAACGAAGGCTGAACCCTATTATGAAAGAGGTTGTAAAAAAGGAGATTATCAAGTGGCTAGACGTAGGAATTATCTACCCTATCTCTGATAGTGTATGGGTAAGTCCAATCCAGTGTGTACCAAAGAAAGGAGTCATGACAGTGATAATCAACGAGAAGAATGAGCTTATCCCCACTAGAACTGTTTCTGGTTGGAGAATCTGCATGGATTATAGGAAGTTGAACAAGGCAACTAGGAAGGATCATTTTCCTTTGCCTTTCATTGATCAGATGTTGGATAGATTGGCTGGAAAGGAGTATTATTTCTTCTTAGATGGGTATTCGGGCTACAACCAAATTGCAATAGCCCCGGAAGACCAAGAAAAAACAACATTCACATGCCCTTATGGCACCTTTGCCTTTAGAAGGATGCCATTTGGAATGTGCAATGCACCAGCCACCTTTCAACGTTGCATGATGGCTATCTTCTCGTATATCATAGAGAATTCCATGGAAGTGTTCATGGATGATTTTTCAGTTTTTGGAGAGTCATTCAATGATTGTCTAAAGAATCTGGAGATGGTGCTGGCTAGGTGTGAAGAGAATAACTTAGTCCTTAATTGGGAGAAATGCCATTTTATGGTAAAAGAAGGAATTGTTCTTGGTCATAGAATTTCAAGAGAAGGATTAGAGGTAGATCAAGCTAAGGTGGAGGTAATTGAAAAGCTACCCCCACCAATCAACATCCAGGACATTAGGAGTTTCTTGGGGCATGCTGGATTTTATAGGAGGTTTATAAAAGATTTTTCAAAAATAACCAAACCCCTATGCCAGCTGCTGCAGCATGACACGCCTTTTGTCTTCAATAAAGAGTGCCTTGAATCCTTCAAGCTTTTGAAAAAAGCTCTCATTTCTGCACCTGTAGTCAAAACTCCAGATTGGTCCAAGCCATTTGAGTTAATGTGTGGTGCCAGTGACTTTGCCATTGGCGCTGTTAGGCCAAAGGCATAACAGTTTTTCACACCATTTACTACGCAAGCAAGACTTTGATAAAAGCACAAATCAATTACACAACCACGGAGAAGGAGTTGTTGGCAGTAGTGTTTGCTTTTGTTAAGTTCAGACCTTACTTGGTAGGAACTAAAGTCATTGTGTACACGGATCATATAGCAATCAAATATTTGATTGCCAAAAAGGATGCAAAGCCACGGCTCATACGATGGGTGCTTCTCCTACAAGAGTTTGACCTAGAGATAAGAGACAAGAAAGGAGTAGAAAACTCAGTTGCTGATCATCTTTCAAGACTACCAGAAGAAGTTCAATCTCAAATCAGTGGAGATATTAAAGAAAATTTTCTGGATGAGAAGCTGTTGGTGATTACTGATGGCATGACTCCTTGGTATGTTGACATTGTTAACTACTTGGTCAGCAGAGTTGTGCCACCAGAATTCAACTTCCAACAAAGAAAGAGGTTCTTCCACACTATCAAGAATTATTTCTGGGATGAGCCTTATCTGTACAAGAAGTGTGCAATCAACTATTGAGGAGATGTGTTGACTATGAGGAGGCGCGACAGATCTTGTCAGCCTGTCACAAAGCACCCTATGGTGGACACTTTGGTGGAGTCAGAACTGCAGCAAAAGTGCTGCAATCAGGTTATTTCTGGCCTTCTATTTTCAAGGATGCTCATGAATTAACAAAAAGGTGTGATAGATGCCAAAGAGTTGGAAATGTGCCCATGAGACAAGAGATGCCGCTCACTAGTATTCTTGAAATTGAAATTTTTTATGTGTGGGGCATTGACTTCATGGGGCCATTTCCTCCATCCTTTGGCAATCTTTACATCCTTGTAGCTGTGGACTACGTGTCCAAATGGATTGAAGCAGTAGCAACACCATCCAATGATGCTAAGGTGGTAACCAAGTTCTTGCTCAAGAACATCTTGACAAGACATGGCATGCCTAGAGCTATCATCAGTGATGGGGGATCCCATTTTTGCAACAAAATTTTTGAAAACTTAATGACAAAATATGGGATTAAACATAAGGTTGCTACAACTTACCATCCACAAACAGCGGACAAGTGGAGCTTTCCAATAGAGAAATCAAGAGAATCTTGGAAAAAGTGGTTAACCCCACGAGAAAGGATTGGTCCAAGCATTTGGACGAGGCACTATGGGCGTATAGGGATGCCTATAAAACTCCCTTAGACATGTCTCCATATAGACTTGTCTATGGGAAAGCTTGTCACCTACCCATTGAATTGGAGCATAAGGCATTTTGGGATGTGAAGCAACTAAATTTTAATATTCAAAATGTTGGTCAAGCTAGAATGCTCCAATTAAATGATTTAGATGAGCATAGGCTATTCTCATACGAGAATCTGAGTTATACAAAGAAAAGACCAAAAGGTGGCACGACAGGAAATGTCAGAAAAGGGAATTAGTGAAAGGACAAAAAGTTTTACTCTTTAACTCAAGACTGAAGCTATTCCTTGGGAAATTAAAATCAAGATGGTTTGGCCCCTTTATTTTGGAAGAAATTTACCCCCATGGTGCTGTGGAATTGTTGAATGAGAAAAATGGAGAGAAATTTAAGGTTAATGGCCAAAGGGTCAAAGCATATTTTGGAGAAACCTCAAGTAACATAAGGAATTCTCTCCATTTCATTGATTGATGGACACTTGTTTTGGTCAGGCGATAAGACCTTAAAATAGCACTACTGGGAGGCAGCCCAGCTTTATGCATTTTTCTTTTGTTTTATTTTGTACAGGATCATGATAGTTTCTAGTGGCATCAGCTCATGACAAGATGTGACATGCCAGCAAGCAACACGAGAAAAGTGGAATTGGAATATTGAAAAAGCTGAAGAAACTAGTTTGCTAAGTCCAAAGAGAATAATATTAATGCTGAGCTGGAATTAAATGTTTTCTTTTGGACATCAGAAAGACAATGGACCGTTGTGTTTAAAGAGGAAGAGAGAGAAATAAAGCGCAACATAGGGATTGAGCGTCTTGGGCCGTGTGTGGTACAGAGTCATGATGGCCATGTCTGCCACGTCAGACTGTGCAGCCACCTAAACATGCAAACCCACTAAGAGAGTCTTTTCAGTTGTCAGACCTAAGTCATTTCACTCTTTGCCCCACTAATCACAAAAACGCAAATTTTCTCTCTCCGTCTCCAAAGACGTTTTTTTATTATTATTTTCTAAAGTTTTTCAAACACCTTTCCAACTTCCCTCCACATCTCTCTATACCCAAACACTTAAATAAAACTGTTCACTTTTCATTTTCTATCATCCTCTCCGTAACCCTAACTCTCCCAAACCCTATTTCCTCCATTAACCAAGAAAAAATGACAAGAGACCCAAACACCGGCTGCCGTTACAAGACCACAGGAAAGAAGAATGTCGCCCCAACAATCGACATATCCAGTCAGGATAAAGATGAGATTTTTGTCAACGTGGAAGCACACAGACGTTTCATGGAACACTTCAGTAAGATGAGCGTGTTTGCTGAACGTGGATTCATAATGGATGGTGACGATGAGAAACTAGGACTACCAGGCGGCATTGGCACAACAATCTAACACTTGAAATGGGAAAGTTTTTGCAAGCAACCTGGTGTGTATAATGCTAACCTAGTTAAGGAGTTTTATGCCAATCTGACTGATCCGGGACACAAGAGGTTAGAGGTTATAATCAGATTAACAAAAGTCATTTACACTGAGTCCAACATCAACTTCTACTTCAAGCTGGGGAATATGGAAGACGAGTACCAGAACTTAGTGTTCAGTTCTCAAGAAGATGAATACGACGCCTATATGGAGTCTTTGTGCATTGCTGGTACAAAATGGGTTGACAAAGCTGTAAAAAGGATGGATCTAAGGCCAGAAGTCAAGGTGTGGTATCAATTCCTGAAGCATTCACTCAAGCCAACCGCTTATAACGAGACGGTCTCTAGGGCTAGTCTGGTACTGCTACACTGCATCACTGGTTTGAGGGCTATCAATGTTGGAAAGATAATCGTGCAAGAGATTCATGCTTGCTCGAAAAAGAAAAAGGGAATGCTATGTTTTCCTTGTTTGATAACAACACTATGCAGGAGACATGGCGTGCTTGAGTACGACTCAGACAACTTTGGATCTCCACAGCAACCATTGGACAAAAGACTGATCATGCCCCTAATGAAACCAAAAGGATCCAGGAAGAGAACAGCAGCAGCAAGTCAAACTTCTTCTGGGACAGCTGAGCAGCATGACCCAGCCATGGAGATTTTAATGCAAATGCAGAAAGACCAGCAAGAGTACTTTGCCTACCAAAACGTCAGGGCGGCATGGCTAGAGAAAATGTGGGTTATGCAAGCCCCATCCAACTCACTGGAGGCCCTAAAGTTCCCGGATCACATTCTAGGAAGTATTGAACCAACTGCTGCTGATGATGAAGGAAAGGAAAAGAAGTCCACCAAAAAGGAGAAAGCTAAGAAGAAGAAGGATAAGGAGTTGAAAAAGAAAGAGGTAGAAGAGACCAGTAAGGGTGTGTCAGTGGAGACCAGGCAGAGCCAGGTGAAAAAGAAAAAGAAGCTGAGGAAGGCATATTCTTCTCCACCTCCAGAAATGGAAGGCAGCCCAAAGCAAAAGAAGTTGAAGGCAGAATGGAGAAAGAAGGAGACCTCTGCAGTCATGACACCACCCGCCAGTCCTGTAACTAATACAAACAAGTTTGACCATAACAAATCTGATCAAGAGGGAGAAGGTTCAGGAAAAGATGAGGTCTTGGAAACATTCCTAGCAGAGGTAGACAAAGATGCTGAAGACTTCGAAATGAACAAGGAAAGTGTGGTTGAAGAGGAAGAAGGGAGTAGAGAGAAGGAGAATCCTGTGGAAGAAATGGTGCAGTCAGAAGAAGCTGAAGAAGACAAAGATGCAGAACAGCTGAGGAGGTATTATTCCTCAACAGAGACAGAAAAAGAAGAAGTTATCAAAGGAGATGAAGAGGCGGATAGCGAAGAGACAGAAAAGATCATAGCTAACCCAGAACCCCAACCTGTCAAGGAACCTACTGTGAATGAAGAAAATATTGTTGCGGAGGAGCAGCTGGAGAAAGTTGAAGAGCAGCCTCAGAAGAAGGCCAAAAGTCCATGTAAAGCTGCTAGGAAGGAGGTTACTGGTAGCACAGCTGAAAAGGGCATTGAGAAGAAAGAACTAGTAGTGAAGGAGGCAAAGAAAAAGAAGAAGAAGCAAGCCATGCCAGCACCTAGGAAGAGCTCCAGGCTTAGGGCCTAAATTGGTAAAGTGGAATAGGCAAGCGCTGGCTCGTCTTCTCTCATCACTGAACAGTGAGGACACTGTCCTTACTTTAAGTTTGGGGGAGGGCACCAACGCTTGGCTTATTCTCACTACTCTAACCCTCTGAAATCACTAGCTGAATATTCTGTCTGTTGTCTTGCTTATTTCTGCTTTTGGATAATATTTTGGATATTGTGTTTGGGATGGCCGTGTTTGAGCCATATGTTTTTAATCTTTTTGCGGGGAAGCTGTGATGTCCCTAGAACATGATGATTTGGTTGTTTTATGTTTGTTTTTCTTAATGACATGTGTGTGGCATCTGTTTGATTATTCTTTTGCTGAATTTGTGCATATCATAACTTAGAGCAAAGAAGTTTAGGAATTGGTTGGATTAAACTGCACTAGGTTAGGAGCATTAATTTTCAAAAAATTTGGGCTTGAGAATAAAAAAGGGGAATAACACTTTTATGAGTGAGAGTAGCAAAGTGCAGGAATTTTGCCAAGTGAGTTTAACAGAGGAGACTGGTGCTCTCTGTCACGGCAACACTAGTCTATTAAACCAACCAGAAATTTTTTCAAAAAGATAACTAAATTGTGGGAATCAAGAGAAAGGTTGAAATCTTTGGAATCACAAAGGGAAGGACAAAAAGATTTAAATAATGATTGAGATGATCACAGAAGGGGCACACTCCACACAAAAACACACAAAAGTGTGCAAAAAGTGGCAAAGACCTCCAATAAGTTCTTGTGCCTAAAACTGGAGGAACAACAAGCGTTCAATCATAATATGCAATTGAGCTCAGTATATGAGATTCTTCTGAGATGAGACGTTTTGCCAAAAAAAAAAGAGAGAAGAAAGAAGAAAAAGAACAACAAAATAATAAGTGGAGAAGTGTGGTCCCATATGTGCAAATCAAAAATATCATTTGAAAATCAGGACAAAATTCCCTAGTGAAACCAAAGAAAGAGACCCCACTCACGAAAGTACACAACTAGGCGATCAAAAAGAGAGAATTGTGGCTTATTTCTTAGAAGAGTAGGGTCGTGATAGGTGACGCCAGTCTTCCTTTGAGCTAACAAAACTTTGGCCAATTGCAAAGCTGAGCAACTTTCACTAGTTATTGCTTTATGACCCTTCCAATTCTAAGAGCCACATTACCTTGCTGACCTGATTGAAGCTGTTGAAAGCCAATTGCATTTTCCTTTGTCTTTCACTGTCACATCACCTGAGGACAGGTGGTCATTCAAGTTTGGGGGAGTGATAACACTATTTAAGTGTGTTACTTTGGCCTATTTTATGTGACATTTTTAGTTCATGATTTACTGATGTGGCATGAGTTTAATGTATTTCAGCATGTTTTAAGCTTTAAGCATACTAGGTGCTTCTTTTATGTTTTCAATGTGTTTGTGCTCTAAAAGGAAGCTAGATGATGGTGATAGGAGGCATGACTCCGGATGACAGATTCTAGGCAAAACGAGGTGCTTTTGAAAAGAAAGTAGTTGATAGTTTAGTCAACTATTTCACCAAGAGTGTTGGAGATTGGTGATGGAAGCCAAGAATGTTTAGGGCTCACGTGGCAGTATTTTGAGGAGCATTGGAGCAAAAGGAATGGATAAGATCAAGAAAGCTAGAAGATAAAAGGTAGTATGGTGGGGACCACGCTACAAAAGAGCACCCTGCACCAAAACCACCAGCCATCTACGCTGCTCCACCACCCTACTACAGTCGCCTGCAAAAAGCAGATTTGTCTCCCACCAACCTCCGTACTAGATTGCTTGCAACGGAAGGATTGAGGGACAGCTGGCCCACATGAGGATTTGATTTGGGCCTAACCTTATTCTTATCAAGAGACCCACGATCTAAGAAAGGAGCAACTACCACTTCCACTCATCACTATATAAAGAGAGTTTGTGCATTGAAGAAAGAGGACCGGGAGATTTACACACAATAAACAATTATTTCAGTTTTAGTTTTATTTTTATTCCAAGAGTTGGAAGCATTAATAGAGAGTATTCTATTCTCATCCAGACCTGTACACTCTGCTGAGAGCTGCCGTGACTGAAGAGAGTTGTTGCTGTTTACTCAATGTAAGAGATCTCCAAGTTATTATTAGGTTACATTTATTTACTACACTTTGTAAGACAATGTTTCCTGTTAATATCATTCCAGTATTTTGTACTTAGCTCACTATGAGCTAAACCTTTGTTTGATGAGACTAATGAAGTTAGTATAAAAGTTGTTTTTATGTTGATACTAGTAAAACACCCGTGCTCCCGCACGGGTAAATTTATCTTCATATTGTAGAAATAATATATTGAGATACAATTGTAAAATAACTCATTTATTATAAATGGAAAATGTGTAATGAATAATTTTGATATGAAAATTTTTGAACTATAAATTTGTAATATGGTTATACAAAATTTGCAAGAAAAAAATTCTTCAATACGAATGCAATTTGCAGCACATGGCATACAACGAAAGTGTCCCGTGAATCAACGACAACAAACTCTGTTTCTGCTATTAAAAATGGTTATGTAAAATCAAACCAAGTTGTGATTAGCATAATCCATATCAATTCAACGACATTAAACAACAAATTAGCAGCAACATGTTAAGAGTTCATGAAATTAGAAACTAAAATTAAAAACTAAATTTTAGTCATAATTAATTTAATTTGAGATAAGGTCAAACATAATTGCTTACAGTCTAAGTTTTTACTCTCCACACCATTCCATTTTGTTTTTACTTAACTACATCTTTTTTCATAGCAAATGCTTTTTCTTATTATATAAAAAAATTTGTTGTAAAAAAAATAGAAGTACTCACTTTTCTATGGGAAGAAGTATAACAAAATCATCATCAATTGCCTTGGTGCTTTCTAGCACCTGATTATAATCAAATATTATGGTCCAATACAATGATTTTTAATCACAAGAAAAATAATTTAGGTAAAAGGGATATTATTGGGAAGCTTCTGCAAAATAAAATTATAAATGTAGCTATACATCCATAAATTTCAGTAGAATAAAATTAGAAAAACCTAACTCAAGTAATCTAATACATTAATAAACAGTTCATCTAAGTTACAATGCTTTTTCTTCTTCCTATGACTACAGTGAAATTTTCTTCAGCTTCTATTGGTTTTTCTTGAACTGCATATTGACTGCTTTTCCTGGGCATTGATTACAAACTGCAAGGTTAAACAATGAGGATAATATGCAAACATGTAGAATAATATGCTCACAAACTACCTTTACTTGCAAGGTGGAATGCTTGACACAAAAAGGAAACTCTTTCTTCAAAAGACTATCAAGATATATAGGATAGATTTGTGGGTGATCATGTCAATAACTATGATCAATGAGTTTAGACAGTATATTTGAAAAGGAAAAACTTTCTTCATAAGACATAAGTAACTTACTTCTTTCATGATATCTCTCAACTTGGCAGCAGTCATTCCAACAACTGGGACAGAGTCTTTGTCCCAAACACATGAATATACAAACATAATTGTCGTGTTCAACATCAATATCAATTTTATATCTGCAATAATCAATAGTGAAAATTAGTATGAAGCAAATAAAGTTGAGACCATAGTCATAAACTAAGACATGAGGTTATTATTAGGTTACATTTCTTTACTACACTTTGTAAGACAATGTTTCCTGTTAATATCATTCCAGTAGTTTGTACTTAGCTCACTATGAGCTAAACCTTTGTTTGATGAGACTAATGAAGTTAGTATAAAAGTTGTTTTTATGTTGATATGATGTGTTGGCTAGTGTCTTATTTTGTTATGTGTTTTTATGCTATAAACTTGGTTCTTAGTGTGATCAACTAGGAAAAAGGTAAAAGCTTGTTGTTGAGAGAGATCCAACAAACCAGCGGATTTCATAACAAAAGTGGTTAATAAAGTAGGATAGAAATATTCACTTAATTCAACTTGCTTAGAGATAAGAAGTTGAGACCATAAAGATTTTCATAATTAAAACCAAACGTATTTTAGGGTTACAAGTGAGACTTAGAGATTTGATCCCTTGCCTTAGTTATGCATGTTTTTGATGTTGTAGAGATACACCACTAGATCACGTTCTGACCTTTTGAGGCACGACACTTCACATCATAAAAGAATTCTAACAACAACTATACTAATGGATTTAGCTCATCAACTCCTCTCTCTGATATTTTAACTCCTTTTTAGTTATAAATCTCATTTTAGTTATTTGTGTGTTGCTCCTGTTCTTTATTATTATTATTTTGTTACCTTGCTCATACTTTATCTTAAACAAAGAGATTAATATTAGTATTTCAATTCCTTTATCACTTCCTTGTGGGTTCGACCTCTACTTTACCACTTGCTACATTACCAAGCATGTATACTTGCATGTGACACCATTTCTCTAAACAATCATAAGAAAAGCAGTATATAAAGTAGAGAAAACAATACACCACTTTGTGTTGTACCCCAAATTTTACCCTCATTTTTTTTCTGCTAGTTGATGTTTTTATTTATTTTTCTCTATTTTTTAATTTAGTATTTATTTTAGTGTTTTATTTGTTTTTATTTTAATTTAATTTCAATATGGCTCATTTTTAATTTTATTTATATTTTATTGTCCTATTTTTATTAATTTAAATTAATATTAATTTAATTCAATTTTAAAAAATTAGTTCAATTAATTAGATTAACTTTTTTTAAATTTAGTTTTTTTAAACTAATTTAAATTAGGTTATTAATTAGTTTTATTTTTATTATTGTTATTAGTCACATTTTAATTTAATTTAAAAGAAGAAAAAGAATTTTTCCATTTGGTCCACCGTGGATTTCTTTTGGTGCACAATTGGAAGAAACACACTTGCTATCAGCCAATGGGGATCAAATACATTACTTTTGACTTTTCAACCTTGCCTTCAACCAATAAAGGGGTGACGTGTGGCATTTGAAGAGAGAAACACAACCAAATATCTTCTTTCTCCTTTGTCGTGTTCAATTTGCAGAAAATGAAGATGAATTTCAAACGAATTCACAAGCTCTTTTCAAAACCCTCATCAATCCTTGGCGCGCTTCCTCGTTTTGTTTCTCCAGAATGCTTTCCTCTTTGAGCTTCCAAGATGTGGTTCAGAAAAGCAACTCAGAGCTTACCATTTTCATCTCTCCCTCTGCTTACACCCTGCATCGCCTGCGAAACCGTACGAACCGTGAAAACGACCATTCAACAACGGTCAAATTAAAATTGAAATGGAAGAAACAAATTATGTTTTTTTGAGGATATATATAGCAGACAAGAGGTCGGATACAGGGGGGAACCGGACTCTCTCCATTTCCTTCATCGCCACAAACAACCTCAACAACTTTTTCTTCAACAACAACACCACTGTCAAGTAACCTCCAACCACCAACGAATCCAATCCATCGCACAACAACAAAAGAACCCAAATACATCTCCAATCTCCAAACATTCGTCTTTCTTTTCCTCTACAATTTTTTCAACTCACGACACCAAATCGAACCCACCTGAAACCTTAACCCAATCGCCCTTTTTCACTACAACCTACCGCCTTCTTATCAGAACCTCCACAACACAAAACCTATTCAAAACCACACCACACCAAATCAAACCCTTATTTTTTTCAACCCATTTCAAACACCAACTCAGAATTAAAGATGAAAGAAAGAGAAATCGATTGAACACCAGAATCACACAAATAAAAAACCCATAAAAAATGAAAACAGAACCAGGAGGAGAACGGAGACGAAGTGAGAACTTGAATCGAATCGGAGAAGAAGAAAGTGGGACTTCGTCAGCTGCGTTTTTTTCTTTCTCCTCGTTTTCGTTAAGAATCAGATTTGAAGAACAATATCATTGTGGATGACCATCTGAGATGTTAGATCTTGTCATTCTGACCTGAATTTCTTTGCTCTGTTTTGGAAAGTATCTCAGCCGTGTTGTTCTTTTTTTTGTTTTCTTCTGAACCGTTTAGTGAATCAACATAGGTTTAGGCATTATTGGTGATTGGTTTTCTTGGGTTTATGGCCCGTTTCCCTTGCTCGCAGTCCACCGTTTTTTTGTTTTAAGGGGTGATGGGCCTTGGGCCCATATGATCCTCTCCTATTTTATTTAATTTGTTCCAAGATTTTATTTTTTTTAAGGTTCTTAGTTTTAAAATCTTTGCTCCTGACTTTGACTTCAATGTTTAACCATTTTAAGTCTTGACCCTACTCACATTTTATTTCAATATTTTTGGCCAATGATATCATAAAAATCTTGACTTTGTTGATTATTTCAAAATCACTAAAATCTAGATTTGTAGGAGGCCACTTTCTTTTTTCTTTATTTTGGTCGATGAAAGTTAAAAATGTAAGATTATCGATTTGTCGATTAAATCTTGATTTAAACGAGACCTACTTGGTTTTTATTCCGATTCTATTTTGGTCGATGAAAGTCAAACGTCAAGATTATCGACTTACCGATTTAAATCTTGATTAAGACGAGATCCACCTTATTTTTATTTCATAATATTTATTTAGGCCGATGACGCTACACGAATCTTGACTTTGATCATTTCAAGTCAATAAAGTCTTGATAAATGTGAGGCCACTTTTTATTTATTTTTATTGGTCAATGAAAGTCAAAATATAAGATTATCGATTTCTTGATTAAATCTTGATTTAGACGAGATCGATTTTATTTTTCATTTCGATTCCGCTTTCTTTATTTTGGTCGATGACATAACAAACCTCATGGTTTGGTTGATTTCATTGAGCTGACAAAACTTTGATCAACACGAGACCACTTTCTCTTTATTTAAATTTTATTCATCTATTTAGTCGACGAAAGTCAAGAATCATTGATTATCGATTTCTCGATTAAATCTTGATTAAGACGGGACTATTTCTATTTTATTGCATCTCATATGTTATACATGTCTCTTGCATCTTCATACTTGAATTATTAACTTGTCATCTTTTAGTAATCTTTACAACTATTATTTTCCCCCCCATTCTAAAGGGAGATCACTTTAAATTGACTCTTGAAGTCATCTTACCTCATCCTTCTAGGTTCACCCTTATTTCTTGGCTATCGTGAGTCAACGAAATCATAACTAGAAGTAGGTTGGAGTTCTTACACTCCATGTGATTCTCATCATCATGAGAACTCACTTTCCCCTTTATAACGTAGACTTTGAGAGTTATCGTGAACTCTAAAAATGAGTCATACTCATTTCCCCTTGGAACTTTGGCCATAGTCAATGGTTCCTATCCTTCACCCTTAGATCGGTGAACTACAGATACTCTGATTCCTCTCTAGTAAGGATACGTAGGCGCAAAGTGCGATGCTTTGTCGAGTATACTTAGAAACAAACCCCTAGGGTTTCAACCTTTAGCATAGCACCTCTAGCAAGCGAGTGAGATATAACAAGTAAAACAAGAGGTTCCCGTAGGGTACTACGGACGTTTAGGGTGCTAATACCTTCCCTAGGCGTAACCAACCCCCGAACCTTAGATCTCCCCCCTTTAGGTTTTTCTAACGATCTTGAACCTTTCCTTTGGATAAATCAAAGTCGGTTGTAAAAGAAAATGATGCAAGTTAATAAATAGCTTGTTATCCGATTTTCACCGCAACAGAATGGCGACTTCACTGGGGAAGCTCTTTTGTTTTTGAGGGTTAAGCCCATCTTGTTTTTGCTTTGCTTTACTTATACTTGCTTGTTATATTTGTGTATATCTGTTTGATTGCCTGTATATATGTTGTGCTTGAGTTATCTTTTGTTGGCTTGATTCTTGAGTGGTGAGATAAATCCTATACCCGGATTTGAGTGCACTTATGATAGGATGATGGTATATTCAAGGAGGCTTTGAAGGAGTCGATTCCTGAAAAAGTTGACTTGAGACACCATCACTCAGTTTAGGCCCTCTTGAGAGTTTAGTCATGTTGAACGATCCTATTCGTGAAAGCGTGCTACTTTCAATGTAGGTGCCATCGACACTGAGAACCGTAGTTTCCAAACCCCACTTAGCCTTTTTAGGATGTAGTGCGGTGACCATGATGGAGTCTATTTCTGAATTAGTTGTCACGCGATACTACACTTAGACGAGATTCTCTTGAGAATTTTGTTGATTACCAAGTCATTTGGGAAGTCGATAAAATCCGAAAGATGGATTGTAGACTCTGGGAACTTCTTAGAACCCTGTTCAGCAGATGAAAACCCATAGTACATACCTATTGGGATGGGTAGACCATGGCTCCATTCATGAGACCTATAAACCTAGGATTTGTTTTGTTGTGTGTACATATGTTTGTGCTTGTGTGTTTTATGCATCCATACATTCAAGCATTCTTAGCCCTTTGGTTTCGAGGAACTCAAATGTTTGTTTCCTTTTCAAAAGATCAGTAGAGATCAAGGATTTTAAAAAGAAACTTTTTCAGTTTTTCCAAAAAAATTTCATAACTTGCCTTGAGTTCCTTGAAACCATTTGGCTTGCATTACCATCTCATTTTCATCATGTCATAGCATGTGCATTTCCTCTCTGTCTTAGTCTAATGTCGCCGTTTTCCCTTCAGAATCGTCTTTGAATCGTCACCCAAGGCCAAACTCGACAAAGGATGCTGAACAGTACTGTGAAATGGACAGAGTCAACAATGAATTGAGTGAGCTCCGAGGAAGAATGGGGTAGATTCTGGAAGCAATTCAAGTTATGAGAGCAAGGATGGATACACAAGCGACAATGGTCTCCGAGATTATCACTACAACTGTAGAACCTCCCGTTACTACTGTGAACCCTACTTTGGGTATGCCTTTTAACTTTATACGTGCTCCGGCCGTCACTTCTACTCAATAAGCTGTTCCTTTGGTTAGTGAGGCTTTTCAAGATATTCCTACCTTCGCTCCAGTAGCAGTGCGAGCTCAGGCGCACCCAGTTTTTCAGAGCCCACATCCAGTTTATGATTATGTCAATATGTCCGAAGAAGGAGATAATCGACATGAAAGGCTGAAAGAAAGTGTAGAGACAATGCAGAGGAAATTGGAAGCAATGGAAGAGAGCAATGTATTTAATACTAATGCTAAAGACATGTGCTTAGTATCAGGCTTGGTAATTCTACCCAAGTTCAAACTACCCAATTTCGACCTATACTCAGGTGCGACCTGTCCTAAGTCGCATTTGGTCATGTATTACCGACGAATGGCTGCATTTATGGATAATGATAAGTTGATGATCCACTGCTTCCAAGATAGTTTGAAAGGAGCTGCTGCAAAGTGGTATTTGACTTTGGACCAATCTAGGATCCGATGCTTTCAAGATGTATCTGATACTTTTGTAAAGCATTATAGATATAACATGGACCTGGCGCCTGATCGCAGACAATTATTGAGCATGTCTCAAAATGATAACGAGTCTTTTAAAGAGTATGCACAGAGATGGAGAGAGCTGGCTTCATAGGTAGAGCCACCTTTATCTAAAAAAGAGTTAACTGATTGGTTTGTCAACACGGTAAGACCGGAATTCTACGAAAGGATGATCAGTAGCGTGTCTGCTAGTTTTGCCGATATTGTGGTTGTGGGGGTTAAAGTAGAGCTTGGTCTGAAGAGTGGGAAAATGACCAAGAGAGCTGATAGTTCGAGCAACGATGCCAAGATATCCTTCAAAAGGGAAGGAGATACCAATGTGGTGATGACAAACAAAAAGAAGAAAAATCAGTTCTGGAAACGACAGCAGCAACAACAGTGTTATTCTGTTCAGCAACCTTATGCGGCCTCCATCGCGCCGACATTTAATCGCCAAGCTTCTGTTTATCAGCTGGTTCCTCAACCACCAGTGTATTAACGAGCGCCCAACGCTCCTGCTTATCGCCAACAGACTCAAGTTTCTCGTCAGAATGTTCCAGGAAATAGAAAGGGTGGAAGGCCTCCGATTCCTCCCATTCGTATGACGTATACAGTATTGTATCCTGCTTTGGTGCAACATGGATTAATGCAGGCCTCCGATTCCTCCCATTCCTATGACGTATACAACATTGTATCCTGCTTTGGTGCAACAAGGATTAATAACTACAAGGTCATCAGGCCCGCCTCCTGATCCGCTTCCACCTTCTTACAATCCCAACGCTCATTGTGCATTCCATGAAGGCGCACCAGGCCATAATTTAGAAGGTTGTTTTGCGTTGAAGCATATTGTGAAGGAATTAGTGGAGAGAAACATTTTGTCTTTCGACGGCTCCCAGCCTAATATCAAGAACAATCCTTACCCGCTCACGAGATAAGTAATGCTGTGGAGGATGTACCAAGACAAAGATGGATTAGGGGTCTATGTTTGAGCTCCTCTTTGACTTTCTGTATTTGATTCCTTAAAGCTGGCAATCTTTTGGCTGTTTAAGCAATTTTATTGTATTCCCTTTGCACTTTGAATTTTATTTGCTTATAAGCTTTGTTGTACTTTCAAATTGGCAAGGTTAATGAAATGTTTGTGCATCTTTTTGATTAAGTCCATTCGTTTCACTCATTTACTTTTATGCTCGAAAAATATAATAATATCCTCATCTTATTTCTTTTCCATTTATCAAATTTGTTGTTAAGCAAAGATTAAGGAGGATGATGAAAACCTCATATTCATAATTGTTGTGGTATGCTGCTGATTAAACCCTGCCGATGATATAAGGCATTGTTTTAATTCCTAAACACTGGAGAAATAAGGTAGATAATCCAACGTTAACCCCTTCGAGCCTAGAAGTAGGAGTTTTCTTTCACTCTTTACACACAAAAAACCCTTCAATCTCAACCTTGGGGTGGGTAGTTCTCAGTTTAACTTGGTTATACAATCAAATGCAAGCGCTTCATGTGAGACACCAGTCAGCTCTCAAATCAAGTGATTTCCTAGCTTTTAGAAACTTAAATGTATAGCTTGAGTTAACTGAGTGTAGGATTGGAGTTCATCACGAAGATGGGGTGGGACAAATAAACTTTGAGACTTTATCCTTTGTTTTATAAACCGTGAACCAGGCCGCGTTACAACCCTTAAAAGACCTAATTGAGGTAAGGTTGTTTCGAAAGCATACTACAGCAAGGTTGATTAACCTGACTCCTAATAATCTTTGTTATTTGCGTGTGTTGATCACTTCCTCTGTCATTCTATAAATGGCTGGATCCACCTTTGTTGTTTTTGATTTAATCATTCCACCGTGTGTGTTTCATCAATAAATTTTGTTTTCAAAAAGCTTGCATGAATATCGCATTGAACTTGCCAATTTTTGATGAACAATACTTGTTTGTAAAAAACAGTTCAATATCAAAGAATTCCCGACAAATGCAGCCAGCTAAGGGGTTCGACTTGATAAAGGAATCTCAGCCAGGGGCAACCAAGCGGAAGGATTTGTCAATCTACCGAATCAGGGCAGAACTCGCCAAAGTTCAAAATACTGGAACAAGTCTTCTCCAGGTCATCTTATGACAAATGTGGACTCCAATGACCCATTAGCAGGGGCAGATTTTGTTCCCCAGTCGTTTCTACTACAACTTGAGTATTTCAAATACAGTTGAACTGGGGCAATCATGTCTAGGTTCATTTTTTTTCAAAAGTTTGAAGACATTGAAGCATCTGGTGCGTCAATTCTTCTGTGAAATCCTTTTGATGAGTTACCCTCACAAACCAGTTAATCAGCCTTGAGTGTATTTCCACCAAGTTGACATTCATTGCCAGAATGTTGTGGTTCTGAACAATGTTGGGATTTGCGTGAGCCATATTGACTTCACGGATTCTGTGATATTGGATCCATCTAAGATCCATCTATTCTTGTAGAGCCAATTGCACTACGGAACATCCTTGATTATTCTTTGAACAGATATCACACTGGTGATAAATGTGAGATGGTACATGACCGTATCCACTCTGTCTATAATGTATCTTGACCAGATTGGTTCCTAATAGGAGTACATCGTGAATTTGATAATTGTGGCTAAATTTTTCCTCTATCAAATTTACTGCAGTTTTCTCATGTTGAGGTAACGGGTTCATTTGAACATTTGGATTTGTATCCTTGAAGGATAATACCCCGTTCCTGACAAGCTTTTGTACATCAGACTTGAAGCTGAGACAGTTTTCTATGTTGTGCCCTGGTCCTCCTTGATGGTAAGGGCAAGTTTGATCTGCTTTGAACCAAAAAGGTAGATTTTCTGGTATTGTAAGAGGAGACCTGGTTTGGACGTGCCCCTTGACCAGTAGTAGTGGAAACAGTTCTGCGTACAACATCGGTATAGGGTCAAACCCTGGTGGTCGCTTGCACGGTTGTTATTGTTGCACTGTGGACGAGCCTGCTGAAGAAGCTGTTGATAATGTTGTTGATTTAGTTGGCTTTGAGAAACCTGAGGTTGATACGTTGGAACAGACGCAGGGTTGATAGCAGGAGTTACTACTGCTACTGGTTGATACCATCGCCTTTACTTTTTGAGAGAGATATTACCAATATCTTGCTCTTTTTCTTAGGGAAAGCACTACCGTATCTTTTGGTACTGCTTGATGGTCCTGTATCTTTGACTAGACGTCCTTCTCGGATTGTTTCCTCAAGGCGTACTCCCATGTTCACCATTTTGGTGAAGTCGCTGGGCGCACTGGCGACCATTTGATCGTAATAGAATGAGCTCAAGGTTTTCAAAAAGATCTTTGTCATCCCCTTTTCCTCAAGAAGGGGACAAATCTTGGCGACAATTTCACACCATCTCCGAGTATATTCCTTAAAAGTTTCCTTGTCCTTCTGCTACATGGCTCTGAGTTGATCTCTGTCTGACGCCATGTCCAGGTTATACTTATACTTCTAAACGAAGGCAGCGCCAAGATCTATGAAAGTGATGATCTTGGTGTGGTTTAAACCCATGTACCATTTGAGTGCGGCACCGGTTAAACTATCTTGAAAGTAATGGATCTGTAGCTGTTGATTTTCAGTCTGAGTTGACTTCTTTCGAGCGTACATCACCAAATGACTTTGAGGGCAAGAGTTGCCCTTGTATTTTTCAAAGTCAGGCACCTTGAATTTGTGCGGGATTTTCATATTAGGGACCAAACAAAGGTCTACGGCGTTCTTTCCGAATAAATCCTTACCGCGAATGGTATGCAGTTCCTTCTACATCTCCATGAATTATTCTTGGAACCCATTCATTCTGTCGTACATACTTTCGTTTCGACCAGAAGGTATATGTGGAATCTGTCCTTCCGAGACAGTGTGTACCACCGGTTGTGGTATAGTCATTACGGCGGTGACTCTTGGTGCTTCCATATCCCGAAGTTTGTAACCTTCAGGAGTTGCTGTCATCACTCTTGCGTCTTCGCTTTCCCGAAGTTTGTAACCTTCAGGCCCAGCGGTTCCTGCTGCAGTTTCCGGGTCTTCAGTGACCGGCGGGATGTATCCTTCAGTGACAAAGTTGATAGGCATGCCCTAGGGACGATCTTTAGGCATGTTGTACCGAGGATCATACATCTCCACTATGGGCGTAGATTTGATCTCTGAGATTACAGTCCTTTGTTGTTGCCTCTGAGCTGTTGCCAGGGATTGCATGTTACTGTGGAGTTTTTTCAGATCTTCCTCCAGATCGTCGATTTCTTCTCTCAGCTCTCTGTTTTCTTCCTCGAGATCATCCATTTTCTTTTGTCAATTAGCCCGAGTATTGTACGAATGAGACAGTTTGACTCTAGAATCGTGACACCTACGTGAGATTCGAAGGTAAGAAGAATACGTTATGTGAGAATGATGAATGATATGCAATGATATATATTATTTTTTTTTTGCTTTAATCAAAAAGAAACTTCAACAAATAGATTGCAAATATCATATAGTGGGGAAACCCCATTTTATTGAATTTGAAAGATTGCAGAAAGGGAAATATAGTATTTTACAAAGTGCTGTAAAAGGAAATGTCTAAGCTTATGGATCCTGAGTTTTCTCTGAGGAGGGCTCAGGTGCTAGTTCTGATATTTTCCTTTTCTTTAACCGGAGCTCTTTAGCCGTTGTCGGGTTGTCAGTCCTTTGCCAAGTGAAAGGAGTGGGTAAGTTCCTTTGATCTTCTATAGCATGCTATTCTAGAATCTCGATCAGAGCATCCTTTTCTTTTAACAGTTCCTGAATTTTGGTACACTCCACATTGAGGATGCGATATTTGTTTTTCCAAGATTTCTTTTCCCATTGAACTTTGTTGAGAGAGAATTGGAGTTTTTCTGTATCAGACATAAAATAAAGGACAAATTCCTTTAACGGAAGAACTTCTTGACGAGGGTAAGGCATCCTCATCTTGAGGGCTCTAGTTTATACCCAGTGGAGATAAGGTTCCACAGAGACACAGTCTGGTTTTCCTAGAGACTCTCTTCCTTTCCTGTGAACATGTTTCCAGGCATGCACTATTTCTGTCTTTAGTGCCCTATCATTTTCTCTTTCCTTGAAGAAAAGACCTTCCAGATGAACATTACACGAGATATGTCTCATCAGGTATCCGAGTTGACGACGAACTAAAACTGGATGATAGTTGATTCCTCATTTAGTTCCTATGAGGGTTACATTAGGGAAGTTTGCGCAACGGTCGATGATTCTTACTCCGTCATAGATCCGATTGTACTAGTCTATGTCAGAGTTGGTAAGAGACATGATTCTCTGTGACCAACGCAGAGTACTCTTATGATCCCAAAAAGCAGTAGACTTGGGTAAATGGGAAGTGAACCATTTGTAAAGCAAGGGTACACAACATGTGATCATTCCTCCGCTGTACAAATTCCTTAATTATACAGAATGATAAGCATCTACGAGCAGGGTTGGGAAAAAGGAACAACCTGTATGTGAGTAGGACAAAGATATCTTCGAAAGCAGTTATGTTTCCTATACTGGCAAAGTACAAGGCTTTCTTTACCAAAAACTTGGCCGGTAAACCTTGGATTCCTTCCTTAGTGGTCATGTGAGTCTTGACTTATGACTCGTCCAAATAGATTGCTCATGCAATGATTTGATCCTTTGGGATTTCTTCCAGTCCAGAAAATGGAGCTCGATCAGTGATAGGTAAATTAGTCATATGAGAGTACTCCTCCAGTGTTGGTGCTAGTTGATAATCCGGGAACGTGAAACAGTGATAAACCGGATCATAAAACTGAATTACCGTAGACAGGATTCCTTCAACCACATGGACTCTTAACAGAGACAGTAATCCTCCGTACTTAACTCTGAAAGCATCAGGGTTGGTGATCATCCTTGCCAGCCCTTTTAAATCCTCTAGTTTCGGAGTCTTGAAAGTGTACTTGCGCATCTTCCTTCTACCGAAATCCATAACACAATCTTTTTCTGATATTTGCAATCATTATTTTAGTTTATTTTGAAAAAGAGAGAAGAGAAAAGAAATTTTTTCTTTGTTTAAGAGTTTTTTAAATGAATGCAGCACACAAAAACATTGAAAAAACATGGGTTCAAGGGTTCAACGTCACGAGCATGGAGTCATGGCTCTACCCATTCCCAAAGGTTGTATTCTGGTGAATTTTTGTACCTGTAGAATGGGTTAAAAGTTCCCAAAATCATTGACCCCCTAGGGATAACAACAATAAGTTGGTTTACCCGAGCGAGTTGTAGCATCCTAAGGTAATCTTAATTAAGTGTAGTATTGCGTGTTAACTATTTCTTATATCAACCGAACTACCAAATGGCCCCACGGTTAATGTATACTAAATCCTCAGTTTCATGGATACCACAATCGGATAATATGCTTTCACAATCGAAGTCATTAGACATTGAATCCGCAAAGGGTATCTCCACTGATTTGATGGTCTACCGGGATAGCTTATTCGGGATTCACTCCCTGTAAGACTGCCCGTCTATGCCATCACCTATCTTAGGTATCACTCAAACTTTCCACATGCGACATCACTCGCATTCCCATTGACAGAAAAAAAACATGGATATCAAGTAGGAAAAGCGATATATATACATTCATTCCTAAAACTAACATCCTAGACCTCTTAAGAATTCTAATCTTAGTCCTAGATAGATCAAAGACGTCCCCAGCAGAGTCGCCATTTTACTGTAGCGTGTGATTTTTGCCGGTGACGCGACCACCTTATCGTAAAATGGGTTCCTCCTCACCGCAATGGTAGGAGTGGGGTGCTACTTACTGATTTCTTATTTATCCCGTGAAGCTGGAAGGGAAAGGGAAGCTATCTAAAACTAACCTTGCACGCGAATGTTTAACTGAACAAACGCTAAGAGAGATTCAGGGAGTTCGGGGTCAGGTTATACAATGGGGAGTTATCAATTACCAATCCTATATGTGGTTATCCACAGGTTGCTAGTTTTAGGTTCTACTTTGTACTTGATGGTGTTTATCTGTTGATGGGTTGGGAAAGTTTCTTTTTTTTTTTGGAGTGTTTGAGAGAGAGTTTTTGATGATTTTGGTACGGTACTGGACCTAAAGTTTTGATTGGTATGAAGGTACTGGACCTAGAGTTTTTTATTGGTATGCTCTCTAAGATTTCGCAATCTTATGCCTACGTATTCCCGTTTAAAGAAATAGAGAAATCAGAGCAATTGTAGTTCCTCCTATTCTATGGGAGGAAAAAGATGATGTTTTGGTGTCTTGTTCAAAGCCCAAGATTGAAGCTAAAAGGTTTGACTGAGAGAGAACTTGTCATCTCTAAAGGGGAGACATCTCGTTTGTTTATCACAATTGTTGGGTGACTATTTATAAAGGAGGATTACTTTAATTGGGATATGAGAATCCAGTAATGCCATAATTTCCTTTATAGGGAATTTGTCCTGAAGGGGAAAACTTTAACTCAGTGTTGAGCAATGCCATTTATCCTTAGGAATCTTTCATGTTAAGAGAGGGACAGTAGCATGGATGTAAATAATCCAGAGGCTTGCCACTTACAGCAATTAAATGAAAGGGAGGATTTTCTAGGATTAGAGATGAACGACAGCTTGGATTTTTGAATCAACAATTGTGTCACTTATAGCAGTTATCTGAGATTAGGGTTTGTTTTGAATATCTGTGTTGATGTGTGATATACAGAGAAATGTCTTCCTACAGAGAATCTTTGATTTCCTCTGAAGGGATGTTAATTTTTGTGTCCCTTGATCAAACCCCAAGGTTGAAGCTAAAAGGTTGATTTGACTTCACTGGGGAAGTCCTTATACCAAGCCTAGGAAGAGGCTGGGAAAAGATGGACTCAACAAGAGAGTGTTTATATATGTCTTGTACAAAGCCCAAGATTGAGGTTAAAAAAAGAGACTGACTCTTTTGGGAGATATCATTATACAAAGCCTAAGAGGAGGCTAAAAGTTAGACTTTTTCGGGGAAAATATTTTGTCTGTCGTGTATAAAGCCCAAGATTGAGGCTAAAAGGGATTTTGACTCCGCTGGGGAGGGTTTGTATGTGTCTTGTATAAAGCCCAAGATTGAGGCTGAAAAGAAGACTGACTTTGTGGGAAATAAATCTTTATCTGTCTTGTACAAAGCCCAAGATTGAGGCTAAAAACAGGATATTTTAGCTGTCTTGTACAAAGCCCAAGATTGAGGCTGAAATGAGTTTGACTCTGCTGGAGAGTATTATCTGTCTTATACAAAGCCCAAGATTGAGGATGGAAAGAGGATTGACTCTGCTTAGGGAAATTTATATGGTGTCTTGTACAAAGCCCAAGATTGAGGCTGAAAAGGGTTGACTCAACAAGAGAGTATTTTTGTTTTGTACCATTGACTCAACAAGAGAGTGTGGAAAGGTGATTGACTCAACAAGAGAGTCTGAAGAGGTTAGCTCAGCTGGGGAAAATCATTGTACAAAGCCCAAGAGGAGGCTGACTATGCTGAGGAAAGGAAGGATCATTATACAAAGCCTAAGAGGAGGCTAACTTCTGCTGAGGATTATTGAGATCCAGGGGCAGGTCCAAATGGGGAATCAACTCTTGCTGAGGGTTTATAGAAGAGTTGAGATATCAGATGCCCTGAGGTTCTGATTTGGGATAGTGTTATACTGATGGCAAGTTGACCCTGGTTGGGGATTTTTAGGATAAAGACTGGGTTTTAGAACCCATGGGTTTTAACTCTGCTGGAGATTGATTAAAATGACCCGGGTTTCTCCTATGTTTATAGGGAACTTGAGAATGTCTTTGAAATCCAAGAGGGGATTAGACTGTTCTAGTCTACTGGTATGGAAGAGTTTATCTTTGTATTAATCCCAAGAGGAGGCTGATGCTTTAAGGGATGAGTGTCAACCCTAAAATGGTTTGATGTTTTGACACTAGAAAGACTGCTCTAGCAAAGGATGAATAAGTTTTGTCCTATACCTTTAAGAGGTCTTCAAGGTCCTTGTATTAAGCCCAAGAGAAGGCATGAGAACTTCTAAGAAGCCGAGGGTCCTTGTACAAAGCCCAAGAGGAGGCGGGGGTGCTTTTAGGAAGTATGTGGGTCCCAAACCTAAGAAGAGTTCAAGAAAAGTTTCACCGGGACTAATCTTTTCTTTAGTGAACAGTTCTAGGGTTTGATGAAATTCAAGAGAGGTTTCACCGAGAATTAATCCTCTCTGGGGAAATGAACTTCTTTAACAATTTCTAATAGTGACAGTCTGAGAAAAGTTTCACCGGGAATAATGACTTTTTCTTTGTTCCATACTATTTAAGCCCAAGAGAATGCAATAATGTATCTGGAAATCCTATGGGGATCTAGTTTTGACTGTATTTAAGAGTGACCAACTGGCTTTACCTAGTTCAAGACCTAGTTGTCGCGGAAAACTCTAAGCAGATATACAAGTATATATATAATTGATATATGACAAGTATTTAAAAGGATATGAAAGAAGGACTTATAGGTGAGCAAGCTTCCAGCAATACAGTTATATATATGAAAGCAAGTAAATGAGAGCTGATAAAAACTTACAGGCAAGCAAGCTTCCATTGTAACAGCTGTATGGTTAGTTATTCAAGAAATTAAAGAAAGTTTTGATAACAACTATGAATTTGAGCCTAAATCAAAAGGGAAGTTGTTTTTGAAAAGGTTGGGGCTTATACTCAAGGAGAGGCCCAGATGAAAAATAGTAATCGTACCGTTGATCTGAAGATTGTATCGGGACTTATACAATGACTGAGGCCCAAAAAGGTTTATTTACAAAGAGACGGGTCTTACATTCTATCAAGAGGTCCAAAAGTGTTATTTACAAAGAGGTTGGGTCTTATACTCTATTAGATGCCCAATAAAAGTTTATTTTTGTACAAGAGATGGGTCTTACAATTCAAGGAGAGGCCCAGAAATAACAGTGATCGCACCGTTGTTTTGAAAATAGTATCGGGGCTTATACAATGACTGAGGCCCAAGTTATTTATGTACAAGAGAGGATTGGGTCTTACACTCTATTAGAGGCCCAAAAGTGTTTAAAAAGAAAAGAAATGAGGCTTACAACTCAGGGAGAGGCCCAGATGATTTTGTTTTGAAAAGCGACGATCGCGCCGAGAGTTTGAAAACACAGTGGGACTTATACAATGGCTGAGGCCAAAAAGGTTTATATTTACAAGGGATGGGTCTTACACTCTATTAGAGGCCCAAAAGTGTTTGAAAATTTAAAATCGAGAGGAAACCCTAACTTTAAATTAAAATGTCATTTTTCAAAGAAAATTTAAATAATAAATGATAAAATATCAAATATATTCAAAAACAAGTTGTACACTTTGAAACATATTTCGAAAAATCATGTTTAATCATATGAAAGCTTGAAATTCAATTGGTTTTGAAAGATCAAAGTGGGAATTTCATTTTAAAAAATTGTTAAAAACAATAAAATGAAATTAATTACAAAAATTCTAACTATATTAAATAAATAATATAAATTGGGTTTTTTTGTAAAATAAAATATTTAAACATTTTAGTGAATTTTGAGAAAAAGAATCAATTCAAAAACATAAATATTCAGAGAGAAATTAATTTTTGAATCAATAAAACAAAAATAACTAAAATTAAAAAAATTTGAATTATGGCGCCAAGAACACTTGGTTCTTGCCCGCACCCTCTGTTTTTGCAGATTTACATTTTCTCACTTTTCTCCATGATTTCTCAATGGTTTTGCATGATTCAAGTACCAATCTTGTTCGTTTTTTAATAATGATCACAACCATATAGTTTAATTGCATTTATATTAAGCATGGAGAAAGAAATCAACAGAAAACCTCAAGAACCCTAATTTCAGCATGAACACAATGAAATTCCATACACGATTGATTCATGGCAATTGATTGGGGTTTATTACTCTACAAACATGCATAAACAAGATGGTAACTCAAAAATTTATTTATAATGCATGGAATATAGAGTTTGAAGGGTTCATGCTTACCTCTTGCAGCTGGTGATTGAGTTTGGTGATGGAGGTGTTACAGGTAGGTTCCAATGATCTGGACAGCTTCCTTAGGTGCCATGGAGTGTGTTTGAATGCTTAGAGTGGATTAAAATGAGCTGGAACTTGATATGGCACCTCAACTGCAACTCTGTCAAGAACTTGAGTAATTGGCTGGTGATTTTGAGAATCTGATGTTCCAGATGTGATTTTGTGTTATGGATCACTCATATATGATGTTTATGAGGTGTGTGTGTGATTGGTTTGGTTGGAATCACTCTCAATCTCAAAACCCGATAGTGACTTGAGTTAGAAGGAAAAATTGGAGTGAAAGGGGGATTTTTAGGAAAGCATCAATTTAGGTGCTTTGGTGTACTCAAACTGAGCACAAATGAGCTCTATTTATAGTGGAGCAAGTTTGTTTTGCAAGCAATAGTGTGTGGCAACTGCAGCAGGTATGTGGCCTATGTGGATCAAATGGAATCTCAAGTCTCCTCTAGCCATTGACTTGAGGTTAGAGCACAGGCCTATGGTCTTTTGGTTTAGAGATAAGGCTTGACTCATTCAGTTAAGCTTGCCTCAGTTCATGCCACCTTGATGCATCCATTGAATGCATTAAAACAAAATTGGAGTCTTGGCACTTTTTAGCTCTTTTAGGTTTGGCATGGCTATATGTAGATTCTTGGACTTGGGAGGCTTGGGAGTCAGATCATTCTCCTTTTGTTTTATCCTCATAAGTGTCCAAATGAATGAAAAGGCTTGGAGTTGTCCAAATTTTCCAAATCGAGCAAATGCACAAAATCTGCCTTGCCTAAGACAGTTGGAAATGGTGATTTTGAAGGATTCATATCTCCCTGCTCAGGTTGAGTTATGGGAGGCTATTGTGCTTTTTAGAAAGCCCTCATATGATATAAAACATGTGTGATCATAGTTTATTTTGAAACTATTTGGATCCCATTGAAAAATCCTCATGAACATTGATGTTCAAGGCTGGTAACTTAGGCAGATTTTCACTAAGTGTTGGAAAAAGTGTCATTTTCATATTTTTGGCATTTTGATCACTCCATAACTCAAAATCCATAAAGAATTGGAGGCTGAGGTAGTTGACTCTTTTGTAGAGTGTAGCAATACCTACAAATCCAGCTTTGGATCACCCAAAATGGTTGCTTGGATCTCAAGTTATGGTCCTTGGAAGTTGGTACCAAAACCACTTTTATTCCATAACTTAGAAAAATTTTGGTTTCTCAAGGTTGCTCCTTTTGCAAGAAACCTCACTTTTCTTGATTTTTCTTGATGGATGATGATCAATATCATACATTAACATTATTTTTGACTTAGGGGAACCATATTTGTGAAAAATTCCAAAAAGTCAAACTTCATTTTGTGCACGGTTGACTTTTTATCGGATGAAATCCAAACTGTGCGATCCTTTGTGAAATCAAGTCCTTGCCCTAAATTAAACCTAATGGGGGGATTCCATGGGTGTTATAGGGTATATTGAATCATTTCCAAAAGTTTGGGAGCATGTCTTGGTCAAAAGTCAAAGATACAATTGACTTTTTCCTCGAAATCCTAATTATGGTCCTGATGAATTTGAAACTTGTGAATCAAGCTTCTTGGGTCAATCCATTGTTGCAAATGGATCAATTTGGTGTATTTGAGGCCCTCAAATCATGTCTTGAGGTTTTGGCTCATGTATTGCATCAAAAGTCAACTTAGGGGTGAATTTGGTCAAGAAACCCTAATTCCTGATTTTTGGTGAATGCATCCCCTGAGGTTAAATTAACTTGATGATTGGGTTTATGAGATCCCTTAGAGTATCTATGGTTGTGCTTTGAAGCATTGGCTCATGTCCAGAGGAAAAATTCCCATCGGGAGGCCTCAGTCGACCAAAACCCTAATTTGGTGACACTGGCGATCTTGGGGCTTGATCCACATGGAATGTTGCAACCTTGTGCTTGATTCTTGATGTGGGAGTCCTCTTGATCTCTTATGCATGTTTAAGAGGTTAGAAAAGTTGAAGATCATGTCATTTCTTGATTGATCCTTTGTCTAAGTGCTCTGAGAGGGCTTAAAATCCTAATTCTTGATTGTGGTGAATGCTCAACCATCTTTGAGGAGATTGATGAGGTATGGAAGTATATCCATATTGTGGTAATGATCCTCACAATGATGGGAAATCTTGGTGGTCAAAATTTGGGGTATGATAGACTTATATAATGACTGAGGCCCAACAATGGTTTTATGTACAAAGGGGTGGGTCTTACAACTCAAGGAGGGGCCCAAAGGTTTGAAAAACAAAAGAAATGGGACTTATAACACAAGGGTAGGCCCAAAAGTTTTCATTAAAAGGCGACGACAGCGTCGAGATTTTAAAATCGCAGTGGGACTTATACAATGACTGAGGCCCAAAAAGGTTTTGGTTAAAAAGGGATTGGGTCTTACACTCTAATAGAGGCCCATAGATGTTTGAAAAGATTTGTTAGGGTGATAATGATCAAAACCCTAATTTTTTGTTTTAAAATGTATTTTAATTGAATAAAAATTCAGTTAAAATAATCAAACATGTGAAAAAAGGTTGCGATCTTGGATTTATATTTGGAAAATCATGTTTCATTCATGGGATGATTTAAAAATCATTTGAATTTTTGCAAAACCAAGAGAAAGAAATATTTTTAATGTTTAAAAACAAATAAAAATATAATTCTTTACAAAAATATCAAATATATGAAATAAATAATATTTTTGTGAAATTTTCATGAAATAAAATATTTTAATATTTTTGTAAATTTTCAAAAAAAGAATCACTCAAAAATAACTAAAATTGAGAGAGAAATTAATTTTTGAATTAATTAACAAAAACATGAAAATAATGAGAAATAACAAAAAATAAGAGACGTAGCAAAAAAGGTCTGGGTGGGGTTTGAACCCACGACCTCATACACAAACACACATGCGCGCTACCACTGGGGTGGTGATACATCCGTGTATCAAAACCACCCCATTAATACATAAGGGTGCCAAGTTTTCAGGCCTGGCCAAGGCAAGGCAAGACAAGTTTTGGCAATTTACGTGAAGCCTCTAACTTTCTCATTTCTCCATGGATTTAGACAAAATTTAGGTGCATTAATAAGTGCAAAATGTACCTATTTTTGTATATATGTTTTGTTGCACTTATCAATGCTTTGTGGTAAATATCGTGCAAATAAAACTCGATTAGTTTATAAATATGTTTACGATACGTTTTAGTGTACATATTGCGTATAGTGTAAATATCATTGAGTTTAATTGATTTTTTCTCAATTTTTGCAGGTATCTAATTAAGGATGTCTTGCCATTGTTGTATAGAGCATTGAATAAGCTTTCCAGCGCTTCGAACCGGGCGAAAAATGGAGTTACGGTTCAAAAGTTACGAATAAAACACTGCAGAATTTTTGCTGTTCTAGTGTGCTGCGCCCCTGCAGGGCAGGGCGGTGCAGCGCCGGGCGGTATTTCCAGCGTCGGGCGCTCCAGAACACTACTGGAACTCGCAAAATAAGTCGCCTTTCGCCGCCGGGCGCCCCAAACCACCGTCGGGCGATGCTGTGCGGGCTGAAACACCATTTAAGGCCAAAAACACTATTTTTTGAGGATGGTTTTGGGGTTTTGTGATCCCAACTCCATCAAACTTCATTTTTCATAGGATTAGCTTGAAAACAACATGGAAGCTTGCATATGGATGAACCGGGGTGGATTTCTCATCGATCGGCTCTGACAATCCGTGAACTGTTTGGTTCATTTCTCTTCTTCTTTGTGTTTTTCTTCTATGTTAGGTTGTTGTATATGTATCTACTATGAACTCATGTATATTTGTCTCCCATGGCATTGTATAAAACTTGCTTTACAAATCTTTATTGATGATTGTCTCTGATTTTTGCTTTATGCGCGGGGTTTCAGTTGCGTTAGAGATAATCCTCGCAAACTTCGATTAGGGATGATTATCTGTTAGTTTATGGACTCTAGAGATAGATTTAAGAGCTAACAATCTTCAATAGGCATCAAAGCTTAATGCCTTTCGTGTTTCGAGGCTTCGTTCGCGAGAGTGACGAAGAGAGTGACATGGTTGTTATCTCAACTTTGCGTTAGACCTAACCTTTGTTGTGAGCGATGCTGGGTGATATTGAGGAGTATTGTAGGTGGAGTATAACTGGTCGGTAAGTTTAAGTTTGTGAGGAGTTGGTTATGTGCATGCTGGAAAAGTTTGCCTTGCTGAAGAATGAATTTGTTTTATGTTTTAATATTTACTTTTCTGTTTTCATGTTTTAAACCATTTTAATCCAAACTCATAAACGCGAGAGATTGTTGAACGACATTCTTTCCCTCGAACCGATCTCTGTGGACACGACATAATTCCCGGAGGGAAATCTTTCCGAAAATAAATATTTTTGCTGCTTGCCCTATTCTGCATCCAACAAAATGGCGCCGTTGCCGGGGATTGGTTTTGATATTGAATCGCATTGCGATAGTTTCTTTATTTTTGAGTTTTGTATATATCGTATATATTGTCTGTTTCCATTATGTTTGTTCAAGTGTTGTATACATTTTGTTCCCGTAACGTTTGGTTAAGTGTTTGGTTAGGACGCTTGCTTTTGGTTGCGCGGTGAGACATCACCATGGCATGAATGAAGGAAGTTTCTAATTAAGCACCGTAAAGGTGTCGAGCTTACGACGTAAAACAAGCATGTTTTATAGTTTTTCTTTTCGAATGTTTTTGGTTGTTGTTTGCTCACAGATTTTGATTGACTCATTTGAGGATGCTTTTGTGATTTTCCAAGTTAGTTCGTTTCAACTTGCAGATGTTTGGTAATGATTTTGTTAAGTTTTGTACACGTCCGAGGTATGTGTTTATCGCTTTCTTGACTTTAGCATATTCATGATACTTAGGCATTTTACAAACTTCCATGCCATCCATTCTTTTGTATACTTGTTCTATTGTGAATCACTTTAGTTCCCAACCTTTTTGTGAGGTGGCTTTCCATTGTTCATATATGCGCGGAGAATCAACATTCTTGTTCTAACTGGATTTTATTATGTTGAATCTTTTGTTTGTGTTGATTATATGAATGCATGAAAAGGATCAAGGCAATTGTTTCATTTTGAGCACACCCACCTTAGCCAAATAGTCAATTCACCTTGTGAGTGTGTGAGAATTCGTAACCCCTTTGAGCTTTTTGATCCATGTTTCTATTTGAACTTAATGCTTGTCTATGAGTATTTAGTTCACTTGTTTTTGAATGGATTTTGTTTTTTTTTGGACCTCAATTTTGTGTTGTTGTATCGATTTTTTCCTTGCCTTAGAAAGTAGGGAGTATTCACATAATGGTGTGGTTGAATTCAAGTTGGGGAGAGGATGATTGTATACTCATTGGTTGGATTCTATGAGGATTGAAAAAGAAAAGAAAAAAGAGAAAAATATGACAAAGAAAAGAAAAGAAAAAAGTGAAAAAGAAAGAAAAAAGAAAAATCCTTGAAAAAGGAAACAAAAAGAGTTTAAATAATTGTGCTAAATAAGTATTGTGTGTTGTGTAGCACTTGGGATTCTGGAAGAAGTTGGTTGAAATTTTGTGTTTGAACTTTTGTGAGTTTTTCACTCCCTTAGGTTTAGGCAAGTTTTTGTTTCAATTACCTTTAGAAATTGCCCCTTGTTTGTTTACCCGACCACGTTACAACCTTGAAAGTCCTTGTGATTCTTGCCTTTGTATGTTCAATATGAATTTGTGGATGTATGCATAATTTAGTCTTTTGTTTGCATAAGTGTTGTGTGAGTGTAAAGTACCTTATTGTGTGTTTTTCATCTACCGATGATTATTTTTGCTAGGTGTGATTCACTTTGGAACTTGTGTTGTTTTAGAACTTTTGGCATGATTTTTGTATTTTTCATTTGTTTCGTGACTATGTTATCGTTGTAGTTTAGTGGTAAGTATTTACTTTTTGTGTGTACCGTTTTCATTTGAACCATTCATTCGTTTCCGTTTTTCAAAACCTGTTGATTCGTCTTTCTTTGGATATCGCTTTTGTGTTTTTAAGTTCGTTTAATTCTTGTTTGTGGACAAACAAGTATGTAAGTTGAGGAGAGTTGATAAGTGCAAAATGTACCTATTTTTGTATATATGTTTTGTTGCACCTATCAATGCTTTGTAAATATCGTACGAATAAAACCCGATTTGTTTATAAATACGTTTACGATACGTTAGTGTATATATTGTGTATAGTGTAAATATTATTGAGTTTAATTGATTTTTTCTCAATTTTTGCAGGTATCCAATCAAGGATGTCTTGCCATTGTTGTATAGAGCATTGAATAAGCTTTCCAGCGCTTCGAACCGGGCGAAAAATGGAGTTACGGTTCAAAAGTTACGAATAAAACACTGCAGAATTTTTGTTGTTCTGGTGTGCTGCGCTCCTGCAGGGTCGGGCGGTGTAGCACCGGGCGGTATTTCCAGAGCCGGGCACTCCAGAACACTACTGGAACTTGCAAAATAAGCCGCCTTTTGCCGTCGGGCGATGCTGTGCGGGCTGAAACACCATTTAAGGCCAAAAACACTATTTTTTGAGGATGGTTTTGGGGTTTTGTGATCCCAACTCCATCAAACTTCATTTTTCATAGGATTAGCTTGAAAATAACATGGAAGCTTGCATACGGATGAACCGGGGTGGATTTCTCATCGATCGGCTCTGACAATCCGTGAAGTGTTTGGTTCATTTCTCTCCTTCTTTGTGTATTTCTTCTATGTTGGGTTGTTGTATATGTATCTACTATGAACTCATGTATATTTGTCGCCCATGGCATTGTATAAAACTTGCTTTACAAATCTTTATTGATGATTGCCTCTGATTTTTGCTTTATGCGCTGGGTTTGAGTTGCGTTAGAGATAATCCTCGCAAACTTCGATTATGGATGATTATCTGTTAGTTTCTGGACTCTAGAGATAGATTTAAGAGCTAACAATCTTCAATAGGCGTCGAAGCTTAATGCCTTCTGTGTTTCGAGGCTTCGCTCGCGAGAGTGATGAAGAGAGTGACACGGTTGTTATCTCAACTTTGCGTTAGACATAACCTTTGTTGTGAGCGATGTTGGGTGATATTGAGGAGTATTGTAGGTGGAGTATAACTGGTCGGTATGTTTAAGTTTGTGAGGACTCGGTTATGTGCATGCCAGAAAAGTTTGTCTTGCTGAAGAATGAATTTTCTTTATGTTTTAATATTTAATTTTCTGTTTTCATGTTTTAAACCATTTTAATCCAAACTCATAAACGCGAGAGATTGTCGAACGACATTCTTTCCCTCGAACCTATCTCTGTGGACACGACATAAATCCCGGAGGGAATTCTTTCCGAAAATAAATATTTTTGCTGCTTGCCCTATTCTGCATCCAACATGCATCTGGCCTAGAATTTCACAAGGAATCCAATGGTGCTTTTAGAATTTTCAGAAAGTGTCCCTATTTTAAAACCCGATAGTGGTTTCAAAATAGGCCAAATTTTGCATGCTCTATGCTATCTCATGGTACAGGCAAGGATTGTATGACAAATTGGTTCAAACACAACATATATAACATGTATGAGATGTTTATGATGAGTGGACCTCAAAGGAATGCATAATTCAAAGAGTTCAAGTTGTGATGCACTTACCTCTTGGAGCTTCTTGTGCTAACTGTCAAGTTCCTTGTGCCAGAAGTGAATAAATGCTTTGAACACTCTCAATTGATCCCTTAGAAGCTTTTAGGATGATTAGAACCAGCTGGAATCTTCAGGAACAAGTTTTGACTCTTTCTTGCAAAAGGGGCAAAAGTGACCAATATGGCAACTCTCTCAAATGGTGTTCCAGATGAGGGGAACCATTTGGGACAGTTTGAGGATGATATTTGGAGTATGTTTAAGGCCTTGTTTGGTTTTGGAGGTGACTGAATCAAGGCATGGCTTGGAAAATGCACAAAAGTCAAATTTTGAGGTTTTGGAGGTTGACTTTCTGATTTTGGTGTTTCATATCACAAGTGAGTGTTTGAACAGCTTAGATATGACATATTGGATGTTTTTGGATCATGAGTTGTGGTGGAATTGCTCTCTAACTCAAAAACTCATAGATGACTTGCAAAAGAAGGCATTTTGGATTAAAGAGGGAGATTTTGAGGAAAACATCAGTTGTAGTTCTTTGGTGTACTCAAACTGATCACAATTGAGCTCTATTTATAGTGTGTCAAGTTTGTTTTGGCATCAATAGTGAATGGCAGCTGCAGCAGGCCATTGGCCAATGTTGAACAAAAGGAATCTCAAGTCTCCTCTAGCCATTGACTTGATGTTAGGGTACAGACCTATGGTCCTTTGATTCAGAGCTTATTCTTGACTCATTTAGTTAAGAATGTGTCAGTCCATGCCACCTTGGTGTATCCATTGAATGCTTGGAAACAAAATTGGAGTCTTGGCACCTTTTTAGCCTTTTTAGGTTTGTTATGGCTAAGTGTAGATTCTTGGACTTTGGAGGCTTGGGGATCAGATCATTCTCCTTTTGTTTTATCCTCAGATGTGTCTAAATGGATGACAAGGCTTGGAGTTGTCCAAATATGCAAAATAGAACAAATGCACAAAATCTGCCTTGCTTAGGACAGTTGGAAATGGTGATTTTGAGGGATTCATATCTCCCTGCTCAGGTTGAGTTATGGGAGGCTCTTGTGCTTTTTAGAAAGCCCTCATATGATAAAAAACATGTGTGATCATAGTTTGTTTTGAAACTATTTGGATCCAACTGAAAAAGCCTCATGAACATTGATGTTCAAGGCTGGTAACTTAGGCAGATTTTCACTAAGTGTTGGAAAAAGTGTCATTTTCATGTTTTTGTGATTTTGATCAATCCATAACTCAAAATCCATAAAGAATTGGAGTCTGAGGTAGTTGAAGCTTTTGTAAAGTGAAACAAGACCTACAAATCTAGCTTTGGATCACCCAAAATGGTTGCTTGGATCTCAAGTTATGGTCTCGGAAGTTGGTACCAAAACCACTTTTGTTCCATAACTTAGAAAAATTTTGGTTTCTCAAGGTTGCCCCTTTTGCAAGAAACCTCACTTTTCTAGGCTTTTCTTGATGGATGTTGATCAATATCATACATTAACATTGTTTTTGACTTAGGGGAACCATATTTGTGAAAAATTCCAAAAAGTCAAACTTGATTTTGGGCACAGTTGACTTTTTATTGGATGAAATCCAAACTGTGCGATCCTTTCTAAAATTAAGTCCTTGACTTAAATCAAACCTAATGTATGGATTCCATAGGTGTTATAGGGTGTATTGAATCATGTCCCAAGATTTGGGAGCATGTCCTGGTCAAAAGTCAAAGGTACAATTGACTTTTTCTTCAAAACCCTAATTGTGATCATGAGGAAACTGAAACTTGTGAACCAAGCTTTTTGGGTCAATCTATTGTTGTAAATGGATCAATATGGTGTATTTGGGGCCCTCAAATCATGTCTTGAGGTCTTGGCTCATGCTTTGTCCCAAAAGTCAACTTAGGGGTGAATTAGGTCAAGAAACCCTAATTCCTGATTTTTTTTATGAATGCATCCCCTTAGGTTAAATTGACTTGATGATTGGGTCCATGAGGTCCCTTGGAGTATCTTGGGTTATGCTTTGAAGCATTGGCTCATGTCCAGAGGAAAATTTTCATCTGGAGGCCTCAGTCGACCAAAACCCTAATTTGGTGACACTAGCGATCTTGAGACTTGATCCACTTGGAATGTTGCAACTTTGTGCTTGATTCTTGATGTGGGAGTCCTCTTGATCCTTTATAGGTGTTTGAGAGGTTAGAAAATTTTAAGATCATGTCATTTCTTGACTGATCCTTTGTCTAAGTGCTCTAAGAGGGCTTGAAACCCTAATTCTTGATTGTGGTGAATGCTCAACCATCTTTGAGGAGATTGATGAGGCATGAAGGTACATCCATATTGTAATGATGACTTGCACAATGATGGGAAATATTGGTGGTCAAAATTTGGGGTATGACAGGTATGCATTGAGGGAACAGTCCAAGAAGGAGGATTGGTCAAAGATGCAGAGCCATCCAGCAGTACTAAAAGATACGGTAGTGCTTTCCAAAAGAAGAAAGAGAAAGATATCGGTAATATCTCTCTGGGTAAGCAAATAAGAAGGTATCAACCTCGACAGGTAGCAAAAGTAACTCTCGCTATCAACCCAGCACCGGCTCCGACATATCAACCTCAGGTTGCTCAGAGCCAACCAAATCAACAACAGTATCAGCAAAGGCAGCAACAACCTCTTCATCAGGCTCGCTCGTAGTACAATAACAACAATCGTACTACACGATCACCAGGGTTTGACCATATACCAATGTTATATACAGAGTTATTTCCACTTCTGCTAGCCAAGGGGCACATTCAAACTAGGACTCCTCTTACAGTACCAAAAAATCCACCTTTTTGGTTCAAAGCAGATCAAACTTGCCTTAACCATTAAGGGGGACCAGGACATAACATTGAGAATTTCCTCAGCTTTAAATTAGATGTACAGAAGCTCGTCAGAAATGGGGTTTTATCTTTCAAAGATACTAATCTAAATGTTCAGACGAACCCATTACCACAACATGAAAAGACTACGGTGAATTTGATAGAAGAAGAACATGGCAGCAGTTATCAAATTCACAATGTACGCTTGTTGGGAACAAATTTGGTGAAAATGCATTGCAGACATAGCGGGTACGGCCATGTGCCATCTCACAACTATCATCAGTGTGATATTTGTTCCAAGAACAATCAAGGATGTGCCATAGTATAAGTAGCTCTTCAAGAGCAAATGGATCTAGGCTGGATTCAGGATCACAGGATTCGTGAAGTAAACATGGCCCATGCACATCCAAACATTATTCAAAATCATGACATCCGTGCAATAAATGTCAATCTAGTGGCGATGCATTCAAGTCAAAGTCAATATTAGTATTTGCCATGGCACGATTACAGCGCTTGCTCGATTTTCTCGAAAGACAATCAGGGATGCTCTTTTGTACAAGAGTCCCTCCAGCGTCAAATGGATCTCGAATGGATCCAAGACTACCATGAAAGGAATGATCATCAGGTTAACATGGTTCAGATCTTTTACATTCGCTTAATGAATACCAGTCTAGTGGAATTTCATGCCAAGCATGTCAGACTTGGTTTCTTGTCCCCACATGATTATCAAGACTGTAAAGAATGCTCCGGAAGTGACCAAGGTTGTGCGCTTGTACAAAGAACCCTTCAACATCTATTAGACCACTGGTGGCTCCCGATCTACCAAGATGAAGACACGTAACAAGTTAGCATAACTAATGGAAATCCTGATAGACACTAAAGCTGTGATATCCTCTTACTATAAACAGATCTGGTAAGGATGCATTGCATACAAAGTGGGTACGGTCGGGTACCACCTCATAAGTATGAACGCTGCAGAATATGTTCAGAAAATAACCAAGGGTGCTACCTCGTGCGAGAAACTCTCCAGCATCAGTTAGACTGAAAGGGAACTCAACCATGCTTGATTTCTCAATCAATCAACATGGTACAAAGTTGCCTCCTTGTTCAAAACAAGGACCGAGGACTACTAGACAAAAGCATTGTCATAGTCTCCAATCATGGAATTACCAAGGATGTTTGCACCATAATTCCTCTGCTCAATGAATCAAAGGTCCCTCTTGACAGTAGAGAAGTTCCCAACCTGGAGCCGATTGAGATTGCCTACGATAGTCAAAAGGCCTAAAAAGCCTCTGTGGTTATCTACCTGCCAGGCTCAATACCATACAAGTCAGAAAAGGCTATTCCATATAAGTACGGTGCGACTACCATAGAAAATGGAAAAGAAATTCTCCTGCCATCCATTGTAAACATCGCTGATATCAGTCAAGTTACCCGGAGCGGTCGAATCTTCAACAGAGGAGTTAGAGAACCTGAAAAAGAAAAGGAACCTCAAGCTGAAGTTCCTAATCAACAAATCGGTCAGTCCAGTAACACAGAATCTGTAAAGATAAACGATGAAATACTAAAGCTCATACAGAAAAGCGAGTACAACATTATGGATCAATTGTTGCAAACTCCATCTCGGATCTCTGTGTTATCTCTCTTGCTTAGTTCAAAAGCTCACAAAGAAGCTCTACAGAAAGTCTTAGAACATGCCTTTGTAGAACAAGATGTGACATTAGGGCAGTTTGACAGCATTATTTCCAACATCACTTCCTGCAACAATTTGGGTTCCAGTGATGAAGAACTTCCAGAGGAAGGCAAGAACCATAACATGGCACTCAATATCACAGTCAATTGCCAGGACGATGCTTTAGCCAGCGTACTGGTAGACACAGGTTCATCCTTGAACGTCATGCCAAGGTCAACCTTGGTACGACTATCTTTTCAAGGTACTCCCATGAGAGGCAGTGAGATCATCGTCAAAGCCTCTTACAGATCCCAAAAAATAGTTATTGGCGAAGTCGATCTTCTAATAACCATTTGTCCTCACACTTTCCAAGTCATGGACATCCGAGCAGCATACAACTGTTTATTAGGAAGACCTTGGATACACGAAGCTGGGGAAGTCACTTCAACACTTTAACAGAAGCTGAAGTTTGTCAAGAACAACAAGTTGGTCACAGTGTGTCGAGAACAAGCTTTGATCGAGAGCAACCTATCATCATTCTCCTATTTAGAACCAGAGGAGGTTGTTGGAACTCAATTTCAAGCACTCTCTGTGAGCAATGAGAATCACCAAGAAAGACGAACGATGATTTCCTCATACAAAGACGCTCTCAAAGTAATGGGGAGTGGTAACATAAAAGGATGGAGGCAGATTATAATTCCTGCCGATAACAAGACAAGAAAAGGTCTCGGTTTTTCTCCAACATGTACCTAGACTACAAAGAAAGATGAAAGTTTTCGTCCTATTCATGATTTCTTCCACAGTGGAGGATTCCTCTACCCGATATCTCAAGAAGTCTATACCATCAAGGAGAACAACTCTTTCGATACAGATGAAGAGTGGAAATACTATTTCAATGATGAAGGTTATATATCTTAGGGAGAAACTTACATGCCATTCTGCTCTCCAAAGCAAAGTACCAGATATATATCGAGATCAGATGTCAGAATGATCTATAGAGATTGTGATCCCGAAGGATGTCATACTCCACCTAACTCATTAGAGGAAGACACTCTCATGAAAGACAACTTTGACTACAATTCTTATGATCCCCTGGATGATTTTCCTATCTGGAAGCCTTACATGGAAAACTCGGGGCAAAAGAGCCAGCCAGATAATGCATATCGGCTGAATGATCTTGAGAAGAATACGCCTGTTCTCCCAGAGTCATGGAATCTTTACCCAGAACATTTTGAAAATGTCTAACACCATGTTGATGAATTTGCAAAGATCTCAGGACAAGATTTATTAACTATGCATTTCCTGAGGTCAACGTCGTTGAAGAAGATGACTCATCTATCCCCTCAGAAACTTGGGATACCTGGGGGCAGGCAAGCGGCAAGTACGACTTTCTAGTCAAATACACTGCTCCCGAAAGCTCTCGCATCATATATGAGGACATCCAGCCAACTGGATGGGGAGATTCTCTTGAGAATGAAAGTATCATCGAAGATATGACAGAAGAATCCTCCTATTATGCGTGGGAAGAAGACTCCAATGATCCCACTCCGCCAGAAATTAGTGTCATTACTGAAGACAAACCAAGAAGGAAAGTACCGGACTTTGTGATCCACATAGGAGTTCGTCGCCATTGGGTTGCGTTCGATGTCCCGAATGTCGTTCATAAATCAAAGTAATTGTCGCATCTTTGTTTTAACCTTTTACCATGCTCGGGTGGAAAGGATGTTTTATAGGGCTTGCTTTTCTGTAAATGTCCCTCTTCGCTTCACCCAAAGCGACAGAGTTTTGTTTTATAGGGTTGTGTTTCAAGAATCGACAAATCATAAATAAATAATGTCATTCTGAATTCCTAAATTTATTGCTATTTTCACTTTTCATTTTTTCAGAAAATGGTAATCCTAAAAATCAAAATGAAATAAAAACAAGCATTTTCAAAAAAATACACTGCACACACTTTTGCATTCTCCATGCCTTCTCTAAAAAGGAATCATCACGTCGTGTAGATTACTTGTTTTAAACCCCATTGAAATATACGATCTAATGCCTTCTCCCAACTTTGAGTTCCCGGTATTTGAAGTTGAAGAAGAATAGGATGAAGAAATTCCTGAAGGGATCTCCCGACTACTCAAACAAGAGGAAAGGTCCATTGAGCCTTACAAAGAGCCGTTGGAAACGGTCGATTTAGGTTCAGAAGAAGAAAAGAAAGAAGTTGAGATTGGAGCACTGCTCAGTCTAACTGTCAGAGAAGGTTTGATAAAACTTCCCAAAGAATTTCCAGATGTGTTTGCTTGGTCCTACCAGGACATGCCAGTGTTGGATACCAGCATCGTTGAACATCACTTACCACTAAAAATAGATTGTCCTCCGGTTAAACAAAAACTGAGAAGGACTCATCCAGATATGGCCATCAAGATTAAGGAGGAAGTGCAGAAGCAGATCGACCCTGGTTTCCTTGCCACCTCAGAGTATCCTCAATGGCTAGCCAACATAGTGTCAATTCCAAAGAAGGACGGGAAAGTCAAAATGTGTGTAGATTACAGGGATTTAAACAAAGCAAGTCCAAAGGATGATTTTCCCCTACCACAGATTGACATGCTGGTTGAAAGCACAACAAAATTCAAAGTCTTCTCCTTCATGGATGGATTCTCGGGCTATAATCAAATCAGAATAGCGCCAGAAGATATGGAGAAAATATCATTCATCACCCCATGGGGCACCTTTTGTTACAAGGTAATGTCGTTCGGTCTGAAGAACACAGGGGCAACTTATCAAAGGGCCATGACAACTCTGTTTCATGACATGATGCACAAAGAAATTAAAGTGTACGTTGATGACATGATTGTCAAATCTAAAACAGAAGAAGAGCATGTGGAACATCTATCAAAGTTATTCCAGCATCTGAGAAAATAGAAACTCCGCTTGAATCCCAACAAATATACATTCGGTGTTCGCTCAGGAAAGCTCTTAGGATTCATCGTCAGCCAAAAAGGAATTGAGGTTGATTCCGACAAAGTTAAGGCCATTCAAGATTCATATCTCTCATGACCATGACATGCGCGCCAATATTCAAACTACTCAGAATGAATCAAACCTGTATATGGACAGAAGACTGCCAAAAAGCTTTCGACAGCATCAAAGAATATCTTCTGAATCCACCAATTCTGTCTCCTCCAGTTGAAGGAAGACCACTAACCATCTACTTAACAGTCTTGGAAGACTCCATGGGTTGTGTGCTTGGCCAACAAGACAAAACAAAAAGAAAAGAGTCTGCCATTTATTACTTAAGCAAGAAGTTCACAGACTATGAAACTTGATACACTATGCTCGAGAAAACTTGTTGCGCTCTGGCTTGGACAGTTAAGCGTCTTCACCAGTACATGATTTGTCACACTACTTGGTTAATCTCTGAAATGGACCCGATCAAGTACGTCTTTGAAAAGCCTGCCTTAACAGGAAGGATTTCCCATTGGTAAATGTTGTTATCAAAATACGACATCAAGTACCATGCTCAGAAAGCCGTCAAAGGAAGTATTTTAGATGATCATTTAGCTCATCAACCGATTAACGATCAAAAATCAGTCAAAATTGACTTCCCAGACGAAGATGTCATGTACCTATAAATGAAAGATTGCGATGAATCGCTACCAAGCAAAGGGCTAGAGCCAGGTTCCCAATGGGGACTAATATTTGACGGAGCTATCAACGCTTATGGAAATGGATTTGGGGCAATCATTGTTACACCTCAGGGCACCCATATCCCTTTCACTGCCACATTGGCATTTAAATGTGCAAACAATGAGGCCAAATACGAAGCTTGTATCATGGGTCTCGAAGAAGTTATTGACTTAAAGATAAAGAACTTTGATGTGTATGGAGACTTGGCCCTGGTTATAAATCAGATCAAAGTGGAGTGAAACACATATCAATCAAGATTGATTCCTTACAAAGACTACGCAAGAAGGTTGTTGCCCTTCTTCAACAAAATTAAGTTTCATCACATTCCTCGTGAAGAAAACCACATGGCTGATGCTTTGCCTACTCTATCCTTCATGATTAGTGTAAGTCAATGGAACGATGTACCTAAGATCGATATAATGGACCTTGATAGGCCTGCTTACATCTTTGCGATTGAAGCAGTCATAGATGACAAACCATGGTATCACGATATCAAATGCTTCCTTCAAAAACAAGAATACCCATCTGGGGCATCAAGAAAAGATAGGAAGACTCTCAGGAGACTAACTGGCAACTTCTTCCTGAACAATGATACACTCTATAAAAGAAACTTCGACATAGTTTTGCTCAGATACACAGACAGACACGAAGTAAACATGTTAATGAAAGAGATTCATGAAGGCTCCTTTGGCACTCATGCCAATGGACACACAATGGCAAGAAAAATTCTGAGGGCTGGATATTATTGGCTGATAATGGAATCCGATTGCTACAAGTACATGAGGAAATGTCACAAATGTCAGATATACACCGACAAAATCCATGTACCGCCAACGCATCTCAAAGTCCTTTCTTCTCCATGGTCTTTCTCTATATGGGGAATCAACATGATTGGCATGATCGAGCCCAAAGCCTCAAACGGACATCGGTTCATCCTGGTAGCTATTGATTACTTCACCAAATGGGTTGAAGCAGTATCATACACCTATGTGACCAAACAGGTGGTGGTCTGATTTATAGAGAACAATCTCATATGCTATTATCGTGTTCCAAGCCAGATCATTACGGATAATGGATCGAACCTGAACAACAAGATGATGAAAGAGTTATGTGCTGAGTTCAAAATCGAACACCATAACTTATCTCCCTACCGGCATAAGATGAATGGAGCGCTAGAAGCAGCTAACAAAAACATTAAGAAAATCATTTAGAAGATGGTTGTGACATATAAGGATTGGCACGAGATGCTACCATTTGCTCTTCACGGTTATCGTACATCTGTCCGCACTTCAACAGGGGCAACCCCTTTCTCTCTAGTATATGGCATGGAGGCAGTACTCCCCATAGAAGTAGAGATCTCATCAATAAGAGTCTTGATGGAAGCCAAGCTAATGGAAGTTGAATGGTGTCAGAGCAGATACGACGAATTAAACCTAATCAAAGAAAAGAGAGTGTCGGCTTCATGCCTTGGTCAGTTATATCAGCAAAGAATGAAGAAGGCGTTTGATAAAAAGGTCTGACCCCTTGTCTACAGAGAAGGATACCTCGTGCTCAAGAAGATACAATCATTTCTCACTGATTCTAGGGGCAAATGGACTCTGAATTATGATGGCCCCTATGTTGTTAAGCAAGCCTTCTCAAGCGGTGCCTTGAGACTCGCAACCATGGATGGAGAAGAATTTACCTACCCCACGAATGTTGATGTAGTCAAGAAATACTTTGCCTAAATGAAATAAAAAAAATGTCTTGTTGGATTGAAAGCCCGAAAGGGCAGTCCAGGAAAAAATTAGAGACATAAACCCGAAAGGGAAATCTAGGCAAAAGTTAGGGATTCATGGCAAGTAACTACATCCGACAAGATTGGCTCCTCAGTGGATACGTCATCTGTCGAGAAATCCTCAATCTAGGTCACCTTTGACGGAAGCTCAAAAGTATCCAGAATTCAAAGTTGGTGGAAGGATAATGGTCGTTATGTTTCAATGTAGCCCCTTTCCCTATAAATTACCATTTTCTAAATTTTGTAATACTCCATGGAATCACGCATTAGGCTGATCGCCATTCTATCAATGAAAATTTGAGCCTTTGTGCCTTTTATTTGTAATTCTTATTTATTCTGCTTTTCAAAATGACATTTTAATATGATCAACGATTCTTGAAACAAAAAAAATGAATTTACTTTTGTTTTCAAAACGGAAATTTCAAATTTTACTTCTGCTTTTAAAATAAAGATGGCAATTTCCTTTTGATTAATGAGCACAAAAAGGAACATCGACGGCTTCTCCGAAAGTGATCAAACTTCAAAAGCAGAATCAAAATACTCCTTTTGACCAGTACACCCTGAATGAAGGATCAACTGCTTCAGACGGAATGTCCCATCTGACATCCCCGGTAGAGTTCTTACCTCTGAGAATCAATGATTGTTTTTTCTCCCCAGTAAGGTCTACCCTTGAAAAGCAAGAACGGGTTTCTATCCCTAGCAGGTTTGTACCTCTGAAAACCAGAACAAACACAGGAATCTCTGTTCCCGAACAAAAGTACTACCTTTAAAATCTCCAGTGATACCCCCCAGAGTGGCCGAGTATCCAATTAAACTCATCGTCAATCCGTATGTCATGTTTGTCTTGTCAGCATTCCATACATACATCATGCATAATTGATTCATATTCATATTCATGTTGCATTACTATCACTTTGGTCATATTCATCCCCAAGTGATAAGCATCCTCTCTCCGATAGAGGTGTCAGTATTCCTTTCTATTCAGATAGGACAAAATTCTGGTTTAAGTTCTTTCCTCGTCAGGAAATGTATCGTCTAAACAATCTCTCTCTAGTGTATTCCTGGATTGATATCGGTCCTCCAACCACTTTGATAACTTGAACCTCTGAAAGGTAAGAAGACATTTGGATATACACCTTTGAAACATCACTCTTCACCATTGAAGATGATATTTTGCTTTCTCGTATTAAAGAAAATCCCCAGCGGAAGCCTCTCAACAAAAGACTCTTGGCAACATGGAAATCACATCCTCCAAGAAATAACTACCAATTGGCAAACGAAGAATTATGTCTTTGCCCTTGTAGATTTCCCAAATAAAGTCGAAAAATGGCAGTCTCTCCCTGAGAAGTTTGTCCTACTTTCAAAGAGACCATCAGCGCCTCAAAATTGAATTACATCACATAGCGTCTCTCCAAAGAAGTCTCGAGGGGAAGTATGATGTAATTTCTCCAGAAAATGGCATCTCCAACCGAGAATTTTGCACACCGCTGCAGTTTAGACCAATGGTTTTCCCCAGCAAGTCTGATATCCAATCGGTTTTTTCAGCAAATGGCATCTCCCCAGCGAGAAGTTTGGTGGAAACCATCACAAATAGAATTCCTTGTCAAGAGAAGAATTTGGCAAGAAGAGACTGAGACCAGTTCCGTGGCTGAAGACCAGGATCGAGGGGAAGTTTATTTCAAAAATAACTGAGACCAGTTCCGTGGCTGAAGATCAGGATCGAGGGGAAGTTTTACCCTTTTCTAAGTAGCATTGCTTAGTAAAGAAAATGGATGAGCAAATCAGCTACCATTCACAACCACCATCAAAATTTCAGGTATTCCGATATTTAATCCTCTTTTACCTTGAATGTCCAAACGTCTTCGCTATTCACACCTTCAGGTCCAAGAAGATTAAATAGGGGCATCTGTCATACCCTAAATTTTGACCACAAGATTTAACATCATTGTGCAAATCATCACCACAATATGGATGTACCTTCATACAAAGAACTTCTTTCATGAGCAATATAAAGATTCAAATTCATCTGGACCACAAACTAAGGTTTCTGAGAAAAAGTCAACCATAACTTTGACTTTTGACCAAGACATGATCTCAAACCTTGGGAAATGATTCAAGACACTCTAAAACACCTATGGAATCCATCCATTAAGTTTGATTTAGCCCAAGGACTTGATTTCATAAAGGATCACAAAGTTTGAAATTCATCTGATAAAAAGTCAACTGTACCCAAAAACAAGTTTGGCTTTTGAGATTTCTTGACAAACATGGCTTCTTCAAGTAAAAAAAAATGTTAACTCATGGTTTGGATCATCATCCATCAAGAAAAATCAAGAAAAGTGAGGTTACTTGCAAGAAGGGCAACCTTAAGAAACTTAAAATTTCACTATGTCGTAACCCAAAATTTGACCTCCCTCTTTTGCCTTTTGCATAAGCATGCGCATTCGCATCATTAGCATAAGCATTCTCACTTTCCTTTGTGTGTTTCCTGTTGCAGGATATTCAGGTTTTCCAAGCCCGATTAATCATATCCTCACAAGGTCATCACATCATCAAAACAAGCACAAATGAAGGTTTCTATGCCTATTCATCAATATAAGAAGTGGAAAATTGAAGTCGGGACCACAACACCTTTTTTTAGGCAAATTGGGCATATTTTGGCCTGGTTAATCGATTAACCATTTGCAGTGCAATTGCGTTAATCGATTAACACAGGGAGAATAGGCATAATTTGCTGGTTTTTCATGACAGCACCTTTGCACACACTTTTGTCTTGGATTCTACAGTGTTCTAGCAGCATATGGAATATTCTAGACACCTCTAAACGGTTCCAAGCTACTCAATTCATTCCAAGTGCATTTGCTCTAATACTTCACTTCAAATCAAGTACACCATGTTCCTTGTCTTCCAAGTAATGTGGATCTTTGGATGTTGGAGTTCACCTTGGGATTGTTACCGAGTTGGTTCTAACTAACCGAGTTAACTGCCTTGACTCGGTGATTCAAGTTCAACTAACTCCTAACCTAGGTCCAAACCCAAAGCTAACTCCAAACCATCTCATACTCCAAACCTAAAATCTATATAAACACACCTTCACTCACTTTTCAAGATCGCTCGACCATTTTGCTCTACCATTTTCACCAAATTTCTCAAATTTCACTCTCAATCCTCTCACTTTCCCTCTGATTTTTTCTGCTACATTTTCATCTTCATCTCACTTCTCTCCCAAAACCTCATTAAAAGCTCTTAATTCTTGAAGAATAATCACTTTTCACATTGAAAGTGATTATTTCTTGAGCTTAGCCTCCATTGCCATTCTATTATACTGGTTTTTCCTGGAATTCTAGTAGCTTTTGGATTCATCTCAAGTGATCGATTCAAGTTTCTTCGGTGATAATTCTCATTTTGGAGTTTTCATCGCGATTTGATCGGTTTCGATATGTTTCGGCTATAGTTGAAGATTCCTCTGGTTTTCTTTGATTATCTTCACCAAGATCACATTGCAACATTTACCAAGGCACATCTCAGCCTTGTAGGTTGGTGGATCTCATTCGTTTTTCAGTTTCGATCGTTTTCGTATCATTCGCGATGTAGTTTCAATATTTTGATATTCTTGCATGTGAATTGATTATACTTTTGATTGATCCATGATCTTGATTGTTTAATTGATTCTATTATTGATCATTTGCTGCTTCTAACTTGATTTTTCGTGCATAATTGTTTTCCCTAGCATTGAAGTGATTGCACAATAAAAAAGTTGGCCAAAAGTACTTTTCAAAACTGATTTTCTGCTCCCTGTACAGTGTTAATCAATTAACACATTGAAGTGCAATTTTGTTAATCGATTAACCAATGTTTTTTCCACTTTTTCACGTGTTAATTGATTAACACTTTGTAGTGCAATTGTGTTAATCGATTAACACTGAACCAGAAGGAAATTTTCTTGCATTTTTAAGTATGTTTGCCATGGTTTCTTCACTTTAACTTCCATTGATTGTCATGCTTGATTTTATGGATGCTTTTAATGTCATTTCACTTCTGGTTGAAGCATATTCATGAACTTTTGATGCACATTTTCGATTATTCATTTGTTTCATGTTCTTAGCATTGTATGAACATAGCAATTCTTGCATTATCTTTGTTCAAATGATACATGATTTTGTGTGGCATGTTGATGATCATTTGGCACTGTTTTGCACCTTCGATTTCAGTTTGCATTAAGTTTATTCTTCATGGATAAACTTAATCTTGTATAATCAATAATTCACACCTTTATGCTTTAATGACTTTTCATTCTCTTTGGAAAGTTGTTAGCATGTTTCTCCCTTGATTAATTGATCGAAACATTATTTCGATTAATCGATCTTCCCTTTTCCACACTTTAGGCCTCCTTTAGAGCTTTTTCTCTTGATCCCCTCGTAGAGTTGGAGTTCGCTCTATGCCTTGCATCGGAGCACTGTACAAATTGACGTCGTTACGCTGTCCGTTTCTCTCAGTAGGAGCACTGTACAAATTGGAGCTGTTCCGTTGTCTGTGAAATTCTGGTACATGTGCAGAGTTCAGATGTCCTATAACATTGCATTCGACATCTGGTCTGACATGAACATAAATGGCAAGGTATATAGCAATAATCATGGTACTGAAAAGATAAAAGCATGACACACAGAATTGTTAACCCAGTTCGGTTTAACACACCTACTATGGGGGGGTACCAAGCTAGGGATGAAGTCCACTATTAGTAGTATCAATTCAAAGCTAAACTCTCCGTTTACAGCTTATCACTCAATCACTACCCAATGACCCTTTTACCTAGATCCTCTCTAGCTATGAGAAACTCTTCTCACTCCCAATCATCGCAATGATGTCTAGCAGTCGACAATCCGCCACTGCATCAACGGCTCTTTACCTATACAACAGTTCAACAAGGAAGACACCCTTCTAATACACAACTTAGAGTTACTTAAAAGCTTCCTCCAAGAACAATACTCCTCTTACTTAACAGCTTCGAGGATCACACTTACAAACTGTCCAACTCACATGTCGAGTGGTACAGGAACCAACCCTAATACTAGAGCTTTTGCATCTTTGGTTGCATTATCAAACTAGGTTACAAATCATCTATATATAACCTATTCCCAACTGGATTTGGGCCTACCAAAAACACAACAAATGAGCTGCTACAAATCAGCAGAAACTTCTGCTACATAATAGGACTTCAATCTTTAACTTCCTAAAATATCTCCATATTTAGAAAGTGTATATTTTCCAATATTCTTCTCAATTTCAGACTTGAATCTTCAGACCTTTTAATTCAGCGCCACATAGAATTTGCATATTATTTCCTGAATCTTCTGCATCTGTTAAGACATAACAGAATTCTAAATTCTCTTTAGTTCTGGCGCGATGTCGAATGAACCTGCATGGGACATCTTGATACTACATGTTGTTCCAGATGTTGAAACTACTTCAGCTCAACATGTTCCATTGTACACTAGGACTTCTTGCTCAACCTGTTCTTCTTTAGCAAGATAAATTATCCTATCTAACATATTACTGCTATTATTTGTTTTACAAAATTAATGCCAACCCTTAAAATTAAAGAACTAACATTCTCCCCCTTTGGCAAATTTTGGCTAAAACAAATACATAAACATTACAACTCAGATTACAGCAGCAACCACAACTCTATACAACTGTTAGTAGTCATCAGTAACTACTGAACCTAACAGTAGCCATCAGTAGCTACTGAGAACAGCAATCATGGAGAATCATCTTCTTGGGAATACTTGAATGATGTTAGGACATCATGTTTGACAATTCTTCAAGCATAATCTATGAGCTCCATAACATCACCTTCGGGCACCACAACACAATAACTTCAGGCAGCACATTAGGACCTAAGAAGTAGAAAGTCCTGAAGTCATTTGGTGCACATGAGGAAGAAGATATCTGGTGTACACGAGGAAGAAGATATTTGACACTCCCCCTTAATACAACACATTTCTTTTTCCTTCCAGCTCAAACCCGGATTAATTGATCAGACGCCCCCAGTCGACCTGCGACATAAGATGAAACTTAAGAAGTATCAATCTATCAACCCAGGTAACTCAGAACACAAGTCACAACTGTGTTCATAACTTAGGACACAAGTCATAAGGAACTCAACACCAACTCAAGGAAAGGACACCCTCTTCGACATCTCTGCACACAATTGGAACTGCAGACTACAGACAAGGCATCTGCACAAACCATTTCACACACCCTTTCTCCCCCTTTTTAGCCAAAAATTGGCAAAGAAGGCCCTCACAGAACCAGACCCAAGTGATGCTTACCCAAATACGAACAAACGCCATAAGACTTATGAACCAAGAACACTCACTTGGCTGGAGGAGAAGAGAACAACCCCTATAAAAAGCTGATCAATTACTTTGGAATTAACGAGCTTTGAATAGGTCAAGGTTCTTGGTCAAAGAAATGCTATTTTAGGTACAAAAAAACTCCATTCAATTTCAATGCCTACCTTCCAAAATAGCCTTGACTGCCTTTAATGTTTCTCAACTGAATCTTACCAAAAATTAAGCCAATAACGCTCCATGCATAGGCAGAGACACGTGTTTCACCTTATCCTTACATTACCGACCAGAATAATTCCTTGTTTGGCTCAAGAGAAACATGTCCTTAACCATGTTCTGACATCTTACCAAAACAATTTATCTGCTTGCTCATCAACCCAAGACTCCACAGAAACTTATACATTCCAAGCACATTTTCTTGTCCGTTGGATACTGAGATGACTTCTATCGATCAGCACAACTCATAATCTCTTCCAGATTCCTTCAGAACACTAGAAAAATGAACTCTCCCACATACAACAATTCTGCTTTTCAGACCTCTCCTGCATAAGCACTAACTTCACACAGCTATGGTATGTCCCTTCATGATGTTTGACATCACACTGCACAAACTTGAGCAGCACACAGGCTACACAAAAATCAGCACACTTGCAGCAATAGGCTATAGACAACAGCCTTAATAATCAATGCTCTTTATGTTATCACAATGATATTGCCACATTCTGGTATATGTTGAGCAAGACCTCACCGTGTTGATTTTGGATACATGGTATGCCAAGTCCAATAAACAAAAGCCCACTTGATTTGAAATTTCTCACATATTCCATAACAAATGTCTTTAGATTACTTGCAACACAAGATAAGGACTGCCACCACCTTTTACTTGTATTAGAAGGAATCTCCTTTTCTTCAGCCATTCTGATCATATTGCACCACTGGCAACAACCTTCTGTCCTTACATTCATAACACCCTAATTGAGTCTTCAACATGATAGTAGTCATGTATTATCAGAACTACTTACCATCAAGATCAGAATCTGCCCATTCTAATCCACATTATGTCAGAACTGCCACTTCAGACGATAATGCTGCTTCTTCCAACTCCACAAGCATGGTACACAACAAACAACGATGATGCAACAATATGTAGGACATCAACATAAGACAAAAGAACACACCACTTGATCACAACCAGCACCAGCAGCTATACCGAAAGCAAACTAAAGGGAATCACATCAGACAACTAGACAAGACCTAGGCTCATCCTTTTAGTTACACTAGGACAACCTCTACCAAGGCACCAAACACGAAGTTCTGGTATCCAATGTGACAAGAAAAAACAGGTTCCCAAGAAAAACAAATTCCCACACCAAAGACTACTTTGACTGGTCGGGCGATACAAACAAGATCTCTTTATGCAGTATAAACACCAAGCTTCCTAGCTTCTAACATCGCATCACAGATAGAGCCATGAGTCAGTCTAGCAAGGATACAGAGAAGAGACACATGCAGGAAGTGTTGAAACCAGATCCACAGAAGTTAAAGGACAAACCACTGTCCACAGCTGGGGCAGCTTCAGGAGCAACAAGAACAAGAAAGACATCAGAGACAAGGATGAAGACCATCAAGAAAAACCAAGTGCAACTTCAAGCTTCTGATGATGAATGGGATGAAGATTGGAAAACTTTTCTTGATTCGGGGGGTTGGGATAACCTTTAGACCCTTTGTTTGTTGTTTTTACAAATCTTGTATGCTTTCAATAGTGCAATAAATTTCTGTTTTAATTATGTTCCATTTATACTAAACAGCTGCACAAAACATATCCCAGCATACTTAATGCACCTACAAAAATTACTTCTGGCCAAAACACATCAAAAACAATGCAGTAGCAGAAGTCAGAACATCTCTTTAGACACATATCAACCACGATAAGTACCAATAACATCTTTGACATTCTCCCCCTATCAGAATAACATGTGCTTCTTCGTACTTTGAAGAAAGGAAAACATAAGACTCATCTTCATGTCTTCAAGAGCTCACTCTTTGTTCAACTCTCAAGTTGACCATAATCATCCCTCGTACTAATACTCACATGATCCCAATCAACTTTTCTCTATCACACACTGCTGAACACATTCACCTACAACTTGGTCTTCACAACAACGACAAAACGAAACATTCTGAACAAAATGTCCCATCATATCACAAAAGCATGAGAGTAGTATTCTCTCATTCAACTCTCTAATCTATAATCAATCACCTCAGCACAGACTATGATTAGATCACACACAGTCACTACTAATCTAGCTTCACACAATCATTCAGATAATGCTACCAGAGAGAAAACAAGCCTCTATGACTTCTGCAGCAATGACCAGAAATAAACTGACCTCAGGAGTAAATAACATGTTGATCACACCTCACACATCTAAGATAGGTTCCAGAAACTTCTTAGACACACCACCCAGATGCCTCCTCTTCCAGATTAGGAGTAGGTACTAAACTCACGTGATCAACCCACAGTAGTTCAGCACCTGGAGCATCTGCTAAGGAATTCTTCACAATTCTGACGTGATGTTCTAACACAAGATAGGACATCATTCCAAGGAACTCATCAAGAGATTAAAGACTGGGGATTAATCCTTTCAGAAGCAAAAGTAAATTACTTCTCTCTTACCTCAGATCTCTTCCTTACAACTTCACTTAATTATGCCTTTATGAGTGGACTTGAACAATAGTCTTCAAGTATCGTTGACACAGTAAGTTGGAGTAGTCTAACAAATATATATACACTCAAAAAATAATAGCCTTCTCAGTTACCACCTCTGGAGTTTTCAGATAGATACGCAGCGGATCAAAACGCAAAACTCCTCAAAACCTTCAGGTGTCACATATCACCCCTAGCATCATAATCTAGGTGACACCACAATACCACAATAAATCAAACCTAACGAAACCACAACACAACAACTTTTCAACTAAAACTCCAAGCCTTCAGCACATGCCACTGCCTGTCACGAACAGTCCATTCTCCACTTCTAGGGACCATTCTCACACCTATATAAACATCTTCAAGTTCAAACAACTTTTCATTAGAAAGCTTCTACCTTGACCATGAACCAGAAAGTATCTTCCCTTGGATCTCATTCAGATACAGAACAGAATGACCTGCTTTGATACCAATTGAAATTCTGGTACATGTGCAGAGTTCAGATGTCCTATAACATGCCATTCGACATCTGGTCTGACATGAACATAAATGGCAAGGTATATAGCAATAATCATGGTACTGAAAAGATAAAAGCAAGACACACAGAATTGTTAACCCAGTTCGGTTTAACACACCTACTCTGGGGGCTACCAAGCCAGGGATGAAGTCCACTATTAGTAGTATCAATTCAAAGCTAAACTCTCCGTTTACAGCTTATCACTCAATCACTACCCAATGACCCTTCTACCTAGATCCTCTCTAGCTATGAGAAACTCTTCTCACTCCCAATCATCACAATGATGTCTAGCAGTCGACAATCCGCCACTGCATCAACGACTCTTTACCTATACAACAGTTCGACAAGGAAGACACCCTTCCAAGACACAACTTAGAGTTACTTAAAAGCTTCCTCCAAGAACAATACTCCTCTTACTTAACAACTTCGAGGATCACACTTACAAATTTTCCAACTCACATGTCGAGTGGTACAGGAACCAACCCTAATACTAGAGCTTTTACATCTTTGGTTGCATTATCAAACTAGGTTACAAATCATCTATATATAACCTATTCCCAACTGGATTTGGGCCTACCAAAAACACAGCAAATGAGCTGCTACAAATCAGCAGAAACTTCTGCTACATAATAGGACTTCAATCTTTAACTTCCTAAAATATCTCCACATTTAGAAAGTGTATATTTTCCAATATTCTTCTCAATTTCAGACTTGAATCTTCAGACCTTTTAATTCAGCGCCACATAGAATTTGCATATTACTTCCTGAATCTTCTGCATCTGTTAAGACATAACAGAATTCTAAATTCTCTTTAGTTCTGGTGCGATGTTGAATGAACCTGCATGGGACATCTTGATACGACATGTTGTTCCAGATGTTAAAACTACTTCAGCTCAACATGTTCCATTGCACACTAGGACTTCTTGCTCAACCTGTTTTTCTTTATCAAGATAAACTATCCTATCTAACATATTGCTGCTATTATTTGTTTTACAAAATTAATGCCAACCCTTAAAATTAAAGAACTAACAGTCCGTTTCAATTTCCGCACTATACTTTGAGCGCTAGAGGAGGAATGAGGATGGTTGTCCTACCCTCATTCTGACTATTTCTTGGGTAATGGAATTTGGCCATCTCTTTCGAGAATAGTCACCTCTATCCTCAAGCTATAGTGTTGTTCCTTCCCCAGTCGGATTCATCTTTGATCACTTGTGCTCTCCTCATTTTTCCTTTTGATCAATCATCATCCTTCTTGGTTAAGATCATTTTTCTTACACTAGCAATCTCTCTTTGTTTCATTACTCCATTCTTATTGTAATCAATCATTGCCTTTTGATTCCCCTGAAGAATCTCAATCTCTTTGCTGCGGTTAATCACAGTCTGTCTGTTAAAACCGTAAGTCCCCTGGAGTTCGCGACCCTCTTCTGGTTCTTCTCAGTTAACCACAGTCCGTCTATTAAAACACTGAGTTTCCTCTTGGGTTAATCACCTATCTTCGGTTAATCACCCTTTGCTTCAGTTAACCACAGTCCGCCTGTTAAAATACTGAAAGCCTTTTTGAGTTAATCACCTTCACTTGGTTAATCACTCCTTTTTCTCAGTTAATCACAACACTCTTGTTAAAACCGAATCCCTTACAGTTAGCAACCTTTCTTGGTTCAAATACTTGCACCCTTGGGCTAGTAACCCCTTTTGGTTCAATACCCTTCTTCGTTGGTCAAGTAGTTGTTTGTTCAGTCATTACCAACATCCCTTTTGGGTTACGACTTTTGATCGGTCCTACGCCCATGCTTCTGGTTAATCACAGTTTCCTCTGTTAAAACCAATGCTTCTCTATCCCCACAGAGTTACAGTCCTTTTATTCCTCGGTTAACCACTGTTCATCAGTTAATATACCGATGCCCCTCAGAGCCGAACACCTTTTCTTGGTTCAACACTCTCTCTCTTGGTTTATCATAGTCCATCTGTTGATACCAGCTTCTTTTCCCCGCCAGGGTCCTACTTTCTTTCTTCGGTTAACCACTGCCCGCCAATTAATATACCGAGTCTCCTTTTTCTCTTGGTTATGACACCATCCTTTTATTTGGATCCCCAGCAGAGTCCTTCCTATTCTCTTTGCTTTTACTTTCTTGGTTTCGACACCAATTCTTTTTGTTATCCCCAGCAGAGTTTCTTTCATTCTCGGTTTTGACACCATTCTTTTCCTAGTCTATTGTGCAAACGCTCTTACTGCGGGGTCTTCCCCAGTAGAGTTTTTCTTTCACTCTTGCTCTTGGTTTTGACACCGCTTCTTTCGTCTCCTTGTTTCTTTCTTGTTTTGCTTTCCGTTCGGTTCCCCTAACTACGGAAGCTCTGATTCTGCATTCTTCTGAATGTCAGATACGTAGGCACGAGACGGAATGTCTTGGCGAGCACACTTCCACCCTTCCTTACTTCTCCCTTTCTTCATTCTTCTCTGTCCCCTGGTTCCATGAACTACGATGCTCTGATTTCCTCATTGCACTATGAGGATACGTAGGCACGAGGGCCACAATCCTCCGCGAGCACTTTCTTTCCTTTCTTTCTTTTTCCTCTTCCTTCTCTCTCTCCTCTTCTTTTAGCTAGAAGCCTTTAGATAGATATCCCATCCAAGCCTAGAAGCAAGCGAAATGGTTCCCGTCGAGTACGACAGATGCATTAGGTGCTGATACCTTCCTTTCGCATAACCGACCCCCCGTTCCCGTTTCTCTTCCCCTTGGGTTTTATCGATATTTTCCCTGTCCTTTGGGACTAAATAAAGTTCGGTGGCAACTCTGTTGTATCTTTGAGTGTGCGATTCACTCAGGTAGAAACCAACCATCTTCAGCTGGCGACTCTGCTAGGGACAGATTGACCTCTTGCTGGTCCATCCCTTGAGGGGTCTCGCCTAGTTTCGTTTGCTTTTCTTGCTTGTTTGGGTGTTTATCTTTTGCTCTTTGCTCGCTTTATCTTTTCCTTGCTTTAGCTCTATGTTTATTTATTTCATTTCTTTACTGCTTTGAATACTCATATGCCGCATACTCTGGATATTTGCTATTTTCTGCTGTTGGCGGGTTGGGTTACTACTTGAGAGATAAGCCTAATAACCGGGCTTGAGTATACATCTAGGATTAGAGTGGAAAGTAGTGTGACTTGTGTGGCATTTGGCCAGACTTAGTATACACAAAAACTCCACATCTAGACGAGGTTTTCTTTGGTAATATTCTATCCTGCGCATTTGGGGCAGACGATGGAATGTAACCTGGAAAATTGTCGACTCTGGCGACCATTTCCCGAGGACTCAGTTGCGGCACTCCTCCCAAGTAGCGATAATGACAGACCAGAAATGGCAAACCCATTACGCTTCCATGATCCGAGGACCCAAAGCTGGGAACTTGCCATAGGATGACCCTTTTTTTGGGGGGACTCAGTGGACGACCTCCTTGTTTGGCGATAGTATTGTACCCCGAGGGATGAATGTACTATTGCTTCTCAAATCGAGAATCCGAAACTGAGGATCCCGCTTTCTATATCATACCTGTGAGAGGGATACTGGGTTTTTTCTGCAGGAAACCAAGACTCTTCCAACCTTTGTTCTCTCATTGTGTCAGATCTCGCATCAACACAACACTACCTTTGCGGACTTTCAGATTTGACTATTCAGACTGTGTTGGCTTGTTGATTTTGATGTTGCATGTCATCTCAGCATGTCAAATTAACTTTTTTTCATAGGCATTTTAAAACTTTATTTTTGCATAAATTGCATTCATTCATGCCCGCATATGCACGTCCCTGCATCTGAAACCGTTGTTCATCCTTGTCCGCCTTCCTTGTAGCAAGACGACGACTCGACATCGGTATTTTACCCGCTCAAACAAATCCAGAATCATGGCTGACTTTGAAGCTGAGAACGCTGCTTACAAGGAAACTCTGGCTCAATTCCAAGGTCAGATGGATCAGTTTCAGATGAACATGGATGTCATTATGGAGCTCCTTCGTGCTCAGAGGGACGCCGCTGCTGCTGCCACTGTTATTGCAACCCCTACTGATTCAACTGTTGTCACTCATATTGTGATTGTTACTCCTGTTGTTACGGCTACTCCCGTTGTTGTTGTTGTTCCTTCTCCTGCTTTGGTTGAAGTGCCAGTTGAGCCTGTGAATTAGCCTGTTGTTCAGCCTAGTTTGAATCAGATGCCCGCTAGTTTCCCTTGGGGCATGCCTCCGAATTACACTCCTCAGCTTGCAAATAATGGTAGTGCCTTCATGCCATATCAGCCTTTTGTTGCGCCCATGCCTAATGGGAATGCTGCCGCCTATCCATGGGTCATGCCTACTCAATTCCCACCTCCAGTAGTGAATGATGATCCTGAGAATCTTCAGGTTCAAGCTCATCAAACTTTTGGATTGGCCGACACTGAAACTCCTAATGATGAAGAGCAGGTGTATAGGGGTCCTCCTATTCATGTTCCAGTTTCATCTCAAGTTGCCCAAACTGCTGTTCCGAATGTTCATCCTGGGATGTTCTATCTTGGGGCATCTTCCTCAGCTGCTGGGGTACCTCCTCCGAATTATCTGTATGGTGTTCCGATGGGTCAGAATGCCGGCCAGATGGTTAATCCAGGTTTGGTGTATCCTTCTCAGTTTGCTACTCCACAAGTTCATGCTTCGGCCGCTTCTCATCTGCCAAATCCTCAGATTCTTGTCAGACCCACTAATCAGAGTAGATTTGTTGACTACAAGTTGTTGGAAGACCATAGCAGAGCCATTGAAGGGTTTTCTGCTTTTGGCATGGAGGCCAAGGACTTGTGTTTGGTTCCCAATGTTGTGCTGCCGCAGAAATTCTAGATACCTGATCTGCCAAAGTATAAAGGTTTGAGTTGCCCGCGTAGTCACATCACTATGTACTGCAGAAAGATGGCATCCCATATTGATAATGATGAATTGCTCATTCATTGTTTTCAAGATAGTTTGTCTGGTGCTTCATTAGATTGGTACATGGGCTTGGAGCGCAGCAAGATCCGTACTTGGAGGGATTTGTCTGAAGCGTTCGTGAGGCAATACAAATATAACCTTGATCTGGCGCTAACTAGATTGTAATTGCAGAATCAGTCACAGCGCTCAGCGGAAACATTCAAGGAGTATGCGTAAAGATGGTGTGAGATGGCATCTCGTGTACGGCCAGCTCTCTCTGACAATGAGTTGGTTGACATCTTTATGGGTACATTGTAGGGATCTTACTATGAGAAAATGGTGGGTAGTTATTCATCGAACTTCGCTGATATTGTGACGATTGGTGAACGGATTGAGAATGGTTTGAAAACTGGAAAGATTCCTAGTGCTGCTTCCCAGCAGCTGACCGTTAGAAAATCTTAGAACAGTCAGTCCAAGAAAAAGGAAGGTGAGGCCAACGCTGTGACAGCTCAAGTTTCTCCTCAATATCAAGCTCCCTTGGCTCCTATGCCATATTATCCATATACGTACATTGCTGCTGCGCAGTTAGGGGTGTTCACGGGCCGGTTTGGTTCAGTTTTGAGAGAATCCGATACCCGAACCAATGAAAAATAAATGGATTGGTTTGGATTGGATTTTTATATTTTTACGATAAAGCCCAAACCAAACCGATCCGAAAAATAATGGATTGGTTTGGATTAGATGGATTGGATATATTAAAAATAAATATACAAAAAATATATTTTTTTTAAAATTATTTGTTTACACGCTAAAATATGAAAAATAAATATTGAACACATGACACACATATGTTTAAGCAAGTTATGACCACCATAGTCATATAGTTTTTGTATATCACTTAAATATTCAATAACTTAAAACAATTTTACTACATACTCATACTCCATTCCATAGCATAAAATTGAAGATTTGGAGTTTGCAAATATTTGTGATTTGAGGATTTGCAATTTGGGGAAAACCTCGTGGTTTGCGGATACTTATAGTTTACAATTTATGAGTTTGATTTATAATGGTTGTTATGTTTGGTTTCTCTATATTTCATCATTGATTGATAGGCTTGTGATAATTTGAAAGATATCATTCCGTTTTTCATTAGAAATGTCCAGATACTATGCCTCTTTATTTCTTTCATTATGGTTTGTACTTGTTAATTGCTATAACAATTATTCTCTTCATTCAAATAAATAAGTAATAACACAATTAAAATTAATAATTTATTATATGAGTTAATTATGTTTATTATTATTGGTTTGGTTCCGGTTTGCGGGTAGCAAATTATAAATCTGTTGCCCGAACCAATTAACACCGGTTTTAATTGGTTCGGTTCGGTTTTTGCCCAAACTGGAAAAATGCCCGACCCAAACACATTGGTTTGGTTTGGATTCCGGTTTGGTTCGGATTTTCCCGAACCAATGAACACCCCTATGCGCAGTATCAACAACCTCCATATCAATATCATCTGCAACAACCAGCTCAGAATGCTCAGAATCAGCAACAGAATCAACAGAACAACAAAAATCAGCAGAATGAAAACCGTCAGAACAACAACAATCAAGGAAACCGTAAGCGTCCGAATTTTGATAGAATTTCGGTGTCATACACGGAATTATTTCCTTATTTGGTTCACCAAGGGGCAATTGTCCCCAAACAGATTGCACCTGCGATTCCTCCATTTGGCTCGAAGCATAACCCAAATGCATCTTGTGTTTATCATGCTGGATACATAGGACATGCAACAGAGGATTGCTTTGTTTTCAAAACCAAAGTTTAGGAACTCATTGATAAGAAGGTTCTGAATTTTGCTGAGGAAGGACCTAACATTCAGAATAATCCGTTACCGAATCACGGTGGACCTGCGGTTAATATGATTGAGGATAATTTAGAGTCTGAATTGATTATGGATGTCGATGAGGTAAAGACTCCGATGACTGTGGTTTTCAAGAGATTGAATGAACACGGGCTGTTGAAAGGGTTGCATGGTAATTGTCAGATTTGCGATGATAATCCCAACCAGTGTCGAAGACTGAAGGGTTGTCTCCAGATTTTGATGAACCGTGGCGAAGTGCAATTTTACAGATCTAAACCTGTTGAGGAAGTTGCCGCTATCGAGCCATTCACCATCGTCTATAGGAAGGTTCCTTTGGAATCCCCTAAGCAGAAGAAGGTGCAACCCATCGTAGTTTGTCCGCCAAAGTCGTTTCTGTGTCAGAATTCTAAGGAGGTGCCTTGGAAGTATGGGTCTACCGTGTTTTCTGGACGTCAAGAGATAAGGTTCGCCGAATCCGAGATCGTGAATGTTACAGTCGGTGGAGGTATGACTCGTAGTGGACGTGTGTTTGCTCTGAAGGTCACTACAAAGCCTGTTCAGGTTCCAACTGTTGTTTCTCCTAAAGAAACACCTGCAGCTGTAACTCCTGTTGTTCAACAAGGGACATATACTGCTATTCCAGTACCGAATATCTCGTCTGAGGATGTTCCGAAGAGCAAGGAGACCCTTGATGATCAAGAGTTCCTTAAGTTGATCAAGAAAAGTGACTTTAAGATTGTGGATCAGCTGGGTCAGACTCCCCCGAGGATCTTAATCTTGTCCTTACTTATGAGTTCGCCCGCGCACAGATCAACTTTGTTTTAAACAGTGCTCATGTTATGCATGACATATCCGTCACCGAGTTCAATGATGTAGTGGCCAATATAACTGCAAGTCGGTATTTGAGTTTTAATGAATCAGAATTGCCTCCTGAAGGAGCTGCCCACAATAAAGCGCTGCACATATCTGTAACCTGCACAGACATCCTTTTATCTCGTGTTCTAGTGGATACCGGTTCTTCTCTCAATGTGATGCCAAAGGGCACATTGAGTCAATTACCAGTGGAAGGAATCGAGATGAGACCAAGTGCCTTAGTGTCATACCCCAAATTTTTCCTACCTTCTTATTTTTCTTATACCAAGCATGTGTGTTGCTTCATGATCTCTCTCAAGATAACCATATGGCTTTAGGCCATGGAGATTTGGTTTATACTCTTAGTAATTAAAGGCTATTGCAAGTGTGTTGAACTCAAGTGAAGGTAAAGATAAGTGGTGTACCCTCACTTTTATGGTTAATTATTCAAGACATAACCTGTCCTCAAGCCATGAACCAAGTTGTATGATTGAGCCATTTTGAGACCTAACCTAGTCTGTTACTAGTTGGTTTTATGCTACGAAATCAAATATTTCAAGAGTTAGTCATTTAGTTTCAAGGGGATTCTAAGTTTTGTTGCGAGTCACCATGGACCATGTTTTAAGATGGTACTAAGGCAATGGGGTCGATCAAGCTAAAATTTAACTAGATTGGCTACAAATTTGTTCAAGGAAAGGATAACTCACCCTTAAGATATTTTCCCATCAAAGTTTGTTTTATTTGCTAGATTAAGGGATGATTTATTTAAATATGGTCATGGCACCATCATTTTGTGATCATAGAAGTTGTTACAAGGGGACGAGGGAAGATCACCGTTAATTTCTCAAATGATGTCAAGATCATGCTTAAATGATTAAGATGTTTCAAGTTGGATCCATGTCTTCCAAATTCAAGGTTAACTTTTGGGAATAAGTTTTGTTTTCATAAGTGCCTGGGTGTTAGTTTCGGATGGCAGTAATGAAATGAAAATTCAATTGGAGTCAAAGGTGTATGAAACATGACACACAAGGAAATTGCAACAAGTTTATTTCATTTGCAACGTATCCAAAATCTTGTGAAATAAGAAGCCTAAGGTCAAATGGACCGAGAAAACATTCAAGTTGTTAATCGAATACATTTACAATTCTTGAAAGTCATAAAACTCCACACAAAAATTGAATTCAAATGGGTACAAAATCCAAGTTAACCTAAAGGCAAGGCCTAAATATTCAAGAGTTCTTTGGAGAACAAGAGTAAGAATGTCAAGTTCATCAATTTAAATTCAAATATTGTTTGCAACAGAAATCACATGAAGTACAAAATTGAAGAAAATGGAGACTAAGTGCAAGCTTCATGAGCCAATTCTCCACTTGTATCAAGCTGCTCCTTCAAGCCAATCTCCATGCCAAACAATTCCTTGTCATCATCATTATTTTTGCTTCCAAAATATTCATACTCCAAGCTAAGGACATGTTGGTTCCATCTTTAAGCTTTCTTCAATTCTCCATTGAGTCCATACGTTGTTGCTCCATCATGTACATGAAAAATAAACTGAAATATTAGTGCACGGCACCAAGTAGCATATGTACACTTCAGAACCAAATCAAAGATAATTTCCACAACAAAGTTCGATTCTAGGTTTCAAATCCTGCCCCTAATTCATTGCAAACGTCCAAGATCTACATCTCATCTTACATGAATACTTTGTACCAAAATCATCAAATTCAATTCATGTCCTAAGCAAGCAAATTCATGTCATCAATTATCATATTCAATTCAAAACGAATTTCAAAGTTCACACGGTCAAAAAGCAATGACACATTTGCACTTTACCCAAAGTCAAAAGCAAAGCAAATAGGGACTATACAAAATTCAACCTGACCAAAACAGTAAAACAGGCAGAGCAGCAAATTCACAGCACTGTAACCCTAACGCATAAAAGAAAAAGGACAAGGCAGAGTGCAACAGTGAATATCAGAAAAAAGCATCGCAGAGGTTTCAGCAAGGCATTAACATGTTTTTAGCAAAAATGTGTTCTGAGTTTGGAAAAGATTACCTTGCACATTTCCATGAACGAGACCCTCCTCTATTTGGACACAGCTTTTCAAACCCTAACCTTGACAATATAAAAAGAGGTGCAATGAATCAGAGAAGGAAAACCTACACACGGCGCAAGAAATCGACCCTACTCACCAAAGCTAAAAAATTTTAAGAAATTACTCAAGTTTTTTTTTAAAAAAAAAAAACCCCTTCACTAAATCGTGACAACAACGCAAGCAGCAAGAAGAGTTAGGGGGAGAAGAAGAAGAACGTAAAGGAAAAGAGAAGAAGGAGTTAAGAATCTTACCTTTGCCGGAAAAGCTTCCGATCGGATTCGCTCCGATCTAGGTATCGTTCGCCTCCTTTGTACTTTTTGATGCTTAATCTCTATTCTCCGTGTGGTTGTGCTTCGTAATCCTTTTCTGTTTGCTTGTATTTGCTCTGATTTTGGTGGTTTTAGTCCATTCTAGGGTTTATTTGGGAAAAGTTTCGATTTGGTCGATTGGTTGTTTTTTTGGTAAAACTGAGCTTAGATTTGAAGAGAGGAGAAGAAAATATGTAGGGTTAGTGTTGGACTTTTTGAGGTTGGTGGTGGTGTCGCCAGAGAAGACGGTGGCGGCCGCCGCGCGCCGCCGCTTCTCCGGCCGTTGCTAGGTTTCCGGTGACGTGTTTTTGGTGAGAAGGAAAGGGTGTTGAGAGAGAACGTATGGAGAGAGAGAAGGAAATTACATTGTGAGCTTTTGTTTTTCAAAACCGTGTCTTTTATCTGGTTTATGCCATTTGTGGTGGCTGTTGGGTGGGGGACACTTGTCACCGGAAGATGATCCTTCCCAGTCTTTTCGTGCTTCACCCTCTATGCCACCCTACCGTGCACTCTCTTCCCCAAACCCTCAGATCAAGAGTCAACATTTGACTCTATGCCTGATGAACGCCCCAGATCTGCTGAAGGTTCATGGTGAACCCTCATACCCAAGCGTGGGCCTATTGCTTTGGACCTGGGGTGATTTCTAATCACACCCCCTGTTTACAGTTTGTTGCTGGCCCGTCCATTTTCTTTTTAAAACCTTTTTTTTGTTTTCTCTTTTAATAGTAAGAAAATTCAAAACATTTTATTAACTTATTTCTTAAAATAAAATAGATTACTTGTTAATTGATTTCTAAAATCCTTTTCTTTAGTTAATTCCTAATTAATTTTATTAAACCATTTTACTTAATACTAATTAACTTAAAAGGTTAATTTTATTAAATATTTTAGTTTAGTTCAATTAATTGTTTGAATTTTAATTCTAAAAAATCTAAGAAATACTTTTTCTAATTAGTTCCTAATTCTTATTTAATTTTATTAAATTATTTTATTTAATATTAATTAATTTTTGATAATTAATTTTATTAAATATTTTGATTTAATCTAATTAATTATTAGAATTTTGTTCTAAAAAACCCTAGAACTTAATAATTAGTTTAGGATTTCTCCTCCTTAGATTAATCTTAGGAATTTAGGATACTAACTAACTAACATTCTTGATTATATTTATCCCTCACTTTGTTTGATTTGCAATCTTTGTATGGTGTGTATAATTTTCTCTTGTGGATTTATTTCATACCTTGATTATATGTATGCTATTCATATTACACTTGTCCAAACCAAAAATCTTTTTCAAACTAATACCTTGACTCAATGTCAAGCCATTTTCATACCTTGTAAGTCGATCGTTTTCACGATCGCATTCGACCTCACAATGCCTCCTCTTGGGCCTTATGCAACGATTACCCATTCTATTTTGATTTGTATGCATGTATGTGATTGGTATATTTTAATCGTGGCTTAATTAACTCCATAAGATTAAAATCACCCCTTTTTATAAGAACAAAAGTAAACTTGATCCAACGTCAAGTATTTTCCGAATAAACTTAATTAACTCAATCTCAAGCATTTTTACTTGATCCATATATCAAGTATCTCTAACCTTCACTTTAAACCATAAGACATCCTTATTTCTTAACCTTCTCATAAATCAAAACCTCGATCCAACGTCGAGTACTTTTCTCAAATCAAATCAACATACTTAATATTACTTAGACATTTTCATAAAGGTGAAAAAGAGGGGGACCAAGTCTTTGGTTTTTCTTTTCAATTGTTCGGGTGCGAGTTTCCTTACTCGTGTGTGGGCAATTGACACCTTTAAAAGACATTTTATCCGATCACCTTCAAATTCATTTTCTTAATCAAACATTAAGATATGTAATCAATATTCAAATACATTTTTATAAAGGTGAAAAATAGGGGGACCAAGTCTTTGGTCTTTCTTTTCAATTGTCTGGGTGCAAGTTTCCTTACTCGTGTGTGGATAATTGACGCCTCTAAAACACACGAAACTCGACCACATTTAAACCATTTCTAAATCAAATTATCAAAGCACTTAATCGTTACTTAAACATTTTTACCAAAGGTGAAGTGAGGGGGATCAAGTCTTTGGTCTTTCTCCTCAATTGTTTGGGTGGGAGTTCTCTTACTCGTGTGTGGACAATTGTCACCTCTAAACACATCCAATACGATTCAAACTCTTTTCCTCGCCTACGCGCGACCGAAACCTAAAACCATACGCAAAATCAAATCCTTTTCTCAATCAAACCTCTTAACATACTTAACCACATATTCTAACAACTTTCCTACAAGGTGTAAAAGAGGGGGGCTAAGTCTTTAACCTTTCTCCCCAATTGCTTGGGTGCGAGTTTACTTACTCGTGTGTGGGTAATTGGCGCCTACATAAAAAAATACAAACCAAACAACAGTATTCCCACGAACTACGAATGCTCTAACTTTCCCATTGCACGAGGGAATACGCAGGCCCAAGGGTTCTCAATCCTTGCCGAGCACCCTAATAAAAAATCCCACCTCTTCCCCTTAAAAAACTAATCCTTTTACCTTAGAAGATAACAAACAAACCAAGCTAACTATTTCACGAATCGATTCAAGAGGTTCCCGTTGAGTACAACGGACGTAGAGGGTGCTAATACCTTCCCTCTTGCGTAACCGACTCCCGAACCCGAATTTGGTTGCGACGACCATGTTCCTATCTCCCTTTAAAGGTTTTATCGATATTTTCCTTTCCCTAACTTGGGATAAATAAAGTTTGGTGGCGACTCTGTTTCGGACAGTTATTTTCCGCGTCCATCGCGAGGATCATATTTTTCGAGGTACAACAGATGGCGACTCTGCTGGGGACTAGTTGGTAGCCCTATGCTAGAGAGAGTCAAGCCTAACTTGACTCGATTCGTGAGTGTTAGATTCGCTTGTTTGTTTTATCTTCTCTTGTTTGTTTGCTTGCTTGTTGATTATCTGTTATCTACTTGCTTGCTTATTTCTATTATATCCTATTATTATCTCTTATGACACTGTTGGGATTCTTTGATCTTTGGTGCTCTATGAGATGGCTCTATACCCGAGTCCGAGTATAACCCTAGGATTAGAATGGTGGTTGTGTAGTGTAGGCTTGCATGGTCTCTTCCCCGTGAGTTGAAGCAAAAACCCTGTTTGGAGTAGGTTCCCTTGGATATATTATTGTTGTGGTAAAACTTTGTCATGGCGGTAATATTTCCGAGCCTGAATCATTGATCCCAAGGACCAAAACCTAATTACCCATGGTGGTTAGTAGTTTTAATTCTATGTGAGTTAATGCGAACGCCACAATCAGATGAGATCCCTCGAACGTATTACTTCCTGACAGTAATATTTTCGACCTCGATCTAAGATTTTGAGAACCCTAAACCCGTGTGTCGATGGTTGTGTAGTGGGCACCTCCGAGGAATCTTTCTCGTGGGGAAGAAACGAAGACCTCACCTAGACGAGATACTTTCAAAGATATTATCGTATGATGTTCCTTCGTCATGTCCATAATGTCTTTGAAAGATATCCATAACTCTAGGCACCTACCCGTTTAGAGCCTACCTATGGGGTCTTGTGATCAGAGATATCCTGTGTCTAGCTCCTTCCTCAGAATCAGATGTCGTTTTGATCCTGTACCCTTGCATGAGCATCGCATAACCATAACATTTGCACCCTTTTTGTTTTCAGGGAATCTAAGAATTGTCATTTGCTACAGATAGGAATTATGGAAACTGACGTCCGTTGCCCTCATTCTTTCAAGTTCAAGAAGCCTGATCTGACTGCTTTACATGGGTTGGTTTCGCGTATGGCTTCCGTCTACCGAATCAACTTTGGGAAGAACTTTGGTAAACTGTTGCGTATTCTGAATCAAGACGTGGACTTTGCCACGCTAAGCACCTTCATACAGTTCTGTGATGCTCCCTTGAGATGTTTCACCTTTCAAGACTTTCAGTTAGCACCAACACTCGAAGAGTATGAGAAACTGGTGGATATCCCAATGAAAGGCAAGTTGTTATTTGAAGGGGTTGATGTGACTCTGAAGGATGAAATCATTGCAAAAGCTCTCCACATGACTAAGCAAGACGTCACTAACAACTGGAAGATCAAGGGAGGGGTCAAGGGCTTCTTTCTCTCATTTCTGTTGGAAAGGGCCAACACTCTGTTGAAAGACGAAAGTTGGGAAGCCTGCTATGCTGCTGTAGCATTGGTCATCGATTGGATTGTTTTGTTTCCTAATGTGGATGTAGATGATTTTGTAGATATTACTGCCATCCATGTTTTCCTCACAGGAAACCCTGTGCCTACCCTTCTAGCTGACGTGTGATATTATCTGAGTTGGAGACACGTTAAGAAAGGAGGTATGATTGCGTGTTGCGCTCCTCTATTGTATCAATGGACCCAAATGCACCTTCAGAAGAAGGGACCCTTCATAGAACAAGTGGACGAAAGTTGCGCCCAAAGGTTGGGAACCCTCAGATCAGCTGACTTATCTTGGTACTCCCTAGACTACGATACAGTCGTATCCAGTTTTGGTCGGTTCCCTAATGTTCCCCTCATCGGAACCCGCGGCTATATTAATTCTAATCCTATATTATCCGTGAGGCAGTTGGGGTATCCGATGAGTGGACCACCTGATAAGAAGGCTTTGGAAGCATTCTTAGTGCATGGTTTGAAAGCTGAGAACCCTGACCTACTCAAAAGAATCACAAAGGCATGGAAGGAGGTCCATAGGAAAGGAAAAGCTGAGTTGGGGAGGAGGAACAACATCACTAAGGAGCCTTACTTCACATGGGTCAAAGAAAGAGTGGAAAGAATCAAGTTGCCTTTTGCCATTAAGGTGTCCGAGCCTTTGCCTGAGCCGAAGCCTACTCACGTCCCGATTTAGGAGGCCGAGGATCTCAAGGCAACGATAGCCAGATTAGTAAAGGAAAATGAGCAACTTGAGTCGAAGCTTCGAGATGTTACTAGTGAGAAGAATAACTTGAGGTGGGAGCTTCAACGAAAGAACACTCAACTAGAAGTAACAGGAAGTAAGGCCAATGAAGAAGAGCAACAGAAGAAGAAAGTTAAGATTTGTCTGAATCAAGCTGATAGTGCATTAGAGAGGATTAAGGGAGAATTGAATCAGGCATATGCAAAGTGTGTTGAAAATAGGAAAGCTTGGCTCCTTGCCACTGAGAGGAAGAAGGCACTTAGAGAAGAGATGGGAGCGGAAATAGAAAAACTAAGCTTAGCTCTACGCCAGTCAAAGGCTTCTGAAGCAAGGGAACGCCAACTTAAAGAGGATCTCATGAGAGTTGCTTATGTTGGGCCAGCAGACTGGGACAGAATGTGTGGCGAGTTGAATAATCTCAAAAGGCTTGCAGAAGAGCAGAAGAATCATCTTGAGGCTGTCCTTGCAGACAAGGATATTTGGGCCTCAGCGAGGAAGAAGGTGCTGGATGAATGTACTGGTTATGAACGCTCCGTTCACATTCTAATAACTGATAGGGATATGTACCGCAACAAGCTTAATGGGCTAGAGGATTTTTGTAACTGGTTGGCTGAAGACTTGGTATGGAAGCATAGAGATGCTCTGGAGGCTCTCGACGAATCTACCCCTCAAGCCATCGTCGATTTTGTTTGCCTTTGTAAGGCAATGCTGAAGAGGTTTAAGGAAGAGTTGAAGGAGCGCGAGGCTCGAAGGCCCAAGTTTTGAGTCTTATGTTGTTTTTTCTTGCTTTTTGAATTGTACTAATGTCTGGATGATTATGTATCACTTGATTATTATAATCTTATGAATGAATGAGACTTGATCTCCTTTGCAATAGTTTGTTTCTTAATATTCCTGTATAAATAATGATTAATTCGAACGATTCCCTGAAACAAATGCATACCATCCTGCATACATATCATTGCATTCGTTTTCCAAAAAAAGCACCTAGCAATAAACTCATTTACTCTATCATTTCTCCAAATTGAAAACCTGACTACTCGACGCCGATACGAGACTCGCCAAAGCTTCAATATGACGCTGGAACAGATCGAGGAGAACCAGAACACAATGAGGGGTGATATCGATTCGCTGAAGGCTAAAATGGATCAGCTACTGGAAACTATGATGTTGCTGGCCCAGAAAGAGAAAGATGCTGAAACAGTGGCTAATGCCAAGAAGCTGGTTGAGAAGATAGGCACTTCTGGAGTTAAGGGAATCCCTCCTCCCGTTTACATAGACTTGTCAGAACACTCGGCTCATCATGGATCTGTGAGCGATACGGACGAGCAAGTTGATGCCTTCAACATACCACCTCCACCTCCTCAACTTGTTGGATCTGATCTATCTACTGACCGGTTACACGTACTGGAAGAGAAATTCAAGGCCTTGGAGGTTCAGACAACTCTCGGCTTGGATGCTGTCGACATGTGCTTGGTCCCTGGACTGGTAATCCCTCGACGTTTGACAAATACAAGGGACTTAGCTGCCCTAAGACTCATTTGCGAGCATACTATCGCAAAATGGCTGCCCACATTAGGGACAACCCTCTGCTAATTCACTACTTTCAGGATAGCCTTAGTGGGGCATCGATGGAATGGTACATGCAGCTAGAGAAGAGACAGATTAATACTTGGAGGGATCTCTCTGAGGCATTCCTCAAACATTACCAGTACAATACTGATTTAGCACTAAACCGTACTCAATTACAAGATATGACTCAGCGCAACAATGAGTCATTCAAAGAATATGCTCAACGTTGGCGGGAATTGGCTTCTCGTGTTCAACCACCTTTGCTGGACAAAGAATTGATGGATATGTTCATGGGAACTTTGCAACCTCAGTATTCAGACCGTATGATGGGATCTAGCTTCCCCAACTTTGCTGAGATTGTGTCAGTGGGAGAAAGGATCGAGAGCCAGTTGAAGAAAAAAGATGCTATTGCTTCTGCGAGTGGAGTTAAAAAAACCTTTTGTGAAGAGGAAAGACGAAGAAACCAATGCTGTCATGAGAGGACGAGGGGGTAGAGCCCCAGTGAATATACCATATCAGCAAGTAGTTGCAGTTGCATAAGCCCCACTTCAACCGCCTGCTCAGCAGCCGAATTATCAGAATGTTCCTCCGCCGCAATATCAGAATGCCCCACCACAGAGGCAACAAAGACCAAGAAGGCATATCGATCCTGTGCCGATGCCGTATAGCCAGATTTTTTCTCAACTGTATCAGAGTGGGCATTTGAAACTCAGGGATTTGAGACCACCAGTCTTCCCATATCCTCCCGGATACGATGCCAACGCCCATTGTGAGTTTCATAAGGGTGCTCCCGGGCATACCATAGAAAACTGCTATGCGTTTCAGAACAGAGTTCAAGATTTGGTTGAGTCCAAAGATCTTACTTTCACTCAGTGGGGCGCTAATGTTGAACACAATCCCATGCCCCCGCATGGAGGACCGTCTGTCAATGCTATGGAAGAGGGCAACGGGCAGAGATTTATTACAAAGGTTGAAGATATTCGTACTCCTATGGCAGTTATAGGAGAAAAATTGAAGAGATGTGGGATGATCCCTGAAGATGAGCTTGATAATTTAACTAATGAGGTGGTTAAGAAACATTTGCAGAAATTCCTTGATCAAGGTGTGATTCAGGTTGAACGTCGGGATGCAAGAGAACAAAGTGTGGCTGTCATTAACCTTCAGTATGATGCACCTGAAGGTCGTCAACAAAGGCAAGTTCGTCCTGCTCCGGTAATCATTGAATATGATGGAGCTAGTGTTTTCCAACAAAGACCAGTTCGTCCTGCACCGTTGGTTATTCAGTTTGATGAGGCAGATGTTAACAAGTCAAGGCCAGTGTGCCCTGTTCCGATAACTATTGAGTATCCTGGTAATGTTCCTGAGTCTAAGTGTGATGCTGTGGTAGGAACAAGTGGGATAACTCGTAGTGGTCGAATCCTTGCAGCAAAACCCGTAGATGCGCCAAACAATGACAAGGGTAAGGCGATTGATGTACCAGTTAAAACCTCGAATGCTGAATTACAAGAAGGGTTGTCGTCTCCAAGAGGGGCATTCACACAAAAAGAGGATGAAGAGTTTCTGAAGATTATAAAGAAGAGTGACTACAAGGTAGTCAATCAGCTGAACCAAACTCCTGCCAAGATATCTATGCTCGCCTTGTTGCTCAGTTTTGAGGCACATAGGTCCTCCCTGCTGAAGGTGTTGAGTGTTGCACACATTACCAAGGATATCACTGTAGCACCATTCGATGATGTGATAGCCAGTGTCACCACGGCCAACTTTCTGGGGTTTAATGATGACGATCTGACTACTGAAAAGAAAAACCATAACAAGGCGCTTCACATTTCCTTTAGGTGTGAAGACATTTTGATATCTAGATTCTTGGTAGATACTGGATCCTCCTTAAATGTGCTCCCGAAGACAACTCTGGAAAGGATGCCTGTGAATGGGGTAATCATGAGGCCAAGTACTCTCATAGTAAAAGCATTTGATGGATCCAGGCGTGCGGTTATTGGTGAGGTGGAATTGCCAATTAAGATTGGACCTACCATTTTTACCATTACTTTCCAAGTAATGGACATTCATCCTGGTTACAGCTGCTTGCTAGGAAGGCCTTGGATTCACTCAGCAGGGGCAGTTACGTCCACTCTTCATCAAAAGCTGAAGTTCATTTCCAATGACAAAATGGTTGTGATAGGCGGCGAAGAGGATATCCTAGTAAGTCATTTGACATCGTTCCGTTACATTGATGTCGAAAGTGAAATGGTTGAGACCCCTTTTCAGTCCTTTGAAGTGGTGAGTAAACTGGCTGTGCAGCGAGTACCAGAGCATCAAGAGTTAAGATCATCAATGGCCTCGTACGAGGAATCTAAAGCTATGGTGAATGAGGGAAATGCCCAAGGTTGGGGCAAGGTGGTTGAAGTTACTGAAAAGCTTGATAAGTTTGGGCTAGGTTATCAGCCATCCCGCAGTTCAGCTTTTGTTCCATACAATGGAAGCCAATTCCCTCCTGTTGAGAAGACTTTCATAAGTGTTGGCCGAATCTTTGATTCTCCAGTAGCAATGATCATTGAAGACCATGTTGGTGATGAGCAAGTTTCTGCAAGTTGGATCCGACGAGCAAAGCCTGGTGAAGAGCTCAAGAATTGGAAGACCATTGAAGACCCTCAGTTTTTCACACACCAAACGTAATTTTACTGTTTATCAAAAACTCTACGCTCTGCGCAAGGCGTAGTGGAGCATTGTATGGGCCACCTAATGTTTTAAGACTTTGTTTATCATTAATGAATTTCAGTTTGCATTCAATTTTCGCTCACTTTCTTTCATTCTTTTTACTTTACAATAAATGGCAATATTTTTCGTGCACACACTTTCTTAAATAAACTGCATAAATCATGAACATGCAGAAACACCACCGAGGTCCTTGACATAGACGCTACTACGGGCCTATATGACTTTGATTGCCCAATCTACCAAGCTGAAGAGGAAGGCGTGAAAGATTGTGAACTCCCCAACGAGTTGGCAAGGCTGCTCAAGCAAGAGGAGAAAGTCATCCTACCCCACCAAGAGGACATTGAAGTCATCAAACTGGGAACTGAGGAACACAGAAGAGAAGTAAAGATAGGTGCATCTCTTCAAATTGAAGTCAAGACTAAGTTGATAGAGCTCCTCCGTGAGTACACGGACGTATTCGCCTGGTCGTATCAAGACATGCCCGGGTTGGATACTGATATGGTTATACACAAGTTACCACTCAAGAAGGAATGCCATGCTGTCAAACAAAAATTAAGAAGGACCCATCCGGATATGGCTCTCAAAATTCGTGAAGAAGTCCGAAAGAAGATTGATGCTGGATTCCTGGCAGTAGCAAAGTACCCACAATGGGTTTCCAACATGGTGCCGGTACCAAAGAAAGATGGAAAGGTTCGCATGTGTGTGGATTACAAAGATTTGAACAGAGCTAGTCCTAAGGACAACTTCCCATTACCTCACATCGATGTATTGGTTGACAACACAGCTCAGTTTTCTGTATTCTCTTTTATGGATGGATTTTTTGGATATAATCAAATTAAGATGGATCCAGAGGATATAGAGAAGACCACATTTATCACACCATGGGGCACCTTCTGCTATAAGGTGATGCCATTCGGACTTAAGAATGCCAGGGCAACGTATCAGCGTGCAATGGTAATGCTCTTTCATGACATGATACATAAAGAGATTGAAGTGTACGTCGATGATATGATTTCCAAGTCTCAAACCGAAGAAGAGCACTTGATCAATATGCAAAAGCTGTTTGTTCGATTGAGGAAGTTTAGACTGAGACTCAACCCCAACAAGTGCACATTTGGGGTACGATCTGGAAAACTGTTGGGCTTCATCGTAAGTCAGAAAGGAATCGAAGTGGATCCTGATAAGGTGAGGGCAATTCAAAATATGCATGCACCTAGGTAATAGAAAGAGGTTCGTGGCTTTCTGGGAAGATTAAACTACATCGCCAGATTTATTTCACATCTTACTGCCACCTGCAAACCTATTTTTAAGCTGCTAAGAAAGAATCAGTCAATTACGTGGGATAATGATTGCCAAGGGGCATTTGATAAGATTAAAGAGTATCTGCAAGAACCACCGATCCTGATACCACCTGTTCCTGAAAGGCCACTTATTATGTACCTGACTGTACTTGACGATTCTATGGGCTGAGTGTTGGGGCAACAAGATGAGACGGGAAGGAAAGAACATGCTATCTATTACCTCAGCAAGAAGTTCAATGACTGCGAGACAAGGTATTCCTTACTCGAGAAGACTTGTTGCGCATTAGCCTGGGCTGCCAAACGTCTCAGGCAGTATATGTTGACCCACACTACTTATCTGATTTCCAAGATGGATCCCATTAAATACATTTTTGAGAAACCTGCTCTCACCGGCAGAATTGCCCGATGGAAAATGCTTTTGTCCGAGTACGACATTCAATACGTCACTCAAAAAGCCATCAAAGGTAGCATACTGGCGGACTATCTTTCCCATCAACCGGTGGATGATTATCAGTCCATGAAGTTCGATTTCCTAGACGAAGACATAATGGTACTAAAAGATTACGAAGATCCAGGTCCAGATGAAGGGCCCGAACCAGGGGATCGATGGACTCTCATGTTCGACAGTGCCTCAAATGTTCATGGAAATGGAATTGGGGCAGTAATTACATCACCCGAGAATTTCCACTTACCGTTCACAGCTAAGCTCTGCTTTCCATGCACCAATAACATGGCTGAGTATGAAGCTTGTATACTTGGATTGGAAGAAGCCATCAATTTAAGAATCAAGACTCTTGATGTGTTTGGAGATTCTGCTTTAGTAATACATCAGATTCGAGGTGACTGGGATGCCAAACATGCCAACCTAGTTCCATATCGAGATTACGTGGCAAAGCTACTTCCCAAATTTGATGATATCACCTTCACCCATGTGCCTAGACAGGAAAACCAAATGGCAGACGCTCTCACAACTTTGGCTTCTATGTATAATTTAATATGGCCCAACCATCGGCCACATATTGATCTACAGCAATTTGAAGAGCCAGCTCACTGTTTGGCTACCGATGAAGAGTCAGATGAAAAGCCATGGTTCTATGACATCAAACGTTATCTGGAAAAACAAGAATATCCAGAGGGCGCTTTGGCGGTGGACAAGAGAACTTTGCGCAGATTGGCATCAAATTTCTTCCTCAATGGGAATGTGTTATACAAGCGTAATCATGATACTGTGCTACTCAGATGTGTGGAAAAGCATGAAGCTGAGCAGATTCTGAAAGACATTCTTGAAGGTTGTTTTGGTACCCATGCAAATGGGCATACTATGGCAAAGAAGATATTGAGAGCAGGCTATTATTGGCTTACCATGGAGGCTGATTGCTACCATTATGCCCGAACATGCCATAAATGCCAGATATACTCTGATAAGATTCATGTACCTCCCACTCCCTTGAATGTCTTGACTTCACCATGGCCATTTTCCATGTGGGGAATAGATATGATTGGGATGATCGAGCCAAAGGCCTCAAATGGACACCGCTTCATATTAGTTGCCATAGACTACTTTACCAATTGGTTTGAGGCTGCATCATATACGAACGTTACTAAGCAAGTGGTCGCTCGCTTCTTGAAACACAACATCATATGCAGATATGGAGTGCCTAACCGTATCATCACTGACAATGGGTCTAATCTCAACAAAAAAATAATGGACGAATTGTGTGCTAGCTTCAACATTGAGCACCATAATTCGACACCATACAGACCCAAGATGAATGGAGCCGTTGAGGCAGCCAACAAAAACATCAAAAATATTATTCAGAAAATGGTGGTCACTTATAAGGACTGGCATGAGATGCTACCTTTTGCGCTGCACGGCTACCGTACCTCAGTGCGGACTTCAACAGGGGCAACTCCTTACTCATTGGTTTATGGCATGGAAGCGGTCCTTCCGATAGAAGTCGAAATCCCCTCATTGAGAGTATTGATGGAAGCTCAGCTTGATGAAGCAGAATGGGTGAAGACGAGGTTTGATGAACTCAACCTTCTTGAAGAAAAATGCTTGGCAGCAATATGCCATGGCTAGTTCTATCAAAGACGCATGAAGAAAGCTTTTGATAAGAAAGTGCATCCTCGTACATTCCAGGAAGGTGACTTGGTGCTCAAGAGGATCATGACCATGTATAATGAATCCAGGGGTAAGTGGACACCAAACTACGAAGGCCCATATGTTGTAAGAGAGGCATTCTCTGGTGGTGCCTTGAAACTCGCGACTATGGACGGTGATGAATTACCATACCCGGTGAATGAAGAGTACGTTAAGCGATACTACGCCTAGAAAAGTGGAACAATAAAGCCGCTAAGTCGAAAACCTGAAAAGGCGACTTAGGCAAAAAAAATGGCAATCCCGGTGGACCTGAAAAAACGAAATCAGTCCAGGCAAAAATTAGGGATAAAATAAAAGATATAGGCCCGCTGAATTGAAAACTCGAAAGGGCGGTTCAGGCAAAAAAGGGTGTCCCGGTGGATTGAAAACCCGAAAGGGTGATCCAGGCAAAAGTTAGGGACAGATTCCAAGGCAAAGTATCTAGTACGCACGTTCACTTGATCCTGATGTATCGCTGAAGAGAGAATTCAACCAAGCCGTCTTCCTACGAAGCAAGGTGTTGAAGTTATCAAAGCCATATGGACCATAGGAGTGTTGAAACTCAATGGAACCTCATTAATTTGTATTGCCATTCGGTTTTTATTGCACCGCAATTACCTCATTAAGGAATTGCATCCATGTACCTACTTACCCATTCCAGGGGCAAATCAATACAAAGAGAGATTTCTCGCCAAATTGGTCTCATTTTTTTTTACTTTATCTATTTGTTTGCAAATTGATTTTGTTTTTGATAAACTGTGTTTTGAAACTTCGGTTAATAAAGACAATATTTGAAAACGATAAAATTTGTTTGGTGTTGGGAGAACTAAAAGGAATTAGATAGTATCCAAAAGAATTTCACCACATGAAAGCATCAAATCAGTTGTCAGTCGTTCTAGCTCTTCACCACAAGCAGCGTAGCTTAATAGGGATGTACTTACTATAATCTCCAACAATGAATCTTTCAAACTTAACAGGGGCAGTCACGCTCCCTAGTCATATTTGGCTTGCTCAAAAGGGGTCGAGTAGTCAAACACTCTCACCATCCCCACAAAACCCAAAGTCCAATCCTCTATTGACAACTACTCAAAAGTCCACGCTCGTTGGCACCTTAAAATCTACCCTTCAAAGTCCAGTCTTCATTGGCAACCATTAAAAGTCCACCGCCGTTGGCATCCTCATAACACCAAAATAACCAAAGTCCAATTTCATTTGGTAATTACCAAATTCAATCCCTGTTGATACCCTCGACAAGGAAACTTATCACCAGCGCGCCCGATCATGTGCATTGACATACGCATGGCATGCAGGCGTAGTATCATAATCATATATGGCATTAACATATTAGTCTTGTGCATTCGTACGTACATTAGATTCTCTAGCAGTTGCATCTTAGCATGTGTTTTAGTGCATTTTGCAATGCATGGCATATCCATCCCCAACATAGCATAACAGGATCCAGGATCAGTTCGCAAGCATCTTGGCTAGTACTTCATCAAAGTCGGTAGTATTCCTCAAAAGAGAAGTTGATACCCCGCACGTGCTCTTGGAATTTTATTCCCCAGCAAGTCATTCTTCAGCCACGCAGTTGATAATGACAATCCTCAGCAGCTGTTGTCAGTGCTCCCCAAGCTGAGGCTACCCTAGAAAGTTTCTTGTGAGCTTTCCCCAGCAAAGCTGACGCACTTCCTCCGACAGGAATCTTGCTCAACTATCCTCCCAGCAAATTCACTTCAGAGATACTGCTTTGGTATCATCGAGGAACCTTAATGGATAAGGGACTACTTCTACGACCCAGAGAATCGTCTGCCTTCAGAGATACTGCTTTGGTATCATCGAGGAACCTTAATGGATAAGGGACTGCTTCGACAACCCAGAGAATCGTCTGCCTTCAGAGATACTGCTTTGGTATCATCGAGGAACCTTAATGGATAAGGGACTGCTTCGACGACCCAGACAATCGTCTGCCTTCAGAGATACTACTTTGGTATCATCGAGGAACCTTAATGGATAAGGGACTAATTCGACGACCCAGAGAATCGTCTACCTTCAGAGATACTGCTTTGGTATCATCGAGGAACCTTAATGGATAAGGGACTGCTTCGACGACCCAGAGAATCATCTGCCTTCAGAGATATTGCTTTGGTATCACCGAGGAACCTTAATGGATAAGGGACTGCTTCGACGACCCAGAGAATCGTCTGCCTTCAGAGATACTGCTTTGGTATCATCGAGGAACCTTAATGGATAAGGGACTGCTTCGACGACCTAGAGAATCGTCTGCCTTCAGAGATACTGCTTTGGTATCACCGAGGAACCCTAATGGATAAGGGACTGCTTCGACGACCCAGAGAATCATCTGCCTTCAGAGATACTGCTTAAGTATCATCGAGGAACCTTAATGGATAAGGGACTACTTCGACGGCCCAGAGAATCGTCTGCCTTCAGAGATACTGCTTTGGTATCATCGAGGAACCTTAATGGATAAGGGACTGCATCGATGACCTAGAGAATCCTCTACCTTTCAAAAATACTACTTTGGTACCGTGAAGAGCCTTAATGTAGAAGGTGCTGCTTCGACCATCCAAAGGATCTCAAGTTATTTTGTTCAGTATTGTACCCCGCTGCCTCATTCTGTCATCTCTTATTCTACAACACTTTACTTTTTTTGAGACAAATTTTTGGGGCATTCTTATATCTAATTGACTTCTACCCTTAACATAAACGCTTTGCAGCTGTTCATTTCCTCGGGTTCAACCCAATTAGATAGGGGCATCTGTCATACCCCAAATTTGTCCTACCTTCTTATTTTTCTTATACCAAGCATGTGTTTTGCTTCATGATCTCTCTCAAGATAACCATATGGCTTTAGGCCATGGAGATTTGGTTTATACTCTTTGTAATTAAAGGCTCTTGCAAGCGTGTTGAACTCAAGTGAAGGTAAAGATAAGTGGTGTCCCTCACTTTTATGGTTAATTATTCAAGACATAACCTGTCCTCAAGCCATGAACCAAGTTGTATGATTGAGCCATTTTGAGACCTAACCTAGTCTGTTGCTAGTTGGTTTTATGCTACGAAATCAAATATTTCAAGAGTTAGTCATTTAGTTTCAAGGGGATTCTAAGTTTTGTTACGAGTCACCATGGACCATGTTTTAAGATGGTACTAAGGCAATGGGGTCGATCAAGCTAAAATTTGACTAGATTGGCTACAAATTTGTTCAAGGAAAGGATAACTCACCCTTAAGATATTTTCCCATCAAAGTTTGTTTTATTTGCTAGATTAAGGGATGATTTATTTAAGGGATGATCATTGAAGGTGTTACAAGGGGACGAGGGAAGATCACCGTTAATTTCTCAAATGATGTCAAGATCATGCTTAAATGATTAAGATGTTTCAAGTTGGATCCATGTCTTCCAAATTCAAGGTTAACTTTTGGGAATAAGTTTTGTTTTCATAAGTACATGGGTGTTAGTTTCGGATGGCAGTAATGAAATGAAAATTCAATTGGAGTCAAAGGTGTATGAAACATGACACACAAGGAAATTGCAACAAGTTTATTTCATTTGCAACGTATCCAAAATCTTGTGAAATAAGAAGCCTAAGGTTAAATGGACCGAGAAAACATTCAAGTTGTTAATAGAATACATTTACAATTCTTGAAAGTCATAAAACTCCACACAAAAATTGAATTCAAATGGGTACAAAATCCAAGTTAACCTAAAGGCAAGGCCTAAATATTCAAGAGTTCTTTGGAGAACAAGAGTAAGAATGTCAAGTTCATCAATTTAAATTCAAATATTGTTTGCAATAGAAATCACATGAAGTACAAAATTGAAGAAAATGGAGACTAAGTGCAAGCTTCATGAGCCAATTCTCCACTTGTATCAAGCTGCTCTTTCAAGCCAATCTCCATTCCAAACAATTCCTTGTCATCATCATTAGTTTTGCTTCCAAAATCTTCGTACTCCAAGCTAAGGACATGTTGGTTCCATCTTTAAGCTTTCTTCAATTCTCCATTGAATCCACACGTTGTTGCTCCATCATGTACATGAAAAATAAACTGAAATATTAGTGCACGGCACCAAGTAGCATATGTACACTTCAGAACCAAATCAAAGATAATTTCCACAACAAAGTTCAATTCTAGGTTTCAAATCCTGCCCCTAATTCATTGCAAATGTCCAAGATCTGCATTTCATCTTACATGAATACTTCGTACCAAAATCATCAAATTCAATTCATGTCCTAAGCAAGCAAATTCATGTCATCAATTATCATATTCAATTCAAAACGAATTTCAAAGTTCACACGGTCAAAAAGCAATGACACATTTGCACTATACCCAAATTCAAAAGCAAAGCAAATAGGGACTATACAAAATTCAACCTGACCAAAACAGTAAAACAGGCAGAGCAGCAAATTCGCAGCACTGTAACCCTAACGCAAAAAAGAAAAAGGACAAGGCAGAGTGCAACAGTGAATATCAGAAAAAAGCACAGAGGTTTCAGTAAGGCATTAACATGTTTTTTGCAAAAATGTGTTCTGAGTTTGGAAAAGATTACCTTGCACATTTCCATGAACGAGATCCCTCCTCTATTTGGACACAACTTTTCAAACCCTAACCTTGACAATATAAAAAGAGGAACAATGAATCAGAGAAGGAAAACCTACACACGGCGCAAGAAATCGACCCTACTCACCAAAGCTAAAAAAATTTAAGAAATTACTCAAGGTTTTTTTTTTTAAAACTAAACCCCTTCACTAAATCATGACAACAACGCAAGTAGTAAGAAGAGTTAGGGGGAGAAGAAGAAGAACGTAAAGGAAAAGAGAAGGAGGAGTTAAGAATCTTACCTTCGCCGAAAAAGCATCCGATCAGATTCACTCCGATCTAGGTATCGGTCACCTCCATTGTACTTTTTTATGCTTAATCTCTATTCTCCGTGTGGTTGTGCTTCGTAGTCCTTTTCCGTTTGCTTGTATTTGCTCTGATTTTGGTGGTTTTAGTCCATTCTAGGGTTTATTTGGGAAAAGTTTCGATTTGGTCGATTGGTTGTTTTTTTGGTAAAACTGAGCTTAGATTTGAAGAGAGGAGAAGAAAATATGTAGGGTTAGTGTTGGACTTTTTGAGGTTGGTGGTGGTGTCGCCGGAGAAGACGGTGGCGGCCGCCGCGTACCGCCGCTTCTCCGGCAGTTGGTAGGTTTCCGGCGACATGTTTTTGGAGAGAAGGAAAGGGTGTTGAGAGAGAACATATGGAGAGAGAGAGAAGGAAATTACATTGTGAGCTTTTGTTTTTCAAAACCGTGTCTTTTATCTGGTTTATGCCATTTGTGGTGGCTGTTGGATGGGGTGACAAGTGTCCCCCACCGTGACACTTGTCACCGGAAGATGATCCTTCCTAGTCTTTCTGTGCTTCACCCTCTATGCCACCCTACCGTGCACTCTCATCCCCAAACCCTCAGATCAAAAGTCAATATTTGACTCTATGTCTGATGAACGCCCCAGATCTGCTGAAGGTTCATGGTGAACCCTCATACCCAAGCGTGGGCCTATTGCTTTGGGCCTGGGGTGATTTCTAATCACACCCCCTGTTTACAGTTTGTTGCTGGCCCGTCCATTTTCTTTTTAAAACCTTTTTTTGTTTTCTCTTTTAATAATAAGAAAATTCAAAACATTTTATTAACTTATTTCTTAAAAAAAAACAGATTACTTGTTAATTGATTTCTAAAATTCTTTTCTTTAGTTAATTCCTAATTAATTTTATTAAACCATTTTACTGAATACTAATTAACTTAAAAGGTTAATTTTATTAAATATTTTAGTTTAGTTCAATTAATTGTTTGAATTTTAATTCTAAAAAATCTAAGAAATACTTTTTTAATTAGTTCCTAATTCTTATTTAATTTTATTAAATTATTTTATTTAATATTAATTAATTTTTGATAATTAATTTTATTAAATATTTTGATTTAATCTAATTAATTATTAGAATTTTGTTCTAAAAAATCCTAGAACTTAATAATTAGTTTAGGATTTCTCCTCCTTAGATTAATCTTAGGAATTTAGGATACTAACTAACTAACATTCTTGATTATATTTATCCCCCACTTTGTTTGATTTGCAATCTTTGTATGGTGTGGATAATTTTCTCTTGTGGATTTATTTCATACCTTGATTATATGTATGCTATTCATATTACACTTGTCCAAACCAAAAATCTTTTTCAAACTAATACCTTGACTCAATGTCAAGCCATTTTCATACCTTGTAAGTCGATCGTTTTCACGATCGCAATCGACCTCACAATGCCTCCTCTTGGGCCTTATGCAACGATTACCCATTCTATTTTGATTTGTATGCATGTATTTGATTGGTATATTTTAATCGTGGCTTAATTAACTCCATAAGATTAAAATCACCCCTTTTTATAAGAACAAAAGTAAACTTGATCCAACGTCAAGTATTTTCCGAATAAACTTAATTAACTCAATCTCAAGCATTTTTACTTGATCCATATATCAAGTATCTCCAACCTTCACTTTAAACCATAAGACATCCTTATTTCTTAACCTTCTCATAAATCAAAACCTCGATCCAACGTCGAGTACTTTTCTCAAATCAAATCAACATACTTAATAATACTTAGACATTTTCATAAAGGTGAAAAAGAGGGGGACCAAGTCTTTGGTTTTTCTTTTCAATTGTTCGGGTGCGAGTTTCCTTACTCGTGTGTGGGCAATTGACACCTTTAAAACACATTTTATCCGATCACCTTCAAATTCATTTTCTTAATCAAACATTAAGATATGTAATCAATATTCAAATACATTTTTATAAAGGTGAAAAAGAGGGGGACCAAGTCTTTGGTCTTTCTTTTCAATTGTATGGGTGCGAGTTTCCTTACTCTTGTATGGATAATTGACACCTCTAAAACACACGAAACTCGACCACATTTAAACTATTTCTAAATCAAATTATCAAAGCACTTAATCCTTACTTAAACATTTTTACCAAAGGTGAAGTGAGGGGGATCAAGTCTTTGGTCTTTCTCCTCAATTGTTTGGGTGCGAGTTCTCTTACTCGTGTGTGGACAATTGTCACCTCTAAAACATCCAATACGATTCAAACTCTTTTCCTCGCCTACGCGCGACCGAAACCTAAAACCATACGCAAAATCAAATCCTTTTCTCAATCAAACCTCTTAACATACTTAACCACATATTCTAACAACTTTCCTACAAGTTGTAAAAGAGGGGGCTAAGTCTTTAACCTTTCTCCCCAATTGCTTGGGTGTGAGTTTACTTACTCGTGTGTGGGTAATTAGCGCCTACATAAAAAATACAAACCAAACAACCGTATTCCCACGAACTACGAATGCTCTAACTTTCCCATTGCACGAGGGAATACGTAGGCCCAAGGGTTCTCAATCCTTGCCAAGCACCCTAATAAAAAATCCCACCTCTTCCCCTTAAAAAACTAATCCTTTTACCTTAGAAGATAACAAACAAACCAAGCTAACTATTTCACGAATCGATTCAAGAGGTTCCCGTTGAGTACAATGGACGTAGAGGGTGCTAATACCTTCCCTCTTGCGTAACCGACTCCCGAACCCGAATTTGGTTGCGACGACTATGTTCCTATTTCGATTTAAAGCTTTTATCAGTATTTTCCTTTCCCTAACTTGGGATAAATAAAGTTCGGTGGCGACTCTGTTTCGGACAGTTATTTTCTGCGTCCATCGCGAGGATCGTATTTTTTGAGGTACGACAGATGGCGACTCTACTGGGGACTAGTTGGTAGCCCTATGCTAGAGAGAGTCAAGCCTAACTTGACTCGATTCGTGAGTGTTAGATTCGCTTGTTTGTTTATCTTCTCTTGTTTGTTTGCTTGCTTGTTGATTATCTGTTATCTACTTGCTTGCTTATTTCTATTATATCCTATTATTATCTCTTATGACACTGTTGGGATTCTCTGATCTTTGGTGCTCTGTGAGATGGCTCTATACCCGAGTCCGAGTATAACCCTAGGATTAGAATGGTGGTTGTGTAGTGTAGGCTTGCGTGGTCTCTTCCGCGTGAGTTGAAGCGAAAACCCCGCTTGGAGTAGGTTCCCTTGGATATATTATTGCTGTGGTAAAACTTTGTCATGGCGGTAATATTTTCGAGCCTGAATCGTTGATCCCAAGGACCAAAACCTAATTACCCATGGTGGTTAGTAGTGTTAATTCTATGTGAGTTAATGCGAACTCCACAATCAAATGAGATCCCTCAAACGTATTACTTCCTGACAGTAATATTTTCGACCTCGATCTAAGATTCTGAGAACCCTAAACCCGTGTGTCGATGGTTGTGTAGTGGGCGCCTCCGAGGAATCTTTCTCATGGGGAAGAAACGAAGACCTCACCTAGACGAGATACTTTCAAAGATATTATCGTCTGATGTTCCTTCGTCATGTCCATAATGTCTTTGAAAGATATCCATAACTCTAGGCACCTACCCGTTTAGAGCCTACCTATGGGGTCTTGTGATCAGAGATATCCTGTGTCTAGCTCCTTCCTCAGAATCAGATGTCGTTTTGATCCTGTACCCTTGCATGAGCATCGCATAACCATAACATTTGCACCCTTTTTGTTTTCAGGGAATCTAAGAATTGTCATTTGCTACAGATAGGAATTATGGAAACTGACGTCCGTTGCCCTCATTCTTTCAAGTTCAAGAAGCCTGATCTGACTGCTTTACGTGGGATGGTTTCGCGTATGCCTTCCGTCTACCGAATCAACTTTGGGAAGAACTTTAGTAAACTATTGCGTATTCTGAATCAAGACGTGGACTTTGCCATGCTAAGCACCTTCATACAGTTCTATGATGCTCCCTTGAGATGTTTCACCTTTCAAGACTTTCAGTTAGCACCAACACTCGAAGAGTATGAGAAACTGGTGGATATCCCAATGAAAGGCAAGTTGTTATTTGAAGGGGTTGATGTGACTCTGAAGGATGAAATCATTGCAAAAGCTCTCCACATGACTAAGCAGGACGTCACTAACAACTGAAAGATAAAGGGAGGGGTCAAGGGCTTCTTCCTCTCATTTCTGTTGGAAAGGGCCACCACTCTGTTGAAAGACGAAAGTTGGGAAGCCTGCTATGATACTGTAGCATTGGCCATCTATGGGATTGTTCTGTTTCCTAATGTGGATGTAGATGATTTTGTAGATATTACTGCCATCCATCTTTTTCTCACAGGAAACCCTGTGCCTACCCTTCTAGCTGACGTGTACTATTATCTGAGTTGGAGACACGGTAAGAAAGGAGGTATGATTGCGTGTTGCGCTCCTCTATTGTATCAATGGACCCAAGTCCACCTTCCGAAGAAGGGACCCTTCATAGAACAAGTGGACGAAAGTTGGGCCCAAAGGTTGGGAACCCTCAGATCAGCTGACTTATCTTGGTACTCCCTATACTACGATACAGTCATATCCAGTTTTGGTCGGTTCCCTAATGTTCCCCTCATCGGAACCCACGGCTGTATTAATTCTAATCCTATATTGTCCGTGAGGCAGTTGGGGTATCCGATGAGTGGACCACCTGATGAGAAGGCTTTGGAAGTATTCTTAGTGCATGGTTTGAAAGCTGAGAACCCTGTCCTACTCAGAAGAATCACAAAGGCATGGAAGGAGGTCCATAGGAAAGGAAAAGTTGAGTTGGGGAGGAGGAACAACATCACTAAGGAGCCTTACTTCACATGGGTCAAAGAAAGAGTGGAAAGAATCAAGTTGCCTTTTGCCATTAAGGTGTCCAAGCCTTTGCCAGAGCCGAAGCCTACTCACGTCCCGATTGAGGAGGTCGAGGATCTCAAGGCAACAATAGCCAGATTAGTAAAGGAAAATGAGCAACTTGAGTCGAAGCTTCGAGATGTTACTAGTGAGAAGAATAACTTGAGGTGGGAGCTTCAACGAAAGAACACTCAACTAGAAGCAACAGGAAGTAAGGCCAATGAAGAAGAGCAATAGAAGAAGAAAGTTAAGATTTGTCTGAATCAAGCTGATAGTGCATTAGAGAGGATTAAGGGAGAATTGAATCAGGCATATGCAAAGTGTGCTGAAAATAGGAAAGCTTGGCTCCTTGCCACTAAGAGGAAGAAGGCACTTAGAGAAGAGATGGGAGCGAAAATAGAAAAACTAAGCTCAGCTATACGCCAGTCAAAGGCTTCTGAAGCAAGGGAACGCCAACTTAAAGAGGATCTAATGAACGCTACTTATGTTGGGCCAGCAGACTAGGACAGAGTGTGTGGAGAGTTGAATAATCTCAAAAGGCTTGCAGAAGAGCAGAAGAATCATCTTGAGGCTGTCCTTGCAGACAAGGATATTTGGGCCTCAGCGAGGAAGAAGGTGCTGGATGAATGTACTGGTTTTGAACGCTCCGTTCACATTCTAATAGCTGATAGGGATATGTACCGCAACAAGCTTAATGGGCTAACGGATTTTTGTAACTGGTTGGCTGAAGACTTGGTATGGAAGCATAGAGATGCTCTGGAGGCTCTCGACGAATCTACCCCTCAAGCCGTCGTCGATTTTGTTTGCCTTTGTAAGGCAATGCTGAAGAGGTTTAAGGAAGAGTTGAAGGAGCGCGAGGCTCAAAGGCCCAAGTTTTGAGTCTTATGTTGTTTTTTCTTGCTTTTTGAATTGTACTAATGTCCGGATGATTATGTATCACTTGATTATTATAATCTTATGAATGAATGAGACTTGATCTCCTTCGCAATAGTTTGTTTCTTAATATTCCTGTATAAATAATGATTAATTCGAACGATTCCCTGAAACAAATGCATACCATCCTGCATATATATCATTGCATTCGTTTTCTAAAAAAAGCACCTAGCAATAAACTCATTTACTCTATCATTTCTCCAAATAGAAAACCTGACTACTCGACGCCGATACGAGACTCGCCAAAGCTTCAATATGATGCTGGAACAGATCGAGGAGAACCAGAACACAATGAGGGGTGATATCGATTCGCTGAAGGCTAAAATGGATCAGCTATTGGAAACTATGATGTTGCTGGCCCAGAAAGAGAAAGATGCTAAAACAGCGGCTAATGCCAAGAAGCTGGTTGAGAAGATAGGCACTTCTGGAGTTAAGGTAATCCCTTCTCCCGTTTACATAGACTTGTCAGAACACTCGGCTCATCATGGATCTGTGAGCGATATGGACGAGCAAGTTGATGCCTTCAACATACCACCTCCACCTCCTCAACTTGTTGGATCTGATCCATCTGCTGACCGGTTACACGTACTGGAAGAGAAATTCAAGGCCTTGGAGGTTCAGACAACTCCCGGCTTGGATGCTGTCGACATGTGCTTGGTCCCTGGACTGGTAATCCCTCATAAGTTTCAAGTGCCGACGTTTGACAAATACAAGGGACTTAGCTGCCCTAAGACTCATTTGCGAGCATACTGTCGTAAAATGGCTGCCCACGTTAGGGACGACCCTCTGCTAATTCACTACTTTCAGGATAGCCTCAGTGGGGCATCGCTGGAATGGTACATGCAGCTAGAGAAGAGACAGATTAATACTTGGAGGGATCTCTCTGAGGCGTTCCTCAAACATTACCAGTACAATACTGATTTAGCACCAACTCGTACTCAATTACAAGATATGAATCAGCGCAACAATGAGTCATTCAAAGAATATGCTCAACGTTGGCGGGAATTGGCTTCTCGTGTTCAACCACCTTTGCTGGACAAAGAATTGATGGATATGTTCATGGGAACTTTGCAGCCTCAGTATTCAGACCGTATGATGGGATCTAGCTTCCCCAACTTTGTTGAGATTGTGTTAGTGGGAGAAAGGATCGAGAACCAGTTGAAGAAAAAAGCTGCTATTGCTTCTACGAGTGGAGTTAAAAAAACCTTTTGTGAAAAGGAAAGACGAAGAAACCAATGCTGTCATGAGAGGACGAGGGGGTAGAGCCCCAATGAATATACCATATCAGCAAGTAGCTACAGATGCACAAGCCCCACTTCAACCGCCTGCTCAGTAGCCGAATTATCAGAATGTTCCTCCGCCGCAATATCAGAATGCCCCACCACAGAGGCAACAAAGACCAAGAAGGCATATCGATCCTGTGCCAATGCCGTATAGCTAGATTTTTTCTCAACTGTATCAGAGTGGGCATTTGAAACTCAGTGATTTGAGACCAGCAGTCTTCCCATATCCTCCCGGATACGATGCCAACGCCCATTATGAGTTTCATAAAGGTGCTCCCGGGCATACCATAGAAAACTGCTCTGCGTTTCAGAACAGAGTTCAAGATTTGGTTGAGTCCAAAGATCTTACTTTCACTCAGTGGGGCGCTAATGTTAAACACAATCCTATGCCCCCGCATGGAGGACCGTCTGTCAATGTTGTGGAAGAGGGCAACGGGCAGAGATTTATTACAAGGGTTGAAGATATTCGTACTCCTATGGCGGTTATAGGAGAAAAATTGAAGAGATGTGGGATGATCCCTGAAGATGAGCTTGATAATTTAACTAATGAGGTGGTTAAGAAACATTTGCAGAAATTCCTTGATCAAGGTGTGATTCAGGTTGAACGCCGGGATGCAAGAGAACAAAGTGTGGCTGTCATTAACCTTCTGTATGATGTACCTGAAGGTCGTCAACAAAGGCAAGTTCGTCCTGCTCCGGTAATCATTGAATATGATGGAGCTAGTGTTTTCCAACAAAGACCAGTTCGTCCTGCACCGTTGGTTATTCAGTTTGATGAGGTAGATGTTAACAAGTCAAGGCCAGTGCACCCTGTTCCGATAACTATTGAGTATCCTGGTAATGTTCCTGAGTCTAAGTGTGATGCTGTGGTAGGAACAAGTGGGATGACCCGTAGTGGTCGAATCTTTGCAGTAAAACCCGTAGATGCGCCAAACAATGACAAGGGTAAGGTGATTGATGTACCATTTAAAACCTCGAATGCTGAATTACAAGAAGGGTTGTCGTCTCCAAGAGGGGCATTCACACAAAAAGAGGCTGAAGAGTTTCTGAAGATTATAAAGAAGAGTGACTACAAGGTAGTCGATCAGCTGAACCAAACTTCTGCCAAGATATCTATGCTCGCCTTGTTGCTCAGTTCCGAGGCACATAGGTCCTCCCTGCTGAAGGTGTTGAGTGCTGCACACATTACCAAGGATATCACTATAGCACAATTCGATGATGTGATAGCCAGTGTCACCACGACCAACTTTCTGGGGTTTAATGATGACGATCTGACTGCTGAAAAGAAAAACCATAACAAGGCACTTCACATTTCCTTTAGGTGTGAAGACATTTTGATATCTAGAGTCTTGGTAGATACTGGATCCTCCTTAAATGTGCTCCCGAAGACAACTCTGGAATGGATGCCTGTGAATGGGGTAATCATGAGGCCAAGTACTCTCATAGTAAAAGCATTTGATGGATCCAGGTGTTCGGTTATTGGTGAGGTGGAATTGCCAATTAAGATTGGACCTACCATTTTTACCATTACTTTCCAAGTAATGGACATTCATCCTGGTTACAGCTGCTTGCTATGAAGGCCTTGGATTCACTCAGCAGGGGCAGTTATGTCCACTCTTCATCAAAAGCTGAAGTTCAATTCCAATGACAAAATGGTTGTGATAGGCGGCGAAGAGGATATCCTAGTAAGTCATTTAACATCGTTCCGTTACATTGATGTCGAAGGTGAAATGGTTGAGACCCCTTTTCAGTCCTTTGAAGTGGTGAGTACACTGGCTGTACAGCGAGTACCAGAGCATCAAGAGTTAAGATCATCAATGGCCTCGTACGAGGAAGCTAAAGCTGTGGTGAACGAGGGAAATGCCCAAAGTTGGGGCAAGGTGGTTGAAGTTACTGAAAAGCTTGATAAGTTTGGGCTAGGTTATCAGCCATCCCGCAGTTCAGCTTTTGTTCCATACAATGGAAGCCAATTCCCTCCTATTGAGAAGACTTTCATAAGTGCTGGTCGCATCTTTGATTATCTAGTAGCAATGATCATTGAAGACCATGTTGGTGATGAGCAAGTTTCTGCAAGCTGGATCTGACAAGCAAAGCCTGGTGAAGAGCTCCAGAATTGGAAGACCATTGAAGTCCCTCAGTTTTTCACACACCAAACGTAATTTTACTGTTTATCAAACACCCTACGCTCTGCCCAAGGCGTAGTGGAGCATTGTATGGGCCACCTGATGTTTTAAAACTTTGTTTATCATTAATGAATTTTAGTTTACATTCAATTTTCGCTCACTTTCTTTCATTCTTTTTACTTTCCAATAAATGGCAATATTTTTCGTGCACACACTTTCTTAAATAAACTGCATAAATCATGAACATGCAGAAACACCACCGAGGTCCTTGACATAGACGCTGCTACGGGCCTATATGACTTTGATTGCCCAATCTACCAAGCTGAAGAGGAAGGCGTGAAAGATTGTGAACTCCCCGACGAGTTGGCAAGGCTGCTCAAGCAAGAGGAGAAAGTCATCCTACCGCACCAAGAGGACATTGAAGTGGTCAACCTGGGAACTGAGGAAGACAGAAGAGAAGTAAAGATAGGTGTATCTCTTCAAATTGAAGTCAAGACTAAGTTGATAGAGCTCCTCCGTGAGTACGCGGACGTATTAGCCTGGTCGTACCAAGACATGCCCGGGTTGGATACTGATATGGTTGTACACAAGTTACCACTCAAGAAGGAATGCCATGCTGTCAAACAAAAATTAAGAAGGACCCATCCGGATATGGCTCTCAAAATTCGTGAAGAAGTTCGAAAGCAGATTGATGCTAGATTCCTGGCAGTAGCAAAGTACCCAGAATGGGTTGCCAACATTGTGCCGGTACCAAAGAAAGATGGAAAGGTTCGCATGTGTGTGGATTACAGAGATTTGAACAGAGCTAGTCCTAAGGACAACTTCCCATTACCTCACATCGATGTATTGGTTGACAACACAACTCAGTTTTCTGTATTCTCTTTTATGGACGGATTTTCTGGATATAATCAAATTAAGATGGATCCACAGGATATAGAGAAGACCACATTTATCACACCATGGGGCACCTTCTGCTATAAGGTGATGCCATTCGGACTTAAGAATGCCAGGGCAACGTATCAACGTGCAATGGTAATGCTCTTCCATGACATGATACATAAAGAGATTGAAGTGTACGTTGACGATATGATTGCCAAGTCTCAAACCGAAGAAGAGCACTTGATCAATCTGCAAAAGCTGTTTGTTCGATTGAGGAAGTTTAGACTGAGACTCGACCCCAACAAGTGCACATTTGGGGTACGATCTGGAAAACTGTTGGGCTTCATCGTAAGTCAGAAAGGAATCGAAGTGGATCCTGATAAGGTGAGGGCAATTCAAAATATGCATGCACCTAGGACAGAGAAAGAGGTTTGTGGCTTTCTAGGAAGATTAAACTACATCGCCAGATTTATTTCACATCTTACTGCCACCTGCAAACCTATTTTTAAGCTTCTAAGAAAGAATCAGTCAATTACGTGGGATGATGATTGCCAAGAGGCATTTGATAAGATTAAAGAGTATCTGCAAGAACCACCGATCCTGATACCACCTGTTCCTGAAAGGCCACTTATTATGTACCTGACTGTACTTGACGATTCTATGGGCTGTGTGTTGGGGCAACAAGATAAGACGGGAAGGAAAGAACATGCTATTTATTAACTCAGCAAGAAGTTCAATGACTGCGAGACAAGGTATTCCTTACTCGAGAAGACTTGTTGCGCATTAGCCTGGGCTGCCAAACGTCTCAGGCAGTATATGTTGACCCACACTACTTATCTGATTTCCAAGATGGATCCCATTAAATACATTTTTGAGAAACCTGCTCTCACCGGCAGAATTGCCCGATGGAAAATCCTTTTGTCCGAGTACAACATTCAATACGTCACTCAAAAAGCCATCAAAGGTAGCATACTGGCGGACTATCTTTCCCATCAACCGGTGGATGATTATCAGTCCATGAAGTTCGATTTCCCAAACGAAGACATAATGGTACTAAAAGATTACGAAGATCCAGGTCCAGATGAAGGGCCCGAACCAGGGGATCGATGGACTCTCATGTTCGACAGCGCCTCAAATGTTCATGGAAATGGAATTGGGGCAGTAATTACATCACCCGAGAATTTCCACTTACCGTTCACAGCTAAGCTCTGCTTTCCATGCACCAATAACATGGCTGAGTATGAAGCTTGTATACTTGGATTGGAAGAAGCCATCAATTTAAGAATCAAGACTCTTGATGTGTTTGGAGATTCTGCTTTAGTAATACATCAGATTCGAGGTGACTGGGATGCCAAACATGCCAACCTAGTTCCATATCGAGATTACGTGGCAAAGCTACTTCCCAAATTTGATGATATCACCTTCACCCATGTGCCTAGAGAGGAAAACCAAATGGCAGACGCTCTCGCAACTTTGGCTTCTATGTATAATTTAATATGGCCCAACCATCGGCCACATATTGATCTACAGCGATTTGAAGAGCCAGCTCACTGTTTGGCTACCGATGAAGAGTCAGATGAAAAGCCATGGTTCTATGACATCAAACGTTATCTGGAAAAACAAGAATATCCAGAGGGCGCTTTGGCGGTGGACAAGAGAACTTTGCGCAGATTGGCATCAAATTTCTTCCTCAATGGGAATGTGTTATACAAGCGTAATCATGATACTGTGCTACTCAGATGTGTGGAAAAGCATGAAGCTGAGCAGATTCTGAAAGACATTCATGAAGGTTGTTTTGGTACCCATGCAAATGGGCATACTATGGCAAAGAAGATATTGAGAGCAGGCTATTATTGGCTTACCATGGAGGCTGATTGCTACCATTATGCCCGAACATGCCATAAATGCTAGATATACTCTGATAAGATTCATGTACCTCCCACTCCCTTGAATATCTTGACTTCACCATGGCCATTTTCCATGTGGGGAATAGATATGATTGGGATGCTCGAGCCAAAGCCCTCAAATGGACACCACTTCATATTAGTTGCCATAGACTACTTTACCAAATGGGTTGAGGCTGCATCATATACGAACGTTACCAAGCAAGTGGTCGCTCGCTTCTTGAAACACAACATCATATGCAGATATGGAGTGCCTAACCGTATCATCACTGACAATGGGTCTAATCTCAACAACAAAATAATGGACGAATTGTGTGCTAGTTTCAAGATTGAGCACCATAATTCGACACCATACAGACCCAAGATGAATGAAGCCATTGAGGCAGCCAACAAAAACATCAAAAAGATCAATCAGAAAATGGTGGTCACTTATAAGGACTGGCATGAGATGCTACCTTTTGCGCTGCACGGCTACCGTACCTCAGTGCGGACTTCAACAGGGGCAACTCCTTACTCATTGGTTTATGGCATGGAAGCGGTCCTTCCGATAGAAGTCAAAATCCCCTCATTGAGAGTATTGATGGAAGCTCAGCTTGATGAAGCAGAATGGGTGAAGACGAGGTTTGATGAACTCAACCTTCTTGAAGAAAAATGCTTGGCAGCAATATGCCATGGCCAGCTCTATCAAAGATGCAGGAAGAAAGCCTTTGACAAGAAAGTGCATCCTCGGACATTCCAGGAAGGTGACTTGGTGCTCAAGAGGATCATGACCATGTATAATGAATCCAGGGGTAAGTGGACGCCAAACTACGAAGGCCCATATGTTATAAGAGAGGCATTCTCTGGTGGTGCCTTGAAACTCGCGACTATGGACGGTGATGAATTACCATACCAGGTGAATGCAGAGTACGTTAAGCGATACTACGCCTAGAAAAGTGGAACAATAAAGCCGCTAAGTCGAAAACCTGAAAAGGCGACTTAGGCAAAAAAAATGGCAATCCCGGTGGACCTGAAAAAACGAAATCAGTCCAGGCAAAAATTAGGGATAAAATAAAAGATATAGGCCCGCTGAATTGAAAACCCGAAAGGGCGATTCAGGCAAAAAAGGGCGTCCTGGTGGATTGAAAACCAGAAAGGGCGATCCAGGCAAAAGTTAGGGACAGATTCCAAGGCAAAGTATCTAGTACGCACGTTCACTTGATCCTGATGTATCGCTGAAGAGAGAATTCAACCCAGCCGTCTTCCTACGAAGCAAGGTGTTGAAGTTATCAAAGCCATAGGGACCATAGGAGTGTTGAAACTCAATGGAACCTCATTAATTTGTATTTCCGTTATGTTTTTATTGCACCGCAATTACCTCATTAAGGAATTGCATCCCTGTACCTACTTACCCATTCCAGGGGAAAATCAATACAAAGAGAGATTTCTCGCCAAATTGTGCTCATTTTTTTTTACATTATCTGTTTGTTTGCAAATTGATTTTGTTTTTGATAAACTGTGTTTTGAAACTTCGGTTAATAAAGACAATATTTGAAAACGATAAAATTTGTTTGGTGTTGGGAGAACTAAAAGGAATTAGATAGTATCCAAAAGAATTTCACCACATGAAAGCATCAAATCAGTTGTCAATCGTTCTAGCTCTTCACCACAAGCAGCGTAGCTTAATAGGGATGTACTTACTATAATCTCCAACAATGAATCTTTCAAGCTTAACAGGGGCAGTCACGCTCCCTAGTCATATTTGGCTTGCTCAAAAGGGGTCGAGTAGTCAAAAACTCTCACCATCTCCAAAAAACCCAAAGTTCAATCCTCTATTGACAACTACTCAAAAGTTCACGCTCGTTGGCACCTTCAAATCTACCCTTCAAAGTCCAGTCTTCATTGGCAACCATTAAAAGTCCACCGCCGTTGGCATCCTCATAACACCAAAATAACAAAAGTCCAATTTCATTTTGAAATTACCAAATTCAATCCCTGTTGATACCCTCGATAAGGAAACTTATCACCAGCGCGCCCGATCATGTGCATTGACATACGCATGGAATGCAGGCGTAGTATCATAATCATATCTGGCATTAAAATATTAGTCTTATGAATTCGTACGTGCATTAGATTCTCTAGCAGTTGCATCTTAGCATGTGTTTCAGTGCATTTTGCAATGCATGGCATATCCATCCCCAACATAGCATAACAGGATCCAGGATCAGTTCGCAAGCATCTTGGCCAGTCCTTCATCAAAGTCGGCAGTATTCCTCAAAAGAGAAGTTGATACCCCGCACGTGCTCTTGGAATTCTATTCCCCAGCAAGTCATTTTTTAGCCACGTAGTTGATAATGACAATCCCCAGCAGCTGTTGTCTGTGCTCCTCAAGCAGAGGCTACCCTAGAAAGTTTCTTGTGAGTTTTCCCCAGCAAAGCTGACGTACTTCCTCCGACAGGAATCTTGCTCAACTATCCTCCCAGCAAATTTACTTCAGAGATACTGCTTTGGTATCATCGAGGAACCTTAATGGATAAGGGACTGCTTTGACGACCCATAGAATCGTCTGCCTTCAGAGATACTGCTTTGGTATCATCGAGGAACCTTAATGGATAAGGGACTGCTTCGACGACCCAGAGAATCGTCTGCCTTCAGAGATACTGCTTTGGTATCATAGAGGAACCTCAATGGATAAGGGACTGCTTCGACGACCCAGAGAATGGTCTGCCTTCAGAGATACTGCTTTGGTATCATCGAGGAACCTTAATGGATACGGGACTGCTTCGACGACCCAGAGAATTATCTGCCTTCAGAGATACTGCTTTGGTATCATCGAGGAACCTTAATGGATAAGGGACTTCTTCGACGACCCAGAGAATCGTCTTCCTTCAGAGATACTTCTTTGGTATCATGGAGGAACCTTAATGGATAAGGGACTGCTTCGACGGCCCAGAAAATCGTCTGCCTTCAGAGATACTTCTTTGGTATCATCGAGGAACCTTAATGGATAAGGGACTACTTCGACGACCCAGAGAATCGTCTGCCTTCAGAGATACTACTTTGGTATCACCGAGGAACCTTAATGGATAAGGGACTGCTTCGACGACCCAGAGAATCGTCTGCCTTCAGAGATACTGCTTTGGTATCATCGAGGAACCTTAATGGATAAGGGACTGCTTCGACGACCCAGAGAATTGTCTGCCTTCAGAGATACTGCCTTGGTATCACCGAGGAACCTTAATGGATAAGGGACTGCTTCGACGACCCAGAGAATCGTCTGCCTTCATAGATACTGCTTTAGTATCATCGAGGAACCTTAATGGATAAGGGACTGCTTCGACGGTCCAGAGAATCGTCTGCCTTCAGAGATACTGCTTTGGTATCATCGAGGAACCTTAATGGATAAGGGACTGCTTCGATGACCCGGAGAATCCTCTACCTTTCAAAAATACTACTTTGGTACCGTGAAGATCCTTAATGTAGAAGGTGCTGCTTCGACCACCCAAAGGATCTCAAGTTATTTTGTTCAGTACTCTACCCCTCTACCTCATTCTGTCATCTCTTATTCTACAACACTTTACTTTTTTTGAGACAAATTTTTGGGACATTCTTATATCTAATTGACTTCTACCCTTAAGATAAACGCTTTGCAGCTGTTCATTTTCTCGGGTTCAAGCCAATTCGATTGGGGCATCTGTCATACCCCAAATTTGTCCTACCTTCTTATTTTTCTTATACCAAGCATGCGTGTTGCTTCATGATCTCTCTCAAGATAACCATATGGCTTTAGGCTATGGAGATTTGGTTTATACTCTTAGTAATTAAAGGCTCTTGCAAGCGTGTTGAACTCAAGTGAAGGTAAAGATAAGTGGTGTACCCTCACTTTTATGGTTAATTATTCAAGACATAACCTGTCCTTAAGCCATGAACCAAGTTGTATGATTTAGCCATTTTGAGACCTAACCTAGTCTGTTGCTAGTTGGTTTTATGCTACGAAATCAAATATTTCAAGAGTTATTCATTTAGTTTCAAGGGGATTCTAAGTTTTGTTGCGAGTCACCATGGACCATGATTTAAGATGGTAATAAGGCAATGGGGTCGATCAAGCTAAAATTTGACTAGATTGGCTACAAATTTGTTCAAGGAAAGGATAACTCACCCTTAAGATATTTTCCCATCAAAGTTTGTTTTATTTGCTTGATTAAGGGATGATTTATTTAAAGATGGTCATGGCACCATCATTTTGTGATCATAGAAGGTGTTACAAGGGGACGAGGGAAGATCACCGTTAATTTCTCAAATGATGTCAAGATCATGCTTAAATGATTAAGATGTTTCAAGTTGGATCCATGTCTTCCAAATTCAAGGTTAACTTTTGGGAATAAGTTTTGTTTTCATAAGTGCCTGGGTGTTAGTTTCGGATGGCAGTAATGAAATGAAAATTCAATTGGAATCAAAGGTGTATGAAACATGACACGCAAGGAAATTGCAACAAGTTTATTTCATTTGCAACGTATCCAAAATCTTGTGAAATAAGAAGCCTAAGGTCAAATGGACCGAGAAAACATTCAAGTTGTTAATAGAATACATTTACAATTCTTGAAAGTCATAAAATCCACACAAAATTTGAATTCAAATGGGTACAAAATCCAAGTTAACCTAAAGGCAAGGCCTAAATATTCAAGAGTTCTTTGGAGAACAAGAGTAAGAATGTCAAGTTCATCAATTTAAATTCAAATATTGTTTGCAACAAAAATCACATGAAGAACAAAATTGAAGAAAATTGAGACTAAGTGCAAGCTTCATGAGCCAATTCTCCACTTGTATCAAGCTGCTCCTTCAAGCCAATCTCCATGCCAAACAATTCCTTGTCATCATCATTATTTTTGCTTCCAAAATCTTCGTACTCCAAGCTAAGGACATGTTGGTTCCATCTTTAAGCTTTCTTGAATTCTCCATTGAGTCCACACGTTGTTGCTCCATCATGTACATGAAAAATAAACTGAAATATTAGTGCACGACACCAAGTAGCATATGTACACTTCAGAACCAAATCAAAGATAATTTTTACAACAAAGTTCAATTCTAGGTTTCAAATCGTGCCCCTAATTCATTGCAAACGTCCAAGATCTACATTTCATCTTACATGAATACTTTGTACCAAAATCATCAAATTTAATTCATGTCCTATGCAAGCAAATTCATGTAATCAATTATCATATTCAATTCAAAACGAATTTCAAAGTTCACACGGTCAAAAAGTAATGACACATTTGCACTTTACCCAAAGTCAAAAGCAAAGCAAATAGGGACTATAGAAAATTCAACCTGACCAAAACAGTAAAACAGGCAGAGCAGCAAATTCACAGCACTGTAACCCTAACGCAAAAAAGAAAAAGGACAAGGCAGAGTGCAATAGTGAATATCAGAAAAAAGCATCGCAGAGGTTTCAGCAAGGCATTAACATGTTTTTAGCAAAAATGTGTTCTGAGTTTGGAAAAGATTACCTTGCACATTTCCATGAACGAGATCCCTCCTCTATTTGGACACTGCTTTTCAAACCCTAACCTTGACAATATAAAAAGAGGAGCAATGAATCAGAGAAGGAAAACCTACACACGACACAAGAAATCGAACCTACTCACCAAAGCTAAAAAATTTTAAGAAATTACTCAAGGTTTTTTTTTTTAAACTAAACCCCTTCACTAAATCGTGACAACAACGCAAGCAGCAAGAAGAGTTAGGGGGGAGAAGGAGAAGAATGTAAAGGAAAAGAGAAGGATGAGTTAAGAATCTTACCTTCGCCGAAAAAGCTTCTGATTGGATTCGCTCCGATCTAGGTATCGTTCGCCTCCTTTGTACTTTTTGATGCTTAATCTCTATTCTCCATGTGGTTGTGCTTCGTAATCCTTTTCCGTTTGCTTGTATTTGCTCTGATTTTGGTGGTTTTAGTCCATTCTAGGGTTTATTTGGGAAAAGTTTCGATTTGGTCGATTGGTTGTTTTTTTGGTAAAGCTGAGCTTAGATTTGAAGAGAGGAGAAGAAAATATGTAGGGTTAGTGTTGGACTTTTTGAGGTTGGTGGTGGTGTCGTCGGAGAAGACGGTGGCGGCCGCCGCTTCTCCTACCGTTGCTAGGTTTCCGGCGACGTGTTTTTGGAGAAAAGGAAAGGGTGTTGAGAGAGAACGTATGGAGAGAGAGAAGGAAATTACATTGTGAGCTTTTGTTTTTCAAAACCGTATCTTTTATCTGGTTTATGCCATTTGTGGTGGCTGTTGGATGGGGTGACAAGTGTCCCCCACCGTGACACTTGTCACCGGAAGATGATCCTTCCCAGTCTTTCCGTGCTTCACCCTCTATGCCACCCTACCGTGCACTCTCATCCCCAAACCCTCAGATCAAGAGTCAACATTTGACTCTATGCCTGATGAACGCCCCAGATCTGCTGAAGGTTCATGGTGAACCCTCATACCCAAGCGTGGGCCTATTGCTTTGGGCCTGGGGTGATTTCTAATCACACCCCCTGTTTACAGTTTGTTGCTGGCCCGTCCATTTTCTTTTTAAAACCTTTTTTTTTGTTTTCTCTTTTAATAATAAGAAAATTCAAAACATTTTATTAACTTATTTCTTAAAAAAAACAGATTACCTGTTAATTGATTTCTAAAATCCTTTTCTTTAGTTAATTCCTAATTAATTTTATTAAATATTTTAGTTTAGTTCAATTAATTGTTTGAATTTTAATTCTAAAAAATCTAAGAAATACTTTTTGTAATTAGTTCCTAATTCTTATTTAATTTTATTAAATTATTTTATTTAATTTTAAATAATTGTTGATAATTAATTTTATTAAATATTTTGATTTAATCTAATTAATTATTAGAATTTTGTTCTAAAAAACCCTAGAACTTAATAATTAGTTTAGGATTTCTCCTCCTTAGATTAATCTTAGGAATTTAGGATACTAACTAACTAACATTCTTGATTATATTTAGCCCCCACTTTGTTTGATTTGCAATCTTTGTATGGTGTGTATAATTTTCTCTTGTGGATTTATTTCATACCTTGATTATATGTATGTTATTCATATTACACTTGTCCAAACCAAAAATTTTTTTCAAACTAATACCTTGACTCAATGTCAAGCCATTTTCATACCTTGTAAGTCGATCATTTTCACGATCACAATCGACCTCACAATGCCTCCTCTTGGGCCTTATGCAACGATTACCCATTCTATTTTGATTTGTATGCATGTATGTGATTGGTATATTTTAATCGTGGCTTAATTAACTCCATAAGATTAAAATCACCCCTTTTTATAAGAACAAAAGTAAACTTGATCCAACGTCAAGTATTTTCCGAATTAACTTAATTAACTCAATCTCAAGCATTTTTACTTGATCCATATATCAAGTATCTCCAACCTTCACTTTAAACCATAAGACATCCTTATTTCTTAACCTTCTCATAAATCAAAACCTCGATCCAACGTCGAGTACTTTTCTCAAATCAAATCAACATACTTAATAATACTTAGACATTTTCATAAAGGTGAAAAAGAGGGGGACCAAGTCTTTGGTTTTTCTTTTCAATTGTTCGGGTGCGAGTTTCCTTACTCGTGTGTGGGCAATTGACACCTTTAAAACACATTTTATCCTATCACCTTCAAATTCATTTTCTTAATCAAACATTAAGATATGTAATCAATATTCAAATACATTTTTATAAAGGTGAAAAAGAGGGGGACCAAGTCTTTGGTCTTTCTTTTCAATTGTCTGGGTGCGAGTTTCCTTACTCGTGTGTGGATAATTGACGCCTCTAAAACACACGAAACTCGACCACATTTAAACCATTTCTAAATCAAATTATCAAAGCACTTAATCTTTACTTAAACATTTTTACCAAAGGTGAAGTGAGGGGGATCAAGTCTTTGGTCTTTCTCCTCAATTGTTTGGGTGCGAGTTCTCTTACTCGTGTGTGGACAATTGTCACCTCTAAAAACATCCAATACGATTCAAACTCTTTTCCTCGCCTACGCGCGACCGAAACCTAAAACCATACGCAAAATCAAATCCTTTTCTCAATCAAACCTCTTAACATACTTAACCACATATTCTAATAACTTTCCTACAAGGTGTAAAAGAGGGGGGCTAAGTCTTTAACCTTTCTCCCCAATTGCTTGGGTGCGAGTTTACTTACTCGTGTGTGGGTAATTGGCGCCTACATAAAAAATACAAACTAAACAACCGTAGTCCCACGAACTACGAATTCTCTGACTTTCCCATTGCATGAGGGAATACGTAGGCCCAAGGGTTCTCAATCCTTGCCGAGCACCCTAATAAAAAATCCCACCTCTTCCCCTTAAAAAACTAATCCTTTTACCTTAGAAGATAACAAACAAACCAAGCTAACTATTTCATGAATCAATTCAAGAGGTTCCCTTTGAGTACAACGGACGTAGAGGGTGCTATTACCTTCCCTCTTGCGTAACCGACTCCCGAACCCGAATTTGGTTGCGACGACCATGTTCCTATCTCCCTTTAAAGGTTTTATCGATATTTTCCTTTCCTTAACTTAGGATAAATAAAGTTCGGAGGCGACTCTGTTTCGGACAGTTATTTTCTGCGTCCATCGCGAGGATCATATTTTTTGAGGTACGACACTTAGTTGACAGAGCCTTTGATGGTTCTCGAAGACAGGTCATTGGAGAAGTGGATTTACCCATCAATATTGGGCCGCATCTATTTACCATTACCTTCCAGGTGATGGATATTAATCCAGCGTACAGTTTCCTACTGGGTCGTCCGTGGATCCACGCTGCAGAAGCAGTTACCTCCACTTTGCATTAGAAGTTGAAGTTCATGTTTGACGATCAGCTTGTCATTGTCTGTGGTGAAGAGGATTTGATCGTAAGCGAGTTATCATCTTTTCGATATGTCGAGCCCGAAGAAGGCATAGCTGAGGTGTTGTTGCAGTGTCTCGAGTTCGAAGATGTCAGCTCTGCTTCAACTAGTCAAAGTAGATAACCACAATTGACTTTAGCATCTGCTAAGAGTGCTAAGGAGACTATCCAGAAAGGTGCTTTGTCAGGCTGGGGGCATGTGATTGATGTGGTTGAGAAGCATAATCGTTTTGGATTGGGTTATCATCCTGGTCGTCAATCTGGGTCCTCTGGTCAGGAGCGATACAATTTGATCAAGTTCCACAGCGCGGGTTTCCAGTAGGGTGACATCGTGGCAGCTGCTGATGATGTTGGTCCCAGTAATAAGATTTCAAGCTTTGTGAGCAAATGTCCTCCGGGTTTCAAGCTCAACAATTGGACATCTACCGTGATTCCCATGGTTTCCCCACATAACATGTAATACATTTTTCTTTTTCATTCCCTCGTCCTCGCCCGAGATGAGTGGATAGCTTGTAAAGGGCGTCACGCTTTTGCAATATTATGTGATCAATAAATGAAAGTTTTTTGCATTCAAAATCATGCTCTATTTTCTTTCTTTATTTTACTTTTCACAAATAAATGGCAAAATTTTCTTTTGTTTTTCACTTTTCAAAATAGCTCATTCTATCCATAAACATGCAGAATTAATAAAAGCATTGATAACAACATGGCAAACATCCATTGTAATTCTGGAATTCCAATTAACCAAGCCGAAGAAGATGGTAAGGAATATTGCAAATTACCGGCTGAACTAGCAAGGCTACTTGAGCACGAGAGAGAGAGATTCAGCCACACAAAGAGCTAGTGGAAGTTGCCAATCTTGGTACTGATGAAGTCAGAAGAGAAGTCAAGGTTGGCGTATCCCTCGCTAAGCATGTACACTCCAAGTTGCTCAAATTATTGAAAGAGTATGTTGATATCTTCACCTGGTCCTATCAAGATATGCCTGGGTTGGATACCAACATCGTTGAACATCACTTTCCACTCAAGCCCGGATGTCCTCCTGTCAAGCAGAAACTCAGTAGGACTAGACCCAACATGGCACTCAAAATCAGAGAAGACGTAAAGAAACAGCTTGATGCTGGGTTCCTTGCCACTTCCAAGTATCCTGAATGGATTGCCAACATCGTCCCGGTGCCTAAGAAGGACAGTAAAGTCAGAATGTGTGTGGATTATCGAGATCTCAACAAGGCAAGCCCAAAGGATGATTTTCCTTTGCCTCACATTGATTTCTTGGTAGAAAACACAGCGCAGTTCTCTTTCTTTTCATTTATGGACGGTTTCTCAGGATATAATCAGATCAAAATGTCCCCAACTGATATGGAGAAGACTACTTTCATCACGCCATGGGGTACGTATTGCTATAAAGTCATGCCATTCGGTCTAAAGAATGCAGGGGCAACATACCAGCGTGCCATGACAACCCTTTTTCACGATATGATACATAAAGAGATTGAGGTTTACGTGGACGATATGATTGCCAAGTCCAAAACTGAAGATGATCACCTGGTTCATCTGAAAAAATTGTTTGACAGACTTCGAAAGTTTAGACTGCAGTTAAATCCTACGAAGTGTACCTTCGGAGTTTGATCTGGTAAACTATTGGGCTTTATTGTAAGTCAGAAGGGCATTAAAGTTGATCCTGATAAGGTTCGGGCAATTCAGAACATGCCGCCTCCCAAAACAGAAAAAGAAGTCCGTGGCTTTCTGAGCAGACTCAATTACATTTCAAGGTTCATCTCCCATTTGACGGCTACCTGTGAACCAATGTTCAAATTACTAAGGAAAAATCAATCGGTTGAATGGAATAATGATTGTCAGGAAGCATTTGACAAGATAAAACAATACTTGCAAGAACCACCGATCTTAGTACCGCCGGTTCCTGGTAGGCCTCTAATCATGTATCTTACCGTTCTCGATGAATCAATGGGATGTGTATTGGGTCAACATGACAACACTGGCAGAAAAGAACATGTAATATACTATCTGAGCAAGAAGTTCACTGATTGTGAGACCAGATACTCACTCTTAGAGAAAACTTGTTGTGCTCTGGTCTGGGCTGCTCGACGCCTACGACAATAGATGATTTGCCATACTACTTTGTTGATATCCAAAATGGATCCAATAAAGTACATATTTGAAAAGCATGTTGTCTCTGGAAGGATTGCTCGGTGGCAGATGTTGTTAACTAAGTATGATATCCAACATGTTACCCAGAAAGCAATAAAAGGGAGTGTCTTGTCTGACTACCTTGCCCACCAACCTGTAGAGGGTTATCAACAAATGAAGTTTGACTTTCCCGATGAGGATGTTCTACTTATCAGAGATTATGAGACACCAGACCCTGATATAGGACTCGGACCAGGGGCGCGATGGACGCTCGTGTTCGATGGTGCCTCCAATTCTAAAGGTTGTGGAATCGGTGTTATCCTCATCTCTCCAACAGGTTTTCACCTTCCCTTCACTGCTAGATTATGCTTTGCATGCACCAACAATATGGCTGAATATGAAGCATGTATCTACGGTATTGAAGCGGCTATTGACATGAGAATCAAGATTCTTGAGGTCTATGGAGATTCTGCCTTGGTCATCGGTTAAGTTAGAGGGAATTTTGTGACTCGGGATTCCAAGCTGGTTCCATACCAATAACACATTGTGAATTTGATTCCTTACTTTGATGAGATTTATTTTCATCATATTCCCAGAGAGGAAAATCAACTAGCTGATGCTCTTGCCACTTTAGCATCCATGTTCAAGGTCAAGTGGAAGAATGAAGCTCCTCATATCGGCATTGATCACTTGAACGAACCAGCACACTGTTTAGCAATCGAAGATGAGTCTGATGACAAGCCTTGGTTCCACGACATTAAAAGATATCTAGAAAAACAGGAATATCCCGAGGGTATCACTATCAGTGATAAGAAAGCTCTTAGGCGGCTTTGCACCAAATTCTTCTTAAGTGGTGGTATACTGTACAAGAGGAATTATGATTTCGTGTTGCTCAGATGCGTGGATAGACACGAAGCAAACACGATCATAAGGTCCATACATGAGGGCTGTGAGGGTGTACATGCTAAAGGTCCTGCTATGGCCAAGAAGATCCTTCGGGCTGGGTATTTCTGGACAACAATGGAGGTAGATTGTTACAACTTTGCCAAAAGATGTCACAAATGCCAAATCTACGGAGACAAGATCCATGTGCCTCCAACTCCATTGAATGTCTTGACTGCACCTTGGTCATTCTCCATGTGGGGTATAGATATGATTGGAATGATCGAGCCGAAGGCTTCCAACGGTCATCGATTCATTCTAGTTGATATCGACCACTTCACCAAGTGGGTTGAAGCTGCTTCTTATGCAAATGTTACACGACAAGTGGTTGCCAGATTTATCAAGAAAGAGATAATCTGTCGTTATGGCATTCCTAGCAACATTATCACGGACAATGCAAGCAACCCGAACAACAATATGATGAAGGAGTTGTGTCAAGAATTTAAGATCGAGCACCACAACTCTTCACCATATCGGCCCAAGATGAATGGCACCGTCGAAGCAACAAACAAAAACATCAAGAGGATTATCCAGAAAATGATCAAGACTTACAAGGACTGGCATGAAATGCTTCCTTTTGAACTGCATGGCTACAGAACTTCAGTCCGCACTTCTACTGGGGCAACTCCGTATTCGCTTGTGTATGGTATGGAGGCAGTTCTACCCATTGAAGTCGAAATTCCTTCACTCAGAATCATCATGGAAACAGGTCTTAATGAAGCCGAATGGGTTTAATCCAGGTACGACCAGCTGAATTTCATCGAAGAGAAGCGCCTTGCAGCCGTTTGTCATGGTCAATTGTATCAGAGACGCCTCAAGCGAGCTTTTGACATGAAATTTCTTCGTCGAACATCTTGTGAAGGCGAACTCGTGCTCAAGAGGTATTCACCTGTTCACTCGGATCCACGAGGCAAGTGGACTCCTAATTATGAAGGACCCTTTGTTGTCAAAAAGGCCTTCTCAGGCGGAGCCCTGATCCTCACCACAATGGATGGGGAGGAGTTGCCATCGCCCGTGAACTCCGATACAGCCAAAAAATATTATGCCTGAAAAAAAATGGATAAAAGTCCGCTAGATTGACATCCGCAAGGACAATCTAGGCAAAAGTGGACGTCCCGATGGACCGAAAAAAAGAAATGTCCATGCAAAAGTTAGGGACAATGGAAAAAAAACAAGAATAGCCCGCTAAGTTGAAAACCCAAAAGGGCGACTTAGGCAAGAATGGGTATCCCGGTGGACGAAAAAATATATAGAGAAAACATGTCCAAGCAAAAATTTGGGATAAAGGCATTGACTGTGAACACTTGAGCCTCTCTTCCTCAGGGATAGACCTCAGACGGTGACAGAACATTCCAACCATCATCGACTAGTGCAAGGCGTTGGAACCTAGACTTACAGTGGATGGTAGCCAATGTTGTAATCAATGCAATGCATGATTTCCCTTTGCCGTTTACATTTATTTGTCAAGTTTATTGCAAATTTCCTCATCGAGGATTTTGCATCTTTGTATACACTTTTATGTACAAAAATTTTACATTCAATAAAATGCATTCTTTATTATCTCAATTTGTTTTCATTCCAGTATTTTGTTTGCAAAATAAACAATTATTTGTGATCACATAATACTAAAAAACGTTGAGAAAAATAAAAAGCTAAATCAATCGAGAAAGCATTATGCATTGCATGTGTTACTGGTGACTCTTGCAGGATAATCAGTAATATCCATTGGTAAGCCTAACGCCTGGCCGACAATGTTGGGATTCTCTGAAGAAGTTGTTGTTTCCTCAGCAGTTCCTCAGCAGAGTCATCATTCGCCCCAACAAGAGCCATTGTGATTTGTCGGAAAGCTTGCTTGTTTACATCTCTTCTCTCCGACAGATTTGTAATGTCTCTAGGCAGGTTGCCGAAGTGTTCCCAGCAAAAGGCACTCCGCTCACTTTTCCCCAGCAAGCGTTGTACATCATCTCCAGTAATTTGAAGTTATCTGTCTCCAGCAGCAGTGGGTTCTCCTCAGCAAAGTCAGCATAATTCGGAAGGATGTATTTTCCTGCGCAAAGCCATTCTTGGTAGAAAGAATTGATTTAATTCTTTCATCCCCAACAAGGATAGCCATGGTGATTTAGAAACCTGAGATGCTCTCGGTTTCTTTCCCCGGCAAGATCATCATCCTTCATGAGCTCTCTTCTTCAGCAGATTTTGTCTTTATCTGTGGGTCCTCACCCCGACCAAGGGTGTCGAAGTCGTTTTACTACGGTCCTCTGCCTAACTGTTTCACACTGTGCCTTGTCTTGCATCCTTGTATCGCATGATATCAAGCACCATGTAGAAACGCATACATAGCATATGCATCGATCATACTCCCTCTCTTTTTTTTGCCTGACTTATCTCCTAGCATATTTTCAGCCAAACACTTTCAACTCTTCTTTTGTCGTCGTCGGCCAAATTTTCGAGCTACTCTTTTATTTAATCCCCTTTTACCTCGAATCATCGAAAAGCTGGCGCAATTCGTACATTCAGGTCCAAGAGGATTAAATAGGGGCAGATGTCGTAACCTGAAATTTGACCTCCCTCTTTTGCCTTTTGCATAAGCATGCACATTCGCATCGTTAGCATAAGCATTCACACTTTTCTTTGTGTGTTTCCTGTTGCAGGATATTCAGGTTTTCCAAGCCCGATTAATCATATCCTCACAAGGTCATCACATCATCAAAACAAGCACAAAATGAAGGTTTCTATGCCTATTCATCAATACAAGAAGTGGAAAATCGAAGCCGGGACCACAACACCTTTTTTAGGCAAATTGGGCATATTTTGGCCTGGTTAATCGATTAACCATTTGCAGTGCAATTGTGTTAATCGATTAACACAGGCAGAATAGGCATAATTTGCTGCTTTTTCATGACAGCACCTTTGCACACACTTTTTTCTTGGATTCTACAGTGTTCTAGCAGCATATGGAATATTCTAGACACCTCTAAACATTTCCAAGCTACTCAATTCATTCCAAGTGCATTTGCTCTAATACTTCACTTCAAATCAAGTACACCATGTTCCTTGTCTTCCAAGTAATGTGGATCTTTGGATGTTGGAGTTCACCTTGGGATTGTTACCGAGTTGGTTCTAACTAACCGAGTTAACCGCCTTGACTCGGTGAGTCAAGTCCAACTAACTCCTAACCTAGGTCCAAACCCAAAGCTAATTCCAAACCAAATTCCAAACCATCTCATACTCCAAACCTAAAATCTATATAAACACACCTTCACTCACTTTTCAAGATCGCTCGACCATTTTGCTTTACCATTTTCACCAAATTTCTCACATTTCACTCTCAATCCTCTCACTTTCCCTCTAATTTTTTCTGCTACATTTTCATCTTCATCTCACTTCTCTCCCAAAACCTCACTAAAAGCTCTTAATTCTTGAAGAATAATCACTTTTCACATTGAAAGTGATAATTTCTTGAGCTTAGCCTCCATTGTCATTCCATTATACTAGTTTTTCTGGAATTCTAGTAGCTTTTGGATTCATCTCAAGTGATCGATTCAAGTTTCTTTGGTGATAATTCTCATTTTGGAGTTTTCGTCGCGATTTGATCGGTTTCGATACGTTTCGGCTATAGTTGAAGATTCCTCTGGTTTTCTTTGATTATCTTCACCAAGATCACATTGCAACATTTACCAAGGCACATCTCAGCCTTGTAGGTTGGTGGATCTCATTCATTTTTTTAGTTTCGATCGTTTTCGTATCATTCGCGATGTAGTTTCAATATTTCGATATTCTTGCATGTTAATTGATTATACTTTTGCTTGATCCATGATCTTGATTGTTTAATTGATTCTATTATTGATCATTTGCTGCTTCTAAACTTGATTTTTCGTGCATAATTGTTTGCCCTAGCATTGGAGTGATTGCACAATCAAAAAGTTGGCCAAAATCACTTTTCAAAACTGATTTTCTGCTCCCTGGACAGTGTTAATCGATTAACACATTGCAGTGCAATTGTGTTAATCGATTAACCAGTGTTTTTTCTACTTTTTCACGTGTTAATCGATTAACACTTTGCAGTGCAATTGTGTTAATCGATTAACACTGAACCAGAAGGCCATTTTCTTGCATTTTTAAGTATGTTTGTCATGCTTTCTTCACTTTAACTTCCATTGATTGTCATGCTTGATTTTATGGATGCTTTTAATGTCATTTCACTTCTGGTTGAAGCATATTCATGAACTTTCGATGCACATTTTTTATTATTCATTTGTTTCATGTTCTTAGCATTGTATGAACATAGCAATTCTTGCATTATCTTTGTTCACATGATACATGATTTTGTGTGGCATGTTGATGATCATTTGGCACTGTTTTGCACCTTCCATTTCAGTTTGCATTAAGTTTATTCTTCATGGATAAACTTAATCTTGTATAATCAATAATTCACACCTTTGTGCTTTAATGACTTTTCATTCTCTTTGGAAAGTTGTTAGCATGTTTCTCCCTTGATTAATTAATCGAAACTTTGTTTCGATTAATCGACTTTCCCTTTTCCTCTCTTTAGGCCTCCTTTAGAGCTTTTTCTCTGGATCCCCTCGTAGAGTTGGAGTTCGCGCTACGCCTTGCATCGGAGCACTGTACAAATTGATGCCGTTATGCTGTCCGTTTCTCTCCGCATGAGCACTGTACAAATTGGAGCTATTGCGCTGTCCGTTTCAATTTCCGCACTATACTTTGAGCGCTAGAGGAGGAATGAGGATGGTTGTCCTACCCTCATTCTGACTATTTCTTGGTTAATGGCATTTGGCCATCTCTTTCGAGAATAGTCACCTCTATCCTCAAGCTGTAGTGTTGTTCCTTCCCCAGTCGGATTCATCTTTGATCACTTATGCTCTCCTCATTTTTCCTTTTGATCAATCACCATTCTTCTTGCTTAAGATCATTATTCTTGCACTAACAATCTCTCTTTGTTTCATTACTCCATTCTTCTTATAATCAATCATTTCCTTTTGATTCCCCTGAAGAATCTCAATCTCTTTGTTGCGGTTAATCACAATCTGTCTATTAAAACCGTAAGTCCCTTGGAGTTCGCGACCCCCTTCTGGTTCTTCTCCCTTTGTTGGTCAATCACTGCCTGTCAGTTAAAACACCAATATTTGCATTCCTTCTCAGTTAACCACAGTCCGTCTGTTAAAACACTGAGTTTCCTCTTGGGTTAATCACCTATCTTCGGTTAATCACCCTTTGCTTCAGTTAACCACAGCTCGACTGTTAAAATACTGAAAGCCTTTTTGAGTTAATCACTTTCCCTTGGTTAATCACTCATTTTTCTCGGTTAATCACATCTCTCTTATTAAAACCGAATCCCTTGCAGCTAGCAACCTTTCTTGGTTCGAATAGTTGCACCCTTGGGCTAGTAACCTCTTTTGGTTCAATACCCTTCTTCGGTGGTCAAGTGTTGTTTGTTCAGTCATTACCAACATCCCTTTTGGGTTACGACTTTTGATCGGTCCTACACCCGTGTGTAAGACCCTAATTTTTACCCCTAAGATTTCGCATATTTCATTTGCATCTCATACCATAAACAAGATCACATTTTGTGTTTCTCCTTGGTATCTGTATATTTTCTCACTTGCTTTATTACTTGTTTCTGTTTACTAACCTCTAACCAAAATACCAAAAAGTTGTTGTTGTTTGCTTATTTCCCTCTCTGTGTGTTATACAGGTATGTCAAAGATAATGAAGTGATTTCAAGTCACAGGTGTTTGTTCAAAAGCAAGATGTCTTGTGCTGAGATTCTTCAGTTTATCAGGCAGTGGTTCACATGAGTTTTAAGTTCAGAAAGTCAGATTCAAATGGCCGTTGTTCAGTTGTGGCTGGTTTAGTAGTGGTTGTGTTGCATATGTTATCAGAGGCTTGCGAACAAAAAAAGTCAAGTTTGGTTTTGGGCTGAAAATAAAGATTTGATATCCATGATCCATTATAAACCTATACCCATTTTTCATTATAAACCATTATCCACATTTTAACCAATTTATCCATTTTTTCCATATCCATTATCTAAACCATTTTCTCCATATCCAATTCTATTCCAATATGACCATTATCTAATTTAAAATCCAAATACCCAATGTCCATGTCCATTTTCATTTTTCATATCCAATTTCTAAACCCATTTTTCACATCCATCAATATTTCTAACATCAAAATCCTTTTTTTTATTATTCATTTATCCAAATCCATTTTAAGTTCAATATTCCAATATCCATTTTCAATACCATTATATTTTTCTTACCAAAAAAAAAAAATATTTCCTAAAACTCCAAAAAAGGCCCATGTTAAAAAATCATACAAAGCCCATTTGTTATCTTAAAAAAAAAGAGAAATTAATTGCCAAGAAAAGTCAATGGGCTCATGACATTCGGCCCACTTCTCCACTTTCCAGCCACTACACCAAAATGTTCCAAGAACAAGCCATCAACAAGCTACTACACCAGCCATGAATTTCTTTTCAGCTAAAAATGCAGCCGCAGATTCCAAGCCTTCACGCCAACCGTTATGCAAATCTCAGCAGTGTTACTCCCAGCCTTTTTCAAGCCGTGCTACACTCCAATTCACAGTCTCAACAATTCGCAGCTACACAACGCTGAACCAATTCACAAGCCAGCCACGAAATGCCAAGCTGCCGCGAGCATAACGTAAAGAAAAAAAACAAATTCCAGCTACACCATCGCAAGCAAAACGCAGCAAAAGTCACTCACAAAGCAATTTCCAAAACGCAAAAAAAAATTACGAAACGACAATCAATAACTTCATTCCAATTTCAAAACTCACCTTTCAAATCCTCAATAAATAAGGACCCAATCTTCACCAATTCTTCAAGCTTGAAAGCCAAGAACACTCTGCAAAAATCAATTCCCGAACCAAGCTTCAATTAACTTTTCAATTTCACCTTCTTCAATAAATCTTCTTCCATCTCAATCCAAATTCATAAACCATCAATAAATCTCAACCTTCAAATTCATGTTCATCCTTGTTTCATATCATTTCCATAACTGAAGCTTCACCTTCAATTTCATAAACTCTCCATTCACACTCCAATTCTACTACAACATCAAAAGCTACGCAACATCACCAACACACCGCAAGAAAAACTCAAAAAAATTCTACAACTCCATTCAACAACAAACTGCACATCACCGCAAATTCAACATCATCATACAACCACAACAACGCATTCAGAAAAAGGAAGAAGAATCAAAGTGTTGCTCACCATTTTCGAAGGTAATCTAAGCTTTTCGTCGAACGTTTGCGGTTCCGATTCGAACTACCAAAGCACTTTTACACAAAATCATGGACATATTTGAGATCCTCATTCAATTCCGATCACGACCGTGCAAAAATTTTTCTCCGTCGCTCCGCCGTGAGTGAACTTGAATTCTCCCCTTCATCCATGAATAGTGTCGCCGGCGATATGTAGAAGAAGAAGTGGAAATTTTCTCCTGACTCTCGTTTTTCTTTTTTTCATTATTGTTTCTTTTTTTACAAGAGTTTTCAATTAAAACATTTGGGCCTAGAGCCCGTTCCCAATTTCATTATCACACCATCATTTCCTATTTCAAACCTCATTTTCATTTTAAAAAAAATATATAGTTTCAATATTTCTTTTATATAATTTTTTTAGTAACTTTTGAAACTAGATTTTATTTTAAAATTCTGTTTTAGAAAATTTCTTGAAAAAAAAAGGTCATAAAAAAATTATATCATGAATTATCTTTTAATTCTTGATTTTTATTTTGATTTCTCATTTTATTTCATTTTTGATTGGTTGTGTGGATCATAATTTTTAGATCCACTTTTCTTCATCTATTTTCTTTTTGATCGATGAAAGTCGAAGTGATCTTGAAATTCCTTTGTTGAATTTCGATCGAGACGAGATCATTATCACATTTTCTTTTCGTGTGGCATCGCTTTAGGATGACGATCCGTATATCGTTCATCTCGCGTGCATTAACACATACATCTCATGGCCGGCCTCATTCGTAGGGTAATTGCTCGAACAAATTACTCGGTGTGCGCTTAACATAGACCAAAATTTGTCCCGCCTCGGAAAACTATCAAGAATAGTTGATTATTTGTCTTTTGGTTCAAAACTTATGAAACTTGTTGTTAGGAAGCTTTGGTCTTATCAATCCTCTAATGAGTTTTCATTAATCTTGACCTAAGTGCAATTATTCAATTTTAATTGATCAATAACTTTAACTACTAATCACTAACTTACTAACATTACTATTGTACTAACTTCTTTACAATTACTTCTCGCACCCTATCTCTTTTACTTTTATGCCTCATTTTATCATTTCATATCATGTTTATGCTTCCGCAATTTTTCCTTTGTCCGTTGGACACATGTTTATGCTTTTGCAATTTTCCCTTTGTCCGTTGGACACATGTTTATGCTTATGCCTTTTTCTCTTTGTCCACTTGGACCTAAAACATTAATAAAGGCTAAAATCTAAAAAAACTTGTGATTCTAATCTTGGACTATGGTTACTATCCTATGCAATGGACATGGAGCTTTGCACCTAGACCTTGGACATCCAATGCAATTCTTGGAACCTTGGACTTAGAACTTAGGACATTTCTCCCTTTGCTTTAGAATTATGGTTCGAAGACTTTGGAGCTTACTTGTATGGTTAGGCTATTCTTATCCTTAGCTTTTACTTTATGCTTTAGGATAGTCACTTCTTCTCCTCCCCATTCTTCAATTTTCAAAACTTTCTCCCTTTTTCAAAACCTTCTTGATTTCAAACTATAACCTCTTTCATAATCAAACCTTGACTTTGTCAAGTGATTTTTACTCTTTCCTTTTCATTTCTTAACAAATGCTAAACTACATAAGCATATTGTCACCTTTTTCAAAAGACTTAAAAAACACCAAACTCACTTACTCTCTTTTGTGCCCTCGTGCACTTTTTCTTTTAAATTTTTCATAAGTTTAAACATAAATCATTTCTTTAAGCGGAATTATTCGCTTAGAAATGACGACTTGTCTTTACATTTAAAAACAACCAAAACAAACAAATTTCATTCTTTCTACCACGAACTACGGGGTTTTGATCCTACATTGCACATCATGGGTACGTAGGCATGAGACGACAAGTCTCTCCAAACACAAAAATCTTAAAAAACAATTTCTCTTCTCATCTCCTCAATCTTTTTTCAAGCAAACTTCTTCAGACCAAAAGCGGTAGATATTTCAAAGGGCTCCTATAGAGTACTATAGACGTTTTGGGTGCTAACACCTTCCCATTGCGTAACCAACCCCCCTTACCCGGACTCTCTTCACTTGTTCTTGTTTAGAGCTTGTGTAGGTTTTGTTCGCTCTTTTTCCTTTCCATTTTTTTGGATAAAATAAAAGTGTGGTGGCGACTCTTGCTTTTCGAGTTAAGTTAATCAATAGCTTACACTCACGATTTTGCCGCTACAGAAAAGTGGCGACTCTGCTGGGGACAGATTGACCTCTTGCTGGTCCATCCTTTAAGGGGTTTAGCCTACTTTTATTTATTTACTGCTTTCTGTCTTACTTGCTTGTTATCTGTTTGTTCTGGTTGGGATGTTCTGAGAGATAAGCCCACTACCCAGGCTTGAGTACACATATAGGTATTATAGTGGATAGTCATGACGCTTGCGTGGTGGTGACCACGTATTGTTGTTCATGAGACCCACAACCAGACGAGGTTCTATCGGGAGCTTTCTGCTACTGCATGTTATGCAGACCAGTAGTTATTCTCTTGAGGAACTGTCGACTCTGGTGACCATTCCCGAGGACTCAGTTGCGGCACTCCTCCTGAGATGTGACAGTGGCAGACCACGTTCTGTGGCAAACCCATTGCACATTCTCGATCCGAGGACCCAATGCTGGGAACTTGCTGTAGGATGTCCCTTTTGAGAGAGAATCAGTGGAGGCACTCCTCGATTGGCGATAGTACTGTACCCCGAGGGATGAATGTACTATTGCTTCTCGACCTCAGTGCCTGAAGCTGAGGACCTTTCACTTTTGTGAATCAGTTGAGGCCTCCTCAATTGATGATGATGCCAAACCAGAAATGGTGAACGTATCATCATTTTTCGACCTGAGAGCCCGGGATACTGAGGATCCTAGTACCCACATGTGAGAGGGGCAGGTTGTTTACAGGTTTGCAGGTAACCTTGACCTTCAACATACCTGATATTCTGGATTTCCTATTAGTGTGGACTTATCAACCTGGTATTCTGGTGTTATCGTCAGAGCGAACCTTTGAACCCGTGTGCTTTGAGTGATCTTGTTTGTGGTTGTTGTATCCATGCACTCTTGCATCCATGAGCATACATATGCATTCTTCCAAGTCGTCTCAGAAACTCATTTCAACTGTCTCCTTCTCCAGTTATCTGTTCGCCGTCAAGCTGTTTCCTCAACACAACTATGGGACTAGAGCTGCTGTCAGATTGAGAATGGAAAATCAAGAACAACACAACGCCGAAGTCAGAATGGAAATTGATGAGTTAAAGGCCGGTATGACCAAGCTCACAGAAATGCTGCAAGTTTTGATTGCTAGAGGTGAACCACCTCAGAGGACTGTGATTGTTGAAACTTCAACTGCTGCTGTTGACCCTCCACTGACTCAGCAACCAGCTTCTGGTTGGCCAGAATTTGGGTTACCTCCGAATTACTCGCCACCCTTTGCAACTACTCCTGTGTTTGTCTCACCAGTATCTTCAGCTCCTTTGTTCACTGAACCTCAGCCTGTTATGCATTCTGTTGCTCAAGCTATTCCTGAGAATCCTTTCGTGTACCATTCTGCTGGTCCACAATCTGAAATTTAGGGAGAACCTGGATACATTGAAGAAGTTAGAGAGCAATGGCAAACTCTAGACAAAAGGATAAGAGCCGTGGAAGGAAGTGATGTCTTTAATGCTGCCGCAATGGACATGTGCTTGGTTTCCGACTTGGTTATTCCTCCAAAATTCAAAACTCCTAATTTTGAAAAATACCAAGGGCACACCTGTCCCAGAACCCACTTGGTGATGTACTTCCGCAAGATGGCTGCCCATGCCAAAAATGACAAACTGCTCATTCACTGTTTCCAAGATAGCTTGAGTGGGGGCTTCAATGAAATGGTATATGGGACTTGAGAAGAACTGTATCCAAAGCTGGATGAACTTGTCTGATGCTTTCTTAAAGCAATATAAGTACAATCTGGACATGGCACCTGATCGCCGTCAATTGCAGAACATGTCTCAGAAAGAAAAAGAATCCTTCAAGGAGTACGCTCAGCGCTGGAGAGAGCTAGCTGCTCAGGTGGAGCCACCCTTAGCTGAAAAAGAATTGACTGGATTGTTCCTGGACACTCTTCAGCCACTCTATTGGGAAAAGATGATAAGTAGTGTATCATCTAGTTTTGCTGACCTAGTCACTATTGGAGAAAGACTAGAAGAGGGTATCAAGAAAGGGAGGATTGTTAATGCTGAAGCCTTCAGTGGTGCTAAAAAGTATGCTGGGAATTTTCAAAAGAAAAAGGATGGTGATACCCATGCTGTTTCAGTTGAAGGTAAACCTCGTCGCAGACAACAACAATATGTAGCTCCAGTTGCTCCTGTTGTCAATGCTCAACCAGTTCAAGCTCCTCGCCAGCCTGCTAGACAGAATCAGACTCGCAATAGGGTTAACTTTGATCCTTTCCCGATGTCCTACACTGAGCTGTATCCATGTCTTGTAAAGAAAGGATTGATTACAACAAGGACTCTACCTCCTCCTCCAAATCCTCTTCCAGCTGGCTATAGGGTTGATCTTCACTGTGAGTTCCATCAAGGTGGGGCAGGCCATAACTTGGAAGGCTGCTTTGCATTAAAAGCTAGAGTACAAGAATTGGTGAATTTAAAAATTCTGGACTTTATTGATAATAATCCCAATGTTGTCAACAATCCTTTGCCAGAGCATGCCAAGTGAAGTTTGGGTCAGTTCAGACGGATCATCTCCTAAAGCCAGTGTTTCAGAGAGGACAGCTCATCCTTGTTGCTGATTAGTCACCAGGCCTTATTTCTTTCTGTTTGCATATTTCCCTGATTGTATTGTTTGTTTGCTTTCGAACTTTATTTTTACTTTCATGGTAATTTAAATGAAATGAGCATTGCAATGTTTTGATTCAATTCATTTATACCCACTGTGTGCATCTTTATGCTTTCTTTTTCACAAAAAAAAATATCTCCTGTTCACTTTCTTTATTAAGCTTTTGATTGGAGGGAGGATGATGAAAGCGAAATACCCGAAATTGCTAAATTGTATGCTTTCAATTTAAAACTTGGTTGAGGATGTACAGGCATTGTTTCAACTCCCAAACATTGGAGAAATAAGGAAGTTAATCCCTTGTCAACCCCTTCGAGCCTAGAAGTTGGAGTTTCTTTCTGTACGAAAAAACCCGCAATTTTAACCTAGGGATGAGTAGTTCTCAGTTAATTTGACTGTGTATTTAAACACAAGAGAATCATTGCAATCACAAACTTTCCTTCGCACACATCAAAGAAGTGTCAGAGATGTCTTTCAAGTCAAAAGCCAATGATGGTTCACCATAATCATAAAGCCAGGCAGTCACTATCTTTCAAAAAAAATGAAAAAAATCAAATGAAAAGCCCGCTAAGTCAAAACCTATGAAGGAGACTTAGGCAAAAATTGGGGCATCCCGCTGACTGTAAAGTCAAATGACACAGTTCAGACAAAAGTTAGGGATAACAAAAGATCAATCAAGAGGTTACCAAAATCCTCAAAGACAAAACAAGTTGACTGAGGTCCTCATCAAAAACAATAAAATGTTGTAAGAAAGAGTGACTGCCATCTCAAAAATCCCTCGAGCCATCATCATAACTGTGTTGCAATTCCAAAATCATTTGGAACCTGAACGCATAGTTTGAATTAACTGAGCATAGGACTGGAGATCATCACGAAGAATGGGTTGGGTACAAATAAACTTTGAGCCTACATCCTTGGTTTCAAAAACCGTGAACCAGACCACGTTACAACCTTCAAAAGACCTAATTGAAGCCAGGTTTCTTTTGAAAGCATACTACGGCAAGGTTGCGTAAATTGACTCATATGTTTGTTGCCAATCATTTGCTTTGATGTCATACCTTTGCTTTATTTTTCATTTTTGCATGTCTAAACCGCCGTGTTTTGACAAGTGATTCATTTGCTTTACATCAATAATGTCATTCCAAAAATGATTTTTTTGATTTCAAAATTGCATTGAGCTTTGCATTAAAATTACCATGCTTGTTTGAATAATCCTTTTTGTAGGCAAACTTTCCTCATAAAGAATTTTCAAACAGTTGAGAAACTTGGTCAGTGATCCTATCAGGGACACATTACTTCCAGATCCTGTTGTGAATCAATCCAAGATTTGTTACTCAGTGCAAGTTATTCTCATATTTGGTTAACCAGAAGATCTCTTTCAAGACCCATGCTGAGTTTAGCCTTCTCAACAGTCTTTTCAAGAACTGAAGCCATGATCAGTTCATCCCCAGCAACAGCAGCTGAAGCCATGATCAGTTTATCCTCAGCAGTCATTTCAGGAATTGAAGCCATGATCAGTTCATTTTTCTCCCTGCAGCAGTCAAACTGAAGCTATGATCAGTTCATCTTCATCAGTCAATCAATCTGGGGCAGTCTTCTTCAAGAATCCTCAAGATGTCTTTCCTCAAAAGACCACCAGCCTGATACAATTCATAAGTGTGACAGAGATGTGTTCAACATCTTCTCTCCAAGCAGAGTGGGCAGCGTTCCCTGTGTTGAGGAATCAGAGTTCCTTTCTTCCCTCACAAAGGAGTCTATCTCGGTTGTCTCTATCATATGCATTGCATACATAAATCATCCACATATCATACATAGGAAGATTTTCATAGCTCGAAGTTTGCTTCATGCTCATATGCATTTCCCGAGGTCCTGTTGCTTTCAACATCTCACCTTGTGATCAAAGTCCAACTTACTTGGCGCCTACCAAAACTTTTACCTTCCTTTGCATTCAGTGCCATTCCTGAATGTTGTCGCTTACCTGTCTTTTCACCCAGTGCTATTCCTGGATACCTTGTTCCTCTTCTATCTCCCGTGCTATTTCCAGAAGTTTTGCCTCTCTTCTATAATCCCCATCATATCTGGTTGGATACCTTTCAGTGCCATTCCTGAAAGTCTTATTTGTTCATTCAGTGCCATTCCTGAATGAGATTTTCTCCTTTGCATTCAGTGCCATTCCTGGATGTCTTTCTCACTAACATTCAATGCTATTCTTGAATGAAGTGATTTACCTTTACCTTTCAGCGCCATTCCTAAAAGTTGTATCTGTTCATTCAGTGCCATTCCTGAATGAGTTTATCTTTACCTTTCAGTGCCATTCCTGAAAGTCCCTACTCACTTTATTCAATGCCAGTCTTGGATATTGTGAACCCTTTTTATCCAATGCCATTCTTGGATAATTCTGATGTATTTTCCAGAACTTTTCTCACTTCATTCAATGCCATTCTTGGATGTTGAGATTCCTTTTGTCCAATGCCATTCTTGGACACCTTTTCCCCAACCAAGTCCAATGCTATTCTTGGATATCTCTGATGTTTAACCTTGCCATCCAATGCCATTCTTGGATGTCCCCAGTGATATTTTCAAGTAGAATTTTGTTTATATCCAATGCTATTCTTAGATGACTCTGATGTTTACTGTTGCCTCATTCAATGCCATTCTTGAATGTTGTGTTTCCTTTTATCCAATGCCATTATTGGATATCTTATCCCTAATAGATTGTTTTTCACCTCCATCCAAAGCTATTCTTGGATGATGCTGCTGTTTTTACCAGAGACCTTCTTGTTGCTGTCCAATGCCATTCTTGGACATCTTTTGACATACCTTTTGTCTCGTTTGTAGTTTCTATCCAATGCTATTCATGGATGTCACTACTCATCTTTCCAGGGTCTTGTCCCTCTTTTTCCAACTATTGATGGATACTTCTTGTCACCTTGACAGATCTCCAGAAATAGCTTGTGTCCCCCGGCGTGTCTTTTCACGTCATCTCTCTCAATTTACCATACCTCTCTTGTTTCAAGTTTCCCCGCAGTGTGTCTCATCCTTTACACTCGTATCATCTTGTGACATCTTATGGCTAAAAATTTGGTTTTCTGTATTTAAGTATCTTCAATCTTGTCGAGATGAAGTTTCCAACCTTCATATCTCCTGATTGAAGAAACTTAAATAGGGGCAGCTGTAAGACCCTAATTTTTACCCCTAAAATTTCGCACATTTCATTTGCATCTCATACCACAAACAAGATCACATTTTGTGTTTCTCCCTGGTATCTGTATATTTTCTCACTTGCTTTATTACTTGTTTCTGTTTACTAACCTCTAACCAAAATACCAAAAAGTTGTTGTTGTTTGCTTGTTTCCCTCTCTGTGTGTTATACAGGTATGTCAAAGATAATGAAGTGATTTCAAGTCACAGGAGTTTGTTCAAAAGCAAGATGTCTTGTGCTGAGATTCTTCAGTTTATCAGGCAGTGGTTCACATGAGTTTTAAGTTCAGAAAGTCAGATTCAAATGGTCGTTGTTCAGTTGTGGCTGGTTTAGTAGTGGCTGTGTTGCATATGTTATCAGAGGCTTGCGAAAAAAAAAAGTCAAGTTTGGTTTTGGGCTGAAAATAAAAATTTGATATCCATGATCCATTATCAACCTATACCCATTTTTCATTATAAACCATTATCCACATTTTAACCAATTTATCCATTTTTTCCATATCCATTATCTAAACCACTTTCTCCATATCCAATTCTATTCCAATATGACCATTATCCAATTTAAAATCCAAATACCCAATGTCCATGTCCATTTTCATTTTTCATATCCAATTTCTAAACCCATTTTTCATATCCATCAATATTTCTAACATCAAAATCCTTTTTTTATTATTCATTTATCCAAATCCATTTTAAGTTCAATATTCCAATATCCATTTTCAATACCATTATATTTTTCTTACCAAAAAAAATATATTTCCTAAAACTCCAAAAAAGGCCCATGTTAAAAAATCATACAAAGCCCATTTGTTATCTTAAAAAAAAAAAAGAGAAAGTAATTGCCAAGAAAAGTCAATGGGCTCATGACATTCGGCCCACTTCTCCACTTTCCAGCCACTACACCAAAATGTTCCAAGAACAAGCCATCAACAAGCTACTACACCAGCCATGAATTTCTTTTCAGCTAAAAATGCAGTCGCAGATTCCAAGCCTTCACGCCAACCGTTACGCAAATCTCAGCAGTGTTACTCCCAGCCTTTTTCAAGCCGTGCTACAGTCCAATTCACAGTCTCAACAATTCGCAGCTACACAATGCTGAACCAATTCACAAGCCAACCACGAAATGCCAAGCTGCCGGGAGCATAACGTAAAGAAAAAAAAAAACAAATTCCAGCTACACCATCGCAAGCAAAACGCAGCAAAAGTCACGCACAAAGCAATTTCCAAAACGCAAAAAAAAATTACGAAACGGCAATCAATAACTTCATTCCAATTTCAAAACTCACCTTTCAAATCCTCTATAAATAAGGACCCAATCTTCACTAATTCTTCAAGCTTGAAAGCCAAGAACACTCTGCAAAAATCAATTCCCGAACCAAGCTTCAATTAACTTTTCAATTTCACCTTCTTCAATAAATCTTCTTCCATCTCAATCCAAATTCATAAACCTTCAATAAATCTCAACCTTCAAATTCATGTTCAACCTTGTTTCATATCATTTCCATAACTGAATCTTCATCTTCAATTTCATAAGCTCTCCATTCACACTCCAATTCTACTACAACATCAAAAGCTACGCAACATCACCAACACACCGCAAGAAAAACTCAAAAAAATTCTACAAATCCATTCAACAACAAACCGCACATCACCGCAAATTCAACATCATCATACAACCACAACAACACATTCAGAAAAAGGAAGAAGAATCAAAGTGTTGCTCACCATTTCGAAGGTAATCGGAGCTTTTCGTCGAACTTTTGCGGTTCCGATTCGAACTACCAAAGCACTTTTACACAAAATCATGGACATATTTGAGATCTTCATTCAATTTCGATCACGACCGTGCAAGAATTTTTCTCCGTCGCTCCGCCGTGAGTGAACTCGAATTCTCCCCTTCATCCATGAATAGTGCCGCCGGCGATATGTAGAAGAAGTAGTGGAAATTTGCTCCTAACTCTCGTTTTTCTTTTTTTCATTATTGTTTCTTTTTTTACAAGAGTTTTCAATTAAAACATTTGGGCCTAGAGCCCGTTCCCAATTTCATTATCACACCTTCATTTCCTATTTCAAACCTCCTTTTCATTTTTTAAAAAAAATATAGTTTCAATATTTCTTTTATATCCTTTTTTTAGTAACTTTTGAAACTAGATTTTATTTTAAAATTCTGTTTTAGAAAATTTCTTGGAAAAAAAAAGGTCATAAAAAAATTATATCATGAATTATCTTTTAATTCTTGATTTTCATTTTGATTTCTCATTTTATTTCATTTTTGATTGGTTGTGTGGATCATAATTTTTAGATCCACTTTTCTTCATCTATTTTCTTTTTGATCGATGAAAGTCGAAGTGATCTTGAAATTCCTTTGTTGAATTTCGATCGAGACGAGATCATTATCACCTTAGGATGACGATCCGTATATCGTTCATCTCGCGTACATTAACACATACATCTCATGGCCGGCCTCATTCGTAGGGTAATTACTCGAACAAATTACTCGGCGTGCGCTTAACATAGACCAAAATTTGTCCCGCCTCGGAAAACTATCAAGAATAGTTGATTATTTGTCTTTTGGTTCAAAACTTATGAAACTTGTTGTTAGGAGGCTTTGGTCTTATCAATCCTCTAATGAGTTTTCATTAATCTTGACCTAAGTGCAATTATTCAATTATAATTGATCACTAACTTTAACTACTAATCACTAACTTACTAACATTACTATTGTACTAACTTCTTTACAATTACTTCTCGCACCCTATCTCTTTTACTTTTATGCCTCATTTTATCATTTCATATCATGTTTATGCTTCCGCAATTTTTCCTTTGTCCGTTGGACCCATGTTTATGCTTTCGCAATTTTCCCTTTGTCCGTTGGACACATGTTTATGCTTATGCCTTTTTCTCTTTGTCCACTTGGACCTAAAACATTAATAAAGGCTAAAATCTAAAAAAAACTTGTGCTTCTAATCTTGGACTATGGTTACTATCCTATGCAATGGACATGGAGCTTTCCACCTAGACCTTGGACATCCAATGCAATTCTTGGAACCTTGGACTTAGAACTTAGGACATTTCTCCCTTTGCTTTGGAATTATGGTTCGAAGACTTTGGAGCTTACTTGTGTGGTTAGGCTATTCTTATCCTTAGCTTTTACTTTATGCTTTAGGATAGTCACTTCTTCTCCTCCCCATTCTTCAATTTTCAAAACTTTCTCCCTTTTTCAAAACCTTCTTGATTTCAAACTATAACCTCTTTCATAATCAAACCTTGACTTTGTCAAGTGATTTTTACTCTTTCCTTTTCATTTCTTAACAAATGCTAAACTACATAAGCATATTGTCACCTTTTTCAAAAGACTTAAAAAACACCAAACTCACTTACTCTCTTTTGTGCCCTCGTGCACTTTTTCTTTTAACTTTTTCATAAGTTTAGACATGATTCATTTCTTTAAGCGGAATTGTTCGCTTAGAAATGACGACTTGTCTTTACATTTAAAACAACCAAAACAAAAAAATTTCATTCTTTGTACGACGAACTACGGGGTTTAGATCCTACATTGCACATTGTGGGTACGTAGGCATGAGACGACAAGTCTCTCCAAACACAAAAATCTTAAAAAACAATTTCTCTTTTCATCTCCTCAATCTCTTTTCAAGCAAACTTCTTCAGACCAAAAGCGGTAGATATTTCAAAGGGCTCCTATAGAGTACTATAGACGTTTTGGGTGCTAACACCTTCCCATTGCGTAACCAACCCCCCTTACCCGGACTCTCTTCACTTGTTCTTGTTTAGAGCTTGTGTAGGTTTTGGTCGCTCTTTTTCCTTTCCATTTTTTTGGATAAAATAAAAGTGCAGTGGCGACTCTTGCTTTTCGAGTTAAGTTAATCAATAGCTTACACTCACGATTTTGCCGCTACAGAAAAGTGGCGACTCTGCTGGGGACAGATTGACCTCTTGCTGGTCCATCCTTTAAGGGGTTTAGCCTACTTTGATTTATTTACTGCTTTCTTTCTGACTTGCTTGTTATCTATTTGTTCTGGTTGGGATGTTCTGAGAGATAAGCCCACTACCCAGGCTTGAGTACACATATAGGTATTAGAGTGGATAGTCATGACGCTTGCGTGGTGGTGACCACGTATTGTTGTTCATGAGACCCACAACCAGACGAGGTTCTATCGGGAGCTTTCTGCTACTACATGTTATACAGGCCAGTAGTTATTCTCTTGAGGAACTGTCGACTCTGGTGACCATTCCCGAGGACTCGGTTGCGGCACTCCTCCCGAGATGTGACAGTGGCAGACCATGTTCTGTGGCAAACCAATTGTACATTCTCGATCCGAGGACCCAATGCTGGGAACTTACTGTAGGATGTCCTTTTTGAGAGAGAATCAGTGGAGGCACTCCTCGATTGGCGATAGTACTGTACCCCGAGGGATGAATGTACTATTGCTTCTCGACCTCAGTGCCTGAAGCTGAGGACCTTTCGCTTTTGTGAATCAGTTGAGGCCTCCTCGATTGATGATGATGCCAAACCAGAAATGGTGAACGTATCATCATTTTTCGACCTGAGAGCCCGGGATACTGAGGATCCTAGTACCCACATGTGGGAGGGGCAGGTTGTTTACAGGTTTGCAGGTAACCTTGACCTTTAACATACCCGGTATTCTGGATTTCCTATCAGTGTGGACTTATCAACCTGGTATTCCGGTGTTATCTTCAGATCGAACCTTTGAACCCGTGTGCTTTGAGTGATCTTGTTTGTGGTTGTTGCATCCATGCACTCTTGCATCCATGAGCATACATATGCATTCTTCCAAGTCGTCTCAGAAACTCATTTCAACTGTCTCCTTCTCCAGTTATCTGTTCGCCGTCAAGCTGTTTCCTCAACACAACTATGGGACTAGAGCTGCTGTCAGATTGAGAATGGAAAATCAAGAACAACACAACGCCGAAGTCAGAATGGAAATTGATGAGTTAAAGGCCGGTATGACCAAGCTCACAGAAATGCTGCAAGTTCTGATTGCTAGAGGTAAACCACCTCAGAGGACTGTGATTGTTGAAACTTCAACTGCTGCTGTTGACCCTCCACTGACTCAGCAACCAGCTTCTACTTGGCCAGAATTTGGGTTACCTCAGAATTACTCGCCACCCTTTGCAACTACTCCCGTGTTTGTCTCACCAGTATCTTCAGCTCCTTTGTTCACTGAACCTTAGCCTGTTGTGCATTCTGTTGCTAAAGTTGTTCCTAAGAATCCTTTCGTGTACCATGCTGCTGGTCCATAATCTGAAAGTCAGGGAGAACCTGGATACATTGAAGAAGTCAGAGAGCAATGGCAAACTCTAGACAAAAGGATAAGAGCCGTGGAAGGAAGTGATGTCTTTAATGCTGCCGCAATGGACATGTGCTTGGTTTCCGACTTGGTTATTCCTCCAAAATTCAAAACTCCTAATTTTGAAAAATACCAGGGGCACACCTGTCCCAGAACCCACTTGGTGATGTACTGCCGCAAGATGGCTGCTCATGCCAAAAATGACAAACTGCTCATTCACTGTTTCCAAGATAGCTTGAGTGGGGCTTCAATGAAATGGTATATGAGACTTGAGAAGAACCGTATCCAAAGCTGGATGGACTTGTCTGATGCTTTCTTAAAGCAATATAAGTACAATCTGGATATGGCACCTGAACATCGTCAATTGCAGAACATGTCTCAGAAAGAAAAAGAATCCTTCAAGGAGTACGCTCAGTGCTGGAGAGAGCTAGCTGCTCAAGTGGAGCCACCCTAGGCTGAAAAAGAATTGACTGGATTATTCATGGACACTCTTCAGCGACTCTATTGGGAAAAGATGATAGGCAGTGTATCATCTGGTTTTGCTGACCTAGTCACTATTGGAGAAAGACTAGAAGAGGGTATCAAGAAAGGGAGGATTGCTAATGCTGAAGCCTTCAGTGGTGCTAAAAAGTATGCTGGGAATTTTCAAAAGAAAAAGGATGGTGATACTCATGCTATTTCAGTTGAAGGTAAACCTCGTCGCAGACAACGACAATATGTAGTTGCAGTCGCTCCTGTTGTCAATGCTCAACCAGTTCAAGCTCCTCGCCAGCCTGCTAGACAGAATCAGACTCGCAATAGGGTTAACTTTGATCCTATCCCGATGTCGTACACTGAGTTGTATCCATGTCTTGTAAAGAAAGGATTGATTACAACAAGGAATCTACCCCATCCTCCAAATCCTCTTCCAGCCGGCTATAGGGCTGATCTTCACTGTGAGTTCCATCAAGGTGGTGCAGGCCATAACTTGGAAGGCTGCTTTGCATTAAAATCTAGAGTACAAGAATTGGTGAACTTAAAAATTCTGGACTTTATTGATAATAATCCCAATGTTGTCAACAATCCTTTGCCAGAGCATGCCAAGTGAAGTTTGGGTCAGTTCAGATGGATCACAGTTCTTGTCTAGAGCTTGTGTAGGTTTTGTTCGCTCTTTTTCCTTTCCATTTTTTTGGATAAAATATAAGTGCGGTGGCGACTCTTGCTTTTCGAGTTAAGTTAATCAATAGCTTACACTCACGATTTTGCCACTACACCGCACTTCTGGTTAATCACAGTTTCCTTTGTTAAAACCAATGCTTCTTTATCCCCACAGCGTTGCAGTCCTTTCTTTCCTCAGTTAACCATTGTTCATCAGTTAATATACCGATGCCCCTCAGAGCCGAACACCTTCTCTTGGTTCAGTACTCTCTTTCTTGGTTTATCAGAGTCCGTCTGTTGACACCAGATTCTTTTCCCCGCCAGGGTCCTACTCTCTTTCTTCGGTTAACCACTGCCAGCCAGTTAATATACCGAGTCTCCTTTTTCTCTTGGTTATGACACCATCCTTTTATTTGGATCCCCAGCGGAGTCCTTCCTATTCTCTTTGCTTTTACTTTCTTGGTTTCGACACCAATTCTCTTTGTTATCCCCAGCTGAGTTTCTTTCATTCTCAGTTTTGGCACCATTATTTTCCTAGTCTTTTGTGCAAACGCTCTTACTGCGGGGTCTTCCCCAGTAGAGTTTTTCTTTCACTCTTGCTCTTGGTTTTAACACTACTTCTTTCGTCTCCTTGTTTCTTTCTAGTTTTGCTTTCCGTTCGGTTCCCCGAACTACGGAAGCTCTGATTCTGTATTCTTCTGAATGTCAGATACGTAGGCACGAGACGCAATGTCTTGGAGAGCACACTTCCACCCTTCCTTCCTTCTCCCTTTCTTCATTCTTCTCTGTCCCCTAGTTCCATGAACTACGACGCTCTGATTTCCTCATTGCATTATGAGGGTACGTAGGCACGAGGGCCACAATCCTCCGCGAGCACTTTCTTTCCTTTCTTTCTTTTTCCTCTTCCTTCTCTCTCTCCTATTCTTTTAGCTAGAAGCCTTTAGATAGATAACCCATCCAAGCCTAGAAGCAAGCGAAATGGTTCCCGTCGAGTACGACGGATGCGTTAGGTGCTGATACCTTCCTTTCGCATAACCGACCCCCCGCTCCCGTTTCTCTTCCCCTTGGGTTTTATCGATATTTTCCCTGTCCTTTGGGACTAAATAAAGTTCGGTGGCGATTCTGTTGTATCTTTGAGTGTGAGATTCACTTAGTTAGAAACCAGCCATCTTCACACTAAGTTATGGAAAAAAGTGATTTTTACCCAACTTTGCCAGACCATAACTTGTGATCCAAGCAACCTTTTTCTTCCATCCAAAGCTCAAATGAAAGCTCTCGTTACAAACTACAAGATTGTCAACTACACCATATTCCAAATCTTCATGGATTTTGAGTTATGGATTGATCAAAATCACAAAAATTAAGAAATGGACCATTTCTAGACACTTAGAAAAATTTGAGACAGAATCTGTCTCATGTTTTGTCCAACTTTGGAGGCATTTTCCATCATTATCCAAGATGAATCAAGACCAAAGTTAAACATCAAAGTTTAAGTATGATATATGGGCTTTGCAAAAAGTACAAGAACTAATTCTAATTCAACTTGAGCAAGAAGTTACAAGCCTTGCAACATGACATAAAATTCTGGTTTTCCAAGACAGCATGGATGCATGACTTGAGCCACACGATTTTATCATTCAAATTTTATCACTTTACCAACTTTGTCATCTTCCAAAAACACAACTTCTGATGTCTCACTTGTTACTTGATCAAGGAGTCAAGAATTCCACTTAGCATGTGCAAATCCATCATGACATGAACTTTGAAATTCAATTTTGGCAAGGTTACATTAATGCAATGCATTGAGGTGTCATGAACCAAGCCATATCAATCAAAACCAGTCAAGATTCAGTCCAATGCTCTGAGTGTTCAAACCTGCAGAAATTGAATTGAGTCAAGCTAGAGGAGACTTGGCACTTTGAAACATCCAAGCCAATGGCTACATAGCTACACATAGTGATCAGCTTCCATTCACTATTCCTTGCAAAACAAACTTCCTCTACTATAAATAGAGGTCATTTGTGACAGATTAACACACCAAAACATCCCCACTCATGTTTTCCTCCAAATCACTCTTCAAAACCAGAAAATGCTTCTTTAACAAGTAACATGCGAATTTTCAATAGAGAGTCATTCCACCACAATCAATGATCCTAACACCACACATATATCATATAGAAGCTGTCCAAACACTTCTCCATCATATGTAGCACCACGATCAACAACCTCAAAATCCAACTTAGACCAAATTGCAGTTGGGGTTCCATAACAAGATCCAGGTGTTTTCAATCCATTTCAAGCTTCTCAACACACTACATAAGGCCCATTAAAGCTTTTTAGATTATCACACAACATCTGTAACACCTCTACATCAAAATTCGAATTCCTCTTGCACAAGTAAGCCTGAAGCTCTCAAACTCTATACTCCATGCATCATAAATTTATTTTCAAGTTATCAACATGTTTCGTGTAGTTCATAGAGTGATAACCCTCAATCAATTGCATGTTATCTTTCGTGTATAAGATTTCACTATGGTTTTTGCAAAAACTAAGGTTTCTATGTTCATACGAAATATCTCACTCCACACTTCAAACTAATGAAATTAAATGGTACCATCGTGTTCCTTGTTTAAAATTGAGCAGGTTTGATACTTATTTCGTTTAATTTCATTACGTTTTGAGTGAGATTAAGAGGGTTTTACAAATCTGGAAAAACAAGAGTGGCACGAGCAAGAAAAAGTGTTCTTGGCGCCCTTTTTTCAAATTTTGATTTTTTAAATATTTTTTATATTTTCTTATTTAATTTCAAAAATTCATATCTCTCTCATTTTTAATCCTTTTCAAATGATTTTTTAAACATAAATCATTTATACATTTTAATATTTAAATCCATAAAAAAATCAAGAAAATATTTTATATTTGATATATTTTTGAATTTTTCAAAGAATTTTTTAATTGTTTTTAACATTTTTAGATAAATTATTTTTTCTTGATTTCTCAAAATAAATTGAGTTCAAATCATCTTGTGGATTAAGATATCTATTTTCAAACATTTTTCAAAGTTCACAACATGTGTTTTGAATATATTTGATATTTTATATCATTTTTTATTTAATTTTTCTTCGAAAAAATGTATTTTTAATTAAAATTAGGGTTTTTCCTTGATTTTTAAATTTTTAAACTTCATTTGAAACACTTTTGGGCCTCTAATAGAGTGTAAGACCCAACCTCTTTTGTAAATAAACAATTTATGGGCCTCTGTCATAGTATAAGTCCCGGTGTTATTTTCAAAATAACGGTGCGTCTACTGTTTTTTCATATGGGCCTCTCCTTGAGTATAAGCCCCATTTTTCTTTCTTTACAGACACTTTAGGGCCTCTAATAGAGTGTAAGACCCAAACCTCTTTGTACATAAGTAAACTTTAGGCCTCTGCTATAATATAAGTCCCACAACGTCTTTCGGTATTGCAGTGCGATCCCTGTTTTCAAAATAAGTCATCTGGGCTTCTCCTTGAGTATAAGCCCCAAACTTTTGTACATAAAATTTGTTTTAAACAATAAACAACCTCCATGGGCCTCTCCTTGAGTTGTAAGCCCCATACCTCTGTTTTCAAAACCACCTGTCTGTTTTAACTAGTACTAAGAGGAGCATTATTCCCGGTGAAATTGCTCTTAGACCACTTGGGCCTCTCTTTGAGTTATAAGCCCCAAACATTCTTTTCTTTTAAACAACTTTATTTTAATTCAAATTCAAAATTCAAAGTTTTTTCAAAACTTTCTTCAATTTCTTAAAACCCTAAGTATACAGTTGTAGTCAATACAATCAATCACAATACACTTGGGCTTCTTTTTAGAATTTAAGACCCAACAACTTTTCAATTCAATGCATACTTGTTTATATAACTGTTAATACACTTATCTGTATATAATTATGCATATCTGTCTAGAGTTTCCCCAGCAGTTAGGTCTACACTTAGGTCAAACCAGAGGTTACTTCTAACTTAGTCAAAACTAGTTTCCCCATAGGAACTCCCCTCAATACAGTCTGCCTCCTCTTGAGCTTTATTCAATATGGAACAGAGAAAGGCATTATTCCGGGTGAAACTTTTCTCAAGACTGTTAAAACTTAGAAACATATACAAAAAATTCATTTCCCCAGAGAGGATTATTTCCCGGTGAAACCACTTTTGAATGTCTTCAAACCTTAGAACTGTTGAACAAAGAAAGGATTATTCCCGGTGAAACCTTTCTTGAACTTTTTTTTAGGCTTTGACCCACAGGCTTCCTAGAAGCATCCCCAGCCTCCTCTTGGGCTTAGTACAAGGACCACCAGGCTTCTTAAAAGATTCCTAGCCTCCTCTTGGGCTTAGTACAAGGACCCAAAGGCTTCCTAAAAGCATAGGATAAAATTTAGTCATCTTTACTAGTTCAATCCCCATGAGAGCCAAAATTCTAGAACATCCCATCATTCAAGGGTTGATCTACATCTCTAATGCCCTCAGCCTCCTCTTGGGCTTCAATCAATTAGACTTGGAAAGTCTCGCCCTCATAATCTCCTTTCAAACTCACCTCTAAACTCCTCAGACCCCCCAACAAGGCCTAACTTTCACCTTGAAAATCCCAGCTAGGTGTAGCCGTCGGTTTTTTTCCTGGTGACGCGACCACCTTACCGCATAATTGGTGCTTCTTTCTGATTTCTGTATTTATCCTATGAAGCTAGAAAGGAAGGGGAAGATATCTTAAACAAACCCTACACGCAAATGTTTTCTTTAAGAAATGCTAAGAGATCAGGGATCGGAGTCTGGTTATACAAAGGGAAGCTATTAACACCCAGTGTATCTATAGTAATCTATAGGAACCTTCTTTTTGCATGTATTTCTGTTATTTTGAAATGCTTTCTTGTGTTTATCTGTTGTGGATTGGGAAAGTTTATTCTTTGGGAGTGTTGAGAGACTGTTTTTTTGTTGTTTTTGGGTTTTCTGTTGTTTTTTGGGAAGGTATTGGACCTAAAGTTTTCGATTTGTGTGCTCGCTGAGATTTCACAATCTTATGCCTACATATTCCCATAAAGAGATTAGGGAAATCAAAGCAATCGTAGTTCCTCCTATTCTATGGGAGGAAAGAATTTTTGATGTCTTGTTCAAAGCCCAAAATTGAAGTTATCTGAGTATTCGTGTCTTGTTCAAAGCCCAAGATTGAAGCTAAAGGGTGACTGAGAGAGAGAATTTGTCATCTCTAAAGGAAGATATCTCACCTATTTATCACAAATGTTGAGAAATTAGTTATAAGGGAAATTACTTTAACTAGAATACATGGAATCCAGCAATGCCATAATTTCCTTTATAAGGGAGATGTCATGAAGGAAGAAGCTTTAACTCAGTGAGAGCAATGCCACTTTTCCTTTATGAATCTTTCATGCTAAGAGAGGGAGATTAGCTTGGATGTATGGAATCCAGAGGCTTGCCACTTACACCAGTCAGATGAAAGAAGAATTTTTTGCAAGGATAAAGGAAGGACTCAAGCTTGGATTTTGAATCAACAAGTGTGTCACTTATAGAAATTATTTGGAAAAAAGGTTTTGATTGTTTGTTTTGATATGTGATGTATAGAGGATATATCTTCCTGCAGAGAGGACTCATGGTCTCATCTGACGGGATGTTGATTTTTGTGTGCCTTGTTCAAAGCCCAAGGTTGAAGCTAAAAAAAATGACTCCACTGGGAGGGTTTTATCTGTCTTGTACAAAGCCCAAGATTGAGGCTGACTGGGTAAATTCTTATATGAAGCCTAAGAGGAGGCTGACTTTTGCTGAGGATTTATAGAAATCCAAGAGCAGGTCTAAATTGTTTTAGGGAATCCAAAAAGGATTTATCTCTTGCTGGGGAATTATGGAAGAGTTGAAGTATCAGATGCCTTGAGGCTCTATTTATGTTAGGGTTTTATTGAGGTCAATCTGACTTTGGCTGGAATTTTCAAGGTGAAAGTTAAGCCTTTTTGGAGGTCAGAGAAGTTTAAAGGTGAGTTTTGAAAACCTTAGAGGTTTTAACTCTGCTGGCGGCTGGTGTATTGATAAAATGATCAGGGTTGTCCCTATGCCTTTAGGAAACCTGAGGGTCTCTGTATAAAGTCCAAAAGGAGACTATGATAATTTCCATGTTTACTTGAATGAAACCCAAGAGGAGGCTGAGACTGTCCAAGTTTCTCAAGAAGTGGTAGACTCTGGTGTAGAGAGATCTTTGTATGATTCCCAAGAGGAAGCTGTTGATTTAAGGGATGAAGATCAACCCTTGGATGATAGGATGTGTAGGTTTTTACTTTCCTGGGGATTGAAATAGCAGAGATGACTAATTTCTATCTTATGCTTTTAAGAAGCCTTTAGGTCCTTGTACTAAGCCCAAGAGGAGGCTGGGGATACTTTTATGATGCCTGTGGGTCCAAGCCTAAGAAAATTTCAAGAAAGGTTTCACCGAGAATTAATCATGTCTTTGTTAAACAATTCTAAGGTTGAAGAAATTCAAAATAGGTTTCACCGGGAAATAATCCTCTCTGGGGAAATGAATTTCTTGTATATGTTTCTAAGTTTTAACAGTCTTGAGAAAAGTTTTACCGGGAATAATTCCTTTCTCTGTTCCATATTGAATAAGCCCAAGAGGAGGCAGACTGTATTGAGGGGAATTTCCTATGAGGGAACTAGTTTTGACTAAGTTAAAAGTAACCTTTGGTTTGACCTAAGTGTAGACCTAACTGCTGAGGAAACTCTAGACATATATGCATAAGTATATACAGATAAATGAATTGACAGATGTATAAACAAGTATGCATTGAAAATAAAAGATGTTGGGTCTTACACTCTAAAAAGAGGCCCAAGTGTATTGTGATTAATTGTATTGATTACAACTGTATGATTAGGGTTTGAGAAATTGAAGAAAGTTTTGAGAAAACTTTGAATTTGAATTTGAATTAAGAGAAAGTTGTTTGAAAATAAAAGAATGTTTAGGGCTTATAACTCAATGAGAGGCCCAAGTGGTCTAAGAGCAGTTTCACTGGGAATAATGCTCCACTTAGTACTAGTTTAAAACAGACAGATAATTTTGAAAATAGAGGTATGAGGCTTACAACTCAAAGAGAAGCCCATGGAAGTTTTTTGATTATTTAAAACAAAGTTTATGTACAAAAAATTAGGGCTTATACTCAAGGAGAGGCCCAGATGATTTATTTTGAAAACAGGGATCACACTGCGATACCGAAAGACGTTGTGGGACTTATACTATAGCAGAGGCCCGAAATTTGTTTTTGTACTAAGGGGGGTTGGGTCTTACACTCTATTAGAGGTCCAAAAGTGTTTGAAAAGAAGAAAAATGGGGCTTATACTCAAGGAGAGGCCTAGATGATTAATTTAAAAGGCGACAATCGCGCTGCGGTTTTGAAAACCATTATGGGACTTATATAATGACTGAGGCCCAAAATATTTATGTACAAAAAGGAATGGGTCTTACACTCTACAAAGAGGCCCAAAAGTGTTTTGAAAAATTAAAATCAAAGGGAAAACCCTAATTTTAATTAAAAAACAATTTTTCAAAGAAAATTAAATAAAAAATGATATAAAACATCAAATATATTTAAAAACAAGTTGTGAACTTTAAAAAATGTTTTGAAAAATCATGTTTTATTTATTTGAAAGCTTGAAATTCATATGATTTTGAAAAATCAGGAGAAAAATTTCATTAAAAGTGTTTTAAAATAATTAAAATGAAATTCCTTACAAAAATTCAAAATATATTAAATAAATAATATTATTTTGTTGTTTTTTGTTGAATAAAATATTTTCACATTTTTGTGAATTTTGAAAAAAAGAATCAATAAAAAATGATTAAAAATCAAAGAGAAATTAATTTTTGAAATCAATTAAGAAAATAACAAAAATTAAAATATTTAAAAATTCAAAAAATGGCGCCAAGGCCATCTTCTTCTTCCTCGCGTGAACCTCCATGACCAGATTTTCAAAACCTCTCATATCTCCCTGACTACTCAATGGTTTTGACTTTTGTAAACATGAAAGTTGTTCGTTTTTTAACAAGGATTCCAATGGTACCAATTAATTGCATTTATTTTAAGTGTGGAGTGAGAAATCAAGTGATGAACACATGAACCCTAATTTCTGCAAGAACACTATGAAATCCTATACATGATAGCTACAAAGCAATTGATTGAGGGGAAACACTCTACATAAGTGCAGAAACATGTTTGTAACTTGAAAACACATTTATGATGCATGAATCATAAAGTTTGAGAGTGTCAGGCTTACTTGTGCAAGAGGAATTTGAATTCTGATGTGGAGGTGTTACAGATGTTGTGTGATGATCTGGACAGCTTCAATGAACCTTATGTAAGGTGTTTAGAAGCTTGGAATAGATTAAAAACACCTGGATCTTGTTGTGGCACCTCAACTGCAATTAGGCCTAAGTTGGATTTTGAGCTTTGTGATTCTGAGGTTACAGATGATGGAGAAGTGTTTGAATAGTTTCTATATGATGTATGTGTGGTGTTATGATCATTGGTTGTGGTGGGATCCTTCTCTATTTGAAAATTCGCATGTTACTTGCCTAAGAAGGAAATTTTGGTTTTGAAGAGTGATTTGGAGGAAAACATGACTTCTGATGTTTTGGGGTGGTTTGATCAGTCACACATGACCTCTATTTATAGTAGAGGAAGTTTTTTTTTTGAAGAAATAGTGAATGGAGGCTGGATCACCCTATTATCCATTGAATTTTGTCATGTAGCCAAAGTCTCCTCTAGCCATTTACTTGAGATCAGCTTTGTAGGTTTAGGTCTTCTGAATTTTGAATATATCTTGACTCATTTGAATAATAATGCCTCAGTTCATGCCACCTCTATGCACCCATTGAATGCCTCATGACAAAATTGAAAGTTTTGGAAATGAATTTTGAATGCCACATGCCTAAGGGATATGATTTTTGACTTGGTGGTCTTATGCTCAGATTCCTCATCATTCATGTTGATATTGGACAGAAATATAATAATGCAAGTGTCCAAAATTAGCTCAAGAAATCGTGGGATACAAGTCATGTACCAATGTTGTTGTGTAGGCAGGGTGAAAAATGCCATTTTGGGAAGCTCAAAACTTCTTTCTCAAGTTGAATCATGGGAGGCTCTTGTACTTTTTAGAAAGCCCCTATATCATACTTCAACTTTGATGTTTAACTTTGTTCTTGATTCATCTTGGATCATAATGAAAAATGGCCTCAAAGTTGGTAATAATACAAGACAGGTTCTGTCCAAAAATTTCACCAAGTGTCCAAGTTCAAAAGTTTTGAAACCCTAACTTCATGGCTCTATAACTCAAAATCCAAGCTTTTTTGGCTCATGGAGCACTGCGTCACTTTTGTATTATGTAATGAGAGCTTTCATTTGAGCTTTGGATGGAAGAAAATGATTGTGTGGTTTGGGAGTTATAACCTTGCAAAGTTGGGAAAAATCACCCTTTTTTCATAACTTAGAGAAATTTTAAGTTTCTTAAGATTACCCCTTTTGCAAGTAACCTCAATTTTCTTGATTTTTCTTGATGGATGATGATCCAAACCATGAGTTAACATTGTTTTTTACTTAAGGGAGACATGTTTGTAAAAAAATCTCAAAAGTCAAACTTGGTTTTTGGGCACAGTTGACTTTTTGTCAGATGAATCTCAAACTTTGGGATCCTTTATGAAAACAAGTCCTTGGGCCAAATCAGACTTAATGGATGGATTCCATAGGTGTTTTTAGAGTGTCTTGAATCATTTCCCAAGATTTGAGATCATGTCTTGGTCAAAAGTCAAAGGTAAGGTTGACTTTTCTTCAGAAACCCTAATTAGTGGTCCAGATGAATTTGCATCCTTGTATTGCTCATGGATCAAGTTATTTGTGTAAATTTGAACTTATGAAAGGATCAATACAAGATATTTGAGGTCTTCAAAACATTCCTTGAGGTTTTGGCTCATGCCTTGCTCCAAAATTCAACTTAGGGGTGAATTAGTTCAAGAATCCCTAATTCCTGATTTTTGATGAATGCATCCCCTGAGGCAATTTTGAACTTATGATTGGATCCATGAGGTCTTTTTGAGATTCTTGAATCATGTTTTGAAATATTGGCTCATGCCCAGAAGAAAATTTCTCCCTGGAGGCCTTGGTAGACCAAAACCCTAATTTGGTGACATTGATGATCTTGAGGCTTGATCCACTTGAAATGTTGCACTCTTGTGCTTGATTCTTTATATGGAAGACCTCTTGAACCTTTACGGATGTTTGAGAGTTTTGACAAGTTGAAGATCATGTAAATTCTTGATTGATCCTTTGTCTGAGTGCTCTAAGAGGGTCCAAAACCCTGATTCTTGATTGAAGTGAATGCTCAACAATCTTTGAGAGGATTGATGAGGTATGAAGGTACATCTATATTGTGATGATGTTTTGCACAATGATGGGAAATCTCGTGGTCAGAATTTAGGGTATGACACCAGGGTTAATTTACCATCAACAAATCCCTAACAGAATCAGATCCTCATGGCATCTGGTACTTCAACTCTTACCTAATTCACCAGCAAGAGTTAGTTCCCCTTTGGATTCCTCAATACAGTTTAGACCTTCTCTTGGATTTCAAGAATCCTTAGCAAGAGTCAGCCTCCTCTTAGGCTTCATATAATAATTTCCCTAGTCAGCCTCAATCTTGGGCTTTGCACAAGACAAACATCATACTCCTCAATTGAGTCAGTTCTCTATACTCAAACTTTTCAACTTTATCATCTTGGGCTTCAAACAAGATACTCAAATAAAACCCTCCTTATTGGAGTCAGTTTCCTTTAGCTTCAACCTTGGGCTTTGAACAAGGCACAAAAAAAAACATCCCCTCAGATGAGACCATAAGTCCACTCTGTAGTAGGATATCCCATCTATACATCACATATCAAAACAAACAATCAAAACCTTCTTTCCAGATAAATTGATGTAAGTGGCACACTTGTTAATTCAAAATCCAAGCTGGAGTCCCTCCTTTATCATGGATAAAATTCCTCTTTCATCTAATAGCTATAAGTGGCAAGCCTCTGGATTCCATAAATCCAAGTCAATGTCCCTCCCTTAGCATGAAAGATTCATAAAGGAAAAAGTGGCATTGCTCTACACTGAGTTAAAGCTTCTTCCTTCATGACATTTCTATTATAAAGGAAATTATGGCATTACTGGATTCCCATATCCCAGTTAAAGTAATTTCCCTTATAACCAATCACCTGACATTTTGTGATGAATAGGTGAGGTATCTCCCTTTAGAGATGACAAATTCTCTCTCTCTCGGACAACTTTAGCTTCAATCTTGGGTTTTGAACAAGACACAAATACTTTGTTGGCTTTAATCTTGGGCTTTGAACAAGACACCAAAATTTTCCTCCCATAGAATAGGAGGAACTACGATTGCTCTGATTTCCCAAATCTCTTTACGGGAATACATAGGCATAAGATTGCGAAATCTTAGCGAGCACACAAATAAAAAATCTTAGGTCCAATACCTTCCCAAAAACAATAGAAAACCCGAAAACAACAAAAACATTCTCTTAACACTCCCATAGGAGAAAATTTCCCAATCAATAGCAGACAAACACAAGAAAGCATTTCAAACAACAGAAATACATGCAAAAGAAGGTTCCTATAGATTACTATAGATACTCTGGGTGTTAATAGCTTCCCTTTGTATAACCAGACCCCGATCCCCGATCTCTTAGCATTTGTTAAAGAAAACACTTGCGTGCAGGGTTAGTTTAAGATATCTTCCCCTTCCTTTCAAGCTTTATAGGATAAATACATAAATCAGAAAGTAGCATCAAATAATACGGTAGGTGGTCGCGTCACCAAAAAATCGACGCTACACTTATCACATTTTCTTTATAGTAATTCATTTCCTTTGGTTTTCTGCTGCCTATTTATTCATTTATTTTACAAAATGTTTTTAAACTCTGATTTTTCAAATATTTTATTTTCAACCAACATTTTTCAAACGTCCGCAGTTCACCTCCTCTCTTGTGTATGGAGTCACATGTCCAACAATTGCATCATAAACAAATTGGCGTCTAAAAAGATTACGCCTGGTTGGTAGTCTATCTTGTATCATTTATCAAGAAAAAACCACCACTTTAGAAGGCCCCAAACTCTTCCAAACCCTAGCCAATCCTCGAATCAATTGATGAGTTCTACTTTACACACCAAAAGCCACATAAAAAACACTATCATATGCATACCTCACCGAAAAGTACCTCCTAAGAAATCAGGGATCCAAACTTATTAATTCCACCAACAACACTGTCTCCTAAGACAAGGAGTGAACACTTCCACCTAAAATTTCAAACTCAAACATCACATACCCAATTTTCCAAGACTTTTGTTTTGAAATGAGAAATAAACTCTCGAAGGAAGCTATACTCAACCCAAACATTGTGCCTACTGAATAATGTTAGACTCTAAACTAAGTTTGTCACTTTAAACAAATATAATTCAAGGTATAGTAAGAAGAAAAATCTTAACACACTTTTTTTTAACTTAGTCCAGCATTTTGAAAACTGTTTTTTCTTTACTTTTTTATTTATTAAAAAATTCCCCCAAACCTTTTTATTATAGTTGTTTTGGTGATGGGGCATACTCCTTCCAATTAATATTATAAAAAATAATAATTTTACAATGATTAAAAAATTAATTAAATATATTAGTTTTTTTTGGATTTTATATAAAATACAAAATAACTTATTAAATTATTCTTGTTGATGGTTAACTAATCAAATAAGCATTGAAGACTTTTTAATCGGAAAAAAAATATAAAATATAGTAGCATTTAATAGTTTAAAAATTGTTGATGAAAAGGTAGTGGGGGAACAATTCCGTTTTGTACTGTGTACTATTTTGACCACGTATCCTTTATCCTTATCTTCAAATTCATTGGCTTCTGATGAAAAGTTGATGAAGCATGAACAGAAGAGTCACGTAGCTTGAAATCAAAATCTTCAGAATCATCAATCAGAATCTTGATAACATCAGTGTTTGACTTGAGATCTTAAGAATCTTCAGAATCTTCAGTTAGAAACTTCAAAATTTTGCCTTTCTTCAGAAGTTTGATGATCAGAGTCACATTTAGAAGCAGAAACCAAGAGAACATTGTAGCAGTAACATGACGTCTTCTCAGAAGCTTCTTAGAAGTGAATTAGTGTAAAAGCACATTTTGGATCACAAATTTCAGAAATTGATGACGTTGCATGTGACTTAGTCAGAATCAGAACTGGTTGTTAAAGCTACACGATAACAAACCATTAAATTACCAAAATTGTTCCCACACAAATACTACCTTGTTATCATCAAAAATCAAAGGTATAGATGCAGAACCAAATCTTGTTCTAATAACTTCCAGCACTTATTCTAAAAAGATGACTTTCCTGAACACACCTCCATTATTTAATGGTGATAGATTTGAGTTGTGGAAATCTAGAATTAAGATATTCATTCAAAGCGTTGATCTTGAATTGTGGAAAACAATAATCAATGGTCCATTTATCCCTACTCATTATGTTAATGGTGAAGTAGTAGATAAAACTGATTTCTTTTCGACCTCAGAGGACTAGTGAAAGTTTAGAATTAGATTCAAAGAATAAAACCTTTTAGTTATGTCTTTAATGAAAATTAATTTCTTTATATCTCTATTTTTAATTTCATCAAGAAAATGTGAGACACTCTTGATATGATCTATGGAATCTCTCTAAGCATCGGACAAGAAGTAATGAACACACAAGGCGAAAAAAGTTGAAACACTAGATGAATTTGAATGTTACTTTCATAGACGGTGTTCAGTCTTTAGAAATATTGAAAGCCATGTTAGAACTTTCGTCTCTAACAAATATTTTAGAGTTAATAATTGGAATTAGAAACCTGATCCAAATTGTAAATCATGAGATGATAATGTTTTCAATTTTTAGAAAAAAATCCAAGAAGGGAGAAATCATTGAGAAACTTAAGGAGTTGTTTCAACTGTTAAAAGATGAATGGATGAGTTCAAACCGAGAATAATCTCTAGCATTTTCATCAAATAACTCTTTTGGAGAAGAAAAATAAAAATTAACTCCATTATTCTCCTATGAAATAGTAATCTTGGTGAATAAACGATCATTGGAAGATTTAACGTCCAATGGAGGAACTTCATTGATGAAAAAATATGAAGAAGATGAAAAGGCTTCATCCAATAGAATCTTTGAAAGAAGAAATGGGATAAGTCTCAACAAGAAATATATTCAGAGACTCATCAGGTAGAAAACTTGAAGAATCAATCTCTGGTAGAATCTTCGAAGATCCTTCATCCAATGAAGAAGATGAACAAGTATGCTTGAAAGCTTCTCACGAAGAAGATGATTGTGAGGTTACAACTTTATCATACAAGCAAATGTTTAAATTAAATGCTAAGTTAATCAAGAGAGATGATAATATTTAAAAATGTAACTTAGATCTTAAAGACTGAATTGAGTTTCTAGATAATATCAATGAAACATTGATATATGAAATGGCTAATCTTATAAGCCAAGATAGTAAATGCGAAACTTGTGTCTCAGTGAAAAAGGAAGTTACATATATTCATGAAACCGAAGTAAATTTATTAAGGGGAAAGAAAATCTAGATTTGATTATATCAAATCAAATTCCTTCTTTGAATAAAACTGAATTAAGTTTTTAAATGAGTAAATCACAATGTAAATGCTTAAATAGGAAAATATTGAATCATCCTACTTATAACTGATAATTTTGTAATAGGTTTGGACACTTAGAGGCTTTATTTTATGATAAAATAAGAAGGTCTAAGGTTATTAACCCTATACCTTTTTGAACTACTAACGCCCCAGGACCCAAAAAGATTTGGGTACCAAAGGTGAAAACCTAATTTGTTATGTAGAGATGATTTGTAGTGCTAATGAAGTCTTAGTTAATATTGAATTAAGTTGTGCAAAGAAACATGTCTACCTTAATTATACAAATAGAAGATCTCACCTGATGGCATTTGATGATTCTAATGCTTGTGATCCAATTATGTTCGTTGATGGTGAATTCCAAACGACGTGTTCCAATCACTTTTTTTAGGATGCTTTTCAATATTTATAACTATATGTAATGATAATTTAACCTTTTAGTAGGTTGAGAAGATAATTTTGTAATGAATTCATTTGTCTAGTTGTTTTTAACCAACTCTCTTGTCAAACCATTCACAGAGAAGGGTTTACGATGGTGTTTTATCGTTCACTTGAAAGGGAGAGTCTCACTTAAGTTCACTTGGGATTTAAGGTGGTACACTTTTTAGAGGTTGAAAAGTAAAAAATTTATGATTAACCTTCTAAGTTAGTGGTTTATTATGTGCTCAATCAATTTAAATTAAGTTTACTAATGGTTTAAGTAAGTTTTAAGCATTTTTAGAAAAATAGGTGCAATTCAAACGAAAAAGGGAAGCAGTCTATAAAACGTAAACCTCAAACCAAGTCCTAAAAGACCAAGGAAGCTAAAACCAAGGAAAATAATTGATTAGCCTAATATATTAGATGCCTTATGCATTTCAAATTTCAGATGAAATCAAATTGTATATTCACCTTCGAGAAAATCCAAACAAAGCATTAATGGAGAATACATGAAATATTCAAAATCATCATCAAATAATCAAATAGCTCCCTCAAATAATCGATTATGAGGCATATTTTTGAAAAATTTTGTTCTAATCTTTTCTGGGCCAAATCTTCAAAGATTTTGTGGAGTTTTTGCGCACCCAAACACTCAAAAACAACACTAAATATTAATCATATTTTATTCTTTTTTTATCATCTATTTTCTCTCTTCCTTCTCATTTATTGTTCTTTCTCTATGTGTGCAAGAATACTACTTTAGTATTCCATCATCATTTACTTCTCACTCAAGAAAAAATGGTAGATTCTTTCAAGAATTCGCAAATAAGGTGGTCTTAGGCATTCATACCTTAAATATTAAAATATTCCAAAAATGTGAATTCTTCAAAGCATTTGAATAATAAAAATGAAAGGTTTTCATGCGCAACCCTAATAGAGAAGTTTATCCATCATTAGCAAATATGTTCTATTAAAATCTTTACTTCACCGATGGGATTATGTACTCTGAAGTGAGAAAGAATAAGATATCTCTGTCTTTGAAAGAATTTGATGATATTTTGGATCTACTCCATGATGGACCTCGCTTCAAGCCATATGAACCAGAAGAAGGTGACAACTACATGTATAAGACTGTTGCCTCCTCTTTTCTGATGAATCTAAAGTCTTGCGTCACCTCTTCATTCACTATAGGATATGTGCACCCGAATATTATTCTAATTAATTATCTGACAAATCATATACTCTTTCCAAGAAAGATAAACTTCAGTCACTTGACTAAGTCTGATGTTTCCGTGATGTGGTTACCAACAAAATTGAGATAAATTGGGTAAGTACGGTGATCCAACACATGTTGGGGAGAAAAATGAAAGGAATATGTCTTCTATATGGTGACTTGGACGCAAAGATTCTAGAACACGTTGGATACAACTTTTAAGGAGAAGTATCCATGTAAAATGTAACAAAAATAGGAGAAACATCACCAGGGATGATACATTATGAAATTGTCGATGGGGAGATATTTTAAAAGACTACAAAAGGAAAGAAAAGGGATATGGAACAAAAAGAATCTCCTTAACAAGAAGCTCATGTGAGTCTAGAAGATTTTGATTATGATATCCCCCAAAACAGCCTCAATTGAAGATCTACTCAAGGATATCATCAAGAAACTAAAGTGGACTGATAATAAAAATATCAACTTCTTGGTCCATCACTTTGAACAAGACTTAGGACATCTACCTCTAGGATTATTCACTGATGATGATTAGGATAATATAGAGTAGTCTTTCTTGTGGTTTAAATTTTAGCTATTAAGTGTGTTTTAAATTTCTGCATTTTCTTGCTTTCTATAATTTAATATCTCTTTAATAAAAAATTGTTTCCCGTCTTTAGTAAAATATGTTTGATCTATGTGAATTAAGTGTTTGCATGTTTAAAAATACTTTCGATAATCTTTTACAGCCTCTTTTATTATACCAAAGGGGAGGAAATATACTTTTAGGGGGAGTTGAGTATACTCTCTACTCATGCGGGGGGGATTTTACCACTCCAAAATTTATCTTTTTTTATTTTATTATTATTTTACCACCTTTCTGAGAGATGTGTTGTCATCATAAAAAAGAGGTAGAATTTAAATATATGTGCTTGCATATATAGTCAATATGATCCAAGATGGTGAAGCTTATGGATAGAAAATCTATAAGACAACTGAGTAGCTTTTTAGTTTTGATGATGACAACACTTAATATCAAATGTTATCCAGTGAGTCAAGTATTTGTTCAAGATAACTCAAGCAGTCAAAAATACACAAGATGGTTGATTAATCTATCATAAAGAATCAAGCTATGATCTTGAAGATCAAGACATCAATTTAAAGTCATCATTATGGTTAAACGACTTTCAAGTAAAGATTTATATTTCATAGATCACTAGTGGTTTATTCTCTCAAATGATGGAAATCAACAATCTAGATATCTCAAACCTCGTTAAGAAGATTCAAAGCTCTTATATGTTGCTTAACTTAAAGATAAAGATGCCAAGACTTGAAGATTCAATGTTATGAAATAGAGGAAGTGTGAAAGCTTACATGATCATGTTCTTCTAACTGACCAATATCTTGTAAAGACATAAAGGTATTTCTAGAAATAATATTTGTAAATAACATACACTCACACACACGTTAAAAACATTTGAGAAGTCTATCAATATTTTATTCAAACCACCTGAAAATGTTTTTTAGGCATAGCCAATTGATTATGGGAGTGTCTGATTGATTGTAAGACTGTTTTCACCTAAATAATCGAATATACCATTAACCTAATCTATTATGAGTTGCTTGGTTGAGTCTAAATTGATTAGGACAGTCTCTTAATGATTGATAACAACTATATATAAAAAAAATCCATTTTTGGCCTTAATAAATGATTATTTAAGGTCTATAATCAAAATCAATTAGCCTAATTGATGATAACATTGATTTAGCCCATGGGCTATTTCCAAATTTATACCATACCCTGACCTATAAATAGAGCTTCTCTATCACCTTTTCACATCCAGAAAACGAGTTTAAATATCACTTTTCATTTTTATAATCATTTCTCTATATATATCATTTTTCTCACATATATTTAGCCATAGTGCTTCGATAGTATTCTTAAGTCTAAGTGAGGATCATTGTTCTGGGTCAGGGCTAAATTGTAATTTACCAATAGTGTATTATCTCTCGTGTAAAATATCCTTTCTTAGGAAGTTGTTTGGTTTTGAGCTAAGCCAGTAAAAGATCATGTATTTTTTTGGGGATTGTCTTCGGAAGTTTCCATTTGGTTCGTGAGTTTCGCCTTGAAGAAAAATCAATCTTTTGGTTTGCGAAGATCAGCAAGTAAAATTTTCACAACGATTCTTGAGCTCAGTCAAGTTAAAATCTCTATTGGTTCTAGATCATCCCGATTAAAGTATCTCTTGGTTCTTGAATTTATCTTAGTATAAAAGCTCAGTAGGTTCGAGATAAGTCCGATTAAAACCTTATCTTGGTTCCTGGTCAGCCTGTTCAAAACATTGGTTCGGTTTGGATGATAGCTAACTCAAAACTCCATCTTGGTTCGAGATCAGGTTTGGAAAAACCCCTGTTAGGTTGGGAGACTAATTTCTCTAAGTCTTGTTCATTGTTTGATTAGAAGTTAGCCTGAAAACTTCATTTCCTTGTATAAGGGGGTTCGTGTGCAAATCCTTCTAAGCCTTTCAAGTTTATTAGATATTCTCAATAATAATTTTTGGGGACATGAATAGGTCGTCCTAGGCCAAACTTGTATAATTCTATGATATTTTTCTCATTTCCTTATCTCTTTTACTTTCTAATAGTTTTCTTTCCTTTGGTATTTTCGCTGCCTATTTATTCATTTGTTTTACAAAATATTTTCAAACTCTTATATTTCAAATGATTTTATTTTCAACTAACGTTTTTCAAACCTTCATAATTCACCTCATCTCTTGCGTATGGAGTCACATGTCCAACAATCGCATCATACACAATTTGGCATCTAAAAATATTATGTCAGATCGATAGTCTATCTTATAACATCTATCAAGAAAAGACCACCACATTAAAAGGCTCCAACTCTTCTAAACCCTAGTCAAACCTCAGATCAATTAATCAAACATACTTTCCACACCAATCACCATAGAAAAAACACTATCATAGGCACTCCTAACCGAAAAGGAACCAGGGATCCAAACTTGGCCATCCTGCCGGCCTTACATAACCACTTCCTCTATTAAACTCATTAATTCCACAAACAACTCTTTCTTAAGCACCTCCACCTAAAATCTCAAATCCAAAACATCACCTGCCTAATTCCCCATTAACCCATCAAAGAAACTTTTGTTCTGAAATGAGAAATAAACTCTCAAAAAAAGTGCATTACGTATTCTTCTCGATCCAAACATCATATTAATCATGTTAGACTCTAAACTAAGTTTTTCCCTTCAGACAAATATAATTCAAGGTATTGTAATAAGAAAAATCTTAACACACTTTTTTCTATTATTTTTTTTTTCAAAAAGTTTAGTCCAACATTTAAAAAACTGTTTTTTTCTGTCTCTAGAGTTCATTTTTTTATATTAAAAAATTCTCTAAAATCTATTTATTATAATTGTTTTTGTAATAGGGCATACTCCTTCCAATTTCTATTATACAAATTAATTAATTTTACAATGATTAAACAATTAGTTAAATACATTAGCTTCTTTTGGATTTTATATAAAATACAAAATAATTTATTAAATTATTCTTGTTGATGGTAAACTAATCAAACATGCATTAAATACTTTTGAATCGGAAAAAATAAATATAAAATATAGTAGTATTTAATAGTTTAAAAATTGTTGATGTTTAACTCATATTTGAAGTTGCATTTTTCACTTATATATTATAATTGTATTTCAAAGAAGCATTTATTAATAAAAATTATTAAACTTATTAAAAATAATAATTAATGTATTCATATAAATGTTGCCGCATAGAAAAATCCCAAAATTGAGTCAAAATAAAAAATTTTAAAAATAAATAAATTGAAAAAATTGATTTTGAAAACAAGAGATCACAATTTTATTAAGAAAAAAATAGAGGATCCAAAAGGATAAAATAAACAGAATCCAATTGGTTGTTAATTGGAGAAATTTTTATGATTTAATAGTGTTTTTTATTTATTCACAATTCATAACATTTTTTAATTTTAAATTGATTGTATTCATATCATTTTTTTTTTTTGACTGGAACATAATTTCATTACTGAAGAGGAAGGGAAGGATTTAAATCCACCCTAGAAACAATAGGGAAGCCACCAATCCAATTGTTAGACCCAAAGGACTTCCCCAAACTTACAAGATTATGAGCATCCATATTGTCTTTTCTACAAATAAACATCAAGGAACTAAATAGAAAGCTATTAAGGAGGGCTCTGCAGTCTTGCGCAATAGCCTCTATCTCCGCATTTGTGTCACAATTGTTTACACAGTCAACAGCGAGGAGGGAGTCAGATTGAACTATGATTTTCTCTATCTTCAAGCTCAGTGCCACTCTAAGTGCCCAACGAATACCAAGCACTTCCGCCATCACCGGGTTAACTATTATCGCCTCTTTCTTGCTCGTTGCCAGAAAAATTTCATTATCTTGATTTCGAATAACACAGCCAAAGGAAGTGGCCTCACCCTCGATCAAACCCGCGTCCACCTGCATTAAAAAACAAACACCAACAGTTTTGTTTAGGTCACTGTCTGGCATGGGAACCCTCCTGGTATCCTGAGTGATTGTTGCTTTGTTAAACTCGTCCACAAAAGCAAGAGCTTCCAAAGCCACCTGTTGAGGAATGGACTCTTTCTGATCAAAGACCATATATTAAAAATTAAATTAAACCACAAGAAACAACAATTGGCTTTTTTTCTGTCAAAAAAGTTGTATCGTAGTAACTGTTAGGTGGGATTTCGTAGTTGTTAGGTACGAACGTGTTTTTTTGTCATGGCAAATAATAAACGTGTAGGTCCTTACCACCAACTTAACATGTAACCCATAAAGTGTTGTTATATGGCAAATAATAGTCTAAGATGATATACTTCACGCAAGATATAAGCACACTTTGCATTGAGTGGGGTAAAGTTCTCAATAAAGTTGTCATATGGCCTCTGAGAAGGTTTTATCATAGACCTTTCCCTCGACCCCTACTTGTGGTGCTTCTTCCTAGGCCCGGATCCAGAGCCGTCTCAAAGTTTTGAGAGGCCTTGTGTAAGAAATTTAAGTTATCTTTATTTTAGTCGAGAATTTTTTTAAGAGGTCCTATTTAACCGTGAAATATGTGTATGAAGGCCTTTTTTTCTCTAACTTAGTCATGAAAAATTTGTGAGGCCTTGTGCTATAGGTAGCCTTGCACGCCCTCAAAGACGGCCCTGCTCGGATCTGTTATGTCAAGGTTGTGCCTTTTCTTTAACATATCAGGATCTCTTTTCCATATTGTTTTCTTCACCCTTGATATAACATTCTGCTCTATTTGTTACTTCCTCCATTCTAGAGGTCGATTTTTGTGCCAACGACTCATTAAAATGGTCGGCTTTTAGGCCATTTTTGAAGGCTCCCACAAACATTTCCTAATTTAGATGAGAAACTTTTATAGTTTCTTCATTGAATCGCGTCATATATTCGCGGAGAGATTCAGAGTGCCCTTGGCACATATTGAACAAGCAGGTAGTGGTCACCTTTCTATGTTTGCTGGCAGAAAAATATTACACCATCTTCTTGGTTAGATCTTGTTAAACAATGATTGATAATCTGGGCATGCTCATGTAGCAACGTAATGCCACATCCTTGAACGTTCCCACCATAAGCTTTCATTTCAAAGAGTCAGAAGCCCCGAATATTTCCATTTGATTATTAATTAAGATTATATGCTTTTGTGGATCACTTTTGCAATCAAAGGATGGAAAAGGTGATGGTTTGAAACTTTATGGGACTTGATCGCCCCAGATTGATTCTGAAAGAATTTAAGGATCAAGAAGTTCCTCTTCTACTTCCTCTTCTACTTCCTCTTCTCTAGTGCTTTGCGTTTGCTGAAGTGTGTGAACACTTTTTTGAAAATACTCGTTCTGCTGGCGCAGATTCTCCACAATCGTTAAAAGTTATGCCATGTCTGGTGGAGTGAGATTTTCACTCATGCTGTGAGATGATCCAAACATCGTGATATTACAGTGTTTCTGTGGGGCCTGGGGAAGTTTTACTGAGGCCCCACGGTGGGCGCCAAATGTTTTTGATAAACATTTTTTGGATAATCTCCGTGAAGAGGATCAGGTGAGATCACAAACGTAAGGAGATTTTCAATATTACTTGATTGCTTGTCTCTCCCCCTCTGTGGGAAGCCTTTTTATACCATTCTCACTCTCTAAAATTATTAAGAGGCATCTCGTCAAGTTCCACGTTTAAATGATAATCAATAACGTCTGTCGCTCTCATTACTATGTAACGTCTTCTCGATCACTTTTTGTAACTCTCATGAAACCTTAGAGCTACCCCATAACTGTTACACCGATCTGTACATGTCGTCCAAAAACACGCCTCTGATAACCCTACGGCCCGAGCTCCAACTTGTTTCATCTGTAGCAACTTGGCACTTGTCATTCTCTACAAGTACTCGACACACTGTCTCTCCATACTCGGCCTTATAACTCGACTTCGAGAATTTTGGAATATACTATATATATATATATATATATATATATATATATATATCCATACCTGACCCGCCTTTGTCATCCCTGCTCATTCCCCATAAGTAATTAACCGCTATATAATTTTTTTTATACAACTAAGGAAAAATTAGTGTTACCCATGCATATGGATAAGGGGGATGGATCTAAAGTTATGACAAGTCATTTGAAAAAGAAAGAAGGAAGATTAATTAAATAGCATAGTCCAACTCTAGAACATAGAATTAAAGAGGTATCACATCAAACCGAAAGTGCACCGTTATAAAAAATAGTCTCGTTCTCGACTTCCAAAGCTGTGCAAGGTTAAATAAGTTAAAGTTTTAATAATTTTCAGATGCAACAATCACAACCACAAGCAATGAGCGAATATGTGTGTTGACTGGGTTTAAAGTCCTAATCTTCTGATTAAGCACCTTTTCAACTGAATTTGCTTGTTCATTACTGTGGCGGTGTTTATTATTATGTCTGCATTTGTTTTGTGTATCCTGTTGTAGTGTTAGTGTTATCTTAGTATCTTGAATCCTATTTGTTAGCTTAGGATCGTAATAGTTCAGAATGGGAAAGGATAGTAACTGTTGGGTTGAGGTGAAAAATAGAAGAATGAAGAACTTGACATTAAATAGCTCTGTGTGGTCGGATAGGAGTGGCAAAAGGTTGGACGAAAATGAAAATATTGAATCCTTTTTCTTCACTGAATTCCCAAAGGATTATGGGGCTAAGGAGATGTTTCAGGTTTTTAAAGAATATGGTTTGGTCTTAGAAGTGTTTATGCCGGCGATAAAGGATAAGCGAGGGAAGAGATATGGTTTTGTGAGGTTCAGAAAGGTGAAGGATGTAAAAACAATGGTGGATAATCTCGATGGTATCCATATCCGAGGAAAAAAGATATTCGCAAACGTTTCCAAGTTCAACCGTGAAAGAACTAATAGAATAAGAAAACCGTTGAGTGAGTATGGTGGAAGAAGGTATGGTGAGCAGAAGCAAAAAAGGCCCTGGAAGGAAGAAACTAATGGAAAATATTATGCTCATGTGGTTTGTAAAACAATCAGCAACACAAGGAGTAGGAACTTTGAGTTGGACAACCCCACGTTTGCTCACCTTCAGTTCAACATAGACGACCCTGACATTGAGAGATTTCATATGGCTTTTTTTGGAGTCGTCACAAAAGAGGGTAACACATACAATATCCAACAAGCGTTGAATGTGAAAGGCTATTTTATGATCAAGGCTACTCCACTTGGTGCCAATTTATGCTTGCTTGAAGAGACACCAGCTTTTGATATAAAAGAGTTGACTGCAACAAATGAAACTTGGGTATCGAAATGGTTTCATGACATACATCCATGGATTCTGGATGATGTTGATAAAGAAACATATTAACCTGGATGAAATGTTTCGGTATACCGTGTCATGTATGGACTCCAAAGTTCTTCAAATTCGTAGCTGGTCGCATTGGAGAATTCATTTCATGTGATGAAAATACTGAGAAACACAAAATGATGGATGTGGCTCAGTTCCTCATCAAGACTAAATTTGCTATAAATCTCAACGAGGTCTTTAACGTAGAGATTGTAACGCCCCAAATAATTACAGTATTTATTATTATGATTATTCGGAGTTTGGGTGCTTTGTGATGTTTTGTGATGTTGATGAATAATGTGGTACAATGGGGTAGCCTTGGGTCAAGGGAACTTTGAAGCCTTAGAGTTAGTATATTAATTAGATTATTTTCATTAATAATAATATTGGAATAATTTGAATAATTAGAATATTATTTAGATTATTATAATTATTGTTAATTAAAATAATTAGGAGACCATTAAGGGTAAGACGGTAACAATGAGAGGATTAATTGAGGATAATACGGTAAACTGTGATTAAGGCCCAAAACATAGGTTTAACAAAATAAAAATAGGGATTATGAGGATTAGTTTTGTGCAACCCTAAGAAGTGATTAGAGAGCTGAGGAAAGGAGGCTAGAACGAGGAATCAACCGTGGAACCCCGGGAACGAAGTATTTCTGCTGAAGAATTTGAGGTATGGGGGGTAATCCGGGTTAATATGTTTGATATGGGTTTAAGGTAGAGGTAATTGTGTGTTTTTCGTTTTCTGATGATTTTGTGCTGAAATTTGTGACGAATCTGTGATGAAATTTCGTGCTTGTATGTGTATGAATTCTATGATGAATTCTGTGCGATTTGCTGTAAATTTCGTGTGAATAATGGTTGATGTTGTGATGAACTTGTGGGTAACAAGATCTGAAAATCGAACTTGATATTAACCAAATTCAGACTGAATAATTAGGAGAAATTGATGTAGACAATGAAGTAGGATGAAAATTGTAGATCTGTGATGAATCGAAGCTAGTTTGGGTCTGATTTTGGTAGATCGAAGGTGCTAGAATGAGGAAGTTGTCATTCAGATACGAGATCTAAGTTTTGGGGTGGCTTCTTGTGATACACGTAACAAGGGAGGTGTTACGCGTAATGGGGACACTCCCAGGGTCGTACGCGTAGCATACGCACCCGTCCCCAAGGGCTGGCACGACCCTCTGCCAGTACGCGTAGCATACGCGTATAGGATTGTGGGTAATACACGTATGGGGGTGGTCATATGCGTATGGGAACTGAAGGAAAAAAGGGCATACGCGTATGGGAAGGTGAGTACGCGTATGGGTTGTGTCTTACGCATATGGGCTAGCCATTACGCGTAAGGAAAAATCTGAAGGAGATTTGAGAGGGAAACCCTCTCTGCTGTTACGCGTAATAGAGGATGCCTTACACGTAATGGGAGGCCTGAGCAGGGGCCCTACGCGTATGATACGTAGGCCAAGGGCGTAAAAGTTGAGCCATACGCGTAACAGGAGGGGTATTACGCGTATGGGTAGTGATGTGGGCAGATTTTCCCGTTTTTGCAATTTCTGTCCTGATTTCGCTTGCGGTGTAATTTCCTTGAGACGTGAGGCCATGATGAGGTAATAAAACATGATTAAACTAGTAATGAAGACTAATGAGATAAAATTATGGAATTTTAATGTGACGATTATAGTATGAGGAATGGTGAGGTCTAGTGACGAATCGTGGCGAGTGAGATTGATGCTTGGTGATGATTAGAATATGACGATTTGTGATGAATGTGAAGTGATGTTGTTTTATGACGAATTGATGGTGATCCGTGAATGATAATATGGTGATTTATGATGATTTGTGATGTATGTTAATAATACGTGACCATGATGATTTATGATGAATTATGTTGCGTGATTTGAATTGTGATGATGATTTAATTTATGATGATGATGGTTTATGAATGATGATGCAATTGACGATTTTGTGACGATGATGATTATGACGTTTGCATCATGCATTCATAGCATTGTAGGACTTCGGTCCAGTGTGGCTTCAATCCCATTATGCGGATTGAAGTGTTTTGTGACGTGCTCCGGTTCTTGTGTAGAATCGATCCTATTGGTAGGGATCTTTGGAGGGTGATGGCCCAGTGTCCATCAATTGTGACAAATTGGTACCACATGCATGAGTCTATGAGGTTGCATTGCATTCTATGATGTATTTGATACGTTGATGACTTGATGATTGTTTTGTGTTACTGCTTTATCTTTCGCTTATATCTTATATATTGATTTGCGATTACTCACCCTGCCTGTTTGAATGTTGCCTCCACGTGGGTAATGTGCAGATGATTCAGGTTTAGCTTTTAGCGCGTGAAGAGCTACTTGAAGTGCTTTTGATTGTTTTGGTCGAGTAGAGGGTCTTGCTCTGATATGTAACATCGGGTCGGGGCGTTGAGTCGAACCATAATGTTCTTGTATTTGATGATATGATGATGTGTTGAGTTGCTTTAAACTTTTGATGTTATAAATGATAATGAAGTTTTTATGAAGTTTTCCGCTGCGAAGTATTTGATTTAATTATGATGTCTTTTGACGAAATGTGACGCCCTTGTGGCATTTTTACTCTGATAAAATGATGTTATTATTCGTGATGTTTGTTGGGTAGAAAAAGGGTGTTACATTAGTGGTATCAGAGCCTGGTCAGTCTGTCCGGCCTGGTTGTCTAATGTTGTATATTCCCTAGTGTGTGACATGTGTGTGAAAACACTGTCGATGCTTGTTTTGTTTTCCATTTGCAGGTTGGGAATGAAACATGTGGGGGAGAAGATGGTGCTTCTCCAGGATGCTTCAAGTGTGGAGCGATGACTAAGTGTGGTGTTGGACGCTAAGATGGTTTGTACCGCCTCATGATAGTCGGTTGTTATTGAAAAATTGAGGAACTGATCACCCTTAATCTCTTGTTGATAATATACAGGATCATGTTGGATGAGATAGATTGTCTTGCGAGCTTAAGTGGTGTGCGTAGTGAATTGTTTGGAGTTAAGCCAAGTGCTTACAGATTGTTTTGATGAGTCGATGCGGGATAGCGTTGAGATGTTTATGTTGAGGGCAACCTTGAGTATGAGTGAAGGTGGAGAGTTGATGTTCTTGTCTGCTAGGCAAGTAGATGAACTTATGGAAGACGAAGCCCTGGTGTTTGCAATGTTTGCATCGTTGCAGATTGATCGTGAAGCTGCAAGTGCCGACTGACCTGTTGTATGTGAATTCCAGATGTGTTTCTAGACGACATCAGTGATTTGCCTCCAGAATGTGAAGTAGAGTTTGTAGTGGACTTGATACCAGGTATGAGTCCAGTGTCAATGGTTCCTTATCGGATGTCAGCTTCGGAGTTAAGCGAATTGAAGAAACAATTAGAAGCGTTGCTTGAGTAAAGGTTTGTTCGACCAAGTGTTTCTCCGTGGGGTGCTCTTGTGCTGTTAGTGAAGAAGAAGGACGGAAGTATGAGGTTGTGTGTTGATTATCGGCAGTTGAATAAAGTGACTATCTTGAATAAGTATCCACTTCTGAGAATCGACGATTTGATGGATCAGTTGGTAGGTGCCTGTGTGTTTAACAAGATTGATTTGAGGTCGGGTTATCATCAGATCCGTGTTAAGCCTGATGACATTCCGAAGACAACTTTTAGGACGAGGTATGGTCACTATAAATACATTGTGATGCCGTTTGGAGTGTCCAACGCACCAGGTGTGTTCATGGAGTATATGAATCGGATCTTTCACGAGTATTTGGATCAGTTTGTTGTGGTTTTCATTGATGATATTATGATATATTCTAAAACGGAAGAAAAGCATGTTGAGCATTTGAGGATTGTGTTGAAAGTATTGAAGGAGAAGAAGTTGTATGCAAAGCTATCGAAGTGTGAGTTTTGGTTGAAGGAAGTGAGTTTCCTTAGCCATGTGATTCAAATGGTGGAATTGTTGTTGATCCTTCTAAGATTGATGCAGTGTTACAGTGGGAGACTCTGAAGTCTGCTACTGAGATACGAAGTTTTCTGGGATTGGTGGGTTATTACCGCAAGTTTATTGAAGGTTTTTCTAAGTTGGCATTACCTTTGACTCAGTTGACTCGAAAAGGTCTAGCTTTTGTGTGGTATGTAGCTTGTGAAGAGAGTTTTGTGGAGTTGAAGAAGAGGTTGACGACTGCTCCAGTGTTGATTTTGCCTAATTCGAAGGAATCTTTTATGGTGTACTGTGATGCATCGAAGACGGGTCTTGGGGGTGTATTGATGCAGAAGGGTTAAGTTTTTCCTTATGCTTCCAGGCAATTGAGGGTTTATGAAGTGAATTACCCAACCCATGACTTAGAATTGGCAGCTATGGTATTTGTGTTGAAAATTTGGAGACATTATCTTTTTGGCTCTGAATTCGAATTGTTCAGCGATCATAAGAGCTTAAAGTATCTGTTTAATCAGAAAAAGTTGAATATGAGGCAGAGAAGGTGGTTGGAATTATTGAAGGATTATGACTTTGATTTGAATTACCATCCTGGTAAAACGAATGTAGTGGCTGACGCATTGAGCAGAAAGTCATTGCATATGTCGATGCTTATGGTGAAAGAGTTGGAGTTACTTGAACAATTCCGAGATTTGAGTTTGGTGTGTGAAGCGACTCCTGACAGTGTGAAGTTGGGAATGTTGAAGTTGACTAGTGGTATTCTGGAAGAGATCAGAGTGGGACAACAATCTGATTTAAAGTTGGTTGACCAGTTGACATTGATTAACCAAGGTAACAGAGGTGAATTCCGGATTGGCGAGAATGGAGTGATGATGTTCAGAGATAGGGTGTGTGTCCCAGATGTTCCAGATATTAAGAAGAGCATTCTTGAAGAAGGACATAGAAGTAGGTTGAGTATTCATCCCGGAGCTACGAAGATGTATCAGGATTTAAAGAAGTTGTTTTAGTGGCCATGGATGAAGAAGGATGTTGCGGAGTTTGTTTATGCGTGCTTGACTTGTCAGAAATCGAAGATTGAGCATCAAAAGCCTTTAGGTATGATGCAACCGTTGAATATTCCAGAGTGGAAATGGGATAGTATTTCCATGGATTTTGTGTCGCGATTGCCGAGGACTGCTAAGGGAAATGATTCGATTTGGGTGATTATGGATAGATTAACTAAATCGACTCATTTCTTGCCGATGAAGATTAATCATTTTATACAGAAGTTAGTTGAGATGTATATTGAGGAAATTGTGAAGTTACATGGTATACCTTCGAGTATTGTGTCGGATAGAGACCCGAGATTTACATCGAGGTTCTGGAAGAGTTTGTAAGATGCTTTGGGCACTAAGTTGAGGATGAGTTCAGCATATCATCCGCAGACGGACGGTTAGACAGAAAGGACTATCCAATCTTTAGAGGATTTGTTGAGGGCATGTGTGTTGGATCACGGAGGATCTTGGGATAGCCATTTACCGTTGATTGAGTTCACATACAATAATAGTTTTCATGCTAGTATTGGAATGGTGCCCTATGAAGCGTTGTATGGAAGAAGATGTAGGACTCCTTTATGTTGGTATGAGTTAGGCGAGAGTGTTGTACTCGGGCCGGAAATTGTGCAAGAGACGACTGAGAAGATTAAGGTGATCCAAGAAAGGATGAAAGCTTCGCAGAGTCGTCAGAAGAGTTACCATGATAAGAGGAGGAAGGCAGTTGAATTCCAAGAGGGAGATCACGTGTTTTTGAGGGTGACGCCAGTGACTGGTGTGGGTTGAGCTTTGAAGTCTAGGAAGCTCACCCCACGTTTTGTTGGTCCTTACCATGTGTCTCGTTTGAGGAAGTACATTTCGGATCCATCACATGTGATTCAGATGGATGATGTACAAGTGAGGGATAATCTGACTGTGGAAGCGTTGCTTGTGCGGATTGAAGGTCGTGAGATGAAGCAACTGCGGGGTAAGGACATAGCTTTGGTAAATGTGTTGTGGGGTGGACCAGCGGGCGAAAGTTGGACTTGGGAGCATGAAGATCAGATGAAGGAGTCGTATCCGAATCTGTTCCCTTCAGGTAATTTTCGAGGGCGAAAATTCTTTAAGTGGGGGAGAGTTGTAACGCCCCAAATAATTACAGTATTTATTATTATGATTATTCGGTGTTTTGGTGCTTTGTGATGTTTTGTGACGTTGATGAATTATGTGGTGCTATGGGGTAGCCTTGGGTCAAGGGAACTTTGAAGCCTTAGAGTTAGTAAATTAATTAGATTATTTTCATTAATAATAATACTGGAATAATTTGAATAATTAGAATATTATTTAGATTATTATTATTATTGTTAATTAAAATAATTAGGAGACCATTAAGGGTAAGACAGTAATAATGAGAGGATTAATTGAGGATAATACGGTAAACTGTGATTAAGGCCCAAAACATAGGTTTAACAAAAGAAAAATAGGGATTATGAGGATTAGTTTTGTGCAACCCTAAGAAGTGATTAGAGAGCTGAGGAAAGGAGGCTAGAACGAGAAATCAACCATGGAACCCCGGGAACAAAGAATTTCTACTGAAGAATTCGAGGTTTGGGGGGTAATCCGGGTTAATATTTTTGATATGGGTTTAAGGTAGAGGTAATTGTGTGTTTTTGTTTTCTGATGATTTTATGTTGAAATCTGTGACGAATCTGTGATGAAATTTCGTGCTTGTATGTGTATGATTTCTGTGATGAATTCTGTGCGATTTGCTGTAAATTTCGTGTGAATAATGGTTGATGCTGTGATGAACTTATGTGTAACGAGATCTGAAAATTGAACTTGATATTAACCAAATTCAGACTGAATAATTAGGAGAAATTGATGTAGACAATGAAGTAGGATGAAAATTGTAGATCTGTGATGAATTGAAGCTAGTTTGAGTCTGATTTTGGTAGATCGAAGGTGCTGGAATGAGGAAGTTGTCGTTCAGATGCGAGATCTAAGTTTTGGGGTGGCTTCCGGTGATACGCATAACAGGGGAGGTGTTACGTGTAATGGGCACACTCCCAGGGTCGTATGTGTAGCATACGCACCCGTCCCCAAGGGCTAGCATGACCCTCTGCCAGTACGCGTAGCATACGTGTATAGGATTGTGGGCAATACACGTATGGGGTGGTCATACGCGTATGGGAACTGAAGGAAAAAGGAGCATACGAGTATGAGAAGGTGAGTACGCGTATGGGTTGTGTCTTACGCGTATGGGCTATCCATTACGCGTAAGTAAAAATCTGAAGGAGATTTGAGAGGGAAACCCTCTCTGCTGTTACGTGTAATAGCGGATACCTTACGCGTAATGGGAGGCCTGGGAAGGGGCCCTACGTGTATGATATGCAGGCCAAGGGCGTAAAAGTTGAGCCATACGCGTAACAGGAGGGGTATTACGCGTATGGGCAGTGATGTGGGCAGATTTTCCCGTTTTTACGATTTCTGTCCCGATTTCGCTTGCGGTGCAGTTTCTTTGAGACATGAGGCCATGGTGAGGTAATTAAACACGATTAAACTAGTAATGAAGACGAATGAGATAAAAATCAGGAATTTTAACGTGACGATTATAATATGAGGAATGGTGCGGTCTAGTGACGAATCGTGACAAGTGAGAATGATGCTTGGCGATGATTAGAATATGAAGATTTGTGATGAATGTGAAGTGATGTTGTTTTATGATGAATTGATGGTGATTCGTGAATGATAATATGGTGATTTATGATGATTTGTGATGTATGTTAATAATATGTGACCATGATGATTTATGACGAATTATGATGCGTGATTTGAATTGTGATGATGATTTGATTTATGATGATGATGGTTTGTGAATGATGATGCAATTGACGATTTTGTGACGATGATGATTATGACGTTTGCATCATGCATCCATAGCATTGTAGGACTTCGGTCCAGTGTGGCTTCAATCCCATTGTGCGGATTGAAGTGTTTTGTGACATGCTCTGGTTCTTGTGTATAATCGATCCTATTAGAGGGGATCTTTGGAGGGTGATGGCCTAGTGTCCATCAATTGTAACGAATTGGTACCATATGCATGAGTCTATGAGGTTGCATTACATTCTATGATGTATTTGATGCGTTGATGACTTGATAATTATTTTGTGTTACTGCTTTATCTTTCGCTTATATCTTATATATTGATTTGCGATTAATCACCCTGCCTGTTTGAATGTTGCCTCCACGTGGGTAACGTGCAGATGATTCAGGTTTAGCTTTTGGTGCGTGAAGAGCTACTTGAAGTGCTTTTGATTGTTTTGGTCGAGTAGAGGGTCTTGCTCTGATATGTAACATCGGGTCGGGGCGTTGAGTCGAACCATAGTGTTCTTGTATTTGATGATATGATGATGTGTTGAGTTGTTTTAAACCTTTGATGTTATAAATGATAATGAAGTTTTTATGAAGTTTTCCGCTGCGAAGTATTTGATTTAATTATGATGTCTTTTGACGAAATGTGACACCCTTGTGGCATTTTTACTCTGATAAAATGGTGTTTTTATTGGCGATGTTTGTTGGGTAGAAAAAGGGTGTTACGGAGATCAATGGAAAAATTTACAGAATTAAGTTGTTGGAAGACTTCCATGGTCCAAAACTAGTTACAATTCGAAATGAAAGCTGAACAGATAGTGATAGGGATGATTATGATTCAAGAACCGATGATGGTGTTTCTGAAACTTCAATGGATGAGGAAGACGATGATCATATTGGGTATGAAAACCAAGGTGGGATGGAAACAAGCAAATGGGATGATAGCCCAAAGGATGGGGATAATAGGGATGCGGCAGAAAGGTCTAACAAGGGCACATCATGTTAGAAAAACCAGTCAAAAGGCATTGACGTGTCAACTGTAGTGGGTAACGTACAAAGAGGTGGAAAGGTAATACTTGGAAAGTGTGCAAAAGTTATTGATTCACGTGTGGTTCCAACAGTCGCAACTGACACAGTTGAAACGGAACCAGATAATACTTTGAGTATTGAGGTGGGTATGGAAAAGGATAGTAGATGTGAGCTTCACGTGACTAATCATTTGGGCTTGAGGGACCCGATTTTAATTGTTCTTGATCCAATATCGCCTACCCTGTTTAGGCGCATTGGACTTGCAATGGATTCAAAATAAAAGAAATCTAAATTGATGAAGGACATATACAAAAATATTAAGATACCATTTTCACCTTCTTACTTTTCAGCACTTATCCACTCAGTGAATTTAAATGATGGCAAGAAAGGAAGGATAAAAGAGGTTGTGTGTCTCCTAAAGGAGGGATTAGAAGAATCTATAGCAAGAGCTGATGAAAACGAATCAAGTTTTAATTTTTCATGTGGGTCAATATTGTGTTGCGAATCTATCAGTGATGAAGATGTTAATCAAGGAAGCTGAAGACTAAAGAAGGCTTTGGATGATGTTCCTGCAAGGGTGCGGAAAATCATAAAATAAATGGGAATTGAAAGGGAAAAAGATGATGAATATTTTGAAAATATTATTAGAGAACTTGAAGTGAGGGATCGTAGGATCTTTGAAGATAAGCAGGGGATGCAAATAAAGGTCTCATGAATATAATGTCATTCAATATAAGGGGGAGTGGGTCTTTAATTAAAAAAATGAGAGTTAGACAAATGATAAAGAAGGGGAAAGTAGACATCTGTTTGTTACAAGAGACGAAATTGAAGGAGAATTGAGAAGGTGGTAAGGTGTATCTGGGGGTAGCAAGGATTTTGGTTGGTCTGCAACGAATTCAATAGGTCAATCGGGGGGGGGGGGGGGGATGTTAACCGTATGGAGAAAAAATGCAGTTAAGATTAATTTTAGCTTCAGAGGGGAAGGATACTTGGGAGTGAACTATATGTGGAAGGGTACAAATTGTTACATTGTGAATGTTTATTCGTCGTGTCATCTTAATGAAAAGAGAAAGTTTTGGTCAGATTTGCTTAAGGTTAAGAGAAATATGCCTATGGGTGAATGGCTTGTGGGAGGAGACTTTAACTCAGTCAAGGTAACGGTTGAAAGGAGAGGAATCGATTTACCACTGGTAGGCAATATATTTACATGGTTCAACTCAAATGGTGGCAGCTGTAGTAGACTTGACAGACTCTTGTTGAGTGAAGGTTTGATTAGAGATTGGCACTTGGTAGCGTAGCAAGTCGGCAAACGTGACATATCATACCATTGTCCCATATGGTTGAAGAGCAATAAAAACAACTGGGGTCCAAAACCCTTCAAAGTATTTAAATGTTGGTTCAATCACCCTGAATTCATGGATTTTGTGAAAACATCTTGGGATTCTTTTCATGCTACAGGTAGTCGTGGAATCTGACTTGCTTATAAATTGAGAAGCCTTAGAAAAAATTTGAGTTGGTGGAATATAAATGTTTTTGGGTGGGTGGACCTGAAAATCGAAAAGGAAGGTTCTATGTTGAATGATATAGAATCTTTGTTGATAAACCAAACTGAAGGTTTGCAAGATGTGTAGTTGATTCAGCGCGGATTGGCTCAGGATACAATATGGAGCAACTTAAAGATTAAAGAAAGTATGCTTAATCAAAAGTCTAGGTCAAAATGGTTTAAGGAAGGCGATGCAAACTCAAGTTTTTTCCATGCTATGATGAACTCTCGTAACAGGAGTAATTTTATTCCATCGGTGAAGGTCAATTCAACCTTAGTTAAGGATGTCGAGATGGTTAAAAGTACCATCAAAGAAGCCTTTGTAAGTAGATTTAAGAAAGTGAGTGGAAGAAGACCTTCAATGAATATGGCAGATTTTCCCATGTTAACTGTTAAGGAGAATGCAGTACTGGAAGATCAATTTTCTGTTGAAGAGATTGTTGAAGCTATCACTGACTGCGATGGAAACAAGAGTCCGGGACCTGACGATTTCATTCTTGATTTTCTTAAAACATGTTGGGACGTTGTGGGAAAGGAAGTCATTCTTTATATTCAAGAATTCTATGATACGGTTATGCTTCCTAAGGCTTTGCTTTGCTCGTTTATTACCTTAATTCCAAAGACTCCTAATCCTCTAAGCTTGGACGAATATCGACCTATTAGCTTGGTGGGCTGTATCTACAAGGTGATATAAAAAATTTTGGCTTCTCGATTACGTAAGGTCATTGGCAGTTTGATATCTTCGTCGCAAACAGCATTTATCCCAAGGAGGCAAATACTTGATGGTGTTTTAGTTACGAACGAGGTGATTGATTTTGCCAAGAGAAAGAATAGAAAATGCTTACTATTTAAAGTTGATTTTACTCAGGCGTATGATTGCGTTGAATGGGAATTTTTAAAAATAGTTATAAGGGCTATGAATTTGGGGAACAAATGGATGTAGTGGCTTAAAAAGGGAGTTTTGAATTATCACATGTCGGTATTGGTCAATGGAGGAACTACACAAGAATTTAAGGGATCAATGGGTCTTAGACAAGGTGACCTCTTGTCACCTTTTCTATTTTCATCATGGCGGGGGGTCTAGCTGTTCTGGTCAAAAGGGCATGTGTTAGAGGAATTTTCAATGGTTTCAAGCTATAAGGGGATGATAAGGTGAATCTAATTCAGTTCACGGACGACACAATCATAATTTGTGATGATGATTGGAAAAACTTGTGTGGCATCAAAGCTATTCTAAAAGGGTTTGAACTAGTATCTAGTTTGAGGATAAATTTTTGGAAGAGTTGCCTTTACGGAATTGGCGTGGAAGACTCGTTCTTAGCAGCTGCAGCACAATTCTTATCTTGCAAGCAAGGGATGATACCTTTCAAATTCTTAGGACTCAAAGTGGGTGGAAATCATAGAAGAGTTAACTTTTGGAAACCTGTGGTGGATAGTTTTAAGGCAAGCTTATCATCATGGAAAGGAAGGATGCTATCAATGGGTGGAAGGGAAATTTTAATAAATTCTATATTAACAAATATGCCAGTTCATCATTTTTCATTTTTCAAAGTTCCATCAAAAGTGATTAAGGAGTTGAAGTCCATCCAACGATGATTTTTCTGGTGCGGATCAGTAGAGGGTGCGACAATGTCGTGGGTTAAATGGTCTTCTATTTGCAAATCTAAGGAATATGGGGGAGTGAGGACAAAAGATTTGGCCATGTTCAATAAGTCTTTACTAACAAAATGGATTTGGAGAATTATACAAGCGGATGATACTATTTGGAAGCCGATGCTGTCTTTTAAATATGGTTGTTGTGATAAACTTGTGTTGTCAATGCAGGATCCGAATTGTAGGTGAAACAATTCATTATGGTGGCGAGATTTGTTGTTAATTGTACATTCATTGCAGGTTGATTCTTTCTCAAGGCAACTGGTTTGTAGACTGGGCGATGGGGATGGGATATCATTTTGGCATTCAAGATGGTTGGATTCTTGCCCAATACGGTGCATATTTCCAAATTTGTTTGATTTTAAATATGCTGTTGTGAAAGAATTATGTAATTGGACTTCACAAGGATGGAATTGGGCGCTGGGATATCAGGAATATAGATTGGAGGCTAGATTGGTGACACAATTAGCCGAGTTAAAGGACCTGTTAGCAGAGGTCTCTCCCTTGGTTGGGGTTGCAAACAGTTTCCTGTGGCCAAATGCGGTTAATAATCAATTTTTGGTGAAATCGTGCTATGACTTCATACTTCGTGTCAATGGGTTTGAAGTATTGGAAATTAACTCCAAGACTGCTCTAGATTTGATGTGGCAAACCTTGATTCCATTTAAATTAAAAATATTTGGTTGGCGACTGTTATTGGATAGATTACCACCTCGCTCCAATCTGGCGGCCAGGGGGTAATTTCTAATTCTCATGATATGGTTTGTGTTCTTTGTTTTAATGCTATTGAAACGGTAGATCATGTGTTTATTTCTTGCTCTAAAACACGATTGGTGTGGAAAACGGCTTTTGAGTGGGTTGGTGTTCCATGGTGTAATAATAATAGGTGTAGTGAACATTTATTAGAGTGGTTTTTATATCTGGTTAGCAAATCGTAAAAAAAAAACGGCGTCCTTGATTTGGTTTAGTGCCGGTTGGTACATTTGGTGGATTAGAAACCAAATTATTTTCAATGATGGATTTGGGCGTGTTGAAGATATTGTTCACAAAATCATTCTCAATTCTTGGTGTTGGGGGACTTTAGGTTCTAGGATTAGAACTATTTGTAATTACTATCATTGGACCAAGCAACCTTTAGATTATTTTGTAAAGAGGTTGTAAATTGGTGGGGTGTGGCTTTGTCCTCAATCTTAACTTGTAATTGTTGTTTTGGAATACTGCTTAGTATTCTATTTTTAATATAATAGTTTGCTTATAAAAAAAAAGGTTAAATATGTTTTTGATCCTTATAAATATTTCATATTTCATTTTTAGTCCCTATAAAAAAAAGACATGTTTTGATATCTACAAAAATTTTATGCATGCAGTTTTAGTTCTTGCTATTTTCTAAAATTTTGAAAACTATTTAATTACCGTTAAACTTTTAAATTTTTGAATAAGTTTTTTCAAATGTGTTCAGATTACTATAAAATGTCTAGTTACTAAATTATATAATTTTTTAAAATGAGAAGAATTAAATATGAATTTTAAATTTCAAAAAATAATAATAAGAGTAATGAAATTCTCGACTTATAAATTAAATTTTGAATTCTTTTTTTTCGAGAAACTTTTTATAACATTCTAAATATATTAGTTTAATAGTAAAAAATAAAACTACGTGCATTATTATTTTGTAAGAAACAAAACACACTATTTTTTTTATAAATACCAAAAGTAAAATTTAATTAATTTTATGAGGACCAAAAATATATTAAAAAAAAATTATTACAGTAAATGTGAACATGAAAAAATAATCGGTAAGAGAACTGTAAAACTCACGTGGAGCATTAATTATATGGTACATGCATGATACTATAAAGTGCCGCTTTTTATTACGAGTAAGTACTTCATAATGATGAATATATACACATAATGGGAGAGCAGAGCACAGGGAATTGTAGCAAAGCTATATGTGACCACTCATAAAGGAGAAAGCAACAACAATATTGATATTTTTAGTCCATATATACAAACCAAGGTGATGGTGATGATATGGGAAGATCTAACAGTGACAATTGGTGTAGATAAGAATAAGAAGTTGCTTGATGGTGTCACCGCTTTTGCTCAACCTGGTAGGATTATGGCTGTTATGGGTCCTTCTGGCTGTGGCAAAACCACCTTACTCACCTCTTTGGCAGGTCTCTCTCTCTCTCTATCTCTCTCTCTCTCTCTCTCTCTCTCTCTCTCTCTCTCATGCAATAAGTGGTGTTCTCCCTATTTTCAGGAGCACTTGCTGCAAATGTTACACTGTCTGGCAATATTGAAATCAATGGGAAGAAAAGAAGTTTGTACTCCAAAGAAGTGGTGAGATATTACTCCATCAACAAAAAAGATAGTAATAATTATTTGTGTCACTTTAATTATTAATTATCTTCAATTTTCAGTCTTATGTTGGTCAAGAGGAACTGTTTTTGGGAACATTGAGTGTAAGAGAAACCCTCACATACTCAGCAAACATGAGGCTACCTTCTAAAATGACCAAACAAGATATAAACAAAGTAGTGGAAGAAACAATACTAGAAATGGGACTTGAAGACTGTGCCAACACTAAAATTGGAAATTGGCATTTAAGAGGTATAAGCAATGGTGAAAAGAAAAGACTTAGCATTGGTCTTGAGATTTTGACACAACCCTATGTGTTACTTCTTGATGAACCAACAAGTGGACTTGATAGTGCCTCAGCTTTCTATGTCATTCAATCTCTAAGCAACATAGCTTTTAAAGGAAAGATAGTTATTTGCTCAATTCATCAGCCAGGGTGTGAAACTTTTAATATTTTTGATGATTTGCTTTTACTATCAAATGGAGAAACTGTTTATTTTGGAGAAGCAACCATGGCTCTAAAGGTAAGTTATCACTTTGACCCCACAATGTATTTTAGTACTTGAAAATTGTGTCCCTAATAAATATGTTTTGGGATTAGTTTTTTGGTGATGCAGGTTTTCCTTGTCCCACAAAAAGAAATCCTTCTGATCATTTCATCATGAGCATTAATTTGGACTTTGATTTGATTAATGATGCTCTTGCAAGATGCCATGTAAGTCTAGACATTTTAACTGTTAATTTTTTCTCTTGCAAAAAGTTACTCCTTTAGTTCCTATTATTCTTAGAATTGGCTCTTTTAGTGTGTGCTAAATTGAACACTCTTAAACATATGACTAAACTTGGAGCCCACGGAGATAATTTTTAGTTAATACTTTTAATAGATTTAAATGTGCAATTGATAGAAGTTACTTTTTACTTTTATTACCAATTATTATTTTTAATTGGTTTTGATAGATATAAATATTTTTTATTATTTTTAAAATTTAAAATTTTTTGTTTTAATCAATGTGAATTAATTTTTTTATTAAAATTGATTTTAATATTTTATAAAATATTTGTCACTAATATTTTTTATAAAATATATATTAAAGATCAATTTTAATAAAAAAATTTATAAATATTATTTAAACTAAAAAATTAATAACAAAAGTGATATTAAAAAAAATGAATTACATATTTCTTTTCAATATTAATATCTAATAAACTCTCCATCCTTTCAACATATCATTACATTTTAAACAAGTCATTGATATTATCATACAATTACACCAAGTCTAAAAGAAGTGTCATTATAAATATGTAAAATATCAAGGAAATCATATTTACAAGAAGAAAAACATATTTAATTCAGAGTAAAAAGTTTTACACGATTAATTTATCAGCATCATCCTTTTCCATTATTTTATAGGTGATTAAAATAAAACTCAAATTTTTCTCAATATCCAACGTCTATAATTAACTAACGATATAAAATCCTTAAAAACTATCGGTGCATATTTCAATTAAATTCCTTAATTATTTTTAATATGATATTATTATATGTTGATAATGTTTTTGAATGTGAAATATTCTCCTTGACAGACAGCAGCAAATTCAACGGTGGGAATTATAAGAACTGCCGACATTAGAAGGAAACTCATAGAGAGTTACAAAAGTTCAGATGTAACCATCAATACAAAAACAACAATTCAACAACTAAAAATCAATGTAAGCAATGTATTACATTATATTTATCTATCATCATTTTAACCAATAATTTTCCATTAATTTTAAATGCAAATTTAGGTGAAAGAAGAGGAAGCAATTAATTCCAATACTGTAAGAAGCAGTGCCAACTGGATGAAGCAACTTTCCACACTCACCAAACGTTCTTTCCTTAACATGAGTAGAGACTTAGGCTACTATTGGCTGAGGATATTATTCTACACACTTACAGGAATTACTGTTGGCACCCTCTTTTTTCACATTGGCACAGGAAACTCCTCAATCTTGGCTAGAGGAAAATGTGTATCATTCATTTATGGTTTCATGACATGTTTGTCATCTGGAGGATTACCATTTTTCATTGAAGAATTAAAGGTAATTTTAAATATTTTTTCTAGATATATACATAGATATTTAGATGATAAAGTATATATTTATATATATAGCTAATGAATATTGTTTGTTGCAATAAAAATCAGGTTTTCTATGGTGAAAGATCAAAAGGACATTGTGGAGAAGCTGCATTTGTGATATCAAATATTATATCATCATTCCCTTTCATCTTTTTAATATCAATCTCTTCAGGAATAATAATATACTTCATGGTGCAATTTCATCCTGGTTTAAGTAATTGCGCATTTTTCTGTATCAACTTGTTTTGCTGCCTATCTGTTGCTGAGAGCGGCATCATGGTTGTAGCAGCAGTGGTACCTAATGTTATGATGGGTCTAGGAACAGGAATCGGTTTTATAGTAAGTAAATAATTCCTTCCCGCTTCATAGACACATCTCTAACACACACATGCAGTATCTGACACTGATGCAATATTATTTACTAGGATTAATTTTAATTATATTTATTTTAAAAATTATTATCAGTATCAACGTAGTGTTATAGCCTCGGAGTAAGAGGGATAGATGATTAATCTATTTGTTGGTTTGGTGTAGACTTTCATGATGATGCCCTCCCAAATATTTAGACCACTAAATGACATTCCTAAGTTCTTTTGGCGCTATCCTATGTCCTACCTCAGTTTTGCAGCTTGGGCAGTACAGGTACTACATTAAAATTGTTAAACTATTTTAGGAAATAATTATTGCCATCGAACCCTAGTAATTGCTTTATAAATGCTTATCAACTAACTTTTGAACCCTAGTAATTGCTTTATAAATGCTTATCAATTAACTTTTTTGAAATACATATTACCCAAAAGTTTGATCACATAACTAAGCACATGAGCTCGAGTGGTAAACGAACTTTTGGTCAGATCACGTATCTCTGAGGCCGAGCTCTGGATTACTAGGGTCTCTTTCCCCATAGGAACCAGAGAATGAAAAACCAAAAAAACAAAAAAAAAAAGTTTGATCATATACTTACTCAATCTCAAACAGTTTGATCAGAATTGAACGTTTAATATTTAAAAACTTTACTAAACATGTTTAAAACCATAGGTGTTAAGAGTCTCTTTTAGTTTAATCAGAGATCATGAGTTCGATCCAGTCCTGCGCATCCAACAATGTTTAATCACTGAGGAAGAACTTTGAGATCTATTGTGGTCATACTTGAGAGATTATTCTATTCTTAGCCGTTGCGGACAGTACACACCTGATTTAAAAAAAAAAATGTCCAAAACACAAAGTCAGAATGTTGACAATCTAAATTTTTGTATGATATAATATAATAATTAATTGTTGCTATTTACTTTTCAACTATAGGGACAGTACAAGAATGACATGTTAGGGGTTGAGTTTGATCCTCTACTACCTGGAGACCCAAAAGTTACTGGAGAACAAGTTTTACCAATACTATTTGGTGTTCCACTAAATCATGGAAAATGGTTGGACCTAGTAATGTTGATTATCTTATTATTTTTCTATAGATTTCTTCTTTTCTTGGTGATTCGATTTAACAAAAGAGGTATATCACATGTACTATGGTTTTATGCCGTGGAAAATCTACAATTTGCAAAACAACGTTTGTTGAAGAACAAACCAACTAAGAAACAAGAACTGCCACGTCCACTATCATCTCTAGAGAATGCTATGTCACCAGACTATGCTATAGTAAGGCTTTGATATAATAATATTATAAAAACTATGTGTCTCTTTTGTAATTTTTGTGTACACTTATAGTTTTGTATTCTTGATTTATATGTGGATGGATCAGTCTATCACAGAAAGAATAAAATTATACATTGCTAAGGTAGGGGAAAAGATTCAATAAAAAAGTAAACTATTGTTTTTAGGAATGGCTTGTTTTAATGTTTCTTAGTTTGGTTGATTATGTGTAATAGTTTTGAGTATTTCTTGTACTCTATATCAATAATATTTTGCTTGTAGAAAAGGCATTGGTTGGTTCTTCCTAATGACATTACACATTTAAAAATCAAAAGTTACAAAATTAATTATGAAAATACAACTCATATGATAAAAGATTATGACCATTTCTTAATACACCACCCAAGTTTCTTATACACCACGTGAAATTATTTTTTTGTCCCCCCATTTCCGGATGTGCACATCCGGACGCACCGTTTTTTTAAAAAACGTTGCATTGTTCCTGTCGCTCCCGGGATTTTCATCCAAGTACAAACGCGAAAGTGGCACCGAAACAGAGTCGCCAGCAATGTGTATTTATCCCAAGAGAGGGAAAGGAAACACTGCGTAAACCTGAGGGAAGGAAAGAGCATGGTCTTGCGACCAAGAGAACTGGGTTCGGGAGTCAGTTATACGAGAGGAAGGTATTAGCACCCCCTCGCGTCCATCGTACCCGATGGGATCCACGCTTGCTTGTCTCGATCAAAGGGTGTCGTCGTCTGGAGCTCCGCTGCTACTGGAGAGGAAAAAGAACGAGAATGAAAAGGAACGAAGAAACAAATGTAGGGAAAATAAAAGAAGTGCTCGAATGGGCCCTACCCCACTGCCTACGTATCTCATCGGGAACATGAGAATCAGAGCGACGTAGTTCCCCTCACCTAGGGAAAGTTGTTTGTGTTTTTAAGGGAACGACTAATGTTCTAGCTCAAGTGTTGCAGCTCGCTGTATGGAGACTTAGGCGTTACCGTCTTGCGAGAGAACGAGGAGAAGCACGTTCATACGTTGAGCATTAGTAAGATGAGAAAAGAATTTCCGGAGGAGAGACGTTATTGCTTGTTTTTGTCTTTTAAGAAAGAAGTGTTTTGTTTACTGATGTTTAATAACTCACATTGTATTTAGGTCCTTCATGTAAGATCGAATGCCTCGCACATCGTCCCCAGACGGGACGTATGCTAAACATTCTAAGAAAGTGAGAGAAGACCCATCACTATCTTATTCTCCTATGAAAGGCTCAAATACAATATTAGTTATGCCTTTATTAAGTATGTTTTTACTTTTTGTTTTGAGATGAGAGAAGAAAGACTCAAAAGCGGATCAAAGGTGAAAATCTAATGGGGACTAAGACTCACCCTAGTGTTAGCATGCTTGGTGATCCTATGGTTAATGAGGTTTAAGGAACCTAATCCTAAAAGAAAAGAGAAGAAGAAGATAGAAAGTAACTTACTTCCAAGATGGAAGTTAAGTTGTTTCTAAGAGGGAAGAAAGAAGATTATGAAAGCAAAGCATTATTAAATGCTTAAACAACACAAATTGAATGATTAAAAGATGAAGGAAGAAATTAGAATGTGGATGCCTATCCACACTCAAATGACTTACCATTAGCCCCTGAAATGGTTAGTACTATTATTTACAAGTGAAGAAACAAATTAAGATGAACAAGTAAGGCTTAAACAAATTAATAACCAAAGTAAAAGCATCCTAAAGGTTAAAGGGAGCACAAAGTCAGAATGCACATCATAAGAATGTCCTTTAATGGTATAAGATCAAACACAAATCAAATACACACAAACAATGTCTAAAATCACAAAGAAATGCATTATGAAAGAAATAGATGAAGAATGAGTGGATATGCAAAGTGACCATGCAATAATGCTTCAAGTAATGTCAAATTCAGAATGGGGATGACCTAAACATGTGCCTAAACATGATATACAAATGTCATATGAGGCATACAATCAAGCATCCAAACATTAAGAATGATTAGGAGAAGAAGTGAGAAGATATGAACATGAATTTAACATGGAAAAAAGTTACTTAAGGCATAAGTCAAACCTAAAAAGAAACAAGATGAATTTAACATGGAAAAAAGTTACTTAAGATGAACATAAGATGCACAATACAATCACATTCAAGCAATTACAAGTCATTTAGAAGCTAGAAGAAAAAGAAACATGCATTTGGGTGAAACATGTTCAAGTATGCAAAGTAAGACATAAATGGCATATGAGATAAATGCAATGCTTTAAAGTCAGAGGCACACATCATATGAAATGCAAATGGATAGTATGGCATGGCATAAACAAACCAAATACAAGTCAAGTTGGAATTTAGATGAAAAAGGATGAGGAATTAGGTTAAAAAGAGACATGTGAAACAAGTATTAAACATGTATACAAAGAAAGCATCAACTTCCAACCAATGACCTATAATTTCATTCAACAGACCTATAATGATCTAAACATAGCTCAAGAAGTCAAAAAAGTGATCTCATACAATGGCACAAGTACCTTCTCAAGCAAGTAAACAAAACATGACCAAAGAAGTTCACAAAAAAGGACCTCAAACAAGAGTCATCAAACAAATACCAAACATGATTCAACAATCATCAAATTAGGTCTCAAGAGACCTCAACCAGAGGCAAATATCATACCAAAACTCATGCAAAAATTCAGAAAGAAAGGACCTCAAACAATCAAGCAATAGTCACTTATGAACCATGAACCAAAATGCAAAGATGGAGGACTTAAATGCAATAAAAGAAAGTTATAAAAATGAAACAAAAATATTTTTATGAATTTTTGGATGTTACTGAATAGATACAAAAAGATTGATGCAAAAATGTTTAAGAAGCTGTGAGAAATAAATCTTTGATATGAAGATATGAAAATAGAAACAAGTTTCAAAAGAAATAAAAGAAAATTATGGAATGATATGCAAATATTCACAAAAGCAAAAATAAAAATAATAGAAAATTATTTTAACATGTTAAGATATCACATGAATTTTTGTAGAATTTTTCATGAGGTTTTGGTATTTTTAAAAAATCAAATATGAAACAAGTATAAAAAAGAATTTAAAAGAAAGAAAGAGAAAACAGGGGTGCAGAGAAGTAAAATATCACGTTCAAAATAAGAATGGGGTCAGAGTGGGGTTGTACATAGAAATTAAGCCCAATCCAATTAAAATGTGGTTGAGTGTGATAGCGCGTGTGTGCAGTCAAATGAAGATGCAATCATGGCCGTGAGTTGAAAAAGTCAACAATCAATCTTGCAATCCAACGTCTCACAAATCAAGAACATGGCATTATCACACACGCACCCACATGCAACTTCTTAGAATTAAAAACAAGGCACGTGATAAGCACATGTATCAGTAATGTGTTGGCAAGTTTTGGTGCATTGGATCAAATCAGTCAAGTAAAGTAATTCAATCGTATGGTTCATGATCAATGCGCATGGTAGTTATGATGCAATGCACACACGAGAGTCATGGAAATCAAACACACCACAATCGTTAGATGAAGAGCCAGCAACGGTCAGGATTTAAACCGGAACTTAAACCCTAAGTAAAACCTCACCGGCCAGAGAAGGACCTCCGGTCATCTTCTCCGGCGAGCAACCACCACCTGCAAACTTCAATTTTCCCAGAAATGCACAATTCGCATACCGAAATGAAGAGGAAGTTAAGTACATCATGAATACGCAATTAGTTTTCAAAGATCATGCACGTAGACAACAAACCGATCCAAAATGTTTTTCCATAAAAACACACCTAAGCTCCTAAAGAGCCTATCAACTAGCCAGGACTCACGCATAGCTTCTAATAAGCTCTAAACAACATGAAACAAGTTTAAATCAAATTGATACGAAGCATTAAGGTTGAGTAAATCAAAACCTGAAAATGTGGAGAAACTTGAAGTGTTGAGAAAACCAGAGAAAAGCTTGAAGTCTTGCGCTTATAGATCTTCAACCTTAGCAAAATAAATGCTATTTGATGTGGATATCTTGAGAACAAAAAAATTCCAAACTGTGATGATGCTATGCTTAGCCAATGGAACTTCTTCTCCTTTGCTCTTTATCAGCAATAAAATGTTGAAGATGATGAAGGTGAAATGTAGAAAAAGATGGTTGAAGTCGTGTAAAATCAGAGAGAAAGTAGAGAGAGTTTGAGAGAGTTTTTGGAGTGAAAATGGAAAATGAAAGTTGAAAAATGAAATTGTGAGTGAAATGTGAATTTATATGTGTGTTTTAATAGGTTAACTCATGGTCAAGTGAGTGAGTTAGGGTGAGTTGATGTGGTTAAATTGAGTTGTCCCTAACTAACTGAGTCAAGTTAGTTAGGGCGAGTGAGGGGATGAGTGATATGGTGTAGAATGTTTGGGATGTTATGGTGGAATGGAGGTGAAAAGGAAGGTAGTGATGAACTCGTGTTAGGTTAGTGGTGCAGCAGAAACTTGCTGCACAAGTTTTTATTTCTTTCCTCTTCCATGTATAATGAAGCATGTACGCATGGTGTATGTGAAATGTGTTTGGTTTAATGAGGCAAAGAGACATAGGGTGTATGCGTGTGAATGTTAAGACAATAACAACAACAATTCATTTTTCTGGTTTTATAGCAACAACACGTTTCAATGGAACAATGGATGTTTGAGGGTGAATATCTATCTTGCTAGTGAATGAAATAATGAGGTATTGATGTCAATGGAAAGAGGATTCATGGGAGAACATATTTGGTGTGAGAATTGGATTGAAATGAAGCCTCAAACACACTTAAAAATGGCTATGAACACAATGATTCAAAACTGGTTGGTGGGCGTGGCAAGTGGTTGGTTGACAAGGCAACTTGGTGCATGGCATTTCAGCATGAACATACCTACTTGGGACCAATATATCTCCATCATAACTTGATCAAATTAAAATTTGTCCAACATCAACATTGAAGAGGGCATGGAAAGGAACAACTTTGATGTTGAAAAGTTTTTCATTTAGAGCTTTTATCTTGGAGAAATTTAGCTTGACATTTGGCACACCAAGTGTTTGTCAAAATTATGGCGCGTGGGCCTGGTCATGCTTGGCCATGACTTGGTTTTGGACCTAGTTTTACCAAACTTTGATCAATCATATCTCCCTCAATATTGATCCAATGGAGATGTTCTTTTTATGGATTTGAGGCTTAGAACATGAACTTTAATTGGCTCAACTTGGGCCTGAAGTTTGGAGCTTTTATCTTGAAGAAAGAAAGCCTCAAAGTAGGGTGCAAAATGGTCCAAACTTACTACTTTTGGAAACCCTAAAGTTTCTATTTTTGGCAGTTTTGTAAATTCTTGATTTTTCGTAAATCCTCCATTATTTCTTGATCAAATTTTGTCCAATGAACATATGTAACATGAATTTCATGAATTTTACCTTAGAAAGTCAAGAGTTGACTTTTTTCACTGCACAGTTGACTTTTCCCCCAATTTCTTGATTATCAAGCAACTGACCAATTGGGACCCTTCTGAAACCAATTGATGAGAAATTTTCCATCCATATACACTTAAGAACACAAGGAATAGCATGAGATCAAGTCTTGCCCAAAAAAACAGAGTTAAACTGATTTTAGGTCAAACCCTAATTTTGGCACCCTCTGGTTAGGAGGAAATAGCACATCCTCCAAATCCAAATTCCTCTAAATATGTTGTATATCCCATCTAACAAAGATGACATATGGCCTTTGGAGGTGATGAAAACTCAAAGAGCTTGCCCATTTGGGGGTCAGATCCCAATTTTTGATCGCCTTGTGTAGGAAATGATGCACTGTCCAATTTTCTTGATGAATTCTCCTCTTCTCATGCCTTGTGGGACCAATTGAGATGACATATGATGTAAGAGACATTTTAGGCTTGTGAGAAACCCTTGGCTCTTATTCTCTTGCCGTGGATGATCAACCTCTGAGAAACAACTGATCCCATGCCCTTATGCAAGATGCCATGCAATGCTTTATGTTTTATTTTTCTATGCTTGAATGCAATGCAATGAAATGAAAGCTCATGCTAAATGATATGAAGAAATGAGAGGGCAAATTTTGGGGTATTACAGCTGCCCCTATTCAATCACTGTAGACCTGAATGGATGATAGCGATTGCTTTCAGACGTTCAAGGTATGGAGGGATTGAATACCGAAGAATAACTCGAAAATTTGCACTCTGTGGAGAAGAAGAAAAGGGATATAAACCCAACCAAATGAATTCTACTTGTATAAAACTCTGATGAAAAGAATAATACTGAAGAGCTGCCCTTTGGAACAATGCCAGACGACTACTAGCTTGCCACGCTGCTGGTGGACTTTAATAACGCCTTTTTGCACGACGCCAGAAGACTACTGGCTCGCCACGCTGCTGGTGGACTTTAATAATGTCTTTTTGCACGACGCCAGACGACTACTGGCTCACCACGCTGCTGGTGGACTTTAATAACGTCTTTTTGCACGACGCCAGACGGCTACTGGCCTGCCACGCTGCTGGTGGACTTTAATAACGTCTTTTTGCACGACGCCAGACGAATGTACTACCACTTTGCTGAGGAAGAGCTTCTGTTAATAAACCTCTGCGGGGCTAAAACAATCCAGTTGGGGAATATTGCTGACAAGATTCAATGCTGAACTCTGTGGGGATACCACTACCAGAGATACGATTTTGCTGGGGATCAAGGCTACTCCATCAGGGATATACAAATCCTGGTTAGAAGGCATTCCGTGGTGATATGCTGGGAGAAAGTCCCTAGAGATATGCTGGGAAACACAAGCAAACTTCCACGGTAGTCTGCTGAGGAACAAAACTGCCGAGCTTAGGATAAGTGCCACAATGCCCCACGTTAGGCAAACTTTCCGCTTGACGACTCCACTAGGGATACTGAGTTTATAACAAACTCTGCTGGGGAAAACCGCTTTGAAACGTCTCGTGCTGGGGAATGTCTCTTGAGAGGATTTTACAGAAGACCAAACATCTTCAAACTCTACTGGGGATAATAGATTTAGAACATCTTTTGCCGGGGAAATTCAATATGTCTCATGTTTGAGAGGATCAACGAGTTGCTTTTGCCCCATGATACAAGACTGATCTGAAGAAAACGTCACAAGAGGATTTTACAGAAGATTAAGCATCTTCAAACTCCTGGAGACTTCACTGGGGATTGACCATTAACTTCGGTGTCTGCGAAGCAACTCTGTTGGAGAATTTGCAACCGTTATCGACACAGAAAAACTTGTAGCTGTTGGAAGTACTGAATGAGAGAATCGACTTAATAAGATACAACGATACCTAGTTGAACTCAATTCACCGATGTCGAAACGTCGTGAACGACCGTCGACCGAACGATAGACTCAATCAGTAAACATTGTGGCAATAGGGTGACATGTGGACCCTTCCTTGAACATGATTGCCCCAGTCTTCTGCGTGGGAATAAGTGATTACCCGTCTAGGAGGGATGACACTTGTGCTTGAAATCGTCTGGATCTGTTACTTGCAACAAAAGAATACACACACATGCTCCGGAATATTGCGTGGTTTGAATCCACCATCCAGGATTATTCAACATTCAAAGTTATTTTAAATGTTTTTCTGCGCATGTTATTATAAAGCCACCATGTTTTCAAATGCAATATTTTATCAAAAATTCGAACGTTTTTGCAAACAAAGCAGTAAAACAAAATAAGAAGCTTTTTACTGAAATTCAATTTATTGATTGAAAAATGCCCAGAATAGGAAATTACATCAGGAAGCAATCCCTGGAAAGAGGTGATCGCTGAAAATTGAGAAAAGAAACTATCCTAATGGCATGTGAAAACGGCATTCCACTGAGTTTCAATTATGCTATGGCCAGTATATCTTCAAGACTCCCCGACCTTGCCTTCTGAGGAATGATCAAACCGATTCCTACCCTTTTGGAAAGTCAGTTGCTGAAACGGTGATAGAGTACAGATAACTCGGACCGTAGTCATTCGCTTAAATCCCTCTTTGTGTGGGCCGCCCTTTCGGGTTTTCAATCCACCGGGATACCCTTTTTTTCCTGAGTTGTCCTTGCGGATTTTCAACTCACCGGGTGTACAATTTTTTTTATTTATTATCCCTAATTTTTGCCCGAACCTTTTTATTCTGTTTTTGTGGTTCACCGGGATGCCTTTTTTTGCCTGGACTTTTCTTTTTTTGTCCAGCGGGTCTATTTATGCGAAGTATTTTTTAACTACGTCTGAGTTGACAGGGGATGAAAAGTCTTCGCCGTCCATGGTTGTAAGTAATAAGGCTCCGCCCGAGAAGACCTTCTTAACCACGAATGTACCTTCATAATTGGGAGTCCATTTACCCCTGTGATCTGTACTAGGAGGAAGGATCTTTTTGAGTACCACATCTCCCACTCTGTAAATCCGAGGACGCACCTTTAGGTCGAATGCTTGCTTCATCCTCCGCTGGTATAACTACCTATGACACACAGCTGCCAACCGTTTCTCTTCAATAAGGCTCAACTGATTAAATCTGGCACGAACCCACTCAGCTTCGTCTAACTTGACATCCATCATGACTCTAAGGGATGGAATCTCAACTTCAACCGGTAGCACTGCCTCCATACCGTATACAAGTGAGAATGGTGTTGCCCCAGTGGACGTGCGTACTAACGTCCGGTACCCATGCAAAGCTAACATCTCATGCCAATCTTTATATGTGGCAACCATTTTCTGCATAATCTTCTTAATATTCTTGTTGGCCGCCTCCACAGCGTCATTCATCTTCGGGCGATACGGAGAAGAATTGTGATGTTCAATTTTGAAGTCCCGGCACAGCTCAACCATCATTTTGTTGTTCAAATTAGAACCATTATCAGTAATGATTCTCTCGAGCACTCCATAACGACAAATGATATCCCATTTCAGGAAACGAGCTACCACCTCTTTAGTGACATTGGCATAAAATGCTACTTCAACCCATTTAGTGAAATAATCAATGGCGACCAAGATGAAACGATGGCCGTTTGAAGCAGTAGGTTCAATTTTTCCGATCATATCAATGCCCCACATTGCAAAGGGCCAAGGCGAGGACATGACACTCAACGGATTTGGAGGTACATGCACTTTGTTTGCATAAATTTGGCATTTGTGACATTTGCGGGCGTACTTGCAACAATCTGTCTCCATTGTCAACCAATAATACCCCGATCTCAATAATTTCTTAGCCATTACATGTCCTCCGGCATGGGTACCGAAAGAGCCTTCATGCACTTCCTGCATTAACAAGCCTGCTTCGTGTCTATCCACGCATCTGAGCAGAACCTTGTCGAAATTCCGTTTGTATAGCACGTCATCTTGATTCAAGAAGAAGCTACTAGACAACCTTCTCAACGTCTTCTTATCTTTAGTAGATGCCCCAGGCGGGTACTCTTGACTTTTCAAGAAACACTTGATGTCATGAAACCATGGCTTGTCATCAGACGTTGCATCAACAGCAAACACAAATGCAGGTCTGTCAAGACGAGATACTTCGATATTAGGTACATGATTCCATCTTTGTACTTTAATCAAAGAAGACAAAGTGGCCAAGGCATCAGCAAACTTATTCTCATCCCGAGGAATATGGTACAGCTTCACTGTTGTGAAAAATGTCAGCAATCTCCTCGTATAATCTCTATATGGCACCAGATTTGCTTGGTGCATGTACCAACTCCCTTTCACTTGATTGATTACCAAAGTTGAATCACCAAAGATATCAAGGGTTTTAATTCGCAAATTAATCGCCTCCTCAATCCCCATTATACAAGCTTCATATTCCGCTTCATTGTTGGTGCATCCGAAAGTTATTCGGGCAGTGAAAGGCATATGAACACCTTCCGGCGTGATAAGAACTGCTCCAACTCCGCACCCATTCATGTTGACGGCCCCATCAAACATCAAACTCCATTTAGATTCAGGGTCTGGCCCCTCCTCTGGGAGTGGTTCCTCGCAATTTTTTGCTTTGAGAAACATGATGTCCTCATCAGGGAAATCAAATTTCATGGGTTGGTAATCATCAATCGGCTGTTCCGCAAGATAGTCTGACAAGATACTTCCTTTGATGGCCTTCTGTGAAGTATACTGGATATCATATTCTGTCAAAACCATTTGCCACCGTGCAACTCTGCCTGTTAGCGCTGGTTTCTCGAAAATGTATTTGATTGGATCCATTTTGGAGATCAACAAGGTTGTGTGCCTGATCATATACTGCCTCAATCACTTAGCAGCCCATGCGAGTGCACAGCATGTCTTTTCAAGCATTGAGTACCGGGACTCACAGTCATTGAACTTTTTACTCAGGTAGTAGATAGCATGCTCTTTCCTACCTGTCTCGTCGTGTTGACCGAGAACACAACCCATAGAACCTTCAAGCACCGTCAAATACATTATCAAAGGCCTTCCTGAAACTGGAGGCATGAGAATTGGAGGTTCCTGCAAATATTCTTTTATCTTATCGAATGCCAATTGGCAATCGTCATTCCACCTGACCGTTTGATCTTTTCTCAGCAGTTTGAATATTGGTTCGCATGTGGCTGTTAGGTGAGATATGAACCTTGCAATGTAGTTCAATCTACCCAGAAAACCACGAACCTCTTTTTTTGTTCTCGGCTCAGGCATATCTTGTATTGCTTTCACTTTGGCAGGATCAACCTCAATCCCTTTTTCACTCACAATGAAACCCAGCAACTTCCCAGAACGCACCCCAAAAGTGCACTTGTTTGGATTCAACCTTAAACGGAACTTTCTCAACCTTTCAAACAACTTTTTCAAGTTAATCAGATGTTCCTCTTCCGTTCGCGACTTGACAATCATGTCATCCACATAACATTCAATCTCTTTGTGAATCAAGTCGTGGAATAAAGTTACCATTGCCCGCTGATACGTTGCCCCTGCGTTTTTCAACCCAAAAGGCATCACTTTATAACAGTATGTACCCCACAGAGTAATGAATGTGGTCTTCTCCATATCCTCAGGCGCCATCTTAATCTGGTTGTACTCGGAGAAACCATCCATAAACGAGAACACTGAAAACTGAGCTGTATTGTCAACCAGCACATCTATGTGGGGTAGTGAAAAATCATCTTTCGGGCTAGCTTTGTTAAGATCTCGATAATCCACACACATTCTAACCTTTCCGTCTTTCTTTGGCACCGGCACAATGTTGGCAACCCAGGGAGGATAGTTAGTCACAGTAAGAAACCCTGCATCCCACTGCTTCTGAACTTCTTCTTTGATCTTGATGGCCATATCGGGATGAGTCCGACGAAGTTTCTGCTTGACTGGCATGCATTCTTCTCTCAATGGCAGCCTGTGCACAACAATATCAGTATCCAACCCTGGCATGTCTTGATACGACCAGGCGAAGATATCAACATATTCACACAACATTTCAGTCAAGGCTTTCTTTACATCTGTTGGCAGGCTGGCGCCAATCTTGATCTCTTTCTTAGCATCCTCGGTACCAATATTGACGATCTCTATGGTCTCTTGATGAGGCTGGATGGTCCTTTCCACTTGTTTTAACAATCTGGCTAGTTCCTCAGGGAGTTCACAGCCTTTCTCATCCCCTTCTTCGGCCTGATAAATCGGTTTGTCAAAGTCATTCATAGCCATAGCAGAACCATTATCAATGAAATCCGGAGGATTAAGTCTGCACGAACGGGTTCATGCTTTATTTTAGAATTTATTTTTAAAACAAAAAGAAACAAAACATTGCCATTTCATTATTTTTGTGCAAAAATATAAAATGAAAGACAGAGAACGAAATTTGAGTGCAAAACGTCCTTTATTGATGATTAAAATTGCAAATGCAAACTGGGTGGCCCTACAAATGAATCTATACACCTTGGGCAGAGCGCAAGATTTTAACATGCATTATGGTTAGAAAAACAAATAAAATCACTCTGTTTGAAGAGTAACTCGGATGACTTCTTCAACGGACCAATTCTGTAATGGTCGACCCGGAGCACGTGGGCGTACCCAGTTGTCCAAGTCACAGTCACTGTCAACACCATCTTCTATAGCCGCACAAGACTGATCTGGGTAAATGATTCCCCCATTGCTGAAGGTGATGGGTCCACTGTTCTCTGCAACTGAAGTCATAGATGGATGATAACCAATACCAAACTTGTCCTCCTTCATTGGTGTCTCTATCAGCTTGCCCCAGCCCTGGGCGTTACCTGCTCTGACAACCTCGACAGCTTGCTTATAGGACGAAATGGATGTGCCGGCTCTATCTGGTGTAGAGGAAGATTCAGGCACTTGATCAATATTTACCGCTTCAAACGACTGGCAAAGCATCTCGTGGATTTCCCCATCCATCTTAACATACTTGAACGTGGACAAATGACTGACAAAGATGTCCTCTTCACCACACACTGTCACAACTTGTCCCTCGAACTCGTATTTCAGCTTCTGGTGTAAGGTGGATGTAATAGCCCCGACCGCATGAATCCATGGGCGGCCTAATAAGCAACTATAAGCAGGTTGTATATCCATCACGTGGAATGTAGATTCGAACACTTGCGGCCCAATTTGCACCAGCAATTCCACTTCACCAAACACAGATCTTTTTGTCCCATCGAACACTCTGACAACCAACTCATTTGGCCTTAATATCAATCCATCCACTTCTAGCTTCATCAACGTCTTCTTAGGAAAGACATTGAGTAAGGAACCAGTGTCTACCAATACGTGAGACAACACTGCACCCCTGCACTCCATTGTAATGTGCAAAGCTTTGTTGTGGTCCCTTCCTTCAGACGTCAAATCTCTGCTTGTGAAACCCAATCTGTGGCTGACATTGACATTAGAAATTACACCCTCAAGCTGATTGACAGTGATTTCCTGTGGAACATAGGCTCTCTTCAATACTTTCAACAAAGCCTCTCGGTGCGCGTCAGAACACATCAACAATGACAAGATTGAGATTTTCGAGGGCGTCTGGTTCAGTTGATCGACAATTTTATAATCGCTTTTCTTTATTATCCTCATGAACTCTTCTACCTCGTTGTCAAAGGTAATCTTGGTCTCTGTTTCAGGCATAGGCGTACTCTCAACCACCTGTTTTCCTTTAGCTTTTGCCGCAGCCTCAACTTCTTTATCACTGCGCAAAGTTTGGGGAGCAAACAATCTTCCGCTTCTTGTAAAGCCTCCTACACCACCCACATTATCAATATTTGAACTAGCTGATGTCCCGATTTCCTGCTTTTTCCCTTCGTAGTACACGTCTGCCCCATAGTGCCATGGGATTGCCTTCGTAGATGTAAAGGGAACAGGTCCTGGCACCGTGATGGTAACAGGACTGGGTCTTTCTTGTACAACACTTGCTACAGGAGCTGTACTTACAGGCACCTGAATTTCCGCAGGAGTATAATAAATAGTTACAGGCGACACCTCATCAATATTCTTCACAATCCGGTTAAATTGTAGACGGCCCTCGTTGATCAGATTCTGCAGACCAACCTTCAATTTAACACAGCCATTCTCTTGACTCATACACTCAGAATAATCTTGATCACAAGCTGGGAACACCTGTCCCTTCAACAGACGATCTTTTACAACCAACAAGGAAGTCTTCACCTGATTGATATCTACCACCAAGTCCAATCTCTTTCCGTCTTCAATAGCATGCACATCTGCCACACCATGATCAGGCATGGGGTTCTAGAGAACATTAGGAGGCAGAGAGAAATTGATTGCTTTAGCATCGATCAGATCTTGTACTTTATTTTGAAACGCCCAACACTTTTTCAATTTTATGCCCCTGAGCACCCGAATGGAAATCACAGCGAGCGTTGACATCAAAATTAGGTGGCAAGTTTCTAGCAGCAGGAGCTTTCATAGTACGAAGCTCAACCAACTTTAATTTGAGTAACTGGGGTAACCGTGCTGAATAGGTCATAGGAAGAGGGTCAATTTTGCAGTCCCTCTACCTAGATCTCTGCTGGAAAGGCGGTTGCTGCTGCTGCTGAACCTGTTGTTGGGGTTGCTATTGCTGAATAGCTGGTGCTGGGATCGTCACTGCACCTACTTGATGGTAAGCCTGAGAACGGACTCTTCCCCGTCCTCTATACACAGCATTTGTATCACCTTCTCTTCTTTTCTGAGCACTAGCAAACAGTTTCTTCATCCCAGAGGAACCAGCCCCACTTACGTCTTGAATCTTTCCAAGCTTCAACAGACTCTCGATCCTTTCACCTGCAATCACGATGTCAGAAAATCCTGTTGACGGACAGGCAGCCAATCTATCAAGGAATGCCCCTTGCAGGGTGCCCATAAACATATCTGCCATTTCTCTATCCAACAAAGGAGGTTGAACCTGTGCAGCCATCTCTCTCCACCTTTGAGCGTATTCCTTGAAACTTTCCTTAGCATTCTGTGACAACCCTTGCAGTTGAGTGCGGTTGGGCGCCATGTCGATATTGTACTGATATTGCTTTAGGAATGCTTCTGCCAGATCCTTCCAACTTCTCACAGCAGCTATGTTCAATTTCATATACCAGGTCAACGATGCTCCAGCCAAACTGTCCTGGAAATAATGCATCCATAGCTTCTCGTCATCAGTATGGGCTGAGATCTTCCCAAAGTAAGCTTGAATATATGTCTGGGGACACGTATTTCCATGATATTTGTCAAAAGTGGGCGGCTTGAATTTTGGAGGAATTCAGACTCCTGGTACTAGACCCAAACTGGTAACATCAATACCCATAAAATTCTTGCACTCTATCGCCTGGATCTTCTCCGCCAGCTCATCATACCTTCTATCACCAGGGTTACCCATATCAGCATCCAACAGGGTCAATTGGTCTTCCATAACATCTTCCTGAACAACACCAGCATTTCTGCCATTTCCATTACCCAAATGGCCACCCGGAGGAGGATTGCCAACAGGAGGAGGAGTGACCCTTGTCTGTGAATTGTCATTCTAATTACCTTCAGGCGTTGCCTCTGGACGCTCAACCATAAGCCTTAATCTCTCTTGAGTTTGTGCCATACCAGTCATGAGGGTCATAAACTGGTCCATTCGTGCCCTCATTTCAGCCAAATCATTCTGCATTTGATCCATTATCCTTGCTTTATTTCTTCGAGTTGAGTATCAGTGAACGTGATTCTCAGCTATAATTCCTGAAACCAAATAAAGGTTAGAGACCCAGCAACGAGTACCTGAAAAGCAAGCAACAAAATGCAAAATGATATGCCATGCAATGCAAATGCCATGTTTATCAACCCTAGGGCATTTTACACCCTGATTCCAGTCTTAATCACAAGAATCCCACTGATGGTCACATAATATGGAGAGAAAAATATCGTGAAGCATTGTGATGTGATAATGTTGTGATAATGTGCTGGTGAATAGCGTGATGCCGAAGAAACCCCTTTGAATAATCCATTCATTAAACAGAAAGCTAATAAGTGCCGAAACATTTTACAATGAGTTCGTAAATGGGAAATACATCAAAGAAATGACTCCATCAACAAGCCTGATGGTAGTCAACAATACATCAACAAAGCTACATTAAGAGAAGGGAAAGTAAGATCACACATCTAACTCCAAAATTTTCAATTTCTCGCTAGAATGTTTGATTTCTTCAAAATGGATTCTAGTGCGCTGATGACCCGGCTTTTCAATCAACTATTTGATCAAAATGTCTCTCCTATTCAAAGCTTCAGTTAATGAATCTGCGTGCATCAGGAGAGCTTCATCAGTACTCATTTCCTTAACCCTTTTCACCCCAGCTTGTATCTTGAGTCTTCCCATCTCCATCATGGCATCCTCAAGCTTTTCCTTGGACCTCTTCAATTCCTCATTAACAATCTTCAGCTGCTCCTGGCTCTTTGCAACGTTTTCCCGATGCTTTCGCCGTTGTTCATGTGCTCTAAGAAGCTCGTCATCTTTGGCCTTGAACTGTTCCTGTAACTCTGCATTCTCAAGCCTGACCTCATCCCAAGCTTGCTGAAACTTGGCTAACTTCTCTTTGTTCTGTGCTAAGGCCTGCTTGGTCTGCTTGTGAGCTTGAGTAGCAGCATCAGCACCTTTACTAATCTTTTGGAAATGTTGGGCTCTTTCAGCAAAGTCCCTCTCTCTTGCTGCTAAGATTTATTCTGCGTCTTGAGCTCTCTGCTCCAGCTCCTTGTTGGCATGTAGCGCTTCTTGAAGACGGCTGCTTAGCTCAGAATTCTCTCCTTGAAGCTTTTTCACCGAGGCTTGCAACTTGTCAACTTCTTCCGCAGTGGCAGTGCTTCTTGCTTTCTCATTCTCCGGATACAAAAGGGGCGCCTTACCAAAAGGCAAGAGAATATCTTCAACTCTTTTCTTCACCCACTCTTCATATGCTAGATAAGCCCGGTTGTTGGGTTTGCCTAGAGCCACCTTCCCTTTCTTCAGTACGCTAACCCAGCTTTCAGAAGCTTTTTTGTGCTGTTTCCCAACCATCTGATGCATGAAAGTACAGGGACTCCTCCACATCTCTCTTAATGGGCGGACCTATCAGAGCGTACTTAAATTGTCGGATAGCCAAGGAAGGGTTGTAATTGATTCCCCCCTTTCTTCCTATCAGTGAAACATTAGGGAACTCACCACAACTGTGTATAATATTCTTGCCAATCAGCCCATGATCTACCCATATGATGTCCTTGGCAACTAATCCCATTAAGCGCTGACTCCACTCTAGAGAATCTTTAGAATCCACAAAAGCCCCTGATTGTGGTAATCGACTTGCAAACCATTTATAGAACAAAGGTGCACAACAACGAATTACCCCTCCTCTTTTCTTTTCGTTTCGGTTGTACAAGGAATAGTGAAGATCTCCCAGCAGTGTTAGTACCGGATTTTTCATCATGAATATCTGTATGGCGTCCGTATCAACAAAATCCGGCTCGTTGGGAAACAATACAATGCCGTATACATAAAGGGCTAGCAAAGCATTAAAAACAATCCATTTCTCGCCTTTAGCTACTTCCTGAGCCTTCTTTATCAGATATTCCAGCTTGTAACCACAAATCTTTCCTTTGTTGGAGACATTGGCTTCTAACTCTGATTTGCTCAAATAAAGAGCACCAGCCACTTTTCCAAAGTCAAGATCACCCACAGACCCAAAGAAATGAGGCTCCTCCTTGATAGCAATCCCCAACATGTTGGAATACTCCTCCAAAGTAGGTACCAACAAATAATCTGGAAATACAAAACACCTCAGCGGAGGGTCATAGAACTGCATCAAAGTGTGGAGACCCCTGTATTCGTAGTCACTGACATTGTACACAAAAGATAAGATCCAACCATATTTCTCCTCGAAAGCTGTTCGCACCTCAAGGATTGCCATTCCCTTCAAGATAATAATAGGGCCCAGAGTAGGCGTGAAGAACTTGTAACTGATGATATTCTTCCTCTCTTTAGTGTTCATCTTTGTGAGGACCTGATGACTGGAATCAAGGGTAAAATATGCACCTGGAAATGAACAAACATGTATGTTAGGATATGACAATGCAATGCAAAGGGCATGGTATCAAGGTACCAAGTGTCTGTGCTGGACTCTGAACGGTGTCAGTGTAGCTCTGAGATCAATATAGAACCATAGATAAGAACCATCTGAATATAATAGGATGAATTCTCCTTTTGTGAACGACACCAGAAAACCGGGTACATAGGAGGTTATGGTTACCTGCAAACCTGTAAACAACCCGCCCTTCTCACGTGTGGGTACTAAGATCCTCAGTATCCCGGGCTCTCAGGTCAAGAAATGATGATACGTTCACCATTTCTGGTTTGGCATCATCATCAATCGAGGAGGCCTCAACTGATTCACAAAATGAAAGGTCCTCAGCTTCAGGCACTGAGGTCGAGAAGCAATAGTACATTCATCCCTTGGGGTACAGTATTATCGCCAATCGAGGAGTGCTTCCAATGATTCTCTTTCAAAAAGAACATCCTATAGCAAGTTCCCAGCATTGGGTCCTCGGATCGAGAATGTACAATGGGTTTGCCACATAATGTGGTCTGCCACTGTCACATCTCGGGAGGAGTGCCGCAACTGAGTCCTCGGGAATGGTCACCAGAGTCGACAGTTCCTCAAGAGAATAACTACTGGCCTGCATAACATGCAGTATCAGAAAGCTCCTGATAGAACCTCGTCTGGTTGTGGGTCTCATGAACAACTATACGTGGTCACCACCACGCAAGCGTCATGACTATCTACTCTAATACCTATGTGTGTACTCAAGCCTGGGTAGTGGGCTTATCTCTCAGAACACCGGCCCACCAAACAGAAAAGTCCAGCACAGCACAGTATAATAATGATATGTAATGCAGTAAATGCGAAAAATACGGTAAAGTGCAGTAAAGCAGTAATACAGTAAATAGAAATACAGTACAACAGTAAACACCCAATGAAATAAAAACAGACAAGCGCTAGGATTGACCCGCTTAGGAAACCAGAGATTCTGGGTTCGTCCCCAGCAGAGTCGAAAGCTGTCGCTCCCGGGATTTTCATCCAAGTACAAACGCGAAAGTGGCACCGAAACAGAGTCGCCAACAATGTGTATTTATCCCAAGAGAGGGAAAGGAAACACTGCGCAAACCCGAGGGAAGGAAAGAGCATGGTCTTGCGACCAAGAGAACTGGGTTCGGGAGTCGGTTACGCGAGAGGAAGGTATTAGCACCCCCTCGCGTCCATCATACCCGATGGGATCCACGCTTGCTACTGGAGAGGAAAAAGAACGAGAACGAAAAGGAACGAAGAAACAAATGTAGGGAAAATAAAAGAAGTGCTCGAATGGGCCCTACCCCACTGCCTGCGTATCTTATCGGGAACATGAGAATCAAAGCGACGTAGTTCCCCTCACCTAGGGAAAGTTGTTTGTGTTTTTTAGGGAACGACTAATGTTCTAGCTCAAGTGTTGCAGCTCGCTGTATGGAGACTTAGGCGTTACCGTCTTGCGAGAGAACGAGGAGAAGCACGTTCATACGTTGAGCATGAGTAAGATGAGAAAAGAATTCCCGGAGGAGAGACGTTATTGCTTATTTTTGTCTTTTAAGAAAGAAGTGTTTTGTTTACTGATGTTTAATAACTCACATTGTATTTGGGTCCTTCATGTAAGATCGAATGCCTCGCACATCGTCCCCAGATGGGACGTATGCTAAACATTCTAAGAAAGTGAGAGAAGACCCATCACTATCTTATTCTCCCATGAAAGGCTCATATACAATATTAGTTATGCCTTTATTAAGTATGTTTTTACTTTTTGTTTTGAGATGAGAGAAGAAAGACTCAAAAGCGGATCAAAGGTGAAAATCTAATGGGGACTAAGACTCACCCTAGTGTTAGCATGCTTGGTGATCCTATGGTTAATGAGGTTTAAGGAACCTAATCCTAAAAGAAAAGAGAAGAAGAAGATAGAAAGTAACTTACTTCCAAGATGGAAGTTAAGTTGTTTCTAAGAGGGAAGAAAGAAGATTATGAAAGCAAAGCATTATTAAATGCTTAAACAACACAAATCGAATGATTAAAAGATGAAGGAAGAAATTAGAATATGGATGCCTATCCACACTCAAATGACTTACCATTAGCCCCTGAAATGGTTAGTAAAATTATTTACAAGTGAAGAAACAAATTAAGATGAACAAGTAAGGCTTAAACAAATCAATAACCAAAGTAAAAGCATCTTAAAGGTTAAGGGGAGCACAAAGTCAGAATGCACATCATAATAATGTCCTTTAATGGTATAAGATCAAACACAAATCAAATACACACAAACAATGTCTTAAATCACAAAGAAATGCATTATGAAAGAAATAGATGGAGAATGAGTAGATATGCAAAGTGACCATGCAATAATGCTTCAAGTAATGTCAAAGTCAGAATGGGGATGACCTAAACATGTGCCTAAACATGATATACAAATGTCATATGAGGCATACAATCAAGCATCCAAACATTAAGAGTGATTAGGAGAAGAAGTGAGAAGATATGAACATGAATTTAACATGGAAAGAAGTTACTTAAGGCATAAGTCAAACCTAAAAAGAAACAAGATGAAACTAAAGTATCAAAGTCAAAAGTGATATGTCATGTTAAGATGAACATAAGAAGCACAAGACAATCACGTTCAAGCAATTACAAGTCATTTAGAAGCTAGAAGAAAAAGAAACATGCATTTGGGTGAAACATGTTCAAGTATGCAAAGTAAGACATAAATGGCATATGAGATAAATGCAATGCTTTAAAGTCAGAGGCACACATCATATGAAATGCAAATGGATAGTATGGCATGGCATAAACAAACCAAATACAAGTCAAGTTGGAATTTAGATGAAAAAGGATGAGGAATTAGGTTAAAAAGAGACATGTGAAACAAGTATTAAACATGTATACAAAGAAAGCATCAACTTCCAACCAATGACCTATAATTTCATTCAACAGACCTATAATGATCTAAACATAGCTCAAGAAGTAAAAAAAGTGATCTCATACAATGGCACAAGTACCTTCTCAAGCAAGTAAACAAAACATGACCAAAGAAGTTCACAAAAACGGACCTCAAACAAGAGTCATCAAACAAATACCAAACATGATTCAACAATCATCAAATTAGGTCTCAAGAGACCTCAACCAGAGGCAAATATCATACCAAAACTCATGCAAAAATTCAGAAAGAAAGGACCTCAAACAATCAAGCAATAGTCACTTATGAACCATGAACCAAAATGCAAAGATGGAGGACTTAAATGCAATAAAAGAAAGTTCTAAATATGAAACAAAAATATTTTTATGAAGTTTTGGATGTTGAATAGATGCAAAAATGTTTAAGAAGCTATGAGAAATAAATCTTTGATATGAAGATATGAAAATAGAAACAAGTTTCAAAAGAAATAAAAGAAAATTATGGAATGATATGCAAATATTCACAAAAGCAAAAATAAAAATAATAAAAAATTATTTTAACATGTTAAGATATCACATGAATTTTTGTAGAATTTTTCATGAGGTTTTGGTATTTTTAAAAAATCAAATATGAAACAAGTATAAAAAAGAATTTAAAAGAAAGAAAGAGAAAACAGGGGTGCAGAGAAGTAAAATATCACGTTCAAAATAAGAATGGGGTCAGAGTGGGGTTGTACATAGAAATTAAGCCCAATCCAATTAAAATGTGGTTGAGTGTGATAGCGCGTGTGTGCAGTCAAATGAAGATGCAATCATGGCCGTGAGATGAAAAAGTCAACAATCAATCTTGCAATCCAACGTCTCACAAATCAAGAACATGGCATTATCACACACGCACCCACATGCAACTTCTCAGAATTAAAAACAAGGCACGTGATAAGCACATGTATCAGTAATGTGTTGGCAAGTTTTGGTGCATTGGATCAAATCAATCAAGTAAAGTAATTCAATCGTATGGTTCATGATCAATGCGCATGGTAGTTATGATGCAATGCACACACGAGAGTCATGGAAATCAAACACACCACGACCGTTAGATCAAGAGCCAGCAACGGTCAGGATTTAAACAAGAACTTAAACCCTAAGTAAAACCTCACCGGCCGGAGAAGGACCTCCGGTCATCTTCTCCGGTGAGCAACTACCACCTGCAAACTTCAATTTTCCCAGAAATGCACAATTCGCATACCGAAATGAAGAGGAAGTGAAGTACATCATGAATACGCAATTAGTTTTCAAAGATCATGCACGTACACAACAAACCGATCCAAAATGTTTTTCCCTAAAAACACACCTAAGCTCCTAAAGAGCCTATCAACTAGCCAGAACTCACGCATAGCTTCTAATAAGCTCTAAACAACATGAAACAGGTTTAAATCAAATTAATACGAAGCATTAACGTTGAGTAAATCAAAACCTGAAAATGTGGAGAAACTTGAAGTGTTGAGAAAACCAGAGAAAAGCTTGAAGTCTTGCGCTTCTAGATCTTCAACCTTAGCAAAATAAACGCTATTTGATGTGGAGATCTTGAGAACAAAAAAATTCCAAACTGTGATGATGCTATGCTTAGCCAATGGAACTTCTTCTCCTTTGTTCTTTATTAGCAATGAAATGTTGAAGATGATGAAGGTGAAATGTAGAAAAAGATGGTTGAAGTCGTGTAAAATCAGAGAGAAAGTAGAGAGAGTTTGAGAAAGTTTTTGGAGTGAAAATGGAAAATGAAAGTTGAAAAATGAAATTGTGAGTGAAATGTGAATTTATATGTGTGGTTTAATAGGTTAACTCATGGTCAAGTGAGTGAGTTAGGGTGAGTTGATGTGGTTAAAGTGAGTTATGCCTAACTAACTGAGTCAAGTTAGTTAGGGAGAGTGAGGGGAGGAGTGATATGGTGTAGCATGTTTGGGATGTTATGGTGGAATAGAGGTAAAAAGGAAGGTAGTGATGAACTCGTGTGAGGTTAGTGGTGCAGCAAAAACTTGCTGCACAAGTTTTTATTTCTTTCCTCTTCCATGTATAATGAAGCATGTACGCATGATGTATGTGAAATGTGTTTGGTTTAATGAGGCAAAGAGACATAGGGTGTATGCGTGTGAATGTTAAGACAACAACAACAACAATTCATTTTTCTGGTTTTATAGCAACAACACGTTTAAATGGAACAATGGATGTTTGAGGGTGAATATCTATCTTGCTAGTGAATGAAATAATGAGGTATTGATGTCAATGGAAAGAGGATTCATGGGAGAACATATTTGGTGTGAGAATTGGATTGAAATGAAGCCTCAAACACACTTAAAAATGGCTATGAACACAATGATTCAAAACTGGTTGGTGGGCGTGGCAAGTGGTTAGTTGACAAGGCAACTTGGTGCATGGCATTTCAGCATGAACATACCTACTTGGGACCAATATATCTCTATAATAACTTGATCAAATTAAAATTTGTCCAACATCAACATTGAAGAGGGCATGGAAAGGAACAACTTTGATGTTGAAAAGTTTTTCATTTGGAGCTTTTATCTTGGAGAAATTCAGCTTGACATTTGGCACACCAAGTGTTTGTCAAAATTATGACGCGTGGGCCTGGTCATGCTTGGCCATGACTTGGTTTTGGACCTAGTTTTACCAAACTTTGATCAATCATATCTCCCTCAATATTGATCCAATGGAGATGTTCTTTATATGGATTTGAGGCTTAGAACATGAACTTTAATTGGATCAACTTGGGCCTAAAGTTTGGAGCTTTTATCTTGAAGAAAGAGAGCCTCAAAGTAGGGTGCAAAATGGTCCAAACTTACTACTTTTGGAAACCCTAAAGTTTCTATTTTTGGCAGTTTTGTAAATTCTTGATTTTTCATAATTCCTCCATCATTTCTTTATCAAATTTTGTCCAATGAACATATGTAACATGAATTTCATGAATTTGACCTTAGAAAGTCAAGAGTTGACTTTTTTCACTGCACAATTGACTTTTCCCCCAATTTCTTGATTATCAAGCAACTGACCAATTGAGACCCTTCTGAAACCAATTGATGAGCAATTTTCCATCCATATACACTTAAGAACACAAGAAATACAATGAGATCAAGTCTTGCCCAAAAAAACAGAGTTAAACTGATTTTAGGTCAAACCCTAATTTTGGCACCCTCTGGTTAGGAGGAAATATCACATCCTCCAAATCCAAATTCCTCTGAATATGATGTATATCCCATCTAACAAAGATGACATATGGCCTTTGGAGGTGATGAAAACTCAAAGAGCTTGCCCATTTGGCGGTCAGATCCCAATTTTTGACTGCCTTGTGTAGGAAATGATGCACTGTCCAATTTTCTTGATGAATTCTCCTCTTTTCATGCCTTGTGGGACCAATTGAGATGACATATGATGTAAGAGACTGTAGCGAGTGATTTTGGATGTGCTTGCGAAGCACGATCGCTCTGGTACTACAGCTCGATTCATTTTTTATCCTATTAAAGCTGATGAAGGAAGGGAAATAGATGTCTCCAATTAACCCTGCTTGCATACTGAGATTAAACAGTCAAAACTGCTGGTTTACAGATGCTACAAAGATTCGTGGTTTCTCCTAGATTATTTTGTTGACGAGGGGTGCTTTAGGCTATCGGTTAGGATGTTAGGACAAATGTATGAAAGTGTGGGATTTTGGGTTTTTGTTTAGTGTGCTCGCTAAGATTTTTCTTTCAATCTTATGCCTACCTATTCCCGTTTACCAAAACAGGGAAATCAGAGCGTTCGTAGTTCCTCCTATTCTATGGGAGGAAATGGGTGTTTTGGTGTCTTGTTCAAAGCCCAAGACGTGAAGCGAAAGGTGGTATGTATCTTGTGCAAAGCCCAAGATGTGAAGCTAAAAGTGTTGACCTTAGAGAGAATTTGTCATCTCTAAAGGGGTCTGTTTATCACAACTGTTGGGTGACTGACTGTAAAGGAGGATTACTTTAACCGGGATTTGTGAATCCGACAATGCCATAATTTCCATTATAGGGGATTTTAACCTGAAGGAGAAGACTTTAACTCAGTTTAGAGCAATGACATCTTTCCTTAGGAATTTCTCATGCTAAAAGAGGGACAGTGGCATGGATGTAGATGATCCAGAGGCTTGCCGCTTACAGCGATTAGATGAAGGGGAAGGAGTTGTTGATGTTTGTGTACTGGGAACGAGGCACAGCTTCGATGCTAAAAGGTTGATCGGATCAACCAGTGGTTTTCTTATACAAAGCCTAAGAGGAGGCTAATATGTGTCTCGTACAAAGCCCGAGAGAGAGGCTAAAAGGTTTTGACTCGACGATGGAGTCTTTTGGTATCTCGTATAAAGCCCGAGATGGAGGCTATTTGACTCAACAAGAGAGTTTTTGTATCTCGTACAAAGCTCGAGATGGAGGCGAAAGTTTGTTTGGCTCAATAAGAACCTTTTTGTATCTCGTATAAAGCCCAAGATGGAGGCGAAATGGTGATTGACTCAACGAGGGAGTCTCTTTATGTGTCTCGTACAAAGCCCGAGAGAGAGGCTAAACGTTGTTTGACTCCGTTGGGGAGAATCATTGTACAAAGCCCAAGAGGGAGGCTATTGTAACTGGAGAAGGATCATTATACAAAGCCTAAGAGGAGGCTATGGTTACTGTTTCAGTTGAGTGACAGGTCCAGTATGCTGATTTAAAGAGAAAATCAGTTCTTATATGAGCAACACTGTACTCGAGGATTTGATTCGAGGATCCGGGTTATTCCTGTTCTTTAAGGAATTGGGAAATCCGAAGGGTATTGAGACTGTCCGAGTCTACGGGTTTTCTTCCTATTTAATGAAGGGGTCACTTGAGAATGTCTTGGAGACTCAAGGAAATTAGACTGTTCAAGTCTAGAGTTTCATCTTTTGTACTATGCTTTGAGAAACAGTAGTAGACTCTTTGAAAGGATTGTTCTATGCAGATGACTAAGTTCTGTTCCTATACCTCTAGGAGGTCGTCGGGACAATTTGTACGAAGCCCAAGAGGAGGCTAGAAACTTTTAAGAAGCCGATCGGTCCTTGTATGAAGCCCAAGAGGAGGCTATCATTCCCGGAGGAAGAGATCATTATACAAAACCTAAGAGGAGGCTGTGAATACTTCTAAGAAGCTGAGAGGTCCTTGTACTAAGCCCAAGAGGAGGCGGGGTTGCTTTTAGGAAGCCCTTGGGTCCTTGTACGATGCCCAAGAGGAGGCCGATGCTTTTAAGAAGCCCGTGGGTCCCCAAACCAAGAGAAATTCAAGACAGGCTATTCACAAGGAATAGATCAAGCCAGGAAAGTTCGAGAATTTGGAAGAAACTCAAAGATGCCATTCACAGAGAATACATTCATCTCTGGGAGTAGAGTTTCGTGACAATTCCTAATGAGGACAGCCGAAGAGAAGACTGTATCTGGTGATCCTATTGGGGATCTAGTTGTCTATTTATATGAATAAACGAAACGGCGTCACCTAGTTCTAGACGTAGTTGCCGGGGAAACTCTAAATATCTATACTATTATTACACAGTTGATATGAGTTTATGAAAGAAGACTTACAGTGAAACAGCCCCACAATACAGTTATATGTATATGAAAGCGGTAAATGAAAGCATATAAACACTTACTCGGTTGTAGAGCTTCCATGCTGTTTGGTTAGTTGTTCAACAAAGAAAGATTGAAAACAATAGTATATTCAAAATCAAAGGAGAAAGTGCTTTGAAAAAGAAAGATTTGGGGCTTACAGCTCAAGGAGAGGCCCAGGGTTTTATCAGTGAGCGCACTGTTTGAATTTGTACAGAGGGACTTATACAAGTGATTGTGGCCCAAAAAGTGTTTTCTGTACAAAGGGATGGGTCTTACACTCTCTCAAGAGGCTCAAAAGGTTTAAAGAAAAACAGTGGGGCTTATAACACGAGGGTAGGCCCAGTTGACTTTTCGTTAAAATGGCGATTGCGCCGAGATTTTCTTTTAACGCGAAGGGGCTTATACAATATCTGAGGCCCAAATGATTTTGGTTAAAAGGGGGTTGGGTCTTACACTCTATTAGAGGCCCAAAGATTTTGAATGGGCCTTATAGCTCAAGGAGAGGCCCAGATGGTTTATTTTTAAACTGGCGACGATCGTGTCGAATTTAAAAATGTACAGAGGGACTTATACAATAAGTGAGGCTCAAAATTGTTTCTGTACAAGTGGGTTGGGTCTTACACTCTAATAGAGGCCCAAAAGAGTTTTAAGAAAAGAAATGGGTCTTACTACTCGAGGGTAGGCCCAGAAGGTTATTTTTCAAAGGCGACGATCGCGCCGTTTGTTTTTTTGACGGTATCGGGAGTTATACAATACACTGTGGCCCAAAAATGATTTGGTCAAAAAAAGGATTGGGTCTTACACTCTATTAGAGGTCCAAAGTGTTTTGAAAATGATTTATGAGGGTTGAATTAATCCAAAACCCTAATTTGTTTTCAAAAATGTATTTAATTGAATAAAAATTCAATTAAAATTATCAAAATTGTTTAACATATGGAAAACAAATTGTGATCTTGGATTAATGCTTCAAAAATTAAGTATTGACCTACAAAATAATTAGAAAGCATTAAAAGTTGCAAAATCAAGGTGGAAAAAATATTTTAAATGTCAAAAACAATTAAAACATTAATTCTTTGCAAAAATATAAATTATACAAAATAAATAATATTTTTGGGATTTTTTGGGAAAATAAAATATTTTAACATTTTTGTGAATTATTAAAAAAAGAATCAACTCAAAATCATTAAAACTCAGAGAGAAATTAATTTTTGAATCAATTAAATAAAATCACAAAATTCAAATATTTGAATTTGAAAGAAATGGCGCCAAGAACAGCTGAAGAACACGCGCGTTTTTCAGTTTTGCCCAGATTTGCATTTTCTCTCCAATCTCACTGAATACTTAATCATATCATGCAATCCACATACCAATCAACTCGTTTCGACCTCATGATCATGTCTATGGTATTTAATTTCATTTAAATTAAACATATAACAAGAAATCATGAAAAATCCTCAAGAACCCTAATTTCTGCATGAAGGCTAGGATTTTTGATACACGATTCAAACAATGCAATTAATTGAGGGGAAACATTCCATGCATGATTATGAATATATGGCCAAATTATTGTGCAGGAAAAATTGCATGGATCATAGAGTTAGAAGAGCTCATGCTTACCACTTGCAGCTGGTGATCGTGATTTGTGTTGGAGGTGTTACAACTAGGTTCCAATGATCTGGATAGCTTCCCTAGGTGCCATGGAGTGTGTATGAATGCTTGGAATGGATTGAAATGGTTTGGAGCTGAAGATGGTACCTCAACTGCAAAACTGTCAAGAACTTGAGCAATTGGCTGGTGATTTTTTGAAATCTGTGTTCCAGATGTTATGTGAGTGTTTGGATCACTTCTATATGATGTATGTGAGGTGTGTGAGTGATTGGTTTGATTGGAAAAGCTCTCAAACTCAAAACCCGATAGTGACTTGCCTTAGAAGGCAAAATTGGAGTGAAAGAAGAGATTTTGAGGAAAGCATCTGTTTGATGGCTTTGGTGTACTTAAACTGAGCACAATTGAGCTCTATTTATAGTAGAGCAAGTTTGTTTTGGGATCCACAGTGAATGGCAACTGCAGCAGAGGTTTGGCCAATGTTGTCCAATGGAAATCCAAGTCTCCTCTAGCCATTGACTAGAGGTTAGGGCACAGAGCTTTGGTTCCCTTGGTCTTGGATAAGTCTTGACTGAATTCAGTTGAGAATGGCTCAGTCCATGCCACCTTGATGCTTCCATTGAATGCTCCAATCCAAAATTGGAGTCTTGTCCCTATTTTGGCCATTCTAGGTTCAACATGCTATTTCTTGTTCCAAAGACTTTGGAGGCTTGGCTCAGTGATTGTCCCCTTTAGATTCAATCCTCAGAGGTGTCCAAGTGGATAGGAGCATTTGGATTTGGCTGATTTTGACAAATCGACCAAAAGTGTAAAAATCTGCCTTGCCTTGGCAGATTTCAGCAAGGCAACTTACCAATGTCATATCTCATGGCTCAAGTTGAATTTGGTAATGTTCTTGGCCATTTTGGAAAGCCCTTACACGATACAACAACTGTTTGAACATGCTTGGTTTTGATCTCTTTTGAATCCAAGTGAAAAATCCCCCTACATTTGGCAAAAAGTAAGGTAAAATCTGACTTAGTAAAATTTTCACTAAGTGTTGGAACAAAGTGACTTTTCTTGATTTTGATCACTCCATAACTCAAAATCCATGAGGAATTTGGACATAGGTCAGTATGAAGCTTTTGTAGAGGGCAATGAGATCTACAAATCAAGCTTTGAATGGGGAACAATGGCCTTGTGGTTTAGGAGTTATGGTCCTCCAAAGTTGGCACATTAGTGTCACTTTTTCCATAACTTAGAAATTTTTCTAAGTTTTTATGGTTACCCCTTTTACAAGTTATCCCACTTTCTTTGATTTTTCTTGATGAATGATGATTCAAATCATACATTAACATCATTTTAGGGTTAAAAATCCATTTTGGTGAAAAATCTCAAAAAGTCAAAGTAGACTTTTGTGCACAGTTGACTTTTTAACTGATGAATTCCAAACTGTGCAATTCTTTAAGAAATCATGTCCTTGACCTAAATCAAACTTGATGGACATGTTCCATGGGTGAGATAGAGTATATTGATTCATGTCCTAGGGCTTGGGAGCATGTCCTGGTCAAAAGTCAAAGTTACAGTTGACTTTCCTCGCGAAACCCTAATTGTGGTGCAGATGAAATTGAGACTTGTTGCTCAAGCTTCTTGGATTAATCCATTGTTCCAAATGGATCAATATAGTTCATTAGAGACCCTCAAACCCTCTCTTGAGGTCTTGGTTCATGATTTGTCCCAAAAGTCAACTTAGGGGTGAATTAGGTCAAGAAACCCTAATTCCTGATTTTTTTATGAATGCATCCCCTGTGGCAAAATTGACTTGATGATTGGGTCCATGAGGTCCCATGAAGTATATTAGGTTATGTTTTGGATCATTGGCTTGTGCCCAGATGAAAAGTTTCCATTTGGAGGCCCTGGTCGACCAAAACCCTAATTTGGTGACACTGTCGATCTTGAGACTTGATCCACCTAGAAGGGAGCAGCCTTGTGCTTAATCCTTGAAGTGGGAGTCTTATTGATCCATTGTGGATGTTTGAGAGGTTAGAAAAGTTGAAGATCATGTCATTCCTTGATTGATCCTTTGTCTAAGGCTCTGAGAGGGCTTGAAACCCTAATTTTGATTGTAGTGGATGCTCACCCATCTTTGGGGAGACTGATGAGGTATGATGGTTCCTCCATATTGTGATGATGATTTTCACAATGATGGGAAATCTTAGTGGTAAAAATTTGGGGTATGACAGATGCCCCTATTTAATCTTCTTGGACCCGAAGGTGTGAATGGCGAAGGTATTCGGGCATTCGGGGTGCAAGAGGATTAAATATCGGAATACCCAAAATTTTGATGGCGGTTATGAATGGCAGCTAGCCCATCCATCTTCTTTTGCTAAGTAATGATGCTTAGAAAAGGTAAAACTTCCCCTCGATCCTGGTTTCCTACCGAGGAACTGGTCTCAGTTTTCTTTTGAAATAAACTTCCCCTCGATCCTGGTCTCCTACCAAGGAACTGGTCTCAGTTTCTGAATTAAACTTCCCCTCGATCCTGGTTTCCTACCAAGGAACTGGTCTTAGTTTCTCTTGTTAACTTTCCCTCGATCCTGGTTTCCTACCAAGGAACTGGTCTTAGTTTCTGATGTAAACTTCCCCTCGATCCTGGTTTCCTACCGAGGAACCGATCTTAGTTTCTTTCGTCAATAAACTTTACTGACAAGGGACGCTATTCATAGCGGCTTTCCTTCAAACTTCTCGCCGAATTTTCCTGGGGAGATGCCATTTGAGTGGAAAAAGTTTTGATGTCAGACTTTGCTGGGGAACCCAATTGTCTGAGTTGTAGAGGTGCACAAACTTCTCTATTTGGAGACGCCATTTGTCGAATCTACTGGGGAAAACGAGTCTCTTGAGAGACTGCTTTCGTTCGGGGTGTTTACATCATACTTTTCTCGGAGAAATGCCATATGATGTGATCCGATTTTGAGGTGCCGATGACCTTTTCATCAGTGGGTTTTTTGGAGAAAAACTGCCGTACTGCCGAATCTCCGATTTAGGAGGCTTTCTCTCGGGGTTTTCTTTAATCCGGGAAAAAAAGGATATCATCTTCAATGGCGAAGAGTGATGTTAATTGAGGGCTCTCTGGTCTTTCAGAGGTTCAAGTTATAAAAGTGGTCGAGGACCCAACTTCAATCCAGAAATAAAACTGGAGGAGAGAGATTGTTCAGACGTAACACTTCCTGACGAGGAAAGGGCTGACAACTCGATTGAGAGGACTTTTATCACTAGGGGACAAGATCGACTAAAGTGATAGTGATGCAATATGACTGTGAATGTAAATCAATAATGCATGATATATGTATGTATATGCTGACAAAACTGACGCGACATATAAACTGACAGGTGAACATGACTGGATACTCGGCCATCGCAGGGCGAAGAAGTACCGTTGGTTCAGAATAGCAATTCCACCTTGCTTAGGAGAGATAGTCCCTGCGGGGAATTATGTTGATCGGGCTTAGGAGATGAGAACTCGGCCGAAGCGTGTCAGATGAAACAAGGTCTCTGACACAGTTGATTCGTACTTTGAGGTTCGCTTACTTCCGGAGAAGCGACCGATGTTCTTCTGATGTTCAATAGTCAGAAGAAATTGCCGTCTTTATTAAAAAACAGAAAAAGTTTTAACAAGTAAATTCATTTTTGTTTTATTTCAAGAATCGTTAATCATGTTAAAATGTCGTTCTGTAAAGCTAAAACAAATAAGAATTACAAACAAAAGCACAAGGGCTCAAATTTTATTGATAAGATGGAGATCAGCCAAACGCGTGATTCCAAAGAGTATTTACAAAGTTAGAAAATGGTAATTTACAGGGAAAAGGGCTACGTTGAAACATAACGACCGCTATCCTTCTACCAACTTTGAATTCGGGGCATCCTGAGCTTCTGTCAAAGATGACCTTGACTGGAGTTTTCCTCTGATGAATGATGTAACTGCTGCTGAGGGACTTGCCTCTGTTGAACATAGTTACTTGCCATTATCCCTAATTTTTGCCTGGATTGTACTATGATGTTTCCAATCCATCGGGATGATTTTTTTTTATTTTTTTTTTTTTATGTCTCTAACTTTTGCCTGGACCGCCCTTTCGGGTTTTCAATCCACCGAGATGTTTTCTCTTCTTTTTTTTTTAGTTTAGGCGGAGTATTTCTTGACTACGTCAACATTTGTGGGGTAGGAAAATTCCTCTCCGTCCATGGTTGCAAGTCTCAAGGCGCCGCCTGAGAAAGGTTTCGTGACCACGTAGGGGCCATCATAATTCGGAGTCCACTTGCCCCGGGAGTCAGTGAGAAATGATTGTATCTTCTTGAGCACAAGGTCCCCTTTCCTGAAGATGCGGGGTCGAACCTTTTTGTCGAACACCTTTTTCATTCTCTGTTGATACAGCTGACCATGGCATAGTGCAGTGATTCGCTTCTCCTCAATCAAATTCAGTTCGTCGTGTCGACTTTGACACCATTCAGCTTCGGTGAGCTTAGCTTCCATCAATACTCGGATTGACGGGATCTCTACTTCTATGGGGAGCACTGCTTCCATGACATACACTAGAGAGAAAGGGGTTGCCCCTGTTGAAGTGCGAACAGATGTGCGATAACCGTGAAGAGCAAAGGGTAACATCTCGTGCCAGTCTTTTTAGGTTACAACCATTTTTTGAACGATCTTCTTGATGTTCTTATTGGCCGCTTCTACCGCTCCGTTCATCTTGGGTCGGTAGGGAGATGAGTTATGGTGTTCAATCTTGAACGCTGCGCACAACTCCTTCATCATCTTGTTGTTCAAGTTAGATCCATTATCAGTAATGATCTCGCTTGGAACACCATAACGGCAGATGATATTGTTTTTGATAAATCAGACCATCACTTGTCGGGTTACATTGGCGAATGATGCTGCTTCGACCCACTTGGTGAAATAGTCAATGGCTACCAGGATGAACCGATGTCCGTTTGAAGCCTTAGGTTCAATCATGCCAATCATGTCGATTCCCCATATCGAGAATTGCCATGGGGAAGAGAGAACTTTGAGATGTGATGACGGTACAAGAATTTTGTCGGAGTATATCTGACATTTGTGACACCTCCTCATGTAATTGTAGCAGATGGATTCCATTGTCAACCAATAGTACCCTGCTCTGAGAATTTTTCTCACCATTGTGTGTCCGTTGGCATGAGTGCCAAAGGATCCTTCATGAATTTCTTTCATCAGCATTTCTGCTTCTGGTCTGTCTATGCATCGGAGCAAGACCATGTCAAAATTTCTCTTATAGAGAGTGTCACCGCTCAGGAAGAAGTTTCCAGCTAATCTTTTGAGGGTTTTCCTGTCTTTTCTTAGTGCCCCAGGTGGGTACTCTTGTTTCTGAAGGAAGCATTTGATATCATGATACCAAGGTTTGTCGTCTATGACTGCTTCAATCGTGAAGATGTAAGCGGGCCTTTCAAGGCGCATTATGTCGATCTTAGGTAGGTCGTTCCATTGACCTACACTAATCATGGAATAGAGAGTGGCTAATGCATCAGCCATGTGATTCTCCTCACGAGGGACATGATGAAACTCAACTCTGTTAAAGAAAGGTAGCAACCTTCTTGCGTAGTCTTTGTAAGGAATCAATCCTGGTTGGTATGTGTTCCAATCTTCTTTTATCTGATTGATAACCAAGGCTGAATCGCCATATACGTCCAAGTTTTTGATCCTCAAATCAATCGCTTCTTCGAGACCCATGATACATGCTTCGTATTCGGCCTCGTTGTTCGTACATTTGAACGTAAGTTTGGCAGTGAAAGGAATGTGGGTACCCTGAGGGGTAACAATGATCGCCCCAATTCTGTTTCCATAATGATTAACTGCTCCGTCAAAGATAAGTCCCCATTAGGAACCTGGTTCTGGCCCTTCACTGGGTAACGGTTCATCGTAATCTTTCATTTTTAGATACATGACATCTTCGTCTGGGAAGTCAAACCCGATTGGTTCCTGATCGTCAATTGGTTGATGAGCCAAATGATCGGCTAAAATACTTCCCTTTATGGCTTTCTGAGCGTGGTACTCTATGTCATATTCTGATAACAGCATCTGCCAACGGGCAATCCTTCCAGTGAGAGCAGGTTTTTCGAAGACGTACTTGATTAGATCCATTTCGGAGATTAACCAAGTAGTATGACGAATCATGTACTGGCGAAGACGTTTGGCTGCCTAAGCCAAAGCGCAACAAGTTTTCTCAAGCATCGTGTACCTAGTTTCGCAGTCGGTGAATTTCTTGCTCAAATAGTAAATGGCAGACTCTTTCCGTTTAGTTTCGTCATGTTGGCCAAGTACACATCCCATTGAGTCCTCTAAAACTGTGAGGTAAATGATCAGTGGTCTTCCTTCCACTGGAGGTGATAGAATCGGCGGATTCAACAGGTATTCCTTAATACTGTCGAAGGCAGTTTAAGAATCTTCTGACCAAACGCAATCCTGGTTCTTTTTGAGTAATTTGAAAATCGGCGCACACGTGGCGGTCATGAGGAATATGAATCTGGAGATGTAGTTTAAACGTCCCAGGAATCCCCTGACTTGTTTTTCAGTTTTCGGAGAAGGTATTTCTTGAATGGCCTTGACCTTGTCAGGATCAACCTCAATTCCTTTCTGGCTGACGATGAACCCTAGTAATTTCCCTGAACGGACACCGAAGGTGCACTTGTTGGGATTCAAACGGAGTTTGTACTTTCGCAAACGCTCGAATAGTTTTGACAGGTGGGTCACATGCTCCTCTTCTGTCTTAGATTTTGCAATCATATCATCGACATATACCTCGATCTCTTTGTGTATCATGTCATGAAAACGAGTTGTCATGGCCCTTTGATAGGTTGCCCCGGCGTTCTTTAAACCGAACGACATCACCTTGTAACAAAAAGTACCCCATGGGGTAATGAACGAAGTTTTCTCCATGTATTTCGGCGCCATTTGATCTGATTATAGCCCGAGAATCCATCCATGAAGGAGAAAATTTTGAACTTTGCCGTGCTGTCTACCAGCATGTCAATGTGTGGTAAAGGAAAGTCGTCCTTTGGACTTGCCTTGTTTAGATCTCTGTAGTCTACACACATTTTGACCTTTCCGTCCTTTTTGGGAACGGGTACGATGTTGGCTAACCACTGAGGATATTCAGATGTAGCGAGGAAACCTGCGTCGATCTGTTTCTGTACCTCCTCTTTGATTTTGATGGCCATGTCCGGGTGAGTCCGTCTCAACCTTTGCTTTACTGGCGGACATTTCGATCTTAACGGTAAATGATGTTCCACGATGCTGGTATCCACCTTGGCATATCCTGATAGGACCAAGCGAATACATTGGGGAATTCTTTGAGAAGCTTTATCAAACTCTCTTTGGCAGTTGGACTGAGCAGTGTCCCAATCCTGGTTTCTTTTCTCTCTTCTTCCGAACCCAAGTTTACAGTTTCCAACGGTTCTTTGTGAGGTTCAATGGACCTTTCCTCTTGTCTGAGTAGTCGGGAGATCTCTTCTGGAATTTTGTTGTCAACTTCTTCTTCAACCCCAAATACAGGGAACTCAAAGTTGGGAGAAGGCATCGAATCGTATGTTTCAAGGGGGTTTAAAACAAACAATCTGCATGACGTGATGATTCGTGTTTAGAAGAGATAGAGAAAATGCAAGTGTGTGCAGTGTTTTATTTTTATTACTGCTTGTTTTTATTATTGAATTGTTTTTTAGGATTACCATTTTCTGAAAAAGCAAAAAGAGAAAATAGTGATTAATGCGGAAATTACAGAACGACATTATTTTATTAATGAACAAGTCGATTCTTGAAACTACAGCCCTATAAAACAAAACTCTGTCGCTTTGGGCAAAGTGAAGAGGGAAAATTTACAGAAAGTGAGCCCTATCAAAACATCCGTTTCACCTGGGCAGGGTGAAAGGTTAAAGATGGCAATTACTTTGACTGATGAACGACCTCCGGAATCTCAACGACAACCCATTGTCGGCGAACCCCTCGGTGAATCACAAAGTCTGGCACCTTCCTTGATTTGTCTTCAGAAATGACGCTGATTTCTGGTGGAGCTGGATCATTGGAATCTGTCTCCCAGGAAGAATTGTCGTAGGAGAATTCCTCAGTAGTATTTTGCATAGTATTTATGCTCTCAGCTGTATCTCCCCATCCAGTAGGCTGGATATCTTCGAGCCTGATACGAGAGCTTTCGGGAGCGATGTACTTGACCATAAAGTCATATTTTCCACTCGGTTGTCCCAAGGTGTCCCACACTTCTTTCGAACTGGAGGAGTCATCTCTATCGATGACGTTGACCTCGGGAAAAGCATAGTTGATGAATTCAAGTCCTGCAAATGTTGCGAATTCATCTTCATGTTGAGTAGTTTTTGAATGACCTGAGTGTTGATCCCATGACATGGTGGGGACACAGGTATTCTGTTCAATGATGCTCAGCTGAGTTTCATTGTTCGGCTGACTCTCTTGCCCCAAGTTTCCTGGGTAGGTCTGCCACATCGGCAGACCATCCATTGGGCCATAGTAGTTGTAGTCAAAGTTGTCTTTCATCAGAGTGTATTCCTCTAATGAATTTGGCGGAGCACGGCATCCTTCCGGATCACAATCTCCATAGATTATTTTGACATCTGACTGTGGTATAAATCTCAGACTCTGTGCGGGATAGCAAAATGATATAGGCACCTCTTTCTGAGACATATAACCATCCCCGTTAAGGTAGGACTTCCATTCTTCATCTGTGTCAGAGGGATCTTCCTCATTGATAGCATGTACTGCTTGAGACACTGGGTGAAGGAAACCTCCACTGTGGAAGAAGTTTTGAAGGGGATGAAGACTTTCATTGCTGGCAGTCATTTGGGTACAGGTTGGAGAAAAACCAAGACCCTTCTTTGTTTTATTGTTAATAGGAATGACAAGTTGTCCCCATCCGGTTGTATCGGTACTCTCGACCGCTTTGATAGCATCGTTGTATGAAGAAATGGAAGTTCCTTCTTTGAACTGATTGTTCTTGCTCACCGACAGTGCTTGGGACTGAGTTCCAATAACCTCATCGGGTTCTATACCAGTAGATGATGATAAACTACTCACGAGCAAGGCCTGCTCCCCGCAGACTGTGACTAGTTGATCGTTCTTGACGAACTTTAGCTTTTGGTGGAGGGTGGAAGTAACCGCCCCAGCCTGATGTATCCACGGTCTTCCTAATAAACAACTGTACGTTGCCCGAATGTCCATGACCTGGAAAGTGACTTGGAAAGTATGAGGACCGATAGTTATAGGAAGATCAACTTCGCCGATAACTATTTTTCTAGATCCGTCGAGCGCTTTGACGACGACCTCGCTGATTCTCATCGGAGGGCCTTTGAATGATAATTGCATCAAAGTGGACTTCGGCATAACATTCAGGGCTGACCCTGCGTCTATAGTACGCTGGCTAAAGCATCGTCTTGGCAGTTAACTGTAATGTTGAGCGCCATGTTATGACGGCGACCCTCTTCAGGTAATTCCTCATCACTAAATCCTAAATTGTTGCAAGAAGTGATGCTAGAGACAATACTATCGAACTGCCTGATTGTTACATCCTGTTCCACAAAAGCTTGCTCCAAGACTTTCTGTAGAGCCTCCCTGTGGGCTTCTGAACAGAGTAATAATGATAATACCGAGATCTTTGAAGGAGTTTGTAACAGTTGATCGACAATGTTGTATTCACTCCTTTGGATGAGCTTCAGCATCTCATCATTATTTTTCGAAAGGTCGGGATTACTGGAATGACCGACTGGTGGATCGGGAGCTTCCGTTTGAAGTTCCTTTTCTTTTTTAGCTTCCTCAACCCCTCGGTTAAAGATTCTACCACTCCGTGTTACACGACTGATGTCTGCAATATTCACAACGAAGGGTAATGGAATTTTCCTTACCTGATTCATACGGTAATGGTCCCGACAGATAGATGACTACGGGAGTCCTCTGATTTTTTTGACCATCATAAATAATCTCGATCCGTTCCCGGTTGGGAACTTTAGATTCGTCAAGTAGAGGGATGATGGAAAAAACATCCCTGGTCCCGTGATGACCAGTGATCGTGACAACATCCTCAGCTTGATCGGTAAGGTAGTCCGGCGCCCAGTTGATGGGTCCAGAACCCAGATATGGACGAATCTCTCCACGATCCACCTGACCCTGAAGAGCTGCTCTCACAAGGTAACACCCTTGGTTACTTTCCGAACAGACGCTACAACGGTCATAATTGTGTGGTGGCACCTGGCCACGCCCACTTTGAATACAATGTAACCTCACTAGGTTAGCTTCCACAGATCGGACATCCTGACTCTGACGCCGAGTGGGGTTTCTGTTATTGATACTAATTTGCTGAGTATCTTCATCCATATAAATTGGCATCCACCGGTGATTTAACAAGTACTGAAGTGCCTCCTGGACAAGGGTACAACCTCGATCGTTTTTGTAACCCGCTTTACAGCTTTGATAGTCGTGTGATATTAAGAATCCAAGTTGGACCTGCTCAGCATGTAACTCTACCAGGTTGGTATTCATCACGCGAATATCGAAGATCTGAACCATGTTGATTTGATAGGAATTCCTATCATGGTAGTCTTGGATCCATCCAAGATCCATCTGACGCTGGAGGGCTTCTTGTACAAAAGAGCAACCCTATTTGTTTACCGAGCAAGTCAGACAGGAACTGTAATCGTGTCGCGACAGATTATGATACTGGCTTTGCCTTGAGTGCATCGCCACCAAGTTGACATTCATCGCATGGATATCGTGGTTCTGAATGACGTTGGAATTCGTGTAAACCATGTTAACTCCACGAACTCGGTGCTCTTGGATCCATCCGAGATCCATTTGTTCCTGTAGAGCTGCTTGCACCACAGAACATCCTTGATTATTTTTAGAGCAGACATCACATTGATGATAATTATGAGGTGGCACATGGCCATATCCACTCTGTCTACAATGCATCTTAACCAAGTTGGTTTTCAATAAGAGTACATCGTGAATTTGATAGACATTGTTAGATTCTCCTTCTATCAAATTGACTGCAGCCTTCTCGTGTTGAGGCAGCGGGTTCATAAGAACATTAGGATTTGTATCCTTGAAGGATAAGACCCCGCTCCTAACAAGCTTTTGCACGTCGGATTTGAAATTGAGACAATTCTCTATATTATGCCCTGGTCCTCCTTGGTGGTAAGGGCAAGTTTGATTCACCTTAAACCAGAAAGGCGGATTTTCCGGTACTGTAAAAGGAAATTTAGTCTAAACATGCCCCTTAGCCAGTAGTAACGGAAATAGTTCGGCGTACAACACCGGTATAGGATCGAATCCTGGTGGCCGCGTTGTACGGTTGTTGTTGTACTGAGGACGAGCCTGCTGAAGAGGATGTTGTGTCCTTTGCTGATTAGGTTGGCTCTGCGCAACCTGAGGTTGATACGTAGGAATAGGCGCAGGGCTGATAGCAGGAGTTACAGCTGCTACCAGCTGGTAACGTCGCCTTTGCTTTCCGAGAGAGATATTCCCAATATCCTGCTCTTTTTTCTTAGGGAGAGCACTACCGTATCATTTTGTACTACTTGATGATCCAGCGTCTTTTGCCAAACGTCCTTCTCGGACGACTTCCTCAAGACGAACCCCCATGCCCACCATCTCGGTGAAGTCACTGGGCGCATTGGCAACCATTCTATTATAGTAAAATGAGCTTAAGGTCTTTAAGAAGATCTTTGTCATCTCTTTTTCCTCAAGAGGTGGACAAATCTGAGCGGCAATTTCGCGCCAAATCTTTGTCATCTCTTTTGTGACATTGATCTGAGTTGATCTCTGTCCGGTGCCATGTCCAAATTATATTTGTATTGTTGGACGAAGGCAGTACCAAGATCTCTGAATGTGCTAATTGTAACACAGTTTAAACCCATGTACCATTTAAGTGCGGCACCGGTTAAACTATCCTGAAAGTAGTAAATCAATAGGTCCTGATTCTCCATCTGAGCTGACATCTGCCGAGCATACATCACCAGATGGCTTTGAGGGCAAGAGTTACCCTTGTATTTTTCAAAGTCGGGCACTTGAAATTTGTGCGGAACTTTTACATTGGGGACCAAGCAGAGGTCTGCGGCGTCCTTTCCAAATAAATCCTGACCGCGAATGGCTTGCAGCTCCTTCTGCATTTCCATGAACTGCTCCTGGAATTCATCCATTCTGTCGAACATGGTTTCCTTTTTACCAGAAGGTATCTGTGGAATCTGTCCTTCCGGGACAGTGTGCACCACAGGGGGTGGTACCGTGACTACGACAGTGAGTCTTGGCGTTTCCCGAAGTTTGTAACCTTCAGGAGTCTTCAGTATGCCTCTGGCATCTTCACTTTCCCGAAGTTTGTAACCTTCAGGTCCAACGGCTTCTGTTGTGATTCCCTGATCTTCAGTGATCGGCGGAACATATCCTTCTGGGATATAGTTAACAGGCATGCTCCAAGGACGATCTTTCGGTATTTGATACCTAGGATCATACTTCTCCACTATGGGTGTTGAGGTGATCTCTGAGATCACAGTTCTTTGTAGTTGAACTTCTGCCATGGCTTGCATGTCGTTACGAAGCTTTCTCATATCCTCTCTCAGAGCGTCGATCTCTTCTTTCAACTCTCTGTTCTCTTCCTCAAGATCATCCATCCTTTTCTGACGATTGGCCCGAGTATTATACGAATGAGACAGTTTGACTCTAGAACCGAGACACAAACGTGAGATTCGTAGGTAAGAAGAATACGCGATGTGAGAATGATGAATGCAATGATTATATTAATTGTTTTTTGGTTTAATCAAAATAAACTTCGACAATTAGATTGCAAATATTAAACGGTGGGGAAACCCCTTTTTATTGAAATTCAAAGGATTACAGAAATGGAAATACAGTAGATTACAAGGTGCGGAAACAGAAACCTAAGCTAATGGGTCCCGAGTCCTCTCTGAAGAGAAATCGGGTGCTGACTCTGGCATCTTCCTTTTCTTTGACCGGGGCTCTTGGGCCGTTGTCGGGTTGTCATTCCTTTGCCAAGTGAAAGGAGCGAGCAAATTCCTTTGGTCATCTTGATTCTCTACAGTATGTTGCTCCAAATTTTCAATCAGAGCGTCTTTCTCTTTCAGTAATTGCTGTATTTTGATGCACTCTATGTCGAGGGTGCTGTACTTGTTCTTCCAAGACCTTCTCTCCCTTTGAACTTTGTTGAGAGTAACCTGAAGCTTTTCCGTTTTCGTCATGAAGTACATGACAGATTCCCTCGGCGGAAGAATTCCGTAACGAGGATAAGGCATTTTTAGCTTGAGAGCTCTAGTTTGTACCCAATGGAGATAAGGCTCCACCGAGACACAGTCCGGTTTTCCTAGAGACTCCCGTCCTTTCTTATGAATGTGTTTCCAAGCGTGCACTATTTCCATCTTTAGTGCTCTGTCACTTTCTCCTTCCTTGAAGAAAAGACCTTCCAAATGAGCACTCCGTGGGACGTGCCTCATTGGGTATCCAAATTGACGAAGAACCAATACCGGATGGTAGTTGATTCCTCCCTTAGTTCCTATAAGGGGTACGTTGGGGAAGTTTCCACAACGGTCAATGATTCTGATTCCATCATAGATCCTATTACATGAATCTATATCAGAGTTGGTAAGAGACATGATCTTCTGCGACCAACGTAAGGCACTCTTGCAATCCCAAAAAGTAGCAGACTTGGGCAAGTGGGAGATAAACCATTTGTAAAGAAAAGGTACACAACATGTGATCTCCCCTCCGCTGTACAAATTTCCCAAATGTACAGAATGATACGCATCTGCGAGCAAAGTCGGCACAGGGTTTCCAATGAGAAAAACCTTAATGGCATTGATATCAACGAAGTTATTAATGTTGGGCAACAAAAATAACCCGTAGGTGAGTAAGACAAAGATGCTTTCAAAAGCAGTCACGTTCCCGATACTGGAAAAATACAGGGCTTTCTTTGTCAAGAACTGGGCTGACAAACCTTGGATGCCACCCTTAGTGGTTAGGTGAGTCCTAACCTCAGACTCATCCAAATGAATTGCTCTTGCAATGGTCTGATTCTTTGGAATTTCTTCCAGTCCAGAAAATGGAGCCCGATCTGTAATGTGTAGATCAATCAGATGAGAATACTCCTCCAGCGTTGGTGCGAGCTGGTAATCCGGGAATGTGAAACAGTGATAAACTGGATCATAAAACTGAATGAGCGCATCCATGATTACCTCAATCACATGGACTCTTAACAGTGGTAGCAGACCTTCGTGTTTGGCTCTGAAAGCCTCAGGGTTAGTGATCATCCTCGCTAACCTTCTCAAATCCTCTAGCTTTGGAACCTTGAAAGTATACCTATGGGTTTTCCTTCTACCGAAATCCATTAGCGCAATCCTTTTCTCTGATATTTGGAATCACAGTCTTAGTTTAATTTGAAAAACAGAGAGACTAGAAGAGAATTTTTTTTAATGTTTTAATGTTTTTTAAATGAATGCATGAATGCAGCACGCAAAAACATAGAAAAAACATGGGGTCAAAGGGTCGTTGTCATGAAGTCAAGGCTCTACCCATCCCCAAAGGTTTATACTAGGGTGATTTTTGTACCTGTAATCATTATCATCAGCTCCTCCCAGGAAAGTAAAACAACAAGCGGATCGCCAGCGAGTTGTAGAGCGATCTTAGAGTAAGTGCCTTTCACCGAGAATAGATCACCAGCCTCAAATGAGGGTAGTATCGCGTAACAACTATTCCCGATAGTTTCCACACTACAAAAGGGTTTGGCTCCTCAGCTTCTCAGACATCGCAATCTGCCCATTATCTAGGTGAGAGAATGGGTTGCATTGGTCAGCCTCCACTGAGGTTGATGGTCGACCTCGTCGCCATCACTTATATTAAGTGTATACTCAATCTTTCCACATGCGGCATCACACACATTCCCATTAGCAGAAAAATAAACACGTATAGCAATTAGGAAAAGCAGTATATATATTTGTCCTAATCATCCTAGACCTTTAAAGCTATGAATCCTAAGTTCCTGACAGAAAATGGGTTCCCTGGCGGAATTACCATCCTGTGGTTTCATTCCAAATTAACGGCGTTTTGACCTAAGATCCTAATGACGTCAAGGTTTCTATCTAGGGGACAAAAAAAGAACAAGATCCCTAAAGAGACCTGTAATTCTCCCCGGCAGAGTCGCCATTTTTCTGTAGCGAGTGATTTTTGGATGTGGATGCGAAGCATGATCGCTCTGGTACTACAGCTCGATTCATTTTTTTAATTTATTAAAGCTGATGAAGGAAGGGAAATAGATGTCTCCAATTAACCCTGCTTGCATACTGAGATTAAACAGTCAAAACTGTTGGTTTACAGATGCTACAAAGATTCGGGGTTTCTCCTAGATTATTTTGTTGACGAGGGGTGCTATAGGCTATCGGTTAGGATGTTAGGACGAATGTATAAAAGTATGGGATTTTGGGTTTTTGTTTAGTGTGCTCGCTAAGATTTTTCTTTCAATCTTATGCCTACGTATTCCCATTTACAAAAATAGGGAAATCAGAGCGTTCGTAGTTCCTCCTATTCTATGGGAGGAAATGGGTGGTTTGGTGTCTTGTTCAAAGCCCAAGACGTGAAGCGAAAGGTGGTTTGTATCTTGTTCAAAGCCCAAGATGTGAAGCTAAAAGTGTTGACCTTAGAGAGAATTTGTCATCTCTAAAGGGGTTTGTTTATCACAACTGTTGGGTGACTGACTGTAAAGGAGGATTACTTTAACCGGGATTTGTGAATCCGGCAATGCCATAATTTCCTTTATAGGGGATTTTAACCTGAAGGAGAAGACTTTAACTCAGTTTAGAGCAATGCCATCTTTCCTTAGGAATTTCTCATGCTAAAAGAGGGACAGTGGCATGGATGTAGATGATCCAGAGGCTTGCCGCTTACAGCGATTAGATGAAGGGGAAGGAGTTGTTGATGTTTGTGTACTATGAACGAGGCACAACTTCGATGCTAAAAGGTTAATTGGATCAACCAGTGGTTTTCTTATACAAAGCCTAAGAGGAGGCTAATATGTGTCTCGTAAAAAGCCTGAGAAAGAGGCTAAAAGGTTTTGACTCGACAATGGAGTCTTTTGGTATCTCGTATAAAGCCCGAGATAGAGGTTATTTGACTCAACAAGAGAGTTTTTGTATCTCGTACAAAGCCCAAGATGGAGGCGAAAGTTTGTTTGGCTCAATAAGAACCTTTTTGTATCTCTTATAAAGCCCGAGATGGAGGCGAAAGGGTGATTGAATCAACGAGGGAGTCTCTTTATGTGTCTCGTACAAAGCCCGAGAGAGAGGCTAAACGTTGTTTGACTCCGTTGGGGAGAATCATTGTACAAAGCCCAAGAGGGAGGCTATTGTAACTGGAGAAGGATCATTATACAAAGCCTAAGAGGAGGCTATGGTTACTGTTTTAGTTGAGTGACAGGTCCAGTATGCTGATTTAACGAGAAAATCAGCTCTTATATGAGCAACACTGTACTCGAGGATTTGATTCGAGGATCCGGGTTATTCCTGTTCTTTAAGGAATTGGGAAATCCGAAGGGTATTGAGACTGTCCGAGTCTACGGGTTTTCTTCCTATTTAACGAAGGGGTCACTTGAGAATGTCTTGGAGACTCAAGGAAATTAGACTGTCCAAGTCTAGAGTTTCATCTTTTGTACTATGCTTTGAGAAACAGTAGTAGACTCTTTGAAAGGACTGTTCTATGCAGATGACTAAGTTCTGTTCCTATACCTCTAGGAGGTCGTCGGGACAATTTGTACGAAGCCCAAGAGGAGGCTAGAAACTTTTAAGAAGCCGATCGGTCCTTGTATGAAGCTCAAGAGGAGGCTATCATTCCCGGAGGAAGAGATCAATATACGAAGCCTAAGAGGAGGCTGTGAATAGTTCTAAGAAGCCGAGAGGTCCTTGTACTAAGCCCAAGAGGAGGCGGGGTTGATTTTAGAAAGCCTGTGGGTCCTTGTACGATGCCCAAGAGGAGGCCGATGCTTTTAAGAAGCCAGTGGGTCCCCAAACCCCGAGAAATTCAAGACAGGTTATTCACAAGGAATAGATCAAGCCAGGAAAGTTCGAGAATTTGGAAGAAACTCAAAGATGCCATTCATGGAGAATACATTCATATCTGGGAGTAGAGTTTCTTGACAATTCCTAATGAGGACAGCCGAAGAGAAGACTGTATCTGGTGATCCTATTGGGGATATAGTAGTCTATTTCTATGAATAAACGAAACGACGTCACCTAGTTCTAGACGTAGTTGCTGGGGAAACTCGAAATATCTATACTATTATTACACAGTTGATATGAGTTTATGAAAGAAGACTTACAGTGAAACAACCCCACAATACAGTTATATGTATATGAAAGCGGTAAATGAAAGCATATAAACACTTACTCGGTTGTAGAGCTTCCATGCTGTTTGGTTAGTTGTTCAACAAAGAAAGATTGAAAACAAAAGTATATTCAAAATCAAAGGAGAAAGTGCTTTGAAAAAGAAAGATTTGGGGCTTACAGCTCAAGGAGAGGCCCAAGGTTTTATCAGTGAGCGCACTGTTTGAATTTGTACAGAGGCACTTATACAAGTGACTGTGGCCCAAAAAGTGTTTTCTGTACAAAGGGATGGGTGTTACACTCTCTCAAGAGGCCCAAAAGGTTTAAAGAAAAAGAGTGGGGCTTATAACATGAGGGTAGGCCCAGTTGACTTTTCGTTAAAATGGCGATCGCGCCGAGATTTTCTTTTAACGCGAAGGGGCTTATACAATATCTGAGGTCCAAATGATTTGGGTTAAAAAGGGGTTGGGTCTTACACTCTATTAGAGGCCCAAATATTTTGAATGGGTCTTATAGCTCAAGGAGCGGCCCAGATGGTTTATTTTTAAACTGGCGACGATCGTGCCGAATTTAAAAATGTACAGAGGGACTTATACAATAAGTGAGGCCCAAAATTGTTTCTGTACAAGTGGGTTGGGTCTTACACTCTAATAGAGGCCCAAAAGAGTTTTAAGAAAAGAAATGGGTCTTACTACTCGAGGGTAGGCCCAGAAGGTTCTTTTTCAAAGGCGACGATCGCGCCGTTTATTTTTTTGACTGTATCGGGACTTATACAATACACTGAGGCCCAAAAATGATTGGGTCTTACACTCTATTAGAGGCCCAAAGTGTTTTGAAAATGATTTATAAGGGTTAAATTAATCCAAAACCTTAATTTGTTTTCAAAAATGTATTGAATTGAATAAAAATTCAATTAAAATAATCAAAATTGTTTAACATATGGAAAACAAATTGTGATCTTGGATTAATGCTTCAAAAATTAAGTATTGACCTTCAAAATAATTAGAAAGCATTAAAAGTTGCAAAATCAAGGTGGAAAAAATATTTTAAATGTCAAAACCAATTAAAACATTAATTCTTTGCAAAAATATCAATTATATAAAATAAATAATATTTTTGGGATTTTTTGGGAAAATAAAATATTTTAACATTTTTGTGAATTATTAAAAAAAGAATCAACTCAAAATCATTAAAACTCAGAGAGAAATTAATTTTTGAATCAATTAAATAAAATCACAAAATTCAAATATTTGAATTTGAAAGAAATGGCGCCAAGAACAGCTGAAGAACACGCACGTTTTTCAGTTTTGTCCAGATTTGCATTTTCTCTCCAATCTCACTAAATACTTAATCATATCATGCAATCCACATACCAATCAACTCGTTTCGACCTCACGATCATGTATATGGTATTTAATTTCATTTAAATTAAACATATATCAAGAAATCATGAAAAATCCTCAAGAACCCTAATTTCTGCATGAAGGCTAGAATTTTTGATACACGATTCAATCAATACAATTAATTGAGGGGAAACATTCCATGCATGATTATGAACATATGGCCAAATTATTGTGCAGCAAAAATTGCATGGATCATAGAGTTAGAAGAGCTCATGCTTACCACTTACAGCTGGTGATCGTGATTTGTGTTGGAGGTGTTACAGCTAGGTTCCAATGATCTGGATAGCTTCCCTAGGTGCCATGGAGTGTGTATGAATGCTTGGAATGGATTGAAATGGTTTGGAGCTGAAGATGGTACCTCAACTGCAAAACTGTCAAGAACTTGAGCAATTGGCTGGTGATTTTGTGAAATCTGTGTTCCAGATGTTATGTGAGTGTTTGGATCACTTCTATATGATGTATGTGAGGTGTGTGAGTGATTGGTTTGATTGGAAAAGCTCTCAAACTCAAAACCCGATAGTGACTTGCCTTAGAAGGCAAAATTGGAGTGAAAGAAGAGATTTTGAGGAAAGCATCTATTTGATGGCTTTGGTGTACTTAAACTGAGCACAAATGAGCTCTATTTATAGTAGAGCAAGTTTATTTTGGGATCCACAGTGAATGGCAACTGCAGCAGAGGTTTGGCCAATGTTGTCCAATGGAAATCCAAGTCTCCTCTAGCCATTGACTAGAGGTTAGGGCACAGAGCTTTGGTTCCCTTGGTATTGGATAAGTCTTGACTGAATTCAATTGAGAATGGCTCAGTCCATGCCACCTTGATGCTTCCATTGAATGCTCCAATCCAAAATTGGAGTCTTGTCCCTATTTTGGCCATTCTAGGTTCAACATGCTATTTCTTGTTCCAAAGACTTTGGAGGCATGGCTCAGTGATTGTCCCCTTTAGATTCAATCCTCAGAGGTGTCCAAGTGGATAGGAGCATTTGGATTTGGCTGATTTTGATAAATCGACCAAAAGTGTAAAAATCTGCCTTGCCTTGGCAGATTTCAGCAAGGCAACTTGCCAATGTCATATCTCATGGCTCAAGTTGAATTTGGTAATGTTCTTGGCCATTTTGGAAAGCTCTTACATGATACAACAACTGTTTGAACATGTTTGGTTTTGATCTCTTTTGAATCCAAGTGAAAAATCCCCCGACATTTGGCAAAAAGTAAGGCAAAATCTGGCTTAGTGAAATTTTCACTAAGTGTTGGAACAAAGTGACTTTTCTTGATTTTGATCACTCCATAACTCAAAATCCATGAGGAATTTTGACATAGGTCAGTATGAAGCTTTTGTAGAGGGCAATGAGATCTACAAAACAAGCTTTGAATGGGGAACAATGGCCTTGTGGTTTAGGAGTTATGGTCTTCCAAAGTTGGCACATTAGTGTCACTTTTTCCATAACTTAGAAATTTTTCTAAGTTTTTATGGTTACCCCTTTTACAAGTTATCCCACTTTCTTTTATTTTTCTTGATGAATGATGATTCAAATCACACATTAACATCATTTTAGGGTTAAAAATCCATTTTGGTGAAAAATCCCAAAAAGTCAAAGTTGACTTTTGTGCACAGTTGACTTTTTAACGGATGAATTCCAAACTGTGCAATTCTTCAGGAAATCATGTCCTTGACCTAAATCAAACTTGATGGACATGTTCCATGGGTGTGATAGAGTATATTGATTCATGTCCTAGGGCTTGGGAGCATGTCCTGGTCAAAAGTCAAAGTTACAGTTGACTTTCCTCGCGAAACCCTAATTGTGGTGCAGATGAAATTGAGACTTGTTGCTCAAGCTTCTTGGATTAATCCATTGTTCCAAATGGATTAATATAGCTCATTAGAGACCCTCAAACCCTCTCTTGAGGTCTTGGTTCATGATTTGTCCCAAAAGTCAACTTAGGGGTGAATTAGGTCAAGAAACCCTAATTCCTGATTTTTTGATGAATGCATCCCCTGTGGCAAAATTGACTTGATGATTGGGTCCATGAGGTCCCATGAAGTATATTAGGTTATGTTTTGGATCATTGGCTTGTGCCCAGATGAAAATTTTCCATTTGGAGGCCCTGGTCGACCAAAACCCTAATTTGGTGACACTGTCGATCTTGAGACTTGATCCACCTAGAAGGGAGCAGCCTTGTGCTTAATCCTTAAAGTGGGAGTCCTATTGATCCATTGTGGATGTTTTAGAGGTTAGACAAGTTGACGATCATGTCATTCCTTGATTGATCCTTTGTCTAAGGCTCTGAGAGGGCTTGAAACCCTAATTTTGATTGTAGTGGATGCTCACCCATCTTTGGGGAGACTGATGAGGTATGATGGTTCCTCCATATTGTGATGATGATTTTCACAATGATGGGAAATCTTAGTGGTCAAAATTTGGGGTATGACAGAGACCTTTTAGGCTTGTGAGAAACCCTTGGCTCTTATTCTCTTGCTGTGGATGATCAACCTCTGAGAAACAACTGATCCCATGCCCTTATGCAAGATGCCATGCAATGCTTTATGTTTTATTTTTCTATGCTTGAATGCAATGCAATGAAATGAAAGCTCATGCTAAATGATATGAAGAAATGAGAGGGCAAATTTTGGGGTATTACAGTTCCAGATGTGCAAATACGGAATGACAATTATGCGTTTTCCGGATGTGCACATCCGAAAAAATGGCTGAAACTTAAAAAGGTTTATTTATTTTAAGAAATACTAATAATATGTATTTTAAAAGAATAACGATCAACAGTAAAACATTACTTCTATTACTAGAGTCGACACAAAGTTGGTGGTACTCCTATTACCACTTGCAGAACCAATGGACTGACTTTGAGTCACAAGATACAGAGGAATTGTTTCTGCTCAGGTTCATTGCGATGAGATAATTCAAGATCTCTTTAAAATAACAGTGGATCCTTAGAAGGAAAATCGGTCCGCTGGAATGATAAGATAATTTTGTTAGATTTGTGTAGTCCTCATGATAGGATAATTCAGGGAGTGGCGTGTGGATTTCTATAAATCAACCGGGTTTAAGTCTAAAAGGATTATATTTTACAGGTTCGTGTTGGTTTTTTCTAAATGATACATACTGATGTATATTGATGTATATGTATATATTATAACTTGTTTATTATGCTTATTATGCCCACTTGCTAGATTATTATGCATACTTGCTGATGTCTATTGATGTATACGTATATATTATAACTTATATATTAATGATACAGTTCCTCCTACTTATTATGTACACTTGCTAACTTTCCGCGCTCGATACTACATAAGTGAAGTAGAAAATTCTGATTCTGGTTCTGCAAGTGGTAATAGGAGATACGAAGAACAAAGTTTTCTATTGGCGGGAAACTTAATCCATTGACTCAAGATCTTCATCACGCTATCAAGAATCTCTCCGCTGAACTTTATTCTAAAGATGTTCATTTTCTCATGGAGCTTATTCAAGTATATTTAACCTTTCGTGATGCATTCATGATGTTAAATGATAGTTGTTTATATTCATGACCGTAAATCTGTTGTTAACTTTATCAGAATGCCAAAGACAACCATTATATTGACGGAGATACTCTAACCCTAGAGTTTGTTATAACTTCTGATGACATTACTGCTACTGGTGCACCAGCCACATTACTTATTTTCAATAACGAAAAGGGTTTATCTCCGAAATATATTGAGTCCATCTGTAGTGTTGGACAATCAACAAAGAAAGATAACAGGAGCAGTGGTTACACTGGAGAGAAAGGATCAACAAAGTTTTCTATTGAAGAGATATGAAGAACAAAATTTTCTATTGGAGAGATACGAAGAACAAAGTTTTCTATTGGAGAGATACGAAGAACAAAGTTTTCTATTGAAGAGATACGAAGAACAAAGTTTTCTATGGGCGGGAAACCTAATCTCTTCTCGCTCCCCTCATTCGAATGTATATTAACTTGCGATGATATATTAACGTATGCGACCAACCGACAAAACCGATTTTAAAAAAAAATTATGCTATTTTCCGGATCTGCAGATCAAGAATTTTAAAAAATAAAGTTATCCTATGTTTCCGGATGTGCACATCTGGAACACATCAGCGTTTTAAAAAAAAACAGTGCGTCCGGATGTGCACATCCGAAATCAGGGGGCAAAAATGAAATTTCACGTGGTGTATAAGAAACTTGGGTGGTGTATTAAGAAATGGTCAAGATTATATAGATATTTATTTATTAAAAGTATGTATCATGGGATCGAATTTGAATATGTTGTTCAATGTATTTTATGTAGATTGCATATAGTCAAAACTACATTTAGTCTTGTACACACTGCAATATACTGGTTGTCAGATTAAAATCAAACTGTTTTTTATATTGATGGTGGAGTTAGTGGAGTTCCTTAAATTTAGAGCTTTCATTGAGGTGATGGAATTGATGGATTTATCATTGTTAGGCAAGAGGTTTACTTGGTATCACTCGAATGGGGATTCATGAGTATGTTGGATAGCTGTGTGATTTTGTCTTGAGGGTGGGAGGATTAGTGGGGCCAGGGGAGCCTTTGGGCTTTGTCTCGCAATTTCTCTAATCATTTCTTGATAGTAGTAAAGTATCAGTCTTAGTTTTGGTGCCATAAGCCCTTTAAGTTTAACATTAGGTGTTCCGAGCACTACTGCAAAACGCGCAAACAATAACGCCAGGTTTACAATGGCATCTTATACACCGTTGTAATAATGCGTACTGGATGCGCGCATTTTTTTAAGTCTTATTAAAATGCTTTAATTACGGTTAAAATTCGAATCGTGGTGATACTTCGAAACTCATGCGCTAACATTTTTTTATATTATTTTAATTAGAAATTTCAAGGGTATAATAACGGTTGTTGTGAACACCGTGGTGATACAATCAAGCTTTCATGGGTTCGAACCTCATCGCCCTCAAATAGTTTATTCCTTTGACGTAAATGCGCCCCTCTTTAGTTTTATTTATATTTAACTAAAAAATAATAAGGATATCACTATGGTTATTTCTTAAAACCGTTGTTACAAACTGAAGCTTCTTTATGTATTTTAAACATCAAGTATATATCCATTTATCCACTGCAAAAAGAAACAAGACGAAACAACCCTAACACCAACGCCGTCACCATCGTCGGGAAGAAGACAACAACAACAAGTGTTCTACTTTAAGGTGTTTCAATGTTGCATTTGAAGACAAACTCATCCAAAGGTGTTTTTATGTCTTCTTCCGCTGTAAAATCTCGATCTGGAAATTGTTGTGGTTATGATGGTCGTATGGTTTCATACCAATGCAAGAAAGGACAAAATAAAGGAAGGCTTTTTTGGAGATGTCCATTTTGGAGGAGCGGTGAAATATGTAATTTGTTCATATGGGATGAAGACATGGGAGAAAGAGGTGGAAATGAAGATGAGAGAATTATGAAGTCAGAGTTGGAAGTTGTGGGCTATTTGAAGGTTATGTATGAGGATTTAAAGAAAAAGAACAAGAATTTGAAGAACAAAATGAAATCAGAGAGATTTTCTGGAAATCTCAAGATGTTATGTTTCCTTGTCTCCTTTATGTTTAATGTTTACTTTGTTATGAAATGTAATAGTTGAATTAGGGTTTGAATTACATTGTTGATGTTTAAACTGCAGATGAATTGTTGATGTTTGAATTACATTATGAAGATAGGAATGCAACTAATAAAAGACGGTTTCTTACGATTAAGTTCAACGAAACTTTTGAATTTTCAATTAGTTATTTGTTTGTTAGTATATTAGTTGATAGATATTGTAGCTGATAGTTTAAGCTGTTAAGCAAAAAGATTAAAATTTCATTAGATAAATTAAGTTTCATTACATAAACTTAAACATCAAATCTAAATGCTCTGGCTGAGAGGAAGTTTGACCAACCATAGTCAGCCTGATCATCATCATCAGAATAAAAACCAACCTTCTACCTTCTCAAAATTCTTCTCCTTCTTCTCCTCACCCTCAGAGCTCTCCTTCTTTCCACATCAGTCCCCTCTACAGCAACAACTTGTTGATTATGAGGAAGGTTTTGAACGACAATCCCCTCTACAGTAACATGTTAATTCTGAGGAAGGTTTTGAACTACATTCCCCTTTACAGCAACAACATCATTCTCAACATTTTTGGTAGCTTAAGCAGTAGAACTCATTTTGATTCTTTTGGATTAAGTTGCTTTTATGTTTTGGCTCTTACGCTTTTATACTGTTTCTTCTGATTCTTCATCTTCTCTTGGAAGTTGGATAAGTTTCTGCCAACCTCGAGCTCTTGAATTAATGATTATATCTCTTTGTCTTTTGAAATTTTATTTTTCATCCTTTGATATTCCTTCGTAATTACGTACATTTTGATGTAATAATGGTTTTGATATCTGTTCACAAATGGTGTATTGCTGATTCTGGTATGATACGTTTGTTTCTTATTTATAAACTGTATCACAACAGTTATTACTCTTAACTGTTGTTATAGGGCACAAGCTTTCCAATTTATTACAACGCTCCCAGAGCCGTGATTGTAAGTAGCGCATTTACCACAACACTCTACATAACAACGCCTTGATCCGCGTTATATATATATATATTTCAACCGTTGTTAAAGGGGTTTTACGTAGTAGTGGAGCTTCGATTTGTTGGTTCTTTGTTCTTGGGGTGGAAGTCCATCATCGTTGGATGGTGTGCGCCCTAAGGAATAAGTTGAAAGCCCTTAAAATATCTCTTAAGATTTCGAAAAAAAGGAGGTATTTGGTAACCTAGACTTTAGAAGAAAGGCTTGTTCGAGTAAGATTGAGAGGTTGGAGCTAAGTGTGAAGGTTGTGGATCTTATTCCAAAGGAGTTTGAGAGTATATGGTTGGATTATCAAGAGCTTTAGGAGCTAGAGCGGTGTGGCATAAGGATGGGGATGTGAATACATGGTACTTCCATGTATGTGTCAAGTAGAGGAGTCGTAGGAATATTTTGGTTGCTCTTCGAGTTGGGGATCAGTGAGTGGAGAAAGTGGCAGAGGTTAAATGGGAGGTTCTTTAAAGAGTGCACTTCGTTGATCCCGTGGGTTATATACCTACCATTGACGGGGTTATTCTTCCTTGTCTGTCGTTGTATGAGGCAGAGTTCCTTTCTGTTAGGTTTACTTTTGAGGAATTAGAAGAAGTGGTCACCCATATTGACTGGTCCAAAAGTTCGGGTTCAGATGGGTTTAATTTTTCCTTCAACAAGATTAAGTCGGAGGTGTTTGACTAGTTTTTTTCATAACATTGTTATGCAGAAGAGTCTGACTTCATTTTTTGTTTCCCTTATCCCTAAGGTAGATTCTCTTACGAGTTTGGGAGATTTTAGGCCTATATCTCTTCTTGGTTCTTTGTATAAGTTGGTAGCTAAGGTATTGGTGGCCAAGCTGCGAGGGGTTATGAGGGAATTTAATTTCTTCTGAGCAATCGGTCTTTGCTAAGTGTAACACCCCAATTTTTAAATTAGTTTTTTATTAGTTTTTGGAGTGTTTAATTGTCTGTTAATTAAAATATTTAGAATAATTGTGCTATCTTGATGTTTGGGGAAATATGAGGGTATTTTAGTAATTTAATAATTAAGGGAATTATAGAGTTCGAGAGCAGAGAAATAAAATTATATTTTTCATTCAAATTATTAGAAGTGATTAAATAATTTTAATTATTAAGTAATAATAGGAATAATTAGAATTAGTAGGGATAATTTAAAATATTATAGATTTTATTAAATATCATTGAATTTGGTGGGTTCCCCCGTTGAAATCAAGTGATGAGTAATCAACCACTTACAATGAAAGCAATACATTGATGACAATTACAAGTTCCTTCTCAATCTCATTTCTATTGATCTCACTTTGCCATAATAGACATACAAGTTCCACAATTTGATCTTTCATTTCGCTTATCTTTAAGTCTTTCTCCCATAGTGACACATGTAGCCAACAACGTCTTTTACATCAAATTTAACAGTATATAAAAGCATGCATTATATACCACTTAAATGGCTATGTCATATGTAGTTCTTAAAATCAAACCATATCGAGATCAAATTAGAAAAACAATGATTTGGAAAACAAGCATACTCTACTGTCATACCCCAAATTTTGACCACCAAGATTCCCATCATTGTGAAAACCATCATCACAATATGGATGACCTTTCATACTCATTAGTCTCCCCAAAGATGGGTGAGCATTGACTACAACAAAGATCAGGGTTTCAAGCCCTCTCAGAGCCTTAGACAAAGGATCAATCAAAAAAGGACATGATCTTTAACTTGTCTAACCTCTCAAATACTCACAAAGGATCAAGAGGACTCCCACATCAAGAATCAAGCACAAGGTTGCAGCATTCCAAGTGGATCAAGCCTCAAGATCGCCGGTGTCACCAAATTAGGGTTTTGGTCGACCAAGGCCTCCAGATGGAGATTTTCCTCTAGGCATGAGCTAATGCTTCAAAACATAACCTAAGATACTCCAAGGGACCTCATGGACCCAATCATCAAGTCAATTTAGCCTCAAGGGATGCATACATCAAAAATCATGAATTAGGGTTTCTTGACCTAATTCACCCCTAAGTTGAATTTTGGGACAAAACATGAGCCAAGACCTCAAGACATGATTTGAGGGCCTCCAATATACTACATTGATCCATTTGCAATACTGGATTAACCCAGGAAACTTGATCAACAAGCTTCAATTTCATTTGGACCACAGTTAGGGTTTCGCGGAAAAAGTCAATTGTATCTTTGACTTTTGACCCAGGCATGCTCCCAAACCTTGGGACATAAGTCAACACACCCTATAATACCTATGGAATACATCCATCATATTTGATTTAGGTCAAGGACTTAATTTCATAGAGGATCGTATAGTTTGGAATTCATCTGACAAAAAGTCAACTATGCCAAAAAGTCAAAGTTTGACTTTTTGATTTTTTTGATCAATTATGGTCCCTTAACCCTAAAATGATGTTAATGTGTGATTGGAATCATCATTCATCAATAAAAATCAAGAAAAGTGGGATAATTTGTAAAAGGGGTAACCATAAATAACTTTGAAATTTTCTAAGTTATGGGACAAAGTGGCTAGGGTACCAACTTTGGAGGATCATATCTCCTAAACCACAAGGCCATTTTCCCCTATTCAAAGCTGGATTTGTAGTTCTCATGGCCCTCTACAAAAGCTTCAACTACACCTCATTCCAATTCATCATGGATTTTGAGTTATGGTTGGATCAAAATGGCTGAAAACATGAAATGTTACTTTTTCCAACACTTAGTGAAATTTTCACTAAGTCAGAATCTGTTTCACTTTTTCCAAAAAGTAAGGTCATTTTTCACTTGGATCCCAAAAGTATCAAAATAAACTATAATCACACATATGTTTTATCATATGAGGGCTTTCCAAAATGACCAAGAACTTCACCAAACTCAATCTGAGCAAGAAGTTATGACAGTGGCAACATGCCTTGCTGCAACTGTCATAACAAGGCAGATTTGGGTATTTTGCTCGATTTGCTCAAATTTTGCAAAGGGCAAGCAACTCTATCCATCTGAACACCTCAAGGGGAGAGCAAGGAGGGACAAACACTGATCCATCAGCCTCCCAAGTCCTTGGAGCCAAAAGTAGCATGCCAAACCTAGAAATGCCAAAACGAGGGACAAGACTCCAATTTTATTTTGGAGCATTTAATGGATACACCAAGGTGGAATGGACTGAGCATTTTCCAACTCAAATCAGTCAAGGATGATCCAACAACTAGGGAACCATAGCTCTGTGCTCTAACCTCTAGTCAATGGCTAGAGGAGACTTGGATTCTCATTTATCAACATTTGCCAAACTTCTGCAGCAGTTTCCATTCACTATTGCAGCCAAAACAAACTTGCTCTACTATAAATAGAGCTCATTTGTGCTCAGTTTGAGTACACCAAAGCCATCCAACAGATGCTTTCCTCAAAATCTCTTTCTCTAGGCAAAAATACCTTCTTTAGCAAGGTATCTCTGAGTTTTTGAGTTAGAGAGCATTTCCATCACAACTCATGATCCAAACATGTCCAATATGTCATATCTAAGATGTCCAAACTCTCACAAGTGACCTGTAACACCAAAATATCAAAGTCACATCTCAAAACCTCAAAAATAGAACTTTGTGCATTTTTCAAGCCATATCTTGATTCAGTCACTTTCAAAACCAGATAAAACCTCAAACACACTCCAAATATCATCCTTGAACTATCCCAATGGTTCCCCACATCTGGAACACCATTTGAGAGAGTTGCTATTTTGGCCACTTTTGCCCCTTTTGCAAGAAAGAGCTCAAAATTGCTCCAGAGGTTTCCAGCTGATTCCAACCATCCTAAAAGCTTCTAAGGGATCATTTGAGGGTGTCCAAAGCATCAAATCATTTCTGGAACAAAGCACTTGGCAAATTGCACAAAAGCTCCAAAAAGAGGTAAGCATCACAACTTGAAATTTTTTAATCATGCTTTCCTTTGATGTCCACTGATCATGCATCTCTTATACATGTTATATATGTTGTGTTTGCATCAAATTATCATACAATTCTTGCCTGTATCATGAGGTAGCAAAGAAAATGCAATTATAGGCCTATTTCAAAACCACTATCGGGTTTTAAAATGGGGACCTGATCTGAAAAAACTACCACCACCATTGGATTTCTTGTGAAATTCTAGGCCAGATGCATATAAATTTTGTCCCAATCCATGGAGAAATGAGAAAGTTATGGCCTTCACGTTTCTAACCAAAATCTTGCCTTGCCTTGCCTTGGGCCAGGCCAAAAACAAGGCAAGCCTTGTATATTTGTGGTTGTGTTTCAATACACGGATGTATCACCACCCTAGTGGTAGGAGGCGCGCACTGCACACAAGAGGTCTGGGGTTCGAATCTCCCTCGCCCCAGACCCCTTTTTAATGCTTTTTCTACTTTTTTATTATTTTTCATATTATTTTTAATGTTTTGAAAAATTAATAACTCCCTCAATTTTAATTATTTTTTATTGGTTCTTTTTGAAAAAATACAAAAATGTTGAAATATTTTATTCCACAAAAAAATCAAGTTTATATTATTTATTTAATATAGTTGGTATTTTTGTGAATAAATTCACTTTTAATTGTTTTTAAACATTTTAAAATTGAATTCTCATGTTGAAAATCAAAACTAAATGAATTTTAATTCATCTTGTGATTAAAAATTCATTTTTCAAACCTTAATAAAAAATCATAAGTTATTTATTAGAACTTATTTGGTATTTTTATCATTTTAATTAATTTTCTTTGAATAATTACTTTAAAAAAAATGATGAAATTAGGGTTTTGTTGATTTTCACCCTAACAAACTTTTTTCAAAACCATTTGGGCCTATAATAGAGTGTAAGATCCAACCCCCTTTTAACCAAAACTTTTTGGGCCTCAGATATTGTATAAGCCCCTCTGCGTTAAAAGAAAAATCTCGGCGCAATCGCCAGTTCAAAAACCAAATCATCTGGGCCTACCCTCTTGTTATAAGCCCCATTCCTTTTCTTTAAACACTTTTGGGCCTCTTGAGAGAGTGTAAGTCCCACCCCTCTGTGAATAAACCTTTTTGGGCCTCAGTGTACTGTATAAGTCCCGATACCGTCAAAAAGTTTGGCGCGATCGTCACCTTTTTAACAAAAACCCATGGGCTTCTCCTTGAGCTATAAGACCCATCTTTATTCATTTTCAAACACGTTTGGGCCTCTAATAGAGTGTAAGACCCATCCCTTTATACAGAAAACATTTTTGGGCCTCAGTCACTTGTATAAGTCCCTGTACAAATTCAAAACAACATTGCAGTCACTGATAAAACTTTGGGCCTCTCTTTGAGCTGTAAGCCCTAATTTCTTTTCAAAGTACTTTCTCCTTTGATTTTGAAATATATTGTTGTTTTTAAACTTTCTTTGTTGAACAACTAACAAAACAGCATGGAAGCTCTACAACCGAGTAAGTGTTTATCCGCTTTCTTTACCGCTTTCATATGTATATAACTGTATTTTGGGGATGTTTCACTGTAAGTCTTCTTTCACATCCTTTTATATACTTGTCACATATCCACTGTGTAATACTAGTATAGTTATTTAGAGTTTTCCCCGGCAACTACGTCTAAGGTAAAGCCTCGCTGGTCACTCTTAAAAACAAACAAAACTAGATCCTCATAGGATTTCAGATACAGTCTTCCCTCTTCTTGGGGTTAAACAATATGGAACAAAGAGAAAGGCAGTATTCTCGGTGAACCTTTTCTCAGACTGTAACCCTAGAAATTGTCAAAGGAATTCTACTCCCCAGAGTTGATCTATTCTCGGTGAATGGCATCTCTTGAGTTCCACAAACCCGGAATTCTCACTAAATGATCTATTCTCTGTGAATAACATTTCTTGAACTTTCCCGGCTTGGGACCACGGGCTTCTTAAAAGCATCCCCGCTCCTCTTGGGCGTTGTACAAGGACCCTTCGGCTTCTTGGAAGTTTTCACTGCCTCTTCTTAGGATTCGTATAATGATTCTTCCTCAGCAAAGATAGCCTCCTCTTTGGCTTCGTACAAATTGTCCCTTCGGCTTCTTAAAAGTTTTTCCGCCTTCTCTTGGGCTTTGTACAAATTGTCTCGACGACCTCCTAAAGGTATAGGAACAGAAATTAGTCATCTTAATAGAGCAGTCTTTCAAAGGAGTCTAGATCTTTCTCCCGTAAACGTACCTCTTGGACATAGTACAGAAGATAAAACTCTAGACTTGGACAGTCTAATCCCTTTGAGTCTCGAAGACATTCTCAAGTTCCCTTCTAAACCTAGGAAGAAACCCAACCTCTCTCATGAGAGCGCTCTACTTGGACCTGCCTAGGGATTTCAATAATCCTCAGCAGTATGATAGCCTTCTCTTGGGCTTTGTACAATGATTCTTCTCAAACGGAGCTAACCTTTTCAGACTCTCTTGTTGAGTCAACCTCCCATTTAGCCTCAATTTCGGGCTTCATACGAGACAGTAAAACACTCTCTTGTTGAGTATAAAAGACTCTCTTGTTGAGTCAATCTCTTTTCGCCTCCATCTTGGGCTTCGTACGAGACAGAAAAACACTCTCTTGTTGAGTATAAAAGACTCTCTTGTTGAGTCAATCTCTTTTCGCCTCCATCTCGGGCTTCGTACGAGACAGAAAAACACTCTCTTATTGAGTATAAAAGACTCCTTGTTGAGTCAAAACCCTTTTAGCCTCTAATCTCGGGCTTCATACGAGACAGAAAATCACTCTCTTGTTGAGTATAATAGATTCTCTTGTTGAGTCAAATCCTTTTAGCCTCCGTCTTGGGATTTGTACAAGACACATATAAAACACTCTCTTGTTGAGTATAAAAGACTCTCTTGTTGAGTCAAATCCTTTTAGCCTCCATCTCGGGCTTCGTACGAGACACAAAAACACTCTTTTCTTGAGTGAACTATTTTAGCCTCAATCTTGGGCTTTGTACAAGACAGAAAGAACATTTTCCCCGAAAAAGTAAACCTTCAGCCTCCTCTTAGGTTTTGTATAAGGAAATCCCCAGTTGAGTCAATCAACCTTTCAGCATCAAAACATGCCTTGCGCACAACATACAAACATCAACAACTCCTCTTTAGAGATGACAAACTCCCTCTCAGTCAGGAACCCTTTAGCTTCATATCTTGGGCTTTGAACAAGATACAAAAATACCTTTAGCTTCACATCTTGGGCTTTGAACAAGATACAAATCACCTTTTAGCTTCAATCTTGGGCTTTGAACAAGACACCAAAACACCTTTTTCCTCCCTTAGAATAGGAGGAACTACGATCGCTCTGATTTCCCTAAATGGGAATACGTAGGCATAAGATTGCAAGAATCTTAGCGAGCACACCACATCAAAAACCTCAGGTCCCACATACTAATAAAATACTCCAAATCCAGTACCCCCATACATCATTCAATTTGGTGCAGTATCCTAACCAAAAGTCCCCTAAACAGTCAAGACAATTGTGTTCTTAAACAAATAACCCAGAGAGAGACCCCCCTTTTGATAGCATCTGTAAACCAACAGTTTTGACTGTTTAAACTCAGTTTGCAAGCAGGGTTAATTGGAGACATCTATTTCCCTTCCTTAATCAGCTCAATAGGATAAAAAATGAATCGAACTGTAGTACCAAAGCGATAGTGATTCGAAACCACAAAAACTGCACTACAGAAGAATGACGACCACAGTGGGAGCCAAAGTAAGATCTAGTCATCGGCGTCCCCATTTTCCACAGGAAAATGGCGACCACAATGGGAGGCATTCGATCTTGCTTCTCTCAGGATGAACCTTTAAGTTCACAAGACTTCACTAGGGACCAATATTATTGCTAGGATCTGTCATCACTAGGATCTTAGGTCGAAACCTTAAAAGTTGGGAAGGTGCCGCAGAATGGCGACTCTGTTGGGGAGCCATTTTCTGCTAGGATCATAGGATTTTTAGCTCTTAAAAGGTCTAGGATATTAGGACAAATATATATACTCCTTTTCCTAATTGATATCCGTGTTTATTTTTCTGCTAATGGGAATGCGTGTGATGCCGCATGTGGAAAGATTGAGTATACACCTAAGATAGGTGATGGCAATATGGGTAATCTTACGGGTAGTGAATCCCAGCTAAGAGTCCCCGGCCGACCATCAACCTCAGTGGAGACTCCCTTTGCAGATGCATTGCCTATACGACTTTGGTTATTAAAAGTAGTGTCTGTCGATTGGGTTATCTGAGAAGCTGAGGAGTTAGTAGACTAAAACCATGTTGTAGTGAGGAAGCTATCGGAAATAGTTGTCACGCGATACTACCCTCATTTGAGGCTAATGATCTATTCTCGGTGAATAGCATTTACTCTAAGATACTGCAGCTCGCTGGCGATTCGCTTGTTGTTTGTTATCCTGGGAGGAGTTGATGATTTTGAGGACAGGTACAAAAAATCACCAGTATAAACCTTTGGGGATGGGTAGATCCTTGACTTCATGACACCAACCCTTTGACCCTATGTTTTCTCTATGTTTTTGTGTGTTGCATTCATACATTCATTTAAAAAACATTAAACAAAAGAAAATATTCTCTTCTAATCTCTCTTTTTCAAATTAAACTAAGGCAATGATTGCAAATGTCAGAGAGAGAAAGATTGCGCTAATGGATTTTGGTAGAAGGAAGACTCACAAGTATACCTTCAAGGTTCCAAAATTAGAGGATTTAAGAGGGTTGGCAAGGATGATCACCAACCCTGAGGCGTTCAGAGCCAAATACAGAGGTCTATTGTCTCTGTTAAGGGTCCATGTAATTGAGGGAATCCTGGCTACGCTCATTCAGTTCTACGATGCGGTCTATCACTGTTTCACATTCCCAGATTACCAACTAGCACCAACATTGGAGGAGTATTCTCACCTGACTGATTTACCCATTACTGATCAAGCTCCCTTTTCTGGACTGGAAGAAATTCCAAAGGATCAAACCATTGCAAGAGCAATTTATTTGGACGAGTCAGAAGTCAGGACTCACATGACCACTAAGGGTGGAATCCCAGGTTTACCAGCCAAGTTCCTGGTAAATAAGGCTCTATACTTCGCTAGTATAGGGAACATGACTGCATTCGAAAGCGTCTTTGTTCTGCTCACCTACGGGTTATTTCTGTTTCCCAACATTGATAACTCTGTTGATATCAACGCCATTAAGGTTTTTCTCATTGGAAACCCTGTACCAACCTTGGTCGCAGATGCTTATCATTCTGTACACTTAAGGAATTTGTACAGCGGAGGAATGATCACATGTTGTGTACCCCTGCTATATAAATGGTTCACTTCCCATTTGCCCAAGTCTGCTGCATTTTGGGATCATAAGAGTGCCTTACGTTGGTCACAGAGAATCATGTCTCTTACCAACTCTGACATCGATTGGTACAATCACATCTATGACGGGATCAGGATCATCGACTGTTGTGGAAATTTCCCTAACGTACCCCTCATTGGAACTAAAGGAGGAATCAATTATCATCCAGTTTTAGTTCGTCGTCAATTTGGATATCCGATGAGACATGTCCCGCGTAATGTTCATCTAGAAGTCTTTTCTTCAAGGAAGGAGAAAATGACAGAGCACTAAAGACAGAAATAGTGCACGCTTGGAAGCATGCTCATAAGAAAGGACGAGAGTCTCTAGGAAAACCAGACTGTGTCTCGGTGGAACCTTATCTCCATTGGGTACAAAATAGAGCTCTCAAGCTGAAGATGCCTTACCCTCATCACGGGATTCTTCCGCCAAAGGAATTTGTCATGTACTTCATGTCTGATACGGAAAAACTTCAGGTTACTCTCAACAAAGTTCAACAGGAGAGAAGGTCGTGGAAGAATATGTACCGTACTCTCAATGTGGAGTGTAACAAGATGCAGCAATTGTTAAAGGAAAAGGATGCTCTGATCAAGATTTTAGAGCAACATGCTGTAGAAAATCAAGATGACCAAAGGAATTTGTTCGCTCCTTTCACTTGGCAAAGGAATGACAACCCGACAACAGCCCAAGAGCCCCGGTCAAAGAAAAGGAAAGTACCAGAACCAGCACCTGAGCTCCCCTCAGAGAGGACTCAGGATCCATTAGCCTAGACTTTTCTTTTGCAGCACTTTGTAAAATACTGTATTTTCATTTTCGCAATCTTTGAATTCAATAAAACGAGGTTTCCCCATTGTATGATATTTGCAATCCAATTGTCGACGTTTACTTTGATTAAACAAAATATATATATAAATATCATTGCATGTCATTCATCATTCTCACATAAGCGCATTCTTCTTCCCTACGAATCTCACGTTTGTGTCTCGATTCTAGAGTAAAACTATCTCATTCGTACAATACTCGGGCCAGTCATCAAAAGAAGATGAATGATCTTGAGGAAGAAAACAGAGAGTTGAGAGAAGAGATCGACACTCTGAAAGAGGATCTGAGAAAGCTTCATAGCGACATGCAAGCTCTGGAAGAAGCTCAGATACAAAGGACTGTGATCTTAGAAATCACATCAACGCCCATAGTGGAGAAGTATGATCCTAGGTATAACATACCGAAAGATCGTCCCTGGGGCATGCCACTCAACTATATCCCGAAAGGATATATTCCACCGATCACTGAAGGTCTAGAAACTGCAGCAGGAGCCGCTGGGCCTGAAGGTTACAAACTTCGGGAAAGCGAAGATGCCAGGGGCATGACAACAACTCCTGAAGGTTACAAACTTCGGGAAGCGCCAAGATTCACTACCGTAGTAACAGTACCACCCCCCCGTGGTGCACACTGTCCCCGAAGGATAGATTCCACAGATATCTTCTGGTAGAAAGGAAAGTATGTTCGACAAAATGGATGAGTTCCAGCAACAGTTCCTAGAAATGCAGAAGGAACTGCAAGCCCTTCGCGGTCAGGATTTATTTGGAAAGGACGCCACAGACCTTTGTTTGGTCCCCAATGTGAAAGTTCCACACAAACTCCAAGTACCCGATTTTGAAAAGTACAAGGGTAACTCTTGCCCTCAAAGTCATTTGGTGATGTATGCTCGGCAAATGTCAGCTCAAACAAAGAACCAAGAGCTACTGATCCACTACTTCCAGGATAGTTTAACCGGTGCCGTACTCAAATGGTACATGGGTTTAAATCGCACTAAGATAGCCACTTTCAGAGATCTTGGCGCTGCCTTCGTGCAACAGTACAAATATAACCTGGACATGGCACCGGACATAGATCAACTTAGAGCCATGTTGCAGAAGGACAAGGAGACCTTTAAGGAGTACGCTCAGAGATGGCGCGAGATTTCCGCTCAAATTTGTCCACCTCTAGAGGAAAAAGAGATGACAAAGATTTTCTTAAAGATCTTGAGCTCATTTTACTACGACAGAATGGTCGCCAGTACGCCCAGTGACTTCACCGAAATGGTCGGTATGGGGGTTCGTCTCGAGGAAGCCGTTCGAGAGGGACGTCTGGTCAAAGATGTCGAATCATCAAGTAGTACAAAACGATACGGTAGTGCCCTCCCTAAGAAAAAAGAGCAGGATATTAGGAATATCTCTCTCGGAAAGCAAAGGCGACAGTACCAACCAGTGGCATCTGTAACTCCTACTATCAACCCTGCGCCTCTTCCTACGTATCAAACTCAGGTTGCTCAGAGCCAACCGAATCAACAACAATTTTAGCAAAGGACACAACAGCCTCTTCAGCAGGCTCGTCCTCTATACAACAACAACCGTACAACGTGACCACCAGGGTCTGATCCTATCCCCATGTTGTACGCAAAATTATTTCCGCTACTATTGGTCAAGGGGCACGTCCAGACCAAAGGTCCTCTTCCAATACCGGAAAATCTGCCTATCTGGTTCAAAACGGATCAGACTTGTCCTTACCACCAAGGAAGGCCAGGGCATAACATAGAAAACTGTCACAGTTTCAAATCCGATGTGCAAAAGCTTGTCAGGAGCGGGGTCTTATCCTTCAAGGATACAAATCCTAATGTTCTCACCAACCCGCGGCCTCAACATGAGAAAGCTGCAATCAATTTGATAGAGGGAGAGTCTAACAACATCTATCAAATTCATGATGTACTCTTATTAAGGGTTAACTTGGTCAAGACACATTGTAGACAGAGTGGATACGACCATGTGCCATCTCATAATTATCACCAGTGTGATATCTGCTCTAAAGACAATCAAGGATGTTCTGTGGTGCAATAAGCTCTGCAGGAACAGTTGGATCTCGGGTGGATCCAAGAGCACCGAGTTCGTGGGGTCAACATGACTTACACGAATTCCAACATCATTCAAAATCACAACATTCTGGCAATGAAGGTCAATTTGGTGGCAATGCACTCAAGGCAAAGCCAGTATCATAATCTGCCGCGGTACGATTACAATTCCTGTCTGACTTGCTCGGTAAATATTCAGGGATGCTCTTTTGTACAAGAGGCCCTTCAGCGTCAGATGGATCTTGGATGGATCCAGGACTATCATGATAAAAATCCTTATCAGATTAACATGATTCAAATCTTCGATATTCGTTTGATGAATACCAGCCTGGTGGAGTTGCACGCCAAGCAAGTCCAGCTCGGTTTTCTCACTTCACATAATTATCTGAGCTGTGAAGGATGCCGTGAGAGTGACCAAGGATGTGCTCTCGTTTAAAGGACTTTGCAACACTTGTTAAACCATTGGTGGCTTCCGATCTATCTAGACGAAGACACGCAACGAATCAGTGTGACTAACGGGAACCCTACTAGACGTCAAAGTCAGGATGTTCGATCCATGGAGACGGATCTAGTAAGGTTACACTGCATCCAAAGCGGACGTGGCCAGGTGCCACCACACAACTATGAATGCTGTAGAGTTTTCTCGGAGAATAACCAAGGATGCTACCTCGTGCGGGCAGCTCTTCAAGGTCAGTTGGTTCGTAAAGAGATGCAACCCTATCCAAGTTCTGGGTCAATCAACTGGACGCCGAACTACTTCGCTGGTCAAATCAAGGACGTTGTCATAATCTCTGATCATCAAAGGAACAAAGATGTTTGTGCCATCATCCCCCTACTTGATGACTCAAAAGTTCCTAACCTAGAACCGATCGAAATTACTTACAATGGTCAAAAAAATCAGAAGGCTCCCGTAGTTATCTATCTGCCGGGACCATTACCGTATGAATCAACTAAGGCTATCCCTTACAAGTACGGTGCGACAACAATTGAAAATGGAAAAGAAATTCCATTACCCTCCGTCGTGAATATTGCAGACATCAGTCGAGTAACACGGAGCGGTCGAATCTTCAACCGAGGAGTTGGAGAACCTACCAAAGAAAAGGAACCTCAAACCGAAGTTCCTGATCAACCAGTCAGTCAATCCAGTGATCCCGAACTTTCAAAAAATGAGGATGAGATGCTGAAGCTCATCCAAAGGAGTGAATACAACATTGTTGATCAGCTGTTGCAAACTCCTTCAAAAATCTAGGTATTATCCCTTTTACTCAGTTCAGAAGCTCACAGGGAAGCTCTACAGAAAGTCTTAGAGAAAGCCTTCATGGAACAGGATGTAACAACCAGACAGTTTGATAGCATCGTCTCTAACATCACTTCCTGCAACAACTTAGGATTTAGTGATGAGGAACTGCCGGAAGAGGGCCGTCGTCACAACATGGCACTCAATATCACAGTCAACTGCCAGGACGATGCTTTAGCCAGCATACTGGTAGACACAGGGTCAGCCCTGAATGTTATGCTGAAGTCTACTTTAATGCGACTATCATTTAAAGGATATCCGATGAGAGCCAGTGATGTCACCGTCAAAGCGTTCGACAGATCCCGAAAAACAGTTATCGGCGAAGTCGATCTTCCCATAACAATCGGTCCTCACACTTTCCAAGTCACTTTCCAGGTCATGGACATCTGGGCAATATACAGTTGCTTGTTAGGAAGACCTTGGATACATCAGGCTGGGGCAGTCACTTCGACACTTCACCAGAAGCTGAAGTTCATCAAGAACGACCAACTTGTCACAGTATGTGGAGAGCAAGCCTTGCTCGTGAGTAACTTATCGTCATCCACTGTTGTAGAACCAGAAGGGGTAATCGGAACCCAGTTCCAAGCACTTTTGCTACACAATGACAATCAACTCGAAGGAGGAACATCGATTTCCTCGTACAACGATGCTCTCAAAGCGGTCGAAAGTACCAATACAATAGAATGGGGACAGCTTATCATCCCTACTGACAATGAGAAAAAGAAAGGTCTTGGTTTTTCTTCAACCTGTACTCAGACTGCTACTAACGATGAAAGTTTTCATCCTATTCAGGATTTCTTTCACAGTGGAGGTTTCCTTCACCCAGTGTCTCAAGAAGTGCATACCATCAACGAGGGTGATTCCCCCGATACAGAGGAAGAATGGAAATCCTATCTCAATGAGGACGGTTATATGTCGCAGGACGAAACACAGACTCCCTTCTGCCTTCCTGCATAGAGCCCGAGATTTATACCAAGGTCAGACTTCAAAATGGTATACGGAGATTGTGATCCGGAAGGATGCCGTGCTCCACCCAATTCATTAGAGGAAGACATTTCGATGAAATACAACTTTGACCATGATTATTATGGCCCGATGGATGGCCTGCCAATCTGGCAGCCGTACCCAAGAGCTCGGGGCATGAGAATCAGCCGAACAATGAAAATCAGTTAAGTATCCTTGAAAAGAATACCTGCGTCCCCACCATGTCATGGGATCAACACTCAGGGTATTCTGAAAATGCCCAGCACGATGATGAATTTGCAAAGTTTGCAGGACTAGAATTCATCAACTATGCGTTTCCCGAGATCAACGTCATTGAAAGAAATGACTCCTCCAGTTCCAAAGAAGCGTGGGACACCCTGGGACAACCGAGTGGTAAATACGACTTTATGGTCAAATACACCGCTCCTGAAAGCTCTCGTATCAGGCTCGAAGACATCCAGCCAACTGGATGGGGAGACACGCTTGAGAGTACGAATACTATGCAAAATACAACTGAGAAATCCTCCTACGATAACTCTGCCTGGGAGACAGATTCCAAAGATCCAGCTCTGCCAGAAATCAGCGTCATTTCTAAGGACAAACCAAGAAAGAAGGTACCATACTTTGTGATTCACCGAGGAGTTCGCCACCAATGGGTTGCAGTCGACATTTCGAAGATCGTTTATAAGTCAAAGTAATTGTCATCTTTGTTTTAACCTTTCACCCTGCCCAGGTGAAACAGATGTTTTGATAGGACTCACTTTCTGTAAATGTACCTCTTCGCTTCGCCCAAAGCAACAAAGTTTTATTTTATAGGGCCGTAGTTTCAAGAATCGACTGATCATAAATAAAACAACGTCGTTCTGTAATTTCCACATCTGTTGTTGTTTTCTCTTTTTGCTTTTCTAGAAAATTGTAATCCTAAAAAACTTTAATAATAAAAACAAGCATTTTTCAGAAAATACACTTCACACACTCTTGCATTCTCTCTATCTCTTGTAAACAGAAATCATCACGTCTTGTAGACTGCTTGTTTTAAACCCTGTTGAAACACGCGATCAAATGCCGTCTCCCAACTTTGAGTTCCTGATATTTGAGACTGAAGAAGAAAATGACAAAGAAATTCCAGAAGAGATCTCCCGACTACTCAGACAAGAGGAAAGGTGCATTGAACCTCACAAAGAGTCGTTGGAAACAGTTAACTTGGGTTCAGAAGAAGAGAGAAAAGAGGTCAAGATTGGGGCACTGCTCAGTCCAACTGTCAAAGAAAGTTTGATAAAGCTTCTCAAAGAGTTTCCTGATGTATTCGCTTGGTCCTATCAGGATATGCCAGAGTTGGATACCAACATCGTGGAACATCATCTACCATTAAGATCAGAATGTTCGCCAGTAAAACAAAGGTTAAGAAGGACTCATCCGGACATGGCCATCAAAATCAAAGAGAAAGTACAGAAACAGATTAACGCAGGTTTCCTCGCCACATTCGAATATCCTCAATGGCTAGCCAACATAGTGCCAGTTCCGAAAAAGGATGGAAAAGTCAGAATGTGTGTAGACTATAGGGATCTGAACAAAGCCATTCCGAAGGATGACTTTCCCTTACCACACATTGACATGATAGTTGACAGTACAGTGAAGTTCAAAGTCTTCTCCTTCATGGATGGATTCTCGGGCTATAATCAGATTAAAATTGCGCCAAAAGATATGGAGAAAACTTCATTTATCACCCCATGGGGCACCTTTTGTTACAAGGTGATGCCGTTCGGTTTGAAGAACGTCGGGGCAACCTATCAAAGGGCCATGATGTAACGCCCCGTTTTGCCAATTTTATTTTATTGAGTCGTTTTTGATTATTTTATTATTATTTTATTGTAATTTCGACTTTTGTGTGAAAATGTGTTATTTTTAGTCGTGAATATATTTTATCGCGTTTTGGGATCGTTTATGAGATATTTGAGTGTGGGGGTATTTTAGACATTTCATAGATATTTTTACTAAGTTAGTAAGATAGAAGAGAAAAGGGAGAGAAAATAGAGAGAAAGAAAGAAGAAAGAAGGGAAAAGAGAGGAAAAGAGGAGAAGAGAGAAAAGTGGAGAAAAAGTGTGAAAATCATCAAGATCAACTTCTAGAATCGAATTAAATCGGGTAAGGGTGCGAAACTCGATTATATTATACTTGTGTATGGTTATGTATGTGTGTGTATGTGTTTTGGTGGTGTTTTATAGCTTTTGATTTTAGGTCGGATTGTGGGAATCGATGGTTTAACGGTTGGAAATCGATGTAAAGGTGGTAGTTTGCTTATTGACATGATTAGAATAGGTTCTGATTGAAATATGTTGATTTGGAAATGGTTTGGGTTGGAAAATATCATTTTTTGGGTTTTCAACAGCGCTGAAGGATTCTGAGATTTCGCAGGTTTGCCTAGCGAACCATTCAGCGAATGGTAGCGAAGGTTCGCTACGGGTATTCGCCCAGCGAAGGCATGAGCGAAGGTTCGCTAGAGTGTTCGCCTAGCGAACTTTGGGTGTTTTTGGTTCTGACTTGGTTCGCCAAGTGCTCGCCTAGCGAACTTTGTGTCTGTTTTTAGCTAACAGTTGGCTCGCTGGAACATTCGCCTAGCAAAGTAGCTAGCGAATGCTCGCGAGGGGGTTCGCCTAGCGAAGTAGCTAGCGAATGCTCGCGAGGGAGGTTCGCCCAGCGAACAGTGCTGTTCGTGTAATTTTGTTTTCTGCATAACTTTTGATCCGTGATTCGGTTTGAGGCGTGGTTTGATGCGTTGGAAAGCCATTGAGCTGTACTTTCTTATTATGATGGTTTAGAATTTGTTAGCCGATTTTATTTTGTCGGTGAATGTTAATAGTGTCAATGGTCGACTTTTGTCGTTTTAATGATGCATAATTGTCATGTATTATGCTATATGTTGTGCTTTGGATATGTATGCCTTATATGCTGTTGTGGCCGAAAGGCAAGAAATGCTAAGTGTTGTATTTGATGATTTATGCATGATTATGAATGTGTGCATGGATGCAATGTGAGTGTCATGAGTCATTGTATGCCAAGCATCATAATGTGCATTGTGGAAACGTCCTGAGTGACGGTTTGATTCCTGAGGGAATATGCTATACCATCGTGTGCCTCGAAAATATGAGGCGATGCCTGAGGACTTAAAGCGATGGGTATAGACGATTGTGGGCTCCTTTGGAGACTTAAAGCAATCCTTAACGTCGTGTGCCTCGAAAATATGAGGCGATGCCTGAGGACCTAAAGCGACGGGTGAACATCGTAGGCCCGACGGGGAGTTACTTGAGATTCTCAGTAACGAGCGATGGTTCCAATAGTTACTGAGTGGACTAATGACGTGACATGACGTGACAATGGAAGTCGGTACCGCATGGCATGTGCATAGAGTCGTTGTGTCGGTCTATGTGCATTGCATAAGTCATGAATTAATTATGTGTGAATTTGTGAATGTGATTAATGAAATGGAACATGTGTGATTGTATTGTGAATAATTGATGTGCAGTGGTAATTGATACGTGTGAATTGTACTGTGTGTTGTTATAATTTATCTGGGTGCTTTGGTGGTGAGAATATGTTATTTGTGCATTTTTGCGTTAATATATAATTTTATGCAATTATATTATGGTTGTTTTTCTCACCCTTCTGCTGTTTTATAACGCTCTATGAGGCGTTGCAGATTAGAGCTGCTGGAGGTATTCCTTTTTGTGAAGCGTTACGTCTTCATTATTTTGGTCGGTCGGCTCTAATATGTGACTCCGGGTAGCATAGGGTGGCCGTTTGTGATTGTTTTGTATATCTGATGATATATTTTGGTTATACATATGATACCTGATGTATGACAAACTGTTTATATGTATATGTATTATTCAGATTTTAGATCTTTCCGCTTTAATTCTAATTTCTGAAAAGTGGGTGTAAGGAACAAAGTTTCCTCTGTATAATTGCTACCCCACAGTTGCGTATCATTATGGGCAGGTGTTGCATGTTATGTGTATGTTTGGTTACTTTGATGTGATCCTCCCTTTCTATGCCATGATGTTTCAAATATACTCTGATCAATTTTTGAATTTTCTTTTACCGCCTTAATTGCGTGTTAATTGGGGGTATAGATTGGGGGGGGGGCGTCACATTAAGTGGTATCAGAGCATGTCCGTGTCAGTTGTGTTTGTTGTGTTGTTTGTGTCTGTGGTGTCTGGCATATTGGGCGAGTTGTGTTGAGCGAGTTGTTGTTTAACCATAGTTTCTGTTTTGGACGAACAGAATATGGCTGGTCGTAATGATGCTGCTTTGGCTGCTGCGATGGAAGCGATGGCACGAGCTGTGCAGGGTGCACCGAATGCTGCCGGAAATGATGAGTTTAGAAAGAATAAGCCGCCGGTCTTTAAAGGGAAGCATGATCCTGATGGTGCGCAGTTGTGGTTGAAAGAGATTGAGAGGATTTTTAGGGTAATGGAGTGTGATGACGATGATGTTAAGGTGAGGCTGGGCACTCATATGCTACACGAAGAGGCTGATGACTGGTGGGTCAGTACTCGTCAGGTGTTGGAAGCTGATGAGGAGGAAGAAGAGATCACTTGGGAGGTGTTTAGCCGAGAGTTTCTAAGGAAGTATTTTCCGGAGGATGTCCAAGGAAAGAAGGAGATTGAGTTTTTAGAGCTAAAACAAGGTAATATGTCGGTTATTGACTATACTGCTAAGTTTGTGGAACTTGTGCAGTTTTATCCTCATTATGTGGAAGCGACTGCTGAATTTTCAAAGTGTGTAAAGTATGAAAGTGGCTTGCGTCCTGAGATAAAGCAGGCTATTGGTTATCAGAGGATTCGAAGGTTTGCTGATTTGGTGGAATGCTGTAGGATTTATGATGAAGATAGTAAGGCTCGTTCTGCTCACTATAAAAGTGTAAGTGACAGGAAAGGGAAGCAACAGTTACGTGGTGGTCCGTATGTGTCACCGGCTGATAAAGGTAAACAAAGGGGAACTTTTGATCGAAGGTCAGGTGGAGGAGGTATGTCTAATCCTATTAGGTGTTTTGGGTGTGGTGAATTGGGTCATCGCCAGCATGAATGTAGGAAGAAGTTGAATAAGTGTTCTAATTGTGGTGGTATCGGACATGTTTTAGCTGATTGTAAAAGGAAGAATGTGGTGAAGTGTTACAATTGTGGAGAACCTGGTCACATTAGTTCAAAGTGTCCGAATCAGAAGAAAGCTCAGGCTAGTGGGAAAGTGTCTTCGTTGGCAGGAACTCAGACTTCAAGCGCTGATCGTCTGATAAGAGGTACTTGCTTTATTAATAATATGCCTTTAATTGCTATTATTGATACTGGAGCGACTCATTTGTTTATTTCGTCTGAGTGCGCGGAACGTTTGAATCTTGGGTTGTCTTCGATGGATGGTGAGATGGTTATTGATACTCCAGCGATGGGGTCAGTAACTACTTCTTTGGTATGTCTAAGTTGTCCTTTGGCCATTTATGGTAAAGACTTTGTGATGGATTTGGTGTGTTTACCTTTGGAAGGTTTAGATGTGGTGTTGGGAATGAATTGGTTACAATTCAATCGGGTGCACATTGATTGTTATCATAAGCTTGTAAGGTTTCCTTCTCTTGTGGAGGATGAAGACTCGAGTTTCTTGTCTACCAAAGAGTTGAAGAAACTTTTGGCGGATGAAGCTCAGTTGTTTGGATTATTTGCATCTTTGACTGTCGATAGTCAAGTTTCATTAGAAGTGTTTCCTGTTGTGTGCGAATTTCCTGAGGTGTTTCCTGTTGATATTTCAGATGTGCCGCCAGAGAGAGAAGTTGAATTTTCGATAGATCTAGTTCCTGGTACTAGACCTGTTTCTATGGCACCTTATAGAATGTCGGCATCTGAATTGGTGGAGTTGAAAAAGCAGTTGAGTGAGTTGTTGGAGAAGAGGTTCGTGAGGCCAAGTGTTTCTCCTTGGGGTGCTCCAGTTTTGTTAGTGAAAAAGAAGGATGGGAGTATGCGATTATGTATTGATTATCGCCAGTTGAACAAAGTGACGATTAAGAACAAATATCCGCTTCCAAGGATTGATGATCTGATGGATCAGTTGGTTGGTGCTTGTGTATTTAGTAAGATTGATTTGAGATCGGGGTACCATCAGATAAGAGTGAAAGAAGAGGATATTCAGAAGACGGCCTTTAGAACACGTTACGGTCATTATGAATATTCGGTGATGCCGTTCGGGGTTTCTAATGCGCCTGGTGTGTTTATGGAATACATGAATCGTATTTTCCACGAGCAATTGGATCGTTTTGTGGTGGTGTTTATTGATGATATTTTAATTTATTCTAAGTCTCGTGAGGAGCATGCAGAGCATTTGCGTATTGTTTTGCAGGTTTTGAAGGAAAGGAAGCTTTTTGCCAAATTGTCCAAGTGTGAATTCTGGTTGTCTGAGGTGAGTTTTCTTGGGCACGTAATTTCAGGTAATGGTATTGCTGTGGATCCATCTAAAGTAGAAGCAGTTCTACAATGGGAGGCTCCTAGATCCGTTACTGAAATTCGAAGCTTTTTGGGTCTGGCTGGTTATTACCGGAGGTTCATTGAAGGTTTTTCTAAGCTAGCTCTTCCTTTGACGCAGTTGACTTGTAAGGGCAAGGCATTCATTTGGGATATTCTATGTGAAGAAAGTTTTTGTGAGCTGAAGAGAAGATTGACGACAGCTCCGATTCTTATTTTACCTGATCCTAATGAACCGTTTGTTGTGTATTGCGATGCTTCTTTAATTGGTTTGGGTGGTGTTCTGATGCAGGAAAGTAAAGTTGTAGCTTATGCTTCAAGACAGTTAAGAGTTCATGAGAAAAACTATCCTACTCATGATCTTGAGTTAGCGGCTGTGGTTTTTGTGTTGAAGATTTGGAGGCACTATCTCTATGGTGCGAGGTTCGAAGTCTTTAGTGATCATAAAAGCTTGAAATATTTATTTGATCAGAAAGAGTTGAACATGAGACAGCGGAGATGGTTGGAATTCTTGAAAGATTACGACTTTGGCTTAAATTACCATCCTGGTAAAGCTAATGTGGTAGCCGATGCATTGAGCCGGAAATCGTTGCATATGTCCGCATTGATGGTGAAAGAGTGGGAACTTTTGGAGTCGTTTAGAGACTTGAGTTTGATATGTGAAGTGACTTCGGTTAGTGTGAGGCTTGGAATGTTGAAAGTTACGAATGAATTTTTGAAGTCGGTTAGTGAGAAACAAAAGCTGGATTTGAAATTTGTTGATTTGATGAGGAATGAGAATGTGGATTTCAAGGTTGATAATTTTGGTGTTTTGAGATTCCGTGGTCGTATTTGTATTCCTGATGATGCGGAGTTGAAAAGAATGATTTTGGAGGAAGGACACCAGAGTAATTTAAGTATTCATCCGGGTGCGAATAAGATGTACCAAGATTTGAAGAAGATTTTCTGGTGGTCTGGTTTGAAAAGGGATGTGGCTCAGTTTGTGTATGCATGTTTGACTTGTCAGAAATCGAAAGTGGAACATTTGAGACCTAGTGGTTTGTTGCAACCGTTGGCTATTCCTGAGTGGAAGTGGGATAGCATTTCGATGGATTTTGTGACGGGATTACCGAACACTCAGCGTGGGCATAATGCTATTTGGGTGATTGTGGACAGGCTGACTAAATCGGCACATTTTATTCCGATTGACATCAGTTTTTCTTTGGAACGGTTAGCTGAGATCTATATCAGTGTGGTGGTGAAATTGCATGGGGTTCCTTTAAGTATTGTTTCTGATCGAGATCCTAGGTTTACATCTAGATTTTGGGAAAGTTTACAGAAGGCTTTGGGTTCTAGATTGAGGTTGAGTTCGACTTATCATCCGCAGACAGATGGTCAGACCGAAAGAACGATTCAGTCTTTGGAGGATTTGTTGAGGTCGTGTGTTTTGGAGCAAGGTGGTGCGTGGGACAGTTATCTTGCATTGATTGAGTTCACGTATAATAACAGTTTCCATTCTAGTATCGGAATGGCACCTTTTGAGGCTTTGTATGAACGAAGATGTAGAACGCCGTTGTGTTGGCACGAAACTGGTGAGAGTTCTGTGGTTGGACCGGAATTGGTGCAACAGACGACGGAAAAGGTAAAGTTTATTCGTGAGAAAATGAAGGCTTCTCAGAGTAGACAAAAGAGTTATCATGATCGGAGACGGAAGGATCTTGAGTTTCAAGAAGGTGATCACGTATTTCTGAGAGTTACGCCGGTAACGGGTGTTGGTCGTGCTTTGAAATCTAAGAAGCTTACTTCTCGATTTATTGGTCCTTACCAGATATCTGCGAGAGTTGGTGCTGTAGCGTATCGTGTGGCGTTACTGCCGAATCTGTTGAATTTGCATGATGTTTTTCATGTTTCACAGCTACGGAAGTATGTTCCAGACCCTTCACATGTGATTCCGATGGACGAGGTTGAGGTAAGAGATAACCTTACGGTCGAGACTTTACCGGTTAGTATTTTGGATCGCGAGGTGAAGCGGTTGAGAGGCAAAGAGATTGCACTTGTGAAAGTGGCATGGGGAGGCGCTGCTGAGGGTAATTTGACGTGGGAGTTGGAAAGTAGGATGCGGGAGTCGTATCCGGAGTTGTTTGTATCAGGTAAGATTTTCGAGGACGAAAATTTCTAAGTGGGGGAGAATTGTAACGCCCCGTTTTGCCAATTTTATTTTATTGAGTCGTTTTTTATTATTTTATTATTATTTTATTGTAATTTCGACTTTTGTGTGAAAATGTGTTATTTTTAGTCGTGAATATATTTTATCGCGTTTTGGGATCGTTTATGAGATATTTGAGTGTGGGGGTATTTTAGACATTTCATAGATATTTTTACTAAGTTAGTAAGATAGAAGAGAAAAGGGAGAGAAAATAGAGAGAAAGAAAGAAGAAAGAAGGGAAAAGAGAGGAAAAGAGGAGAAGAGAGAAAAGTGGAGAAAAAGTGTGAAAATCATCAAGATCAACTTCTAGAATCGAATTAAATCGGGTAAGGGTGCGAAACTCGATTATATTATACTTGTGTATGGTTATGTATGTGTGTATGTGTTTTGGTGGTGTTTTATAGCTTTTGATTTTAGGTCGGATTGTGGGAATCGATGGTTTAACGGTTGGAAATCGATGTAAAGGTGGTAGTTTGCTTATTGACATGATTAGAATAGGTTCTGATTGAAATATGTTGATTTGGAAATGGTTTGGGTTGGAAAATATCATTTTTTGGGTTTTCAACAGAGATGAAGGATTCTGAGATTTCGCAGGTTCGCCTAGCGAACTATTCAGCGAATGGTAGCGAAGGTTCGCTACGGGTATTCGCCTAGCGAAGGCATGAGCGAAGGTTCGCTAGAGTGTTCGCCTAACGAACTTTAGGTGTTTTTGGTTCTGACTTGGTTCGCCAAGTGCTCGCCTAGCGAACTTTGTGTCTGTTTTTAGCTAACAGTTGGCTCGCTGGAACATTCGCCTAGCGAAGTAGCTAGCGAATGCTCGCGAGGGGGTTCGCCTAGCAAAGTAGCTAGCGAATGCTCGCGAGGGAGGTTCGCCCAGCGAACAGTGCTGTTCGTGTAATTTTGTTTTCTGCATAACTTTTGATCTGTGATTCGGTTTGAGGCGTGGTTTGATGCGTTGGAAAGCCATTGAGCTGTACTTTCTTATTATGATGGTTTAGAATTTGTTAGACAATTTTATTTTGTCGGTGAATGTTAATAGTGTCAATGGTCGACTTTTGTCGTTTTAATGATGCATAATTGTCATGTATTATGCTATATGTTGTGCTTTGGATATGTATGCCTTATATGCTGTTGTGGACGAAAGGCAAGAAATGCTAAGTGTTGTATTTGATGATTTATGCATGATTATGAATGTGTGCATGGATGCAATGTGAGTGTCATGAGTCATTGTATGCCAAGCATCATAATGTGCATTGTGGAAACGTCCTGAGTGACGGTTTGATTCCTGAGGGAATATGCTATACCATCGTGTGCCTCGAAAATATGAGGCGATGCCTGAGGACTTAAAGCGATGGGTATAGACGATTGTGGGCTCCTTTGGAGACTTAAAGCAATCCTTAACGTCGTGTGCCTCGAAAATATGAGGCGATGCCTAAGGACCTAAAGCGACGGGTGAACATCGTAGGCCCGACGGGGAGTTACTTGAGATTCTCAGTAACGAGCGATGGTTCCAATAGTTCCTGAGTGGACTAATGATGTGACATGACGTGACAATGGAAGTCGGTACCGCATGGCATGTGCATAGAGTCGTTGTGTCGGTCTATGTGCATTGCATAAGTCATGAATTAATTATGTGTGAATTTGTGAATGTGATTAATGAAATGGAACATGTGTGATTGTATTGTGAATAATTGATGTGCAGTGGTAATTGATACGTGTGAATTGTACTGTGTGTTGTTATAATTTATCTGGGTGCTTTGGTGGTGAGAATATGTTATTTGTGCATTTTTGCGTTAATATATAATTTTATGCAATTATATTATGGTTGTTTTTCTCACCCTTCTGCTGTTTTATAACGCTCTATGAGGCGTTGCAGATTAGAGCTGCTGGAGGTATTCCTTTTTGTGAAGCGTTACGTCTTCATTATTTTGGTCGGTCGGCTCTAATATGTGACTCCGGGTAGCATAGGGTGGCCGTTTGTGATTGTTTTGTATATCTGATGATATATTTTGGTTGTACATATGATACCTGATGTATGACAAACTGTTTATATGTATATGTATTATTCAGATTTTAGATCTTTCCGCTTTAATTCTAATTTCTGAAAAGTGGGTGTAAGGAACAAAGTTTCCTCTGTATAATTGCTACCCCACAGTTGCGTATCATTATGGGCAGGTGTTGCATGTTATGTGTATGTTTGGTTACTTTGATGTGATCCTCCCTTTCTATGCCATGATGTTTCAAATATACTCTGATCAATTTTTGAATTTTCTTTTACCGCCTTAATTGCGTGTTAATTGGGGGTATAGATTGGGGGGGCGTCACACATGACAACTCTGTTTCATGACATGATACATAAGGAAATCGAGGTATATGTCGATGATATGATCGCCAAATCAAAAATAGAGAATGAGCACGTTGAGCATCTGTCAAAACTGTTCGACCGTCTAAGAAAATTCAAACTCTGTTTGAATCTCAACAAATGTACCTTCGGTGTCCGTTCAGGGAGACTCTTAGGGTTCATAGTCAGCCAGAAAGGAATTGAGGTTGATCCTGACAAGGTCAAGGCCATTCAAGAAATGCCTTCTCCAAAAATTGAGAAACAAGTCAGGGGATTCCTAGGATGTTTGAATTACATTTCCAGATTCATATTCCTCATGACCGCGACATGCACGTTGATCTTCAAATTACTCAAAAAGAATCAGGACTGCGTTTGGACAGAAGACTGCCAAACCTCCTTCGACAGTATTAAGGAATACCTGTTGAACCCACCGATTTTATCGCCTCCAGTGGAAGGAAGACCACTGATCATCTACTTAACAGTCTTGGAAGACTCAATGGGTTGTGTACTTGGCCAACAAGACAAAACCAAAAGGAAAGAGTCTGCCATTTACTATTTGAGCAAGAAATTCACCGACTGCGAGACTCGGTACACTATGCTTGAGAAAACTTGTTGTTCCCTGGCTTGGGCAGACAAACGTCTTCGCCAGTACATGATTTGCCACACTACTTAGTTAATCTTAGAAATGGATCCGATCAAGTACGTCTTTGAAAAGCTTGCTCTCACGGGAAGGATAGCCCGTTGGCAGATGTTGCTATCAGAATATGACATAGAGTACCACGTGCAGAAAGTCGTTAAAGGAAGTGTTTTAGCCAATCATTTGGCTCATCAACCGATTGACGATCAAGAATCAGTCGGATTTGACTTCCCAGACGAAGATGTCGTGTATCTGAAAATGAAAGATTGCGATGAACCGCTACCCAGTGAAGGGCCAGAAACAGGTTCCCAATGGGGACTAATCTTTGACGGAGCCGTCAATCAATATGGAAATGGGATTGGGGCAATCATTGTTACCCCTCAGGGTACCCACATTCCTTTCACTGCCAGATTAACGTTCAAGTGTACAAACAACGAGCCTGAATACGAAGCTTGTATCATGGGTCTCGAAGAAGCGATCGACTTAAGGATCAAGAACTTGGATGTACATGGCGACTCATCCCTAGTTATCAATCAGATCAAAGGAGATTGGAACACATACCAGTCCGGGCTGATCCCTTACAAAGATTACGCGAGAAGATTGTTACCATTCTTTAACAGAATCGAGTTTCATCATATCCCTCGTGAAGAGAACCACATGGCTGATGCACTAGCCACTCTCTCTTCCATGATTAGCGTAGGTCAATGGAATGACATACCTAAGATTGACATAATGCGCCTTGAAAGGCCCGCCTACATTTTCACAATCGAAGCGGTCATAGACGACAAACCTTGGTATCACGATATCAAATGCTTCCTTCAAAAATGAGAATACCCACCTGGGGCATCTAGAAAAGACAGGAAAACCCTTAGAAGACTGGCTGGAAGCTTCTTCCTGAGCGGTGATACACTTTAAAAGAGAAACTTTGACATGGTCTTTCTTTGATGTATAGACATACCAGAAGCAAACATGCTGATGAAAGAAATTCACGAAGGATCCTTTGGCACTCATGCCAACGGACACACAATGAAAAGAAAAATTCTAAGAGCAGGGTACTATTGGTTGACAATGGAATCTGATTGCTACAAGTATATGAGGAGATGTCACAAGTGTCAGATATACTCAGACAAAATCCATGTACCGCCAACGCATCTCAAAGTTCTTTCTTCCCCATGGCCTTTTTCCATATGGGGAATCGACATGATTGGCATGATCGAACCTAAGGCTTCAAATGGACATCGGTTCATCCTGGTAGCCATTGACTACTTCACCAAGTGGGTCGAAGCAGCGTCATACGCCAATGTAACCCGACAGGTGGTGGTCCGATTTATCAAAAACAATCTCATCTGCTGTTATGGTTTTCCAAGCCAGATCATTACTAATAATGGATCTAACTTGAACAATAAGATGATGAAAGAGTTGTGTGCCGAGTTCAAGATCGAACACTATAACTCATCTCCCTACCGACCTAAGATGAACGGAGTGGTAGAAGCGGCTAACAAGACATTTAGAAGATCGTTCAAAAGATGGTTGTAACCTATAAAGATTGGCATGAGATGCTACCCTTTGCTCTTCATGGTTATCGCACGTCTGTCCGCACTTCAACAGGGGCAACCCCTTTCTCTCTAACATATGGCATGGAGGCAGTGCTTCCCATAGAATTAGAGATCCCATCAATCCGGGTATTGATGGAAGCTAAGTTAACAGAAGCTGAATGGTGTCAAAGTCAACACGATGAACTGAATCTGATCAAAGAAAAACAAATAGCGGCTCTATGCCACGGTCAGTTGTATCAGCAAAGAATGAAGAAGGCGTTCAACAAAAATGTCCAACCGCGCGTCTTCAGGAAAGGAGACCTTGTGCTCAAAAAGATACAATCATTTCTCACTGATTCCCGAGGCAAATGGACTCCGAATTATGACGGCCCCTATGTGGTCAAGAAAGCTTTCTCAGGCGGTACCTTGAGACTCGCAACCATGGATGGAGAGGAATTTGCCTACCCCACGAATGTTGATGTAGTCAAGAAATACTTCACCTAAAAAAAACGTCTCGGTGTATTGAAACCTCGAAAGGCCGGTCCAGGCAAAAATTAGAGACAATAAAAAATCATCCCGATGGATTGGAAATCTCAAAGTACAATCCAGGCAAAAATTAGGGATTAATTGCAAGTAACTACGTTCAACAAAGGGGCAAGTCCCTCAGCAGCAGTTACGCCATCCGTCAGAGAAATCTCGATCAAGGTCATCTTCGACAGAAGCTCAGGATGCCCCGAATTCAAAGTTGGTAGAAGGATAGCGGTCGTCATGTTTCAACGTAGCCCTTTTCTCTTAAATTACCATTTTCTAACTTTGTAAATACTCTATGGAATCACGCGTTGGCTGATCTCCATCCTATCAATAAAATTTGAGCCCTCGTGCTTTTGTTTGCAATTCTCATTTATTTTAGCTTTATAGAACGACTGAAATAAAACAAAAATGAATTTACTTGTCAAAATTTTTCTGCTTTTAAAATAAAGATGGCAATTTCTTTTAACTGTTGAACATCGAAAGAACATCGATCGCCTCTCCCGAAGTAATCGAGCTTCAAAGTGCAGAATCAAAGTACCCTTTCTAAACCAGGACGCCTGAACGAATGATCAACTGTGTCAGATACCTTGTTTTATCTGGCATACCCGGCAGAGTTCTTATCTCCTAAGCCCGACCAACGGTTTTCCCCGCGTGGACTATCTCTCCTAAGCAAGGCGGAATTGCTATCTTGAACCAGTGTTACTTTTCATCTCCCACTGTGGCCGAGTATCCAGTCGCGTTCATCTACTAGTCTGTATGTTGCGTCAGTTTTGTCAGCATATACATACATACATCATGCATTATTATTTTACATGCATATTCATATCACATCACTATCACTCCAGTCGGACTTGATTTCATAGAGGATCGCACATTTTAGAATTCATCTGACAAAAGTCAACTGTGCCAAAAAGTCAAAGTTTGAATTTTTATTTTTTGATCAATTATGGTCCCTTAACCCTAAAATGATGTTAATGTGTGATTAGAATCATCATTCATCAAGAAAAATCAAGAAAAGTGGAATAACTTGTAAAAGGGGTAACCATAAATAACTTAGAAATTTTCTACGTTATGGGACAAAGTGGCTAGGGTACCAACTTTGGAGGATCATATCTCCTAAACCACAAGGCCATTTCCCCCATTCAAAGCTAGATTTGTAGCTCTCATGGCCCTCTACAAAAGCTTCAACTACACCTCATTCCAATTCATCATGGATTTTGATTTATGGTTGGATCAAAATGGCTGAAAACATGAAATGTTACTTTTTCCAACACTTAGTGAAATTTTCACTAAGTCAGAATCTGTTTCACTTTTTCCATAAAGTAAGGGCATTTTTCACATGGATCCCAAAAGTATCAAAATAAACTATGATCACACATATGTTGTATCATATGAGGGCTTTCCAAAATGACCAAGAACTTCACCAAACTCAATCTGAGCAAAAAGTTATGACAGTGGCAACATGCCTTGCTGCAACTGTCATAACAAGGCAGATTTGGGCATTTTGCTCGATTTGCTCAAATTTTGCAAAGGGCAAGCAACTCTATCCATCTGAACACCTCAAGGAGAGACCAAGGAGGGACAAACACTTATCCATCAGCCTCCCAAGTCCTTGGAACCAAAAGTAGCATGCCAAACCTAGAAATGCCTAAAAGAGGGACAAGACTCCAATTTTGTTTTGGAGTATTTAATGGATACACAAGGGTGGCATGGACTGAGCATTTTCCAACTGAAATCAGTCAAGGATGATCCAACAACTAGGGAACCACAACTCTGTGCTCTAACCTCTAGTCAATGGCTAGAGGAGACTTGGATTCTCATTGATCAACATTTGCCAAACCTCTGCAGCAGTTGCCATTCACTATTGCAGCCAAAAAAAACTTGCTCTATTATAAATAGAGCTCATTTGTGCTCAGTTTGAGTACACCAAAGCCATCCAACAGATGCTTTCCTCAAAATCTCTTTCTTTAGGCAAAAATACCTTCTTTAGCAAGGTAACTCTGAGTTTTTGAGTTAGAGAGCATTTCCATCACAGCTCATGATCCAAACACATCCAATATGTCATATCTAAGTTGTCCAAACTCTCACAAGTGACCTGTAACACCAAAATCTCAAAGTCACCTCTCAAAACCTCAAAAATAGAACTTTTGTGCATTTTTCAAGCCATATCTTGATTCAGTCACTTTCAAAACCATATAAAACCCCATACACACTTCAAATATCATCCTTGAACTGTCCCAAATGGTTCCCCACATCTGGAACACCATTTGAGAGAGTTGCTATTTTGGCCACTTTTGCCCCTTTTGCAAGAAAGAGCTCAAACTTGCTCCAGAGGTTTCCAGCTGATTCCAACCATCCTAAAAGCTTCTAAGGGATCATTTGAGGGTGTCCAAAGCATCAAATCATTTCTGGAACAAATCACTTGGCAGATTGCACAAAAGCTCCAAAAAGAGGTAAGTATCACAACTTGAATTCTTTGAATCATGCTTTCCTTTGATGTCCACTGATCATGCATCTCTTATACATGTTGTATATGTTGTGTTTGCATCAAATTATCATGCAATTCTTGCCTGTATCATGAGGTAGCACAGAAAATGCAATTATAGGCCTATTTCAAAACCACTGTCGGGTTTTAAAATGGGGACCTGATATGAAAAAACTACCACCACCATTAGATTCCTTGTGAAATTCTAGGCCAGATGCATATAAATTTTGTCCCAATCCATGGAGAAATGAGAAAGTTATGGCCTTCACGTTTCTAACCAAAATCTTGCCTTGCGTTGCCTTGGGTCAGGCCAAAAACAAGGCAAGCCTTGTATATTTGTGGTTGTGTTTCAATACACGGATGTATCACCACCCCAGTGGTAAGAGGCGCGCACTGCACACAAGAGGTCTGGGGTTCGAATCCCCCTCGCCCCAGACCCCTTTTTAATGCTTTTTCCACTTTTTTATTATTTTTCATATTATTTTTAATGATTTGAAAAATTAATAACTCCCTCAATTTTAATTATTTTTTATTGGTTCTTTTTGCAAAAAAATCACAAAAATGTTGAAATATTTTATTCCACAAAAAAAATCAAGTTTATATTATTTATTTAATATAGTTTGTATTTTTGTGAATAAATTCACTTTTAATTATTTTTAAACATTTTAAAAATGAATTCTCATGTTGAAAATCAAAACTAAATGAATTTTAATTCATCTTGTGATTAAAACTTCATTTTTCAAACCTTAACCAAAAATCATAAGTTGTTTATTAGAACTTATTTGGTATTTTTATCATTTTAATTAATTTTCTTTGAATAATTACTTTAAAAAAATGATGAAATTAGGGTTTTGTTGATTTTCACCCTAACAAACTTTTTCCAAAACCATTTGGGCCTCTACTAGAGTGTAAGACCCAACCCTCTTTTAACCAAAACTTTTTGGGCCTCGGATATTGTATAAGCCCCTCTGCATTAAAAGAAAAATCTCGGCGCAATCGCCAGTTCAAAAACCAAATCATCTAGGCCTACCCTCGTGTTATAAGCCCCATTCCTTTTCTTTAAACACTTTTGGGCCTCTTGAGAGAGTGTAAGTCCCACCCCTCTGTGAATAAATCTTTTTGGGCCTCAGTGTATTGTATAAGTCCCGATACCGTCAAAAAGTTCGACGCGATCGTCACCTTTTTAACAAAAACCTACGGGCTTCTCCTTGAGCTATAAGACCCATCTTTATTCATTTTCAAACACTTTTGGGCCTCTAATAGAGTGTAAGACCCATCCCTTTGTACATAAAACCTTTTTGGGCCTCAGTCACTTGTATAAGTCCCTGTACAAATTCAAAACAACAGTGCAATCACTGATAAAACTTTGGGCCTCTCTTTGAGCTGTAAGCCCCAATTTCTTTTCAAAGTACTTTCTCCTTTGATTTTGAAATATACTTTTGTTTTCCAACTTTATTTGTTGAACAACTAACAAAACAACATGGAAGCTCTACAACCGAGTAAGTGTTTATCCGCTTTCTTTACCGCTTTCATATGTATATAACTGTATTGTGGGGTTGTTTCACTGTATGTCTTCTTTCACATCCTTTTATATACTTGTCACATATCCACTGTGTAATACTAGTATAGTTATTTAGAGTTTTCCGCGGCAACTACGTCTAAGGAAAAGCCTCGCTGGTCACTCTTAAAAACAAACAAAACTAGATCCCCATAGGATTCCAGATACAGTCTTCCCTCCTCTTGGGGTTAAACAATATGGAAAAAAAGAGAAAGGCAGTATTCTCGGTGAAATTTTTCTCAGACTGTAACCCTAGAAATTGTCATAGGAATTCTACTCCCCAGAGTTGATCTATTCTCGGTGAATGGCATCTCTTGAGTTCCTCAAACCAGGATTTCTCACTAAATAATCTATTCTTTGTGAATAGCATTTCTTGAACTTTCCCGGCTTGGGACCCACGGGCTTCTTAAAAGCATCCCCGCCTCCTCTTGGGCGTTGTACAAAAACCCTTCAGCTTCTTAGAAGTTTTCACAGCCTCCTCTTAGGCTTCGTATAATGATTCTTCCTCAGCGAAGATAGCCTCCTCTTGGGCTTCGTACAAATTGTCCCTTCGGCTTCTTAAAAGTTTTTCTGCCTTCTCTTGGGCTTTGTACAAATTGTCCCGATGACCTCCTAAAGGTATAGGAACAGAAACTAGTCATCTTAAAAGAGCAGTCTTTCAAAGGAGTCTAGATCTTTCTCCCGTAAACGTACCTCTTGGACATAGTATAGAAGATAAAACTCTAGACTTGGACAGTCTAATCCCATTGAGTCTCGAAGACATTCTCAAGTTCCCTTCTAAACCTAGGAAGAAACCCAGCCTCTCTCAGGAGAGCGCTCTACTTGGACCTGCCTAGGGATTTCAATAATCCTCAGCAGTAAGATAGCCTTCTCTTGGGCTTTGTATAATGATTCTTCTCAAACGGAGCTAACCTTTTCAGACTCTCTTGTTGAGTCAACCTCCCATTTAGCCTCAATCTCGGGCTTCGTACGAGACAGCAAAACACTCTCTTGTTGAGTATAAAAGATTCTCTTGTTGAGTCAATCTCTTTTCGCCTCCATCTCGGGCTTCGTACGAGACAGAAAAACACTCTCTTGTTGAGTATAAAAGACTCTCTTGTTGAGTCAATCTCTTTTCGCCTCCATCTCGGGCTTCGTATGAGACAAAAAAAACACTCTCTTGTTGAGTCAAAACCTTTTTAGCCTCTAATTTCGGGCTTCGTACGAGACAGGAAATCACTCTATTGTTGAGTATAAAAGATTCTCTTGTTGAGTCAAATCCTTTTAGCCTCCTTCTTGGGCTTTGTACAAGACACATATAAAACACTGTCTTGTTGAGTATAAAAGACTCTCTTGTTGAGTCAAATCCTTTTAGCCTTCATCTCGGGCTTCGTACGAGACACAAGAACACTCTTTTGTTGAGTGAACTCTTTAAGCCTCAATCTTGGGCTTTGTACAAGACAGAAAGAACATTTTCCCCAGAAAAGTCAACCTTTCAGCCTCCTTTTAGGCTTTGTATAAGGAAATCCTCGGTTGAGTCAATCAACCTTTCAGCATCGAAACATGCCTTGCGCACAACATACAAACATCAAGAACTCCTCTTTAGAGATGACAAACTCCCTCTCAGTCAGGAACCCTTTAGCTTCATATCTTGGGCTTTGAACAAGATACAAAAATACCTTTAGCTTCACATCTTGGGCTTTGAACAAGATACAAATCACCTTTTAGCTTCAATCTTGGGCTTTGAACAAGACACCAAAACACCTTTTTCCTCCCTTAGAATAGGAGGAACTACGATCGCTCTGATTTTCCTAAATGGGAATGCGTAAGCATAAGATTGCAAGAATCTTAGCAAGCACACCACATCAAAAACCTCAGGTCCCACATACTAATAAAATACTCCAAATCCAGTACCCCCATACATCATTCAATCTGGTGCAATATCCTAACCAAAAGTCCCCTAAACAGTCAAGACAATTATGTTCTTAAACAAATACCCAGAGAGAGACCCCTCTTTTGATAGCATCTGTAAACCAACAGTTTTGACTGTTTAAACTCAGTTTGCAAGAAGGGTTAATTGGAGACATCTATTTCCCTTCCTTAATCAGCTCAATAGGATAAAAAATGAATCGAACTGTAGTACCAAAGCGATAGTGATTCGAAACCACAAAAACCGCGCTACATCTACAAGAACAAGAGATGGGTTTTTACTAATAATATAAAGGTCCATTTCATAACAAGAGCATTGTATAACAAATGAATTTCCAACTGTCCATAAAGACCAGCCCAATCTAGTTAAGGCACGCCATACACTAATGTATGGGTGGACCTGCACCCTTGGTCATACATGAAAAGTTTCACTTTTTTTATAGTACCATCTCCAGTCACCAGAGGTGGTTTAGTGATTCATCAAACGTTTCTCTTCATCAATAGGATATTGATGAGTCAACATGAGGAGAAGCTTTCACATTGGATCAAAGACTAACTCAAACAAGTGAGAATGACACTACATATTCACCCAAACCTTAAAGATATTGAGTATATGGGTCTTTTGACTTATAAAGTGATAGAACTCCACTTTTATAAGAAATATTACTGTATTGCTTCCTCGGAATAAAATAAGTTATTGTAACTGTCTTGCTTAATGTATATATGAACAAGTATGTAACTCGAGCAACTATTACCACAACTACATACTTATATTCTATGCTCTTTCCAATTTACATTAACATGGCTGAATCATTTCTTTTTCGATATTGCTAATTCACTCCTAGGGAAACTTGCTTCTTATGCTTATCAAGAAGTTTCAAAAGCCTATGGTGTGTATAAAGATCTATAAGAGTTCAAAGACACCTTGTTAATTGTCAAAGGTCTTCTGTTGGATGCTGAGTATAAAAGGACCAAAAACACGGGCTTCGTGAATGGATGAGACAGATTCAAAATATCTGTTATGATGCTGAAGATGTATTTGATGGATTTGAGATCCAACACAAAAGGAAACAAGTTGTCCAAGCTTCTAACAACAATCGGACGAAGGTACGCAACTTCTTTTCTTCCTCTAATCCATTTGTTTTACGTCCTATGATGGCACACCGTCTCAAAGATATTAGAGAAAGATTAGATAAGGTAGCAGTTGATGGGAACAAGTTTGGCCTTGCTAGAATCAATGTTGGTCATGAACTTGTTTTTCAATGGAGAGAATTGACTCATTCCCATGTTGATGCTTCAAGTGTAATTTGAAGGGAAAATGATAGGGAAGAAATTATCAATATTTTGATGCAACTACATCCTTATGGCGATGGTGATAAAAGTTTATGTGTTATTCCAATTGTGGGAATTGGAGGCTTAGGAAAGGCCACGCTCGCAAAGTTGGTGTATAATGATGAGAGGATGGATCAAATTTTTTATTTGAAGAGATGGGCATGTATCTCAGATGATTTTGACATCAGGCAAATAATTATAAAAATTATAAACTCTATTTCTGCTTTTGGTCCACCAAGTATTGCTCACCAAGAAAACATCAACAACTTAGATACTGAACAACTTCTAAGTTGTCTTAGACATAAGCTTTCTAGTAAGAAGTTTTTGCATGTGTTAGATGATATACGGAATGATGATCATGCAAAATGGATTGAGTTGATAGATTTGATAAACATTGGTGCAACAGGAAGTCAAATCATAATGACGACACATAGTAAATCAATTGCTAAAATGACAGGTACTCTTCCCACGTATGTTTTAAGCAGTCTTTCTCTAGATGATTGTTTATCTTTGTTTGTCAAATGGGCATTTAAGGAAGGTGAAGAAATTAAACATCCAGGTCTTGTAGAGATTGGAAAATAAATCGTGAGAAAATGGGCATTTAAGGAAGGTGGAGAAGCTTGTATGCCCCCAGCAGGGTTAACCTCACCCAATTACAAGTGGCAACCTCTTCGAGAAGCTTGTTTACTATTTGTAACTCTTGTGTGACTTCAAGTGGTAGTCTTTTTATTTGAGAAGCATGTATGTCCCCAATATTGGTCTGTATCTTCACATTAAATGACATCTCTCTAGTTTATCCTTTGTAGAGAAGTTTATTGTGAAATCCTTGATCCTTATCCAATCAAGTAAAGCCTTGGACTCATTATTTGAACATATGGCATCTCTTTATCTGAGAAGTCTGTTTTGACTCCATTAACTTTTTCTATCAAATGGCATCTCTCCAGTATTCTCGTCAGAGAAGTTTTTTATGAAACCCTTATTATCACCAACAAATGTTTGTCTCTTTATTTGAGAAGTTTGTTGTGCAATCTAACCTGCCAGTGTCTCCTTTGAAGATCCCCGGTAGAGTTATTGATTCATAATTCCTAGCAAATGGCAGTCCCTTTAGCGGAGAAAATTTGTATTTGGTCTTTTTTCAAGTTTAAGACTTGATTAAAGAAGAATCTAAGTCATATACTTATTATGGAAGCTTGTTATCATTCGATTTGGTTCGTTATTTGAACAGGTGTTTATCTCCTCATATGAAAATCTTGTTGCGATCAAGCGAATCTTTCATCCCCAACAGATGGTTGTCTCGTTATTTGAGAAGTTTGTTGTGTGGTTTGATATGCTTGCATCTCTTTTGAGTATCCTCGGAAGAGTTTTTGCTTATCATCAGCAAGTGGCTATCCATTGTGAAGCTTGTCTGTTACTAGCAAATGGCTATCCTTTGTGAAGCTTGTTTGTTAACCTGTTAATCTTTGTCTACCAAAGATTCCTTCCTTAATAGAGCAATGACTTTGAGATTCCCAAGTGGAGTCCAAACCCTCTTTCTTCTTAATCTCTCGCATTTCTTGTGGAATTTTACATTCCTCAGCTAGATCTATTTTTGTTTATCCCCTGCAGTGTTTCTTTTTCCTCTTTTAACTTTCTCTAGTAGTTTGTCTGCCTCCTGTGGCATCTTTTTCTCGCAAAGTTATGTGTTCTCATTCATATCATATCATATAATAATCACTTTTGCGATATCTTAGGGCCAAAAATTGGGTCTTCTTTATTTAAGTCTCTTCTATCTCGTCGAGACAAAGATGTATCTGAATAGAAGAAACTTAAATAGGGGCATCTTTCATACCCTAATATCTCAAGTTTTGTTGCTTGTTCCCCAAGAAAAGTCAAAGGTTCATGTGTTTATTTCCATGCCTTCATCAACAAGTTACCTCAAGCTTTGGTCAATCTAATCAAAGGACATTCAAGGGCACATTATTTTGAGTTCATATGATCATCCATGTATCTTGAGATACAAGAAAAACCAAAGATCACAAGTTGATTCTAAGTGGTTTGACCTAAAAAGTCAACATTGAAAGTCAAAGTTCAAAGGATCATAACTCCTTCAATTATCAACATTTTTTAATGCTTCTTTTTGCATATGAATCTTCTCAATATCCTCTTCAACTTCTCTTTACATGACAAGAGCCAATTAGGCTTTGAGGATCATCAAAAGTTTGAAGACATTATAGGTCATTTGTGGACTTAGTGAAATTTTGACCTATTTTCAAGTGACTTTATCTCAACTTTCAAGAATCATAACTTCTTTAATTTTCAACATCTAAGGCTTGTTTTTTTTTCTACTTACTCTTTGAAATTCCCTCTACAAGTTTGCTTCAAGGGTTAAAAGCTAATTGTGCTTGGAAGGCCATGGAATTTATTGATACATTATATGTCATTTTCATCCACTTTGGACTTAGAATTTTTCATGACCTCATTGCCAGATTTTGGTGCCATGCCATAACTTTTTCCACAAGCATCCAAATGCAATCTTTCTTGGCACATTGTGATCTTTAGTTTTGATGTTAACAAGTTGCAAAAAGAATGGAATAAAAAAGCCTCGTGTACAAGATGCCCCATTGAGTTCAACATGGTTACTTGAAGCTGAAGATATCACCATGGTCTGAATTTTGGAATTCACTAATTCTCAATTTCAAACCAAATTACCATGTGATTTGCACTCTAATCCTGTTAAGGGATATGTACCAAGTGAAAACGACCTAAAATAGCCAAGTTTAGTTGCGTTTTGAGTGACTTCATTATCAAGTTTGGTCATGCTTTGCTTGCACATGGAATTCACACAAATTGGCATCTTTATCACATGTATTGCATCCATTCTCTCTTCCTATAAGTAGAGAAACATATTTTCTTCATTCTCAAGCTTGAATATCCTCCAAAACCTCTCTTCCATTGACAAATTTTCTTCAGAAATTGAGCTATCGTGTTTTGAATTCTAGGCTTTTTCAACTCAATTTCTTAATTCCATTAGTACCTTCGGCCTCCTCTGAAGCTTTTGCAACAATTCCCAAGCTCTAAGACTCCCTGAAGTTCTCTAACCACATCAAGCTTCCTCTACCTCCGGTCACCATTTGGACAAGGTAGTTCTGAGTTTCTTTTGGACTCAAACTCGTTACCACGATGTAGTCCATCACTCTTTGATGTTTTCCCCTCAATTATCTGGTGTTGATTGATTGTGTTCATCATTTAATTTTATTTTTTGTGTTTTTATTTTCCCTGTGTTTTGTCTGCAATTCTCTCTTCTCCCTTTCAATCAATGAAAATGGAGCATGAGGTTGAATTCGCCTTGATGAAATGGTTGTAGTGATGATGGTTTCGTGCCCTAGCGTTACCATTTAGCAAACTCCGGTGAGCATCTCACCGGAGAAGATGACCGGAGAGGCAAGCAGTGGCCTGAGTTTGTTTTTATTTTAAATTGTATCTGGTGTGTCTTTTCACTTAAATCCCACCGTGTGTCCTCAGATCTAGACATTCAGATATTTTTGCCAGTTCACTTAGATATGATGGTCCACGTGTTTTAGTGATCCAACGTGTCTTTTAATTGTGGTCCATTACGTGCCTCAAGATCTAAACCCTCTAATGCGCTTACATCATCAGAGTTGACCAGATCTAATGGCTGATATTTTTTTCTCTTTAGTTCCTTTTCTTTTATTTCATTTTTATTTCCATTTTCATTTACAAATTCATATTAAATCCATTTTAATTCCAAAAAATCCCAAAATAATTTCTAAAATTCTCTTTTATTTTTTTTCATCAGATTTTTATTTTTGGAGGTTTTTATTTTATGATTTGCTATTTTTCTTTGATTTTCTCTTTTTTCCTTTGTTTTAATTGGTTTAAAATTAGTTTTATGTCTCTACAAATCCTGAAAATTTTATTATATATTGTTTATTTTATTTCTGACCTTCAATAATTTTCTTGGCCATTTATTTGGTGATTTGAAGGACCTAATGGATTTTCTCTTTTATTTTCTTTTTAAAAATGATTTTAAAAACCTTTTTTATGCATTTTATTTCATTTTATTGCATATTATATTTGTTTGACCTATGTTGTCTTCTGTTGGCCTTGGATATTGGTTGATTTGATCATAAGCTTTATCAAACTTAATGGATCTTGGGTGTTGATGGGGTGAAAACCTTAATCCACCAAAATGGATGGTTGATTTTGATGATAACTTGATTAATGCCTTGATCTAATTTGGTTTGCTTTCTATTTTGTTGTCTCCTTTTATCTCCATCTCTTTCTTTTTCTTTTTCACGTTTTCTCTTGATCAATTGGATGATGTGTAGTCCATCTTGTTCATGAGATCTTGATTAGTTCTTGATGAACTTTAATTATTTCAAATCTACCATTTGATTGACCATTGATCAATTGAGGTACTTTGGATTGATGCATAAGTTTGTCCTAAGTATCATGAAGGATTGATTGATGTAATGGACCAACTTCCTTGAATTAGGTCTTGATCAACCTTGTTTTGACTTGTGCTACATGTTTTAGGAGTATGATCTCTATCATATCTCTAATATGTATGGTACATAAATTGTTATTGACCGACCTCCCATAGTATAATCTTCCTTATAGATTGTGCTACGATTGCTTAACATAGAGCTAAATTTGTCCCGAATCGGATTATTAATTCTAACACTTGTACTAATATTAAATATATAATTATGGTAACATTTATTTTTATGTCATTTACTTTTACGCACCTTTATCTTTAAGTCATTTACTTTCTTGCAACTTATATATATTTCTCTATTATTTTCATTTATATATCATATTGCTATTGTTTTTGTTTATGCCTTTTTCTTTTGTCCACTTGGACTTTCTTTTTCTTTCTTAAGACATTAATAAAGGTCAAACCATTAAAAGACTCTTAATGTTTCCATTGGACTATTGGTTACTTTCTCTCGCTTAGGTGATGGACTTATGGACATAGAATTAGGTTCTTTGCCCTATGCTTTGGAGTTGTGACTTGAGATCTTGGAATCCATCTGGTATCTTGACCTTGAGTTGACTTGTGGAAGACTTGGCTCTGCTACCTTATCTTTGGCCTTGGCTTAAGTTCTTCTTTATCTGATACTTGGTTATTTCTCTGCTTATCTGGCTGCTTTTTGCTTGAATCCAAAGGATGAGATAGCTTGGTATCTTGGTTAGATCTTTCCTTCCTTAGCTTTTATTGTATGCTTTAGGATAGTCTCTTCATCTCCTCCCCTTCTTAAAATTTCAAAATCTTCTCTCTTTTTCAAAACCTTCTTGTTTTCAAACTTGAACCACTTTCTTAATAAACCTTGACTTTGTCAAGTGATTTTCAAACTCTTTTCTTGAATAAAGTGCTAATCAATCTTAAGCATATCAAGACCATTTTCAAAAGACTTAAAAAAATACTTAACTCATTCAAACCATTTTGTGCCCTTTGTGCACTTTTCCTTTTAAACTTTTTCTTAAGGTTTAGACATGAGTCATTTTTATAGTTGAGATGTAATTCTCCTATCTCCATAGTGATGGTTAGTGTTGATTCTTTTTCACTTAAGAGAGCTAGTGGCATACTTGTTGATTTTAATCCAAGTTGGAGCCCTTCTCAATAGTGATGCAAAGGTCCATTTTTATACACTTGTGGGTGACTAGTTGAGTGTTCTCCTTAAAATGACAACTTGTCTTTCCATTTAAAATCAATTAAAACAAATCTCTTTTGTTATTTTTACCACAAACTACGAGGTTTTGATCCTCCATTGCACTCTGTGAGTTCGTAGGCACGAGGCTCAGTGTCGCGGCCGACAAAATGACAAAGTCGCCATCATCCTTTATTCGTCCTAAAGGACATAAAAATAATGATAAAACCTAAAAGTTAAAGGTGAGACACTAAGTTCGGGAGTCGGTTAAGTGAGTGGAAGATGTTAGGCACCCCTCACCTCCATTGTACCCAATGGAATCCTTCTTAAATTCTAGGGTATGTTTTGCATGTATTTTTATAATTATTTATTCATAAAGAAAACAAAGAAACCTAAAGATTTTCTTATTATTGTACTCGCTAAGGTTTATAACCCTATGCCTATGTACCCTCAAGTTTGAAGGATCATAGTTTCGTAGTTCGTATCTCTTATTTTGTTGGTTGATTAATTTTATCCCATTATATTTGTGAAAATAACCCTTTTTAATTTCATTATGAAAATATTATAATTGAAGGTGGGAAAACACACAAGAAAGGGGGTTGAATTGTGTGAGACAAGAATGCAAATCCTTATTAGAAGATAGATAAGATTCTAAATAGTTATTCAAAACTAGATCGTAAACGCAGCAGAACTGAAGCTATACGCAAAGTAAACAACATATAAAACACAACAAATTTATATTGGTTCCTCTACCAACTGAGAGTACTCCAGTCCCCTTGCTTTGCAAGATATTTTTACTATTATAAATGCTTGAATACAATTGCTTATGTATTTTAACATAAGACTTTCACAACACAGACTTACAGTCTGAAAATCTTTCGCTTAATCAGATCCTGATCAAGATAACCTTGCTTAGAGCACATGTCTAAGACTTTAACTTGGTTAATCAGCTCCTAATTAATACTTTCTCTTGATTGAGGATTCCTTTGCTTAGAGCAAGTGTCTAATACTTCTGCCATTGCTTAGAGAACATGTCTAAGACTTCTTTGCTCAAAACTCCTGTCTAAGACTTTGCCTTTGTTTAGAGCACATGTATAAGACTTCTTTACTCAGAACTCCTGTCTAAGACTTTGGCTTTGCTTAGAGCACACGTTTAAGACTTCTTTGCTCAGACCTCTTGTCTAAGACTTTGCCTTTGCTTAGAGTACATGTCTAAGACTTCTTTGCTCTGACCTACTGTCTAAGACTTTGCCTTTGCTTAGAGCACATGTCTAAGACTTCTTTGCTCAGACCTCCTGTCTAAGACTTTGTCTATGTTTAGAGCATGTGTCTAAGACTTCTTTTCTCATACCTCTTGTCTAAGATTTTGCATTTGCTTATGAATAACATATTCAAAACAAAGGAGAACAAGGTGTACAAGATTCTGAATCACAGACACAAAGTAATGACCCTAACAAAGATCTTAAGCACTTGAAAATTTCCAGGATATTCAGTATTTAGGAAACCTTAAGCCTGATTACAATTAACAACAGTAACAGAGGATTCTGCATATACAATAGTGTTGTTCACTGCTGATCTTGTCATTTCTTCAATCGGATAAAGGTGTAGAACACCTTTATCCTCTTTTGCATTCTGTAACACCCCATTTAATTATTTATTTGTTTTATGATTTATTTTGTGTGATTTTTTGGTATTGTCTTGGTTAAGGGAAGTGTGTTAGGGTGGGTGTTAGAATTAGGGGAAGAAATTAAATAAAATTAAGGCTTAGGAAAATCTTGTAATAATAATAATTTCAATAAATGAGATTTTATTAATGCTAACATTATTAGTGTTATTATTAATGTTATTATTAATATGATTATTAATATTGTTATCCTTGTTAGCATTATTAATGGAATTATTATTATTATGAGTATTATTAGGATTATTATTTGGATTATTATCATTATTTAGAAAATTAAAAAGAAATAAAACATAATTAGAGGGATTAGTGGAGAGGTTAGAGAATCAGTTCTGCTACCTGAAAACAGAAGGAAAAGAGAGAAGGAAAGCTAGGGCTAGAGAACAAGGGGATTTTTCCACCATTTTTGAAGGATCAAAGCCTGGAAATTTCAGGTAAGGGGGAGAATGGGATTCAATATGGGTGATTTGAACATGTGAGGGTAGTTAGGGGTCCTTTCCCTCTTAGGTTCTATGCATTTTTCTCCTTCTTGCTGGATTTTTGTAATTGGATAATTGTTGTGTGATTGTTGCTGTAAGATAATAGTTGTATAATGAATGTATGTGGGAACTTATGTTGTATGATGTCTTCGAATATAAAATTCATGCAAATTGGTTCTGTTGTTGCTGAGTTCTGATATATAACAGATATGGAAATTTGGATTTTAAGGGGTTAACGAAAAATAGGTTTTTAGTACATAAAATGTTGATAAAAATGATGGGACAATAAAGTAGAGTTAGGACTTTGGAATTGGACTGAAATAAAGATGATTTTGGGTTTGGACTGGGAGCTTGGAAGTGCTCTAATGGAAGAAATTTCGCACTGATGCGAATTCTGATATTTTGACATGCTCCCTGGTCATGCACGTATGGGGGTAGGCCATACGCGTATGGGGGACACTCCTAGAGGACGTACGCGTCTGGTACGCGCCTTGTCCCCAGGGCCAGCATGGCCTTCTGGTCATATGCGTATGATACGCGTTAGGATGAGTCCCTATACGTATGGGAGTAGCCTTACGCGTATGGTGAGTTCTTGAGGGGAATTCTGAGGGAAATGGCCTCTGGCCATACGCGTACGCAGGAGGCAATACGCGTATTGATGGCCTGGGCAGTTGGGGCTACACATATGATATGCAAGCCTGGGCCGAGGGAAGCTGGCCATACACGTATGGGGCAGGGCCATACGCGTATGGGCAGAGCTGTGATGAAAATTTCCCGTTTTTGTGATTTCTGTCTGGATTTCGCGTGTAATGCAATTTCTTCTGATTCGTAAGACTAAGATGGTATAATTGTACATAGGAGCAACTAGTAATCACATTAAATAGGATAAAATGTGAGTTTTTATGAGAATGTCTAGTTGAGACATGTTGGGTGTGTGAGCCAAGATTGTCGTGTGTGGACGGTATTGTGCTGTGGTGGTAATTCCGAGGAGAATTACGGTGAGCACATGGCTCGTGTGTGCTCATTGAGGATCATGAAATTGTGCTTGATTAATTATTACGTTGTGCATAATTTGTGTCATGCATTCATGTCATGTTATGTGGAGATGAGCTAGGTGGGAGTCCATGATGGGTGCCTAGTCTTGTCCGGACTCTATGTGGGGTCGTGTGGAGATAAGTTGTAGTTCAAAGGAACGTATACAACTTATCCGGATTTCGATGGGAATCGGGTTCTATGGTGAACCGTATGTGATTGTGATGGTACCGCGTGCATTGTCTCGTGTCAGTGAGTCGCATTGCTTATATATGATTGAATGTGGGCTGTTTATGCCGAATGATGATGTGACACTTGTATGTGCGTGATAATTGTATGATTGGTGTGTTTTGTGTGTTAACTACTCCTTAGCATGTGTTTTTCATCGTGTATTTTTTAATGTAGTTCTCACCCCTTTTCTGTTTGTTGTGTCTGTGCTCCTTGGGGAGTACAGATAATCAGGTACCTGAGTAGTGCTTGGAGCATTGTGTTGCTATTTGATCGAGTCTTAGGAGTCGCTCTGATACGTAACACGGGCAGGATGAGGTTTTCGTGATTGCTTTATGTTATTTGACATTGTATTTATACGTATCTGGTTCTTATTTTATTGTTGTTAAACCACGTATTATGTGGAGAGTTGATGTATTTGGAGTTTACATGTTAAACTGTTTGATTTAATTCTGCTGTTTAATCAAACTACTCATTTTTATGAAATGAATAAAATGTGAAACGAATTGATACTTCACTTTGATGTTGTTTTTGTAATGTGAATGGGGAAGCTACTCATATGCTGAATGGGGAAGCTGAAGACTAGTGGGATAACACCCGTCAAAGGCTAGAAGCTGCAGGTGGTCCTATTACTTGGATGATGTTCAAGGATAAGTTTCTGGAGAAGTGTTTTCCAGAAGATGTTTGTGGCAAGAAAGAGGTCGAGTTCCTAGAATTGAAGCAAGGAAATTTGACGGTTGTGGAGTATGTGGCCTGTTATACCCCAAATTTAGGGTTCAATCATCCTTGCATTGTTAACTAACCATCATATGTTGCTAGTGTTCTTTTGTGTGAAAGCTAGGGTTTGCCACAAGAGGAGTGCATGATCAATAAGCAAAAGCTCTCATATGCTTCAAGGTCTCCTAAGACACTCTTTGGCTCCATACAACCATCACAAGTGCTCACAAGTTGATTGAGAATGGTATGTGAAGTTAGTTGTTCAAGAAGGTCAACTGAGACTCCTAAGCTCAACCATATAAGTCTTGAAGGTTACTCATGAAGCTCTCAAATCATATGCCATAATCTCATGAGATTGGGTCAAGAAGAATCAAAGAAATCATCAAATCAAGAGTTGTTGAATTAGGGTTTTTACCTGAGAATCACCAAAGAATCTTGTTATGATCAGTCAAGGCTTTGATTAGTTCATCAACCATTTAAGCCTGCACACATTCAAGAGGTCTTATCCAACATGAAATCAAGTTTGTTTGGCTCCCAGCACAAGTTCAATAAGCCCCAAGATCATCTGGCCCCAGATTAGGGTTTTTTTCAGGAGAAGTCAACCATTGCCTTTGATTTTGATCAAGATGTGATTCCAAGCCTTGGGACATGATTCCATATGTTCATAAACATCCCTAGAGGCCATCCACTGGTCTTTGAAAAGATTGAAAGAGCAAGATCATCACAAGTCATCCAGTTGAATTTCTGAGGAAAACTAGGGTTTTGATTGAAAAGTCAAACCTTTGACTTTTGATGTTTTTGATCCAATATAAGGTATTCAAGCCATATTCCATCAAGATATGCTTAATTGTTGAGTTAGAGCATAAGAGTTTACATTTGAGAGGTTTCTTGCAAAAAGGGCAAAGTATGATCTTTAAAATTTTCTAAGTATGGAAAAGTGCAATTCTTATATGAACTTTGGAAGGCCATAACTTTCAAACAACACATCCAATTTTTGTGATCCAAATCTCAAATTGAAGATCTCATCATGAACTTTAAAAGTGTCACTTAGGGTCCTACCCCAAAAAAGGCTTAAATTTTGGGTTATGAAGCTTGAAAGTTCAAGGTATTATGACTTAGTGAAATTTTGATCATTTTTTACCCTAATTTCCATCCAACTTTAACTCAATTTTTTACATAGTTCCAAGCCTCAAACCCAAAATTCTTAAACATAAGAGTTGTTCCTTGTTCTTCAAGCTTTCCAAGCATGTGTAGAACTCCTCATTTGGATGATCCAATCTCAAGTTATGATGTTCTAAAGTTGGTTGTTTCAAGTTGGGAAAATCTCATAACTTAGAATTTTTCTAAGTTTCTTTTGGACAGCAACAATGTGCATGACTTCATGGCATTTTTTCCTAATAATACAAGCTTCATCTCAAGTTTCTTTCTGTTAGCTCATAAATTCGACGCCCATATTAAGTTGGAAGTGTTGGTTGGAACGTAGAACTCTTGAAGAGGTTTAAAGGAGCTTTCGACTAGATCTTTATGATAGGTTTAAGTCGAAGGTGCTCACAAGAGGAAAGGATACTTTTGGGACTTAGAAAATATTTCTAAGAGTTGGGGAAGTCACCTTCGACCGAGAATACTGATGATGTCTGACGCTAAGAAATTCAAATTCAAATAAAGGAGTGAGTAGTTACTCTTGTCCGCTCCTGGAAAAAGACAAGTGGCGTACATCCAAGGGACAGAAGCATGCAGTGCGACACTTGTCATATGTTGATTGTTTCAAGCAGTTAACAGCAGTTAGTTTTATTATTATAAATAAGAGTTCTAGCAATAGGATTTGGGGTGTTGTGTTCACTTAGTACAAGTTACTCCAAATTTACTCAAAGTATCCACGTGTAGAGAAAAGAGTTTTGTGAGAATGTACGTGATGTAAACACCATTTATCTTTTCAATGCAATTTACTTCAATATTTCATTAAGAACTTATCCTTTATTTAACGCAAGTTATGTTTCTTCACTTTGTCTTATTTACTTTCAACCTTTAATATACCCCTTCGACCCTTTCCTTTACATTTTCAGCCTTTTAACTTAACGTTGTAAAACATTGCTTTAAACTATATTTTCGACAAACCTTTCTTCATGATCACTGTCAAAGTGTTTAGTTCTTTAGAATTTACTTTAGATCAATGGTTAGCACATGTCCTAGGATCAATCTGATCGATCCTGTGAGTCACCAAAGTTAGATTTGGAAGATCAGCGGTTGTTTACCAATTTTCACGGTAAACAAATTGACACGCCCAGTGGGACAGTGCTAACTTCTATAGAGATTTTTCTAAGTTTTGAAAATCTGCATTTATTAGTCTTTGCTTTGAGAAAACTTTGTTGCATGTTATTGAGAAGTGGAAAAGTAGCCACTACAAACGAAGAGAGACCAAGGAGAAGATATACTAGAAAAATGGCGATGAACACTAGTCAGCCAAACAATCCAAACCCTCAAGGGAGTGGTTATAATCCTCAGTCAAGTAATTCAAATACCCAACCTTGTAACACTAACCCTCAAATGTGTCTAGGAACGATGTAGTGCTACCTCCAGTCCCTTCGACAGGAGAGCCAATACCACCTCCTGTTATGTCTGAACTAATGCCATCAATGGCAGGTTCAGGGTCGACATATATAAGGGCTTACACTCAACCCGTTTTGGAATACATTGGGCCACAGGCATCAAATTCCCAAACTCCACCAAGAGGAACTTCGACGTTTAGGCAATTTCCCCCTCTAGGGTTTTCACAACCGTTACCAAGGAACCCACATTATGGAATGCCAACGTCAATAATGCAAAGCCTCCAAAATGCCCCCCCAGTGTTCTCAGAAAATGTAATGTCTTCGCCATTACAAGGGTCAGGATCTGGGATAAATGTGGGTCGAAACAACCAAAGTGTAGGTGTGGGATATTCCACTCAGGGTCCTAGTCTAACAAACACCTCTATAGCATGTTTAAGATAGCAAATGGATGAGAGTAACTTACAAATGATGCATACCTTATCCCAAACTATGGGGGAAATTTTCCAGCCATTGATCCAGAACACCATCCAAACTAGCCAACAATTAGCAGCGCAATTGGCACACATGGCAGAATTTATGGGCGTACCAGCCCCTGTACGAGGTGCGACTGTTGTGGAGAATATTCCACGGCGAAACCTAGGGAATATACCTGAGGCGAATCTAGAATATCAGGGGATAGACGAACCCCCCAGAGTCGAACCTCCTAGAGTCGAACCACCTAGGAACCAAGTGCCAATTCCTGTAGAGAGGGAACAAGGGGTAGTTATAGTAAATAGAAACCAAGATGCTGACCATGTTGTACAACAGGTTCGACGTAACAGCATAGCAGCAGATAACAACCTAGCAGCCATGTTCGAAAGGATAATGGCTCGAAATGGGGTAAATTTTGGTTTTACTAGGCCAAACTATACATCACCCATAGTAGATTATATTCTCCAATCAGAATTACCTCTTAGGACGAAGGTCCCAAAGTTTACCAAATTCTCAGGAGATACCACTAAATCTACTGTCGAACACGTAGCCCGGTATATGATTGAGGCTGGAGAGATTGCAAATGACGAAAGTTTTAGGGTAAAATATTTCCCAAGTTCTCTCACCAAAAATGCTTTCACTTGGCTTACAACCCTACCTCCTAACTCAATCTGTAATTGGACCCAGTTAGAACGTTTATTCCATGAACAATTCTACATGGGACAAACTAAGATTAGTTTGAAGGAATTGGCTAGCATAAAACGAAAGTTTACTGAGCCAATAGATGATTACCTAAATAGGTTTCGATTACTTAAGGCTAGGTGTTTTACACAAGTGCCAGAACATGAATTAGTCAAAATGGCCGCTGGTGGCCTTGATTACTCTATTAGAAAGAAGTTGGATACCCAATATCTGAGAGATATGGCCCAACTGGCTGATAGGGTTCGACAGTTAGAACGTCTGAAAGACGAAAAGGCTAAGTTTAATAAGAGTAAAAAGGTAGCCTATGTTGAATATAATGAGGACGTCGAAGGTTTACATGAGGAACCATTGTATTTCGACGAAAATGAGATAGATGTTGCTGAATTAAAGCAAAGTCCTCCGTATGCTTGTAAAATGTTAGCTCCTTCGAATGGAAAAAATTTTGTCGAATCTGAGAAAAATGATAAGTTTCCAATGAAAACATATACTTTCGATATCACTAAGTGTGACAAATTTTTTGATTTATTAGTTAAAGATGGACAAATGATAGTGCCTCCTGACGCTAGAATGCCACCTTTAGAACAAAGAAAAAAGAGAGGATTTTGTAAGTACCATAATTTTCTGGGTCATAAAACTTCTCAGTGTTTTCTTTTCAGGGATCTGGTGTAAAACGCTATTCATGAGGGCAGGCTGAAGTTCGGAGAGAAGAGCAAAGGTCAAATGAAAATTGACTCTGACCCATTGCAAACAGTGGATGCCTATTATGCTGAGCCCACAGAAGTACATATGGTTGAAGTTGCTGATGACTTCGACTGTTCAATCAATATGGTGGAAATTACAGAAGATTTCGCCAATGATGCTATTTTAACCAAGGTTACTAAAGACCTTGACATCTCTACCATGGAGAAACTCATGAGCAAGGCCACTGACAGCTTCGACAAAGCTACTGATGGCTTAGATGATGGGATCACTAAAGATTCCAACAAGATGTCGGTGACCAAAGAAACTGCTGATAGTTTCGTTAAGATGGACAAAGCTGCTGAAGGCCTTGATGTAGACTTCTGCAAGCTGAATCTTAGTGTTGATGTCGACATGGACATAAATATGGTCGAGATTACACAACATAAGACCATGGAGGTTGATGAAGTAAGCTGCCAAGAAGAGCGTAACAAAGTGGCGTATCCAAAACAGGAAGAGACTATCATTGAATTCCTTCACCATTGCCAAAAGAAGGGATCAGGTGTCATGCTATGCCCCAGATGCAGTGCAATCTTCGACCAGAAAGCTGTCCACATTCTTGAGGGGGTTAGGAAGGCTAAAGAAAGAAGGGAGCAAAGAGTGTCTCAGGGTCAAAGGGGTTTCGATCCTAGAAGGTCCTCTTCAAAACAAGTGGGTGGAAAAACACAGTTCCCAGGGGCCAGACCCAACACCTTCAAACCAATAAGTAATGCACCAGTGGGAAGCTGGATGAAACCTGTCGAAGGAAAGGAAAAAGGTCAGAAAAAATGGCAGAAGTTTGATGTGAACAGAGGCTCTTCAATAGAATATCGAAAAGAGTTTTAGACTTCCAATAGGTCAGCTTATGTCTCTGAAAAATATAAAGGGAAGAACTTGATGTCGTGATCTCAATGGAGGATAGAGTAACGTAGAAGGAAGGCTCTCAGGGAGGCTCAGTCGAAGGACCAAGGAGAATCTAGTACTAATGTCCCTATTGAGAATAACAGAGGGAATCAAATAAAGATTGCTGAGAAAGTGCCCGTGGGGTGAAAATTGTTTTCCTCTCAAGAAGACAAACATGAAAAGACTGTCGAAGGTGATGAAGAAATGACAGACAACTTTGACTCTGAGTCTGATGCTTCTTTGGACATCCTAGTCAATGTGGTGTCTGTAATGCCTAGGGAGTTTGACCAAATTACAAAGGTCGAAGATTTGGATGCTTGCACTGAAGCAAAGATGGCAGCACACAAGCCTCTGTGCTACTATATCATGAATAATGGGTGCATTGAAGACCAGAACTCCTTCTTCGAGTGACCTACAGAGGCGATGAAAGGTCACCTGAAGCCTCTCTACATCACTGGGAAGGTGGAGAATGTACCAGTGAACAAGATATTAGTGGACTGTGGTGCGACAGTAAATTTGATGCCACATTTCTTATTGAACAAGATTGGCAAGTATGACACTGATATTAAGCCACATAATATGGCTCTTTCAAACTACGGAGGAAAAGTTGGCTCTACACTGGGTGTGATACAAGTAGACGTAACAGTTGGAACAATCACTAGGCCTACTGTCTTTATGGTAGTGGAAACTAAAGCCAACTATAATCTCCTCTTAGGACGAGAGTGGATACATGGCATTGGTGCTGTGTCATCTTCGATGCATCAACGAATCACCATCTAGAGGCCATATGGCATAGTCAAGAACATTGAAGCTGATCAGGGGTATTTTAAAGCACCAATAAATCATGTCGACAGAAGATAGTTCGACAAACACTTGGCTCATATTGCCCCTTGTGGCCCAGCAGATTTTGAGTTTGTCCCAAATGATGAGACATTTTCCTCATTGTACTTACATCCCATCGATGGTTTCCATTGGGATAAGGAGGGTACCAGGGGAAAGGCTTCCATACCTTGGTGAGCCTGCAGTAGACCCCACAGGGTGGGGAAGTGAATTCAGTGACAATGACTAAGTTCGAGGTATTGAGAAGAATTTCGGCCTATGTGGCTGAAACCAAATTACAAGCGGCTTTGGAAGCTACTAATGAATACATGGCTGTCGAAGCCAATTCTGGATTCCACCAAGATGGTCCTGGTAAGGACTTCGACCCAGAGCCACCTGATAAGATTCAGGGTGTAGAACAAGGCCAAAGGCTTGATGCCATCTATGATGAGAAGCCTTTGGGGTTTGAAAAAGATCCGCTGGAAAATAATGTTAAGATGCTAGCGCAGGATCCGTTAGAAGAAATTGACCTAGGAGAAGGGGCAACCAGTAGGCCAACATATGTCAGCGTCAATCTTGACCCACAACTTAAGGTCGAAGTCACCCAGTTGCTGCAGGAGTTTAAAGACTGTTTTGCCTGGGACTACGATGAGATGCCTGGTTTGAGTAGAGAATTGGTCGAACATAAGTTGTCGATCAAGCCTGGGAAGAAGCTGGTCAAACAGAATCCAAGACGGTTTGCCCCAGAAATTCTCTCAAAGATAAAGGAGGAAGTCAAAAGATTGCTTCGATGAAAATTCATCCGCACTTCCAGGTATGTCGAATGGTTAGCTAACATTGTACCTGTTATTAAAAAGAATGGTTCTTTAAGAGTTTGCATAGACTTTAGAGATCTAAATTCTGCAACTCCAAAGGATGAATATTCCATGCCTGTGGCAGAAATGTTAGTCGATTCCACCGCAGGACATGAGTATCTTAGTATGTTGGATGGGTACTCTGGTTATAACCAAATATTCAATGCTGAAGAGGATGTCCCCAAGACAGCTTTTTGTTGTCCTGGAGCCTTAGGCACCTACAAGTGGGTAATAATGCCTTTTGGGCTCAAAAATGCTGGGGCAACATATCAACGAGCAATGAAATCAATCTTCCATGATTATATAGAGACTTTCGTGCAAATATATATTGATGATATTGTGGTTAAGTCTATTTCCGGGAAGAGTCACTTAAACCATCTTCGACAGTCCATTGAAAGGATGAGAAGACATGGTCTTAAAATGAATCCTCTTAAATGTGAGTTTTGTGTGCAGGCAAGGGATTTTCTAGTCTTTGTGGTCCACAAAAAGGGGATCGAGATTAACCAGAATAAGACCAAAGCCATCATGGAGGCGAAAGCGCCATCAACAAAAAAGGAGTTACAATCACTGCTGGGAAAGATTAATTTCTTGAGAAGGTTCATATCGAACCTAAGCGAAAAAACGCAGGCCTTTTCACCATTACTTCGATCTAACAAAGATGGGTTCGACTGGGGGCAAGATCAGCAGGAAGCCTTCGACAAGATCAAGGAATACCTGAGTCATCCTCCAAATCTTTCACCACCTTGTAGGAATAGGAGTATGAGATTGTACATAGCTGCGTCAGATAAAACCTTAGGGAGCATGTTGTCTCAAGAGGATGAGAATGGCGTCGAAAGGGCCATTTATTACCTTAGTAGAGTTTTAAATGATGCAGAAACTAGGTATAGCATGATCGAAAAATTATGCTTATGCTTGAATTTTTCTTGTACAAAATTAAAGCAATATATAAAGCCAGTTGATGTGTATGTTTCGTTTCATTTTGATGTTATTAAACATATGTTGTCTAAACCTATCTTGCATAGTCGAATTGGTAAATGGGCGTTAGCATTGATTGGGTATTCTTTAACGTATAAGCCTTTAAGGGCAGTTAAAGGACAAGTGGTAGCAGACTTTATAGTCGACCACTCCATGAACGAAAGCACTTTGAATTACGTCGAATTGGAACCTTGGAAGTTATACTTCGATGGCTCTAGCCACAAAGATGGAATAGGCGTAGGTGTGCTAATTATTTCTCCAAATAAAATTCCAACAAAATTCAAGTACAAGGTCGAAGGACTTTGTTCCAACAACGAGGCTGAGTATGAAGCCTTGATAGTTGGAGTTGAAATTTTGTTAGAATTGGGGGCAACTCGAGTCGAAATAATGGGAGACTCGGAGTTGGTCATAAAACAAATTACAAAGGAGTACAAATGTGTTAAGGAAATCTTATCATGTACTTCGTAATAGCCAACAGACTATTGAAGAAATTCGAAGTGGTCAGCATTCGACACATACCTCGACTAGAGAATCAAGTGGCCAACGACTTGGCTCAGATTGCTTCTGGGTATAAGGTTTCGAAGGAAAATTTACAAGAGAAAATCGAAGCTAGAGGTAAAGTCGTGTCTGTTAGATTATGCCCATCAGATCTAGAAGTGAAAAAGCTTAGATATGCTGATGAGGAAAATTTTGAGATTTTTGCAATAGACAGCTTGACGGACAAAGATTGGAGGAAGCCTATAGTCGAATACTTGCAGAATCCAACAGTGTCCACAGAGCGAAAGGTCAAATATCAAGCTTTAAGTTATGTTCTTCTAGGTAATGAATTATTTAAAAAGACCCCTGAGGGAGTCTTACTCAATTGCCTTAGTGAATCAGAGGCGTATCTTGCCCTTTCAACTGTCCATAGTGGGGAATGTGGGACACATCAGGTAAGCCAAAAGATGAAGTGGCTATTGTTTCGACAAGGCATGTATTGGCCTACTATGCTAAAAGATTGCATTGAATTCGCTAAGGGCTACCAGGAATGCCAAGTTCATGCTGGCATACAGCATATCCCTACAAGTGAGTTGCATTCTATAGTCAAACCATGGCCTTTTAGAGGTTGGGCTTTAGATTTAATTGGAGAGATTCGACCAGCATCCTCCAAGAATCAGAGATACATTTTGGTAGGAATTGACTACTTTACAAAGTGGATCGAAGCGATACCTTTACCAAATATGGATCAAGAAGATGTGATTGAATTCATTCAAAAATACATCATTTATAGGTTTGGAATCCCAGAAACGATCACAACAGATCAAGGATCGGTCTTTACTAGTCGAAAGATGCAGGAGTTTCCTAAAGAGATAGGTTTCAAACTCTTAACCTCTACACCTTATTATGCTCAGGCTAATGGTCAGGTCGAAGCAGCTAATAAAGTGGTGATTGGGTTGATAAAAAAACATGTGGGAAAGAAGCATAGGAATTAACATAAGAAATTGGACAAGATTCTCTGGGCATGTCGAACCTCTCCCAAAGAAGCAACTAACACTACTCCATTTCGATTGACTTTTGGTCATGATGCAGTGTTACCAGTCGAAATTTACCTTCAATCAACGAGGATCCAAAGACATCATGAAATCCCTTGTGAGTCTTATTGGAATATGATGCTAGATGAGTTGGTGGATTTAGACGAAGAGAGGCTTCGCGCTTTGGAATTGTTAAAGAGGCAAAAGAAAATAGTAGAGAAGTCTTACAATAAAAAGGTTAAGATGAAGACTCTTTCACCTGGAGATTTGGTTTGGAAGGTAATCCTCTGCCTATGGATCGAGAGGTCAGAGCCTTGGGTAAATGGTCCCCAAAATGGGAAGGCCCATTTCAAATTACGCAAGTATTTTCTAATGGAGCCTACGAAGTTGAAGAATTAGACGAAGATAAAAGAATCTTGAAAGTAAATGGCAAGTATTTGAAAAAATATAAACCAGAACTTCAAGAAATTAAAATTGCTAAAGAGTAATTCAACGTAAAAAAAAGGCTAGGCCAAGAATGGTATTCATGAAATGCCAAAATGGCTTAGAGTCATTACATAAAAGCCTCAAGGGGCTATGGAACAATGTGCTTAAAAGAAAAATTACAAAGAAATTCAAGTTAGAAATGGAGGTTCTCTTTCATCTTCAAGTACTTCGACTTCTAGAGTTCGAGTCGCCTTTCACACAGAGACTTGTCAGATTTTAGGCGCATAACTTCTCTCTCCAGTTGTTGAGCTTCCTCAGCAAAAGTTATGGCATTTTCCAGCTCTGTCGATAGGCCTAAGTCATCGAAGGCAGCTAATGCAGCATTGCGCTTTTTGGCCTTTGAAATCTTGACTTGAAGCTTTTTGATATTTCGCTCCCAGGTAGCAATGTTTTGATCATTAGAGCCAATCTCCTGCTTGTTCTTTTCTTTGGTCGCTCCAATTCTGCTACCTTATTCTCAGAGTCAGTGGCAGTAGCCCATGCAACAGCCTCACTTCCACACTTGGTGGAAATTGATTTCTCAATTTGAGGGAGGTGCTTGAGATCAGCATTGACCTGGTCAATCATAGTGCCAAGTTCTAGGATGATGCTGGCAGATTCTGGAGAAATAGAGTGGATGTCGACTTGTTCAAGAAGTTTCTTCAGGGAGATGTGAGTGACATTGTCCATCTGTAGGAGTGTGAAAAGGTCACCTTTAAAGATATTCTCTTTGATCTTTAAGAGGATGGTGTCCTCAAGCTTGCTCGAAGGTGGATCTCTAGAAGCAGTTGATGCACTAGGAGTCTTGTCAGAAGAACTCCCTCGACTTCCAAGGAGAATCTTTATGTACTATCGAGGGTTGCTTGCCTTCAGGGCATCAAGTTCGTGTTCGGAGAGGCCTCCCCTATACACAGTCGAGGTTTCCTTGACTTTAGGAACAACATTAGTTGTTGGAGCAGTGGTGGTGTCGACAGAGATTGACTCTTTAATAGGTCCTTCATCAGTCTTCTTCTCCTCACCTTTCCCTCCCTCTTCTTCGTCCTCATTCATTTTGTCATCAATATTTCCATCACTGTTACCATCAAGTTCAGGTTGGTGCATTGTCTCATTATCATCTTCTTCCATCTCTTCCTCCCCTTCTGGATCAGCATTGTTATCCCCAACGGTCTCGTCCACTGGTGAGCCATCTTCATCGACCAAGGTTGTATTTTCATCCATGGCGACGGTTCCTGGATTCTGATGACCATCATCATCCTCATGGTCGGAGCCATCTGTTTGAGATTGTTGGGTAGTAGTCTTTGTTGGCAAAGGGGGAGCTGTTTCAAAGCCAGGTTTGTTAATTTCACCTAGTGAACTCATTCCAGAGCCCAAATCAGAAGTGGGATGGTATGTAGGCTCACCTTGGCTATTCAGAATAGTGGCTGGAGAAGGAGGATTATCCACTGGTGGCTTTGAGCCACTTGCATCAGCCTGAATCAAAGTGGAAGCAAATTAGAGCAAAAGTAGGGGCGGTGTCAGTTACTTCTCATGCTCACGATCTCCTAGACACTAGGAAATGTTATGATGGTATGGGATTTGATGTGATTTCCGAGGAGTTGTTTTCATAATTAGCCATGACATCATGAATGTGATTGAAAAGAAATTGAACAGTTTCTTGAAGAGGTTTAAAGGAGCTTTCGACTGGATCTTTATGATAGGTTTAAGTCGAAGGTGCTCACAAAAGGATACTTTTGGGACTTAGAAAATATTTCTAAGAGTTAGGGAAGTCACCTTCGACCGAGAATACTATTGATGTCCGACGCTAAGAAATTCAAATTCAAATAAAGGAGGGAGTAGTTACTCTTGTTCGCTCCTGGGAAAAGACAAGTGGCGTACATCCAACAGACAGAAGCATGCAATGCGACACTTGTCATATGTTGATTGTTTCAGGCAGTTAACAGCAGTTAGTTTTATTATTATAAATAAGAGTTCTAGCAATAGGATTTGGGGTGTTGTGTTCACTTTGTACAAGTTACTCCAAATTTACTCAAAGTATCCGCGTGTAGTGAAAAGAGTTTTATGAGAATGTACGTGATGAAAACACCATTTATCTTTTCAATGCAATTTACTTCAATCTTTCATTAAGAACTTACCCTTTATTTAACGCAAGTTATGTTTCTGCACTTTGTCTTATTTACTTTCAACCTTTACTGTACCCCTTCGACCCTTTCCTTTACATTTTCAGCCTTTTAACTTAACGTTTTAAAACATTGCTTTAAACTATATTTTCGACAAACCTTTCTTCATGATCACTGTAGAAGTGTTTAGTTCTTTAGAATTTACTTTAGATCAATGGTTAGCACATGTCCTAGGATCAATCTGATCAATCCTGTGAGTCACCAAAGTTAGATTTGGAAGATCAGCGGTTGTTTACCAATTTTCACGGTAAACACTTTCCACATGAAAATTGCTCTATCAAATGCCTATTTTTCATAGAATCAAAAATCTCAAGAGTCGGTGAAGTAGTCATCAAGATATTGTACATTAAAGTGGTTACAATGATATGCCATGTACATTCAAGAAATCCTGATTTTTTCACCTCCTTGCCATACCAAACTTCTTTGCTATTTTCAACATGTTTTTAATCTCTATCTCAAACTTTCCATAACATGAAAATTACTCCATCTCATGCCAATTTTCAAGAGGTTCAAGAACCATCACACATGATTCATTGGACAAAGAATGGTTGTGTGGTAAAGTGTCTATGACTTAGTTTCATTTTACAAAACCTTGTTCTACTTGAACCAACCTGATCATACATCAAGTACATGTGCAAACTATATTTCTTATCAGCTTCCAACATCCTCTTTCCCATAAACCCGTGCAAGAAAAGTCTCCCAAGTACACCTAACTTGTACGTGAAGAGTTGACACACAAAAGCCAAAACAAAGGAACCATCGTGTAATGCTTCGTGACACCAGAACTTTCTTGGTTTTTATTCATTTTTCTCTGCTGACAAGAACCCTAAGACAAGCAAATAAAATCTCACTTAGCTCAAGGATGTAGGGAAGGTTATACTTGCAGCATCCTGTCCATTTCTTCCCTTAGACAAACCAAATGTCCATTGAATCTTCCATGCTATTAACCAGCCTGCTCTACTATAAAAGGAGACTCTTTCTCCTTTGTTGAGCACAACATCAGAACATCCATCACCACTTCAAAAAACTTTATTTGAGAGAGAGAGCTCGTGAGACCTAAGGAACCAGAAGCAAGAAGAGTTGGGATACGACCATCTTGGAAAGGAAAAGGCTCATTTCTGTTGGATTTCCAAGCTCTTGGATTAGAAGGGGAAATGGACTTACTCCACTTGGTAAGGTTTTCTCCTCTCCTCCATATTCAGGTTTCCATGCTATCATGTCTATACTTAATGGTTTTGAATGCCTCTGCCATGTCCATATAATGCATTTATGTTATTTTAAACTAATAGTTTAAATGACTGTTTGGTGTATGGTGATGCTGTTGTGTTTTATTTCAATTCGTTTGCCCTATTTTCATGATGCTTTTATCCTAGTTTAGGTCTCTGTCTAGATTTGTTTAGGGTTTAGAAGTGTTCTACTATCTGAGTACTATACATTGGGGTTTTATTTCATGAGTTTTGGTTGAAAACTGAGTGAGAAAATGTTTCAACAAGGAAGTGTGTTGCCATGGTGTTTGGTCTGGTTGGCACGATAGTTTAGGGTTTCTTTTTTCACATTACATGAAGAAGAAGAAGTGGTGGCAAGTGATGATGTTATGTTCCTAGCTGGTCCGTGTGACATTTCTTTGTTTTATTTTAAAATGGTATTTTCATTTTTGCATGGTATATGTATTAATGGGGAGGGCATATACATTGGATGTATAGCCACCCCAATGGTATGAGTGCAGCGCGTATAACCAAGGGGTCTGGGGTTCGAATCCCCCTTGCCCCAGACACCCTTTTGGCCCTTTTATTTTTCATGTTATCCTTTTCCTCCCTTTCTGGACATGGGCCTTGTGCAATTTCTCTTAGCACCCCCCCCCCCCCTCTGTTTAGGCCCATGCGCATAAAACAACATAGCTTCAGTTCTTTTCGGTCTTGCTAATACACCCCCTAATGTTCCTTGTGTTAAAGATTTTATTTTCTTTTTTGGTTTTCATTTCAATTATTTAAAAATATTTCCTTTTACCAAAAAATTCCAGAAAAATTCACAAATACATTTTAATGTTTAATTTAATTTTTAATAATTTTTGTTTTCATTTTTATTTTATTTTTATATTTATTTCTCAATTTACAAAAACATGAATAACTTTTCATACCTAGTTTTTGCATTTCTCTTAAGAATGCCCTTTTCTCACCACCTTTAAGAGGTTTCCTTAGAGTGTTTTATGACACATAAGAGGGTTGTTTGGAGGTTGTTCCTTGACCTTGGAGGAGGTCTTTTTTGTTAGGTTTTGTTTGCATCATTTGACCTTGACTTTTAGGCTCATACCTTTAACATTCCACCTTTGATTTTCACTTTGAGAGGGCTATCTTTGCTCATCCTTTTAGAACATTCTCCACACTCATTCTTGAGTGCCTTACCTTGAATTTAAACATTGGTTTTGGACTTGTATGTCTATTTTCTTAAATTTTGAGAACCTTATGGATATAACCACCATTTTCACCCTTCCTTAGCTTGTTTGACCTAGTTTTCTTTTGACACTTCTTTAAGTGTCTTGTGAGGTTAGACTTGTGTTGGTTTGTGACTTGAGAATTTGTCTTACTTCTAACTTCATGATTGTTGAATACTTTGCCTTATTTATTTGTCCACGTATTCATGTTGTTGTGAACTATCTCATTATATTTTGCCATGCTCATACATGGATGATTATCTCATATCTTGATATTGTTCATGCTTAATTGTTAATCCCCTTTGAGTCCTTGAACTCTTGTTGCTTAATCATACTTCTATCTCCTTCAACACTTGTCTTTACAAGAAGTTGCTTCCCCCTCCTTCCAAAGGAAAGTCTCTCTATTGACCTCAAAGTCATAGATAGCTCATTACTATCTTGGCCTCATAGCCATCTTTCACCCTTAACCTCATAGTCATAGGTAATCCTCTCCCTTTGACCTCATAGTCATAGGTATCACTTATCAACTCTTGGCCTCATAGCCATCTTACCATCTTGGCCTCATAGCCATCTTTCCTTGACCTCATAGTCATAAGAAACTGCCTTGGCCTCATAGCCAATCTTTCCCTTTTGACCTCATAGTCATAGGTAGCTTCCACCCTTGACCTCAAAGTCATAGGGTACTTGCTTTTCCCTTTGGCCTCATAGCCATTCACTCCCTAAAACCTAGAATTAGGATAGAGTTCTTAAACTCTATGTGATGCTCATCACCTTGAGTATTCACTTACCCATACAACTTAGACTTAGAGAGTTATTTAACTCTATGTGGGTATCATGATCATGAATACTCATCCCCCCTTGGAACCTTGGTCATTATCAAGAGTTCCTCACCCTTAGTTAAGTGAACTACGGTTGCTCTGATTCTTTAGTTAGATACGTAGGCATAAGATACGACGTCTTGGCAAGCATACTTAGTGTATATACCCATAGGTCTTTACCTTATCTTTAGCAGATTTCCTTAGCAAGCAAACTTAACATAACACAAATCCAAACAAGAGGTTCCTGTAGAGTACTACAGATACTTAGGGTGCTATTACCTTCCCTTAGTATAACCAACCCCGGAACCTAGATCCTCTTATTAGGGTTTTCTTCGATCTTTACCCTTTCCTTTGGATAAATCAAAGCTCGGTGGTGAATTTCAAAAGATGTGTGATTCAAGTTAATTAATAGCTTGATATCCGATTCTCACCGCAACACAGCCCAATTTGAGGAACTGGTGAAGTATTGTCCTCATTACAATACTGATGCTGCTATGAGTTTGAAGTGTATCAAGTTTGAGAACGAGTCGCGTCCCGAGATCAAACACGATATTAGTTATTAGAAGATCAGATACTTCCCTAAGTTGGTGAACAGGTGTCGAATTTATGACAAAGACAACAGGGCTCGGGTTGCTCACTACAAGGCCCTGAGTGAGAAAAGAGGTAAGTAGAGACATGGGTGTACACCTTACAGTGCTTCGGCCGATAAAGGGAAGCAGAAAGCTGTTGCTAGCAAGAAGCCAAGTGGGGGAGGAAATTCTTCCAATCCTCTCAAGTGTTTCAGATGTGGTGGTGCGGGTCACCGTGCTAATGAATGTCATAATGAGGTGAAGAAATGTTTCAAATGCGGGAAGCCAGGTCATGTTATGGCAGATTATAGGACCAATATACCTACCTGTTACAACTGTGGTGAACATGGTCACATCAGCACCCATTGTCAGAAGCCAAAGAAGTCGCAGACCGGTGGGAAGGTATTTGCATTGGTGGGGGCTCAGCCTACCAGTGAGGATCGTTTATTTAGAGGTACTTGTTACATTCATAACACTCCTTTGATTGCTATCATTGATACGGGTGCAACCCACACGTTTATTTATGTGGATTGTGTGAAGAAATTAGGACTCGTGCCATCTACTTTGAGTAAAGAGATGGTGATTGATACTCCATCTATTGGGTCAATCACTACATCTTTAGTGTGCTTGAATTGTCCTGTGTCAATTTTTAGTAAAGATTTCAGAGTGGATCGAATTTCCTTACCACTCAGTGATCTGCATGTTATTTTAGGGATGAATTGGCTAGAGAGAAATTATGTTTACATTGACTGTTATCGGAAGAGGTTGTTATTTCTTACTCCAGAGGAGGAAGAGTTAGCTAATTTTATATCTACCATGGAATTTGCTTACCACTCAGTGATCTGCATGTTGAATTGTCCAGGAGGTTGTGTATTGATTATCGTCAATTGAATAAAGTGGCCATCAAGAACAAATATCTACTTCCAAGAATTGATGATCTAATGGATCAACTCGTGGGAGCTCGTGTTTTTATTAAAATTGATTTGAGGCCAGGTTACCATCAGATTCGGGTGAAAGAGGATGATATTCGAAAAATGGCTTTCAGGACTCGGTATGAAGCATCCTTAATGTCTTTGTCATAAATTCCTCCATCCTTTCTGTTGTGAATTAAAAATCCTTTATTTTCAGCCCCAATTAACTTAGCAATGTGCTTTTGAGTAATGGTAACTTCCAGACCCATTACAGCTGATCTAATTTCTTTATACTTGAATTCCATTAAGCCCGTTTCTGCTCTAGTTTTTCTTGCAATTTCCTGTTGTTTTTTATAGCGATTCTTTCCTTAGTTTGAGCAGATAACTCATCATATACTTCAGCTCTGATCCAGAAGTCTTTAACCAGTGTTGGATAAGTAGGTCCATTCAAAAAGTTGAAGTAGTTCATCCATCCTTGAGACTCAAAATATTTCTTCATATGACAACCATTTGCAGCAAAGCTCTCGAAGTCAATAATTTGCTCAATAAGAAGCTTAAGATCATCTTGATTGAGTGAAGAAGTCTTTGGTTTGATCTTAAGATCTTACATGGAATCAATGTTTAATGGATTAACAAAAGAAGATACCATAGGGAGGTAAAAGGATTTTTCTAGGGTTTTTCAGTTAGGGCACAAGAATATACAGTGATAGAGGTTGTGTATGTTTGGAAGGTGTTGAAATAGATAAATGACATTAATGAAAAATTAAACACATAGGTATAAAACAAACTTAATTTCTTTCAAATTCAAGTAACAAGCGTAAGGAGAACAATTCATACAGGTGTAAAGTGAGATACAGGTGTAAAAAAAATTTCACCCTTAAAGCATGTGAGAAACAGAAAACTCCTTTGCGTAAGAATCTGAATTAGAAAATTTTTAGAGATTATCTTGGATCAACACTTCACTTTATCAAATATTTTGACAAATACAATTTCTAACAATTGTTCAGATTAAGATTCTTCATTTTGAAAAAAAATGATAGAGCCTTTAAATTCATATATTAATTCAACAACTCCCTTTAAATTCATAATGAAATGAAAAGTACATTTTCCCACAAGATTTTTGTCTTCACCACTGTGAAGTGTTACGCACAGACCAAGCTTTGATGCCAATTGAAGGTGGGAAAACACACAAGAAATGGGGGTTTGAATTGTGTGAGACAAGAATGCAAATCCTTTTTAGAAGATAGATAAGATTATGAATAGTTATTCAGAACCTGATCGTAAACACAGTGGAACTAAAGCCAGAAACAAAGTAAACAACATATAAAACATAACAGATTTATACTGGTTCCTCTCCCAACTAAGAGTACTTCAGTCCCCTTGCTTCACAAGAGATTTTTACTATTATCAATGCTTATGTACACTTGCTTATGTATTTAAACATAAGACTTTCAAAACACAGACTTACAGTCTGAAACTCTTCTTCTTAATCAGATCCTAATCAAGACAACCTTCCTTAGAGCACATGTCTAAGACTTTAATTTGCTTAATCAGCTCCTAATTAATACTTTCTCTGGCTTAGAGCTCGTGTCTAAGACTTCACCTGCTTAATCAGCTCTTGATTGACACTTCCTTTGCTTAGAGCACGTGTCTAAGACTTCTGCCATTGCTTATAGCACATTTCTAAGACTTCTGCCATTGTTTATAGCACATGTCTAAGACTTCTTTGCTTAGAACTCTTGTCTAAGACTTTACCTTTTCTTAGAGCACATGTCTAAGACTTCTTTGCTCAAACCTACTGTCTAAGACTTTGCCTTTACTTATAGCACATGTCTAAGACATCTTTGCTCAGACCTCCTGTCTAAGACTTTGCCTTTGCTTAGAGCACATGTCTAAGACTTCTTTGCTCAGACATCCTGTCTAAGACTTTGCCTTTGCTTAGAGCACATGTCTAAGACTTCTTTGCTCAGACCTCTTATTTAAGACTTTGCCTTTTCTTAGAGCAAATGTCTAAGACTTCTTTGCTTTGCTCAGACTTCCTGTCTAAGACTTTGCCTTTCCTTATAGTACATGTCTAAGACTTCTTTGCTCAGACCTCCTGTCTAAGACTTTGCCTTTTCTTAAAGCACATGTCTAAGACTTCTTTGCTCAAACCTCCTATCTAAGACTTTGCCTTTGCTTATGAACAACATATTCAAAAGAAAGGAGAACAGGGTGTACCAGATTCTCAATCAGAGACACAGAGTAATGACCCTAACAAAGATCTTAAGCACTTGAAGATTTCCAGGATATTTAGTATTTAGGAAACCTTAAGCCTTATTACAATTAACAACAGTAACATAGGATTTTGCATGTACAATAGTGTTGTTCACTATTGATCTTGTCATTTCTTCAATTGAATAGAGGTGTACCTCTATCCTCTTTTGCATTCCAGTTGCTTCTTGTTTCTTGTTCCCATCTTTTAAGTATAACTTCCAACTACTTAAATAGCAAATTTCTGGGAACTATCCGTTAAGAAGATAAATAATCAGGAAGTACTTTGATCTCTTTTAAAGTAAAAGCGATGTTTGAGAAAAGATACACTCATGATCTTGATCTATTGTGTAACTTAATTAGCCATTGAGTCTTCAGAAGAATTCTGTACTTATAGAGTCGTTGAGAGAGGTAATCCATAAAGTATGTCAACACTTCTTGAGCCTTGTGATTGTAGACTCTAGATGGCGAACTGATTGGACATAGTGGTACTCTTTATTTAGTGTGGATAACATGAGTTTTGTTACAGATTCTGAACGCTTTATCAGAAGCTTATTTCAATTATGAGAGTAGAAATAATGAGATGCTTCTTCAGATGATGAGTTATCAACATCAAAATCTATTCCAGAATATCACTTAGCAATATGTTCTTCTCTACAAAAATTGTGCCTTCATAACAGATCCTGAGTAAGTTTCTTTAAGCATTATGACCTACATACATGAATACACAGTAGATAACACCATTGTTCTTTCAATACTATTGTTATCATCAAAGCCCAAGTGGAATATTTCAAGAGCAAATATTATTCTAACAATAATACTATAATTATATTATATAAACCCATAACCCTAATTGAAGGTGTGAGAAAAACACAAGAAATGGGGGTTTGAATTGGGGTTTTAAAAATGAAAGCTTTTTATAAAACTGAAACATAAAACACAAAGAAACTAAACAAGAGAGAAAGACATACGATATATCTTAGGTCACATGAAAACTATCAAACTAATCCAGTCAACCCTCCAAGGTGATTTTGCCTTATACACAAGGACTTAATCCAATATAATAAACTAATTACAATCTACACAAGCAACAACTGGTGACTAACAACCATAAAGACTAACTGTCTAAGTCTTCTTAAGGATTCTGACCTAAATGGTCTCTTAAGGAATTACAAACAACAGTTTGTGAAAAAAATGTTTACAATGAAATGCTTCTACTCAAGCAGATATAAACACTATGAATATCTTAAAAAGACTTAAAGAAAATTTTCACACAGTATGAATTTTCGTTGTTGTGTTCTTGCGTTGTGTGTTGTAGTTGTTGCTATTTTATTTAAGTTATCAAGTCCTTATATAGCTAGTAAAAGATCTATTGGAGGGCAGATCAGGAATATCCTTGAGTGAGCTGGTGACTTGAACTAATGTCGTTACGTAGGGACGAAAATCATACACAAAATTTGTCCTTTTCACCACAAAATTAGGGTAGTGGAATGGTATGGAATGGAACGTTTTTGATATGTACTATGTACTATTTCCCTCGTAAACTTTTGATCTTATCTTCTGTACATCAGAGGCTTCTGGTTAGAGATGTTTGAAGCATGAATAGAAGAGTTGATCACTGGGTCTTTAGAGTCTTAAGTCTTCAGAGTCTTCAGAACTTATTCACCAGAACCTTTGTCTTTAGAATCTTTAGCACTTAGTCTTCAGAATCCTTGGTCTTCAGAAACTTAAGTCTTTAGAGTCTTCAGAACTTTGTTCAGTAGAACCTTGTCTTCAGAGTCTCCAGCACTTATTCTTCAGAAACTTAAGTCTTTAGAGTCTTCAGAACTTTGTTCACTAGAAACTTGTCTTTAGAGTCTTCAGCACTTAGTCTTCAGAAACTTAAGTCTTTAGAGTAGAACAACTTCAAAAGCTAGACAACCTTCAGAAGTAAAACATCAGAGTCACGCTTAGAGGCAGAATCCAAGAGAGCATTGCAGCAGCAACATATTGTCTTCTTAGAATCTTTTTGAATGTGAGTAGGTACAGAAGCAGACTTGCTTCTTTGACGCAGAAGCGACTTTTGTCATACCAGAATGACATTGCATATAGTCTCTATCAGAGTCAGAACATGTTTGTTAAAACTTCAGAATAACAAACTGTTAGAGTACCAAAATTTTTTTCACATAAATACTACTTTGTTATTATCAAAACTTAGAGATAACCAGCAAAACCAAATATTTTTCTAACAATCTCCCCCTTTTTGATAATGACAAAACAATGTATTTTGATGAAACAGTTTCGTACAAAAATAATCAATAGGTGATGACAGAGATATGTTAAGAAATAACTTCCCTTTATCAAGCTTCCCCTGAATCTAAGACTTATAAAAAATCTTATCAGATTTGGGATAACAGAGCCTGATTATAACAAAGCATGTTTGGTCTTATCAGATTCAGAATAATGTCTGACTAAGTTTTTCTGAATATTTTGTCAAGGCTGATTCTTATCAATTATCAAAGCAGGTTCAGGGAAAGTTCTTATTAGATCATCAGATAGTCATGATTGCCAAAATTTTAATGTCGTTCCTGAAAAACATTCTAAGAAGGATTATGTGCATTTATTATGTTAGAATGTCAGAATTATGATTCAGAGAACAAGATATGTTTATCAAAATAATTTCTTCATTACTACTCCCCCTTTTTGTCATAATCAAAACAAAAACAAAAACAAAAAAACAGAAACTAAAGGGTAACCTAGAAAGTGTCTAAGGTTGAGGAGGAGGAGGAGGGAGCCTCTAAAGAATCTGAGCAATCACATTCTGAATGTTGGAAGTAACTTTGTCTTGCTTATCCATTCTAGTTCTGAATAACTCTTATTCCTTCTGAATGCTCTCCAGAGTCTTCAACACTGGATCAGAAGTAGGGTTATCAGAGTTTCCAATAGCGTTCAGAGTAGCTTCTCTCTCAAGAGCTTCCTTAGCTTCTCCTTCTCTTTCTGCAGATAACTTTTCTTCAACTTCTCTCTCTTTAGCTTGTCTTTCAGCTAATTCTCTTTTTGCGGCTAACCTTTCTTCAGCTTCTCTCTAAGCTTCCAATCTATCTTCTGCTTCTTGGATAAATTTTTCTTTTGTTTGAGTAGATAGATTTTTTATCTTAAGAAACTCCACAGACATCCATCGATTGAATCAATTCCAGGTAGCACCCAGAGCAGAAGGGTCAACGCTAGAACTGGATTCATCAAAAAGTTTCTTGAATCTCCTAACTACATTATCTTTAAAAATAGAAATGGCTTTATCAAAGTTAGGAGGGGGAAGATCAGAGGGTTGATGATCAGAAAGTGTTTGGGTTTCTTCATCAGAAGCATCTTGATTGGAAAGTGTTTTGTCAGAGTCTAAATCAGAGTTTGTTTTTGAAGGGTCGGGATTGTTAGAGATGGTTATAGTGTTTATGTGTGGAGAGGTTGAGGATGTGGGTGATTAAGGGTTAGTTGTTGGAATAGGTTATGTAGGAATTTCTTCAGAAATGGGTTGAGTGATGATTAATGGTAAAGGTATGGTGGGAGTTGGTTGTAAAGATATCATAGGGGTTGATTGTGTGGAAGAGGTTTGAAAAAGAGGTTGTGGAGATGGTACAAAAGATGGAAATGTCTGTGATGATGGTGGTTCAAAAGAAGGGATGGAAGAGGTTGTAACAATGGTTGAAAATATTGGAGGTGGTGTTGGAATAGATGAAGACACATTTCTATTAGTAACAATAGATGCAGTCATAGAAGATTCAGAAGACTTACTTCTCTGTTCTGGATAGGATGCTAGTGAAATATTCTAGGTGCTGGCTTCACCCAGATGCAAATCTTTCTTTTTCTTCTTGACAATCTTCTTCTGAGGGGTCTTGTTGTGGGTTCTCTTCTTCCTCATCATATCAGGGGGATTATCTTTTAGATCTTCATAGGATAATCCATACATATCACATCCTTCAGCTTCATGAATCTTGATGTACTCCACTATAGCTTCTATAGAGTCATGCTTTGTAAACAGGGGAAATCCATTGATTATCATTCTCCTTGACTTCAAGTTGTCCCAATCTGTAGCCATACTTGGTTCAACTCTTATCTCATTTATAATTTGCATCCTCTTCAGATTTCTGCTATTCAGAGGTGTTCCAGTTGTAATTTCTAATTCTTCCTTGACATTCAACTTGGCTAGATGATCGACCATTCCACTTTCAATCAGAATATCTTAGATAAGTCTACCAAGAGGAATGTAGTTTATGAACTTCTTTGAATCATTTCTGGTTTCCCTTATAGAATCTCTGAGATATTTGAAGAGAATGGAAGAGAGGCAGATCTTTTCACCTTTCAACAGATAATACAACATGTATTTCTGATCTGTTAATGAAGTCAAATGAACTTGATGAAGGTCTATGATGGATACAACCCATAATGATTCTGAGCCAGACGCGAAGCTTTTTTAACAAATCCCGACTCTTAAAAGGTGACTTTCCATCAGATGATTGAGTGAAGATGGTTGGGTTTATCACTTTAGAAAGAAACTTTGACTTTGAATTCATCTTATTGATACACTTTCCACCAACGTTCTCCATTCCAAGTAAAGTAGCGATTGATTTCTCCGTTATGACAAATTTATTTCCCAAAACATGTGACACAATGAAGTGATCATCAACATCAGCAAATCTCCAGAATTCCTTGATTAGGTTAGGGAAGATGGGACCGTAGAGACGCTCAAAGTAGTTTCTCCACCCTTGAGCATTTAGTTGCTTAAACAAATCTATTCCATTATCAAATAGGTTATCAAAGTCTACTAACCATTCACAAAGAACTTCCAGTTCTTCAAAAGGAGTCGAGAGATGAACATGAGATGGACGATCCACAATATGAACTTCAACTTTCTATAAGGTAGCTAACGATTGATGTAGCAACATCGAAGCAGTTTGAGCAGTAGTAGAAACCATTTGAGATGATTCAACTTATTTTGATTGTTTAGAGAAGTTGTACACACATTGTTGATGGGGATCCATTGATGAATATGATGAAGTTACATAACACAAAGGGTTTTTAGGGTTTAGGGTTTCTATGAAAAAGTGTGGGAAGTGAAATTAGCGTAGTGTGTGATTGTGAGATAGTGAGTATTTAAAAAGAAAAAATTGATGATTACAAAAAAAATAGGTGTTAAAATTAATGTGTTGTAACCACCATTATCTTTAGTAAGCATTATGAGAGAATTGGAATCACCACATTATAATTATTATCTTTACTTGGATTTATGATAGAGTTGTATCATTAAGATTGAGAGAACCAAAGAGTCCTCATCTTGATTACCAACTTATTGTATTCTCTATCAGTTTCCTTCAAGCCTATATAAAGGCTTTGTAATGCTAAGGTGTAAGCAAGCAAGAAAAAAGAGAAAAAATAGTGTGGTGAATTCAATAAAATCGGAGTATTTTAAAGTATAACTTCCACCAGTGGAAGTTCAGTGAAAAAAGTGACCGAAAAATATTTTCTTACTCTAAATTCTGCAACAGTATATTTTATCACATATCACCTCTAGAATACCACTAACAGTGTGGTATCAGAGCTGCAAATCCTTGCAGCTACAGCAAAAAAAACAAAAATTATGGCTTCCACAAGCAACTCTTCCACAACTTATAACAATGTTAAAGTTCCTTTGTTTGAATGAGAGAATTATGATTTTTAGGCTGTTAAAATGGAGACTTTATTCACATCTTTGGATGTTTTAGAGTTCGTCTAAAACGGGTATGAAGATCCACCACCAACAGAGGCGGGAGAATCAAAAGAAAAGGATGAAGAATCAAGCCAACGACTTGAAGAATTAAAGAAGAAGAAGATCACAGATGCTGGAGTTCTCGGGATGATTCAAAGAGGAGTCTCTGTATCCATTTTCCCAAGGATTATGAGAGCAAAAACATCAAAGGAAGCATGGAATATTCTACAACAAGAGTTTGAAGGAGACTCAAAGGTGAGAACTGTGAAACTTCAATCTCTTAAGCGAGACTATGAAAATCAAAGAATAAAAGAGAATGACAGTTTGAATGAATACTTTAATAGACTCTCTGAATTGGTGAATCAAATGAAGTCACATGGAGATACAATAGATGATCGCAGAATTGTTGATAAAATTCTGATTAGTTTGACAGAAAAATTTGATCCTATGGTGGCTATTATAGAAGATACTAAGGACCTATCAACTATGTATGTTCAAGGGTTGATGGGGTCTTTGAGATCCTATGAGCAAAGGTTGTTATGACACTCTAAAAAATTAGTTGATAGTGCCTTTCAATCTAAACTCAACATCCAGTCCAACAATGGTGAAAATAAGCCCCCAATACAAAATAGAGGTGAGTATTCAAGAGGTGGCAGATTTGGAAGAGGCAGAGGAAGAAACTCACGAGGAAGAGGAAGAGGTGCGAATGGCGGAAGATGGCATGAAGAAACATCAAATAAATGGTGCAAAATTTGTAAGAGTAACACTCATGAAGATAAGGATTGATGGAACAAGGGAAAACCACAATGTCACAATTGCAAGAGATTCGGGCACATTCAAAAGGATTGTCGTTTTGCCAATCAACAACATGCTTCATTTGCAGAAGGAGAAAATGATGAAGGTAATTTGTTCTTTGCTTGTCAAAAAGCATTTCAAGAAGATAAAAATGTGTGGTATTTGGATAACGGTTGTAGCAATCATATGACCAGAAAGAAAGAAGCTTTTGTCAACATTGATTCTTCATTTACCTCAAAAGTTAAATTGGGCAATGGAGAACATGTTGAAGTAAAAGGAAAAGGCAGCATTGGAGTTACAACAAAGCATGGAAGCAAAGTCATTCATGACACTCTTTATGTGCCAGAGTTAGATGAGAACTTGCTAAGCATTGGAAAACTTTTGGAGCATGACTATTCTCTAAATTTTGAGAATCGAGAGTGCAGAATTTTTGATTCAAAGAGAAGAAGTGTTGTTGTTCTAAAAATGACTTGCAATAATAGCTTTCCACTTTCTCTTAATTATGAGAAAAATGTCAGCATGATGGCTAGATAAGATAATGAATTTTATTTGTGGCACAAGAGACTTGGGCACTTGAACTACAATAGTATCAAGTTGCTTCATCAAAAGAAGATGGTGTATGAGCTGCCAATAATTGAAGAAAAATCTGGTGTGTGAAGGATGTATGCTTGGCAAACACATCGCCAATCATTTTTAAAGGAAGGAGCATGGAGAGCTAAACAAGTGTTGGAACTTGTACACACAGATGTGTGTGGCCCTATGAATACTTTGTCTCATGGAAAAAACAGGTACTTTATCTTGTTTATTGATGATTTTACCCGCATGACATGGGTATATTTTATGAGACAAAAATCTGAAGTTTTTATAATTTTTAAGAAGTTTAAAGCTTTTGTTGAGAAACAAAGTGGTAGGTTTATAAATATGTTGAGAAGTGACAGGGGGGAGGAGTACACCTCAAATGAATTTCACAAATTTTGTGAAGATGAAGGTGTTGAAAGACAACTCACAGTTGGCTATACACCTAAGCAAAATGGTGTATCTGAAAGAAAGAACCAAACAATGATGGAGATAGTGAAGTCTATGCTACTTGAGAAAGGTTTGCCTAAAACCTTTTGGCCTGAGGCTGTTAATACTGTTGTGTATTTACTGAATAGATGTCCAACAAAGGATGTAGGGAATAAGACTCCATTTGAAGCTTGGAGTGGAAGAACTCCTTCAGTTAACCACCTTAAAGTTTTTGGGTGTGTTTGCTATGCTCAAATTCCTAAACAAAATAGAACAAAGCTGGAAGAAACAAGTGAAAGACGTGTCTTTATTGGCTATAGTTCCATGTCAAAAGGCTATAGACTTTACAACTTGAAGACAAATAAGGTGATCATTAGCCGAGATGTTGTATTTGATGAGAAGGTTTCTTGGAATTGGGAAGAAGACAAAATGAAGGAGAAAACAGTCCCTGCAATTTTATTACAACAAAATTCAGCAACTGAAAACGAGCAACTAACCCTATGTACACCAAGTTCTTCATCCTCTCCAAGTCCACCAATTTCAAGTTCATCATCTCCCAGCTCAACTCCAATAAAATTGAAGGATTTGAGTGATATTTATGCAAGGTGCAACTATTGTGTTGTGGAACCAGAAAATTTTGATGAAGCAATCAAAGAAGATGTTTGGAGGAATACGATGCAAGAAGAAATAAATGCAATTGAGAGGAATGAGAAGTCCTTAGACTATTCTTCTTCTGATGAGATGGACTATTCATTGCTTTTGGTAAAGTTGTATCTGAGTCTATAGTTTCTGCAGCTTTACCTCCTTCTTTAGAATTTTCCTTCTTGGATTCTGATAAAGTAATCTTCAAATCTGCAAGTTTTTCAACTAGCTTTGACTTTTCAGGGTTAAGCTTATCATCGAATCTAACATGAATTGATTCCTCAATAATTCGTGTTTCTGTGTTATAGATTCTGTAGCCTTTAGAGCGTTCAGAGTATCCTAACAATAAACACTTTTGAGCCTTGGAATCAAACTTGCCAAGTTAAACATAAAACAAATACATCCAAATGGATGAAAATAAGAGATGTTAGGTTTTCTATTCTTCCACGATTCATAAGGAGTCTTACCCATAATAGGTCTGATAGAAATCCTGTTCTGAATATACCATGTTGTGTTTACTGCCTCTGTCCATAAGTGCTTAGCCATGTCAGTTTCTTGGATCATGGTACGAGCCATTTCTTGCAATGTCCTATTCTTTCTTTCCACTACTCCATTTTATTGTGGAGTTCTAGGACAAGAGAAATCATGGGAAATGCCATGGGAATAAAAAATATTCTCAAAGTATCTGTTCTCGAATTCTCCACCATGATCGCTTCCGACTATGACTATTTTGCAATCCTTCTCTGTTTGCACTTTTGAGTAAAAGGTAGAGAACACAGAATGTGACTCATCCTTGTGTTTCAAGAATTTACCCATGTCCAACGACTATAGTCATCTACAATGACTAATCCATATTTCTTACCATTGATTGAGGCAGTTTTCACTGGACCAAAAAGATCAATGTGCAGAAGTTCTAATGGTCTAGAGGTAGAAACAACATTTTTTCCTTTAAAAGATGTTTTTGGAAAACTTGCCTTTCTGATATGCTTCACAAAGAGCATCTGAATAATACTTTAGATTTGGTAAGCCTCTGACTAATCCAAACATATTTAGCTTAGAGATCTTTCTCATGCTAACATGGCACAAACGTCTATGCCATACCCATTGCTCCTCATTTACAAACATTACGCATTTAACATTCCGGCCCTTAAGATCAGAAAGTCTGATTTTGTAAATGTTGTTTTTCCTCTTTCCATTAAAAAGGATTGAGCCATCCTTCTGACTAATAGCCTTACATAACTTTTGATTGAAAATGATATCATAACCATTGTCACTAAGTTGACTAATTGACAATAAGTTATGCATCAAACCATTGACTAGAAGAACATTAGTAATAGAAGAAAGTTTACCATTATCAATAGTTCCAGAGCCAATGATCTTATCCTTTTGGTTTCCTCTGAAACCAACGAAACCTCCAGGCTTAAGTTCCCAACTTTGGAACATATGCCTTCTTCCCGTCATGTGTCGCTAGAAACCACTGTCCAGGTACCATGATTGGTGTTTCAACTCAGCTGCTAAGGATATCTGCAACATAGATTATCTTATCCATAGGTACCCACTTTCTAGGTCCTCTTTTGTTAGTTTTCCCAGAGTTTTTCACAACTTTGGGTTTCTGTACAACAGGATAATCAAGTGGAATTTGTGCATGATACTTTGGTTTAAGATCAGATTTCTGTGTCTGTGAAGGTGCATACACAAGCTCAGAACAATCAAGTTTAGGGCCAGAAGGCACGAAATGATCATAGAGATGTTTTGGTTTTACAGACTGACTTTCTTCAAATTCAGATGTTTCTGTACACCCCAAACCTTTCTTGGCATTTCAGCTAACTCCATAGATCATGGAAGCCATTTTGCTTATATATATATGTTTTTAGCCAGAAAGTGCTGGAATGCTCTATCATACTTGTTGACACAATTAGTATCAGAGATATTAGAGACTAATTCTTTTTCTAGTTTAGAAATTTTGCTTTTCAAAGCACAGTTAATATTTTTCAAAGAGAAAATATTTTCATTCAGAGAAGAATTATTCTGTTCAAGCTTATCTCTAGCTTCAGAAGTAATTACATGGATTTGCTTAAGTTCCTTGTATTTACTTTGAAGACTATGATATCTTTCCAGCATTTCTGAATGACATGACTCTAATTCACAACGAGAGAGTTTAGAAAATACCTCTAAGTCGGAGTTTGAATCTGATTTTGGTTCCGATAGCATTTTGTCTTCTGGTTCTCTAGAGACTTCAGCATTAATTGTTGTTGCCACTGACGCAATATTTTCCCGTTCTTCATCAGAATCTTCTTCTTCAAAATCATAGTCATCCCAAGTTGCCATGAGTCCCTTCTTGACTTTGGCGAAGTTTTTCTTAGGCTTCATGTCTTTCTTATGCTTTGGACACTCATTCTTGTAATGACCTGGCTCATTACACTCATAGCAGATGACTTCTTTTTCAGAACTCTACTTCCTTTGTCCAGATGTTAAGTCAGAACGACCATTGTTCCTACTTGATCCTCTGAACTTTCCTTCCCTATGTTTCCATAGTTTGTTGATCCTTCTGGAGATAAGTGATAACTCATCTTCTGAGTCTTCATTAGAATCTTCTGATTCTTCCTCAGCTTGATAAGCCTTTGCCTTTTCAGGTTTAGACTTAAAAGCAACTAATTTACTCTTCTTCTGAGGTTCATCTTCCTCAAGCTCTATCTCATGACTTCTTAAAGAACTAATAAGTTCTTCAAGACTTATATTGTTCAGATCTTTAGATAGTTTTAGAGCAGTTACCATAGGTCTCCATTTCTTGGGAAGACTTCTGATAATCTTCTTGACATGATCAGTAGCTGAATATCCTTTGTTTATCACTCTAAGTCCTGCTACCATCATCTGAAATCTTGAAAACATAGTTTCTACAGATTCATCATCATCCATCTTGAAGGCTTCATATTTCTGAATTAGGGCACGAGCCTTTGTCTCCTTTACTTGAGCATTTCCTTCATAAGTCATTTGTAATGAATCAAAAATGGACTTGGCAGTTTCGCTATTTGTTATTTTCTCATACTCAGTATAAGAAATGGCATTCACCAGTATAGTTCTTTCCTTGTGATGATTCTTGTAATCTTTCTTTTGTTTATTAGTCATAGCACTTCTTGACACATTTACTCCTGCAGCATCAACTGGGTGAGTGTAGCCATCAACTACAAGATCCCAAAGATCTACATCGTAGCCAAGAAAGAAACTTCAATTCTATCTTTCCAGTAGTCAAACTTTTCACCACCAAAGATTAGTGGTTTGGCACTGTAGTGATCTTTCTCTTCTGAAATAGGATTAGCGGCAGCCATGATGTCTCACACAAATACTGGATCGGTACTGAACACGGTGAAGTGTTGATAAAACTTTTATCACAATCAGAACCGGAGCTCTGATGCCAATTGAAGGTGTGATAAAAACACAAGCAAGGGGAGTTTGAATTGGGTTTTTAAAAATGAAAGTTTTTTATGAAACTCAAACAGAAAACACAAAGAAACTATATAAGAGAGAAAGACACACGATATATTCAGGTTCACTTGAAAACTATCAAGCTAATCCAGTCCACCCGCCGAGGTGATTTTGCCTTTTACACAAGGACTTAATCCAATATAATCAACTGATTATAATCTGCACAAGCAACAACTGGTGACTAACAACCACAAAGACTAACTGTCTAAGTCTTCTTAAGGATTCTGACCTAACTGGTCTCTTAAGGAATTACAAACAACAGTTTATGAAAAACAATGTTTACAATGAAATGCTTCTACTCAAGCAGATATAAACACTATGAATATCTTAAAAAGACTTAAAGAAAAATTTCACACAGTATGCATTTTCGTTGTTGTGTTCTTGCGTTGTGTGTTGTAGTTGTTGTTATTTTCTTCAAGTTATCAAGTCCTTATATAGCCAGTAAAAGATCCGTTGGAGGGGAGATCAGGAATATCCTTGAGTTAGCTGGTGTAACTCTCGGTTTTTTTCGGTGACGCGACCACCTTACCGAGAGTGGGTTATTGGGGGTGCTACTTTTTGATTTCTGTATTTATCCTATAAAGCTTGAAAGGAAGGGGAAGATTCTAAAACTAATCCTGCACGCAAATGTTTTCTTCAACAAATGTTAAGAGATCGGGAATCGGGGTCTGGTTATACAAAGAGAAGCTATTAACACCCAGTGTATCTATAGTAATCTATAGGAACCTTCATTTGCATGGATTTTCTGTTATTTTGAAATGCTTTCTGTTGTTTATATGATGTGGATTGGGAAAAGTTTCTCCTTTGAGGAGGTTTGAGAGAACGTTTTTTTTCTTCAGGTTTTTCTGTTGTTTTTGGGAAGGTACTGGACCTAGAGTTTTTGGTTTGTGTGCTCGCTAAGATTTCGTAATCTTATGCCTACGTATTCCTGTAAAGAAATCTGGGAAATCAGAGCAATCATAGTTCCTCCTATATTTGTGGGAGGAAAAATGTTTGTTGTCTTGTTCAAAGCCCAAGATTGAAGCTAAAAGAGTATTAGTGTCTTGTTCAAAGCCCAAGATTGAAGCTAAAAGAGTATTTGTGTCTTGTTCAAAGCCCAAGATTGAAGCAATAAGCTGACTGAGAGAGAATTTGTTATCTCTAAAGGGAGATATCTCTCCTATTCATCACAAATGTACGATTATAAAGGGAAATTACTTTAACTGGAATTTGTAGAGTCCAGCAATGCTATGTTTTCCTTTGTAAGAAGGATGTAATAAAGGAATAAACTTTAACTCAGTGTAGAGCAATGCCATTTTTCCTTATGAGTCTTTCATGCTAAGAGAGGGACATTGGCTTGGATGTGAGGAATCCAGAGGCTTCCACTTATAGCAATTAGATGAAAGAGAATTTTGGCCAGGATAAAAGAGGGACTCCAGCTTGGATTTTGAATCAACAAGTGTGCCACTTACAGCAGTTATCTGGAAAGAGGGTTTTGATTGTTTGTTTTGATCTGTGATGTACAGAGAAAATATCTTCCTGTAGAGAGAGTTCCTAATCTCATCTGAGGAGATGTTGATTTTTGTGTGCCTTGATTAAAGCCTAAGGTTGAAGCTAAAAGATGTTGACTCCACTAGGGAAGTTTTATTTATGTCTTGTACAAATCCCAAGATTGAGGCTAACTGGGGAAATCATTATATGAAGCCTAATAGGAGGCTGAGAGAATTCTGGCAGAGATATGGACTCTTGCCAAGGAATTCCGAATCCTAACAGAACGTTCAAATTGTTTAAGGAATCTAAAAGTGGGATTAACTCTTGCTAGGGATTTGAGCAGAGTTGATTTACCAGATGCCCTGAGGCTCTGATTCTTTTAAGGATGGGTTGATGTCTGTCTGATCCTGGCTGGGGATTAGAAATATGAAAGTCAAGCCTGATTAGGGATCATAGGGGATTTAAAGGTGAGTTTGAACACCTGAGAGGTTTTAACTCTTCTGGGGATTTATTGTATTGGTAGAAATGATTCGGATTTATCCTATTCCTTTGGGAAACCTGGGGGTTTTAGTGTGAAGTCTAAGAAGAAGTTGAGACTACTCAAGCTTCTCAAAGGAGAGATAGGCTCTGATGGAAGGAAGATTTCTGGGTGTGATATCCTAAAGGTTTTGACCTTCTTGAGGATTGAATGAGTACAGATGACTAAACTTTCCTATGCTTTTAGGAAGCCTGTGGGTCCTTGTACTAAGCCCAAGAGGAAGCTGTGGGGAACTTCTAAGAAGTCTGTGGGTCCTTGTACTAAGCCCAAGAGGAGGCTGGGGATACTTCTAGGAAGCCTGTGGGTCAAAACTTAAGAATAGTTCAAGAAAGGTTTCACCGGGAATTAGTCCTTTCTATATTGAACAATTCTAAGGTTTGAAGAAATTCAAAAGAGGTTTCACCGGGAATTAATCCTCTTTGGGGAAATGAATTCCTTGTATAAGTTTCTAAGTTTTGACAGTCTTGAGAAAAGTTTCACCGGGAATAATGCCTTTCTCAGTTCCATGTTGAATAATCCCAAGAGGAGGCAGACTGCATAGGAAATTTCCTTTGAGGGAACTAGTTTTGACTATGTTAGAAGTAACCTTTGGTTGGACCTAAGCCTAGCCCTAACTGCTGGGGAACTCTAAACAAATATGTGCAAGCATATATATATATATATATATATATATATATATATATATATATATATATATACAGACATATGAACATATATATATATATATATATATATAAACAAGTATGAATTGAAGAGATATTGGGACTTACAGTCTGATGAAAGCTCAAGTGTACAGTTACTGGCTGTATGATTATGACTGTATGACTGATTAGGGTTTTAAGAAATTGAATAAAGTTTTGAGAAAACTTGGAATTTGAATTTGAATTTGAATTAAAAGAAAATGTTTGGGGCTTATAACTCAAAGAGAGGTCCAAGTGGTCTAAGAGCAGTTTCACCGGGAATAATGCTCCTCTCAGTACTAGTTTAAAACAAATAGATGATTTTGAAAACAGAGGTATGGGGCTTACAACTCAAGGAGATGCCTAAGGAGGTTGCTTATTGCTTAAAACAAAATTTATGTATAAAAGATTGAGGCTTATACTCAAGGAGAGGCCCAGATGATTTATTTGAAAATGGTGTTCGCACTGCGATACCGAAAGACGTTGTGGGACTTATATTATAGCAGAGGCCCAAAATTATTTATGTACAAGAAGAGATAGGTCTTATACTCTATTGGAGGCCCAAAAGTGTTTTTATACAAGAGATGAGGCTTATACTCAAGGAGATGCCTAGTTTAAAAATAGCGATCGCGCTGTTATCGCGTCGGGACTTATACAATGACTGAGGCCCAAAAATTACTTTATATACAAGGAGTGGGACTTACACTCTACAAAGAGGCCCAAAAATGTTTGTAAGGAAGAAAAATGGGGTTTATACTCAAGGAGAGGCCCAAGTTTATTTTGGTTTGAAAATGATGATCGTGCCAAGATTTTAAAAATCACATCGGGACTTAGACAAGGACTGAGGCCCAGGTTTATTTATCTACAAAAAGGGTTGGGTCTTACACTCTATTAGAGGCCCAAAGATGTTTCAAATGAAGTTTGAAAAATTAAAATCAAAGTAAAACCCTAATTTTAATTAAAAATATACATTTTCAAAGAAAATTAAATAAAAATTGATATAAAATATCAAATATATTCAATAACAAGTTGTGAACCTTGAAAAATATTTTGAAAAATCATGTTTAATCACATGAAAGCTTGAAATTCAATTGGATTTGAAAAATCAAGATGGGAATTACATTTTTAAATGTTTAAAAACAATAAAAATGAAACTCTTTACAAAAATTCAAAATATCTTAAATAAATAATATTTCTTTGATTTTTTTGTAAAATAAAATATTTTAAAATTTTTGTGACTTCTTAAAAAAAGAACCAATAAAAAATGAGAGAGAACTTAATTTTTGAAATCAATTAACAAAAATAACAAAAATTCAAATATTTGAAAATTTGAAAAAATGCGCCAAGAACACACGTTCTTGCTCGCGCGTGTTCTTCTTCCTCAGATTTGCAAAACCTCCCATTTCTCACTGAATACGTAATGAAATTGACTTTTGTAAACATGAAAGTTGTTCGTTTTTGAACAAGGATTCCAATGGTACCAATTAATTGCATTTATATTAAGTGTGGAGTGAGAAATCAAGTGATGAACACATGAACCCTAATTTCTGCAAGAACACTATGAAATCCTATACACGATAGCTACAAAGCAATTGATTGAGGGGAAACACTCTATATAAGTGCAGAAACATGTTTGTAACTTGAAAACACATTTATGATGCACGGATCATAGAGTTTGAGAGTGTCAGGCTTACCCCTTGCAAGAAGAATTTGAATTCTGTGTTGGAGGTGTTACAGATGTTGTTTGATGACTTGGACAACTCCAATGGACCTAATGTAAGGTGTTTGGAAGCTTGGAATGAATTTAAACAACCTGGATCTTGTTATGGCACCTCAATGTAGATAGGCCAAAAGGCTTGAGCAAATGGACGGTGACTTTGTGATTCTGGTGTTCCATATATGTTTTAAGGTTATGGGTCACTTATATATGATATATGTGACATGTTAGGATGATTGGTTTTGGTGGAATTTCTCTCTATTTGAAAATTTGCATGTTACTTGAAAAAGAAGAAAAATATGGTTTTGAAATGTGATTTGGAAGAAAACATGATTTTAGATGTTTTGGTGTAGTGGAATCAGTCACAAATGACCTCTATTTATAGTAGGGGAAGTTTGTCTTGCAAGGAATAGTGAATGGAGGTTGTATCACTCCATTATCCATTGGTTTTTGTCATGTAGTCAAAGTCTCATCTAGCCATTGACTTGAGTCAATCTTGCAGACATATGGTCTTCTGATGCTTGAGTTCATCTTGACTCATTTGAGATGTTATGGACTGATATATGCCAGCTCTATGCATCCTTTAAATGCTTCATGATAAAATTAGAGTTTTTGGATTTGGAACTTTGAATGTCACATGCCTAAAGGATGAGGTTTTTGACTTGGTGGCCTTGTGATCAGATTCTTCATCATTCATGTTGATTTTGGGCATAAATACAATGATGCAAGTGTCCAAAATTGGCTCAAGAATCGTGGGAGCCAAGTTATGCACCAATGTTGTTGTGTGGGCAGGGTGAAAAATTCCATTTTGGAGGCTTATAACTCCTTGCTCAAGTTGAATCATGGGAGACTCTTGTACTTTTTGGAAAGCCCTTATATCATACTTTAACTTTGATGTTTGACTTTCGTCTTGAATAATTTTGGATCATGAAGAAAAATAGCCTCAAAGTTGGCAAAAACACAAAACAGATTTTGTCTAAAAATTTCACTATGTGTCAAAAGTGAAAAATTTGGGAACCCTAACTTCATGGCTCCATAACTCAAAATCCAAGCTTTTCTGGCTCATGGAGCACCAACACACTTTTGTAGTATGTAATGAGAGATTTCATTTGAGCTTTGGATGGAAGAAAATGGCTTTATGGCTTGGGAGTTATGACCTTGCAAAGTTGGGAAAAAACCATTATTTTTTCATTACTTAGTGAAAATTCTAAGTTTCTCAAGGTTACCCCTTTTGCAAGTAACCTTATTTTTCTTGATTTTTCTTAATGGACGATGATCCAAACCATAAGTTAACATTGTTTTGGACTTAAGGAAGCCATGTTTGTCAAGAAATCTCAAAAGTCAAACTTGGTTTTTGGGTACTATTGACTTTTTATCAGATGAATTTCACATTTTGTGGCCCTTAGTGAAATCAAGTTCTTGACTTAATTTAAACCTAATGGAGGGATTCCATAGGTGTTTTTGAGTGTCTTGAATCATTTCTCAAGGTTTGGGATCATGTCTTGATCAAAAGTCAAAGGTACAATTGACTTTTTCTCAAAAACCCTAGTTTGTGGTCCAGATGAATTTAAATCTTTATATTGCTCCTGAACCAAGTTCTTTATGTCCATTTGAACTTGTAAGAGGATCAATAAAGATATTTAAAGTCTTCAAAGTATTTTTTGAGGTTTGGGCTCACGCCTTGCTCCAAAAGTCAACTCAGGGGTGAATTAGGTCAAGAAACCCTAATTCCTGATTTTTGATGAATGCATCCCCTGAGGCTAAATTGAACTTATGATTGGATCCATTAAGTACCATTGAGCTTCTTGGATCATGTTTTGAAGTATTGGCTCATGCCCAAATGAAAATTTTCCTCTAGAGGCCTTGGTCGACCAAAATCTTAATTTGGTGACACTGATGATTTTGAGACTTGATCAACTGGGAATGTTGTATTCCTATGCTTGATTCTTGATGAGGGAGACCTCTTGATCCTTCATGGATGCTTGAGAGGCTTGATAATTTGAAGATCATGTTAATTCTTGATTGATCCCTTGTCTGAGTGCTCTGAGAGGGTCCAAAACCCTAATTCTTGGAGAGGATTGATGAGGCATGATTTGCACAATGATGGGAAATCTTATGGTCAAAATTTGAGGTATGACAGCTGGCAACTTGAAAGAATTTCGTTACGTAGGGACGAAAATCGTACACAAAATTTGTCCTTTTCACCACAAAATCAGGGTAGTGGAATGGAACGCTTTTGATATGTACTATGTACTAATTCCCTCATAAACTTTTGATCTTATCTTCTGTACATCAGAGGCTTCTAGTTAGAGATGTTTGAAGCATGAGTAGAATAGCTGATCACTGGGTCTTTAGAGTCTTAAGTCTTCAGAATCTTCAGAACTTGTTCACTTGAACCTTGTCTTCAGAATCTTTAGCACTTAGTCTTCAGAACCCTTGGTCTTCAGAAACTTAAGTCTTCAGAGTCTTCAGAACTTTGTTCAGCAGAACCTTGTCTTCAGAGTCTTCAGCACTTAGTCTTTAGAAACTAAAGTCTTCAGAGTCGTCAGAACTTTGTTCAGCAGAACCTTGTCTTCAGAGTCTTCAGCACTTAGTCTTCAGAAACTTAAGTCTTTAGAGTAGAACAACTTCAGAAGCTAGACATCCTTCAGAAATAAAACATCAGAGTCACGCTCAGAGGCAGAATCCAAGAGAGCATTGCAACAACAACATATTGTCTTCTTAGAATCTTTTTGAATGTGAGTAGGTACAGAAGCAGACTTGCTTCTTTGACGCAGAAGCGACTTTTGTCATACCAGAATGACATTGCATATGGTCTCTATCAGAGTCAGAACCTGTTTGTTAAAACATCATAATAACAAACCGTTAGAGTACCAAAACTGTTTTCACACAAATACTACTTTGTTATTATCAAAACTTAGAGATAACCAGCAGAACCAAATATTGTTCTAACACTTATCCCAATTTTATTTATCCTAAAAAACCTTAAATTTTATCCCTTTGATTTTTCTTAAAATATCCCATTCTATTTGTAAAAATTATTCCTTTTAATTTATTTAGAAAAAATAAATAAATTATATAATTATATTTAATATTAAATAAAGAAACCCTAAGTTTATTATCCCTTACCCCTAGTCATATATTCATACTCTTGGACGCTAAGAGTTTTATCCCAAAATTTTTTCCTAATTCTATCCCTTGATTTATCCCATTCTATCCCTAATATCACATTTTATCCCATTTCTTTGTGAAATAAATAATTTTTAAATTAACTAAGAAAATTGATCCAAATTATAATTAAACCCTTAAACCCTGACAAGCTATCCCATATTCCCTATTTATTTATCCCAAATTGTACCCCAAAAGTTATCCCAAATAATTAAGTTCTATAATTAATCTCATATAAAATTTTCCTCATATCATTTGTATTAATCCAATTAGAAATTTATTCCTAATTTTAACACCTATCTATAATATAAGAAAATTAGATGTTGTGAAAAACTCTAATTTGCCCTTTCCTCTTAATCTGCCACCTCATCAAAATAAGGGCAATTTTAGTCCAAAAAATACTTTTTACATGATGATGTTACATTATTCAATTCCAACTACATGTTTATTGTATTATGCCATTGCTTGCTAGATTTGGACCAATTGATGATGTCACATGGTTCAATTATAATTCTTTTTCCTCTTTTCTCTTTTCCCAATGGCAGCTCTTATTCAAAATTTTCATATGCTTTTCCAAAAAAAAATTGCAGATCACGTTCTCTTTTTCTCTCTTTCTCTCTCATCTTCTTTCTTCTCTCTTCTACTTCTTCTTTCTTCTCTCGTCCGTTGCGTCTCTATTCTTCTTCTTCTTCTTCATTCTCTCTTTTGTTGCCTCTCTCTTCCTCTTCTTCTTTCTTTTTTCTTGATTTTTTTCAACAAAGACTACAGGGTTTTAGTAAGATTTACACAGATTTATGAATCAAATTATTTCAAGATAGATATTGAGTTTTGAAATTTATTTGATTTACAGAGATTTACAAAGATCTTCCTTTCACATTTGCGTTCAACTCATGGTCGCAAGGTAAACGCTAACATTTTTACTACATTAATGTTTTGTTGAATCTTTCATTTTGAGTCTTACTTTTTTATGTTTAGGGTTCAGCTTATGCTTTTTAATTTTATGGGTTTGGATGATGAATCGTTGAAGGTGTTAAAGTTGTGAACTTTTTCGTACGGCCGCTAAATTCTGCATCTACATTTTCAAGCTTCGCAGGTGAATCTTTGAAAGAAGGTGGGATTAATTTTAAATGATGATATATTTCAGAGTCAGCTAACCCATGGAAATTTGTTTGTGTTCATCTTCTGTTTTTTTCCACTAAGTTTGTTTTGTGTTTCATTACCTGTGTATTTTAATGTTTTGATGTCTGTTTTCCAGGTTTTCGTTATGATTGGTTATGGTATGATTGATTTTATTTTGGTTTCATTAAAATTATTTCATATGTCATTACATTGTGTAGAAATTAAGCCCAATAAATTTGTTGGTTATTCCAGTAGGAATTAAGGAGAAACAAGTTATCGATAAAATCGTCAAAAAGGTGATTGTTGCTTCACTTGCATAATTTCAATTTGATTGAAAAATCATATGTGTTGTTGGATGTCCTTGACTCTCTACTCTTTTTGCTTAAATAATATGCTTAACTGCAATCTCATAGGTGTAATTTCAGATCTGGGCTTGATCGCCACATCTGAATAGTTGAAATGATTTGTCCAGTTCATCATATTATTGGAAGTTTGAATGGTATGATATCTTTCGTCATTGTATGATTATACCCCTTATATATTATTTTTGGAAGGTAAACCACAAAAGGTTCAAATTTGAAAGGCAAAGCAGGAATATTTACGTTTATATTTGTGTTGTCTTTATCCTTTTTCTCTTTTGTTTTAAATACACCTATGTCTGGCCAAATATATCTTTTGTTAGGTGTACATGTATCAATGGTCAGTAACAGAAGGACTTCAATTACTCACGGGAGGCAGAGGGGAGACTTTTAGAATTTTCATGGAATCCTCATATGACTACTGATATCAAAGACATATAAATCTTTTAATATGTTGGTCTCAATTATATCTATGACAAAATGATTGGTATAGTCTATAATCTCAATTAAAGGTTGGATATCGATTTTATTTGTGATATAATTATTAAATGCAATTGGATATACAGATTTTTACCTCTGTAATTTATACCACTTTGTTGTAATGATTTCTCATCAATAATTTTTAAAAAGATGATTATGTTGGTATATTGATTGGTAGTATACCAATGTCAACAATTTTGTTATGGCAGTATACTTTTAATAGGGAAGTAATGAAGTTCAAATGGTATAGCTAATAGCATCCATCTTGTAATGATTCATTTCAATAAGTGGTATTATTGGTTTTTAATCTATTGATTCTGAATCATTGGTTGCTTTTCTTGACCTACAAACAGAGACATGCAGGAACTTAAATCAAAAGTGAAAGCTTAGGCCATATTGGCTACTCATAGTTATTGTCTGTCAAGTTTGAACTATGAGGATCATGATTCCCGGGTTTCTAAGTAGATGAGGGAAAGCGTTACATCACATATTTAGAGTATATAAAGCATCCACTTTTAATGCTTTTTCTATTTTTTGTATAGTAGGAGATTTATGCTAACATGGTTCATAATAGGCTAAAGTTGAAGAACAACTAAAAGAAATCACTCTGACTTTGAATGACACGGAGGTAACATAAATATGTAATTGAGTGCTCATTGATTGAATGCTTTCATTGTCAAAATAATGATGATACCTTCACCAAAATAAAATAATAATGATGCAAATAATTGATTTGTATTTCCCCTAAAAATCTATGTATTGCAGTTGTTGTTTTTTTCATGAAATTTTCTGTTTTTCATTGTTTTTTCAATGATTATGTTTTTCATTGTTAAAGTAAGACCCATTAACTTTTTTTATTAACATGCTTTAATATTTTCCCTGATTTGTTCTTATGACTAATCTTCCTCCATACTCATAAATTGTGTTTATGGCAATATGTTATGAAACCATACATCAAGTTTAACAATGTCTTCAAGTAAGAGAACTCAATGATGCGTCAGGTAAAAAGAATTCTCCTTCCATACCCATTTATTTTCATTGTTACTATTTTCGATGAACATGTTCTAATCAATTTTTTTTTCTGGATTTCTTCTTACAAGATTTTCTATTTTTCATGGTTAGGAAATTGATTTAGTTTTTCATTATTAATGTAACTCATGTTTTCATATACAAAGTATAGTGTTGCAAGCGTATATTGTCATGTATTGGGTTTATTTACATCTAAAAATTGTTCATTCCTTTTGATTTTAACACAACTGCCATGACTACTGGACTTATCCGGCCACATTACAACACCGTAATCACTTCCAGTAAGTTTTTTTCTTTTTCAATTACAAATCAATTCCTATTTTCTATTTTTTTTTCTTTTTCTTTTTCTATTTTACAAATTATCTTTCTCACTATGATGCTTTTAAGGTGGTTTCGCTTTAAAAAAAATTGATGAAAAAGCATCTTGCAGAGAATTCTTATAATGTGATTCAATTATATTTTATGCAGCAGCCTCTGTGAGTCGATGATACTATCGTAATCAAATTGGATGGCCACATATCATATACCAATGAGGTTTTTTATTCAGTTTATGGAAATATCATTGATAGTGGTTGAGGCATAATAGGGACTTGCTGTAGGAAGTGTTTGCCTTGGAATTCTGTTTCATTTTTATGTTGATCAGTATCTCTCAGTGAGATTCTTTGTGTGGTATTGATGTTTTAGATGTAGGTGTTGTGTTTAATTAGATTATATTTCAGTTATTAGGTGATACTTTTAAAAGGCATTTGGCTAAGCCACTATTTTTGTGGTTGTTTTTACTGAATGTTTATCAAATTCTTGAATTGACATATCTTATGCTTCATTTTGAAGTTTAATAGTATTTATTTTGCATTTAAAAAAACCTTTATATTTCACTATAATCCAAATATGCAGTTAATATCTATCTTTCCAAACTCTTGAATGGACATATTTCAAAATAATCTATATATATATATATATATATATATATATATATATATAGTTCATATTCTATGAGAATGCAATTTTTATGTAAGAACATGAGAATGAATCTGAATCATTAGATTTTAAAATAAATGGTGGAGATTATGTGTGGTTTTTGTTTTTCTCTCTCCTCCATTATTAAAATAAATGATGGAGGAGAGAAAAAAAAATCCTGACTCATAATCTCCACCATTTATTTTAAAATCTAATGGTTTTAATTCATTCTCATGTTCTCACATAAAAATGACATTCTCATCTGATACGTTTCCTATATATATATATATATATATATATATATATATATATATATATATATATATATATATATAAAATACAAATACATCAAATTGGTTTGTATATTTGTAATTGAGTCATATATATGAAACTAATAAAGTATAGGCGAAGAAATTAGTTAATTTTGTATCTCATTACTCATAAAAAATAGATTTATATTTTAATAATTATTCAATTTTTAAGTATACAGTCTATAATTAATTATTATCTAAACAACTTTATTACTTTATAATATTTTAAGAATTTATAAAAATTTTATCTATAACTTATTTAACTATATATAAAATCCATACATCAAAGCATAAATTATATATATGAATCCAAGTCTTTGCTATTGAAATACAATAAGTTCCTAGTTAACACATTATACACATAAATGCCTCTAATACATAACACTAAAATTCTAAGGCATTACATATACAAGATGTTCCAAAATGATAAAATCTAAGAACTAGATCATAACAATGATCTCAAAATAACAACATAGCGGAAGCTAGCCATCAACGTGCAAGGAAAGATCAAACGACCTTGTCCTTACCCTTCTCGGAACCTGAAGCACTTGTAAAACATCAACAACGTGGGGTGAGATACATCAAATCTCAGTGAGTTCCCTATATTATGGATTCTCTCGGCTTTACAAGGTTCTAGCCAATCCTAACTCAAGTCCGGGGAAAGGGAAAAGGACCTTGAGTTCACATATTCATTCTTGCCCTATATGGAAACGTGCTCACGAGTTCTCTAACTCTAGTATCATCAAATGATATCTCCCACGAAGGTATCTTTCCTCGGCCAACCCTACAAGAGGATTCAACATGAGTCACGGATCCTTAAATTCGTAGACAGCCATTCTCGGGCAACCCTTCCAAAGAGTTTTCGACACGAGTCTTGGATGCTAAGGTAAATAACTTTCCTCGGCCATCCACAAAGAGTTATCCAACACGGGTCACGGTTATTTACACATAGTACTTATCCTGGTCAGCCCGCACCAGGGGCCCTTCAACACGGGTCAATAATACCATCTTCTAAGCAACCTCCCCGGTTATCCATCATAAGAGGATCAAAACGCGGGTCACAGCTACTTAGGTATCGAATTCTCATCGTAATCCCTCATGTTCCATACTAGGGTCTTTCACTTATCAAGATCATTTATCAATCCTAGCCACAACTAGAATCATAAACCTCCTAGTCATTACTAGGTTCTCCTGTTTTTAAGGTTGATGTTTTCCTCACTCTTCCTATTTCATTTCATATTAACATGCATATTCTCTCAAACATGTTAAACAATAATAGGATAGGCAAAACACATCATAATTGCATAATAGAATAACATACCACAATTTAAAACATAATTATAACACTTTTGAACTTTCTCGATTATTTAATCGGTCGGTAAATTTGACATATATCAACTCCATTGCATAGAATATTTCCTTAGCTTCACATCGATATAAAGAACGCCTAAATCGGACACCCGAGTAAAAAGTTATGAATTTTAGAAAAATATATTTTCCAAAGGTTACAGTGTTAATCGGTTAACGCATTTGGTTAACCGGTTAACCAGTTCAATTTTCAAGCAAAACACCATTTTTCCTTGGGTTAATCGGTTAACCCATACCGTTAACCGGTTAACCCTGTTGCAGAAGCGAAAAACTCTGTTTTTAATCACACATTTCCAACCCAAACTCATTCAATTCATGATCAAACTTCATAACAACTATAAACAGATGATTGCACACATATATTGAGCATGCTACACAATTTATAACACCTTTCAACCGTTAGAACATCAATCCCAATAATTCTAACCTAACTCAACCATTTCCAAAAATTCTAAAACTAAAGTTCTAACTAGAACCCACCTTGAGATGAGCAAGATGAAGATGATTGAGAAGATTGGATGAAGATTGATGAATGGATGATGATGATTCTTGATGTTCTTGAGATTTTCCTCTTTTCTCTCCTTTCCTTTCCTTGCTTCTTCTTTCCTTCAATGTTTCTATCTTTCTCTTTGTTTGGAAAATGGGAGGAAAAGGAAATAAGTAGTAAACTAGTATTAGAAATAATACTACTAAATGTCCAAAAAGTCTCTTAAGTCCAAATTAATAAAATACCTCAGAGTCAGATAATATTAATTGGATTTATTCTAAGTTCCACCGTTACTCTAATTATTTTGTCAAATAATTCCTCAGAGTACACTGGGCTCAGTCGATCACAATAGAATATTATCCGGAGTAATAAAATACGGGGTATTACATCCTCCCCCCCCCCCCCTTAAATAGAAATTAGCCCTCGAATTTAAAGATTACCTAAACAGATGAGGGTGAGCATCTCGCATGTCCGATTCAAGTTCCCAAGTTGCATCACCCGGATGCGTTACATCCCACTGCACCCTAATGAGAGAAATATCCTTGTTCCTTAACACTTTAGTTTCTCTTCCTACAATGCGACTCGGTTGAGGTTCAAATGTCAAATCCGCTTTTATTTCAATAGTATTCGGTAAAACTGGTTGAAGAGGATCTGGAACAAACTTGCGAAGCTGAGATACATGAAAAACATCATGCATTTCCGACAGAGAATGCGGTAAGGCCAACCTGTAAGCTACTTCACCAATCCTTTCTAAGATCTGATACGGTCCCACGTATCTCGGGCTTAACTTGCGTGACTTAAACGGTCCTTTCAATCTCAATCTAGGAGTAACTTTCAAAAACACATGGTCACCTTCTTCAAATTCTAACGGTCTCCTTCGATTGTCCGCATAACTCTTTTGTCGATCTTGTGCTTGCTTAATTTTCTCGCGGATCATTCGAATCTTTTCCGTAGTCTCTTGGATGATTTCGGGTCCCAAAATTCTATCTTCGCCAATTTTCGCCCAACACAAAGGTGTTCTACATTTTTGCCCATATAATGCTTCATACGGAGCCATACCGATACTTGCGTGATAACTATTATTATAAGAAAACTCAATCAACGGTAGAAGTTCTTTCCAATTCCCTTTACTCTCTAACACACACGCTCTCAACATATCCTCCATCGTTTGTATTGTTCGCTCAGTCTGACCATCCGTCTAGGGCTGATTCGACGTGCTCAAACGCAACTCCGTCCCCATAGCTTGTTGAAAGACTTTCCAAAACCTTGAAGTAAACTTCGGATCTCTATCCGACACAATATTAGAGGGAATACCGTGCAGTCTTACAATTTCTGCAATAAACAACCTCGCAAGATGACTTGCCTTAAAAGTAGTCTTCACGGCCAAGAAATGCGCAGATTTCGTTAGTCGATCTACAATCACCCAAATTGAATCATAACCACCTTGCGTACTGGGAAAAACTACTGCAAAGTCCATAGAAATGCTATCCAATTTCCAAACGGGAATTTCTAAAGGTTGCAACAGACCACCCGGTCTTTGGTGTTCAATCTTAAACTGTTGGCACACTGCACATTCTGACACATACATCGCAACATCCTTTCTCATTCCAGACCACCAATAGTCCTTCTTCAAATCCTGATACATCTTCGAAGAACCAGGATGTATCGTAAAAGTACCTTTATGAGCTTCATCCAAAATCTTTCTTCTTAACATTGCATCATTCGGAACACACATTCTTTGGTCGAACATAATAATTCCGTCGGTAGCCTGAATAAAACCCGGTAGGAGTAACACTTCTTGCAACTTCTCATCCAACATTTGACCTTGTTGAATCTCAACTCTTAGAGTAGAATTGACATTCAAATTTCCCATAATCACACCATCTTGGGTCCACACAAACCGAAGATTAAGATCTCTAAAATTCTCCAACAATACATACTCCAAAATCATCCATTTCGCGCTATGAACTACTTTCCGACTTAGCGCATCTGCTACCTTATTCGCTTTTCCTGGATGATACTTCCATTCCAAATCATAATCTTTTAAGTACTCCATCCATCTTCGTTGTCGCATATTTAACTCCCTTTGGTCAAATAAATATTTCAAACTCTTATGGTCGCTGAACATTTCAAAGCGTACACCATACAAATAATGCCGCCACACCTTTAGTGTAAAAACAACCGCTGCCAATTCCAAATCGTGAGTTGGATAATTCTGTTCATGAATTTTCAATTGTCGGGAGGCATAAGCTACCACTTGACCACTTTGCATCAGAACACCTCCCAATCCCATCTTAGAAGCATCACAAAACACTTCGTAAGATTTGCTAGGATTATGAATGATTAACACCGGAGCTGTTGTTAATCTCTCCTTCAACTTCATGAAACTTTGCTCACAACCCGAATCTCACTCAAAAGCAAAATCTTTACGAGTAAGTTTCGTCATTGGTAAAGCCAACTGAGAGAAACCCTCGATGAACCTCCTATAGTAACCTGCCAGCCCTAAGAAACTTTTGACTTCTGAGGCATTCCTCGGCCTCTCCTAATTTATCACTGCTTCCACCTTCGACGGATCCACCGCTACACCACCTTGTGATATAACGTGACCAAGACACTTAACTTCCGCCATCCAAAATTCACACTTACTCAACTTAGCAAAAAGTTGCTTCTCTTGCAACACGGATAAAACAATTCTCAGATGTTCCTCGTGCTCTTGTGAAGTACGAGAATAAATAAGAATATCATCAATGAAGATTACAACAAACTAATCCAAGTAAGCTTGAAATATACGGTTCATGTAGTCCATAAAAACAGCTGGAGCATTAGTCACACCGAAAGGCATCACTAAGAATTCGTAATGACCATAACGGGTCCTAAATGCAGTCTTAGGTACATCGGAACTCTTCACTCGGATTTGGTGATAACCCGACCTCAGATCAATCTTTGAGAACACGCAGGCTCCTTTCAATTGTTCCTTCAGTTCTCTCAATTCAAGCGGTGCCATTCGATACGGAGAAACGGATATAGGAGCCGTTCCCGATACCAGGTCAATAGAAAATTCCACTTCCCTCTTCGGAGGAAGAGAAGTGACATCTTCGGGGAAGACTTCGGAAAACTCGCAAACTACAGGAATGTTCGAAACTTGAAGGTCGCTACTCCCTTCCTTAGTGAGAACCAACATAACAGATTTCTCTTCTTCAAACAAGAGATTTATCATACCAACCGTACCTTCTAGAGTAGTTGTTAAAACATCTTTTGGTGTAGCATCTTTAGATGGAATGATGACGAGCTTTTCTTCGCACCCAATAAACACCGAATTAGCAGAAAGCCAATCCATCCCCAAAACGACGTCAACTTTCTTAAGCGGTAGACAAATAAGATCAATCTGAAAAACTCATTCATTCACAGATAAAACACAGTTTTCCCACATCAAAGGGGTCTCAACTATTTCATCCATGGCGGTAGTGACCACCATAGGAGAAGATATAGGAATAGTTGACAAGCCTAGCCGTTTCACACATTGCATAGATACAAAGGAATGCGTTGCTCCACAATCAAGTAAAACAAAACAAGGAAATCCGTTAACAAGGCACGTACCGGCAATCAAAGAATTGTCATTCTTCTTCTTCCTTGCATCCAAGGTGTAGACTCGACCAGCGCTTTTTCCTTGCACTTGATTCTTATTCTTAGGACAATCCCTTGCCGTATGGCCCACTCCATCACACTGATAGCATCTAAATACTCCATCGTTGCACTTCCCGAAATGATACTTGTTGCACAACCGGCACAAAGGAGGAGTATTAGGCTTACTACTTTGTACTTGTTTCCCTTTGAAAGATTGTTGTCTTGGCCTAAACGGATGAGTAGATCTCCCGCGATCACCTTGAGTCGTCCTACTTGTGACTCCCTCCGAGTGTACTTTCTTCAAACTATGCTCCGCCACATAGCATTGTCTTAACATTTCAGCATAAGTAGCGAACTCCCTCTGAGAGACGCTATGTGAGATTTCAGCCCTTAAACCAAATAGAAATTGATCTATCTTCCACCTCTCATCAGGGGCATACATGGCTTGCCTAGAATATGCAGCCATATCTTCGAACTTCTTGGCATAACTTGCTACCGTCATACCGCCATGTCGCAGTTGTTGAAAATCGAATTCCTTCTGAGTCCTCAACGAACCCGAAAAATACTTCTCCATTAAAACATCCTTGAATAGTTCCCACACCTTCGGCACTTCTTGAATAGCCATTAGAGCCGAAGCACTCTCACACCATCTCATGGTGGGACCCTTCAGAGAATGAGAAGTGAACAACACCTTGTTCTCTTCACTGCAATGAACTATTAAGAAAATCCTTTCCATACCTGAAATCCATTCGTGAGCCTTCACGGGATCTAATCCACCCTGAAATTTCGGAGGGTTCATGCGGATAAAGTCCCGGAAATTCCCACCTACAGCTTCGGGAACAGCTACCTGAGGATGCAGACCTCCATTCATTTGCTGCACCATTTGCTTCATGAATAGATTTTGTTGTTGCTGCATATGTTGCATGAACTGATACAACGGGGCATTACCATCGCCGCCCGACGGATTCGTCCCTTGAGGAGTGGTGCGGGGTCTACCACGAGTGTTTCTACGTCCATCATCCATGTTCCTAAAGGTCATACAAATAGGATTAAGTTGATCAGGCTCAATGCCATAAATATAACACTTAAGACCAATGGCGACACAACGTATATGAAACGAAAAGAAATACTTATACTATTTCATGGCTAGGTCGAGGATACGACCTGCTCTGATACCAACTGTAACACCCATATATAAAATCCATACATCAAAGCATAAATTATATATGTGAATCCAAGTCTTTGCTATTGAAATACAATAAGTTCCTAGTTAACACATTATACACATAAATGCCTCTAATACATAACACTAAAAGTCTAAGGCATTACATATACAAGATGTTCCAAAATGATAAAATCTAAGAACTAGATCATAACAATGATCTCAAAATAACAACATAGCGGAAGCTAGCCATCAACGTGCAAGGAAAGATCAAACGACCTTGTCCTTACCCTTCTCGGAACCTGAAGCATCTGTAAAACATCAACAACGTGGGGTGAGATACATCAAATCTCAGTGAGTTCCCTATCTTATGGATTCTCTCGGCTTTACAAGGTTCTAGCCAATCCTAACTCAAGTCCGGGGAAAGGGAAAAGGACCTTGAGTTCACATATTCATTCTTGCCCTATACGGAAACGTGCTCACGAGTTCTCTAACTCTAGTATCATCAAATGATATCTCCCACGGAGGTATCTTTCCTCGGCCAACCCTACAAGAGGATTCAACACGAGTCACAGATCCTTAAATTCGTAGACAACCATTCTCGGCCAACCCTTCCAAAGAGTTTTCGACACGAGTCTTGGATGCTAAGGTAAATAACTTTCCCCGACCATCCACAAAGGGCTATCCAACACGGGTCATGGTTATCTACACATAGTACTTTTCCCGGTCAACCCGCACCAGGGGGCCTTCAACACGGGTCAATAATACCATCTTCTAAGCAACCTCCCCCGTTATCCATCATAAGAGGATCAAAACGCGGGTCACAGCTACTTAGGTATCGATTTCTCATCGTAATCCCTCATGTTCCATACTAGGGTGTTTCACTTATCTAGATCATTTATCAATCCTAGCCACAACTAGAATCATAAACCTCCTAGTCATTACTAGGTTCTCCTATTGTTAAGGTTGATGTTTTCCTCACTCTTCCTATTTCATTTCATATTAACATGCATATTCTCTCAAACATGTTAAACAATAATAGGATAGGCAAAACACATCATAATTGCATAATAGAATAACATACCACAATTTAAAACATAATTATAACACTTTCGAACTTTCTCGATTATTTAATCGGTCGGTAAATTTGACATATATCAACTCCATTGTATAGAATATTTCTTTAGCTTCACATCGATATAAAGAACGCCTAAATCGGACACCCGAGTAAAAAGTTATGAATTTTAGAAAAATATATTTTCCAAAGGTTACAGTGTTAATCGGTTAACGCATTTGGTTAACCGGTTAACCAGTTCAATTTTCACGTAAAACACCATTTTCCATGGGTTAATCGGTTAACCCATACCGTTAACCGGTTAACCCTGTTGCAGAAGCCAAAAACTCTGTTTTTAATCACACATTTCCAACCCAAACTCATTCAATTCATGATCAAACTTCATAACAACTATAAACAGATGATTCCACACATATATTGAGCATGCTACACAATTTATAACATATTTCAACCATTAGAACATCAATCCCAATAATTCTAACCTAACTCAACCATTTCAAAAAATTCTAAAACTGAAGTTCTAACTAGAACCCACCTTGAGATGAGCAAGATGAAGATGATTGAGAAGATTGGATGAAGATTGATTAATGGATGATGATGATTCTTGATGTTCTTGAGTTTTTCCTCTTTTCTCTCCTTTCCTTTCCTTGCTTCTTCTTTCCTTCAATGTTTCTATCTTTCTCTTTGTTTGGAAAATTGGAGGAAAAGGAAATAAGTAGTAAACTAGTATTAGAAATAATACTACTAAATGTCCAAAAAGTCTCTTAAGTTCAAATTAATAAAATACCTCAGAGTCAGATAATATTAATTGGATTTATTCTAAGTTCCACCGTTACTCTAATTATTTTAATAAAATACGGGGTATTGCATTCCAAACTCTTGAATGGACATATTTAACTATAATCTCTCTCTTTCTCTCTCTCTCTCTCTCTCTATATATATATATATATATATATATATATATATATATATATAGTTCATATCCTATGAGAATGCAATTTTTATGTAAGAACATGAGAATGAATCTGAATCATTAGATTTTAAAATAAATGGTGGAGATTATGTGTGGTTTTTGTTTTTCTCTCTCCTCCATTATTTATTTTAAATAATGGAGGAGAGAGAAAAAAATCCTGACTCATAATCTCCACCATTTATTTTAAAATCTAATGGTTTTAATTCATTCTCATGTTCTCACATAAAAATGACATTCTCATCTGATACGTTTCCTATATATATAATACAAATACATGAAATTGGTTTGTATATTTGTAATTGAGTCATATATATGAAACTGATAATGTATAGGCGAAAAAATTAGTTAATTTTGTATCTCATTACTCATAAAAAAATAGATTTATATTTTAATAATTATTCAATTTTTAAGTATACAATCTATAATTAATTATTATCTAAACAACTTTATTACTTTATAATATTTTAAGAATTTATAAAAATTTTATCTATAACTTATTTAACTATCATTGAATATTTTACTCTATTTTTTTTTGTCCATATCCTTTTTATATTTGTTTATTTGATATTTCTTTTAAAAAAATAATATATTGCATAGAATTAAAAATATCCAATCATATTAAAACTCTAATTTGTTGTACTAAAAAAATTAATTAAACATAAAAATTGGTATTAAATTTTATTTATGGCACAATACTATTTTGTATTATTTGTACATTTAGTATTATAATAATTATTATATTTTTGGTAAAATATCCTTTTTTGTCCTTTAACTTTGCCTCGGGGTTTATTTTGGTCCCTAATAAGACAAAAATGACTAATATGGAACGTTTTGAAGAGTTAAGTGATCAAAATGACATTTTTTAAAGTTAAGGGACCAAAATGAACCCCGAGTAAAGTTAAAGGACAAAAAAGGGTTTGCCTATATTTTTTGTTCAATTAAAAAAAAAAAGTAAATATACTAAAAATAATGTGTGAATTCAAACACTTGACTAAGTGTGTTATTTTTTAAACTATTTATGTTACTAATAAAGAAATTAATGAAACAAATATTTATATTACTATTCTATTTATAAACAATATTAAATAGTTAAATCTAGAATAAATGATATTAAATAAAATTTATGACAATGCATTTGTTAAATAATGTATTAATTAATTGATATTAAAATTATTCTCTAATATGAACACCACCAAAACAAAATTATTAGATAATTATATATTTTTAATTTTTTTTTACTAATTGTGTGAGTTATATAATAATATATACTTTATAAATTAAATAAATTAAATGAACTTCAATACAAATTATAATACAACGAGATATAAAATAAGAAGAGTGGAAACAGAAAAGGAATCAATAAAAAAAGTGGGTTAAATAGTGAGTGATAGAAACATTTGTTTTACTAATTAATTTTAAAATAATAATTAAACTAATATTAAAAAATTAATAAATGATCTTTGACTTAAAAAAAACTATTAAAATATTAAATAATCTTTGATTTTAAAAAAATTATTAGAAAAACTATATTTTTTTATTAACTACAGAAAAATGATAAGTTTTTCATATATATGATATATTTTATTTTTTAATTTTAAAACTGAAATAGATGACTCATAAATATAAATACTAAAGCATATTAAAATATAATTAATGATGTTAAAATTTACATTTATGAAAAATTAAATAAATTATTTCGTATTGTTTTAATTTATCATCTCATTTATAGATTTTTAAATAAATTAAATTGTTTATTTATGATCATTATTATAATTTAATTTTAATAAAAATAGAACCATTAATATGATTATTTTAAATGATTGTCAATTTACTACTAAAATAGTAGTTAATTTGAAAAATTAATTTCACTATACTTATACGAGAAATATATATGTTTCTAATAAATTAATTTAAAGTATATTTGAATCTAATGAACAAAATTCAAATGAAATAATGACACCATTAATTTAATTTGTAAATAATAAATTTAGTGGAATTGAATATAATGAAATCTATTGTATCTCATTCAATCAAATCTCACTATTAGAATACGAAACAACTGAAACATTCAAATATGAAATTGGATTTTTATGGTTATTAAAATAATTAAGAGAATATTTCTGTAGTGTATATAGATATTTTTCAATAATTTGTATAGCTAATTAGGAAAATAATATGTATTTAAAAATAAAATCAATTTTATTTTTTCCTAATATTGAAATTATATAAAATGGGGAAAATCAAGATATTGATCAAATTATTGAATGATAACGGGAACAACTATATTATTGATTCAGAAATTTTTAATGCCTAATGTCAAAACAATAATAATATTTAAATATGGAAAAATACATTGTTAATTCAAATTTTGTTATATACGAAAAAAATACTATTGATATAAACGGCCACAACTTTAAATTTGATTCAAATTTTTTTATATACGAAAAAAAATACTATTGTTTTAACTGACACAACTTTAATTTTGATTCAAATTTTTTTATATAAGATAAAATACTACTGTTATAAACGGGGACAACTATAATTTTGATTCAAATATTTTTATATACGAAAAAAATATTATTGTTATAAACAGGCACAAGTTTAATTTTGATTAAAATTTTTTGATTTACGAAAAAAATACTATTGTTATAAATGGGTACAACTTTAATTTTGATTCAAATATTGTTATATATGAAAAAAATACTATTGTTTTAAACGGGAACAACTTTAATTTTGATTCAAATTTTTTTTATATAAGATAAAATACTACTATTATAAAAGAGGACAACTATAAATTTTATTCAAATATTTTTATATATGAAAAAAATACTATTGTTATAAACGGTCACAACTTTAATTTTGATGCAAATTTTTTTATATATGAAAAAATTATTATTGATTTAAACGGTTACAACTTTAATTTTGATTCAAAATTTTTTATATAAGATAAAATACTACTGTTATAAACGGGGACAACTATAATTTTGATTCAAATATTTTTATACAAAAAAAAATAATATTGTTATAAACGGGGACAACTTGAATTTTGATTAAACTTTTTTCATATACGAAAAAAATACTATTGTTTTAAACGGTCCTAACTTTAATTTTGATTCAAACTTTTTTAGATAAGATAAAATTCTACTGTTATAAACGGGGACAATTATAATTTTGATTCAAATATATTTATATACGAAAAAATAATATTATAAACGGGGACAACTTGAATTATGATTTAAAAAATTTTACATAAGAAAAAAATATTGTTGTTTTAAACGGGTACAACTTTAATTTTGATTCAAATTTTTTAATATAAGATAAAATACTACTGTTATAAACGGGGACAACTATAATTTTGATTCAAATATTTTTATATACGAAAAAAAATACTATTGTTATAAACGGGAACAACTTTAATTTTGATTCAAAGTTTTTTTATATAAGATAAAATACTACTGTTATAAATGGGGACAACTTTAATTTTGATTCAAATATTTTTATATACGAAAAAATTACTATTGTTATAAACGGACACAACTTTAATTTTGATTCAAATTTTTTATATACGAAATAAATACTCACAACATTTTCTTATACTTACCAATACAAATTTTTAATTTCAATCATATTTATTTTTATAATTTTACCATTTTTCTTTTCAATTTGATTAACAATTATGCGTCAATAACATAAATTCCTCGAACAGACCCATGCGAACTCACATGTTGGTTGCTAGTTTGAACCAAAATTAATTCCTAATACTAATTTAAATCTTCAATTATATTTTAGTATTTTAGTTCCATGATTACCATAATAATCTAGGTAATTATTTTTTTTTGTATTAATGCCATTATTATATTAACCCTAAATTAATTTAATTATTCGTGTATTATAACCCTAATTTTTGTAAAAATATTAATTAACCCTAAATATCCTAATTCAATATTGTTCACCCTAAGTTCTTGTTTAATATTCCATAATTAATTATTTTTTGTCCCTTTTTATTTATATTATAAGGGGGAATATTATATTAGTTTGAAAGAAGTTAATTATATCTAATTATCCCTAATTAACAAACTTAATCTTAATCTAATCAAGACATCAATTGAAATATTTAATTATGTATTTTTTTGGCATTTTTTAATTATGGCCCTTTGAATTAATTCAAATTATAATAATCTTTAATTGTCCTAATTAATCTTTAAATTATTCTAAATAAATCCTAAGATTATCCTAAGATTGTCATAAAATTAATCTTAAAGTTATCCTAATCTAAATCCTAACTAATTAATATTAATCAATTATATACGTTTGTATTTTTGTGATCTCCTTATTATTTATGTATTTTTTTGGTATTCCTTCTTTTTATTCTCTATAATTAAAGTAAACTAAATAGAGAATCCAAAAAAAAGGTCAAAAAAAAGGGTGTACATGAATTAAACTGAGGTGCATGCATAAAAGAATAAACAGGCTAAAATTTACTCAAAGCCCAAATACCAATTCAATTGATCCTAAATCTATCCTTATGAAAATAAATAAGTGTTAAGCAAATCCTTTTCTAAACCAGAATTTAGAATGAAAATAAAATTAAGAAAAAAATATAAATAAAATATCAGTTCAGTCAAAATTGAATGATTAAAAAGTCAAAATTAAAACTCATTATTTTTCTTCTCTCTCGTTTACACATTAAGGATGTGTTTGACAATGAGAAGAAAGTGATAAGAGAGAAATATGTGAGAAAGTGTGTTAAGAGAGAGAAATAAAAGAGAAATAGAGTTGATGTGATATATTAATTAGTATAAGGGAAGAATAGAAGAAATTGAGAAGAAAGAAGTATTGATTATTTTTAAAAGTACCAAACTACCCCTAGTTTAAGAGTTTTTAATAAAAATTAATTTTAATTTTAATTTAATTATAAAATTTAATTTTTAATAATTAAATTAAATCACAACAAATATCAATTACATGTCAATTTATCTCTTTGATTTTAATAAAAAAAACTAACTTCAGTTCACTACCTCCGTGTATTATTGAATAAACAATACTCTAGAAATTTTAACAAAAATTCATTCTACATATTAATGTATAGTACGTACATAATGTAAGGACATAAATGGAAAGAAAGACAAAAATAAGGCTTCTGTCCACTTTCTTCGCTGTTTTGGGAAGAAGAAAAAAAATGTGGGCCCCACATTGTTTTGTTCACTCTCTTCTGTTTCTGCTGTGAGCCAAACAACTTAAATAGAACACTTCTCTTCTACTTCTCTCGTCTCTCTTTTACACTTCTTTCAAAACAAAGAGACCCTAACAGAAGAAAATACCAAAGCCCTTTTCATTCTTGTTCCTCCATTGCTTTCTCCCTAATGTTAGAAATAATTTATATTTTACAAAACTTAGTGACTAAGCTTTGTTAGAGGGTAATTTAGTACTTTAGTATGTTGCCTATGTGGCCCTAGTTTTTTGTGTATAAATAGACTAGTGGTATATATCATTTATTGTAATTCTTCCTTACAACTTTGTAGTCGTCATTTGCATAGTATAAAATATTCTTTCATTCTATTCATCTATTTTAACCTTGTGCGCCAATAATTGGTATCTAGAGCTCCGGTTCGGATCCAAGGGGAAACACGGGAAACACGAGTGAAACGGTGAGGCATTGTGTGGTTGATTTCGTTTCTTGAATTCGTGTTGAATCTTGAACAAAATCATAACAAAATTACATTTCCTGATTCTGTGGGATTGGGAAACACTGTGTTTGGTGAGATCTGAGTGATTGTACAAGGTTGAAGATGAACTAAAACGGTGGTCTGAGCACCAAGCTTCCAATGTCAGATGGAAAAAACTGGACTCGTTAGATGATTCAAATGCGTGTACTGTTCGGTGCTCAAGATGTGCTTGATCTTGTCACTGAAGGTTACGTTCTAGTAGCGGCAAATGCAACGGAGGAACAAAAGAACGTGCAGAAAGATCATAAAGCATTGTTCTATATCCATCAGTGTGTGGATGCAAATGTGTTTGAGAAAATCGTTGATTCAACGACGGCGAAGGCTGCGTGGGATACACTAGTCAGGTGCTATGGTGGTGACGCATCAGTGAAGAAGGTGAAGCTTCAGTCCCTACGAAAACAATATGAGAATCTCAACATGAAGAACAATGAAAAGGTATCTGAGTACATCTCCAGAGTGATTCTAATCACTAATGAGATGAAAGCTTATGGAGAAACCATTTTTGAACAAGTAATCATTGAGAAGGTATTGAGATCCCTTACCCCTCAGTTTGATTACAGTGTGGTAGCAATAGAACATTCCAAAGATCTAAGCACCATGAGAATTGAAGAGTACCAAAGTAGTCTAGAGGCACAAGAGTTGCGTCTGACTGAGAGAACTTCTGAAAGGGAAGTAGAGCAGCAGGCTCTAAAAATAGTTTCTAGTAAGAAGCATCAGAAACAATCTTGGTCAGAAGCCAGAAGAAGATCTGATGGTGTTCAGAAGTCAGAAACCTTAACTTCTGATAGGAAAAAGAATGCTCATAGGGGAAAAGAAAGGTATGACAAGAAAAAGATTTGGTGCTACTGTTGTAAGAAGTTTAGCCATTTTGCTGCTGATTGTTGGTCAAACAAGGAAAGGAAGTCAGAAGAAGCAAATATAGCCAGAAGTTCTGATGATGAATTTGTGCTACTGATGGCTTCTAAATCTGATGATACGAATTTGACAGACTGGTGGTATATGGACACTGGCTACTCAAATCATCTTACTGGAAATAAGAAATGGCTGGTTGACTTTGACTCTGGAAATAGGACAAAGATCAGATGTGTTAATGATAAATACCTCAACGCTGAAGGTATGGGAAATGTCAGAGTCGTTCTGAATAATGGGAAAACATCATTAATTCAGAAAGTGTGGTATGTACCTGGCATGAAAAGCTATCTGATGAGTGTGGGGCAACTAATTGAGAAAGGTTTTTTAGTTACCATGAAGGACAATCTTATGAAGTTGTATGACTGTAATCAGAAGCCGTTTATGGAGTCAGAACATGGAAGGAATAGAACATTCAAGGTGAATGTAAGAACTGGAGACTCTGAATGTCTTAGTGCAACAAGTGTTGTGAAGGAAAGTGAGTTGTGGCACAGAAGATTTGGTCATCTGAATTTCAGAAGCTTAGGGCATCTGAATTCGAAGAAGCTGGTAAATGGAATTCCTACAATTAAGAAGCCTGAGAAGTCATGCAAAGTGTGCATGGAAGGAAAGCAAACGAGATTGCCATTTGCGTCAGAAGTAGCTCCAAGTGCAAAGCATGTCTTGGGAGTAGTGCATTCTGATGTGTGTGGTCCATTTCCAATAGCATCGATTAGAGGGAATAAATACTTCGTGTCATTTGTTGATGAATTCACAAGAATGACATGGGTATCCCTTATAAAGTTCAAACACTAAGTGTTTGCTAAATTCAAGAAGTTCAGAATGAAGGCTGAGAATCAGAGTGGTCAGACTCTGAAGATTCTCAGAACCGATGGTGGAGGTGAGTATAACTCCACTGAATTAAAAAAGTTCTGTGAGGATAATGAAATTGAGCATGAGGTTACTGCTCCTTATACTCCTCAACACAATGGTCTTGCTGAGAGAAGAAATTGTACTTTGCTTGATATGGCGGGAAGCATGCAGAAGGAGAAGAAGTTTCCTCATACCTTATGGGGAGAAATTGTTGCCACCGCAGCATATGTGCTCAAAGATGTCCAATAAAGAAGCTGAAGGAAATAGTTCCTATTCAGAAGTGGACTGGAGATAAACAAAGTGTTAGCCATCTGAAGGTATTTGGTTCTGTATATTACAAACATGTTCTAGAAGCCAGAAGACAGAAGCTGGATGATAGAAGCAAAGTAATGTTACTAGTGGGGTACCACAGTACAGGTGCGTACAAGCTCAATTGTCCAGAAACTAATAAAGTTGAATTCAGCAGAGACGTTATTATAAAGGAATCAGAAACTTGGGATTGGAACAAGTCTCAATCGAACTCTGATGTGAGAAGTTCTGAAGAAAGTTAAGAATTAGAAGTTTTTGAAGATGAGTCAGAAACTGCTGAAGATTCTAAAGTTGGAGTAGACTCTGATGGTGATTCTGACTCTGAAGGAGACTCGGAAAGTGAAGATGATTCTGATCCAGATTCTGGTGGTGATTTAGATTCTAGGAATATTCCATACTCTGAAGGTGGTCAAGGTTTTGGAGGAGGTCAAACTTCTGAAGCAAGAGCTTCTGAAGGAGAAGCTTCTGAAGATAGAACATCTGGAGTTCAAGCATCTGAAGGAGATTCTGAACGAGGTCAGAGGCCACAAAGAATCAGAAACATTCCGAGAAGTTTGCAGAGTTTGACATGCTACAAGACACTAAAGTAGATTCTGAAGGAGAAGTTATTCAGTGTGCCATGTTAGTAGACTCTGAACCCGTTGTAGCGAGCGATTTTGGATGCGGTTCTTAAGCGCTATCGCTCTTTGGGGTTTACTACAGGTCGATTCATTTTTTATCCTATTGTGAGCTGACTAAGGAAGGGAAATAGATGTATCCAATTAACCCTGCTTGCATACCGAGTTTAAACAGCGGTCTGTTAGGTTACAGATGCTATATGGTAATGGGGCCTTTCTTTCTTCTTACTTTATTAAGGTGGAAAACTGGGACTATTCATAGGGAATTTGTCGGATTGGGTGGAGATAGGGGACTTTAGGTTTTTTTATTAGTGTGCTCGCTAAGATTTTTCTTTCAATCTTATGCCTACGTATTCCCGTTTACCGAAACAGTGAAATCAGAGCGATCGTAGTTCCTCCTATTCTATGGGAGGAAATGGGTGTTTTGGTGTCTTGTTTGAAGCCCAAGACGTGAAGCAAAAGGTGATCTATATCTTGGTCAAATCCCAAGATGTGAAGCTGAAGGTGGTTTGTATCTTGTTCAAAGCCCAAGATGTGAAGCTGAAGGGTCTATTTGTATGTTGTTCGAAGCCCAAGATGTGAAGCTAAAAGGTGTTGTCTTTAGAGAGAATTTGTCATCTCTAAAGAGGGTCTGTTTATCACAACTGTTTATAAAGGAGAATTACTTTAACCGGGATATGTGAATCCGGCAATTCCATAATTTCCTTTATAGGGGGTTCCAACCTGAAGGAGAAGACTTTAACTCAGTGTAGAGCAATGCTATCTTTCCTTAGGAATTTTTCATGCTAAAAGAGGGACAGTGGCATGGATGTATATAATCCAGAGGCTTGCCGCTTACAGTGATTAGATGAAGGGGAAGGAGTTGTTGATGTTTGTGTACTGTGAACGAGGCACAACTTTGATGCTAAAAGGTTGATTGGCTCAACCTGGGTTTTCTTATACAAAGCCTAAGAGGAGGCTATTGGCCCAACAAGATGGAGTTTTTGTGTGTCTCGTATGAAGCCCGAGAGAGAGAGGCTAAAAGGGTTGACTCAACAGGAGAATCTTTTATACTCAACAAGAGAGTGTTTTTGTATCTCGTACGAAGCCCGAGATGGAGGCTAAAAGGTGATTGACTCAACAAGAGAGTCTTTTATACTCAACAAGAGAGTGTTTTAGTATCTCGTACGAAGCCCGAGATGGAGTCTAAAAGGGAGATTGGCTCAACAAGAGAGTGTTTTGGTATCTCGTACAAAGCCCGAGATGGAGGCTAAAAGTTTTGACTCAACAAGAGAGTCTTTGTATCTCGTACGAAGCCCGAGATGGAGGCTACAAGGTTTGACTCAACAAGAGAGTCTTTGTATCTCGTACAAAGCCCGAGATGGAGGCTACAAGGTTTGACTCAACAAGAGAGTCTTTGTATCTCGTACGAAGCTCGAGATGGAGGCTAAAAGGTTTGACTCAACAAGAGAGTCTTTGTATCTCGTACGAAGCCCAAGATGGAGGCTAAAAGGGTACTGTTTCAGTTGAGTGATAGGTCCAGTATGTTGGTTCAACGAGAAAATCAGTTCTTATATGAGTAACACTGTACTCATGGATTTGATCTGAGAATCGGGATTGTTTCCTGTTCTTTAAGGAAACGGGGAATCCAAAGGGTATTTGAGACTGTCCAAGTCTACGGGTGTCTTCTTATTTTTGAAAGGGACTTGAGAATGTCTTTGAGACTCAAGGAAATTAGACTGTCAAAGTCTAGAGTTTTATCTTTTGTACTATGCTTAAAGAAATAGTAGTAGTACGTTCACGGTAGAAAGATCTAGACTCTTTGAAAGACTGTTCTATTAAGATGACTAATTTTTGTTCCTATACCTCTAGGAGGTCGTCGGGACAATTTGTACGAAGCCCAAGAGGAGGCTGGAAACTTTTAAGAAGCCGAGGGACAATTTGTACGAAGCCCAAGAGGAGGCTATCATTCCCGGAGGAAGAAATCATTTATACGAAGTCTAAGAGGAGGCTGTGAATACTTCTAAGAAGTCGACGGGTCCTTGTACAATGCCCAAGAGGAGGCGGGGATGCTTTTAAGAAGCCTGTGGGTCCCCAAACCCCGAGAAGTTCAAGACAGGCTATTCACAAATAATAGATCAAGCCAGGAAAGTTCGAGAATTTGGAAGAAACTCAAGGGATGCAATTCACGGAGAAGAGATCATCTCTGGGGAGTAGAGTTTCTTGACAATTCCTAAGGAGGACAACCAAAGAGAAGACTGTATCTGGTGCTCCTATGGGGGATCTAGTATTGTCTATTTCTAAGAATGATCGAAACGGCTTTACCTAGTGCTATACGTAGTTGCCGGGGAAACTCTAAATATCTATACTATTATTACACAGTCGATATGAGTTTAAGAAAGAAGACTTACAGCGAAACAACCCTACAATACAGTTATATGTATATGAAAGCGGTAAATGAAAGCATATAAACACTTACTCGGTTGTAGAGCTTCCATGCTGTTTGGTTAGTTGTTCAACAAAGATTGAAAACAACAGTATATTTCAAAATCAAAGGAGAAAGTGCTTTGAAAGGAAAGATTGGGGCTTACAGCTCAAGGAGAGGCCCAGGGTTTTAGTAGTGATTGCACTGTGATATGAGTTTGTACAGTGGGACTTATACAAGTGACTGAGGCCCAAAAAGTTTTCTGTACAAGGGGAATGGGTCTTACACTCTCTCAAGAGGCCCAAAAAAATAATTTAGAGAAAAGAAGCGGGTCTTACTACTCGAGGGTAGGCCCAGATGATTTTTTTTAAAAAATGGCGATCGTGCTGAGGTTTTAGAATGTACAGAGAGACTTATACAATAAGTGAGGCCCCAAAATGGGTTATGTAAAAAAGGGGGTTGGGAATTACACTCTATTAGAGGCCCAAGTGAGTTTTAAGAAAATAAATGGGTCTTACTACTCGAGGGTAGGCCCAATGGTTAATTTTGAAAAGGGCGACGATCGCGCCGAGGTTTTGGAAACACCGTGGGATTTATACAAGTGATTAAGGCCCAAAAATTTTGGTATTTACAAAGGAATTGAGTCTTACACTCTATTAGAGGACCAAGGGTTTAAAAATGAAAAGAAATGGGACTTATAGCTCAAGGAGAAGCCCAATGGTCTTTTTTGTTAAAAGGCGACGATCGCGCCGAACTTTGTAAATGTACAGAGGGACTTATACAATATCTGAGGCCCAAAATATTTTATTTACAAAAGGGGTTGGACTTACATTCTATTAGAGGCCCAGAGGCTTAAAAATGAAAAGAAATGAGACTTATAGCTCAAGGAGAAGCCCAAATGATTTTCAGTTTGAAAATGGCGATCGTGCCGAGATTTTTAACGTATCGGGACTTATACAATAACTGAGGCCCAAAATATTTTTGTACAAAAAGGGTTGGGTCTTACACTCTATTAGAGGCCCAAGTGTTTTTGAAAAAAGATTTGTTATGGTGAAAATCAAAGAAACCCCAATTTCATTTTTTAAAGGCATTTTTCAAAGAAAAATCAAGTAAAAAATGATAAAAATATCGAATAAAATCATTAATCATGTCATAAACAATGATTAAGGTTTATGAAAAAGTATTTTATCCACATGAATATTTAAAATCATTTTGATTTTAAAAATCAAGAAAAAGAAATCATTTTAAAAGCATTTAAAACAATTTAAAACAATATTTTTAAATATATTAAAAATAATCTAAAAATAATATTTTTTTGTGGATTAAAATATTATGGGGTATGAATTGGAAAATGATGATTTTTGCTATGTACAAGAATTGGTTGAGTTTTGAAAATAAAATAAGAAAAAGAGGAAAGATTTCACAACATCATCTTCGACATCTCTTATAGGGCAAAAAACCAGTACTGAAACTTTAGTTTTTAACACTTTTTTTTATCAAATTTCAAACACTCATAACTCTCTTAATTTTGAATGGAATTAAAATCCGGAAGTACCTATCTTGACCGATTTTTCACAAGGAATCCAATGGTACCACACATACACACTGAAACTCGACGTACAAAACACGTAAATCGAAAAACCAGAACTGCACTTAATTTAAAACATCGTTTCTCGTCAAATTTCCAACACGCGTAACTCTCTCGATTTTTAACGGAATTAAGATCTGGAAGAGCCTATCTTGACCGATTTTTCGCAAGGAATCCAATGGTATTACTCATGCACACTGAAACTTAATGTACAAAACACACAAATTAAAAAACCAGAACTGAACCGTTAATTTCGACGTCGTTTCGCGTCAAATTTCCAACACGCGTAACTCTCTCGATTTTTAACGGAATTAAGATCCATAAGAGCCTATCTTGACCGATTTTTCGCAAGGAATCCAATGGTATTACTCATGCACACTGAAAATTAATGTACAGAACACACAAATTGAAAAACCAGAACTGGACCATTAATTCGACGTCGTTTCGCGCCAAACTTCCAACGCGCGTAACTCTCTCAATTTTTATCGGAATTAAAATCCGTAAAAACCTATCTTGACCAATTTTTCGCAAGGAATCCAATGGTATTACTCATGCACACTGAAACTTAATGTACAGAATACACCAACCAAAAAAACCAGAGCTGGACATGATTTTAAAACAACCAAAACTCCACATATAAACATGTTAAAGTGCAAACAGTAGGAGGATCACATCATACACATTAAGGACTACATTTTTTCTTCAAGAATTGTTCAATATGATGCATGTATGTGGACAACAAAGGAAAGCATGATTCAAAGAATTCAAGTTGTGAATTTTACCTCTTTTTTGGAGATTTTGTGCAACCTACCAAGTGCTTTGTTCCAGAAATGATTTGATGCTTTGGACACCCTCAAATGACCTCTTAGAAGCTTTTAGGATGGTTGGAATCAGCTGGAAATCTCTGGAGCAAGTTTGAGCACTTTCTTGCAAAATTGGCAAAAGTGGCCAAAATGCCAACTCTCTCAAATGGTGTTCCAGATGTGTGGCACCATTTGGGACAGTTCAAGGATGATATTTGGAGTGTGTTTGAGGTTTTATTTGGTTTGGAAAGTGACTGAATCAAGACATGGCTTGAAAAATGCAAAAAAGTCAAATTTTGAGGTTTTGAGAAGTAACTTTGTGATGTTGGTGTTATAGGTCACTTGTGAGAGTTTGGATCACCTACATATGATGTTTATGAGGTGTTAGGATCATGAGCTATGATGGAAATGCTCTCTAACTCAAAAACTCAGAATTTCCTTACTAAAGAAGGCATTTTGGAGTGAAAGAGAGAATTTGAGGAAAGCATCTGTTTGATGGCTTTGGTGTACTCAAACTGAGCACAAATGAGCTCTATTTATAGTAGAGCAAGTTTGTTTTGCAAGCAATAGTGAATGGTGGCTGCAGCAGAGATTTGGCAAATGTTGGCCAATGAAAATCCAAGTCTCCTCTAGCCATTGACTAGAGGTTAGAACACAGGCCTTTGGTTCCCTAGTTGTTGGATGAATCTTGACTGGATTCAGTTGGAGGAAGCTCAGTTCATGCCACCTCTAAACATCCATTAAATGCTCCAAACCAAAATTGGAGTCTTGTCCCTCTTTTAGGGATTTCTAGGTTTTGGCATGCTAGTTTTGGTTCCTTGGACTTGGGTTGCTCATGGATCATATCACCCCCCTTAGATTTGATCCTTAGATGTGTCCAAAATGATGACAAGGCTTGAAAATTCGTGTGACACAAGAAATGTGCAAATCTGCCCTGAAAAATTCAGCTGCAGCAAGCCTTTTTGTAAAATCCATAACTCCCTGCTCGAGTATGCTACATGGACGTTCTAGGACTTTCTGGAAAGCTGAGATGACGTACTTCAACTTTGATGTTCGGCCCTAGACCTGGTTCAACTTGGATCATGGAGAAAAATAGCCTTGAAGTTGGGACTTCATGCTGAAATTACAAGGCAGATTTTGGCTAAGTGCTGAAAAATGTCAATTTTAGGTTTTTAGCCATTTTGATCCAACCATAACTCAAAATCCATGAAGAATTGGGATGAGGTGTAGTTGACACTTTTGTAGAGGGTCATGAGGGCTACAAATCAAGCTTTAGATGGGGAAAATGGCTTTGTGGTTTAGGAGTTATGATCCTCCAAAGTTGGTACCCTTGCCACTTTATTTCATAACATAGAAAATTTTCTAAGTTTTTATGGTTACCCCTTTTTCAAGTTATCCCACTTTTCTTGTTTTTTCTTGATGAATGATGATTCCAATCACACATTAACATAATTTTAGGGTTAAAAAACCATTTTTATGAAAAATCTCAAAAAGTCAAAGTTTGACTTTTGGGCACAGTTGACTTTTTATCAGATGAATTCCAAACTATGCGATCCTTTATGAAATCAAGCCCTTGACCTAAATCAAACTTGATGGACATGTTCCATAGGTGTCATAGGGTGTATTGAATCATGTCCCAAGGTTTGGGAGCATGCCAAGGTCAAAAGTCAAAGGTACAGTTGACTTTTCCCGCGAAACCCTAACTGTGGTTCAGATGAAATTGAAACTTGTTGCTCATGCTTCTTGGATCAATCCATTGTTGAAAATGGATCAATGTGGTGTGTTAGGGATCCTCAAATCCTCTCTTGAGACCTTGGCTCGTGTTTTGTCCCAAAAGTTAACTTAGGGGTGAATTAGGTCAAGAAACCCTAATTCCGGATTTCTGGTAAATGCATCCCTTGAGGCTAAATTGACTTGATGATGGGGTTTATGATGTTCCATGGAGCGTATTAGGATATGATTTGAAGCATTGACTCATGCCCAGAGGAAAATTTCCATCTGGAGGCCCTAGTCGACCAAACCCTAATTTGGTGACACTGGCGATCCTGAGGCTTGATCCACCTAGAAAGGAGCAGCCTTGTGCTTAATCCTTGAAGTGGGAGTCCTCTTGATCCATTGTGGATATTTGAGATGCTAGACAAGTTGAAGATCATGTCATTTCTTGATTGATCCTTCGTCTAAGAGCTCTAAGAGGGTTTGAAACCCTAGTTCTGATTGTAGTGAGTGTTCACCCATCTTTGGGGAGACTAATGAGGTACAAAGGTACATCCATACTGTGCTGATGATTTGCACCATGATGGGAAATTTTAGTGGTCAAAATTTGGGGTATGACAAATGCCCCTATTTAATCTTCTTGGACCCGAAGGTGTGAATGGCGAAGGTATTCGGGCATTCGGGGTGCAAGAGGATTAAATATCAGAATACCCGAAATTTTGATGGTGGTTATGAATAGTAGCTTACGCATTCATCTTATTTAGCTAAGCGATGATGCTTAGAAAAGGTAAACTTCCCCTCGATCCTGGTCTTCAGCCAAGGAGCTGGTCTCAATTTTCTTTTGAAATAAACCTCCCCTCGATCCTGGTTTCCTACCAAGGAACTGGTCTTAGTTTCTTTTGTCAACTTCCCCTCGATCCTGGTTTCCTACCAAGGAATTGGTCTTAGTTTCTGATTTAAACTTCCCCTCGATCCTGGTTTCTTACCAAGGAACTGGTCTCAGTTTCTGATTTAAACTTCCCCTCGATCCTGGTTTCCTACCAAGGAACCGGTCTCAGTTTCTGAAGTAAACTTCCCCTCGATCCTGGTTTCCTACTAAGGAACTGGTCTTAGTTTCTGAAGTAAACTTCCCCTCGATCCTGGTTTCTTACCAAGGAACTGGTCTCAGTTTCCGAAATAAACTTCCCCTCGATCCTGGTTTCCCACCAAGGAACTGGTCTCAGTTTCTTTTGTCAATAAACTTTCTTGACAAGGAACACTGTTTGTAGCGGTTTTCCTTCAAACTTCTCGCCGAATTTTCCTGAGGAGATGCCATTTGAGTGGAAAAAGTTTTGATGTCAGACTTGCTGGGAAACCCATTCGTCTGAATTGTAGAGGTACACAAACTTCTCTGTTTGGAGACGCCATTTGTCGATTCTACTAGGGAAAGCGATTCTCTTGAGAGACTGTTTCCGTTTGGGGGTGTTACATCATACTTTTCCTGAGGTCTTTTCAGAGAAATGCCATACGATGTACCCCAATTTTGAGGGGCTTTCTCTGGAGATTTTCCTTAATTCGGGAAAGCGAATATATCATCTTCAATGGCGAAGATTAATATTTGTTGAAAGTTTTCTTGTTTCTCAGAGGTTCAAGTTATCAAAGTGGTCAAGGACCGTCTCTAATCCAGAGATAAACGGGAGAGGGATTACTTAGATGATTCACTTCCTGATGAGGAAAGATCTGACAACTCGATTGAGAGGACTTTTATCACTAGGGGATAAGACCGACTAGAGTGATAGTGATGCAATATGAATATGAATGTGAATCAATAATGCATGATGTATGTATGTATATGCTGACAAAACTGATGCAACATACAGACTAAAGGATGAACACGACTGGATACTCGGCCACAGTGGGGCATGTAGAAATATCGCTGGTTCAAGATAGCAATTCTGCCTTGCTTAGGAGAGATATTCCCTGCGGGGAATATCGTTGGTCGGGCTTAGGAGATGAGAACTCGACCGAGGGCATCAGATGGGAAAGCCGCATCTGATACAGTTGATCCTTCGTTCAGGCGTACTGGTCTAGAAGGAGTACTTTGATTATGCACTTTGAGGTTCGAACACCTTTGGAGAAGCAACCGATGTTCTTCTGATGTTCAACAGTCAAAAGAAATTGCCATCTTTATTTTAAAAAAGCAGAAAAAATTTTATCAAGTAAATTCATTTTTGTTTTATTTCAAGAATCGTTGATCATGTTAAAATGTCGTTCTATAAAGCTAAAACAAGTAAGAATTACAAACAAAAGCACAAGGGCTCAAATTTTATTGATAGGATAGAAATCAGTCGAACACGTGATTCCAAAGAGTATTTATAAAGTTAGAAAATGGTAATTTACAGGGAAAAGGGCTACGTTGAAACATAACGACCACTATCCTTCTACCAACTTTGAATTCGGGACATCCTGAGCTTCTGTCGAAGATGACCTTGACTGGAGTCTCTGATGGATGGCATGACTGCTGAGGAGCTGAACTGATCAGACGTAGTTACTTGCCATTAATCCCTAACTTTTTCCTGGATTGTACTTGGAGATTTCCAATCCATCGGGATGATTTTTGATCATGTCTCTAATTTTTGCCTGGATCGCCCTTTCGGGTTTTCAATCCATCGAGACGTTTTTTTTTTAGTTTAGGCAAAGTATTTCTTGACTACGTCAACATTCGTGGGGTAGCAAAATACCTCTCCATCCATGGTTGCGAGTCTCAAGGCGCCGCCTGAGAAAGCTTTCTTGACCACATAGGGGCCGTCATAATTCGGAGTCCATTTGCCCCGGGAATTAGTGAGAAAGGATTGTATCTTCTTGAGCACAAGGTCTCCTCTTCTGAAGACGCGAGGTCAAACCTTTTTGTCGAACGCCTTCTTCATTCTCTATTGATACAACTGACCGTGGCATAGTGCCGTTATTCGCTTTTCTTCGATCAAATTGAGTTCATCGTGTCGACTTTGACACCATTTAGTTTCTGTTAGCTTAGCTTCCATCAACACCGGATTGATGGGATCTCTACTTCGATGGGGAGCACTGATTCCATGCCATATACTAGAGAGAAAGGGGTTGCCCCTGTTGAAGTGTGGACAGATGTGCGATAACCGTGAAGAAAAAATGGTAGCATCTCGTGCCAGTCTTTGTAGGTTACAACCATCTTTTGAACGATCCTCTTGATGTTCTTGTTAGCCGCTTCTACTGCTCCGTTCATCTTGGGTCGGTAGGGAGAGGAGTTATGGTGTTCGATCTTGAACACAGCGCACAACTCTTTCATCATCTTATTGTTCAAGTTAGATCCATTATCAGTAATGATCTGGCTTGGAACACCATAACGGCAGATGATATTGTTTTTGATAAAGTGGACCACGACTTGTCGGGTTACATTGGCGTATGACGCTGCTTCGACCCACTTGGTGAAGTAATCAATGGCTACCAGGATGAACCGATGTCCGTTTAAAGCTTTGGGTTCGATTATGCCAATCATGTCGATTCATCGCCATCTTTCATTTTCGAAAACATGACATCTTCGTCTGGGAAGTCAAATCCGACGGATTCTTGATCGTTAATCGGTTGATGAGCCAAATGATCGGCTAAAATACTTCCTTTAACGGCTTTTTGAGCGTGGTACTCGATGTCATACTCTGATAACAACATCTGCCAACGGGCAATCCTTCCCGTGAGAGCAGGTTTTTCAAAGACGTACTTGATTGGATCCATCTCAGAGATTAACCAAGTAGTGTGATGAATCATGTACTGGAGAAGACGTTTGGCTGCCCAAGCCAAAGCGCAACAAGTTTTCTCAAGCATCGTGTACCGAGTCTCGCAGTCGGTGAACTTCTTGCTCAGATAGTAAATGGCAGACTCTTTCCGTTTGGTTTCGTCTTGTTGGCCAAGTACACATCCCATTGAGTCCTCTAGAACTGTGAGGTAGATGATCAGTGGTCTTCCTTCCACTTGAGGTGATAGAATCGGTGGATGCAACAGGTATTCCTTGATACTGTCGAAGGTAGTTTGGCAGTCATCTGACCAAACGCAATCCTGGTTCTGTTTTAGTAGTTTGAAAATTGGCACGCATGTCGCGGACATAAGGAATATAAATCTGGAGATGTAGTTCAAACGTCCCAATAATCCTCTGACTTGTTTTTCAATTTTCAGAGAAGGCATTTCTTGAATGGCCTTGACCTTGTCAGGATCAACTTCAATTCCTTTCTAGCTGACGATGAACCCTAGCAGTTTCCCTGAACGAACACCGAACGTGGATTTGTTAGGTTTCAAGCGGAGTTTGTACTTTCTCAACCGCTCGAACAGTTTTGACAGGTGGGTCACATGTTCCTCTTCTGTTCTAGATTTTGCAATCATATCATCGTCATATACCTCGATTTCTTTGTGTATCATGTCATGAAACAGAGTAGTCATGGCCCTTTGATAGGTTGGCCCGACATTCTTCAAACCGAACGGCATTACCTTGTAACAAAAGGTACCCCATGGGGTAATGAACGAAGTTTTCTCCATGTCTTTCGGCCCCATTTTGATATGATCATAGCCCGAGAATCCATCCATGAAGGATAAAACTTTGAACTTTGCTGTACTGTCTACCAGCATGTCAATGTGTGGTAAAGGAAAGTCGTCCTTTGGACTAGCCTTGTTTAGATCTCTATAATCTACACACATTCTGACCTTTCCGTCCTTTTTCAGAATGGGTACGATATTGGCTAACCATTGAGGATATTCTGATGTGGCGAGGAAACCCGCGTCAATCTGTTTCTGTACTTCCTCTTTGATTTTGATAGCCATGTTCGGGTGAGTCCGTCTCAACCTCTGCTTTACTGGCGGACATTTCGATTTCAACGGTAAGTGATGTTCCAAGATGCTGGTATCCAACCCTGGCATATCCTGGTAGGACCAAGCAAATACATCGGGGAATTCTTTGAGAAGCTTTATCAAACCCTCTCTGGCAGTTGGACTGAGCAGTGCCCCAATCCTGATTTTTTTTCTCTCTTTTTCCGAACCCAAGTTTACCGTTTCCAACGACTCTTTGTGAGGTTCAATAGACTTTTCCTCCTGTCTGAGTAATCGGGAGATCTCTTCTGGAATTTCGTCGTCAACTTCTTCTTCAGCCCCAAATACCGGGAACTCAAAGTCGGGAGAAGGCATCGGATCGTATGTTTCAACGGGGTTTAAAACAAGCAATCTGCATGACGTGATGATTTGTGTTTAGAAGAGATAGAGAAAATGCAAGTGTGTGCAGTGTATTTTTCTTTTACTGCTTTTTTATTATTGAGTTGTTTTTTAGAATTACCATTTTCTGAGAAAAGCAAAAAGAGAAAACAACAATTAATGCGGAAATTACAGAACGACGTTATTTTATTAATGAACAAGTCGATTCTTGAAACTACAACCCTATAAAACAAAACTCTATCGCTTTGGGAAAAGCGAAGAGGGAAATTTACAGAAAGCGAGCCCTATCAAAACATCTGTTTCACCTAGGCAGGGTGAAAGGTTAAAAACGACAATTACTTTAACTTTTGAACAACTTTCGGAACATCAACAGCAACCCATTGGCGGCGAACTCCTCGGTGAATCACAAAGTCTGACACCTTCCTTGATTTGTCTTCAGAAATAACGTTGATTTCTGGTGGAGCAGGATCATTGAATCTGTCTCCCAGGCAGAATTGTTGTAGGAGGATTCCTCTGTTGCATTTTGCAGAGTATTTGTACTCTCAGGTAAATCTCCCCATCCAGTTGGCTGGATGTTTTCGAGCCTGATATGAGAGCTCTCAGGAGCAGTGTACTTGACCATATAGTCGTATTTTCCACTTGGTTGTCCCAAGGTGTCCCATACTTCTTTGGAACTGGAGGAGTCATTGTACTCAATGACGTTGACCTTAGGGAAAGCATAGTTGATGAACTCTAGTCCTGCAAACGTTGCAAATTCATCGTCGTGCTGGGTATTTTCAGGATAACCTGGGTGTTGATTCCATGACATGGTGGGGACGCAGGTATTTTGTTCAATGATGCTAAACTGATTTTCATTATTCGGCTGATTTTCTTGCCCCAAGTCTCCTGGGCACGGCTGCTACATTGGCAGGCCATCCGTGGGGCCATAATAGTTGTGGTCAAAGTTGTCCTTCATCAGAGTGTCCTCCTCTAATGAGTTTGGTGGAGCACGACATCCTTCCGGATCACAATCTTCATATATCATTTTGACGTCTGACCTGGGTATAAATCTCGGACTCTGTGTAGGAAAGCAAAATGGAATTTGCATTTCGTCCTGAGAGGTATAACCGTCCTCGTTGAGATAGGACTTCCATTCTTCCTCCATATCAGATGAATCATCTTTATTGATGGTATGTACCTCTTGAGTCACTGGTTGAAGGAAGCCTCCACTGTGGAAGAAGTTCTGAATGGGATGAAGACTTTCATTCTTTAGCAGCTGTCTGGGTACAGGTTGCAGAAAAACCAATACCCTTCTTTGTTTTATTGTCAGTAGGAATGACAAGCTGTGCCCATCCTTTTGTATTGGTACTCTCGATCGCTTTGATAGCATCTTTGTACGAGGAAATGGAAGTCCCCCCCTCAAATTGATCGTCCTTGTGTAGCGAAAGCGCTTGGAATTGGGTTTCGATTATCCCTTCTGGTTCCACATAAGTGGATGATGACAAATTGCTGACGAGCAAGGCCTGTTCCCCACAGACTGTGATGAGTTGGCTGTTCTGGACGAACTTTAGCTTTTGGTGGAGGGTTGAAGTGACCGCCCCAGCCTGATGTATCCAAGGTCTTCCTAATAAACAACTGTATGTTGCCCGGATGTCCATGACCTGGAAAGTGACTTGGAAAGTGTGATGACCGATAGTTATGGGAAGGTCGACTTCGCCGATAACCATTTTTCTGGATCCGTCAAATGCTTTGACGACGACCTCGCTGGTTCTCATCGGAGGGCCTTTGAATGATAATTGTATCAAAGTAGACTTCGGCATATCATTCAGGGCTGACCCTGTGTCTACCAGTACGCTGGCTAAAGCATCGTCCTGGCAGTTGACTGTAATATTGAGCGCCATGTTATGACGGCGACCCTCTTCAGGTAATTCCTCATCACTAAATCCCAAATTATTGTAGGAAGTGATGTTAGAGACAATGCTATCGAACTGTCTGATTGTTATATCCTGTTCCACAAAGGCTTGCTTCAAGACTTTCTGTAGAGCCTCCCTGTGCGCTTCTGAACTGAGTCACAGTGATAATACTGAGATCTTTGAAGGAGTTTGTAACAGTTGATCAACAATGTTGTATTCACTCCTTTGGGTGAGCTTCAGCATCTCATCATCATCTTTTGAAGGGTCAGGATTACTGGATTGACCGACTGATGGATTGGAAACTTCTGTCTGAGGTTCCTTTTCTTTGTTGAGTTCTCTAACTCCTCTGTTGAAGATTCGACCGCTCCGTGTTACTCGACTGTTGTCTGCAATATTCACGAAGGAGGGTAACGGAATTTCCTTTCCATTATCGACTATTGTTGCACCGTATTTGTAAGGGATAACCTTTGTTGATTCATACGGTAGTGGTCCTGGAAGATAGATGACTATGGGAGCCTTCTGATTTTTCTGACCATCATAAGTAATTTCGATCCGTTCCTGGTTGGGAACTCCCGATTCGTCAAGTAGAGGGATGATGGAACAAACATCCCTAATCCTCTGATGATCAGAGATTACGACAACATCCTCGATTTGATCAGCGAGGTAGTTGACTGATCCAGAACTTGACCATGGTTGAATCTCTTTGCGGTCCAACTGACTTTGAAGGGATGCCCGCACGAGGTAGCATCCTTGATTGTTCACTGACCAAACTCCACACTGCTCATAGTTGTGTAGTGGCACCTGGCCGTGTCCGCTCTGAATACAGTGTAGCCTTACTAGGTCAGTTTCCATTGACCGAACATCCTGACTTTGATATCTAGTAGGATTCCCGTCAGTGATACTAATTTGCTGGGTGTCTTCATCCATATAGATTGGAAGCCACCAGTGGTTCAACAAGTGCTGAAGTGTTTTCTGGACAAGGGCACAACCCTAATCGTTTTTGCAACCCGCTTTACAGCTCTGATAACCATGTGATACCAGGAATCTGAGACGGACCTGTTCTGCGTGTAACTCCGCCAGGCTGGTATTCATCAAGTGACTATCGAAGATTTGAATCATGTTGATCTGATAGGGATTCCTATCATGGTAGTCCTGGATCCATCCAAGATCCATATGACGCTGGAGGGCCTCTTGTATAAAAGAGCATCCCTGTTTGTTTACCGAGCATGTCAGACAAGAACTGTAATCGTGCCGCGGCAGATTATGATACTGGCTTTGCCTTGAGTGCATTGCCACCAGGTTAACATTCATCGCACAGACGTCGTGGTTTTGAATGACGTTGGAATTCGTATAAACCATGTTAACTCCACGAACTCGGTGCTCTTGGATCCATCCGAGATCCATCTGTTCCTGTAGAGCTGATTGCACCACAGAACATCCTCGATTGCTTTTAGAGCAGATATCACACTGGTGATAATTATGAGGTGGCACATGGCCATATCCACTCTGTCTACAATGCATCTTGACTAGATTGGTCCTTAACAAAAGTACATCATAAATTTGATAGACGTTGTTAGACTCTCCCTCTATCAGGTTGACTACAACTTTCTCGTGTTGAGGCAGCGGGTTCGTGAGAACATTGGGATTTGTATCCTTGAAAGATAAGACCCCGCTCCTAACAAGCTTTTGCACGTCGGATTTGAAATTGAGACAGTTCTCTATGTTATGCCTTGATCCTCCTTGGTGATAAGGGCATGTCTGGTCCACCTTAAACCAAAAAGGCGGATTTTCCGGTACTGCAAGAGGAGCCTTAGTCTGGACGTGCCCTTTGACCAGTAATAACGGAAATAGTTCCGCGTACGATACGGGTATAGGATCAAATCCTGGTGGCCGCATTGTATGGTTGTTATTGTATGGAGGACGAGCCTGCTGAAGAGGCTGTTGTGTCCTTTGCTGAAACTGCTGTTGATTAGGTTGGCTCTGCGCAACCTGAGGTTGATACGTAGAAACAGGCGCAGGGTTGATAGCAGGAGTTACAGCTGCTACTGGTTGGTACCGTCGCCTTTGCTTTCCGAGAGAGATATTCCCAATATCCTGCTCTTTTTTCTTAGGGAGAGCATTACCGTATCATTTTGTACTACTTGATGATCTAGCGTCTTTAACTAAACGTCCTTCTCGGACGACTTCCTCAAGATGAACCCTCATGCCCACCATCTCGGTGAAGTCACTGGGTGCACTGGCAACCATTCTGTCATAGTAAAATGAGCTCAAGGTCTTTAAGAAGATCTTTGTCATCTCTTTTTCCTCAAGAGGTGGAGAGATCTGAGCGGCAATTTCACCCCATCTCTGAGCGTACTCCTTAAAGGTTTCCTTTTCCTTTTGTGACATTGATCTGAGTTGATCTTTGTCTGGTGCCATGTCCAAATTATATTTGTACTGTTGGACGAAGGCAGTGCCGAGATCTCTGAAAGTGCTGATCGTAGCACGGTTTAGACCCATGTACCATTTTAATGCGGCACCGGTTAAACTATCCTAAAAGTAATGAATCAGTAGGTCCTGATTTTCTGTCTGAGCCGACATTCGCCGAGCGTACATCACCAAGTGACTTTGAGGGCAAGAGTTACCCTTGTATTTTTCAAAGTTGGGCACCTGGAATTTGTGCGGAACTTTCACATTGGGGACCAAGCAGAGGTCCGCGGCGTCCTTTCCAAATAGATCCTGACCGCGAATAGCTTGCAATTACTTTTTCATTTCCAGGAACTGTTCTTGGAACTCATTCATTCTTTCGAACATGCTTTCGTTTCCACCTGAAGGTATCTGCGGAATCTGTCCTTCCGGGATAGTGTGTACCACGGGTTGTGGTATAGTCATTACGGTCGAGACTCTCGGTGCCTCCCGAAGTTTGTAACCTTCAGGAGTTGCTGTCATGCCCCTGGCATCTTCGCTTTCCCGAAGTTTGTAACCATCAGGCCCAGCGGCTTCTGCTATGATTCCCTGATCATCAGTGATCGGCAGAACATATCCTTCTGGGATATAGTTAACAGGCATGCCCCATGGACGATCTTTCAGCATTTGATACCTAGGATCATACTTCTCCACAATGGGCATTGAGGTGATCTCTGAGATCACGGTTCTTTGTAGATGAGCTTCTGCCATGACTTGCATGTCGTTACGAAGCTTTCTCATATCCTCTCTTAGAGCGTCGATCTCTTCTTTCAACTCTCTGTTCTCTTCCATGAGATCATCCATCTTTTTCTGACGATTGGCCCGAGTATTGTACGAATGAGACAGTTTGACTCTAGAACCGAGACACAAACGTGAGATTCGTAGGTAAGAAGAATACGTGACGTGAGAATGATGAATGCAATGATTATATTAATTGTTTTTTGGTTTAATCAAAATAAACTTCGACAATTAGATTGCAAATATTAAACAGTGGGGAAACCCTGTTTTATTGAAATTCAAAGGATTGTGGAAATGGAAATACAGTAAATTACAAGGTGCGGAAACAGAAACCTAAGCTAATGGGTCCCGAGTCCTCTCTGAGGAGAACTCGGGTGCTGATTCTGGTACTTTCCTTTTCTTTGACCGGGGCTCTTGGGCCGTTGTCGGGTTGTCATTCCTTTACCAAGTGAAAGGAGCGAGCAAATTCCTTTGGTTATCCTGATTATCCACAGCATGTTGCTCCAAAATCTCAATCAGAGCATCCTTATCTTTCAGTAGCTGCTGTATTTTGGTACACTCCACGTTGAGAATGTGGTACTTGTTCTTCCAAGACCTCCTCTCCCGTTGAACTTTGTTGAGAGTAACCTGAAGCTTTTCAGTTTCCGTCATGAAGTACATGACAGATTCCCTTGGCGGAAGAACTCTGTGACGAGGATACGGCATCTTTAGCTTGAGAGCTCTAGTTTGTACCCAGTGGAGATAAGGCTCCACCGAGACACAGTCCAGTTTTCCTAGAGACTCCCGTCCTTTCTTATGAACATGTTTCCAAGCATGTACTATTTCCATTTTTAGTGCTCTGTCATTTTCTCCTTCTTTGAAGAAAAGACCCTCCAGATGAGCATTACGTGGGGCATGCCTCATTGGGTATCCAAATTGACGACGAACCAATACCGGATGGTAGTTGATTCCTCCCTTAGTTCCTATAAGGGGTACGTTGGGGAAGTTTCCACAATGATCAATTATCCTGATCCTGTCATAAATCCTATTGCACCAATCAATGTCAGAGTTGGTGAGAGACATGATTTTCTGCGACCAACGTAAGGCACTCTTATGATCCCAAAAAGCAGCAGACTTAGGCAAATGGGAGATAAACCATTTGTATAGCAGGGGCACACAACACGTGATCTCTCCTCCGCTATACAAATTCCCTAAGTGTACAAAATTATACGCATCTGCGAGTAAAGTCGGTACAGGGTTTCCAATGATAAAAACCTTAACGGCGTTGATATCGACGAAGTTATCAATGTTGGGAAACAGAAATAACCCGTAGGTGAGTAAAACAAATATGCTTTCAAAAGAAGTCACGTTCCCTATACTAGCAAAGTACAGAGCTTTCTTTGTTAAGAATTGGGCTGGAAAACCTTGTATGCCACCCTTAGTGGTCATGTGAGTCCTGACCTCTGACTCGTCCAAATAAATTGCTCTTGCAATGATTTGATCCTTTGTAATTTCTTCCAGTCCAGAAAATAGAGCTTGATCAGTAATGTGTAGATCAGTCAGGTGAGAGTACTCCTCCAGCATTGGTGCTAGATGGTAATCCTGGAATGTGAAACAGTGATAGACCGGATCGTAAAACTGAACGAGTGCATCCATGATTCCTTCAATCACATGGATTATTAACAGAGGTAGCAAACCTCCGTACTTGGCTCTGAAAGCCTCAGGGTTAGTGATCATCCTCGCTAACCTTCTCAAATCCTCAAGTTTTGGAACCTTGAAGGTGTACTGGTGAGTTCTCCTTCTACCGAAATCCATGAGCGCAATCTTTTTCTCTGACATTTGCAATCATTGTCTCAGTTTAATTTGAAAAAGAGAGACTAGAAGAGAAAATTTTTCTTTGTTTTAATGTTTTTTAGATGAATGCATGAATGCAGGACATAAAAACATAGAAAAAACATGGGGTCAAAGGGTCATTGTCATGAAGTCAAGGCTCTACCCATCCCCAAAAGGTTTATACTAGTGATTTTTGTACCTGCCTCTCAAAATCATCAGTTCTTGTCGAGAAAACACCAGCGGGCCGGGAACCGTGCTAGGTGATGTTTTTTCGAAGAACCTTTAGAAGAGAGTGGTATCACGTGACAACCATTTCCGATAGTTTCCGCACCACTAAAAGAGGTTTTTCCTAGGTGTATACTTAATTTTTCCACATGCGGCATCACACGCATTCCCATTAGCAGAAAAATAAACACATATATCAATTAGGAAAAGCAGTATATATATTTGTCCTAATGTCCTAGACTTTAAAGCTATGAATCTTATGTTCCTGACAGAAAATGGCTCCCCGGCGGAGTCGCCATTCTGTGGTTCCTTCCCAACTTAAAGGTTTTGACCTAAGATCCTAGTGAAGTCAACAAAAAGTCTCATTCCTAGTGAAATTCCCAGTGAAGGTTTTGTCCAAGGCTTTCACCTTGAGTTTCCAAAGAAAGGCCCCACGGTGGGCGTCGCTTTTCTGTAGTGACCACCGCCATGAAAACGATTTGTCCAAGGTTTTCACCTTAAACGTTAAGAAAGAATGAGAGGCCCCACGGTGGGCGCCACTTTTCTGTAGCGAGCGATTTTGGACGCGGTTCTTAAGCGCTGTCGCTCTTTGGGGTTTACTACAGGTCAATTCATTTTTTATCCTATTGTGAGCTGACTAAGGAAGGGAAATAGATGTCTCTAATTAACCCTGCTTGCATACTGAGTTTAAATAGCGGTCTGTTAGGTTACGGATGCTATATGGTAATGGGGCCTTTCTTTCTTCTTACTTTATTAAGGTGGAAAACTGGGACTATTCATGGGGAATTTGTCGGATTGGGTGGAGATATAGGACTTTAGGTTTTTTGATTAGTGTGCTCGCTAAGATTTTTCTTTCAATCTTATGCCTACGTATTCCCGTTTACCGAAACAGGGAAATCAGAGCGATAGTAGTTCCTCCTATTCTATGGGAGGAAATGGGTGTTTTGGTGTCTTGTTTGAAGCCCAAGACGTGAAGCGAAAGGTGATCTATATCTTGTTCAAAGCCCAAGATGTGAAGCTGAAGGTTGTTTGTATCTTGTTCAAAGCCCAAGATGTGAAGCTGAAGGGTCTATTTATATCTTGTTCGAAGCCCACACTACCACAAAAAAGACCTTAGACAGCGCTTTTTTTGCCCTTAGACATCGCTTTTAAGCGCTGTATAAACCTGCGCTGCTATAGGTTTAGACAGCGCTTTGGGTAATACCAAAAGCGCTGTCTAAAGGGGGGTATATTTAATGAAAAGCCCTGTCTATGGTACCTTTAGACAGCGCTTTTTGACATTATAAGGTACACCTTAGACAGCGCTTTTGGAAAAAGCGCTTTCTAAGCCTCACCTTTTTTGACATTTTTTTGGTATACCTTAGACAGCGCTTTCACCAAAACCGCTGTCTAAGCCCTACCTTTTTTGACATTTTTTTGGTATACCTTAGACAGCGCTTTCACTAAAAGCGCTGTCTAAGGTCAACCTTTTTGAATTTTTCTAGGTATACCTTAGACAGCGCTTTTGTCAAAAGCGCTTTCTAAGCCCTACCTTAGACAGCGCTTTTGTCAAAAGTGCTGTCTAAGCCCTACCTTAGACAGCGCTTTCTCCAGAAGCGCTGTCTAAGGTATACGAAAAATTTTATATAAATTTTTTTAAACCACAATTTTTACCAGGTTTTTTCAACCAGAATTTTACCTGTTTTTCAACCAGCAATTTTTTTCAGAAATTGGCAATCCAAACCATTGGCAATTTACACCAAAATTATATATGCAAAACAATTGGCAATTCAAACCAATATATATATATTTAAAATTACAAACCAAAATTATATATACACCTATTTATAATTACAAATCATTACATTTTTTCTACAAATGCACATATTACTTATACTAATACTTTTGCATCCAACCAAAGCATTGCTTCAAATCTACATTATAGGTCCTGAAAACACAAAGATTGTAATTCAATTAAAAGAAAATATGGATAAATCCTAAGTTTTATCAAGTAGCATCACTAATATAATAAAACATGTGATAATTAATATACCTTCACATAATTCCATGTAATAATGGGGTTGACTCTCCGCTGTGGTTAATTGCGACCAACAACCAATGTCCACTGTAAGATTAAACAAGTGTAAGATTAACAGATATATATCATATAATTTGTTAGATGAAGTATAAGATATCCAATTTAACATTTTCTATGCATAAATATCATATAATTGTGATGTACCTGTTTTTTTTGAAACAACGGACTCGGTATGCTCCGGAATCCGCTTATCCTTTGTTTTGGATCTTGTTGGAGTCTAAATAACATTACCATGTAAAAAATGAAAATAAAATGCTCTTTCACTAATATATAACAAATATGACATAATATATAACAAATATAATAAAGAAATCAAGTATATAACAAATTTTACCTCTTTCACTAACATCTCTTTCTTTTCTTGGTTGGAATATGAATTACTTGTGTCTTAGCAATGCGGACGGATGAATGGATCCAAATTCCCTCGTTATGGTCATTTCTGATATATGACTCATCCGCTATAAGATCCTCATCTTGATTATTTGTATTCAACTCATTCCGTCTAATGCATGACTCATTCTCAACATCAATATCACATTGATCTACACCGCTATCATCAACCACTTTGTTAGATAGAAGCAATATAGACCATTTCGTAGTCGTCAGGTTAGTGGCATAGAACACTTGTCTAGCTTGAGATGCTAGAATAAAAGGCTCATCTTTGTACCCCACCCTATTAAGATCCACTTGCAAAAATCCAGACTTATCCATTCGTATGCCACTACTATTTACCCAGTTGCAACCAAAGATTGGAATCTGAAACTTCTCGTAATCAAACACCCAAATGTGCTCAATAACTCCAAAATATGACAGATTTGCATATTTGGGGTTTAAGTCCTTCATACTTGATATGTGCATTGCTTCAGCTAGGACGGTGACACCACTATTTTGCATAGTACTTTTATCGTCTTGGTCTTTGGTATAAAATGTGTATCCATTAATTGCGTATGCGCTATGAGAATACAGATGCAAACTTGGACCATATGCCAAACATCTCAACCTTTCTGTTACTGAAGCAGGATCTGAAGAGCGCTTCGAATAAATATGATCCTTTAACCATTGTATGAAACTTTGATTGTGCTCTGGTACTATCCAATTTTCATTTCTGTTCTGATTTAACCTTCGGAGTACATCCTTGTGCATCTCAACATATGGCTTAACCTCATTATCATTGTGCAGAACATACAAATGCACTTGATCTCGTTCATCCCTTGATACTGTCACAATTTTATTTCCAATTAATTTTTTACCATCCTTTTTTTCAAAAATATGAGCTTTGGGGAGTCCAATCGACTGAACATTGGACAAATATTCAGTACAAAACTCAACCGCTTCTTCAACAATGTATCGTTCAACAATACACCCCTCTGGTCGACTTCGGCTTTTCACGTACCCTTTTAATATTTTCATATAACGTTCAGTAGGGTACATCCATCTCATATAAGCTGGTCCACACAACTGTGTCTCTTTCACAAGATGAACAACTAGATGTACCATTATGTCAAAAAAAGAGGGAGGAAAATACATTTCAAGCTCACACAAGGTAATAACTATCTCTTTTTGTAGTGTTGGTAAGATATCGGGATCGATTACCTTACTACAAATTGACCTAAAGAAAAAACACAAATTAGTTATGGCGCTTCTTACTTTCACTGGCAAAATAGAACGTATATCTATTGGTAGAAAGTGTTCCATTATAACATGGCAGTCGTGTGTCTTTAAACTCTTCAACGTGAGGTCTTTCATAGACACAAGTCTTCTGACATCTGAAGAGTATCCTTCTGGAACTTTAACTCCACTCAGAAACTTACACAATATTTTCTTCTCCTTTCTAGACAGAGTAAAAGCAGCAGGTGGTAGATATGTTCGTCTTCCTTTCTTCACGGGTGCTAATTCAGGTCTAATCCCCATCGCTTCCAAGTCTTTTCTTGCTTTAAGGCCATCCTTAGTCTTTCCTTTTATATTGAGTAACGTACCAATAACACTTTCAAATACATTTTTCTCAATATGCATAACATCGAGAAAATGTCTCACATACAAAGACTTCCAATATGGCAATTCAAAAAATATCGACCTCTTTTTCCACCCACCTTTGACAACCTTATGTGCAAAAGGTTTGCCAAACTCAGTACGCATATCTTTCACCTTTTTAAAAACTTGGTCACCTGACAACATAGGTGGAGCTCTACCTTGTTCGATGTCTCCATTGAATTCTTGTCTCCACCCACGGTAGTTATGTTTGGCATTTAAGAATCTACGATGACCGAGAAAGACATTCTTATGACCAAACTCCAATCGCTTCGAAACTGTTTTATCTTCACAAATAGGACACGTTTTTCACCTTTTATGCTGTACCCTGATAGATTCCCGTAAGCTGGAAAATCATTAATTGTGCCAAACAACATCGCCCTCAAATTGAAACTTTCTTTCCTATATCCATCATAAACCTCCACACCGTTCTCCCACAATATCTTTAAATCTTCGATCAAAGGTGTCAAGTATACGTCTATGTCATTCCCTGGTTGTTTAGGCCCAGAGATTAACATAGATAACATCATGTACCTACGCTTCATGCATAGCGACGGAGGTAGGTTATAAATCATAAGAATCACAGGCCATGTGGTATGTGAGATACTTTGAAGACCATGCGGGTTCATTCCATCAGTAGATAATGCCAAGCGAAGGTTTCTTGCTTCTTCTCCAAAGTCAGGATAATCATTATCAATTTTTGACCACTGTGGTGAATCAGCCGGATGTCGCAACTTTCCATCAATAATTCTTTCATCTGCATGCCAAGTCAGGTGTCTTGCATCGGTTTCACTACGAAACAAGCGCCTAAATCTCGGTATTATAGGAAAATACCATAAGACCTTGGCTGGAGACAATTTTTTCTTATATCGAGACAAACCGCATTTAGGGCACTCAGTTAACGATGCATATTCGTTTCGAAACAAAACGCAATCGTTTGGACAAGCATGTATCTTATCATAGCTCATGCCAATAGAACACAACATTTTTTTGGCCTCATAGGTTCGATTGGGAAGAACATTATCCTCCGGTAGCATTTCTCTCAAAAGGGCCAACAACTCTGTGAAACTTTTATCCGACCATCCATTGCCCGCCTTTAAGTTGTACAACTTCAATACCGCAGACAGTCTTGTGAATTTAGTGCAACCTTGATAGAGCGGTTTCTCTGCATCGCTTACCAACCTCTCAAACATTTCGGGACAATCATGAAGATCTTCTACAACTGCTTCTGCAATCTCTTCAACTCGATCACAATCGTATGTTTCAATGTCTTTGTCATCTGAAGCATAGGTCGTATTACTTTTCCCCGTCGGTTCAACATTCTCGTTAATTTTCTCCCCATGATGTATCCAACACTTATAACTTCGATCAATTCCATTCATCAGTAAATGCGATTTCAATCCATCTGCATCAACCCTACCCACATAACAACAACCCAAGCAAGGACATTTTATTCGATTGAGCTCTTCAGCGTCAGCGTGTTGAACAGCAAACTTAACGAAATCCAATACCCCATTCTCGTACTCTTTGGACAATCGATCGGCATCCATCCATTTTTTATCCATGGTTTTCCTACTTATTAAGGTCAACAAAATAACATTAATTCAACCATATTAATCAAGAAATGAACAAGTTTGATAGTGTTTGATATGTAACTGGTTGAATTTCTTATGTTTTAGTGAAATGTTTATGTTCATTATATTTGTTTATTAACTCAACCATCTCAAATTCTAGAATTTTGAGGCTTCAAAAACAAGCTTTGAATTCTAAAATTCAGAGGACATTTCCATCAATTTTAAGAGTTTTTTAGAAGATTTAAGAGGTGGAAAAAATAAAACTAAACTAAACTATTTCCATCAATTTTAACAAAACTCCATCAATTTTAAGAGTTTTTTAGAGTTTTTTAGAAGATTTCATCAAACATACTCATTCACTACAAAACTTCATTAACAAAACTTCAAACATACTCATTCACTACAAAACTTCATTAATAAAACAGTCCAACATAACTTCATTAACAAAACTCATCAAACATAATCATTCACTACAACATTGTAAAGCAACAAAACCCTACAACAACAATGTAAAGCAACAAAACCCTATTCTTCACAACAACGACGTACCTTTAACGACGGTAACAATGGCAATGCAAGAACGAAATGTATCAAAGAGTAGAAAGAGAAACGAACGACGACGACAATGAGCAGAAACGAAAACGACGGCAGTGAGCAGACGGCACGGTGGAGGACGGTTGACGGTGAAGGTTTTTCGTTCGCAAGGGTTTTGAGCTCTGTTCGCTAGCATGGGAGAAGAAAGAGCGGAAATATGAAAATGAATACTGACTATTCATATATTTTAATTTAATTAGACCTTAGACAGCGCTTGTCATAAAAGCGCTTTCTAAGGTTGATCTTAGACAGCGCTTTCGATTTTTTTTTTTTTTTAATTTTTAAGACCTTAGACATCGCTTTTAATGAAAGCGCTGTCTAATATTTTCCTTTATTTTTTTTTTAAAATTAATAAAACTTTAGAAAGCGCTTTTTACGAAAGCGCTGTCTAAGGTCTTATATTTTTTTAAATTTATAAGATCTTAGAAAGCACTTTTAACTAAAGCGCTGTCTAATATTTTCCATTAAATTTTTTTTTAAAAATTTATAAGACCTTATAAAGCGTTTTTGACCAAAGCGCTGTCTAAGGTCTTATATTTTTTGCGCTTTTATTTTTTTAAATGAATAGATTCCTTGTTTTTAACTTATAGCAGCGCTTTTGTATTAAAGCGTTGTCTAAGGTGCGATGTTATAACTTACTTTTGTTGTAGTGCCAAGATGTAAAGCTAAAAGGTGTTGTCTTTAGAGAGAATTTGTAATCTCTAAAGAGGGTCTGTTTGTCACAACTGTTTATAAAGGAGAATTACTTTAACCGGGATATGTGAATCCGACAATGCCATAATTTCCTTTATAGGGGGGTTCCTACCTGAAGGAGAAGACTTTAACTCAGTGTAGAGCAATGCTATCTTTCCTTAGGAATTTTTCATGCTAAAAGAGGGATAGTTGCATGGATGTAAATAATCCAGAGGCTTGCCGTTTACAGCGATTAGATGAAGGGGAAGGAGTTGTTGATGTTTGTGTATTGTGAACGAGGCACAACTTTGATGCTAAAAGGTTGATTGGCTCAACCTGGGCTTTCTTATACAAACCCTAAGAGGAGGCTATTGGCCCAACAAGAGGGAGTTTTTGTGTCTCGTACGAAGCCCGAGAGAGAGAGAGAGAGGCTAAAAGGGTTGACTCAACAGGAGAATCTTTTATACTCAACAAGAGAGTGTTTTTGTATCTCGTACGAAGCTCGAGATGGAGGCTAAAAGGTGATTAACTCAACAAGAGAGTCTTTTATACTCAACAAGAGAGTGTTTTAGTATCTCGTACGAAGCCCGAGATGGAGGCTAAAAGGGAGATTGGCTCAACAAGAGAGCCTTTTATACTCACCAAGAGAGTGTTTTGGTATCTCGTACAAAGCCCGAGATGGAGGCTAAAAGTTTTGACTCAACAAGAGAGTCTTTGTATCTCGTACGAAGCTCAAGATGGAGGCTACAAGGTTTGACTCAACAAGAGAGTCTTTGTATCTCGTACGAAGCCCGAGATGGAGGCTACAAGGTTTGACTCAACAAGAGAGTCTTTGTATCTCGTACGAAGCCCGAGATGGAGGCTAAAAGGTTTGACTCAACAAGAGAGTCTTTGTATCGCGTGCGAAGCCCGAGATGGAGGCTAAAAGGGTACTGTTTCAGTTGAGTGACAGGTCCAGTATGTTGGTTCAATGAGAAAATCAGTTCTTATATGAGTAACAATGTACTCATGGATTTGATCTGAGAATCGGGATTGTTTCCTGTTCTTTAAGGAAACGGGGAATCCAAAGGGTATTTGAGACTGTCCAAGTCTACGGGTGTCTTCCTATTTTTGAAAAGGACTTGAGAATGTCTTTGAGGCTCAAGGAAATTAGACTGTCCAAGTCTAGAGTTTTATCTTTTGTACTATGCTTAAAGAAACAGTAGTAGTACGTTCACGGTAGAAAGATCTAGACTCTTTGAAAGACTATTCTATTAAGATGACTAATTTATGTTCCTATACCTCTAGGAGGTCGTCGAGACAATTTGTACGAAGCCCAAGAGGAGGCTGGAAACTTTTAAGAAGCCGAGGGACAATTTGTACGAAGCCCAAGAGGAGGCTATCATTCCCGAGGAAGAAATCATTTATACGAAGTCTAAGAGGAGGCTGTTAATACTTCTAAGAAGCTGACGGGTCCTTGTACAACGCCCAAGAGGAGGCGGGGATGCGTTTAAGAAGCCCGTGGGTCCCCAAACCCCGAGAAGTTCAAGACAGGCTATTCACAAAGAATAGATCAAGCCAGGAAAGTTCGAGAATTTGGAAGAAACTCAAGGGATGCAATTCACGGAGAAGAGATCATCTATGGGGAGTAGAGTTTCTTGACAATTCCTAAGGAGGACAACCGAAGAGAAGACTGTATCTGGTGCTCCTATGGGGGATCTTGTATTGTCTATTTCTAAGAATGATAGAAACGGCTTTACCTAGTGCTAGACGTAGTTGCCGGGGAAACTCTAAATATCTATACTATTATTACACAGTCGATATGAGTTTATGAAAGAAGACTTACAGGGAAATAGTCCCACAATACAGTTATATGTACATGAAAGCCGTAAATGAAAGCATATAAACACTTACTCGGTTGTAGAGCTTCCATGCTGTTTGGTTAGTTGTTCAACAAAGAAAGATTGAAAACAATAGTATATTTCAAAATCAAAGGAGAAAGTACTTTTAAAGGAAAGATTGAGGCTTACAGCTCAAGGAGAGGCCCAGGGTTTTAGTAGTGATTGCACTGTGATATGAGTTTGTACAGTGGGACTTGTACAAGTGACCGAGGCCCAAAAAGTTTCCTGTACAAGGGGAATGGGTCTTACACTCTCTCAAGAGGCCCAAAAAAAAATGATTTAGAGAAAAGAAGCGGGTCTTACTACTCGAGGGTAGGCCCAGATGATTTTGTTTAAAAAATGGCGATCTTGCCAAGGTTTTAGAATGTACAGAGGGACTTATACAATAAGTGAGGCCCCAAAATGGGTTATGTAAAAAAGGGGGTTGGGACTTACACTCTATTAGAGGCCCAAGTGAGTTTTGAGAAAAGAAATGGGTCTTACTACTCGAGGGTAGCCCCAATGGTTAATTTTGAAAAGAGCGACGATCGCGCCGAGGTTTTGGAAACACCGTGGGATTTATACAAGTGATTGAGGCGCAAAATTTTTGGTATTTACAAAGGAATTGGGTCTTACACTCTATTAGAGGCCCAAGGGTTTAAAAATGAAAAGAAATCGGACTTATAGCTCAAGGGGAAGCCCAATAGTCTTTTTGTTAAAAGGCGACGATCGTGCCGAACTTTGTAAATGTCCAGAGGGACTTATACAATATCTGAGGCCCAAAATATTTTATTTACAAAAGGGGTGAGACTTACACTCTATTAGAGGCCCAAAGGTTTTAAAATGAAAAGAAATGAGACTTATAGCTCAAGGAGAAGCCCAAATGATTTTCAGTTTGAAAATGGCGATCGTGCCGAGATTTTTAACGTATCGGGACTTATACAATAACTGAGGCCCAAAATATTTTTGTACAAAAAGGGTTGGGTCTTACACTCTATTAGAGGCCCAAGTGTTTTTGAAAAAAGATTTGTTAGGGTGAAAATCAAAGAAACCCCAATTTCATTTTTTAAAGGCATTTTTCAAAGAAAAATGAAGTAAAAAATAATAAAAATATCAAATAAAATCATTAATCATGTAATAAACAATGATTAAGGTTTATGAAAAAGTATTTTATCCACATGAATATTTAAAATCATGTTGGTTTTAAAAATCAAGAAAAAGAAATAATTTTAAAAGCATTTAAAACAATTTAAAACAATATTTTTAAATATATTAAAAATAATCTAAAAATAATATTTTTTTGTGAATTTTTGTGGATTAAAATATTATGGGGTATGAATTGGAAAATGATGATTTTTGCTATGTACAAGAATTGGTTGAGTTTTGAAAATAAAATAAGAAAAAGAGGAAAGATGTCACAACATCATCTTCGACATCTCTTATGGGCCAAAAAACCAGTACTGAAACTTTAGTTTTTAACACCTTTTTTTATCAAATTTCAAACACTCATAACTCTCTCAATTTTTAACGGAATTAAAATCCGGAAGTACCTATCTTGACCGATTTTTCGCAAGGAATCCAATGGTACCACACATACACACTGAAACTCGACGTACAAAACACGCGAATCGAAAAACCAGAACTGCACTTAATTTAAAACATCATTTCTCGTCAAATTCCAACACGCGTAACTCTCTCGATTTTTAACGGAATTAAGATCCGGAAGAGCCTATCTTGACCAATTTTTCGGAAGGAATCCAATGGTATTACTCATGCACACTGAAACTTAATGTACAGAACACACAAATTAAAAAACCAGAACTGAACCGTTAATTTCGACGTCGTTTCGCGTCAAATTTCCAACACGCGTAACTCTCTCGATTTTTAACGAAATTAATATCCAAAAGAGCGTATCTTGACCAATTTTTCGGAAGGAATCTAATGGTATTACTCATGCACACTGAAACTTAATGTACAGAACACACAAATCGAAAAACCAGAACTGGACCGTTAATTCGACGTCGTTTCGCGCCAAACTTCCAACGCGCGTAACTCTCTCAATTTTTATCTGAATTAAAATCTGTAAATACCTATCTTGACCGATTTTTCGCAAGGAATCTAATGGTATTACTCATGTACACTGAAACTTAATGTACAGAACACACCAATCAAAAAAACCAGAATTGGACATGATTTTAAAACAACCCAAACTCCACATATAAACATGTTAAAGTGCAAACAGTAGGAGGATCACATCATACACATTAAGGACTACATTTTTGCTTCAAGAATTGTTCAATATGATGCATGTATGTGGACAACAAAGGAAAACATGATTCAAAGAATTCAAGTTGTGAATTTTACCTCTTTTTTGGAGATTTTGTGCAACCTACCAAGTGCTTTGTTCCAGAAATGATTTGATGCTTTGGATACCCTCAAATGACCACTTAGAAGCTTTTGGGATGGTTGGAATCAGCTGAAAACCTCTGGAGCAAGTTTGAGCACTTTCTTGCAAAATGGGCAAAAGTGGCCAAAATGCCAACTCTCTCAAATGGTGTTCCAGATGTGTGGCACCATTTGGGACAGTTCAAGGATGACATTTGGAGTGTGTTTGAGGTTTTATCTGGTTTGGAAAGTGACTGAATCAAGACATGGCTTGAAAAATGCAAAAAAGTCCAATTTTGAGATTTTGAGAGGTGACTTTGTGATGTTGGTGTTATAGGTCACTTGTGAGAGTTTGGATCACCTACATATGATGTTTATGAGGTGTTAGGATCATGAGCTGTGATGGAAATGCTCTCTAACTCAAAAACTCAAAATTTCCTTACTAAAGAAGGTATTTTGGAGTGAAAGAGAGAATTTAAGGAAAGCATCTGTTTGATGGCTTTGGTGTACTCAAACTGAGCACAAATGAGCTCTATTTATAGTAGAGCAAGTTTGTTTTGCAAGCAATAGTGAATGGTGGCTGCAGTAGAGATTTGGCAAATGTTGGCCAATGAAAATCCAAGTCTCCTCTAGCCATTGACTAGAGGTTAGAATACATGCATTTGGTTCCCTAGTTGTTGGATGAATCTTGACTGAATTCAGTTGGAGGAAGCTCAGTTCATGCCACCTCTAAGCATCCATTAAATGTTCCAAACCAAAATTGGAGTCTTGTCCCTCTTTTAGGGATTTCTAGGTTTTGGCATGCTAGTTTTGGTTCCTTGGACTTGGGAGGCTCATGGATCAGATTATCCCCCTTAGATTTGATCCTTAGATGTGTCCAAAATGATGACAAGGCTTGAAAATTCGTGTGGCACAAGAAATGTACAAATCTGCCCTGAAAAATTCAGCTGCAGCAAGCCTTTTTGTAAAATCCATAACTCCCTGCTCGAGTATGCTACATGGACGTTCTAGGACTTTCTGGAAAGCTGAGATGACGCACTTCAACTTTGATGTTTGGCCCTAGACCTGGTTCAACTTGGATCATGGAGAAAAACCGCCTTGAAGTTGGGACTTAATGCTGAAATTACAAGGTAGATTTTGGCTAAGTTGTGAAAAATGTCAATTTTAGGTTTTTAGCCATTTTGATCCAACCATAACTCAAAATCCATGATGAATTGGGATGAGGTGTAGTTGACACTTTTGTAGAGGGCCATGAGGGCTACAAATCAAGCTTTGGATGGGGAAAAATGGCTTTGTGGTTTAGGAGTTATGATCCTCCAAAGTTGGTACCCTTGCCACTTTATTTCATAACTTAGAAAATTTTCTAAGTTTTTATGGTTACCCCTTTTTTCAAGTTATCCCACTTTTCTTGATTTTTCTTGCTGAATGATGATTCCAATCACACATTAACATAATTTTAGGGTTAAAAAACCATTTTTTTGAAAAATCTCAAAAAGTCAAAGTTTGACTTTTGGGCACAGTTGACTTTTTATCAGATGAATTCTAAACTGTGCGATCCTTTATGAAATCAAGCCCTTGACCTAAATCAAACTTGATGGACATGTTCCATAGGTGTTATAGGGTGTATTGAATCATGTCCCAAGGTTTGGGAGCATGCCCGGGTCAAAAGTCAAAGGTACAGTTGACTTTTCCCGCGAAACCCTAACTGTGGTTCAGATGAAATTGAAACTTATTGCTCAAGCTTCTTGGATCAATCCATTGTTGTAAATGGATCAATGTGGTGTGTTAGGGATCCTCAAATCCTCTCTTGAGGCCTTGGCTTGTGTTTTGTCCCAAAAGTCAACTTAGGGGTGAATTAGGTCAAGAAACCCTAATTCTGGATTTCTGGTAAATGCATCCCCTGAGGCTAAATTGACTTGATGATGGGGTTTATGATGTTCCATGGAGCGTATTGGGATATGCTTTGAAGCATTGGCTTATGCCCAGAGGAAAATTTCCATCTGGAGGCCCTTGTCGACCAAACCCTAATTTGGTGACACTGGCGATCCTGAGGCTTGATCCACCTAGAAGGGAGCAGCCTTGTTCTTAATCCTTGAAGTGGGAGTCCTCTTGATCCATTGTGGATATTTGAGAGGCTAGACAAGTTGAAGATCATGTCATTTCTTGATTGATCCTTCGTCTAAGAGCTCTAAGAGGGTTTGAAACCCTAGTTCTGATTGTTGTGAGTGTTCACCCATCTTTGGGGAGACTAATGAGGTACAAAGGTACATCCATATTGTGCTGATTATTTGCACCATGATGGGAAATCTTAGTGGTCAAAATTTGGGGTATGACACCCGTAAGCATCGAAAAGGCTCTTGAGCAGAAAGTATGGCTAAAGACCATGAAAAAAGAACTTGATGCCATAGAGAGGAACAAGACTTGGTGACAGAACTTCCAAAGGACAAGAAAGACATCAGCGTCAAATGAGTTTTCAAGCAGAAGCTAAAGCAATATGGATCAATTGTCAAACACAAAGCGAGGTAAGTAGCAAGAGGATTTCTACAGAAACCTGAGTTGGATTATTCTGAAATGTTTGCACCTGTAACGAGACATGAAACAATCAAACTGATAATTGCAATAGCTGCTAACAGGAATTGGCCTCTGATGCATTTAGATGTGAAATCTGCATTTCTGAATGGTTCATTACAAGAAGAGGTATAAGTGTAAGAACGTCCTGGATTTGTTTAAAAGAATCAGGAAGGGATGGTGTACAATTACATAAAGCTTTGTATGGATTGAAGCAAACGCCCAGATCCTGGAACCTAAAGATTGATTCATTTTTCAAGGAGCAGGGGTTTTAGAAATGTGAGATGGAGTACGGTGTTTATGTTCAACATACTTCTGAAGGCAATATGATTATGGTGTGTTTGTATGTTGACGACATACTGCGGATAGGGAGTTCTGAACAAGAGATAACTAAGTTCAAGAAGGTGCTGATGAATGAGTTTGAAATGACTGATCTCAGGAAAATGACATATTTTCTAGGGATGGAGTTTATATACTCTAAGAAGGGTATCATTTTGCATCAGCTGAATGCCATACCCCAAATTTTGACCACAAAGATTTCCCATCATTGTGCAAATCATCATCACAATATGGATGAACCATCATGCCTCATCAGTCTCCCCAAAGATGGGTGAGCATTCACTACAAGCAAGAATTAGGGCTTTGAGCCCTCTCAGAGCACTTAGACAAAGGATCAATCAAGAAATGATATGATCTTGAACTTGTCTAACCTCTCAAACACCCATAGAGGCTCAAAAGGACTCCCACATCAAGGATTAAGCACAAAGTTGCTACCTTCCAAGTGGATTAAACCTCAAGATCGCCGGTGTCACCAAATTAGGGTTTTGGTCGACCAGGGTCTCCAGATGCAAATTTTCATATGGGCATGAGCCAATACTTCAAAGTACAACCCAAGGTACTCCAAGGGACTTCATGAACCCAATCATCAAGTCAATTTAACCTCAGGGGATGCAGTTACCAAAAATCAGGAATTAGGGCTTTTTGACCTAATTCACCCCTAAGTTGACTTTTGGGACAAAACATGGGCTAAGACCCCAAGATGTGATTTGAGGGCCTTAAACACATCACATTGATCCATTTGAAATAATGGATTGATCCAAGAAGCTTGATGCACAAGTTTCAATTTCATCAGGACCACAATTAGGTTTTTGAGGAAAAAGTCAACTGTACCTTTGACTTTTGACCAAGACATGCTCCCAAACCTTGGGACATGATTCAATACACCCTATATCACCTATGGAATCCATCCATTAGGTTTGATTTAGGTCAAGTATTTGATTTCACAAAGGATCGCACAGATTGGGCTTCACCTGATAAAAAGTCAACTGTACAAAAAGTCAAAGTTTGAATTTTTGATTTTTTGGTCAACCAAGGTTCCTTAACCCTAATACAATGTTAATTTGTGATTGGAATCATCATTCATCAAGAAAAATCAAGAATAGTGAGTTAATTTTTAAAAGGGGTAACCATAAAAAACTTAGAATTTTTCTAAGTTATGGAACAAAGTGGTTAGGGTACTAACTTCCAAGGATCATAACTTGAGATCCAAGCAACCATTTTGGATGATCCAAAGATGAATTTGTAGCTCTCATGGAATACTTTAAAATTGTCAACTACACCTCATCCCAATTCCTCATGGATTTTTAGTTATGGAGTGATCAAAATGGCTGAAAACATGAAATGTCACTTTTTCCAACACAGTGAAATTTTCACTAAGTCAGAATCTGTCTTGTTTTTTTTTTCCAAATGTAGGGACATTTTTTGCTTGGATCCAAAAAGTATCAAGACAAACTATGATCACACATGTGTTGTGTCATATGAGGGCTTTCCAAAATGCCCAAAAACTCCATCAAACTCCACCTGAGCTAGGAGTTATGACAGCTGCAACATGCCTTGCTGCAAACTATCTTGGCAAGGCAGATTTGTACATAAGGGCTCGATTTGTCTAAATTATGCAACAACAAGCATGGTTATCCATCTGCACACCTCAAGGAGGAACGACCAAGGGACAAGCACTGATTCATCAGCCTCTCAAGTCCAAGATTCCACAAGTATCATGCCAAACCTAAAAAGCCTAAAAGAGGCCAAGACTCCAATTTTGTTTTGGAACATTTAATGGATGCTTAGAGGTGGCATGTATCAGAGCAAAGATGAACACTTCAGTCAAGCCTTATCCTTGAATTAAAGAACCATAGGCCTGTGCTCTAATCACAAGTCAATGACTAGAGGAGACTTGAGATTCCATTTGATCACAATTGGCCAAAGGCCTGCTGCAGTTGTCATTCCCTATTCCTTGCAAAAAAAAACTTGACACACTATAAATAAACCTCCTTTATGATCAGTTTGAGTACACCAAAGGCCTATAACACTTGACTTTCTCAAAATCACACTCTCACTTCCAAAAATGCCTTCTAATGCAAGCAACTATCGGGTTTTGAATTAGAAAGTGTTTCCAACCAAACCAATCACACACACACACACACCTCATAAACATCATATGTGAGCTGATCAAACACTAAAATCACAACTGGAACATCAATTTCACAAAATCACCATCCAACTACTCAAGTTCTTGACAGAGTTGCAGTTGAGGTACCATCTCAAGTTCCAGCTTGTTTCAAACCATTCCAAGCATTCAGACACATCACTTGGCACCTAGGGAAGCTGTTCAGATCATTGGAACCAACTTGTAACACCTCCAACTCAAAACACGATCACCAGCTGCAAGAGGTAAGCCTCAACTTGGCCATCTCATGATTCATGCATATTTCCTCGCACAATAATTTTTCCATATGTTCATAATCATGTATAGAGTGTTTACCCTCAATCAATTGCTTTGCATGAATCGTGTATGGAATTTCTGAACCTTCATGCAGAAATTAGGGTTCTTGAGGTTTCTCTTTGATTTCTTATTCCATGCTTAAAATAAATGAAATTAAAGACCATAGACATGATCGTGACGTGAAAACGAGCAGATTGATATGTGGATTGTGTGATTTCATCAATTATTTAGTGAGATTGATGAGAAAATGCAAATCTGGCCAAAACTCAGAACACGCGCGTGTTCTTGGGTATTCTTGGCGCCCTTTTTCAATTATTCAAATATTTGAATTTTGTGATTTTGTTTAATTGATTCAAAAATTAATTTCTCTCTGAATTTTAATGATTTTGAGTTGATTCTTTTTTTAATAATTCACAAAAATGTTAAAATATTTTATTTTACAAAAATTTCCCAAAAATATTATTTATTTCATATATTTGATATTTTTGCAAATAATTAATTTTTATTTGTTTTTCAACATTTTAAAAATGTTCTTTCCCTTGATTTTCTAAACTTGAATGGTTTTCAATCATTTTGTGGATAAAAACATGATTTTAGAAACATTGGTCCAAGATCACCACTCATTTCTCACATGTTTTCAATGATTTCATTAATTTTTAATCAAAATTAATTCCATTTTTAAACCAAAATTAGGGTTTTGATTAATTTCACCCTCATCAATCTTTTTCAAACACTCATGGGCCTCTAATAGAGTGTAAGACCCAACCCCTTTTGAAAACAAAACTAATCTGGGCCTCAGATATTATATAAGTCCCTCGGCGATTTTCAAAACGACGGTGCAATCACTATCCACCACTTGGGCCTATCCTTGGATTGTAAGCCCCATATTTTGTATATAAACAATTTTTGAGCCTCTAATAGAGTGTAAGTCCCATCCCTTTGTAAATAAAACAATTTTTGGGCCTCACATATTGTATAAGTCCCTCTGTACATTTTCAAAAGTTCGGCGCAATCGTCGCCTTTTTAACAATAAACCTTAGGACTACCCTCGTGTTGTAAGTCCCATTTCTTTTATCTTTAAATAATCTTTGGACCTCTAATAGAGTGTAAGACCCATACCTTTGTACATAAAACCTTTTGGGCCTCAGTCGTTGTATAAGTCCCAGTACAATCTTTTCAAAACAACTTCCCTTTTTGATTTAGGTTCAAATATACAGTTGTTATCAAAACTTTCTTTAATTTCTTTGAACAACTAATAATACAGCATGGAAGCTTGCTCACCTGTAAGTTTTTATCTGCTTTCATTTACTTGCTTTAATATATATAACTGTATTGTGGAAAGCTGCGCACGGTTAGTCTTCTTTCATTCTTTTAATACATGTCAAATATATATAACTGCATTGTGGGAAGCTGCGCACGGTTAGTCTTCTTTCATATCCTTTTTAATACTCGTTATATATCAACTGTATATATACTAGTATAGTTATTTAGAGTTTTCCCCGGCAACTAGGTCTAGAACTAGGTAAAGCTCGTTGGTCACTCTTAAATACAGTCAAAACTAGATCCCCATAGGATTACCAGATACAGTCTTGCCTCCTCTTGGGTTTGAACAATATGGAACAAAGAGAAAGGCAGTATTCCTCGTGAACCTTTTCTCAGACTGTCACCCCTAGAAATTGTCAAAGAAACTTTACTCCCCGGAGTTGATCTATTCTCGGTGAATAGCATCTCTTGAGTTTCTTCAAACCTCATAACTGTCACTAAATGATCTATTCTCGGTGAATAGCATTTCTTGAACTTTTCTTGGTTTATGACCCACGGGCTTCCTAAAGCATCCCCGCCTCCTCTTGGTCTTTGTACAAGGACCCTCCGGCTTCTTAGAAGTTCTCATGCTTTCTCTTGGGCTTAATACAAGGACCCTGACGACCTCTTAAAGGTATAAGATAGAACTTAGTCATCCTTTGCTAGATCAGTCTTTCCAGTGTCAAACCTCTGACCAATTTTGGGTTGATTCTCATCCCTTAAAACACCCGCCTCCTCCTAGAGGCATCATACAAAAGATAAAACTCTTCCACACCAGACTTGGACAGTCTAAATCCCCTTGAGTCTCAAAGACATTCTCAAGTACCCTACAAGTATAGGAAGAAACCCCGGTCACTCTGTATCAATCTCCAGTAGAGCTAAAACTCAGTCCCTCTCCTGAGAAAACCCCCAACCTGGGTCAGTTTATCCCAAATCAGAACCACAAGGTATCTGATACTTTGAATCTTCTATAATCCTCAGCAGGAGTTGGTTCACCACTTGGACCTGCCTCGGGATCTCAATAATTCCCAGCAAAAAGATAGCCTCCTCTTAGGCTTTGGATAATGATCCTTTCCTCTGGAAAGTCAGCCTTCTCTTGAGCTTTGTACAATGATTCTCCCCAGCGGAGCCAACCTTTTCAAACTCTCTTGTTGAGTCAGTCAAACTTTTAAGACTCTCTTGTTGAGTCAATCACCTTTTCAGACTCTCTTTTTGAGTCAATCAATTACTGTTCAGACTCTCTTGTTGAGTCAATCACCTTGTCAGACTCTCTTGTTGGGACTTACACTCTATTAGAGGCCCAAAAGTTTATTTTGAAAAAGAAAGATGGGACTTACAACACGAGGGGAGGCCCAGATGGTTTGCTTGAAAACGACGATCGCGCCGAGGTTTTTGAAAACACAGTGGGTCTTATACAATATCTGAGGCCCAAAAAGGTTTCTTATTTACAAGGAATCGGTCTTACACTCTATTAGAGGCCCAAAGTGTTTGAAAAAGGTTTGTTAGGGTGAAAATCGAAGAAACCCTAATTTTGGTTTAAAAATGGAATTAATTTTGATTAAAAATTAATAAAATCATTGAAAACATGTGAAAAATGAGTGGTGATCTTGGATCAATGTTTCTAAAATCATGTTTTTATCCACAAAATGATTGAAAATCATTCAAGTTTAGAAAATCAAGAGAAATAATATTTTTAAATGTAAAAATAAAAATAAAAATTAATTCTTTGCAAAAATATCAAATATATGAAATAAATAATATTTTTGGGAAATTTTTGTAAAATAAAATATTTTAACATTTTTGTGAATTATTAAAAAAAGAATCAACTCAAAATCATTAAAATTCAGAGAGAAATTAATTTTTGAATCAATTAAATAAAATCACAAAATTCAAATATTCAAATATTTGAAAAAGGGCGCCAAGAACACCCAAGAACACGCGCGTGTTCTGAGTTTTCCCCAGATTTGCATTTTCTCACCAATCTCACTAAATACTTGATGAAATCACACAATCCACATATCAATCTGTTCGTTTTCAACACACGATCATGTCTATGGTCTTTAATTTCATTTATTTTAAGCATGGAATAAGAAATCAAGACAAAACCTCAAGAACCCTAAATTGTGCATGAAGGCTCAGAAATTTGATACACGATTCAAACAAAGGAATTAATTGAGGGGAAACACTCCATACATGATTATGAACATATGGCAAAATTATTGTGCGAGGAAATATGCATGAATCATGAGATGACCAAGTTGAGGCTTACCTTTTGCAGCTGGTGATCGTGTTTTGAGTTGGAGGTGTTACAGCTTGGTTCCAATGATCTGAATAGCTTCCCTAGGTGCCAAGTGATGTGTCTGAATGCTTGGAATGGATTGAATTGAGCGGGAACTTGATTTGGTACCTCAACTGCAACTCTGTCAAAGGCTTGTGCAGGTGGCTGGTGATTTTGAGAAATCAGTGTTCCAAATGTTGTTTAAGTGTTTGGATCACTTCTATATGATGTTTATGAGGTGTGTGTGTGTGATTGGTTTGGTTGGAAACACTTTCTAATTCAAAACCCGATAGTAGCTTGCATTAGAAGGCATTTTTGGAAGTGAGAGAGTGATTTTGAGAAAGGCAAGTGATATAGGCCTTTGGTGTACTCAAACTGATAAGAAATGAGGTATATTTATAGTGTGTCAAGTTTGTTTTGCAAGGAATAGTGAATGGCAACTTGGATCAGATTGTGTTGAATGCTTGAATTCTTTAATCAAGGGTCTCCTCTAGCCATTGACTTGAGGTTAGAGCACAGGCCTATGGTTCTTTGATTCAAGGATAAGGCTTGACTGAAGTGTTCCTCTTTGCTCTGAAACATGCCACCTCTAAGCATCCATTAAATGTTTCAAAACAAATTTGGAGTCTTGAAGCATCTTTAACCTTTTTAGGTTTGGCATGCTACTTGTAGATTTTGGGACTTTGGGGGCTGATGGATCAGTGTTTGTTCCTCCTTGGTCTCCCCCTGAGGTGCTCAGATGGATAAAATTGTTTGTCATTTACACAAATTGATCAAATCGAGCCATAATGCACAAATCTGCCTTGCCAAGCAGTTTGCATCAAGGCATATTGCAGTTGTCATAACTCTTAGCTCAGATGGAATTTGATGGAGTTCTTGGATATTTTGGAAAGCTCTCATATGATATAACACATTTGTGATCATAGTTTGTCTTGAAACGTTTTGGATCCAAGTGAAAAATGTCCCTACATTTTGAAAAAAGTAAGACAAATTCTGACTTAGTGAAAATTTCACTGTGTTGGAAAAAGTGGCATTTTCATGTTTTTGTCATTTTGATCACTCCATAACTTGAAATCCATGAGGAATTGGAATGAGCTGTAGTTGAAGCTTTTGAAGTATGCCATGAGAGCTACAAATCCATCTTTGGATCATTCAAAATGGTTGCTTGGATCTCAGGTTATGATCCTTGAAAGTTGGTACCCTAGCCACTTTGTCCCATAACTTAGAAAACTTGTAAGTTTTTTTATGGTTACCCCTTTTACAAGTTAACTCAATTTTTTTGGTTTTTCTTGATGAATGATGATTCAGATCACATATTAACATTATTTTAGGGTTAAGGAATCTTGGTTGACCAAAAAATCAAAAAGTCAAACTTTGACTTTATGTACAGTTGACTTTTTCAGCAGATGAATTTTAAACTGTACGATCCTCTATGAAATCAAGTCCTTGACCTAAATAAAACTTAATAGATAGATTCCATAGATGTTATAGAGTGTATTGACTCATGTCCCAAGGTTTGGGAGCATGTCTTGGTCAAAAGTCAAAGGTACAATTGACTTTTCCCTTAAAACCCTAATTGTAGTCATGATGAAATTGAAGCTTGTAGCTCAAGCTTCTGAGATCAATCCATTGTTACAAATGGATCAATGTGGTGTATTTGAGACCCTCAAATCATGTCTTGAGGTCTTGGCTCATGTTTTGTCCCAAAAGTCAACTTAGGGGTGAATTAGGTCAAGAAACCCTAATTCCTGATTTTTGATGCATGCATCCCCTGAGGCTAAATTGACTTGATGATTGGGTCCATGAGGTCCCTTAGAGTATCCTGGGTTATGCTTTGAAGCATTGGATCATGCATAGATGAAAATTTCCATCTGGAGGCCATGCTCGACCAAAACCCTAATTTGGTGACACTAGCGATCTTGAGGCTTGATCCACTTGGAATGTTGCAACCTTGTGCTTGATTCTTGATGTGGGAGTCCTCTTGATCCTTTATAGGTGTTTGAGAGGTTAGACAAGTTGAAGATCATGTCATTTCCTGATTGATCCTTTGTCTAAATGCTCTGAGAGGGTTCAAAACCCTAATTCTTGATCGTAGTGAATGCTCACCCATCTTTGGGGAGACTTGTAGGCATGATGGCTCACTAATATTGTGATGATGACTTTCACAATGATGGGAAATCTTGGTGGTCAAAATTTGGGGTATGACAGATGCCCCTATTAAATCTTCTTGGACCCGAAGGTGTGAATGGCGAAGGTATTCGGGCATTCGGGGTACAAAAGGATTAAATATCGAAATACCCAAAATTTTGATGGTGGCTATGAATGGCAGTGTGCTCATCCATCTTCTTTTGCTAAGCGATGATGCTTAGAAAAGGTAAAAACTTCCCCTCGATCCTGGTCTTCAGCCAATGAACTGGTCTGAGTTTTTTGGAATAAACTTCCCCTCGATCCTAGTTTCCTACCAAGGAACTGGTCTCACTTTCTAAAATAAACTTCCCCTCGATCCTAGTTTCCTACCAAGGAACTGGTTTAGGTTTCTGATGTAAAATTCCCCTCAATCCTGGTTTCCTACCAAGGAACTGGTCTCAGTTTTTGATATAAACTTCCCCTCGATCCTGGTTTCCTACCAAGGAACTGGTCTAAGTTTCTGATGTAAACTTCCCCTCGATCCTGGTTTCCTACCAAGGAACTGGTCTAGGTTTCTTTTGTCAATAAACTTTCTTAACAAGGAACGCTGTTTGTTAGCGGTTTTCCTCAAACTTCTCACCGAATTTTCCTAGGGAGATGCCATTTGATGGGAAAAAGTTTTGATGTCAGAATGGCTGGGGAACCCATTCGTTTGAGCTGTAGAGGTGCACAAACTTCTCTGTTAGAGATGCCCTTTGTCGACTCTACTGGGGAAAATGAGTCTCTTGAGAGACTGTCTCCTATTTGGAGATATTACATCATACTTTTCCTCGAGATCTTCTCGGAGAAATTCGTGTGATGTAATCCAATTTGGAGGTGCTGATAACCTCATTTGATAGCAAATTTTTCAGAGCGAAACTGTTGTGTTGCCGAATCTTCAGTTGCGAGGCTTTCTCTGGGGACTTTCCTTAATCCGGGAAAGAGAAAATATCATCTTCAATGGTGAAGAGTGACGCTCGTTGACTGCCTTTTTTTGTCTTTCAGAGGTTTAAGTAATCAAAGTGGTCAAGGACCATCTCTAATCCAGAAATAAACTAGAGGAGAGATTGCTTAGATGATTCGCTTCCTGACGAGGAAAGAACTGACAACTCGATTGACAAGAGGACCTTTATCACTAGGGGATAAGACCGACTGGAGTGATAGTGATGCAATATGAATATGAATGTAAATCAATAATGCATGATGTATGTGTGCATATGCGGACAAAACTGACACGACACACAGATTAATAGATGAACATGACTGGATATTCGACCACTGCGGGGGATGAGGAAGCACCAATCGTTCATGATAGCAATTCTTCCTTGCTTAGGAGAGATAGTCCCTGTGGGGAACAACCTTGGTCGGGCTTAGGAGGTAAGAACTCTGCCGGAGATGTCAGATGAAATATTCATATCTGACACCGCTGATCCTTTATTCAGTCGTATTGATTTGAAAGGAGTACTTTGATTCTGCACTTTGAAGCTTAATCGCCTTTGGAGAAGCGATCGATGTTCTTTCGATGTTCAACAGTCAAAAGAAATGACCATCTTTATTTTAAAAGCAAAAAAAATTTACAAGTAAATTCATTTTTGTTTTATTTCAAGAATCGTTAATCATGTTAAAATGTCGTTCTATAAAGCTAAAACAAATAAGAATTGCAAACAAAAGCACAAGGGCTCAAATTTTATTGATAGGATGGAAATCAGCCAAGCGCGTGATTCCACAGAGCATTTACAAAGTTTAGAAAATGTTAATTTAAGGGAAAAAGGGCTACATTGAAACATAACAACCGTTATCCTTCTACCAACTTTGAATTCTGGACATCCTGAGCTTCTGTCGATGATGACCTTGACTGGAATTTTCTGATGGATGGCATGACTGCTATTGGGGGATTTGCCCCTCTATTGGACGTAGTTACTTGCCATGAATTCCTAACTTTTTCCTGGATTGAGATTTCCAATCCACCGGGATGATTTTTTATCATGTCTCTAATTTTTTCCTGGACCGCCCTTTTGGGTTTTCTATCCACTGAGACGTTTTTTTTTTTTTTTGTTTTTTTTATTTAGGCGAAGTATTTCTTGACTACATCTACATTTGTCGGGTAGGCAGATTCTTCTCCATCCATGGTTGCGAGTCTCAAGGCGCCGCCTGAGAAAGCTTTCTTGACCACATAGGGGCCGTCATAATTCAGAGTCCATTTGCCCCAGGAATCAGTGAGGAATGATTGTATCTTCTTGAGCACGAGGTCTCCTTTCTTGAAGACACGGGGTCGGACCTTTTTGTCAAACGCTTTCTTCATTCTTTGCTAATACAACTGACCATGACATAGAGCCGTAATTCACTTTTCCTCGATCAGATTCAGTTCGTTGTGTCTACTTTGACACCATTCAGCTTCCGTTAGCTTAGCTTCCATCAATACCCGGATTGATGGGATCTCTACTTCTATAGGGAGCACTGCCTCCATGCCATATACTAGAGAGAAGGGGACTACCCCTGTTGAAGTGCAGACAGATGTGCGATAACCGTGAAGAGAAAAGGGTAGCATCCTGTGCCAGTCTTTGTAGGTTATAACCATCTTTTGATCGATCTTCTTGATGTTCTTGTTAGCCGCTTCTACTGCTCCGTTCATCTTGGATCGGTAGGGAGATGAGTTATGGTGTTCTATCTTAAACTCTGCGCACAACTCTTTCATCATCTTATTATTCAAGTTAGATCCATTATCCGTAATGATCTGGCTCGGAACACCATAACGGTAGATAATATTGTTTTTGATAAATCGGACTACCACTTGTCGGGTTACATTGGCGTATGACGCTACTTCGACCCACTTGGTGAAGTAGTCAATGGCTACCAGGATGAACCGATGTCTGTTTGAAGCCTTGGGTTCGATCATGCCAATCATGTCGATTCCCCATATGGAAAAAGGCCATGGGGAAGAGAGAACTTTGAGATGCGTTGGCGGTACATGGATTTTATCGGAGTATATCTGACACTTATGACACTTCCTCATGTACTTGTAGCAGTCGGATTCCATGGTCAACCAGTAGTACCCTGCTCTCAGAATTTTCCTCGCCATTGCGTGTCCGTTGGCATGAGTGCCAAAGGACCCTTCCTGAAGCTAAATGTTGTTTGTATCTTGTTCAAAGCCCAAGATGTGAAGCTGAAGGGTCTATTTGTATCTTTTTCGAAGCCCAAGATGTGAAGCTAAATGGTTCCTAACTGAGAGGGAATTTGTCATCTCTAAGGAGGAGTTGTTGATGTTTGTATGTTGTGAGCAAGGCATGACTTTGATGCTAAAAGGTTGATTGTCTCCACTGGGGTTTCCTTATACAAAGCCTAAAAGGAGGCTAAAAGGTTGACTTTTCTGGGGAAAATGTTCTTTCTGTCTTGTACAAAGCCCAATATTGAGGCTAAAAGGGTCTGACTCAACAAGAGAGTCTTTTTATATGTCTTGTACGAAGCCCAAGACGGAGGCTAAAGGGGTTTGACTTAACAAGAGAGTCTTTTATACTCAACAAGAGAGTGATTTGGTGTCTCGTATGAAGCCCGAAACAGAGGCTAAAAGTTGTTTGACTCAAAAAGAGAGTCTTTTATACTCAACAAGAGAGTGTTTTGGTATTTCGTACGAAGCCCGAAATGGAGGCTAAAGGGGTGATTCATCAAGAGAATCTTTTATACTCAACAAGAGAGTGTTTTTGTGTCTTGTACGATGCCCAAGACGGAGGCTAAGGGATGGGTGACTCAACAAGAGAGTGTTTTTGTATCTCGTACGAAGCCCGAGATGAAGGCTAAAGAGGTTTATTTGACTCAACAAGAGAGTCTTTTATACTCAACAAGAGAGTGACTTTCTATCTCGTACGAAGCCCGAGATGGAGGTTAAAGGTGTTTGACTCAACAAGAGAGTCTTTTATACTCAACAAGAGAGTGATTTTGTATCTCGTACGAAGCCCGAGATGGAGGCTGAAAGGGTTAGCTCCGCTGGGGAGAATCATTGTACAAAGCCCAAGAGGAGGCTATAGTAACTGTTTCAGTTGAGTGATAGGTCCAGTAGGTTTAAAAGAGAAAATCAGTTTTTATATGAGTAATGTTGTACTCATGGATTTGATCTGAGGGTTGGGATTATTTCCTGTTCTCTAGGGAAACGGGGAATCCAAAGGGTTTTTGAGACTGTCCAAGTCTACGGGTGTTCTTCCCGTTCTTGAAAGGGGCTTGAGAATGTCTTTGAGACTCAAGGGTCTTAGACTGTCCAAGTCTAGAGTTTTATCTTTTGTACTATGCTTAAGAGAAATTAAGAGACAATACATTTGCGGTAGAAAGATCTAGACTCTTTGAAAGAGTGTTCTATTAAGATGACTAATTTCTATTCCTATACCTCTAGGAGGTCGTCGGGACAATTTGTACGAAGCCCAAGAGGAGGCTGGAAACATTTAAGAAGCCGAGGGACAATTTGTACGAAGCCCAAGAGGAGGCTATCTTCTCGGAGGAATAATCATTATACGAAGCCTAAGAGGAGGCTGTGAGAACTTCTAAGAAGCCGACGGGTCCTTGTACAACGCCCAAGAGGAGGCAGGGATGCTTTTAGGAATCCTGTGGGTCCCCAAACCATGAGAAGTTCAAGACATGCTATTCACAGAGAATAGATCAAGCCAGGAAAGCTTAAGGATTTGGAAGAAACTCAAGAGATGCCATTCACGGAGAAAATATCATCTATGGGGAGTTAGAGTTTCTTTGACAATTTCTAAGGGTGACAGACTGAGAAAATGTTCACCGATAATACTGCCTTTCTCTTTGTTCCATATTGTTTAACCCCAAGAGGAGGGAAGACTGTATCTGGAATCCTACGGGGGATCTAGTTTTATTTGTATTTAAGAGTGACCAACAGGGCTTTACCTAGTGCTAGACGTAGTTGCCGGGGAAAATTCTAAATATCTATACTAGTATTACACAGTTGATATGAGTTTATGAAAGAAGACTTACAGTGAAACAACCCCACAATACAGTTATATACATATGAAAGCGGTAAATGAAAGCGGGTAAACACTTACTCGGTTGTAGAGCTTCCATGCTGTATTGTTAGTTGTTCAACAAAGAAAGCTTGAAAACAACAGTATATTACAAAATCAAAGGAGAAAGTGCTTTGAAAAGAAAATTGGGGCTTACAGCTCAAGGAGAGGCCCAGGGTTTTATCAGTGATTGCACTGTCGTTTTGTACAGGGACTTATACAAGTGACTGAGGCCCAAGAAAGGTTTTCTGTATAAAGGGATGGGTCTTACACTCTCTCAAGAGGCCCAAAATGATTTTGAATGGGTCTTATAGCTCAAGGAGAAGCCCAGATGATTTTGAAAAGGGTGACGATCGCGCCGAAGTTTTGAAAACACCGTGGGCCTTATACAACGACTGAGGCCCGAAAGTTTTTGGTTTTAAAAGGGGATTGGGTCTTACACTCTAATAGAGGCCCAAGTGAGTTTTAAGAAAAGAAATGGGTCTCACTACTCGAGGGTATGCCCCGGGTTATTTGTTTGAAAGCGACGATCGCGCCGAAGTTTTTTGAAAATACACAGAGGGACTTATACAATAAGTGAGGCCCACAATGGGTTTATTTTACAAAAATGCTTGGGTCTTACACTCTATTAGAGGCCTAAAAAGTATTTAAAAAAGTTTGTTAGGGTGAAAATCAGTAAAACCCTAATTTCATCATTTTTAAAGTAATTATTCAAAGAAAATTAATTAAAATGATACAAATTCCAAATAAGTTTGAATAAACAACTTGTGATTTTGGTTTTAGGTTTGAAAAATGAGGTTTTAATCACAAGATGAATTAAAACCTATTTGGTGTTGATTTTCCAACATGAATATTTATTTTTAAAAGGTTTAAAAACAATAAAAATGAATTTAGTCACAAAAATACTAATTATATTAAATAAATAATGTAAATCTAATTTTTTTGTGGAATAAAATATTTTAACATTTTTGTGATTTTTTGCAAAAAGAACCAATAAAACATAATTAAAATTGAGTGAGTTATTAATTTTTCAAATCATTTAAAATAAATATGAAAAATAACAAAAAATAAGAAAAAGTGGTAAAAAAGAGATCTGGGGCGCGGGGGATTCGAACCCTAGACCTCTCGCTTGCCAATACACACAAAACCAGCTGATCAACCACTAGGGCGCAATGCCAATTCAAATATAGTATGGCAAATGAAAAATATATAGAGAACTTGGTTGGAAAACCTGAAGAATGGCGCCATGGCCATCTTCTTCCTCGAGCTCGTGCATGAAGCACCCTATCTCACTCATTTCTCCACCATTTGACATGATTCAAATACCAAACTCATGTGCTTTTTCACAAGGAACAAGATGGCAATACTTGATTTTATTTATTTTCAGTGTATAGCAAGTTATATCATCACAACCGTATGAACCCTAATTTTGCAAAAGCAGTCGTGCAGACATGGTTATAAGGGCTATGATCAAATTTTTTTAGGGGAAACACTCAACATGTGATGGCAAGCAATTGGCAAAAATATCATGCGAGGAAATATGCATGGATCATGAAGATGGAGTTTTGAGGCTTACCTTGATGCAAGCTGAAATGGAACTCTACACAGATGGTGTTCCAGATGCAATTTGATGATCCCTACAGCTTCAATGGATGTTGTGGAGTGTGTTGCAAGCTTTGGAACACTCTGAAAACCTTTGGATCAAGTTGGAGAACTCCAACTGCATAATTGACGCATAATGGCTTGGTTGAAGAGTGATTTTGAGCTAGGGGTGTTACAGTTAGTGTTTAAGTGTTTGGACACCTCAAATACATCATATGTGATATGTCTGAGCAATTGGAATGGATTGCTTAGGGCTGCAGCTCAAAACCCGATGGTGGTTGCTCAAAAACAAAGAAAATTGGCACTTAAGAGAGAATGAGATAAAGCAGTGCTATAAAGTGCTTTGGTGTGCCTTGAATGATCCATTGGAACCTCTATTTATAGGTGATCAACTCTTGTCTTGGAGGAATAGTGAATAGCTGCTGGATCAGATCACCTTCAAAGGGATTAGTTGGACATAAATGCCTCTTGCATTAGGTGTAACAACTGCTCCAAATAGATCAGTTATGCCTTGACTGAAATCACATTCCTCAGTCATTTTAATTGTTGTTTAATCAGAGAACTTGACTGAGGAGAGTGAGAATCTTGACAATGCACTATTCCACATTAATGCCCTTTGAATTCAAGGAAAAATGTGCCAAAATGCATGAACTTCAAGTTGGAAGATTCCTTGGCTTTGCGACTCAGCTTTGTAAGTTGGATCAGATGCATTGTGATTGGTTTTAGTACATGTGGCATAATGATCCTTGGTTTTGATTCAGAAGTCTTGTGTGGCAAGCAAACATGAAAGCTGAATCAATTCATTCTGAGAGGCTCTTTGGATTCTTAGAAACATATGCAACAACATTGATGTTTAACTTTGGACTTGATTCAGCTTGCAACTGTGTGAAAAGATCTCACAAGTTTTGGTGTTTTCAACAAAATCTGTCTTGGACAGAATTTTTCTAAGTGTTAGAAAATGATGTATTTTCATGTTTTAGTCATTTTGGCCCACTCATAACTCAGAATCCACAATGAATTGGAGTGAGGTGTAGTTGAAGCTTTTGTAGAGGGTAATGAGAGCTAGAAATCCAGCTTTGGATGGGAAAAAATGGCCTTATGGTTTAGGAGTTATGATCCTCCAAAGTTGGTACCCTTGCCACTTTGTTCCATAACTTAGAAAATTTCTAAGTTTTTATGGTTACCCCTTTTACAAGTTATCCCACTTTTCTTGATTTTTATTGATGAATGATGATTTCAATCACACATTAACATCATTTTAGGGTTAAAAAACCATTTTTATGAAAAATCTCAAAAAGTTAAAGTTTGACTTTTGTGCACAGTTGACTTTTTATCAGATGAATTCCAAACTGTGCGATCCTCTATGAAATCAAGTCCTTGACCTAAATCAAACTTGATGGACTGACTTCATAGGTGTTATAGGGTGTATTGAATCATGTCCTAGGGTTTGGGAGTATGTTCTGGTCAAAAGCCAAAGATACAGTTGACTTTTCTCGCGAAACCCTAACTGTGGTTCAGATGAAATTAAAACTTGTGAATCAAGCTTCTTGGACCAATCCATTGTTGCAAATGGATCAATGTAGTGTTTTAGGGACCCTCAAACCATCTCTTGAGGTCTTGGCTCAAGATTTGTCCCAAAAGTCAACTTAGGGGTGAATTAGGTCAAGAAACCCTAATTCCAGATTTTTTTGGTAAATGCATCCCCTGAAGTTAAATTGACTTGATGATTGGGTTCATGATGTCCCTTAGAGCATCCTAGGTTATGCTTTGAAGCATTGGCTCATGCCCAGAGGAAAATTTCCATCTGGAGGCCCTGGTCGATCAAAACCCTAATTTGGTGACACTAGCGATCTGGAGGCTTAATCCACCTGGAAGGCTGCAACCTTGTGCTTGATTCTTGAAGTGGGAGGCCTTTTGATCCCTTATGGGTGTTTGAGAGGTTAGAAAAGTTGAAGATCATGTCATTTCTTGATTGATCCTTTGTCTAAATGCTTTGAGAGGGCTTGAAACCCTAAGCTTGATTGTAGTGAATGATCACCCATCTTTGGGGAGACTAATGAGGTATGATGGTTCATCCATATTGTGATGATGATTTTCACAATGATGGGAAATCTTAGTGGTTAAAATTTGGGGTATGACAGATGCCCCTATTTAATCTTCTTGGACCCGAAGGTGTGAATGGCGATAGTATTCGGGCATTCAGGGTGCAAGAGGAATAAATATCGGAATACCCGAAATTTTGATGGTGGTTAAGAATGGCAGTTCACACATCCTTCTTCTTTTGCTAAGCAATGATGCTTAGAAGAGGTAAAAACTTCCCCTCAATCCTGGTTTCCTACCAAGGAACTGGTCTCAGTTTCTGATATAAACTTCGCCTCGATCTTGGTTTCCTACCAAGGAACTGGTCTCAGTCTCTGAAATAAACCTCCCCTCGATCTTGGTTTCCTACCAAGGAACTGGTCTCAGTTTCTAAAATAAACCTCCCCTCGATCTTGGTTTCCTACCAAGGAACTAGTCTCAGTCTCTGAAATAAACCTCCCCTCGATCTTGGTTTCCTACCAAGGAACTGGTCTCAGTCTCTAAAATAAACCTCCCCTCGATCTTGGTTTCCTACCAAGGAACTGGTCTTAGTTTCTTTTGTCAATAAACTTTATTGACAAGGGACGCTAGTCGTAGCGGTTTTCCTCAAACTTCTCGCCGAATTTTCCTTGAGAGATGCCATTTGATGGAAAAAGTTTCGATGTCAGACTTGCTGGGGAACCCATTCGTCTGAGTTATAGAGGTGTACAAACTTATCTATTGGAGATGCCATTTGTCGATCCTACCGGGGAAAGCAGGTCTCTTGAGAGACTGTTGTTGCTTGGGGATATTACATCATACTTTTCTCGAGATCTTCTCGGAGAAATGCCATGTGATGTGATCCAATTTTGAGGTGCCGATGACCTTGTTGATATTGACTTTCTGGAGAGAAAACCAATGTGCTGCCGAAAGTCTTTAGTTGAGAGGCTTTCTCTAGGGATTTCCTTAATCCGGGAAAGCGAAGATATCATCATCAATGGCGAAGAGTGACATCGGCTGAGGGTTTTCCTACCTTTCAGAGGTTCAAGTTATCAAAGTGATCGAAGACCGAATCTAATCCAGAAATAAACTGGAGAGAGATTACTTAGATGATTCACTTCCTGACGAGGAAAGAACAGACAACTCTACTGACAAGAGATCTTTTATCACCAAGGGATAAGATCGACTAGAGTGATAGTGATGCAATATAAACATGAATGTAAATTAATAATGCATGATGTATGTGTGTATATGCTGACAAAACTGACATGACACATAGATTGGAAGATGAACGTGACTGGATACTCGGCCACAGTGGGAGACGAAAAGTATCACTGGTTCAAGATAGCAATTCTGCCTTGCTTAGGAGGGATAGTCCATGCGGAGAACAACCGTTGGTCGGGCTTAGGAGGTAATAACTCTGCCGGAGATGTCAGACGGAGTATTCGCATATGACATAACTGATCCTTCGTTCAGGCGCACTGGTTTAGAAGGAACACTTTGATTCTGCACATTGAGGCTCGAACACCTTTGGAGACGCAATTGATGTTCTTGCGATGTTCAACAGTCAAAAGAAATTGCCATCTTTATTTTAAAAGCAGAAAAATTTTATCAAGTAAATTCATTTTTGTTTTATTTCAAGAATCGTTAATCATATTAAAATGTCGTTCTGTAAAGCTAAAACAAATAAGAATTATAAACAAAAGCACAAGGGCTCAAATTTTATTGATAGGATGGAAATCAACCAAACGCGTGATTCCAAAGAGTATATACAAAGTTAGAAAATGGTAATTTACAGGGAAAAGGGCTACGTTGAAACATAACGACCAATATCCTTCTACCAACTTTGAATTCGGGACATCCTGAGCTTCCGTCGAAGATGACCTTGACTGGAGTTTTTCCTGATGCACAATGTAACTTCTGCTGAGGGATTTACCCATGTCGAACATAGTTACTTGCCATTATCCCTAATTTTTTCCTGGATCGTACTTTGAGATTTCCAATCCATCGGTATGATTTTTGATTATGTCTCTAATTTTTTCCTGGACTGCCCTTTCGGGTTTTCAATCCACCGAGACGTTTGTTTTTTTAGTTTAGGCGAAGTATTTCTTGACTACGTCAACATTTGTGGGATATGCAAATTATTCTCCATCCATGGTCGCAAGTCTCAAGGCGCCGCCTGAGAAAGCTTTCTTGACCACATAGGGACCGTCATAATTCAGAGTCCATTTGCCCCGAGGATTAGTGAGAAATGATTGTATCTTCTTGAGCACAAGGTCTCCTTTCCTGAAGACGCGAGGTCGGACCTTTTTGTCAAACGCCTTCTTCATTATCTGTTGATACAACTGACCATGGCATAGTGTCGTCATTCATTTTTCTTCGATCAGATTCAGTTCGTCATGTCGATTTTGACACCATTCAGCCTCTGTAAGCTTAGCCTTCCTCAATACCCGGATTGATGGGATCTCCACTTCTATGGGAAGCACTTCCTCCATGCCATATACTAGAGAGAAAGGGGTTTCCCCTGTTGAAGTACAGACAGATGTGCGATAACCGTGAAGAGCATAGGGTAGCATCTCGTGCCAGTCTTTGTAGGTTACAACCATCTTTTGAATGATCTTCTTGATGTTCTTGTTAGCCGCTTCTACTGCCCCGTTCATCTTGGGTCGGTAGGGAGATGAGTTATGGTGTTCGATCTTGAACTCAGCGCACAACTCTTTCATCATCTTATTGTTCAAATTAGATCCATTGTCAGTAATGATCTGGCTCAGCACACCATAACGGTAGATGAGATTGTTTTTGATAAATCAGACCACCACTTGTCGGGTTACATTGGCGTAGGACGCTACTTCGACCCACTTGGTGAAGTAATCAATGGCTACAAGGATGAACCGATGTGCGTTTGAAGCCTTGGGCTCAATCACGCCAATCATGTCGATTCCCCATATGGAAAAAGGCCAGGGAGAAGAGAGAACTTTGAGATGCGTTGGCGGTACATGGATTTTGTCTGAGTATATCTGACACTTGTGACACTTCCTCATGTACTTGTAGCATTCGGATTCCATGGTCAACCAGTAGTACCCTGCTCTCAGAATTTTTCTCGCCATCGTGTGTCCGTTAGCATGAGTGCCAACGGATCCTTCGTGAATTTCTTTCATCAGCATGTCTGCTTCTGGTCTGTCGACGCAATGGAGCAAGACCATGTCGAAGTTTCTCTTATAGAGTGTATCACCGCTCAGAAAGAAGTTTCCGGCCAGTCTTCTGAGGGTTTTTCTGTCTTTTCTGGATGCCCCGGGTGGGTACTCTTGTTTCTGAAGGAAGCATTTGATATCGTGATACCAAGGTTTGTCGTCTATGGCTGCTTCAATCGCGAAGATGTAGGCGGGCCTTTCTAGGCGCATTATGTCAATCTTAGGTATGTCGTTCCATTGACCTACACTAATCATGGAAGAGAGTGTGGCTTAGGTATCAGCCATGTGATTCTCATCATGAGGGATGTGATGAAACACGATTCTGTTGAAGAAGGGTAACAACCTTCTTGCGTAATCTTTGTAATGAATCAGTCCTGATTGGTATGTGTTCCAATCTCCTTTGATCTAATTGATAACCAGGGCTGAGTCTCCATATACATCCAAGTTCTTGATCCTTAAGTCGATCGCTTCCTCGAGACCCATGATACAAGCTTCGTATTCGGCCTCGTTTTTTGTGCACTTGAACGTAAGTCCGACGGTGAAAGGAATGTAGGTACCCTGAGGTGTTATGATGATTGCCCCAATTCCGTTTCTGTAATGATTAACTGCTCCATCAAAGATAAGTCCCCATTGGGAACCTGTTTCTGGCCCTTCACTGGGTAGCGGTTCATCGCAATCTTTCATTTTCAAGTACATGACATCTTCATCTGGGAAGTCAAACCCGAATAATTCTGGATCGTCAATCGGTTGATGAGCCAAATGATCGGGCAAAATACTTACTTTGACGGCTTTTTAAGCGTAGTATTCTATGTCATATTCTGATAGCAACATCTGCCAACGGGCTATCCTTCCCGTAAGAGCAGGTTTTTCAAACACGTACTTGATAGGATCCATTTCAGAGATTAACCAAGTAGTGTGACGAATCATATACTGGCAAAGACGTTTAGCTGCCCAAACCAGAGCGCAACAAGTTTTCTCGAGCATAATGTACCGAGTCTCACAGTCGGTGAATTTCTTGCTTAGGTAGTAGATGGCAGACTCTTTCCTTTTGGTTTCGTCTTGTTGGCCAAGTACACAACCCATTGAGTCCTCTAGGACGGTGAGGTAGATGATCAGTGGTCTTCCTTCCAATAGAGGTGATAGAATCGGTGGAGTCAACAAATATTCCTTAATACTGTCGAAGGCGGTTTCACAGTCCTTTGTCCAAACATAGTCCTGATTCTTTTTGAGTAATTTGAAAATCGGCGTGCATGTCGCAGTCATGAGGAATATAAATCTGGAGATGTAGTTCAAACGTCCCAGGAATCCCCTAACTTGTTTTTCAGTTTTCGGAGAAGGCATTTCTTGAATGGCCTTGACCTTGTCAGGATCAACCTCAATTCCTTTTTGGCTGACGATGAATCCTAAGAGTTTCCCTGAACGGACACCGAAGGTGCACTTATTGGGATTCAAGCGGAGTTTATACTTTCTCAACCGCTCGAATAGTTTTGACAGGTGGGTCACATGCTCCTCCCCTGTTCTAGATTTGGCAATCATGTCATCGACATACACCTCGATTTCTTTGTGTATCATGTCATGAAACAGAGTTGTCATGGCCCTTTGATAGGTTGCCCCGGCATTCTTTAAACCGAACGGCATCACCTTGTAGCAAAAGGTGCCCCATGGGGTAATAAATGAAGTTTTCTCCATGTCTTTCGGCGCCATTTTTATCTGATTATAGCCCGAGAATCCATCCATGAAGGAGAAGACTTTGAACTTTACTGTACTGTCTACCAGCATGTCAATGTGTGGTAAGGGAAAGTCATCCTTTGGACTTGCTTTGTTCAGATCTCTGTAGTCTACACACATCCTGACCTTTCTGTCCTTCTTCGGAACGGGTACGATGTTGGCTAACCATTGAGGATATTCTGATGTGGCGAGGAAACCTGCGTCAATCTGTTTCTGTACTTCCTCTTTGATTTTGATGGCCATGTCTGGACGAGTCTGTCTCAACCTTTGCTTTACTGGCAGACATTCTGATCTCAACGGTAGATGATGTTCCACGATGCTGGTATCCAACCCTGTCATGTCCTGATAGGACCAAGCGAATACATCGGGAAACTCTTTGAGAAGCTTCGTCAAACTCTCTTTGGCGGTTGGACTGAGCAGTGCCCCAATCCTGATTTCTTTTCTCTCTTCTTCTGAACCCAAGTTTACCGTTCCAACGGCTCTTTGTGAGGTTCAATGGACTTTTCCTCTTGTCTAAATAGTCGGGAGATCTCCTCTGGAATTTCGTCGTCATTTTCTTCTTCAGCCTCAAATACCGGGAATTCAAAGTTGGGAGAAGGCATCGGATCGTATGTTTCAACTGGGTTTAAAACAAGCAATCTGCATGACGTGATGATTTGTGTTTAGAAGAGATAAAGATAATGCAAGAGTGTGTGCAATGTTTTTTTTACTGCTTGTTTTTATTATTTGTTTTGTTTTTTAGGATTACCATTTTCTAAGAAAAGCAAAAAGAGAAAACAGCAATTAATGCGGAAATTACATAACGACGTTATTTTATTTATGAACAAGTCGAATCTTGAAACTACAGCCCTATAAAACAAAACTCTGTCGCTTTGGGCAAAGCGAAGAGGGAAATTTAGAGAAAGTGAGCCCTATCAAAACATCTGTTTCACCTGGGCAGGGTGAAAGGTTAAAGTAAAGACGGCAATTACTTTGACTTATGAACAATCTTCGGAACATCGACAGCAACCCATTGGCGGCTGTCGCTCCCAGGATTTTCATCCAGGTACAAATGCGAGAGTGGCGCGGAAAAACAGAGTCGCCAGCCGTGTAAATTTATCCCAAGAGAGGGAAAGGGAACACCGCATAAACCTGAGGAAGAGGGAAAGGAATGGTCATCGCAACCATAACCTGGGTTCGGGAGTCGGTTACGCGAGGGGAAGGTGCTAGCACCCCACACGTCCATCGTACTCGATGGGATCCACGCTTGTTGTCTATTCTAAGGGTGAGTTATCCTATCATCTAGGACTGTGCTAAAACGAGAGAGGGGAAAGACAAAGACAGACTCGGTAGGACGTCAACATCCTAGGCCTACGTACCCTCCTTGTGCAACGGGGAATTCAGAGTCAACGTAGTTCGGACCAAGTTCTTTTTGTGTTTTTTTTATGAGCGACGTTAAGTTCGTGTCCGGCAGTTAGGTTCGAGGCCTGTTTGCGACTCAGACGGAAAGTAACGTGCCCTTTTTGAAAATAGCCTTTAGTTTGACAATCCCGAAGGACAAAAAATTTTGAAGTTGGTTTGTATTTTTTAGGACAGAAGTGGCTTAAGTTAGTCCATAAATTGCATTGCACCAAAGTCTAGGGCACAGGGGCGAATACTTAATGCATCGTCCCAAGACAGGACACTCGCTAAGCACTCTAGAAAGATGAGAGGAAGCCCCTCATTTCTCATTCCCCACGCTTAAGGCTTGTGCGCAATACACTTTATACTTATTACGTGTTTTCAAGAAGTTTGAGATGAGAAGAGAGAAGACACAAGGGATACTCTAAAGGGAAAAACTATCCTAATGTTATCATGCACGGGTGACCTACGGTTAGTGAGGTTTGACGACAACCTAAACCTAAAGGAAGGAAAGGATGAGAGAAGGAAAGAATAAGGGTGAACATGGATACTTATCCACACCCTTAAAGAACTTACCTTAATTCCTGCACAAAATATTAGTACCAAACGGACATAAATAATATCAAGGCAAAATAAAACCAACCAGTGGCATACAATAATAACAATCTAAACATGAATTAAGAAGTCAAGTAGACAACCCCAAGACAATAGCATAAGTGCCTTTTCAAACAGATGATCAGACAGGATCAAGGATACGCATACAAGAAAATCTCACACAAAGAGCCATTAAACAAATAGTAAAACAATTTCTAAAATCACCAAATTAAATATCAATATTTCCCAACCAGAGGCAAACAAAATATCAAAAACTCCTGCAAAAATTCAAGATGTTAGTCACTTAAACAATTAGGCAAAGCTCAGGTGCAAAGTAGGGTTCAATGTGCCAAAGGGAAGGACCAAAATGCAATATGAAATAGTTTTAAAAATGAAAGAAAAATATTTTAATGTACCTCTGAATGTTATCTAACAAATGCAAAAATAACGGATCGAAAATATTTTATGGATGCAGAGAAATAAAATAAACAAATTCAGGTATGCATGATATGTGTAATTCAAAAAGAAAATAACTAAATAATTAATTTAGATGATAAAAAATAAAATAAAAATAAAAAATAAAATTTGGAAAATTTTATGAAATGATAAAAAGTATGCATGAATTTTCTGGGATTTTTTAAATGCAATTAACTAATTTTAATAATTAAAAATGAAAATAATAATTAAAATAAAATGAAAATGAAATAAAGATGCAAGGGGGTATGTTTAGTAAGGAAAATGTATTGGAATTGGGAAATGGGCTGAAGCGTGGGGTGCAATTAGCAGGCCCAATCTTAAATCCAGTCAGAAAAAATAAAATAAAAAAAATAGTCCACGTGTGGACTCTAGTCAACCAGTTGACTGACTGCTTACCATTAGATGCATCCAACGTACCTGCTTAGTCAACACAAAGTCTTAGTAATTATGATCAACGGGTTAGATGAAAAGTACACACTAATTATGGTGCATGCGCGTACAACCAAACCATCAGCCTACAATACTCCCCCATGTGCACGGCACATGGTTTTTTAATGTGCTGTCACATTGTCAACCATACGATCAATCCAAGGGTCCACCATTAGTCAATATGAATAAAAGTAAGCAGAATGAAATAAGGTAATTGGTGGAACACGGTAAGTACGGTGGGTGAAAGTACATGTAATTATTAATTAAAACTCAGAAAAAAAAATAAAAGACAAAACGCGTGGCGCAATGGTGGCCCTCGGATCGTGAGAATGAAGGGCTAGGATTATGTCTTCTCCGTTGGACCCCCTCACCGGCCGAAAATCCCCTGGTCGCCGGAGCCCTAGCTCCGGCCGCCCCTTGCTTCACCTGCAATCTTAAAAATACCTAGAAAACGCAAAGGGGTACATGTTCTTGACCAGAAAATCGTGAGGATTCCAAATATCCCATCCAAATTTGCAAACAACAAGTGCATAATAAAAAACGAACGAAACAAGGTTAGGGCTCAAAAATTCAAACTCACGATACAAGCAATACACACGTCCAATCTCAACAAAAACTATATCAGGATGATCAGCAGACATCACACATCAATATGCATACTTAAAAGGAGAGTTTCGTGATCATGAAAAAAGTGACTAACCTGAGATGGTGCACTCCTAATCCTTGCTTTTAGTTGCGAGTGATGGTTGGTTTTTACTCTCTGGATCACCAGGAAGAGGTTTGTGGAAGAAGTTTTTGAAAAAACCTTGTGGATTGTGAGATTTGTTGAAGAAAAGCTTTGGGGTTGCACAGTTCAATCCTCCTCCAAATGCACGTGATGAAACCCTAACCAGTGCATGAATGGGTTTAAATAGACTAGGGTTTTTCACTGATAATGATTTGGGCTTGGGCAATTCTTTGTTTAATGAGTTTGGGTGATTTTTTAGAAAATTGCATAATGTGAGTTACACCTCTCTCGATGCGTGTACACTTAAGAATTCCATGATGGATCACTTATATCTGAATTGCTAATCACACCCAAATTGGAATTGGGCCTTGAGATGTATTGGTTAATGAGTTTTCAACATTTTGGCATTTTTGAATGATGGAAAACAAGTGAAGAATAAACCATGGAATTTCTTAATTCTTGGGCCCAAAATAATCCTCAAGGAATGTTCTTTGATATTAGAATGTGGCATGAAGCAACTGAATTAATTATAGGTCATTATGCCCAAAGTTGTGAAAATGGAACCATGAGAAACCCTAAAAACCACTTTGCCTTCTTTTGATAATAACTGGAGTTTCACAAATGATATGGAGACCCACTGTTACTTGTTGGAAAGAGGAGAAAAATATCTTCAACTTTCATGTTGGAGAAAAATTCATTTGAAGCTTTCTTGATAATGAAAAGTCAAGTTGAATGCAGTGCAGGAACTTGCCCAAAAAGGAAACTTTCAAATTATAGGTCATTTCCATATTTTGTAACTTTTGCACCAACTCCTGATTCTTGATAAATGGTATGAAAATTGACCTTTGAAGACCATATAAGGATGTGAGTCCTTGAAATCCTTGAAGAGAACCTCAAAATTCCACAGTTGACTTCTCCCCTCACTGTTGACTTTTACCCAATTCACCTGATTCTCAATCCATTGGCCAATTGAAATCCTCCTGGACCAAACTGATAGACAATCTCCCATCCCTAGGTACTTAGGGACCCAAGGAATACCATGGAATCAAGTCTTGCCCAAAAAATCAGAAATAAACTGACTTTATAGCAAACCCTAGTTTTGGTACCCTTAGTCTAGGAGGAAATAGCACAGTCTCCAAATCTAAATTCCTCTGAATATGATGTGTATCCTCTCCAACAAAGATAAGATATGCCATTTGGTGATGATAAAAACCCAAGGAGCTTGCCCATTGGAGCCATAAACCCAAGAATTTCAAAACCCTAATTTATGCACTGGTTAGGAGAGAGTGATCCACTTGAGCTCTCTTGCTTGACCCTCTGGAGAATATCTTCTCCTTTTGAACATGCCTCAGGCACCTTGACCCCATGCTAAGAACCAATGATATGCACACATGATAATGAAAAAATGAAATGAAACATAAGCCAGTTAGTACTAAAGTAAGGAGGGCAAATTTTGGGGTGCAACAGCTGCCCCTATTCAATCAACTTGGTCCTGAGGGTATGATAGAGACGGCTTTCAGGCAATCAGGATGCACGAAGATTGAATACCAAAGAACCCGGAAATTTGCAATCCTCCACCGAAGAATTAGCCATAAACTCTCCCAGGTTATGTCATCTCTGCTGACAAAGAGAACCGACAAAGGAGTTTCAAAGTAGGCCATCCCTGCTGATAAAGGGAACTGACGAAAGACCAACTTCAAAAGATTGCTATCTCTGCTGATAAAGAGACCTAGCAGAATAAATGCCATCCCTGCTGATAAAGGGAACTGACGAAGAAAATATCCGAAAGATTGATATCTCTGCTGATAAAGAGAACTAGCAATACCGATGCCATCCCTGCTGATAAAGGGAACTGACGAAGAAAATATCCAAAAGATTGCTATCTCTGCTGATAAAGAGAACTAGCAATACTGATGCCATCCCTGCTGATAAAGGGAACTGACGAAAGAAAATCTTCAAAAGATTGCTATCTCTGCTGATAAAGAGAAACTAGCAAAATAAATGTCATCCCTGCTGATAAAGGGAAACTGACAAAAGAAAATCTTTAAGAGATTGCTATCTCTGCTGATAAAGAGAAACTAGCAAAATAAATGCCATCCCTGCTGATAAAGGGAAACTGACAAAAGAAAATCTTCAAGAGATTGCTATCTCTGCTGATAAAGAGAACTAGCAAAATAAATGCCATCCATGCTGATAAAGGGAAACTGACAAAAGAAAATCTTCAAGAGATTGCTATCTCTGCTGATAAAGAGAACTAGCAACACGAACGTCGTCCCTTCTGATAAAGGGAACTGATGGAGGAAAATATCCAAAATATTGCTATCTCTACTGATAAAGAGAACTAGCAACACGAATGTCATCCCTGCTGATAAAGGGAGCTGACGAAGAAAATCCCAAATATTGCTATCTCTACTGATGAAGAGAACTAGCAAAATAAGAGCCATCCCTGCTAATAAAAGGAACTGACGAAAGAAAATATCCGAAAGATTGCTATCTCTGCTGATAAAGAGAACTAGCAATACCAATGCCATCCCTGCTGATAAAGGGAGCTGACGAAAGAAAATATCCGAAAGATTACTATCTCTGCTGATAAAGAGAACTAGCAAAATAAATGCCATCCCTGCTGATAAAGGGAAACTGACAAAAGAAAATCTTCAAAAGATTGCTATCTCTGTTGATAAAGAGAAACTAGCAACATAAATGCCATCCCTGCTGATAAAGGGAACTGACGAAGAAAATCTCCAAAGGATTGCTATCTCTGCTGATAAAGAGAACTAGCAAAATGAATGCCATCCCTGCTGATAAAAGGAACTGACGAAGAAAATATCCAAAAGATTGCTATCTCTGCTGATAAAGAGAACTAGCAAAACGAATGTCATCTTCACTGGGGATAACGTAAAACAAAACTTCTGGTTTAAGCCAAAATATGTCAAGCAAGAACGGGATTTCACAAAAGAGAAAGGCCAGACAAACTTCTAACGGACCCATGATCCACAGATAAGATGACTCCGCTGGGGAAAGGAGAAGTCTAAATAAAAGACTCTGCCGGGGAGCACAAGTATGAGGAACGCATCCCTCCAAAATCTCCTGCGTTATGCCATCTCTGCTGAGAAAGAGAACTGGCAAGGAAAGTATCAAACCTGGCTTATGCTTCGAATGCAAATGTTTAAATGGTGGCGTAATGCTCCATACGGCATGGAAATGCTACGCGTTTGCGGATGCATTGAGAATGCTCATGATATGCAAACAGGGTCCCTCCAGCAAAATAAATGCCGGAAAGAAAAGATCCATTCAGCTGGGGATGACAAAAATAAATTGCCCTCTGAACCTAGGAACTCTGCTGAGAAGTGTCATACTGATCGACTCTTCAGATCAACAACTTTTGCTGGGGATGAAATCCCGAGAGAACTACCGGGGGCCACACCTGTCTGAAGGTAAAATCCAACCTGAGATTTCTCCTCTGCTGGGGGAGTTGAGAATGAACGCCAATAACGGAACTGGAAGTTTGTTACTGAAGATTGCTAATATCCAATTGGGCTCAGGACCTGCTGGGGAAAACAGTCCATGATACCATCCTGCTTGGGGATACTGCTGAACTTAGCCTGCTGATGGGGAGAATGACTTTACTCCCACCTTGTTGGGGACTAGAATATGACGTTGTCGGTGAAAGTACACTCCCTGACTGGCTGGGGAAGGTGAACACCCTGATTCTGTGGGGAAATAACGCCTTGATCCAGAGAAAATACCTCTCACGTCTCCTGCTGGGGAAAGTCTGCTCTGCTGAGGAAAGCTTGACCTGCTGGGGAAGGAGCAATCTCAATGCCGGGGAGTACAACCTGCTGGGGGAGTACAATCCTGTTGCCCTGCAAGTCAAATAACAACAAAAGAATATGCCACAACCTGGCTATCACCGTTAACGCCTAAGTAATTTCTACTGCTTTTCGTTATGCTCCGCAAAGCTCGAAATTTTATATGCAATGTTTATCAAAAATATCGGACGTTTTTTGCAAACAAAACAGTAAAAGTAAAAGTAAAACAAACAATGGAAAGCTCTTTGATTGAAATGAATATTTTATTGAAGAGTGGTCTGTAAATAGGCATTTACAATAGGAAGCAATTCCTAAAAAGAGGTAATTGCGCAAAAGCAAAAAGAAAATACACATGTCGGCAATGTGGGAACAGATATCCACCATGATTCGACTCGGCTATGACCCATATGTCTTGCTTATCCACAAATGTCTTGACCTTTGAAGAGACTAACTGTACTGATTCCTTTCTTTCAGAACTTCCAGGTATCGAGAGTGTTCACAGATCGAACGCAGACCATAGCCTTTCGCTTATAAATCCCTAACTTTTGCCTGGATCGCCCTTTTCGGGGTTTCAATCCATCGGGATACCCATTTTTGCCAAAGTTGCCTTTTCAGGTTTTCAACTTTCCGGGTTTACACATTTCTTTTTACATTTTATCCCTAACTTTTGCCCAAACCTTTTCCTTTTTATGGTTCGCCGGGATGCCCCTTTTTGCCTGGACTTTCTTTTTATGTCCAGCGGGTCTCTTTTATGCGAAGTATTTTTTGACTACGTCTGCGTTCATAGGGGAGGTAAAATCTTCGCCATCCATAGTTGAAAGGAGTAAGGCTCCACCAGAGAAAACCTTTCTGACTACATACGGCCCTTCGTAGTTTGGAGTCCATTTGCCTCTGTGATCTGTCTGAAGAGGAAGGATCCTTTTCAAAACCAATTCACCTGTCTGAAAATTCTGAGGACGCACTTTTTGGTCAAAGGCGTGCTTCATCCTGCTTTGATACAAGCGACCATGTGCGATGGCTGCCAATCTCTTTTCTTCAATAAGGTTCAACTGATCCAACCTGGTACGCACCCATTCAGCTTCATCAAGCTTCACATCTGCCAGAACTCTCAAAGACGGGATCTCGGCCTCTAAGGGTAAAACTGCTTCCATACCATATACCAATGAGAAAGGGGTTGCCCCAGTTGACGTACGCACCGAAGTATGGTAACCATGTAGGGCATAAGGTAGCATTTCATGCCAGTATTTATATGTTACCACCATTTTCTGCACAATCTTCTTGATATTCTTATTCGCTGCCTCAACAGCCCCATTCATCTTCGGACGATAGGGAGAAGAATTGTGATGCTCGATCTTAAAACTCTGACATAGTTCCTTCATCATCTTGTTGTTCAAATTCGAGCCATTATTAGTAATGATTCTTTCCGGGACCCCATAACGACAAATGATATCCTTCTTTATAAACCGAGCTACTACTTGCTTGGTGACGTTGGCGTACGAGGCTGCCACCACCCACTTTGTGAAATAGTCAATGGCAACCAAAATGAAATGATGCCCATTGGAAGCAGTGGGCTCAATCTTTCCAATCATATCTATGCCCCACATTGCAAAAGGCCAAGGAGACGACAACACATTTAGAGGCGTAGGCGGCACATGCATCTTATCCGCATAAATCTAGAATTTATGGCACTTTCGGGCGTACTTGAAACAATCAGACTCCATAGTCATCCAATAATATCCTGCTCTCAACAACTTTCTAGCCATGGTGTGTCCACTGGAATGAGTACCGAAAGAACCCTCGTGAACTTCCTCCATCAACAAGCCTGCCTTGTGTTCATCAACACAACGTAGCAAGACCATATCGAAGTTCCTCTTATATAAAACATCATCCTTGTTCAGAAAAAAGTTCCCTGCCAACCTTCTCAGAGTCTTCTTATCCTTGGTGGAGGCACCCTCTGGATACTCCTGTCTCTTCAGAAAAACCTTAATATCATGATACCATGGTTTGCCATCTGACACATCCTTAATTGCAAACACAAAAGCTGGTCTATCCAGACGCATGATTCTAATCGAAGGAGTTTCATTCCAACGGTTCACCTTATACATGGATGCCAATGTCGCCAACGCATTAGCCATCTAATTCTCAGCTCTGGGCACATGATGAAAATCCACCCTATCAAAGAAAGGTAACAACCTTCTGGCATAGTTGCTGTAAGGCACCAAATTCGCCTGACGAGTCTCCCATTCTCCTGTAATCTGATTAACCACCAACACGGAATCACCATAGACATCGAGGTTCTTAATTCTCAAATCAATTGCCTCCTCTAACCCCATGATGCATGCTTCATACTCCGCCTCATTGTTGGTACACACGAATGCTAACCGGGCAGTGAAAGGTATATGAGAACCCTTCGGGGTCGTAATGATTGCCCCAATTCCATTACCATATGAGTTGACAGCCCCATCAAAGATCATCTTCCACTGAGACCCAATCTCTGGTCCTTCGTCAGGCAGAGGTTCTTCACAATCTTTCATTTTCAGAAACATAACATGCTCGTCCGGAAACTCAAACTTCATTGGCTGATAATCCTCGACCGGCTGTTCAGCAAGGTATTCTGACAGGACACTTCCCTTAATGGCCTTCTGAGAAACATACTGAATATCGTACTCTGTTAAAACCATCTGCCAATGGGTTATCCTTCCAGAAAGTGCTTGCTTCTCAAACACGTACTTAATCGGATCCATCTTCGAAATCAACAAGGTTGTGTGATTTAACATATACTGCCTTAGGCGCTTGGCTGCCCAAGCGAGTGCACAACATGTCTTTTCCAGCATAGAGTATCTTGATTCGCAATCAGTGAACTTCCTACTCAGGTAGTAAATGGCGTGCTCTTTCCTACCTGTCTCATCGTGTTGACCGAGCACACAACCCATCGAATTCTCAATAACCGTAAGGTACATAATCAGCGGTCTCCCAGACACCGGTGGTATAAGGACTGGAGGTTCCTGCAAATACGTCTTTATCCTTTCGAACGCCTCTCGACAATTTTCATTCCACCTGATCTCCTGATCTTTCCTTAACAACTTAAAAATTGGTTCACATGTGGCTGTCAGATGAGAGATGAACCTGGCAATGTAATTCAACCTTCCCAAGAATCCACGAACCTCTTTCTCTGTCCTTGGCTCAGGCATCTCCTGTATGGCTCTTATCTTTGCAGGATCAACCTCTATACCTCTTTCACTAACAATGAATCCCAGCAATTTACCAGACCTCACGCCGAAGGTGCACTTGTTCGGATTCAATCTCAACCTAAACTTCCTCAACCTTTCAAACAACTTCTAGAGGTTTACCAAGTGTTCTTCCTCTGTCTGTGACTTCGCAATCATGTCATCAACATAGACTTCAATCTCCTTGTGAATCATATCATGAAAGAGAGTCACCATCGCCCGTTGATAGGTTGCCCCAACATTCTTAAATCCAAAGGGCATTACCTTGTAGCAAAATGTTCCCCACGGTGTTATGAATGTAGTTTTCTCCATGTCCTCTGGGGCCATTTTGATTTGGTTATACCCAGAGAAGCCACCCATAAAGGAAAACACAGAATATTAAGCAGTATTGTCCACTAACACATCAATGTGGGGGAGCGGGAAATCATCCTTCGGGCCCGCCCTATTCAAATCTCGGTAATCCACACACATCCTGACCTTCCCATCCTTCTTAGGTATAGGTACGATATTAGCAACCCACGGAGGATAATTTGTCACAGCCAGAAATCCGGCATCCAACAGTTTCTGAACCTCTTCCTTGATCTTGACGGCCATATCTGGTTTCGTCCTTCTCAATTTCTGCTTGACAGGAGTACAACCCTCTTTAAGCGGCAGTCTGTGTGAAACAATGTCAGTGTCAAGCCCGGGCATGTCTTGGTAAGACCAGGCGAAGATATCCACATACTCTCTAAGTAACTCAATCAATCTTTCCTTAACGGTGTCTTCCAGGGAAGCCCCAACCTTTACTTCTCGTTTAACATCCTCGGTTCCCAGATTAACAGTCTCAACTTCCTCCTGATAAGGTAGAATAACCCTTTCCTCTTGTTTCAGTAGCCTGGCTAATTCTTCTGGTAAGTCACAGTCTTCGTCAATCTCTTCTTCGGCTTGATAGATGGGATTGTCGAAGTCATATCGCGCCATAGCTAAGTCCTGGGTGGAATTTGAACAAAGGAACCTGCATGATGGATGTTTTATGTTTATTATGAGTGCAACAAACAAGAAAACACATTTCCATTTTGATGTGGGTTAATGCAAAAAGTAAAAATAGAAAGACAGGGATCAAAATATTTGAATGAAAAAACGCCCTTTATTGATGATAAAAATAGCAAATAAAACATCCAAGCCCTACAAATAAATATCACTACGTCTTGGGCAGAACGTAGGACTCAACATAACAGAAAACAAAAGTAAATTACTCCGGGCGCGTCACTTGGATAACTTTCTCGGAGGACCCGTTGCCTAAACTCTGACCAGGAATGCAGGGACGGATCCACTCGTCCATGTCACAATCACTATCTCCTTCATCCTCAATAGCATTGACTCTGTCGAAGAAAACACCGGCACTGGTGAAACGGACTGGACCATAGAACTTGGGAGGCTCTTCAGAACGCCTAGGTGGCTTGTAACCCAGTCCATGAGTATCTTGCTTCCTTTGAACATCAATGACACTGCCCCACTTCTGAGAACCACCAGCTTCTACTATAGCGCGCGCCTCTTTGAAAGAGGACATTGGAATCTCTGGTTGTCTGACGACTTCAGGTTGGGCAACCACCTCAGGCTGATTGACTTCCTTTGGGGGTTCCTCGGGGATCTTCACAGCTTCAAAGGCTTGGCACAAAGTTTCATGTATCTCACCATCTACCTCTACATACTTGAAGGTCGATAGGTGACTCACCATGATATCTTCTTCACCACAAACAGTCACAACGTGGCCATCCACCATATACTTCAACTTCTGGTGCAGCGTAGAAGTTACTGCCCCAGTACCATGGATCCAAGGGTGACCCAACAAACAACTATAGGCAGGCTGAATATCCATTATGTAAAAGGTGGTGTTGAAAATCTCAGGACCCACCTTGATCGGCAGAACTAACTCTCCAAAAACTGACCTCTTAGAGCCATCAAAAGCACGTACCACTAAGTCACTTGGTGTACAAATCAACCCACAAGTATCCAACTTCATCAAAGCCTTCTTCGGTAGCACATTCAAAGACGACCCAGTATCAACTAACACATGCGACATTAATGAACCACAGCATTCCACTGAAATATGCAGAGCGTTGTTGTGATTCCTCCCAGCCAGAGTCAGATCTAAATCGGTGAAACCCAAATCATTACCAGCATTCACATGAGCCACAACCCCTTCTAACTGATTGACGGATATTTCCTGCGGTACATAAGCCATATTCAGAACCTTCAGCAATGCATTTTGGTGTGCCTCAGAGCACAACAGTAAGGATAGAATGGAAATCTTCGATGGAGTTTGGTGAAGTTGGCCGACAATCTTATAATCACTTTTTTTGATCAACCTCATAAACTCTTCTACATCTTCTAAGAAAGTATCCCCACCTTGCTTTATCGTAGAATTATTAGCTTCCTGCCTCTGTACAGACTCATCCATCATCTGTTTACCTTTGTCTTGTCTTGAACTGCCAGCTTAATTCTCGAACGGAATAAAGACTCTACCACTCCTAGTGATAGCTCTTGCTTCAACAAGATTTCCAACCCATGTATTCACAGCTGATGTGTCTTCCAATTCCTGCTTCTTACCATTAATAAACACCTTGGCCCCATAGTTCCATGGGATGGCCTTGGTAGTCTCATACGGGACTGGTCCAGGAACAGTGATAGTGACCGGGGCTGGCCTCGCCGGCGCTGATATAGTTATTGTCTTGAATGGAATTGTTATCGTGGCAACATCAATCTCTCTGTCAGTAACATTGCTCTGCTTGCAACCTCTGTCAAACTGTAATACCCCTTCGTTGATCATTCTCTGAATACCTTCTTTCAATAACTCACAACCGCCTGGCTGCGACACACATCCTACACAACCTTCATCACAACTGGGAAATACCCCTCTCTTCAACAGTCTTTCCTTCACCACACCCAATGGAGTTTGGACTTCGTTCACATCTGAAATCAAACTCAAGTCTTCACAGTCTTTAATAATAGCATTGACCTTTGGCCCACCGTGATTCGACATCGGGTTCTGATTCACATTTGGGACGTCATTGGAGAAATTGATGGCTTTGGAATCCACCAAATCTTGAACCTTATGTTTAAAAGCTTTACAGTTCTCGGTATGATGTCCGGGTGCCCCAGAATGAAACTCACAGTGGGCGTTGGCGTCATAGCCGGCAGGTGGATTACCAGTAGGTGGAGCCAATGTTCTCATCTGAATTAACTGCAGTTTTAACAAGTGCTGGAATAATTGAGAGTAGGACATAGGTGGAGTATCAAAATGCCTATCCCGCCTATTCTGAGGCTGTGAGGAGCCTGATTTTGTTGTTGAGACACTGCTGGCTGCTGAGGTGCTACTGGGATGGTTACAGAAGCCACCTGCTGATTGAAGTTCTGACGAGGTCCTTCTCTACCACGATATGATGACACAGAGTTTGTATCTCCCTCCTTCTTCTTGTAACCACTAGCATAAGGCTTCTTACTTCCTCTAGATGAGGACCCATCACCGCCTGATATTTTTCCCGCCTTAATTCCGCTTTCTACCATCTCTCCTACCAAGATCAAGTCAGCAAACTTTCCAGTCATACACGGTATCAGCTTTCATAGTAATGACCCTGCAAGGTGGCCATAAACATAGTTATCATTTCACGTTCCAACATGGGAGGCTGAACCCTAGCTGCCAGTTCACGCCACCTCTGAGCATACTCCTTGAAACTCTCATTGTTCTTCTGTGATAAGTTCTGCAGCTGTGTTCGGTTAGGAGCCATGTCAGTGTTATACTGATAGTGTCTGATAAATACCCCTGCCAGATCTCTCCAACTACACATATCCTTCCTTTCTAGTTGCATATACCACTCCAGGGATGCCCCAGATAGGCTATCCTGGAAGTAATGCATCATCAGCTTCTCATTCTTCGCATGCGCAGCCATCTTACTTGCGTATGCTCTCACGTGGGTCCTTGGACAAGACATACCATTATACTTCTCGAAAGTGGGAGTCTGAAACTTGTGCGGAATAACAACGCCTGGAACCAGTCCCAAATCCTCTAGATCCATTCCCACAGAATCCTGATTCACAACACCCCTTAGCTGTTCCTCAATCACCCTGATTCTCTGATCATTTTCAAACTGGGGTCCGACATCCCCACTTGGCAGAGAAAATGCATCATCTTGAACATCATCATACTGACGGCCATGAACTGCGCCAGCACCATTACCACCTCCCCTAGCATTTTCAGCTCCGCCCGAAGGAATCACAACACCAGAAATAGGAATACCCCGGCCAGTAGGGCCATTCTGACCATTATTACCAGTAACACCAGTATGAAGTCCTCCATGAAGGACACCATCATCATCAACCCTCGCAATTAGTGGCTGAACGAGAGTCCTCAACTGCTCTTGTCCCTGAGCAACCCCTTGCATTAATTCCATGAATTGGTTCATGCGAGTCCGCATCTCAATGATCTCATTCTGTAGCTGATCCATGAGTCTCTTCTGATTCTGTCTAGTAGGATACCGGTGAATGTGCTGATCTGCAATTCTGAGATGAGAACAAGATAAGAATACCGGAGATAAACACCTATCATGCAAAGTGATTATGCAAAATGATTATGAATATGCAAATGCAAATGAACATGTTTGAATATTAGCAGGGCGATCCACCCCTTGATTCCAGTTTAATAACAAGATAGAACGAAACTTCTGCTCATATATTAAGGAAACCAGAGGAAAACCAAATGTCAACAATTACGAATCCAAGATAACAAATCTGAACACCAAAATCATAGAGGTCCCAACCAACAAGCCTGGTGGTGATCCAAATACAATAAAAGAGAAAAGAAAACTACGGCATATCATCAAAGTCCACAAGTGTCAATCCCCCCCATCCACTATGCTTTCTGCTCCAGTCTTGAATTTCCTTGAACAGCTTTTTGGTGTCGGGATGCTTTGGTCTCTGAATTAGCGCTTGAATGAGAACGTCTCTTCTATGTATGATCCCTTCCAAGTATCGGCAATGCAACTCCCAAGCGTCTTCTCCAGAAACACCATCCATGCTAGGACCCTCATGTCTAAGTTTCTTCACTTCAGCTTGGACTTTCAGTTCTTCTATGGAGGTTATGGCTTCATTGAGTCGACCCTCGACTGCTTGTCTCTTGAATATCCCTGATAAGATCTCAGCGTCTTTTTTCTTGAGCGTCAACGTCAGTTGGTCAATCTTAGCTAGATAACTGTCTTCCTTTCTCTTATTCTCGGCCATTGCAGTTTCTCGGTGTTCATCGAACCTGTGAATCTTCAACAAAGCCTTGTCTAATTCCTCCTTCTTCGACTCGAGAACCTTACTGATACCATCCAAAGCTTCTTTCATCCTTTTTCTGGATGCGACCATGTCAGCTAGCTCTTTTTCCGCCTTAACAAGAAGCTCTGTTTTCAACTTGGCGGTATGAACAGCTTCACCCCGCTCATGCTTCAACTGATAGATCTCCCTCAGTAGCTCTCTGTTTTCTTCTCGCAGCTTTTCCTTTTCAGCCCATAACTTGTCAAACTTCTCTATCTCCACTGTGGTAGGAGGCTCGATCATCAAAGGATACAAAGGTGGTTCCACCGGAAAGGGAAGAAGCTCCTCTTCTGCTCTCTTCTTAATCCACTCTTTATAGGAAGGAAAAGCCCGGTTATTACATTTCCCGAACGAAGTTTTACCCTTCTTGGTTACCTGTTTCCAAGCATTCACGATCCTCCTCATCACCTCTTGATCTTCAATACCATTGAAGAATAAGGACTCTCTGATATCTCTCTCATCAGGTGGACCTCTCAAAGGATAACCAAACTGTCTGATAACAAGGGAAGGATTATAATTAATTCCACCTTTTCTCCCTATCAAGGGTACATTGGGGAATTCTCCGCATTTGGAAATAATCTCCATTCCTAGCAAGTCATGATTGAACCAAACAATGTTGTCAGCAGTCAAGCCCATTAACCTCTTTGACCACTTCAGAGAATCTTTCGTATCAATAAAGGCGCCAGTTTCAGGGAGATGGCTCAGAAACCAAGCAGATAAGAGTGGTGCACAACAACTCACGGTTTTTCCCCGCCTATTTTCATTCTTATAGTGAACTGAATGATACACATCACCTAGCAAGGTAGGTATAGGATTCTTTGAAATAAAGATTCTGACAGCATGCATATCTACCAGATCAGGAACATTGGGAAACAGGACAATCCCATAGATGTACATAGCCAGAATAGCTTGGAAAGCGGTCTAATTCTTCTCTTTAACATGTATGCAAGCTTGATCAAACAAGAACTTCAATAAGAAACCCTTAGCTCCTTGTTTTTCCTCAATATTACCGCTCAGAACAGATTCACTAATATGAAGAGCAACAGCCATTTCTCTTATCCCGGGGTGTTCTTCAGAAAAGAATACTATGTCATGCCTGATGGGGATTCCCAAAATAAATGAGAACTTCTCCAACGTTGGGGCCAAGATGTAGTCTGGGAAAGTGAAGCAACGCAAAGACAGATCGTAGAACTGAAGAAGTGTATGGATGGCATCCTTCTCATACTTGGAAATATTATAAACAAACTTCAAAAGTCTCCCATACCCTCCACTGAACTCTGTACGAACTCCGGGACCAGCCATATTAATCAATTTGTGAATCAATGTCAAAGTCGGATCTGGGAATGAATAGGCAACAGTCTTCTTTCTCTGGACATCCATGCTGAAGTAACCTCAGAAAAACGGAATCAAGAGTAAGATGCAAGCCCTGAAAAATGTCAAACGTGTCAGAATGCAAGAAAATGATATACTCATGCAAACATGGGGTCAAGGCAACACTGCTGGATGTGCTGTGCTGTTAACTGAACGAGAACCACAACCCAGAAGACCAAAATTCTGAACCACTGAGATAACCAGGAACCCATATAATCAGACATTGATGAGAAATCTAGAAAAATAGGGTAGGTTGAAGGTTTCGGTTACCTGCAAACCTGCAAACACCCATCCCCTCTCACGTGTGGGTACTAGGATGTTCAGTATCCCGGGCTCTCAGGTCGAGAAACGATGATACGTTCACCATTTCTGGTTTGGCATCATCATCAATCGAGGAGGCCTCAACTGATTCTCCAAATCAGAAGGTCCTCAGCTTCTGGCACTGAGGTCGAGAAACAATAGTACATTCATCCCTCGGGGTACAATACTATTGTCAATCGAGGAGTGCCTCCACTAATTCTCTTCAAAAGATAGGGGCCATCCTATGCGAGTTCCAAAGTGGGCCCTCGGGTGCGAATGGGTTTGCCACAGGATGTGGTCTGCCACTATCACCACTAAAGAGGGATATTTCCACTAAGGTCCTCGATGATCGGTCACCAGAGTCGACAGCTCTCTAGATCGACATCCTAACATGCGCAAGACACACACGTTAGAATGCGTCCCAAGATAGCCTCGTCTGGTTATGAATTTCGTGAACACACAAACGTACTAAGCGGGCACGTAGGTCCCACTACTCTCCACTCTAGTCCTAGGGTGTACTCAAGCCTGGGTATTGGGCTTATCTCTCAGAATAACCCAACCTGCAAAACAAAAACAGCCAGCACAACACAGCAGTATCCAATATGACAATAATAAAAAATGAAATGCAATGCAGAAAATGCGGTAAAAATAAAATACAACAAATAAAACAAAGCAAACACAAAGACATCCAAAGGGAACAAAGACAAGCAAGCGCTAGGATTAACTCGCTTAGGGATGGACCAGCATAGGTCAACCAGTTTCCCCAGCAGAGTCGCCAGCTGTCGCTCCCAGGATTTTCATCCAGGTACAAACGCGAGAGTGGCGCGGAATAACAGAGTCGCCAACCGTGTAAATTTATCCCAAGAGAGGGAAAGGGAACACTGCATAAACCTGAGGAAGAGGGAAAGGAATGGTCATCGCAACCATAACCTGGGTTCGGGAGTCGGTTACGCGAGGGGAAGGTGCTAGCACCCCACACGTCCATCGTACTCGATGGGATCCACGCTTGTTGTCTATTCTAAGGGTGAGTTATCCTATCATCTAGGGCTGTGCTAAAACGAGAGAGGGGAAAGAAAAAGACAGACTCGGTAGGACGTCAACGTCCTAGGCCTACGTACCCCCCTTGTGCAATGGGGAATTCAGAGTCAACGTAGTTCTGACCAAGTTCTTTTTGTGTTTTTTTTATGAGCGACGTTAAGTTCGTGTCCGACAGTTAGTGTCGATGCCTGTTTGCGACTCAGACGGAAAGTAACGTGCCCTTTTTGAAAATAGCCTTTAGTTTGACAATCCCGAAGGACAAAAAAGTTTGAAGTTGGTTTGTATTTTTTAGGACAGAAGTGGCTTAAGTTAGTCCATAAATTGCATTGCACCAAAGTCTAGGGCACAGGGGCGAATACTTAACGCATCGTCCCAAGACAGGACGCTCGCTAAGCACTCTAGAAAGATGAGAGGAAGCCCCTCATTTCTCATTCCCCACGCTTAAGGCTTGTGCGCAATACACTTTATACTTATTACGCGTTTTCAAGAAGTTTGAGATGAGAAGAGAGAAGACACAAGGGATACTCTAAAGGGAAAAACTATCCTAATGTTATCATGCACGGGTGACCTACGGTTAGTGAGGTTTGACGACAACCTAAACCTAAAGGAAGGAAAGGATGAGAGAAGGAAAGAATAAGGGTGAACATGGATACTTATCCACACCCTTAAAGAACTTACCTCAATTCCTACACAAACGATTAGTACCAAACGGACATAAATAATATCAAGGCAAAAGAAAACCAACCAGTGGCATACAATAATAACAATCCAAACATGAATTAAGAAGTCAAGTAGACAACCCCAAGACAATGGCACAAGTGCCTTTTCAAACAGATGATTAGACAGGATCAAGGATACGCATACAAGAAAATCTCACACAAAGAGCCATTAAACAAATAGTAAATCAATTTCTAAAATCACCAAATTAAATATCAATTTTTCCCAACCAGAGGCAAACAAAATATCAAAAACTCCTGCAAAAATTCAAGATGTTAGTCACTTAAACAATTAGGCAAAGCTCAGGTGCGAAGTAGGGTTCAATGTGTCAAAGGGAAGGACCAAAATGCAATATGAAATAGTTTTAAAAATTAAAGAAAAATATTTTAATGTACCTTTGAATGTTATCTAACAAATTCAAAAAGAACGGATTGAAAATATTTTATGGATGCAGAGAAATAAAATAAACAAATTCAGGTATGCATGATATGTGTAATTCAAAAAGAAAATAACTAAATAATTAATTTAGATGATAAAATATAAAATAAAAATAAAAAATAAAATTTGGAAAATTTTATGAAATGATAAAAAGTATGCATGAATTTTATGGGATTTTTTAAATGCAATTAACTAATTTTAATAATTAAAAATGAAAATAATAATTAAAATAAAATGAAAATGAAATAAAGATGCAAGGGGGTGCATTTAGTAAGGAAAATGTATTGGAATTGGGAAATGGGATGAAGCGTGGGGTGCAATTAGCAGGCCCAATCTTAAATCCAGTCAGAAAACATAAAATAAAAAAAATAGTCCACGTGTGGACTCTAGTCAACCAGTTGACTGACTGCTTACCATTAGATGCATCCAACGTACCTGCTTAGTCAACACAAAGTCTTAGTAATTATGATCAACGGGTTAGATGAAAAGTACACACTAATTATGATGCATGCGCGTACAACCAAACCATCAGCCTACAATACTCCCCCATGTGCACGGCACATGGTTTTTTAATGTGCTGTCACATTGTCAACCATACGATCAATCCAAGGGTCCACCATTAGTCAATATGAATAAAAGTAAGCAGAATGAAATAAGGTAATTGGTGGAACACGGTAAGTACGGTGGGTGAAAGTACACGTAATTATTAATTAAAACTCAGAAAAAAAATAAAAGACAAAACGCGTGGCGCAATGGTGGCCCTCGGATCTTGAGAATGAAGGGCCAGGATTATGTCTTCTCCGTTGGACCCCCTCACCGGCCGAAAATCCCCTGGTCGCCGGAGCCCTAGCTCCGGCCGCCCCTTGCTTCACCTGCAATCTTAAAAATACCCAGAAAACGCAAAGGGGTACATGTTCTTGACCAGAAAATCGTGAGGATTCCAAATATCCCATCCAAATTTGCAAACAACAAGTGCATAATAAAAAACGAACGAAACAAGGTTAGGGCTCAAAAATTCAAACTCACGATACAAGCAATACACACGTCCAATCTCAACAAAAACTATATCAGGATGATCAGCAGGCATCACACATCAATATGCATACTTAAAAGGAGAGTTTCGTGATCATGAAAAAAGTGACTAACCTGAGATGGTGCACTCCTAATCCTTGCTTTTAGCTGCGAGTGATCGTTGGTTTTTACTCTCTGGATCACCAGGAAGAGGTTTGTGGAAGAAGTTCTTGAAAAAACCTTGTGGATTGTGAGATTTGTTGAAGAAAAGCTTTGGGGTTGCACACTTCAATCCTCCTCCAAATTCACGTGATGAAACTCTAACCAGTGCATGAATGGGTTTAAATAGACTAGGGTTTTTCACTGATAATGATTTGGGCTTGGGCAATTCTTTGTTTAATGAGTTTGGGTGATTTTTTAGAAAATTGCATAATGTGAGTTACACCTCTCTCCATGCGTGTACACTTAAGAATTCCATGATGGATCACTTATATCTGAATTGCTAATCACACCCAAATTGGAATTGGGCCTTGAGATGTATTGGTTAATGAGTTTTCAACATTTTGGCAATTTTGAATGATGGAAAACAAGTGAAGAATAAACCATGGAATTTCTTAATTCTTGGGTCCAAAATAATCCTCAAGGAATGTTCTTTGATATTAGAATGTGGCATGAAGCAACGGAATTGATTATAGGTCATTATGCCCAAAGTTGTGAAAATGGAACCATGAGAAACCCTAAAAACTGCTTTGCCTTCTTTTGATTATAACTGGAGTTTCACAAATGATATGGAGACCCACTGGTACTTGTTGGAAAGAGCAGAAAAAGATCTTCAACTTTCATGTTGGAGAAAAATTCATTTGAAGCTTTATTGATGATGAAAAGTCAAGTTGAATGCAGTGCAAGAACTTGCCCAAAAAGGAAACTTTCAAATTATAGGTCATTTCCATATTTAGTAACTTTTGCACCAACTCCTAATTCTTGATAAATGGTATTAAAATTGACCCTTGAAGACCATATAAGGATGTGAGTCCTTGAAATCCTTGAAGAGAACCTCAAAATTCCACAGTTGACTTCTCCCCTCACTGTTGACTTTTACCCAATTCACCTGATTCTCAATCCATTGGCCAATTGAAATCCTCCTGGACCAAACTGATGGACAACCTCCCATCCCTAGGTACTTAGGGACCCAAGGAATACCATGGAATCAAGTCTTGCCCAAAAAATCAGAAATAAACTGACTTTATAGCAAACCCTAGTTTTGGTACCCTCAGTCTAGGAGGAAATAACACAGTCTCCAAATCCAAATTCCTCTGAATATGATGTGTATCCTCTCCAACAAAGATAAGATATGCCATTTGGTGATGATAAAAACCCAAGGAGCTTGCCCATTGGAGCCATAAACCCAAGAATTTCAAAACCCTAATTTATGCACTGGTTAGGAGAGAGTGATCCACTTGAGCTCTCTTGCTTGACCCTCTGAAAAATATCTTCTCCTCTTGAACATGCCTCAGGCACCTTGACCAAATGCTAAGAACCAATGATATGCACACATGATAATGCAAAAATGAAATGAAACATAAGCCAGTTAGTACTAAAGTAAGGAGGGCAAATTTTGGGGTGCAACAGCGGCGAACTCCTCGGTGAATCACAAAGTCTGGTACCTTCCTTGATTTGTCTTCAGAAATGACGCTGATTTCTGTTGTAGTAGGATCATTGGAATCTGTCTCCCAGGCAGAGTTGTCGTAGGAGGATTCCTCTGTTGTATTTTGCATAGTATTTGTGCTCTCAGCTGTATCTCCCCATCCAGTTGGCTGGATGTCTTCGACCCTGATACGAGAACTTTTAGGAGCGGTGTATTTGACCATAAAGTCGTATTTGCCACTCGGCTGTCCCAAGGTGTCCCATACTTCTTTGGAATTGGAGGAGTCACCCCTTTCGATGACGTTGACCTCGGGAAAAGCATAGTTGATGAATTCTAGTCCGACAAGCTTTGCCAATTCATCGTCATACTGGATATTTCCTGAATGATCTGAGTGTTGATCCCATGACATGGTGGGAACGCAGGTATTCTGTTCAATGATGCTCATCTGATTTTCATTGTTCGCCTGGCTTTCTTGCCCCAAGTCTCCTGGGTAAGGCTGTCACATTGGAAGACCATCCATCGGGCCATCATAGCTGTGGGCAAAGTTGTCTTTCATCAGAGTGTCTTCCTCTAATTAATTTGGAAGAGCACGACATCCTTCCAGATCACAATATCCATATATCATTTTGACATCTGACCTTGGTATAAATCTCAGACTCTGTGCCAGAGAGCAGAAGGGAGTCTGTGTTTTGTCCTGAGATGTATAACTGTCCTCGTTGAGATAGGACTTCCATTCTTCCTCCGTATCAGATGAATCACCTTTATCGATGGTATGCACTTCTTGAGTCACTGGTTGAAGGAAGCCTCCGCTGTGGAAGAAGTTCTGAATGGGATGAAGACGTTCATCGTTAGCAGCTGTCTGAGTACAGGTTGAGGAAAAACCAAGACCCTTCTTCGTTTTATTGTCAGTAGGAATGACAAGCTGCCCCCATCCCGTTGTATTGTTACTTTTGACTGCTTTGAGAGCATCTTTGTACGAGGAAATTGAAGTTCCTATTTCCAATTGATTACCATTGTGTAGCGAGAGCGCTTGGAACTGAGTTCTGATTACCTCCTCTGGTTCTACAATAGTAGATAATGATAAGTTACTCACGAGCAATGCCTGCTCTCCACAGACTATGACGAGTTGGTCGTTCTGGACAAACTCTAGCTTTTGGTGGAGGGTCGAAGTGACCGCCCCAGCCTGATGTATCCAAGGTCTTCCTAATAAACAACTATAAGTTGCCCGGATGTCCATGACCTGGAAAGTGACTTGGAAAGTGTGAGGACCGATAGTTATGGGAAGGTCGACTTCGCCGATAATCATTTTTCTGGATCCGTCAAATGCTTTGACGACGACTTCGCTGGTTCTCATCGGAGGGCCTTTGAATGATAATTGCATCAAAGTGGACTTTGGTATAACATTCAGGTCTGACCCTGTGTCTACCAGTACGCTGGCTAAAGCATCGTCCTGGTAGTTGAATGTAATGTTGAGCGGCATGTTATGTCGGCGACCTTCTTCAGGTAATTCCTCATCACTAAATCCCAAGTTATTGCAGGAAGTGATGTTAGAGACAATGTTATCGAACTGTCTGATTGTTACATCCTGTTCCACAAAGGCTTGCTCCAAGACTTTCTGTAGAGCTTCCCTGTGCGCTTCTGAACTGAGTAACAGTGATAATACCGAGATCTTTGAAGGAGTTTGCAACAGTTGATCAACAGTGTTGTATTCACTCTTCTGGATGAGCTTCAGTATCTCATCATCATTTTTTGAAAGGTCGGGATCACTGGATTGACTGACTGGTGGATTGGGAACTTCCGTCTGAGGTTCTTTCTCTTTGTTGGGTTCTCCAACTCCTCGGTTGAAGATTCGACCGCTCCGTGTTACTCGACTGATGTCTGCAATATTCACGACGGAGGGTAATAGAGTTTCATTTGCATTCTCAATTGTTGTTGCACCGTATTTGTAAGGGATTGCCTTAGCTGATTCATACGGTAGTGGTCCCGGTAGATAGATGACTATGGGAAACTTCTGATTTTTCTGACCATCTAAGTAATTTCGATCCGTTCCCGGTTGGGAACTCTCGACACGTCACGTAGAGGGATGATGGCACAAACATCCCCAGCCCTCTAATGTTCAGAGATTATGACAACGTCCTTGATTTGATCAGTGAGGTAGTTGACTGATCCAGAACTTGAGCATGGTTGAATCTCTTTGTGGTCCAACTGACTTTGAAGGGCTGCTCGCACGAGGTAGCATCCTTGATTATTCTCTAAGCAGACTCTACAGCGCTCGTAGTTATGTGGTGACACCCGGCCACGTCCGCTTTAAATACAGTGTAACCTTACGAGGTCCGTTTCCATCGACCGAACATCCTGACTTTGATATCTAGTAGGATTCCCGTTAGTGATACTAATTTGCTGGGTGTCTTCATCCATATAGATTGGAAGCCACCAATGGTTCAACAAGTGCTGAAGCGTTTCATGGACAAGGGCACAGCCTTGATCGTTTTTACAACCCGCTTTACAGCTCTGATAATCATGTGAAGTGAGAAAACCGAGTTGGACCTGCCTAGCATGTAACTCCACCAGGTTGGTATTCATCAAGCGAATATCGAAGATCTGGATCATGTTGATTTGATAATGATTCCTATCATGGTAGTCTTGGATCCATCCCAGATCCATCTGACGCTGGAGGGCCTCTTGTACAAAAGAGCATCCCTGTTTGTTTCCCGAGCAAGTCAGACAGGAATTGTCATCGTGTCACGGCAAATTATGATATTGGCTTTCTCGTGAGTGCATCGCCACCAAGTTGACATTCATCACATGGATGTCGTGGTTTTGAATGATGTTGGAATTCGTATAAACCATGTTAACTCCACGAAAATGGTGCTCCTGGATCCATCCGAGATCCAATTGTTCCTGTAGAGCTGATTGCACCACAGAACATCCTTGATTGTTTTTAGAGCAGATATCACACTGATGATAATTATGAGGTGGCACATGGCCATATCCACTCTGTCTACAATGCATCTTAACCAAGTTGGCCCTTAATAAGAGTACATCGTGAATTTGATAGACGTTGTTATACTCTCCTTCTATCAGATTGACTGCTACTTTCTCGTGTTGAGGCAGCGGGTTCGTGAGAATATTTGGATTCGTATCTTTGAAAGATAAGACCCCGCTCCTAACAAGCTTTTGCACGTCATATTTGAAACTAAGACAGCTCTCTATGTTATGCTCTGGTCCTCCTTGATGGTAAGGGCATGTCTGATCCACCTTAAACCAAAAAGGCAGATTTTCCGGTACTGTAAGAAGAGACTTAGTCTGGACATGCCCCTTGGCCAGTAGTAACGGAAATAGTTCTGCGTACGATACGGGTATAGGATCAAATCCTGGTGGCCGTGTTGTACGGTTATTGTTGTATTGAGGACGAGCCTGCTGAAGAGGTTGTTGTGTCCTTTGCTGAAATTGCTGCGAAAGGGGTTGGCTTTGAGCAACCTGAGGTTGATACGTAGAAACAGGCGCAGGGTTGATAGCAGGAGTTACAACTGCTACTGGTTGGTATCGTCGCCTTTGCTTTCCAAGAGAGATATTCCCAATATCTTGCTCTTTTTTCTTAGGGTGAGCACTACCGTATTTTTTAGTACTGCTTGTCGACCCAGTGTCCTTGACTAGACGTCCTTCTCGAACGGCTTCCTCAAGACGAACTCCCATGCCTACCATTTCGGTGAAGTCACTGGGTGCACTGGCGACCATTTTGTCGTAGTAAAATGAGCTCAAGGTCTTTAAGAAGATCTTTGTCATCTCTTTTTCCTCCAGGGGTGGAGAAATCTGAGCGGCAATTTCACGCCATCTCTGAGCGTACTCTTTAAAGGTTTCCTTGTCTTTTTGCGACATCGATCTGAGTTGATCTCTGTCTGGTGCCATGTCCAAATTGTATTTATATTGTTGGACGAAGGCAGTGCCAAGATCTCTGAAAGTGCTGATCTCAGTGCGGTTTAATCCCATGTACCATTTGAGTGCGGCACCGGTTAAACGATCTTGGAAGTAATGAATCAGCAGATCCTGGTTCTCCGTCTGAGCTGACATTTGCCGAGCATACATCACCAAATGGCTTTGAGGGCAAGAGTTACCCTTGTACTTTTCAAAATCGGGCACTTGGAACTTGTGTGGAACTTTCAAGTTGGGGACCAAGCAGAGATCTGCGGCGTCCTTTCCAAATAAATCCTAACCGCAAATAGCTTGCAGTTCCTTCTGCATTCCCAGGAACTGCTCCTGGAATTCATCCATTCTGTCAAACATAGTTTCCTTTCTACCAGAAGGTATCTGTGGAATCTGTCCTTCCGGGACAATGTGCACCACAGGGGGTGGTACCGTTACTACGACAACAAATCTTGGCGTTTCCTGAAGTTTGTAACCTTCAGGAGTTGTTGGTATGCCCCTGGCATCTTCGCTTTCCCGAAGTTTGTAACCTTCAGGCCCAGTGGCTCCTGCTGAAGTTTCCGGATCTCTAGCGACCGGCGGAATATATCCTTCCGGGATATAGTTGGGTGGCATGCCCCAAGGACGATCTTTCGGCATTCTGTACCTAGGATCAAACTTCTCCACTATCGGCGTTGAGGTGATCTCTGAGATCACAGTTCTTTGTAGCTGAGCTTCAGCCATGGCTTGCATGTCATTACGAAGCTTTCTCATATCCTCTCTCAGAGCGTCGATCTCTTCTTTCAACTCTCTGTTCTCTTCCTCGAGATCATCCATCTTTTTCTGGAGATTGGCCAGAGTATTGTACGAATGAGACAGTTTGACTCTAGAACCAAGATACAAACGTAAGATTCGTAGGTAAGAAGAATACGTGACGTGAGAATGATGAATGCAATGATTATATTAATTGTTTTTTTGTTTAATCAAAATAAACTTCGACAATTAGATTGCAAATATCAAACAGTGGGGAAACCCCGTTTTATTGAATTCAAAGGATTGCGGAAATGGAAAAACAGTAAATTACAAGGTGCGAAAACAGAAACCTAAGCTAATGGGTCCCAAGTCCTCTCCGAGGAGAACTCGGGTGCTGATTTTGGTACTTTCCTTTTCTTGGACCGGGGCTCTTGGGCCGTTGTCGGGTTGTCATTCCTTTGCCAAGTGAAAGCAGCGAGCAAATTCCTTTGGTCATCCTGATTTTCTACAGCATGTTGCTCCAAAATCTCAATCAGAGCATCTTTATCTTTCAGTAGTTGCTGTATTTTGGTACACTCCACATTGAGAATGTCGTATTTGTTCTTCCAAGACCTCCTCTCCTGTTGAACTTTGTTGAGAGTAACTTAAAGTTTTTCCATTTCAGTCATGAAGTACATGACAGATTCCCTTGGCGAGAGAACTTCGTGACGAGGATAAGGCATCTTTAGCTTGAGAGCTCTAGTTTGTACCCAGTGGAGATAAGGATCTACCGAGACACAGTCCGGTTGTCCTAGAGACTCCCATCCTTTTTTATAAACATGTTTCCAAGCGTGCACTATTTCCATCTTTAGTGCCCTGTCATTTTCTCCTTCCTTGAAGAAAAGACCTTTCAGATGAGCATTACGCGGAACGTGCCTCATCGGTATCCAAATTGACGACGAACCAATACTAGATGGTAATTGATTCCTCCCTTAGTTTCTATGAGGGGTACGTTGGGGAAGTTTCCACAACGGTCAATGATCCTGATCCCGTCATAAATCCTATTGCACCAATCTATGTCAGAGTTGGTAAGGGACATGATTTTCTGCGGCCAACGTAAGGCACTCTTATGATCCCAAAAAGTGGCAGACTTAGGCAAATGTGAGATAAACCATTTATATAGCAGGGGTACACAGCATGTGATCTCCCCTCCGCTGTACAAATTCCCTAAGTGTACAGAATGATACGCATCTGCAAGCAAAGTTGGTACGACATTTCCAATGAGAAAAACCTTAATGGCGTTGATATCGACGAAGTTATCAATGTTGGGAAACAGAAATAACCTGTAGGTGAGTAAAACAAAGATGCTTTCAAAAGCAATCATGTTCCCTATACTAGCAAAGTATAGAGCCTTCTTTACCATAAACTTGGCTGGTAACCCTGGGAGCCCACCCTTAGTGGTCATGTGAGTCTTGACTTCTGACTCATCCAAATAGATTGTTCTTGCAATGGTTTGATCCTTTGGAATTTCTTCCAGTCCAGAAAAGGGAGCTCGATCAGTGATATGTAAATCAGTCAGATGAGAATACTCCTCCAGCGTTGGTGCGAGCTGGTAATCTGGGAATGTAAAACAGTGATAGACCGAATCGTAAAACTGAATAAGTGCCTCCAGGATTCCCTCAATTACATGGACCCTTAACAGAGGTAGCAGACCTCCGTACTTGGCTCTGACCGCATCAGGGTTAGTGATCATCCTTGCTAATCCTCTCAAATCCTCTAGTTTTGGAACCTTGAAGGTATACCTGTGAGTTTTCCTTCTACCGAAATCCATGAGCGCAATCCTTTTCTGTGACATTTGCAATCATCGTCTTAGTTTAATTTGAAAAAGAGATACGAGAAGAGAAAATTTTCTTTATTTAATGTTTTTAAAATGAATGCATGGATGCAGCACACAAAAACATAGAAAAAACATGGGGTCAAAGGGTCGGTGTCATGAAGTCAAAGCTCTACCCCCCCCCCCCCCCCCCCCCAAAGGTTTATACTAGTGATTTTTGTACCTGTCTCTCAAAATCATTAATTCTTGTCGAGATCACATCAGCAGGCCGGGAACCGTGCTAGGTGATGTAATTCAAAGAATCTCAGAAGAGGGTAGTATCGCGTAACAACTATTTCCAATAGCTTCCGCACTACTGAAAGAGGTTTTTCCTAGGTGTATACTCAATCTTTCCACATGCGGCATCACACGCATTCCCATTAGCAGAAAAATAAACACAAATATCAATTAGGAAAAGCAGTATATATATTTGTCCTAATGTCCTAGACTTTTTAAGAGTTATGAATCCTATGTTCCTGACAGAAAATGGCTCCCCGGCGGAGTCGCCATTTTGTGGTTCCTTCCCAATTTAAAAGGTTTTGACCTAAGATCCTAGTGAAGGCCGATCCTAGCAATAATGACATTCCCCGATGAAACCCTCATGAAAATAACTTGTCCAAGGTTTTCACCTTAAATTGTAAGAAAGAAAGATAGAGCCCCATGGTGGGCGCCATTCTTCTGTGGCGGCCACCGCCATGAAAATGACTTGTCCAAGGTTTTCACCCTAACTTGTAAAAAAGAAAGATTTCGCCCCACGGTGGGCGTCATTCTTCTGTGGCGGCCACCGCCATAAAAATGACTTGTCTAAGGTTTTCACCCTAACTTGTAAGAAAGAAAGATTTGGACCCACGGTGGGCGCCATTCTTCTGTAGCGAGCGGTTTTGGACGTGGTTCTTAAGAACTGCCGCTCTTTGGGGGACTACAGGTCGATTCATTTTTTATCCTATTGAAGCTGATGAAGGAAGGGAAATAGATGTCTCCAATTAACCCTGCTTGCATACTGAGTTTAAACAGCGGTCTGTTAGGTTACAGATGCTATGTGGATGTGGGGCCTCTCTCTGCTTATTTTGTTCAGAATGAAACACCGGGACTATTCGTGGGGAATTTGTTAGGATACTGCGCCAGATTGGATGGAGGTAGGGGACTATGGGTTTTTTTGATTAGTGTTCTCGCTAATATTCTTTTGCAATCTTATGCCTACGTATTCCCGGGATAGGGAAATCAGAGCGATCATAGTTCCTCCTATTCTATGGGAGGAAATGGTGTTTTGGTGTCTTGTTCAAAGCCCAAGACATGAAGCTAAATTTTGTTTATATCTTGTTCAAAGCCCAAGATGTGAAGCTGAATGGTCTATTTGTACCTTGTTCGAAGCCCAAGATGTGAAGCTAAAGGGTTCCTAACTGAGAGGGAAATTGTCATCTCTAAGGAGGAGTTGTTGATGTTTGTATGTTGTGAGCAAGGCATGACTTTGATGCTAAAAGGTTGATGGTCTCCACCGGGGTTTCCTTATACAAAGCCTAAGAGGAGGCTAAAAGGTTGACTTTTCTGGGGAAAATGTTCTTTCTGTCTTGTACAAAGCCCAAGATTGAGGCTAAAAGGGTCTGACTCAACAAGAGAGTCTTTTTGTATGTCTTGTACGAAGCCCAAGACGGAGGCTAAAGGGGTTTGACTCAATAAGAGAGTCTTTTATACTCAACAAGAGAGTGATTTGGTGTCTCATATGAAGCCCGAGACAGAGGCTAAAAGTTGTTTGACTCAGCAAGAGAGTCTTTTATACTCAATAAGAGAGTGTTTTGGTATTTCGTACGAAGCCCGAAATGGAGGCTAAAGGGGTGATTCATCAAGAGAATCTTTTATACTCAACAAGAGAGTGTTTTTGTGTCTTGTACGATGCCCAAGATGGAGGCTAAAGGATGGGTGACTCAACAAGAGAGTGTTTTTGTATCTCGTACGAAGCCCGAGATGGAGGCTAAAGAGGTTTATTTGACTCAACAAGAGAGTGACTTTCTATCTCGTACGAAGCTCGAGATGGAGGCTAAAGGTGTTTGACTCAATAAGAGAGTCTTTTATACTTAACAAGAGAGTGATTTTGTATCTCGTACGAAGCCCGAGATGGAGGCTGAAAGGGTTAGCTCCGCTGGGGAGAATCATTGTACAAAGCCCAAGAGGAGGCTATAGTAACTGTTTCAGTTGAGTGATAGGTCCAGTAGGTTTAAAAGATAAAATCAGTTCTTATATGAGTAATGTTGTACTCATGGATTTGATCTAAGGGTTGGGATTATTTCCTGTTCTCTAGGGAAACGGGGAATCCAAAGAGTTTTTGAGACTGTCCAAGTCTACCGGTGTTCTTCCCGTTCTTGAAAAGGGCTTGAGAATGTCTTTGAGACTCAAGGGTCTTAGACTGTCCAAGTCTAGAGTTTTATCTTTTGTACTATGCTTAAGAGAAAGTAAGAGACAATACATTTGCGGTAGAAAGATCTAGACTCTTTGAAAGACTGTTCTATTAAGATGACTAATTTCTGTTCCTATACCTCTAGGAGGTCGTCGGGACAATTTGTACGAAGCCCAAGAGGAGGCTAGAAACTTTTAAGAAGCCGAGGGACAATTTGTACGAAGCCCAAGAGGAGGCTATCTTCTCGGAGGAAGAATCATTATACAAAGCCTAAAAGGAGGTTGTGAAAACTTCTAAGAAGCCAACGGGTCCTTGTACAACGCCCAAGGGGAGGCGGGGATGCTTTTAGGAAGCCTGTGGGTCCCCAAACCACGAGAAGTTCAAGACATGCTATTCACAGAGAATAGATCAAGCCAGGAAAGTTCAAGGATTTGGAAGAAACTCAAGAGATGCCATTCACGGAGAAAAGATCATCTCTGGGGAGTTAGAGTTTCTTTGACAATTTCTAAGAGTGACAGTTTGAGAAAAGGTTCACCAAGAATATTGTCTTTCTCTTTGTTCCATATTGTTTAGCCCCAAGAGGAGGGAAGACTGTATCTGGAATCTACGGGGGATCTAGTTTTATTTGTATTTAAGAGTGACCAACGGGGCTTTACCTAGTGCTAGACGTAGTTGCCGGGGAAAACTCTAAATATCTATACTAGTATTACATAATTGATATGAGTTTATGAAAGAAGACTTATAGTGAAACAGCCCCACAGTACAGTTATATACATATGAAAGCGGTAAATGAAAGCGGGTAAACACTTACTCGGTTGTAGAGCTTCCATGCTGTATTGTTAGTTTTCAACAAAGAAAGCTTGAAAACAACCGTATATTACAAAATCAAAGGATAAAGTGCTTTGAAAAGAAAATTGGGGCTTACAGCTCAAGGAGAGGCCCAGGGTTATCAGTGATTGCACTATCATTTTGTACAGGGACTTATACAAGTGACTGAGGCCCAAGAAAGGTTTTCTGTACAAAGGGATGGGTCTTACACTCTCTCAAGAGGCCCAAAATGATTTTGAATGGGTCTTATAGCTCAAGGAGAAGCCCAGATGATTTTGAAAAGGGTGACGATCGCGCCGAAGTTTTGAAAACACCGTGGGTCTTATACAACGACTGAGGCCCAAAAGTTTTTGGTTTTAAAAGGGGATTGGGTCTTACACTCTAATATAGGCCCAAGTGAGTTTTAAGAAAAGAAATGGGTCTTACTACTTGAGGGTAGGCCCCGGGTTATTTGTTTGAAAGCGACGATTGCGCCGAAGTTTTTTGAAAATACACAGAGGGACTTATTCAATAAGTGAGGCCCACAATGGGTTTATTTTACAAAAAGGCTTGGGTCTTACACTCTATTAGAGGCCCAAAAAGTATTTAAAAAAGTTTGTTAGGGTGAAAATTAGTAAAACCCTAATTTCATCATTTTTAAAGTAATTATTCAAAGAAAATTAATTAAAATGATACCAATTCCAAATAAGTTTGAATAAACAACTTGTGATTTTGGTTTTAGGTTTGAAAAATGAAGTTTTAATCACAAGATGAATTAAAACCTATTTGGTGTTGATTTTCCAACATCAATATTTATTTTTAAAAGGTTTAAAAACAATAAAAATGAATTTAGTCACAAAAATACTAATTATATTAAATAAATAATATAAATCTAATTTTTTTGTGGAATAAAATATTTCAACATTTTTGTGATTTTTTGCAAAAAGAACCAATAAAAAATAATTAAAATTGAGTGAGTTATTAATTTTTCAAATCATTTAAAATAAATATGAAAAATAACAAAAAATAAGAAAAAGTGGTAAAAAAGAGATCTGGGGCGAGGGGGATTCGAACCCCAGACCTCTCGCTTGCCAATACACACAAAACCAGTTGATCAACCACTGGAGCGCAATGTCAATTCAAATATAGTATGGCAAATGAGAAATATATAGAGAACTTGGTTGGAAAACCTGAAGAATGGTGCCATGGCCATCTTCTTCCTCGAGCTCGTGCATGAAGCACCCTATCTCACTCGTCTCTCCACCATTTGACATGATTAAAATACCAAACTCATGCGTGTTTTCACAAGGAACAAGATGGCAATACTTGATTTTATTTATTTTCAGTGTATAGCAAGTTATATCATCACAACAGTATGAACCCTAATTTTGCAAAAGCAGTCGTGCATACATGGTTATAAGGGCTATGATCAAATTTTTTGAGGGGAAACACTCAACATGTGATGGCAAGCAATTGGCAAAAATATCATGCGAGGAAATATGCATGGATCATGAAGATGGAGTTTTGAGGCTTACCTTGATGCAAGCTGAAATGGAACTCTGCACAGATGGTGTTCCAGATGCAATTTGATGATCCCTATAGCTTCAATGGATATTGTGGAGTGTGTTGCAAGCTTTGGAACACTCTGAAAACCTTTGGATCAAGTTGGAGAACTCCAAATGCATAATTGAGGCATAATGGCTTGGTTGAAGAGTGATTTTGAGCTAGGGGTGTTACAGTTAGTGTTTAAGTGTTTGGACACCTCAAATACATCATATGTGATGTGTCTGAGCAATTGGAATGGATTGCTTAGGGCTGCAACTCAAAACCCGATGGTGGTTGCTCAAAAACAAAGAAAATTGGCACTTAAGAGAGAATGAGAGAAAGCAGTGCTATAAAGTGCTTTGGTGTGCCTTGAATGATCCATTGGAACCTCTATTTATAGGTGATCAACTCTTGTCTTGGAGGAATAGTGAATGGCTGCTGGATCAGATCCCCTTTAAAGGGATTGGTTAGACATAAATGCCTCTTGCATTAGGTGTAACAGCTGCTCCAAATAGATCAACTATGCCTTGACTGAAATCACATTCCTCAGTCATTTTAATTGTTGTTTAATCAGAGAACTTGACTGAGGAGAGTGAGAATCTTGACAATGCACTATTCCATATTAATGCCCTTTGAATTCAAGGCAAAATGTGCCAAAATGTATGAACTTCAAGTTGGAAGATTCCTTGGCTTTGTGACTCAGCTTTGTAAGTTGGATCAGATGCATTGTGATTGGTTTGAGTACATGTGGCATAATGATCCTTGGTTTTGATTCAGAAATCGTGTGTGACAAGCAAACATGCAAACTGATTTTTCCAAAACAGCTTGCAGCAGCATGACTTTGGGCATGGATTCCTCTTGGCTCATGCTGAATCAATTCATGCTGAGAGGCTCTTTGGATTCTTAGAAACATATGCAACAACATTGATGTTTACCTTTGGACTTGATTCAGCTTGCAACTATGTGAAAAGATCTCACAAGTTTTGGTGTTTTCAACAAAATCTGTCTTGGACAGAATTTTTCGAAGTGTTGGAAAATGATGTATTTTCATGTTTTAGTCATTTTGGCCCACTCATAACTCAGAATCCACAATGAATTGGAGTGAGGTGTAGTTGAAGCTTTTGTAAAGGGTAATGAGAGCTACAAATCCAGCTTTGGATGGGGAAAATGGCCTTGTGGTTTAGGAGTTATGATCTTCTAAAGTTGGTACCCTTGCCACTTTGTTCCATAACTTAGAAAATTTCTATGTTTTTATGGTTACCCCTTTTACAAGTTAACCCACTTTTCTTGATTTTTCTTGATGAATGATGATTCCAATCACACATTAACATCATTTTAGGGTTAAAAAACCTTTATTATGAAAAATCTCAAAAAGTCAAAGTTTGACTTTTGTGCACAGTTGACTTTTTATCAGATGAATTCCAAACTGTGCGATCCTCTATGAAATCAAGTTCTTGACCTAAATCAAACTTGATGGATTGACTTCATAGGTGTTATAGGGTGTATTGAATCATGTCCTAGGGTTTGGGAGTATGTCCTGGTCAAAAGTCAAAGATACAGTTGACTTTTCTCGCGAAACCCTAACTGTAGTTCAGATGAAATTAAAACTTGTGAATCAAGCTTCTTGGACCAATGCATTGTTGCAAATGGATCAATGTAGTGTGTTAGGGACCATAAAACCATCTCTTGAGGTCTTGGCTCATGATTTGTCCCAAAAGTCAACTTAGGGGTGAATTAGGTCAAGAAACCCTAATTCCTGATTTTTTTGGTAAATGCATCCCCTGAAATTAAATTTACTTGATTATTGGGTTCATGATGTCCCTTGGAGCATCCTAGGTTATGCTTTGAAGCATTGGCTCATGCCCAGAGGAAAATTTCCATCTGGAGGCCCTGGTCGACCAAAACCCTAATTTGGTGACACTGGCGATCTGGAGGCTTAATCCACCTAGAAGGCTGCAACCTTGTGCTTGATTCTTGAAGTGGGAGGCCTTTTGATCCCTTATGGGTGTTTGAGAGGTTAGACAAGTTGAAGATCATGTCATTCCTTGATTGATCCTTTGTCTAAATGCTCTGAGAGGGCTTGAAACCCTAAGCTTGATTGTAGTGAATGATTACCCATCTTTGGGGAGACTAATGAGGTATGATGGTTCATCCATATTGTGATGATGATTTTCACAATGATGGGAAATCTTAGTGGTCAAAATTTGGGGTATGACACATGATACCAAGGTTTGTCGTCTATGACTGCTTCGATCGTGAAGATGTAAGCGGGCCGTTCTAGGCGCATTATGTCAATCTTAGGTACGTCGTTCCATTGACCTACACTAATCATGGAAGAAAGAGTGGTTAGTGCATCAGCCATGTGATTCTCTTCATGAGGGATATGGTGAAACTCGATTCTGTTGAAGAATGGTAACAACCTTCTCGCGTAGTCTTTATAAGGAATTAGTCCTGATTGGTATGTGTTCCAATCTCCTTTGATCTGATTAACGACCAGAGCTGAGTCGCCATATACATCCAAGTTCTTGATCCTTAAGTCGATTGCTTCTTTGAGACCCATGATACATGCTTCGTATTCGGCCTCGTTGTTTGTGCACTTGAACGTAAGTCGGGCGGTGAAAGGAATGTGGGTACCCTGAGGTGTTATGATGATTGCCCCAATTCCATTTCCATAATGATTGACAGCTCCGTCAAAGATTAGTCCCCATTGGAAACCTGGTTCTGGCCCTTCACTGGGAAGCGGTTCATCGCAATCTTTCATTTTTAAGTACATGACATCTTCGTCTGGGAAGTCAAATCCGACTGATTCTTGATCGTCAATCAGTTGACGAGCCAAATGATCGGCTAAAACACTTCCTTTAAAGGCTTTCTGAGCGTGGTACTTGATGTCATATTCTTATAACAATACCTGCCATCGGGCAATCCTTCCCGTGAGAGCAGGCTTTTCAAAGACATACTTGATTGGATCCATTTCGGAGATTAACCAAGTAATGTGACGAATCATATACTGGCGAAGACGTTTGGCTGCCCAAGCCAAAGCGCAACAAGTTTTCTCAAGCATAGTGTACCGAGTCTCACAGTCGGTAAATTTCTTGCTAAAATAGTAGATGGAAGATTCTTTCCTTTTTGTTTCGTCTTGTTGGCCAAGTACATAACCCATCGAGTCTTCCAAGACTGTTAGATAGATGATCAGTGGCCTTTCTTCCACTGGAGGTGATAGAATCGGTCGATTCAACAAGTATTCCTTAATATTGTAGAAGGCGGTTTAGCAGTCTTCCGTCCAAACCCAGTCCTGATTCTTTTTGAGTAGTTTGAAAATCGGTGCACATGTCGCGGTCATAATGAATATAAATCTAGAAATGTAATTCAAACGTCCTAGGAATCCCCTGACTTGTTTCTCAGTCTCCGGAGAAGGCATTTCTTGAATGGCCTTGACCTTGCAGCATCAACCTCAATCCCTTTCTGGCTGACGATGAATTCTAACAGTTTCCCTGAACAGACACCGAAGGTGCATTTGTTAGGATTCAAGCGGAGTTTGTACTTCCTCAACCGCTCGAATAGCTTTGACAGGTGGGTCACGTGCTCCTCCTCTGTTTTGGATTTGGCAATCATATCATCGACATCTACCTCTATCTCTTTATGTATCATGTCATGAAATAGAGTAGTCATGGCCCTTTGATAGGTTTCCCCGGCATTCTTCAAACCGAACGACATTACCTTGTAACAAAAAGTACCCCAAGGGGTGATAAATGAAGTTTGCTCCATGTCTTTCGGCGCCATTTTTATCTGATTATAGCCCGAGAATCCATCCATGAAGGAGAAAATTTTGAACGTCGCTGTACTGTCAACCAGCATGTCAATGTGTGGTAAAGGAAAGTTGTCTTTTTGGACTGGCCTTGTTTAGATCTCTGTAATCCACACACATCCTGACCTTTCCGTCCTTCTTTGGAACTGGTACGATGTTGGCTAACCATTGAGGATATTCTGATGTGGCGAGGAAACCCGCGTCAATCTGTTTCTGTACTTCCTCTTTGATTTTGATGGCCATGTCTGGGTGAGTTCTTCTCAACCTCTGTTTTACTGGCGAACATTCTAATCGTAATGATAGACGATGTTCCACGATGCAGATATCCAACCCTGGCATATCCTGATAGGACCAAGCGAACACATCGGGAAATTCTTTAAGAAGCTTTGTTAAACTTTCTTTGACAGTTGGACTGAGCAATGCCCCAATCTTGACTTCGTTTCTCTCTTCTTCTGAACCCAAGTTGACCATTTCCAATGGCTCTTTGTGTGGTTCAATGGACCTTTCCTCTTGTATGAGTAATTGGGAGATCTCTTTTGGAATTTCTTCGTTATTTTCTTCTTCAGCCTCGAATACCGGGAACTCAAAGTTGGGAGAAGGCATGGGATCGTATGTTTCAATGGGGTTTAAAACAAGCAATCTGCATAACGTGATGATTGTTTTTAGAAGAGATAGAGAGAAATGCAAGAGTGTGTGTAGTGTATTTTCTTTGGAAAACGGCTTGTTTATTATTATTGAGTTGTTTTTTAGGATTACCATTTTTTGAAAAAAGAAAAAAGAGAAAACAGCAATAAAATGCGAAAATTACAGAACGACGTTATTTTATTTATGATTTGGTCGATTCTTGAAACTACAACCCTATAAAACAAAACTCTATCGCTTTGGGCAAAGCGAAGAGGGATATTTACAGAAAGTGAGCCCTATCAAAACATTCGTTTCACCTGGGCAAGGTGAAAGGTTAAGATAAAGATGGTAATTACTTAGACTTATGAACGACTTTTCGAACATTGACAACAACCCATTGGCGCCAAACCCCTCAGTGAATCACAAAGTCTGGTACCTTCTTTCTTGACTTGTCTTCAGAAATAACGCTGATTTCTAGTGGAGTAGGATCGTTGGAATCTGTCTCCCAGGCAGAGTTGTCGTAGGAGGATTCTTCAGCTATATCTTGCATAGTGTTCGTGCTCTTAGGTAAATCTCCCTATCCAGTAGGCTGGATGTCTTCGAACCTGATACGAGAGCTTTCAGAAGCGATGTACTTGACCAAGTAGTCGAATTTTCCACTTGGTTGTCCTAAGGTGTCCCACACTTCTTTGGAACTGGGGGAGTCATTTCTTTCAATGACGTTGACCTCAGGAAAAGCATAGTTAATTAACTCCAGCCCTGCAATCTTTGTAAATTCATCGTTGTGCTGGATACTTTCTGAATGCCCTGAGTAATGATCCCATGACATGGTGGGGATGCAGGTATTCTTTTCAATGATGCTCAGCTGATAATCATCGTTCGGATGATTCTCTTGCCCCGAGTCTCCTAGGTATGGCTGCCAGATAGGCAGGCCATCCATTGGGCCATAATAGTCGTGGTCAAAGTTGTCTTTCATCAGAGTGTCCTCCTCTAATGAGTTTGGTTGAGCACGGAATCCTTCTGGATCACAATATTCGTATATCATTTTGACATCTGACCTTGGTATAAATCTCGGACTCTGTGTGGGATAGCAAAATGGCGTAGGCACCTCTTCCTGAGACATATAACCGTCCTCGTTAAGGTAGGACTTCCATTCTTCATCTGTATCGGGGGAGTCCCCTTCGTTGATGGTATGCACTTTTTGAGGCACTGGGTGAAGGAAACCTCCACTGTGGAAGAAGTCCTGAATGGGATGAAAACTTTCATTGTTAGTAGCAGTTTGGGTACAGGTTGATGAAAAGCCAAGACCCTTCTTTGTCTTGTTGTCAGTAGGAATGACAAGGTGTCCCCATCCTTTTGGATTGTTACTTTTGATCACTTCGAGAGCATTTTTGTACGAGGAAATTGATGTTCCCTTTTCTGATTTGTTGTCATTGCTCACTGAAAGTGCTTGGAACTGGGTTCCAACAACCTCCTCGGGTTCTACAAAAGTGGACGACGATAAGTTACTCACGATCAAGGCTTGTTCTCCATAGACTGTGACTAGTTGGTCGTTCTTGACAAACTTCAGCTTCGGGTGAAGTGTCGAAGTGACTGCCCCAGCCTGGTGTATCCAAGGTCTTCCTAACAAACAGTTGTATGCTGCCCGGATGTCCATGACCTGGAAAGTGACTTGGAAAGTGTGAGGACCGATAGTTATGGGAAGATCGACTTCGCCGACAACTGTTTTTCAGGATCCGTCAAATGCTTTGACGATGACCTCACGGCCTCTCATCGGAGATCCTTTGAATGATAGTCGCATTAGAGTAGACCTTAGCATAACATTCAAGGCTGATCTGGTATCTACCAGTACGCTGGCTAAAGCATTGCCCTGGCAGTTGACTGTAATATTGAGTGCCATGTTGTGACTTTTGCCTTCTTCTGGTAATTCCTTATCACTAAACCCCAAGTTGTTGCAGGAAGTGATGTAGGAGATGATGCTATCAAATTGTCTTATTGTCACATCTTGTTCCACAAAGGCTTGCTCTAAGACTCTCTGTAGAGCTTCCCTGTGAGCTTGAGAACTGAGTAAAAGAGATAACACAGAGATTTTTGAAGGAGTTTGCAACAGCTGATCTACAATGTTGTACTCACTCTTTTGGATGAGCTTCAGCATCTCATCATTGTTCTTTGAAAGGTCGGGACCACTGGATTGACAGACTAGTTGAACTAGACCTTCTGTTTGAAGTTCCTTTTCTTTGGTGGGTTCTCCAACTCCTCTGTTAAAGATCCGACCGCTCCGTGTTACTCGACTGATGTCTACGATATTCACGATGGAGGGTAATGGAGTTTCCTTTCCATTCTCAATTTTTGTTGCACCGAATTTGTAAGGGATCGCCTTATCGGATTTGTACGGTACTGGTCCCGGCAGATAACTACTGGAGCCTTTTGATTTTTTTGACCATCATAGCTGGCCTCAATTGGTTCGAGATAGATAATCCTTCCACTATCGAAAGGAACCCTTGATTCATGGAGTAAAGGGATTATGGCGCATACATCCTTGTCCACTTCTCGTTTAGGGATCAAGACAACCTTTTTGTCTCGATCAGGATGATAGTTTGACATTGAACCAAAACTTGACCATGGTTGAATCTCTTTGTGGTCCAACTGACTTTGAAGGGCTGCTCGTACAAGGTAGCATCCTTGGTTATCCTCCGAGCAAACTCTACAGCGCTCATAATTGTGTGGTGGCACCCGGCCACGTCCGCTTTGTATGCAGTGCAACTTCACTAGATCTGTTTCCATTGATTGAACATCCTGACTTTGATGCCTAGTAGAGTTCCCATCAATCATGCTGACTTGTTGTGTGTCTTCATCTAGATAGATTAGAAGCCACCAGTGGTTCAACAAGTGTTGCAGCACTCTTTGAACGAGATCACATCCTTGGTCACCCTCACAACACACTTCACAGTTCTGATAATCATACGAAGTCAGAAAACCGAGCTGGACTTGCTTAGCGTGTAACTCCACTAAGCTGGTATTCATCAAGCGAATATCGAAGATTTGAATCATATTGATCTGATAAGGATTTCTATCATGGTAGTCCTAGATCCATCCAAGATCCATCTGACGCTGGAGGGCCTCTTGTACAAAAGAGCATCCTTGATTGTTTACCGAGCAGATCATATAGGAATTATAATCATGCCCCGGTAGATCATGATACTGGCTTTACCTTGAGTGCATTGCCACCAATTTGACATTCATTGCACGGATGTCGTGGTTCTGAATGATGTTGGAATTTGTGTAAGTTATGTTGACCCCACGTATTATGTGATCCTGGATCCAACCGAGATCTAACTGTTCCTGTAGAGCTGATTGCACCACAGAACATCCTTGATTGTCTTTAGAGCAGATATCACACTGGTGATAATTATGAGATGGTACATGCCCATATCCGCTCTGTCTGCAATGCATCTTGACCAGGTTAGCCCTTAATAAGAGTACATCATGAATTTGATAGCTGTGGTTAGACTCCCCTTCTATCAAATTTACTGCATCTTTCTCGTGTTGAGGCAGCAGGTTCGTCTGAACATTTAGATTCGTATCCTTGAAGGATAAGACCCCGCTCCTGACAAGCTTTTGCACATCGGATTTGAAACTGAGGCAGTTTTCTATGCTATGCCCTGGTCCTCCTTGATGGTAAGGGCAAGTCTGATCCGCTTTGAACCAAAAAGGCGGATTCTTTGGTACTGTAAGAGGAGACCTAGTTTGGACGTGCCCCTTGACCAGTAGTAGTGGAAACAGTTCTGCGTACAACATTGGTATAGGGTCAAACCCTGGTGGTCGCGTTGTACGGTTGTTGTTATACTGAGGACGAGCCTGCTGAAGAGGTTGTTGTGTCCTTTGCTGATATTGTTGTTCATGCGGTTGGCTTTTGTAGCGAACGATTTTGGACGCGGTTCTTAAGCGTTGGTTGCTCTCTGCGGTTGAGTTTACTACAGGTCGATTCATTTTTTTATCCTATTAAAGCTGATGAAGGAAGGGAAATAGATGTCTCCAATTAACCCTGCTTTGCATACTGAGTTTAAACAGCGGTCTATTAGGTTACGAATGCTATCAATGTGGGGGGGCCTTTGTACTGGTTATTTGTATTTTCGCCAATACGGTTTTCTCTCTTTTTAGGATTTTCTGGCGGGGAACAAGGATTAGGATGTTAGGACTGATGCTTTTGATAGATACATGAGAGTATGGGATTTTGGGTTTTTGTTTAGTGTGCTCGCTAAGATTTTTCTTTCAATCTTATGCCTACGTATTCCCATTTACCGAAACAGGGAAATCAGAGCGTTCGTAGTTCCTCTTATTCTATGGGAGGAAATGGGTGTTTTGGTGTCTTGTTCAAAGCCCAAGACGTGAAGCGAAAGGTAGTTTGTATCTTGTTCAAAGCCCAAGATGTGAAGCTAAAAGGTGTTGACTTTAGAGAGAATTTGTCATCTCTAAAGAGGTTTGTCTGTCACAACTGTTGGGTGACTGATTATAAAGGAGGATTACTTTAACCGGGATACGCGGATCCTAGCAATGCCATAATTTCCTTTATAAGGGGTTTTATCCTGAAGGAGAAGACTTTAACTCAGTGTAGAGCAATGCCATCTTTCCTTAGGAATTTCTCATGCTAAAAGAGGGACAGTGGCATGGATGTAGATGATCCAGAGGCTTGCCGCTTACAGCGATTAGATGAAAGGGAAAGAGTTGTTGATGTTTGTGTACTGTGAATGAGGCACAACTTTGATGCTAAAAGGTTAATTGGATTAACCAGTGGTTTTCTTATATAAAGCCTAAGAGGAGGCTAATATTTGTCTCGTACAAAGCCCGAGAGAGAGGCTAAAAGGTTTTGACTCAACGATGAAGTCTTTTGGTATCTCGTATAAAGCCCGAGATGAAGGCTATTTGACTCAACAAGAGAGTTTTTTTGTATCTCGTACGAAGCCCGAGATGGAGGCTAAAATTTGTTTGGCTCAATAAGAACCTTTTTGTATCTTGTATAAAGCCCGAGATGGAGGCGAAAGAGGTGATTGACTCAACGAGGGAGTCTCTTATGTGTCTCGTACAAAGCCCGAGAGAGAGGCTAAACGTTGTTTGACTCCACTGGGGAGGATCATTGTACAAAGCCCAAGAGGAGGCTAGGGTTACTGTTTCAGTTGAGTGACAGGTACAGTATACTGATTTTAAAGAGAAAGTCAGTTCTTATATGAGCAACACTGTACTCATGGATTTGATTCTAGGATCCGGGTTATTCCTGTTCTTTAAGGAAGCGGGAAATCCGAAGGGTGTTGAGACTGTCCGAGTCTAGGTGTTTCCTTCCTATTTTAACGAAAGGGTCACTTGAGAATGTCTTTGAGACTCAAGGAGATTAGACTGTCCAAGTCTAGAGTTTTATCTTTTGTACTATGCTTTGAGAAACAGTAGTAGACTCTTTGAAAGGACTGTTCTATGCAGATGATTAAGTTCTGTTCCTATACCTTTAGGAGGTCGTCGGGACAATTTGTACGAAGCCCAAGAGGAGGCTAGAAACTTTTAAGAAGCCGACGGGTCCTTGTACGAAGCCCAAGAGAAGGCTATCATTCCCGGAGGAAGAGATCATTATACGAAGCCTAATAGGAGGCTGTGAATACTTCTAAGAAGCCGTAGGGTCCTTGTACGAAGCCCAAGAGAAGGCTGGGTTGCTTTTAGCAAACCCGTGGGTCCTTGTATGATGCCCAAGAGGAGGCCGATGCTTTTAAGAAGCCGATGGGTCCCCAAACCCCAAGAAATTCAAGCCAAGCTATTCACAAGGAATAGATCAAGTCAGGAAAGTTCAAGAATTTGGAAGAAACTCAAAGATGCTATTCACGGAGAATACATTCATCTCTGGGAATAGAGTTTCTTGACAATTCCTAATGAGGACAGTCGAAGAGAAGACTGTATCTGGTGATCCTATTGGGGATCTAGTTGTCTATTTCTACGAATAAACGAAACGGCGTCATCTAGTTCTAGACGTAGTTGCTGGGGAAACTCGAAATATCTATACTATTATTACACAGTTGATATGAGTTTATGAAAGAAGACTTACAGTGAAACAGCCCGACAATACAGTTATATGTATATGAAAGCGGTAAATGAAAGCAATAACCACTTACTTGGTTGTAGAGCTTCCATGATGTTTGGTTAGTTGTTCAACAAAGAAAGATTGAAAACAACAGTATATTCGAAATGAAAGGAGAAAGTGCTTTGAAAAAGAAATATTTAGGGCTTACAGCTCAAGGAGAGGCCCAGGGTTTTATCAGTGAGCGCACTGTTTGAATTTGTACAGAGGGACTTATACAAGTGACTGAGGCCCAAAAAGTTTTCTGTACAAAGGGATGGGTCTTACACTCTCTCAAGAGGCCCAAAAAGGTTTAAAGAAAAAGAGTGGGGCTTATAACACGAGGGTAGGCCCAATTGATTTTTTGTTTAAAATGGTGATCGCGCCGAGATTTTCTTTTAACACGAAGGGACTTATACAATAAGTGAGGCCCAATGTTTCTTGGTTAAAAAGGGGGTTGGGTCTTACACTCTATTAAAGGCCCAAAATTTTTTGAATGGGTCTTATAGCTCAAGGAGAGGCCCAGAAGGTTATTTTTCAAAAGGCGACGATCACGCCGTTTGCTTTTTGACGGTATCAGGACTTATACAATACACTGAGGCCCAAAAATGATTTGGTCAAAAAAGGATTGGGTCTTACACTCTATTAGAGGCCCAAAGTGTTTTGAAAATGATTTATGAGGGTTGAATTAATCCAAAAACCCTAATTTGTTTTCAAAAATGTATTTAATTGAATAAAAATTCAATTAAAATGATCAAAATTGTTTAACATAGGAAAAAGAAATTATGATCTTGGATTAATGCTTCAAAAATTAAGTATTGACCTACAAAATAATTAGAAAGCATTACAAGTTGCAAAATCAAGGTGGAAAAAATATTTTAAATGTCAAAAACAATTAAAACATTAATTATTTGCAAAAATATCAATTATATACAATAAATAATATTTTTGGGAATTTTTGGGAAAATAAAATATTTTAACATTTTTGTGAATTATTAAAAAAAGAACCAACTCAAAATCATTAAAACTCAGAGAGAAATTAATTTTTGAATCAATTAAATAAAATCACAAAATTCAAATATTCAAATTTCTGAAAATGGCGCCAAGAACACCCAAGAACACGCGCGTGTTCTGGGCTTGCCCAAATTTACATTTTCTTTCCAATCTCACTGAATACTTGATTATATCATGCAATCCACATACCATTATGCTCGTCTCAACCTCACGATCATGTCTATGTCAATTAATTTCATTTAAATTAAACATATAACAAGAAATCATGAAAAATCCTCAAGAACCCTAATTTCTGCATGAAGGCTAGGATTTTTGATACACGATTCAAACAATGCAATTAATTGAGGGGAAACATTCCATGCATGATTATGAATATATGGCCAAATTATTGTGCAGCAAAAATTGCATGGATCATAAAGTTAGAAGGGCTCATGCTTACCACTTGCAGCTGGTGATCGTGATTTGTGTAGGAGGTGTTACAGTTGTGTTGTGATGATCTGAACAGCTTCCCTAGGTGCTATGGAGTGTGTTTGAATGCTTGGACTTGATGGAAATTGGCTGGATCACTTCATGGCATCTCAACTGTACTTTGGTTAAAACCTTGAGCAATTGACTGGTGATTATGAGAAATCAATGTTCCAGTTGTTGTTTAAGTGTTTGATCAGCTCATATGTGACGTATATGAGGTGTGTGAGTGATTGGTTTGAGTGGAATTTCCCTCTAGCTCAAAACCCGATAGTTACCTTGCTAAGAAAGGCCTTTTTTCCATGAGAAAGAGATTTTGAGAAAGGCAAGTGTTGTAGGCCTTTGGTGTACTTAAACTAAACACAATTGAGCTCTATTTATAGTAGAGCAAGTTTGTTTTGCAAGGAATAGTGAATGGCAACTGCAGCAGGTGTTTGTTCAATGTTGGCCAATGGAAATCCAAGTCTTCTCTAGCCATTGACTAGAGGTTAGGGCACAGAGCTTTGGTTCCCTTGGTCTTGGATAAGTCTTGACTGATTTCAGATGAGAATGGCTCAGTCCATGCCACCTTGATGCTTCCATTGAATGCTTCAATCCAAATTTGGAGTATTGTCCCTATTTTGGCCATTCTAGGTTCAACATGCTATTTCTTGTTCCATGGACTTTGGAGGCTTGGCTCAGTGATTGTCCCCTTTAGATTCAATCCTCAAATGTGTCCAAGTGGATAGGAGCATTTGAATTTGGCTGATTTTGGCAAATCGAGCAAACTTGCAAATTCTGCCTTGCCTTTGACAGATTTCAGCAAGGCAACTTGCCAATGTCATATCTCATGGTGTAAGTTGAATTTGGTAATGTTCTTGACCATTTTGGAAAGCCCTTCCATGATACAACAACTGTTTGGACATGTTTGGTTTTGATCTCTTTTGAATCCAAGTGAAAAGTCCCCCTACATTTGGCAAAAAGTAAGGCAAAATCTGACTTAGTGAAATTTTCACTAAGTGTTGGAACAAAGTGTTTTCTCTTGATTTTGATCACTCCATAACTCAAAATCCATGAGGAGTTGGAATTAGGTCTAGTTGAATTTTTTGTAGAAGGCAATGAGATCTACAAATCAAGCCTTGGATGGGAGAAAATGGCTTTGTGGTTTAGGAGTTATGACCCTCCAAAGTTGGTACCCTAGCCACTTTATTTTTAACTTAGAAAATTTTCTAAGTTTTTTATGGTTACTCTTTTTACAAGTTATCCAACTTTTCTTGATTTTTCTTGATGAATGATGATTCAAATCATACATTAACATCATTTTAGGGTTAAAAATCCATTTTGGTGAAAAATCTCAAAAAGTCAAAGTTGACTTCTGTGCACAGTTGACTTTTTATCAGATGAATTCCAAACTGTGCAATTCTTCAGGAAATCATGTCCTTGACCTAAATCAAACTTTATGGACATGTTCCATGGGTGTTATAGGGTATATTGGTGCATGTCATAGGGTTTGGGAGCATGTCCTGGTCAAAAGTCATAGTTACAGTTGACTTTTTCCTTAAAACCCTAACTGTGGTGCAGATGAAATTGAAACTTGTTGCTCAAGCCTCTTGGATTAATCCATTGTTCCAAGTGGATCAATATAGTTCATTAGAGACCCTAAAACCCGCTCTTGAGGTCTTGGCTCATGGTTTGTCCCAAAAGTCAACTTAGGGGTGAATTAGGTCAAGAAACCCTAATTCCTGATTTTTGATGAATGCATCCCCTGAGGCAAGATTGGCTTGATGATTGGGTCCATGAGGTTCCATGGAGTATATTAGGTTAGTTTTTGGATCATTGGCTTATGCCCAGATGAAAAATTTCCATCTGGAGGCCCTGGTCGACCAAAACCCTAATTTGGTGACACTGTCAATCTTGAGACTTGATCCACCTAGAAGGGAGCAGCCTTGTGCTTAATCCTTGAAGCGGGAGTCCTTTTGATCCATTGTGGATGTTTGAGAGGTTATACAAGTTGAAGATCATGTCATTCCTTGATTGATCCTTTGTCTAAGCACTCAGGAGAGGGCTTGAAACCCTAATTCTGATTGTAGTGGATGCTCACCCATCTTTGGGGAGACTGGTGAAGTATAATGGTTCCTCCATATTGTGAGGATGATTTGTACAATGATGGGAAATCTTAGTGGTCAAAATTTGGGGTATGACAGCTTTGAACAACCTGAGGTTGATACGTTGGAACAGGCACAGGGTTGATAGCAAGAGTTACAGCTGCTACTGGTTGGTATCGTCGCCTTTGCTTTCCGAGAGAGATATTACCAATATCTTGCTCTTTTTTCTTAGGGAAAGCTTTACCGTACCTTTTGGTACTGCTTGATGGTCCAGCGTCTTTAACTAAACGTCCTTCTCGGACTGCTTCCTCAAGACGAACTCCCATGCTCACCATTTCAGTGAAGTCACTGGGCGCACTGGCGACCATTCTGTCGTAGTAAAATGAACTCAAGGTTTTCAAGAAGATATTTGTCATCTCTTTTTCCTCAAGAGGTAGGCCAATCTGGGCAGAAATTTCACGCCATCTTTGAGCATATTCCTTAAAGGTTTCCTTGTCCTTCTGCGACATTGCTTTGAGTTTATCTCTGTCTGGTGCCATACTTATATTGTTGAACGAAGGCAGCGCCAAGATCTCTAAAAGTGACAATCTTAGTGCGGTTTAAATCCATGTACCATTTGAGTGCGGCACCGGTTAAACTATCTTGGAAGTAATGGATCAGTACCTGTTGGTTCTCTGTCTGAGTTGACATCCTCCGAGCGTACATCACCAAGTGACTTTGAGGGAAAGAGTTACCCTTGTATTTTTCAAATTCGGGCACCTTGAATTTGTGCAGAATTTTCACATTGGGGACCAAACAAAGGTCTGCGGCGTCCTTTCCAAATAGATCCAAACCGCGAATAGCATGCAGTTCCTTCTGCATCTCCAGGAATTGTTCCTAGAACTCATTCATTCTGTCGTACATACTTTCATTTCCACCAGAAAGTATCTATGGAATCTGTCCTTCTGGGACAGTGTGTACCACAGGTGGTGGTATAGTCATTACAGCAGTGACTTTTGGTGCTTCCCTATCCCGAAGTTTGTAACCTTCAGGAGTTACTGTTATACCCCTTGCATCTTCGTTTTCCCGAAGTTTGTAACCTTCAGGCCCAGCGGTTCTTGCTGCAGTTTTCAGATCTTCTGTGATTGGCGGAATATATCCTTCTGGGATATAGTTGAGTGGCATGCCCCAGGGACGATCTTTTGGCATGTTATACCGAGGATCATACTTCTCCACTATAGGTGCGGATATGATCTCTGAGATCACAGTCCGTTGTGTCTGAGCTGCTGCCAGAACTTGCATGTCATTGTAAAGCTTTCTCAGGTCTTCTTTCAGAGTGTCGATTTCTTCTCTCAACTCTCTGTTCTCTTCCTCGAGATTATCCATTTTCTTATGAATGTTGGTTCGAGTATTGTACGAATGAGACAGTTTGACTCTAGAATCGAGACACAAACGTGAGATTCATAGGGAAGAAGAATGCGTGATGCGAGAATGATGAATGATATGCAATAATATATATATATATATATATATATATATATATATATATATATATATATATATATATATATTGTTATTTTTAGAAGAAACTTCAACAATTGGATTGCAAATATCATATAGTGGGGAAACCCCGTTTTATTGAATTCAAAGATTGCGGAAATGGAAATACAGTAATTTACAAAGTGCTGTAAGGAAATGTCTAAACTTATGGATCCTGAGTTCTCTCTAAGGAGGGCTCAGGTGCTGGTTCTGGTACTTTCCTTTTCTTTGATCGGGGCTCTTGAGCCGTTGTCGGGTTGTCATTCCTTTGCCAAGTGAAAGGAGCAAGCAAATTCCTTCAGTCTTCTTGATTCTCTACAGCATGTTGCTCTAAAATCTCGATCAGAGCATCTTTTTCTTTTAACTGTTTCTGTATTTTGGCACACTCCATATTGAGAATGTGGTACTTGTTCTTCCAAGACTTCCTTTCCCATTGAACCTTGTTGAGAGTAACCTGAAGTTTTTCCGTATCAGACATAAAATAAAGGGCAGATTCCTTTGACGGAATAACTTCGTGACGAGGGTAAGGCATCCTCAATTTGAGAGCTCTAGCTTGTACCCAGTGGAGATAAGGTTTCACAGAGACACAGTCTGGTTTTCCTGGAGACTCTCTTCCTTTCCTGTGAACATGTTTCCAGGCATGAACTATTTCTGTCTTTAGTGCCCTGTCGTTTTCTCCTTCCTTGAAGAAAAGACCTTCCAGATGAACATTACGTGGGATATGTCTCATCGGGTATCCGAATTGAAGACGAACTAAAATTGGATGATAATTGATTCCTCCTTTAATTCCTATGAGGGGTACATTAGGTAAATCTCCACAACGGTCAATGATCCTTATCCCGTCATAGATCTGATTGTACCAATCGATGTCAGAGTTGGTAAGAGACATGATTCTCTGTGACCAACGTAAAGTACTCTTTTGATCCCAAAATGCGGCAGACTTAGGCAAATGGGAAGTGAACCATTTGTATAGCAGGGGTACACAGCATGTGATCGTTCCTCCGCCATACAAATCTCTTAAGTGTACAGAATGATAAGCATCTGCGAGCAAGGTTGGTACCGGGTTTCCAATCAGAAAAATCTTAATGGCATTGATATCAACGAAGTTATCGATGTTAGGAAATAGAAATAACCCGTAAGAGAGCAAATCAAAGATACTCTCGAAAGCAGGTACATTCCCTATACTAGCAAAGTACAGGGCTTTCTTTATCAAAAACTGGGCTGGCAAACCTTGGATTCCACCCTTAATGATCATGTGAGTCCTGACTTCTGACTCGTCCAAATGGATTGCTCTTGCAATGGTTTGATCTTTTGGAATTTCTTCCAATCCAGAAAAGGGAGCTTGGTCAGCGATATGTAAATCAGTCAGGTGAGAGTACTCCTCCAGTGTTGGTGCTAGTTGATAATTCAGGAATGTGAAACAGTGATAGACCGGATCGTAGAACTGGATTAGTGTGGACAAGATTCCTTCGATTACATGGACCCTTAACAGAGACAGCAGTCCTCCATATTTGGCTCTGAAAGCATCAGGGTTGGTGATCATCCTTGCCAACCCTCTTAAATCCTCTAATTTTGGAACCTTGAAGGTGTACTTGTGAGTCTTCCTTCTACCGAAATCCATAACGTAATCTTTTTCTCTGACATTTGCAATCATTACTTTAGTTTAATTTGAAAAAGAGAGACTAGAAGAGAAATTTTCTTTGTTTAAATGTTTTTTAATGAAATGAATGCATGAATGCAACACACAAAAACATAGAAAAAACATGGGGTCAAAGGGTCGGTGTCATGAAGTCAAGGCTCTACCCATCCCCAAAGGTTATACTGGTGATTTTTTGTACCTGACCGCAAAATCATTGACCCCTCTTGGGATAACAACAGCAGGCTGAATCACCCTAGCGAGCTGATGTATCTTAGAGTGATCTCAAATGAAGGTAGTATCGCATGACAACTATTTTCGATAGCTTCTGCACTACAAAATAGTAACATGGTCTTAGTCTACTAAAATCTTCAGTTTCATGGACAACCACAATCGAACAATCTGCTTTCATCAACCGAAGTCGTATAGGCATTGAATCTGCAAAGGATGTCTCCACTGATTCGATGGTCGACCGGGGTCTCTTATTTAGGAGTCACTCCCTGTAAGATTACCCTTCTTGTGCCATCATTTATCTTAGGTGTATACTCAATCTTTCCAGATGCGGCATCACCCGCAGTCCCATTAGCAGAAAAATAAACACGGATATCAAGTAGGAAAAGCGATATATATATATATATATATATATATATATATATATATATATTCATTCCTAAAACTAACATCCTAGACCTCTTAGGAGCTATAATAATCCTAGTCCTAAACAATAAAATGACTCCCCAAAAGAGTCGCCATTTTACTGTAGCGAGCGATTTTTGTCGGTGACGCGACCACCTTATTGCTGGATTGGGTTTTCCTCCTCGAGGAGAAAGGGGTGCTACTTTCTGATTTTTTATTTATCCCATGAAGCTGGAGGGGAAAGGGAAGGTATCTAAAACTAACCTTGCACGCAAATGTTTAACTGAACAAACGCTTTAAGAGATTGGGGGGTTCGGGGTCAGGTTATACAATGGGTAGTTGTCAGTTACCCATCCTATATGTGGTTATCCACAGGATATTAGCATTAGGTTTCGCTTTGTACTTGATGGTGTTTATCCGTTAATGGGTTGGGAAAGTTTCTTGGGAAATATGACAAGGAGAGTGAGTTTTTGATGATGTTTTTGGTAAGGTACTGGATGTAAGTTTTGATTAATATGAAGGTACAGGACCTAGGGTTTTTGATTGGTATGCTCGCTAAGATTTCGTAATCTTATGCCTACGTATTCCCGTTTAAACGGAACAGGGAAATCAGAGCAATCGTAGTTCCCCCTATTCTAAGGGTGGAAAAAGATGTTTTGGTGTCTTGTTCAAAGCCCAAGATTGAAGCTAAAAGGTTTGACTGAGAGAGAACTTGTCATCTCTAAAGGGAGACATCTTTGTTTGTTTATCACAACTGTTGGGTGACTGATTATAAAGGAGGATTACTTTAATTGGGATATGAGAATCCAGCAATGCCATAATTTCCTTTATAGGGGATTTATCCTGAAGGAGAAGACTTTAACTCAGTGTAGAGTAATGCCATCTTTCCTTAGGAATTTCTCATGCTAAGAGAGGGACAGTGGCGTTGATGTAAATAATCCAGAGGCTTGCCGCTTACAGCAATTAGATGAAAGAAATGGAGTTTCTGTTTTGACATATGATAAACAGAGAAATGACTTCCTATAGAGGGACTTTTGATTTCCTCTGAGGGGATGTTGATTTTTATGTGCCTTGATCAAAGCCCGAGGTCGAAGCTAAGAGGTTGAATGACTCCACTGGGGAAGTCCTTATTCAAAGCCTAAGAGGAGGCTGAATGAGACTGACTAAACAAGAGAGTAGATATATTGGTGTCTTGTACGAAGCCCAAGACGGAGGCAAAAAGAGACTGACTCTTTGGGGATATCATTATACGAAGCCTAAGAGGAGGCTAGCTCCGCTGGGGAGGTATTTATCTGTCTTGTACAAAGCCCAAGATTGAGGTTAAAAGAAGAAGACTGACTCTGTGGGAGAGAGAAACTTTATCCATCTTGTACAAAGCCCAAGATTGAGGTTAAAATATGAGACTTTATCGACTCGACTGAGGATATTTTACGGTATCTTGTACGAAGCCCAAAATGGAGGCTGAAATGAGTTTGACTCTGTTTAGGGGATTATTTCTCAAAGCCTAACTGAAAGCTCAGAGGAATTGATTCCATCGTGGGAAGATATTTGTCCCAAGATTAAGAGAAGGTTATGGAAATTTATATCTCGTACAAAGCCCGAGATGGAGGCTAAAAGGGGTTTAACTCAACAAGAGAGTATGTTTATCTGTCCTGTATAAAGCCCAGGATTGCGGCTGAACAAGCTGGAGAAAGCCTAAGAGTATGCTGACTTCTGCTAGGGGAAATCTTTATATCAAACCTACGAGGAGGCTGAGAAAAAGATTGACTCAACAAGAGAGTTTTTTTATCTATCTTGTACAAAGCCCAAGATTGAGGCTAAAAGGGTTAACTCAACAAGAGAGTCTGAAAAGGGGATGAACTCAACAAGAGAGTCTGGGAAGTAATTGATTGACTCAACAAGAGAGTCTGAAAAGGTTAGCTCCGACGGGGAGAATCATTGTACAAAGTCTAAGAGGAGGCTGACTTTCCTGAGGAAAGGATCATTATACAAAGCCTAAGAGGAGGCTAACTTATTCTGGGGATTCTTGAGATCCCAAGGCACGTCCAAATGGGGAAATCAGCTCTTGCAAGGGAATGCAGAAGAGTTGATAGATCAGAGACCTTGAGGTTCTGATTTGAGATAGTGTTATACGGTGATAAACTGACCCTGGTTGAGGAGTTCTTAGGAGAGAGACGGGGTTTTAGAACCCACAAGTTTAACTCTGCTGGATATTAATCCAGAATCCGGGGTTTCTCCTATGTTTATAGGGTACTTGAGAATGTCTTTGAGACTCAAGGGTTTTTAAACTGTCCAAGTCTATTGGTATAGAAGAGTTTTATCTTTTGTATGATGCCCAAGAGGAGGCCGACTTGTTTAAGGGATGAGTATCAACCCTAAAATTGGTCTGAGGGCTTTTGTGATTCCTTTTAGAAAGACAGCTCTAACAAAGGATGACTAAGTTCTGTCCTATACCTTTAAGAGGTCTTTTAGGGTCCTTGTATGAAGCCCAAGAGAAAGCATGAGAACTTCTAAGAAGCCGTCGGGTCCTTGTACAAAGCTCAAGAGGAGGCGGGGATGCTTTTATGAAGCGTGTAGGTCTCAAACCAAGAAAAGTTCAAGAAATGCTATTCACCGAGAATAGATCATTTAATGAAAGTTCTGAAGTTTGAAGAAACTCAAGAGATGCTATTCACCGAGAATAGATCAACTCTGGGGAGTAGACTTTCTTTGACAATTTCTATAAGTGATAGTCTGAGAAAAGGTTCACCGAGAATACTGCCTTTCTCTTTGTTCCATATTGTTCAAGCCCACGAGGAGGCAAGACTGTATCTGGAAATCCTATGGGGATCTAGTTTTGACTGTATTTAAGAGTGACTAAATGGGCTTTACTTAGTTCTAGATCTAGTTGCCGGGGAAAACTCTAAATAACTATACTAGTATATATACAGTTGATATATGACAAGTATGTAAAAGGATATGAAAGAAGACTTACAGTGAAGCAGCTCCACAATACAGTTGTATATATGACATGTATTAAAAGAATGAAAGAAGACTTACAGTGAAGCAACCCCACAATACAGTAATATATATTAAAGCAAGTAAATGAAAGCGAATAAAACTTACCGGTGCGTGAGCTTCCATGCTGTAATGTTAGTTGTTCAAAGAAAATAAAGAAAGTTTTGATGACAACTGTATATTTGAACCTAAATCAAAAAGGAAATTGTTTTGAACAGATTATTGGGGCTTATACTCAAGGAGAGGCCCAAGGTTTTAACAGTGATCGCACCGTTGTTTTAAAGATCGCTTCGGGACTTATACAACGACTGAGGCCCAAAAAGGTTTATTTACAAAAGGGTTGGGTCTTACACTCTTTTAGAGGCCCAAAGAGTTTGAAGATGAAATAAGATGGGACTTATAGCTCAAGGAGAAGCCCATATGATTTTGAAAAGGCGACGATCGCGCCGTTGTTTTGAAAATGTACAGAGGGACTTATACAATATGTGAAGCCCAAAATTGTTCTTATTTACAACGAATGGGTCTTACACTCTATTAGAGGCCCATGAGATTATTTTTGTACAAGTGGTGGGGCTTACAACTCAAGGAGAGGCCCAGGGTTAATTTTTTAAAAAAAGACGACGATCGCGTCGAACTTTTGAAAATGTACAGAGGGACTTATACAATATGTGAGGCCAAAAAATTGTTTATGTACAAAAAGGGATGGGACTTACACTCTATTAGAGGCCCAAAAGTTTATTTTGAAAAAGAAAGATGGGACTTACAACACGAGGGGAGGCCCAGATGGTTTGCTTGAAAACGGCGATCGCGCCGAGGTTTTTGAAAACACAGTGGGTCTTATACAATATCTGAGGCCCAAAAAGGTTTCTTATTTAGAAGGAATGGGTCTTACACTCTATTAGAGGCCCAAAGTGTTTGAAAAAGGTTTGTTAGGGTGAAAATCAAAGAAACCCTAATTTTGGTTTTAAAATGGAATTAATTTTGATTAAAAATTAATAAAATCATTGAAAACATGTGAAAAATGAGTGGTAATCTTGGATCAATATTTCTAAAATCATGTTTTTATCTACAAAATGATTGAAAATCATTCAAGTTTATAAAATCAAGAGAAAGAATATTTTTAAATGTCAAAAAAAAATTAATTCTTTGGAAAAAATATCAAATATATGAAATAAATAATATTTTTGGGAAATTTTTGTAAAATAAAATATTTTAACATTTTTGTGAATTATTAAAGAAAGAATCAACTCCAAATCATTAAAATTCAGAGAGAAATTAATTTTTGAATCAATTAAATAAAATCACAAAATTCAAATATTCAAATATTTGAAAATGGGCGCCAAGAACACCCAAGAACACGCGCGTGTTCTGAGTTTTGCCCAGATTTGCATTTTCTCACCAATCTCACTGAATACTTGATGAAATCACACAATCCACATATCAATCTGCTCGTTTTCAACTCACGTTCATGTGTATAGTCTTTAATTTCATTTATTTTAAGCATGGAATAAGAAATCAAGACAAAACCTCAAGAACCCTAAATTGTGCATGAAGACTCACAAATTTGATACACGATTCAAACAAAGCAATTAATTGAGGGGAAACACTCCATACATGATTATGAACATATGGCAAAATTATTGTGCAAGGAAATATGCATGAATCATGAGATGACCAAGTTGAGGCTTACCTCTTGCAGCTGGTGATCGTGTTTTGAGTTGGAGGTGTTACAGCTTGGTTCCAATGATCTGAACAGCTTCCCTAGGTGCCAAGTGATGTGTCTGAATACTTGGAATGGTTTGAAACAAGCTGGAACTTGATTTGGCACCTCAACTACAACTTTGTCAAAGGCTTGAGCAGTTGGATGGTGAATTTGTGAAATTGATGTTCCAGATGTTGTTTAAGTGTTTGGATCACTTCTATATGATGTTTATGAGGTGTGTGTGTGTGATTGGTTTGGTTCGAAACACTTTCTAATTCAAAACCCTATAGTAGCTTGCATTAGAAGGAATTTTTGGAAGTGAGAGAGTGATTTTGAGAAAGGCAAGTGTTATAGGCCTTTGGTGTACTCAAACTGATCAGAAATGAGGTCTATTTATAGTGTGTCAGTTTGTTTTGCAAGGAATAGTGAATGGCAGCTTGGATCAGATTGTGTTGAATGCTTGAATTCTTTAATCAAGGGTCTCCTCTAGCCATTGACTTGAGGTTAGAGCACAGGCCTATGGTTCTTTGATTCAAGGATAAGGCTTGACTGAAGTGTTCCTCTTTGCTCTGATACATGCCACCTCTAAGGATCCATTAAATGTTCCAAAAAAAAATTGGAGTCTTGAAGAATCTTTAGCCTTTTTAGGTTTGGCATGCTACTTGTAGATTTTGCGACTTTGGGGGCTGATGGATCAGTGTTTGTTCCTCCTTGGTCTCCCCCTTGAGGTGTTTAGATGGATAAACTTATTTGTCATTTACACAAATTGATCAAATCGAGTCATAATGCACAAATCTTCCTTGCCAAGCAGTTTGCATCAAAGCATATTGCAGCTGTCAAAACTCTTAGCTCAAATGGAATTTGATGGAGTTCTTGGACATTTTGGAAAGCTCTCATATGATATATAACATGTGTGATCATAGTTTGTCTTGAAACTTTTTGGATCCAAGTGAAAAATGTCCCTAAATTTTGAAAAAAGTAAGACAGATTCTGACTTAGTGAAAATTTCACTAAGTGTTGGAAAAAGTGGCATTTTCATGTTTTTGTCATTTTGATCACTCCATAACTTGAAATCCATGAGGAATTGGAATGAGCTGTAGTTGAAGCTTTTGAAGTATGCCATGAGAGCTACAAATCCATCTTTGGATCATTTAAAATGGTTGCTTGGATCTCAAGTTATGATCCTTGAAAGTTGGTACCCTAACCACTTTGTTCCATAACTTAGAAAATTTCTAAGTTTTTTATGGTTACCCCTTTTACAAGTTAACTCAATTTTTTTTGTTTTTCTTGATGAATGATGATTCAAATCACATATTAACATTGTTTTAGGGTTAAGAAACCTTGGTTGACCAAAAAATCAAAAAGTCAAACTTTGACTTTTTATACACTTGACGTTTTCAGCAGATGAATTTTAAACTGTGCGATCCTCTATGAAATCAAGTCCTTGACCTAAATCAAATTTAATAGATGGATTCCATAGATGTTATAGGGTGTATTTACTCATGTCCCAAGGTTTGGGAGCATGCTTTGGTCAAAAGTCAAAGGTACAGTTGACTTTTCCCTTAAAACCCTAATTGTGGTCCTGATTGATCCTTTATAGGTGTTTGAGAGGTTAGACAAGTTGAAGATCATGTCATTTCCTGATTGATCCTTTGTCTAAATGCCCTGAGAGGGTTCAAAACCCTAATTCTTGATCGTAGTGAATGCTCACCCATCTTTGGGGAGACTTGTAAGCATGATGGCTCACCCATATTATGATGATGACTTGCACAATGATGGGAAATCTTGGTGGTCAAAATTTGGGGGATGACAACACAGAGTGGTCGAATCTTCAACCGAGGAATTGAGGAACCCAACAAAGAAAAGGAACCTTAAACCGAAGTTCCCACTCAACCAGCCGGGCAATCCAGTGATCGCTACCTTTCAAAGAACAACGATGAGATGCTGAAGCTCATCCAAAAGAGTGAATACAACATTGTTGATCAGCTGTTGCAGACTACTTCAAAAATCTCTGTGTTATCTCTTTTACTCAGTTTCGAAGCTCACAGGGAAGCTCTACAGAAAGTCTTATAGCAAGCCTTTGTGGAACAAGATGTAACAATATGACAATTCGACAGCATCATCTCCAACATCACTTCCTGCAACAACTTGGGGTTTAGTGATGAGGAACTTCCAGAAGAAGGAAAAAGTAACAACATGGCACTCAATATTACAGTCAACTGCCAGGATGATGCTTTAGCCAGCGTATTGGTAGACATCGGATAGAATCTGAATGTTATGTCGAAATCCACACTAATGCGACTATCATTTAAAGGATCTCTGATGAGAGGCAGTGAGGTCATCGTCAAAGTATTTGACGAATCCCAAAAAATAGTTATTGGCGAAATTGACCTTCCCATAACTATCGGTCCTCACACTTTCGAAGTCACTTTCCAGGTCATGGACATCCGAGCAACATACAGCTGTTTGTTGGGAAGACCTTGGATACACGGGGCTGGGGCAGTCACTTCGACACTTCACCAGAAGTTGAAGTTCGTCAAGAACGACCAACTAGTCACAGTCTGTGGAGATAAGCCTTGATCGTGAGTAAATTTAACATTGTTTTTCTTGATGAATGATGATTCAAATCACATATTAACATTGTTTTAGGGTTAAGAAACCTTGGTTGACCAAAAAATCAAAAAGTCAAACTTTGACTTTTTATACACTTGACGTTTTCAGCAGATGAATTTTAAACTGTGCGATCCTCTATGAAATCAAGTCCTTGACCTAAATCAAATTTAATAGATGGATTCCATAGATGTTATAGGGTGTATTTACTCATGTCCCAAGGTTTGGGAGCATGTTTTGGTCAAAAGTCAAAGGTACAGTTGACTTTTCCCTTAAAACCCTAATTGTGGTCCTGATTGATCCTTTATAGGTGTTTGAGAGGTTAGACAAGTTGAAGATCATGTCATTTCCTGATTGATCCTTTGTCTAAATGCCCTGAGAGGGTTCAAAACCCTAATTCTTGATCGTAGTGAATGCTCACCCATCTTTGGGGAGACTTGTAAGCATGATGGCTCACCCATATTATGATGATGACTTGCACAATGATGGGAAATCTTGGTGGTCAAAATTTGGGGGATGACAACACAGAGTGGTCGAATCTTCAACCGAGGAATTGAGGAACCCAACAAAGAAAAGGAACCTTAAACCGAAGTTCCCACTCAACCAGCCGGGCAATCCAGTGATCGCTACCTTTCAAAGAACAACGATGAGATGCTGAAGCTCATCCAAAAGAGTGAATACAACATTGTTGATCAGCTGTTGCAGACTACTTCAAAAATCTCTGTGTTATCTCTTTTACTCAGTTTCGAAGCTCACAGGGAAGCTCTACAGAAAGTCTTATAGCAAGCCTTTGTGGAACAAGATGTAATAATATGACAATTCGACAGCATCATCTCCAACATCACTTCCTGCAACAACTTGGGGTTTAGTGATGAGGAACTTCCAGAAGAAGGAAAAAGTAACAACATGGCACTCAATATTACAGTCAACTGCCAGGATGATGCTTTAGCCAGCGTATTGGTAGACATCGGATAGAATCTGAATGTTATGTCGAAATCCACACTAATGCGACTATCATTTAAAGGATCTCTGATGAGAGGCAGTGAGGTCATCGTCAAAGTATTTGACGAATCCCAAAAAATAGTTATTGGCGAAATTGACCTTCCCATAACTATCGGTCCTCACACTTTCCAAGTCACTTTCCAGGTCATGGACATCCGAGCAACATACAGCTGTTTGTTGGGAAGACCTTGGATACACGGGGCTGGGGCAGTCACTTCGACACTTCACCAGAAGTTGAAGTTCGTCAAGAACGACCAACTAGTCACAGTCTGTGGAGACAAGCCTTGATCGTGAGTAAATTTAACATTGTTTTTCTTGATGAATGATGATTCAAATCACATATTAACATTGTTTTAGGGTTAAGAAACCTTGGTTGACCAAAAAATCAAAAAGTCAAACTTTGACTTTTTATACACTTGACGTTTTCAGCAGATGAATTTTAAACTGTGCGATCCTCTATGAAATCAAGTCCTTGACCTAAATCAAATTTAATAGATGGATTCCATAGATGTTATAGGGTGTATTTACTCATGTCCCAAGGTTTGGGAGCATGTTTTGGTCAAAAGTCAAAGGTACAGTTGACTTTTCCCTTAAAACCCTAATTGTGGTCCTGATTGATCCTTTATAGGTGTTTGAGAGGTTAGACAAGTTGAAGATCATGTCATTTCCTGATTGATCCTTTGTCTAAATGCCCTGAGAGGGTTCAAAACCCTAATTCTTGATCGTAGTGAATGCTCACCCATCTTTGGGGAGACTTGTAAGCATGATGGCTCACCCATATTATGATGATGACTTGCACAATGATGGGAAATCTTGGTGGTCAAAATTTGGGGGATGACAACACAGAGTGGTCGAATCTTCAACCGAGGAATTGAGGAACCCAACAAAGAAAAGGAACCTTAAACCGAAGTTCCCACTCAACCAGCCGGGCAATCCAGTGATCGCTACCTTTCAAAGAACAACGATGAGATGCTGAAGCTCATCCAAAAGAGTGAATACAACATTGTTGATCAGCTGTTGCAGACTACTTCAAAAATCTCTGTGTTATCTCTTTTACTCAGTTTCGAAGCTCACAGGGAAGCTCTACAGAAAGTCTTATAGCAAGCCTTTGTGGAACAAGATGTAATAATATGACAATTCGACAGCATCATCTCCAACATCACTTCCTGCAACAACTTGGGGTTTAGTGATGAGGAACTTCCAGAAGAAGGAAAAAGTAACAACATGGCACTCAATATTACAGTCAACTGCCAGGATGATGCTTTAGCCAGCGTATTGGTAGACATCGGATAGAATCTGAATGTTATGTCGAAATCCACACTAATGCGACTATCATTTAAAGGATCTCTGATGAGAGGCAGTGAGGTCATCGTCAAAGTATTTGACGAATCCCAAAAAATAGTTATTGGCGAAATTGACCTTCCCATAACTATCGGTCCTCACACTTTCCAGGTCATGGACATCCGAGCAACATACAGCTGTTTGTTGGGAAGACCTTGGATACACGGGGCTGGGGCAGTCACTTCGACACTTCACCAGAAGTTGAAGTTCGTCAAGAACGACCAACTAGTCACAGTCTGTGGAGACAAGCCTTGATCGTGAGTAAATTTAACATTGTTTTTCTTGATGAATGATGATTCAAATCACATATTAACATTGTTTTAGGGTTAAGAAACCTTGGTTGACCAAAAAATCAAAAAGTCAAACTTTGACTTTTTATACACTTGACGTTTTCAGCAGATGAATTTTAAACTGTGCGATCCTCTATGAAATCAAGTCCTTGACCTAAATCAAATTTAATAGATGGATTCCATAGATGTTATAGGGTGTATTTACTCATGTCCCAAGGTTTGGGAGCATGTTTTGGTCAAAAGTCAAAGGTACAGTTGACTTTTCCCTTAAAACCCTAATTGTGGTCCTGATTGATCCTTTATAGGTGTTTGAGAGGTTAGACAAGTTGAAGATCATGTCATTTCCTGATTGATCCTTTGTCTAAATGCCCTGAGAGGGTTCAAAACCCTAATTCTTGATCGTAGTGAATGCTCACCCATCTTTGGGGAGACTTGTAAGCATGATGGCTCACCCATATTATGATGATGACTTGCACAATGATGGGAAATCTTGGTGGTCAAAATTTGGGGGATGACAACACAGAGTGGTCGAATCTTCAACCGAGGAATTGAGGAACCCAACAAAGAAAAGGAACCTTAAACCGAAGTTCCCACTCAACCAGCCGGGCAATCCAGTGATCGCTACCTTTCAAAGAACAACGATGAGATGCTGAAGCTCATCCAAAAGAGTGAATACAACATTGTTGATCAGCTGTTGCAGACTACTTCAAAAATCTCTGTGTTATCTCTTTTACTCAGTTTCGAAGCTCACAGGGAAGCTCTACAGAAAGTCTTATAGCAAGCCTTTGTGGAACAAGATGTAACAATATGACAATTCGACAGCATCATCTCCAACATCACTTCCTGCAACAACTTGGGGTTTAGTGATGAGGAACTTCCAGAAGAAGGAAAAAGTAATAACATGGCACTCAATATTACAGTCAACTGCCAGGATGATGCTTTAGCCAGCGTATTGGTAGACATCAGATAGAATCTGAATGTTATGTCGAAATCCACACTAATGCGACTATCATTTAAAGGATCTCTGATGAGAGGCAGTGAGGTCATCGTCAAAGTATTTGACGAATCCCAAAAAATAGTTATTGGCGAAATTGACCTTCCCATAACTATCGGTCCTCACACTTTCGAAGTCACTTTCCAGGTCATGGACATCCGAGCAACATACAGCTGTTTGTTGGGAAGACCTTGGATACACGGGGCTGGGGCAGTCACTTCGACACTTCACCAGAAGTTGAAGTTCGTCAAGAACGACCAACTAGTCACAGTCTGTGGAGACAAGCCTTGATCGTGAGTAACCTATCAACGGCCACTTGTGTAGAACCAGAGGAGGTTGTTGGAACTCAGTTCCAAGCACTTTCCGTGAGCAATGAGAATCAGTAAGAGAAAGGAACCTCTATTTCCTCATATAAAGATGCTCCCGAAGTGATCAAAAGTAACAATGCAAAAGGATGGGGACAGGTTGTCATTCCTACGGATAACAAGACAAAAAAGAATCTTGGTTTCTCTCCAACCTGTACCCAGACTGCTACTAAGGATGAAAGTTTTCATCCCATTCAGGACTTCTTCCACAGTGGAGGTTTCCTTCACCCAGTACCTCAAGAAGTACATACTATCAATGAGGGAGATTCCTCCGATACAGATGAAGAGTGGAAGTCCTACCTTAACGAGGACAGTTATATGTCTCAGGAAGAAGTGTCAACGCCATTTTGCTATCCCGCACAGAGTCTGAGATTTATACCGAGATCAGATGTCGAAATGATATACGGAGATTGTGATCCTGAAGGATGTCGTGCTCCACCGAACTCATTAGAGGAAGACACTATGATGAAAGATAACTTTGACCATGATTATTATGGCCCAATGAATGGCCTGCCTATCCGGCAGCCGTACCCAGGAGACTTGGGGCAAGAGAATCAGTCGAACGATGCATATCAGCTAAGCATCATTGAAAAGAATACTTGCGCCCCACCATGTCATGGGATCAACACTCAGGGAATTCAGAAAATACCTAGCACGACGATGAATTTGCAAAGATTGCAGGGCTAGAGTTCATCAACTATGCTTTTCCCGAGGTCAACGTCATCGAAAGGGATGACTCCTCCAGTTCCAAAGAAGCCTGGGACACCTTAGGACAACCGAGTGGCAAATACGACTACTTGGTCAAGTACACTGCTCTTGAAAGCTCTCGTATCAGGCTCGAAGATATCCAGCCAACTGGCTGGGGAGATTTACCTAAAAGCACAAACACTATGCAAAATACAGCTGAGGAATCCTCCTACGACAACTCTGCCTGGGAAACAGATTCCAATGATCCTGCACCACCAGAAATCAGTGTTATTTCTGAAGACAAGCCAAGAAAGAAGGTACCAGACTTTATGATTCACCGAGGAGTTCGTCGCCAAAGGGTTGTTGTTGATATTCCGAAGATCGTTCATAAGTCTAAGTAATTGCCATCTTTAACCTTTCACCCTGCCCAGGTGGAACAGGTGTTTTGATAGAGCTCACTTTCTGTAAATATACCTCTTCACTTTGCCCAAAGCGACAGAGTTTTGTTTTATAGGGCTGTAGTTTCAAGAATCGACTAAATCATAAATAAAATAACGGTGTTCTGTAATTTCCGCATTTATTGCTGTTTTCTCTTTTCGCTTTTTCAGAAAATGGTAATCCTAAAAAATAACTCAAACAATAAACGAGCAGTTTTTCCAAAGAAAATACACTGCACACACTCTTGCATCCTCTCTATCTCTTCTAAAAACAATCATCACATCTTGCAGATTGCTTATTTTAAACCCCATTGGAACATACAATCCGATGCCTTCTCCCAACTTTGAATTCCCGGTATTTGAGGCTGAAGAAGAAAATGATGAAGAAATTCCAGAAGAGATCTCTCGATTACTCAGACAAGAGGAAAGGTCCATTAAACCTCACAAAGAGTCGTTGGAAACATTCAACTTGGGTTCAGAAGAAGAGAGAAAAGAAGTCAAGATTGGGGCACTACTCAGTCCAACTGTCAAAGAAAGTTTAACAAAGCTTCTCAAAGAATTTCCCGATGTATTCGCTTGGTCCTATCAGGACATGCCAGGGTTGGATACCCACATCATGGAACATCATCTACCGTTAAGATCAGAATGTCCGTCAGTAAAACAAAGATTGAGAAGGACTTACTCAGACATGGCCATCAAAATTAAAGAGGAGGTACAAAAACAGATTGACGCGTGTTTCCTCGCCACATCAGAATATCCTCAATGGTTAGCCAACATAGTACCAGTTCCGAAAAAGGACGGAAATGTCAGAATGTGTGTAGACTACAGGGATCTGAACAAGGCCAGTCCAAATGATGACTCTCCCTTTCCGCACATAGACATGTTGGTAGACAGTACATCAAAGTTCAAAGTATTCTCCTTCATGGATGGATTCTCAGGCTATAATCAAATCAAAATGGCGCCGAAAGACATGGAGAAAACTTCGTTCATCACCCCATGGGGCACTTTTTGTTACAAGGTAATGCCATTCGGTTTGAAGAACGTTAGGACAACCTATCAATGGGCCATGACTACTCTGTTTCACGACATGATACACAAAGAGATAGAAGTGTATGTCGATGACATGATTGCCAAATCAAAAACAGAGGAGGAGCATGTGACCCACCTGTCAAAGCTATTCGAGCGATTGAGAAAGTACAAGCTCCATTTGAATCCTAACAAATGCACGTTTGGTGTCTGTTCAGGGAAATTTTTAGGGTTCATCGTCAGCCAGAAAGGGATTGAGGTTGATCCTGACAAAGTCAAGGCCATTCAAGAAATGCCTTCTCCAAAAACTGAAAAACAAGTCAGAGGATTCCTGGGACGTTTGAATTACATTTCCAAATTTATGTTCCTCATGACCGCGACATGCGCGCCAATCTTCAAATTACTCAAAAAGAACCAGGACTGCGTTTGGACAGAAGACTGCCAAACCGCCTTCGACAGTATCAAGGAATACCTGTTAAACCCACCGATTCTATCACCGCCAGTGGAGGGAAGACCACTGATCATCTATTTAACGGTCTTGGAAGACTCGATGGGTTGTGTACTTGGTCAACAGGATGAAACCAAAAGAAAAGAGTCTGCCATCTACTATTTGAGCAAGAAATTCACCGACTGTGAAACTCGGTATACTATGCTTAAGAAAACTTGTTGTGCTCTGGCTTGGGCAGCCAAACGTCTTCGCCAGTATATGATTCGTCACACTACTTGGTTAATCTCAGAAATGGATCCAATCAAGTACGTCTTTGAAAAGCCTGCTCTCACGGGAAGGATCGACCGTTGGCAGATGCTGTTATCAGAATATGACATAGAATACCACGCTCAGAAAGCCGTTAAAGGGAGTATTTTAGCCGATCATTTGGCTCATCAACCAATTGACGAACAGGAATCTGTCGGATTTAACTTCCGAGACGAAGATGTCATGTATTTGAAAATGAAAGATTACGATGAACCGCTACGCAGTGAAGGGCCAGAACCAGGTTCCCAATGGGGACTAATCTTTGACAGAGCCGTTAACCATTATGGAAACGGAATTGGGGCAATCATTATAACACCTCAGGGTACCCATGTTCCTTTCACCGCCAGACTGACATTCAAGTGTACAAACAATGAGGCCGAATACGAAGCTTGTATCATGGGTCTCAAATAAGCGATTGACTTAAGGATCAAGAACTTGGATGTATATGGCGACTCAGCCCTGGTTGTCAATCAAATCAAAGGAGATTGGAACACATACCAATCAGGACTGATTCCTTATAAAGATTACGCGAGAAGGTTGTTACCATTCTTCAACAGAATCGAGTTTCACTATATCCCTCGTGAAGAGAATCACATGGCTGATGCACAAGCCACTCTCTCTTCCATGACTAGTGTAGGTCAATGAAACGACATACCTAGGATCGATATAATGCGCCTTGAAAGGCCCGCTTACATCTTCACGATCGAAGCAGTCATAGACGATAAACCTTGGTATCATGATATCAAATGCTTCCTTCAGAAACAAGAGTACCCACCTGGCACATCCAGAAAAGACAGGAAGACTCTCAGAAGGCTGGCATGCAGCTTCTTTCTGAGCAGTGATACACTCTATAAGAGAAACTTTAACATGGTCTTGCTCTGATGCGTAGACAGACCAGAAGCAAACATGCTGATAAGAGAAATTCATGAAGGATCCTTTGGCACTCATGCCAACGGACACACAATGGCGAGAAAAATTTTGAGAGCAGGGTACTACTATTTGACCATGGAATCCAATTGCTACAAGTACATGAGGAGGTGTCACAAGTGTCAGATATACTCAGACAAGATCCATGTACCGCCAACACATCTCAAAGTTCTTTCTTCCCCATGGCCTTTTTCCATATGGCGAATCGACATGATCGACATGGTCGAACCCAAAGCTTTGAACAGACATCGGTTCATTCTAGTAGCCATTGACTACTTCACCAAGTGGGTCGAAGCAGCGTCATACGCCAATGTAACCCGACAAGTGGTAGTCTGTTTCATAAAAAACAATCTCATTTGCCGTTATGGTGTTCCAAGCCAGATCATTACTGTAAGTTCTGAGTTGGCAGCATTTTTTGCAAAACATGTTGCTCAGGAAAATGTTATGAAGAATGTCTTGACATAAGAGTAGAACATCACTGCAGGATGTGTTAATGTCAGAACTGATGATGATCTATAGCAAGTGGTACAAGATGTCAGATCAGAAGTCCTGACATGGTTGCTCAGACATCACTACAAATGCTGAACCTGATGTTGAAACATCTTCAACTGTCATGACAGTATTGCTATCATGTGTTACAACAGATGTCATGACATCTGGGTCCAGTACAGCAGGTTGTGGAAATGTCAAGTGAGATGTCTTGACATGTTGTGCTGCACCTAACTAGTATGAGTGCATGGCTGTAATGGTGTGACATGTTGAAGGAGATGTCATAACATCTTAGTTGGGTATAGCAGGTGTTGTTAATGATGTCATGTGTCTGATGTCTTAACATTGAGTCATAACATTAGTGAATGTTAAGGTGTTGAAGACTTAAAGTGCTGAAGAGTGATGTCACATGCGATGTCTTGACATCACTATACCAGAACATTAAAACATCAGGTTGTGATGTTGTTAAGGCTGCACGCATTAGTTTGATTTGAGGAGATCTATTAGTTAGATTGGATGCGAATTTATTGGTGAAGATATATTCTGGTGCAATCATATTTAGAGCAGATCTTGTTGCTATTTTCATGCAAAAGGATATGGAGAATAATTAGATTTAATTATGAATATTTGATTGAAGATTTGATTGAAGATTTAATTAAAGATCTATTTAGTAGCAGAATCTTTTGCAGATTTGGAGAAGAAGATTGGTTGTGATTTGAAGGCCCAAATCCAGTTGGGTATAGGTTATAAATAGGGTCTTTGTAACCTAGAAAAAGGAGCCCAGCCATCATGTAGATTATAAGGGCTGTGTTGGTTGATGAACCACCTGGTTTGTGGGATGGTCATCGTGTTTATCTTGAAGCCTGTAGGTAAGAGATGGTCATTGCTCTAAGTATTGTTCTTAGTCATGAGGGTCATGTCTAGGTATTGTTATAGGAGTGTGTCTTTAATGTGTTTGGAGAGTTTTTGGAAATCAAGTTGTTGATGCAGTGACTGAGATGTTGACTGCTAGACATCATTGCGATGATTGGGAGTGAGATGGAGTCTCTTATCTAGGGAGGACTTAGATAGAAGGGTCATTGGGTAGTGATTAAGTTAGTGGATTGTCAACTGGTTTGTTGAGTCTGTAATTTGATACTGCTAATAGTGGACTTCCTTCCTGGCTTGGTATGCCCCTAGATGTAGGTTGTTAGACCGAACTGGGTGAACAATTCCTTGAGTTATTTACTGTTGCTTTTACCTTGTTCATACAGCAGATATTGATGTTGTGACATCGCACTTGACATCACATATCTGATACCAGAATTTCAATTGGTATCAGAGCAGGCATCCTATCTGTTTCTGGATGAGATCTAGGGAAGATACTTTCTGGTTCATTAGCAAGGAAGATAGTTTTGCTGAGTTGTGGACTTGGTCAGTTCATATAGTTGTTTGTTTGATCCCTTGAAGTGAAGGATGGACTATTCATGACAGAGTATGTATTGGACTTGTCTGTTGTTATCAGGTGTGTAGCTTTGGTGGAGAACTGCTGTTGAGGAGTTGTTGTGTATTCCGGTGCAAGGTATCTGATGTAACCCTGGTTGTTTCTTATGTCTCTGGTGGTGAGACTTTAGGAAGGTATTTTCTTGGAAAGACTTTAGAGTTTGGTCTCCTCAGCAGAAGAAGAATATATTTCAAATCAGGTATTGAAGACCAATCTGTCCAGAACATTGATGATGAAAGAAGAGGGTGGAGCCAAAGCAAAAGAGTATCACTGTCAAATCTTTCATGCGGGAGTGAAGATCTTGATAAGTTATCTCTTAAGCATATTTATGGTGTCCAATGTAGTTCTGGTATATCTGAAGATGAATTCTCTTGTGAAGATACATGTTTCTGATTTTCAAAATCATGAACTGTAGGAAGTTTCATCAAGAGAGAAGCTGAGCTTAATATGTCAATTCTAATGTCTCGACATCGCTCTACACATCAGCAGTTTATGGTAAATGCTAAGTCAAAGACCTTTTAGATTGTAGCTGTTTTGAAGGATCACTGAAGCTATGAAGTTGAACAATTTTTGAGATGCTGTTCATAATGTAATAGCATTTCAGTTGGAGCTGGTTGAAGAAAAGGTAGTTATCTTGATAGCAGAAGAGAAGGAAATGATCCTTGTTTAAACTAAAATGTCTGAGGACAATTTTATAGGGAAAATGCTTTCAAGAGTTTGTGTGCAGTAGCAGTGTAAGTCAGCCTGTGGTCAATTGGTGTTTACATGAGCTCTTTCAGTTTTGTGGCTTGAAGGATTGGAAGTAGCAGATTGTCTATGGTTGTGAAGGTCGAGGATAAGTGGCAGTTATCTCTGGCTTTCTACTGACGGCTCTACTAAGGGAAGTGACTTTCTTTAGTATTGCTATGGGGTAGTCTTGGACTACTTATTTTCTGAAGATTCAGATGTGGTAGGTTTGAAGTCTTTGGAGTTTCTAAGCAGGATGGAGGTTGTCTACTCAAACTTGATTGTTGAATCAAGTCTATGAGAGCATGGAAATCTGTTTCTGCAAAGGGAGAAGGTTCTTCTGAGTGGCAGAAGGTAGAGCTGAATTCAACAGTTGGATGACATAATGTTCTGACATCTAGCTTAACATCAGGAGTCTCCGCTGGTGATGTGGCACATCAGCTAATGATAGGGTGATCTACAGGAATGAACAATAGTATGCTTCAAAAAGATCGTTCTCATGGCAGTTTGCGGGAGCTGCAGGAAGGAGAAGATGTTACATGACCTTGGCTTAGGGAGTCTAAGTGTGTTTGCTTTTGAGCAAGTGGAACATGTGACTTGAAGATCAAGTTTCCTTGGTGGATCAAGATATCTTTGTGAGAGTTCTGAAAAACGTGAAAAAGTTCAAAATGTGGAATTTGGTTGTTTTCATATGAGGATTCATGAATGAGGTGATCAAACTGTGGCATTTGGTTGATCTTAGAAGCGGATTCGAAGAATCAAGATAATCAGAGTGTGGTAGCTGGTTATTATTGAGGATTGTCTTGGAACAAGTTACTCTTGGGCAGAAGGGTGATGAGTTGAAGACTCAAGGAGATTATTCTTCTTGAAGGTGGATGAGAGTTTAATTCTCTAGTTCTTTGGATTACTATGCAATAGTAAGTCCAGTTGATGGAGCATATCAAGAATCATGGTGATGATATCTTAGTGTGTGGCAAATGTTCTAACTTGTGTTGAGACATTATCTGGTTGAATATCCTTCGTGAAGGATGATTTTGTTCTAGTTCTGAAGCTTGGTGCATATATTATGCCTAAGGAGCGTCTACATAGTCATACGGGAGAATGATGAAGTAGAAGGTCTGCCTTGGATGGAGAATGTAGAGAAAACTGAAGTAGATCAGGTATGGATTGATTGGAAGTATGAAGATGAAGAGTATGATAGGGAATGATTGCCTTTGGAGAAAGGGACAATGGTACCAAAATGCATGTGCTCAGCAAGTGTGCTCAAATGTTCATCTTCATCTAGAGCATTAGTTATCCATGATTGAGGGAGTACTTGTATATGGATTTTGCTGCAAAGGTACATATATTGTGAAGATTGCATGCTGATCAAGATTGTGAAGATTGGTTGAATCTTACGAGGATATAATGTCAGATAACATGTTATGACATTAGGCTGTTGGATGACATGTTGGTGTGGACATGAATGGTTCTAGCCATGTGAAGCTAATTGTTTGAATCATATGCGCACATGCTTCTGAGGAGAAGTATGAAGGACAACTTTGGTTGTGTCTGGGAGACTTTATTTTTCTCTGCAGATTTTGGAAGAGCTTTGTGAGGGTCCTTGTTGATGGGAGATGTCACACTTGTCTTGGTGTGTGTAAGAGGAGTTTATTTAGAGTTTAGTGGAAGGCATTGTGTGTGTGCTTCAGAACTTGTGGATGATTGTGTGAAGCATTCCTGCCTGGATGAATGAAGACTATGTCTGGATTTTCCAAATATTATGATATACTGGTCAAGGAGCACCATTTGTGAAATATAATGGGAGAACTTCTGTTTGTACTAGTGTGGTACTTGGATTGTTTGAGGATTAAGCATTATGTGAATGCATTCAGCAGGTGTGTTGAACAGAGGGTGCGCTCTTGAAGACATGAAGATGAGTCTTATGTTTTCCATTCATTTAAGGTTTTCTTCTTGTAAAGAAGCACATGTTATCCTTGATAGGGGGAGAGTGTTACAATTTTGTGCAGCTGGAATTGTGATGTTAAGGGGGAGCAGTGTTCTTATTGGTGTTCTAGCTGGTGCATGTCGTTTGTTTGGTTTGCTCCTATTATGGCTAAAAAGGGGGAGAATTAAGAAGCATCAAGTGTCCCTTGGTTGTGGAGGAGCTGGATGGGTGTTCAAAGAAGAAGGTTTTAGCCAAAATATGCCAAAGGGGGAGATTGATAGTTCTGCAGCTTTTGGTGTTGGCATTAATTTTGGTAAAACTGATTGTGATTGATATATGCCTAAAAAGATGTTCTGACTTCTGTTTTCTGCTGCTGCATTTTCCTTTAATATGATGTGTATGATCAAATTACGTTTTGGCCAAAAATTTGCCAAAGGGGGAGATTGTAAGTTCTGAGTTGGCAGCATATTTTGTAAAAATTGTTGATCAGGAAAATGTTATGAAGAATGTCTTGACATAAGAGTAGAACATCACTCCAGGATGTGTTAATGTCAGAATAGATGATGATCTATAGCAAGTGGTACAAGATGTCAGATCAGAAGTCCTGACATGGTTGCTCAGACATCACTACAAATGCTGAACTGATGTTGAAACATCTTCAACTGTCATGACAGTATTGCTATCATGTGTTACAATAGATGTCATGACATCTGGGTCCAGTATAGCAGGTTGTGGAAATGTCAAGTGAGATGTCTTGACATGTTGTGCTGCACCTAACTAGTATGAGTGCATGGTTGTAATGGTGTGACATGTTGAAGGAGATGTCATAACATCTTCGTTGGGTATAGCAGGTGTTGTTAATGATGTCATGTGTCTGATGTCTTAACATTGAGTCATAACATTAGTGAATGTTAAGGTGTTGAAGAGTTAAAGTGCTGAAGAGTGATGTCACATGCGATGTCTTGACATCACTATACCAGAACATTAAAACATCAGGTTGTGATGCTGTTAGGGCTGCGCGCATTAGTTTGATTTGAGGAGATCAGTTAGTTAGATTGGATGCGAATTTATTGGTGAAGATATATTCTGGTGCAATCATATTTAGAGCAGATCTTGTTACTATTTTCATGCAAAAAGATATGGAGAATAATTAGATTTAACTATGAAGATTTGATTGAAGATTTGATTGAAGATTTAATTGAAGATCTATTTAGTAGCAGAATCTTTTGCAGATTTTGAGCAGAAGATTGGTTGTGATTTGAAGGCCCAAATCCAGTTGGGTATAGGTTATAAATAAGGTCTTTGTAACCTAGAAAAAGGAGGCCATCCATCATGTATATTATAAGGGCTGTGTTGGTTGATGAACCACCCGGTTTGTGGGATGGTCATCGTGTTTATCTTGAAGCCTGTAGGTAAGAGATGGTCATTGTTCTTAGAGGAAGCTGTTAAGCAACTCTATGTATTGTTCTTAGTCATGATGGTCATGTCTAGGTATTGTTATAGGAGTGTGTCTTCAATGTGTTTGGAGAGTTTTTGGAAATCAAGTTGTTGATGCAGTGACTGAGATATTGACTACTAGACATCATTGCGATGATTAGGAGTGAGATGGAGTCTCTTATCTAGGGAGGACTTAGATAGAAGGGTCATTGGGTAGTGATTAAGTTAGTGGATTGTCAACTGGTTTGTTGAGTCTGTAATTTGATACTGCTAATAGTGGACTTCCTTCCTGGCTTAGTATGCCCCCAGATGTAGGTTGTTAGACCAAACTGGGTGAACAATTCCTTGGGTTATTTACTGTTGCTTTTACCTTGTTCATACAGTAGATATTGATGTTCTGACATCGCACTTGACATCACATATCTGATACCAGAATTTCAATTACTGATAATGGATCTAACTTGAACAACAAGATGATGAAAGAGTTATGCATTGAGTTCAAGATCGAACACCATAACTCATCTCCCTACCAACCTAAGATGAACGGAGCGGTAGAAGCGGCTAACAAGAACATCAAGAATATTGTTCAGAAGATGGTCGTAACCTACAAAGACTGGCACGAGATGCTACCCTTTACTCTTCACGGTTATCGGACATCTGTCTGCACTTCAACGGGGGGCAACCCCTTTTTCTCTAGTATATGGCATGGAGGCAGTACTCCCCATCGAAGTAGAGATCCCATCGATCCAGGTATTGATGGAAGCTAAGCTAACAGAAGCCGAATGGTGTCAAAGCAGACACGATGAACTGAACCTAATCGAAGAAAAGCGAATAACGACTCTATGTCATGGTCAGTTGTATCAGCAAAGAATGAAGAAAGCGTTTGACAAAAAGGTCTGACCCGTGTCTTCAGGAAAGGAGACCTCGTGCTCAAGAAGATATAATCATTTCTCACAGATTCTCGGGGCAAATGGACTCCGAATTATGATGGCCCCTATGTGGTCAAGAAAGCCTTCTCAGGCGGCGCCTTGAGACTCACAACCATGGATGGAGAAGAATTTTCCTACCCCACGAATGTTGATGTAGTCAAGAAATACTTTGCCTAAATAAAAAAAACGTCTCGGTGGATTGAAAACCTGAAAGGGCGGTCCAGGTAAAAATTAGAGACATAATAAAAAAACATCCCGGTGGATTGGAAATCTCAAAGTACAATCCAGGAAAAAGTTAGGGATTCGTGGCAAGTAACTACGTCCAACAAAGGGGCAAATTCCCCAGTAGCAGTAATGCCATCCATCAGAAAACTCCAGTCACGGTCATCTTTGACGGAAGCTCAGGATGTCCAGAATTTAAAGTTGGGGGAAGGATAGTAGTCGTTATGTTTCAATGTATCCCTTTTCCTGTAAATTACCATTTTCAAATTTTATAAATACTCTATGGTATCACGTGCTTGGCTGATTTCCGTCCTATCAATAAAATTTGAGCCCCTGTGCTTTTGTTTGCAATTCTTATTTGTTTTAGCTTCACAGAACGACATTTTAACATGATTAACGATTCTTAAAATAAAACAAAAAAATGAATTTGCTTGTCAAATTTTTCCGCTTTTAAAATAAAGATGGCAGTTTCTTTTGACTGTTGAACATCGGAAGAACATCGATCACTTCTCCAGAAGTAGTCGAACCTCAAAGTTCAGAATCAAAGTACTCCTTCTAAACTAGTGGGCCTGAATAAAGGATCAGCTATGTCAGATGCGAATCTTCCGTCTAACACCCCCGACAAGGTTCTTACCTCCTAAGCCCAACCAAGGTTGTTCCTCGCAGAAACTATTTTTTCCTAAGTAATGCAGAATTGCTATCTTGAACCAGTGATACTTTTCATCCCTGCAGTGGCCGAGTATCCAGTCGTGTTTATCCACTAGTCTGTATATCGTGTCAGTTTTGTCACCGTAAATATACATACACCCGGCATCATTGATTTGCATTCATAATCATATTGCATCACTACCACTCTAGTTAGTCTCAACTCTAGGTGGTAAAGTCCTCTTGTCAATCGAGTTGTCAGTTCTTTCCTCGTCAAGAAGCGAATCATCTAAGCAATCTCTCCCCAGTTTATTTCTAGGATGAAGTTGGTCCTCGACCACTTTGATAACTTGAACCTCTGAAAGACCAGAGGGCACTCGACAAACATCACTCTTCGCCATTGAAGATGATATCTCCGCTTTCCCGGATTATGGAAAATCCTCGGGGAAAGCCTCTTAATCAAAGATTCGGTAGTATAGCAACTTCTCTCCGAAAAATTTGCTGTCAACAAGGTCATCAACACCTCCAAATTAGATCACATCACATGGCATTTCTCCAAAAAGATCTCGAAGGAAACTTTGATGTGGTATCCCCAAGAAGAAAACAGCCTCTCAAGAGACTCGTTTCCCCCGGTAGAGTCAACAAATGGAATCTCCAACAGAGAAGTTTGAACACCTCTACAACTCAGACGAATGGGTTCCCCTACAAGTCTGACGTCAAAACCTTTTCCCATCAAATGGCATCTCCCCTGTAGAAAACTCGGCGAGAAGTTTGATGAAAACCGCTACACATAGCGTCCCTTGTCAAGAAAGTTTATTGACAAAAGAAACTTAGACCAGTTCCTTGGTAAGGAAACCAAGATCGAGGGGAAGTTTATATCAGAAACTGAGACCATTTCCTTGGTAGGAAACCAGGATCGAGGGGAAGTTAATATCAGAAACTGAGACCAGTTCCTTGGTAGGAAACCAGAATCGAGGGGAAGTTTATATCAGAAACTGAGACCAGTTCCTTGGTAGGAAACTAGGATCGAGGGGAAGTTTTAACTTTTCTAAGTATCATTGCTTAGCAAAAAGAAGATGGATGGGCAAACTGCCGTTCATAGACGCTGTCAAAATTTCGGGTATTCCGATATTTAATCCTCTTGCACCCCGAATGCCCGAATACCTTCACCATTCACACCTTCGGGTCCAAGAAGATTAAATAGGGGCATCTGTCATTCCCCAAATTTTGAACACCAAGATTTCCCATGATTGTGCAAATCATCATCACAATATGGATGAACCATCATGCCTCATCAGTCTCCCCAAATATGGGTGAGCATTCACTACAAACAAGAATTAGGGCTTTGAGCCCTCTCAGAGCACTTAGACAAAGGATCAATCAAGAAATGACATGATATTCAACTTGTCTAACCTCTCAAACACCCATAGAGGATCAAAAGGACTCCCACATCAAGGATTAAGCACAAAGTTGCTACCTACCAAGTGGATTAAGCCTCAAGATCGCCAGTGTCACCAAATTAGGGTTTTGGTCGACTAGAGCCTCCAAATGGAAATTTTCATCTGGGCATGAGCCAATACTTCAAAGCACAACCCAAGGTACTCCAAGGGACTTCATGAACCCAATCATCAAGTCAATTTAACCTCAGGGGATGCAGTTACCAAAAATCAAGAATTAGGGTTTCCTGACCTAATTCACCCCTAAGTTGACTTTTGGGACAAAACATGAGATAAGACCCCAAGATGTGATTTGAGGGCCTTAAACACATCACATTGATCCATTTGCAACAATGAATTGATCCAAGAAGCTTGATGCACAAGTTTCAATTTCATCAGGACCACAATTAGGGTTTTGAGGAAAAAGTCAAATATACCTTTGACTTTTGACCAAGACATGCTCCCAAACCTTGGGACATGATTCAATACACCCTATATCACCTATGGAATCCATCCATTAGGTTTGATTTAGGTCAAGGATTTGATTTCACAAAGGATCGCACAGTTTGGGCTTCACCTGATAAAAAATCAACTGTACAAAAAGTCAAAGTTTGACTTTTTGATTTTTTGGTCAACCAAGGTTCCTTAACCCTAATACAATGTTAATTTGTGATTGGAATCATCATTCATCAAGAAAAATCAAGAATAGTGAGTTAACTTGTAAAAGGGGTAACCATAAAAAACTTAGAATTTTTCTAAGTTATGGAACAAAGTGGTTAGGGTACCAACTTCCAAGGATCATAACTTGAGATCCAAGCAACCATTTTGGATGATCCAAAGATGGATTTGTAGCTCTCATGGAATACTTTAAAAGTGTCAACTACACCTCATCCCAGTTCCTCATGGATTTTTAGTTATGGAGTGATCAAAATGGATGAAAACATAAAATGTCACTTTTTCCAACACTTAGTGAAATTTTCACTAAGTCAGAATTTGTCTTGCTTTTTTTCCAAATGTAGGGGCATTTTTCACTTGGATCCAAAAAGTATCAAGACAAACTATGATCACACATGTGTTGTTTCATATGAGGGCTTTCCAAAATGCCCAAAAACTCCATCAAACTCCACCTGAGCTAAGAGTTATGACAGCTGCAACATGCCTTGCTGCAAACTATCTTGGCAAGGCAGATTTGTGCATAAGGGCTCGATTTGTCCAAATTATGCAACACCAAGCATGGTTATCCATCTGCACACCTCAAGGGGGAACAACCAAGGGACAAGCACTGATTCATCAGCCTCCCAAGTCCAAGATTCCACAAGTAGCATGCCAAACCTAAAAAGCCTAAAAGAGGCCAAGTCTCCAATTTTGTTTTGGAACATTTAATTGATGCTTAGAGGTTGCATGTATCAGAGCAAAGATGAACACTTCAGTCAAGCCTTATCCTTGAATCAAAGACCTATAGGCCTGTGCTCTAATCTCAAGTCAATGGCTAGAGGAGACTTGAGATTCCATTTGATCACAATTGGCCAAAGGCCTGCTGCAGTTGCCATTCCCTATTCCTTGCAAAACAAACTTGACACACTATAAATAGACCTCCTTTATGATCAGTTTGAGTACACCAAAGGCCTATAACACTTGCCTTTCTCAAAATCACACTCTCACTTCCAAAATGCCTTCTAATGCAAGCTACTATCGGGTTTTGAATTAGAAAGTGTTTCCAACTAAACCAATCACACACACACCTCATAAACATCATATGTGAGCTGATCAAACACTAAAATCACAGCTGGAACATCAATTTCACAAAATCACCATTCAACTGCTCAAGTTCTTGATAGAGTTGTAGTTGAGGTACCATCTCAAGTTCCAGCTTGTTTCAAACCATTCGAAGCATTCAGACACATCACTTAGCACCTAGGGAAGCTGCTCAGATCATTGGAACCAGCTTGTAACACCTCCAACTCAAAACACGATCACCAGCTGCAAGAGGTAAGCCTCAACTTGGTCATCTCATGATTCATGCATATTTCCTCGCACAATAATTTTGCCATATGTTCATAATCATGTATAGAGTGTTTACCCTCAATCAATTGCTTTGCATGAATCGTGTATGGAATTTCTGAACCTTCATGCAGAAATTAGGGTTCTTGAGGTTTCTCTTTGATTTCTTATTCCATGCTTAAAATAAATGAAATTAAAGACCATAGACATGATCGTGAGGTGAAAACGAGCAGATTGATATGTGGATTGTGTGATTTCATCAAGTATTCAGTGAGATTGATGAGAAAATGCAAATCTGGGCAAAACTCAGAACACGCGCGTGTTTTTGGGTGTTCTTGGCGCCCTTTTTCAAATATTCAAATATTTGAATTTTGTGATTTTGTTTAATTGATTCAAAAATTAATTTCTCTCTGAATTTTAATGATTTTGAGTTAATTTTTTTTATTAATTCACAAAAATGTTAAAATATTTTATTTTACAAAAATTTCCCAAAAATATTATTTATTTCATATATTTGATATTTTTGCAAAGAATTAATTTTTATTTGTTTTTCAACATTTTAAAAATGTTTTTTCCCTTGATTTTCTAAACTTGAATGGTTTTCAATCATTTTGTGGATAAAAACATGATTTTAGAAATATTGGTCCAAGATCACCACTCATTTCTCACATGTTTTCAATGATTTCATTAATTTTTAATCAAAATTAATTCCATTTTTAAACCAAAATTAGGGTTTTGATTAATTTCACCATCATCAATCTTTTTCAAACACTCATGGGCCTCTAATAGAGTGTAAGACCCAACCCCTTTTGAAAACAAAACTAATATGGGCCTCAGATATTGTATAAGTCCCTTGGCGATTTTCAAAACGACGGTGCGATCACAATCCACCACTTGGGCCTATCCTTGGATTGTAAGCCCCATCTTTTGTATATAAACAATTTTTGGGCCTCTAAGAAAGTGTAAGTCCTATCCCTTTGTAAATAAAATTATTTTTGGGCCTCATATATTGTATAAGTCCCTCTGTACATTTTCAAAAGTTCGACGCAATCGTCGCTCTTTTAACAATAAACCTTGGGCCTACCCTCGTGTTGTAAGTCCAATTTCTTTTATCTTTAAATAATATTTGGACCTCTAATAGAGTGTAAGACCCATACCTTTGTACAGAAAACCTTTTGGGCCTCAGTCGTTGTATAAGTCCCAGTACAATCTTTTCAAAACAACATCCCTTTTTGATTTAGGTTCAAATATACAGTTGTTATCAAAACTTTCTTTAATTTCTTTGAACAACTAACAATACAGCATGGAAGCTTGCTGACCTGTAAGTTTTTATCTGCTTTCATTTACTTGCTTTAATATATATAACTGTATTATGGGAAGCTGCGCACGGTTAGTCTTCTTTCATTCCAAATATATATAACTGGATTGTGGGAAGCTACGCACAGTTAGTCTTCTTTCATATCCTTTTTAATACTCGTTATATATCAACTGTATATATACTAGTATAGTTATTTAGAGTTTTCCCCGACAACTAGGTCTAGAACTAGGTAAAGCCCGTTGGTCACTCTTAAATACAGTCAAAACTAGATCCCCATAGGATTACCAGATACAGTCTTGCCTCCTCTTGGGTTTGAACAATATGGAACAAAGAGAAAGGCAGTATTCCTCGTGAACCTTTTCTCAGACTGTCACCCCTAGAAATTGTCAAAGAAACTCTACTCCTCGGAGTTGATCTATTCTCAATGAATAGCATCTCTTGAGTTTCTTCAAACCTCAGAACTGTCACTAAATGATCTATTCTCGGTGAATAGCATTTCTTGAACTTTTCTTGGTTTGGGACCCACGGGCTTCCTAAAAGCATCCCCGCCTCCTCTTGGGCTTTGTACAAGGACCCTCCGGCTTCTTAGAAGTTCTCATGCTTTCTCTTGGGCTTAATACAAGGACCCTGACGACCTCTTAAAGGTATAAGACAGAACTTATTCATCCTTTGCTAGAGCAGTCTTTCCAGTGTCAAACCTCTGACCAATTTAGGGTTGATTCTCATCCCTTAAAACACTCGCCTCCTCCTGGAGGCATCATACAAAAGATAAAACTCTTCCACTCCAGACTTGGACAGTCTAAATCCCCTTGAGTCTCAAAGACACTCTCAAGTACCCTACAAGTATAGGAAGAAACCCTGGTCACTCTGGATCAATCTCCAGCAGAGCTAAAACTCAGTCCCTCTCCTGAGAAAATCCCCAACCAGGGTCAGTTTATCCCAAATCAGAATCTCAAGGTATCTGATACTTCGACTCTTCTATAATCCTCAGCAGGAGTTGGTTCCCCACTTGGACCTGCCTCGGGATCTCAATAATTCCCAGCAGAAAGATAGCCTCCTCTTAGGCTTTGTATAATGATCATTTCCTCTGGAAAGTCAGCCTCATCTTGGGCTTTGTACAATGATTCTCCCTAGCGGAGCTAACCTTTTCATACTCTCTTGTTGAGTCAGTCAAAATTTTAAGACTCTCTTGTTAAGTCAATCACCTTTTCAAACTCTCTTGTTGAGTCAATCAATTACTGTTCAGACTCTCTTGTTGAGTCAATCACCTTGTCAGACTCTCTTGTTGAGTCAATCACTCTTACAGACTCTCTTGTTGAGTCAATCACCTTTCAGTATTCTCTTGTTGAGTCAACTCTTTTAGCATCAATCTCGGGCTTTGTACGAGACAAATAAAACATACTCTCTTGTTGAGTCAAACCCTTTTATCCTCAATCTTGGGCTTTGTACAAGACATAAATCTCCCTCTCTTGAGCATGGGACAAATATCTTCCCTAGCAAAGTCATTTCCTCCCAGCCTTCTTCTGGGCTTTGAGGAATGATCTTCCCTAAGCAGAGTCAAACTCTTTTTCAGCCTCAATCTTGGGCTTTGTACAAGACAGATAATACTCTCCAGCAGAGTTAAATCCTTTTAGCCTCCGTCTCGGGCTTCGTACAAGACACATAAAAATATCCTCACTAGAGTCAGTTAAATTTCCCATTTCAGCCGCAATCTTGGGCTTTATACAAGACACATACAAACCCTCCCCGTCGGAGTTAAAATCCTTTTAGCCTTAATTTGGGGCTTTGTACAAGACTGATAGAACATTTTCCCTGGAAAAGTCAAACTTTCAGCCTCCTCTTAGGCTTTGTATAATGATATCTCCAAAGAGTCAGTCTCTTTTTTGCCTCAATCTTGGGCTTTGTACAAGACACCAATATATACACTCTCTTGTTGAGTCAATCTTATCCAGCCTCCTCTTAGGCTTTGTATAAGGACTTCCCCAGTGAAGTCAAGTCAACCCTTTAGCTTCAACCTTAGGCTTTGATCAAGGCACACAAAAATCAAAAATCCCTCTTTAGAGATGACAAATTCTCTCTCAGTCAAACTTTTACCTTCAATCTTGGGCTTTGAACAAGACACAAAATAACCCTTTTAGCTTCAATCTTGGGCTTTGAATAAGACACCATCATCTCTTTCCTCCCTTAGAATAGGAGGAACTACGATTGCTCTGATTTCTCTGTTTCGTTTAAACGGGAATACGTAGGCATAAGATTGCGAAATCGTAGCGAGCATACTCATCAAAAACTTTAGGTCGCGTCCCTTTACACATCAAATCAAAACTTAAGTCTAGTACCTTACCAAAAACATCGGGCAGAACCCGAACATCAACATCAACTCACTCACTCATATTTCCCAAAAAACTTTCCCAACCCATTAACAGATAAACACCATGAAGTATAAAGCGAAACCTAAAGCTAAGATCCTGTGGATAACCACATATAGGATGGGTAATTGACAACTTCCCATTGTATAACCTGACCCCGGACCCCCCAATCTCTTTAAGCGTTTGTTCAGTTAAACATTCACGTGCAAGGTTAGTTTTAGATACCTTCCCTTTCCCTTCCAACTTCATGGGATAAATAAGAAATCAGAAAGTAGCACCCCTTTCTCCGTGGGGAGGAAAACCCCAATTCAGCGATAAGGTGGTCGCGTCAACGACAAAAATCGCTCGCTACACTGAAGTATGAACTTGAGCTTCTGAAGAGATTCAAGCTGCACAATTATAAGGCTACTATCACACCTGCAGATATAAATCAGAAACTGGATTTTGATTCTGATGGTGAGGATGTGGATGCTACAACCTTCAAACAGTTGGTTGGTTCTCTGAGGTATCTGTGTAATACCAGACCTGATATCTGCTATGCATGTGGAATGGTTAGTAGGTTCATGAGTAAACCTAAGTGGTCCCATTGCCAAGTTGTTGTTAGAACTCTGAGGTATACCAAGTTGCTGTTGCACTGTCAACTTGTGAAGCTGAATATATCGCAGTCGCTGTGACTGCATGTCAAGTTGTGTGGATTATGAACTTACTACAGGATCTGAAGATCAAAGTTAATAAGCCTCTGAAGCTGATGATTGATAACAAGTCTGCAATCAATCTTGCCAGAAACCCAGTGCTACATGGGAGAAGCAAGCATATTGAGACTAAGTATCACTTTCTGAGAAATCAGGTTCAGAATGGAGTGCTAGAAGTTGTACACTGTAGCACCCACAAGCAGTTGGCAGATGTTCTGACGAAAGCTATCAGGACCGATCAATTTCTTCGCTTAAGGGATGAAATTGGTGTTGCCAGTTTTGGGTAAATATAAATTAAGGGATGGTGCTAGAAATAATTTATATTTTACAAAACTTAGTGACTAAACTTTGTTAGAGGGTAATTTAGTACTTTAGTATGTTATCTATGTGACCCTAATTTTCTCTGTATAAATAGACTAGTGGTAGATGTCATTTATGGTATGTTTGGATTGGTGGTATGGGATGGAATGGAATGGAGTGGAGTGGTAACTAATGAGATTCCATTGTTTGGATATGCAAATAATTGATGGAATGGAATGGAACATGATGGAATCAATTCCATCCCATTCCATCCAAATCCCCATTTTTTGTTCCATCCAATTTGGGGTGTATGTGATGGAATGAGATATTTTTTAATAAAACAACCAAACAATGGAGTAAAATCTATATTTCATCCCGTTTCGTTCCATTCCGCTCCGCTATGATCCGCTTCACTCTGTTCCGTTATTCATCTCTTATTCTATTCATCTCTTTCAACCTTATGCACCAACACCTAAATCTAAAAAAAAAAAAACAAAATACAAACCACACAAATTCTAACAAACTACCCTACAATTAATTTGTGAGTAAACAAGAAAAAAAAAGTTACGGATCAGGATTTGAAATTTGCGGTGGCCGAAAGCGGTGTGTCGACGGAGGGAGTCATTGTGGCGGAGGTCCGGCGAGAAGGGTGGCGGCGCGAGACGCGTTCGCGTTGTGCAGGGATGGCGGAATAGGTTTCTGGTGAATATGATGGTGATGCGGATGTCTTCGGCGAAAATTTGATGCTGATGTGAAACTCTATTTCTTCTTTCCTCTTTGTTGTGTTGTGTCCATTTTGTTCTTATTTCAGATTGAATTCTTGACTTAATTATTGTTTCAATTCAGTTTCAGTTTGTTTGATTGTGGGTTCCTCACTCAGTTTAGCGGCAATGAGAAGTAAAGTGTTACGTGGTGAGGGCGGTTTTGCCGGAAATAGTAAAGCGGTGTTTTGAAAATGTTTCACAGCAGTTCTGGATGCACCTGCGATTCCGGATCTATGCTTACTAGTTGGTGTGTTTGGATACTGAATAGTTGTTGTAGTTATGAAATAGTTATGGTTGTAAGTTATGTTAGCATAGTATGGTAGTCATCACAACCTGGAATTCTACTTCTAATTACCACAATTATGTTGAAATTAGGATGCAGTAATATATTGCATCATAATATGTGGATTCGAGGCCATAACTATAACTTTTATTTACCAACCAATTTTAATAGAGGTGAATTTTTATGGGAGCCGGTATAATAAGTATCTTTCGGAAATAAGAAAAATCAAGGATAATTTTAAGTAACAATTTCATGTTAATTTGTACCTTTCAATTCAATCTTACAGTTGCAGAACCTGCTTTCAAATTATCAGATTAAGCGTGAGGTTCCGGACAGTTGGGAGTGGCGGTTGGATCCTATTAAGGAATTTTCGGTCCATTCTTTTTATTCTCACTTGATTACTGATTTTCTTGGTTTTTGTCTTCAACAACCGGAGGCGTTGTTCCTAAAGGTAGTTTGGAAAACTAGTATTCCCTTGAAGATAAAGATCTTTTGTTGGAGATTGATATGTGATAGACTTCCTACTCGCGATAACCTCGTTCGTAAAGGCATTATTGTTTCCCCCCATGATAAGATTTGCGTTTTATTTTTTCACGAGGACGAAGATGTTGTGCACTTATTTTTTAATTGTCCTAAAGGGCAAATGTTGTGGATCAAAATTGCTGGTTGGTTAGATTACCCTCCGATATCCTCCGATTCTATTAGTAATCACTCTCTGTTATGGTTTTTAGCTTTGTTTGAAAAAGGCAAGGAGGACATGAGTTGTTATGTGTGGATTATTACCGCTTGGTGTATTTTGAACACTAGGAACAATATCATTTTTAACGATGGTGTTTGCGGTGTCGAGGATATTTTTAACCGCATAGTTATCCTATCTTGGAGATGGTTGGAATTAGGCCGAAAGAGTTGTAATTTTTACGATTGGATGAAAAATCCTATAGATTTCTTGTAATTTTAGGATGATTTTATTTTCATCCTCTTTTAATTGGTTTTTTATATCGGGTTGGAGAATCCCTATTTCTCCCTTTTAATACAAATTGCTTATAAAAAAAAAAAAAACTCTGAGCATTGACTTTATCTCTTCAAGCTTTATCTCTTCAAGAAACTTCTCTACTTCAATGAAATCAGTTGGGCCAAAAGGCAAACACTTTATATATTCCATCTTTCGTGTATGTTTGGATTGAAGGGTATTGGTTTTTCTTACTGTATGTGATATTTTTTTAAAAACTAATAGTAATTATTACTTATATGATATTGATTAGAAAAATAAGTAAGACAAAGTTTAATTCTATTTAATCATTGAAAAAACTATGATATTTCTATATGAAATTTTGATCAATTGTGAATTAAAAAATTAATAGTAATTTATAAATAATTTAAAGTACACTTAAAAAAATAAAATAAAAAAACCATTAGATAATCATCATTTGGTTAAAACAATTTAATTAAAACAAACGAAAAAACTTATTTAAATTCTAAAAAAAACTTAGGACTCGATGAGACTCTGTGTAATTCGCGTCTGTGTAATTTTTCTCTAATTGACGTTAACAAATAAAATCAAATAGAGATTATAATAAGAATAACAACGAGTGAATTTAAAAAGAAAACCATCAGATAATTATCTTCATATGGTTAAAACAAACAAAAATTTATTTTAAATGAAAATCGGGACTCTAAAAAATATTTGGTACTCGTGTGTTGGACGCTGTGAAAATTCTCTGCAATTGTGTCTGTGAGAGTCTGAAAAATTACGAAAAGAAAAGACTCTCTTTATAGGAAAAATTAGGGTTAATTTAAAAGAAAAAAATCAATTTGATCCATAGAAATAATCAAAAGCCCAAAAATCAATTTTAATTGATTTTGAGACTTAAACTCATGACCTCTCATACTCATAACGCCTTATACTCAAATCCTTACCAAATGGGCTATTCCAATCAATCGAGATAAAATGCCACTAAAACTAATGATAATACTAATAATTCCTAAAAATATAACTTAATAATAATTTTAAAAAAACCCACCAATTTCTAATCATAATAAAAGTTTTACCCCTTTTATATTAATAAATAGGCCTATTAATATTTTCCTAGTAAATTATTTCTAATTTTCTTTCTAATGAAATTTACATGTGAAATAATTAGAAAATGATAGATCATAAAATAACAACCAAACCCTTAATGTAGGATCAGATTCCTTGAGAGACAATAAGAAATAAAAAAGGGCCCCTCTTGACTGTTTAGGTCATTGAGAGTGACCAGAGGACTTGTAAGGACGCTGGATACGTTAATGATCTAAGTTTTAAGTCAGATGAAAATAGTGGTCAAATTTTGAAGTACGACAGCGACCCCTATTTAATCAGCTTCAAACTGAGATGATGATAACAGCGAGTCTTCATCTTCTCGGAGAGGAGATGATTAAATATAAAGATGAACTCTAATTTTGACCGCGGAGTGAATAAATTCCGGAGTTGAGCAATAATTGAACAATTCTTAATGCTCTGCTAGTTATCGACTTTGATGTATCCCTAATAATATCTTGTTGATATGATTCCCATAATCACAGAAATTGGGCAGGATCCTGACGATCCTCTGGTCATTGTTTGATGAACCATGGTGGAACCCCTTGATAATAATCTTTGATAAAATCTCAATAAAAGTCATGTGACAACTTTTAATGGAACCCCTGGTGATAAAACCCTGACAAAGTTGTCTGACAATTCTCTGATGGAACCCCTTGATTAACCCCTGATGATAATACTTCGACGAAACCGTCTGACAAATCCTAGATAAAACCCTTTGATTAACCCCTGATGATAATACTTTGATGAAACCGTCTGAAAAATCCCTGGTGGAGCCCCTTGATTAAACCCTGATGATAATACTTCGAGAAACTGTCTTACAAATCCCTGATGGAACCCCTTGATTAACCCCTGATGATAATACTTCGACGAAACCGTTGATAACACGAAGACATATCGTATTTTTACCTTGATTTATGTTCAAATCTTATCCCATTTCCGTCTAATTTCCGATTATTCCGAGGATATTCAAGTGTTTTCGCAGGTATTTCAATTTCCAAGCCAAGAATGAGAAAAGTGCAGAAAAGTAATAGAATAAGGAAAGATCAAGTTAAAAATAGCAGAAAAAATAGAGAAATCAGATTTTGTATGTGTGACGACCGTCACACATAGTGCCACGACCGTCATGAAGACCAAAGCCATCACGACCGTTACGCAACCCCCACGATCGTTATAGGTTCAAAAACAGAAACGTGACGTTGGAGACAGGCGTGGTCACGAAGAGAGAAGTTTACAGTTTCACACGTTCGACATTTTCTCCTATATTCCCTCGGACTCAAACTCAGTAGCAGTTCCAACTAGTGCTCCTATATTCTCTCATACTGGAGGTCTATATATAGTGCATTTTGGAAAGGACGTGATACAGAGCTTTTACCCGAGAATTCCATACTTTTACATTTTGTTTCCAGAATTTTTACATTCCCGTTTTTGCTTTCCTTTACCCTTCTTTTGTCCATTCATTATCGAACAGTGATAGTTTCTCACATCGAGGGGCTATCACACCTTAGTTTAGTTTTAAGTTTGCCTTCATTATTCATTCGTTTCGTAAATTCAAGCAAAAGCCTGCCGACTTGTGGAGGAATTGCTAGAACCGTATTCACCAGGTTTTTATCGTAATTCAATAACAGTATTATTTTTTTTTCTTTACCATGTTTGTGTTAATGTTTAATTGTTCATGCGTATTTATGTTTGCTTTAACTAATATGTCGAGCTAAACTCATTTTATCGGTATGTAATTGAGTAACCGGAATGGATTCAATAATTCTAAGCTAAAATCATAAAACAACTTATTTTCTGGCTTCGATTTCTTAATTTAAAATCAACTTTTATTACGAGAGTAAAAAGGTAGCAAAAGGTTAAGGTCAAGACCACGAGAGTGTGAGATTTTAACCGGATAGCTGAAATCGGGCATTGGTTTTAAAAACAGCGAGCGCGCTTTAAAGTTAATTAGGACTTATTAGTTTTCAAAAATTGTTTTTAAACTCGAATGGGCTAGCGAGAGCAGACATTATGATTTAGGAATATAGTCCGAAGCAAGATCCACGAGAGTGTGAGGTGAGGGCTTTTAAATTGATATTTTCTACAGACAAATAACGTGACTCATTTTTATATGCTTAGGTTTTATTAAATCCACGATGGTATACTAAGTTACGTACCGATATCCTTATATCAACTAGTTTATTCCAAAAACTTAGATTCCCTTTAGTTTCCCTTTTTGAACTTAAAACCAAAACATCTTCGCCTTAGCTAAACACAGTAACAAAACCGTAGCACTAGGTTGATTCTCAGGTCTCTGTGGGATCGATATCTTTATTACTACGCGATAGGCTGTGCATTTGCAGTTAGTAACCGTTAGACTCAGAAAGTCGCGATCAAGTTTTTGGCGCCGTTGCCGGGGACTTTGATTTAGTCAATAGTGCGATTCTTTGTTGCGCAGTATAGACTAAGGCAACAAATTTTATTTCCCTTTTTCTCAATTGTATGCCAAGTACTCGCTCAAAAAGCGAAGACTTGCAACCACCAATCGCCAAATTAGAGCGTTTCTTACATTTAAGACGCAGAATACTAGAGTATCAACGCAAGTACAATATTCCCGATCTCCTTGCTCATACTCCTGAACCAGTCAAAGAACGAAATATGGTAGAAAGACCACAGAACCGTCCTCTTAAGTTCTATGCTACCCCGTCTGAGCAAGAACCACATAACAGCATTGCTGCCCCTGCTATCAACCGAAACGATTTCGAGTTGAAACCTTCATTGTTGTCAGCCGTACAACAACATCAATTTGCTGGAAACCCTACAGAAGATCCTAACGAACATTTGACCAAGTTTGTGCAGTACGCAGACACAGTGAAGGCAAATGGTGTAACTGCAGACGCGATAAGACTACGTCTTTTTCCTTTCTCATTAAGAGACAGAGCTTGGGCTTGGTTGCAATCCTTGCCATCAAACTCCATTACTACGTGGGATGAGTTGAAAAAGGTATTCTTAGCACGATATTTTTCCCCAAGCAAAACAGCTATGCTGAGAGCCCAAATTAATAGTTTTCGACAGAAGGACAACGAATCTCTTTACGATGCATGGGAAAGATACAAAGACATGATGAGGATGTGTCCGCATCACGGTCTTGAAGATTGGTTAGTCATCCACACATTTTACAATGGTCTCTTGTACAATACAAGATTGACAATAGATGCCGCCGCGGGTGGTACGCTTATGGATAAACCATATGAAGAAGCCTATCAACTGATCGAAAGCATGGCTCAAAACCACTACCAGTGGAAAAATCCCAAACAAAAGGTGGAATGTACGAGGTTAGTAGCCTTGATCATGTCAATGCTAAGGTAGATGCCCTTGCCCAAAAGATTGATAACTTGACCATAACGCCTGCAGCCACCGTGGCTGCCGTAGCTCAAAATTGCGAATTATGCGGAACACCTGGACATGCCGCCACTGAATGTCAAATTTTGGCAGGAGTCTCTAGTGACCAAGTGAATTATGCTCAAGGGAACCCTTATGCAAATACCTACAATTCGGGCTGGAAGAATCATCCAAACTTCTCCTACAAAAACAACAATGCATTGTATGCTCCTGGTCAAGCACCTGCTACACCACCAGGCTACCAAAAGGCTACCGTAACTGTCCCTAATGTTCCTAGGAAGTCCAACCTTGAACTAATGATGGAAAACTTTATAGCTACCCAGGCTCAAACAAACAAAGACTTCCTGAATCAAAACATACACACTAGTGAGCAAATTAAGCAATTAGCAAACAAAGTAGACGCTTTAGCCACCCACAACAAAATGCTTGAAACACAAATTTCACAAGTGACACAACAACAAGCACCTACTGCTGCTCCTACTGGAACATTTCCTGGACAACCACAACCTAATCCGAAAGGACATGCAAATGCCGTTATATTGAGAAGTGGTAAAGAACTAGACGGACCCATTGATCCGAGACTTCAGAATCCAGCCATATACCAAAGGCCTGATAACACAATAACTGAGAAGGAAAATGAACCCAAGGAAAAGGAATATAATGAACAAGAGGCCGTAAAAAAGAAAAATCTTATGTGCCTCCACCACCCTATAAACCACCTATTCCGTATCCTCAAAGATTTGCAAACTCCAAAACTGCGGGGCAATTTAAGAAATTTGTTGAACTTCTAAAACAATTGAACATCACGATACCTTTTACAGAAGCTATCACTCAGATGCCTGCATATGCTAAGTTCCTTAAAGAAATCCTATCCAATAAGAAAAAGATTGAGGATAACGAAACAGTTACACTTACTGCTGAGTGTAGCGCAATAATTCAAAACAATATGCCTCCTAAGCTGAAAGACCCAGGTAGTTTCTCCATACCTTGTGTAATTGGGAAGTTCGTCATAGACAAAGCTCTATGCGACTTAGGATCCAGTATTAGTGTAATGCCCTTATCCATATGCAAGAAGCTTGATATGGGAGAATTAAGACCAACTAAGATGTCTGTTCAATTAGTTGACCGCTCTATTAAATACCCAGTTGGTATACTAGAAAATGTTCTAGTTCGCATAGGACAATTCTATATCCCTACCGATTTCATAATCATGGATATTAAAGAAGACTCCAATACTCTTATCATACTAGGAAGACCATTCTTAGCTACCGCTGGAGCCATTATAGACGTGAAGAGGGGTAGGCTAACTTTTGAAGTTGGTGAAGAGAAGGTTGAGTTTATTTTGACACAATTCTTACAAGCTCCAGCTATAGACGACACATGTTATCTACTAGATGTCATAGATGAGTGCGTAAGAGAAATAGAGATGGAACCAACCACATACTCAGATACTCTAAAAATTCCAATACCTCCGATTTTTGAAGATGATAATTGGGGTGAACCTTATCAAGACGATAGCCTAAGCGGGTGTTTAGCACTTACACCAGATCATCTGCCTTGCCCGAAGAAACCAGCCCTAGAACTGAAAACACTACCCAATAATTTAAGGTATGAATTCTTGGACGCAGAACTCGAACGACCTGTGATATTCAATGCAGACTTAGGACAGACCGAAACTAAGAAACTTTTAGATGTCTTAAGAAAATACCCAACTGCGTTAGGCTATAACATCGCTGACCTTAAAGGAATAAGTCCTTCTATTTGTATGCATCGCATTATGCTAGAGGAAGACTATAAATCCTCTAGAGAACATCAGAGAAGGATTAATCCAATCTTAAGCACTGTAGTCAAGGATGAAGTGAAAAAACTTTTAGAAGCAGGAATTATATACCCGATATCAGACAATAAATGGGTTAGCCCAGTACATCTCGTACCAAAGAAGGGAGGTGTTACAGTTGTTGAGAACGCAAAAGGTGAATCTATAACACAAAGAGTTGTAACTGGAAGTAGAATGTTCATCGATTATAGAAAGTTGAACAAAGCCACTCGTAAAGATCATTTCCCATTGCCTTTCATCGACCAGATGTTAGAACGATTGGCCAAACACTCGCACTTCTGCTATTTAGACGGTTATTTAGGATTCTTTCAAATCCTGATACATCCTGATAACCAAGAAAAGACAACCTTCATATGTCCCTATGGTACATTTGCTTATCGACGAATGCCGTTTGGACTATGTAACGCTCCTGCCACATTCCAAAGATGCATGATGTCAATCTTTGCTGATTTTATAGATGACATTATGGAAGTGTTTATGGATGACTTTTCTGTTTGTGGGCAGAGTTTTGAAGGATGTCTACCGAACCTAGAAATGGTACTTGAAAGATGCGTAAAAGTCAATCTCGTATTAAACTGGGAGAAATGCCATTTCATGGTAAATCAAGGAATCGTACTTGGACACGTTGTATCCGACAGAGGGATTGAAGTTGATAAAGCTAAGATAGAGATTATAGAAAATCTTCAACCTCCGAAAACCGTACGAGAAATATGAAGTTTCTTAGGAAACGCGGGTTTCTACCGACAATTCATAAAAGATTTCTCGAAAATTACCAAACCTCTTACCGGTCTATTAATGAAAGACGTTGAATTTATCTTTGATGAGAAATTTCTAAAAGCGTTTGAACAATTGAAAACGGCTCTCATCACCGCACCTATCATGCAACCACCAGAATGGAGACTACCATTTGAAATCATGTGTGATGCGAGTGATTATGTCGTAGGTGCAGTTTTAGGACAAAGGAGGGATAGAAAACTCCATGCTATTTACTATGCAAGTAGAACCTTAGACCATGCTCAAATGAACTACGCCACCACAGCAAAAGAACTTCTAGCCGTGGTTTTTGCCCTTGACAAATTCCGTTCTTACCTAGTGGGAGCGAAGATCATCATTTATACAGACCATGCGGCTATTAGGTATTTATTAAGCAAAAAGGATGCAAAACCTAGACTGCTAAGGTGGATCCTGCTTTTACAAGAATTTGATTTAGAGATCAAAGATAAGAAAGGAACTGAAAACGTAGTAGCAGACCACTTATCCCGATTAGATGGCGTCAAACCAGAGCCAGTCCCGATTAATGACGATTTCCCATATGAACGACTCATAGCCCAACTTGAAAGTGATATGTCTAAACTACATTTAAATGAACCAAAAATAGAAGAAGCCGTGGATGAAATTAACTCACACACAATACTGCCATGGTATGCTGACATAGTCAACTACTTAGCAGCTGGAGTACTTCCACCAGACTTATCTTATCAACAAAAGAAAAAATTCTTTCATGATCTAAAACATTATTATTGGGATGAACCTCTGCTCTTTAAGAGAGGAGCCGACGGTATTTTCCGTCGCTGCGTCCCCGAAACTGAAATAGAAGACATCATCTCTTAATGTCACTCTGCTCCTTATGGAGGACATGCAAGTACTTCAAAGACATGCGCTAAGATTCTGCAATCCGGCCTATTCTGGCCTAACCTTTGGAAGGATGTCCACATTGCAATACTAAACTGCGACCGGTGCCAATGCACTGGTAACATATCAAGACGCGATGAGATGCCCCAAAAAGGTATATTGGAAGTAGAAATCTTTGATGTATGGGGGATTGATTTCATGGGACCTTTCCCATCATCCTTTGGAAATAAATATATACTCGTAGTTGTGGACTATGTTTCAAAATGGATTGAGGCTATAGCTTCTCCTACAAATGACACACGAGTAGTCATAAAGCTTTTTAAAAACACGATCTTTCCCAGGTTTGGTGTGCCGAGACTTATCATAAGTGACGGTGGCTCCCATTTCATATCAAAAATATTTGACAAGCTACTATCAAAGTATGGAGTAAGACATCGCGTAGCAACACCATATCATCCACAAACTAGTGGACAGGTTGAGGTCTCGAATAGAGAGATAAAACAAATCTTAGAGAAGACCGTCGCCACCTCTAGGAAAGATTGGTCATCTAAACTTAATGAAGCTTTATGGGCATATAGGACGGCCTACAAAACACCAATCGAAACTACACCTTTCAAACTAGTTTATGGTAAATCATGCCACTTACCAGTGGATTTAGAGCACAAAGCCTATTGGGCTATTAAAACCCTAAACTTAAGTTACGAAACCACAGGTGAAAAGCGAATCCTAGATCTGCACGAACTAGAAGAACTAAGGCTAGACGCTTATGAAAACGCCAAAATATACAAGGAACGAACTAAGAAATGGCATGATAAGCGTTTATCCAGAAAAGAATTCAGTGTGGGAGACGTTGTGCTGCTATTTAACTCAAGACTTAAAATTTTTCCTAGGAAACTGAGATCAAGATGGTCTGGCCCTTTTGAAATAACCAAAGTGTTACAAAGCGGAGCGATAGAAATTAAGGGTAGGAATAGCAAACCATTCATAGTAAACGGGCAACGTTTAAAGCATTATCATAGTATTGAAAATAGGGACTATTTAAATAGTCTTAGACTTTTAGAGTTGCCCGCTGACCCCCCTAACTAAACTATCTATTTGCTTTCATCAGGCTTACGATGTTAAAAATAGCGCTTAGTGGGAGGCAACCCATGATGATTGTTTTTTATTTCTTTCTAATTTTTTATTTCTTTACATTTTCTACTTTGTTTTCAAATTTCTAGTTTCATTTATATTTTCTTAAATTTTATGGAAATTGCTGTGCTAATACAGGATTACAAAGTCTTTCTACATTTTCTGTTCTCCACTTCTGATTTCATTCTTGCTTAATCACTTAAAAAATGGAGAACGAAGATAATATGTTGGTAGAATTCAGAGATGCAGCTCAGTGGCATCGCTTTGAGGCTTTCTCTCTTCGACCCTTCGCCTTGACAAAATTTACCCAAGGACCCACCATGACCTCCTTAGGTATAGGTGAGAGTATTGATTTCCTGTTTAACCAACTAGGATGGGAGGGTTTTGCTAAGAAGAAACACATAACTTATCGTAGACTGACTTTAGAATTCCTAAGTTCATTGAGTTACAATCCTTACTGTGGAAAAGGCTTTACTAGGGGCCGAATTACTTTTAGGTTATTTGGATATCGCTGCCAGTTTACCATTAAGGAACTGTCGGATCTTTTAGGTTTCCCTGAAGGACCCACCGTTTTCTCCGTGGTACAAGAGGATTTGATGTTGGTAGGTGAGCTTAATGCTTTTTGGGGCAGGATTTCAGGAAAACCTGATTATGACATAAACCCTATGCTGTCAACTGAGATTCATAACCCAACCATCCGATACTTCCACATGATCCTAGCCTACACCCTATTTGGAAAGCCTGAGAATGACAATACCGTTTCTAAGGATGAACTCTTCATTATCTTTTGTGCATTTCAGTCCCGAGAGGTTAACGGACTTACCTTCATGTTTAATAACTTTTGCAAAATTATCCGAGATGAAAACAACCCGATTCTAATAGGTGGTCTAGTGAGTAAAATAGTCGATGCTATGGGATTTAGGACACGTCTCTCTGAAATTAACCCTTTTGGAAACTTTAAGCCTATGAATATTACCTTCTATTTCAATAGAGCCATGATTAGAAACCGTGGTCCACATCATTTCCAGCTCCTAATAAATAATGTAGTTGTGCCACATATTATGGATCTCACGGTAGCACAATTTGATCACCTAAATCAAGCCGTGGCATCTTTGAAGAAACGCCTTGGCTAGATTTTGAAGCACTGCTTTTTCCCACTTTACTGCTTTATTTTGAAACAATTTACTTTACTTTCATTCTGCCTTTTTATGTTCAGGAACAAAATAATTTACCTTCAATTTTAATTTCTACTGCATGAATACACTGCTAGTCTTTGCTAGCATTTTTTCGGGTTTAATAAATTATTCAAATTATTCAATCATTATTATTGATCTTGATGGTATTTAATTGTTTCTGTCATTTAAATATTTTACTTTGCTTTTACTTTACTCTGCCATTTATCCATTTTAATTTCTGCATTATAGTGTTACTTATCTACTGCTAACAATCCTTATGCGAAAAGAAAAAGAATAACATGCTTGCTGATAAATTGCTAACAATCCCAGTTTTTGAAGCTGTCACGACCGTGACAAGTCTGTGACGAGCGTCACACGGGTTAAGAGCATGTTCTCTGTTAAAACAGAGACGCTTCTTCATCTTCTTCTTCTTTTCTTCCCATTCTTTTTCCCACCGTCCCATTAACCCTCATCTTTCAAAAGACCGTCACACCATTATTCCATTGACCAAAATTAAAAACTTCCACAAAAATTCATCTTCCCACATTCTATTTAAACATCACCGTAAACCCATTTCCACATACACCCACTTTCTCCGAAAACCTACTTCCTCTATACCACTTGTTTCTCTGTGCATGCACAATGGCTAGACAGTAAAGGCAGGCTCCAGACCTTACAACCGTAAATTTCAGAGCAGGAGAAGCCGGTGAACGTCAGAGGACCAACTACATCAGTTTCCACCAACGATACCTACAACCCACTCGATATGTAGACATTGCATGTCTCGAAGAATTAGGAATGCTTGAAGGAGTTAGATGGATGCTCCAGAATGCTGGGCTATGGCAGCTCCGTACTCAAAGCCAACCTACCTACAAAGCCCCGACACTCGAGTTTCTGAGTTCGTTCACATACATAACACCTCCTGGAGAAACGAACCAACTCACCGGTATAGCCACGTTCCGCATGTTTGGTTCTGAGTATTCTATCGGCCAAAATCAACTGGCCGAGATGCTTGGTTTCCACCATGGCGAGAATGTTCATTGTCGGGTGCCACAAGAAACCTTTTTCCAAGAAGCATTTGATCTTTGGAATAGATTAACCGGGACTAAGGTCGATAGCTGGGACAGCCTCAACGCAACACACATTCACAACCCGGCTATCAGATATTTTCACTGCATTTTAGGAAACACTATATTTGCAAGGGACAGCAACCACAAGGTGAACTCAAAAGAACTCTTTTTCCTCCATTGTGTGTTCAACCCCGAGCCTATCAACGCCGCTCCTTTTCTGTTAGCACACATCCAAGCAAACTGTGCTAGAGGTTCCAAACCCTTCTATTTTGGAGGGATTGTCACTTCTATTGCTCTAAGTTTGAACTTGGGGGACGAGCTTAATAGATTACCTTCCGTGCCTCCGGTGTTGCTCGACATCGACTACTGCCAAAACTCACACCTCATCAAACTAAGAAGGGATGGCAAATACCATCCAATGGTCCGTACAAGAACAATTAGAAGTATCATTCTGCCTTGCAGGAACCGCATTGACCCTCAGAATATGACCAATTGGGTCTTTGATTTGAATGCTCCCGAGCAAAATGCGGCTGCACATGATGATCAAGATCATGCACCTGTTGATGAGATGGAACAAGAGATGGGCCAAACCGCCCCAGAAAACCAACCACCGACCACCCATGATGCTCCTTCGACCTCCCGACGTCGTAGCCGACCCGACCAAGACCCTGTTACAAATGAAGAAATCTTAAGAGCAATATGGCAACACAACCAACTGGTTGCCCAGAGAGAAACACAGCAACAAGAGCAACACAATGAAATAATGACTCTCATGTGTCAAATCCAGCAAGGGCAAGTCAACCAAGGTCAGAGGCTTGACGGCGCCTTCGATGGGATGGTTGCCTTGACATTACGAGTGCAACACTTACATGGTTACATCCATCACATCGGCATTCCAGATCATGTGGCACAGCATGGACGAGGGCGCTCTAGAGGCAGAGGACGTGGGACTCCTTAATTTGTTTTTTTTACTAGTTGTTATTGTTGTTCCCCTTTATATCGCAACATTGAGGACAATGTCCGATATAGTGTGGGAGAGCTAGTCCTTTTTTTGCTTTATTTCCCTTTTAGCAAAGTTTATATATGAGAATTTTCGTTTAATATTCAAATTCCCCCGTTTTACTGTGCTATAAAAAAAACGTTCAATGCACAATGTGACATACCAAGATATAGGCTATGTTAGGAAGTTGGGAAAGTCCTAACAAGATCGATACCGTCTTGATACCTTAGACCTCTTGCGTATGCGATGTCAGTTTTAATACTTATTATACCGATACCTCGAGTTCAGTCCTAAAGTAACCCCCAATAGTTTATATTAGCAGTCAGCACCGTCTTAATCACAAACCACGTGGGGAGCCGATGAATATAAGTGTTTGATGCCCAATCATGAAAAGAAGAATTTTTTTTTATTTCTGTCTGCTGAGAAAATTAGAAGATGCACCAAATCTTACGGTTGCGAAAACTTACAAGAAAAGAAAGAAATCCATTGTCGATTGGTTCAGAGGTACTTGATTCTGGACTTGGTAGGGCGAACTACGGTTCGATCCCCCGCAATCTACGAATAGGATGTATAAAGGGTTACCACAATCGTGTATCAGGCCCCGTGCAAAAAAGGGATCAAAGTCACTAACCGACTACTCCACTACGTGCGTGAAAAAGGCAAAGGGCTTAATGTGATTGCGTTAGAATGAAACTGGGTGAAACAGACACGAAAGCTTTGGGTTGAACTATAATAAAATGATTAGAACTGGATTGTACAAAAGAGAGGTCTATGATCATGCTTGTTGCTATGTGTCATTAATGTATCTTTAATGTTCTATACAAGTGCCTGTCTTACTAACGAGAAGCCCTCTAACATTTTCAAATCCATAGGTGTACCATGTGTGTGCATTTGATAGAGGTTGTCCGATTTTAACTGATTGATTGCTTGAGGACAAGCAAAGATTCAAGTGTAGGGGAGTTTGATAACACGAAAACATATCGTATTTTTACCTTGATTTATGTTTAAATCTTATCCCATTTCCGTCTAATTTCCGATTATTCCGAGGATATTCAAGTGTTTTCGCCGGTATTTCAGTTTCCAAGCCAAGAATGAGAAAAGAGAAGAAAAGTAACAGAATAAGGAAATATCAAGTTAAAAATAGCAGAAAAAGCAGAGAAATCGGATTTTGTATGTGTGACGACCGTCACACATAGTGCCACGACCGTCATGAAGACCAAAGCCATCACGACCGTTACGCAACCCCCACGATCGTCATAGGTTCAAAAACAGAAACGTGATGTTGGAGACATATGTGGTCACGAAGAGAGAAGTTTACAGTTTCACACATTCGACATTTTCTCCTATATTCCCTCAGACTCAAACTTAGTAGCAGTTCCAACTAGTGCTCCTATATTCTCTCATACTGGAGGTCTATATATAGTGCATTTTGGAAAGGACGTGTCATAGAGCTTTTACCCGAGAATTCCATACTTTTGCATTTTGTTTCCAGAATTTTTACATTCCCGTTTTTGCTTTCCTTTACCCTTCTTTTGTCCATTCATTACCGAACAGTGATAGTTTCTCACATCGAGGGGCTATCACACCTTAGTTTAGTTTTAAGTTTGCCTTCATTATTCATTCGTTTCGTAAATTCAAGCAAAAGCCTGCCGACTTGTGGAGGAATTGCTAGAACCGTATTCACCAGGTTTTTATCGTAATTCAATAACAGTATTATTTGTTTTTTTACCATGTTTGTGTTAATGTTTAATTGTTCATGTGTATTTATATTTGCTTTAATTAATATGTCAGCTAAACTCATTTTATCGGTATGTAATTGAGTAACCGGAATGGATTCAATAATTCTAAGCTAAAATCATGAAACAACTTATTTTCTGTCTTCGATTTCTTAATTTAAAATCAACTTTTATTACGAGAGTAAAAAGGTAGCAAAAGGTTAAGGTCAAGACCACGAGAGTGTGAGATTTTAACCGGATAGCTGAAATCGGGCATTGGTTTTAAAAATAGCGAGAGCGCTTTAAAGTTAATTAGGACTTATTAGTTTTCAAAAATTGTTTTTAAACTCGAACGGGCTAGCGAGAGCATACATTCTGATTTAGGAATATAGTCCGAAGCAAGATCCACGAGAGTGTGAGGTGAGGGCTTTTAAACTGATATTTTCTACAAACAAATAACGTGGCTCATTTTTATATGCTTAGGTTTTATTAAATCTATGATGGTATACTAGGTTACGTACCGATATCCTTATATCAACTAGTTTATTCCAAAAATTTAGATTCCCTTTAGTTTCCCTTTTTGAACTTAAAACCAAAACATCTTCGCCTTAGCTAAACACAGTAACAAAACCGTAGCACTAGGTTGATTATCAGGTCTCTATCGGATCGATATCTTTATTACTACGCGATAGGCTGTGCACTTGCAGTTAGTAACCATTAGACTCAGAAAGTCGTGATCAACCGTCTAACAAATCTCTGGTGGAATCCCTTGATTAACCTCTGATGATTAGTTTCCACCCTTCCAGGTGGAACTTGCCTATGATTCCTATGATCCTCGATCATGCTACTGGAATCAAGTAGGACTTTAGTGATACCCCGATTACTCTTGATGAAACCCCTTTGCTAAAGTTCTGGTGAAACCCATTGACGGAACCCTTTATTTGGATGAGAATCCCTTGATAGAACCCCTTGGATAAAAAATCAATAGAACCCCTTGATAAGAATTGTTATGAAACCCTTTTTGGATGAAAATACCTTGATAGAACCCCTTGGATAAAAATCCAATAGAACCCTTTGGTAAGAATTCTGATGAAAACTCTTTTGATAAAACCTCTTATAGAAATCTCTGATGAAACCCTTAGTGAAACCCCTAGGTGAAACCCTGGTGGAATCCTTTGATGAAACCTTGATGAATCCCCTTGGTAATACCACTTTGTTGAAACTTCTTGGTGAAACCCTAGTTAACCCTTGGTTGATAATGCTCTGATGAAACCCCTTGATTGAACCCAATTGATAAAATTTTCTTGGTAAAACTCCCTTGATAAAATTTCTTGATAAAATCCCTTGACAAAACCCTCGATGAAACCCCTGATGAAAACTTTGGCGAAACCCTTACTTGAAACCTTGGTGGAATCCTTAGATGAAGCCCTGGTGGAATCCCTCTGATAAAAATATGATGAAAACCCCTAATGGAATCCTTGAAAAAAGACCTTAATGGAACCCTTGATAAAAAAACCCTTTGATGGAACTTATCCCTTATGAAGGTCGTGTTGTCAAGCTGGGGATGTGATAGGTGAAGACATGCTCACTAGTTGATAACGATCATTCAAGATGACTGATCACTAGATATGTTCTTTGAAGACTCACGGTGAGTGAGCTTGCTAGGGAGATCCTTTATTTAAAAGACACTTGTGGGAGTGTTACTTAATGGGGAAAGCCAATAAGCACTCCTATTTGGGAATTGTACTGGTATAGCTGGGGATTGGACTTCTAGGAGCGGTCATAAATCATATGTTATATATGTAAGTTCATGTATGCATGTTATGTTATGTATGCATGCATGTTTATGCTATGTTATGGATACTTCGTCCAGTGATGATATATTCATTTGAAGAATAAGGCTTATTTTCTTTCTGTGAAGAGTTAAGCGGGACCTTCGGAAAGTGGCTTTTTGAAGGCTGGGTTTTGTAATTGTTAATGAGGATGAGTTTTTCTTGTAGGGTGCCAAGTGAGATTGGGATTTTGGGTGCCAAGTAAGTTTGGGATTTTATGGATGTTAGATTCATGCTATGGGAATGTGCTAGACGAATGATATGCATGATTGGATGTTATAGCGTAGCGACATGATTAATGCATGACAATGATTTGAATATTTTCATAAGTGCCCTTGTGGTAAGTAATGGAATGATTAAGGCTTAGAGAGGTTGTTATGTAACAAGGCTATTTATCACACGATGGTAGGGTGTTATGCCAGCATGACTTTCATATGCTTGTTTCAAACTTGAAGATTGCCGATGTAAGGCAGAGCTTGTCTCTGCAGTATCTATGGTTGCCCTAGTCTGTTGGGTCTTTGAAGAGATTCACCTTAATATGTATTTTAAAGCAATTTGACCGTACCATGCACTTAAGACGGCCTGCCGTTGTATTAGCCTTGGAGAGATTCGCCCTTGACTAATCGACCCTTGGAATGATATGCCCCAGATGAACCGTTTTTTGAAGCAGTTTCTTTTGATCAAGTCAACAAAAAATTAAAAGTTCATGGTACAAGGACAAAGCAGAACATCATGTCAATAGCTCCAAAGCGCGATACATTTCAACGGGAAGAAAGTCTACCGTGAGTTTCTTCAAGTTAAGCTTTCTCGTCCTCGCTCCTCATTTTTCTTCTGTCTGATTCAAATTTCTCTCCAAATTTCTATTATTTACTGTTTGTGTTGTAGGCTTAGTTTGTGTTGCAGAAGGTTGTTGTTGTTTCTTTTTGTGTTTGAGTTCTATCGATGTTAAACAATATGCTGGAATTTTGTATGAAATTTCTTGATTTACTCCTAGTTTTTTTTATGTGTGTGTGATATATGATGGTTAGAGTTTTTTTTTGGAATTCTTGTTTCAAACTATGGTATGATGGCTGCTAAGTTTTCGTCCTCTCCTCAGCTTGTTACTGCTACTCTTTATAGTGAGGGTTTTAGGGTTTATGCATAGGACCACATTGTTGAGTTTGCTGCAGAAAATATTCAAAGTGGTAGTGATTCTTTGATAACTTTCTTAGAGGACGAAAATGGTCTTGGCAAGATGGTGCAAGTTTGTTGTTGCGCTACTGTACCTTTCCAAGTATGACATTCTGCTTTTCATTTAATTGCTTTGGTTTTATGTTTATACTTTATTTCCTATATCAAGCTAAAATTTTCTGTTACTTCTGCTTGCATAGGACAAAGATCCTTTTGGTCAAGGTCAGAAATGTTGCACCAATGTTAAATTACTATGACCAATGGCTACATTAGATGACAACAACCAAGTGGTGTATGGAGCCCAAAGTTTTCAAACTTGAGAAGTCCCATGCTTGAGAAGATATAAAGCAAAAAAGATTCTTCTATTCTTATTGTAAAAGAAAAAATTGTATTATTCTTAATGTAAGAATAAATAAATGAGAAGGTTCAAACTTTGTAAAACAATGTTCATGGCTTGCTTGATTACACTTGCCTTAATTTCTTGACTTGTTTACCCAATTTATATTTGAAAGTGGAAATGCAAAGGTATGGATTCAAATTTTTTTTCCAATCAACACAAGAAAATATGCTTATTAAAAACCTAACAAAAATGAATGTATGCATGAATGAATGAGTTGTGTGATTTTAATTTACTAAAATCCAACTAAAACCCCTAATGAAAATCCATGAAAAATCCATAAGCATTCACTCTAAAAAACACTTAATGAAATTCAAAACAAGTACCAATTATGGACATGTAATGCATGATAGAGGAATGTATGGACTGACAAAACAAAACAAAAAAACAATCAAAGTGACCTCTAGTCTTTGACCATTAATCTTGACTTATGCACGAAAATAAAACTCTATGACGAAACAAAATGGTCATAAGAAGTTAATTCAAGTAAAGAGATGCAGATGAATGAAATGTAAATGAATGACTGCAAATGAATGAATGAAAATGAATGAATGCAGATGAATGAAAATGAATGAATGCAGATGAATTAAGTGGGGAAAAATTTAGGGTGTGACACTCAAATCCACACACTTTAAAATATTTTTTGTTTTCTTAAAATCACAGCAACAAAATAAACCCTTGAAATATACTTTTAATGTTAAAGTATATATTTCGCAATTTCTCAAGGTTAAATTTGTTGGAATTAAACCAAAACTTTAAGTAATTTTGAACCATTCTTGATGAACAGGATTCAATCAACCGATCGAAATCCCTTGTTCCTCACTCTTCACTTGATTGAATCAATCAGACCTTTATTGTAAGAATGATTATGCGCAACAATTGTTAATGGAAGAAGAAAGAAAATTGAATAAAAAAGAAGATTATTGTTTGACAAAATAGGGGAAGAGGATGATGATTTCTGCAGAGTAACTCTCAGCTCTCAAACTAAGAAAATATTATTTAACTGTGCAACTGCACTTTCTGTTTTGTGCATTACAATTCATAATAGGGTTACTCCCTATTTATATTTGAGCTAGTTTTCTCCCTAAGCTAAAGCCCAAAATATACAAAAACCCAAAATTTCTATTTTGGTCTAAGTCGAAATCTTGTGTTAAGCAACCTGCTTCGACACTTCGATATCTAACATTACTCGACATACACTATAAGTTTTGATACATCCTTATTTCTATTGAGCACTACCTGCTTCGACACATGGAATTACACTCTCAACACACCTCGTAATTCATTGTGTCTAAGCTATCTATATTCATCATAGACCTTAGCTTCTTGAAGACTTTGACTTGCACTCCTTTCGTCATGATATCTGCAATCTGATTCTCAGTTCTACAGTGTTCTAAGTTCATCTTCCCTTCTGCTACTTGCTCACAAAGATAGTGGAACCTCATTTCGATGTGCTTGCTTTATCCAGTGTTATCGGATTCTTCGCCAGGTTGATAGCTGACATGCTATTGATCTTCATGGTAATTTCTCCACGACTCTTCGTTGTAATCTCTTTGATCAGGTTCACCATCCACTTTGCTTGACATGCATACAGAGAAGCAGCTATGTACTCTGATTCGTACGACGAAAATACCACTATTGGCTCTTTTCTTGAACTCCAAGCAATTGGTGCACCACCTACCATTAACACATAGCCAGTCATGGATTTTCTATCCTCAGCATCACTACACCAACTTGAGTTGGTATATCCCACTAACTTGCATTCTTTTCCTTCATCAGTTGTTGGAAACAAAATGCCATAATAGAAAGTTCCTTTTAGATACCTTAGTATCCTCTTCTTTGCTTTTAAGTGTGATACCTTTGGCTTCTGCATGAATCTACTCACCGTTAGCTCCGAATTTCGACGCCTGATGTTAGGATGAGGGTTTCTCCCAAGAGAAAGAATATTTGAAATATTTATGAGGTTTTGACAGAAACGTGGCTAGAAGGAAGCTCAGTCGAAAGCTATTTTTATGCTAAGAAGAGAAGACTTAAAAGACTTACAAATATTTCTAAGAGTTGGGAAGAATTTCGACCGAAGATTAGGAGATGCCATTTGACGTGAAGGTTTGAAATTTAATTAAAGAAGGGAATTCCGTTTTGAAAGCAAGACCCGTGGAATGCATTTAAGAGGCGAAGGCATGCAGGGTGCCATTTGTCGTCATTAGGAGAAATGATCGTTATTGACGGTTATTTCGATTGTATATAAATAGGGAGTCGTAGTGTTAGATTTTCGTGTATGTTCAAAATTTGTACAAGTTACTCAAAACACTCAAAGTACCCGTGTGAGAGAAAAGGGTTATCATTGAGAAAATGTACGTTTGGAAAAACAACAGTTTATTTCTTTGCATTCAATGAAGTTTTAAGTTGTTTACTTGCAATTTACTTTATGTTTCTGCAATTTTATTCTTGTACTTTTATTGCGTTCCTTTGTTATTTCTTTTAAGAACAAAACTTTATCATTTTTACTCAAATCACATCGGTTTATGGGAATGATGATGAATATGATAAACGAAAGGTTTTATTTTCATACAAGTTGTCGAGAATATTAAAGCACATTGTCCTAGGATTTGTATGGTCGATCCTGCAAGTAAACTAATTTTTATAAATTAGGAGACCAGCGGTTGTTTGCTAATTTTCAAGGCAAACAAATTGGCACGTCCAGTGGGACGTTATGCTATAGACAATATAAAACCTTTGTTTTAACATTACTTTTACGAAAGCCTTCTTCGCTTCGTTGTATGAGACTAAGAAGTGGTAAGATAGCCATAAATAACAAAGAAAGACCCAGAAGAAGACAAGTAAGGAGAATGGTGAATCCAAATCCGCCAAACAATCAGAATTTCAAGAATAATGGAAAACCACCCCACACTTCTTCGAATGGGGGCAATACGGCCTCAATACCAGTATCAGAGGCCATACCATCAACAGCGGGTTCGACACCGGCGCATTCAATTCTCCAGAATGCGCCTAGTTTCTCTACAATAGGACCCCAAGTGTCTCAAATGACCCCTCCTCCGTCAGCGAGTATGTATAGACCTTATATATCTGGCTTTTCCATGCCTGCACTAAATCAAGAACAACCATATGGAATGCCAACATCAGTGATGGCAAGTTTACATAATGCGCCATCAACGTTTACGGAACCAATGGTAAATGTAACTTCGTCGTTACAAGGCTCTGGATCTGGTATAAACCATATGGGTAGGATTAGCCAACCTTTAGGAACGGGGTATCAAACATGTATGCCAAACATTACTAATAATTCTGCAGCAGTAATAAGGCAACAAATTGACGAAAGCAACCATGATATGGTTCAAATGCTAGCCCAACAGATGGGGGTTATATTTAACCCCTTGATTCAAAATACCACCCAAACAAACCAGCAATTGGCGGCACAAATGAAGCGTATCGCTGGTTTCTTTGGTATCCCTCAACCCCTCCAAAGGGAGCATATAATTCATAATGCAGGGGTAACCGCTGAAGAAGACCCTACCATAAATCAAAGACAACAAGATAACCCCCAAGAAAACGTGTTGAACCAGGGAGGAGTAGTCGAACAACCAAGAGTCAAAATTCCCGTTCAACAAGAGCCAAGGGAAGTATTAGTTAATAGAAACCAAAATGCTGATAATGTTATACAACAAATGCAACATAACGATATGCCTGCAGAAAATAATTTGGCGGCCATGGTCAAAAGGATTATGGTGCGAAATGGAATGAATGTGGGCCTGCAGAGACCCAGTTATACTTCCCCTTTATTTGAATATATCTTGCAGGCAGATTTACCCCCAAGATGGAAAGTTCCCAAATTTACGAAATTTTCAGGAGATACTAGTGAATCGACTGTCGAACACGTGGCACGGTATTTGATTGAAGCAGGCGACTTAGCGAATAATGAAAATCTGGAAATAAAATATTTCCCAAGTTCGCTAACAAAGAACACTTTTACCTGGTTTACTTCATTGTCCGCAAATTCGATACATACCTAGACCCAATTGGAGAGATTGTTCCATAAACAATTTTACATGGGACAAACAAAGATAAGTTTGAAGGAATTGGCTAGCATCAAGAGAAAGTTCTCAGAGCCAATTGGTGACTACCTAAATAGGTTTAGGTTGCTCAAGGCAAGGTGTTTTACACAGGTGCCTGAACATGAGTTAGTTGAAATTAGATACCCAGTACTTAAGAGATGTGGCCCAATTGGCTGATAGGGTTAGACAGGTCGAACGACTAAAAGCCGAAAAAGCTAGGGATAACAAGAATAAAAAAGAAAGGGTAGCATATGTCAGAGTTTGTGTGGATGACAACGAAAATGAATCATCAAATTTCGACGAACAAGAGGTCGATTTGGCGGAATTAAAACAGGGTCCGCCATATGCTTGCAAAGTATTGGCTCCATCAAATGGAAAAAACCTAGTCGAATCGGAAAAGAATGACAAGTTCCACAAAAAAACGTATACGTTCAACGTCACAAAGTGTGACAAAATATTTGATCTGTTTATTAAAGATGGCCAAATGATAGTACCACCTGGTGCTAAAATGCCTCCTTTAGAACAGCAGAAAAAGAGAGGTTTTTGAAAATACCATAACTTTTTGGGTCATAAAATGTCTCAATGTTTCCTTTTCAGGGATCTAGTGCAAAATGTAATCAGAGATGGAAGGCTCAAATTCGGCGACAGGTCGAAGCCTCAGATGAAGATCGATTTGAATCCTTTGCAGGTAGCGGAAGCCCACTACGCTGAACCATCCATGGTGAACATGGTTGAAGTTGCTGAGGACTTCGACATCAACATGAATATGATCGAGGTTGCTGGCGGCTTCGACATTAACATGAATATGATGGAGATTGCTGAAGATCCCGCTGACGAAAGTAATATGGTAGAAGTTATTGATGACTTCGTGAACCAGGCTGTGATGGTTAAGGTCACTGAAGATCTTGACAGGAAGTTTATTGAGAACTATATTGGTGAGGCCACTGATGGCTTCAACAACGAAGCTACTGAGGGCTTCGCTAGTGTCAACAACGAGGCTACTGAGGGCTTCGCCATTGTCAACAACGAAACTACTGAAGGTTTTGACAGAGTTAACAACGAAACTATTGAAGGTTTCAACAAAGTCAACAACGAAACCACTGAGGGTTTCGTCCAAATCAATAACGGGACCACTGATGGTTTCATTCGGATTAACAAAGGGACTGCTGAAGGCTCCTAAAACAAACTGCTATGGGCCTTCTTCGCAGAACAATAGAGGATCCTAAGGAGAAGACCGTCGGATTCATCAGTCAACAGGTTACCAAGGGTCTGCATCCAAAGGTGCCAGTGAATGAAACCTCTGAGGGTTTCGACTGTGTCCGAAAAAACACGTGATCAATGAAGGCCTCAGTTTGAAATTGAACTAGTTGAGCATTGTCGCAGAAACAACTGCTAATGTGAACATGGTGGAAGTGTCTTAGAAGGTTTCGATGCAAGTCGATGAAGAGCGTCGACGTGAGGAATATCATAAAATAGCATACCCTAAAGAAGAAGAGAATTTGGTAAATTTCATTCATAGATGCCAGAAAAAGAGGTCTGAGGTAATACTCTGCCCTCGTTGTAGTGTCGTCTTTGACAAAAAGGCAACACAGAACATAGAAGGAGTCGAGAGAGCAAAAATAAGGGGAAATTGGAGGTCTTCTGAACCAGCAGGAGGAGAAAGATTCGATCCTAGGAGAGGAGATCAAAACAGGCAGAGGTTTGGAGGAAAGCACCCTAACACATTCAAGCCTACGAATAAGGTTCCAGATAACAAATGGGTCAATCCAATCCGGCAAGCCCAAGTTCAAGGGAAGTGGAAAGACTTCGAAGTACAAAAGGGATCCTCCTTATCATATAGGAAAGAATTCCAAAATTCTAAGAGGATGACTTACCCATCTGAAAACTATAAGGGTAAGAACCCAATGACGAAATCACAATGGAGAAGGTACCAGCGTCGAAAGAAAGCAGAGAGGGAGGCTGCAGGAGTGGATAAACCAGAAACCAGCAGTAATATCCAAACCTAGAAATCAGAAAGAAGAGTCGAAGAAGAAAAAGTCATTCGTTGCTCCAGAACAAGTGTCCTCAAAGGAAGAAGTGACTAGAGACGATGAAATGATGAATGACTTTAACTCAGAGTCGGAAGCATCTTTCGACGTGATGTGTAACGTTGTGTTAGTACTCCCTAGGGAGTATGACCAGATAATGGAAGTCGAAGATGAGGAAGAGACCATGGAAGTTGAAACGGCCAGACACAGGCCTGTTTGTTATTACATTATGAACAATGGATGCGTGGAGGAACAAAACGCATTCTTTGAAAGACCAGATGATTCGATGAGGAGCCACTTAAAACCCCTGTTCATTAAAGGAAAGATGGGCAACATAGGGGTAAACAAGATTCTGGTTGATGGAGGAGCGGCATTCAATTTGATGCCACATTACATGCTTAAGAAGATTGGAAAGGATGATTCCGACACCAAACCTCATAACATGGTGTTGTCGAATTACGAGGGTAAAGTGGGAACCACCATGGGTGTAATACAAGTGGATTTGACAGTTGGAACCATCATAAGGCCGACAATGTTTATGGTAATTGCTTTAAAGGCAAATTACAACCTCTTGTTAGGCAGGGAATAGATACACGACATAGGTGTCGTCCCTTCGTCGATGCACCAAAGGATAACGATATGGTGTGCTGACGGGATTGTCGAGAACATAGAGGCTGACCAGAGTTACTTTCTGGCTAAAGTTAACCAGGTTGACAGGCGAAGCTTTGACAGAAATCTGGCTCATATTGCTCTTTGTAGTCCTGCAACGTTCGACATGACGCCAACAGACAACGCTTTTTGCTCCCTATATCTTCATCCTACTCACGGGTTTCAGTGGGATATGGAGGTAGTTGACGAAGGGAATTATGTTTTTGGAACCTCACACATCCAGCCAACTGGCTGAGGGAGCGAATTTAGTGACAATGAGTGAGTCACTAGTTCTGCAGAAGATCACGGCTTATATAGCCGAGAATAAACTCAAAGCGGCTTTAGAAGCTGAAGTAAAATACATGGATGTCGAAGCCAATAAGATTAAAGCAGATCAACAAGGTCCTGGAAAGGACTTTGATCCAGATCCACCTGATAAAGATATGGGAGATTTACGAAACCAGAGGCTCGACGCGATATATGACGATGAGCCTTTAGGCTTTGAGAAGGATCCATTGGCAGCAGACATCAAGATGATGGCACAGGATCCGCTCGAAGAAATCGACTTGGGGTCAGGGCAGAAAAAAGACCAACTTACATAAGTGCAACAGTTGATCCCCAACTCAAGGTTGAAATAGTCCAGTTGCTGAAGGAATTTAAGGATTGTTTCGCATGGGACTATAATGAAATGCCTGGTCTGGATAGGAATCTGGTCGAACTGAAGCTGCCGATAAAACCTGGGAAGAAGCCTGTGAAGCAAACTCCAAGGCGTTTCGCACCAGAGATCCATTCAAAGATTAAAGAAGAATTCGAAAGGCTCCTCAGATGCAAGTTCATCTGCACGACCAGGTATGTCGAATGGATTGCCAATATAGTTCCAGTGATAAAGAAAAATGGCAAACTAAGGGTATGCATAGATTTTCGAGATTTGAATTTTGCTACCCTAAAGGGTGAATATCCTATGCCAGTGGCGGAAATGCTTGTCGATTCTGCCGCAGGCCATGAGTACCTTAGTATGCTCGATGGGTACTCTGGGTATAATCAAATTTTTATTGCTGAGGAAGATGTTCCTAAAACAGCATTTCGATGCCCTGGAGCCTTAGGCACCTACGAATGGGTGGTGATACCTTTTGGCTTGAAGAATGTTGGGGCAACATACCAGCGAGCAATTAATTCGATTTTCCACGATTTCATTGAGACTTTCATGCAAATTTATATTAACGACATTGTGATTAAGTTTGTTTCAGGGAAAAGTCATATTGACCATCTTCGACAGTCCTTTGAAAGGATGAGGAAGTTTGGCTTGAAGATGAATCCTCTCAAATATGCGTTTTGTGTGCAGGCGGGAGATTTCCTAGGCTTTGTGGTCCACAAGAAAGGGATCGAAATAAATCAAATCAAGACCAAGGCAATAATGAAAGCGAAAGCGCCATCTACAAAGAAGGAATTGCAATCTCTACTTGGCAAGATCAACTTTCTTAGGAGGTTCATCTCCAACCTTAGTGGCAAGATGCAAGCCTTCTCCCCTCTACTTCGACTGAAAAAAGAAGACTTCGAATGGGGGCAAGAGTAGCAGGATGCTTTTGACAAGATCGAGGAGTACCTGATGCATCCTCCGATTTTGATGTCACCTTGTAGAAGTAGGAGTATGAGGTTGTACATATTCGCGTCGGACAAGACATTAGGGAGCATGTTGGCTCAAGAGGATGATAATGGTGTCGAAAGAGCCATTTATTACCTCAGTAGGGTCTTGAACGATGCGGAAACTAGATATAGTGTGGTCAAAAAATTGTGTTTATGTTTGTTAGTTCTTGGATTGGCGGGAATTTTGGTAAAACAAAGTGTTTTCAATGTTGATGTCAAGGTGCTGATGTTGTAACATTGAGTCTTAACACTGGGCTGTGTTAAGTAGTTAATTTGCTGAAGTTGGATGTCTGATGTCACATGGTGATGTTGTGACATTAGATCTACAGAATTAATAACATCAGGTTGTGATGTTGTTAGGGTTGCGTGTTAGCTGGAATTGTGGAGAGCAAGCTGTCTCATTGGATGCGAATATCTTGGGATAGATATTTTCTGCTGCAAAGGAGATCTGGTGCAGATTTGTAGGAGATTTAAAAGGTTGAAGATTTAAAAAGATTTTAGGAGAAAATATATTTTAAATATTCAGGTTTAAATAACAGATCTGGCGAGATTTTATAGCAGGCCCAAGTCCAATTCAAGGAGCTATATAAAGTGCACCAGTACTAGAGAAAAGGGACGAAGAAAGTGAGCCAAAGACTGAGAGTCATTTTGTGTCTTCGTGCATGTTTTGTAAGCCATTCGAGAGTGAATTGGTATTGTGATTTTGAGTTGTTCTTGATCAAAGCTGTGAAGCAGAATCAAGTAGTGGTGTTCAAAGTGTGTGATCTTTGAAGTGTTTTAGGGATTGAGTAGTGTTCTCATATCTAAGTGGTTTCTTAGGTAGAAAGTCACTAGTAGGAATTAAGCTTAGGAGATTGTCAACTGGGTTGTTGAGTCTGTAAATTAATTCTACAAGTAGTGAATTTCATCCCTGGCTTGGTAGCCCCCAGACGTAGGTAGTTAGACCGAACTGGGTGAACAATTTGGTGTGTTATTCTGCTATTTAATTTGTCCATTGTGCAGAGTGTGTTGTTGTGACATCGCACCTTAACATCACACGTCTGATACCAGAATTTCAATTGGTATCAGAGCAGGCATCCTGTCTGTCTCTGGGTGAGATCTAGGGAAGTTACTTTCTGGTGTAAAGATGGACAAAGAAGTTGGAGGATTCGTCAACAGACCCCCTATTTTGGATGGATCCAATTATGACTATTGGAAGCCAAGGATGACTACTTTCTTAAAATCCTTGGACAGTAGGGCATGGAAGGCCATTATTAAAGAGTGGAAAGCACCTGTTGTGTGTGAGAAAGATGATGCTGGCAAAGATAAAGAAGGCACCTCTAAGCCAAAGCCTGAAGAAGAGTCGACCAAGGAAGAAGATGAGCTTGCCCTTGGCAATTCCAAAGCTCTAAATGCAATTTTCAATGGAGTGGATAAGAATATTTTCAGGTTAATCAATACCTGTGAGGTTGCTAAGGAAGCATGGGATATTTTGAAGGCCACTCATGAAGGTACATCTAGAGTTAAAATGTCAAGACTTCGGATTTTAACATCAAAATTTGAAAGCCTGAAGATGAAGGAAGATGAGACTATTCATGACTTCCACATGAATGTTCTGGAGCTGGCTAATGCATCCAGTGCTCTTGGTGAAAAAATGTCAGATGAAAAGCTTGTAAGGAAGATCCTTAGGTCCCTTCCTAAGAAGTATAAGATGAAGGTAACTGCCATTGAAGAATCACAAGACATCAGCAAGATGAGAGTTGATGAGCTCATTGGATCTCTTCAAACTTTTGAGCTTGGGTTGAATGAGGAAGAACCGGAAAAGAAGCCAAAAAGTATAGCCTTGGTGTCAAATGATCAAGAAGAAAAAGGAAAGAGTTCTGAATCCCAGGGGGATCTATCTCAGGCCATAGTTATGTTGGGAAGACAGTTCAACAAAGTGTTCAAGAGGATGAACAATAACTCCAGGCCTAATGTCAAGAACATATCGTCTGACATCAGCAAGTCAAAAGAGAAGGATGAAGAGAAAACTGCCCAAGATAAAGGAATTCAGTGCTTTGAGTGTGAAGGGTATGGACATGTCAAGAAAGAGTGTCCCACCTTCTTGAAAATGCAGAAGAAGGGCATGACAGTTTCCTGGTCTGACTCTGAAAGTGAAAGTGAAGGTGAGTCAGCAAAGCGTGTTAGAGCTTTAACAGGAACTGTTGTTTCTGATGATGATTCTAGTGATGGAGAAATAACGTATGAGGAGTTGGCATCTACTTATCAAGAGATGTGTTTAAAAAGTGCTGAGATTTGTCAAGAAAACAAGTGCCACAAGCAACAGATTGCTCAGCTTGAGAATGAAAAAGCTGATCTTTAAAATGAGGTTGTACTAGTTAAAGCTCACCTTGATCAAATGACCAAGTCTGTTAGGATGCTGAGCTGTGGTACAGACACACTTGATAAGATCCTTCAGACAGAAAAAGTGGTTGGTGATAAGTCAGGTATAGGATTTGTGGCTGAGAAAAAGGTTTCTGCTGAAGCAAGCTCTTCAGGAACAAAGGAGGAGGTGTCTCAACCAATGTCTCAAACAAAGAGACAGGATCCTACCCCTAAGAAGGTTGTTCAGCCTCAGAATACTGAGAAAAGGAATGGTCCCCATCAGAGGAAGATGCAGTCTCAAGGAGCCAGTCAGTATATGCCTCCCCAATATCACAAGAGCATGTAAGCTGCAAAGTTCAAACAAAACATGTCTCGTCAGATGTCTCAACATCAGGAAAACTGGTATGGATATGGATACAACAATGTTGTGCCTCATCACTATGGAAGAAGGAAGCCTCATCACCATAGGAGACAGCCTAGAAGACAGCATCCTCAGTACAAAAGAATATATTCCAACTATGGAAGAAGAAGACAACATTATGGGTGGCAGCCACAACATTATCATCAAAGTGGCAAAAGATTTAATCACTTTGGAGATGACAGAGTAAGATGCTTCTATTGTGGAAGGTTTGCACATATGCAATACTCTTGTTTTAAATTGCATGGTTATCCACAATCTGCTCCTCAAGGCAAACCAAAGGAGGTCATACCTAAAGTTGCTAAACAATGGGTTCCTAAGGAGAAGGTGAAATGTCTTTTAGCCCACACCTCAGATAGCCAGATTGATAAGGATACTTGGTACTTTGACAGTGGATGTTCAAAGCACATGACTAGAGTCAGAACTCTGATAGTTGAAGTCAGTCCTTGTCCCTATCATGAGGTTATGTTTGGCAATGGTGAAAAAGGTGTAGCTGCAGGAGTTGGAAAAGTGAAAGGTGATGGTAGACCTGAACTTGACAATGTTCTATTTGTCAATGGTTTAAAAGCTAATTTGATCAGCATAAGCCAATTGTGTGATGAAGGGTACAAAGTTAACTACACTAAAGATGAGTGTGTGGTTTCTGATGAGCATAATCAGGTTGTTATGAAGGGTGCCAGAACCAAAGATAACTGCTATCAGTGGATTTCCATTAAAGGTAATTCAACTAATGATGCTCAAGTTGATGTTATAACATCAGACTATGACGTCAGGATGCTGAAAGGTCACTCAGAGTTAATGACTTCTGATGTGAATTTTTTTAAATTTTTAAAAGGAAAGTCTTTATGGAGGGAGAAAATTAGTAATTGGTCTTTAAGAAGGACTCAAAATCAGGCGCCTTACCACATTGATTCTATATCAAGATTCATCAAAGAGTCTTCGCCTCAACGGTTCATCTCCCTCAACAGAATAGAAAAATCTTCTCTAAACCTAGTCTACTACAAAGGAACGATGTCTTCCCCATCCAAGAACTCTGATTCTCAAAGACCTGCGCATGTACGAACTAGGGTTTCTTCGGAAAAAGAACTTGCTGACAAAGAACACATTCCTATGGCACGTCCAGACTCAGGTAACTCTAAACGTTCAACCAAGCTGAATAAAACTGAAACTAGGTCATCATCCTCTCAAGCTATTGAGGAGAAGTTTGATGTGGACATGCATTTGGAGCAGATTGCCACCAAAATTCTTGAGAAGGGAATACGGGTGAAAGGGATTTCTGTCCCATTAAGGCAAATGCCTGTTGAACAGGTAGACTCTCAAAGTGAGGACACAAATCTTCAACGACTGGCCTTGACGGTGATTCGAGACGCTGAAAGTGGTAATAAAGAAGAAGATCTTGAAGATATTGATGTCTTCTTTGATGTCAGAACATCGTCCCCTTGGAATGAAAGTCACAGGTGTAAAGGGAAGGATCAGGTTGAGGTTATAGATGTTGAGGACTCATCTGATAGTGAGGATAGGAAAGGGAAAAGAGTGGAGTCCCTTCCTAATGAAGATATGGTCAAGGATAAGAAAAGGACTTCAGTAGCAGACTCTCCCAAGTCGTGGAGCAAAGTTGCCAGGTCTGGCAAGAAGAGGAGAATCAGGGAAGAATCAGATTTAGAGTGTGATGTTCAAGACATCAACCCTGTGATGAAAGGAGCTGTTGATCAAGTACCTGATAACATCTTGTTTCACTGTGCCAGAAGTGCATCCATGTGGAACTGTGTGAGCCAACGAAGGATAGCTCTGGAAAGAGAGCTAGTAGGTGATGACTTAGAGTCTACTAGAATTGTAGATCTAATTAAGTTTGCTGGTCTCATAAGGACTGTGTCAGGATTGCCTAGTTGCTATGATAGACTGGTCAGAGAATTTATAGTGAATATCCCTGAGTCTATTGATAACAGCAAAAGCCTAACCTTCAGAAGAGTTACTGTCAGAGGTAAGTGTGTCTGGTTCTCCCCTAAGGTGATCAATGCCTACTTAGGAAGAAGTGAGGAAGATGATGGAGAATGAGAAGCTTCTAAGAATGTTATCTGCAAAGAGATCACAACTGGTCAGGTAGAAGTTTGGCCTTCAAGAGGAAAGTTATCTGCAAGTTTATTAAGTGTGAAATATGCTCTTCTTCATAGAATAGGTGCGGTTAACTGGATTCCTACTAACCACAAGACCTCTGTTTCTGCTGGACTAGGAAAATTAGTTTATGCCATTGGAACAAAGAAACTAATTAATTATGGCTCTTACATCTATAATCGGACTATCAAGCACGCTGCAACAAGAGCTCTGAAATTGCCTATTGCATTTCCATCCCTCATTTGTGGGATAATTCTGTCTCAGCATCCTGGGATTCTTAACCAGAATGATAGTGTGTGTAGAAGGAAGCCTGGATTGTCGTTTCATCAGAAGCTGTTTAAAGGAAGACATGTTGCTAATAATGTCAAAGCATCTGCCTCAACATCTACTAATCATACTCATGTCAAGACTGATATGATTTATGAACTGGAGGAAGCCTGTAAAGAACTTGATAAAGTCATCAGAGTAATTAATTATGGCTCTTACATCTATAATCGGACTATCAAGCACGCTGCAACAAGAGCTCTGAAATTGCCTATTGCATTTCCATCCCTCATTTGTGGGATAATTCTGTCTCAGCATCCTGGGATTCTTAACCAGAATGATAGTGTGTGTAGAAGGAAGCCTGGATTTTCGTTTCATCAGAAGCTGTTTAAAGGAAGACATGTTGCTAATAATGTCAAAGCATCTGCCTCAACATCTACTAATCATACTCATGTCAAGACTGATATGATTTCTGAACTGGAGGAAGCCTGTAAAGAACTTGATAAAGTCATCAGAGTAAACATTGAAAGGAAGGACAAGTTTAAAAAATTACTTATGTCCCTGAAGATGAAGGAAAAAGAAAGTGAGAAAGTAGTTGCTGATAAGACATATGAGTCTGACAATGACAGTCCAAAAGAAGATGAAGAAAATGATGATCTCAGCTCAGATGATCAAAGTTTTTAATGTTCCTCTTATTAGTAGTTTTATTTTTATTTTTTGCTTTTGTTTCAGCACTGAATGTGCTTGGTTATGTAATTTGAATATTGTGCTGAATATGCACCTGTTTATGTTTTTCTTCCTATGATTTATTTTGCCTGGTTGCTAACTGTGAGGCTAACAATGAGAGCTAGGGTGTACTAACTGTAGGTAATAGGGCTTCTGATTGAAGCTTGTCTAATTGTGGCTAAAAAGGGGGAGAAGTAGCCAAAGAAAGAAAGCAAGCCAAAAGATGCTGCCAAAAAGAGTTGTTGTGCTGTGAAAGGAATATGCAGAAATTAAGGGGGAGTAAGGAGTAATTACTGAACAGCTGCTTTGCTGGTTCATGTTTGAGGGGGAGCAACATTGTTGAAAGCAGTTGAAGAGGGTGTTGCATGTTGAAAGCAGTTGAAGAGGGTGCTGCAACAGAGTTTTTGTGAAGCAAAGTTCATAGTAGAGTTTTTATGAAGTTGCTGCAGTTGCTGCTAATAATGAAATATGTTCCGCTGCTCGAATGTTTGAAGAATGTAGCCGTTTTGTTGTTGCAGCAGAGTTTTGTGAAGAGATTTGATGCTGCTGCTTGAAATTTCAAAATCATTGATTGAAGTATTTCCGCTGCTGAAGTCTCTGAAGGTGCAGAGTGCAGAGATTGTTTTAGCCAAAATTAGCCAAAGGGGGAGATTGTTAGTTCTTGGATTGGCTGGAATTTTGGTAAAACAAAGTGTTTTCAATGTTGATGTCAAGGTGCTGATGTTGCAACATTGAGTCTTAACACTGGGCTGTGTTAAGTAGTTAATTTGCTGAAGTTGGATGTCTGATGTCACATGGTGATGTTGTGACATTAGATCTGCAGAATTAATAACATCAGGTTATGGTGTTATTAGGGTTGCGTGTTAGCTGGAATTGTGGAGAGCAAGCTGTCTCATTGGATGCGAATATCTTGGGATAGATATTTTCTGCTGCAAAGGAGATCTGGTGCAGATTTGTAGGAGATTTAAAAGGTTGAAGATTTAAAAAGATTTTAGGAAAAAATCTATTTTAAATATTCAGGTTTAAATAACAAATCTGGCGTGATTTTGTGGCAGGTCCAAGTCCAATTCAAGGAACTATATAAAGCGCACCAGTACTAGAGAAAAGGGACGAAGAAAGTGAGCCAAAGACTGAGAGTCGTTTTGTGTCTTCGTGCATGTTTTGTAAGCCATTCGAGAGTGAATTGGTATTGTGATTTTGAGTTGTTCTTGATCAAAGTTGTGAAGCAGAATCAAGTAGTGGTGTTCAAAGTGTGTGATCTTTGAAGTGTTTTATGGATTGAGTAGTGTTCTCATATCTAAGTGGTTTCTTAGGTAGAAAGTCACTAGTAGGAATTAAGTTTAGGAGATTGTCAACTGGGTTGTTGAGTCTGTAAATTAATTCTACAAGTAGTGAATTTCATCCCTGGCTTGGTAGCCCCCAGACGTAGGTAGTTAGACCGAACTGGGTGAATAATTTGGTGTGTTATTCTGCTGTTTAATTTGTCCATTGTGCAGAGTGTGTTGTTGTGACATCGCACCTTAACATCACACGTCTGATACCAGAATTTCAATGTTTATACTTTTCATGTATGAAATTGAAGCATTATATAAAACCAACGGATGTTTTCGTTTCTTCTCATTTCGATGTTATTAAATATATGTTATCCAAACTGATTCTACACAGTCGAATTGGAAAGTGGGCGTTAGCATTAACTGAGTATTCTTTGACATACTTACCTCTAAAAGCTGTTAAAGGACAAGTGGTGGCTGATTTCATAGTCGACCATGCTATAAATGAAAAGTCTTTGGACTGCATTGAACTAGAACCATGGAAGTTATACTTCAACGACTCTAGTCATAAAAATGGAACTGGTGTAGGAGTTTTAATTATTTCTCCTAACAAAATTCCAACAAAATTCAAGTATAAAGTCGAAGGCCTATGTTCAAATAATGAGGCAGAATATGAGGCTTTAATAGCCGGACTTGAAATTTTATTGGAATTGAGAGCAACTCGAGTCGAAATAATGGGCGATTCAGAGTTAGTCATAAAACAAATAACAAAGGAGTACAAATGTGTCAAATAAAATTTGATCATGTACTTTGTAATAGCCAATCGACTCTTGAAAAGATTCAATATGGTAACAATTAGACATATCCCTCGAATAGAGAACCATGAGGCAAATGACTTAACACAAATTGCTTCTGGATACAAAATATCAAAGGAAAGTTTGCAAAAAGCCATTGAAGTCAGAGGCAGAGTCATGTCGACCAAATTATCACCATCAGACTTGGAAGCTATAAAGTTAGGGTACGCGGATAAGGAAAATTTTGAAATTTTGGCTGTGGATAGTTTGACGAACGAAGATTGGAGGAAGCCAATAGTGGAGTATTTGCAAAATCCAACAACATCCACAGAGTTTAAAACCAGGTATTGTGCTTTGAATTATGTGCTTTTGGGTAATGAGTTGTTTAAAAAGACTCCTGAAGGGGTCTTGCTTAAATGCCTTAGTGAATCTGAAGCGTATTTAGCCCTTTCGACTGTCCATGGTGGGGCATGTGGGGCACATCAAGTAGGTCACAAAATGAAATGGCTCTTGTTTCGACAAGGCATGTACTGGCCTACCATGTTCAAAGACTATATCGAATTCACTAAAGGTTGTCAGGAATGTCAAGTGCATGCAGGTATACAACATGTTCCTGCAAACGAATTACACTCCATAGTCAAACCATGGCCCTTTAGAGGTTGGACTTTGGATTTTGTTGGCGAGATTCGACCGGCATCGTCTAAGAATCAAAGGTACATTTTGGTAGGTATTGATTACTTTACAAAATGGATTAAGGTTATACCTTTACCAATTGTAGGCCAAGAGGATGTAATCGAATTTATTAAGAGACACATCATCTATAGATTTGGGATCCCAAAAACTATTACAACGGATCAGGGATCTGTTTTTACTGGTCGAAAGATGCAAGAATTCGCTAAAGAAATGGGTTTCAAGTTGTTAACCTCTACGCCATATTATGCTCAGGCCAATGGTCAAGTGGAAGCAGCGAATAAGGTAGTGATTGGTTTGATTAAGAAACATGTGGGAAAGAAGCCAAGAAACTGGCATAAGACATTATACCAGGTTCTCTGGGCATGTCGAACCTCTCCCAAAGACGCAACTAACACTACTCCTTTCCGTTTAACTTTTGGCCACGATGCAGTTTTACCTTTCGAAATCTACTTACAATCAGCAAGGATCCAAAGGCATCATGCGATCCCTTCTGAATCTTATTGGAATATGATGTTGGATGAGTTGGTAGATTTGGATGAAGAAAGACTTAATGCCTTGGAGTTGTTAAAGAGGCAAAAGGAAAGGGTAGAAAAGTCTTACAATAAAAAGGTTAAGGTCAAGACTTTTTCGCCTGGAGAATTGGTTTGGAAAGTAATTTTTCCTATGGATCGAAAGGTTAGGTCCTTAGGAAAATGGTCCCCTAAGTGGGAAGGTCCTTTTCAGATCATACAAGTATTTTCAAATGGTGCCTATGAGATTGAAGAAGTAGATGAAGATAAACGAATCTTGAAAGTAAATGGTAAGTATTTGAAAAAATATAAACCTGTACTTCAAGAATTAAAAATTATCTATGAGTAATCGAGGAAAAATAGGTCGAAGCCAACATGGTATAAAACTGCCAGAATTGCTCAAGTCATTACATAAAAGCCTCGAATGGCTGAGAAATGTTGTGCTAAAAGCAAATAGATTAAAACTGCAAATTAAAAAGGGAGTTTGTTCTTCATCTCGAGGTACTTCGACTTTTGGAGCTCGAGGCATCTCTCACATGAGGTCTTGTCAAGTTTTAGCGCTACAACCTCTTCTTCCAACTTTCGAGCCTTGTCGAGAAAATCCCAGGGCATGCTTTAGTTCTTTGACTACTTCAGATTCACCAGAGGCTTGCAGTTCAGCGTTGTGTTGTTCTGCCTTGGAAATTTTGGCTTGCAGTTCTTCGATTTTCTTTTTCCAATTGGAGATATCTGCTTTATTTCCTTCAATCTCCTTAGTATGTTGCTCCTTCATTTGCTCCAAATCTGCCACCCTAACTTCTGACTCAGCAGCGGCCATCCATGCAGCAGCCTCACTCCCATATGTGGTTTCAAGTGCATTATTGATCTGAGGCAGCTGCCTTAGATCGGTGGCAACTTGGTCAATCATCGTACGAAGTTCCAAAATGATGGTGGCAACTTCAGGGGAAACAATTTGGAGATTAACTTGTTTGAGAAGAGACTTCAATTGTAGAGAGGCAATGGCATCAGATTCCAGAAGTCGTAAGAGGTTACCTTTGAAGACTTTATCTTTGATCTTAAGAAGAACCTCATTTGGAGGCTTGCTCGAGAGTTGACCTCCAGAAGATGTCGAAGCACTCACACTGCTATCAGAGGAACTCCCTCGTTTGCTGAGAACAATTTTCAGGTATTCACGAGGGTTGGGGGCTTTGAGGCATTCAAGTTCTTCTTTAGAGTAAGCAAAAACCGTCTCTGTCGAAGGTTTAGCACTTTCAGCAGTTACAGTAACCTTAGAAGCAGCAGGGTGTTCTCTTTGGGTTTGCTCTTTGGCAGATTCGCTTCTAGCCTTATCTTCGACGCCCTTGCCAGCTTCACCATCATGTTCCTTGCCATCTTTACCATCATCTTCATCATCATTTTCATCATTATCATTACCTTCATCATCATCATCATCATCATCATCATCATCGTCATTTCTTCCAGTTTCAGGATGAAACATTGAATGTTCTTCTTCTTTTTCTTCTATTACATCCTCTTCGACAGCAGCATCTGGATCAGCATTCTTTGGGTCTTTGTTGCATGTAAGTTCGACCACTGGGGAACCACTGTCAGAAGATTTCTCACCCAGGGTATTGTCTTCACCCATATCCGTTGTCCCTTTATTTACTTTTTCAGGATTGCCTTGGTCATGATCCTCTTTCTCAGAGTCACTTGTCTAAGATTGTTGTACAGACGAAGTGGGAATCTCTTTCACATTAGGTTTGTTGATTGGGGCAGGAAGAGTAGTTAGAGTATGAGAGTTGTTTGTTGGTTGGGTTGTAGCACCTCACTACTACAAAACGCTAAAACAACAACGCCAGGCTTACAACGGATTCGTAACCCACTGTTGTAATAGGTTAAAAATTTTGCAGCTGATTTATAATGTCATATTTAACGACGGTCGTATTAAACAACCGTTGTAATACATGGTATGTAACAAGCTTCAATTCCCAACAACTACATTTTTTTTCCATATTTTTACATTTTAAACACGGTTGTATTAAAACACCGTTGTAATACATGTAACAAGCTTCGATTCCCAGCAACTATATTTTTTGTCATATTTTTATATTTTAAACATATATTTTATTTCTTTTGTTAGTGTTACGGGGATTTAAGCTCAAAACTCAAAATTCATCACTGTTTTTCTTTTAAACATATATTTTATTTCTTTTGTTAGTGTTTTTAAGTGCAAGAGAATAGTATATATAACTTTAAAAATAAAACTGTAAGAGATAAGCATATATAAAATAACATTTTATTAAGATTTCATTAAGAAGAGTACATTGATAATCATATTACATATATTTATCAATGTCAGAGCCCATAGCTGCAAATGCATCTTCATAATCCAGACATCTCTCCTCACTCCCCTCATCGGAATCATAATAAACAGTCCTCCTTTTCTTCTTTATTTTTTTCTTCTTCAGCTTCTTCTTTTTCTTCTTCTTATCCTTCCTCACCCTTAAGGCATCCCTGACGATGGCCGATGGTTGGACCTCCTCAATTGGCGCCTGACGTTCCTCATTAGTGATGTTTCTAGCATTCTCATTTGTGGAAATCATTGTTACGAAGAATATATTATGAAGAAATGTAAAGCTGTCTATTTATAGATGAGGTTGAAGATGAAAAGTCTGATAGTTTAATGCTTGCAATGATGATAACTTGTAAATGATTGATATTCTGGAACGTTATTTTTTGAAAAAAATGGAGAAAATTTTAAATCATTATGGCCAGAGTGTTCTCTACTCCGGGAAGAGCAATAATATTACAACGGTTAGTAATAATAACCGTAGCGATACCCCTTATACTTGGTACAAGGTTCGACTCCAGGCAACAACATTTTTCTATTTTACGTAATTATAGAAAAATGTTGTTGCCTGGAGCGAACCTTGTACCAATTATAAGGGTATCGCTACGGTTAATATAACTAACCGTTGTGATATTATTAAATTAATATATATACTTATCATTACGGTTATTTTAGAAAACCGTTGTGAAATATTTACCTATATAAGGGAATTAACTTTCTATTATTGACAGTAGCGCTGTTTCCTTCACAACGAAACCCTAGCACCCATTTTTGGCAGCAAACTTCATCTTTTTATAGAATCCGCGAGAAGAAATACAAGAAGTATGAAGCTTTTGATTTAAGCTTCTTCCTCCTTGTAGTTCTTCTTGCAGAATCTAAAATTAGATGAACATGGTGATGATGCTGGCGGTAGCAAGCGTAATGTACATATTGTTTATGGAAAATAAGGTATTCTTCTACTTCAATCTTTTTGTTAGATAGCTCCCATTATCTCGTTTGCTTCATGTTATTTTTGTTGATTGTTCTCATTTTGTGCAGATTCGACTTCAATGCTTCACAAGCAAGGTGAACTTCATTGTAATGGTACAGTCCCACTTCTTAGGGTTTTGTTTCAACTTTTGGTTGTTTTGTTTTGAATACTAACTAATTTTCTTCATTGCTTCCCACTTCTTAGGGTTTGTTTCACATGGTGATGATGATGGTGGTACATATATATATGAATTCATTCTGATAAGGTACATATATATGAATTCATTCTGATATTGTATATGAAATTTAGTTTATTATATACTATGTATATTGTTTGTTTCACTATCCTTTTATTGAAAATGCAATCAGTTAAATTGATATAGAACATTAGTTTATTATATACTATGTATATTGTGTATAGTTAAATTGAATACTAACTAATTTTCTTCATTGCTTCCCACTTCTTAGGGTCTGTTTCACGTGGTGATGATGATGGTGGTACACATATATGAATTCATTCTGATAAGGTACATATATATGAATTCATTCAGATATTGTATATGAAATTTAGTTTATTATATACTATGTATATTGTTTGTTTCACTGCCCTTTTATTGAAAATGCAATCAGTTAAATTGATATAGAACATTATAATCTGAAAATTAAGATGTATTTGAAAACCAACCTTTATCATGTCAATGTTTTCCGAATTGCATCCATTTCATTCAGCACATTTAATGTTTCTTAACATAAAATTTAATGGTCTGTTTGCCTCAATTCATCGATATCTTTTATTATAGTTTACCTCATCGTCGTCACTAATCGTCGTGGTTGTTAAGATCATGATTGTTATGATGATAAAATCGCGATGATTTTTGGCGATGATGAGGTAAACTATAATAAAAGATATCGATGGATTGAAGGAAACCGACCATTGAACCATAAATTTTATGTTAAGGAACATAAAATGTGCGGAATGAAATGGATTTAATTCGGAAAACAGTGGTGTGTTTAAGTTGGTTTTCAAGAACAGTTTAATTTTCAGATTATATAGTTCTTTACCAATTTTAATGGTTGTATTTCTTTAATTAGGTGTATGGTAAAGCAAGCAATATACATTTGTATTTACTCCCTCCGTCCCAAATTATAAGACGTTTTGGGCTTTTCACACAAATTAAGAAACTTAATTATTACTTTATGGGAAAGACAAATTATGTATAACTTTACAGTAATACCCCTCATAATTATATAGGAGAGAGAAATTAAAAGAGTTGAAAGAATAAATAATAATAAATATTTGAGGGTATATTGGGGAAGATGTCATTTATATTGCATTGGGAATGTAAGGTGACTTATAATTTGGGACAAATTTTTTTGGCAAAGTGACTTATAATTTGGGATGGAGGGAGTAATAAACTAAGGATACATTTCACAATGGTTGAGACACATAACCGTTGTGATAGTTAATATATATGACAACGGTTGATACTCATAACCGTTGTGATAGTTAATATATATTACAACGGTTGAAATACCTAATCGTTGCAATATAACGCGCGCTTCCAAAATACAACAACGGTTTCCAGACCGTTGACGAAACAGCGAACTTACAACGACAATCTACATAACAACGCCTTCGCCTGCGTCATTATATGTCATTCCCTACCGTTGTTAAATGGGTTTTTCGTAGTAGTGCCTGTACCATCCTGAAATGACAAATAAATAAGGTTAGGTTCGAAACAAAAGGAATGCTAGTAAAGTAAATAGTTTAAGGGAAAATAAAATTACCTTGAGCTCTTCGACTCCAGGACTGGAGTTATCACTTTCAAGCTGAGTTGAGCCTGCCTTCGATGTGCCTTGAGGGGAAGACTCCAAGTTCCTTCGAGTAGTGGATACTTGAGAGACTTTCACTGCCTTTACCTTAGGTTGGTTCGAAGTCTCAGTGGTCCTAGTTTGTTTCTTCCTCTTCTTGGTTGGTTGATCATCAGGAGGAGATTGATCCTCATCATTCGACTCGAGCACAATTTGGGATGTAGCCCTTTTGGATTTTTTCTTTTGAGGAGTTAGAGGTGGTCTTCGAGAACTCTGAGGAAAATCAGATATTAGAGGATGCAACCATACACAATACAAAGAAAGTTAAGGACAAAAGTTACCCTTGTGGATGGTTCAGTCTCTTCTTCGACTGATCTTTTGGCTGCAGGTTTCTTTGGTTTGACAGCTGCAGATAAACAAAATAGTAACAAGTCAGTAAGAACAATCAAGTAAGGGAGATATAAAATTCGACAATCTTCATTCCACGCCTTCATAGATTTCGGATTCGATGCGAACATCTTCGATACCGATATGAAGTGGTCTTTTGAAACTATCTAAGGTATACTTAGTCGGAACTGTTGCACCCCAAAATTTGCCCTCCTTACTTTAGTGCTAACTGGCTTATGCTTCATTTCATTTTTGCATTATCATGTATGCATATCATTAGCATGGGGTCAGGGTAAGGTCCTATCTGGTCTACTACCTCATCAAGAGTTCACAGGTTGCAAGGGATCTCAAGTGGAATCACTCTCCTAACCAGTGCATGAATTAGGGTTTTGAAATTCTTGGGTTTATTGCTTCAATGAGCAAGCTCCTTGGGTTTTTATCATCATCAAATGGCATATCTCATCTTTGTTGGAGAGGATACACATCATATTCAGAGGAATTTGGATTTGGAGACTGTGTTATTTCCTCCTAGACTAAGGGTACCACAACTAGGGTTTGCTATAAAGTCAGTTTATTTCTGATTTTTTTGGGAAAGACTTGATTCCATGGTACTCTTTGGGTCCCTAAGTACCTAGGGATGGGAGGTTGTCCATCAGTTTGGTTCAGGAGAAGTTCAATTGACCAGAGGATTGAGAATCAGGTGAATTGGGTGAAAGTCAACAGTGAAAGGAGAAAAGTCAACTGTGAAATTTTGAGGTTCTCTTCAGGGATTTTAAGATCTCATATCCTCATATGGTCTCCAGGGGTCAAGTTTCATACATATTTGTCAGGAATCAGGAGTTGGTGCAAAGTTTCCAAATTTGGAAAGTGACCTATAATGAAAAGTTTCCATTTTTGGCAAGTTTCTACACCACCTTCAATCTAACTTTACACCATCAAGGAAGCTTCAGGTGGATTTTTCTCCAACATGAAATTTGAATATCTTTTTCTCCTCTTTCCAACAAGTACTAGTGGGTCTCCATATCATTTGTGAAACTCCAATTATGATCAAAGGAAGGCAAAGTGGTTTTTAGGGTTTCTCATGATGCCATTTTCACAGTTTTGGGCATAATGACCTATAATCAATTCCATTGCTTCATGCCACATTCCAATATTAAAAGACATTCCTTGAGGATTATTTTGGGCCCAAGAATGAAGTAATTTCATGGTTTATTTTTCACCTATTTTCCATTATTCAAATTTCCCAAGATGTCTAAAACTCATGAATCATTTGTTCTCAAGGCCCAAGTTAAATGTGGTGTGATTAGCAACTCAGATGCAAGTGACCCATCATGAATTTAAGTGCATGGAAGGAATGTATTTTTCACTTATTCAACATAATGCCAAATTCCAAAATAAGTCAAAAATCATTAAACAATGGATTACCCAAGCCCAATTCCTCATCAGAAGAAAACCCTAGCTTATTTAAACCTAAAGATGCACTGGTTAGGGGACACACACACGTGATTTTGGAGAGGAATCCAAGCTTGAACCCTAAAGCTCTTTTTCATCAAAACTCACGATTTACAAGGAGTTCCTCCAGAATTCTTCCACAAAGCTTCTCTTGGTAGTCCAAAGAGTGCAAATCAACTACCATTCGCAGCCAAAAGCAAGTGTACAAGGGGAACCGTCTCAGGTTGGTAGGATTTTTGAGGATCCTAAAACTCCAGTTTTTTACGTGAATATTGTTGTGTTGTTGTCACTGATCATGCTGGTATGATTGGTTTGGTGATTGGATGCGTATATTGCTTGTAATGTTGATTTGAATTTTTTTGCCCTAACACTAATCCCTTCGATTTGTATTGTGTGTTAATTATTTGTGATTTTGGAGGAGAGATTTGGAATCCTCGTGGAATTCCGGTTCGAATGGTATAAGGGTCGAGGATTTATGGGCAGGTTTACGTTTGCAGGTGGTGGTGGGAGGCGGCCGGAGCTAGGGCTCCGGCGACCTGGGAAAGTTCCGGCCGGTGAAAGTTTCAACGAAGAAGACGACTTCCTGGCCGTCCGATTCCTTCATCGTGCGGTCATCAGCGATCCACGTGTGTGCTATTTTATTTTTTTTCTGATTTTAAATGTGTGATCGTGTGTTATTTACCCCATGAATCTTACCATGTTCCACCAACCAGATTTTTTATTGTGTTTACTTTTTATATAAGTTGACCTATCATAAGCCGTCTGATGTATTAAGTGGCCCACGTCTTGCCACCACATTAATGATTGCACGCGCCTTGCACATGGCATGCCCACGGTAGCCTTTTTCTTTTTTTGTTTTTGTTTTTTTGATGATCAATCAGTGGGCTGGGTTGCTATACGCACCCCCCACTGGTCGGCCCAATCTCATTTCCTCTTCATTTTCTCACTAAACGCACCCCCAGCCCATTAATTCATTTTATTTTATTTTTACATTTCATTTTTAATTATTAAAATTAGTTAATTGCATTTAAAAAAACCCAAAAAATTCATACATCATCTTTATTATTTCAAAAATTTTTTGCAAATTTTATTTTTTATTTTTATTTTATTTTTATCATTTAAACTAATTATTTTATTAATTTCCTTTTTGCATTACACATCTCATGCATACTTAAATTTCTTTATTTTATTTCTCTGCAATCATAAAATATTTTTTATCCGTTCTTTTTGCATTTGTTCAATAACATCCCAAATTGCATGAAAACATTTTTCTTTCATTTTTAAATTTATTTCATATTGCATTTAGGTCCTTCCCTTTGGCCCACTGAGCCCTAATTCCCATCTGAGCTCTGCCCAATTATTTGAACGACTAATATCTTGATTTTTTGCAGGGACTTTTGATATGTTGTTTGCCTTTGGTTGAGGAACCTTAATGTTTAATTTAGGAATTTTAGGAGTCATTTTTTTAATTATCTGATTTGTTTTCACTTGAGATTTTCTTGCAAGCGCATCTTTGACCTTGTATGATTATCTGTTTGAAAAGGCACTTGTGCCATTTGCTTTGGGGCTGTTTCTTTGTTTCTTTGATTCATGTTTGGATGATAATCATTGTTGTTTGCCATTGTTTGATTTTCATTCACCTCCTTTCTCTTATTTATGTCTATTCTGTACTAATCTTTTATGCAGGGTCGAAGGTAAGTTCTTTAAGGGTATGGATAAGCATCCATATTTATCTTTACTATTCTCTCCTTCTCTCATCTTCTTCCTTTAGGATTTAGGTTGTCGTCAAACCTCACTAACCGTAGGTCACCCATGCATGATAACTTTAGGATTCATTGTTTCCCTTTAGAGTCACCCTTGTGTCTTCTCTCTTCTCATCTCAAATTTCTTTAAAACACTTAATAATAATAAGGTGTATTGCACACGAGCCTTAAGTATGGGGAATGAGAAATGAGGGGCTTCCTCTCATCTTTCTAGAGTGCTTAGCGAGCGTCCTGTCTTGGGACGATGCGTTAAGTATTCGCCCCTCTGCCCTAGACTTTGGTGCAATGCAGCTTAGGAACTAACTTAAGCCACTTCTGTCCTAAAAAAAACACAAACCAGCTTCAAACTTTTTTTTGTCCTTCGGGATTTCCAAACTTAAAGGCTATTTTCAAAAAGGGCACGTTACCTTCCGTCTGAGTCGCAAACAGGCATCGACCCTAACTGCCGGACGCGAACTTAACGTCGCTCATAAAAAACACAAAAAAAACTTGGTCCGAACTACGTTGACTCTGAATTCCCCATTGCACAAGGGGGGTACGTAGGCCTAGGACGTTGACGTCCTACCGAGTCTGTCTTTGTCTTCCCCTTCCGTTTTAGCATAGCCCTAGATGATAGTATAACTCACCCTTAGAATAGACAACAAGCGTGGATCCCATCAAGTACGATGGACGCGTGGGGTGCTAGCACCTTCCCCTCGCGTAACCGACTCCCGAACCCAGGCTATGGTTGCGATGACCATTCCTTTCCCTCTTCCTCAGGTTTATGCGGTGTTCCCTTTCCCTCTCTTGGGATAAATTTACACGGCTGGCGACTCTGTTTTTTCCGCGCCACTCTCATGTTTGTACCTGGATGAAAATCCTGGGAGCGACAGGAACCACCCGCTGATCCTTTGGTTTCGACTGCTGACGAAGGATCTTTATAGAATCCCCATAGACGAACCAGTCTGGAAATGGAGGGGCAAGGGCTACTCCAAAATCAGCAGATGACAGTCGAGGGAATTTTGGAGGAAACATATCGAAAGCCATTTCGTAGCGTTTCTCAGGAGGAACGTACGAAGGGATCTTTAAGTTCTCCATTTTCTTTAAAAAAAATTCCTTCAGCGTAACAGCGGCCTCGCGGACGGTTCGACTAAGGTCATCTGGACAATAAATAGTTTCGAAGAATTTTTGGAATGATTGGATTTCCTTGATGTGCGTAGAATTACCTTTCTTGGTTTTCTCCTGAACAGAGAGAAAAGCGTCGTCAATCAGCTTTGTGAAGGAAGTAACAGTCGATCCCGGGATTTTCATCCAAGTACAAACGCGAAAGTGGCACCGAAACAGAGTCGCCAGCAATGTGTATTTATCCCAAGAGAGGGAAAGGAAACACTGTGTAAACCTGAGAGGAAAGATAGAGCATGGTCTTGCGACCAAGAAAACTGGGTTCTGGAGTCGGTTACGCGAGAGGAAGGTATTAGCACCCCCACGCGTCCATCGTACCCGATGGGATCCACACTTGCTTGTCTCGATCAAAGGGTGTCGTCGTCTGGAGCCCCGCTGCTACCGGGAAAGAAAAAGAAGGAGAACGGAAAGAAACGAAGAAACAAATGTAGGGAAAATAAAAGAAGTGCTCGAATGGGCCCTACCCCACTGCATACGTATCTCATCGGGAATATGAGAATCAGAGCGATGTAGTTCCCTTCACTAGGGATGGATTGTTTATGTTTTTTTTCAGGAACGGCTAACGTTCTAGCTCAGGTGTTGCAGGCTCGCTGGTCCGAGTGCGTTACCATCTTGCAAGAGAACGAGAAGAAGCACGTTCGTACGTTGAGAATGAGTGAGATGAGAAAAGAATTCCCGAAGGAAAGACGTCATTGTTTGTTTTTGTCTTTTTTAGAAAGAAATGTTTTGGTTGCTTTTATGTTTTGTAACCCACATTGTATTTAAGTCCCTCATGTAAGATCGAATGCCTCGCATATCGACCCGAGATGGGACGCACGCTAAACATTCTAAGAAAATGAGAGAAGATCCCTCACTATCTCATTCTTACATGAAAGGCCCAAATACAATGTTTGTTTTGCCTTTATTAGGTGTTTTTACTTTTGTTTGAAGATGAGAAGAAGTGGCTCAAAAGAGGATTAAAGGTGAAAATCTAGTGAGGGAGACTAAGACTCCACCTTAATGTTATCATACATAGTGATCCTATGGTTAATGTGGTTTAAGAAACCTACTTCTAAAATAAAGGAGAAGAAGAGCAAAAGAAACAACTTACTTCCAAGATAGAAGTTAAGTTGATCTTAAAGAGGGATGAAGAAGAAGTTATTCAAAGGAAGCATGTAAATGCTTATCAAACACAAATTGAAAGTTTAAAATAAGTAAGAGAATATAAGAGAAAGAAGTGTATGTGGAACTAAGTCCCCACACTTACTTACCTTGCACCTACATGAAAAAGTTAGCTCACAAAACTATTTACAAGTAAAGCAATAAGAAAAGGCATAACAATTGGTAAACAAACAAGTTAAGAGCTAAAGTATAAAGCTCCTAAGAGATGAAACTCAATCAAGATCAGAATCTATGCTTTAAGAGTGTTCCCTAAGGTTGAGATACCAAACACAAAAGAATTATGCACAAACAAAGTACTAATCATCAAAGAAATGAATCATGGAAGATATAGAGGAAGAATGAGTGAACATGTAAAGTGATCATGCAATTATGCTTCAAATAAAATCAAAGTCAGAATGTGGATGACCTAAACATGTGCCTAAACATGATATATAAATGTCATATAAGGCATACAATCAAGCATTCAACTATTAAGAATGATAAGGATGAGAATTGAGAAGATGTGAACATGAATTTAACATGGAAAGAAAACATTCATGGCATAAGTCAAACCTATAAAACTTCAATATGAAACTCAAGTATCAAGGTCAGAGGTGATATTACATGTTAGGATGAGGATAAGATTAACAAATCAATCACATTCAAACAATTACAAGTCGTTTAGAAGCTAGAAGAAAAAGAAATATACATTTGGATGAAACATGTTCAAGTATGCAAAGTGAAACATAAATGGCACATGGAATGAATGCAATGCTTTAAAGTCAGAGGCATATATCATATGAAATGCAAATGGATAGTATGGCATGGTATAAGCAAACCAATTACAAGTCAATTTGGAACTTAGATGCAAAGAAAAAGGAAATAGGTCAAAAGGACACATGTAAAACAAGTGTTGAACATATGCACAAAAAGACATCAAATTCAAACCAATGACCTATAATTTCAATCAACAGACCTATAATGATCTAAAAATGGCTCAAGAAGTCAAGAAAAGTGATCTCATACAATGGCACAAGTGCCTTATCCAGCAAGTAAACAAAAATGATCAAAGAAGTCCATGAAAAGGGACATCAAACAAGAGTGATCAAACAAATACCAAACACAATTCAAAAATCACCAAATTAGGTCTCAAGATACCTCTACCAAAGGCAAATATCATACCAAAAAATCATACAAAATTCAGAAAGAAAGGACCTCGAACAATCAAGCAATAGTCACTTATAGGTTTCACATGATCATGCACAAAGAAATAGCTCAAAGAGGATGCAAAGATGATTTTCAAAATAGTACAAATTTTTTTTTATATGCTTAAAAGTATCCTCTGAAATATGAAAAAAAAATGGGGACCAAACTAGGTACCAATGATGAGAAATAAAATCAACAAGATCAAGTGTGCACAAATGAACCACCTCAAAAAGAAATTCAAGCAACAATTTATTCAGAGGCAAAAAATAATAGAAAAATAGAAAATAAATTTCGTAAAAATTTTATAATACTATAAAGATGATTCATGAATTTATTTGGCATTTTTAGATGTCATTTACTATTTTTAAAAAAACTAAATCAAAACAATATAGAAAATAAAATACAAATAAGGGGAAAATGGAATGGGGGTGCAAAGGAAGTAATTTTCACGTCCAAAATTTACATTGGGCTCAACAAAGGGGGTGCAAATAGCAATGGTCCAACCCAATTAAAATTGTGATTGTGTGTGAGGAATGTGCATGTAGTCAATGTACGCATTCAATCATGGCCACAGGATGATATGAATCTCAACCAGTCAACGATCCAACGTCTCACAAAATCATGTACATGGTAGTAATAATACACGCGCGTACATTCAATCATCAGAAGTTAAAATGAAAACACGTGAACAACACATGGTAATTTAATGCGTTGGCACATCACAAGCCATCAGATCAAATCAACGCACCAGATCAAGTCAACTAATTACCAAACATGCAAGATCAAAGGTCCAGATTAGATGCACACAATAAGAAACGTGGAATGGAGCACACACCATCAGTAAAATACAAACACAATTTAAAAGACGTGGCAACATGTTAACCACACGATGCACAAATCAGACGGCCAGGATTCAAACTCACAAAACCCTAGCAATTAAAACCACCGGCCGGAGAAGGACCTCCGGTCATCTTCTCCGGCGAGCAACCGCCACCTGTAAACCTCAAAATCTCCAGAAATGCACAAAAATGATATCAAACAGAAGCTAACATCACGTACATCATGAATCCACCATCACTTTTCGCATACCAAGCACACACATGGAGAATAGAAGAGATTAAAACATGCCCTAGATTTTGGATCTATGCCTCTAAGAGGCCTATCAACTAGCCGGATTATCAAATACTCCTATTGAGCTCATATCAACAAAAAACAAACTAAACAAGATGTAAATCGTGCTAGGAAGGTTTTAGAGATTGAAACCTGAAAATGTTGAATACTGGAGTTAAAAGAAAACCAGAGAATTATGCTTCCTCCTTGAGCTTCACTTGGCCAAATAAAGGCTTACAACCTCTGAAGAATGGAGATGAATATGGATCTGCAGTGTAGCTACTCCAACAATTCAATGCTACTTCAAGTTCAATGATGCTCGAGGATGAAGCTTGAAGATGAAGTTAGATGAGAATGATGATGGATTCGTGTGAACTCAGAGAGAAAATAGAGAGAAATTGAGAGAGAAAGTGAGAAGAACTTTGAGGTGAATGTGGAAAAATGAAGCTGAAGTCCAATTTGTGAAGTGAAATTCTCATTTATAGTTTGAGTTAAATTTGTTAACCCAGGGTCAAGTGAGTGAGTTAGGGTGAGTTGAGATGGTTAAGGTGAGTTATCCCTAACTAACTGAGTCAAGTTAGTTAGGGCGAGTGGACAATGGTTATGCTATGGTGTGGTTAAGCTTATGATAGTTGTGGTGAGGATGAGAGTGAAGCTGAGGTGATGAGGTTATATTATGTAGCATGTCATGACATTGCTTATGGTATAAGTTTCTCCTTTGAAAACTTTCCTCCCTGATGTATGATGGCTGGTATGCATAGGTATGGTAATAAGGATGTTTATTCAAATCAGGAAATAAAGTACATGAAGTGTTTGTGGGATGACTGAACCAAATCGTGCACACAGCCTGCTAACATCAGTTAATGCATCAGTGATGATTATGGTAGTTTGCCAATGAAATTCTCCCTACTTAGCGGATGATTTGATGAGTTCTTGGGATCAATGGAAAGAGGAGGTGTAATACTACAAGTTTAGTGTGAAAATTGGATTGAATTGAAGCTTGGAACATACTCAAAAGTGACCTAAAACATTGGAAACCAAGACTGGTGTATGGCGTGGCAAATTGAGTTGGGCATGGCCATGTGACTTGGGAAATTTTTAGTGTGAAGCAACCAACTTTGGACCAATATATCTCCATCATATCTTGATCAAATCAAAATTTATCCAACATCAACATTGAAGAGGACATGACAAAGAACAACTTTGATGTTGAAAAGTTTTTCATTTGGAGCTTTTATCATTGAGAAATTCAGTTTGACATTTGGCACACCAAGTGTTTGTCAAAATTATGGCCGGTGGGCTTGGTCACGCTTGGTCATGACTTGATTTTGGACCTACTTTTCTCAAACTTTGATCAACCATAACTCTCTCAATATTGATCCAATGGAGATGTTCTTTATATGGATTTGAAGCTTAGAACATGAACTTTAATTAGCTTCACTTAGGCCTGAAGTTTGGAACTTTTATCTTGGGGAAAGAGAGCCTCAAAGTAGGGTGCAAAATGGTCCAAACTTACTATTTTTGGCAACCCTAAAGTTTCCATTTTTGGCAGTTTTGTGATTTCTTGATTTTTCATTATCCCTCCATCATTTCTTGATCAAATTTTGTCCATTGAACATATGTAATATGAATTTCATGAATTTGACCTTAAAAAGTTAGGAGTTGACTTTTTCACTGCACAGTTGACTTTTCCCCCAATTTCTTGATTATCAAGCAACTGATCAATTGAGACTCCTCTAAAACCAATTGATGAGCAATTTTCCATCCATATACACTTAAGAACTTGAGGAATACCATGAGATCAAGTTTTGTCCAAAAAATCAGAGATAAACTGATTTTAAGTCAAACCCTAATTTTGGCACCCTCTGGTTAGGAGGAAATAACACATCCTCCAAATCCAAATTCCTCTGAATATGATGTGTATTCTCTCAAACAATGATGAGATATGCCATTTGGAGATGATAAAAACTCAAAGAGCTTGCCTATTAGGGGGTCAGATCCCAATTTTTGACTGCCTTGTGTAGGAGATCATGCACTGCCCAATCTTCTTGATGAATTCTTCTCTTCCCATGCCTTGTGGATCAAAGTGAGATGATATATGGCTTAAGGGACCCTTGAGCCTTGTGAGAAACACTTGGCTCTTATTCTTTAGCTTTGGATGATCAACACCTCTGAAGAACCACTGACCACATGCCCTTATGCAAGATGCAATGCTAAATGCTTGATGTTTTATTTTTCTATGCTTGAATGCAATGCAATGAAATGAAAGCTCATGCTAAATGATATGAAGAAATGAGAGGGAAAATTTTGGGGTATTACAGTAACATCAAAAAACTTCTCAGTGTAGTACTTCGACCACCACTGGTAAAATTCTGGAGTGCAGAGGTAATTAGGCTCAAAATCGACCGGAGAGAGGAATGCTTTGTAGGCGTAGCGAGCCATCTGTATTGTGGCCATCTCTTCATTGTAGCAAGTGTGATGGAGAAGGAGATGTCATTTTTTCTCATACAAGCATTTTGGAAGGGTTTGAACCAAACCAAACTGGCAAGCAACCAAGTTAGGTTGGTAGGCAATCAAGGTGACTTGACCTCTTCCCAGATTAAGTCGAAGGGTCAGAAGTCGAGGAATTAGAAAAGCTTCCCAGATTAGTTTTGATTCTCCTTCTTGGGCTTTGTCAGAGGAAGGGAAAGGCCTAGTAAACCACTCAGGGCCATATTTCCTTTTGGCGAAGGGGGCCATATTTGAGGTAAACTCATGGCGCTTGGCGAACATCTTGATAAAGCTAAGAAATGTTTGCATGAGTAGTTGACCTTCTTCTGTAGGGGTTAGATGAACTAAGTGGGTCCCTTCAACTCGTCGTTCTTTGATTTCCTTGGCTTCCTCTTCGACTGATCCTTTGTTTGGGAGACTGGCTTTAAAAGAAGCATTCAGCCAGAGTTGAAGTAGCCAGAAAGGCCCTGATAGTAACAGCTTCCCTCTTGCAGCTAGCCTTTTGAGTTGAGCGAAACCTTTACTTAAGGATTCATAGAGTTGTCCTAGAATTATTTCACTCAGACATACATCTCCACCATAATGAAGTTGGGTGGCAAGTGTGAGAAATTTTCTGGCTACTTGCAAGGATTTTGAGCAAAATACGTAGTGCGACAGCCAAACAGTCAAAAAGGCTATGTGTTCTCGATCAGTGACATCAGTTGTTTTGGGATCATAATAGTGCTTGATAAAATTTGTGTAAGTAGGTTTAGCATATAAAAAACCTATTTGGTCCTCAGAATCCAATTCTGGGTCGTAAGGCTTCCCAGTTGGTTTCAGCCCAGTGATGGTGGCTACATCAAACAATGTCCGGGTCATCATCCCGCAAGGGAGATGAAAGGTATAATGGGTGTTATCCCAGAAGTAAAGTGAGGAGACTAGCATTTTCGAACAGTATGCGGGTCCTATTTTCGACAGCATGATGAGGTTATAGATTCCTAAGTCCTTCCAGGATTGGGCTTTAACCTTCTCTATTTTGGTTAGCCAGTTAAAATAAAGGTCAGAATCTTTGAATGATGGAGTTTCCCTAAAGATCCTAGATCCATCATTTATGTACCTTAAATCTATGTTGTTGAGCACTACAACCTCAGGGACATCAGTTTCTACCTTAGACTTGTTGGCTTGCCCTATGGGTTTTGTCTTATGATAAGAGGGAAAATAATCGCTAATCTTTTCATAATCAGTATCCAGAGCAGATAGAGGACCAGATAAAGCATACGGTTTACCAGAAAAGAGGATAGGAATCAATACCTGAGATTCATAGATAGACCTTTTTTCCTTCTCAAGCGATTCAGGGATGCATTGCAGGTTCTTCATTATTTTGGGCCCAGTAAGTGTAGCGCAAAGAGGAAGTTAAGACTGGGTCTTTGGGTCTCTGGGTTTCTGGGTTTTCCTGGAATCTTTGACATTGGAGATTGAAGATGCCATTGTTTGAAGAACAAGAAGTTTGTTTGTTTTTCTGAGAAGTGGGAAAGCTGAGAAGAAAATGAAGAGTTTGGAAGCATAAAAAGAAAAGAGGTTTAGGAGGAAACTATTTAAAAGCTATAGAAGATCAAAAGACCTCAACTCAACATTATATGATTAATGTTGTAGTGGGACACGTGTCTCGTTAGGGATGATAGATGGGACAGTGGCAGTTACTGCCTATACCCCATTATCTCCTAGGTTTTATGAGGTATGATGATGGCTAGTGATTTGGTGCGCTTTGAGGGGATACTTTTCAGAGGATGTCATGATGACCATGACGTCATAGTGTGGTTTAGAAGAAACTGAATAGTTGGAACGTGGGAGTCTTAATTGTATCAATATCATTGTAAGAAGGAATAAGACGTCGAATGTTATTATCAAAAAATGCCCTTTTTCTTCAGTAATGTCGAAAAAGACATTTTTTAGGGGGCAATTTGTTAACTCCTAATTTCTACGCCTGATGTTAGGATGAGGGTTTCTCCCAAGAGAAAGAATATTTGAAATATTTATGAGGTTTCGACATAAACGTGGCTAGAAGGAAGCTCAGTCGAAAGCTATTTTTCTACTAAGAAGAGAAGACTTAAAAGACTTAGAAATATTTCTAAGAGTTGGGAAGAATTTCGACCGAAGATTAGGAGATGCCATTTGACGTGAAGATTTGAAATTTAATTAAAGGAGGGAATTCCGTTTTGAAAGCAAGACGCGTGGAATGCATTTAAGAGGCGAAGGAATGCAGGATGCCATTTTTCGTCATTAGGAGAAATGATCGTTATTGACGGTTATTTTGATTGTATATAAATAGGGAGTCGTGGTGTTAGATTTCCGTGTGTGTTCAAAATTTGTACAAGTTACTCAAAATACTCAAAGTACCCGTGTGAGAGAAAAGAGTTATCATTGAGAAAATGTACGTTTGGAAACCAGTTTATTTCTTTGCATTCAATGAAGTTTTAAGTTGTTTACTTGCAATTTACTTTATGTTTCTGCAATTTTATTCTTGTACTTTTATTGGGTTCCTTTGTTATTTCTTTTAAGAACAAAACTTTATCATTTTTACTCAAATCACATCGGTTTATGAGAATGATGATGAATATGATAAACGAAAGGTTTTATTTTCATACAAGTTGTCGAAAATATTAAAGCACATTGTCCTAGGATTTGTATGGTCGATCCTGGATGTAAACTAATTTTTATAAATTAGAAGACCAGCGGTTGTTTGCTAATTTTCAAGGCAAACACTCACCATACATACACTGTATGCTAGATCAGGCCTTGTGTGACAAAGGTATCTTAATGACCCAATAAGTATTATGTACTAAGTTGGGTCGACATCATCTTCATCTGATTCTTTCGACAGTTGCAATCTGGGCTCAATTGGAGTCGAAGTTGGGTTGCAATCTTGAATCTCAAATCTCTTGAGTATTTCGTCTGCATATCTTCTTTGATGTAATATCAAACCTTTAACACTCTTGTAGAATTCGATGCCAATGAAGTATGTGAGATTTCCCAAGTCTGACATTTCAAACTCTTCACTCAAGTCATGTTTGAAATCTTCGATCTCCTTCTTGCAACTTCCTGTTATCAAAAGGTCATCTACATAAAGACATGGTATAAGCAATTTATTATTGTTTCTCCTTACATATACTCCATATTCAATTGTGCACTTCACAAATTCTTTCTCCCTTAGAAAGCTACTATCTTCTTATTCCATGCTATTGGAGCTTGCTTAAGTCCATACGGGGCTTTATGCAACCTGTATACCTTGCTTTCTTCGCCTTGTTTCACAAACCCAGCTGGTTGTGCAATATAAACTTCTTCATCTAAGGGGTCTGTTGCGGTGAAAATCGGATAACAAGCTATGAATTAACTTGCATCATTTTTCTTTTACAACCGACTTTGATTTATCCAAAGGAAAAGTTCAAGATCATTTAAAAACCTAAAAGGGGGAGATCTAAGGTTCGGGGGTTGGTTATACAAAGGGAAGGTATTAGCACCCTAAGTATCCGTAGTACTCTACGGGAACCTCTTGCTTAGTTTGTGTTATGTTATGTTCGCTTGCTAAAGATATATCTATGCTAAGGTAAAGACCTAAGAGTGTGTACACTAAGTTTGCTCGCCAAGACGTCGCATCTTGTGCCTACGTATCCGAATAAAGAATCAGAGCAACCGTAGTTCACCTAACTAAGGGTGAAAGAAAAGGAAACATTGACTATGGCCAACGTTCCAAAGGGAATGAGCATAAGCTCACGTAAAGTCCACGATAACTCTCTAAGTCTACGTTATGAAGGGAGGAAGTGAATTCTCATGATAGTGAGAACCACACAGAGTTCATGATAACTCTGTAAGTCTGAGTAAAAGGTAAAGTGAGTTCTTATGATAGTGAGAATCACATGGAGTTCATGATAACTCCATCCTATTACTAAACTATGAGGGAAACGGCTCTTATGAGTCCAAGGATGAAATGGGAAAGGTTTGTGACTTAGGAGTCAAAGTAAAGATCTTTCCTTTGGAAGGAGGGTCAAGTGTGAACAATCATGAATATGAACAAGTATAATATGAACAAGAATAATAATCAGGATAATATTTGACAGAAAGTAAAATCAAGATAATATTGACAGAAAGTAAATTTAGTGGTTAGTGATTAATTTATCGGATCGAAGAATCGGGTCCAATGTAGTGCTAAACCGTCGTAGCACGGTCTATGAGGAAGACCACACTATAGGAGGATGCACAATTTGATCTTTGTGTTAAGACATGATAGAGAAATGATATTGAGGATCATTCTCTAATAAAATCGTGCCACACGAAAAGAAAAGGTGGAGACCTAATCTTGAGTCACAAACTCTCGTTGATTAGTCGAAGGTAACCTATCACGATCTCAAAGTATAGAAAGAAATCTCAATGATCACTCACTACAGATTTGAAATAATGAAGGTTCGTCGCTTTGCTAACAACGTTCGTGAATAGAAAGACTTCATCAGTCAAAATGAAAATGAAGATATAAGAAAATACAGAATGAAGTAGAAATAAAAGTCGGTCTCGTCTTAATCATGATTTAATCGAGAAACCGATAATCTATGATATTCGACTGTCATCGATCGATAAAATAATTAAGGTGGCCTCATACATATCACGACTTTTAGTAATTTGATAAATCGACTAAGTTGTGATTTCTGTAATATCATCGGCCCAAAAATAAAGAAACGGGCTCGAAATGAAAATAAAATCGGTCTCATCTAAATAAGGATTTAGATCGATAAATCGAATACCTTTCTATTAGATTTTCATTGACCAATAAAAATAAATTGAAAAATGGCCTCATATGAATCATGATATTTGTGACTTAAATAAATCAACAAAATCAAGAAGTTTTTTATGTCATAGGCCCCTAAATAAAAGAAAATGAAATGGAAAGAGATATTGAGATGAACTAGCTAAAATGCAAAAAACATAAGTCACTATTCTTCTAAAAATCTTTTTCAGAATCAAATAGGAAATCTAACAAACATAAATTATTTAAAACAAATTAAATTAAGAAACAAGGAGAGGGGAGGACAACATCTTGTAAACAGGAAATGAAGGGAATGAGTATGATCCTAATTAAAACTAAATAATCTAAGTTCTAATTAAAAAAATCAAATTAAGATCTAATCTAACTAAAAAACTAATTATAATAAATTCTAATTAAATTTAATTAAACTAGATTCTAATTGAAATTAATTAAGTCAAAGTTTAACAAAACTAATTGAGTTGGTACCTAATAATCTAAAAACTAATTAATATAAAAACTGACTGAATAAAAAGGGGGTGCAACTAGCACCCGGGCTAAGGAGGCCCAATGGTGTTGGCCTAAGATCCTCTCAATAGGGAAGCAAAACTCATCAGAATGGGTTGCGGATCAAAGAAAGTGGGTCGGTTTGACCCGTTTGTTCACACAAGTCGTGAGGGTTAAAGAAACAAACATATTCAGCTGCTACAAAGAACAACAACAACGAAGCTTCTCCAATCATGAAATACGCACTTCCCTTCAAAACATTTTCAAAACTAAACTCTTCATCTCCTTGCCTCCATCTCTCTCGGCCGATCTTTCTCCACTCACACACTTCCCTATAATTTCGTACATGCTCTCTACACGGCGGCTATGGTTTGTTTATGAAAGAGAGTGGCTCGTGGTGTTTCGAAGATGATGAACAGGGGCACAACGGTTTTGGTTTTATGATTCCATTTTCAATCGATCCCTCTTTCATCTCTTTTTTGTTCGGTTATGATTTCGTCGATTTGTGCTGAAAACGGTGGGTTTTTACGGTTTTTGAAAAAAGGGTTGTGGCGGTTTATGGCGGAAAGGAGGAAGAAGATACAGTGGGTTGTGTTTGCTGAGATTTTGAAGGTTAAGATTTGCAGAAAAAATTGAAGGGTTTGAGTTGCTGAGGGTCTAATTCCGTCTCCGGGTTGTAATGGTTTACGAACAGAGGCGTGAAGATGGTGTTGTTACAGATCAGAGGTGTTTCATGATGAAGGCAGTGATGGGTGGAAGTGTCACGGGAAGAAGAATGTGAAAACGGCGATGGGTTTTGATGTAGACGAAGGGAGATGGTTGTTGTTGTAGATAGGTTTCAGTTGGAGATGATTGAAGATTGGTTGTAGAGAAACAAACAGAGAGAGTGGGTGGTTGTGGTTGTTGTGATGAGTGAGGTTCCGGCGAGAAGTTTTGAAGTGGTGGTTGCGTGGTGTTTTGAGGTGATGATGGAGAAAAGGAAGAGTATGAAATGGTTTGTGTTTTCCCAGAATTTTCTCTTCTCTCCGTTCGGTCCTCTCCTCAAAATGACACACAAACCTCCTTTTTAAAAAACAATGAAGACTTCTTGATTAAGTTTTCATTCGACCAGTCGTCTTCAAACCACAGGTTTTTGTTGTCTTGCTGCAGGTCCTGTGTTGATGCAGAGGCATAGTTTTTTTTTTTTTTTTTTTGACTTAGTAGAAATAATAAAATGAAGTGATAACAAGAATCATAATAGAAAAAAAATCACAATACTGACAAAAAAAATAATAGAAAAGGTAATAATACTAATGATAAGAATAAAGAATATTAAAAATAACAATAATATTAATAAATAACAATGCTAATGAAATAGATAAAATGATGATAATGATGATAATAAAATAAAAATGAGCAAAAATATATAATAACAAAAATGAATAGAAATATTAATAATAGAAATAATAATAATGATAATAAATGAAAATAATGATAAAGAAAAAATTAACTTTAAACTCATCTAATGATTTAAAAGTAATAAAAGTTCTAGATTAAAAACTTAAAGTTCTAAAAAATGAAATCAAAAGATAAAAGTGAAATTCACGTAAGATGACATAGATAAAATTCAATTCAGATGAAAATTAAGCGAAAAAAATTAGACGACCAAAAGCACAATTATGATCAATGGACTACATGACTGCAAATGCTACGACAGATGACCTAAAAATGATATGACAATGATCAGAGGATCTGAGGGTAAAATTTGGGGTGCAACAGTTGCCCCTATTTAAATATTTTCACTGAATGACATGGGAAATGGAAATTATGGTGAAAGATATTTAAATATAGATAACCGAAAATTTTGCCCTTAGATACGCTGATATGCAATGATATGGAAAAAACTAGTCTAAGATGCCGACATACCATGAATTATAGTATGATGATATGATGTCATGATAGATGCAAAAATGCAGACAAACAAGCAAACAACCGTAGGTGAGTAAGGATGAAGGTTATTATCCATGAGGTAAACTCACTGGGGATACAAGCTAACAGACAAAAGAGACTTACTGGGGAGACTCCAAGGAAACACTGAGGATAGAAAAACTGAGGGGAAACCCTACAAGTTCTTACTGGAGATAGGACACCAAAGAGGTGTTCTCCACTGGGGAAAGATCCAGGGAGGTAGACAACGCGGTTCAAAAGTAACCGGACGATACTGGGGAAAAGACACATTCTTATTGGGCATGAAACCAGAAAGAAGACATGATCACCACAGGGGATCAGTTTGAAATAAAAGGATAGACATCCTACAAAGATTTTCTGGGGATTTCTTATACTGAAGAGTTCAAACGGGATCTTCAAGAAAAGCCAGAAAAGACAGAGGTAAACTCTGCGTCAGATGATGAAAGGTGATTGGACCTTTTGGCTGTGAATGAGGTTAATGAATAAAAAATGTACCAGAACTAGTTGAGATAACAAATATGATTCCGTTTATGGAGGATGCCAGCGATGACTGGAATTTAGGTTCAAGCTTGACACGATTCAAGCAGGACCAAACTGAAATAAAAGCCTAAGGTGACTCGATTCAAACCAAAGACGGTGCCAACGATAATTGGACTTTGGGTTCAAGTTTGACACGATTCAAACAGGAACGGGATCTTGAGACAAGAGACAATGTTCGACACGATTCGAACAAGGACTCGGTTCAAGTTTGACACGATTCAAACAAGAACAAGATCCTAAAACAAGAGACAATGTTCGACATGATTCGAACAAGGAATCGGTTCAAGTTTGACACGATTCAAACAAGAACAAGATCTTAAAACAAGAGACAATTTTCGACACGATTCGAACAAGGACTCAGTTCAGGTTTGACACGATTCAAACAAGAACAAGATCTTAAAACAAGAGACAATTTCCGACACGATTCGAACAAAGACTCGGTTCAGGTTTGACACGATTCAAACAAGAACAAGATCTTAAGACAAGAGACATGTCCGACACGATTCGAACAAAGACTCGGTTCAGGTTTGACACGATTCAAACAAGAACAAGATCTTAAAACAAGAGACAATGTTCGACACGATTCGAACAAGGACTCAGTTCAGGTTTGACACGATTCAAACAAGAACAAGATCTTAAAACAAGAGACAATGTTCGACACGATTCGAACAAGGACTCGGTTCAGGTTTGACACGATTCAAACAAGAACACGATCTTAAAACAAGAGACAATCTTCGACACGATTCGAACAAGGACTCGGTTCAAGTTTGACACAATTCAAATAAGAACAAGATCTTAAAAGAAGAGACAATGTCCGACACGATTCGAACAAAGACTCGGTTCAGGTTTGACACGATTCAAACAAGAACAAGATCTTAAAACAAGAGACAATGTTCGACATGATTCGAACAAGGACTCGGTTCAAGTTTGACACGATTCAAACAAGAACAAGATCTTAAAATCCTAAGGTGACTCGATTAAAACCAAAGACGGTGCCAACGATAATTGAACTTTAGGTTCAAGCTTGACACGATTCAAGCAGGAACGGTTTTAAACAACAGGAAAGATGCCAGCGATGACGGGACTTAAGGTTAGACTTCTTGGGGAATACTGCATAAAGAATCAATATCTGACACTCAAAGGTGAAGATCGGACATTCGTCTAGCTTAGCCAAAGGTTTAAGATAAACCGGGAATGTCTTCACTTTACTGGTGAAATAAAGGCTCACATTGTCAAAGAGTATGAAGACAGGAAGAAGACATGATCTCCACTTAGGGATCTGTCATACCCCAAATTTTGACCACTAAGATTTCTCATCATTGTGAAATTCATCATCACAATATGGATGTACCATCATACTTCATCAGTCTCCCCAAAGATGGCTGAGCATCCACTACAATCAGACTCAGGGTTTCAAGCCCTCTCAGAGCTTTTAGGCAAAGGATCAATCAAGGAATGACATGATCTTCAACTTGTCTAACCTCTCAAACATCCACAATGGATCAAAAGGACTCCCACTTCAAGGATCAAGCACAAGGTTGCTCCCTTCTAGGTGGATCAAGTCTCAAGATCGACAGTGTCACCAAATTAGGGTTTTGGTCGACCAGGGCCTCCAGATGGAAAATTTTCATCTGGGCACAAGCCAATGATCCAAAACACAACCTAATATACTCCATGGAACCTCATGGACCCAATCATCAAGTCAATTTTTCCTCAGGGGATGCATTCATAAAAAATCAGGAATTAGGGTTTCTTGACCTAATTCACCCCTAAGTTGACTTTTAGGGCAAGTCATGAGCCAAGACCTCAAGAGAGGGTTTAAGGGTCTCCAATATACTATATTGATCCATTTGGAACAATGGATTAATCCAAGAAGCTTGAGCAATAAGTCTCAATTTCATCTGCACCACAATTAGGGTTTCGCGAGAAAAGTCAACTGTAACTTTGACTTTTGACCAGGACATGCTCCCAAGCCCTAAGACATGATTCAATATACCCTATGACACCCATGGAACATGTCCAATAAGTTTGATTTAGGTCAAGGACATGATTTCATGAAGAATTGCACAGTTTGGAATTCATCTGATAAAAAGTCAACTGTGCACAAAAGTCAACTTTGACTTTTTGAGATTTTTCACCAAAATGGATTTTTAACCCTAAAATGATGTTAATGTATGGTTTGAATCATCATTCATCAAGAAAAATCAAAGAAAGTGGGATAACTTGTAAAAGGGGTAACCATAAAAACTTAGAAAAATTTCTAAGTTATGGAAAAAGTGACACTAATGTGCCAACTTTGGAGGATCATAACTCCTAAACAACAAGGCCATTGTTCCCCATTCAAAGCTTGATTTGTAGATCTCATTGACCTCTACAAAAGCTTCATACTGACCTATGTCCAAATTCCTCAAGGATTTTGAGTTATGGAGTGATCAAAATCAAGAAAAGTCACTTTGTTCCAACACTTAGTGAAAATTTCACTAAGTCAGATTTTACCTTACTTTTTGCCAAATGTAGGGGGATTTTTCACTTGGATCCAAAAGAGATCAAAACTAAACATGTTCAAACAGTTGTTGTATCATGTAAGGGCTTTCCAAAATGGCCAAGAACATTACCAAATTCAATTTGAGTCATGAGATATGACATTGGTAAGTTGCCTTGCTGAAATCTGCCAAGGCAAGGCAGATTTTTACACTTTTGGTCGATTTGCCAAAATCAGCCAAATCCAAATGCTCCTATCCACTTGGACACCTCTGAGGATTGAATCTAAAGGGGACAATCACTGAGTCAAGCCTCCAAAGTCTTTGGAACAAGAAATAGCACGTTGAACCTAGAATTGCCAAAATAGGGACAAGACTCCAATTTTGGATTGGAGCATTCAATGGAAGCATCAAGGTGGCATGAACTGAGCTCTTAGCAACTGAATTCAGTCAAGACTTATCCAAGACCAAGGGGACCAGCAGCCTATGCCCTAACCTCTAGTCAATGGCTAGAGTAGTCAATGGCTAGAGGAGACTTGGATTTTCATTTGCCAACATTGGCCAAACCTACTCAGCAGTTGCCATTCACTATTCCTTGCAAAACAAACTTGCTCTAATATAAATAGAGCTCAATTGTGATCAGTTTGAGTACACCAAAGCCAACAAACAGATGCTTTCCTCAAAATCTCTTCTTTCACTCCAATTTTACCTTCTAAGGCAAGTCACTATCGGGTTTTGAGTTTGAGAGCTTTTCCAATCAAACCAATCGCACACACACCTCACATACATCATATAAAAGTGATCCAAACACTCACATAACATCTGGGACACAGATTTCACAAAATCACCAGCCAATTGCTCAAGTTCTTGACAGATTTGCAGTTGGGGTACCATCTCAAGTTCCAGATCATTTCAATCCATTCCAAGCATTCATACACACTCCATGGCACCTAGGGAAGCTATCCAGATCATTGGAACCTAGCTGTAACACCTCCAACACAAATCACGATCACCAGCTGCAAGTGGTAAGCATGAGCTCTTCTAACTCTATGATCCATGCAATTTTTGTTGCACAATAATTTGGCCATATGTTCATAATCATGCATGGAATGTTTCCCCTTAATTAATTGCATTGTTTGAATCGTGTATAAAAAATCCTAGCCTTCATGCAGAAATTAGGGTTCTTGAGGATTTTTCATGATTTCTTGTTATATGTTTAATTTAAATGAAATTAATTGCCATAGACATGATCGTGAGGTTAAAACGAGTTTATTGGTATGTGGATTGCATGATATGATTAAGTATTCAGTGAGATTGAAGAGAAAATGCAAATCTGGGCAAACCCAGAACACGCGCGTGTTCTTGGTGTGTTCTTGGCGCCATTTTTTGAAAATTCAAATATTTGAATTTTTTGATTTTATTTAATTGATTCAAAAATTAATTTATCTCTGAGTTTTAATGATTTTGAGTTGATTCTTTTTTTAATAATTCACAAAAATGTTAAAATATTTTATTTTCCCAAAAAATCCCAAAAATATTATTTATTTTGTATAACTGATATTTTTGCAAAGAATTAATGTTTTAATTGTTTTTAACATTTAAAATATTTTTTCCACCTTGATTTTGCAACTTTTAATGCCTTCTAATTATTTTGTAGGTCAATACTTAATTTTTGAAGCATTAATCCAAGATCACAATTTGTTTTCCATATGTTAAACAATTTTGATCATTTTAATTGAATTTTTATTCAATTAAATACATTTTTGAAAATAAATTAGGGTTTTTGGATTAATTCAACCCTCATAAATCATTTTTAAAACACTTTGGGCCTCTAATAGAGTGTAAGACCCAATCCTTTTTTTTGACCAAATCATTTTTGGGCCTCAGTATATTGTATAAGTCCCGATACCGTCAAAAACAAACGGCACGATCGTCGCCTTTTCAAAACAAAAAACCTTGGGCCTACCCTCGAGTAGTAAGACCCATTTCTTTTCTTAAAACTCATTTGGGCCTCTATTAGAGTGTAAGACCCAACCCACTTGTACAAAAATATTTTGGGCCTCACTTATTGTATAAGTCCCTCTGTACATTTTTAAATTCGGCACGATCGTCGCCAGTTTAAAAATAAACCCTGGGCCTCTCCTCGAGCTATAAGACCCATTCACAACTTTTGGGCCTCTAATAGAGTGTAAGACCCAATCCCCTTTTAACCAAAACCTTTTGGGCCTCACTTATTGTATAAGTCCCTCTGCATTAAAAGGAAACTTCGGCGCGATCGCCATTTCAAACAAAAAGTCAACTGGGCCCCTCCTTGAGCTGTAAGCCCCAAATCTTTCTTTTTTAAAGCACCTTCTCCTTTGATTTTGAATATACTGTTGTTTTCAATCTATCTTTGTTGAACAACTAACCAAACAGCATGGAAGCTCTACAACCGAGTAAGTGGTTACACGCTTTCGTTTACGGCTTTCATATACATATAATTGTATTGTGGGGCTGTTTCGCTGTAAGTCTTCTTTCATAAACTCATATCAACTGTGTAATAATAGTATAGATATTTAGAGTTTCCCCGGCAACTACGTCTAGAACTAGGAAAAGCCGTTTCATTTATTCGTAGAAATAGACAGCTAGATCCCTAATAGGATCACCAGATACAGTCTTCTCTTCGGCTGTCCTCATTAGGAATTGTCAAGAAACTCTACTTCCAGAGATGATTGTATTCTCCGTGAATGGCATCTTTGAGTTTCTTCCAAATTCTCAAACTTTCCTGGCTTGATCTATTCCTTGTGAATAGCCTGTCTTGAATTTCTCGGGGTTTGGGGACCCATCGGCTTCTTAAAAGCATCGGCCTCCTCTTGGGCATCGTACAAGGACCCACAGGCTTCCTAAAAGCAACCCCGCCTCCTCTTGGGCTTAGTACAAGGACCCGTCGGCTTCTTATAAGTTTTCACAGCCTCCTCTTAGGCTTCATATAATGATCTCTTCCCCCGGGAATGATAGCCTCCTCTTGGGCTTCGTACAAGGACCCGTCGACTTCTTAAAAGTTTCCAGCCTCCTCTTGGGCTTCGTACAAATTGTCTCGACGACCTCCTAGAGGTATAGGAACAAAATTTAGTCATCTTCATAGAACAGTCCTTTCCAAGAGTCTACTACTGTTTCTCAAAGCATAGTACAAAAGATGAAACTCTAGACATGGACAGTCTAATATCCTTGAGTCTCAAAGACATTCTCAAGTGACCCCTTCGTTAAATAGGAAGAAAACCCATAGACTCGGACAGTCTCAATACCCTTCGAATTTCCCGTTTCCTCAAAGAAAAGGAAATATCCCTGGTCCTCGAATCAAATCCTTGAGTTCAGCATTGCTCATATAAGAACTGATTTTCTCTTTTTAAATTAGTATATTGGATCTGTCACTCAACTGAAACAGTTACAGTAGCCTTCTCTTGGGCTTTGTACAATGATTCTCCCCAGCGGAGCTAACAATTTTAGCCTCCATCTCGGGTTTCGTACGAGATACCAGAGACTCCTTCGTTGAGTCAATCACCCCTTTCGCCTCCATCTCGGGCTTTGTACGAGATACAAAAACTCTCTTGTTGAGTCAAATAGCCTCCATCTCGGGCTTTATACGAGATACCAAAAGATTCCCTCGTGGAGTCAGAACCTTTTAGTCTCTCTCTCGGGCTTTGTACGAGACACATATTGGCCTCCTCTTAGGCTTTGTATAAGAAAACCACTAGTTGATCCAATCAACCTTTTAGCCTCAAAGCAGTGCCTCGTTCACAGTACACAAACATCAACAACTCCTTCCCCTTCATCTAATTGATGTAAGCGGCAAGCCTCTGGATCATCTACATCCATGCCACAGTCCCTCTTTTAGCATGAGAAATTCCTAAGGAAAGATAACATTGCTCTACACTGAGTTAAAGTCTTCTCCTTCAGGTTGGAAATCTCCTATAAAGGAAATTATGGCATTGTCGGATTCACATATCCCGGTTAAAGTAATTCTCCTTTATAAACAGTTGTGACATACAACCCCCTCTTTAGAGATGAAAAATTCTCTCTAAAGTCAACACCCTTTTAGCTTCATATCTTGGGCTTTAAACAAGATACAAATCACCTTTAGCTTCACGTCTTGGGCTTTGAACAAGACACCAAATACCATTTCCTCCCATAGAATAGGAGGAACTACGAACGCTCTGATTTTCCTATTTCGGTAAACGGGAATACGTAGGCATAAGATCGAGAGAAAAGATCTTAGCGAGCACACAAAACAAAAACCCAAAATCCCATACTCTCATAAAAAAGCATCAGTCCTAACATCCTAATCCTTGGTCCCCGCCAGAAACCTGTCATTTTGTCAAAATAACACAAGAAAGGCCCCACCACATTGATCGCATCCGTAACCTAACAGACCGCTGTTTAAACTCAATATGCAAGCAGGGTTAATTGGAGACATCTATTTCCCTTCCTTCATCAGCTTTAATAGGATAAAAAATGAATCGACCTGTAGTAAACTAACCCCAGAGAGCGACAGCGCTTAAGAACCGCGTCCAAAATCGCTCGCTACAGGATCAATGTGAAACAAAAGGATAAACATATTTCCTAGAGATTCTTATAATGAAGAGTTCAAACGGGATCTTCAAGAGAAACCAGAAAAGGCAGAAACAACTCTGCGTACCAGTATAAGCTGGACTTTTGAACACTTTATCAAAAAGATTGACGGAAAAAAAACATCTTAACTAGGGATCACGTCAAACGAGTTGATGGAAAATGATTGATTGAAGTTGAAATCAAGGACAGATAAGCTTCTCGTGAGATAGATGACCACTTATCATTGTAGAGGTAATGATAGCAAAACAAACTTCTCCAGATGATTGAAATTTGTCGTTGGGCATAAATTCCAAAGAGATGTTGGTATTACAACACTGTTGGAGAAATAATCATGTCTTCAATGAGGATCTGTAAAAGATTCTTCCTGTGAGACACAATGCAAAATAAATGCACTTGAAAGTGGGTTCAGAAACCACATCTGCCAGGGACCAAGGTTCAGTCTAGGAGCAAGCTAGAAAGAAACGGTCAAACAAGACTCCAATTAAGGAATGAACTCAACTGGGGATTTATCTTATCCGAATGTGGAAAAAGATAACTGAAGCAACCATCATCCACGAGGATAAAACTCTGTGGGGAATTCAGAAGGAATGAGCACTTTATGCCTAGGGCTGACACCTCTATTGGAGAGAAAAAACAAACCCAGTCACTTGGGGAGACAAACGCCAAAGTGAACGAAATAGGTAAACACAAGAAACATGTAGCAAAAATGCTAATATGCTATGCATATAAGTGCTTATGCCATGCTTAAGCTTATGCTGACAAAACAGACAAAAAGCAAAACTGGAGATGAAATAAACATCTCGACGAGGATACCCAACCAAACTCAAAAGGTTGGACCATCACTGGGGGTGAAGTAGCTTTACTTCAAGGTTATGTCCTTCTCTGGGGGAAAGAGTACTCCGCTTGATATAGCATCTTAACTTCACTAGGAATACCATCACGAGTTTAATTTCTTCATTGGAGAGAAGAGATCCATTGGGAAGTACCAAGATTAGCTGAAGAGACAACTTACTGGGAGCTGGCAGAGACGCGACAAAAGCTGAGTAGTTCTGCATAACTCATCTGCCCCAGGGTACATGGTCTGTCAGAAGAATACATCAAGAGGATTTTATAGAAGAATTGGCATACAAGGTGTTTCAATATCTTCAAACTCTTGGAGAGATTTACAGAATCTCGACATAACTGCCCCTGACTGCTTTGCACGACAGAGCCCGTGAACTAGTTATGTGTCTTGATCGAAACCCCAGGTTAAAGCTGAGAGATTGATTGGGCTTTGCTAGGGAAAATCATTATACAAAGCGTAAGAGGAGGCTGGATTCTACTTGGGGAAAAATCATTATACAAAGCCTAAGAGGAGGCTATCTGATAGTTTATACTCATCCCGGAGTGTCTTGTACAAAGCCTAGATTAACAGCGTCTGCACAACAAAATCCTTGAGTTAATTATCCAGTCTGGTTGTTGACAAATGGGGAATAAACTTGCCCCTGTCAGCTTGGTTAATCTGTGAAGAAGATGTCCCAGACTAGTTGACCTTTGAGAGATTTGTCGAATTTCGATTTGACTGCTTCTGATTAACTGGTCTTGTGATGATAAGTCACCAAGAGGATTTTACAGAAGGATTGAAATACCAGATGCTTCAATATCTTCAAACTTTTGAAAGGAATCATAAGTCTTGACAAAGCTGCCCCAGTTCAACTGCATTCGCAATACAAAGTATTTTAGACTGTGGTAGAAACAAATGGGGAACAAACTTTCCCCTGTTGGTGGGTCATTGGAGTCCAAACTTGTCATGGGATGATCTCAAGAAGGCTTGCCCCAATATTCTAAACCTTGAAGAGTTCTGCCCCTGATTCTTGGCTATTAGGACAGTGGACTGGAAAATTCTTCGCACTTGGTTGCCCTTGATTGAGCTTTCTTTATCGAATCAAATTCCCTAGCTGACTGCATTTGCCGGGATTCCTTGATATTGAATTGTTTTGCAAACAAGTATCGTTCATTTAAAATTGGCAATTTCAATGCAAAATTCATGCAAGCTTTTGAAAAACAAAGTTTATTAATGAAACACACACAGTGGAATGATTAAATAATCAAAAACAAAGTGGATCTAGTCATTTACAAAATGACAGATGAAGTGATCAACACACACAACTAGCAAAGATCATTAGGAGTCAGGTTAATCAACCTTGTTGTAGTATGCTTTCAAAACAACTTTACCTCAATTAGGTCTTTTAAGGGTTGTAACGTGGCTTGGTTCACGGTTTTATGAAACAAAGATAAAGGCTCAAAGTTTGTTTAGTACCCACCCCATCTTCGTGATGAACTCCAATCCTAAGCTCAGTTAACTTAAGCTATACATTCAGGTTCCTACAGACTAGGAATGAGCTGATGATCATTGATGATGATTTAGACACCTTGGATAGTCAGTACTCCCTCGCAGAATTTAGTTAATCTTTGAGACTTTAAGACTTCTCCTTGTCTTTGCTGGTTGAGGTCACGATACCTCTTCTTTTGATTTGATTGAGGTCACGATACCTTTCTTTGTTTGCGGTTAGGACCTCCATTTTGTTTGATTGTTGCTTCGAAACTCCTTTTTTGGCTGTTGTACAAGTTCTTTTTGTATAAGGCAAAGTTCTGGGCTTCCCATCTTTCTTGGCTTTTGCCTTGAAAGGGACCCGCCTCATCCTTTGATTAAGGATTTTTCAGCTATCCTTCCTTATTGTTGCTTGGATGAACAACTTGTACAACGCTAACTCATTTGATTTGAGAGAGCTGACTGGTGTCTTGCATGAAGCGCTTGCGTTTGAATGCGTAACCAAGTTAAACTGAGAACTACCCTACCCCAAGGTTGAGATTTTAAGGGTTTTTTGTATAAAGAAAGAAAACTCCTACTTCTAGGCTCGAAGGGTTAACAAGGGATTATCTTCCTTATTTCTCTAGTGTTTGGGAATTGAAACAATGCCTTACATCCTCGGCAAGGTTTAATCGAAAGCATACCACAATAATTATGGATAATATTTTCGTCATCCTCCCCAATCTTTGCTTCAACAATAGTCTGATAAAGGGAGAGAAACAAGATAAAGATATTTTTTTGAAGTTTTTTTTTCACAAACATAAAAGTAAATGAGTGAAACGAATGGACTTAATCAAAGGATGCACAAACACTTTATTAATCTTGCCAATTTGAAAAAACAACAGCTTATAAGCAAATATAATTTCAAACATGCAAAGAAAATACAACAAAAATGCTAAATAGCCAAATGATTGCCATCTTTAGGGAATTGAAATTTCCTTCTTAATCTGCCAAGCTGAGATAGTCATCTTCAGGGTTGATTGTCGAGATCCGCTTGAGAATCATCTTCACACATACTCTCAGAAAATTCTTCCACCTCAGAGTCTGATGAACCTGCCTGATTAGGTGAAGGTTTACTGATTTGGACGCCTTGAGGCGTGAATGAGAACATATCAGAGTCAAACAAAGTCTGAACCTGGCTTCTGAGTATCCTAAGTCTTCAGCTGAATGCCTCTGTGCCCCAGCATGGTGGTCACAACGGACGAGTCTGAAAAAGACAACTTCAAAAGCTACTTCAAGTCCAATGATGGCTTCGGGAAGTCAGGCTGGGTTACAGACAGAGGACGGATAAGGCTCAAGGCTGAGAAATGCAAATGCAATGCAAATGACACGCAATGAGAATGCAATGCTAATGCAAGCCAAATGGTTTCAAGGAACTCAAAGGCTAACTGCGAACATTTTGGAAAACTGAAGAGTTTTGTTTTAAAAATCCGTGATCTCTAAGGATCTTTGAAAAGAAAAGAACGTCTGAGTTCCTTGAAACCATCAATGGATGCGAGGAGATGTATGCAATGCACAAACACGGGCACACAAAACATAGATATATGCACACGCAAAATCACACAAGCACAAACATATGTACACTGGTATTCACAGATATGCACAAACAAACAAGAGAGGACCTAAGTTTGAAGATCACAAGCATGGAGCCATGGTCTACCCATCCCAGAAGGTATGTACTACGGGTTTTCAAACTGTAGAACAGGGTTCTAAAAAGGTTCCCATAGTCGACAATCCATCTTTCGAATATTATCGACTTCCTAAATGACTCCGTAATCAATAATATTCTCAAGAGAATCTCGTCTGAGTGTAGTATCGCGTGACAACCATTTCAGAAATAGACTCCCTCATGGTCACCGCACTACATCCTAAAAGGCCAAGTGGAGTTTGGAAACTACGGTTCTCAGTATCATGGGCTCCTAGGTTGAGAGTAGCACGCTTTCACGAATAGGATCATTCAACATGACTAAACTCTCAAGAGGGCCTAAACTGAGTGATGGTGTCTCAAGTCAACTTTTTCAGGAATCGACTCTCTCAAAGCCTCCTTGAATATACCATCGTCCTATCATAAGTACGCTCAAGTCCGGGTTAGGACTTATCTCACCACTCAATGGTAACTGTCGCACCCTAATTTTTGACCCTAAGATCCCCACCTTGTTCCTTGCATAACATCTTAGATCAATTATTCGAGCATAACTAACCGCTTTATCTAGCTTTGTCTGTTTGTTTCTCTTTTAAGGGCAGGTGCTGCTGCAGAAGATTCAAGGTCTCAAAGGCGATATTGTGTGTATGTTTGTGGAGGTTCTCTGGTCTTTGCAAGATGTGTGTTGGACTCCTGTGTGACTGTTCCCCTTCCCTCTCTGGTCTCTAAACCACTACCAAGCTTTCTTTCCTTCAGACTCCTCAGCATTCCTCCCCATAGAACGTCAAATCCTTATACCCTCTGATTTTGGATTTGGTCCCTCAAGACTGGTTATTGGCTGTGTATTACGTTGTATCACAAGATGGTTTCTTTTCCCCTCTGTAAACTCCTCGAGACTTAAGAGATGCGTGCGCTCTGTGTTTAGATAATGGTCCATTGAGGAAAATTCACTTTGGAAGGAATTAGAAGTTTGGATTGCAAGATGTAATTTCAAGTCCTTTGTGTTACAAGTTTACAAGATCAAGTTTGAAGTTCCTACATCATTTCCACGTTTCAAATCCACACATGAAGCTCACTGCCCTCTGTTTCAAGAAGAATATTTGTTTCTTGAAGCTGTCAAAGTTTTCTTCAAGCAAGTTTGAAGATCATTTTGAGTTTGAGATGTTCAAGATGAGGATTGAGAATCCTTGCAAATCCTTGAGGTTTTTTTACTTTTGTCAAGGAAGAAGTGGAAGTTTGTGGCCAGTTTGGTTGGATAATTTTGGTCCATCATTATATCAACTATTACAAGGCCTAATATGGTACTTTCTCAAACTCGGGGAATACATAGAATTTTGTTACAAAAAACTCGTTATCCAACGTTGGATCTCCAAACCCAAGACGTGACGGTCATTTCTAAATTTTGTTTCAAGCCGAGGATTATTAAGGTGTAACAAGAGAACTTGAAATCCAAAACTTATATATACTCAAGATTTAAAGTTTTTTGAGATCACATTCTTAGAAATTTTTCCAATGGTACAAAGTCTAAATTCAAGTTCAGGAGGAGTAGTTTTAACATAGTCCAAAAAATTACAAGCCCAATCAAGAGATTCATGCGTAGGACTGCTACACTTCCTATGTTCGATCACTTTTGAAAAACAGCCAGCCTTACCACACCAAAGCATTGATATAAGAGGAAACATGGAATTCATGGTGAGAGAAATAAGAGCTCATGGCAACCATTTGGAAAATTTTCAAAATCTTTTCCACACGTTACAAGCATAATCCTACGTACAATTTGGAAAGGTTAACCATAGCAAGCATTCATTTCACATGATGAGATCCAACCAACATAATCAAGCAGGTTTCAACCAAAACAAGAATTCTATCACGACAAATAGATAAGCATCATTCAAGTACCTGGTTATTCGGGATAGTTTCGGAGAGTCCGCTGGTGGTAATGTCTCTATTTCCATTGCATGGTCCTTTTGTCCAAGCAAAGATCCGCAACATATACTACCCCCAAACCTGCAAGTGAAAAAGTAGCATCATGATATCATTATAGAAAAACCTCCGCTTCAAATAAAGAATTCCAAATTCAAGTATAATCTCAAAGACTTATCACAAGACCATGAAATCAAAAGAAACTCAAAACCTATCACCACAATAAGAAACAGAGTCACAATCATTAAGCCAGACTCAGGGACCTGTTTTAGATCGTACCAATTATAACTACAGTAGGGCTTTCATATAGCAGCAACCCTCGTGTCTTCAACTCTATTCAGGAATCATTACATTCTGTAAGCCGGCACCTTATGCCGTACGCTAACCTGCAAAAGAAAAAAGGAAGAGAAGTCACACGGCTTTCCCTGCTGGCTTTGGACATGTTTTAAGATTGAATGAATTTCATCAATACCGTCCTCTAGTTCACTCCAACGTGTTGGTTATGTTCTTTATAACCACCAAACGGTGAATCAAGCATTAAAGACCGCAAGCACCATCTGAAAGTAGAAGCATCAGTCACTATGGGAATTTAAAAAATCTACGAGAACTAATTATCAAATGAGCATTGGAAATGGAACCGTTACCTGAAGTGAACATATGATCATCACGCTTATTATGAAATCATAGCAAGGAGCCTTCACAAGCTCATCACACAGTTCAAGCATGATCCAAATTGAACGAGAAAGGTTTTAGTCGTTCAAGGTTATTTCCAATTTGAAAGTAGCAAAACATTTGTGGAGAAATCAATACGATTTTGGTACAAAATCTCTTCATTAATCATACAGCCAAACTCTGTTGTTAAAATCAGTAGAAAAAAAAAGACAAATTAGGACGTGTTTGAAATATGTTAGAATCAAAAGGGAAATATCATTATCACCATCCATCATGGCAGAGATTACACTCAAAAACAGCCAGCAACATTCCCAAAGCAGCATCCAGACATGTTCCAACTAAAATGGCAAGTTTTCAAGGCAATAATCAAAAGACCTTATCAGGTTTTCAAAACATAATCGGGCCAGCAATCAATAACATTCAATTTTAGGGATCATTGTTTTAAACACACAAGGTCTATAAAAGGAGAAAACACGCATCACAGAGGGGGGCCAAAAAAATCATTCAGCAAACACACACCAAGATCCAAATACCAGTCAGCAAATACCATTCCAAACCTCAAAATTTATCAAACCATCACATACCAAACATCCACTAGTCATTTAACAAACCAGAAATCAAATTCGTCACCACACCAGAAACTTTATCATTATCCGTACACCATCTCATCATACATCAATTAAACATCACAATTCAAAACCAATTCGTTCATATCAAATTCACACCGACAACCATCCATCAAATCTATTAAAGGAAAACTAATTCATTATACCCAAGCCAGACATTCAAATCTAAGTCAATTCACCGAATCCTTCATAAACATACGCAAGGCCAGGAACAACATCACAACGTCCACACATACACGCACGCAGCAACATACACAGAGAAAGGCGCAACAAATACAAAAAACGCAGAAAGAGAAGGAGACTTATCTGAGAGGAGGTTTTGAGGTCGCGATCGCCGTTCCTCGCCTTCAACCGCCAGCATCCTCTTTGATTTCCGTCGCTCTAACTTTGTAATTTGTAACCGAAATCATAGTGAAAAATGGGGTTTTAGGGCTATGCGGGGTGGGGTTTGTTTGATTTGTTTTTTGCAGGACGGAGAGGTTCCGAGAGAAGGTCGCCGGAGAGATGAGAGATCGAGAGAGGTTTGAGAGGGTGGCGACGAAATTTCGTTTAGGGTTTTTTTTTCCTTACGAGAAATGAGAAAGGACGACGAGAGAGAAAGAGAGCACCCTCGTTCTTTTTTTTCTTTTTCAGTTAGTTTTAATAAATTGAACCCCTTTTAATAATCCAAATTAAACTTTTCGTAATATAAAAACTAAAATCATTTTTATAATAATCAAGATTAAAACCTTTTTATTAGTTTTTTTTATTATTTAAGACTTTTATAATATTTCAATTTAAAACCTCTTTTAATAATGTTTAATTTAAACTTTTTATAATAATTAATCTAATTTTCTTTTAAAATTAAAACCTTTTTTAATTAATCTATTTTCCTTTTTGTAAATGAAATTAAACCTTTTCTTTAATAAAACTTAGAATTATTTAAACCTAGAGTTTTTTAATAACTAATTCAAAACCTTTTTGTATTAACCGCTAACTAAAATCCTTTTATAAGAAAAACTTCCCTAGCCTCCCCGTGATTAATAATAATAATAATCTCAAACAATAAATAATTAAGTAAAAAAATCAAACCTTTAGATCGCCCTCGTTTAGAAATCTCTCACCGTGCTTAGTCTTAGGATTCGTGAGCGTTCGGATGTTTTGCCTTATTTGTTTGTGTATGTTCTTACTTGATTTATGTCTTTGTTCTAAACCTTTTCAAAAACTAAAAAACCCTCGATCCAACGTCGAGCCAATTTTCTACCTATGTAAGTCGATCGCCTTAGGGTATCGCATTCGACCTTTTGATCACAAGACACAAGCCTAGCATCACTTTGCTAGCACACTCGCCTAAATAACATAAATTAATCTCATAAATATCCAAGGGAAAATCCCATGCATGATAACCATGTTATTGTGCATGGTGCATATCATTTGCATCATAATCGACACCCTTAAGATAAATCATTAGACAACTTAGGATAGATTTCCTAGGTTAGTCCCCCTACAATTTTGATTTCTTAAATCAAACTTTAGCTCACCTAATTCTCCACACAAGAGAATTAGATGTTAATCATCTCAAAGAAAGGGACATACAATCCCATACCCCACAAATACAAACATTTTCAAAAAAAAAATGTGGTGGTCTTTCTTAAGATGATGACTCATCTTCCTCTCCTAAAACCTTAGCAAAACAGATAACAAATAATAGATAACATAATTAATCAAGAGGTTCCTGTAGAGTACTACAGATATCTAGGATGCTAACACCATCCCTAGGTATAACCAACCCCCGAACTTAGAATCTTAGTGCATTTGCATTGCATTGTGGGAATTCGGTTTTTCTCCCTTCCCTTGGATAAAATCAAAGACTAGTGGTGACGTTAAAAATGCGATCCTAGTTAAAAAATAACTACGGTATCCAATTTTCACCGCGACAGAAATGGCGACTTCTCTGGGGACTCTCATAAGAGGGTTCCCCCTAACTTGATTAATTGTTTTTGTTATATATTTGTTATCTCTTATGTTTATTTGGGTTATTACTTGTGTGGTGAGACAAAGTCCTACACCCGGACTAGAGTGGAAATTATGATAGGAACGGTGAGACTTCAATTATACTTTGAGGGAGTCGATTCCTGAAAAAGTGAATTGAGACTTCACCACTCAGTCTTGGCCCTCTCGAATAAAACATTTGTCCAACGAGTTCATTCGTGAAGACGGTATGGTTTCGATCTAAAGGCCCTCGGGACTGGGGACCGTAGTTACCTTTAACCCAACTTGGCCTATTAGGGCGTAGTGCGGGGACTATGCGGGAGTCTATTTCTGTGATAGTTGCTACGCGATACTACACTCAGACGAGATTCTCTTGAGAATATTATTGACTACCAAGTGATCTGGAAAATCGATAATATCCGAAAGATGGATTGTAGACTCTGGGAACTTTGTAGAACCCGTTTGGCAGGTACATTTGAAACTATAGTACACTCCTATGGGATGGGTAGACCTTGACTCCATGCTATGACCTTTTAAACCTAGGACTCTTTGCTTGTTTGTTTTGCTTTTGTGTGCTTTGTGTTGCATACATTCATTAGCATCATATCATAAAGATTCATGGAACTTAGTCTTGTTTATAAACATCATAGGGATGCCATGGACCCTAAAAACTTTAAAGAAAGAAAACATTGAAGTACCTTTACAAGAGTCATAACCTGGACGATCTAAGGGGATTGGAGACCTTGCTGACAAATAAAGAAAGGTTCAAGACCAGATATGGGGAAACTCTTATTGATAAGGAGATATTATCTACTTTACTCCAGTCCATCACTATTGGTGACAACTCTTGAAGAATATTCTCAGCTAATGGAGTTACTTATTCAAGACAAGAATCCGTTTCCTATCTTCAGTTAATATTCAAGCTAAGATGACTACAAAAGGAGAATTTCAAAAAATGCTACCTATTGCAAGAAACGGAAAGCTCAAGGCGTCTTATCCCATCAGCCAACAGTTCGTCGACAAGCTTATTTTAGTAGAAGCTCAGTTGGAAGAAAGAAGTCAAAGGATTCAAGAAGATCGTTGGAAGTGTCTCCTTAGATCCATCATTATCAGCTTTTATTTAGCTTTTCCGTTATGACTTTTGGAAAGTGTACCGACGCGTTATTAATAAATCTGTTTTAATATTCCGGATATTGATTATCGAAACAGTTTTAATGTTTTTTTAAATCGAGTCTCTTGATATTCCAAAATGATTATAAATAGCTAAGTTTCCATGAATCTTGTTGCATAGCATTCGCATTTGCATTTGCATTCCTTTGTGTTCCAGGTTCTTATCTGTGTCTCCTTTCAGAAGACAAGCTGAGTCATCGATACAATACTCGAGCCAGTCGCAAGAAAAGAATGGATCAACTCGAGCAGGAAAACAAAGCCCTCCGGGAAGAAGTTTCTACACTGAAAGAAAGTCTAGAGAAGATCAATGGGATGATGGAAGCTTTGATGGCTGCTCAGAATCAGCCATCACATAGTATGACATCACATAACACTGTTATCTCTGAGATAATATTAGCACCGATCCCAGTGGTGCCCATTACAAATGAAGTTCAGTATTTTATGCCTCCTGGTTACCCGTGGGGTATGCCTCCTAACTTTACTCCAGCTGGATACCGCCCACTTGTTTCACAAGTAATTGCCACGACTGCTGTAATGACTGTGCCACCACCTGTGGTAAATGCTACTCCTTTTCATCTGGAAGAACCTGTGTTTCATGCTGCTCCTAGTGAAAGTATCGGGATGGGAGAATGAATGGATGATTTCCAGGACCAATTTTTAGAAATGAAGAAAGAAATCAAGGCCCTTCGTGGGAAAGAGTTGTTTGGGAAGAGTGCCTCTGAGCTATGCTTGGTTCCTAATGTTAAGGTTCCTTTAAAATTCAAACTCCCTGATTTGGAGAAGTATAAAGGGAATTCTTGCCCACATAGTCACATAGTTATGTATGCCCGAAAAATGTCTGTTCATAAGGATAATGATCCGCTATTGATACATTACTTCCAGGATAGTTTGACCGGGGCAGCCCTCAAGTGGTACATGGGGCTAGATAGTTCAAAGGTCCGCAGTTTTAATGACCTCTGTGAGCTTTTCATTAAGCAATATAAATATAATGTCGACATGGCGCCAGATAGAGACCAGTTGAGAGCCATGGCCCAGAAGGAAAGAGAAAATTTTAAGGAGTACGCCCAGCGCTGGCGTGAACTTGCTGCTCAAGTTATTCCGCCTCTAGAGGAGAAGGAGATGACTAGAATTTTCCTGAAAACACTGAGCCCGTTTTTCTATGAGAGAATGGTGGAAAGCGCTCCAAGTGATTTCACCGAGATGGTGAATATGGGGATGTGCTTAGAAGAGGGCGTCCGCGAAGGAAGACTAGCTAAGGAAGGGAATACTTCCAACAATGTCAAAAAGTATGGAAGTAATTTTGGAAAGAAAAAGGAACGAGAAGTTAGTGTTGTGCATCAAGGACGATCAAAAGGAAGGTATCATCCACGCCCATACGTTGCTGCTGTAACCCCAATTAGCAATACTCCAGCTTACCAACCACAGTTTGCGTAACCACCGGCTTCACTACAACAGCAGTATCATCAGCAAAATCAGAAACCTCCTCAACAAGCCCGACAATCGTTCAACAATCCAAGTCGTGCACTGAGGAAACCAAACTTCGACCCGATTCCCATGTCATATGCAGAACTTTTCCCAGTATTGTTACGCAAGGGCCAGATCCAGACTAAGTCCCCACCTGCAGTGCCTAAGAACCCTCCTTTCTGGTATAGAGCTAACTTATTCTGCCCTTATCATCAAGGGGCGCCAGGTCATAATATTGAAAGTTGTTATGGGATGAAAGCTGACGTTCAGAGATTGGTTGAAAGTGGAATCCTAACCTTCAAAGATTCAAACCCAAATGTGCAAAACAACCCTTTACCACAACATGGGGAATCAACTTGAACATGATACAAGAATGTCCTGCAGGTGAAGACTAGAGAAGATCCAAGCCGGCGAGATCAAGAGGAGAACATGTTCCTGAGCTCATCAGGCTGTTTATTTATTTTCTTGCACTTATGACTATTTCTTTGATTGTATAAGTTTAGTTTGCATGCAAGAACTTGTTATTTTGAATAATTAATGCAATAAACATGTTTGTCATGAAGAAATCCATTAGTTTCACTCCTTTTAAAATGCTTTTTCTATTTTATAATGCCGATGCTGCCCAATCTCTTGCCTCGGCAGAGAATTGAATGGAGGATGATGAAACCAAACGCAAGATCTCTTGTTGTATGCTTTTGAATAAAACCCTGCTAATGATATAAGGCATTGTTTCAAATCCCTAAACACTGGAAGCATAAGGTGATAAACCCTCGTTAACCCTTTTGAGCCTTTGAAGTAGTAGTTTCTTCTACAAATCAAAAGACCCTCATTCTTAACCTGGGGCAGGATAATTTTCAAAAAAAAATGGAGTAAAACATCACGAATATTGGGTGGGCACAAACGAACTTTGAGCCTTATATCCTTTGTTTCTTAAACCGTGAACCAAACTATGACACGACCCTCAAAAGACCTAGTTGAAGCAGGGTTTATTTCAAAAGCATACTCATTGAGACATCGTTTCCTGACTCCCATGAGCTATGCTCAAATCCGTGTTGGCATTATAAAATCGGTATTTCAATCACAAAATATTTTTAAATAAAAACTTCAAGACAAACATACGTTGCATTATCTGTTTCAGAATTGACATCTTCTACTTGCTAGCATTGCTTGACATCGTAGAAATTAACATACGTGTGGCATTGATGAGCTAAAATTTAGTACTATTTCAAGGATGACTGTACCCAGGGGCACGATACCTGAAGACTTTGCTGAACAGGGGCAAGTCATTTCCTAGTTGTTTCTTCACAGTCTGACCTTAAGGAACAAAGTTTGAAGACTCAGAACACCGTCAATCTGGGGCAGTTACGTCGAGATTTGGTAAATCTCTCAAAGAATGCGAAGGCTCAGTTATACAAGATATAGTCGATCTGGGCTAGTTACGTCGAGATTCGACGAATCTCTCAAAGAGTTTGAAGACATTGGAACAGTTGGACGCCATGTTTTCTGTAAAATCCTCTTGGGATGACTTCTTCTCGTGAACCATACGATCTGGGGCATTTGAGAAGTGAAGATTGCTTCTCATCCACAATAATTGTCGTTCAAAATGGCGACTACCATACAATATCAATGCAGAGTTACATTAGTCTCACGACTTTTTTTCACTCATGGCTCAAAGAGTTTCTATCCCAGGTAATGGGGCAACTCCCCAGTAAGTTTTACTTCAGGTGGTCGCGACTATTCCCCGGTAAACCTCTACTCCAATAAGTCATGGCATATTTGACGCAAGTTTTCTCCAGTCGGCAACCTAAGAATCCCCGGTGAATTCCTTCGGTTTCGACCTTCCCCAGCGAAGCGAGTGTTTATTTCACTCCTCATTGGACTTTCTCACTATCTCAATCTTCACCAGTGAAGGCGGATGTTTATTTCATCCTCTCGAAGTTTTATCTCCGACATTTCCAACTACTATTAATCCAAGTTTCCTCGATGAAGTGGATATTTATTTTACCCATCTACAACTTTCATTCAGATTACTTGAGTTCACAGTGGATATTTATTTTATCCCCATGAAGTTTCTTCGATCATGAGTTTGATTCGTTCCTAGTGAATCTTTCTCATTCCCAACAGAATCACAAGGTTCATCTTGACAATCCTAAGTGAAGTCACGATGTTCACCCCAAGTGGAGTGCTCTTTTCCCTAGAGAAAGTTTGAAGCTATGAAGTGGGACTTGTTTCCGTATATGGATTTTTCCATTCATCCCCAGTGATGCTTCTATATTGCAAAGATTGGCCGAGTATTCGTATCGAGATGTTTGTTTTCATCTCCTGTTTGCTTCTTCTTCATTTGTTTTGTCAGCATAGCATGGTATCCTTGCATGTAGATTCATGGCATGTGCGCATTTTTTGCATCTTGCATCTCTTTGTGTTTGTTTGTTTGTTCTTTCACTTTGGTTGCGCTTATCTCCAAGTGATCGGGTTTGTCTTCTCCCTCCAAGTAGTATCGTCAGCCCTAGGCAGGAAAAAAACACATACTTTCTAACTCCCCACTGAGCTCGATCCTTGTGGAAGATGGTTGCTTTAGTTTTCTTTTCCATTTTTGGATAAAGATAAACCCGTTGAGCTCAATCCTCAATGGATGGAGTCTTGTTTGACTGTTTATCTCCATTTACTTCCTGGATTGAACTTTGGTCCCTGACAATCACAATTTTGGAGGTGTTGAACCCGGACTAAGCGTGCATTTATTTTGCACTTTGTCTCCCCAAGAAGAATCTATTTGAAGATCTCTATGGAGGACAGGAAATTATTTCTCTAACAAGTGGTAGCTCTTTATTTGAGCTCGGTTTTCTATCTGGATGACAAATGGCAGTCTCCCCAGGACAGTTTGTCTATCCCCGGTGAAGTTGTCAAGATTATCAGCTTATTCTCCAGAGGAAGTTGTTGAAGACATTATAATTATTCTCTTTATTTGAGAATCCCTATCACAAGAATCTTACTAGCTTCGACACTGTTTTCAGCTACGGTGATTTTACTTCCCAGTGGCATTCTCCCCAGTGAGCCCAAGATTCAATTTACTTCCGTCAAATGGCATCTCTTCGAGAAGTTTAATGAAGACTTAGATGATCTTTCTCTTTATTTGAGAAGACATATTCTACAAGTCAGCTGGCCCGCGTCTCTTTTGAAGATCCCCAGTGAAACTTCCAAATCTCCAACAAGTTATGATTTCTAGCTGAAGTCACAAGATCTCCAGTGAAATCCCAATCCCTGTGAAGGAGGAGTTCAAGATTTTTGCTCGAGGCAGACAACTTCGTAGCGTTTTACTTCAAGATTGTGCTAGAGGCAGACAACCTCGTAGCAGTTTATTTCAAGATTGTTCGAGGTAAACAACCTCGTAGTATTCAATTTCAGACTTTGTTCGAGACAGACAATCTCGCAACACAGCTTTCAAGACTTTGTTCGAGACAGACAATCTCGACACACTTATTTCAAGACTTTGTTCGAGACAGACAATCTCGCAACACTTATTTCAAGACTTTGTTCGAGACAGACAATCTCGCAACACTTACTTCAAGACTTTGTTCGAGACAGACAATCTCGCAACACTTATTTCAAGACTTTGTTCGAGACAGACAATCTCGGAACACTTATTTCAAGACTTTGTTCGAGACAGACAATCTCGCAACACTTACTTCAGGACTTTGTTCGAGACAGACAATCTCGCAACACTTATTTCAGGCTTTATCCGAGACAGACAATCTCGCAACACTTATTTCAAGACTTTGTTCGAGACAGACAATCTCGCAACACTTATTTCAAGACTTTGTTCGAGACAGACAATCTCGCAACATTTATTTCAGACTTTGTTCGAGACAGACAATCTCATAGCATTCGATTTCAAGATTTTGGTTCGAGACAGACAATCTCGCAGCATTTATCTCAAGACTTTGGTTCGAGGCAGACAACCTCGTAGTATTCAATTTTAAACTTTGGTTCGAGGCAGACAACCTCGTAGTATTCAATTTCAAACTTTGTTGTTCGAGGCAGACAACCTCGTAGCTTTCATTCGAGATTTTGGTTCGAGGCAGACGACCTCATAACGTGTGTCCCAAGATTTTGCTCGAGGCAGACAATCTCGTAGCGCTTTATTTCAAGACTTTGCACAATAAATTGAACTATAACGAGAAGCATGTTTTGCTTATCATATTTGTAATATACACTTTATTTCTCACTGGAAGACACCCAACTGCTTAAAGTACCTTGTGATTGTCAGATTAGTAGTCTCTTTCCCCCAGTGGAGTTAGCTTTTTCCCCGTGGAGTCTCATTTTGTTAGCTGTTCCTCGTCGGGTCTTCCTTTCTTTCTTTGTGTTTTAACATCGATTATCCCCTGTGACATTCTTCCTCACAGGATCTCTGTCTTGCATCTCATATCATTTTCATACCATATCATGTACATTTGGCGGTATCTTAGGGCCAAAAATTTGCGCATGTTTGTATTTAAGTCTCTCCTATATCGTCGAGACGAAGATTTCAATCCCCATATCTCCGAATAGGAGAAACTTAAATAGGGGCATCTGTCGCACCCTAATTTTTGACCCGAAGATCCCCACCTTGTTCCTTGCATAACATCTTAGATCAATCATTCGAGCATAACTAACCGCTTTATCTAGCTTTGTCTGTTTGTTTCTCTTTTAAGGGCAGGTGCTGCTACAGAAGATTCAAGGTCTTGAAGGCGATATTGTGTGTATATTTGTGGAGGTTCTCTGGTCTTTGCAAGATGTGTGTTGGAATCCTGTGTGACTGTGCCCCTTCCCTCTCTGGTCTCTAAACCACTACCAAGCTTTCTTTCCTTCAGACTCCTCAGCATTCCTCCCCACAGAACGTCAAATCCTTATACCCTCTGATTTTGGATTTGGTCCCTCAAGACTGGTTATTGGCTGTGTATTACGTTGTATCACAAGATGGTTTCTTTTCCCCTCTGTAAACTCCTTGAGACTTAAGAGATGTGTGCGCTCTGTGTTTAGATAATGGTCCATTGAGGAAAATTCACTTTGGAAGGAATTAGAAGTTTGGATTGCAAGATGTAATTTCAAGTCCTTTGTGTTACAAGTTTACAAGATCAAGTTTGAAGTTCCTACATCATTTCCACGTTTCAAATCCACACATGAAGCTCACTGCCCTCTGTTTCAAGAAGAATATTTGTTTCTTGAAGCTGTCAAAGTTTTCTTCAAGCAAGTTTGAAGATCATTTTGAGTCTGAGATGTTCAAGATGAGGATTGAGAATCCTTGCAAATCCTTGAGGTTTTTTTACTTTTGTCAAGGAAGAAGTGGAAGTTTGTGGCCAGTTTGGTTGGATAATTTTGGTCCATCATTATATCAACTATTACAAGGCCTAATATGGTACTTTCTCAAACTCGGGGAATACATAGAATTTGGTTACAAAAAACTCGTTATCCAACGTTGGATCTCCAAACCCAAGACGTGACGGTCATTTCTAAATTTTGTTTCAAGCCGAGGATTATTAAGGTGTAACAAGAGAACTTGAAATCCAAAATTTATATATACTCAAGATTTAAAGTTTTTTGAGATCACATTCTTAGAAATTTTTCCAAGGGTACAAAGTCTAAATTCAAGTTCAGGAGGAGTAGTTTTAACATAGTCCAAAAAATTACAAGCCCAATCAGGAGATTCATGCGTAGGACTGCTACACTTCCTATGTTCGATCACTTTTGAAAAACAGCCAGCCTTACCACACCAAAGCATTGATATAAGAGGAAACATGGAATTCATGGTGAGAGAAATAAGAGCTCATGGCAACCATTTGGAAAATTTTCAAAATCTTTTCCACACGTTACAAGCATAATCCTACGTACAATTTGGAAAGGTTAACCATAGCAAGCATTCGTTTCACATGATGAGATCCAACCAACATAATCAAGCAGGTTTCAACCAAAACAAGAATTCTATCACGACAAATAGATAAGCATCATTCAAGTACCTGGTTATTCGGGATAGTTTCGGAGAGTCCGCTGGTGGTAATGTCTCTATTTCCATTGCATGGTCCTTTTGTCCAAGCAATGATCCGCAACATATACTACCCCCAAACCTGCAAGTGAAAAAGTAGCATCATGATATCATTACAGAAAAACCTCCGCTTCAAATAAAGAATTCCAAATTCAAGTATAATCTCAAAGACTTATCACAAGACCATGAAATCAAAAGAAACTCAAAACCTAGCACCACAATAAGAAACAGAGTCACAATCATTAAGCCAGACTCAGGGACCTGTTTTGGATCGTACCAATTATAACTACAGTAGGGCTTTCATATAGCAGCAACCCTCGTGTCTTCAACTCTATTCAGGAATCATTACATTCTGTAAGCCGGCACCTTATGCCGTACGCTAACCTACAAAAGAAAAAAGGAAAAGAAGTCACACGGCTTTCCCTGCTGGCTTTGGACATGTTTTAAGATTGAATGAATTTCATCAATACCGTCCTCTAGTTCACTCCAACGTGTTGGTTATGTTCTTTATAACCACCAAACGGTGAATCAAGCATTAAAGATCGCAAGCACCATCTGAAAGTAGAAGCATCAGTCACTATGGGAATTTAAAAAATCTACGAGAACTAATTATCAAATGAGCATTGGAAATGGAACCGTTACCTGAAGTGAACATATGATCATCACGCTTATTATGAAATCATAGCAAGGAGCCTTCACAAGCTCATCACACAGTTCAAGCATGATCCAAATTGAACGAGAAAGGTTTTAGTCGTTCAAGGTTATTTCCAATTTGAAAGTAGCAAAACATTTGTGGAGAAATCAATACGATTTTGGTACAAAATCTCTTCATTAATCATACAGCCAAACTCTGTTGTTAAAATCAGTAGAAAAAAAAAGACAAATTAGGACGTGTTTGAAATATGTTAGAATCAAAAGGGAAATATCATTATCACCATCCATCATGGCAGAGATTACACTCAAAAAAAGCCAGCAACATTCCCAAAGCAGCAACCAGACATGTTCCAACTAAAATGGCAAGTTTTCAAGGCAATAATCAAAAGACCTTATCAGGTTTTCAAAACATAATCGGGCCAGCAATCAATAACATTCAATTTTGGGGATCATTGTTTTAAACACACAAGGTCTATAAAAGGAGAAAACACGCATCATAGAGGGGGGCCAAAAAAATTATTCAGCAAACACACACCAAGATCCAAATACCAGTCAGCAAATACCATTCGAAACCTCAAAATTTATCAAACCATCACATACCAAACATCCACCAGTCATTTAACAAACTAGAAATCAAATTCGTCACCACACCAGAAACTTTATCATTATCCGTACACCATCTCATCATACATCAATTAAACATCACAATTCAAAACCAATTCGTTCATATCAAATTCACACCGACAACCATCCATCAAATCTATTAAAGGAAAACCAACTCATTATACCCAAGCCAGACATTCAAATCTAAGTCAATTCACCGAATCCTTCATAAACATACGCAAGGCCAGGAACAACATCACAACGTCCACACATACACGCACGCAGCAACATACACAAAGAAAGGCGCAACAAATACAAAAAATGCAGAAAGAGAAGGAGACTTATCTGAGAGGAGGTTTTGAGGTCGCGATCGTCGTTCCTCGCCTTCAACCGCCGGCATCCTCTTTGATTTCTGTCGCTCTAACTTTGTAATTTGTAACCGAAATCATAGTGAAAAATGGGGTTTTAGGGCTGTGCGGGGTGGGGTTTGTTTGATTTGTTTTTTGCAGGACGGAGAGGTTCCGAGAGAAGGTCGCCGGAGAGATGAGAGATCGAGAGAGGTTTAAGAGGGTGGCGGCGAAATTTCGTTTAGGGTTTTTTTTCCCTTACGAGAAATGAGAAAGGACGACGAGAGAGAGAGAGAGAGCGCCCTCGTTCTTTTTTTTCTTTTTCAGTTAGTTTTAATAAATTGAACCCCTTTTAATAATCCAAATTAAACTTTTCGTAATATAAAAACTAAAATCTTTTTTATAATAATCAAGATTAAAACCTTTTTATTAGTTTTTTTATTATTTAAGACTTTTATAATATTTCAATTTAAAACCTCTTTTAATAATGTTTAATTTAAACTTTTTATAATAATTAATCTAATTTTCTTTTAAAATTAAAACCTTTTTTAATTAATCTATTTTCCTTTTTGTAAATGAAATTAAACCTTTTCTTTAATAAAACTTAGAATTATTTAAACCTAGAGTTTTTTAATAACTAATTCAAAACCTTTTTGTATTAACCGCTAACTAAAATCCTTTTATAAGAAAAACTTCCCTAGCCTCCTCGTGATTAATAATAATAATAATCTCAAACAATAAATAATTAAGTAAAAAAATCAAACCTTTAGATCGCCCTCGTTTAGAAATCTCTCACCGTGCTTAGTCTTAGGATTCGTGAGCGTTCGGATGTTTTGCCTTATTTGTTTGTGTATGTTCTTACTTGATTTATGTCTTTGTTCTAAACCTTTTCAAAAACTAAAAAACCCTCGATCCAACGTCGAGCCAATTTTCTACCTATGTAAGTCGATCGCCTTAGGGCAACGCATTCGACCTTTTGATCACAAGACACAAGCCTAGCATCACTTTGCTAGCACACTCGCCTAAATAACATAAATTAATCGCATAAATATCCAAGGGAAAATCCCATGCATGATAACCATGTTATTGTGCATGGTGCATATCATTTGCATCATAATCGACACCCTTAAGATAAATCATTAGACAACTTAGGATAGATTTCCTAGGTTAGTCCCCCTACAATTTTGATTTCTTAAATCAAACTTTAGCCCACCTAATTCTCCACACAAGAGAATTAGATGTTAATCATCTCAAAGAAAGGGACATACAATCCCATACCCCACAAATACAAACATTTTTAAAAAAAAAACTGTGGTGGTCTTTCTTAAGATGATGACTCATCTTCCTCTCCTAAAACCTTAGCAAAACAGATAACAAATAATAGATAACATAATTAATCAAGAGGTTCCTGTAGAGTACTACAGATATCTAGGATGCTAACACCTTCCTTAGGTATAACCAACCCCCGAACTTAGAATCTTAGTGCATTTGCATTGCATTGTGGGAATTCGGTTTTTCTCCCTTCCCTTGGATAAAATCAAAGACCGGTGGTGACGTTAAAAATGCGATCCTAGTTAACAAATAACTACGGTATCCAATTTTCACCGCGACAGTAACACCCTGCACACAGAAGATCCAAAACAGCTAGATCTACAGGTATACAGATATATACAGATAAAAATACAGATATATACAAATATAGCAAGCATGCATGAATAACATAAGCAGAAAACAAGGTGGGCTTAACCCTCAAAAATAAAAGAATCCCCAGTGAAGTCGCCATTTCTGTTGCGGTGAAAATTGGATAACAAGCTATGAATTAACTTGCATCATTTTTATTTTACAACCGACTTTGATTTATCCAAAGGAAAGGTTCAAGATCGTTTAAAAACCTAAAAGGTGGAGATCTAAGGTTCGGGGGTTGGTTATACAAAGGGAAGGTATTAGCACCCTAAGTATCTGTAGTACTCTACGAGAACCTCTTGCTTAGTTTGTGTTATGTTATGTTTGCTTGCTAAAGATATATCTATGCTAAGGTAAAGACCTAAGAGTATGTACACTAAGTTTGTTCGCCAAGACGTCGCATCTTGTGCCTACGTATCTGACTAAAGAATTAGAGCAACCGTAGTTCACCTAACTAAGGGTGAAAAAAAAGGAAACATTGACTATGGCCAACGTTCCAAAGGGAATGCTCATAAGCTCACGTAAAGTCCATGATAACTCTCTAAGTCTAGGTTATGAAGGGAGGAAGTGAATTCTCATGATAGTGAGAACCACACAGAGTTCATGATAACTCTGTAAGTCTGAGTAAAAGGTAAAGTGAGTTCTCATGATAGTGAGAATCACATGGAGTTCATGATAACTCCATCTTATTACTAAACTATGAGGGAAACGACTCTTATGAGGCCAAGGATGAAATGGGAAAGGTTTGTGACTTAGGAGTCAAAGTAAAGATCTTTCCTTTGGAAGGAGGGTCAAGTGTGAACAATCATGAATATGAACAAGTATAATATGAACAAGAATAATAATCAGGATAATATTTGATAGAAAGTAAAATCAAGATAATATTGACAGAAAGTAAATTTAGTGGTTAGTGATTAATTTATCAGATCGAAGAATCGGGTCCAATGTAGTGTTAAACCGTCGTAGCACGGTCTATGAGGAAGACCACACTATAGGAGGATGCACAATTTGATCTTTGTGTTAAGACACGATAGAGAAATGATATCGAGGATCATTCTCTAATAAAATCATGCCACACGAAAAGAAAAGGTGGAGACCTCGTCTTGAGTCACAAACTCTCGTTGATTAGTCGAAGGTAACCTATCACGATCTCAAAGTATAGAAAGAAATCTCAATGATCACTCACTACAGATTTGAAATAATGAAGGTTCTTCGCTTCGCTAACAACGTTCGTGAATAGAAAGACTTTATCGATCAAAAATGAAAATGAAGATATAAGAAAATACAGAATGAAGTAGAAATAAAAGTCGGTCTCGTCTTAATCATGATTTAATCGAGAAACCGATAATCTATGATATTCAACTATCATCGACCGATAAAATAATGAAGGTGGCCTCATACATATCACGACTTTTAATAATTTGATAAATTGACTAAGTCGTGATTTCTGTAATATCATCAGCCCAAAAATAAAGAAACGGGCTTGAAATGAAAATAAAATCGGTCTCATCTAAATAAGGATTTAGATCGATAAATCGAATACCTTTCTATTAGATTTTCATTGACCAATAAAAATAAATTGAAAAATGGCCTCATATGAATCATGATATTTGTGACTTGAATAAATCAACAAAATCAAGAAGTTTTTTATGTCATAGGCCCCTAAATAAAAGAAAATGAAATGGAAAGAGATATTGAGATGAACTAGCTAAAATGAAAAAAACATAAGTCACTATTCTTCTAAAAATCTTTTTCAGAATCAAATAGTGTTCTGGGTCGGGCAGGGCTTCCTGCCCTTAAGGGCCAGGCCCAATCCATCATAATTGGCGAACAGACCCAATAGGCACAATATAGTCGTTGGGCGCAATATAGCCGTTGGGCACAATATAGCCGTTGGGCAGAAAGTAACTGTTGGGCATGTCCCCCCTCACGCGCAGAGTAGTTCACGCGACCAACTACCTCCCCGGATATCACGGAAACAGTTAGTCATAGTCAGAAGGCCAGGCGCCTTGCCCTCCATCTGGCAATCCCTCATTGGTCGATCAGGCGCTTTTCTCTCTAGAAATCCATCTATAAAAACCCCCTCGCTTGTGAGGGCAGGTATCAAATATCATATACTTGACTTCTTTTACTTGCTTTTCCCCCTTTTTGACCAAATACTTACTTTGGCATCGGAGTACCTTGCAGGTACCTCCACCCCCTTTTCCTCTCCTACGAGCATCAACTCTTGTCCTACACGAAGGCAGCGAAGATCTCCTTCTGGTCCTCTCTGATCAGTGGCTCCGTCTGTGGGAAACCAGCTTCCCCGTCTTTAACCAAGATTCTCTCTCACTCAACAAAGACCAAAGCTTCATCTTTTCAAATCTCAGATCGACATGGCTTTCATCAAGAACGATGTTCACCAAGACTCTGTGGCCCCTGCGGCCAACAACAACAACGACCGTGCTTTCCTCGGGCATATCCCGCAGGAAAGTGACCGAAGAGACGGAAGGCCTGCTTCCCCGAAACCCGATGAACCAAAGCCACGAACACCAGCCGTGGAGCTCACCTTCGAGCCCATCCCGGTCCCCCAGGATGCTGATTCGAGCACCGCAGCGCTCATCGCTTCTCTCAACAACTCGAACCTCCTAATCCTCCAGAAGGGGGAGAAGCTCAATGCTCTCGAGCATATCCTTCAGGAACGCCTTGCATTAGAAAAACTGACGAGTCTTTCCCCGCGTCCACGGAATCCCTCGAAGCGAAGACGCGACAGCCTCTCCCCGGAGATGAAACGTTCAAGATCAAGGAACCCTACACCCAATCTAGCACGACGACGCCGTCAGTCTCCCCCGCGAAGATCCAGGCACTCCCCGGTTTCCAAGAGGTCTCGACACGCGAAAAAGTACGATTACCATCGCACCCGCGAACGTTCTCCTCGCCAAAGTAAAAGCCGTGAGCACAGTCGTTCCCTTTCGCGCTCTCCTAGTTCCATCAGTGACGATGACGTTCATGGTCCGTTCACAAGAGACATCCTCGACACTCAAATTCCCCGCGGATTGGAGAAACCACCCACGTTGACAACCTACGACGGGACGACTGATCCCCACGAGCATATCAAAAATATAGAAGCTATGCTCCAATATCACGGTGTCTCCGGGGCTATCAGATGCAAAATGTTCCCCATCACCTTGAGAAAGGGAGCGATGAAATGGTTTAAACGACTTCCCCGCGGATCCATCTCGTCATGGAGGGAGTTAAAGAGCCAGTTTGCCCGCCATTTCACAGCTTCCCAACGACATCCTAAGTCGGAGCTACGCTGGAGGCCATTATCCAAGGCAAGGATGAATCCCTGCGGGCATAAATTGAAAGATTCAACAAGGAAGCGGTGGAAGTCCGAACAACGGATCACATGAAGAAGTACCTCCTCGAAAATGGACTCCGGCCCAAAAGCGACTTTCGTAAGGCAGTAGGGATCGAAGCTCCCCAGACACTGACAAAACTTCTTCGTAAAGCTGAAGACTACATCCATTACGAGGAAAAAGAAGCCGCATTCCATGCTCGGGACTTAAGAGATCGCGAAGCACCCCGGGCATCAAAAAAAGACGAGGCAGAATCATCCCGGCAAGGGAAAGAGAGAAGGCGCGATGAACGTCCTCGCGAAAGCAAAGGGCCAGCTGGCCAGTTTACGGAGTACACCATACTCACGACCTCGCGAGAACGCATTCTCTCCGACTGTATCAACACCGAATTTAAACAATGGGGTGTCAGGTTCCCTAAACCAACCACGTCCAAAGGGAACGTCGACAAAAGCAAATAATGTCGTTTCCATCGTAGTCACGGCCACGTAACAGAAGATTGCGCGCATTTTAAGGATGCAATAGAGATCCTCATAAAAGAGGGTCACCTAAAGCAATACGTGAAGAAGGGAGAGTCCTCCCGACGAGACACCTCCGACACGAAGAAAGAGGCAGAACCAGCCCAATCCAGTCCTCCCCCGTAGGTCGCAATGGCCATCAGCCGACCAGAGGACTTCTTCGTTCCTAACCACCTCGACCCGACTTCCCAGGCATTTATACACAGCACCTGGGAAGCCTTTCCTACGGCCATGGTTATCTCATGTGGGGGGTACCATGAGCTTACGATAGGATCCATCAAACGAAAGTTTGAACAGCTGATAGACAGTAGCCCCGAGCAGTTGTACACGATCGGCAAGGGTAAAGGGTGTTCGCAGCCAATCACGTTCTACCGAGAAGAACTCCCCGGAGGATCACCAAATTCCCATATTTCTCTGCTAATCAGGGCCAAATTATCATCTACCGATGTTCAAAGAATCCTGGTCGACCAGGGCAGTTCCGTGGACATCATGTATTCCAACCTGTTCCGCGCATTGAAACTGAATAAGTCCAACCTCTCCCCATACGTGGGATCGGATCTCCAAGGATTCAACGGAGCAACGGCCCGACCTTGGGGTTACGTGGAGATACCAGTCACGTTTGGCGAGGAAGAGGCATCTCGGACAATCAAAACACAGTTCTTAGTCATTGATTGCCGTCACTTTATCAGTGCATCCTCGGCAGACCAGCTCTTGCCGAACTCATTGTTGTCCCCTCTACGGTCCACCTCAAGCTCAAATACTATACCGAAAAAGGACACGTCGAAAATCTTCATGGCGACATCAAGGCTGCTCGCAGATGCTTTGAGGCCGCAACAAAAGGACAGAATCAGATCGCGATGACGGCGAAATCGGCAAAGCGCCCGAGAGAAGGTGAGGTTCTAGCTGAAGATGGCCAGCTAGACAGAAAGCCCACGCTTCCCGTGCATACCATCGATCTCGACAGAAGGCTTCCTGAAGATGGAAGAGAAGATCGTGGCGAAGACAAAAAGTCAGGAGTAACAAGCTCCCCATCTCCTGCACTTCTACGACCAGTCCCAGATGGGGAATTCGAGATCATCACCTTCAGCAATAACCCCAACAGGGGAGTGAAGATTGGCGCTGGTCTCCCCGAAGAGGTAAAGCAGGAGTTGAAGAAATGTCTTGACGACAACGTCGACCTGTTCGCCTGGAGTGCGGCGGATATGCCCGTCCTTGATCCAGAAACTGCATGTCACCACTTGATAATCAATCCAGCTGCTCGCGCCATTACCCAACGAAGAAGAAAGCAATCCGAGGAAAAGGCACAGGCTGCCGAAAAACTTGTACAAGACCTCTTAGAGGCAAAATTTATTTCTGAGGCCAGGTATACGACCTGGCTCTCAAAAATTGTACTTGTAAAAAAAAGTAATAGAAAATGGCGCATGTGCATTGACTACACTGATCTCAATCGGGCTTGCCCGAAAGACGCTTAGCTGCTACCGAGCATAGATAAACTCATAGATAATTCCGCAGGTTTCAAGCTCTTGTCCTTCATGGACGCTTATTCGGGATACAACCAAATCCCAATGGCAGACGAGGACAAGAGGTACACAGCATTCATGACCTCCTCGGGGAACTATTACTATAACGTAATACCCTTTGGACTAAAGAATGCTGAGGCCACATACCAGCGCATGATGAATAAAGTCTTCCGATCAGAAGTCGGGGACATGCTCGAAGTATATATGGATGATATGATCGTAAAATCCCAAGAGGAATCCGACCATACCACCCACTTACGGAAGGTGTTCGACCAAGCTCGAAAATGTAAAATGCGTTTCAATCCAGAAAAATGCACCTTCGGCGTACGAGCAGGAAAATTCCCCGGGTTTTACCTCACCGAAAGAGGAATAGAAGCAAACCCAGATAAATGCCGAGCGCTCGTGGAGTTCCCCACTCCGCGGTCGAAGAAGGCGATACAGACCCTCAACGGGATGCTCGCGTCCCTTGCCCGCTTCGTGAGCAAATCCGCCCAGCACGCCCTGCCCTTCTTCAAATTACTCCGGAAGGAAGCAAATTTCGAGTGGACGGACGAATGCCAGCAGGCCCTTGCCCATTTCAAACAAGCTTTGTCCGAGCCTCCAGTATTGTCCCGACCAGACCGGGGGGAAACCATATACATGTACCTCTCCGTGGCCAACGAAGCAGTAAGCGCAACACTTATTCGAGAAACGAACGACGGGCAGAAACCCATCTATTTTACCAACAAATCCCTGCAGGGACCCGAAGTCAGGTACACGCAAATAGAACGAGTGGCCCTCGCTCTCATAATCGCTGCGAGGAGACTCAGATATTACTTCCTGGCGCACACCATCATCGTCAAAACCGACCAGCCTATTAGGCAGCTGTTGAGCCGACCAGATATGGCGGGCAAGATGCTAAAATGGTCCCTTGAATTGGCCGAGTTCGACATCTACTACGAGGGGAGGAAAACCCTCAAGGTACAGGTCCTGGCCAACTTCGTGGCAGAAATGACTCCGGAACCATCCCCTCTAGGAGGGACACAGAAGTGGATCATTTACGTGGATGGCGCATCAAGCCCCTCTGGCAGCGGAGCAGGAATTATCCTCGAGAACGAGGAAGGGACCCTGATCGAAGTATCCCTAGTCCTCTCCTTCAAGACATCCAACAATCAAGCCGAGTATGAAGCCTTCCTCGCAGGATTACGACTGGCCAAAGACGTCGGCGTGAGAGAAATAAAAATGTGCACTGACTCCCAGCTCGTAGTGTCCCAAGTACGGGGAGAGTTCCAAGCAAAGAACGACCAACTAGCTGAATACTTGGCAATGGTAAAAGAAAAAATGGCGGAGTTTGAAGCATGGGAAGTTCAGCACGTCCCGCAAGAACAAAACACCCGAGCAGACATCCTCTCTAAATTAGCCAGCACCAGGAAAAAAGGTGGGAACAAATCCATCATACAAGAAATGCTGGCCAGCCCAAGCATTGTAAAACCCGGCCTGCTAGATGTTAATGTCATCGGAGATCCCCGTTGTTGGATGACCCCAGTATACAATTATCTCACCAAGGGGGAACTCCTCAAAGACAGTAAGGAGGCCAGTGTAACTAAGCGACGAGCCTGCTCGTACAAATGGTCGAGGACAAATTATATCGACGAGGATTTTCCATCCCCCTGTTGAAATGTGTCGACGAGGCTCAGGTCCCCGGAATCTTACAAGAGATCCACGAGGGCATCAACGCACAACACCTAGGGGGAAGATCCCTGGCTCGAAAAGCTTTGCGCGCAGGATATTACTGGCCAACCATGCAACACGACGCAAAAGAACATGTACAAAAATGTGACCGTTGCCAACGCCACGTGGACATGCATTTGGCACCGCCCAACAAGTTGAAGACCCTCTCCTTGCCGCGGCCCTTCGCCTGGTGGGGGATGGACATCCTAGGCCCCTTTACAATGGGATCTTATCAAAATAAATTCCTAATCGTGGCCGTCGACTATTTCACAAAGTGGATTGAAGCCGAAGCACTCGCCAAGATCACAACCTTCAACATATTGCGTTTCTACAAAAGGAACGTCCTCGCCAGATTCGGGGTACCCCAGGCCCTCGTAACCGACAACGGAACCCAATTCACAGACAGAAAATTCCTAGACTTCGTCGCCAAATTGGGAACGAAACAACACTTTACTTCGGTCGAGCATCCCCAGACCAACGGGCAAGCGGAGGACGCGAACAGAGTAATCCATCACGGATTGAAGCGGAGGCTAGGCGAGGCCAAGAAAAGGTGGGTCGAGGAGCTCCACAGCGTCCTCTGGGCGTACAGAACAACACCCCACTCTACCACCGGGGAAACCCCTTTCCGACTAGCATATGGAACAGAAGCGGTAATACCAGTGGAGATAAGGGAACCCCCCAGAAGGACAGAAGCTCCCCTCGACGAAGAAATGAACGATGAGGCTCTACGTGAGGAGCTCGATCTGGTTGAAGAAATAAGATCAGGGGCTGCCCTCCGCGAGGCCGCATTAAAGTAGCAAATAACGTTGCGACATGATGCCAGAGTCATAAAGCGCGACTTCCCCGTAGGCAGTCTGGTCCTGCGCAGAAACCAGAAGGATTCGCGCGAAGGGAAACTGGCAGCGAACTGGGAAGGACCTTATAGGGTCAAGTCCAAAACGGGCACGGGAGCATATTACTTGGAAACATTGGAAGAAAAACAACTTGCTCGACCATGGAATGCTGAAAAACTCAAGCAGTACTACAGCTAAGTCCTTAACCACGAGGATATACAAATTGCCGACGTAATCACCCAAAACGGGGAGAGTTGCGCGGTCATCGTATCATGCCCTGGTGAAGCATGTCACACATTACAACGCCGGCCAGCGGCTGCTCGTTGTACGAGCAGATCCTGCGCACAACGGGGATACCTCGACCGAGCTCTGCCGTTGCCGCACCATTCAGGCAGGACACCCAGCTCGCGATGGGAATAGTCCAAGCCTATGAGATTAGTACCTCAAACGAAGTCCTAGCCTCATCACGGGCAAAACCGCTTCGCCCTCCCCGGTAGGTTTCACACCTCGCCGAGCACACGTATACAAATAAACAGAGCAAACGTCCATGATAAAACACTTTCACAAAATCCAAGTATATTAAAGCACCGGGCATGACCGGATAATGTTATAAATACAAAAAAGGGCATAACCCCTACAAATTCATACAAAAAGGGGCAGCGCCCATACAAAATGATAAGGGCACGCAGGTGTAATACCCCAAATTTTGACCACTTAGATTTCCCATCATTGTGAAAATCATCATCATAATATGGATGTACCTTTATGCTTCATTAGTCTCCCCAAAGATGGGTGAGCATCCACTACAATCAAAATTAGGGTTTCAAGCCCTCTCTAAGTGCTTAGACAAAGGATCAATCAAGAAATGACATGATCTTCAACTTGTATAATCTCTTAAACATCCAAAATGGATCAAAAAGGACTCCCACTTCAAGGATTAAGCACAAGGCTGCTCCCTTCTAGGTGGATCAAGTCTCAAGATCGAAAGTGTCACCAAATTAGGGTTTTGGTCGACCAGGGCCTCCAGATGGAAATTTTCATCTGGGCACAAGTCAATGATCCAAAACATGACCTAATATACTTCATGGGACCTCATGAACCCATGCATCAAGTCAATTTTGCCTCAGGGGATGCATTCATCAAAAATCAGGAATTAGGGTTTCTTGACCTAATTCACCCCTAAGTTGACTTTTGGGACAAACCATGAGCCAAGACCTCAAGAGATGATTTGAGGGTCTCTAATATACCATATTGATCCATTTGGAACAATGGATTGATCCAAGAAGCTTGAGCAACAAGTCTCAATTTCATCTGCACCACAATTAGGGTTTTAAGAGAAAAGTCAACTGTAACTTTGACTTTTGACCTGGACATGCTCCCAAACCCTAATACATGATTGAATATACCCTATGACACCCATGGAACATGTCCATCAAGTTTGATTTAGGTCAAGGACATGATTTCCTGAAGAATTGCACAGTTTGGAATTCATGTGATAAAAAGTCAACTGTGCACAAAAGTCAACTTTGACTTTTTGAGATTTTTCACCAAAATGGATTTTTAACCCTAAAATGATGTTAATGTATATTTGAATCATCATTCATCAAGAAAAATCAAGAAAAGTGAGATAACTTGTAAAAGGGGTAACCATAAAACTTAGAAATTTTTCTAAGTTAAAAATAAAGTGGCAAAGGTACCAACTTTGGAGGACCATAACTCCTAAACCACAAGGCCATTTTTTCTCATCCAAAGATGGATTTGTAGCCCTCATTATCACCTACAAAAACTTCAACTACAAGTCATTTCAATTCATTAAGGATTTTGAGTTATGGAGTGATCAAAGTGGCTGAAAAGTGAAAATGTCACTTTTTCCAACACTTAGTGAAATTTTCACTAAGTCAGATTCTGCCTCACTTTTTGCCAAATGTAGGGGGATTTTTCACTTGGAATCAAAAGAGATCAAAACCAAACTTGTTCAAACAGTTGTTGTATCATGTAAGATCTTTCCAAAATGGCCAAGAACATTGCCAAATTCAACCTACACCATGAGATACAACATTGCCAAGTTGCCTTGCTGAAATCTGTCAAGGCAAGGCAGAATTTGCAACTTTGGTCGATTTGCCAAAATCAGCCAAATTCAATTGCTCCAATCCACTTGGACACCTCAGAGGATTGAATCCAAAGGGGACAATCACTGAGCCAAGCCTCCAAGGTCCAAGGAACAAAGAATAGCATGTTGAACCTAGAATGGCCAAAATAGGGACAAGACTTCAAATTTGGAATGAGGCATTCAATGGAACCATCAAGGTGGCATGGACTGAGCCATTCTCATCTGAAATCGGTCAAGACTTATCCAAGACCAAGGGGACCATAGCTCTGTGCCCTAACCTCTAGTCAATGGCTAGAGGAGACTTTCATTTCCATTGGCCAACATTGAGGAAACACCTGCTGCAGTTGCCATTCACTGTGGATTCCAAAATAAACTTGCTCTACTATAAATAGAGCTCAATTGTGGTCAGTTTGAGTACATCAAAGCCATCTAACAGATGCTTTCCTCAAAATCTCTTTCTCTTGGCAAAAATGCCTTTTTTAGCAAGGTAGCTATCGGGTTTTGAGTTTGAGAGCAATTCCAATCAAACCAATCACTCACACACCTCACATACATCACATATGAGCTGATCAAACACTCACATAACATCTGGAACATCAAAATATCAAAATCACTTGCCATCCACACAAGTTTGAAGTGAAGTTGCAGCTGAGATGCCATAAACTGATCCAGTCCATTTCAATTCGATCCAAGTGTTCAAACACACTCCATATGGTGTAGGGAAGTTGTCCAGATCATCACAACTTGTCTGTAACACCTCCAACTCAAAATCACATCTGAACTTGCTGTCACGACTTGGAGGTAAGCACATACTTGGTCATCTCTCAATTTATGCATATTTCCTCGCACAATAATTTGGCCATATGTTCATAATCATGCATGGAATGTTTTCCCTCAATTAATTGCATTGTTTGAATCGTGTATCAAAAATCCTAGCCTTCATGCAGAAATTAGGGTTCTTGAGGTTTCTTCATGATTTCTTGTTGTATGTTTAATTTAAATGAAATTAAAGTACATAGACATGATCGTGAGGTTGAGACGAGCATAATGATATGTGGATTGCATTATATGATTACGTATTCAGTGATATTGGATAGAAAATGCAAATCTGAGAAACCAAGAACACGCGCGTGTTCTTCAGCTGTTCTTGGCGCCATTTTTGAATAATTCAAATATTTGAATTTTGTGATTTTGTTTAATTGATTCAAAAATTAATTTCTCTCTGAGTTTTAATGATTTTGAGTTGATTCTTTTTTTAATAATTCACAAAAATGTTAAAATATTTTATTTTCACAAAAAATCCCAAAAATATTATTTATTTCATATAATTGATATTTTTGTAAAGAATTAATATTTTAATTGTTTTTGGCATTTTAAATATTTTTTCTACATTGATTTTGCAACTTTTAATGCTTTCTAATTATTTTGTAGGTCAATACTTAATTTTTGAAGCATTAATCCAAGATCACAATTTGTTTTCCATGTGTTAAACAATTTTTGATCATTTTAATTGAATTTTTATTCAATTAAATACATTTTGAAAACAAATTAGGGTTTTGGATTAATTCAACCCTCATAAATCATTTTCAAAACTCTTTGGGCCTCTTGAGAGAGTGTAAGACCCATCCCCCCTTGTACAAAAACTTTTTGGGCCTCACTTATTGTATAAGTCCCTCTGTACAAGTAAACGGCGCGATCGTCGCCCGTTTAAAAATAAAAATCATCCGGGCCTCTCCTTGAGCTATAAGACCCATTCAAAACACTTTGGGCCTCTATTAGAGTGTAAGACCCAATCCCCCTTTTAACCAAAACATTTTGGGCCTCACTTATTGTATAAGTCCCTCTGCGTTAAAAGGAAACCTCGGCGCGATCGTCATTTTTAAACGAAAAATCATTTGGGCCTACCCTCGTGTTATAAGCCCCTCTCTTTTCTTTAAACCTTTTTTGGGCCTCTTGAGAGAGTGTAAGACCCATCCCTTTGTACAGAAAACCTTTTTCGGGCCTCAGTCACTTGTATAAGTCCCTCTGTACAAATTCAACAGTGCGCTCACTGATAAAACCCTGGGCCTCTCCTTGAGCTGTAAGCCCCAAATCTTTCTTTTTCAAAGCACTTTCTCCTTTGATTTTGAATATACTGTTGTTTTCAATCTTTCTTTGTTGAACAACTAACCAAACAACATGGAAGCACTACAACCGAGTAAGTGGTTATCGCTTTCATTTACTGCTTTCATATTATAAACTGTATTGTGGGGCTGCTCACTGTAAGTCTCCTTTCATAAACTCATATCTACTGTGTAATAATAGTATAGATATTTCGAGTTTCCCCGGCAACTACGTCTAAGAACTAGGTGACGCCGTTTCATTTATTCGTAGAAATAGACGCCTAGATCCCCAATAGGAGCACCAGATACAGTCTTCTCTTCGGCTGTCCTCCTTAGGAATCGTCAAGAAGCTCTACTCCCCAAGATGAATGTATTCTCTGTGAATGGCATCTTTGAGTTTCTTCCAAATTCTCAAACTTTCCTGACTTGATCTATTCCTTGTGGATAGCTTGCCTTGAATGTCTCGGGGTTTGGGTACCCACTACGGTCATAATCTTGGACCTTAACTAAGGAACCCTCTTTAAAAGTTAAAAGTCGTTGGATAGTAAACCTCGCACGTTTACCAGTGGTTTTTATCTTTAAAAGAGTTATCTCTCCTAATGGAAAGGAGATGATAAGACCCACGGGCTTCTTAAAAGCATCGGCCTCCTCTTGGGCATTATTCAAGGACACTACGGCTTCTTAGAAGTATTCACAGCCTCCTCTTAGGCTTCGTATAATGATCTCTTCCTTCGGGAATGATAGCCTCCTCTTGGGCTTAGTACAAGGACCCGTCGGCTTCTTAAAAGTTTCCAGCCTCCTCTTGGGCTTTGTACAAATTGTCCCGACGACCTCCTAGAGGTATAGGAACAGAACCTAGTCATTCTCAAAGAACAGTCCTTTCATAGAGTCTACTACTGTTTCTTAAAACATAGTACAAAAGATAAAAACTCTAGACTTGGACAGTCTAACTTCCTTGAGTCTCAAAAGACATTCTCAAGTGACCCCTTCGTTAAATAGGAAGGAAACCCGCAGACTCGGACAGTCTCAATACCCTTTGGATTTCCAGTTTCCCCAAAGAAGAGGAAACAACCCCGATCCTCAGATCTAACCCACGAGTACAGTGATGCTCATATAAGAACTGATTTTCTCTTTCAAAATTAGTATACTGGACCTGTCACTTAACTGACATAGCCTCCTCTTGGGCTTTGTACAATGACTCTCCTTAGCGGAGTCAAACAACGGTTTAGCCTCTCTCTCGAGCTTTGTACGAGACACACAAAGATTCCCTCGTTGAGTCAAACAAACAATAGCCTCCATCTCGGGCTTCGTAAGAGACACAAAGACTCTATCGTCGGGTCAAAAACTTTTAGCCTCTCTCTCGGGCTTTGTACGAGACACAAAATAGCCTCCTCTTAGGCTTTGTATAATGATTTTCCTAGCGGAAATTAGCCTCCTCTTAGGCTTTGTATAAGAAAACCACTGGTCGATCCAATCAACCTTTTAGCATCAAAGTTGTGCCTCGTTCACAGTACACAAACACCAACAACTCCTTTCCCTTCATCTAATTGCTGTAAGCGGCAAGCCTTTGGATCATCTATATCCACGCCACTGTCCCTCTTTTAGCATGAGAAATTCCTAAGGAAAGATGGCATTGCTCTACACTGAGTTAAAGTCTTCTCCTTCAGGTTAAAACCCTTTCTTCGGAAATTATGGCATTGCTCGGATCCGCGTATCCCAGTTAAAGTAATTCTCCTTCTCCCCTCTTTAGAGATGACAAATTCTCTCTAAAGTAGAAGTCTTTCAGCTTCACGTCTTGGGCTTTGAACAAGACACAAATAGACCCTTCAGCTTCACATCTTGGGCTTTGAACAAGATACAAATCACCTTTCGCTTCACGTCTTGGGCTTTGAACAAGACACCAAAACACCCATTTCCTCCCATAGAATCGGAGGAACTACGAACGCTCTAATTTCCCTGTTTCGGTAAACGGGAATACGTAGGCATAAGATCGAAAGAAAAGATCTTAGCGAGCGCAATCAACAAAAAACCCAAATCCCATATCTTCATCAAGCAGTATTTCAAAAGCATCAGTCCTAACATCCTAATCCTTGTTCCCCGCCAGAAACCTTTTGCCCAGGTAAAAAAAAAGAAGAAAGAAAACAGTACTGGCGAAAATACAAATAACCAGTACAAGGCCCCCCCACATTGATAGCATCCGTAACCTAACAGACCGCTGTTTAAACTCAGTATGCAAAGCAGGGTTAATTGGAGACATCTATTTCCCTTCCTTATTCAGCTCACAATAGGATAAAAAATGAATCGACCTGTAGTTTAAGCTCAAACCGCAGAGAGCGACCAGCGCTTAAGAACCGCGTCCAAAATCGCTCGCTACAGAAAAATGGCGCCCACCGTGGGGCCCTTGTTTTTCTTTCTTTCTGTTTTCCTTGTAAAATGGCAACTCTGCTGGGGAGTCTTTGCCAAGATCTTTTTGCCTTAGGGCATCATCCCCGTTTTCCACGGAAAATAGGAACTCTACCAAAGAGAAAGATTGACCTATGCTGGTCCATCTCTTAGGCAGGGAACCACAGATTGGGGATTCCGCCGGGGAACCCATTTCTGTCAGGAACTTAAGAATCGTAGCTTTATAAGTCTAGGATGATTAGGACAAATATATATACTGCTTTTCCTAATTGCTATACGTGTTTATTTTTCTGCTAATGGGAATGCGTGTGATGCCGCATGTGGTGAGTTTGAGTATACACTTAAGAAAAGCCAAACCCTTTCGTAGTGCGGAAGCTATCGGAAATAGTTGTTACGCGATACTACCCTCATTTGAGGCTGGTGATCTATTCTCGGTGAATGGCACTTACTCTAAGATTGCACACAACTCGCTGGCGATCCGCTTGTTGTCTGCCTTCCTGGGAGGAGCTGATGATAATGAGTACAGGTACAAAAATCACCCTAGTATAAACCTTTGGGGATGGGTAGAGCCTTGACTTCATGACAACGACCCTTTGACCCCATGTTTTTTCTATGTTTTTGGGTGCTGCATTCATGCATTCATTTAATAAAACATTAAAACATTCAAAAAAAAAACTTCTCTTCTAGTCTCTCTATTTTTCAAATTAAACTAAGACTGTGATTGCAAATATCAGAGAAAAAGATTGCATTAATGGATTTCGGTAGAAGGAGAACTCACCAGTATACCTTCAAGGTTCCGAAACTAAGGGATTTGAGAAAGTTAGCGAGGATGATCGTTAACCCATAGGCTTTCAGAGCCAAGCACGGTGGTTTGCTACCACTGTTAAGAGTCCATGTGATTGAGGGAATCATGGATGCGCTCATTCAGTTTTACGATCCGGTTTATCACTGTTTCACATTCCCGGATTACCAGCTATCACCAACGCTGGAGGAGTATTCTCATCTGGCTGATTTACATATCACTGATCGAGCTCCATTTTCTGGACTGGAAGAAATTCCAAAGAATCAGACTATTGCAAGAGCAATTCATTTGGACGAGTCTGAGGTCAGGACTCACATGATTACTAAGGGTGGCATCCAAGGTTTGCCAGCCCAGTTCTTGACAAAAAAGGCTCTATACTTCGCTAGTATAGGGAACGGGACTGCTTTTGAAAGCATCTTTGTCTTGCTCACCTACGGGTTATTTTTGTTTCCCAACATCAATAACTTCGTCGATATCAACGCTATTAAGGTTTTTCTCATTGGAAACCCTGTGCCGACTTTGCTCGCAGATGCGTATCATTCTGTACACTTGGGAAATTTGTACAGCGGAGGGAAGATCACATGCTGTGTACCTTTGCTCTACAAATGGTATATCTCTCACTTAACCAAGTCTACTGCTTTTTGGGATTGCAAGAGTGTCTTACGTTGGTCGCAGAAGATCATGTCCCTCACCAACTCTGATATAGATTGGTGTAATAGGATTTATGAGGGAATCAGAATCATTGACCGTTGTGGAAACTTCCCCAATGTACCCCTCATAGGAACTAAAGGAGGAATCAACTACCATCCGGTATTGGTTCGCCGTCAATTTGGATACCCGATGGGACACATCCCACTAGGTGTTCATCTGGAAGGTCTTTTCTTCAAGGAAGGAGAAAGTGACAGAGCACTAAAGATGGAAATAGTGCAAGCTTGGAAACATGTTCATAAGAAAGGACGAGAGTCTCTGGGAAAACCAGACTGTGTCTCGGTGGAGCCTTATCTCCATTGGGTACAAACCAGAGCTCTCAAGCTAAAAATGCCTTATCCTCGTTACGGAATTCTTCCGCCGAGGGAATCTGTCATGTACTTCATGACGGAAACTGAAAAGCTTCAGGTTACTCTCAACAAAGTTCAAAAGGAAAGAAGATCTTGGAAGAACAAGTACCGCACCCTCGACGTAGAGTGTATCCAAATACAGCAACTACTAAAAGAGAAAGATGCTCTGATTGAAATTTTGGAGCAGCATGCTGTAGAGAATCAAGATGACCAAAGGAATTTTCTCACTCCTTTCACTTGGCAACGGAATGACAACCCGACAACGGCCCAAGCGCCCCGGTCAAAGAAAAGGAAGATACCAGAATCAGCACCCGGTTTCTCCTCAGAGAAGACTCGGGACCCATTAGTTTAGGTTTCTGTTTCTGCACTTTGTAATCTACTGTATTTCCATTTCTGTAATCCTTTGGAATTCAATAAAAAAGGGTTTCCCCACTGTTTGATATTTGCAATCTAATTGTCGAAGTTTATTTTGATTAAACCAAAAAACAACAATTAATATAATCATTGCATTCATCATTCTCACATCGCGTATTCTTCTTCCCTACGAATCTCACATTTGTGTCTCGATTCTAGAGTCAAACTGTCTCATTCATATAATACTCGGGCCAATCGTCAGAAAAAGATGGATGATCTTGAGGAAGAAAATAGAGAGTTGAAAGAAGAGATCAACGCCCTAAGAGAGGATATAAGAAAGCTTCGTAGCGACATGCAAGCCATGGCAGAAGCTCAGCTACAAAGAACTGTGATCTCAGAGATCACCTCAACGCCCATCATAGAAAAGTATGATCCTAGGTATCAGATGCAGAAAGATCATCCTTGGGGCATGCCTGTTAACTATATCCCGGAAGGATATGTTCCGCCGATCACTGAAGATCAGGGAATCGCAACAGAAGTCGCTGGGCCTGAAGGTTACAAACTTCGGGAAAGCGAATATGCTAGGGGCATACTGAAGACTCCTGAAGGTTACAAACTTCGGGAGGCGCTAAGACTTACTGCCGTAGTCACGGTACCACCCCCTGTGGTGCACACTGTCCCGGAAGGACAGATTCCACAGACACCTTCTAGTAAGAAGGAAACTATGTTTGACAGAATGGATGAATTCCAGGAGCAGTTCTTGGAAATGCAGAAAGAGCTGCAAGCCATTCGCGGTCAGGATCTATTTGGAAAGGACGCCGCAGACCTCTGCTTGGTCCCAAATGTGAAAGTCCCGCACAAGTTCCAAGTGCCCGACTTTGAAAAATACAAGGGTAACTCTTGCCCTCAGAGCCATCTGGTGATGTACGCTCGGCGGATGTCAGCTCAGACGGAGAATCAGGACCAGCTGATTCACTACTTCTAGGATAGTTTAACCGGTGTCGCACTCAAATGGTACATGGGTTTAAACCGTACTACGATCAGTACATTCAGAGATCTTGGTACTGCCTTCGTCCAACAATACAAGTACAATTTGGACATGGCACCCGACAGATATCAACTCAGATCGATGTTGCAAAAGGAAAAGGAAACCTTTAAGGAGTATGCTCAAAGGTGGCGTGAAATTGCCGCTCAAATTTGTCCACCTCTTGAGGAAAAAGAGATGACAAAAATCTTCTTAAAGACCTTAAGCTCATTTTACTATGACCGAATGATTGCCAGTGCACCCAGTGATTTCACTGAAATGGTCGGTATGGGTGTACGTCTTGAGGAAGCCGTCCGAGAAGGACGTTTGGTAAAAGACACTGGATCAACAAGCGGTACTAAAAAATACGGTAGTGCTCTCCCTAAGAAAAAAGAGCAAGATATTGGGAATATCTCTCTCGGAAAGCAAAGGCGACGTTATCAGCCAGTAGCAGCTGTTACTCCTGCTATCGGCCCCGCGCCTGTTCCTATGTATCAACCTCAGGTTGCGCAGAGCCAACCTGACCAGCAAAGGACACAACAGCCTCTTCAGCAGGCTCGTCCTCCATATAACAACAACCGTACAACACGGCCACCAGGATTTGATCCTATACCCGTAACGTACGCAGAGCTGTTTCCGTTACTGCTGGCTAAGGGGCACATTCAGACTAAGTCTCCCCTTTCAATTTCGGAAAATCCGCCTTTTTGGTTTAAAGCGGATCAAACATGCCCTTATCATCAAGGAGGTTCAGGGCATAACATTGAGAATTGTCTTAATTTTACATCCGACATGCAAAAGCTTGTTAGGAGCGGGCTCTTGTCTTTCAAAGATACGAATCCTAATGTTCTTACGAACCCGCTGCCTCAACACGAGAAAGCTGCAGTCAATCTGATTGAGAAAGAGACTAACAATGTCTATCAAATTCATGATGTACTCTTATTGGGGACCAATCTGGTCAAGATGCATTGTAGACAGAGTGGATATGGCCATGTGCCACCTCATAATTATCACCAGTGTGATATCTGCTCTAAAGACAACCAGGGATGTTCTGTAGTGCAAGCAGCTCTACAGGAACAAATGGATCTTGGATGGATCCAAGAGCACCGAGTTCGTGGAGTTAACATGGTTTACACGAATTCCAACGTCATTCAAAACCACGACATCCGTGCGATAAATTTCAACTTGGTGGCGATGCACTCAAGGCAAAGCCAGTATCATAATCTGCCGCGGCACGATTACAGTTCCTATCTGATTTGCTCGGTAAACAAACAGGGATGCTCTTTCATACAAGAGGCCCTCCAGCGTCAGATGGATCTTGGATGGATCCAAGATTACCATGATAGGAACTCCTATCAAATCAACATGGTTCAGATCTTCGACATCCGCGTAATGGATACCAACCTGGTAGAGTTACATGCTGAGCAGGTCTGACTGGGATTCTTAATATCACATGACTATCAAAATTGTAAAGCGGGTTGCGAAAGCGATCGAGGTTGTACCCTTGTCCAGGAGGCACTTTAGCACTTGTTAAATCACTGGTGGATGCCAATCTATATGGACAAAGATACTCAGCAGATTAGTATCAATAACAGGAATCCTACTCGTCGTCAAAGTCAGGATGTCCAATCAATGGAAGGTAACCTAGTGAGGTTACATTGTATTCAAAGTGGGCGTGGCCATATGCCACCACACAACTATGACAGTTGTAGCGTCTGTTCGGAAAGTAACCAAGGGTGTTACCTTGTGAGAGCAGCTCTTCAGGGTCAGGTCGATCACAGAGAAATTCGTCCATATCCAGGTTCAGGACCCATCATTTGGTCGCCGAACTACCTTGCCGAGCAAGTTGAGGATGTTGTCACGATCTCTGGTCATCACAGGACCAGGGATGTTTTTGCCATCATCCCTCTACTTGACGAATCTAGAGTTCCCAACCGGGAACGGATCAAGGTTACTTATGATGGTCAGAAAAATCAGAAGGTTCCCATAGTCATCTATCTACCGGGGCCACTACCGTATGAATCAGCTAAGGCAATCCCTTACAAATACGGTGCAACAATAATCAAGAATGGAAAGGAAATTCCATTACCCTCCGTCGTGAATATTGCAGACATCAGTCGTGTAACACGGAGCGGTCGAGTCTTCAACCGAGGGGTTGGAGAATCCAACAAAGAAAAGGAACTTCAGGCGGAAATTCTTGATTCACCAGTCGGTCAATCTGGTAATCCCGACTTTTCAAAAGACAAAGATGAGATGCTAAAGCTCATCCAAAGGAGTGAATACAACATTGTTGATCAACTGTTACAGACTCCTTCAAAGATCTCAGTATTATCACTGTAACTCAGTTCAGAAGCACACAGAGAGGCTCTATAGAAAGTCTTGGAGCAAGCCTTTGTGGAACAGGATATAACAATCAGACAATTCGATAGCATTGTCTTTAACATCACTTCCTGCAATAATTTGGGATTTAGTGATGAGGAATTACCTGAAGAGGGTCGCTGTCATAACATGGCACTCAACATTACAGTTAACTGCCAGGGCGATGCTTTAGCCAATGTACTGGTAGACACAGGGTCAGCCCTGAATGTTATGCCGAAGTCCACTTTGACGCAATTATCATTCAAGGGCCCTCCGATGAGAGTCAGCGAGGTCGTCGTCAAAGCATTCGACGGATCCAGAAAAACAGTTATCGGTTGATCTTCCCATAACTATTGGTCCTCACACTTTCCAAATCACTTTCCAGGTCATGGACATCCGGGCAACATACAGTTGTTTATTAGGAAGACCTTGGATACATCAGGCTGGAGCGGTTACTTCAACCCTCCACCAAAAGCTAAAGTTCGCCAAGAACGTCAACTTGTCACGGTTTGTGGGGAACAAGCCTTGCTTGTGAGTAACCTATCATCATCTGCTTGTGTAGAATCTGAGGAGGTTATTGGAACTCAGTTCCAAGCACTATCGGTGAGCAAGAACGATCAATCCGAAGAAGGAACTTCAATTTCTTCATACAAAGATGCTATCAAAGCGGTCGAGAGTACCAATACAAAAGGATGGGGACGGCTTGTCATTCCTATTGACAATAAAACAAAGAAGGGTCTTGGTTTTTCTGCAACCTGTACCCAGACAGCCGCCAACGATGAAAGTCTTCATCCCCTTCAAAACCTCTTCCACAGTGGAGGTTTTCTTCACCCAGTGTCTCAGACAGTTCATGCTATCAATGAGGAAGATCCCTCTGACACAGATGAAGAATGGAAGTCCTACCTTAACAAGGACGGCTATATGTCTCAGGAAGAGGTGCCTGTGCCTTTTTACTTTCCTACAGAAAGTCCGAGATTTATACCAAGATCAGATATCGAAATGATCTATGGGGATTGTGATCCGGAAGGATGCCGTGCTCCGCCAAATTCATTAAAGGAGAACACTCCGATGAAAGACAATTTTGATTACAACTACTATGGCCCAATGGATGGTCTGCCAATGTGGCAACCTTATCCAGGAAACTTAGGGCAAGAAAGTCAGCCGAGTAATGAAACTCAGCTGAGCGTCATTGAACAGGATACCTGTGTCCCCGCCATGTCATGGGATCAACACTCAGGTCATTCGGAAACTACTCAACATGAAGATGAATTCGCAACGTTTGCAGGACTTGAATTCATCAACTATGCTTTTCCTGAGGTCAACGTCATCGAGAGAGATGACTCCTCCAGTTCCAAAGAAGTTTGGGACACTCTGGGATAACCAAGTGGAAAATGCGACTTTATGGTCAAGTACACTGCTCCCGAAAGCTCTCGTATCAGGCTCGAAGATATCCAGTCAACTGGATGGGGAGATACAACTGAGAGCACAAATGCTATGCAAAATGCAACAGAGGAATCCTCCTACGACAATTCTACTTGGGAGACAGATTCCAATGATCCTACTCCACCAGAAATCAGCGTCATTTCTGAAGACAAATCAAGGAAGGTGCCAGACTTTGTGATTCACCGAGGAGTTCGCCGCCAATGGGTTGCTGTCGAGGTTCCGAAGGTCGTTCGCCAGTCAAAGTAATTGCCATCTTTAACCTTTCACCCTGCCCAGGTGAAACGGATGTTTTGATAGGGCTCGCTTTGTAAATTTCCCTCTTCGCTTTGCCCAAAGCGACAGAGTTTTGTTTTATAGGGCTGTAGTTTCAAGATTCGACTTGTTCATTAATAAAATAACGTCGTTCTGTAATTTCCGCATTAATTGCTGTTTTCTCTTTTCGCTTTTTTCAGAAAATGGTAATCCTAAAAAACAATTCAAAAATAAAAATAAGCAGTAAAATAAATACACTGCACACACTTACATTTTCTCTATCTCTTCTAAACATGAATCATCACGTCATGCAGATTGCTTGTTTTATACCCCGTTGAAACATACGATCCGATGCCTTCTCCCAACTTTGAGTTCCCGGTATTCGAGGCTGAAGAAGAAAATGACGACGAAATTCCAGAAGAGATCTCCCGACTACTCAGACAAGAGGAAAGGTCCATTGAACCTCACAAAGAACCGTTGGAAACGGTAAACTTGGGTTCAAAAAAAGAGAGAAAAGAAATCAGGATCGGAGCACTGCTCAGTCCAACTGTCAAAGAAAGTTTGATAAAGCTTCTCAAAGAATTCCCCAATGTATTCGCTTGGTCCTATCAGGATATGCCAGGGTTGGATACTAGCATCGTGGAACATCACTTACCATTAAGATCGGAATGTCCGCCAGTAAAGCAAAGGTTGAGACGCACTCACCCGGACATGGCCATCAAAATCAAGGAGGAGGTACAGAAACAGATTGACGCGGGTTTCCTTGCCACATCTGAATATCCTCAATGGTTAGCCAACATCGTACCCGTTCCCAAAAAGGACGGAAAGGTCAGAATGTGTGTTGATTACAGAGATCTGAACAAGGCAAGTCCAAAGGACGACTTTCCTTTACCACACATTGACATGCTGGTTGACCGCACAGCAAAGTTCAAAGTATTCTCCTTCATGGATGGATTCTCGGGCTATAACCAGATCAAAATGGCGCCGAAAGACATGGAGAAAACATCGTTCATTACCCCATGGGGTACCTTTTGTTACAAGGTAATGTCGTTCGGTTTGAAGAATGTCGGGGCAACCTATCAAAGGGCCATGACTACTCTGTTTCATGACATGATACACAAAGAAATCGAGGTATATGTCGATGATTTGATTGCAAAATCAAGAACAGAGGATGAGCACGTTGAACATCTGTCAAAATTGTTCGAACGTCTAAGAAAATTCAAGCTCCGCTTGAATCCCAACAAGTGCACCTTCGGTGTCCGTTCGGGGAAACTACTAGGGTTCATCGTCAGCCAGAAAGGAATTGAGGTTGATCCTGACAAGGTCAAGGCCATTCAAGAAATGCCTTCTCCGAAAACTGAAAAACAAGTCAGAGGATTCCTGGGACGTTTGAACTACATCTCCAGATTCATATTCCTTATGACCGCCACGTGTGCGTCGATTTTCAAATTACTCAAAAAGAACCAGGATTGCGTTTGGTCAGAAGATTGCCAAACCACCTTCGACAGTATCAAGGAATATCTGTTGAATCCTCCGATCCTATCACCTCCAGTGGAAGGAAGACCACTGATCATTTACCTCACAGTCCTAGAGGACTCAATGGGATATGTACTTGGCCAACAAGACGAAACTAAAAGGAAAGAGTCAGCCATTTACTATCTAAGCAAGAAATTCACCGACTGCGAGACTCGGTACACAATGCTTGAGAAAACTTGTTGCACTTTGGCTTGGGCAGCCAAACGTCTTCGCCAGTACATGATTCGTCATACTACTTGGTTGGTCTCCGAAATGGATCCAATCAAGTACGTTTTCGAAAAACCTGCTCTCACGGGAAGGATTACCCGTTGGCAGATGTTACTATCAGAATATGACATAGAGTACCATGCTCAGAAAGCCGTTAAAGGAAGTATTTTAGCCGATCATTTGGCTCATCAACCGATTGACGAGCAAGAATCAATCGGGTTTGACTTCCCAGACGAAGATGTCATGTATCTAAAGATGAAAGATTGCGATGAACCGCTACCCAGTGAAAGGCCAGAACCAGGTTCCCAATGGGGACTTATCTTTGACGGAGCAGTTAATCATTATGGAAACGGAATTGGGGAAATCATTGTTACCCCTCAGGGTATCCACATTCCTTTCACTGCTAGACTTACGTTCAAATGTACGAACAACGAGGCCGAATACGAAGCATGTATCATGGGTCTCGAAGAAGCGATTGATTTAAGGATCAAAAACTTGGACGTATACGGCGATTCAGCCCTGGTTATCAATCAGATAAAAGGAGATTGGAACACATACCAATCAGGATTGATTCCTTACAAAGACTATGCAAGGAGGTTGTTACCCTTCTTCAACAGAGTTGACTTTCATCACATCCCTCGTGATGAGAATCACATGGCTGATGCATTAGCCACTCTCTCTTCCATGATTAGTGTAGGTCGATGGAATGACATACCTAAGATCGACATCATGCGCCTTGAACGGCCCACTTACATATTCGCGATTGAAGCAGTCATAGACGACAGACCTTGGTATCACGATATCAAATGCTTCCTTCAGAGACAAGAGTACCCATCTGGGGCACTCAGAAAAGACAGGAAAACCCTCAGAAGATTGGCTGGAAACTTCTTCCTGAGCGGTGACACTCTTTATAAGAGAAATTTTGACATGGTCTTGCTCCGATGCGTCGACAGACCAGAAGCAGACATGTTCATGAAAGAAATTCATGAAGGATCCTTTGGCACTCATGCCAACGGACACACAATGGCGAGAAAAATTCTCAGGGCCGGGTATTATTGGTTGACAATGGAATCCGACTGCTACAAGTACATGAGGAGGTGTCACAAGTGTCAGATATACTCTGACAAAATTCATGTACCGCCATCACATCTCAAAGTTCTCTCTTCCCCATGGCCATTCTCCATATGGGGAATCGACATGATTGGCATGATTGAGCCTAAGGCTTCAAACGGACATCGGTTCATCCTAGTAGCCATTAATTACTTCACCAAGTGGGTCGAAGCAGCGTCATTCGCCAATGTAACCCGACAAGTGGTGGTCCGATTTATCAAAAACAATATCATCTGCCGTTATGGTGTTCCAAGCGAGATCATTACTGATAATGGATCTAACTTGAACAATAAGATGATGAAAGAGTTGTGTGCAGAGTTCAAGATCGAACACCATAACTCATCTCCCTACCGACCCAAGATGAACGGAGCGGTAGAAGCGGCTAACAAAAACATCAAGAAGATTGTTCAAAAGATGGTTGTAACCTACAAAGATTGGCACGAGATGCTACCCTTTGCTCTTCACGGTTATCGAACATCTATCCGCAATTCAACAGGGGCAACCCCTTTCTCTCTAGTATATGGCATGGAAGCAGTGCTCCCCATAGAAGTAGAGATCCCATCAATCCGGGTATTGATGGAAGCTCAGCTCACCGAAGCTGAATGGTGTCAAAGTCGACATGACGAACTCAACCTGATCGAGGAAAAACGAATCACGGCACTATGCCATGGTCAGTTGTATCAACAGAGAATGAAGAGGGCGTTCGACAAAAAGGTCCGACCTCGTGTTTTCAGAAAATGAGACCTCGTGCTCAAGAGGATACAATCATTTCTCACTGATTCTCGGGGCAAATGGACCCCAAATTATGATGGCCCCTATGTGGTCACGAAAGCTTTCTCAGGCGGCGCCTTGAGACTTGCAACCATGGACGGAGAGGAATTTTCCTACCCCACGAATGTTGATGTAGTCAAGAAATACTTCGCCTAAAACTAAAAAAAAACGTCTCGGTGGATTGAAAACCTGAAAGGGCGGTCCAGGCAAAAGTTAGAGACATGAAAAGAATCATCCCGATGGATTGGAAATCTCATAGTACAATCCAGGCAAAAGTTAGGGATAATGGCAAGTAACTATGTTCAACAGAGGCAAGTCCCTCAGCAGCAGTTGCATTATCATCCGTCAGGAAAACTCCAGTCAAGGTCATCTTCGACAGAAGCTCAGGATGTCCTGAATTCAAAGTTGGTAGAAGGATAGTGGTCGTTATGTTTCAACGTAGCCCTTTTCCCTGTAAATTACCATTTTCTAACTTTGTATATACTCTTTGGAATCACGCGTTTGGCTGATCTCCATCTTATCAATAAAATTTGAGCCCTTGTGCTTTTGTTTGTAATTCTTTACTTGTTTTAGCTTTACAGAACGACGTTGTTTAAACTTAATCAGCGATTCTTGAAATAAAACAAAAATAAATTTACTTGTTAAACTTTTTCTGCTTTTAAATTAAAGATGGCATTTCTTTTGACTGTTGAACATCAGAAGAACATCGATCGCTTCTCCCGAAGTAAGCGAACTTCAAAGTGCAAAATCAAAGTACTCCTTCTAAGCCAGTGCGCCTGAATGAAGGATCAACTGTATCAGATGCGGTTTTCCCGTCTGATACCCTCGGCCGAGGTCTCATCTCCTAAGCCCGATCGACATAGCTCCCCGCGTGGACTATTTCTCCTAAGCAAGGTGGAATGGCTATTTTGAACCAACGGTACTTCTTCGCCCCGCGATGGCCGAGTATCCAATTGTGTTCATCCATTAGTTTGTATGTCGCGTCAGTTTTGTCAGCATATACATACGTACTTCATGCATTTTTGATTTGCATTTACATTTCATATTGCATCGTCATCACTCTAGCCGGTCTTGTCCCCTAGTGATAAACAGTTTTCTCAATCGAGTTTGTCAGTTCTTTCCTCGTCAGGAAGTGTTGCGTCTGCACAATCTCGCCACCAGTGTATCTTTAGATCAGAGTCGGCACTTGGCCACTTTGATAACTTGAACCTCTGAAAGATCAGAAAACCTTCAATAGATGTCACTCTTCGCCATTGAAGATGATATCCTCGCTTTCCCGGATTAAGGAAAATCCCCAAAGAAAGCCTCTTAAACAGAGATTCGGCAGTACATCAGTATTTCTCCAAAAAGTCGTTGATGAAAAGGTCATCGGCACCTCAAAATTGGATCCCATCATATGGCATTTCTCCGGGAAGATCCCGAGAAAAGTATGATGTAAGCCCCCAAACGAAAACAGTCTCTCAAGAGACTCGCTTTCCCCAGTAGAATCGACAAATGGCGTCCCCAAAACAGAGAAGTTTGTGTACCTCTACAACTCAGACGAATGGGTTCCCCAGCAAGTCTGACATCAAATCTTTTTCCACTCAAATGGCATCTCCCTAGGAAAATTCGGCGAGAAGTTTGAAGGAAAGCCGCTACGAATAGCGTCCCTTGTCAATAAAGTTTATTGACAAAAGAAACTTAGACCAGTTCCTTGGTAGAAAACTAGGATCGAGGGGAAGTTTATATCAGAAACTAAGACCAGTTCCTTGGTAGGAACCCAGGATCGAGGGGAAGTTTATATCAGAAACTAAGACCAGTTCCTTGGTAGGAAACCAGGATCGAGGGGAAGTTTACAAAAGAAACTAAGAACAGTTCCTTGGTAGGAGACCAGGATCGAGGGGAAGTTTATTTTAAAAGAAAACTGAGACCAGCTCCTTGGCTGAAGACCAGGATCGAGGGGAAGTTTACCTTTTTCTAAGCAACATCGCTTAGCTAAAGAAGATGAATGCGTAAGCTACCATTCATAACCACCATCAAAATTTCGGGTATTCCGATATTTAATCCTCTTGCACCCCGAATGTCCGAATCCCTTCGTCATTCACACCTTCGGGTCCAAGAAGATTAAATAGGGGCATCTGTAATACCCCAAATTTTGACCACTTAGATTTCCCATCATTGTGAAAATCATCATCACAATATGGATGTACCTTTATGCTTCATTAGTCTCCCCAAAGATGGGTGAGCATCCACTACAATCAAAATTAGGGTTTCAAGCCCTCTCTGAGTGCTTAGACAAAGGATCAATCAAGAAATGACATGATCTTCAACTTGTCTAATCTCTTAAACATCCACAATGGATCAAAAAGGACTCCCACTTCAAGGATTAAGCACAAGGCTGCTCCCTTCTAGGTGGATCAAGTCTCAAGATCGACAGTGTCACCAAATTAGGGTTTTGGTCGACCAGGGCCTCCAGATGGAAATTTTCATCTGGGCACAAGGCAATGATCCAAAACATGACCTAATATACTTCATGGGACCTCATGAACCCATGCATCAAGTCAATTTTGCCTCAGGGGATGCATTCATCAAAAATCAGGAATTAGGGTTTCTTGACCTAATTCACCCCTAAGTTGACTTTTGGGACAAACCATGAGCCAAGACCTCAAGAGATGATTTGAGGGTCTCTAATATACCATATTGATCCATTTGGAACAATGGATTGATCCAAGAAGCTTGAGCAACAAGTCTCAATTTCATCTGCACCACAATTAGGGTTTTAAGAGAAAAGTCAACTGTAACTTTGACTTTTGACCTGGACATGCTCCCAAACCCTAATACATGATTGAATATACCCTATGACACCCATGGAACATGTCCATCAAGTTTGATTTAGGTCAAGGACATGATTTCCTGAAGAATTGCACAGTTTGGAATTCATGTGATAAAAAGTCAACTGTGCACAAAAGTCAACTTTGACTTTTTGAGATTTTTCACCAAAATGGATTTTTAACCCTAAAATGATGTTAATGTATATTTGAATCATCATTCATCAAGAAAAATCAAGAAAAGTGAGATAACTTGTAAAAGGGGTAACCATAAAACTTAGAAATTTTTCTAAGTTAAAAATAAAGTGGCAAAGGTACCAACTTTGGAGGACCATAACTCCTAAACCACAAGGCCATTTTTTCTCATCCAAAGATGGATTTGTAGCCCTCATTATCACCTACAAAAACTTCAACTACAAGTCATTTCAATTCATTAAGGATTTTGAGTTATGGAGTGATCAAAGTGGCTGAAAAGTGAAAATGTCACTTTTTCCAACACTTAGTGAAATTTTCACTAAGTCAGATTCTGCCTCACTTTTTGCCAAATGTAGGGGGATTTTTCACTTGGAATCAAAAGAGATCAAAACCAAACTTGTTCAAACAGTTGTTGTATCATGTAAGATCTTTCCAAAATGGCCAAGAACATTGCCAAATTCAACCTACACCATGAGATACAACATTGCCAAGTTGCCTTGCTGAAATCTGTCAAGGCAAGGCAGAATTTGCAACTTTGGTCGATTTGCCAAAATCAGCCAAATTCAATTGCTCCAATCCACTTGGACACCTCACAGGATTGAATCCAAAGGGGACAATCACTGAGCCAAGCCTCCAAGGTCCAAGGAACAAAGAATAGCATGTTGAACCTAGAATGGCCAAAATAGGGACAAGACTTCAAATTTGGAATGAGGCATTCAATGGAACCATCAAGGTGGCATGGACTGAGCCATTCTCATCTGAAATCAGTCAAGACTTATCCAAAACCAAGGGGACCATAGCTCTGTTCCCTAACCTTTAGTCAATGGCTAGAGGAGACTTTCATTTCCATTGGCCAACATTGAGGAAACACCTGCTGCAGTTGCCATTCACTGTGGATCCCAAAACAAACTTGCTCTACTATAAATAGAGCTCAATTGTGGTCAGTTTGAGTACACCAAAGCCATCTAACAGATGCTTTCCTCAAAATCTCTTTCTCTTGGCAAAAATGCCTTTCTTAGCAAGGTAGCTATCGGGTTTTGAGTTTGAGAGCAATTCCAATCAAACCAATCACTCACACACCTCACATACATCACATATGAGCTGATCAAACACTCACATAACATCTGGAACATCAAAATCTCAAAATCACTTGCCATCCACACAAGTTTGAAGTGAAGTTGCAGCTGAGATGCCATAAACTGATCCAGTCCATTTCAATTCGATCCAAATGTTCAAACACACTCCATATGGTGTAGGGAAGCTGTCCAGATCATCACAACTTGTCTGTAACACCTCCAACTCAAAATCACATCTGAACTTGCTGTCACAACTTGGAGGTAAGCACATACTTGGTCATCTCTCAATTTATGCATATTTCCTCGCACAATAATTTGGCCATATGTTCATAATCATGCATGGAATGTTTTCCCTCAATTAATTGCATTGTTTGAATCGTGTATCAAAAATCCTAGCCTTCATGCAGAAATTAGGGTTCTTGAGGTTTCTTCATGATTTCTTGTTGTATGTTTAATTTAAATGAAATTAAATTACATAGACATGATCGTGAGGTTGAGACGAGCATAATGATATTTGGATTGCATGATATGATTACGTATTCAGTGAGATTGGATAGAAAATCCAAATCTGAGAAACCAAGAACATGCGCGTGTTCTTCAGCTGTTCTTGGCGCCATTTTTGAATAATTCAAATATTTGAATTTTGTGATTTTGTTTAATTGATTCAAAAATTAATTTCTCTCTGAGTTTTAATGATTTTGAGTTGATTCTTTTTTTAATAATTCACAAAAATGTTAAAATATTTTATTTTCACAAAAAATCCCAAAAATATTATTTATTTCATATAATTGATATTTTTGTAAAGAATTAATATTTTAATTGTTTTTGGCATTTTAAATATTTTTTCTACATTGATTTTGCAACTTTTAATGCTTTCTAATTATTTTGTAGGTCAATACTTAATTTTTGAAGCATTAATCCAAGATCACAATTTGTTTTCCATGTGTTAAACAATTTTTGATCATTTTAATTGAATTTTTATTCAATTAAATACATTTTGAAAACAAATTAGGGTTTTGGATTAATTCAACCCTCATAAATCATTTTCAAAACTCTTTGGGCCTCTTGAGAGAGTGTAAGACCCATCCCCCCTTGTACAAAAACTTTTTGGGCCTCACTTATTGTATAAGTCCCTCTGTACAAGTAAACGGCGCGATCGTCGCCCGTTTAAAAATAAAAATCATCTGGGCCTCTCCTTGAGCTATAAGACCCATTCAAAACACTTTGGGCCTCTATTAGAGTGTAAGACCCAATCCCCCTTTTAACCAAAACATTTTGGGCCTCACTTATTGTATAAGTCCCTCTGCGTTAAAAGGAAAACTCGGCGCGATCGCCATTTGTAAACGAAAAATCATTTGGGCCTACCCTCGTCTTATAAGCCCCTCTCTTTTCTTTAAACCTTTTTTGGGCCTCTTGAGAGAGTGTAAGACCCATCCCTTTGTACAGAAAACCTTTTTCGGGCCTCAGTCACTTGTATAAGTCCCTCTGTACAAATTCAACAGTGCGCTCACTGATAAAACCCTGGGCCTCTCCTTGAGCTGTAAGCCCCAAATCTTTCTTTTTCAAAGCACTTTCTCCTTTGATTTTGAATATACTGTTGTTTTCAATCTTTCTTTGTTGAACAACTAACCAAACAGCATGGAAGCACTACAACCGAGTAAGTGATTATCGCTTTCATTTACTGCTTTCATATTATAAACTGTATTGTGGGGCTGCTCACTGTAAGTCTCCTTTCATAAACTCATATCTACTGTGTAATAATAGTATAGATATTTCGAGTTTCCCCGGCAACTACGTCTAAGAACTAGGTGACGCCGTTTCATTTATTCGTAGAAATAGACGCCTAGATCCCCAATAGGAGCACCAGATACAGTCTTCTCTTCGGCTGTCCTCCTTAGGAATCGTCAAGAAGCTCTACTCCCCAAGATGAATGTATTCTCCGTGAATGGCATCTTTGAGTTTCTTCCAAATTCTCGAACTTTCCTGACTTGATCTATTCCTTGTGGATAGCTTGCCTTGAATGTCTCGGGGTTTGGGTACCCACTACGGTCATAATCTTGGACCTTAACTAAGGAACCCTCTTTAAAAGTTAAAAGTCGCTGGATAGTAAACCTCGCACGTTTACCAGTGGTTTTTATCTTTAAAAGAGTTATCTCACCTAATGGAAAAGAGATGATAAGACCCACGGGCTTCTTAATAGCATCGGCCTCCTCTTGGGCATTATTCAAGGACACTACGGCTTCTTAGAAGTATTCACAGCCTCCTCTTAGGCTTCGTATAATGATCTCTTCCTTCGGGAATGATAGCCTCCTCTTGGGCTTAGTACAAGGACCCGTCGGCTTCTTAAAAGTTTTCAGCCTCCTCTTGGGCTTTGTACAAATTGTCCCGACGACCTCCTAGAGGTATAGGAACAGAACCTAGTCATTCTCATAGAACAGTCCTTTCATAGAGTCTACTACTGTTTCTCAAAACATAGTACAAAAGATAAAAACTCTAGACTTGGACAGTCTAACTTCCTTGAGTCTCAAAAGACATTCTCAAGTGACCCCTTCGTTAAATAGGAAGGAAACCCGCAGACTCAGACAGTCTCAATACCCTTTGGATTTCCAATTTCCCCAAAGAAGAGGAAACAACCCCGATCCTCAGATCTAACCCATGAGTACAGTGATGCTCATATAAGAACTGATTTTCTCTTTCAAAATCAGTATACTAGACCTGTCACTTAACTGACATAGCCTCCTCTTGGGTTTTGTACAATGACTCTCCCTAGCGGAGTCAAACAACTTTTTAGCCTCTCTCTCGGGCTTTGTACGAGACACACAAAGATTCCCTCGTTGAGTCAAACAAACAATAGCCTCCATCTCGGGCTTCGTACGAGACACAAAGACTTTATCGTCGGGTCAAAAACTTTTAGCCTCTCTCTCGGGCTTTGTACGAGACACAAAATAGCCTCCTCTTAGGCTTTGTATAATGATTTTCCTAGCGGAAATTAGCCTCCTCTTAGGCTTTGTATAAGAAAACCACTGGTCGATCCAATCAACCTTTTAGCATCAAAGTTGTGCCTCGTTCACAGTACACAAACACCAACAACTCCTTTCCCTTCATCTAATCGCTGTAAGCGGCAAGCCTCTGGATCATCTATATCCACACCACTGTCCCTCTTTTAGCATGAGAAATTCCTAAGGAAAGATGGCATTGCTCTACACTGAGTTAAAGTCTTCTCCTTCAGGTTAAAACCCTTTCTTCGGAAATTATGGCATTGCTCGGATCCGCGTATCCCAGTTAAAGTAATTCTCCTTCTCCCCTTTTTAGAGATGACAAATTCTCTCTAAAGTCGAAGTCTTTCAGCTTCACGTCTTGGGCTTTGTACAAGACACAAATAGACCCTTCAGCTTCACATCTTGTGCTTTGAACAAGATACAAATCACCTTTCGCTTCACGTCTTGGGCTTTGAACAAGACACCAAAACACCCATTTCCTCCCATAGAATAGGAGGAACTACGAACGCTCTGATTTCCCTGTTTCGGTAAACGGGAATACGTAGGCATAAGATCTAAAGAAAAGATCTTAGCGAGCGCAATCAACAAAAAACCCAAATCCCATATCTTCATCAAGCAGTATTTCAAAAGCATCAGTCCTAACATCCTAATCCTTGTTCCCCGCCAGAAACTTTTTGCCCAGGTAAAAAAAAAAGAAGAAAGAAAACAGTACTGGCGAAAATACAAATAACCAGTACAAGGCCCCCCCACATTGATAGCATCCGTAACCTAACAGACCGCTGTTTAAACTCAGTATGCAAAGCAGGGTTAATTGGAGACATCTATTTCCCTTCCTTATTCAGCTCACAATAGGATAAAAAATGAATCGACCTGTAGTTTAAGCTCAAACCGCAGAGAGCGACCAGAGCTTAAGAACCGCGTCCAAAATCGCTCGCTACAGCAGGCCCACAAAACATGCTAAAAATAATAGTCCTATTCATAGACTTCACTCTCCTCTTCGGCAGGAATCACCTGACCGTCCACCACCTTGTTGAATAAACCCATCCCATCCGTCATGAGCTGCACGTCAGAGTTAAGGGCCAACATCTGCTCTTTCGCAGCACTGAAGCCGAACTCAGCTGCTTTCAGGTTGTCCTCACCAAGGACTCTAATCCTCCCGATCAAGTCAGCCCGCGACTTCAGGGACTTCTCGTCTTCATTTTCGTCCTGGACAGCAGAAGTCAAGCCTTCTAATTCAGCGATCCTCGCCTGCAAACTCACCTTCTCCTCATCAGCCTTGAGCGCAGCTAACTTCAGCTGGGTCACCTCCGTCTGAAGCAACACTTTGGCCTCCTCGTGACCTTCAAACTGTTTTAAATTATTGAACAGCTTGTTATTTTCCGTCTCCAGCTCGGCAATTCTATTCTTGGACGTCACGAGACTCGTCCGAGTTGCAGCTTCATCATCGGCAAGGACAAGGGCTGCTTCAAGCACCCTAAACATGCCCACAGCATCCTGGCACAGCTGTTTTCTCCTCTCTTTGGGATTGGCATTTAGAATAGCCACGGCTTCAGAATCGTGAACATCTATGGACTCCCCTTCAGCAAACAAATCTCGGCGCGTATAGCAGGCGGGCAGGACAAGATGGCCGGCACTAGAACCTCCCGGACCAGCGGCCACAGAAGTCCCCGCGGCATCTCTCTTCCTTTTATGGGAGGTGTCTGGGGTCAGCGGCGTTGAGGCTCTCTCCGGGACGGGGGTAGGACCAGCGGCAAAATTCTCTAGAACTGTCTGCTTAGGCACCCCGACCTTGGCACCTGTGGTCGTCTTCTTGTGAACCTTTGCTGCCTGGGACCTCATCAAACGCTCTCGCATGTCGGCCATCATACCTGCGAACACACATAACAAGTCAGGACCAAGAATTCAAAGAAATAAAACCAAACAGGGGAGCATACCCAGCAAGGTCATTGCATCATCGTCATTATCACACTCGAGGAGAGCCCTGACATTAATATATCTAGCTGCTCGGATCAGTTCCCCATCATCCCCGACCAGCTCTTTCCTGTCCCGATCAACTACGAAGGCCGGGGAAAAACTCTCCACGTAAGCATGGAGGATCCTGTACAACTCCTTGTCCGCCGGGCAAAGCTGCTCGTGCTTCACCAAGAACTGATATGTTCTGCGTTTAAAGTGGGTATAGACCCATTCCAAAGGAAATATGGAGACGACACCATCCCTCTCCCGACCATTCACCACCAACTTCTCAATGGTTGAGATAGTCCTCTTTGCCTCCTCGGTAATAGGCTTCACGATCAGAAACCTATCCTTGAAGTTGCGAATTGAATCAAAATACGTCCAGAACAGCCTACTCTGTTGTTTAAACGAAACCCAACTTTGTTTCGTCCCCGCTGTGCTCCTTTGGATTTGGAAAAGGCAGAAGAAAAGATCTGTGGTCGCGCCGATATTAAGGTAACAACACACTAGCTCAAAAGCCCGGATGAAAGCCAAGGCATTGGGGTGAAGCTGAGACGGGCACAAGGCCAGATGGGTGAACAGGGAGGCTTGAAAGTCGGTAAAAGGGAGACGCATCTTGGCCTCCGTAAAAGCGAACTTGTACATAAGAAAATGCAATCCTGGGTACGAGGAGCAAATTCTATCATACTCCCCGGGGCGAAATGCTTTCCATGCCCGAGGAGCGTCTTCTTCACGCCTCTCCAACAAGTCAAAGTCTCGTATCTCCTCTGCGGAGAAATTTGATCGGAACGATAGAGGCTCATGTACGAGCCAGTCAAGGTCCCCTTCTGCGACCTTGATATTTGAATAATCAGCGGGCACACTGGGCCCCTCTTGTGTATCTTGCGTGTCGGGCACAACATCATCCTGGGGTTCATCCATTTTCACCTGAAAAGCAGAGGAAGAGAAGTGAATTCGACATCCAAGATCAAATCCACCCTTCCACCACTAATCAAGTGAAAGGGCGTTGATGAATCCGAGGACAACCGTGTACCTGTATAAATTACCTACCAATCGCCAGGAGAGGTCTCCGCGACCAGAACTCGCAAATATCCATACGAGGACGCATGCTCACCTCAAAATCACATCAAAGTTCCGAACAGGCCTAGTGCCCGACTACAAACGAAATTCTACACCTAACCCGATTCTACAAGGATCTACGCTAACAATTTCTACAAAAATCCTAGAAAATCCTGAAATTCATCATGTTCTTCATGTTCTTCATGAATTTTCCAGAAATTCATGTGTTCATCGAAGAACACATGAAGTTCAACCGGAAAACATGAAGTTCAACCGAAAAATCCATGAACAAACACCCAAAGAACTGAAGGTTCATAAAAAATATACAGAAAAGGAAGAACAAACTTACAAGAAGAAGAAGAGGTTGACGGAGAAGAGGAGGATCGATGGTGGCGAAGAGGAGCTCCGGCGAAGGACTAGTTGCAGAGCAAATAAGAGCAAGGAGTGAAAACTTGTGAGAATTGTGAAAGTAAAACCTTCCTTCACCCTTTTATAACCATTTGATCGTGGAGAATCGTGAAGGTCATCATAGCCTATGCGGCCCTAGGACTGACAAAAGCCATAAATGCTCACCACGTGTCACAAAAACTCTTCGCCTGGCTTATTGCAGAAAATACACTAGTCCTTGGCTCCCACGAGCAGGTCTCCTCGTCAAAATGAACACATCCGTGCAGGGCTGCTCGGCGAAAAACGCCAATTTCTGCGAGCACGCTACAAACCTTGGTCGACATTCTGCGTAATTGTCTAACGACCACACCTGGTCGGGGCACGAATGGAACACTCCACGCGAGCAACCACTTCCCCGATAGTACGGTCGAAATCACATTTGTCTAAAGTCATTACTCTCCAGCAGAGCAACGACTTGGGGGGCTCCTGTTCTGGGCCGGGCAGGGCTTCCTGCCCTTAAGGGCCAGGCCCAATCCATCATAATTGGCGAACAGGCCCAATAGGCACAATATAGCCGTTGGGCATAATATAGCCATTGGGCATAAAGTAACCGTTGGGCGTGTCCCCCTCACGCGCAGAGTAGTTCACACGACCAACTGCCTCCCCGGATATCACAGAAACAGTTAGTCCTAGTCAGAAGGCCACGCGCCTTACCTTCCATCTGGCAATCCCTCATTGGTCGATCAGGCGCTTTGCTCGCCAGAAATCCATCTATAAAACCCCCCTCGCTTGTGAGGGGCAGGTATCAAATATCTTATACTTGACTTCTCTTACTTGCTTTTCCCCCTTTTAGACCAAATACTTACTTTGGCATCGGAGTACCTTGCAGGTACCTCCACCCCTTTTTCCTCTCCTACGAGCATCAACTCTTGTCCTACACGAAGGTCGCGACGATCTCCTTCTGGTCCTCTCCGATCAAATAGGAAATCTAACAAACAGAAATTATTTAAAACAAATTAAATTAAGAAACAAGGAGAGGGGAGGACAACATCTTGTAAACAGGAGTTAAGGGGAATAAGTATGATCCTAATTAAAACTAAATAATCTAAGTTCTAATTAAAAAAAATCAAATTAAGATCTAATCTAACTAAAAAACTAATTATACTAAATTCTAATTAAATTTAATTAAACTAGATTCTAATTGAAATTAATTAAGTCAAAGTTTAACAAAACTAATTGAGTTGGTACCTAATAATCTAAAAACTAATTAATCTAAAAACTGACTGAATAAAAAGGGGGTGCAACTAGCACCCGGGCTAAGGAGGTCCAATGGTGTTGGCCTAAGATCCTATCAATAGGGAAGCAAAACTCATCAGAATGGGTTGCGGATCAAAGAAAGTGGGTCGATTTGACCCGTTTGTTCACACAAGTCGTGAGGGTTAAAGAAACAAACATATTCAGCTGCTACAAAGAACAACAACAACGAAGCTTCTCCAATCATGAAATACGCACTGCCCTTCAAAACGTTTTCAAAACTAAACTCTTCATCTCCTTGCCTCCATCTCTCTCGGCCGATCTTTCTCCACTCACGCACTTCCCTATAATTCCGTACATGCTCTCTACACGGCGACTATGGTTTGTTTATGAAAGAGAGTGGCTCGTGGTGTTTCGAAGATGATGAACAGGGGCACAACGGTTTTGGTTTTGTGATTCCATTTTCAATTGATCCCTCCTTCTTCTCTTTTTTGTTCGGTTATGATTTTGTCGATTTGTGTCGAAAACGGTGGGTTTTTACGATTTTTGAAAAAAGGGTCCTGGCGGTTTATGGCGGAAAGGAGGAAGAAGATACAGTGGGTTGTGTTTGCTGAGATTTTGAAGGTTAAGATTTGCAGAAAAAATTGAAGGGTTTGAGTTGTTGAGGGTCTAATTCCGTCTCCGGGTTGTAATGGTTTGCGAACAGAGGCGTGAAGATGGTGTTGTTACAGATCAGAGGTGTTTCATGATGAAGGCAGTGATGGGTGGAAGTGTCACGGGAAGAAGAATGTGAAAACGGCGGTGGTTTTTGATGTAGACGAAGGGAGATGGTTGTTGTTGTAGATAGGTTTCAGTTGGAGATGATTGAAGATTGGTTGTAGAGAAACAAACAGAGAGAGTGGGTGGTTGTGGTTGTTGTGATGAGTGAGGTTCCGGCGAGAAGTTTTGAGGTGGTGGTTGCGTGGTGTTTTGAGGTGATGATGGAGAAAAGGAAGAGTATGAAATGGTTTGTGTTTTCCCAGAATTTTCTCTTCTCTCCGTTCGGTCATCTCCTCAAAATGACACACAAACCTCCTTTTTAAAACACAATGAAGACTTCTTGATTAAGTTTTCATTCGACCATTCGTCTTCAAACCACAGGTTTTTGTTGTCTTGCTGCAGGTCCTGTGTTGATGCAGAGGCATAGTTTTTTGTTTTTTTTTTACTTAGTAGAAATAATAAAATGAAGTGATAACAAGAATCATAATAGAAAAAAAAATCACAATACTGACGAAAATAATAATAGAAAAGGTAATAATACTAATGATAAGAATAAAGAATATTAAAAATAACAATAATATTAATAAATAACAATGCTAATGAAATAGATAAAATGATGATAATGATGATAATAAAATAAAAATGAGCAAAAATAAATAATAACAAAAATGAATAGAAATATTAATAATAGAAATAATAATAATGATAATAAATGAAAATAATGATAAAGAAAAAATTAACTTTAAACTCATCTAATGATTTAAAAGTAATAAAAGTTCTAGATTAAAAACTTAAAGTTCTAAAAAATGAAATCAAAGGTTAAAAGTGAAATTCACGTAAGATTACATAGATAAAATTCAATTCAGATGAAAATTAAGCGACAAAAATTAGACGACCAAAAGCACAATTATGATCAATGGACTACATGACTACAAATGCTAAGACAGATGACCTAAAAATGATATGACAATGATCAGAGGATCTGAGGGTAAAATTTGGGGTGCAACAGGGTTATTCAGGAATGCAAATTTCACATCCATCCGAGACATGTACCATTTGTTCATGTTGCTAGACAAACAACCAACCTGATTGTTTCGATTCTAGCAACTGGTGCAAAAACTTCGTTGAAGTCGATTCCTTCTTTCTGAAGAAATCCTTTCGCCACAAGTCTCGCCTTATGTCGAGTTACTTCTCCTTTGGGATTCAACTTCATCTTATATACCCACTTCACATCAATTGCCTTCTTGTCTTGAGGAAATTCGACAAGTGACCAAGTGTTGTTAACTTTGATGGACTCTAGTTCCTTATTCATTGCTTTCTTCTACTTTGAGTCTTTCAATGCCTCAGCTGCATTGATTGGTTCGACATCTGCGTAGAAAGTATAGTGTACCAGCTTACCTTCTTCATTGACCACATCATCTGATGTAATCACGCATTCTTGCAACCTTGCAGGCATGCGTCTTGTTCGTTGAGGTATGCTTGGGCCTGCTTCACCTCTGACTTCTTCTTGTCGAACTTCTTTTTCGAATTCACTAACTAGTTTTTCACATAAGATTTTCACTGAATCCTTCTTAACATTCCTAATCCAATCCCATTCCTTAAGCTCATCTATGATTATGTCCCTGCTGATCACTACTTGCTTGTTCACTGGGTCGAACAACTTGTATCCTCTAGTCGAATGATATCCTATCAAGATCATTTGACTCGACTTGTCATCAAGTTTTCTTCTCAACTGATCTGGTACATGTCTATGTGTTATAGATCCAGCACTCTTCTGATGTAATTCCTTCCATCTTTTTCGTCGGACATCTGTTCAAGATGTATGTTACAGTCGACACAGCTTATCCCCGTAATTCTTTAGGTAGATGTGTGTCTTTCAACATACTTCTCACCATATTCATGATGGTTCTATTCTTCCTTTCTGCAGTTCCATTCTGCTGTGGAGTGTAGGGTGGCACCACCTCATGCACAATCACTTCTTTCTCACATAATGCAACGAAATCTTTCGACACATACTCTCCACCACCATTATTCCTCATAATCTTTAGCTTTCAACCACTTTGTCTTTCGACCATAGATTTAAATTTGGCAAATACCTCGATCAATTCACTTTTCTTCTTGATCAGGTAAGTCCACAGTTTTTGACTGAAATCATCTATGAAAGTGACAAAGTATCTATTACCTCCAATCCAATCCACCTAGATAGGACAACATACATCAGAGTATATGACTTCAAGAATTGCCTTCGTCTTGCTTCTTGCATCCTTGCTGAAGTTATTCTTGTGTTGCTTTGCATGCACACATTCTTCACACACTTCATTTAGAATTTCGATTTCTGGTAATCCTAAAACTATATTTCTTCTCTTCAGATCTTTGATGTCTTTATAGTTAAGATGGCAAAGTCTATAGTTCCATATCCATTCATCCCTGCTAGGTCCAGTTGCAAGGAATTTATGCTCCATCACATTAAGCTCAATCTTTAAGGTTCTATTCTGAGACATTGGAGTCTTCAAGATCAACCTACTACCTGAGTCGAGAACTCTCATCATCTTGTCTTCGATCGACACCTTGTAGTTCTTTTCGACCAATCGCCCTATGCTGAGCAAATTACTCTTCATGCCTGGTATGTACAATACATTGGAAATTACTGACCTCTTGTCATCTTTCCTCATAATCAGAACATCACCAATACCTTCAGCTGCTAGAGTATTGTCATTAGTAAATTTCACAATGTTCTTCATTGAGGGCATTATGTTGACAAATCAATATTTCCTTTCATTCATGTGTGATGAGCATCCTGAGTCCATGTTCCATTGGTCCTGGAATCTTTCTTCATCTCTTATTGTGACCATCAGCAACATCTCTTCTTGATTCTTCTGCTTTTCAGGATAATAACTATAATAATGACCATACTTTTGACAATCGTAACACTGAATGTGGCTTTTGTCAGGTTTTCGACCACCACATCTTCCTCTACCTGCAGCACCACCTCTTTGGCTACCTTGGTTCCAGGGTTTTCTCTGATTCGACCAACCTCCTTCTTGCTGATTTCGACCAGATGAATTATTGTAGCCTTCTTTGCCTTTGTTGCCATTCCAACTTCCTTTGCATTTCTTTTCCTTTGCTGATTGCGCCTGCAAAGCCACATCACTCTTCAACTTTCCTGGAGCTCTTTCAGTCATTCTTTGTTCATAAGATTCAAGCGTCCCTTGAAGCTCTTCCTTTGTCAATGTTGACAAGTCTTTCAACTCACGTGGTCAAATTTTGGAGCCAATGACCTCAAGATCCTTGCAACAACTGATCTTGATGTCAACACTTCTCCACATACTTTGATTTGATTCACCAATTTAGTAACCCTAATGAAGAAATAAGTTATGCTTTCATTGGCCTCCATCTGAAGTAATTCATAGGTTCTTTTGTGAGTTTGTAACCTTACCTCTTTCACCTTCTATGCGCCTCCAAACAATTTCTCTAGAATTTCCCATGCTTCTTTCGATGATTCTACATCACTAAACTTTTCAAAATTATCTAGATCAACGCATTGATGAATTATAAAGAAAGCTTTATAGTCTTTCTTCTTCAATTCTTTGTATGCAACCTTTTCTTGATCCGACGCATTTTCTGCAAGTGGTGTTACTCCTTCCTTCATAAGATCCCAAAGATCTTGATAACAGAAAATCACCTTCATCTGCTTGCACCAATTCTCATAATTATTGTTCTTGAGAATCAGAAGACTCGCCAGAAAATGTCCGTTTGGATGATTCATCGCCATCGTGTTTGCTTCCACGAATCACAACCGGAACTCTAGATACCAGATGTTGGAATTAACCCAAAACTTTGAGTAATTTTGAACAAATCTTGATGAACAAGATTCAATCAACCGATCGAAATACCTTGTTCTTCACTCTTCACTTGAGTGAATCAATCACACCTTGTTTGCAAGAAGGATTGTGCGCAACAATTGTTAATGGAAGAAGAAAGAAAATTGAATAAGAAAAAAGATTAGGGTTTGACAAAATAAGGGAAGAGGAGAATGATTTCTGCAGAGTAACTCTTTGCTCTCAAACTGAGAAAATATTATTCAACTGTGCAACTGCACTTTCTGTTGTGTGTATTACAATTCATAATAGGGTTACTCCTTATTTATAATTGAGCTAGCTTGCTCCTTAAGTTAAAGCTCAAAATATACAAAAGCTCAAAATTTCTATTTTGGTCTAAGTCGAAATCCTGTGTCAAACAATCTGCTTCGACGCTTCGACATCTAACACTACTTGACACACACTACAAGTTTCAACACATCCTTGTTTCTATCGAGCACTACCTGTTTTGACACAAAGAATTACAATCTCAACAAAATTACTCTTAATTGATATAAAAATATAATAGAGAATACAACGCTATTTACCGAACCTATATATTTCTTCTTTATACTTTTCTAATAATATCAGACAAATAAATTAAAAACAAACAAAATCCTCAATTTCTCACATATAACTAAAATTTGATGTTATAAACAGAAATTTGTAAAACTATTGAATGCTTTATTCGATAGTATTAAAATATAAAATAAAAATTTTATTTAAGATTTATAATGAATAAATATCTTTAACAACTGATAATTAAATATCTAAAAGAGAGAAAAATATATTTAAAAAATACATTAGAATCAAAATAAAAAATAAACTCTTAGTGATGTCTTAAAATGATAAAATTCCAAAATAAAATCTTGCACACCCTCAACTTACAAACATATATGTTTTTATTTGTGAATTGTCTCAATTATAATTTATAATAAATTATTATAATATAAATGTGTTGTCCATATTTACTAAATAAATTTTTTTAACATAATTAAAACTCCATTCAAAACAAATAAAAATTAATTAACAAATAAACATCCGTTTTAATGTTTTACCTTCGTGAAGGCTTATTACTTCATTCCTCTTCTCCTCTTGGTTCTCCAATGTAAACACTTTTGATGTGAGCAATCTCGTCCCGATACACACCACATTGCGGTTGATATTGTTGATACAAATCAGGACAACCATCAATGCGCAAATCTTCAAGGGCGGCGAGGTGAAACATGTGACCTGGAAGCATAATCCTCTGAAGAAGAGGACATTCACTGATATAGAGCCTCTTAAGATGCGACATAGTTACTAGCCAGTTAGGAAGCATCTTTAGAATGGGACAATTGACAATTATCAAGGTCTCTAGAGTGTCTTTGGCACTTGCGATCCAATCAGGTAATGTGGATAGCTCGGGAAAGCCCTCTAGATGTAGATATTTCATCTTTAATGTTTGGACAGGTTTTTTGCTGTAGGCCGACAAGTTTAAGTTAGTACAGTCACTAAGATACAGAGTGTGTAAATTTGGGAATATATCAAGAGGTAACTCCAAGATCCCACATGATATAACAAACAACGTTTCGAGGGATGGGAGTTGGTTGTGTTTGAACAAATATTTCAAATTCTGACAATTATGAAAACCCAAAATTCGAAGATGGTTTAAGCTTGAAAATTCGTTCTCTGACAGGTCAGATTGTTTACTTGTTATAATCAGTTGTCGCAGACTGATCATCTTCCCTAATCTTTTAGGAAGTGTTTCAAGTTCTGTACATCCACCGAGTGCCAAACCTTGCAAATTTTGGAGTTTCCATATAGATCGAGGAAGATATTTTATTTTGCAGTTACCGGAAAGATCAAGAACTCGAAGGTGCTCCAATTTAGTAATTGAATTAGGTAGGAACTCAAATGAAGAATCACTTAAATCCAAATACCTTAGGTATTTGTATCTTGATAAAAGTGAATATAATAGAGTTTCATCAGCGAGACCTACCCCTTCCATGGGAAATAGTATAGTTCTTACGCTCCTAGACTTTGGAAACAAAACACGGCCACATGAATTATCGTCAATGATCGATAAATGTCTTGCTTGATCAGATATACTTTGAGTGTGCGTGCCAATCACTGCAAAGTCCTCTTTTGCAACATATAGTGCAAGATCATGCACCAGATCATGTACCTTGAACTTGCAATAGTAGCCATAGTCTTCGAAATCCTGAAGAAATGATCTTGAATTTAACTCATCAATATATTGTCTAGCTACATTCTCTAGCTTTTCTCCTCCGGTCTGGAATTGAACTAATCCAAGTGATATCCAAAGAATAATAATTTCAAAACTATTGAAGGTAAAATCTTTGGGATAAAGGGAAAAATAAGAAAAACATTGCCTCAAATAGGATGGCATTTGATCATAGCTTAACTTCAAAGCAGACAAAATGTCATCTTTCCTATGCTTTAAGTTCCATATCTCAGAGTCTCTTACAAGTATCCACTTATCTGAATCAAGTTTTGAAAACAAGGAACTTCCTAATGTTTTCACGGCTAGTGGAACCCCTTGACATTTTTTCACAATTTCTTTTCCGATCTCCACTAGATTTGGATATTTTATTTCGTCCCCTTCCTTCAATGCCCATTTCACAAACAGGGATAAGCAATTCTCTATAGAAAGACCTTCCAAGACATACAAGGGAACAGTACCCATCATTAAACCAACAGAGCTACTGCACGTTGTCACTATGATCTTGCTTTCTGCTGAGCCTGATTTTATCAAATCTTCCAACTCAATCCATTTTGCACGGTCTTCATTCCAAACGTCATCTAACACAAGTAAAAACTTTTGACGATAAAGTTTATATCTTAGACGACTTTGTAGCTGCTCAATATTTAAGTTGTTAATGTTTTCTTGGTGAGAAAGCACATTAGTTAGAGCGGAAGCAGATGGAAAAGTAGAAACCAAAGCTGAGTTGATGATTTGAATAAGTATCTGCTTGATGTCAAAATCATCAGAGACACACACCCAAATCTTCATTTGGAAAAGTTGGTCCATCCTTGTATCATTGAACACCAACTTAGCAAGTGAAGTCTTCCCCAAGCCTCCAATACCCACTATGGGAATAATACACAAACTTTTATCACCATCTCCATGAGGATTGGGTTGCATCAAAAGCTTGATAATTTCTTCCCTATCATTCTCCCTTCCAATTACACTTGAAGCATCAACATAGGAATGAGTCAATTCTCTCCTTGGCAAAACAAGTTCAGGACCATCATCAACTTTCGCAAGACCAAACTTGGTCCCATCAGCTGCTACCTTATCCAATCTATCCCTAATCTCTTTGATTTGATGTGCCATGCTAAAACGGAAAGCAAGTGGATTTGAGGAAGAAAAGAAGTGGCGTACCTTCACCCGTGTGCTTCCGGAAGCTTCCACAACTTGTTTCCTCTTTTGTTGGAACTCAAATCCATCTAATACATCTTCGGCATCTGAGCAGATGTTTTGAATCTGCCTTAGCCATTCACACACACCATGTTGGTTATCCTTCTTATACTCAGCATCCAGTAGCAGCCCTTTAACAATTGACAAAGTGTCTTTGATCCCTTGAAGATCTTTATACGCACCACATGCTCGAGAAGCTTCTTCATAAGCATAAGAAGCAAGCTTCCCTAGGAGTGAATTAGCAATATCAAAAAGAAATGATTCTGCCATGGGACTGAGGAAAGAGCAGAAGCTGTTGGTATCTAACTTTATGGTTGCGATGGCTCCTGGCTATGCCTCATACTATATAATAGTCAAGTCAACTTTGATAATATACAAAGTCTTCTTCACTCTCTTTTTATTTATCAGTTAAAATATTATTACTGCAAAAGAGAAAAATACATAACTACTGAATCTTATAAAAGTGGAAATAAAAATATATAAAATAAAAACAGTGTTTACCTACTTGTTTGATTGTTTAATTGGCTGAGCTCAAATCTTGACTCATAAATTTTTACGAGATTTTATTTACCTTCCCTCTAAATTTCAAAATATCGGGGCTCTTTTTTCTTGAAAATTGAAATGTTAAAAGGCTAAAAAATAATGTATTAAAAACTGGATCGTGAAGGAATTGAGTCACTGATTCATTGATCGAATCACTGGGTCACTAGTCGAACTGCATGATCAAATTGAATTAAATCGGATAACTCGGTTAAATAGACATGTCATTATAACAAAACTATATAGGTATAAAACCAATCGAGTCGGATGATTCAGTCTCTAAAAAATATAACTAGCACTTAAATTTTTTAAAAATATCATATCATAAATTCATAAGTTCATAATTTAATTCAAATTTTAAACATAGTCTAATTGTAAAGTATCACACATAACAAAATAATACAAAATAACAAAATATACTTGCAAACAAAGTCTAATTGCATCATAATCTAATTGAATAGTTTATAATAAAATAAGCATATTTTTCAATGACTTTCAAAAGGCCTTGGGTGGTGGATTTGTTTGTTTTTTTTTTTTCATATTCTAGATTGAATCTATAAGATGGATTTAACCAATAACCAGTACCATAAAAATTTTTGCGAAGTTATGCATCCCAACGGTTATCCAAGATCTTCAAATAAGGCTCTACCTTCAACTTATTTCTTCTAAACCTCTTCTCAATCTCCTCTATTGCTTTATACATAGCTCGATAGAAATATCCCATAGCCGATTTATCTTCACTATCAACAATACACAACACACATACAAGAGGTTATGTAATTTTCACTATGTCAGCACATGTAGACCAAAAACTTGAGTCTAAGACTTGTTCCACAAATTGCTTTGCCTTGACATCTTTGGAATAAGTTGTGGTTGTCCACTCTTTGGATGTTACCATAGCTCTTAGTGCATCTTTATGAGACAAAATACTTTGCAATGCAATAAAATTAGTAGCAAAGCAGGTTGAAGCAGGACGAAGTATTTCTCTTCCACCTGTATTTTGTCTCATCAAATACAATGCAAAATAATGATTATATATGTATTTGATAATTTTTTAAGCATGTGACACTGCCTCACTTACTTCCTCTGATTTTCCCATGTCTTGCAACATCAAATTAATACAGTGTGATGCACAAGGAGATGTACAGAAGAAATTTGTGAGTATAAGCTATTGATTAACTTAACTCATAAAGTAAGAGTCGCCACAGCACTTTTATTTTATCCAAAAGGAAAGGAAAAAGAGCGAACAAAACCTAAACAAGTTCTAAAACAAGAACAAACAGATAATGGGTAAGGAGGTTGGTTATGCTAAGGGAAGGTGTTATCACCCAAAACGTCTATAGTACTTTATAGGAACCCTTTGAAATATCTACGCTTTTTGGTTTGAAAAGGTTTGTTTGAAATGAGATTGGGGAGGTGAGAAGAGAAATATTTTTTAAGATTTTTTGTGTTTGGAGAGACTTATCGCATCATGCCTACATACCCACAAAGTGCAATATAGGATCAAAACCCCGTAGTTCGTGGTACAAATAACAAAAATTAGTTTGTTTTGGTTTATTTTAAATGTAAAGACAAGTCCTCATTTTAAGAAAAAAACTACGACTAGTCGCCCACAAGTATAAGAAAACAACATTTGCATCACCTTAAGATGGAGGATTTTGCTTGGATTAAAATCAACAAGTATATCACTCAACATCTAAACGGAAAATGTCAACATCTTAAATACTATGGTGAATAGGAGAATTACTTCTCAACTATGAAAATGCCTCATGTCTAAACATTTTGATAAGTTTTAAAAAGAAAAAGTACACAAAGGCACAAAAGGTTTGGATGAGTTTTTATATTTTTTATGTCTTTTTGAAATTAGTCAATGTATGATTAACATTGATTGACATTTATTAAAGAAAGAAAAGTTTGAAAATCACTTGACAAAAAGTCAAGGTTTATTATGAAAAAGGTTATACTTTTAAAAACAAGAAGGTTTTGAAAAAAGGAAAATATTTTGAAAATTGAAAAATGGGTGGAGAAGAAGTGACTATCCTAAAGCAAGAAGATAAAAGCTAAAGATAAGAATGATCTAACCACACAAGTAAGCTCCATAACATAAGCATCATTTCCTTTAGATTAGGCCTTGATCAAGATAGGTCTTCAAAAGAGAACTCCAAGTACCCAAAAAATCCAAAGTTTACCATCACGAACTTTCAAGCATAGGTTAAAATCCTAGTTCTAAGTCCAAAGTTCCATATCCAATGCCAAGGATAGTAACAATAGTCCACCATTAAGAGAACAAATTTTTTAGGGGTTTAAACCTTTATTAATGTTTTTGGTCCAAATGGACAAAAGAAAAAAAGCATAAACATAAACAAATGGTCCAAGTGGACAAAGGAAAAATGGCGGAAACATAGACAAATAATATGATAACATAAAGCATAAAAAAAGAGATACATAGCAAGAAGGAAACATAAACATAACACAATTAATATACAATATAGAGCAATGGAAATCCAAAATGAGAGAACAAGTTTTGTTGTTTTTTTCCGGAAATGCTCAACTAGTCATCCATGAGAATGAAAACATGGTCTCATACATTACCATGGGGAGGGCTCCGACTCGGATAAAATCAACGAGTATGCCAACTAATCCCCACGGGTAACAAGAGAAATCCAATCAATTTCAAACCATGCCATGGAAGAACAGGAAACTGATAATTCCCTTACAAAACACAACAGTTTTCCAATTTCGGGTCCAATTTAGCACTTTGTTAAGCAATCATAATCAGACTTATATAGAATCCACGACTATTTGAGCCTGGTCAATAACAATGTTAGTGGTAATGCATGCTAGAGAAGTGATATGTAGATCACTCTCCGAAAGCAATACCGTACGAAAAGAAAAGAGGTAACGATCTCATCTTCATCAAGAACTTAAAATAAGTTCCAAGGATATTGAAGATTTTCATCGATCAAACGAAAAAAAGAGAAGAGTGAAGAATGAAAGCCAAATTGAATCACAATTTTAAAATTATTTCGTCTTCAAGTTCAACCACTCATCTTGGTGGATTAAAGCACTAAACATATCACTAACTCAAAGCACCTAAAATGAATTGAATAATTCGCTTTAAAGATAGATATGAATTAATGGATGTTTATCCAAATTCATCGACACCCTAAGTCCATTAAATTTAAAGAGAAATAAGACCTTTAAAATTGCAAACCAAGGCAGAGATCAAAAGGAAATGGAAGAAGGAAGAAAAGAACTCAAAACAGTCCCAAAACAAGCCAAAAAAACACATTTTGGACTGTGTTAATCGATTAACCACCTGGTGTTAATCGATTAACACGGTGAAAACAACAATTCCATAATGCAGAAATAGGTGTTAATGGATTAACCTCCTGGTGTTAATCGATTACACCTGCTAAAACAACAGAAAATCAGTTTGAAAAATGCAAAATCCTTGATCAATCATTTCTTCAAACACCTCATGATCAAGGATGCAACTGTGCACGAAAATTCTAGTAAAACAACAGCAAATAACACCAATGGAACATAATTTACAAGATCCAAAGATCAAGCAACAAGAATCAACAAGTGATCACATTGTGGAAGATGAATCAAACACAACAATGGTGGAACAAGTGAATTACCACTTCAAATTTGAAATCGCTTCAAATCAACTTCAAGAACCACACTCCAAAGCCTTGATCTACAGAATTTGATGATGAAAAAGTGTTTTGATGGAGGTTTAGCTCAAAGATTAGTAAGCTTCAATGAAAAGCTTACTAACTTTTAATGGAAGAAAGAGCTTTGGTGAATTTGGGTAGATGAAGAAAACTGAGAGAAATTTTTGCAAGGTGAATTTGACTATCAAAAGCTTGTAGAATGAATGAAATGAGGCATCTATTTATAGAATTTAGGCTTGGAAATTTTGGTGGCTTGGAGCTTGGTTTGAAGCCAAAATTAGGCTTGGAATTTGAATTTAGAGGCAAATCAAGATCAAGTGGTGATTAATGAGGGTGTATGGTGGGAATTAATTGTGATTATATAGGGGAATTAAAATGGGGTGATCTAGAATATTCTCATGATGAAAAAAGTGAAATTTGGTGACAAATGCTAGAGAATTTGAATTTGGATCATTTTTCACAATTATTCGCGTGGTTAATCGATTAACCATATAATGTTAATCGATTAACACAGCAAAAATTGTGAAATTTTGCTTTTTTTGTTGCACTGTTGTGGCTCTGGCTCGATTCTTTTTGCTTGTTAAAGAAGACATGGGAATAAACACAGGAACCTTGGAGTCTATTGAATAATAGTCAATCAAATCTCTGCAAACTCTTGATCAAATGATTTTGAATTGTTTGCAGATTAACTTTGACTTTCTTCAGATGAATTTCATTTGAGTTGAGGAACTAGTATTTGACATTCTTGATCCAAATCTTTTCCTGAAAAAGTTAGTAAAGGAAAAACAAACATATTTTTGGATTTTAATTAAGGGTTAGTAAACATAAACATAAACAAATATAAAGCAACCAAGAAAACAAGAGTGCCTGGTGATCTCCCTATAAAACAAACCTACAAAGGAAGGCAAGAGAATCAAAGCTTGTGATCTTGTTTATGGTTTGAGATACAAATGATATGTGGAATCTTAGGGGTAAAAATTAGGGTATTACAGGAGACCAATACAACTTAGGAAACTCCTTTTCCCATAACTTTCCAGCAGCAACATAATTTGCAGCATTATCTGTAACGATTTGAACAACATTTTCTGGGCCAACATACAACACTACTTCCTTGAAAAGCTTAAACAACATGTCTGCAGTTTTAGAAGCACTTGAGGCATCAACAGACTTTATAAAAACAATTACTTTGGGCAATAAACTAAAAAGTTGATAAGAGTTCTCCTTCAATGACCAGTCCACCCATCTGCTATAAGAGTACAACGTGTATCCTTCCAAATAGAACGATATTGCTCTCTTTGTATATTCACGTCATCAACCCACTTATTTAACAAATTACCACGAAGGGCATGCATAGTAGGAACTGTTAGACGACGACGACTTGTCTAGAGGGGGGGTGAATAGACACCCAAGCCAAAATCACAAAATAAAATTTGGGTTTTAAAGTTATTTGAAAAAGAGTGTGCACGGAAGATTTTGGTATGGATAGACAAAAGTCGTCTATACGAACCTAGTTATTGGAACTTGGATATGCAAAGCCAATTATGGAATGACAAACACAATAATCAAATTTAACATTTAATCGAGTATCGCGTTATTACTCGTTTAAACTAATTGACATAGTAATGCCATTTCCAATGATAATAAGCAAAAATATTGAACTATGCAATTTATCAAACACTTGGTGTGTGAACGAATTTTCAGAATTTCCTTTGTGTTGTTGTTGATATGAAAACCACTTATAATCAAAAGTGATTATAAGCTAATCAACAATCAAGTTAAAACAAAAAGATCACATGAAAATTCTTAGGAGTCGATCGTTTGATCAATGTTATTTGACAAATTGAGTAATGAAAAATAAAGCGAGTAAAGAATTTGTTTACGCATTTCCCCACTTTCGTCCTCGCGTGTGGGTACGTCTGCGCCTAATTTCCAATGTGAAATTATGATACTTTCTTACTATGCAAAAAGTCGATGTACAAGAAAAGTGTTCAATAGCAACCATACAAACACTACTGGTTCTGATGTTGATTCAACCCCTTTTATTTTTTTGATCTTACGTAAGACCAAGACAACAATGGATGTCAATTGACTTGTCGGTATTGCTACTCCTTTGTGTTCTTTATCTCCAAAGCTTTCGCACACGATCAATTGCACCGATTGTTCCACAAGACTTCAATTCGATTCGCCGTTCTCCGTTACTTCCTTTGCGTTCTTTATCTCCAAAGGATCCTTTGCATACTTTATCTCCAAAGGCTTTCACAACATCACAATCCTCTCTTAAACGTCTTGCACGAAAACCCCTAAATCTATACATGATCTTGGAGAACAAAGACGCGGTTTTTCCGGATGAAGACCCCTACAAATCTCAATCCAATATCTCGACTACACAAGATTCCAATTGGACCTTATCAGGCATTCGCCTAGCTGGCACCCTAACAAAAGATTATTATGTGTGATTTGTCAATGTGTAGACATATAACAGAGGTTGAAAATGATGAGCAAATGCAGGCTAATTTTATGGTATCACCAAGTTGAAATGATGAATGAATGATGTATTTATAGTTTTGGAAGTTAGGTGGCAAAGAGGTAATTTTTGGAATAAAAGGAATTAAAAAATTAACCAACTTAAACAGCATGTGTCGGCCTGAAGGTTGGATGTGATGGCACATAATGTCAAAAATAACAGCATGTGCCGACCTGAAAGGACCCATGTGTCGACCCAAATCAAAAAAAGACTACAACCTTATTTAGGACAGTAGATGTGACAGCCTGAAGCACGTATGTGCTGGCACATAATGTTGAAACTTCCAGTATGTGTCGACCTGGAGAAGGTGTGTGTCGACCGAAAAAAGACAGAAGCTACAGGCTTAAAAAATGAGTTACATGTGTCGACCTGAGTTGCGTATGTGCCGGCACATGCAGTGCATTTTTGTGCTGAAACTGATTTTCATGATTTTGGACAATTTTGAAGTGGTTTTTGATGATTCCTAAGACCTCTAATGAAAGGGTGCCACATGTTATACCCCAAAATTTGCCCTCTCATTTCTTCATATCACTTAGCATGAGCTTTCATTTCATTTCATTGCATTCAAGCATAGAAAAATAAAACATAAAACATTAAAGCATTACATTGCATCTTGCATAAGGGCATGGGATCAGTTGTTGCTCAAAGGTGTTGATCATCCAAAGCAAGGGAACAAGAGCCAAGGGTCTTCAAATAAGCTTCAAGGGTCTCTTATGTCATATATCATCTCACTTTGATCCCACAAGGCATTGGAAGAGGAGAATTCATCAAGAAGATGGGGACAGTGCATCATCTCCTACACAAGGCAGTCTAAAATTGGGATCTGTTCTTCAAATGGGCAAGCTCTTTGAGTTTTTATCACCTCTAAAGGTCATATCTCATCTTTATTAGACAGGACATACATCATATTCAGAGGAATTTGGATTTGGAGGATGTGTTATTTCCTCCTAACCAGAGGGTGCCAAAATTAGGGTTTGACCTAAAATCAGTTTATCTCTGATTTTTTGGGCAAGACTTGATCTCATGGTATTCCTTATGTCCTTAGCTGTATATGGATGGAAAATTGCCCATCAATTGGTTTAAGAAGGGTCTCAATTGATCAGTTGCTTGATAATCAAGAAATTGGGGGGAAAGTCAACTGTGCAGTGAAAAAAGTCAACTCCTGACTTTTTAAGGTCAAATTCATGTTACACATGTTCATTGGACAATATTTGATCAAGAAATGATGGAGGAATAATGAAAAATAAAGAAATCATAAAACTGCCAAAAATAGAAACTTTAGGGTTTCCAAAAATTGCAAGTTTGGACCATTTTGCACTACACTTTGAGGCTCTCTTTCTCCAAGATAAAAGCTCCAAACTTCAGGCCCAAGTTGATCCAATTAAAGTTCATGTTCTAAGCTTCAAATCCATGTAAAGAATTCTTCCATTGGGTCAAAATTGAGGGAGTTATGATCAGTCAAAGTTTGGTAAAACTAGGTCAAAAACCAAGTCATGGCAAGGCAAGACTAGGCCCATGCGCCATAATTTTGACAAACACATGGTGTGCCAAAAGTCAAGCCATTTTTCTCCATCAAGGAAGCTTCAAATGGAAAACTTTCCAACATCAAATTTGTTCCTTTCCATGCCCTCTTCAATGTTCATGTTGGACATTTTTTAATTTGAGCAAGTTATGAGATAGTTATGGTGGTCCCAAGTAGGTATGATCATGCTGAAAATTCATGTGCCATTTTGCCATGCCATGCCACAACATGCCTCGCCCTTGAACCAGCTTTGAACCTCAATGTTATAAGCAATTTTACACTATCTTACACACCTTTATTCAACTCAAAATTCACACCAAAGTTGTTCTATCATGTGCCATCTTTCCATAGCCACTAATATCTCATGATTCCATGCCATGAACACAAAGAAATTCACCACCAAACCACCTTGTTTCCATTGGTATCAAGCTGCTACAAAATCAGAAAAAAGAAGATATTGATGGTGTTGATTATCACATTCACACGCATACATGTTCACACCATCCAACCATTGCCATTTTAGTACAAACATCCCACTTACACTATGCTACTCACCATGTTACATCATACATAAGAAAGGAAAGGAATAAAAGCTTGCACAATAAGCTTCAGCTACATCAGAACCACATCACCACCACTCTTTTCCATTAACCTCACCATAACTTCATGGAATGCACCCACACCATAGCACAACCTCTTTCCACTCGCCCTAACTAACTTGACTCAGTTAGTTAGGGACAACTCAGTTAACCACCATTAACTCACTAAACTCACTCATCTAACCACCACTGGTTCATTCTTAACTCAACCTATATATTGAAACTTCACTCTCAAATTCGTTTTCAACTTCATCTCTCTCCAAAAACAAGACTTCATTTTCTCACACTTCACAACTTCACTCTGAATTTTCTCTTTGAACTTTCACTCTCTCTGCACGTGTTCCTCACTATTTCTCTCCAAGTTTCACCATTCATCAACCTTAAGAACACAGCGCATTGAGGCTTGGAATCTCCTCCATCACTGCAATTTCATATTCTTTTATTTCTCTGCAAGATTAAGTTTCTACAAGCCTTTATTTGGCCAGATTAAGTTCAAGATTCATTTGGAAGGACCTCTGGTTTTCTGAAGGTTCAAGTGACTTCAAATTTCAGGTTTCGATTCATACTTCTATTGCTTGATTTTCGTTGATTTTAAACATGTTTTAGCTCAGTAGGAGTAAGGTGAACAATCTGGCTAGTGATAGGCACTTAGGTGCTTAGATCTGAAAATCTAGGGCTTAATTGTTGGCTTTGTTTCTCTGTGTTTGCTTGTTATTTGTGGATTTGGATGTTGAATATGGATTGTGCATGAGCTCAGCTTTCTTTTGGTATACGAATTGTTAGTTTCTGAGGAGGTTGAAGTTTGCAGACGGTGGAACTAGGCCGGAGAAGATGACCGGAGTCTTCTCCGGCCGGTGGTGGTCCAGTGGCTGTTATTTCAGTTAGGGTTTAGAGACTTTATAACATGACCATCCGATTGGTATGATCTGATGGCTCATGTGATGCCAACACATAAATGAGAGAGCCTCTCTCTCACGTGACTCAACTTTTGGACCTGATGGATTCCACGTGTGTGTGTGTTTGTTTGTTACCATATGCTTGCATTGAGATTCATAGGATCTGCATACTTTCATGATAATCTCCTTTTGACTGCATCCAATGGACGTGATTGAGTCAAATGATTGACTGATTTCCACAATAATATTATGTGCCACACGTTTATTGGACCTGAACTCAATTTGCTTTTTGCACACCCTTTATTTGAGCCCAATTATTTTGAAATACTCTTTTTACTCACGCTGCACCCCCACTCCATTTTCTTTCATATTTTTATTTTCTTTTCCATATCTGTTTGGTTTTATTATTTTAAAAATAGTAAAACATTTCTAAAAATTCTAAATAAATTCATGTGTGTTCTTGACACATTTAAATAATTTTCTTTTATTTTTAATTCTGGTTTTGTTAATTTTTGCACTTAATTGCATAATTTTCTTCCAATTTTCTTTTTAGTTAATGTTCATCATTGATCCTCCAACTTGCATGTTTTCTTTCTCCCATTTCACATCACATTTTAACTCATTCTTTTTGCATTACTTATATAACACATTAAAGCATCTAAATCCATTTTTATTTGATTTTTAAAGTCATTTTATCATGTGTGTAGGTGTTCATTTTTGTGTAATCTTGTGATGTGTTTCAATGTTAATTTGTGGAACTATTAGGTCATGCTTTCTCTTGATTTTTTATATGAGTTTTGGTCCAGGTTCTTGCTTCTGACTTGGATTATTTAGGACTTAATTTTACATTATTCTCATATACTTTGATAGTTGTTTAATGCCTTGCATGTGAAGTTACTTGTGTGCATTCTTTTATGCCCCATTCTCACATGTTTTGATGAGGCATTTATGCCACCACTTGATGTTTGGTTGTGCATCTATTATAGGTCATTTGTATGATGTTAGAGGTCATATTTTTTCCATTATAGGTCATTTAGATATGTGTTTGCATTTTGACTTGAGTTTATGCTTTCTAATTTGAAGTTTGATATGAATTCTTGCATCTTCTCCTCTTATGCTTTAATTGCTTTATGTGTGCATTTTATATGACATCTCCCTCATTCCATTTACATATCATCAATGTTATGCCACTTCCCATGTGCATTCGTCAATCATTTTACATGATATGCATCTATAATATGTCATTTTGTGCATATATTGAAACATGTTTCACTTCTACTTCATCTTATTCCTTCTACTTATTTTTTATCCATGTTTTGTTTGGTGATTCATGTGCATTGTGAGGTGTTCCTAAATGACTTGGGTTCTGGACTTTGGTCTTTCATGAAGCATTAATGCATGATTACTTTACATATTCACTTTTTATTCATCTATTTCTTCCATGATTCACTTCTTTGGTGTTTAGGACATTTAATTGTGCATAGTTAGTATGTGTTTGGTACCTTAACATTAGAGAATACCTCTAGGGGTAGGTTCTGACCTTAAGTGAGTTTCATCTCTTAGGATCCTATTTCATTGGTTCTTATTTGGTTTGACCATTGTTTGGTATTCTTTCTTTATTTCAATACTTATAAATATGTTTTGCACTAACCTTTTCATGTAGGTGCAAATGGTAAGTAAGTGTGTGGACATGTTTCCACATACATTTCCCTCTTTCATCTTCTCATTTCTTTTAAATCATTCAATGTGTGATCGTGATAACCATTTATATGTTTTCCTTGAATAACTTCTTCTTCATCCCTCTTTAAGATCAACTTAACTTCCATCTTGGAAGTAAGTTGTTTCTTTTGATCTTTTTCTCCTCTCTTTTTGGATTAGATTTCTTAAACCACATAAACCATAGGACCTCCACGTATGATGACATTAGGGTGAGTCTTAGTCTCCCTCATTAGATTTTCACCTTTGATCCTCCTTTGAGTCTCTTTTCTTCTCATCTCAAAACAAAAGTAAAAAGTACTTAATAAAGGTTAAACGTGTATTGCGCATGAGCCTTAAATGTGGGAAGTGAATAATGGGGGGGGGGGGGGGGTTCCCTTCACTCTTCTAGGGTACTTAGTGTACGTCCTGTTGGGGACGATACGCGACGTATTCATTCCTATGTTAGAGGCTTGGGTGCAATGCAAGTTACAAATAACTGCAAAAAACATTTCTTTCTAAAAAACTTCAAACAAACAATAATGTATTTCCTTCGGGAATTCTCTCCTCACCTCATTCACTCCTTCCTTAAGGATGCGTCATTTTCGTTCTACCGCAAACAGGTAACGCCTAAGTCTCCCTACAGCGAGCTGCAACACCTAAACTGCTAGGACCCGAACGTTGACGTATTCCACTAAAAAACACAAACCACTTTCCCTTAGCTGAGGGGAACTACGTCGCTCTGATTCTCATGTTCCCAATGAGATACATAGGCAGTGGGGTAGGGCCCATTCAAGCACTTCTTTTATTTTCCCTACATTTGTTTCTCTTTCTCTCTCCTTTCCTTTTCCAGTTCTCCAGCTAGCAGTTCCTTTTCCAGTATCCTTTCCTTACACCCTTTGATTGAAGCAGCAAGTGTGGATCCCATCGGGTACGATGGACGCGAGGGGGTGCTAACACCTTCCTCTCGCGTAACCGACTCCCGAACCCAGTTCTCTTGGTCGCAAGACCATGCTCTTTCCTTTTCCCCAGGTTTATCCAGTGTTTCCTTTCCCTCTCTTGGGATAAATACACATTGCTGGCGTCTCTGTTTCGGTGCCACTTTCGCGTTTGTACCAGGATGAAAATCCCGGGAGCGACACCACACATACTCAGAGTTGCTATCCAATATACCGAAATGTGAAGTAGTTTCAATGTTTTGACATCATGCAAAACGTCCCATGGTGAAGTTTCACTCACATACTCCCCCGTTTTTATGACGACAAAACTTGCGACGATGCATTTCATGTTGTTATCGAAGGCTCCCCTAACATTGTGCTTCCCAACTTCATCTTGCATACGCTTCTCCCCCTTTGACAGAATCAAAAAGAAAGATAGCTAATCGTGAGAAGTATCATATTCCAAATACAAATTCAAATATATCATTCATAGGCAATTTTGCATAGAACAGCAACGATCACATATCCCCATATATATGTAATGATGCAAAATTGATAAATAACCAGCATTACAAATCAAGTAACACAAAGTAGAATTAAATAAATAAAGCAATGCAAGAGTAAACTCACCAAGTTGCTACAATTATGTCAAGCATATCAACCATATCATAAAGGAACTCCTGATGCCGCACACGGATGTGCCTAGCATAGAGACAAGAACATGTCACTACTCAATCCAATATGAGAACGTTATCACAACACGAGACACGCAACAACAATAACAATTTATGCAATTAGCAACCTTAAATACAATAAACAAAACGAGCCACATGCTTATACACTTAAGAACAAGCTTATACAAATGTGAAAGAGTTAATACATGAAGTCACTATAAGCATATACATTGAGAACACACAATGGTTATCAATCAAAATTTTTGGAAATGAACATTCATGGTTTTCATCATTTGAGAAAATATCAAGCATCTTTAACCAACGAATAACATGCATTAAGAAAAGTCTTACTTGCAAGGAGAAATTGAACAATACTACCTCACTCTTGATGGGATAAACGTTGCACTCACATGATGTTAAAAACTCAAAACAAAATGTTTGAGCAATAGTATAAAGTGCAAGAAAGTAGTTTAACTCCCCCATGAGACTCATTTCAAACTCTCCTTGCATAAGCTTAGATAACCCTTTTGTGGTGTCACCAATAATGTTGTCAATTAGATGATCCTTGGAGGTTCTCCACTCCAATGGAAAACCATCATTCTCTTGTTGAATTTTATCATCTTCCTTTTCATGGTTGTCATCTTCCTCCTTCTCAATGTCCACCGCTTTAGGTTGATCATTCCCTTTTTCGGTTTCATTGAGCAAGTCTTTCGTAGATGCACCTACACCATCAAAAGAAATACCTTTCCCAACATTACTTGGGCAAGACTCATCAAAAGTAACATGAATCGACTTTCGTGCCGTCACATACTGAACCAATTTTGAAACAAAGTTGAAAAATGAATTTATGTGTCGGCACATAAGACTTATGTGCTGGCCTATACTGAATCAAAATCAACAAAATTTAAATGACTTCATTTCAGGCCGACCTGACTGCATCATGTGTCGACACATGCTTGCAGGTTTTTAGAGAAACACCAAGAGACACAATTTGACATATTTGGAGATATGTGACTTGACTCATGCATGACTAAAAAAAACTTATATGTATGTTTTGAACAATATTTATTAAGCCTATGTATTTGAACAATTTGTAAAAACAAGCATGCATAGATAAGGAATAAGAGGCAAAAACATACATATTTGCATAATTTGATTTAGGTCACTATAAGCATGTAAATTGAAATAATTACATATTCAATAGAATTTTTTGGAAGTAAACACAAGAACAAATAACATCCAGCATGTATTTGAAATACCTTTAAATAAAATAGGATAAAAGACATAGCTTACTTTTAGCAAAAAAAACGAAACGATACAACCTCACTGTACAAACGGAGTATGCACGAGCATTTCACGAGAAGCTCTGGAACAAGAGTTTTAACAAATGCCAATTGTACCATCAACAAAATCTTTTCAACACATATTCATTCATCTTCACCTTTCTAAGTTGTCTCAATATCTTTTACCAAAGGGTTTTCTTGTTGATGCTTCTAGAAAAAACATTCCTTTTTCTTGACACCAAGTCAATTTGATTTGAACATGTTATCTAGAAAATGTCTTGATGTTACTATAAATGAAGCCCCACAACTTCTTCATAGACTCAAGACACTTTTTCCTGCAAAATCAACAAGATAAATTAGGTACCCAGTCTTTGTTGGGTCCTTGAGGGTGAGTAACACAATTGTTGCACTTAGGTGACCATTAAGAAATGCCATTAGGGATTGAAAATATCCTAAGTTTGCATTTGGGAATAGTATGACCTTTCATACAACAGTAGTAACAAGTTATATTTCAAGAAATGTCATGTTTTCTATTCAAGTATTTATGATAATTTTTGACAAAAAAACTCATCTCTTCGTCATCTGAAACATATTTGTTGCTACCATCACTATCATAAAGATGCTCATCCTTTGAGGATCTTGAGCTTGAAGCCCTAATAGCTTTAGGCTTCGTTCCTTCCTCCTTGTAGGTGTCTTTCTCCTTTTTATTCTTTTTCTCAAGCTTCTTTTCATGTTTTTCCAAGAAAACGAGTTCTTGGTCGTGTTTTTCTAACTTTCTGAACAAGGTGGTGAGATCAAATGTTGTAAGATTGTTGGCTTCCTTGATGGTCGTAACCTTCGGTTGCCAATTCCTAGTAAGACATCGCAAAACCTTGTTAGTAGCAATAGCAGGATTACCTAGCAAGTTTAAACGATTAATAAGATGTGAGAACCACCTTTGCATTTGAGCAATGGTTTTATCATGCTTCATGCGAAAGAGTTCGAATTCTTGATTAAGTGTGTTAATACGGGATTTTTTGGCCTCATTAGTTCCCTCATGGCCAACTTGTAAAGTGTCCCGCATAGCCTTAGCGGTCTCACAATGAGAAACGCGATAAAACACATAGACACAAAGAGCGGATATCATGATGTTTTTCGCTTTCCAATCGTGTGCCCACTTCTTATTATCTTCCTTATTCCATAGTGCTTCGGGCTTAGGAACATCAACACCATCAACACGATGTGTTATCGGTGTAGGACCATTTTGAATGGCCTCCCAAACACCCTTATCATAAGAGTTCACATGAATTTGCATACAAGCTTTCCAATAACTATAGTTTTCTCCTATGAAAATTGGGGCTCTTTTATAATCCCCTTTAGGTTCGTAAGCAATTTTCTAATAAGCGTTTCGAAGCACAGAATGAACCGGGCTCTTGATACCACTTGTTAGACGATGACGACTTGTCTAGAGGGGGTGAATAGACACCCAAGCCAAAATCACCAAATAAAATTTGGGTTTTAAAGTTATTTGAAAAAGAGTGCGCGCGGAAGGTTTTGGTATGGATCGAAAAAAATCGTCTATATGAACCTAGTTATTGGAACTTGGATATGCAAAGCCAGTTATGGAATGACAAACACAATAATCGAATTTAACATTTAATCTAGTATCACATTATTACTCATTTAAACTAATTGACCTAGTAATGTTATTTCCAATGATAATAAGCAAAAATATTGAGCTATGCAATTTATCAAACACTTGGTGTGCGAACGAATTTTCAGAATTTCCTTTGTGTTGTTGTTGATATGAAAACCACTTATAATCAAAAGTGATTATAAGTTAATCAACAATCAAGTTGAAATAGAAAGATCACAAGAAAATTCTTACGAGTCGATCGATTGATCAATGCTATTTGACAAATTGCGTAATGAAAAATAAAGCGAGTAAAGAGATAATAGAGAGATCGACAAGAGGGTTTGTTTACGCAGTTCCCCAATTTCTTCCTCGCGTTTGGGTACGTCTGCGCCTAATTTCCAATGTGGAATTAGGATACTTTCTTACTATGCAAAAAGTCAATGTACAAGAAAAGTGTTCAATAGAAACCATACAAACACTACTTGTTATGATGTTGATTCAACCCTTTTTCTTCTTTTGATCTTGCGTAAGACCAAGACAAAATTGGATGCCAATTGACTTGTCAATATTACTACTCATTTGCGTTCTTTATCTCCAAAGCTTTCGCGCACGATCAATTGCACTGATTGTTCCACAAGACTTCAATTTGATTCGCCGTTCTCCGTTACTTCCTTTGCATTCTTTATCTCCAAATGATCCTTTGCCTACTTTATATCCAAAGGCTTTCACAAATTCACAATCCTCTCTTGAACGTCCTCCACGAAAACCCCAAAATCTATACACGATCTTGGAGGACAAACCCACGGTTTTTCCAGATGAAGACCCCTACAAATCTCAACCCAATATCTCGGCTACACAAGAACCCAATTGGACCTTATCAGGCCTTCGTCTAGCTGGCACCCCAACAAAAGATTATTATGTGTGATTTCTCAGTGTGTAGACATAGGATGGAGGTTGAAGATGATGAGCAAATGCAGGCTAAATTTATGGTATCACCAAGTTGGAATGATGTATTTATGGTTTGGAAGTTTGGTGGCAAAGAGGTAATTTTCAGAATTAAAGGAATTAAAAATTTGACCATCTTAAACAGCATGTGCTGGCCTGAAGGTTGGATGTGTCGGAACATAATGTCAAAAATAACAACATGTGCCGACCTGAAAAGACCAATGTGCCGACCGAAATCAAACAGAGACTACAACCTTATTTAGGACATTAGATGTGTCGGCCTGAAGCATGTATGTGCCGACACATAATGTTGAAACTTCTAGTATGTGCCGCCTTGAAGAAGGTGTGTGTCGACCGAAATAAGACAGAAGCTACAGGCTTCAAAAATGAGTTACATGTTCCAGTTTGAGTTGCGTATGTGTCGGCACATGCAATGCATTTTTGTGCTGAAACTAATTTTCATGATTTTGGACAATTTTGAAGTGGTTTTTGATGATTCCTAAGACCTCTAATGCAAGGGTGCCATAAATACTCAGAGTTGCTATCCAATATACCGAAATACGAAGTATTTTCAATGTTTTGACATCATGCAAAATGTCCCATGGTGAAGTTGCACTTACAGGAACTTTAAATCTAGCGCCCATACAACAACGAGCATCAATCGCAGGTTGAAAATAAGGCGAATCTGCAGCATTGAAAGGAATAGATGCATTAATAAACCACTTTGCAGTAGCAAGATCATACTTTTCTACCACTTTTTTACTTTGCATCACACTTTTTAAAGTAGGTTGAACTCCTAGAGTTGTTTTGGGTAAAAAAAAATAAGTACCAATGTGAGCGTCATTCTTTTTAGATGCACCAATTCGTGGGTTCGTTTGTACTTGCAATTCAACCTCCTCTGAAGTAAATGACTCACTTTCAGCCACATCTAAAAATGTTATTTTCTTACTCCACTCATTTAGATGTTGTTTCATCTGAAAATGAATTTCAGCAGTCACTGACTTACAAATTTCAACATTTCCTACTACTCTAGTCAAGTGTTGCTTTACCCTATGAATTTCACCTCCACCAAATGCTTTGTGACAGTAGATACAAACAAGACATTTTCCATCAAAACTTTTAGTATAATGTGCCTAAGCTATATTAGTCTTTCCTCTAACATTATTTTGAACTAAACTATGAGCAGAAGAGGCTTCTTGTGATGATGGTGTTTCAAAAGATGCCATTTTCCTGTAAAATAGTTCAAAATTTCCAAATTCAAATACACTTTGGTCTCACATAATCATATATGCCAAATTTAAATTTCCAAATTGAAATTATGATAACATCCATGAACATAATATGATAATAATATATAACAAACATCATTTTGCAAGTGTTAAGGCAACTATCAAGAAGTAAGTCTAATTAACATCTCTATTTTTCACTTCTAGGAATTAATAATGTGAATAAATAATGTGAACGAACGATCTCCCACTGAATCATCTGCTCTTGCTTCCCACTATCATGGTCGTGGTGGACGAACCGAAGGACGGGGTGGACAACGTCATGGTATTCGTTGTAACTATTGCAATCGTTATGGTCACATTGAAGCTTAATGTCGTACAAAGGCAAGAGAACAACAACGACAACCACGGGTTATTGTCGCCGCTCAATCGGACAACATGTCATACCCCAAAATTTTCCTACCTTGTTTATTTTCTTGTAACTATCTTTGTGTTGCTTCATGGTCTTCCTATAGATGATCATTTGGACTCTGGCCATGATTCTCTAGGTATTAGGTCATGAAGGTTATGTATGTGTTTGTCCTGTTTGCTAGCTCTTGTTAGGATGTTTTGGTTTCAAGAAGAGATAAAGGAGGAATGGGCTCTCATTTCATGGTTAATCAGTCAAGGCATGATCAATTGGCTTCAAATTGATTTTAGGTTATAGTCCAAGATGATTTTAGGTCATATTTCAAGTTGATCAAGTGCAATGATTATAACTCATTCTCTCAAGCCATGCTTAAGATTGTTTCAAGTTTCAAGCTATGGTCATATCTCAAGATGATTTTAGGCCATGTTCCAAGTTATTTTCATGGAATGTTTCAAGTGGTTCAAGCATATTTTCAAGCCATGGTTAGAAGAGTTTTTGAAGTTTTATCTTGATTTATTTCAAGTTCTATTCACATGCCATGATTATAAGTGCTTTTAAATTATGATCGTGCATTTCCAAGACATAACTTATTTGTGTTCAAGCCCTATTTCAAATTCATGTTACAAGTCATGAGTGTGAGTGTTCAAGCCAAGTTGCTTTGTTCCAAGATACTTCAAGATGTGATCAAGTGCTCAAGTCATAATTAAAGGTTTTCAAGTTAAGTTTTAAACCATGAGTTGGATTTATCTTCAAGCTTTGTTTGGATTATTTTCAAGTTATGATGGGATCATGTTAAGTCATAATTTGATTTGTTTTGCAAGCTATGATTGGAGTCATTTCGAGGTGCAATTGGAGCCATAGTGAAAAGCTATGATTAATTGTGATCATTCATTTTCAAGGCACCACCAATAAGTTCCCAAAGACATTATTTTCAAGTCATAAGAAGTTTTGAAACCATTTTGAAAATGAGAAACAAAGGATTCATTCAAATTCAAAGAGTACAAATGCGTGTTACAAGGTATGGGAATGGAAAATTCAACAAACAATGTTTGAATACCAAGTCTTATTCCAAGTTACAAGGTTCATCCCACTCTTTTGTGATCAAAAGACATCACCATAAAGCCTAAAGGATTAAATTACATGTTTGATCAATACAAGACCTAAGGGCAGCAACCATTGATCGTGTCTCCATGCCAAGTTCCCTTGTTTTGTTTCCAAGCCACCAAAGTTGTCTTCATACCAATGCTCCATGACTCATGCTACTAATCCTCTTCGTGACTCCAAGTTCTCTTTATCCAAGTCTCTTCATCAAGCTACCAAAACATGGTTCTTTCATCTTCACGGCATCTTCATCATCATATAATCACATAACCTACAAAATGAACCAAGAATAATTAAGGATTAGACTCAAGATTACAAAGGAATTCACATGAATATAAGAAGAGTTCAAAGGACACTCAAGATTACCAAAGAAGGTGGCTTCAAGACAACCTTTCCCACAAGCCAATTCAAATCACCCTTCATCCTCATGCCTCACCAAGCATCATCATGCTTCACCAAGCCACTCCAAAGCACTTTTTACCCTCATGCCAAGAATGCCACAGGTAATGTATACATGAAAAGGAGAGGAAACAAGAGTTAACAAAAAGCAAGATTAAACACATAAGACCAAGACCACACAATTTAAAGGGTGGCTCAAATGCAAGGCTAGCAGTGGCAGAAAGCAAGTTTATGGCAATGTACAAGAGGAATAATCCACACAAGTCAAAATAAAGTCATAATTTGAGTACCCTCCAAATACACATCATCTGCAGCAAGCATAAAGTTCCACATCACATAACATTTCACAAAGGCAAAAATTTCACAAATAGAACATAGCAAGGGCAGAAGTCTAGCTTGGCATACAAGTCCATATTTAAATTAGAGAAAAATCAATAGCCACACAAGGTACACAACAATGGCGAGAATAAAAGTGACAAATGAGGATTCAATTTGCAACTGACATGGAAGTGCAAAGTGTGTAAGGTCAGCCATGAGCAAAGGTACAAGATTACAAGCTCAGTACACAAGACAAATTCATAAACCAGTACATGATCATGAGCATTTTTGTAAGAGGAAAAATCAGGTGGAATGCACAATTGTACAAGTTACTCTCAATTTCACAGTGGGACCACAAGATTATCCCTCTTCTAGAATCACATAATAGACAAAAAGGTACAACCAAAATCCCATGAAATCAGGGTACATTCCCACCACCCTCTAACGGTTTTTTATCCTCCCTCATCACACCTCATCATCCCTCACACGCATCTGTTTTCCTCTCACACATACCAAATTCATCCTATAAAAACCACATTGCTCATTCATTCAAAAACAGAAGAAAAAAGCATTTGAAAACCCTAGAAATTGCTCTACACAAAAACCTACACACTAAAGCTATAAAAAATCATTCCTAACACACATAGAATTTCACATTGAAATTCTATGTGCTTGTGAGATAATACTAACAACAGTAACACAACAACAATACCCAAAAAAGTAGCGAAGGAAAGGGAAAAGAAGAAGTCAAAAGGAGAAAAGTTTAAGGCCATCTACCTAAAACATCTCAGAAGATCGTTCTTCAAAGGGGTAAATCTTGTATTTCCTCTCTTCCAACTTGAATCATTTTTTGCTCTTGTTGATATTTGTTGTAGTGCTTGCTTTGCCTCTCTTGATTTTGCTTATGTTCGTGCTTAAAACTGCTGCTTGTTTAGTTTGCTTGATTGTTTGCCTTGCCACCATTGATTGTGCTCCTATCTGTTTCTATTTGAATTTAGGGTTTGAATTAGGGTTGTTTCAATCTGAAGATTTGGTTAGGTTTTTGAGGTTTTTTTTCAGATTTGAAAAGAGGAGGAGAAATAACATAGGGTTGGTTTAGAAGTTTTCTTGAGTTAGGGTGGTGTCGCCGAAGAAGACGGCGATGGCCGCCATTGGCCACCGTCTTCTCCGGCCAGATTTAGGGTTCCGGCCACTTTCAATTTGCAGAGAAAATAGGTTAGAGAGAGAGAGAGATCAGGTTAGTGAGAGGGAGAGACAGAGTAGAATGAGGGTGGGGAATTCTTTTTTCCCTTTTTGTTCTTGCCATTGCCACACAGGACAAGTGAAGATGAGGGGCTAACCGTGCCGGTGAGAAGTGTCAACGGCCTTGACACATGGATGATCTCCTGCCCACCTTCCCTTGATCACCATCATGTGCGCGCATTACATGCTTTTGGATCAGAGTCTGCTTTTGACTCTATGACCATCCAACGCTCCAAATTCACCCTTAGAGCGTTGGATGGTCATAGAGTCAAATTCACCCTTAGTCTGCTTTTGACTCTATGACCATCCAACGCTCCAAATTTTTTTATTTAATATTCATTAATCTATATAATGGTTAATTTTATTAAATATTTAAGCTTAATCTATTTTTTTTTAAAGACTGAGTCCACCCTAATTTTATCAATCCATTTTCAAAGACCTTGTAAGTCGATTGTTTTCACGATCGCCATCTACCTTATAACTTCCTATTGGGATTTCATACAATGATTCTCATTTTTGCATTTTATGTGCCTGTTTACATGCCTTTGTGTGATGATTTTTACTTGTGTTATGGTTTGGATTCATCCCCATTTGAGCAAATGTATCCCCACCCCCATAAAGTGTAAATAATTTTAATCTTTGTGCTTTGATTGTTAGTTGCTTAGGTTCTCTCTTAATGCAAGATAAAATCAACCACCCACTTTTTCAAAAACAAGATAAATAAGCTTGACCCAACGTCGAGCATTTTTCATAAGAAAATAAATAGGGTTTTCCACCACCATTAACCCTTAAACCAATTACCCCCATATTACATTTACTTTTGTAAGTCGATTGTTTTTAGGATCGCCATCAACCTATCTATTCACCAAAATCTTTCTTAAAACAACCAATAAACCCTTGATCCCACATCAAGTGGCCTTTTTCCTAATCAATTTCAAAATACAATAAAATACGAGAAGAATTGTGCACTACGAGCCTTAAGTGGTGGGGAAAGGGTGAGAATGGACATCCCTACACTCACTCTGATTATTTCAACACAAGGCATTCGACTTGGTTGATTGAAATAATCGCCTCTACCAGTAGTCTTTCGTGCAATTCAACTCAAGAACAAACTTTTCCAAAGTCTAAAAAACACATAACTCATCAAATTCATTTTTGTGCTCCGTGGCACCACTTCCTAAACCCTTTTTCAAGGTAATAAAATCAACGAACACACAACTATTTTCTACTCCGAACTACGGAGCTCTGAATTCCTTGTTTAACAATGAGGATATGTAGGCATGAGGATATTCATCCTTGATGAGCACCCTAATAAAAAACATCAATTTCCCCCTAGCAAGCTTTTGAGAAATCAAATACCCTTTCATGCTTAGACAACTTAGATGGTTCCGATCGAGTACGATAGATGTACGGGGGTGCTAGTATCTTCCCCTTACATAACCGACTTCCGAATCCAACATGGTTGTGATGACCATACCCTATCCTTTCACCCGTGGGTTTTTTCGATGTTTTCCCTTTCCCCTCATGGGAATAAATAAAGTTTGATGGCGACTCTCCTAAGTCCATCCGTGATCGTGCAACCCTGCTTTGCGCATCACAAAGATCGTATTTTTTCGAGGTACGAAACAAAACTAAAGACATTATTATTCCTGCCGTTGATTACAATAATTTTCTCTAATTCAAAGCATCTCATCAACCATCATCATCTGTCATTGTTGCTCAGTCGGGTAATCCTGTAGCCTTTTTATCTATATTTTCTCTTGGTCCTTGGGTCCTTGACTCTGGTGCCTCAGATCATATGACTGGTAATAAATCCCTTTTATCTCACTTGTCTTTTTTTAATTCTTTGCCTTCTGTCACTGTGGCCGATGGTTCTAAAATCAAAGTTCAAGGCCTTGGTTAGGCACACCCACTTCCAAACCTGACTTTAGAGTCTGCTCTTTACATTCTTTGTTGTCCTTTTAATCTGATATTTATTCACATGCTTACTCGTACTCTTGATTGTTCAGTCATTCTTAATGATAATTCTGTTTATGTCCAGGATCGACGTACAGGATGAACAATTGGAGCAGGGAGTGAATCTGGAGGATTATATCATCTATCTCCACCGGTGGCATGTGGTTCGATTGCTTCTCAAGACCTTACACATCAACGTTTGGGACATCCCAGTCTTAATAAAATGCGTATTTTAGTTCCTGATTTTTCTAAGCTTTCATCTTTTGAGTGTCAGTCATGTCAATTATGAAAACATACTCGTAGTACTTACTGTCAACGAGTAAATAAAAATGTTGCATAACATTTTTCTTTAGTTCATTCTGACATTTGGGGTCCTAGTCGTGTGAAGTCTACCTTAGGATATTACTATTATATAACTTTCATCGATGATTTCTCACGATGTACTTTGTTATTTCTAATGAAAAATTGTTCAGATGTTTTCCTTATATTCCAAGAGTTTTATGCTGAAATTAAAAACCAGTTTAACACTTCCATTAAAATTTTATGCACTGATAATGCTCGTGAATATAGGTCTTCCCAGTTTAGATCTTTTTTAACATCACAGGGAATTATTCACCAATCATCATGTGCTCATACACCACAACAGAACGATGTTGCTGAACGGAAGAATCGTTATTTAGTTGAAACCGCACAAACTCTTTTACTTCACCACAATGTACCTTCTCGTTTTTGGGGTGATGCTTTCCTCACAGCTTGTCACCATATCAACTGAATGCCTTCATCGGTCCTTCAAGATAAGATTCCATGCTCTATCTTGAATCCACAACATGACCTCTACCTCATTCCGCTTTGCGTATTTGGTTGCACATGCTTTGTTCATGATCTTAGTCCAAGTAAAGACAAACTCTCAGCCAAATCTCGAAAATGTATTTTTCTAGGATACTCACGTATACAAAAAGGAGATCGTTGCTTTTGTCTTCAACTTCAACGGTACATTGTTTCCTCTAATGTTACATTCTTTGAAGGTTCCCCATTTTTCTCAACCTCTGTGTCACCCGATGAGACTTGTAACTTAGATGCTCAAGATGTCCCTTCTATCACCCCCACACCCATTAAACCTCCATTGCTGGTCTACCAGTGGAGAACACCCCGTCCATCGGAAGTTAAAGATGATAATAATGCACTAGCGCCACCTCTTGCTCCAAATGTTCATCCATCTACGTCACCTGAACTTGACCTCCCAATAGCATTACGCAAAGGTATTCGATCTCATACTCCAAATTATAAATATGCATGTGTTTTAAATTATGATTGTCTTTCTACTTCCTATGTGTCTTTTGTTTCTGGTTTGGATTTTGTGTCTATTCCTAAGTCTACAAGTGAGGAAATGCCTGATCACAATTGGCATCAGGCGATGGTGTAAGAAATGGATGCATTGCATTCAAATAACACTTGGGATATTCTTACTTTACCTTCCGACAAAACTACAGTAGGATGTCGATGGGTTTTGGACTAGATGGTCAGATCGATCGTTTCAAAGCTCGTTTGGTAGCCAAAGGATATACACAGATATTTGTCCTTGATTATGGTGACACTTTTTCTCCAGTGGACAAGATTATTTCAGACCATCTCTTCCTTGCAATGACTGCTATTAACCATTGGCCGCTTCATTTATTAGACATTAAAAATGCCTTTTTACATGGAGAATTATAGGAGGAAGTATATATGGACTAACCTCCAGGTTTTACAGTTCCTGGCAATTCTAGACTTGTTTGTCGGCTTCGTCGGTCTCTTTATAGGCTGAAACAGTCTCCACGTGCTTGGTTTGGTCGCTTCAGCTCTGCCTTGATACAACTTAGTATGACTAGATGTGAATCATATCACTCGGTTTTCTTCCTCCATTCCTCCACCTGTCAGCGCATCTTTCTTATGGTCTATGTTGATGACATTGTTATCATTGGAGATGATACAAAGGGTATCCAACGACTCAAAAATCATATTTTCAACAACTTTCAGACAAAATACTTGGTTCCACTCAGATACTTCTTGGGTATTGAAGTTACTCAGGCATTGCAATTAACCAACGCAAGTATGCATTAGACATCCTCAATGAAACTGGTATGCTTGATTTTCGTCCAATTGATACTCCTATGGATCCCAACGTCAAGCTTCTTTTGGGCTAGGGGAAGCTGTTGAAAGACTTGGGAAGATATTGACGCCTAGTAGGTATACTCAATTATCTTACCGTCATTAGACCAGATATTACTTTTGCGGTGAGCATTGTGAGTCTGAATGTTCGTTGTGATACTCATTGGAATACAGTGATTCAGATTCTCAGATATATATAAAGAATGCACCAGGAAGAGGCCTATTATATGAAGATAAGGGTGATACTAAAATCACGTGTTATTCAGATGCAGATTGAGCAAGATTACCGTCGGATAGGAGATCTGTAACGCCCCGATTTCGATTATTTCCCATTTTGTTGAGTCTTTTATTTAAATTGAGTGATAAATTATTTCATATGTGAAATTGGTGTGTTAATATGCTATGTTGACATGTTATGATATTTTACCGTTTTTGAGAGTTTTCGGGGAAATTAGAATGGAGGGTATTTTGGACATTTCTCAATTAATGATAAGTTAGAAATTTAGTGGAAATAGAATTTTTGTGAGAAAATGAATTAATTTAATTTGAGTAGAAAATAAGAAATAGAAAAGAAAAAGAGATAAGGAGAGGAAATAGGAGAGAAAGAGAAAGAAAAGGAAAGATAGAGAGAAAAAGGAGAGAAAGAAAGAGGAAGAGGAGAAAAGAGAAGAAATAGTGAGAAAGCTTGGGAAATCAAGAGAAAACAACTTCTAGGAATCGAATTATCCGGGTAAGGGTGTGAAATCTTATTATCTTATCAATGTATATCATTATGTATGATTGTGTTGTTGTTGTTGTTGATTTTTATGAGTTTTGGTATAAACCCATTTGTGTAGAAAGTGTTAGAATTCGATTTAATCATGTTGGAAATGATGTTTTCGTGTCCCTTGTTGTTGGTACATGATAGATATATGTTATTGTACATCAAATTGGTGTTTTTCTGGATTTAGATGATGAATTTGGGTGTGGTTTGGGTGAAAAACGCAGAACCAAGTTCTGCAGAATTTTTCTGCATTTGCCCTGGCCGTACGCGTATGGGGCATGTTCATACGCGTATGAGCCTAGGCGTTACACGTATCATTGGCTTGTTTTTGGGCCATTACGCGTATGGAATGTGACTTTTCCCGGCCATCTGGTGATACGCGTATGGTGTTGGGCATACGTGTATGGACTTTTAAACGTGAATTTTGGGGGAGAAATGACTTCTGCCCATACGCGTATGGGCCTTGGCAATACGTGTATGGGATGGTGAGGAAGCAGGGCCGTACGCGTATGAGAAGGGCCATACGTGTATGGTCAGGACAAGTGTAAAAATGTGATTTTTCAAAAATGTGTTTTCGTTTTTCTTTCGTAACTTGAGTTCCGTTTATCCGATTTTTACGTTCTTGGTATTGATATGTAGCCATTGAGCTGTACTTTATTATTATGATGATTTGGAAATTTTTAGCCGATTTAATTATGTCGGAAAGTCAGGAATAGTGTTATTGAGCGACTTTTACCGTTTTGAATGTGTGTTTTGGATGTGAATCATACAATAGTGCATTGATGTGAATGTATATAGATTGTATGTGATTGTATGAGATGAATGCATGAATATATTGTGAATATGTATGCATTTCAAGAATGTCTTGAGTCATTTTGTATGTGAAGCATAATGATGTACATTCTTGTGTTGTGTGATTCTAATGAGAATACGCTATAACGTCGTGTGCCCGTGTGGGGTGTGACCGATGATTATAGACGATCGTGTGCCCATGTGGGGTGTGAGCGATCGGGTCGTGTGCCCATGTGGGGTGTGAGCAATCCATAAACGTCGTGTGCCCATGTGGGGTGTGAGCGACGGGGAACATCGTAGGCCCGACGGGGAGTTACATTGGTAACGAGCGATGGTTCCAATAAGTTCCTGAGTGAACTTGAGATGATTGAGTCGGTACCCGCATTGCATTTGCATAGAGTCGTGAGTCGGTCTCTATGATTTGCATTTATCATCTTTATAATGGTGCATTGATGAATAAACATGAATATGTATGTTTATGTGGAATAATAAGAATTGTGAAAGTATGCATGATGAATATGCTTGGTTTTGTATATATATACATTGTAATGTATATGAGTGAATCGTGATGAATTGGGGTGAGAATGTGGAATATGTGTATTTTTATGCTAAGATATATAATTATATGCATTGTTATTATGATAATATTTCTCACCCTTCTGCTGTTTTATGATGCTCTATGAGGCATTGCAGAGTAGGTATGCTGGTGGTCTTTTGTGAAGCGTGTCTTCATTCTTTTGGTCGGTCGGCTCTGATATGTAGCACCGGGTAGCTAGGAAGTATATGATTCTTTTGTGATACATTTGTACATGTATCTTGTTGTTGAATGTTTATGTAAACATGAATTATGTTGGTGGATAATACTTGATGATATATATATGTATATATGATTGATGTTATTCAATGTTTAGATTTTCCGCTTTTATTCTAAATATTGAGATGTGGGTGTAAGGACTAAGTTCCTCTGTTGCAAAGTTACCCCACTGTTGCATATCAATTGTTGAGCAGGTGTTGAATGTTTTAATTTCATGTATAATGTGACAAACTTTTTCTATACTATGTTTATAATTATACTCTGATGAAATTTTTAATATGTGCCTAAATGATTATGTGATTATTTGGGGGTATAGAAAGGGGGTGTTACATTAAGTGGTATCAGAGCCAGTGTTGAGTCAGTTGTGTCTGTCTTGTTGTTGTGATGGTTGAACTGTTGTTTAACCTTGTTGTCATTTTTGGGAATGATCAGAATATGGATGGTAGAAACGACAATGCGATGGCTGCTGCTTTGGAAGCAATGGCTAGGGCGGTGAAAGGCGCGCTGAACGTGAATGCTAATGACGAGTTCAGGAAGAATCAACCACCGGTCTTCAAAGGAAGATTTGATCCCGATGGTGCTCAAATTTGGTTGAAAGAGATTGAAAGGATCTTCAGAGTCATGGACTTCGCGGAGGAGAATAAGGTGAGGCTTGGGTCTCACATGCTGAAGGAGGAAGCCGACGATTAGTGGGTCGGTATGCGTCAAATTCTTGAGGTGGATGATGAAGAGATAACTTGGAATTCATTTCGTACCGAGTTCTTGAGGAAGTATTACCCTGAAAGTGTGAAAGGGAAGAAGGAGATGGAGTTCCTTGAACTGAAACAAGGTAGTATGTCCGTGGTGGACTATACTGCTAAGTTTGTGGAGTTGGTTCAATTCCATCCTCATTATGCTGCAATTACTGCTGAGTTCTCAAAGTGTATTAAGTATGAGAATGGTTTGCGTCCCGAGATTAAGCAAGCTGTGGGATATCAAAGGATAAGAAGGTTTACGGATTTGACGGAATGTTGTAGAATCTTCGAGGAAGATAGCAAGGCTCGTTCTACACATTACAAAAGTTTGAATGAGAGGAAGGGAAAGCAACAAGCTAGAAGTGGACCTTATGTGACACCCGTTGATAAGGGTAAGCATAGGGGAAACTTTGAGAAGAGATCTGGAGGAGGAGGTTCCGGTTCCGTTAAGTGTTACAAGTGTGGTGAAATGGGTCATAAATCATTTGAGTGTGGGAAGACTGTGGTGAAATGTTCTAACTGTGGAGGCCTTGGGCATGCTACTGCCGATTGTAGAAGGAATATAGTGAAGTGCTATAATTGTGGAGAAGTGGGTCACATTAGTACTAAGTGTACTAAGCCGAAACAAGCTCAAGCGGGCGGAAAGGTGTTTGCATTAGCGGGAACGGACACTACTAGTGCAGACCGTTTGATTAAAGGTATATGCTTTATTAATAGTAAGCCTTCAGTTGTTATTATTGATACGGGGGCGACTCATTCATTCATTTCTCGTGAGTGCGCTAAGCGTTTGAATTTGTTTATGACTTCTTGGGGTGGTGAGATGGTTATTGAGACTCCTGCTTCAGGGTCGGTAACTACGTCTTTGGTGTGTGTAAGTTGTACTTTGACCATGTATGGTAAAGACTTCCTTATGGATTTAGTGTGTTTGCCGTTGGAGGGATTGGACGTAATCTTGGGTATAAACTGGTTGCAATTTAATCGAGTTCATATAGATTGCTATCACAAGTTAGTAAGGTTTCCTTCTTTGGAAGATGATGAAGATGAGAGTTTCCTATCCACTAAAGAGTTGAAGAAACTTTTAGCGGACGAAGCTCAATTGTTCGGTTTGTTTGCATCATTGTCGGTGGAGAGTAAAGTTGAGCTTGATGTGTTTCCAGTGGTGTGTGATTTTCCAGAAGTGTTTCCGGAGGATATTACGGATGTACCACCGGAAAGAGAAGTTGAGTTTTCTATTGATCTAGTTCCGGGTACTAGACCGGTTTCAATGGCACCGTATCGTATGTCGGCATCGGAGTTGGTAGAATTGAAGAAGCAATTGAATGACTTGTTGGACAAGAGATTTGTAAGACCAAGTGTTTCTCCTTGGGGTGCTCCGGTATTGTTGGTAAAGAAGAAGGATGGAAGTATGCGGTTATGCATTGATTATCGACAATTGAACAAGGTGACAATTAAGAACAAGTATCCGTTTCCAAGGATCGATGATTTGATGGACCAATTGGTTGGTGCGCGTGTTTTTAGCAAGATTGATTTGAGATCGGGATATCACCAGATTCGTGTGAAAGAAGAGGATATTCAAAAGACGGCCTTTAGGACACGGTATGGTCATTACGAATATTCCGTGATGCCATTCGGGGTTTCTAATGCGCCGGGTGTGTTTATGGAATACATGAATCGTATTTTTCATGAACAGTTAAATCGTTTTGTGGTTGTGTTCATCGACGATATTTTGATTTACTCTAAGTCTCAAGAGGAGCATGAAGAGCATTTGAGGATTGTGTTACAAATTTTGAAAGAGAAACAATTGTATGCTAAGTTGTCAAAATGTGAATTTTGGTTGTCGGAAGTAAGTTTTCTTGGACATGTTATTTCCGGTAGTGGTATTAGTGTTGATCCATCCAAGATTGATGCGGTGATGCAATGGCAGGCTCCTAGATCGGTTACGGAGATTCGAAGCTTTTTAGGCTTGGCGGGTTATTATCGGAGGTTTATTGAGGGATTTTCGAAGTTGGCACTTCCGTTAACGCAATTGACTTGTAAAGGAAAGGCTTTCTTTTGGGATATTCATTGTGAAGAGAGTTTCAATGAGCTAAAAAGAAGGTTGACAACGGCTCCGATCTTGATTTTGCCAAATTCGACGGAACCATTTGTTGTGTATTATGATGCTTCATTGGTTGGTTTAGGTGGTGTTTTGATGCAAGATGGAAAAGTTGTGGCTTATGCTTCAAGACAATTGAGAGTGCATGAAAAGAATTATCCTACACATGACTTGGAGTTAGCGGCCGTGGTGTTTGTTTTGAAAATTTGGAGGCACTATCTTTATGGTGCAAGATTTGAAGTTTTTAGTGATCACAAGAGCTTGAAATATTTATTTGATCAAAAAGAATTGAACATGAGACAAAGAAGGTGGTTAGAGCTTTTGAAGGATTATGATTTTGGTTTGAATTACCATTCGGGTAAGGCAAACGTGGTGGCCGATGAGTCGGAAGTCGTTACATATGTCCGCATTGATGATGAGAGAATGGGAACTTTTGGAGAATTTTAGAGACTTGAGTTTGGTTTGTGAAATGACGCCGAGAAGTGTGAGACTTGGTATGCTACATGTTACGAATGATTTTCTTGCAACCGTATGTGAAAAGCAAAAGTTGGATTTGAAGTTCGTTAATTTGATGATGAATGAGAATGAGGATTTCAAGGTTGATAATTTTGGAGTTTTGAGATTCCGTGGTCGTATTTGTATTCCCGACGATGTGGAGTTGAAAAAGATGATATTGGAAGAAGGACACCGAAGTAACTTAAGTATTCATCCGGGAGCGAATAAGATGTATCAAGATTTGAAGAAAATCTTTTGGTGGTCCGGATTAAAGAGGGATGTGGCTCAATTTGTGTATGCGTGCTTAACTTGTCAAAAGTCTAAGGTGGAACATCAAAAGCCTAGTGGATTGATGCAACCGTTGGACATTCCGGAGTGGAAATGGGATAGTATATCGATGGATTTTGTTACGGGATTGCCGAATACGCTAAGAGGTCATAATGCTATTTGGGTAATCGTTGATAGGCTTACTAAATCTGCTCACTTCATTGCAATTGATATTAGTTATCCTTTGGAGAAATTAGCCGAGATTTATGTTCTTGTGGTTGTGAAGTTACATGGAGTTCCTAAGAGTATTGTATCGAATAGAGATCCTAGATTTACATCGAGGTTTTGGGAGAGTTTACAAAAGGCTTTGGGTTCTAAGCTAAGATTGAGTTCGGCTTATCATCCGCAAACGGATGGTCAAACCGAGAGGACAATTCAATCGTTGGAGGATTTATTGTGTGCTTGTGTGCTCGAGCAAGGTGGTGCTTGGGATAGTTATTTGGCATTGATTGAGTTCACCTACAATAATAGTTTTCATTCAAGTATAAGTATGGCACCATTTGAGGCTTTGTATGGTCGGAGATGTAACACCCTTCTACCCACATACGATTTTTAGAAAATATTTCATATTATCAGAGTCGAAATCAACAAGAAAGGTGTCACATTTTCTTTATTAAACATCTTAACAACAAATCTTGCTCCGTAACACGGGTTTTCAAAACATTTAAAATATCCACTTCTTTAATAATTCAAAACAAATTCACAATTTAACTTTGCAGCGGAATCATAACCTCAAAATAACCTCATATATTTCATCAAAACATCAAGACCTATGGTCATTGTTAACAATCATTATCAACTAACATTTTACACATAGTAACTCATAAAAATCATCCTAACAAACAACATAATATTCACTTAAGCGTTTCCCCCACGATGTTACATCTACCAGAGCAAGACACCATATAACACTACAGGAATAAGCTAAAAAGCTCCAAGCTAAAACTTCACGCACCGATAAGTTACTCCTGAATATCTGCAGGATGGCGTATAAACCATCACCATACACAGGCAGGGTGAGTAATCACAATTCATTATAGAAATATAAGGACATGGAAAATAAATATCATAAGCAACAACAACAACATGGCATCATCAACAAAATCTTCAAAACACCGTCACGGATACTTCATGTAAATGCAACGTCAACTATAATGTAATGCAACAAATGCATGTGGTACCAATTTCTCCAAGTGATGGACACTGGCCATCAACCCTCCCTAAGGGAGCACAACATAATCACCATATTACTCCAATCCACACAATGGGATTGAAGCTACCAATAGGCCAAAGCCCCAACATAAAAATGCTATGAAATGCAATGATGCCAAACTCCTCAATTCATCAAAAAAAATCAACATGTGCATCATGCATTTCATATCCCACAAGGAATCATCATATAATCATGTTTTATCACCATATCATATTCAACAAGAAATCATCATATAATCATGTTTTATCACCATATCATATTCAACAAGAAATCATCATATAATCATGTTTTATCATTAATATAATATCAAGTACTAAACCACCAAAAATCAGCAAAAGAACATCAAAACAACACAAATTCATCAAGACAGTTGTCTGACACGGCCGCCCGTGTCAGAAGACTTGGGCCAAAACTCCAAAACAGACAAACTTACAACAAGACAGAAGCCTGACATGGCCACCCGTGTCCTGTGACACGGCCACCCGTGTCCTGTGACACGGCCCATGTCAGAGGCTCTGTAACAAAACAACACAAAACAACTTTTCTCATTATAGACAGCAAGCTGACACGGGTGCCCGTGTTGTGTGACACGGCCCGTGTCAGGATACGGCAAAACCCTATTTCCCCCCAAAAAGTGATTTTCTGCGTTTTCGACTCGAAAAACCCCTAAAACTCAGTTTTTTCCCAAAACGAAAATTGATCAAAAATGCTTACACGATACACTTACATCAACATTTACATCATATATCATCATATCGTTCATTATGGTATTCTTCATCAATCAAACACCTAAATCATATAAACTCATGAATACCTAATCTATTCACAACCAATTCCTATATAACGATAATAAACCATGAAAGACTCCCCATACCTTAGAGAAATTTGCGGCTTTCTCCTTCTTTCTCCAAGATTCTCCTCGAAATCCTTCATAATCCTAGGTTTTCTCCTCCTCTTCTCTTCTTCAGTGTTCTTCACCAAAAACACGATCAGTTAGAAATGATCGCTTCTTTTCTTCTTTAGTGAAAAATCCCAACTTATGAACTTCCCATCTTATCCTTACTCCATTTCCAATAAGACCACCTTGCCCTTTTTCTTATTTATTACTAATAATAATAATAATAATAATAATAATAATAATCTAAATAATACATGATTATTCATCTTATTAAAATTATTAAAATTACTCCTTTAATCCAAAATTTTCCAAAATTACCAAAACTCCTTAATTCCTTCTAAATTAAATAAATAAATAAATAAATGATTAATTTAGATTTTCGGGGCGTTACAGGAGATGTCGAACACCTTTGTGTTGGCATGAAACCGGTGAGAGGACGATAGTTGGACCGGAGATGGTACAACAAACGACGGAGAAAGTGAAGTTTATTCGTGAGAAGATGAAAGCTTCTCAAAGTAGACAAAAGAGATATCATGACAAGAGAAGGAAAGATCTTGAGTTTCAAGAAGGCAACCATGTGTTTTTGAGAGTTACGCCGGTCACGGGTGTGGGTCGTGCTTTGAAGTCGAAGAAGTTGACTTCTCGTTTTATTGGTCCGTATCAGATTTATGCACGAGTTGGTGGTGTGGCTTACCGTGTGGTGTTGCCTCCGAATCTTTCGAATTTGCATGATGTATTCCATGTTTCGCAACTTCGGAAGTATGTTCCGGATCCGTCACATGTTATTCCTATGGACGAGGTTGAAGTGAGAGATAACCTTACGGTTGAAGCTTTACCGATTAGGATTTTGGACCGTGAAGTTAAGAAGCTAAGAGGCAAGGATATTGCGCTTGTGAAAGTAGCGTGGGGAGGCGCTGCGGAAGGCAATATGACTTGAGAGCTAGAGAGTAGGATGCGAGAGTCGTATCCGGAGTTGTTTGAATCAGGTAATATTTTCGAGGACGAAAATTTCTAAAGTAGGGGAGAGTTGTAACGCCCCGATTTTGATTATTTCCCATTTTGTTGAGTCTTTTATTTAAATTGAGTGATAAATTATTTCATCTGTGAAATTGGTGTGTTAATATGCTATGTTGACATGTTATGATATTTTAACGTTTTTGAGAGTTTTCGGGGAAATTAGAATGGAGGGTATTTTGGACATTTCTCAATTAATGATAAGTTAGAAATTTAGTGGAAATAGAATTTTTGTGAGAAAATTAATTAATTTAATTTGAGTAGAAAATAAGAAATAGAAAAGAAAAAGAGATAAGGAGAGGAAATAGGAGAGAAAGAGAAAGAAAAGGAAAGATAGAGAGAAAAATGAGAGAAAGAAAGAGGAAGAGGAGAAAAGAGAAGAAATAGTGAGAAAGCTTGGGAAATCAAGAGAAAACAACTTCTAGGAATCGAATTATCCGGGTAAGGGTGTGAAATCTTATTATCTTATCAATGTATATCATTATGTATGATTGTGTTGTTGTTGTTGTTGATTTTTATGAGTTTTGGTATAAACCCATTTGTGTAGAAAGTGTTAGAATTCGATTTAATCATGTTGGAAATGATGTTTTCGTGTCCCTTGTTGTTGGTACATGATAGATATATGTTATTGTACATCAAATTGGTGTTTTTCTGGATTTAGATGATGAATTTGGGTGTGGTTTGGGTGAAAAACGCAGAACCAAGTTCTGCAGAATTTTTCTGCATTTGCCCTGGTCGTACGCGTATGGGGCATGTTCATACGCGTATGAGCCTAGGCGTTACGAGTATCATTGGCTTGTTTTTGGGCCATTACACGTATGGAATGTGACTTTTCCCGGCCATCTGGTGATACGCGTATGGTGTTGGGCATACGCGTATGGACTTTTAAACGTGAATTTTGGGGGAGAAATGACTTCTGCCCATACGCATATGGGCCTTGGCAATACGCGTATGGGATGGCGAGGAAGCAGGGCCGTACGCGTATGAGAAGGGCCATACGTGTATGGTCAGGACAAGTGTAAAAATGTGATTTTTCAAAAATGTGTTTTCGTTTTTCTTTCGTAACTTGAGTTCCGTTTATCCGATTTTTACGTTCTTGGTATTGATATGTAGCTATTGAGCTGTACTTTCTTATTATGATGATTTGGAAATTGTTACCCCGATTTAATTATGTCGGAAAGTCGGGAATAGTGTTATTGAGCGACTTTTACCGTTTTGAATGTGTGTTTTGGATGTGAATCATACAATAGTGCATTGATGTGAATGTATATAGATTGTATGTGATTGTATGAGATGAATGCATGAATATATTGTGAATATGTATGCATTTCAAGAATGTCTTGAGTCATTTTGTATGTGAAGCATAATGATGTACATTCTTGTGTTGTGTGATTCTAATGAGAATCTGCTATAACGTCGTGTGCCCATGTGGGGTGTGAGCGATGATTATAGACAATCGTGTGCCCATGTGGGGTGTGAAAGATCGGGTCGTGTACCCGTGTGGGGTGTGAGCGATCCATAAACGTCGTGTGCCCATGTGGGGTGTGAGCGACGGGAACATCGTAGGCCCGACGGGGAGTTACATTGGTAACGAGCGATGGTTCCAATAAGTTCCTGAGTGAACTTGAGATGATTGAGTCGGTACCCCGCATTGCATTTGCATAGAGTCGTGAGTCGGTCTCTATAATTTGCATTTATCATCTTTATAATGGTGCATTGATGAATAAACATGAATATGTATGTTTATGTGGAATGATAAGAATTGTGAAAGTATGCATGATGAATATGCTTGGTTTTGTATATATATATACATTGTAATGTATATGAGTGAATCGTGATGAATTGGGGTGAGAATGTGGAATATGTGTATTTTTATGCTAAGATATATAATTGTATGCATTGTTATTATGATAATATTTCTCACCCTTCTGCTGTTTTATGATGCTCTATGAGGCATTGCAGAGTAGGTATGCTGGTGGTCTTTTGTGAAGCGTGTCTTCATTCTTTTGGTCGGTCGGCTCTGATATGTAGCACCGGGTAGCTAGGAAGTATATGATTCTTTTGTGATACATTTGTACATGTATCTTGTTGTTGAATGTTTATGCAAACATGAATTATGTTGGTGGATAATACTTGATGATATATATATATGTATATATGATTGATGTTATTCAATGTTTAGATTTTTTGCTTTTATTCTAAATATTGAGATGTGGGTGTAAGGACTAAGTTCCTCTGTTGCAAAGTTACCCCACTGTTGCATATCAATTGTTGAGCAGGTGTTGAATGTTTTAATTTCATGTATAATGTGACAAACTTTTTCTATACTATGTTTATAATTATACTCTGATGAAATTTTTAATATGTGCCTAAATGATTATGTGATTATTTGGGGGTATAGAAAGGGGGTGTTACAAGATCCACTTCCGGATATTGTGTTCTTATTAGAGAAAATATGATCTCATTGAGGAGTAAGAAACAAAACACAGTTGCACTATCTAGTGCTGAAGCTAAATATCGTGTTATGGCAGCAGCATCAAAGGAATTTGCGTGGCTTAAGAATTTACTCTCAGAACTTAGGTTGGGAGACCTTCAGGACACAAGACTCATATGCGACAATCAAGCGGCACTTCACATTGCATCAAATCTGGTATTCCATGAACGCACCAAGCACATAAAGATAGATTGTCACTATGTAAGAGAAAAGGTACTGTCAGTAGAAATAACCACAAAGTTTGTCGAATATGAAAATCAATTGGCTGATATGTTTACCAAGTCTCTTAAGGGTTCTCGGCTGAATTGTATCTGTAACAAGCTCGGATCATACAATATATAAGATTCGGCTTAAGAGGGAGTGTTAAGAATCTGTTACAAATCAATTAATATTGATTTGCATTCAATTAGTCATAAGTGTAAATTATGTTATTACCTATTGTGTATATATATTTTGCATATAAATATATAACATGTATGATCATATTCAACACACAGAAATACAATCACAACAGTCTTCAACTCTATTTTGTCCAATCATTGATGCAACTATAAGAATGTGTTGAAGTTGCCCTTCCAACACTGATTCTTATAATTTTTATTTCACATGCAAGTAGTGACTCTCAACATATGTAAGAAGAAGTATTAGCAACAATAACCACAAATTATATACCTAATTGACAAGATTGGCATGATTCTTATGAACAAGTATTGTAGTTCATCACAAATGCTATTTCAAACATAAATCAATGTACTAGAAGTATAAAACAACCACTTTCAATTCTTTGGCTACAAACATAAAGATAGAAATATTTTGTGAATCTAAAGCCTCTTGCAATTTTATCCAATGCAATCAATCAACTATTTGAACTCTTGTTTGCATGTGTCTCCATTTTCCAAGCTCGCCTCATTATCAACTTTGCCCTGTAAATAAGGGAAACTTTACTCTCAAATAGATCATGGAAATAATAAACATTAATCGCAACAACTCGTGGAAATAACTCATGGAAACATTCAGTGTTCTTAAAATCATACAAATTACAACACATTGTATATAAATTTCCAATTGCAGTTGAATTTTATGTCTTCAAACAAGAAAACAGTTTAGGAGGTGAAACACACAATATCTTTTAAAAAATAATTTTATATAAAAAACATTTGAACATTGGGTTTTAGGGGTGAGAGTGAGATATCAAATTAAAAGGAATGATATTTAGCCCAAACTTAAAAAGGGATCATGGAAGTGACAAAATCTTACCACTTAAAGAGGTTTTAGGATTGTAACTGAAGTGATTTTCATGCCAGCAATCATGGGCCAATACTCACCAGACTCAGGCTGATATTTTTGGAACAACTTAGGACAACCAATTATGAATAAATCTTCAAGGGAAGTGAGGCGATGGAAGTCACTTGGAAGTCTCAACAGTTGAACGCAGAAAAATATAGTCAGTTTCTTAAGACGAGTCATTGTTGTTAGACACACGGGAAGGGTCTTAAGATTGGGAAGTCCAAAAATATATAAGGCCTCTAAAGTCTCTACAACACCTTCGATCCAACTAGGAATTGTCAGAAGTCCTTCAAGTAATCCAATACATAAAGATTTCATCATCAATTTTCGGGGGCTTTCGTTGTACAACAACAAGTTTATCAATTGGCATTCTGAAATTAACAGATCTTGTAGTTTAGGAAAAATGAAGAGAGGTAAGGACTCTAGGCTACTGCATGATATAACATTCAATATTTTAAGGGAAGTTAGTTGTTGTGCCTCGTCGAATAAAAACTTCATATTTTCACACTCAAAAAAGTACAAAACTTGAAGATCATTCATGTTTGCAAGTTCCGTGAGTGACATAATTGATTGCTTTGTGGTTACATACAATTCTCGAAGGCTAATCAACCACCCTAACCCTTGAGGCAATGTTTCAAGCTCTGTGCACCCCATGAGTTTCAAGACTTGCAAATTATGGAGTCTGCAAATAAAATGGGGAAGTCTTTTGATATTCCTATTATCAGAAAGGTCAAGAACTCGCAAGTGCTCCAATTTAGCAATTGAACAAGGCAGCGTCTCAAAGGAAAAAAACCTTAAATCTAAATATCGTAAGTATTTGTATCTTGATATCCATGTATCCAACAAAGTTTCAGCGTCAAAGCTCACTCCTTTTGTGGGAAATAATATAGTTCTCAAACCTTTTGAGTTGGATAACAAAGCTTTATCTGTAGAGTTATTTTCAACAACTGATAAGTGTCTTACATATTGAGGTATATTCCTAGTATGTGAGTCAACTGCTATACACTCCTCTTTCGCAACATACATAGCAAGATCACGAATCAAGTCATGTACTTTGAATGTGACACAGAAATCTAGGTTTTCAAAATCTCATCATTCTTTTGTTCTACTCCCTCCGTCCCAAATTATAAGACGTTTTGGGCTTTTCACACAAATTAAGAAACTTAATTATTACTTTATTGGAAAGACAAATTATGTATAACTTTACAGTAATGCCCCTCGTAATTATATAGGAGAGAGAAATTAAAAGAGTTGAAAGAATAAATAATAATAAATATTTGAGGGTATATTGGGGAAGATGTCATTTATATTGCATTGGGAATGTAAGATGACTTATAATTTGAGACAATTTTTTTGGCAAAGTGACTTATAATTTGGGACGGAGGGAGTAAGTTCCATATCTCACAATCTCTCAGAGATATCCACTTTTTTGAATCATATTTTGTGAACAATGAGCTTCCTAATGTTCTGACAGCAAGTGGAACCCCTGCACATTTTTTCACGATTTCTTTTCCAATCTCTACAAGACATGGATGTTTAATTTCTTCACCTTCCTTAAATGCCCATTTTAGCAATTGAGTTGCTACGTGTAGTCAATATGATTTGACTTCCTGCTGCACCAATGTTTATCAAATCTATCAACTCAATCCACTTTGCATGATCATCATTCCATATGTCATCTAACACAAGCAAAAACTTCTGACCAGAAAGCTTATGCTTAAGACGACTTAGAAGTTGTTCAATATCTAAGTTGTTGATGTTTTCTTGGTGAGGAATGCTTGCTGGACCAAAAGCAGAAATAGAGTTTATTATTTTTATAATTATTTGCCTGATGTCAAAATCATCTGAGATACATGCCCACGTCTTCAACTGAAAAAGTTCATCCATCCTCTTATCATTAAACACCAACTTTGCGAGCGTGGTCTTTCCCAAGCCTCTAATTCCTACAATTGGAATAACACGTAAACTTTTATCACCATCACCGTGAGGATGTGGTTGCATCAAAAGCTTGATAATTTCTTCCCTATCATTTTCCCTTCCAATTACGCTTGAAGCGTCAACATGGGAATGAGTCAATTCTATCCTTTGAAAAACAGGTTCAGGACCAACATCATTTCTCGCAAGGCCAAACTTGTTCCCATCAGCTGCTACCTTATCCAATCTTTTCTTGATCTCTTTGATTTGGTGTCCCATCCTAGGACGTAAAACAAATGGATTAGAGGAAGAAAAGAAGTGGCGTACCTTCGTCCGAGTGCTGTTAGAAGCCTGGACAACTTGTTTCTTCTTGTGTTGAAACTCAAATCCATCAAATACATCTTCAACATCATAAGAGATATTTTGAATCTGTCTCATCCATTCACTCAGCCCATGTTTTTGGTCCTTGTTATACTCAGCATCCAACAGAAGACCTCTGACAATTGACAATGTGTCTTTGAACTCTTGTAGATCTTTATACATGTTGAGAATCTGTATATAATCAATTAGTATTGATTATTAATCAATTAGTCATAAGTGTAAATTATAACATTACTATTGTGTATATCTCTTTTATCTATAAATATATATCAAGTGTGATCATATTCGATACACAGAAATACAATTACAATATGGTATCTAGAGCTGGTTGACCTACTGTCTTCCACAAATTTTTTTTTTCGGTTTTCCGCCGAATTTTTTTTTTCCGACTGTCTACGGCATTGTTCCGAGTGCCACCGCTCCCGAAGACTTTTCGGCGACATAATCACACCACCAGACTCGTCTTCCTCCGATTGGCCGGGATCCGAAAATCCGGCCGTCTTCTGCCGCCGGACGCGATCTCACGCGCCTCCCTTCCAGCAGCGCGTCCCACCGTGTCCTCCGTCGCCGTTCACTCCGCCGACACCGCCTTCCCGAGCTATTCCTAGATCTGCTCTCGTTTTTTCCGTTCTAAGTCATCAAAATCATGGGAGATACTGACTCCGGCACGTTCACTAAGGTTCCACTTATCCCGTGCGAAAAATTAACCGGAACAACTAACTACAACATATGGGCTGGTGCTGTCAAAATGTGGTTTCACGGTCAAGGCTATGAAGATCACTTGACTACAAAATCTGATAGTATTCCCGCCGCCAAACGCGATAATTGGAAACAAACCGACGCTTCTTTATGCAATGTATTATGGTTTTCCATAGCTACTAATCTCCAAGCACAGTACCAAGCTTTTACCACTTGCTATGAGATTTGGGAAAAGGCTAAGAAAGTCTTCTCTAATGATGTCCATAATCTTTATAGTGTCATCACCAAGCTCAACTCTTTGAAATTGGAGAATATGGATATGCAAGCCTATTTGAGTAAGCTTGACACATTAAAGGAAAACTTTACAACCCTAATGCCTTTTACAAAGGATGCTACAACATATGCTGAATAACAAAGTAAGTATTTTATGATCGTGGCACTTGCCGGACTACCAGCCGAACTTGATTCCGTTCGGAACCAAATTTTATCAGGATCCAATGTTCCTAACTATGAAGCAGTTAGTGAACAATTGTTGCGCTTGGCTACCCCTCATGCTTTTGGACCAGTTTCTACCTCATCTCCTACTGAATCATCTGCTCTTGCTTCCCACTATCATGGTCGTGGTGGACGAACTGGAGGACAGGGTGGACATCATCATGGTATTCGTTGTAACTATTGCAATCGTTACGGCCATATTGAAGCTGATTGTCGTACAAAGGTAAGAGACCAACAACGACAACCACGGGTCGCTGCGGTTGCTCAACCGAATATCTCTAAAGACGTCACTATTTCTGCTGTTGATTACAATGATTTCCTTCAATTCAAAGCAGCCCAACAACCATCATCATTTGCTGCTGTTGCTCAGTCGGGTAATCCTGTAGCTTTTGTCTCTACATCTTCTCTAGGTCCTTGGGTCCTTGACTCTGGTGCCTCTAATCATATGACTGGTAATAAATCTCTTTTATCTCACTTGTCTTATTCTGATTCTTTGCCTTCTGTCACTGTGGCGGATGGTTCTAAAATCAAAGTTCATGGTCTTGGTCAGGCACATCAACTTCCAAACTTGTCTCTAGAGTCTGTCCTTTACATTCTTGGTTGTCCTTTTAATCTAATATATGTTCACAAGCTGATTCGTACTCTTGATTGTTCTGTTCTTTTTAATGATAAATCTGTTTATATTCAGGATCGACGTATAGGACGGACGATTGGAGCAGGGAGTGAATCTGGAGGATTATATCATCTATCTCAACCGGTGGCATGTGCTTCTACTACTTCTCAAGACTTCACACATCAACGTTTGGGTCATCCTAGTCTTAATAAAATGCGTCTTTTAGTCCCCAGTTTTTCTAAGCTTTCATCTTTTGAGTGTCAGTCCTGTCAATTAGGCAAACATACTCGTAGTACTTACTCTCAACGAGTAAATAAAAGTGTTGCATCACATTTTGCTTTAGTTCATTCTGATATTTGGGGTCCCAGTCGTGTGAAGTCTACCTTAGGATATTAATATTTTGTAACTTTCATCGATGACTTTTCACGATGTAATTGGTTATTTCTAATGAAAAATCGTTCAGATGTTTTCCTTATATTCCAAGAGTTTTATGCTGAAATTAAAAACCAGTTTAACACTTCCATTAAAATTTTACGCATTGATAATGCTCGTGAATATATGTCATCCCAGTTTCAATCTTTTTTAACATCACAGGGAATTATTCACCAATCATCATGTGCTCATACACCACAACAGAACGGTGTTGCTGAACGGAAGAATCGTCATTTAGTTGAAACCGCACGGACTCTTTTACTTCACCACAATGTACCTTCTCGTTTTTGGGGTGATGCTCTCCTCACAGCTTGTCACCTTATCAACTGAATGCCTTCATTAGTCCTTCAAGATCAGATTCCATACTCTATCTTCAATCCACAACATGACCTCTACCCCATTTCGCTTCGCGTCTTTGGTTGCACGTGCTTTGTTCATGATCTTAGTCCAGGTAAAGACAAACTCTCTGCCAAATCTCTAAAATGTGTTTTTCTAGGCTACTCACGCATACAAAAAGGATATCGGTGTTTTTGTCCTCAACTTCAACGGTACATTGTTTCCTTTGATGTTACATTCTTTGAAGGTTCCCCATTTTTCTCTGCCTCTGTGTCACCTGATGAGACTTGTAACTTAGATGCTCAAGATGTCCCTTCTATCATTCCCACACCCATTAAACCCTCATTGAAGGTTTACCAACGACGAACACCCCGTCCATCGGAAGTTAGAGATGATATTAATCCACCAGCACCACCTCCTGCTCCAAATGTTTCTCCAACTATGTCACCTGAACTTGACCTCCCAATAGCATTACGAAAAAGTATTCGATCTCATACTCCAAATCCTAAATATGCCTGTGTTTTAAATTATGATCGTCTTTCTACTTCCTATGTTTCTTTTGTGTCTGCTTTGGATTCTGTGTCTATTCCTAAGTCTACAGGTGAAGCTATGACTAATCCCAATTGGCGTCAGGCGATGGTGGAAGAAATGGCTGCATTGCATTCAAATAAAACTTGGGACATTGTTACTTTACCTCCAGACAAAACTACAGTGCGATGTCGATGGGTTTATACAGTGAAAGTTAGACCGAATGGTCAGATTGATCGTTTCAAAGCTCGTTTGGTAGCCAAGGGATACACACAGATATTTGGTCTTGATTATGGCGAAACTTTTTCTCCAGTGGCCAAGATTAGTTCAGTCCGTCTCTTCCTTGCAATGGTTGCTATTAATCATTGGTCGCTTCATCAGTTGGACATTAAAAATGCCTTTTTACACGGAGAATTGGAGGAGGGAGTGTATATGGATTAACCTCCAGGTTTTACAATTCCTGGCAACTCAAGACTTGTTTGTCGACTTCATCGTTCTCTTTATGGGCTGAAACAATCGCCACGTGCTTGGTTTGGCCGCTTCAGTTCTGCCTTGATACAGTTTGGTATGACTGGATGTGAAGCAGATCACTCTGTTTTCTTCCTTCATTCCTCCACCGGTCAGCGCATCTTTTTTGTGGTCTATGTTGATGACATTGTTATTACTGGAGACGACACAGAAGGTATCCAATGACTCAAAATTCATCTTTTCAAAAACTTCCAAACAAATGATTTGGGTCCACTCAGATACTTCTTAGGTATTGAAGTTGCTCAGTCCTTATCAGGCATTGCAATTAATCAACGTAAATATGCATTAGATATCCTAACTGAAACGAGTATGCTTGACTGTCGTCCGATTGATACCCCTATGGATCCCAACGTCAACTTCTTCCGGGTCAGGGGGAGTTGTTGAAAGACCCGGGAAGATATTGACGTTTAGTGGGTAGACTCAATTATCTTATCGTCACCAGACCGGATATTACTTTTGCAGTGAGCATTGTGAGTCAGTTCCTGAATGCTCCGTGTGATACTCATTGGAATGCAGTCATTCGGATTCTCAGATATATAAAGAATGCACCAGGAAGAGGTCTATTATATGAAGATAAGGGTGATGCTAAAATCAAGTGTTATTCAGATGCAGATTGGGCAGGATCACCGTCGGATAGGAAATCCACTTCTGGATATTATGTTCTTATTGGACGAAATATGATCTCATGGAGGAGTAAGAAACAAAACACAGTTGCACTATCGAGTGCTGAAGCTGAATATCGTGCTATGGCAGCAGCATCGAAGGAACTTGCATGGCTGGAGAATTTGCTCTCAGAACTTAGGTTGGGAGACCTTCAGGCCACAAAACTCATATGCGACAATCAAGCAGCACTTCATATTGCATCCAATCCGGTTTTTCACCAACGGACCAAACACATAGAAATAGATTGTCACTATGTAAGAGACAAGGTACTGTCAGGAGAAATAACCGCAGAATTTGTTAAATCTGAAGAGCAATTGGCTGATATGTTTACCAAGTTTCTCAAGAGTTATCGAGTGAATTATATTTGTAACAAGCTCAGATCATACAATATATACGATCCGGCTTGAGGGAGAGTGTTGAGAATCTGTATATAATCAAGTAGTGTTGATTATTAATCAATTAGTCATAAGTGTAAATTATAATATTACCTATTGTGTATATCTCTTTTATCTATAAATATATATCAAGTGTGATCATATTCGATACACAGAAATACAATTACAATAATACACACCATAGGCTTTAGTAACTTCTTCATAAGCATAAGAAGCAAGCTTCCCTAGGAGTGAATTAGCAATACGGAAAACAAATGATTCAGCCATGTTAATGTAAATTGGAAAAGAGCATAGAATATACGTATGCAGTTGTGGTAATGGTTCCTCGAGTTACATGTTCATATATACATTCATCAAGACAGTTACGACAACTTATTTTATTGTGGGAAAGCAATGCAATAATACTCAGTTGCAATTTTTTAATTTACAACATAGAACTTTGTTGGAAGAAACTAACATCCAAATAAGTGGTTTTAATTATTTTAAAAACAATTCCCAAGTTGCATCAGTAAAATAAGCATTAAAAATGAAAACAAGTTTGAGGTACAATGAAAAATTGATGTACGCAAAGGTTGGTGGCATTTGGCTTTTGTTTGCTTTGCTGTGTTGATTATGAAAGCTTCGTTGAAGAGTGGAGATTTTGTTTGCTATTCTTTATTTTATTGTTAAAGGGAGCTTCATTGTAAGTCATATTTTATCAAGGTCTACCACTTTGGTTTGATGATCTCGAAAGTATTTCTCGTGAGAAACACTATTTAAGTAAGAGGAACCATATATCCGATACCTTAAAGTTTTGGGTGAATACGTGATGTCTCTCTCACTTGTTTGAGTTAATCTTTAAGAAAATAACATAACAGAAAAAAGTAAAGCTAACTTTCCAAAGACTTCGTCAACTAGGAACAAGCAAATAATATACGCCTACAACTATGTTGGTCTTTAAATATGTAGAACGTTATTGATATAGAGTTTTAGTTGCAACCAGGTAAAAATAATGAGTCACTTACTCATTTATGCTCCAAATTTTAACTACTATGAGCCGGGAGGATCCAATTGAGTGTATTTGTAGAAAAGTATATGGGTGATAATTCTGTTATATTATTATGAAGAAAAAAGGGCTCCTTTTATAGGAGAGAAAATACAAAATTAATTCATTTATTTTAGGAGTAATATAATGACACTTAAACAAGAAAATAAATAGTATTAAATAAGAAGTATTAGTATTAAATAAGAAATATTTCAACACCCCCCTCAAGTTGGTGCATAGACGTCAATCTTGCCCAACTTGGTGATCAAGTATTCAAATGTTGATCTTCCCAAGCTTTAGGTCAATATATCAGTGGTCTGTTGATTGGAAGGGATAAATGGCAAGCAGAGAGTACCAGAGTCTATCTTTCTTTGATGAAATGACGATCGATCTCGATATGTTTAGTACGATCATGTTGAACCGGATTATGAGCTATGCTTATAGTTGTCTTGTTGTCACAGTACAATTTCAATGAGAGTTCTACCTCTATCTTCAGTTCTTTTAGGACTCTGAGAATTCAAATACCTTCACAAATTCCTTGGGCAATTGCTCTAAACTCAGCTTCAGCATTACTTCTTGCAACTACTCCATGTTTTTTGCTTCTCCAAGTCACTAGGTTCCCCCACACATATGTGCAATAACCTGAAGTTGATTTTCTATCAATAATGGACCCTGCCCAATCTGCATCAGTGAATATTGCCACATTTTTATCATTGGTCTTCTTGAAGAATAACCCTTTTCTAGGAGTTGCTTTTAAGTATCTTAAGATACTATTCACAGCTTCAAGGTGTTCTTCATATGATGCATGCATGAATGGACTCATAACACTAACAGAGAAAGCAATGTCAAGACGAGTATGGGCCAAATATATTAATTTTCCAACCAACCTCTGATATCATCCAGTGTCAACTGGTGTGTCTCCCTTCTTCCAAAGTTTGGCACTTTGGTCCATCGGTGTGTCAGCAGACTTACAACCACTCATACCAGTATCTTGTAGGAGATCAAGAACATATTTTCTCTGAGAAACAACAATTCCTTTCTTTGACCTTGCTACTTCCATGCCAAGGAAATACTTGAGGGGATCCAAGTCTTTGATTTCAAAATCTGCTGCTAAGTTTCTTTTTAATCCCTCCATTTCTATCTCATCATTACGTGTAAGAATAACATCATCAACATAGACTATCAAAACAGTTATTATTCCATTTTGACTTGACTTTGTGAATAAAGTATGATCTGCTTGTCCTTGAGTATATTCCTATTTCTTCACAGACTGAGTAAACTTTTCAAACCAAGCTCTCGGAGATTGTTTCAACCCGTACAAGGACTTCTTTAGTTTACACACCTATAACCCAAAGGTTTCTTCAAGACCTGGAGGACAATCCATATATACTTCTTTTTCTAAATCACCATTGAGAAAGGAACTTTTGACATCTAGCTGATGGAGAGGCCAGTCTAAGTTAGCAGCAAGGGATAAGAGTATTCTGATTGTGTTAAGCTTTGCAACAGGAGCAAAGGTCTCTGAGTAATCTATGACATAGGTCTGAGTGAATCCTTTTGCAACCAATCAAGCTTTGTACCTTCCAATTGATCCATCAGAATTGTATTTTATTGTGAACACCCACTTACATCCCACAGTTCTATTACCTGTTGGCAGAGTTGTGGCACTCCAAGTTTTATTCTTTTCAAGAGCTTTAATCTCCTCAAAAACAGCTTCCTTCCACTTTGGAATTCCTAGAGCCTCCTGTACATTCTTAGGAATTTTGACACTAGATAGATTAGAAGTAAATACAGCAAAAGAGGGAAACAAGTTTGAATATGATACAAAGTTAGACAAGGGGTGCCTAGTACATAGCTTACCTGGTTTCCTAAAGGCTATGGGAATATTAAGATCAGTATATTGTTTCCTAAGTTCTATGGGGACATCAAGGTCGCTATATAGAGAATTAGGATCAAGGAGAGATTTACGTGTCTGAGTCGGTTGACTTTCACTCGGTTCAGATTTCTTGGCTGAGCTGAGGAATAAGGTCTTCTACTACGTGATCATTTTTTCTTCTGGCATATATTTTGGATTTCCAAATTGGATTTCCTTCCTCAAATCTTATTTTTGTTTCATTATAAGGATCTTTATCTGGTGCATTTTGATTAATTTTAGAAAAAACATTTGTTTGATATTTGTTTTGATTTGTTGCCTCGGATTCTAATTGATCCTTACTCATGGAAGGAGTAGGTTTATCTAATTTTTTCAAGGAATTTTCTTTAGGTGCAGATGTACATGTAACAGAATTATGTGATATATACACATCTTTTGAGATAATTAAGTTTTCAAACAATTCAGGAGAATCTTCATTTGTTTTCCCCCCTGAAGATGATCATTACCAAAAAAAAGGTTTGTTTTAAAAAAAAGTAACATCCATTGTTACAAATGTTTTCTTTGTATTAGGATCAAAACATTTATAACCTTTTTGAGAAGATGAATACCCAATAAAAACACATTTGATTGCACGGGGTTCAAGTTTACCAAGATGCTTGTGTTCGTGAACCAAAGTTGTGCATCCAAATATTTTAAGTGGTAAATCAGCTAGAACGGAAGCAATTGGAAAATATTTCAAGAAACTTTGTAAAGGAGTTTGAAATTTCAAAACACGGGATGGCATACGGTTTATTAAATGTGCAGCTGTCAAGACAGCTTCACCCCATAAATATTTAGGGACATTGGTAGAGAAGAGTAGTGCTCATGCAACTTCAAGAAGGTGCCGGTTTTTCCTCTCTGCAATCCCATTTTGTTGGGGTGAGTTAACACATGAACTTTGATGCACAATTCCATTTTCAAGGAAAAAATTTCCAACAATTTTATTAAAAAATCCAGTACCATTGTCAGTTCTAAAGACTTGTATTTGGGTGTTAAACTGTGTCTGCACCAATTTACAAAAGTTTTGAATTATTTGACCTACCTCAGATTTTTCTTTCAACAAGTATACCCAATAAAGTCTAGTATGATCATATGTGAAAGTGATAAACCATTTTTTGTTGGATAAAGTACTTGTTCGATTAGGCCCCCAAACATCACTATGAATCATTGAAAAAGGTTTTGAAGGTTTATAAGATTGAATTGGAAAAGAACTTCGATGATGTTTAGCAAACTCACAAACCTCACATTGAAGTGAAGAAATGTCTTGTTCAACAAAAAGTTTAGGAAACAATGCATTTAAATACTTAAAACTAGGGTGGCCTAACCTTAAATGCCACAACATAATGTCATCCTTATTATTTGAAACAAAAAAAGATTTAATAGAAGAAAAACTTATTGGTCCAAATTGATGTCTGGTTTTTGGTTCATCTTCTAAGTAGTAGAGTCCACCACTTTCCTCAACAGTGTCAATTACCCTCCCCGAGATCAAATCCTGAAATACACAATGAGTATCAGAGAAATGAGCTTGGCAGTTTTTATTTGTGGTTAGATTACTGACAAATAATAAGTTGCAAGACAAATTTGGGACATGTAACACATCTTGGATGGTTCGTAAAGGAGACAACAATAGAACATTTTCCTGCCACGGCTGAAAGAGAGCCATCAACTATTTTAATTTTGGAATTTCCTGCACATGGTTTATATGAAGAAAATAAACTGGATTCACCAGTCATATGATCGGTGGCTCCCGAATCAACGATCCATGTACGATAAGGAATGACACTAAGATGGGCTGATTTTGGGAAGTTACCTTTTTGGGCTATGGATCACGAAGGTGTTTCAGACTCGGGGAGTTTGTGCATTTGGTCTAGCTGTTCCTAAGTGAATGGAAATGTATTTGGAGAGGACTGTGGCTCTTGATCATAAGTTGCTTGAAGTGCACGACCCTCACCCTTCTTTTTCCAATTAGAAGGTCTTCCATGAATTTTCCAACAAGTCTCACGTGTGTGATAATAACGTTCGCAGTGATCACACCAGGGTTTGCCATCTTTCTTACCATATTTCTTGTTGTTGGAGCCGCTGGAATTAACGTTGGCGCCGCCACCGGAATTGTTGTTGGCGGCGCCGCCGCCTCCACGACCTCCTCCGAGAGGAGGTGGTGTTTGCATAGGGTCCACCATAATTTGGATAGGTCAGGTCGAATAAAAGAACAGGTCGTCAGAAATTTTTTTTCGGACCAATGCCCCGGACCCCACTAATTAGGGAAAGCTTTACAGTATCACCCTAGCCCTAACAGAGCTCATGATACCATGTAGAAAAGCATATGGGTGATAATTCTGTTATATTATTATGAAGAAAAAGGGGCTCCTTTTATAGGAGAGAAAATACAAAATTAACTCTTTTATTTTAGGAGTAATATAATGACACTTAAACAAGAAAATAAATAGTATTAAATAAGAAATATTTGTATTAAATAAGAAATATTTCAACAGTATCAAACACAATACTTAAAAAAAAAAGTTTTAGTCAGATAGGAAAACATAAGAAATTTACCTTATTTAGGAAGGCTTAGTATATGGTTTCAACTCTTTTTTGTTGAATTATCACTGTTGCAGATGTAAGAATGTGTTGAAGTTGACCTTCCAACACTAATTTTTATGGCTTTTATCTCACGGGCAAGTAGTTATTCTCAACATATGTAAGAAGTATTTGAAACATTAGCAACTATAAGCACAGATGATATACCCAGTTGACAAGATTGGCATGAATACTTTTAGTGAATATTGTTGAGAATCTGTATATAATCAATTAGTATTGATTATTAATCAATTAGTCATAAGTGTAAATTATAACATTACCTATTGTGTATATCTCTTTTATCTATAAATATATATCAAGTGTGATCATATTCGACACACAAAAATACAATTACAATATGGTATCTAGAGCTGGTTGACCTACTGTCTTCCACAATTATTTTTTTCGGTTTTTCGCCGATTTTTTTTCCGGCCGTCTACGGCACTGTTCCGAGCGCCACCACTCCCGAAGACTTTCCGGCGACATAATCACACCACCGGACTCGTCTTCCTCCGATTGGCCGGGATTCGAAAATCCTGCCGTCTTCTGCCGCCTGACGCGATCTCACGCGCCTCCCTTCCAGCAGCGCGTCCCACCGCGTCCTCCGTCGTCGTTCACTCTACCGACACCGCCTTCCCGAGCTATTCCTAGATCTGCTCTCGTTTTTTTTGTTCCAAGTCATCAAAAATCATGGGAGATACCGACTCCGGCACATTCACTAAGGTTCCACTTATCCCGTGTGAAAAATTAACCAGAACAGCTAACTACAACATATGGGCTGGTGCTGTCTAAATGTGGTTTCACGGTCAAGGCTATGAGGATCACTTGACTACAAAATCTGATAGTATTCCCGCCGCCAAACGCGATAAGTGGAAATAAACCGACGCTTCTTTATGCACTGTGTTATGGTTTTCCATAGCTACTAATCTCCAAGCACAGTACCAAGCCTTTACCACTTGCTATGAGGTTTGGGAAAAGGCTAAGAAAGTCTTCTCTAATGATGTCCATAATCTTTATAGTTTCATCACCAAGCTCAACTCTTTGAAATTGGAGAATATGGATTGCAAGCTTATTTGAGTAAGCTTGACGCATTAAAGGCAAACTTTACAACCCTAATGTGTTTTACAAAAGATGCTACAACATATGCTTAACAACAAAGTAAGTATTTTATGATCGTGGCACTTGCCGGACTACCATCAGAACTTGATTCCATTCGGAACCAAATTTTATCAGGATCCAATGTTCCTAACTATGAAGCAGTTAGTGAACAACTGTTGCGCTTGACTACCCCTCATGCTTTTGGACCAGTTTCTACCCCATTTCCTACTGAATCATCTGCTCTTGCTTCCCACTATCATGGTCGTGGTGGACGAACTGGAGGACGGGGTGGATATCGTCATGGTATTTGTTGTAACTATTGCAATCGTTACGGCCATATTGAAGCTGATTGTCGTACAAAGGTAAGAGACTAACAACGACAACCACGGGCCGCTGCGGTTGCTCAACTGAATATCTCTAAAGACGTCACTATTTCTGCTGTTGATTACAATGATTTCCTTCAATTCAAAGCAGCCCAACAACCATCATCATCTGCTGCTGTTGCCCAGTCGGGTAATCCTGTAGCTTTTGTCTCTACATCTTCTCTTGGCCCTTGGGTCCTTGACTCTGGTGCCTCTGATCATATGACTAGTAATAAATCTCTTTTATCTCACTTGTCTTGTTCTGATTCTTTGCCTTCTGTCACTGTGGCGGGTGGTTCTAAAATCAAAGTTCATGGTCTTGGTCTGGCACATCCACTTCCAAACTTGTCTCTAGAGTCTGTCCTTTACATTCCTGGTTATCCTTTTAATCTAATATATGTTCACAATATGATTCGTACTCTTGATTGTTCTGTTCTTTTTAATGATAAATCTGTTTATATTCAGGATCGACGTACAGGATGGTCGATTGGAGCAGGGAGTGAATCTGGAGGATTATATCATCTATATCAACCCGTGGAATGTGCTTCTACTACTTCTCAAGACCTCACACATCAACGTTTGGGTCATCCTAGTCTTTATAAAATGCGTCTTTTAGTCCCCAGTTTTTCTAAGCTTTCATCTTTTGAGTGTCAGCCCTGTCAATTAGGCAAACATACTCGTAGTACTTACTCTCAACGAGTAAATAAAATTGTTACATCACCTTTTGCTTTAGTTCATTCTGATATTTGGGGTCCCAGTCGTGTGAAGTCTACCTTAGGATATTACTATTTTGTAACTTTCATCGATGATTTTTCACGATGTACTTGGTTATTTCTAATGAAAAATCGTTCAGATGTTTTCCTTATATTCCAAGAGTTTTATGCTGAAATTAAAAACCAGTTTAACACTTCCATTAAAATTTTACGCACTGATAATGATCGTGAATATATGTCATCTCAGTTTCAATATTTTTTAACATCACAGGGAATTAATCACCAATCATCGTGTGCTCATACACCACAACAGAACGGTGTTGCTGAACGGAAGAATCGTCATTTAGTTGAAACCGCACAGACTCTTTTACTTCACCACAATGTACCTTCTCATTTTTGGGGTGATGCTCTCCTCACAGCTTGTCACCTTATTAACCGAATGCCTTCATCAGTCCTTCAAGATCAGATTCCATACTCTATCTTGAACCCACAACATGACCTCTACCCTATTCCGCTTCGCGTCTTTGGTTGCACATGCTTTGTTCATGATCTTTGTCTAGGTAAAGACAAATTCTCTGCCAAATCTCTAAAATGTATTTTTCTAGGCTACTCACGCATACAAAAAGGATATCGGTGTTTTTGTCCTCAACTTCAACGGTACATTGTTTCCTTTGATGTTACATTCTTTGAAGGTTCCCCATTTTTCTCTGCCTCTGTGTCACCCGATGAGACTTGTAACTTAGATGCTCAAGATGTCCCTTCTGTCATTCCCACACCCATTAAACCCCCATTGAAGGTTTACCAACGATGAACACCCCGTCCATCAGAAGTTAGAGATTATATTAATCCACCAGTACTGTAACACCCCCTTTCTATACCCCCAAATAATCAATTAATCATTTAGGCACATATTAAAAATTTCGTCAGAGTATAATTATAAACATAGTATAAAAGAGGTATGTCACATAATACGTGAAATTAAAACATTCAACACCTGCTCAACATTGATATGCAACAGTGGGGTAACTTTGCAACAGAGGAACTTAGTCCTTACACCCACATCTCAATATTTAGAATAAAAGCGGAAAATCTAAGCATTGAATAATATATAACATATATATATATATATCATCAAGTAGTATCTACCAACATAAATCATGGTTACATAAACCTTCATCAACAAGATACACGTACGATGTATCACAAAAGAATCATATACATCCTAGCTACCCGGTGCTACATATCAGAGCCGACCGACCAAAAGAATGAAGACACGCTTCACAAAAAGACCACCAGCATACCTACTCTGCAATGCCTCATAGAGCATCATAAAATAGCAGAAGGGTGAGAAATATTATCATAATAACAATGCATATAATTATATATCTTAGCATAAAAATACACATATTCCACATTCTCACCACAATTCATCACAATTCACCCATATACATCACAATGTATATATATATATATACTACTCCAAGCATATTCATCATGCATACTCTCACAATTTATATCATTCCACATAAACATACATATTCATGTTTATTCATCAATGCACCATATAAAGATGATAAATGCAAATCATAGAGACCGACTCACGACTCTATGCAAATGCAATGCGGTACCGACTCAATCATCTCAAGTTCACTCAGGAACTTATTGGAATCATCGCTCGTTACTTAATATAACTCCCCGTCGGGCATCCGATGTTCCCCGTCGCTCACACCCCACACGGGCACACGACGTTTATGGATCGCTCACACCCCACACGGGCACACGACCTGATCGCTCACACCTCACATGGGCACACGATCGTCTATAATCATCGCTCACACCCCACATGGGCACACGATGTTATAGCGGATTCCCTTTGGAACCAATTCGTCGCTCACACCCCACATGGGCACATGACGTTTATGGATCACTCACACCCCACACGGGCACAAGATCCGATCGCTCACACCCCACATGGGCACACGATCACAAGATGCATATCATGATGCTTGACACACAAGAACTCATGACAATCAAATACATCTTCACAAATCAACAATATGATTATCACATCATCATATTCATACATTGAAATAATTCAAACAATGCATTCATCTCATACTATCACATACAATCTATATACATTCACACCAATGCACTATTGTATGATTCACATCCAAACACACATTCAAAGTGGGAAAAAGTCACAAAAAACACTATTCCCAACTTTCTGACATAATTAAATCGGCTAACAATCTCCAAATCATCATAATAAGAAACAAAATTTTATAACCTTTCTAATGCATCAAACCACGCCTCCAACCGAACCACAGATCAAAAGTTATGCAGAAAACAAAATTACACAAACAGCACTGTTCGCTGGACGAACCCTCTCGCGAGCATTCGCTAGCACCTTCGCTAGGCGAATGTTCCAGCGAACCAACTACTAGCTAAAAACAGACCTAAAGTTCGCTAGGAGAACCCCTTGGCGAACCAAGGCAGCAACCTCCAACATCAAAAACACTCAAACTTCGCTAGGCGAACAACTCAGCGAACCTTCGCTGACCTTCGCTAACTGGTTCACTAGACGAACCCGCGAAAACATCACTCGCTACTGCTTCGCCCCAAGTTCGCTAGGCGAACCAAGGAAAACTCAGAATCTTTCAGCGCTGTTGAAAACCCAAAATCCATATTTTCAACCCAAAACATTTTCAAAATAACATATATCAACCAGAACCTATTCTAATCATGGCAACAAACATTCTACCGCGTTTACGTCGATTTCCAACCGCGAAAACATCGATTTCTCACCAAATTCTCATTTTCAACCTAAAACTCAAAAGCTATGGAAGACAACCAAACATACAAGAAAACACATACATAATGATATACATTGATGAGATAATAAGATTTCACACCCTTACCCGATTAAATCGATTCCTAGAAGTTGATTTCTTGATTTTCCTAGCTTTTCCTCTTTTCCTTCTCTTTTCTCCTCTTCCTCTTTCTTTCTCTCCTTTTTCTCTCTATTTCTCCTTTCTATCTCTTTCTCTCCTATATCCTCTTCTTAACTCTTTTTCTTTTCTATTTCTTATTTTCTCTACAACTTAAATTAACTCATTTTCTCACACAAATATTTCTACTAAATTTCTAAATTATCATTAATTGAGAAATGTCTAAAATATCCTCCATTCTAATTTTCCCCGAAAACTCTCAAAAACGGTAAAATAACATAATACGTCAACATAGCATATTAACACACCAATTTCACAAATAAAATAATTTATCACTCAATTTAAATAAAAGACTCAACAAAATGGGAAAAATCGGAATCGGGGCGTTACAACTCTCCCCCACTTTAGAAATTTCCGTCCTCGAAAATATTACCTGATTCAAACAACTCCGGATACGACTCTCGCATCCTACTCTCTAGTTCCCAAGTCATATTACCTTCCGCAGCGCCTCCCCACGCTACTTTCACAAGCGCAATATCCTTGCCTCTTAGTTTCTTAACTTCACGATCCAAAATCCTAATCGGTAAAGCTTCAATCGTAAGGTTATCTTTCACTTCAACCTCATCCATAGGAATAACATGTGACGGATCCGGAACATACTTTCGAAGTTGCGAAACATGGAATACATCATGCAAATTCGAAAGATTCGGAGGCAACGCCACACGATAAGCCACAACACCAACTCGCGCAGATATCTGATACGGACCAATAAAACGAGAAGTCAACTTCTTCGACTTCAAAGCACGACCCACGCCCGTAACCGGCGTAACTCTCAAAAACACATGGTCGCCTTCTTGAAACTCAAGATCTTTCCTTCTCTTGTCATGATATCTCTTTTGTCTACTTTAAGAAGCTTTCATCTTCTCACGAATAAACTTCACTTTCTCCGTCGTTTGTTGTACCATCTCCGGTCCAACTAACGTCCTCTCACCAGTTTCATGCCAACACAAAGGTGTTCGACATCTTCGACCATACAAAGCCTCAAATGGTGCCATACTTATACTTGAATGAAAACTATTATTGTAGGTGAACTCAATCAACGTTAAATAACTATCCCAAGCACCACCTTGCTCGAGCACACAAGCACGCAACAAATCCTCCAACGATTGAATTGTCCTCTCGCTTTGACCATCCATTTGCGGATGATAAGCCGAACTCAATCTTAGCTTAGAACCCAAAGCCTTTTGTAAACTCTCCCAAAACCTCGATATGAATCTAGGATCTCTATCCGATACAATACTCTTAGGAACTCCATGTAACTTCACAACCACAAGAATATAAATCTTGGCTAACTTCCCCAAAGGATAACTAATATCAATTGGAATGAAGTGAGCAGATTTAGTAAGCCTATCAACGATTACCCAAATAGCATTATGACCTCTTTGCGTAGTCGGCAATCCCGTAACAAAATCCATCGATATACTATCCCATTTCCACTCCGGAATGTCCAACGGTTGCATTAATCCACTAGGCTTTTGATGTTCCACCTTAGACTTTTGACAAGTTAAGCACGCATACACAAATTGAGCCACATCCCTCTTTAATCCGGACCACCAAAAGATTTTCTTCAAATCTTGATACATTTTATTCGCTCCCAGATGAATACTTAAGTTACTCCGGTGTCCTTCCTCCAATATCATCTTTTTCAACTCCACATCATCGGGAATACAAATACGACCACGGAATCTCAAAACTCCAAAATTATCAACCTTGAAATCCTCATTTTCATTCATCATCAAATCAACGAACTTCAAATCCAACTTTTGCTTTTCACATACGGTTGCAAGAAAATCATTCGTAACATGTAGCATACCAAGTCTCACACTTCTCGGCGTCATTTCACAAACCAAACTCAAGTCTCTAAAATTCTCCGAAAGTTCCCATTCTCTCATCATCAATGCGGACATATGTAACGACTTCCGACTCAAGGCATCAGCCACCACGTTTGCCTTACCCGGATGGTAATTCAAACCAAAACCGTAATCCTTCAAAAGCTCTAACCACCTTCTTTGTCTCATGTTCAATTCTTTCTGATCGAATAAATATTTCAAGCTCTTGTGATCACTAAAAACTTCAAATCTTGCACCATAAAGATAGTGCCTCCAAATTTTCAAAACAAACACCACGGCCGCTAACTCCAAGTCATGTGTAGGATAATTCTTTTCATGCACTCTCAATTGTCTTGAAGCATATGCCACAACTTTTCCATCTTGCATCAAAACACCACCTAAACCAACCAATGAAGCATTACAATACACAACAAATGGTTCTGTCGGATTTGGCAAAATCAAGATCGGAGCCGTTGTCAACCTTCTTTTTAGCTCATTGAAACTCTCTTCACAATGAATATCCCAAATGAAAGCCTTTTCTTTACAAGTCAATTGCGTTAACGGAAGTGCCAACTTCGAAAATCCCTCAATAAACCTTCGATAATAACCCGCCAAGCCTAAAAAGCTTCGAATCTCCGTAACCGATCTAGGAGCCTCCCATTGCATCACCGCATCAATCTTGGATGGATCAACACTAATACCACTAGGAAATAACGTGTCCAAGAAAACTTACTTCCGACAACCAAAATTCACATTTCGACAACTTAGCATACAATTGTTTCTCTTTCAAAATTTGTAACACAATCCTCAAATGCTCTTCATGCTCCTCTCGAGACTTAGAGTAAATCAAAATATCATCGATGAACACAACCACAAAACGATCTAACTGTTCATGAAAAATACGATTCATGTATTCCATAAACACACCCGGCGCATTAGAAACCCCGAATGGCATCACGGAATATTCGTAATGACCATACCGTGTCCTAAAGGCCGTCTTTTGAATATCCTCTTCTTTCACACGAATTTGGTGATATCCTGATCTCAAATCAATCTTGCTAAAAACACGCGCACCAACCAATTGGTCCATCAAATCATCGATCCTTGGAAGCGGATACTTGTTCTTAATTGTCACCTTGTTCAATTGTCGATAATCAATGCATAACCGCATACTCCCATCCTTCTTCTTTACCAACAATACCGGAGCACCCCAAGGAGAAACACTTGGTCTTACAAATCTCTTGTCCAACAAGTCATTCAATTGCTTCTTCAATTCTACCAACTCCGATGCCGACATACGATACGGTGCCATCGAAACTGGTCTAGTACCCGAAACTAGATCAATAGAAAACTCAACTTCTCTTTTCGGCGGTACATCCGTAATATCCTCCGAAAACACTTCTGGAAAATCACACACCACTGGGAACACATTGAGCTCAACTTTACTCTCCACCAACAATGATGCAAACAAACCGAACAATTGAGCTTCGTCCGCTAAAAGTTTCTTCAACTCTTTAGTGGATAAGAAACTCTCATCTTCATCATCTTTCAAAGAAGGAAACCTTACTAACTTGTGATAGAAATTTATATGAACTCGATTAAATTGCAACCAGTTCATACCCAAGATTACGTCCAATCCCTCCAACGGCAAACACACTAAATCCATAATGAAGTCTTTACCATACATGGTCAAAGGACAACTTACACACACCAAAGACGTAGTTACCGACCCTGAAGCAGGAGTCTCAATAACCATCTCACCACCCCAAGAAGTCATAAACAAATTCAAACGCTTAGCGCACTCATGAGAAATGAACGAATGAGTCGCTCCCGTATCAATAATAGCAACTAAAGGTGTACTATTAATAAAGTATGTACCTTTAATCAAACGGTCTGCACTAGTACTGTCCGTCCCCGCTAATGCAAACACCTTTCCGCCCGCTTGAGCTTGTTTCGGCTTAGTACACTTAGTACTAATGTGACCCACTTCTCCACAATTATAGCACTTCACTATATTCCTTCTACACTCAGTAGTAGCATGCCCAAGGCCTCCACAGTTAGAACATTTCGCCACAGTCTTCCCAAACTCAAATGATTTATGACCCATTCCACCACACTTGTAACACTTAACGGAACCGGAACTTCCTCCTCCAGATCTCCTCTCAAAGTTTCCCCTATGCTTGCCCTTATCAATGGGTGTCACATAAGGTCCACTTCTAGCTTGTTGCTTTCCCTTCCTCTCATTCAAACTTTTGTAATGTGTAGAACGAGCCTTGCTATCTTCCTCGAAGATTCTACAACATTCCGTCAAATCCGTAAACCTCCTTATCCTTTGATATCCCACAACTTGCTTAATCTCGGGACGCAAACCATTCTCATACTTAATACACTTAGAGAACTCAGCAGTAATTGCAGCATAGTGAGGATGCAATTGAACCAACTCCACAAATTTAGCAGTATAATCCACTACGGACATACTACCTTGTTTCAGTTCAAGGAACTCCATCTCCTTCTTCCCTTTCACACTTTCAGGGTAATACTTCCTCAAGAACTCGGTACGAAATAAATCCCAAGTTATCTCTTCATCGTCCACCTCGAGAACTTGACGCATACCGACCCACCAATCGTCGGCTTCTTCCTTCAGCATGTGAGACCCAAGCCTCACCTTATTCTCCTCCGCACAGCCCATGACTCTGAAGATCCTTTCAATCTCTTTCAACCACATTTGAGCTCCATCGGGATCAAATCTTCCTTTGAAGACCGGTGGTTGGTTCTTCCTGAACTCGTCATTAGCATTCACGTTCGGCGCACCTTGCACCGTCCTAGCCATTGCTTCCAAAGCAGCAGCCATCGCATTGTCGTTTCTACCAGCCATATTCTGATCATTCCCAAAAATGACAGTAAGGTTAAACAACAGTTCAACCATCACAACAACAAGACAGACACAACTGACTCAACACTGGCTCTGATACCACTTTATGTAACACCCCCTTTCTATACCCCCAAATAATCAATTAATCATTTAGGCACATATTAAAAATTTCGTCAGAGTATAATTATAAACATAGTATAAAAGAGGTATGTCACATAATACGTGAAATTAAAACATTCAACACTTGCTCAACATTGATATGCAACAGTGGGGTAACTTTGCAAAAGAGGAACTTAGTCCTTACACCCACATCTCAATATTTAGAATAAAAGCGGAAAATCTAAGCATTGAATAATATATAACATATATATATATATATATATATATATATATATATATATATATATATATATATATCATCAAGTAGTATCTACCAACATAAATCATGGTTACATAAACCTTGATCAACAAGATACACGTACGATGCATCACAAAAGAATCATATACATCCTAGCTACCCGGTGCTACATATCAGAGCCGACCGACCAAAAGAATGAAGACACGCTTCACAAAAAGACCACCAGCATACCTACTCTGCAATGCCTCATAGAGCATCATAAAACAGCAGAAGGATGAGAAATATTATCATAATAACAATGCATATAATTATATATCTTAGCATAAAAATACACATATTCCACATTCTCACCACAATTCATCACAATTCACCCATATACATCACAATGTATATATATATACTACTCCAAGCATATTCATCATGCATACTCTCACAATTCATATCATTCCACATAAACATACATATTCATGTTTATTCATCAATGCACCATATAAAGATGATAAATGCAAATCATAGAGACCGACTCACGATTCTATGCAAATGCAATGCGGTACCGACTCAATCATCTCAAGTTCACTCAGGAACTTATTGGAATCATCGCTCGTTACTTAATGTAACTCCCCGTCGGGCATACGATGTTCCCCGTCGCTCACACCCCACACGGGCACACGACGTTTATGGATCGCTCACACCCCACACGGGCACACGACCCGATCGCTCACACCCCACATGGGCACACGATCGTCTATAATCATCGCTCACACCCCATATGGGCACACGATGTTATAGCGGATTCCCTTTGGAACCAATCCGTCGCTCACACCCCACATGGGCACACGACGTTTATGGATCGCTCACACCCCACACGGGCACACGATCCGATCGCTCACACCCCACATGGGCACACGATCACAAGATGCATATCATGATGCTTGACACACAAGAACTCATGACAATCAAATGCATCTTAACAAATCAACAATATGATTATCACATCATCATATTCATACATTGAAATAATTCAAACAATGCATTTATCTCATACTATCACATACAATCTATATACATTCACACCAATGCACTATTGTATGATTCACATCCAAACACACATTCAAAACGGGAAAAAGTCACAAAAAACACTATTCCTGACTTTCCGAAATAATTAAATCGGCTAACAATCTCCAAATCATCATAATAAGAAAGAACATTTTATAAGCTTTCTAATGCATCAAACCACGCCTCCAACCGAACCACAGATCAAAAGTTATGCAGAAAACAAAATTACACAAACAGCACTGTTCGCTGGGCGAACCCTCTCGCGAGCATTTGCTAGCACCTTCGCTAGGCGAATGTTCCAGCGAACCAACTACTAGCTAAAAATAGACATAAAGTTCGCTAGGCGAACCCCTTGGCGAACCAAGGCAGCAACCTCCAACATCAAAAACACCCAAACTTCGCTAGGCGAACAACTCAGCGAACCTTCGCTGACCTTCGCTAACTGGTTCGCTAGGCGAACCCGCGAAAACATCACTCGCTACTGCTTCCCCCAGGTTCGCTAGGTGAACCAAGGAAAACTCAGAATCTTTCAGCGCTGTTGAAAACCCAAAATCCATATTTTTCAACCCAAAACATTTTGGAAACAACATATATCAACCATAACCTATTCTAATCATGGCAACAAACATTCTACCGCGTTTACGTCGATTTCCAACCGCGAAAACATTGATTTCTCACCAAATTCTCATTTTCAACCTAAAACTCAAAAGCTATGGAAGACAACCAAACATACAAGAAAACACATACATAATGATATACATTGATGAGATAATAAGATTTCACACCCTTACCCGATTAAATCGATTCCTAGAAGTTGATTTCTTGATTTTCCTAGCTTTTCCTCTTTTCCTTCTCTTTTCTCCTCTTCCTCTTTCTTTCTCTCCTTTTTCTCTCTATTTCTCCTTTTTATCTCTTTCTCTCCTATTTCCTCTTCTTAACTCTTTTTTTTTTCTATTTCTTATTTTCTCTACAACTTAAATTAACTCATTTTCTCACACAAATATTTCTACTAAATTTCTAAATTATCATTAATTGAGAAATGTCTAAAATACCCTCCATTCTAATTTTCCCCGAAAACGCTAAAAAACGGTAAAATAACATAATACGTCAACATAGCATATTAACACACCAATTTCACAAATAAAATAATTATCACTCAATTTAAATAAAAGACTCAACAAAATGGGAAAAATCGGAATCGGGGTGTTACAAGTACCACTTCCTGCTCCTAATGTTCCTCCAGCTACGTCACCTGAACTTGACCTCCCAATAGCATTACGAAATGGTATTCGATCTCATACTCCAAATCCTAAATATGCCTGTGTTTTAAATTATGACCGTCTTTCTACTTCCTATGTTTCTTTTGTGTCTGCTTTGGATTCTGTGTCTATTCCTAAGTCTACAGGTGAAGCTATGACTGATCCCAATTGGCGTCAGGCGATGGTGGACGAAATGGTTGCATTGCATTCAAATAAAACTTGGGACATTGTTACTTTACCTTCAGACAAAACTACAGTGGGATGTCGATGAGTTTATACAGTGAAAGTTGGATCGGATGGTCAGATTGATCGTTTCAAACCTCGTTTGGTAGCCAAGGGATACTCGCAGATATTTGGTCTTGATTATGGCGACACTTTTTCTCCAGTGGCCAAGATTAGTTCAGTCCGTCTCTTCCTTGCAATGGTTGCTATTAATCATTGGTCGCTTCATCAGTTGGACATTAAAAATGCCTTTTTACACGGAGAATTGGAGGAGGAGGTGTATATGGATCAACCTCCAGGTTTTACATTTCCTGGCAACTCAAGACTTGTTTGTCGACTTCATCGTTCTCTTTATGGACTGAAACAATCTCCACGTGCTTGGTTTGGCCGCTTCAGTTTTGCCTTGATACAGTTTGGTATGACTAGATTTGAAGCAGATCACTATGTTTTCTTCCTTCATTCCTCCACCGGTCAGCGCATCTTTCTTGTGGTCTATGTTGATGACATTTTTATTACTGGAGACGACACGGAAGGTATCCAGCGACTCAAAATTCATCTTTTCAAAAACTTCCAAACAAAAGATTTAGGTCCACTCAAATACTTCTTAGGTATTGAAGTTGCTCAGTCCTCATCAGGCATTGCAATTAATCAACGTAAATATGCATTAGACATCCTAACTGAAACAGGTATGCTTGACTGTCGTCCGATTGATACCCCTATGGATCCCAACGTCAAACTTTTTCCAGGTCAGGGGGAGTTGTTGAAAGACCCGGGAAGATATCGACGTTTAGTGGGTAGACTCAATTATCTTACCGTCACCAGACCGGATATTACTTTTGCAGTGAGCATTGTGATTCAGTTCCTGAATGCTCCGTGTGATACTCATTGGAATGCAGTCATTCGAATTCTCAGATATATAAAGAATGCACCAGGAAGAAGTCTATTATATGAAGATAAGGGTGATGCTAAAATCAAGTGTTATTCAGATGCAGATTGGGCAGGATCACTGTCAGATAGGAGATCCACTTCTGGATATTGTGTTCTTATTGGAGGAAATATGATCTCATGGAGGAGTAAGAAATAAAACACAGTTGCACTATCGAGTGCTGAAGCTGAATATCGTGCTATGGCAGCAGCATCGAAGGAACTTGCATAGCTGAAGAATTTGTTCTCAGAACTTAGGTTGGGAGACCTTCAGGCCACAAAACTCATACGCGACAATCAAGCAGCACTTCATATTGCATCCAATCCGGTTTTTCACGAACGGACCAAACACATAGAAATAGATTGTCACTATGTAAGAGACAAGGTACTGTCAGGAGAAATAACCACAGAATTTGTCAAATCTGAAGATCAATTGACTGATATGTTTACCAAGTCTCTCAAGCTTTCTCGAGTGAATTATATTTGTAACAAGCTCGGATCATACAATATATAGGATCCGGCTTGAGGGGGAGTGTTGAGAATCTGTATATAATCAATTAGTATTGATTATTAATCAATTAGTCATAAGTGTAAATTATAACATTACCTATTGTGTATATCTCTTTTATCTATAAATATATATGAAGTGTGATCATATTCGACACACATAAATACAATTACAATAAATATATTCATGCTCCATGAACTTGTTGTCTAAGATCCTTGTTTGATTATTTCACCAAATATTCAACAACATACATTATGAACAGGTATAGTAGTTCATCACAAATACTATTTCAAACATAAATCATCAAGTACTGGAAATATAAAATAATCACTTTCAATTCTTTGGCTACAAACATAAAGCGGAAAACATTCGGAGAATGTGAAGCCTCTTGCTGAGATTCATTTTCTCCAATGCATTCAATCAACTACTTGACTTCTTTGCACGTGTCTTCATTTTTCACGCTTGCCTCATCGTCAACCTTGCCATGTAAATAAAGGAAACTTTACTCTCAAACAAATCATGGAAATAACTAACATTAATCGTAACAAGTCATGAAAATTACTAATGAGTAACTAGCACAGCAAACCATTTACAGCATACTAAACTAGGTGATGCCGTTATAAGGTGTCATTATTGTTTCTTATTACCTCGATTTCAGTGTTCTTAAAATCATACAAATATATAGATTTCCAATTGCAGTTTAACTTTATGTCTTCAAACAAGAAAAAAGTTTAGGAGGTGAAACCAACACTTATTTGATGCAAAATAATATTATATAAAATGGAAACATTTCTTGTGCACAACATAAAAAGCATTTGAACATCAGGTTTTGGGGGTGAGAATGAGATATCAAATTAAAAGGGTAAAGGAAGTGACAAAATGTTATATTTACCTTCAGGGTAAACAACTTCATTCCTTCATCATTCCTTTTTCAATTGTAATTGAAGTGATTTTCATGCCAGCAATCATGGGCCAATACTCACCGGACTCAGGCTGATATTTTTGGAACAACTTAGGACAACCATATATGAATAAATTTTCAAGGGAAGTGAGGTGATGGAAGTCACTAGGAAGACTCAACAGTTGAGGGCAGCGAGAAATCCAAAGTCTCTTCAGACGAGTCATTTTTGTTAGGCACTCGGGAAGTGTTGTAAGATCGGGAAGGTCAAAAATGTATAAGGTCTCTAAAGTCTCTACAACACCTTCAATCCAACTAGGAATTCTCACAAATTCTGTAAGTATTCCAATATATAAATGTTTCATCATCAATTTTGGGATTGGACTTTCGTTGTACAACGACAAGTTTACAAACTGGCAGTCTGAAATTGCAAGATATTGTAATTTAGGAAAAATGAAGAGAGGTAAGGACTCTAGGCTACCACATGATCGAACAATCAATCTTTCAAGGAAAGTAAATTGTTGTGTCTCGCTGAATAGAAACTTCATATTGTCACACTTATAAAAGTACAAAACTTGAAGATCATTCAAGTTTGCAAGTTCTGTGAGTGACAATTCTGATTGCTTTGTGGTTATATACAATTCTCGAATGCTAATCAACCACCCTAACTCTTGAGGCAATGTTTCAAGCCCTGTGCATCCCATGAGTTTCAAGACATGCAAATTATGGAGTTTGCAAATAGAATGGGGAAGTCTTTTGATATTCGTATTATATGATAAGTCAAGAACTGCAAGTGCTCCAATTTAGCAATTGAACAAGGCAGCGTCTCAAAGGAAAAGCAATTTAAATCTAAATACCGTAAGTATTTGTATTTTGATATCCATGTATCCAACAAAGTTTTGCTGTCAAAGCTCACCCCTTTGACGGGAAATATTATAGTTCTCAAACCTCTTAAGTTGGATAACAAAGCTTTATCTATAGAATTATTTTCAACAACTGATAAGTGTCTTACATGTTGAGGTATGTTCCTAGTATGTGAGTCAACTGCTACACACTCCTCTTTCGCAACATACATAGCAAGATCATGAATCAAATCATGTACTTTGAATGCGAGGTAGCCAAGTTGTTTGAAATCTTGAAGAAATGATCTAGAATTTAACTCTTCTATATATTCTCTTGCAATATCCATTAGTTGCTCACTTCCATTTTGAGATTGTACTAATCCAAGTGCTATCCAAAGACGGGTAATATCATCAACAAAGATGACATGATCTTTAGGATAGAGGGAAAAGTAAGCAAAACATTGCCTCAAATAGGACGGCATTTGATCATAGCTTAACTTTAGTGCAGGCAAAATATCATCTTTCTTTTGTTCAAAGTTCCATATCTCACAATCTCTAAGAGATATCCACTTTTTTGAATCATATTTTGAGAACAGTGAGCTTCCTAATGTTCTGACAGCAAGTGGAACCCCTGCACATTTTTTCACGATTTCTTTTCCAATCTCTACAAGACCTGGATGGTTAATTTCTTCACCTTCCTTAAACGCCCATTTGACAAACAAAGATAAACAATCATCTTGAGAAAGACCGCTTAAAACATACGAGGGAAGAGTACCTGTCATTTTAGCAATAGATTTACTGCGTGTTGTCACTATGATTTGACTTCCTACTGCACCAACGTTGATCAAATCTATCAACTCAATCCACTTTGCACGATTATCGTTCCATATATCATCTAGCACAAGCAAAAACTTCTGACCAGAAAGCTTATGTCTAAGACGGCTTAGAAGTTGTTCAGTATCTAAGTTGTTGATGTTTTCTTGGTGAGGAATACTTGGTGGACCAAAAGTAGAAACAGAGTTTATAATTTTTATAATTATCTGCTTGATGTCAAAATCATCTGAGATACATGCCCACATCTTCAACTGAAAAAGTTCATCCATCCTCTTATCATTAAACACCAACTTTGCGAGTGTGGTCTTTCCCAAGCCTCCAATTCCTACAATTGGAATAACACGCAAACTTTTATCACCATCACCGTGAGGCTGCATCAAAAGCTTGATAATTTCTTCCCTATCATTCTCCCTTCCAATTACACTTGAAGCATCAACATGGGAATGAGTCAATTCTCTCCTTTGAAAAACAGGTTCAGGACCAACATCGATTCTCGCAAGGCCAAACTTGTTCCCATCAGCTGCTACCTTATCCAATGTTTCCCTAATCTCTTTGATTTGGTGTGCCATCCTAGGACGTAAAACAATTGGATTAGAGGAAGAAAAGAAGTGGCGTACCTTCGTCCGAGTGCTGTTAGATGCTTGGACAACTTGCTTCCTCTTCTGTTGGAATTCAAATCCATCAAATACATCTTCAGCATCATAGCAGATGTTTTGAATCTGTCTCATCCATTCACGCAGCCCGTGTTTTTGGTCCTTCTTATACTCAGCATCTAACAGAAGACCTCTGACAATTGACAAAGTGTCTTTGAACTCTTGTAGATCTTTATACACACCATAGGCTCGTGAAACTTCTTCATAAGCATAAGAACCAAGCTTCCTTAAGAGTGAATTAGCAATATGGAAAACAAATGATTCAGCCATGTTAATGAATAAAGAGCAAAAGTTATGTTTGAATCAAAGTTTGTGGTTGTGGTGTCTACTGGCCATGCCTCATACTATATAATAGTCAAGTCAACATTAATAATATACAAACTTTTCTTCACTCTCTTTTTTGTCTTCCTGCGTGTAATGTAAAACATTATTGAGTGAACCTCCAATTATCTTATAACAGTGGAAATGAAAAAACATGGGTTCATGTACTGCATGAATTTTGTGGTTTGGAAATGAGGAAACAAATTTTATATATCAGTTAAAATATTGTTACTGCAAAAGAGAAAAACCATAACTTGACGAGGAAGTAATAAAACATTGTTTGCTCTGCTTGTTTAATTCGTTGGAATCAAATGGCTAATGAGCAGTTGTTACGAATGAATCGTTTAGAGAACCTAAATTCAAATCTTGACTGAAATAATATTTTACAAGATTTTACTTACCCTCCAGCTAAATTTCAAATTATCAGGGCTCTTTTCTTTTAGAAAATTAAAAGTTAAGAGTCTTATTAAATGTAAATTACATAACTAAACTAGATTTTAATCCATTAATGCTTCAAATTCTCTAACCATATTCAATGCTTCTGTGCTTGATTCTCTCATCTCCTTTCTTGACGAAATTCCAGATTTTAAATGCTGATTTGGTGATTGTAATTCTAGTGAAAATGTCTTGCAAGACAGCAACTAACAAAGAACCTCTTTCCTATGAATTTCTTATTTTTCCTCCTTGTGATTTTTCATCCGTTATTCTTGGATTGTATGGTAAAGAAGGAACTTCGTAGTCATCCTCAGTAGCTTTCCAGGGATCACTTACCGCCTATGAAGCACGGACACTCCAAATACGACACCGACTCCGACACGACAATATCTGTAATAATTTGAAAAATAAAGAAATTAAAGGTAATTACAAGTGTCGGTGAAGGTGTCGGCACCCGACACGGACACGGACACGCTATTTTTCAGAGGTGTCGGTGCTTCATAGTTACCGCTAAGTGTTCCTCGATTCTTGCTGCTCAGAAATGATAATTTTCACCATCATACATAGGTGTTGCTCGTGTTGTTTGTTCAGAATCAATCTATTTGGTAAATAGAAGCAGTGTGAATAGGCTTGTGTGGTTTGTTTTCACTCAGTTCACTCACAAGTCTCTTTTAAGAAGAGGGCTCTAGATATCAATGTCTTGGTGGTTAATGTAGAAAAGCATATGAGTGATAATTCTCTTATATTATTATGAAGAAAAAAAAAGGCTCCTTTTATAAGAGAGAAAATACAAAATTAACTCCTCTATTTTAGAATTAATATACTGACCCTTAAACAAGAAAATAAATAGTATTAAATAAGAAATATTTCAACACCACCCTCAAGTTGGTGCATAGATGTCAATCATGCCTAACTTGCAGATCAAGTATTCAAATGTTTATCTTCCCAAGCTTTTGGTCAATATATCAGCGGTCTGTTGATTGGAAGGGATAAATGGCAAGCAGAGAGTACTAAAGTCTATCTTTTCTTTGATGAAATGACGATCGATCTCGATATGTTTAGTACGATCATGTTGAACCGGATTATGAGCTATGCTTATAGCTGCCTTGTTGGCACAGTACAATTTCAATGGAAGTTCTACCTCTATCTTCAGTTCTTTTAGGAATCTGAGAATCCACATACCTTCACAAATTCTTTGGGCCATTGCTCTAAACTCAGCTTCAACACTACTTCTTGCAACTACTCCTTGTCTTTTCCTTCTCCAAGTCACTAGGTTCCCCCACACATATGTGCAATAACCTGAAGTTGATTTTCTATCAATAATGGACCCTGCCCAATCTGCATCAGTGAATATTGCCACATTTTATCATTGGTCTTCTTGAAGAATAACCCTTTTTCAGGAGTTGCTTTTAAGTATCTCAAGATTCTGTTCACAACTTCAAGGTGTTCGTCATATAGTGCATGTATGAATTGACTCACAACACTAACAGAGAAAGCAATGTCAGGACGAGTATGAGCCAAATATATTAATTTTCCAACCAACCTCTGATATCTTCCAATGTCAACTGGTGTGTCCCCTTTCTCCCAAAGTTTGGCACTTTGGTTCATCGGTGTGTCAGCAGACTTACAACCACTCATACTTGTCTCTTGTAGGAGATCAAGAACATATTTTCTCTAAGAAACAACAATTCCTTTCTTTGACCTTGCTACTTCCATGCCAAGGAAATACTTGAGGGAACCCAAGTCTTTGATTTCAAAATGTGCTACTAAGTTTCTTTTTAATCTCTCCATTTCTATCTCATCATTACCTGTAAGAATAATATCATCAACATAGACTATCAAAACAATTATCATTTCATTTTGACATGACTTTGTGAATAAAGTATGATCTGCTTGTCCTTGAGTATATTTCTGTTTCTTCACAAACTGAGTAAACTTTTCAAACCAAGCTCTCGGAGATTGTTTCAACCCATACAAGGACTTCTTTAGTTTACACACCTGTGACCCAAAGGTTTCTTTAAAACCTAGAGGACAATCCATATATACTTCTTCTTCTAAATCACCATTGAGAAATGCATTTTTGACATCTAGCTGATGGAGAGGCCAGTCTAAGTTAGCAGCAAGGTATAAGAGTATTCTGATTGTGTTAAGCTTTGCAACAGGAGCAAAGGTCTCTAAGTAATCTATGTCATAGGTCTGAGTGAATCATTTTGCAACCAATCGAGCTTTGTACCTTCCGATTGATCCATTAGAATTGTACTTTATTATGAACACCCACTTACATCCCACGGTTCTTTTACCTGCCGGCAGAGTTGTGGCATTCCAAATTTTATTCTTTTCAAGAACTTTAATCTCCTCAAAAACAGCTTCTTTCCACTTTGGAATTTCTAGAGCCTCCTGTACATTCTTAGGAATTTTGACACTAGATAAATTAGAAGTAAATGCAGCAAAAGAGGGAGACAAGTTTGAATATGATACAAAGTTAGACAAGGGGTGCCTAGTACATGGCCTACCTAGCTTCCTAAAGGCTATGGGAATATTAAGATCAATATATTGTTTTCTAAGTTCTATGGGGACATCAAGGTCGGTATATAGAGAATTAGGATCAAGGAGAGATTTACCTGTCGAGTCGGTTGACTTTCACTCGGTTCAGATTCTTGGCTGAGCTGAGGAATAGGGTCTTCTACTACTTGATCATTGTTTCTTCTGGCATAAATTTTGCCTTTGCAAATTAGATTTCCTTCCTCAAATCTTTTTTTCGTTTCATTATAAGGATCTTTATCTGGTGCATTTTGATTAATTTCCGAAAAAAAACATTTGTTTGATCTTTGTTTTAACTTGTTGCCTCGGATTTTGATTGATCCTTACTCATGGAAGGAGTAGGTTCATCTAATTTTTTCAAGGCATTTTCTTTAGGTGCAGATGTACATGGAATAGAATTATGCGATATATACACATCTTCTGAGATAATTAAGTTTTTAAACAATTCAAGAGAATCTTCGTTTGTTTCCCCCCTGAAGATGATCATTACCAAAAAAAGGTTTGTTTTCAAATAAAGTAACATCCATTGTTACAAATATTTTTTTTGTATTAGGATCAAAACATTTATAACCTTTTTGAGAAGATGAATACCCAATAAAAACACATTTGATTGCACGGGGTTCAAGTTTACCAAGATGCTTGTCTTCGTGAACAAAAGTTGTGCATCCAAATATTTTAAGCAGTAAATCAGATAGAACGGAAGCAATTGGAAAATATTTCAAGAAACTTTGCAAAGGAGTTTGAAATTTCAAAACACGGGATGGCATACGGTTTATTAAATGTGCAGCTGTCAAGACAGCTTCACCCCATAAATATTTCGGGACATTGGTATAGAAGAGTAGTGCTCGTGCAACTTCAAGAATGTGCCGGTTTTTCCTCTCTGCAATCCCATTTTGTTGGGGTGAGTTAACACATGAACTTTGATGCACAATTCCATTTTCAAGGAAAAAATTTCCAACAATTTTATTAAAAAATTCAGTACCATTGTCAGTTCTAAACACTTGTATTTGGGTGTTAAATTGTGTCTGCACCAATTTACAAAAGTTTTGAATTATTTGACCTACCTTAGATTTTTCTTTCAACAAGTATATCCAACAAAGTCTAGTATGATCATCTGTGAAAGTGATAAACCATTTTTTGTTGGATAAAGTACTTGTTCGATTAGGCCCCCAAAAATCACTATGAATCATTGAAAAAGGTTTTGAAGGTTTATAAGATTGAATTGAAAAAGAACTTCGATGATATTTAGCAAACTCGCAAACCTCACATTGAAGTGAAGAAATGTCTTGTTCAACAAAAAGTTTAGGAAACAATGAACTTAAATACTTAAAACTAGGGTGGCCTAACCTTAAATGGCACAACATAATATCATCCTTATTATTTGAAACAAAAAAATATTTAACAGAAGAAAAACATATTGGTTCAAATTGATGTTTGGTTTTTTGTTCATCTTCCAAGTAGTAGAGTCCACCACTTTCCTCAACAGTGCCAATCACCCGCCCCGAGATCAAATCCTGAAATACACAATGAGTATCAAAGAAATGAGCTTGACAGTTTTTATTTGTGGTTAGCTTACTGACAAATAATAAGTTGCAAGACAAATTTGGGACATATAACACATCTTGGATGGTTAGTAAGGGAGACAAAACAATAGAACCTTTTCATGCCACGACTAAAAGAGAGTCATCAGCTATTTTAATTTTAGAATTTCCTGCACATGGTTTATATGAAGAAAATAAACTACGTTCACCGATCATATGATCGGTGACTCCAGAATCAACAATCCATGTATGATTAGGAATGACACTAAGATGGGCTGATTTTGGGAAGTTACCTTTTTGGGCTATGGAGCACGAAGGTGTTTGAGACTCGAGGAGTTTGTGCATTTGGTCTAGCTGTTCTTTAGTGAATGGAAATGCATTTGGGGAGGACTGTGGCTCTTGATCAGAAGTTGCTTGAAGTGCACGACCCTTACCCTTCTTTTTTCAATTAGAAGACCTTCCATGAATTTTCCAACAAGTCTCACGTGTGTGATAATAACGTTCGCAATGATCACACCAGGGTTTACCATCGTTCTTACCATATTTCTTGTTGTCTTTATTGAAGTTGTTTTTGACAAGGGCAGAACCATCAGTTGCTGAGTTTGACATTCCCATCATCACTCTTTGTCTAGCCTCCTCCCTTCTGATTTCTGAAAAGGTTTCTCGGATTGTTGGCAGTGGATTATTTCCAAGAATTCTACCTCTTACTTCATCGAGATCCTTGTTGAGACCAGCAAGAAAAATAAAGACACAGTCGTTCTCTTGCGTCTTAATAAATTGAACATTGTCTTCAGTACACCTCTAGTTATAATCATAGCACTGATCCAACTCTTGCCAAAGGGCCATCAATTCATTATAGTAGGTAGTGACATCCATGTCATTCTGCTTGAAATTCCATAACTTTTATTTTAGATCATAAATTTGAGAGAAACTTTTAATATCATAGTAAGACAGTTTTACAGCATTCCAAACATCTTTTGCTGTAAGCAGATACATGTATGTTTTTCTCATACCTACCTCCATAGTATTAATAAGCCAGACAATAATAGAAGAGTTTTCAGATTTCCAGAACCTGTAATTAGGATGTGTTGTTACAGGCATCGGAACATCACCTATAAGAAAACTCAACTTCCCTTTGCCTTCTAGAATAAGTCGAACAGTTTAGGACCACTCAGCTTAGTTTGAGCCATCTAGTTTCTGAACATTAACCTGAAGAGAGTTATTTTGACCTCCATCTCCTGAGTTACTGTAACCACCGTCAAATAAATGGGTAGCCATAACCGGACCCAAAAAAGTTGTTGTTGGGATCACCTCTACCATAATCGAACCCACCGTTAACATTGTTGTTTGTCATGAACCTGGCCATTTCTGGCATGGTAAATCCATTTCCTCCGCCGGAATTGTTGTTGGTGCCGCCGGAATTGAGGTTGGCGCCGCCGCCTCCACGACCTCCTCCGGGAGGAGGTGGTGTTTGGATAGGGTCCACCATAGTTTGGATCGGCCGAGTCGAATAAAAGAACGGGTCATCAGAAAAAAAATTCGGGGCGATGCCCCAAACCCTACTAATTAGAGAAAGCTTTACAGTATCACCTTATCCTTAACAGAGCTCATGATACCATGTAGAAAAGCATATGGGTGATATTATTATGAAGAAAAAAAGGCTCCTTTTATAGGAGCGAAAATACAAAATTAACTCCTTTATTTTAGGAGTAATATAATGACACTTAAACAAGAAAATAAATAATATTAAATAAAGAATATTAGTATTACATAAGAAATATTTCAAAAGTTAAGCATGACTCACAAAACATATGGAAGAGGAAAACAATAGTTTTAATGAATAGCAATCTGCTTGAAATACATTGTATATGAATAAAAGTAAAAAAACTCTTAAACTTTAAAACAAACTTTCCAAAAACTTGGTCAACTAGTGTAGCTAGCAGAAGAACCACTGATACACACGTTCAACAAACATTATTAGGGGCATGTATTGTATCCTTTAAAGTTAGGATACATTACGAAAGTGAGAAGTTGCAAGCTTATTAAGCAGTTAGTAACCTGTTGAGACAATCCTTCAAAATGAACAAATCTCAGCATCAATGGCGGATATGGTGGTCAAATGATGTGTGTATCTTCAAATAGATATGATATTGCTTTTCATAATTTGAAGAGTTGTCATTTTGTGTTTTGTGGTTGTTACCTGTTACCACGTTGTAATATATTTCTGGTTAATCTTTCAATCTCTATGTATCTTGTAAAGGTTTAATAGTGAATAATGCAAGGAGAGAGGGAAAAAAAGTTATCCTACAATCTCTATGATACTTAAATCATGACTTGCTATAAAGGAGAGGATATTCGACATCTGGCTCCATTTTACTCTTTCATTGGAAAATAACATGTTTAATTAGAACATAATTACATGATATATATTATTGTACAAATCAATTAAATCACCTTCAAATTGAACAAATGGCAAATGTTGAATTCTTACAAATATGTATGCGAGTACTGAGAATGTAGAATGAAAGAGAATAATTATACATGCAGATGGAAACAAACATCCTGAGACTGTAAAGCTCCTTGCTAGCAATCATTTCCTCCAACATTATCAACTATTGGTGCTTATGCTGAACCCACAAATCATCTACCTTGCCCTGTAAATAAAGCAGATGTTACTGCAAATTTCTTCTTTAAGCTTATTTTTTTCATAAAATAAATAAATATACACAAATTTTAAACAAAATATGAAAACTCGAAATGTTTACCTTCAAGTTTGATGCCTATATTAATGTTTTCCAATGAAACTCGCTTGATGTGGCCAATCATGCGCAAGTACTCCCCAGATGGGGGCCAACATTTTTGGCACAATTCAGGACAACGATAAATGCAAAGTTCTTTAAGTGCAGTGAGACGGTGCATGCCACTTGGAAGACTCAAAAGTTGAGGACATGATTCAATATAGAGGCTCTTGAGATGAGTCATTTCTGTTAGGCGCCCAGGAAGCATCTTGAGATTTGGAAACTTTCGAATTTTCAAGGTTTCTATAGTCTCTGCTGCGTCTTCAATCCATCTGGGCAGTTTCAAAGGTTGTAGAAAACTCTTAAGATGCAGATGTTTCAACCTCAATCTCTGCCTCTGGCTTGGGCCATTATAATTCATCTCCAGGTTGAACATCGGACAATCTTTAATTACCAGAGTTTGCAATTTCGGGAAAGTATGAAGAGGGAAAGACTCCAAGCTCTTACAAGATTCAATATACAATGCTTCAAGAGAAGTGAGTTGTGTCTGTGCCCCGCTGGACAAAACCTTCATATTGTCACAATGATATAACCCCAAAGCTTGCAGATGATTCAAGCTTGCGAATTCTTCCAGTGACAGAGAAAACTGTTTTGTGGTTATATACAGTTGTCGAAGGCTCGTCAACTTCTCGAATCCTTTGGGCAATGTTTCAAGTTCCGTGCATCCAACGAGGGACAAAACTTGCAAACATTGGAGTTTGAAAATAGAGCGGGGAAGTGTTTTGATTTGGTGGTTATCTCGAATATAGAGAACACACAGGTGCTTCAATTTGGAAATTGAGGTAGGCAGAATCTGAAATGAAGAACTACTTAAGTCTAAGTATAGTAAGAATCTGTATCTTAATATCCATGTATCCAAAAGATCTGTACATTTAAGACCCACTCCTTTAACTGGATATAATATAGTTCTCACTCTTTTGGACTGGGAAATCAAAGTATGGTCAAATAAAACATTTTTTAAAATTGATAAATGCCTTGCTTGCTCTGGTATACTTTGATTATCAGAGGTTACCGATACAAAGTCCTCTCTCGCAACATATATAGCAAGATCGTGTATCAAATCATGTACTTTGAACTTGTAATAGTAGCCATAGTCTCTGAACTCCTCAAGATACGATCTTGAATTTAACTCATCTATATATTCTCTTACAATACTCTCTACCTTTTCACTTCCATTTTGGGGTTGAACTAACCCACGGGCTGCAAAAAGATTTATAATCTTATCACTATGGAAGGTAAAACCTTTGGGATAAAGGCAACAAAAAGCAAAACATTGCTTCAAATAAGATGGCATTTGATCATAGCTTAACTTTAGTGCAGGTAAAATATGATCTTTCTTCTGTTCTAAGTTCCACATCTCAGAATCTCTCACAAATATCCATTTGTTTAAATCATATTTTGAGAACAATGAACTTCCTAATGTCCTGACAGCAAGAGGAACCCCAGCACATTTTTTCACGATTTCTTTTCCAACCTCTACTAGATTTGGATACTTTTCTTCTTCTCCTTTCTCGAAAGCCAACTTGACAAACAGAGATAAACATTTCTCTGTGTCAAGACCTTCTAAAACATAGCAGCAATCCATCTTCGAAGCAAGTGACTTGTTCCGTGTTGTCGCCATGATTTTACTTCCAGATGTACCAACTTGTAACAAATTTTTAAAGTCAATCCATTTTTCACGCTCACCATTCCATATATCGTCTAACACAAGTAAAAACTTTTTACCAGAAAGTTTAAACCTCAGATGACTTTGTAGCTGCTCAATATCAAAGTGGTCCATCTTCTCCTGGAGAGCAACACTTGAAGGTGGATCAAAAGTAGAAGCAGCAGAAACATCAGAAGCTGAATTGATGACTTTAATAAGAATCTTCCTGAGGTCAAAATCATCAGAGACACACACCCACATCTTTAGTTGGAAAAGCTGATGGATCCTCGGATCATTGTACAAGAATTTTGCAAGCGTGGTCTTTCCCAAGCCTCCAATACCCACAATGTGAATAACACGTAGGCTTTGATCACCATCCGTGTGAGGATGAGTTGGCTTCAAGAGCTGGATAATTGCTTCCTTATCTTTCTCCCTCCCAATTACACTTGAACTATCAACATATGAATGAGTCATTTCTCTTTGACTGGGCTCAACATCGGTTTTCACAAGTCCCAACAAGACTTCATGGGCTGCAGCCTTATTCAATCTGCCTCTAATATCTTTAATTTCATGTGCCATCCTAAAACGGAAAGCAATTGGATTAGAGGAAGAAACATAGCGGCGTACCTTCACCCTTGAGCTTCCAGAAGCATCAACAGCTCGTTTTAGGTTGACATGCAAACGAAATTCGTCCAAAATATCATCAGCATCAGAGCAAATGATTCGAATCTGCCCTAGCCATTCACGCAAACCATGTTGCTGGTTTTTCTTCTTTTCGGCATCCAACAAAAGACTTGTGATAATTGATAGAGTAGTCTTCATCTCTTGAAGATCATCATACACGCTATAGGCATGAGCAACTTGATCAAAAGCAAAAGAAGCAAGCTTCCCTAAGAGTGAATTAGCAATATCAAACAAAAAAGTTTCAGCCATGTGAATGTTAACTAGAATAGGATTGCAAAAATGGAGTCAGGATGTAATTATGCTTTGATATCCATACTTGGTTGGTTATAGTATATGTATAGCCAAGTCAACTGACACAGGTTGTCAGTCAGTCTTGCCTAGTCTACCAATGCAATAATACTAGCTGTTGTGTTTTGGTTTATTTGCAAATTGCAATGTAACAAACAAGTTGTTATTGTCAGAAGAAATTAAGAACCAAATGACTGGTTTTCAGTAAAAGAAAAGTACAAGCTCGCATCAATCAAATAAGCATTAAATGGCACAACAAGTTTGAAGTTTCCAAAGGTTGGTGACATTGACTTCATTTGGAAGAGCAAACCCGTGACAAAGATGAATGTTATTAGATGATTGTAACTCTGCAAAATTGAATTGAACATTAAATTTCAATTTCAACTTAAAAATCATATTTAAACTAAAAAACTACAAATTTTAATTTCAAGTAGAATCAATTCTCGAAGTAAAATCAATTTTTATTTTAAAAGAACCAGACATATCAAAATCATTCCAAAATCAACTTTACACTTTTAAAATTGTTTTTGACTCTTCTACATTATAAAAGTTAAACCAAATACAAAAATTATAAATTTATTTTAGACTTAAATATTTAATTTTTTGTCTCGTTAGGTCAGCTTAGTCCTGTATTGACATTAGTGGACATTAGATATAAGATGCGAGTTAGAATATGGAACAACTCTTTTATTCATTCTTAATTGTGAGTTTCAGCCTAAACTATTTGACAAAAAAAAAATATGGCACTTATATTACTTAGCAACAGAAATAGTAATAAAGACGCAAAAGAGAAAATATTAAGAAAATGAGGGTGATATGTTGAAATTGCCTAGCAAAAGAGCAAATTCATCCCAAGTCCTAACCCTCGATTCCCTCCCATATCCGCCAGTGTCGCAGTCACCGGAAACGATTTCAACATCAATGTATAATTCCTTCGATGGCATTGTTGAATTGACTATGGAAACAAGATCAAATTTTTAATTACATGTACTCTTTCATTGAAATAAGAAAAATTAACGCGCAAAATTGTACAATTTTTTCACTGTAGGCTTATTTTACGTGGGATTCTAGGCTTTGCAAATACGATCTCATTTGCCTTTTAGCCTAATTTGTTTCAAATTATAGTTTTAATACCTCTTTTAGTCCATTAACTTTAGTCATTGTTTTTCTTTGGTCCTTTAAAAAAAACGTTACATTATAGTCCACTAACTTATACTCCGTTACACATATTAGTCATTTCTCTTAGTTTTGGTTGGAAAAATGTTAGAATATACATTGCTGGACTTTAAATGGCTTAGGTGGATATTCTGTATTTATTTTAATGGATGAGGTGAAATTTATATTACACTTAACATCCATTTGAAAAAAATGAAACGTATTAGGGCATACTTACACTGTTGGATGAAAGTTCAGGTTCAGAGAGTAGGATAACAACTACATTGTTTACAACAACACTTGTTTGAAGACGAAGTTCATTGAAGACGACTATAGCGACATTGTTGACAACAACTCTCCATTGAAGAAGAACGAAGAAGAAGAACTTCGTTATTTCATTCGTCTGCAGAAAAAACCTTAAGGTACGAACTTGCACAAATATGTTACTAAAAATGTTAACTTTCTTCTATACCTAACTTACTAAGTACTTCTGATACTATATGTAGGTTGATTAGGTCATGGACAGTAGGTTTAAGTGTGTTGTTCATCATTCTGGTGAGTTTTCTAAGGAGTTTGTAAATTTTACCAAGTCAGGTTATGTAGGGTTAGAGGAGATATGAGATGTTGATCCTGATTATTAGAGTTACTTTGAAATATTGGACAAGTTAAGAGAGTTAGGTTTCCCTACTATAGATAGGCTTTGGTATTATGGTGACTTGTTTGCTAATGATATAGTTCAGTTAGAAAATGATAAGGGGACTGATAAGATGAGAACAATTGCAGTGTTAACTGGGGAATGCCATTTGTATGTTACACATCCTGTATCTGAACCTGATGTTATTGAGGAGCCTACACTCTCAATACCAGATGTGAGTATATTGGGTGAAGATATGTGTGGTGAATGGCCTGATATGGTTAATAATCTAGATGGGAGCACAGTGGTTGAAGATGTGGTTGGTGAAGTATATGAAAGGGGAAGTAATGAAGGTAGGACCACACTGGGTGAAGATGTGATGGAAGAGGGAACAACAATTTATGAAGTTGGGGAGAATGTTGGGATTGAAGAGAATGTTGGAATTGAGGAAAATGTGGGTCATGTGGGGATCAATTGTAAAATTGAGGAGAATGTGGGTCAAGAGGAGACAAACTGTAACAATATGGATGATGTGGAAACCACCTGTGAAATTGAGGAGAATGTGGGTGTAGGGATGAATGTTGGAGTAGATGAAATCAATGAAGGATTGAATTGTAAGCAAGAACAAGATGAGGTAGTTATCTGTAACCAAGGAGATGTGCCAGAAGATGGAAGTGATGACAGTGCTTTGAATGTTAATATTGAAGACTCGGAGAATGATATAGGTATTGATGGAGAGATATCAATTGATGAGGATGAAGTGAATACAACAAGTAAGGAGAAGGGAAAAGGCAAGGGGAAAGGTAAGGGGGAAAGTAAGAGGAAAGGGAAGGGGAAAGGGAAAGGGAAGGGGAAAGGCATGGGGAAAGGGAAGGAAAAAGTCATTGTTAGGGATGAAGGTGCTGATAATGATGGTAAGGTCAATCTGGACAATTTGAGAGGTTTAAGTGACATTGATGAGTATGACAGTGATAAATTGCCTACTGAGTATGACAGTGAGAATGATGAGGTTGTAAAGGATGATTTTGTAACCTTTAAGCTTCCAAAAAGAATGGAAGACTACAAATGGGAACTTGGTGCATATTTTTCTACAAAGGGGGTGTTTCAAGAGGCAATAAGAACATATGCCATTCATTCAGGACGGAACTTGAAATTTATAAAAAATGATAAAGCAAGGATGAGAGTGAAATGTAAGGCAGATTGTCTATGGGAGGCTTACTATGTAACACCCCAATTCCCATCACGAATAAATAATACATAATTAAATCAGAGTAAATAAAAATTTATTTTCCCGACAGAAACAAGGATGCCACATTTAAAGAAAGAAAACACAATCCCTGCTCATAAATTTGATACATAACACAAAATGGAATAAACATAAAAGGGAAACTTTTTCCAACAAATGGAAAGTTCAATTATAGAATAAAGCGGAAAGATCCATAACTGACTTGTTTTACAAAATAAATTGTTTTATAACATCAAAATATTTATACAAAGTTAATACAAAATATATCCAACAAAGGTATACATATATAACAAAAGCGTTCCCCGACTCCCGTGTTACGTATCATAGCAGACAGACCGACAAAAGGATGGAGAACTAATATTCACAAAAGCCTCCAAGACACAAATCTGCAATTGCCTCATAGAGCAACAAACCACATCAGAAGGGTGAGAAATAACAACTAAATCAAGATTGCATAATAATATGCAAACACATAAAAATTCACATGCATAGTTAATCTCACCACAAGCATCACATACTAATACATATTGCATGCCACAAATACATAACATATATCACTTATATCAACATAATCACATATTCGCACATAAGGCATACCAAAGTTATGACATATGGAAACACACCACCACATCACATATATTTATGTATAGCATACCATAGATAATTAATACAATCATTGTAAGATACAACATCCCACAAAACATAGCATATGTCTATACATAAAACATATCATCCATAACCAATGCATTTATCACATATGCACATCAATTCACCAATCCAATCACAACTCAACACATAATCACTCAATTCACAATCTTCCACACATAATCAATCCATTCATGATTTTCCACACATAATCAATCCATTCATGATCTATGCAAATGCAATGCGGTACCATCCATCCATCAATCTCATCATTAGTTCACTCAGGAACTATTGGAATCATCGCTTGTTACTTAGTGTAACTCCCCGTCGGGCAAACGATGTTCCCCGTCACTTTAGGTCCTCTTTGTATAAGGCACACGACGTTTATGGATCGTTTTAGGTCCTCTTTGTATAAGGCACACGATCCGATCGCTTTAGGTCCTCTTTGTATAAGGCACACGATCGTCTATAATCATCGCTTTAGGTCCTCTTTGTATAAGGCACACGATGTTATAGCGGATTCCCTCTGGAATCGTTTCGTCGCTCACACCCACTAGGGCACACGACATCACAAGATGCATATCATGATGCTTGGCATACAATGACTCATGACAATCAAATGCATCTTCACAAATCAACAATATGGACTATCTCATCATCATTATTCATGCATTGGAAATCAATTCCAACAATGCATTTACTTGCCATAAGGCCACCAAATAACACACATTGAATTTCACATAAACAATGCATTTCATCATAATCCACAAGCCACAATAATTCCACAAAACTTCATAACAACATACATTGATATTCAATCAAACAATGTATTTTACCACACAACAACATCATTATCACATGCGTTCACATCATATAACATCACACAAGTCCTACAATATATATATATATATATATATATGAAGCATATGGCACGATAACACATCAAATACAGTCAATTAAAACGGTAAAAGTCGAAAAAATGACACATTTCCAAATTCTCGACATAATTAAATCGGCCAACAATCTCAAAACCATTTTTATAAGAAGGAATATTTTATTAGCTTTCTAACGGTACCAAGAACGCCTCGATCCAAGTTACGGTTCAAAAGTTATGAATTTTCAAAGAAAAGAATTTGTTGAGAAACAACCAGATTCGCCTGGCGACTTGGGATTTCGCCTGGCGGATCCCCCTTCGCCAGCACTTCGCCTGGCGAACCACAATTTTAGAAAAACCCCAAGAGTTACAGAAGCTAACCCATTTCTGTCTCTCCGTTTTCGCCTGGCGACTTACGATTTCGCCTGGCGAATCCCGCTTCGACAGCACTTCGCCTGGCGAACTAGTGGCGAGACCTAATTCGCCTGGCGAATCGCACCAGAACCAGAATTTTCTGCTGCGGGTTACACGGTTCCAAAACCCAAAAATCCCCATTTTTCATCCCAAATCAATTCCAACGGCAAAACAAGTATCAACGGTTGTTCATAAACACAGTGTGATCATACAACGCAATTTATATCGAATTCCGACCGTGAAAACATCGATTTCCAATCATTTGTTCATCAATTTATCAAATGAGAAAAAGTTGTAAAACAACCAAAACAATTACCACAAACAACACATATACATACACAAGCAAGATATAATTGAAATTTCTCACCCTTACCCGATTAATCGTGATTGAAACGGAGGTTTCCTCGATTTTTCCTCTTTCTCCTCTTCTCTCTTTCTTTCTTCTCCTTTTCCTTCTTTCTTTCTTTTCTTTCTCTTCGTTTTCTTTTCTCTCTATTTCTCTGTAATCTCTATTTATATAAAAATATCTAAACCCCTAAAAGACTATTTTACCCCTCAGCTCAAATATCTGGCAAACGCTCTCAAAACGCGATAAAATATAATAACGATGAAAAATAATATATTGTCAAATAAAAGTCAAGAATAAAATGATATAAAAATGAAAATAATTAAATGGACTCGATTAAATAAATAAGACAAAACGGGGCGTTACAATTCTCCCCCACTTAGACATTTTCGTCCTCGAAAATACACCCGATACGAACAACTCCGGATACGACTCTCGTATCCGACTAACCAACCAACATGTCAACCGAAGGCACACCACGAATAACACAAACTGACAAACCACCTTGCTAACAGCAGCTACAACAACGACACGACAACGACGACAACTACAACGACAAGATGCAAAGCCCATACAATGCACTTGACGACTAACTCACAACTCAAAGAATACCCAAGTTACGAACACACACAGGAATCAGCTACTCGCACTCAAACCAACACGATGGAAACGAGGCAACAACACAAACAAGAACATAAAGTTCCACGACACAACATCGCTTCAACAACCTCTACATACCCACAATACCGACATCCTTGTCACACAACAATATTACAACAATGCTACGATTCGTCAATCGAACATATAACCAAAACATCCATCTACATAGTAGCCCATGAATAATATTTACACCTTTTACCTAACACTTCCATTCTGAAACGTCCAATAGTCTCATCATTCCTACATGTTTCCAATGTTCAACCTATGAACTCTTGCAAGTGACACACGCATATACAAAATGTGCCACATCACGCTTCCGCTGCGCACACTGATTACTCGCAACAATCAAATCCACCAATTTCATATCCAAAGTCTAACTCTTCCTCATATTCACCAAAAATCACTGTTCACTGTTAATATACCCAACCTCACACTCGACTATGTTATCTCACACACCAGACACAAGTCTCTGGACTGCTCAAATAATTTTAACTCCCTGACCATCAAAACAGACGTGTATAGAAACTTCTGACTTAACTCATCACGCACGACATTAACTTCACCAATAGGATAATTCCAGCTAAAGTCATAACTCATCAGAAATTCCAACCATCCTCACTGTCTCATACTTTATCCCTTCAGATCAAACAAGTACTCCAAACTCTTGTGATTACCTAACACCTCGAACCTAGAACCATAAGGATAATACCTCCAAATATTCCAACACAATACAACCGCAACCAATTCCAAATCCATAATAGTATAGATCCTTTTATAAATCCTCAAATGTCGTAAAGCATAAGCCACGACTTTACCCTCTTGAATTAACACACTGACCAAACTCCTCAAAGACGCATCCCAATACCTCACTAACGGTTTATCAGGATCACGCAGAATCAAAACTGGGGCTGTAGACAACTTCTACTTTAGCTCTCTGAAACTTTCCTTACAACGAACATCCCAAACAAACGAATCACCCTTTGCAAGTCAACTGAGATAACAGAAGGACGAACTTAGCAAGGTCTCCCTTAGCCGGCAGTAACAACCAACTAAGCCCAAAAATTTCTAATCTCCTTAACCAACTTCGGAGCCTCTCATTGTGGAACTGCATCTACTTCCAATGGATCCATTAACCATACTCTCATCCGAAATAACTTATCCAAGAAAACTAACCCTTTTCAACCCAAATTCTCACTTGAATAACTTAAAACTTCGTCTCTTTTCAACACTTGTAATTCAAATCTCAAACACTCTACCTGTTCTTCCTCTGAGTTTATAACAGATCTGAATATCCTCAATCAAATCCATTACGAACTTATCCAAATAAATATGGAAGATACGATTCATATACTCCACAAACATTCCAGACGCATTACTATCACCGAACAACATCACTGCACCTTGTAATGCCCAACCAAATTCCAAAAGATATAAATTCTTAAAGCTTCTGCAAAATTTTCCACTGGGTAACTGGCTACTCACATACAAGCTTAACCGAGTAAATAACAGCCTATTCCGATGATAACAACCATAACCAGTCACATTAAATCGATCAAAGCCTCAACTCACACAAATTCACCACTCTTATCAAACGTTCCAAACAATTATAATTTCAGTCAAACTCAACCAAATCATTCCGGTCATCTATTCTTGAAAGTGGACACTTATTCTCAATCGTCGCCTTATTCAACTGTCAGTAATCCATACACAATTTCTTCTCTTAACAGTCCAAATTCCATAAATCCCAACATGTAGCAACAACCAACCAAAAAGAACTCTCAAATATTACATCCATACCTAAGGGTTTTCACAAGATTTCCATTAATGCCCTAAAACTTTAAAAACTCCAAAACTCACCAAAACTCTAAGTTTTACTTTCCATAGTCTCAATACCATTATACACATCATGCTTATTATTCTGTTCGATCATTCATCCTTTTTGTTACTAACAATACTAGAGCCCTCCAAGACGACACACTTGGCCTCACAATTCTCCTTTCCAGTAAATCTTCCAACTGCTCTATCAGTCCGGGTACTTCTAATGCTAACATCCAATATTCCATCCGGAAATACATCTGAAAATCACGCACCACTGGCAGCCCAACATTGTGGCCTTTCTGCCAATTTCCAGAACACTATCATCACAAACATGACAAACATCTGAGTTTCACTTCCTAAAAGTTCTTCTACTTACTTAGCAGATCCAAACCTCAAATCTTCCCCTTCGTCAGATTTGAGTTCACCCTCTACTCGCTGAGAACAACCATTAACGATACCCAATCGTTCTCTCTCAATAACTTCCCAACTGGACCAGCGTACCAAAACCTCGAATCTGTCTCATCTTCCGATATTAGAATCTTCATCGACTCAACAAAACAATCTGTAATCATTTACTTAATTCCAAACAATTCATCGCACATACTATCAAAGCCGGAAAGACACGTCTATTCCATCCAACATAATTCCGTCTACTATCAACAAGAGATTAAGGGTGATCAGTCCCTCAATTTGTCAATAGACAGCCGACAATCATGATGGGGCATAAACCGTCTTTACCAAACTATAATAGCATTCCTTGCATCTTGTCCACAAAACTACCGAAGGCATAAATCCGTAGTTGACATAAACCTTACCTCCGCATTCCCTCCGGAACCGGGAAAACACTGTCCAAACAACACTTACACCCTTGCAACCAATGGCACACTGAGCCAACACTCCACAACTGAAGCAACTTGGAGAAGCATCAGCTTCTCCCCTACTTATCTCATTCTCAATCCTGCAGACAAAGGATTAAAAGAACCAGAAAGTACTGACAGTGTTTCACACACTTATCACATACTAAGGAACAAACAACATCGACAATATTCAACTGTCACACCAACTGACTCAACAACTTGACCGGACAGACCGACCTGCTCTGATACCACTATTGTAACACCCCAATTTCCATCGAGAATAAATAATACATAATTAAATCAGAGTAAATAAAAATTTATTTTTCCGACAGAAACAAGGATGCCACATTTAAAGAAAGAAAACACAATCTCTGCTCATAAATTTGATACATAACACAAAATGGAATAAACATAAAAGGGAAACTTTTTCCAACAAATGGAAAGTTCAATTATAGAATAAAGCGGAAAGATCCATAACTGACTTGTTTTACAAAATAAACTGTTTTATAATATCAAAATATTTATACAAAGTTAATTCAAAATATATCCAACAAAGGTATACATATATAAAAAAAGTGTTCCCCGACTCCCGTGTTACGTATCAGAGCAGACAGACCGACAAAAGGATGGAGAACTAATCTTCACAAAAGCCTCCAAGACACAAATCTGCAATTGCCTCATAGAGCAACAAACCATGCAAACACATAAAAATTTACATGCATAGTTAATCTCACCACAAGCATCACATACTAATACATATTGCATGCCACAAATACATAACCTATATCACTTATACCAACATAATCACATATTCGTACATAAGGCATACCAAAGTTATGACATATGGAAACACACCACCACATCACATATATTCATGTATAGCATACCATAGATAATTAATACAATCATTGTAAGGTACAACATCCCCACAAAACATAGCATATGTCTATACATAAAACATATCATCCATAACCAATGCATTTATCACATATGCACATCAATTCACCAATCCAATCACAACTCAACACATAATCACTCAATTCACAATCTTCCACACATAATCAATCCATTCATGATTTTCCACACATAATCAATCCATTAATGATTTATGCAAATGCAAAGAGACCGACACAACGACTCTATGCAAATGCAATGCGGTACCATCCATCCATCAATCTCATCATTAGTTCACTCAGGAACTATTGGAATCATCGCTTGTTACTTAGTGTAACTCCCCGTCGGGCAAACGATGTTCCCCATCGCTTTAGGTCCTCTTTGTATAAGGAACACGACGTTTATGGATCGCTTTAGGTCCTCTTTGTATAAGGCACATGATCCGATCGCTTTAGGTCCTCTTTGTATAAGGCACACGATCGTCTATAATCATCGCTTTAGGTCCTCTTTGTATAAGGCACGCGATGTTATAGCAGATTCCCTCTGGAACCGTTTCATCGCTCACACCCACTAGGGCACACGACATCACAAGATGCATATCATGATGCTTGGCATACAAGGACTCATGACAATCAAATGCATCTTCACAAATCAACAATATGGACTATCTCATCATCATTATTCATGCATTGGAAATCAATTCAAACAATTCATTTACTTGCCATAAGGCCACCAAATAACACACATTGAATTTCACATAAACAATGCATTTCATCATAATCCACAAGCCACAATAATTCCACAAAACTTCATAACAACATACATTGATATTCAATCAAACAATGTATTTTACCATACAACAACATCATTATCACATGCGTTCACATCATATAACATCACACAAGTCCTACGATATATATATGAAGCATATGGCACGATAACACATCAAATACACTCAATTAAAACGGTAAAAGTCAACAAAACGACACATTTCCAAATTCCCAATATAATTAAATCGGCCAACAATCTCGAAACCATTTTTATAAGAAGGAACATTTTATTAGCTTTCTAACGGTACCAAGAACGTCTCAATCCGAGTTACGGATCAAAAGTTATGAATTTTCAAAGAAAATAATTTGTTGAGAAACAGCCAGATTCGCCTGGCGACTTGGGATTCGCCTGGCGGATCCCCCTTCGCCAACACTTCGCCTGGCGAACTAGTGGCGAACCATAATTTTAGAAAAACCCCAAGAGTTACAGAAGCTAACCCATTTTTGTCTCTCCGTTTTCGCGTGGCGACTTACGATTTCGCCTGGCGAATCCCCTTTCGCCAGCACTTCGCCTGGCGAACTAGTGGCGAGACCTAATTCGCCTGGCGAATTTCCAATTCGCCCGGCGAATCGCACCAGAACCAGAATTTTCTGCTGCGGGTTACACGATTCCAAAACCTCAAAATCCCCATTTTCATCCCAAATCAATTCCAGCGGCAAAACAAGTATCAACGATTGTTCATAAACACAGTGTGATCATACAACACAATTTATATCAAATTTCGACCGTGAAAACATCGATTTCCAATCATTTGTTCATTAATTTATCAAATGAGAAAAAGTTGTAAAACAACCAAAACAATTACCACAAACAACACATATACATACACAAGCAAGATATAATTGATACTTCTCACCCTTACCCGATTAATCGTGATTGAAACGGAGGTTTCCTCGATTTTTCCTCTTTCTCCTCTTCTCTCTTTCTTTCTTCTCCTTTTCCTTCTTTCTTTCTTTTCTTTCTCTTCTTTTTCTTTTCTCTCTATTTCTCTCTAATCTCTATTTATATAAAAATATCTAAACCCCTAAAAGACTATTTTACCCCTCAGCTCAAATATCTCGCAAACGCGATAAAACATAATAACGATGAAAAATAATATATTGTCAAATAAAAGTCAAGAATAAAATGATATAAAAAAAATAATTAAATCGACTCGATTAAATAAATAAGACAAAATGGGGCGTTACAATTCTCCCCCACTTAGACATTTTCGTCCTCGAAAATACACCCGGTACGAACAACTCCGGATACGACTCTCGTATCCGACTAACCAACCAACGTGTTAACCGAAGGCACACCACGAATAACACAAACTGACAAACCACCTTGCTAACAGCAACTACAACAACGACACGACAACGAAGACAACTACAACGACAAGATGCAAAGCCCATACAATGCACTTGACGACCAACTCACAATTCAAAGAATACCCAAGTTACGAACACACAGGAATCAGCTACTCGCACTCGAACCAACATGATGGAAACGAGGCAACAACACAAACAAGAACATAAAGTTCCACGACACAACATCGCTTCAACAACCTCTACATACCCACAATACCAACATCCTTGTCACACAACAATATTACAACAATGCTACGATTCGCCAGTCGAACATATAACCAAAATATTCATCTACATAGTAGCCTATGAATAATATTTACACCTTTCACCTAACACTTCCATTCTGAAACGTCCAATAGTCTCATCATTCCTACATGTTTCCAATGTTCAACCTATGAACTCTTGCAAGTCACACACGCATATACAAAATGTGCTACATCACGCTTCCGCTGCGCACTCTGATTACTCGCAACAATCAAATCCACCAATTTCATATCCAAAGTCTAACTCTTCCTCATATTCACCAAAAATCATTGTTCACTGTTAATATACCCAACCTCACACTCGACTATGTTATCTCACACACCAGACACAAGTCTCTGAACTGCTCAAATAATTTTAACTCCCTGACCATCAAAACAGACATGTATAGAAACTTCCGACTTAACTCATCACGCACGACATTAACTTCACCAATAGGATAATTCCAGCTAAAGTCATAACTCATCACAAATTCCAACCATCCTCACTGTCTCATACTCTTTCCCTTCAGACCAAACAAGTACTCCAAACTCTTGTGATTACCAAACACCTCGAACCTAGAACCATAAGGATAATACATCCAAATATTCCAACACAATACAACCGCAACCAATTCCAAATCCATAATAGTATAGATCCTTTTATAAATCCTCAAATGTCGTAAAGCATAAGCCACGCCTTTACCCTCTTGCATTAACACACTGACCAAACTCCTCAAAGACGCATCCCAATACCTCACAAACGGTTTATCAGGATCATGCAGAATCAAAACCGGGGCCGTAGACAACTTCTACTTTAGCTCTCTGAAACTTTCCTTACAACGAACATCCCAAACAAACGACTCACCCTTTGCAAGTCAACTGAGATAACAGAAGTACGAACTTAGCATGGTCACCCTTTACAAAATGGAATAAACATAAAAGGGAAACTTTTTCCAACTAATGGAAAGTTCAATTATAGAATAAATCGGAAAGATCCATAACTGACTTGTTTTACAAAATAAATTGTTTTATAACATCAAAATATTTATACAAAGTTAATACAAAATATATCCAAGAAAGGTATACATATATAAAAAAGCGTTCCCCGACTCCCATGTTACGTATCATAGCAGACAGACCGACAAAAGGATGGAGAACTAATCTTCACAAAATCCTCCAAGACACAAATCTGCAATTGCCTCATAGAGCAACAAACCACAGCAGAAGGGTGAGAAATAACAACTAAATCAAGATTGCATAATAATATGCAAACACATAAAAATTCACATGCATAGTTAATCTCACCACAAGCATCACATACTAATACATATTGCATGCCACAAATACATAACCTATATCACTTATACCAACATAATCACATATTCACACATAAGGCATACCAAAGTTATGACATATGGAAACACGCCACCACATCACATATATTCATGTATAGCATACCATAGATAATTAATACAATCATTGTAAGGTACAACATCCCCACAAAACATAGCATATGTCTATACATAAAACATATCATCCATAACCAATGCATTTATCACATATGCACATCAATTCACCAATCCAATCACAACTCAACACATAATCACTCAATTCACAATCTTCCACACATAATCAATCCATTCATGATTTTCCACACATAATCAATCCATTCATGATTTATGCAAATGCAAAGAGACCGACACAACGACTCTATGCAAATGCAATGCAGTATCATCTGTCCATCAATCTCATCATTAGTTCACTCAGGAACTATTGGAATCATCGCTTGTTACTTAGTGTAACTCTCCGTCGGGCAAACGATGTTCCCCGTCGCTTTAGGTCATCTTTGTATAAGGCACACGACGTTTATGGATCGCTTTAGGTCCTCTTTTTATAAGGCACACGATCCGATCGCTTTAGGTCCTCTTTGTATAAGGCACACGATCGTCTATAATCATCGCTTTAGGTCCTCTTTGTATAAGGCACACGATGTTATAGCGGATTCCCTCTGGAATCGTTTCGTCGCTCACACCCACTAGGGCACACGACATCACAAGATGCATATCATGATGCTTGGAATACAAGGACTCATGACAATCAAATGCATCTTGTCATACCCCAAATTTTGACCACTAATATTTCCCATCATTGTGAAAATTATCATCACAATATGGGGGAACCATCTTGCCTCATTAGTCTCCCCAAAGATGGGTGAGCATCCACTGCAATCAAATTTAGGGTTTCTAGCCCTTTCAGAGCTTTAGACAAATGATCAATCAGGGAATGACATGATCTTCAACTTGTCTAACCTCTCAAACATTCACAATGGATCAAAAGGACTCCCACTCCAAGGATTAAGCACAAAGCTGCTCCTTTCTAGGTGGATCAAGCCTCAAGATCGCCAGTATCACCAAATTAGGGTTTTGGTCGATCAGGGCCTCCAAAGGGAAATTTTCCTCTGGGCATGAGCCAAAGATCCAAAACACAACCTAATATACTCCATGGAACCTCATGGACCCAACCATCAAGTCAATTTTGCCTCAGGGGATGCATTCATCAAAAATCAGGAATTAGGGTTTCTTGACCTAATTCACCCCTAAGTTGACTTTTAGGGCAAATCATGAGCCAAGACCTCAAGAAAGGGTTTGAGGGTCTCTAATGAACTATATTTATCCATTTGGAACAATGTATTAATCCAAGAAGTTTGAGCAACAAGTCTCAATTTCATTTGCACCACAATTAGGGTTTCGCTGGAAAAGTCAACTGTAACTTTGACTTTTGACCTGGACATGCTCCCAAATCCTAAGACATAATTCAATATACCCTATGACACCCATGGAACATGTCCATCAAGTTTGATTTAGGTCAAGGACATGATTTCCTAAGGAATTGCACAGTTTGGAATTCATCTGATAAAAAGTCAACTGTGCACAAAAGTCAACTTTCACTTTTTGAGATTTTTCACCAAAATGGATTTTTAACCCTAAAATGATGTTAATGAATGATTTGAATCATCATTCATCAAGAAAAATCAAAGAAAGTGGGATAACTTGTAAAAGGGGTAACCATAAAAACTTAGAAAATTTTCTAAGTTATGGAAAAAGTGACACTAATGTGCCAACTTTGGAGGACCATAAATCCTAAACCACAAGGCCATTGTTCCCCATTCAAAGCTTGATTTGTAGATCACATTGCCCTCTACAAAAGCTTCATACTGACCTATGTCCAAATTCCTCATGGATTTTGAGTTATGGAGTGATCAAAATCAAGAAAAGTCACTTTGTTCCAACACTTAGTGAAAATTTCACTAGGTCAGAATTTGCCTTACTTTTTTCCAAATGTAGGGGGATTTTTCACTTGGATTCAAAAGAGATCAAAACCAAACATGTTCAAACAGTTGTTGTATCATGTAAGGGCTTTCCAAAATGGCTAAGAACATTACCAAATTCAGTTTGAGTCATGAGATATGACATTGGCAAGTTGCCTTGTTGAAATCTGCCAAGGCAAGGCAGAATTTGCATTTTTGCTCGATTTGCCAAAATTGTGCAAATCCAAACACTCCTATCCACTTGGACACATCTGAGGATTGAATCTAAAGGGGACAATCACTGAGCCAAGCCTCCAAAGTCTTTGGAACAAGAAATAGCATGTTGAACCTAGAATTACCAAAATAGGGACAAGACTCCAATTTTGGATTGGAGCATTCAATGGAAGCATCAAGGTGGCATGGACTGAGCCATTTGCAACTGAATTCAATCAAGACTTATCCAAGACCAAGGGAACCAGCAGCCTATGCCCTAACCTCTAGTCAATGGCTAGAGGAGACTTGGATTTTCATTTGCCAACATTGGCCAAACCTACTCAGCAGTTTCCATTCACTATTCCTTGCAAAACAAACTTGCTCTACTATAAATAGAGCTCAATTGTGATCAGTTTAAGTACACCAAAGGCCTACAACACTTGCCTTTCTCAAAATCTCTTTCTCTTGGCAAAAATGCCTTTCTTAGCAAGGTAGCTATCGGGTTTTGAGCTAGAGGGCAATTCCACTCAAGCCAATCACACACACACCTCATATACATCACATATGAGCTGATCAAACACTTAAACAACAACTGGAACACTAATTTCTCAGAATCACCAGTCAATTGCTCAAGGTTTTAACCAAAATGCAGTTGAGATGCCATGAAGTGATCCAACCAATTTCAATCAAGTCCAAGCATTCAAACACACTCCATAGGGTGTAGGAAAGCTGTTCAGATCATCACCACTCATCTGTAACACCTCCAAATCAAAAATCACATTGCACTTGTTGTCACGGCCTAGAGGTAAGCATAAACTTGGTCATCTCTCAATCTATGCATATTTCCTCGCACAATAATTTTGCCAAATATTCATAATCATGCATGGAATGTTTCCCCTTAATTGATTGCATTGTTTGAATCGTGTATAAAAAATCCCAGCCTTCATGCGGAATCTAGGGTTCTTGGGGATTTTTCGTGATTTCTTGTTATATGTTTAATTTAAATGAAATTAAATGCCATAGACATGATCGTGAGGTTGAAACGAGTTGATTGGTATGTGGATTGCATGATATGATTAAGTATTTAGTGAGATTGGAGAGAAAATGCAAATCTGAGAATCTCAGAACACGCGCGTGTTCTTGGTCCATGTTCTTGGCGCCATTTTTCCAAATTTGAATATTTGAATTTTGTGGTTTTATTTAATTGATTCAAAAATTAATTTCTCTCTGAGTTTTAATGATTTTGAGTTGATTCTTTTTTTAATAATTCAAAAAAATGTTAAAATATTTTATTTTAACAAAAAATCCCAAAAATATTAGTTATTTCATATAATTGATATTTTTACAAAGAATTAATGTTTTAATTGTTTTTGACATTTTAAATATTTTTTCCACCTTGATTTTGCAACTTTTAATGCCTTCTAATTATTTTGTAGGTCAATACTTAATTTTTGAAGCATTAAGCCAAGATCACAATTTGTCTTCCATTTGTTAAACAATTTTGATCATTTTAATTGAATTTTCATTCAATTAAATACATTTTTGAAAACAAATTAGGGTTTTTGGATTAATTCAACCCTCATAAATCATTTTCAAAACTTTTTGGGCCTCTTGAGAGAGTGTAAGACCCAACCCCCTTTGTAAAGAAAACTTTTTTGGGCCTCATTCATTGTATAAGTCCCTCTGTACATTTTCAAATAAGCGACGCGATCGTCGTCAGTTTAAAATTACCCCTGGGCCTCTCCTTGAGCTATAAGACTCATTCAAAACTTTTGGGCCTCTAATAGAGTGTAAGACCCAATCCCCTTTTAACCAAAACTTTTTGGGCCTCACTTATTATATAAGTCCCTCTGCATTAAAAGGAAACCTCGGCGCGATCGCCATTTCAAACGACAAGTCAACTGGGCCTACCCTCGTGTTATAAGCCCCACTCTCACTCTTTTAAAACTTTTTGGGCCTCTTGAGAGAGTGTAAGACCCATCCCTTTGTACAGAAAACAATTTTTGGGCCTCAGTCACTCGTATCAGTCCCTCTGTACAAATTCAACAGTGCGCTCACTGATAAAACCCTGGGCATCTCCTTGAGCTGTAAGCCCCAAAATCTTTCTTTTTCAAAGCACTTTCTCCTTTGATTTTGAAATAAACTGTTGTTTTCAATCTTTCTTTGTTGAACAACTAACCAAACAGCATGGAAGCTCTACAACCGAGTAAGTGTTTATAGGCTTTCATTTACCGCTTTCATATACATATAACTGTATTGTGGGCCTGTTTCGCTGTAAGTCTTCTTTCATAAACTCATATCAACTGTGTAATAATAGTATAGATATTTAGAGTTTCCTCGGCAACTACGTCTAGCACTAGGTAAAGCCCTGTTAATCACTCTTAAATAGTCAAAACTAGATCCACATAGGATTACCAGACACAGTCTTCCCTCCTCTTGGGGTTAAACAATATGGAGACATGAAAGGCAGCATTCTCGGTGAACCCTTTCATAGACTGTCACTCATAGAAGTTGTCAAAGAAACTCTATTCCCCAGAGATGATCTTTTCTCCGTGAATGGCATCTCTTGAGTTTCTTTCAAATTCTCGAACTTTCCTGGCTTGATCTATTCCTCGTGAATGGCCTGTCTTGAATTTCTCGGGGTTTGGGGACCCACAGGCTTCTTAAAAGCCCTTGTCAAGAAACTCTATTCCCCAGAGATGATCTTTTCTCTGTGAATGGCATCTCTTGAGTTTCTTCCAAATTCTCGAACTTTCCTGGCTTGATCTATTCCTCGTGAATGGCCTGTCTTGAATTTCTCGGGGTTTGGGGACCCATTGGCTTCTTAAAAGCATCGGCCTCCTCTTGGGCATTGTTCAAGGACCCACAGGCTTCCTAAAAGCACCCTCGCCTCCTCTTGGGCTTAGTACAAGGACCCGTCGGCTTCTTAGAAGTTTTTACAGCCTCCTCTTAGGCTTCATATAATGATTTCTTCCTCCGGGAATGATAGCCTCCTCTTGGGCTTCGTACAAGGACCGATCGGCTTCTTAAAAGTTTCCAGCCTCCTCTTGGGCTTTGTACAAATTGTCCCGACGACCTCCTAGAGGTATAGGAACAGATATTAGCCATCTTAATAGAGCAGTCTTTCCAAGAGTCTACTACTGTTTCTCAAAGCATAATACAAAAGATGAAACTCTAGACTCGGACAGTCTAAGACCCCTGAGTCCCCAAAGACGTTCTCAAGCACCTTTCAAGTAAGGAAAAACACCAGTAGACTTGGACAGTCTCAATACCCTTTGGATTTCCCATTTCCTTAAAGAACAGGAAATAACCCTGATCCTAGAATCAAATCCCTGAGTGCAAACATTACTCATATAAGAACTGATTTTCTCTTTAAATCAGCATACTGGACCTGTCACTCAACTGAAACAGCACTATAGTCTCCTCTTGGGCTTTGTACAATGATTCTCCCCAGCGGAGCTAACAATTTTAGCCTCTATCTCGGGCTTTGTACGAGATACAAAAAACTCTCATGATGAGTCAAATAGCCTCCATCTCGGGCTTTATACGAGATACCAAAAGACTCCATCGTCGAGTCAAAACCTTTTAGCCTCCTCTTAGGCTTTATATAAGGAAACCACTGGTTGATCCAATCAACCTTTTAGCATAAAAGTTGTGCCTCGATCACAGTACACAAACATCAACAACTCTTTCCCCTTCATCTAATTGTTGTAAGCAGCAAGCCTCTGGATCATCTACATCCATGCCACTGTCCCTCTTTTAGCATGAGAAATTCCTAAGGAAAGATGGCATTGCTCTACACTGAGTTAAAGTCTTCTCCTTCAGGTTAAAACCCCCTATAATGGAAATTATGGCATTGCTAGGATCCGCGTATCCCGGTTAAAGTAATCCTCCTATACAGTCCATCACCCAACAGTCGTGACAAACAGACCCCCTTTAGAGACGACAAATTCTCTCTAAAGTCAACACCTTTAGCTTCATATCTTGGGCTTCGAACAAGATACAAATAAACTCTTCAGCTTCATATCTTGGGCTTTGAACAAGATACAAACTACCTTTAGCTTCATATCTTGGGCTTTGAACAAGATATAGATCACCTTTAAGCTTCACGTCTTGGGCTTTGAACAAGACACCAAAACACCATTTCCTCCCATAGAATAGGAGGAACTACGAACACTCTGATTTCCCTGTTTCGGTAAACGGGAATACGTAGGCATAAGATTGAAAGAAAAATCTTAGCGAGCACACGAAACAAAAACCCAAAATCCTATACCTCCCACCAATCGACCGAATGCTATTTTAACAAAATAACCTAAGAGAAACCCCGAATCTTTGTAGCATCTGTAAACCAACAGTTTTGACTGTTTAACCTCAGTATGCAAGCAGGGTTAATTGGAGACATCTATTTCTCTTCCTTCATCAGCTTCAATAGGATAAAAAATGAATCGAGTTGTAGTACCAGAGCGATCGTGCTTCGCAACCACATCCAAAAATCACTCGCTACACATCTTCACAAATCAACAATATGGATTATCTCATCATCATTATTCATGCATTGGAAATCAATTCAAACAATGCATTTACTTGCCATAAGGCCACCAAATAACACACATTGAATTTCACATAAACAATGCATTTCATCATAATCCACAAGCCACAATAATTCCACAAAACTTCATAACAACATACATTGATATTCAATCAAACAATGTATTTTAGCACACAACAACATCATTATCACATGCGTTCACATCATATAACATCACACAAGTCCTACGATATATATATGAAGCATATGGCACGATAACACATCAAATACACTCAATTAAAACGGTAAAAGTCGACAAAATGACACATTTCCAAATTCCCGACATAATTAAATCGGCCAACAATCTCAAAACCATTTTTATAAGAAGGAACATTTTATTAGCTTTCTAGCGGTACCAAGAACGCCTCGATCCGAGTTACGGATCAAAAGTTATGAATTTTCAAAGAAAAGAATTTGTTGAGAAACAACCAGATTCGCCTGGCGACTTGGGATTTCGCCTGGCGGATCCCCCTTCGCCAGCACTTCGCCTGACGAACTAGTGGCGAACCACAATTTTAGAAAAACCCCAAGAGTTACAGAAGCTAACCCATTTCTGTCTCTCTGTTTTCGCCTGGCGACTTACGATTTCGCCTGGCGAATCCCCCTTCGCCAGCACTTCGCCTGGCGAACTAGTGGCGAGACCTAATTCGCCCGGCGAATCGCACCAGAACCAGAATTTTCTGCTGCGGGTTACATGGTTCCAAAACCCCAAAATCCCCATTTTCATCCCAAATCAATTCCAACGGCAAAACAAGTATCAACGATTGTTCATAAACACAGTGTGATCATACAACGCAATTTATATCAAATTCCGACTGTGAAAACATCGATTTCCAATCATTTGTTCATCAATTTATCAAATGAGAAAAAGTTGTAAAACAACCAAAACAATTACCACAAACAACACATATACATACACAAGCAAGATATAATTAACACTTCTCACCCTTACCCGATTAATCGTGATTGAAACGGAGGTTTCCTCGATGTTTCCTCTTTCTCCTCTTCTCTCTTTCTCTCTTCTCCTTTTCCTTCTTTCTTTCTTTTCTTTCTCTTCTTTTTCTTTTCTCTCTATTTCTCTCTAATCTCTATTTATATAAAAATATCTAAGTCCTTAAAAGACTATTTTACCCCTCAGCTCAAATATCTCGCAAACGCTCTCAAAACGCGATAAAACATAATAACGATGAAAAATAATATATTGTCAAATAAAAGTCAAGAATAAAATGATATAAAAACGAAAATAATTAAATCGACTAGATTAAATAAATAAGACAAAACGGGGCGTTACATACTGTGCAAATATAAAAGGTGATGAGACTTGGCAATTGGGGACAATTGTGGACAAGCATACATGTAGTATGGATTACGAAATTCTGGTATCAGACGTGTGATGTCACAACAACACACTCTGCACAATGGACAGCAATAACAGTAAAATAACACCAAGAATTGTTGACCCAGTTCGGTTACAACCAACCTACTCTGGGGGCTACCAAGCCAGGGATGGAATTCACTACTTGTAGATATAATTTACAGACTCAACAACCTGTTGACAATCTCCTAAACTTATACTCTACTAATGACTTCCTACCTAAGAAACCACTTAGGTATGAGAACACCACTCAATCCCTTACAAACACTCAAAGAAACCACTTTGAGTACCCTTGATCTTACTTCACAACTTCTATCAAATCACACAACTCTCTATTGCTTCACAGCTTCTAGAGAGGACAGAAACTCAACACCTATTCAAAACCTAGAATAGTGTAAATATAACTCGTACAAAATACTCAAGACACTCAGCCCATGCTCTTGATCTTCTCTCTGTATTTCTGTACCTTTTTCCTTTGGTCTTGTGCGCTTTATATAGCTCCTTGAATTGGGCTTGGACTTGTCACAATATTTGATCAGATTTGTTAATTAAAACTGAATCTTCAAAACAGATTTTATCCCCAAAATCTTTTTAAATCTTCAACCTTTTAATTCTCCAACAGATCTGCAATCAAATCTCTCATGTAACAGAAAATATATATCCCAAGATATTCTCATCCAATGAGTCAATCACTCTCCACAATTCCAGCTAACACGCGTGCCCTAATAACAACAAGCCCATGATGTTATCAATTCTGCAGATCTAATGTCACAACATCGCCATGTGACATCAGACATCCAACTTCAGCAATTAAATACTTAACACAGCCCAGTGTTAAGACTTCAATGTTGCAACATCAACACCTTGACATCAACATTGAATATACTTTGTTTTACCAAAATTCCAGCCAATCCAGGAACTAACAATCTCCCCCTTTGGCTAGTTTTGGCTAAAACACTTTCTGCACTCTGCAATCAACTTCTGCTCTCTGCACCTTCAGAGATTTCAGCAGCGGAATAAACTTCAGAAATTTGAAACTCATTAGCAGCAGTTTGATAATCTTCATAGTCTTCATTACTTGATCTGCTGCAGCACCATCTTCATAGTTGACAACAGCCAATTGGTGCTCCCCCTCAAGAATATGAACCAGCATCACAGCTGTTCAGTAGTTCACAATGTGCAGCACTTCTCCCCCTTGATGTCTGCTTGGCTGCACTCTTCAAATGCTATGATATCTTCACTGGCAGCTCAGTCTAAACTCCCCCTTAATATAAAGGCCAGCATAGCAACCAAATTCCTTTGACAGCAACCCTTTTGATTTGCACTTTTGGCTTTCTTTCTTTGGCTACTTCTCCCCCTTTTTAGCCACAATTGGACAAACCTTAACATGTAAGTCCTATGACACCCTGTACAAATCCATACATCTTCTGTCAGCAATGAACACATTTTGAAAAACCAGACAAAGTCTTCATTCATCCAGTCAAGACGGCTTCACACAATTATCCACACGATGCCTTCCACTGAACTCTACGTCAACTCCTCTTACTTAGAATAACACTATTCAAGGCCATGATTCAAACAATTAGCTTCACATGACTAGAACCATTCATGTCCACACCAACATGTCATCCAATAGCCTAATGTCATAGCATGCTATCTGACATTATATCCTCATAAGATTCAACCAATCTTCACCATCTTGATCAACATGCACTCTTCACAATATATGTACCTTTGCTGCAAAATCCATAGACAAGTACTCCCCCTGTCATGATTAACAAATGATCTAGATGGATATGAACATTTGAGCACACTTGCTGAGCACATTCATTTTGGTACCACTGTCCCTTTTTCCACAGACAGTCATTCCCTATCATAATCTTCATCTTCAGACTTCCTGATCAACTTCAGTCTTCTCTACATTCTCCATCCAAGGCAAACCTTCAACTTCATCATTCTCCCGTATGACTACGTAGACGCTCCTTAGGTATAATGTATGCACAAGGCTTCAGAACCAGAACAAAATCACCCTTTACCAAGGATATCCAACCCAGAAAATGTTCTAACATTTGTTAGGACACTCTTGACACCATGGTTATTGAAATGCTCCACCGCTGGACTTACTATCAGTATAGTAATCTAAACTCAACACTGTGTCACAAACTCCACAAATTCTCAGCTTACTTATAAGCTTTACTGAGATCCAGTCTCTTCAAGAGATCACAATTCCTCCATCCTTACATCCACCAGTAGTTGTTGAAGCTGGTGAAGTCTTCAAAGACAGTAGTCATGCTTTTCCAAAACAAGCTACTAAACACTTGACCATAATCTCCACCTCTTCTGGCCAAAAATGCTAGAGCATCCAACTCCACATGTCCAATCTTAATCATCTTCCAGATATAACCACCAGCAAACATGATGATATAACATCTTTTGGGACATCAGCTTCTCATCACCATTCCAAGGACTCATAGCACAAAGAAGTCCTTCAAGAAGCTCCCAATAAAACACAGTCAGAGCAACTTATTCATACACACCTGAATACCATAAGTTCCCACACCCTCTCTGAACCATATCCTAGCAAACTCAACCATATCCAGAGTATCTATACCAAATTCTTTTTCCAGAACATACTTCCACCATTTTATGAAAAGCATAGGAATGTTATCTAGTATGGCCTTTTGAATTTTCTCAGAAGTTCTAACAACAACGACTTCCTTCATTTGAGAGATATCCTGGACATTATCATTAGACTTATCTCTGATCTTCTGCTTATCAGTTCTCATCTTTGGAGGTGACTCTTTCCTCTTCCTTGATTTCAGTTGTTTAGCAACCCCAGGAACCACTTATGCAATTAGTTCATCATCACTCTTCTTTATTTTAAGGCTAGAAGTACCTTTCTTGACTTGAGATGTTTTAACATCAGCTCTAGCATCTGCATCTTCCAACCTAAGGATTGTCAACTTGTGAAATTTTTCTTCTGAACTATAGGAGTCACTAGTCAGGTTGTCATCTTTCTTGGCCTTGCAAGTATTCAGCTCCCAACACTTCTTAAGGTCACAGCTTTTGATCCTTCCATCAGCATTGTTGACTCCTTCATCTTGCTCACATAATTGACTACTCAAGTTGGCTTTTAACACATAATCCAACTTGGGAGTAACAGCACCATAAGTCATTAACCCAGATTGACTTTTCACCATACTTTCACACTTGATGTCACCATCTGATGTTACAACATCAACCTTACCATCACTAGCTAAGCTGTCCACTTGAGGTATCCACTGATAGCAATTATCTTTGGATCTTACTCCCTTCATCACTACCTCATTCTGCTCATCAGCTACCACACATTCATCTTTGGTGTAGCTTACGTTGTAACCTTTATCACAAAGTTGACTTATGCTAATTAAATTAGCACTCAACCCTTGAACAAGGAGCACATTATCAAGAGTAAGGCCATCATGATTCTTCACTCTTCCAACTCCTTCTACTACTCCTTTTTCACCATTGCCAAAAATAACATCATTTGCATGGCAAGGATTGAACTCTACCAAATGCTTCTTGGATCCAGTCATGTGCTTTGAACATCCACTGTCAAAGTACCATGCATCCATAGCAAAATGTTCATCTGATGTGTGAGCCAATAGACACTTCACCTTCTCCTTAGGTACCCATTGTTTAACAACTTTGGGCCTGTACTCTCTCCATCTATTTTGAGGCTGAGGGTATCCATGCAGCTTGTAGCAAGAGTACTGTATATGTCCAAACCTTCCACATTAAAAGCATCTCACCCTTTCATCTCAGAATCTTCTGCCATGATGAGATTGCTTAGGCTGCCATCCATAATGTGGTCTCCTCCTACCATAACTGGCCTACCTTCTATTATGCTGGTATCTTCTTCCATAAGGAGGCTGAGAATGCTGTTTCCTGGATTGTCTCCCATGATGGTGTGGCTTTCTTCTTCCATAGATATGAGGAACAACATTGGTGTAACCATACCCCTGATGTTGAGACACCTGATAAGACATGTGTTGTTTGAACTGAGTAGCTTGCATGCTCTTGTGGTGTTGTGGGGGCATATACTGACTAGCTCCTTGTGGCTGCTTTCTCTTCTGATTAGGACCAGTCTTCTTCTCAATCTTCTTAGGTTGTGAAACATCAGCTTTCTTAGGTGAAGGATCCTGCTTCTTTGGCTGATGTTGAGACAAAGGTTGTGACACTTCCTTCTTTGAACCTGAAGTGCTTGCTTTTGAAGTTCCCTTATCCTCAGCCACATAACCTATCCCAGCTTTGTCTCCAGCAGATTTTTCTGACTGTAGTATCTTGTCAAGAGTGGCTGTCCCACTGTTCAACATTCTAACAGATTTAGTCATATGATTAAGATGAGCTTTGACACATAAGACTTCTTTTTCCAATTCAGCTTTGTCATTCTCTAGCTGAGCAATCTGTTTCTTCTGTTGATTCCTCTCCTGACATAGTTCAACACTCTTTAAGCACAGCTCTTTGAGGTTGAAGCTAGCTCATCATAAGTGACTTCTCCATCACTATCATCATCAGGTTCAATAATTCCTGTCAAAGTTGTAACATGCATTGCTGACTCAATTTCACTTTCACTATCAGAGTCAGACCAGGAAACTGTCATGCCCTTCTTCTGCTTCTTCAAGAATGTGGGACACTCTTTCTTGACATGTCCATACCCTTCACATTCAAAGCACTGAACTCCTTTATCTTGGGCAGTCTTCTCTTCATCCTTCTCTTTTGCCTTGCTGTTGTCAGAAGAGATGTTCCTGACATTAGGCCTGGAGTTATTGTTCATCCTCTTGAACACTTTGTTGAACTGTCTTCCCAACATAACTATGGCTTGAGACAGATCCTCCTGAGACTCATCATCTGTAACTTTCTTAACTTCTGCAGGAGTGGAAACCAAGGCTATACTTTTGGGCTTCTTTTCAGGTTCTTCCTCATTCAAACCAAGCTCAAAAGTTTGAAGAGATCCAATGAGCTCATCAACCCTCATCTTGCTGATGTCTTGTGATTCTTCAATGGCAGTTACTTTCATCTTGTACTTCTTAGGAAGTGACCTCAGGATTTTCCTTACAAGCTTTTCTTCTGACATCTTTTCTCCAAGGGCACTGGATGCATTAGCCAGCTCAAGCACACTCATATGGAAGTCATGGATAGTCTCATCTTCCTTCATCTTCAGACTCTCAAACTTCGATGTTAGAAGCTGGAGTCTTGACATCTTAACTCTAGATGTTCCTTCATGAGCGGCCTTCAAAATATCCCATGCTTTCTTAGCAACCTCACAAGTATTAATTAACCTGAAAATATTCTTATCCACTCCATTGAAGATTGCATTTAAAGCTTTGGAATTTCCAAGGGCAGGCTCATCTTCTTCCTTGGTCCATTCTTCTTCCAGCTTCAGCTTTGAGGTGCCCTCTTTATCTTTGTCGGCATCATCCTTCTCGCACACAACAGGTGCTTTCCATTCTTTAATAATGGCCTTCCAAGCCCTGCTGTCCAAGGATTTCAAGAAGGTGGTCATCCTAGGCTTCCAATAATCATAATTGGAACCATCCAATATAGGGGGTCTGTTGACAAATCCTCCAACCTCTTTGTCCATCTTTACACCAGAAAGTAACTTCCCTAGATCTCACCCAGAGACAGACAGGATGCCTGCTCTGATACCAATTGAAATTCTAGTATCAGACGTGTGATGTTAAGGTGTGATGTCACAACAACACACTCTGCACAATGGACAGCAATAACAGTAAAATAACACCAAGAATTGTTGACCCAGTTCGGTTACAACCAACCTACTCTGGGGGCTACCAAGCCAGGGATGGAATTCACTACTTGTAGATATAATTTACAGACTCAACAACCCGTTGACAATCTCCTAAACTTATACTCTACTAATGACTTCCTACCTAAGAAACCACTTAGGTATGAGAACACCACTCAATCCCTTACAAACACTCAAAGAAACCACTTTGAGTACCCTTGATCTTACTTCACAGCTTCGATCAAATCACACAACTCTCTATTGCTTCACAGCTTCTAGAGAGGACAGAAACTCAACACCTATTCAAAACCTAGAATAGTGTAAATACAACTCGTACAAAATACTCAAGACACTCAGCCTATGCTCTTGATCTTCTCTCTGTATTTCTGTACCTTTTTCCTTTGGTCTTGTGCGCTTTATATAGCTCCTTGAATTGGGCTTGGACTTGTCACAATATTTGATCAGATTTGTTAATTAAAACTGAATCTTCAAAACAGATTTTATCCCCAAAATCTTTTTAAATCTTCAACCTTTTAATTCTCCAACAGATCTGCAATCAAATCTCCCATGTAACAGAAAATATCTATCCCAAGATATTCTCATCCAATGAGTCAACCACTCTCCACAATTCCAGCTAACACGCGTGCCCTAATAACAACAAGCCCATGCTGTTATCAATTCTGCAGATCTAATGTCACAACATCGCCATGTGACATCAGACATCCAACTTCAGTAATTAAATACTTAACACAACCCAGTGTTAAGACTTCAATGTTGCAACATCAACACCTTGACATCAACATTGAATATACTTTGTTTTACCAAAATTCCAGCCAATCCAGGAACTAACAGATTATAAGATTAGGTTCCTCAATTCAAAATGGTTGGGCAAGAAGATTCAAACAAGTGTGAGAGAGAATCCAGCTTTGAAGTTAACTGATATTATGGAGAAGACACGTGAAAAGTGAAATGTTGGGATTAATAAGACATTGGCATATAGAGCAAAGACACTAGTTGTTGATATTGTAACACCCTAAATCCCCGCGTAAAATAATACAATTATCAGAGTAAAATTTCAAAGAAAAATTCAACACGTAGGATGTTACTTCCAACATACATCTGCTCATACATACGACATGTAACACGTACAATTTGAAATTTTTTAATTGTGAATAGTAAAATCATGTCTGAAGTTCATCTTTATTAAAGCAGCGGAAAAACTTCGTCACATTAGTAATAAAACATAACCTGTTTAAAACAACATGGTCAACATCGATCTTAAAGAAAATTAAATACTTCTCAACAAAACAAATAATCCTAAAAGCGTTCCAAAAATCTCAGTGTTACATATCAGAGCAGACGCCGACACTAAAAGCATAAATGGAAGACTTCATCTTCCACTCACATCAGATCTCCTACTGCGGATTATCTGCACGTTACCCACGTAGAGGCAACATTCAAATAGAAGGGGTATGATATCATAACTAGATAAAGGAAATCATGATAATTAGCAAGAACATTTCATTTCATGCATAAGTCACCCATTCAACATATACATCCAAGCAGTCAATATCCCATCAACAAAACACAACAACGGTTACAACTACAATGCAATGCAATGAGACTCACAACTTTGACTCAATGCATGTGGTACCAATTCGATCCCTTTTTCATGATCATAATTCCCGTCGAAATTTCCATATAAGTCGCTCACACCCCCACATGGGCACACGACATCCGTGATCGCTCACACCCACATGGGCACACGAACACCCGTAATCGTTCACACCCCACATGGGCACACGATTACCTCCACAACAATAACAACACAATTCTATTTCAAAGAATCCGGATAAGGCGCTCACACCCCACATGGGCACACGACTTATCATATAACTTATGCAACATGATATGCAGTCAACAACAACATACAACAACGATCAATGCATATGACTATCATACAACCAATACATCACACCACAACTGTCCAACACGTAGCACATACCTTCCAAAACATGCAACAATCACAATCCACAGCTACAACCCACATTCGCACAACCAAACTCAACATTTCAACGTTCAACACATCACAACGTACACGGAAACACAATTATCGCGTAGAATAGTTGGAATTCTGGTATTGGAAATAATTTTTGCAGAAAGTACATGAAACCATATTTCCAACGATTCGAATGACGACTGAAACGGACCTACGGATCAAAAGATATGAATTGTTAAAGTTTTAGAAAATTTTGTCCGTTCCAGTGGTAACCAAACACTGTCCCTGCTCGCCTGATGTTCGCCCAGCGAGACACGAGCAACACACCTTCGCCCGGAGAAACCCCCATTCGCCTGCCGAAATTTCCCTTTCGCCCAATGCTCGCCCGGCGAAGCAGAAGCAAAATTCCCCCCATACAAATTCCAGTAGCACCTATTTTCCACCCTTCGCTCGCCTCTCAGTTTGCCCAGCGAGATGCAAGCGAACTCACCTTCGCCCGGCGAAACACCCCATTCGCCCGGGGAAAATGTGCAAATCAGCAACCCTGCAGTTGCGATTCTGCACAGTCCAGACCCCAAAATTTATTGCAAGTTCAATACCATACAGTCCAGAATGCACATACATCACATGATTATCATACAACAATCCACATTTACAACATAGCCTCTCAATCCATCGAATTCAACAACACAAATCACACAAAAACACAATTTTCAACAGTAATCAACACAACAACATACAATCCATTGAATTATCAAGAATTAATCGCTCATCAAGACCATCACATTCATGAACAAAGAGAAGAAAATTCAAAACCCTACATGTTAGAACTACCCACCAATCAGCATGGCAACCCTTAGATAGTTAGAACCCCACCCTTACCTTAGAGTTTTTCCAAAAACTTCGACCTTAGCAATTGAGGTTCTCCTTCTTATCAAAGGAGTTAATGAAGAGGCCTTCAAACATCTCATCATAATTCCACCAAGATTCTGGAGCAAATCAAGGTTCCAGCCAAGTTCAGATTGTGACACTTTGGTTAACAATATGTCAGAGGCCTTCACTTATGTATTTGTAGCTGATAGATCCAAGCCTATTGTGATAATGCTGGAAGAAATTAGAGTATATCTAATGCAGAGATGGGAATCCAATAGGCAAAAAATTATCAAATATGATGGCATCATACTACCTAACATCAAGAAGAGGATGGAAAGGGAGTCACAGAAAACCAAGCATTGCATTGTGAGGTAACATGGTTGATTTTTTGAATATTACTTTCAAATGGCTAAATGTTTACATAGACTAACATTAGAATGGTTACTTGTTTACAGGCGTGCAGGTGAATATGACTGAGGTAAGGCATACTTCACTCAATGGAAAAAATATGTTGTCAACCTTTACAAGAAAGAATGCTCATGTAGACTATGGATGCTGACTGGACTTCCTTGTTGTCATGCAATGTCTTGCATGAAGGATCAACATTTAGAGATTGATGACTTTGTACCTGAATGTTACAAGAAGGAACAATATGTTGCTTACTATGCACATGTTATATATCCACTTAATGGGGAAGCCTTGTGGGCAAAGACTAGTGTTGTTGATCTTCAGCCACCACCAATAAAGAGGCAGCTTGGAAGGCCAAAGAAAAAAAGGAATAGGGAAGCTGGAGAGATGGTGAGGGATGAGACACACATGAAAAGGGAAAGACATGGTATCAAGTGTAGTCGTTGCCACAAGGATGGTCACAACAACGCCACTTGTAAACTACCACAACCACAAGCTCCTCCAAGTCAGGTACAAGAAGCAACAACACAGCCACCAACAACAGTTGATTCAAGTCAGGTACAAGAAGGAACAAGTCAGCCACCATCATAAGTTGTTACAAGTCAACCATCACCACCTGTGGTTACAAGCCAGCCACCACCACAAGCTGGTACAAGTCAACCACAACCACCTATTGTTACAAGTCAGCCACCACCCAAAACTAAAAAAAAAAAAAACCTACATAAGGGTGGCAAGCCTGTTTCAAACCAACCTTGATCATTATTTTTATGTCTGCTAAGATTTTGTAATGCCATTTAATGGTCTGACTCTTTTGTTTTTGTAAGGCACATTTTAGAATGTCATTATGTAAGGCACATTTTGTCCTAGTTACAATGGATCATCTGTTTTGTAGTCGTACCACATTTTGGAATTGAACCTATTATGTAATGCCTTATAATGGCCTTTTGTTATTGAACCTGTTATGTATCAAACTTTGAATCTGTTAATGAATATTGGAATGACTTATAATGCCAAGTTATATTGCTGTTTGTTTCAATAAATATTGGTCATTAGGCTGTGTTTTTTACAGGATGAATATTGAGACATTATTCAATGAAATACACACAGACATTATTCATTGAACTAACAAAACAATACATTATTCATTAAACAAACTTAACAAAACATTAAAACTGTGAAAACATAACTTTGAACTACCCTAAAACTAATTGAAATACATTGTTACAAACACAAGGTTCAACCCTAAGCTTACAATCCCAACCACAATGGACATTTTGAGCCACCATCTAGTGTAGATAACTTCATTCTTCAATTTTTTAATTTTCTTCTTTTGTCTTTCAAGCTTCAAATCCCTTTCATCAACAAACTTATCACCCAACCACTTAAAGAAATTACAACCCTTTTCAATGTGATTTCTGTAATTTCTACAACCCCAGAATTTTCTCCCCTTGCTGACACTGTTCACATCATTCACTGTTCTAAGAACACTTTCATCTTGGCAAAAGCACTCGGTTATCTTGTTTCTACGAATCACAGATCCATATGTACCATAACTTTGGTTGTTTGAAGTTGAGGAATTGCTTGCAATCTTTGACATTGATCCCTAATTCCCTAATTTGGAGACGAAAATGGAAGATGGTAGAAGGAAGATGAAAGAAACAGATTTAAACCTGATTTGAAGAAGAAGATGGAAGAAGTTAGAAATATGGAAGACGACTGAAGCACACTTGGTGGAAGAGAACTGAAGCTACAACCAAATGGAACCCTATGTAACGTAACATATACAATGTGCTGATGTGGAATTAAAAATTTGCTTACTTGGCATGCTAGCTCACACAAATCTAACGTTTTTTGACACAAACTAATGAAAGGCATCGAATGGTTTAACGAAACTTAAGTTAAAGGATCATTATGTAACGTTTTTTAGTTCGGAAACCTAAGCAAAACTTTGCTCAAAGTTAAAAGACCCAGTGACTAATTATGCCAAAATTATACTAATTATTAATTGGTTTTAGAAACCGAATTTATATATAAATAATTTAAATAATTAATTAATTTGAACACATAGTAATTAACATAAAACTAGCCTGTGTGAATTAATGTTGAATTTGAAAATATCAAATTTCATGATTGGTGGTTTACCAACACTTAGATGGTGTAGCTGTAGCTAGCAGCCAAACATACATTATTAAAAGGGTTAATAGTCATTTTACCCCCTGCCATATAGGCGCTTTTCGAAAAAACCCCTATAAAAAAAACTTGCAAAAAATACCCTAACATTTGAAGATTCTCTCAATTTTAACATTCATCACGTCCGGTCAGCAAAAATGCTGACGTGTCAGGTTTTTTTTAGTGATGTGGAAGGCCAAGTGGCTTTTTAATTTTATTTTTGAATTATTTTAATGCCACACCTCGGCATTTCGTTTTTTATTTATTTTTGGTTTATTTTAAAAAATATGTCACATGTTCAAAATTTGTTGGAGGTGGAAATTGAACTCATCCCCTTTCTTTCATAGGTTCCCCTCCTTACCACTAAGTCAATCCACTTCTTTTGTTATTACATGTTTTTAAAATGTATATATATTATATGTTTAGTATTTTTTTTCTATTAATATAAACTAAATTATTTTAACATTAGAATTTAGTATTTAGTTTAATAGTTTCTAATAATACTAATAGTTTAATATTGCTATTCAATTTAGTTTTTATTTACTAATACGTTAGAATTTATTTATTCAATTTAGTTTAATACTAATAGTTTCTATTAATAGTTTAATAGTTTTTAATAATATTAATAAACTAATTTAATTTTTGCTACAGTACTTTAATTGAATATTTTTTTAATTTTATTTGAATATTTTGGGTTTTACTTAAACATTATTAAACTAATATTATTACTAGTATATTAATTTGGTATGTTAATTTAGTATATTAATTTAGTAATAAAATGTTAATTTAGTATGTTAATTTAGTATATTAATTTAGTATATTAATTTAGTATGTTAATATGGTATAGTAATTAACATTTAAATATAAATATTAATATTAATTTAGTTAAAATATTTAAATATAAGCATTAATAAATTTTTAGTTAAATTAATTTAATAAACTAATTTTTGACTAATTTTCAGTATAGTAATTTTAGAGTAATAGTTTTAGTAATGTTTCCAAACTAATGTTACAGTATAGTATAAACTAATTTTCTTAACGTTTTATCTAATTTAATATATTTTTTAAACATTTTAACTAAATTAATATTAATATTAAAAAATAATATATTTTAGTCATAACATTAATATATTTTAGTAATAATAACGATAATAACGTTAATACCGTTAAATAATATTAAATAATGAATAATATACTAAATAATATTTTAGTTACAATATATAACATATACTAAATAATATAATAGAAATATACTAAATATCAAAAAAATCATTAAATACTGAATATTAAAGAAAATATGTAATATATACATTTGAATAGCATATCATATCAGAAAAAACAAACTTTCTTAGTTGTAGTGCCTCTTTTATGTGATATTGAGGTCATGAGTTCTATACCAACCTCTATCATTTTTTGAATGTTTATATATTTTCAAAAATAAACCAAACAATAAATATAAAATGAAATGCCTACGTGGAAATAAAAATAATTCAAAAAAATATATAAAATGAAATGCCTACGTGGAAATAAAAATAATAAAAAAAAACCAACTCGTCATCCACATAAAAAAAATAATAAATACCTTCCACGTCAGCATTTTTTATGATTGGATGTGATGAAGGTCAAAATTAAGAGAATCTTCAAATGTTAGAGAAATTCTTGCAAGTTTTTTTTACAGGAGATTTTTCGGAAAGCGCCTATATGGCAGGGGTCAAAATGGTTATTAACCCTTACTAAAATTAGGGTGGCAACTTTTTCCAAAAGCTAAAAAAAAAAAAAAAGGTGGGCGGACATATTTAAGGATGCCGATTTTAAATTTTATTCTGTCTCGCATAAAAGTGAGGGTAGGACGTAACACCTTATTTCCTCCGCATAATTATACAATACAATTAAATTATTCACACAATTAAATAGGATGTGACATATTCTCTTTTCAAAACATACATGTCCAATAATATTTTATCAAATAAAACAACAATCAACACCTTCACTTAAGATATCATTGCATGCTCACCTTCATTAAGAGTATCATGCAGTGGAATTTATCATCAACAAAGCATGCAATCAATAAATTATTTAATTTCAAATACTTTATAACATAAATAGGGCTGGAAATGAGTTGAACTTGCCTCAGCTCGACTCGACTCGTTAAGAATTGATTTAATTCAAATTTCGGTTCGATTTAACACGAATTTTTTTTAAGCTCAAACTCGACTCGTTATAAGTTCACGAACTAATCAGTTTAACTCGTTAGGTTCAGCTCGTTTGCTTTGCGGACTTAAAAGTTATTTTTTTAAAGCTATTTCTTTTTTTATATATATTTGATATTTTGGTGTAGATTTTTCTTAGAAGATATTTTTTTAAATTAAAAAAAATTAGAATATAAATTTGATTTTCTTAAATTTAAAGAAATTTAGAAGATACTTTTTAAATTAAAAAATATATGTTGGTTTTAAAATTATTTTCTTAAAATCATAATTTATATGATATTAGTTTTATTCATATCATATAATTATGTTTTCATATTCATACTTGGTTGGTTATATATACACACATCCAAGTCAACTGACATAGGTCGTCAGTCTTGCTTAGTCTACCAACTTATTTTATTCATGGGGGAACCAATGCGATAATACCAGTTGTTTTTTTGTTTATTTGCAAATTGCAATGTATCAAGTTGTTATTGTCAGAACAAACTAACCAAATGAGTGGTTTTTAGTAAAAGAAAAGTATACAAGCTCGCATCAATCAAATCAGCATTAAACAGCACAACAAGTTTGAAGTTTCCAAAGGTTGGTGACATTGACTTCATTTGGAAGAGCAAACCGTGACAAAGATGAATGAGGTTGGCGACATTGACTTCATTTGGAAGAGCAAACCCGTGACAAAGATGAATGTGATTGGATGATTGTAACTTTATACAAAATTGAATAGAAAAATAAATTTCAAAGTAAAAATTATATTTAAACTCAAAAATTACAAATTTTAATTTTAAGTAGAATGGATTCTCGAAACAGAATCAATTATTCTTTTAGAAGAATCAAACACCTCAAAATCATTCCGAAATCAATTTTACATTTTTAAAATGGGTTAAATACATAACCCCCTGCAATGTTAGCAAGTTCTCACTTTAACCTTGTCATACCCCAAATTTTGACCACTAAGATTCCAATCATTGTGTAAATCATCATTACAATATGGATGAACCATCATGCTTCATTAGTCTCCCCAAAGATGAGTGAGCATCCACTACAATCAAACTTAGGGTTTCAAGCCCTCTCAGAGCTCTTAGACAAAGGATCAATCAAGAAATGACATGATCTTCAACTTGTCTAAACCTCTCAAACATCCACATTGGATCAAGAGGACTCCCACATCAAGAATCAAGCACAAGGCTACAACATTCCAAGTGGATTAAGCCTCAAGATCGCTAGTGTCACCAAATTAGGGTTTTGGTCGACCAGGGCCTCCAGATGAAATTTTTCCTCTGGGCATGAGCCAATGCTTCAAAGCATAACCCAAAATACTCTAAGGGACATCATGGAACCAACCATCAAGTCAATTTAGCCTCAGGGGATGCATTCATAAAAAATAAGGAATTAGGGTTTCTTGACCTAATTCACCCCTAAGTTGACTTTTGGGACAAAACATGAGCCAATACCTCAAGACATGATTTGAGGGTCCCTAATACACTACATTGATCCATTTTCAACAATGGATTGATCCAAGAAGCTTGATTCACAAGTTTCAAGTTCATCAGAACCACAGTTAGAGTTTCGCGAGAAAAGTCAACTGTACCTTTGACTTTTGACTAGGACATGCTCCCAAATCTTGGGACATGATTCAATACACCCTATAACACCTATGAAATCAATCCATCAAGTTTGATTTAGGTCAAGGACTTGATTTCCTAGAGGATCACACAGTTTGGAATTCATCTGATAAAAAGTCAACTGTGCCCAAAAGTCAAAGTTTGACTTTTTGATTTTTTTTTATCAATTATGGTCCCCTAACCCTAAAATGATGTTAATGTATGATTGGAATCATCATTCATCAAGAAAAACCAAGAAAAGTGAGATCACTTGTAAAAGGGGTAACCATAAAAAAACTTAGAAATTTTCTAAGTTATGGAACAAAGTGGCTAGGGTACCAACTTCCAAGGATCATAACTTGAGATCCAAGCAACCATTTGGGCTGATCCAAAGATGGATTTGTAGCTCTCATGGCATACTTTAAAAGTGTCAACTACACCTCATTCCAATTCATCATGGATTTTGAGTTATGGTTGGATCAAAATGGCTGAAAACATGAAATGTCACTTTTTCCAACACTTGGTGAAATTTTCACTAAGTCAGAATCTGTTTCACTTTTTCCAAAATATAAGGGCATTTTTCACTTGGATCCATAAAGTGTCAAGATAAACTATGATCACACACATGTTGTATCATATGAGAGCTTTCCAAAATGGCCAAGAACCCTATGAAATTCCACTTGAGCTAAGAGTTAGGACATCTGCAACATGCCTTGCTGCAGCTGTCATGGCAAGGCAGAATTTTACACTTTTGCTCGATTTGGCAAGATCAGATAATTCCAAGCCTTGACATCATTTTGGACACATCTAAGGATCAAATCCAAAGGGGATGATCTGATCTCCAAGCCTCCAAAGTCTTTGGAACTAAAAATATCATGCCAAACCTAAAAAACCCTAAAGAGGGGACAAGACTCCAATTTTGTTTTGGAGCATTCAATGGATGCATCAAGGTGGCATGAACTGAGCCATTTCCAACTGAATGAGTCAAGGATGATCTCTGAACTAGGGAACCAAAGGCCTGTGCTCTAACCTCTAGTCAATGGCTAGAGGAGACTTGGATTCCTATTGATCAACATTTGCCAAACCTCTGCAGCAGTTGCCATTCACTATTGCAGACAAAACAAACTTGCTCTACTATAAATAGAGCTCATTTGTGCTCAGTTTAAGTACACCAAAGCACTACAACACTTGTTTTCCTCAAAATTTCTTTCTCTAGGCAAAAATGCCTTCTTTAGCAAGGTAACTCTGAGTTTTTGAGTTAGAGAGCAATTCCACCACAACTCATGATCCAAACACATCCAATATGTCATATCTAAGTTGTCCAAACTCTCACAAGTGACCTGTAACACCAAAACCTCAAAGTCCCTCCTCAAAACCTCAAAATATAACTTTTTTGCATTTTTCAAGCCATGTCTTGATTCAGTCACTTTCAAAACCAGATGAAGCCTCAAACACACTCCAAATATCATCCTTGAACTGTCCCAAATGGTTCCCCACATCTGGAACACCATTTGAGAGAGTTGCTATTTTGGTCACTTTTGCCCCTTTTGCAAGAAAGGGCCAGTTTCCATTCCTGAGGTTTCCAGCTGATTTCAATCATCCTAAAAGCTTCTAAGGGATCATTTGAGAGTGTTCAAAGCATCAAAACATTTCTGAAATAAGACACTTGACAGATTGCCCAAAAAGCTCCCAAAGAGGTAAGCATCTCAACTTGAACTCCTTAAAATATGCATTGCTTTGAAGTCCACTGATCATGCACATCTCATACATGTTATATATGTTGTGTTTGGACCAATTCATCATGTGATTCATGCCTGTACCATGAGGTAGCCCAGAAAATGCAAATGGAGGCCTATTTCAAAACCACTATCAGGTTTTAAAATGGGGACCTCATCTGAAAAAAACATCACCACCATTGAATTCCTTGTGAAATTCTAGGCAGGATAGACCTAAATTTTGTCACAATCCATGGAGAAATGAGAAAGTTACAAGCTTCACGTTTTTGGCCAAAATCTTGCCTTGCCTTGCCTTGGTCAGGCCAAAAACAAGGCAAGTCTTGTATATTTGTGGTTGGGGTTTGATACACGGATGTTTCACCACTCCAGTGGTAGGACGCGCGCACTGCACACAAGAGGTCTGGAGTTCGAATCCCCCTCGCCCCAGATCCTCTTTTTTACCACTTTTTCATATTTTATTATTTTTCTTATTATATTTAATGATTTGAAAAATTAATAACTCCCTCAATTTTAATTATTTTTTATTGGTTCTTTTTGAAAAAAATCACAAAAATGTTGGAATATTTTATTCCACAAAAAAAATCAAATTTATATTATTTATTTAATATAGTTGGTATTTTTGTGAATAAATTCATTTTTAATTGTTTTTAAACATTTTAAAAGTGAATATTTATCTTGAAAAATCAAAACCAAATGAGTTTTAATTCATCTTGTGATTAAAACCTCATTTTTAAAACCTTAAACCAAAATCACAAGTTGTTTATTCAAGCTTATTTGGTATTTTATCATTTTTTGTTGATTTTCTTTAAGAATTCACTTTTAAAAATGATGAAATTGGGGTTTTGATCGATTCCACCCTCATCAATCATTTTCAAACACTTATGGGCCTCTATTAGAGTGTAAGACCCATCCCCTTTGTAAATACACCACTTTTTAGGCCCCAGTCATTGTATAAGTCCCACTGTATTTTCAAAAACAACGGCGCGATTGTCACCTTTTTAACAAAACCAATTGGGCCTCTCTTCGAGCGATAAGTTCCATTCCTTTTCAAAAACAAAAACTTTGGGCCTCTAATAGAGTGTAAGACCCAACCCATTTGTAAATAATACCTTTGGGCCTCACACATTGTATAAGTCCCTCTGTATATTTTCAAACGTTCGGCGCGATCGTCGCCTTTTTAACAAAATCCACTGGGCTTCTCCTTGAGCTATAAGACCCATCTTTATTCATTTAAAATTATCTTTGGGCCTTTAATAGAGTGTAAGACCCAATCCCCTTTTAACCAAAACCATTTTGGGCCTCAAATATTGTATAAATCCCTCTGTGTTAAAAGAAAAATCTCGGCGTGATCGCCAGTTCAAAAACAAATCATCTGGGCCTACCCTCGTGTTATAAGCCCCATTCTTTTTCTTAAAATCAATCATGGGCCTCTATTAGAGTGTAAGACCCATCTCCCTGTACATAAAAACTTTGTGGACCTCACATATTGTATAAGTCCCTCTGTACAGTTTTCAAAACAACGGTGCGATCATCGTTAAAACTTGGGCCTCTCCTTGAGCTGTAAGCCCTAACAATCTTTTCAAAGCACTTTCTCCTTTGATTTAGAATTAAAGTATATGTTGTTATCAAAACTTTCTTTAATTTCTTTGTTGAACAACTAACCAAACAGCATGGAAGCTCTACAACGGGTAAGTGTTTATCCGCTTTCATTTACCGCTTTCATATATATAACTGTATTGTGGGGCTGTTTCACTGTAAGTCTTCTTTCACATCCTTTTATATACTTGTCACATATCCACTGTGTAATACTAGTATAGTTATTTAGAGTTTTCCCCAGCAACTACGTCTAGCACTAGGTAAAGCCTTGTTAGTCCCTCTTAAATACAAACAAAACTAGATCCCTGTAGGATTCCATATACAGTTTTCCCTTCTCTTCTGGTTAAACAACATGGAACAAAGAGAAATGCAGTATTCTCGGTGAACCTTTTCTCAGACTGTCACCCTTAGAAATTGTCAAAGAAACTCTAACTCCCCAGAGATGATCTTTTCTCTGTGAATGACATCTCTTGAGTTTCTTCCAAATTCTCGAACTTTCCTAGAATGATCTCTTCTCTATGATTTGCATTTCTTGAACTTCTCTTGGTTTGGGGACCCACAGGCTTCCTAAAAAGCATCCCCGCCTCCTCTTGGGCATTGTACTAGGACCCTTCGGCTTCTTAGAAGTTCTCATGCCTTCTCTTGGGCTTAATACAAGGACCCGGACGGCCTCTTAAAGGTATAAGACAGAACTTAGTTATCCTTTGCTAGAGCAGTCTTTCCAGCGTCAAAACTCCGACCATTTTAGGGTTGATACTCATCCCTTAATGCCCGTGGCTCCTCTTGGGCATTGTACAAAAGATAAAACTCTAGACTTGGACAGTCTAAAACTCTTGAGTCTCAAAGACATTCTCAAGTTCCTTTCAAACATAGGAAAAAATACCGATCACTCTGGATCAATCTCCAGCATAAACCCGGTCTCTCTTATGAGAGTTCCCCCACACTTGGACACGCTTCAGGATCTCAATAATCCTCAGCAGTAAGACAACCTCCTCTTGGGCTTTGTACAAATAATTCTCCCCAACGGAGCTAACCTTTTCAGACTCTCTTGTTAGGTCAACCAACTTTTAGCCTCTATCTCGAGCTTAGTACGAGATAGAAAAACACTCTCTTGTTGAGTATAAAAGACTCTCTTATTGAGTCAACTTTTAGCCTCCATCTCGGGCTTCGTACGAGATAGAAAAACACTCTCTTGTTGAGTATAAAAGATTCTCCTGTTGAGTCAACTTTTAGCCTCCGTCTTAGGCTTTGTACAAGACAGATAGTAAAACACTCTCTTGCTGAGTATAAAAGACTCTCTTGTTGAGTCAAACCCTTTTTAGCCTCTGTCTTGGGCTTTGTACAAGACATATAAAACACTCTCTTGTTGAGTATAAAAGACTCTCTTGTTGAGTCAATCTCCTTTTAGCCTCAATCTCGGGCTTTGTACGAGACCACAAATCACTCTCTTGTTGAGTATAAAAGACTCTCTTGTTGAGTCAATCAACCTTCAGACTCTCTTGTTGAATCAATCACTTGTTCAAGACTCTCTTGTTGAGTCAAACTTTTTTAGCCTCCGTCTTGGGCTTCATACAAGACAGATAAAGGTACTCTCTTGTTGAGTCAAACCCTTTCAGCCTCCATCTTAGGCTTTACACAAGATACATTCTCCCCAATGGAGTCAAAATCCCTTTTAGCCTCAATCTTGGGCGTTGTACAAGACAGAAAGAACATTTTCCCTGGAAAAGTCAACTTCTAGCCTCCTCTTAGGCTTTGTATAAAGAAATCCCCGGTTGAGTCAATTAACCTTTTAGCATCAAATTTATGTCTTGCTCGCAGCATACAAACATCAACAACTCCTCTTTAGAGATGACAAATTCTCTGTCATCCAAAACCTTTTAGCTTCACATCTTGGGCTTTGAACAAGATACAAACCACCTTTAGCTTCATGTCTTGGGCTTTGAACAAGACACCAAAACAATCTCTTTTCTCCCATTTCCCATAGAATAGGAGGAACTACGATCGCTCTGATTTCCCTGTTTCGGGAATACGTAGGCATAAGATTGCAAAAATCTTAGCGAGCATACTAATCAAAAACCCAAAATCCTGTACCTTCATACATCAATCGAAAAGCATCAGACCTAACACCTTACCAATAGCCTAGACACTGTTTTTAAGCAAATAACCCTAAAGAAGAACCCCTTATTTTGATAGCATCTGTAAACCAACAGTTTTGACTGTTCAACCTCAGTCTGCGAGCAGGGTTAATTGGAGACATCTATTTCCCTTCCTTAATCAGCTTCACAGGATAAAAAATGAATCGAACTGTAGTACCAAAGCGATAGTGATTCGAAACCACAAAAATTACGCTATAGAAAAATGGCTACCGCAGTGGGAGGCATTCTTTCTGGCCTCTTTTAGGGTGAAAGCTTTAAATTTACCAAGTGTCACAGAAATGACGACTCTGCTGGGGAGTCATTGTCTGTGTAGGATCATAAAACTAGAGGTCTAGGATGTTAGGACAAATATATATAATGCTTTTCCTAATTGATATCTGTGTTTACTTTTCTGCTAATGGGAATGCGTGTGATGCCGCATCTGGAAAGATTGAGTATACACCTAAGATAAGTGATCGCATTATACGAGTAATCTTACGGGGAGTGAATCCCAGATAAGAGGTCCCGGTCGACCATCAAATTAGTGGAGATGCCCTTTGCGGATTCAATGCCTATACGACTTCGGTTGTTGAAAGCAGATTGTTCCATTGGGTTATCTAAGAAGCTGAGGATTTTAGTAGACTGAAACCATTTTGTAGTGCAGAAGCTAACGGAAATAGTTGTCACGCGATACTACCCTCATTTGAGATTACTCTAAAGATGAACCAGCTCGCTTGGTGATCCGCTTGCTGTCGTCATCCGATGAGGGATCAGTGATTTTGAGAACAGGTACAAAAAATCACTAGTATAAACCTTTGGGGATGGGTAGAGCCTAGACTTCATGACACCGACCCCTTGACCCCATGTTTTTCTATGTTTTTGTGTGCTGCATTCATGCATTCATTTCATTAAAAAAACATTAAAAAACAAAGGAAAACCTTCTCTTCCAGTCTCCCTTTTTCAAATTAAACTAAGATAATGATTACAAATGTCAGATAAAGAGATTGCTAATGGATTTCGGTAGAAGGAAAACTCACAAGTACCCCTTCAAGGTTTCAAAACTAGAGGATTTAAGAGGTCTGGCAAGGATGATAACCAACCTTGAGGCTTTCAGAGCTAAGTATGGAGGACTGCTGTCTCTGTTAAGGGTCCATGTAATTGAAGGAATCCTGTCCACACTAATCCAGTTCTACGATCCGGTCTATCACTGTTTCACATTCCCAGATTATCAGCTAGCACCAACACTGGAGGAGTACTCTCACCTGACTGATTTACATATTACTGACCAAGCTCCCTTTTCTGGACTGGAAGAGATTCCAAAGGATTAAACCATTGCAAGAGCAATCTATTTGGACGAGTCAGAAGTCAGGACTCACATGACCACTAAGGGTGGAATCCAGGGTTTGCCAGCCCAGTTTTTAATAAAGAAAGCTCTGTACTTTGCTAGTATAGGGAACATGGTCGCTTTCGAAAGCATCTTTGTTTTGCTTACCTACGGGTTATTTTTGTTTTCCAACATCGATAACTTTGTAGATATCAACGCCATTTAAGATTTTCCTCATTGGAAACCCTGTACCGACCTTGCTCGCAAATGCTTATCATTCTGTACACTTAAGGAATTTGTACAGCGGAGGAATGATCACATGCTGTGTACCCCTACTGTATAAATGGTTCACTTCCCACTTACCCAAGTTTGCTGCATTTTGGGATCAAAAGAATACTTTGCGTTGGTCGCAGAGAATCATGTCTCTTACCAACTCTAACATCGTTTGGTACAATCAAATCTATGACGGGATCAGAATCATCGACCGTTGTGGAAATTTCCCAAATGTACCCCTTATAGAAATTAAGGGGGGAATCAACTATCATCTAGTTTTAGTTCGTCGTCAATTTGGATACCCGATGAGGCATGTCCCGCGTAATGCTCATCTGGAAGGTCTTTTCTTCAAGGAAGGAGAAAATGACAGAGCACTAAAGACAGAAATAATGCATGCTTGGAAACACGTTCATAGGAAAGGAAGAGAGTCTCTAGGAAAACCAAATTGTGTCTCGGTGGAACCTTATCTCCACTGGGTATAAACTAGAGCTCTCAATCTGAGGATGCCTTACCCTCGTCAGGAAGTTCTTCCCTTAAGGGACCCTGTCCTTTATTTTATGTCTGATACGGAAAAACTTCAGGTGACTCTCAACAAAGTTCAACAGGAGAAGAAGTCTTGGAAGAACAAGTACCGTATTCTCAATGTGGAGTGCAAGAAAATACAGCAGCTTTTAAAAGAAAAAGTTGCTCTGATTGAGATTTAAGAGCAACATGCTGTAGAAAATCAGGATGACCAAAGGAATTTGCTCGCTCCTTTCACTTGGCAAAGGAATGACAACCCGACAACGACTAAAGAGCCCTGCTCAAAGAAAAGGAAAGTACCAGAACTAGCACCTGAGCTCTCCTCAGAGAGGACTCAGGGTCCATAAGCTTAGAAATTTCCTTTTACATCACTTTGTAAATTACTGTATTTCCATTCCGCAATCTTTGAATTCAATAAAACGGGGTCTTCCCTACTGTTCGATATTTGCAATCCAATTGTCGAAGTTTACTTTGAATAAACAAAAAAAAAATATACAATTAATATAATCATTGCATATCATTCGTAACGTATTTTTCTTACTTACGAATCTCACGTTTGTGTCTCGGTTCTAGAGTCAAACTGTCTCATTCGTACAATACTCGGGCCAATCGACAGAAAAAGATGGATGATCTCGAAGAAGAGAACATATAGTTGAGGGAAGAGATCGACACTCTGAAAGAGGATCTGAGAAAGCTTCACAACGATATGCAAGCTCTGGCAGAAGCTCAGATGCAACAACAAAGGACTGTGATCTCAGAGATCACATCAACGCCCATAGTGGAAAAGTATGATCCTAGGTACAAAATTTTGAAAGATCGTCCCTGGGGCATGCCTATTAACTATATCCCGGAAGGATATGTTCCGCCGATCACTAAAGATCAGGGAACTGCAGCAGGAGCCGCTGGTCCTGAAGGTTACAAACTTCGGGAAAGCAAAGATGCCCGGGGCATGACAGCAACTCCTGAAGGTTACAAACTTCGGGAGAGGGAAGGACCTAGAGTCACTGCCATGATGACTATACCACCACCCGTGGTACACACTGTCTCGAAAGGACAGATCCCACCGATACCTTCTGGTGGAAATGAAAGTATGTTCGATAGAATGAATGAGTTTCAGGAACAGTTCCTGGAAATGCAGAAAGAACTACAAGCCCTTCGCGGTCAGGATCTATTCAGAAAAGACGCTGCAGACCTTTGTTTGGTCCCCATTGTGAAAGTTCCGCACAAATTCAAAGTGCCCGAATTTGAAAAGTACAAGGGTAACTCTTGCCCTCAAAGGCATTTGGTGATGTACGCTCGACGGATGTCAACTCAGACAGAGAACAACCAGTTACTAATCCACTATTTCTAAGATAGTTTAACCGGTGCCGCACTCAAATGGTACATGGGTTTAAACCGCACTAAGATCGGCACTTTCAGAGATCTTGGCGCTGCCTTCGTTCAACAATATAAGTATAACCTGGACATGGCACCGGACAGAGATCAACTCAGATCGATGTCACAAAAGGACAAGGAAACCTTTAAGGAGTACGCTCAGAGATGGCGTGAAATTGTCGCCCAGATTTGTCCACCTCTTGAGGAAAAAGAGATGACAAAGATCTTCTTGAAAACCTTAAGCTCATTTTACTACGACAGAATGGTTGCCAGTGCGCCCAACGACTTCACCGAGATGCTGGGCATGGGAGTTCGTCTTGAGGAAGCAATCTGAGAGGGACGTTTAGTTAAAGATGCTGGATCATCAAGTAGTACAAAACGATACGGTAGTGCTCTCCCTAAGAAAAAAGAGCGAGATATTGGTAATATCTCTCCCGAAAAGTAAAGGCGACGGTACCAACCAGTAGCGGCTGTAACTCCTGCGATCAACCCTGCGCCTGTTCCTACGTATTAACCTCAGGTTGCTCAAAGCCAACCGAATCAACAACAATATCAACAAAGGACACAACAGCCTATTCAGCAGGCTCGTCCTCCATATAACATGGTTGATTTGCTGAATATTACTTTCATATGGCTACCTATTTACATAGACTAACATTAAAATGGTTACTTGTTTACAGGCGTGCAAGTGAATATGACTATGAGGTAAGGCATACTTCACTCAATGGAGAAAAATACGTTGTCAACCTTTACAAGAAAGAATGCTCATGTAGACTATGGATGCTGCCTGGACTTCCTTGTTGTCATGCAATGTCTTGCATGAAGGATCAACATTTAGAGATTGATGACTTTGTACCTGAATGTTACAAGAAGGAACAATATGTTGCTTGCTATGCACATGTTATATATCCACTTAATGGGGAAGCCTTGTGGGCAAATACTAGTGTTGTTGATCTTCAGCCACCACCAATAAAGAGGCAGCATGGAAGGCCAAAGAAAAAAAGGAATAGGGAAGCTGGAGAGATGGTGAGGGATGGGACACACATGAAAAGGGAAATACATGGTATCAAGTGTAGTCGTTGCCACAAAGATGGTCACAACAAGGCCACTTGTAAACTACCACAACCACAAGCTCCTCCAAGTTAGGTACAAGAAGCAACAACACAATCACCAACAACAGTTGATTCAAGTCAAGTACAAGAAGTAACAAGTCAGCCACCATCACAAGCTGTTACAAGTCAACCACCACCACCAATTGTTACAAGTCAACCACCAGCACAAGCCGGTATAAGTCAACCACCACCACCTATTGTTACAAGTCAGCCACCGCCCAAAACTAAAAAAAAACTTCATAAGGGTGGCAAGCCTGTTTCAAGCCAACCTTGATCATTACTATTATGTCTGCTAAGATTTTGTAATGCCATTTAATGGTCTGACTCTTTTGTTTTTGTAAGGCACATTTTAGAATGTCATTATGTAAGGCATATTTTGTCCTATTTACAATGGACCGTCTATTTTGTAGTTGTACCATATTTTGGAATTGAACATGTTATGTAATGCCTTATAATGGCCTTTTGTTATTGAACCTGTTATGTATCAAACTTTGAATGTGTTAATGAATGTTGGAATGGCTTATAATTCCAAGTTATATTGTTGTTTGTTTCCATAAATATTGGTCATTGGGCTATGTTTTTTACAGGATGAATATTGGGACATTATTCAATGATATACACACAGACATTATTCATTGAACCAACAAAACAATACATCATTCATTAAACAAACTTAACAAAACATTGAAAATGTGAAAACATAACTTTGAACTACCCTAAAACTAATTGAAATACATTGTTACAAACACAAGGTTCAACCCTAAGCTTACAATCCCAACCAGAATGGACATTTTGAGCCACCCTCTAGTGTAGATAACTTCATTCTTCAATTTTTTAATTTTCGTCTTTTGTTTTTCAAGCTTCAAATCCCTTTCATTAACAAACTCATCACCCAACCACGTAAAGAAATTACAACCCTTTTCAATGTGATTTCTGTAATTTCCACAACCCCAAAATTTTCTTCCCTTGTTGGCACTGTTCACATCATTCACTGTTCTAAGAACACTTTCATCTTGGCAAAAGCACTCGATTCTCTTGTTTCTACGAATCACAGATCCATATGTACCATAACTTTGGTTGTTTGAAGTTGAGGCATTGCTTGCAATCTTTGACATTGAACCCTAATTCCCTAATTTGGAGACGAAGATGGAAGAAGTTGGAAATATGGAAGACGGCTGAAGCACACTTGGTGGAAGAAGACTGAAGCTAAAACCAAATGGAACCCTATGTAACGTAACATATACAATGTGCTGATGTGGAATAAAAAATTTGCTTACTTGGCATGCCAACTCACACAAATCTAACGTTTTTTTGACACAAACTAACGGAAGGGACCGAATGGTTTAACGGAACTTAAGTTAAAGGATCATTATGTAATGTTTTTTAGTTCGAGGACCAAAGCGAAACTTCGCTCAAAATTAAAGGACCCAGTGACTAGTTATGCCAAAATTATACTAATTATTAATTGGTTTTAGCAACCGAATTTATATATAAATAATATAAATAATTGATTAATTTGAACACTCATAGTAATTAACATAAAACTAGCCTATGTGAATTAATGTTGAATTTTAAAATATCAATTTCATGATTGGTGGTTTACCAACACTTAGATGGTGTAGCTGTAGCAAGCAGCCAAACATACATTATTAAAATTAGGGTGGCAACTTTTCCCAAAAGCTAAAAAAAATAAGGTGGGCGGACATATTTAAAAGTGCTAATTTAAAATTTTATTCTGTCTCGCATAAAAGTGAGGGTAGGACGTAACACTTTATTTCTCCCGCATAATTATACAATAAAATTAAAATATTCACACAATTAAATAGGATGTGACACATTCTCTTTTCAAAACATACATGTCCAATAATATTTTATCAAATAAAACAACAATCAACACCTTCACTTAGGATATCATCGCATGCTCACCTTCATTAAGGGAATCATACAATGGAATTTATCATCAACAAATCATGCAATCAATAAATCGTTAAATTTCAAATACTTTATAACATAAATAGGGCTGGAAATGAGTCGAACTTGCCTCAGCTCGACTCGACTCGTTAAGAATTAGTTTAATTCAAATCTCGGTTCGAGTTTAACACGAACTTTTTTAAGCTCAAACTCGACTCGTTATAAGTTCACGAACTACTCGGTTTAACTCATTAGGTTCAGCTCGTTTGTTTTGCGGACTTAAAAGTTATTTTTTTAAAGTCTATTTCTTTTTTTATATATATTTGATATTTTATATGGTGTAGATTTTTCTTAGAAGATATTTTTTTTTAAATAAAAAAAATTTAGAATATAAATTTGATTTTCTTAAATTTAAAGAAATTTAGAAGAAATTTTTTAAATTAGAAAATATATGTTGATTTTTAAATTATTTTCTTAAAATCATAATTTATATGATATTAATTTTATTCATATCATATAATTATGTTTTCATATCCATACTTGGTTGGTTATATACACACACCCAAGTCAACTGACATAGGTCGTCAGTCTTGCTTAGTCTACCAACTTATTTTATTCATGGGGGAACAAATGCAATAATACCAGTTGTTTTTTTTTTTTGTTTATTTGCAAATTGCAATGTATCAAGTTGTTATTGTCAGAAGAAACTAACCAAATGAGTGGTTTTTAGTAAAAGAAAAGTATACAAGCTCGCATCAATCAAATAAGCATTAAACAGCACAACAAGTTTGAAGTTTCCAAAGGCTGGTGACATTGACTTCATTTGGAAGACCAAACCCGTGACAAAGATGAATGAGGTTGGCGACATTGATTTCATTTGGAAGAGCAAACCCGTGACAAAGATGAATGTGATTGGATGATTGTAACTTTATGCAAAATTGAATTGAAAAATGAATTTCAATTTAAAAATTATAAAACGCAAAAATTACAAATTTTAACTTTAAGTAGAATGGATTCTCGAAACAGAATCAATTATTCTTTTAGAAGAATCAAACACCTCAAAATCATTCCGAAATCAATTTTACATTTTTAAAATGAGTTAAATATACAACCCCCTGCAATGTTAGCGAGTTCTCACTTAAGCTCTGTCATACCCCAAATTTTGACCACTAAAATTTCAATCATTGTGCAAATCATCATCACTATATGGATGAACCATCATGCTTCATTAGTCTCCCCAAAGATGGGTGAGCATCCACTACAATCAAACTTAGGGTTTCAAGCCCTCTCAGAGCTCTTAGACAAATGATCAATCAAGAAATGACATGATCTTCAACTTGTCTAAACCTCTCAAACATCCACAATGGATCAAGAGGACTCACACATCAAGAATCAAGCACAAGGCTGCAACATTCCAAGTGGATTAAGCCTCAAGATCGCCAGTGTCACCAAATTAGGGTTTTGGTCGACCAGGGCATCCAGATGGAATTTTTCCTCTAGGCATGAGCCAATGCTTCAAAGCATAACCCAAAATACTCTAAGGGACATCATGGACCCAACCATCAAGTCAATTTAGCCTTAGGGGATGCATTCATCAAAAATCCGGAATTAGGGTTTCTTGACCTAATTCACCCCTATGTTGACTTTTGGGACAAAACATGAGCCAATACCTCAAGACATGATTTGAGGGTCTCTAATACACTACATTGATCCATTTGCAACAATGGATTGATCCAAGAAGCTTGATTCACAAGTTTCAAGTTCATCAGAACCACAGTTAGGGTTTCGCAAGAAAAGTCAATTGTACCTTTGACTTTTGACCAGGACATGCTCCCAAATCTTGGGACATGATTCAATACACCCTATAACACCTACGAAATCAATCCATCAAGTTTGATTTAGGTCAAGGACTTGATTTCATAGAGGATCGCACAGTTTGAAATTCATCTGATAAAAAGTCAACTGTGCCCAAAAGTCAAAGTTTGACTTTTTGATTTTTTTTGATCAATTATGGTCCCCTAACCCTAAAATGATGTTAATGTGTGATTGGAATCATCATTCATCAAGAAAAACCAAGAAAAGTGAGATAACTTGTAAAAGGGGTAACCATAAAAAAACTTAGAAATTTTCTAAGTTATGGAACAAAGTGGCTAGGGTACTAACTTCCAAGGATCATAACTTGAGATCCAAGCAACCATTTGGGCTGATCCAAAGATGGATTTGTAGCTCTCATGGCATACTTTAAAAGTGTCAACTACATCTCATTCCAATTCATCATGGATTTTGAGTTATGGTTGGATCAAAATGGCTGGAAACATGAAATGCCACTTTTTCCAACACTTAGTGAAATTTTCACTAAGTCAGAATCTGTTTCACTTTTTCCAAAATGTAAGGGCATTTTTCACTTGGATCCATAAAGTGTCAAGACAAACTATGATCACACACATGTTGTATCATATGAGAGCTTTCCAAAATGGCCAAGAACCCTATGAAATTCCACTTGAGCTAAGAGTTAGGACAGCTGCAACATGCCTTGCTGCAACTGTCATGGCAAGCCAGAATTTTGCACTTTTGCTCGATTTGGCAAGATCAGATAATTCCAAGCCTTGTCATCATTTTGGACACATCTAAGGATCAAATCCAAGGGGGATGATCTGATCTCCATGCCTCCAAAGTCTTTGGAACTAAAAATAGCATGCCAAACCTAAAAACCCTGAAGAGGGGACAAGACTCCAATTTTGATTTGGAGCATTCAATGGATGCACCAAGGTGGCATAACTTGAGCCATTTCCAACTGAATGAGTCAAGGATGATCTCTGAACTAGGGAACCAAAGACCTGTGCTCTAATCTCTAGTCAATGGCTAGAGGAGACTTGGATTTCTATTGATCAACATTTGCCAAACCTCTGCAGCAGTTGCCATTCACTATTGCAGCTAAAACAAACTTGCTCTACTATAAATAGAGCTCATTTGTGCTCAGTTTAAGTACACCAAAGCACTACAACACTTGCTTTCCTCAAAATCTCTTTGTCTAGACAAAAATGCCTTTTTAGCAAGGTAACTCTGAGTTTTTGAGTTAGAGAGCAATTCCATCACAGCTCATGATCCAAAAACATCCAATATGTCATATCTAAGCTGTCCAAACTCTCACAAGTGACCTGTAACACCAAAATCACAAAGTCCCATCTCAAAACCTCAAAATAGGACTTTTTTGCATTTTTCAAGCCATGTCTTGATTCAGTCACTTTCAAAACCAGATAAAGCCTCAAACACACTCCAAATATCATCCTTGAACTGTCCCAAATGGTTCCCTACATCTGGAATACCATTTGAGAGAGTTGTTATTTTGGTCACTTTTGCCCCTTTTGCAAGAAAGGACCAGTTTCCATTCCCGAGGTTTCCAGCTGATTCCAATCATCCTAAAAGCTTCTAAGAGATCATTTGAGAGTGTTCAAAGCATCAAAACATTTCTGGAACAAGGCACTTGACAGATTGCCCAAATAGCTCCCAAAGAGGTAAGCATCTCAACTTGAACTCCTTAAAATATGCATTGCTTTGAAGTCCACTGATCATGCACATCTCATACATGTTATATATGTTATGTTTGGACCAATTCATCATGTGATTCATGCCTGTACCATGAGGTAGCCCAGAAAATGCAAATGGAGGCCTATTTCAAAACCACTATCGGGTTTTAAAATGGGGACCTCATCTGAAAAAAACACCACCACCATTGGATTCCTTGTGAAATTCTAGGCAGGATAGATATAAATTTTGTCCCAATCCATGGAGAAATGAGAAAGTTACAAGCTTCACGTTTTTGGCCAAAATCTTGCCTTGCCTTGCCTTGGCCAGGCCAAAAACAAGGCAAGCCTTGTATATTTGTGGCTGGGGTTTGATACACGGATGTATCACCACGCCAGTGGTAGGACGCGCACACTGCACACAAGAGGTCTGGGGTTCGAATCCCCCTCGCCCCAGATCCTCTTTTTTACCACTTTTTCATATTTTATTATTTTTCTTATTATTTTTAATGATTTAAAAAATTAATAACTCCCTCAATTTTAATTATTTTTTATTGGTTCTTTTTGAAAAATATCACAAAAATGTTGGCATATTTTATTCCACAAAAAAAATCAAATTTATATTATTTATTTAATATAATTGGTATTTTTGTGAATAAATTCATTTTTAATTGTTTTTAAACATTTTAAAAGTGAATATTCATCTTGAAAAATCAAAACCAAATGAGTTTTAATTCATCTTGTGATTAAAACCTCATTTTTCAAACCTTAACCCAAAATCACAAGTTGTTTATTCAAGCTTATTTGGTATTTTATCATTTTTTGTTGATTTTCTTTAAGAATTCACTTTTAAAAATGATGAAATTGGGGTTTTGATCGATTCCACCCTCATCAATAATTTTCAAACACTCATGGGCCTCTATTAGAGTGTAAGACCCATACCCTTTGTAAATACACCACTTTTTGGGCCTCGGTCATTGTATAAGTCCCACTGTATTTTCAAAAACAACGGCGCGATCGTCGCCTTTTTAACAAAATCAATTGGGCCTCTCTTCGAGCTATAAGTCCCATTCATTTTCAAAAACAAAAACTTTGGGTCTCTAATAGAGTTTAAGACCCAACCCCTTTGTAAATAATACCTTTGGGCCTCACACATTGTATAAGTCCCTTTGTATATTTTCAAACGTTCGGTGCGATCGTCGCCTTTTTAACAAAATCAACTAGGCTTCTTCTTGAGCTATAAGACCCATATTTATTCATTTAAAATTATCTTTGGGCCTCTAATAGAGTGTAAGACCCAATCCCCTTTTAACCAAAACCACTTTGGGCCTCAGATATTGTATAAGTCCCTCTGCGTTAAAAGAAAAATCTCGGTGCGATCGCCAGTTCAAAAATAAATCATCTGGGCCTACCCTCGTGTTATAAGCCCCATTCTTTTTCTTAAAATCACTCATGGGCCTCTATTAGAGTGTAAGACCCATCCCCATGTACATAAAAACTTTGTGGGCCTCACATATTGTATAAGTCCCTCTGTACAGTTTTCAAAACAACGGTGCGATCATCGTTAAAACTTGGGCCTCTCCTTGAGCTGTAAGCCCCAACAATATTTTCAAAGCACTTTCTCCTTTGATTTAGAATTATAATATATGTTGTTATCAAAACTTTCTTTAATTTCTTTGTTGAACAACTAACCAAACAGCATGGAAGCTCTATAACAGGTAAGTGTTTATCCGCTTTCATTTACCGCTTTCATATATATAACTGTATTGTGAGGCTGTTTCACTGTAAGTCTTCTTTCACATCCTTTTATATACTTGTCACATATCCACTGTGTAATACTAGTATAGTTATTTTGAGTTTTCCCCGGCAACTACGTCTAGCACTAGGTAAAGCCTTATTGGTCACTCTTAAATACAAACAAAACTAGATCCCCGTAGAATTCCAGATATAGTCTTCCCTTCTCTTGGGGTTAAACAATATGGAACAAAGAGAAAGGCAGTATTCTCGATGAACCTTTTCTCAGACTGTCACCCTTAGAAATTGTCAAAGAAACTCTAACTCCCCAGAGATGATCTTTTCTCCGTGAATGGCATCTTTTGAATTTCTTCCAAATTCTCGAACTTTCCTGGAATGATCTCTTCTCTGTGAATTGCATTTCTTGAACTTCTCTTGGTTTGGGGACCCACAGGCTTCCTAAAAAGCATCCCCGCCTCCTCTTGGGCGTTGTACAAGGACTCATCGGCTTCTTAGAAGTACTCATGCCTTCTCTTGGGCTTAATACAAGGACCCAGACGACCTCTTAAAGGTATAAGACAGAACTTAGTCATCCTTTGCTAGAGCAGTCTTTCCAGCGTCAAAACTCCGACCATTTTAGGGTTGATACTCATCCCTTAATGCCCGTGGCTCCTCTTGGGCATTGTACAAAAGATAAAACTCTAGACTTGGACAGTCTAAAACTCTTAAGTCTCAAAGACATTCTCAAGTTCCTTTCAAACATAGGAAAAAATACCGATCACTCTAGATCAATCTCCAGCATAAACCTGGTCTCTCTCATGAGAGTTCCCCCACACTTGGACACGCTTCAGGATCTCAATAATCCTCAGTAGTAAGACAACCTCCTCTTGGGCTTTGTACAAATGATTCTCCCCAGCGGAGCTAACCTTTTCAGACTCTCTTGTTGGGTCAACCAACTATTAGCCTCCATCTCGGGCTTAGTACGAGATAGAAAAACACTCTCTTGTTGAGTATAAAAGACTCTCTTGTTGAGTAAACTTTTAGCCTCCATCTCGGGGTTCGTACGAGATAGAAAAACACTCTCTTGTTGAGTCAACTTTTAGCCTCCCTCTTGGGCTTTGTACAAGACAGATAGTAAAACACTCTCTTGCTGAGTATAAAAGACTCACTTGTTGAGTCAAACCATTTTTAGCCTCCGTCTTGGGGTTTGTACAAGACATATAAAACACTCTCTTGTTGAGTATAAAAGACTCTCTTGTTGAGTCAATCTCCTTTTAGCCTCAATCTCGGGCTTCGTACGAGACCACAAATCACTCTCTTCTTGAGTATAAAAGACTCTCTTGTTGAGTCAATCAACCTGCAGACTCTCTTGTTGAATCAATCACTTGTTCAAGACTCTCTTGTTGAGTCAAACTTTTTTAGCCTCTGTTTTGGGCTTCATACAGGACAAATAAAGGTACTCTCTTGTTGAGTCAAACCCTTTTAGCCTCCATCTTGGGCTTTATACAAGATACATTCTCCCCAATGGAGTCAAAATCCCTTTTAGCCTCAATCTCAGGCGTTGTACAAGACAGAAAGAACATTTTCCCCAAAAAAGTCAACTTCTAGCCTCCTCTTAGGCTTTGTATAAGGAAATCCCCGGTTGAGTCAATCAACCTTTTAGCATCAAATTTGTGCCTTGCTCACAGCATACAAACATCAACAACTCCTCTTTAGAGATGACAAATTTTCTCTCATCCAAAACCTTTTAGCTTCACATCTTGGGCTTTGAACAAGATACAAACCACCTTTAGCTTCATGTCTTGGGCTTTGAACAAGACACCAAAACAATCTCTTTCCTCCTACGATCGCTCTAATTTCCCTGTTTCGGGAATACGTAGGCATTAGATTACAAAAATCTTAGCGAGCATACTAATCAAAAACCCAAAATCCCGTACCTTAATACATCAATCGAAAAGCATCAAACCTAACACCTTACCAATAGCCTAGACACTGTTTTTAAGCAAATAAACCTAAAGAAGAACCCCCATATTTTGATAGCATCTGTAAACCAAATGTTTTGACTGTCCAACCTCAGTCTGCGAGCAGGGTTAATTGGAGACATCTATTTCCCTTCCTTAATCAGCTTCACAGGATAAAAAATGAATCGAACTGTAGTGCCAAAGCGATAGTGATTCGAAACCACAAAAATTGCGCTACAGAAAAATGGCAACCACAGTGGGAGGCATTCTTTCTAGCCTCTTTTAGGGTGTTAGCTTTAAATTCACCAAGTGTCATAGAAATGACGACTCTGCTGGGGAGTCATTCTCTGTGTAGGATCATAAGACTAGAGGTCTAGGGTGTTAGGACAAATATATATACTGCTTTTCCTAATTGATATTTGTGTTTACTTTTCTGCTAATGGGAATGCGTGTGATGCCGCATCTGGAAAGATTGAGTATACACCTAAGATAAGTGATGGCATTATACGGGTAATCTTTCGGGGAGTGAATCCCAGATAAGAGGTCCCGGTCGACCATCAAATCAGTGGAGATGCCCTTTGTGGATTCAATTCCTATACGACTTCGGTTGTTGAAAGCAGATTGTTCCATTGGGTTATCTGAGAAGCTGAGGATTTTAGTAGACTAAAACCATTTTGTAGTGCGGAAGCTATCAGAAATAGTTGTCACATGATACTACCCTCATTTGAGATTACTCTAAAGATGAACCAGCTCGCTTGGTGATCCGCTTGTTGTCGTCATCCGATGAGGGATCAGTGATTTTTAGAACAAGTACAAAAAATCACCAGTATAAACCTTTGGGGATGAGTAGAGCCTTGACTTCATGACACCGACCCTTTGACCCCATGTTTTTTCTATGTTTTTGTGTGCTAAATTCATGCATTTATTTCATTAAAAAAACATTAAAAAGCAAAGGAAAACCTTTTCTTCTAGTCACTCTTTTTCAAATTAAACTAAGACAATGATTGCAAATGTCAGATAAAGAGATTGCTAATGGATTTCGGTAGAAGGAAAACTCACAAGTACACCTTCAAGGCTCCAAAACTAGAGGATTTAAGAGGTCTGGCAAGGATGATAACCAACCCTGAGGCTTTCAGAGCTAAGTATGGAGGACTGCTATCTCTGTTAAGGGTCCATGTAATTGAAGGAATCCTGTCCACACTAATCCAGTTCTACGATCCGGTCTATCACCGTTTCACATTCCCGTATTATCAGCTAGCACCAACACTGGAGGAGTACTCTCACCTGACTGATTTACATATTACTGACCAAACTCCCTTTTTTAGACTGGAAGAGATTCCAAAGGATCAAACCATTGCAAGAGCAATCTATTTGGACGAGTCAGAAGTCAGGACTCACATGACCACTAAGGGTGGAATCCAGGGTTTGCTAGCCCAGTTCTTAATAAATAAAGCTCTGTACTTTGCTAGTATAGGGAACATGGCCGCTTTCGAAAGAATCTTTGTTTTGCTTACCTACGGGTTATTTTTATTTCCCAACATCGATAAATTTGTAGATATCAACGCCATTTAAGATTTTCTTGATTGGAAACCCTGTACCGACCTTGCTCGCAAAGGCTTATCATTCTGTACACTTAAGGAATTTGTACAGCGGAGGAATGATCACATGCTGTGTACCCCTGCTGTATAAATGGTTCACTTCCCACTTACCCAAGTCTGCTGCATTTTGGGATCAAAAGAATACTTTGCGTTGGTCGCAGAGAATCATGTCTCTTACCAACTCTGAAATCGATTGGTACAATCGAATCTATGACGGGATTAGACATTTCCTTTTACAGCACTTTGTAAATTACTGTATTTCCATTTCGCAATCTTTGAATTCAATAAAACGGGGTCTTCCCCACTGTTTGATATTTGCAATCCAATTGTCGAAATTTACTTTGAATAAACAAAAAAAAATATGGCTTAAATGCACTTTTGGTCCCCCTAGTTTGAACATTTTATACTATTGGTCCCCTATTACAAAACCTGCGATTTTGGTCCCTCAATTTTGGTGGTCTTTGCATTTTTATAGCCCCCCTCCAATTTTGCATACGTGGCAGTGATGATTGGGATTAAAAAATTATTTTTAATGACTTGTCATTGATGACTGGATAATTTATTATTTAATATTATTTTATAGAATAAATTAATAATTTTGATTCAATTAGCCTAGAAATTAAATAATTCAAGTTTATAAAAGGAACACATTAGGCCTATAGCCTATTCTTTTTTCAGACTCAATACAATACATAAGATGACATTAAATCAAGTATGAATGGGGTTTATAAACATTCATTTCATATGTCAACAAATCGTTGTGGGACCTTATGCATTTTGTTGTTCATAACTTGTTCTAATGTTCAGAACTTATTTGGAAAATGTAAGAGAAACTGCAACCATCACCCTTCTGTCATTTTTACTGCAACCATCAAACTCAACTGGCATTACCTTAAATTATCAATAACTTCTACTTAAGATCTCAATGAAAAAAACTCAACAAAAAATAGTAAGAAAAATTAACCTTCATAATTTATGCCAGAAGGAGAAAGGGTAGCAGAAGAAATCTTCATCAGAACATGAAGCAACAAACACAGCATCCAGAAAACCAAATTACAAACCTCCATTCTCTATAATCACTTCTGTAATGTCTCACTTACACATTCTCACAAAGAAACTTGAGTCCAACCTTATCACCTTATCCACACACACACAAAAAAAACACTATTTTGGAATCAGATTCCAATAAAGCAAAAAACACTATCTTCAACAAAACATCAACTTTCCTATCAGACAAAACTCAATGAGCATAAACAAACAGAACCCAGATGCCAAAATCACTTTTTTTCAACAAAGTTGAAAAGAAATGGAGAATTTGAATCCAACTAAGAAAGAAGCACTAAAAAGAACAAAACTTTATTGTTGAGGAGAAGTGAAGCTAGAAAGTTTAAGAAATTGTAAAAGATCCTTGAGATCTGTGAATGGATTATGGAGAAATTATTGTTGCTAGTGATTGATTCCATTATTATTGCTACCATTATCTTGTTACTTTAAGAGTTGCAGAGAATAAAAAGCAACTGAGCATGAAACACGCTCACAACCAAAGAAAGAACCAACAAACAAAGGACAAAACAAAAATGACAAAGTGGACACAAATGTAGAGATGTACAAACATAAAGCTACTCCTACTCACACGAGCACAACAATAACAACAACAGAAGCGCACAAGGAGAAGAATAAAACACGGACTCAATCTAGCTCACCCACACATATCACTGAGCTTGTCTTAATCCCCTCTCAATACCCTGTTCTTCCACGTTTCTTCCGTATGTTTCTTCCATAAGTCCCACATCGATTTTTATTCTAATAATATAAGTGTTTATATAACACATATACTTTGCTTATCATCAATTGGTGTTGGGCTAGTACTCTTGGTAAATGGGCTTAGGCCCAGAATTGTTCCTTAAATGTTTTAATTAATTAATTAAAAAAACTTAATTAAGATTATTATATTAAATATTAATTTAGATAAAAATATTATTAAAAATATTAAATTAATTAAAAATAATATAAAATATCCTAGTCATCTTGCCATGTAATTAAAAATAATTTTTAAATCTCAGTCATCACTGCCACGTATGCAAAATTGGAGGGGGACTATAAAAATGCAAAGACCACCAATATTAAGGGACCAAAATCGCAGGTTTTGTAATAGGGGGACCAATAGTATAAAATGTTCAAACTAGGGGGAGCAAAAGTGCATTTAAGCCAAAATATATATATATACAATTAATATAATCATTGCATATCATTTGTAACGCATTCTTCTTACCTATGAATCTCACGTTTGTGTCTCGGTTCTAGAGTCAAACTGTCTCATTCGTACAATACTCGGGCCAATCGACAGAAAAAGATGGATGATCTCGAAGAAGAGAACATAGAGTTGAGGGAAGAGATCGACACTCTGAAAAAGGATCCGAGAAAGCTTCACAACGATATGCAAGCTCTAGCAGAAGCTCAGATGCAACAACAAAGGACTGTGATCTCAGAGATCACATCAATGCCCAAGTGGAAAAGGATGATCCTAGGTACAAAATGCCGAAAGATCGTCCCTGGGGCATGCCTATTAACTATATCCCGGAAGGATATATTCCGCCGATCACTGAAGATCAGGGAACCGCAGCAGTAGCCGCTGGGCCTGAAGGTTACAAACTTCGGGAAAGCGAAGATGCCCGGGGCATGACAGCAACTCCTGAAGGTTACAAACTTTGAGATAGGGAAGGACCTAGAGTCACTGCCATGATGACTATACCACCACCCGTGGTACACACTGTCCCGGAAGGACAAATCCCACCGATACCTTCTGGTGGAAACGAAAGTATGTTCGATAGAATGAATGAGTTCCAAGAACAGTTCCTGGAAATGAAGAAAGAACTACAAGCCCTTCGCGGTCAGGATCTATTTGGAAAAGACGCCGCTGACCTTTGTTTGGTCCCCAATGTGAAAGTTCCGCACAAATTCAAAGTGCCCGAATTTGAAAAGTACAAGGGTAACTCTTGCCCTCAAAGCCATTTGGTGATGTACGCTCAGCGGATGTCAACTCAGATGGAGAACAACTAGTTACTGATCCACTATATCCAAGATGGTTTAACCGGTGCCTCACTCAAATGGTACATGGGTTTAAACCGCACTAAGATCGGCACTTTCAGAGATCTTGGCGCTGCCTTCGTTCAACAATATAAGTATAACCTGGACATGGCACTGGACAGAGATCAACTCAGATCGATGTCACAAAAGGACAAGGAAACCTTTAAGGAGTACGCTCAGAGATGGTGTGAAATTGCCGCCCAGACTTGTCCACCTCTTGAGGAAAAAGAGATGACAAAGATCTTCTTGAAAACCTTAAGCTCATTTTACTACGACAGAATGGTTGCCAGTGCGCCCAACGACTTCACCAAGATGGTGGGCATGGGAGTTCGTCTTGAGGAAGCAGTCCGAGAGAGATGTTTAGTTAAAGACGCTGGATCATCAAGTAGTACAAAACGATACGGTAGTGCTCTCCCTAAGAAAAAAGAGCAAGATATTGGTAATATCTCTCGGAAAGCAAAAGCGACGGTACCAACCAGTAGCGGTTGTAACTCCTGCTATCAACCCTGCGCCCGTTCCTACGTATCAACCTCAGGTTGCTCAAAGCCAACTGAATCAACAACAATATCAGCAAAGGACACAACAGCCTCTTCAGTAGGCTCGTCCTCCATATAACAACAATCGTACGACACGACCTCCCGGGTTTGACCCTATACCAATGTTGTACGCAGAATTATTTCTACTCTTACTGGTCAAGGGACATGTCCAAACCAGGTCTCCTCTTACAATACTGGAAAATCCGCCTTTTTGGTTCAAAGCGGATCAGACTTGCCCTTACCATCAAGGAGGACCGGGGCATAACATAGAAAACTGTCTCAGTTTCAAATCCGATGTGCAAAAGCTTGTTAGGAGCGGGGTCTTATCCTTCAAGGATACGAATCCTAATGTTCTCACGAACCCGTTGCCTCAACATGAGAAAGCTACGGTAAATTTGATAGAGGGAGAGTCCAACAACAGCTATCAAATTCATGATGTACTCTTATTAAGGGCCAACTTGGTCAAGATGCATTGTAGACAGAGTGGATACGGCCATGTGCCACCTCATAATTATCACCAGTGTGATATCTGCTCTAAAAACAATCAAGGATGTTTTGTGGTGCAATCAGCTCTACAGGAACAATTGGATCTCGGATGGATCCAAGAGCATCGAGTTCGTGGAGTTAACATGACTTATACAAATTCCAACATCATTCAGAACCACGACATCCGTGCAATGAATGTCAACTTAGTGGCAATGCACTCAAGGCAAAGCCAGTACCATAATCTGCCGCGACACGATTACAATTCCTGTCTGACTTGCTCGGTAAACAAACAGGGATGCTCTTTTGTACAAGAGACCCTCCAGCGTCAGATGGATCTTGGATGGATCCAGGACTACCATGATAGAAATCCTTATCAAATCAATATGATTCAAATCTTCGATATTCGTTTGATGAATACCAGCTTGGTGGAGTTACACGCTACACAAGTCCAGCTCGATTTTCTCACTTTACAGGATTATCTGAGCTGTAAAGTATGTCGTGAGAGTAATCAAGGATGCGCTCTCGTTCAAAGAACTTTACAACACTTGTTAAACCATTGGTGGCTTCCGATCTATCTAGATGAAGACACGCAACAAATCAGTGTGACAAACGGGAACCCTACTAGGCATCAAAGTCAGGATGTCTAATCTATGGAAATAGACCTGGTAAGGTTACACTGCATTCAAAGCGGACGTGGCCAGGTGCCACCGCATAACTACGAGTGCTGTAGAGTCTGCTCGAAAAATAATCAAGGATGTTGCCTCGTGCGAGCAGCCCTTCAAAGTCAGTTGGCTCCCAAGGAGATTCAACCGTGTCTAAGTTCTGGATCAATCAGTTGGACGCCAGACTATTTTGCTGATCAGATTAAGGATGTTGTCGTGATCTCTGATCACAAAAGGACCAAATATGTTTGTACCATCATCCCTCTACTTGACGAATCGAAGGTTCTTAACCAAGAGTTGATTGAAGTTACTTACGACAGTCAGAAAAATCAGAAGGCCCCTGTAGTTATCTATCTACCGGGACCGTTACAGTATGAATCAACTAATGCGATCCCTTACAAATACGGTGCAACAACAATTCAGAATGGAAAGGAAATTCCATTACCCTTCGTCGTGAATATTGCAGACATCAGTCGAGTAACACGGAGCGGTCGAATCTTCAACAGAGGAGTTGGAGAACCTAACAGAGAAAAGGAACCTCACACAAAAGTTCCTAATCCACCAGTCGGTCAATCCAGTGATCCCGGCCTTTCAAAGAACGATGATGAGATGCTGAAGCTCATCCAGAGGAGCGAATACAACATTGTTGATCAGTTGTTACAAACTCCTTCAAAGATCTCAGTGTTATTGCTTTTGCTCAGTTCCGAAGCCCACAAAGAGGCTCTACAGAAAGTCTTAGAACAAGCCTTTGTGGAACAGGATGTGTCAATACGACAGTTTGACAGTATCGTCTCTAGCATCACTTCCTGCAACAACTTGGGGTTTAGCGATGAGGAATTGCCAGAAGAGGGCAAAAGCCACAACATGGCGCTCAATATCACAGTCAACTGCCAAGACGATGCTTTAGCCAGCGTACTGGTAGACACCGGATCGGCTCTCAACGTCATGTTGAAGTCCACTCTAATGCGACTATCATTCAAAGGATCTCCGATGAGAGGCAGTGAGGTCGTCGTCAAAGCATTTGACGGGTCCAGAAAAAGAGTTCTCGGCAAAGTCGACCTTCCCATAACTATCGGTCCTCACAATTTCCTAGTCACTTTCCAGGTCATGGACATACGGGCAACATACAGTTGCTTATTAGGAAGACCTTGGATACACCAGGCTGGGGCAGTCACTTTGACACTTCACCAGAAGCTGAAGTTCGTCAAGAATGATCAACTCGTCATGGTGTGCGGAAAGCATGCCTTGCTCGTGAGTAACCTTTCATTGTCCACTGGTGTAGAACCCGAGGAGGTTATTGGAACTCAGTTCCAAGCGCTTTTGTTAAGCAATGAGAATCAATCAGAAAAAGGAACATCGATTTCCTCGTACAAAGATGCTCTCAAAATAATCGAGAGTAACAATTCAAAGGGATGAGGACAGCTTGTCATTCCTACTGATAATAAAACAAAGAAAGGTCTTGGTTTTTCTGCAACCTGTACCCAGACAGCTGCTGACGATGAAAGTCTTCATCCCATTCAGAACTTCTTCCATAGTGGAGGTTTCCTTCATCCGGTGTCTCAAGAAGTACATACCATCAACGAGGGAGATTCCTCCGATACAGATGAAGAATGGAAGTCCTATCTTAACGAGGACGGTTATATGTCTCAGGAAGAGGTGCCTACGCCATTTTACTTTCTGGCACAAAGTCCGAGATATATACCGAGAGCGGATGTCAAGATGATATACGGAGATTGTGATCCGGAAGGATGTCGTGCTCCGCCAAATTCATTAGAGGAAGACACTCCGATGAAATACAACTTTGACCACGACTACTATGGCCCGATGGATGGCCTGCCTATCTGGCAACCGTACCTAGGAGACTCGGGGCAAGAGAATAAGCCCAACGATGCTTATCAGCTTAGCATCATCGAAAAGAATACCTGCGTCCCCACCATGTCATGGGATTAACACTCAGGTTATTCAGAAAATATCCAGTGCGACGATGAATTTGTAAAGCTTGCAGGACTAGAATTCATCAACTATGCTTTTCCTGAGGTCAACGTCATCGAAAGGGATGACTCCTCCAGTTCCGAAGAAGTGTGGGACACCTTAGGACAACCAAGTGGAAAATATGACTCCTTGGTCAAGTATACCGCTCCCGAAAGCTCTAGTATCAGGCTTGAAGAGATCCAGCCAACTGGATGGGGAGATCCACCTGAGAGTACAAATAATATGCAAAATACAACTGAGGAATCCTCCTACGACAACTCTGCCTGGGAGACAGATTCCAACGATCCTGCTCCACCAGAAATCAGCGTTATTTCTGAAGACAAATCAAGGAAGGTGCCAGACTTTGTGATTCACCGAGGAGTTCCCCGCCAATGGGTTGCAGTCGATGTTCCGAAGATCGTTCATAAGTTAAAGTAATTATCGTCTTTATCTTAACCTTTCACCCTGCCCAGGTGAAACAGATGTTTTGATAGGGTTCACTTTTTGTAAATATCCCTCTTCGCTTAGCCCAAAGCAACAGAGTTTTGTTTTATAGGGTTGTAGTTTCAAGAATTGACAAAATCATAAATAAACGTCGTTCTGTAATTTCCGCATTTATTGTTATTTTCTCTTTTCGCTTTTTTAGAAAATGGTAATCCTAAAAAACAACAAATAATAAAAACAAGAAGTAAAAAAAACACTGCACACATTCTTGCATTTTCTCTATCTCTTCTAAAAAAAATCATAAAGTCATGCAGATTGCTTGTTTTAAATTCCATTGAAACGTACGATCCGATGCCTTCTCTCAACTTTGAATTCCTGGTATTTGAGGCTGAAGAAGAAGATGATGAAGAAATTCCAGAAGAGATCTCCCGATTACTCAGACAAGAGGAAAGGTCCATTAAACCTCACAAAGAGCCGTTGGAAACGGTCAACTTGGGCTCAGAGGAAGAGAGAAAGGAGGTCAAGATTGGGGCACTGCTCAGTCCAACTGTCAAAGAAAGTTTGACAAAGCTTCTCAAAGGGTTTCTCGATGTATTAGCTTGGTCCTATCAGGACATGCCAGGGTTGGATACCAGCATCGTGGAACATCATCTACCGTTAAGATCAGAATGTCCGCCAGTAAAGCAAAGGTTGAGAAGGACTCATCCAGATATGGCCATCAAAATTAAAGAGGAAGTACAAAAACAGCTTGATGCGGGTTTCCTCGCTACATCAGAATATCTGCAATGGTTAGCCAACATCGTACCAGTTCTGAAAAAGGACGGAAAGGTCAGAATGTGTGTTGATTACAGAGATCTAAACAAAGCAAGTCCAAAGGACGACTTTCCTTTACCACACATTGACATGATGGTTGAAAGTACAACAAAGTTCAAAGTTTTCTCCTTCATGGATGGATTCTCGGGCTATAATCAAATCAAAATGGCGCCGAAAGACATGGAGAAAACTTCATTCATTACCCCATGGGGCACTTTTTGTTACAAGGTAATGCCGTTCGGGTTGAAGAACGCCGAGGCAACCTATCAAAGGGCCATGACTACTCTGTTTTATGACATGATACACAAGGAAATCGAGGTATATGTCGATGATATGATTGTCAAATCTAAGACAGAAGAGGAGCATGTGACCCACCTGTCAAAACTATTCGAGCGTCTGAGAAAGTACAAACTCCGCTTGAATCCTAACAACTGCATATTCGGTGTCCGTTCAGGGAAATTGCTAGGGTTCATCGTCATCCAGAAAGGAATTGAGGTTGATCCCGACAAAGTCAAGACCATTCAAGAAATGCCTTCTCCAAAGACTGAAAAACAAGTCAGAGGATTTTTGGGATGTTTGAATTACATTTCCAGATTTATATTCCTCATGACCGCGACATGTGCGCCGATCTTCAAATTACTCAAAAAGAATCAGGACTGCGTTTGGACAGAAGACTGCTAAACCACCTTCGACAGTATCAAGGAATACCTGTTGAACCCACCGATTCTATCACCACCAGTGGAGGGAAGACCATTGATTATCTACCTAACAGTCTTGGAAGACTCGATGGGTTGTGTACTTGGCCAACAAGACGAAACAAAAAGGAAGGAGTCTGCCATCTAGTATTTGAGCAAGAAATTCACCGACTACGAGACTCGGTACACTATGCTCGAGAAAACTTGCTGTGCTCTGGCTTGGGCAGCCAAAATTCTTCGCCAATATATGATTCGTCACACTACTTGGTTAATCTCAGAAATGGATCCAATCAAGTACGTCTTTGAAAAGCCTGCTCTTACGGGAAGGATTGCCCGTTGGCAGATGTTGTTATCAGAATATGACATCAAGTTCCATGCTCAGAAAGCCGTTAATGGAAGTGTTTTAGCCGATCATTTGGCTCATCAACCAATTGACAATCAGGAATCAGTCGGATTTGACTTCCCAGACGAAGATGTCATGTACTTAAAAATGAAAGATTGCAAGGAACCGCTACCTAGTGAAGGGCCAAAACCAGGTTCCCAATGGGGACTAATCTTTGATGGAGCTGTCAATCATTATGGAAACGAAATTGGGCCAATCATCATAATGCCTCAGGGTACCCACATTCCTTTCACCGCTAGACTTACGTTCAAGTGCACAAACAACGAGGCCGAATACGAAGCTTGTATCATGGGTCTCGAAGAAGCGATCGACTTAAGGATTAAGAACTTGGATGTATATGGCGACTCAGCCCTGGTTATCAATCAGATCAAAGGAGATTGGAACACATACTAGTCAAGACTGATTCCTTACAAAGATTACGCGAGAAGGTTGTTACCCTTCTTCAACAGAATCGAGTTTCATCATATCCCTCGTGAAGAGAATCACATGGCTGATGCATTAGCCACACTCTCTTCCATGATTAGTGTAGGTCAGTGGAACGACGTACCTAAGATTGACATAATGCGCCTTGAATGGCCCGCTTACATCTTCACAATTGAAGCAGTCATAGATGACAAACCTTGGTACCACGATATCAAATGCTTCCTTCAGAAACAAGAGTATCCACCTGGGGCATTCAGGAAGGACAGAAAGACCCTCAGAAGGTTGGCAGGCAGCTTCTTTCTGAGCGGTGATACACTCTATAAGAGAAACTTTGACATGGTCGCTCCGATGTGTAGACAGACCAGAAGTAGACATGCTGATGAAGGAAATTCACTAAGGATCCTTTGGCACTCATGCCAATGGACACACAATGGCGAGGAAAATTCTAAGAGCAGGGTACTACTGGTTGACCATGGAATCCGACTGCCACAAGTACATGAGAAGATGTCACAAGTGTCAGATTTACTCAGACAAAATCCATGTACCGCCAACGTATCTCAAAATTCTTTCTTCCCCATGGCCTTTTTCCATATGGGGAATCGACATGATTGGCATGATTGAACCCAAAGCTTCAAACGGACATCAGTTCATTCTAGTAGCCATTGACTACTTCACCAAGTGGATCGAAGCAGCGTCGTAAGCCAATGTAACCCGACAAGTGGTGATCCGATTTATCAAAAACAATATCATTTGCCGTTATGGTGTTCCAAGCCAGATCATTACTGATAATGGATCCAACTTGAACAACAAGATGATGAAAGAGTTGTGCGCTGAGTTCAAGATCGAACACCATAACTCATCTTCCTACCGACCTAAGTTGAACAGAGCGGTAGAAGCGGATAATAAGAACATCAAGAAGATCATTCAAAAGATGGTTATAACTGTTGGTTGCAATATAGAGCAAGCAAACAAAAAGATTTGGAAGTATTTTTCCGGGAATTTATCGTGTCGACAGAGATCGGTGCTACTGAACTGCCGTTCGACAATTTAATTATTAAAGAGTTTGGTTTTAAAATGGTTTAAAGCGTAAAAACAGAAAAGTAAATAAAAACATAAAAATAATTCATTCTTCAACAAGATGAACTTATCAAGCATACATATAATCCACTCGTCACAAACATAAATTTACCGACCACTTATACTCCACCTGCAATACTCGTCAAAATCATCCAGCATCACTCACAACAGTGTCCATCTCTGGCACACTGAGCTGAGAGACAACCGTATTACTCTCTTCGTCACTCTCGCGCATGAAGCCTCGAAACACGGAAGACATTAAGTTCCGACACTAAAAAGATTATCATCTAAATCTATCTCTAGCATCTAGACAATAGATATCCATCCCTAATCAAGATTTGTGATGTTTATCTCTAACACAACACAAATCCAAACATAAATGCAAAAAGATCAAGGAAGACATCGATAATGATTTGTAAAGCAATTTTCATATAATATTAAGATCAACAAAGATACATATGTTCATAGTAACTATACAATACCCAACAAAAAGAAATTACAAAGAGAAGAGAGAAGAGGAACCAAACATTTCTTGGTTTGTCAACACCAATCGACGAGAGATTCGACTCCAGATCATCCAAATGCAAGCTCCAATGATGTTTTCTAAGCTAATCTACAAGAAAAATGAAGTTTGATGGAGTTGGGAGCAAAAAATACCCAAAACCATCCCTAAAAATGTGTTTTTAACCCATATTTATTGCTGTCATCATCGCAGACCGCGCTGAGCGCGCTTTTGGGCGCTCAGCGCGCCCTTATTAATGTTAAACCGCCTTAAAAGTGCGCTCAGTGGGCTCGGAGCGTGCTCAGCGCGCTACTCGCTGGAATTTGCTCCTTCCGTGGGCTAGGAGCGTGCTCAGCGCGCTCCAAGCATGCTTCCTGGGCTAGGAGCGCACTCCAAGCATGCTTGAAAATCCAAAGCTTGTTTTCTTCATAACTTTTGAACCGTAATTTCGTTTTTCGCCCGGTTCGAAGCGTTGGAAAGCTTATTCAATGCTCTATACAACAATGGCAAAATCCCACTGCTTAAATACCTACAAAAATGAGATAAAATCCATTAAACTCAATGATATTTACACAGAACGCAATATATACACTAAAATGTAAACTATACGCATTTATAAACAAAACAGGGTTTATCCGTAAGATATTTAACAAAAAGCAACGATAAGTGCAACAAAACATATATACAAAAATAGCTACAATTTGCACTTATCAACTCTCCCCAACTTACATAATTGTTTGTCCTTAAACATAGCCAACAACTAAAGGAACAAAAGTGAAATCCAAGAAATCACGCAACAACAAGTTTTTACAAACAAAAACAAATGCAATGGTTCAATCGAAAATGGTACACACAAAGTAAATACTTACCACTAAACTACGACGATAACATAGTCACGAAACAAATGCTAAATACAAAAATCATGCCAAACGTCCTAAAACAACACAAGTTCCAATGTGAATCACACCTAGCAAAAACATTCATCGGTAGATGAAAAACATAAAATGAGGTACTTTCACTCACACAAGAATCTTGCAAACAAAAGACTAAATTATGCATCCATCCAAAAATTCACATTGAACATACAAAGGCAAGAATCACAAGGACTTTTCAAGGTTGTAATGTGGGCGGGTAAATAAACAAGGGGCAATTTCTAAAGGTAATTGAAACAAAAACTTGCCTAAACCTAAGGGAGTGATCAACTCACAAAGATCCAAACACAAAATTTCAACCAAACTTCATACAAAATCCCAAGTGTTACACAAAACACAATACTTATTTAGCACAATTATTTGAACTCTTTTTGTTTCCTTTTTCAAGGATTTTCTTTTTCTTTTTTTTTTCTTTCCTTTTCTTTGTCACTTTTTTTTTCTTTTTTCTTTTCTTTTTCAATCCTCATAGAATCCAACCAATGAGTACACAATCATTCTCTCCCCAACTTGAATTCAACCACATCATCATGTGAATACTCCCTACTTTCTAAGGCAAGGAAAAAATCCATACAACAACACAAAGTTGAGGTCCAAGAAAAAACAAAATACATCAACAATAAGTGAACTAAATACTCATAGACAAGCATTAAGTTCAAATAAAAACACGGATCAAAAAGCTCAAAGGGGTTACAAATTCCCACACACTCACAAGGTGAATTGACTATTTGGCTAAGGTGGTTGTGCTCAAAATGAAAAAATGCCTTGATCCTTTTCATGCATTCATATAAGCAATACAAACAAAAGATTCAACATAATAAAATCCAGTAAAACAAAATTGTCGGTACTCCGAGCATATAACAATGAAAGGCTTCCTCACAAAAAGGGTAGGAACTAAAGTGATTCACATACGAACAAGTATATAAAAGAATGGATGGCATAGAAGTTGTAAAAAGCCTAAGCATCATGAATATGCTAAAGTCAAGAAAGCGATAAACACATACCTTGAACGTGTACAAAACTTTAAACACTATCATTACCATGCATTCGCAAGTTGAAATGATAAAAAATGGACAAACACCGAATGCGACTTCAAACAACCGGGCAAAAATTTGAGTCTAAACAATCAACAAAAGAATTAGAAAAATTACTAATAATTACTAATATATAAGGCCTTGGTGGAAGTGGGAAAAAGGGGGAACCAAGTGAACAATTAAAAGAATTCACTGGTTCAGCACAGCAGAGTGCGCTAAGCGCGCAGGCCTGCGCTAAGCGCGCTACACCAGAACCAGAAAAATCAGTACAACAACAGGGTTCTGGTGTAGGCCTCCACTTAACACCTACACAATCTCATATACAAAATCTCAAAATGAAAAAGTAAAACGGAACAAAAAATGATAAAACATGCTTGTTTTACGTCGTAAGCTCGACGCCTATTATTTATACACACTTCTCCAAGTTGCCTCTTTACACGGTTAGTGCTCACCGACGACGAAACCTAACCAAACACTTAGCAAACGTGAAGAGAAACAAACATATACACTAAATTTACAAGTATGCAAAACATGTAAAATCACAAATATGGTAAACATATACAAGTATCAATATAAACAAGTGAAAATAGACAATATATACGATATCTACAAAACTCAAAAACAAAGAAACTATCGCAATGCGATCCAATAAAAACACCAATCCCCAGCAACGGCGCCATTTTGTTGGTTGCAATATAGAGCAAGCAAACAAAAAGATTTGGAAGTATTTTTCCGGGAATTTATCGTGTCGACAGAGATCGGTGCTACTGAACTGCCGTTCGACAATTTAATTATTAATGAGTTTGGTTTTAAAATGGTTTAAAGCGTAAAAACAGAAAAGTAAATAAAAACATAAAAACAATTCATTCTTCAACAAGACGAACTTATCAAGCATACATATAATCCACTCGTCACAAACATAAATTTACCGACCAATTATACTCCACCTGCAATACTCGTCAAAATCATCTAGCATCACTCACAACAGTGTCCATCTCTGGCACACTGAGCTGAGAGACAACCGTATTACTCTCTTCGTCACTCTCGCGCACGAAGCCTCGAAACACGGAAGACATTAAGTTCCGACATCAAAAAGATTATCATCTAAATCTATCTCTAGCATCTAGACAACAGATATCCATCCCTAATCAAGATTTGTGATGTTTATCTCTAACACAACACAAATCCAAACATAAATGCAAAAAGATTAAGGAAGACATCGATAATGATTTGTAAAGCAAATTTCATATAATATTAAGATCAACAAAGATACATATGTTCATAGTAACTATACAATACCCAACAAAAAGAAATTACAAAGAGAAGAGAGAAGACGAACCAAACATTTCTTGGTTTGTTAACACCAATCGACGAGAGATTCGACTCCAGATCATCCAAATGCAAGCTCCAATGATGTTTTCTAAGCTAATCTACAAGAAAAATGAAGTTTAATGGAGTTGGGAGCAAAAAATACCCAAAACCATCCCTAAAAAAGTGTTTTTAACCCATATTTATTGCTGTCATCATCGCAGACCACGCTGAGCGCGCTTTTGGGCGCTTAACGCGCCCTTATTAATGTTAAACCGCCTTAAAAGCGTGCTCAGCGGGCTCGGAGCGCGCTCAGTGCGCTACTCGCTGGAATTTGCTCCTTCCGTGGGCTAGGAGCGCGCTCCAAGCATGCTTCCTGGGCTAGGAGCGCGCTCCAAGCATGCTTGAAAATCCAAAGCTTGTTTTCTTCATAACTTTTGAACCGTAATTCCGTTTTTCGCCCAGTTCGAAGCGTTGGAAAGCTTATTCAATGCTCTATACAACAATGGCAAAATCCCACTGCTTAAATACCTACAAAAATGAGATAAAATCAATTAAACTCAATGATATTTACACGAAACGCAATATATACACTAAAATGTAAACTATACGCATTTATAAACAAAACAAGGTTTATTCGTAAGATATTTAACAAAAAGCAACGATAAGTGCAACAAAACATATATACAAAAATAGCTACAATTTGCACTTATCAATAACCTACAAAGACTGGCACGAGATGCTACCCTTTGCCCTTCACGACTATCGCACATCTGTCTGCACTTCAACAGGGGCAACCCCTTTCTATCTAGTATATGGCATGGAAGCAGTGCTCCCCGTAGAGGTAGAGATCCCATCAATCCGGGTATTGATGGAAGCTAAGCTAACAGAGGCTGAATGGTGTCAAAGTCGACACAATGAGCTGAATCTGATCGAAGAAAAGCGGATAACGACACTATGCCATGATCAGTTGTATCAGTAAAGAATGAAGAAGGCGTTTGACAAAAAGGTCCAACCTCGCGTCATCAGGAAAGGAGACCTTGTGCTAAAAAAGATACAATTATTTCTCACTGATTCTCGGGGTAAATGGACTCCGAATTATGACGGCCCCTATGTGGTCAAGAAAGCTTTCTTAGGCGGTGCCTTGAGACTCACAACCATGGATAGAGAGGAAAATGCCTACCCCACAAGTGTTGATGTAGTCAAGAAATACTTCGCCTAAATTAAAAAAAAAAATGTCTCGGTGGACCGAAAACCCAAAAGGGCGATCCAGGCAAAAATTAAAGACATAATAAAAAATCATCCCGATGGATTGGAAATCTCAAAGTACAATCCAGGAAAAAGTTAGGGATTAATGGCAAGTAACTACGTCTGACCAGGTTAAATCCCTCAGGAACAGTCACGCCATCCGGCAGGAAAACTCTAGTTAAGATCATCTTCGACAGAATCTCAGGATGTCCCAAATTCAAAGTTGGTAGAAGGATAGCAGTCGTTATATTTCAATATAGCCCTTTTCCCTTAAATTACCATTTTCTAACTTTTTAAATACTCCATGGAATCCCGCGTTTGGCTGATTTCCATCCTATCAATAAAATTTGAGCCCTAGTGCTTTTGTTTGCAATTCTCATTTGTTTTAGCTTTATAGAACGATGTTTTTAATATGATCAACGATTCTTGCAATAAAACAAAAATGAATTTACTTGTCAAACTTTTTTCTGCTTTTAAAATAAAGATGGCAATTTCTTTTGACTGTTGAATATCGGAAGAATGTCGATCGCTTCTCCAGAAGTAATCAAGCTTCAAAGTGCAGAATCAAAGTACTCCTTCTAAACCAGTACGTCTGAACGAAGGATCAATTGTGTCAGAGACCAGGTTTCATCTGACACCCCCGACAGAGTTCTTGTCTCCTAAGCCCGACCAACGTTGTTCCCTACAGGGACTATCTCTCCTAAGCAAGGCAGAATTGCTATTTTGAACCTGGTGGTACCTCTTCGTCCCCCGCAGTGGCCGAGTATCCAGTCGTGTTCATCCACTAGTCTGTATGTTGTGTCAGTTTCGTCAGCATACACATACATACATCATGCATTATTGATTCATTCATATTCATATTGCATCACTATCACTCTACTCAGTCTTGTTCCCAAGTGATAAAAGTCCTCTCAGTCGAGTTGTCAGTTTTTTCCTTGTCAGGAAACGTCGTGTCTGAACAACCTCTCCTCCAGTTTATTTCTGGATTAAAGTCGGTCCCTTGACCACTTTGATAACTTGAACCTCTGAAAAGCCAGAGAGCTTCCGACAGACATCACTCTTCGCCATTGAAGATGATATCTTCGCTTTTCTAGATTAAGGAAAATCCCCAGAGAAAGCCTCTTAATCAGATATTCGGAAGTACAACAGTTTTTCTTCAAAAAATTCGCTGTCGAAAAGGTCATCGGCACCTCAAAATTGGATCACATCATATGGCATTTCTCCAAGAAGATCCCGAGAAAAGTATGATGTAGTAACCCCAAGCGAAAGCAGTCTCTCAAGAGACTGGTTTTCCCCCAGTAGAGTCAACGAATGGTAGCTCCAACAGAGAAGTTTGTACACCTCTACAACTTAGACAGATGGGTTCCCCAGCAAGTCTGACATCAAATGGCATCTCCCCAGGAAAATTCGGCGAGAAGTTTGAGGAAAACCGCTACGAACAGCGTCCCTTGTCAAGAAAGTTTATTGACAAAAGAAACTGAGACTAGTTCCTTGGTTGAAGGCCAGGATCGAGGGGAAGTTTATATCAGAAACTGAGAACAATTCCTTGGCTGAAGACCAGGATCAAGGGGAAGTTTATTTCAGCAACTGAGACCAGTTCCTTGGCTGAAGACCAGGATCGAGGGTAATTTTATTTCAGCAACTAAGACCAGTTCCTTGGTAGGAAACCAGGATCGAGGGGAAGTTTGTTTTCAAAAGAAAACTGAGACCAGTTCCTTGGTAGGAAACCAGGATCGAGGGGAAGTTTTACCTTTTCTAAGCATCATTACTTAGCAAAAGAAGATGAATGCGTAAGCTACCATTCATAACCAGTATCAAAATTTCGGGTATTCCGATATTTAATCCTCTTGCACCCCGAATGCCCGAATACCTTCGCCATTCACACCTTCGGGTCCAAGAAGATTAAATAGGGGCATCTGTCATACCCCAAAATTTAACCACTAAGATTCCCATCATTGTGCAAATTATCATCACAATATGGATGAACCATCATGCTTCATTAGTCTCCCTAAAGATGGGTGAGCATCCACTGCAATCAAACTTAGGGTTTCAAGCCCTCTCAGAGCTCTAAGACAAAGGATCAATCAAGAAATGACATGATCTTCAACTTGTATAAACTTCTCAAACATCCACAATGGATCAAGAGGACTCCCACATCAAGAATCAAGCACAAGGCTGCAATATTCCAAGTGGATTAAGCCTCAAGATCGCCAGTGTCACCAAATTAGGGTTTTGGTCGACCAGGGCCTCCAGATTGAATTTTTCCTCTGGGCATGAGCCAATGCTTCAAAGAATAACCCAAAATACTCTAAGGGACATCATGGACCCAACCATCAAGTCAATTTAGCCTCAGGGGATGCATTCATAAAAAATCAGGAATTATGGTTTCTTGACCTAATTCACCCCTAAGTTGACTTTTGTGACAAAACATGAGCCAATACCTCAAGACATGATTTTAGGGTCCCTAATACACTACATTGATCCATTTGCAACAATGGATTGATCCAAGAAGCTTGATTCACAAGTTTCAAGTTCATCAGAACCACAGTTAGAGTTTCGCGAGAAAAGTCAACTGTACCTTTAACTTTTGACCAGGACATGCTCCCAAACCTTGGGACATGATTCAATACACCCTATAACACCTATGAAATCAATCCATCAAGTTTTATTTAGGTTAAGGACTTGATTTCAGAGAGGATCGCACAGTTTGGAATTCATCTGATAAAAAGTCAACTGTGCTCAAAAGTCAAAGTTTGACTTTTTGATTTTTTTTTGATCAATTATGGTCCCCTAACCCTAAAATGATGTTAATGTGTGATTGGAATCATCATTCATCAAGAAAAACCAATAAAATTGAGATAGTTTGTAAAAGGGGTAACCATAAAAAAACTTAGAAATTTTCTAAGTTATGGAATAAAGTGGCTAGGGTACCAACTTCCAAGGATCATAACTTGAGATCCAAGCAACCATTTGGGCTGATCCAAGGATGGATTCGTAGCTCTCATGGCATACTTTAAAAGTGTCAACTACACCTCATTCCAATTCATCATGGATTTTGAGTTATGGTTGGATCAAAATGGCTGAAAACATGAAATGTCACTTTTTCCAACACTTAGTGAAATTTTCACTAAGTCAGAATCTGTTTCACTTTTTCCAAAATGTAAGGGCATTTTTCACTTGGATCCATAAAGTGTCAAGATAAACTATGATCATACACATGTTGTATCATACGAGAGCTTTCCAAAATGGCTAAGAACCCCATGAAATTCCACTTGAGCTAAGAGTTAGGACAGCTGCAACATGCCTTGCTGCAACTGTCATGGCAAGGCAGAATTTTGCACTTTTTCTCGATTTGGCAAGATCAGATAATTCCAAGCCTTGTCATCATTTTGGACACATCTAAGGATCAAATCCAAGGGGGATGATTTAATCTCCAAGCCTCCAAAGTCTTTGGAACTAAAAATTGCATGCCAAACCTATAAAACCCTAAAGAGGGGACAAGACTCCAATTTTGTTTTGGAGCATTCAATGGATGCACCAAGGTGGCATGAACTGAGATATTTCAAATAGAATGAGTCAAGGATGATCTCTGAACTAGGGAACCAAAGGCCTGTGCTCTAACCTCTAGTCAATGGCTAGAGGAGACTTGGATTCCTATTGATCAACATTTGCCAAACCTCTGCAGCAGTTGCCATTCACTATTGCAGCCAAAACAAACTTGCTCTACTATAAATAGAGCTCATTTGTGCTCAGTTTAAGTACACCAAGGCACTACAACACTTGCTTTCCTCAAAATCTCTTTCTCTAGGCAAAAATGCCTTCTTTAGCAAGGTAACTCTGAGTTTTTGAGTTAGAGAGCAATTCCACCACAGCTCATGATCCAAACACATCCAATATGTTATATCTAAGCTGTCCAAACTCTCACAAGTGACCTGTAACACCAAAACCTCAAAGTCCCACCTCAAAACCTCAAAATAGGACTTTTTTCATTTTTCAAGCCATGTCTTGATTCAGACACTTTCAAAACTAGATAAAGCCTCAAACACACTCCAAATATCATCCTTGAACTGTCCCAAATGGTTCCCCACATCTGGAACACCATTTTAGAGAGTTGCTATTTTGGTCACTTTTACCCCTTTTGCAAGAAAGGGCCAGTTTCCATTCCTGAGGTTTCCAGCTGATTCCAATCATCCTAAAAGCTTCTAAGGGATCATTTGATAATGTTCAAAGCATCAAAACATTTCTCGAACAAGGCACTTGACGGATTGCCCAAAAAGCTCCCAAAGAGGTAATCATCTCAACTTGAACTCCTTAAAATATGCATTGCTTTGAAGTCCACTGATCATGCACATCTCATACATGTTATATATGTTGTGTTTGGACCAATTCATCATGTGATTCATGCCTGTACCAAATGGAGGCCTATTTCAAAACCACTATCGGGTTTTAAAATGGGGACCTCATCTGAAAAAAAAACACCACCACCATTGGATTCCTTGTGAAATTCTAGGCAGGATAGACCTAAATTTTGTCCCAATCCATGGAGAAATGAGAAAGTTACAAGCTTCACATTTTTTGCCAAAATCTTGCCTTGCCTTGCCTTGGCCAGGCTAAAAACAAGGCAAGCCTTGTATATTTGTGGCTAGGGTTTGATACACGGATGTATCACCACCCCAGTGGTAGGACGCGCGCACTGCACACAAGAGGTCTGGGGTTCGAATCCCCCTCGCCCCAGATCCTCTTTTTTACCACTTTTTCATTTTTTATTATTTTTCTTATTATTTTTAATGATTTGAAAAATTAATAACTCCCTCAATTTTAATTATTTTTTATTGGTTCTTTTTTAAAAAAATCACAAAAATATTGGAATATTTTATTCCACAAAAAAATCAAATTTATATTCCTTATTTAATATAGTTGGTATTTTTGTGAATAAATTCATTTTTAATTGTTTTTAAACAGTTTAAAAGTGAATATTCATCTTGAAAAATCAAAACCAAATGAATTTTAATTCATCTTGTGATTAAAACCTCATTTTTCAAACCTTAACCCAAAATCACAAGTTGTTTATTCAAGCTTATTTGGTATTTTATCATTTTTTGTTGATTTTCTTTAAGAATTCACTTTTAAAAATGATGAAATTGGGGTTTTGATCGATTCCACCCTCATCAATCATTTTCTAACACTCATGGGCCTCTATTAGAGTGTAAGACCCATCCCCTTTATAAATACACCACTTTTTGGGCCTCAGTCATTGTATAAGTCCCACTGTATTTTCAAAAACAACGGCGCGATCGTCGCCTTTTTAACAAAACCAATTGGGCCTCTCTTCGAGCTATAAGTCCCATTCCTTTTCAAAAACAAAAACTTTAGGCCTCTAATAGAGTGTAAGACCCAACCCCTTTGTAAATAATACCTTTGGGCCTCACACATTGTATAAGTCCCTCTGTATATTTTCAAACGTTTGGCGCGATCGTCGCCTTTTTAACAAAATCAACTGGGCTTCTCCTTGAGCTATATTCATTTAAAATTATCTTTGGGCCTCTAACAGAGCGTAATACCCAATACCCTTTTAACCAAAACTATTTTGGCCCTCGGATATTGTATAAGTCCCTCTGCGTTAAAAGAAAAATCTCGGCGTGATCGCCAGTTCAAAAACAAATCATCTGGGCCTACCCTCGTGTTATAAGCCCCATTCTTTTTCTTAAAATCACTCATGGGCCTCTATTAGAGTGTAAGATCCACCCCCCTATACATAAAAACTTTGTGGGCCTCACATATTGTATAAGTCCCTCTGTACAGTTTTCAAAACAACGGTGCGATCATCGTTAAAACTTGGGCCTCTCCTTGAGTTGTAAGCCCCAACAATCTTTTCAAAGCACTTTCTCCTTTGATTTAGAATTAAAATATATGTTGTTATCAAAACTTTCTTTAATTTCTTTGTTGAACAACTAACCAAATAACATGGAAGCTCTACAACGGGTAAGTGTTTATCCGCTTTCATTTACCGCTTTCATATATATAACTGTATTGTGGGGCTGTTTCACTGTAAGTCTTCTTTCACATCCTTTTTTATACATGTCACATATCCACTGTGTAATACTAGTATAGTTATTTAGAGTTTTCCCCGGCAACTACGTCTAGCACTAGGTAAAGCCTTATTGGTCACTCTTAAATACAAACAAAACTAGATCCCCGTAGGATTCCAGATACAGTCTTCCCTTCTCTTTGGGTTAAACAATATGGAACAAAGAGAAAGGCAGTATTCTCGGTGAACCTTTTCTCAGACTGTCACCCTTAGAAATTTTCAAAGAAACTCTAACTCCCCAAAGATAATCTTTTCTCCGTGAATGACATCTCTTGAGTTTCTTCCAAATTCTCGAACTTTCCTGGAATGATCTCTTCTCTGTGAATTGCATTTCTTGAACTTCTCTTGGTTTGGGGACCCACATGCTTCCTAAAAAGCATCCCCGCCTCCTCTTGGGCGTTGTACAAGGACCCTTCGGCTTCTTAGAAGTTCTCATGCCTTCTCTTGGGCTTAATACAAGGACACAGATGACCTCTTAAAGGTATAAGACATAACTTAGTCATCCTTTGCTAGAGCAGTCTTTCCAGCATCAAAACTCCGGCCATTTTAGGGTTGATACTCATCCCTTAATGCCCGTGGCTCCTCTTGGGCATTGTACAAAAGATAAAACTCTAGACTTGGACAGTCTAAAACTCTTGAGTCTCAAAGACATTCTCAAGTTCATTTAAAACATAGGAAAAAATACCGATCACTCTGGATCAATCTCCAGCATAAACCCGGTCTATCTCATGAGAGTTCCCCTACACTTGGACACGCTTCAGGATCTCAATAATCCTCAACAGTATGACAACCTCCTCTTGGACTTTGTACAAATGATTCTCCCCAGCGGAGCTAACCTTTTTAGACTCTCTTGTTGGGTCAACCAACTTTTAGCCTCCATCTCAGGCTTAGTACGAGATGGAAAAAATCTCTTGTTGAGTATAAAAGACTCTCTTGTTGAGTCAACTTTTATCCTCCATCTCGGGCTTCGTACGAGATAGAAAAACACTCTCTTGTTGAGTATAAAATATTCTCTTGTTGAGTCAACTTTTAGCCTCCGTCTTGGGCTTTGTACAAGACAGATAGTAAAACACTCTCTTGCTGAGTATAAAAGACTCTCTTGTTGAGTCAAACCCTTTTTAGCCTCCATCTTGGGCTTTGTACAAGACATATAAAACACTCTCTTGTTGAGTATAAAAGACTCTCTTGTTGAGTCAATCTCCTTTTAACCTTAATCTCGGGCTTCATACGAGACCACAAATCACTCTCTTGTTGAGTATAAAAGACTCTCTTGTTGAGTCAATCAACCTTCAGACTCTCTTGTAGAATCAATCACTTGTTCAAGACTCTCTTGTTGAGTCAAACTTTTTTAGCCTCCGTCTTGGGCTTCATACAGGACAGATAAAGGTACTCTCTTGTTGAGTCAAACCCTTTCAGCCTCCATCTTGGGCTTTATACAAGATACATTCTCCCCAATGGAGTCAAAATCCCTTTTAGCCTCAATCTTGGGAATTGTACAAGACAGAAAGAACATTTTCCCCGGAAAAGTCAACTTCTAGCCTCCTCTTAGGCTTTGTATAAAGAAATCCCCGGTTGAGTCAATCAACCTTTTAGCATCAAATTTGTGTCTTGCTCACAGCATACAAACAACAACAACTCCTCTTTAGAGATGACAAATTCTCTCTCATCCAAAACCTTTTAGCTTCAGATCTTGGGCTTTGAACAAGATACAAACCACCTTTAGCTTCATGTCTTAGGCTTTGAACAAGACACCAAAACAATCTTTTTCCTCCCATAGAATAGGAGGAACTACGATCGCTCTGATTTCCCTGTTTCGGGAATATGTAGGCATAAGATTGCAAAAATCTTAGCGAGCATACTAATCAAAAACCCAAAATCTTGTACCTTCATACATCAATCTAAAACCATCAGACCTAACACCTTACCAATAGCCTAGACACTGTTTTAAGAAAATAACCCTAAAGAAGAACCCCCCTATTTTGATAGCATCTGTAAACCAACAGTTTTTACTGTTCAACCTCAGTCTGCGAGCAGGGTTAATTGGAGACATCTATTTCCCTTCCTTAATCAGCTTCACAGGATAAAAAATGAATTGAACTGTAGTACCAAAGCGATCGTGATTCAAAACCACAAAAATCGCGCTACAAGCCCCTGTAAATTTTTTTTAAACACCCCCTCATCTTAGTTAGATTCCCTCAGAAAACCCCCCAGAGGCCAAGTGGCATTGAAGATTCCGTTTTGACCATTAAAATTTGTCCATGTTGGCATTTTGGATTAAATTTCTTAGCTGACTAGGTATATATTTTTGAAACACCCACTTGTAATAGTTAGGGTTCTTGAGACAAAGAACACCAAGAGGATTCATCTGCGAAGCCGATTCTGATGCGACGGAGATTCATCTGCGAAGAACTTACATAGACAAAGACGAAGAAGGTTGTCCACGAATACATTTCCTTAATCGAAGGTCGTAATGAGTCAGGTATGTATATTGGTAAACTTGATGGAATTTTTTGTATCTGAATGTTGATTTTGAAATCTTGATGGAATTATTAGGGTTTTTGATAAGCGGTAATGATTATTTCACAGGAATTCAAACCTTTTGATGTTACTTTTCACCATGGGGGTGAATTTACTAGGGTTAATCTGGATGAAATTATTTACAGAGGGGGGGTTGATTCGACTGTAACTGGGTTACATGTTACGAACTGGATAATGGATAGCATTGTCAAGCTGTTGAGTAGGTGGGGGTATAAGGAAGGTTCATTTAGGTTATGGCCAAAAGTGTTAGACATTCAAGAAGGATTTATTATAATTAGAAGAGATGATGATGCATACGACTTTGCTACATACTTCAGTGCAATGGAAGTTAATGGTGATATATTTGTGGAACATTGTCCAGAAACAATGGATTATGAGGATATAGAACCTAGGTGTGTTAATGAGAAGATGAGTTGGGATATAGAAGATGAGGATGTTGAAAGGTTAGATGATAGTGACGATGAGAGAGCTACTGGTCTAGTTGATGGCTTTGAAGGAATTGATGAGCCAGTGCCCATAAAAGTAGATAAAAGCAATCTTGATACAAGTATGGGTGGGCTTAATGTTAAGCCCAAAAAGAAAATGGACCAAGATGATTACTATAGTGATGAATTGAATAGTTCTGATCCAGATGATTCATGTGATGATGAAAGGCCCAAGTATGAAAGATTTAGGAAAGAGCACCTCAACAAGGACTATAGGTTCAAGTGGGGCATGGAATTTAATTCACTTGCTGACTTTAGGGATGCTATCCGTGAGTGGTCAGTGCTCAATGGGAGGGAAATATCTTTTGTGAAAAATGAGAGCTATAGGGTAAGGGTTGAGTGTAAGGCTAAATGTGGGTTTTTAGTCTTATGCTCTAAGGTGGGCCACAACCACACTTTTGCTATAAAAACACTCAAAGACACCCACACATGTGCTAGGGTTTTGAACAATAAATCTGCAACATCAAAGTGGGTGGCTAAGCATGTGGTAAAGAGGATGCAAACATGTGACACAGTTAGGATAAGAGATATCATGCAAGATATAAGGCAAAGCTTTTCTATGGGTATTAGTGTTGCAAGAGCATGGAGGGCTAAGTTGATTGTAAAGAGGATAATAGAAGGTGATGCTAATAATCAGTATGCATCCATTTGGAGGTATGCAGCTGAGTTAAGAAGGGTAAATCCAAGCAACACAGTCAAGATTAATGTTGAAAGACCTAATCCATCCATACAACCAAGGTTTGTATCATTCTATTTTTGTTTTGATGGTTGTAAGAAAGGCTTTATAAATGGATGCAGACCCTTTGTGGGGGTTGATGGATGTCACTTGAAGACCAAATATGGTGGCCAATTACTAATTGCTGTGGGTAGGGATGCTAATGATCAATACTTCCCTTTGGCATTTGGTGTGGTTGAAAATGAGACAAAGGAGAATTGGAGATGGTTCCTTCAACTACTGATTAAGGATATTGGCCAGGATAGAAGATATGTATTTATATCTGATCAACAAAAGGTGCATGTGGCTGTATTTAATTCCTTGTTCTTATGTATTTAATTTTGTTTATGTAATTAATGTGTCAACAATTGGTGTTATGTTTCAGGGACTTGTGGCTGTATTTGAGGAAATGCTTGATAGGATTGAGCACAGGTTGTGTCTTAGGCCCCTTTATGCCAATTTCAAGAAAAGGTTTGGTGGTGGATCATTGATCAGAGATTTGATGATGGGAGCTGCTAAGGCAACATATTATCAGGCATGGGTCCAAAAGATGAATGAGTTAAAGAAAGTAGATCTAAATGCTTGGGAATGGTTGATGGCAATCCCAACCAAAAGCTGGTGTAAGCATGCCTTCACTTTTTACCCTAAATGTGATGTTTTGATGAATAATATATCAGAGTCTTTTAATGCTACTATCCTAGTTGCTAGGGACAAACCAATACTGACTATGTGTGAGTGGATAAGAAAATACCTCATGAATAGGTTAGCTACATCTGCTACTAAACTTGATAAGTGGACACATAGAGTGATGCATATACCTAGAAAGAGGTTGGACAATGAAGTTTTCAATAGTGGACATTGGTTGCCAACATGCTCAATTACTGAACAATTTCAAGTCACACATAGTTTTAACAATCAAGAGTTTATTGTTGATATTGCCAAAAGATCCTGTAGTTGTAACTTTTGGGAATTAGTGGGAATACCATGTAGGCATGCTGTAGCTGCCTTGAGCTATAAAAAGCAAAACCCTGAAGACTTTGTAGATGAATGTTACACAAGACAAAGGTTTGCCCAATGCTGTGGTTTTTCTGTTAGCCCAATCAATGGTTAGGATATGTGTCCAGAAGTTGAAATGGAGGAACCCCTACCACCATCTTATAAAACTGGCCCAGGTAGACCTAGGAAGGTAAGGATAAGAGAAGTTGGAGAGGAGGGTGCAAGGAAGAGAAGAACATGGGTGGCATATAAGTGCACCAAATATGACAAGTTTGGTCACAATGCATTGACTTGCAAGGCCTCCTCACAAGACCCCAATGCACTTAAAAGAAAGGTACTTATTGTGTATTACTTTAATTTGGCATTTGTGTGATTTATAATGCAATAACTTTTTAATGACTTGTGTGTTATCCTTGATTGTGTAGAGAAAGGTTAAAAAGGACCAAACTACTGCTGATAATGCACAAGCCGCTAATGCATAAGCTGATAATGCAGAAGCTGATAATGGACAAGGAAATGCTGCTGATAATGCACAAGGAAATGCTACTGATATGACTCAAACTGCTGCCCCAAATAATGTTGTTTCTGAGGCTGCCCCTAGTGCTGCAGTTTCTGATGCTGCCCCAACTGCTGCAGTTTCAATGAATCAGAACCAACCACCAACTGTTATGAGTCAAACTGGATCTTGTGCTGTTGATTCAATTAAAAAGAAGAAAGGAAAGAAACCAGTCATTACAAGGAGAAGGCAGAGTGAAAGGATCAAATTGTCTTGGTTCAAAAAACCAATTATAGGAGAAGGATCTAGTGAACAACCAATCACACTACCAGACAAAGTGGCCAAATCAAGTTCAAAAGAGTCTTCCCTTGGATTGCAAACTAGGTCTATGAAGACATGGAACTCCAAGAAAAAGAGAGACTGAGTGTTAGGTCTTGTATTCCCAATTTTAATTTTGTGTCATTTTGTTGCCTTTGCCAATGAAGTACTAAGTAGTATGTGTCATTTTGTACTATGTCTCATTTTGTACTATGTATCAATGATGTACCAGACATATGCACCAAGTGTGCTTTCTTTATGTATCAAACAAATTACTTTTGAAGAATTTCCAAGTCTGCACCAAGAATTGCAGAATTTAATGTAACTGTTTTGTGTAACATTTGAAGTATTTATATAACAGACAACTTACATTGATAACAAACAATTCATTGATAAGAAACAAACAATTCAACTTACATCAAACTTTAACAGTGATACATAATAAATGCTTTCATTGATAAGAACAATTTAACTTACATTGATACATAACAAAAGCTTTCATTGATAACCACAATTCAACTTACATTAAACTGTAACATTAAACAACTAATCCCAAACATCCTAAACAACTAATTCCAAACAACCTAACAACTAATTCCAACCAACCTAAACAACTAAATCTAAACAGAGTTTATTACATGGACATAAACACTACTGCAACTATAAACCATGATAGACCAAGTACAATCGACATCCATAAATTTTTCCTCTTTTCCATTCGAATCTTTCTTTTCAATTTTTCTGTCTTGATAATGCTTCCATCTGCACCATACTTCTTCAAAACTCTGCCTTCAATTTCATGAGCAATCTCCTTTGCAAATTCTCTTAAATAACCCTTTGTGCCTTCATAATCACAACATCTTGATTGATTCATGTCGTTCGATGATACCTCGTTAACAAAATCGTCCCACACAAACAAACCGCAACCATGCTACAAATTAAATCAAACCAATGATTAAGACATAGTCAGGATTTAACAAATCGAATTAACATATGGATTTAACAAGATGAAACTAAACTCACCAAAGAATTTCGACATTTCCAAAATTTTCTACTTGGATTTTCAACGGTGTTTGATACAAACATCTTCATCATGTCTTTACAACCACATCTTGGCAAACACTTTCCAAAATTTCCCCCAGACGATGACCTGCTACCACCCATGTACAAGACGGCGGCGGACGAAGAAGATAGAAAAAGGGGAGACAAACCCTAACAATTGCAAGGGGGTATTTGTAAACACAAAAATATATACTCAGTCAGCTAAGAAATTTAATCCAAAATGCCAACATGGACAAATTTTAATGGTCAAAACGGAATCTTCAATGCCACTTGGCCTCTGGGGGGGGGGGGGGGGGGGGTTTCTGAGGGAATCTAACTAAGATGAGGGGGGTTTTAAAAAAAAAACTTTACCAGGGGCTAAAATGAGAACTCGCTAACATTGCAGGAGGGGTTGTGTATTTAACCCTTTTAAAATTGTTTTTGAGTCTTCTAAACTATAAAAGTTAAACCAAATACAACACTTGCATTACCTAGCAACAGAAATAGTAATAAAGGCGCAATAGAGAAGATCCATCCTAACCCTCGATTCCCTCCCATATCTGTCATTGGCGTAGTCACCGTCGACAATTTCTACATCAATGTATAATTCCTTCGATGGATTCGTTGAATTAACTATGGAGTCAAGATCAAATTTCTAATTACATGCACTTTTTCATTGAAATAAGAAAAATTAACTCGCAAAATTGTACAATTTTTTCAATGTAGGCTTATTTTTACGTGGGATTCTAGTCTTTTCAAATACTATCTGTAATATCCTAATTTTTACCCCTAAGATCCCACATATCATTTGCATCGCATACCATAAACAAGATCACAAGCTTTGGTTCTCTTGCTTTCTATTGAAGGTTTGTTCTTGAGAGAGATCACCAAACACCCTTGTTTCCTTGTTTGCTTGATGTTTGTTTATGTTTATATTTACCAACTCTTAATTAAAATCCAAAAATATGTTTGTTTTTCCTTTACTAACTTTTTCAAGAAGAGATTTGGATCAGGAATGTCAAATATTAGTTTCTCAGCTCGAATTAAATTCATCTGAACAAAGACGAAGTTGATCTGTAAACAATTCAAAATCATTTGATCAAGAGTTTCCCAAGATTTGATTGATTATTATTCAAGAGACTCCAAGGTTCATATGTTTATTTCCATGTCTTCTTTGACAAGCAAAAAGAATCGAGCCAGAGCCCCAACAGTGCAACAAAAGACAAATTTTCACAGTTTTTGTTGTGTTAATCGATTAACACTATATGGTTAATTGATTAACCACACACAGAATTGAGAAAATGAGCCAAATTCAAATTCTACAACATTTTGGCACCAATTTTCACTTGTTTCATCATGAGAATATTCTATATCACCCCATTTTAATTCGCCATACATAATCATAATTAATTCCCACCATACACCTTCACTAATCACCACTTGATCTTGATTTTGCCTCCAAATTCAAATTCCAAGCCTAATTTTGGCTCTAAACAAAGCTCCAAGCCACCAAAAATTCCAAGCCTAAATTCTATAAATAGAGGCCTCATTTCATTCATTCTACAAGCTTTTGATAGCCAAATTCACCTTGTCAAAATTCTTCCTCATTCCCATTTTTCTTCATCTACCCAAATTCACCAAAGCTCTTTCTTCCATTAAAAGTTAGTAAGCTTTTCATTGAAGCTTACTAATCTTTGAGCTAAACCTCCATCAAAACACTTTTTCATCATCAAATTATGTATATCAAAGCTTTGGAGTATGGTTCTTGAAGTTAATTTGAAGCATTTTCGGATTTGAAGTGGTAATTCACTTATTCCACCATTGTTGTGTTTGATTCATCTTCCACAATGTGGTCTCTTATTGATTCTTGTTGCTTGATCTTTGGATCTTGCAAATTGTGTTCCATTGGTGTTATTTGCTGTTGTTTTACTTGAATTTTCATGCATAATTTCATCCTTGATCATGAGGTGTTTGAAAAAATGATTGATCAAAGATTTTGCATTTTTCAAACTGATTTTCTGCTGTTTTAACAGTGTTAATCGGTTAACATAGTGGTGTTAATCAATTAACACCTGTTTCTGTGTTCTGGAATTGTTGTTTTCACTATGTTAATAGATTAACACCATGAGGTTAATCGATTAACACAGTCCAGAATGTGTTTTTTTGGCTTGTTTTGGGGCTGTTTTGAGTTCTTTTCCTCCTTCTTCCATTTCTTTTCTATATTTGCCTTATTTTGCAGTTTTAAAGGTCCTATTTCTCTTTAAATTCAATGGACTTAGGGTGTCGATGAATTTGGGTAAACATTCACTAATTCAAATCCATCTTTAAAGTGAATTGTTCAATTCATTTTAGGTGCTTTGAGTTAATGATATGTTTAGTGCTTTAATCCACCAAGATGAGTGGTTGCACTTAAGGATGGAATGATTTAGAATTGTGATTCAATTTGTCTTCCCTTCTCCCCTTTTCTTCTTCTTTTTCTTTTGATCAATGATAATCTTCAATATCATTGGAGCTTATTTTAAGTTCTTGATGAAAATGAGATCGTTACCTCTTTTCTTTTCGTGCGGTATTGCTTTCAGAGAGCGATCTACATATCACTTCTCTAGCATGAATTAGCACTAACATTGTTATTAATCGGCCTAGGATAGTCGTGTCTTCTATATAAGTCCGATTATGACTGCTTAACATAGCACTAAATTGGACCCGAAATCGGAAAACCGTTGTGTTTTTGTAAGTGAATTATCAGTCTCCTACTCTACCATGGCATAGTTTGAAATAAATTGGATTTCTCTTGTTACCCGTGAGGGTTAGTTGGCATACTCGTTGATTTTATCCGAGTTGGAGCCCTCCCCATGGTAATGTATGAGACCATGTTTTCATTCTCATGGATGACTAGTTGAGCATTTCTGAAAAAACAACAAAATTTGTTCTCTCATTTTGGACCGTCATTGCTCTATATTATATATTAATTGTGCTATGTTTATGCTTCCTTCTTGCTCCCTATCTCTCTTTATTTTTTTATGCTTTATGTTATCATATCATGTCATATTATTTGTTTATGTTTCCGCCATTTTTCCTTTGTCTACTTGGACCATTCGTTTATGTTTATGCTTTTTTTTTGTCCATTTGGACCCAAAAATATTAATAAAGGTTTAAACCCGTAATAAAACATGTTCTCTTAATGGTGGACTATGGCTACTATCCTTTGCATTGGACATGGAACTTTAGACTTAGAACTAGGACCTTAACCTATTCTTGGAAGTTTGTAATGGTAAACCTTGGATTTTTTGGCACTTGGAGTTCTCTTTTGAAGACCTCTCTTGATCAAGGCCTAATCTAAAGGAAAGAACGCTTATGTTAAGGAGCTTACTTGTGTGGTTATACCGCTTTCATAATAAACCTTGACTTTGGTTAAGTAATTTTCAAACTCTGTTTTCTTTAAATAAATGTCAATCAATATTAATCATATTTTGACCAATTTCAAAAAGACAAAAAATACAAAAACTCATTCAAACTTTTCACTCCTACAAAATGCTCAAACAACAATGCCATGTTTATAACGGATTCATATACACCGTTGTAATAGGTTAAAATTTTTGCGCCCGGTGAGTAGCTGGATTTATAAACAACAATTTAATGACGGTTGTCTATAAAAACCGTAGTAATAAATGATGTGTAGCAAGCTTCGATTCTCAGCAACTACATTTTTTTTCATTTTTTAGAGTACATTAAGCGTGTGTCACTTAAGTCCTTTATTTAAAAAATAAAATGTAAAAGATTTTACAACGGTGAATTAAAACAACCGTTGTTATAAGTTTGTGTCACTTAAGTCCATTTTTTAAAAAATAAAATTGTAAATGATTTTACAATGGTGAAGGAAATCAACCATTGTTAGAGGACGTACAATTCCACTACAGTTGCGTTACCCAACCGAGATTAAAGGTTTTACTGATAAATTAAAACAAAACTTATTCTGTATTTCTTTCATAAGATGCCCTAGGCGAATAAGCGAGCCAGAGATGACAATGGTGGCGTAAATCTTCACCTTCTTCATTCATTTAATTCTTCACCCTCTTCGTTCATTTGGAGCTCAAATCTTCACCCTCTTCGTTCATTTGATTCTTCAGCTTCGAAGTACGGTACTCTTCAACATCTTCATTCCTTACGTGCATAAGATTCTCAGCTTCGAAGTACGGTATTCTTCAACATCTTCATTCTTTTTTCCTTTATTTATGTTGTATATGCTCAAGTCAGTATGAGAGTACATGTTTCATATGCTTTAGGTTTAAATTTGCATATGCATATGCTTAAGTTTTTGGATTAGATTTTGATGTGTCATTCACATTATTATACGTGTATAAATTTCGTTGAATACGCTGATAAACATCTTCTCGACAATAATGGTATCTTTTATTGTCCTTGTGTTATTTGTGCGAATATCAAAAAGGGTACAAAGAAAGAAATATTCCATCACCTTTGCTGTGATGGTATATGTAAAAATTATATAATATGGACGTGGCATGGTGAGGTGGATAAAGAGGAAAGTCGGGCGTCACAAAGTCAAAGAGTGGATGAAGATGAATATATGGAAGATCAACTAGAGGATATGTTCCGTGATATTGGGGAATCATCTTTTAAGAATGCTCATATTTATGATACTTTATGTAGTGATAAAGACACCCCTTTATATAAGGGATGCACGGATTTTACACGATTGTTGGCGGTGTTAAAGTTTTTTAATTTGAAGGCAAAAAATGGATGGTCGGATAAAAGTTTCACGGAATTACTTGAATTGATAAAGCAAATGTTACCAGAAGATAACAAAATGTCGGATCGTTGCCATGAGGCCAAGAAGATATTGTGTCCAATGGGTCTAGAGTATATCAAAATACATGCTTGTCCTAATGATTGCATATTATACCAGAAAGAGTATGAAGACTTGTATCAATGTCCAGAATGTGGTGTGTCGCGTTACAAGCTGAAGGCCAACAATGGTGATGACAATGTTAGTAGGAAGCATCCTCCTGCTAAAGTGTTATGGTACTTGCCAATAATTTCACGGTTTAAGAGACTTTTGCTAATTTGAATGAAGTAAAGAATCTTAGATGGCATGCAGATGAAAGGACTCGTGATAAAAACATTCGCCATGTAGCTGATTCGTTGTAATGGAAGAAAATTGATTCGTTGTTTCTGGATTTTGGAGTTGAGCCAAGAAACCTTAGGCTTGAGCTTGCCACCGATGGAATGAACCCCTTTGGTAATCTGAGCACTAATCATACTTCGTGGCATATTCTTCTCACTATTTACAACTTATCTCCTTGGTTATGCATGAAGCGCAAGTATATACTGTTAAGTATGATGATTTCTGGACCACGACAACCTGGTAACGACATGGATGTTTATCTAAGTCCATTAATTGATGATTTACGACTCTTGTGGGATGAAGGCGTTGAAGTTGATGATTCATATTCTGGGGAAAAGTTTAAGACGCGTGCAATGTTATTTTGCACAATCAACGACTTTCCTGCTTACGGTAACTTGGCTGGATATAGTGTCAAAGGCCATATAGTGTGTCTTATATGTGAAGATGATATTTGTTATCACCAACTTGAGTTTGGAAAAAAGACCATTTACCTTGGGCATCAAAAATTTCTAAAACCCGATCATCCTTATCGTAGATTGCAAAAGGGTTTTAATGGAGAGCAAGAGTTTGATGCGGCTCCTGAACCTTTAACCGGGGATGAAGTTTATCAACGGAAGGAACACATTAACGTTGTCTTTGGGAAGAGATAAAAATAAAAATGGGTGGTTGCGAAAAATATATGGAAAAAGAGGTCAATCTTCTTTTATCTTCCATATTGGTCAAGTCTTGATGTTAGACATTGCCTTGATGTGATGCACGTGGAATAAAATGTGTGTGATAGTTTGATTGACACACTTCTAAACATTATAGGTAAGAATAAAGATAGTAAGACTTCCCGTCTTGATATGGAGAAGATGGGTATACGAAAATAATTGGCTCCAATAGAGAAAGGAAAAAGAACTTATCTGCCTCCAACATGTCACACTCTATCTAAAAAGGAAAAGAAAAATTTCTGCGAGTGTTTGCAAGGTATTAAAGTTCTACAAGGTTACTCATCAAACATCAAGAAACTTGTATCAATGAAAGATCTCAAGTTAATTGGTTTAAAATCTCATGATCATCATGTATTGATGCAACAACTTCTACCAGTGGCTATCCGTGGGATCCTACCAAAAAATGTGAGAGTAACTATAACGAGATTGTGCTTATTCTTCAATGCCATATGCAATAAAGTTCTTGATTTCAAAAAATTAGCTGAATTAGAAGATGGGGCTTCCATAATCTTGTGTCAATTAGAGATGTATTTTCCTCCATCATTTTTTGACATTATGATTCACTTACTTGTTCATCTAGTCAGAGAAATCAGAATTTGTGGTCCAGATTATTTAAGGTGGATGTATCCAATAGCATGATATATGAAGATCTTTAAAGGATATACGAAGAATCATCACCGACCGGAAGCTTCGATTGTTGAAAGGTGCATAACAGAAGAAGCTGTTGAGTTTTGTACAAACTATTTGTCGGATGCAGATTCTATAGGAATTCCAAAGTCTCGTCATGCTGCCACAGACGGAAGAGGTATTCAAGGTATAAATGTTAAGTCAATGGCTTAGGATGTAGTTATTCAAGCACATTTCTATATATTGAATAATATAGATGAAGTTCAACCTTTCATAGATACTCACAAAAGACTTTTGAGGAAAAAATATCCCCGAATGTGTGACAAGTTGTTGTTGATAGAGCATAACAAGAGATTCATAGATTGGTTTAATAAAAAGTGTATCCAATGATCATAGTGCATTTGAGATACTTAAATGGTTGTTGTAACGAGCCAAAATTTTGTGTCATTACTTGGACTGCATACGACATTGATCATTATACCTTTTATACAAAATCAAAAGATGATCATAGTACAATGCAAAATAGTGGGGTTATGGTTGAAGTCGAATCGATGTATTTCTCTAGTGCGAAAGATGATAATTTTGTATTGGCAACTACCGCGTTTTATGGTGTCATTGATGAAATTTGGGAGATTGATTATGTTATTTTCAAAGTGGCTTTATTTAAATGCAAGTGGGTTGCCAATAATAGTAATGGTGTACACACTGATGACTTAGGATTCACCCGGGTCGACCTTGGCAAGACATCTTTTATGACCGAACCATTCATCATGGCTTCTCAAGCAAAACAAGTTTTCTATGTTACCGACCCATCGGACATATCGGGGAAATGGTCAATCGTTCTCCAAGGAAAACACATTCCTCTTAGTGATAAAAGTCTTGATATTCTGTCCACACCTTCTTACACAATACAAGTTCCTACCTCATATGATGAAGTTGATGGAGATGTCGTGCATGCTATTCGAATCGATCATGAAGAAGGCATATGGGAAAATTAACAAGTACGTAATTTATTCTTTATTCATAATATATTAATTGTATGTTATAGTTTCTAAGTATTTTTACTAACAAGTATAATTATTTGAAATCATAGGTCTTTAGAGTCAAGACACCAAGAGACAATACACCAAGAGACAAGAAACCAAAACACCAAGTTACAATTATGTGATGTTATGTAATGTGTAAACTGTAGGTTGTTTGTTTTGATAATTTGTAGGAAGTTTGTTCTGATACAATTGAATATGATACAATTATGTGAGATTATGAATATGATACAATTATGTGATGTTATGAATATGATACAATTAATATTATTGTGATAACTTTATCACAAATGCGACTTGTATTTTCTGCTGTGATATGGTGAACAATAATACAGGTTAAAAAATGGGATTATATATAAAAGCAGGATGATATTTGTTAATCCTACAGAAAGTATAACAAAAGTTATACATCATAACCGTTATAATATCTCGCGCGCTGTCCAGAAAAAAATAAATATCAAAACGGCGCAGCTGGGAATCGAACCTATGACCATTAATTTTATCACAATTGTCCTTTGGAAAACCCGTTGTAATAGGGCGCGCGCTTTCCAGATTATTACAACGGTTTCTGGGCCGTCATAGTAAGTATCAAATATACAACGACACTCTACATAACAACGCTTGCACCCGCGTGATTATATATCTTTCCCACCCGTTGTTAAAAGGGTTTTTCGTAGTAGTGTTTTGTGCCTTTGTGCACTTTTTCATTTAAAACTTTTCAAAAATTTTAGACATGAGTCATTTCCATAGTTGAGATGTAATTCTCCTACTCCCCATAGTATTTAAGATGTTGACATTTTCCACTTAGATGTTGAGTGATAGACTTGTTGATTTTTATCCAAGCAAAATTCCTTCATCTTAAGATGATGCAAATGTTATTTTCTTATACTTGTGGGCGACTAGTCGAAGTTTTCTCCTAAAAATGACGACTTGTCTTTTCATTTAAAATGAACTAAACAAATAATTTTTGTTATTTGTACCACGAACTACGAGGTTTTGATCCTATATTGCACTTTGTGGGTACATAGGCATGAGGCGATAAGTCTCTCCAAACACAAAAATCTAAAAAATATTTCTCTTCTCATCTTCCCAATATTATTTCAAACAAACTTTTTCATACCAAAAAGCGTAGATATTTCAGAGGGTTCCTATATAGTACTATAGACGTTTTTGGTGTTAACACCTTCCCATCGCGTAACCAACCCCCTTACCCAGTCTCTGTTCATTTGTTCTTGTTTTAGAACTTATTTAGGTTTTGTTCGCTCTTTTTCCTTTCCTTTTGGATAAAATAAAAGTGTGGTGGCGACTCTTGCATTTTTTAGTTAAGTTAATCAATAGCTTACACTCACAAATTTCCCCGCTGCACTATCTCATTTGCCTTTTTATACTAATAATTAATTGGTTTTAGCAACCGAACTTATATATAAATAATTTAAATAATTGATTAATTTGAACACTCATAGTAATTAACATAAAACTAGCCTGTGTGAATTAATGTTGAATTTGAAAATATCAATTTCATGATTGGTGTTTGTCGAGTTATGTTGGTTTACCAACACTTATATGGTGTAGCAAGCAGCCAAACATACATTATTAAAATTAGGGTGGCAAATGAGCATGTATGTTCTAATTAATCATGTTCCATAAAAGTTTAAAAAAAAAGGTGGGCGGACATATTTAAGGGTGTTGATTTAAAATCTTACCCCGCCTCACATAAAAGTGTGGGTAGGCCGTAACACCCTATTTTCCCTCGCATAATTATACAATAAAATCATAATATTCGCACAATAAAATAGGATGTCACAGATTCTCTTTTCAAAACATACATGCCCAACAACACTTTATCAAATAAAACAACAATCAACACCTTCACTTAGGATATTATCGCATGCTCACCTTCACTAAGAGTATCATCACAGCGGAATTTCTCATCAATAAAGCATATGCAATCAATAAATCATTTAATTTCAAATACTTTATAACATAAATGAATCATAAATGCAATCTCTTCAAACGTAAAAATATCAGCCATGAGAGTATACTTTAACTTTTTACTCAACACAACAGAAGATAAATCACAAACATTTCCCCCAGTGTCATATATCAGAGCACGTAAACTAAAATGCAAAAAGGAAAAGAAGAAGAAACAATCTCTTGTAATCCTTCCACTCTAAGCAGCTACTCAGTTACATGTTTATCAGTAGGGGTGGAAATAGGCTAGAATTTAGAAGGCTTGAGTCTAGCCTACGATAAACTTACAAGGCGTGAGTCTGGCCAGTGGCCTATTATAGGCTCTTTTTATTGGTCTGGCCTGAAAGCCTATTTAAAAGTCTGTTTCTTATTAAGGTTTTCAATTAATTCATATTACTTGAGAAACATTACACGCTGGTCTATATATGCATATATACGCTGACTTATTTAACATTTTTTCTAATATATATATATATATATATATATATATATATATATATATATATATATATATATATATATATATATATGCATAAGTAGGTCATCCTATTTAGCATTTTTCTAATATATATGCATATATAGGTCAGCTTATTTAAACTATTTTTAATATATATGAAAATATAGGCCGGCCTATAAGGCTTTATAGGCTTTTTAATAGCTTAAGCCTGACCTATTCAATTACGTAGGCTTTTAAAAAAGCCTAAGCCTGACTTTTTTTATTAAATAGGTCCGACCTGGTCTGACCTTAAATAGGCTAGGCTATAGGCCCCTGTAAGCCGACCTGCCCTATTCCTATCCCTACTTATCAATACTCCAAAGAGGAGCACAAACCACAACCACAAGTTCCACAACAAAGGGGCGAGAAATCACAATCAATAATAGCATACATTATATTGCAAGGTAGGATATCTACACAACATATTCTACACAATATCATTCAAGGTATATCACAATGCATTCTCACACCTAACTCATCAATCAATCACAACTCAACAATCATGCATATAACTCATTATGCAATGCAACTCGACTATGTAATTCTATGCATATGCATGTGGTACCAACTCAATATTTGGTTCTCACTAGAACCGGGTCCCCTCTTCTGAACCCATGAGTCCCCTCTTTTAAGCTCCAAACCCCTTATTCTGAGCTTGGACAAGCCATCTGTCCCCTCTTCTGAACTAACAGACATGCCTCTTGATACAACTCTTATGATGCATGATCATATCATCAAATCAATGCGTTAAGACCCCTCTCTGATCCTAACATAAATGCATTGACAACTCAAATAATCTCCTCTCTAGATTACATCACACCAAAATCACAAAATGCACATTATCAATCAATAGTGCAACACAAGCATGCTAATAATTCATCTCAACAAAATTATATTTGAAATAGCACATCAATTTAATCAACTCATTATGCAAACATAATGATCACAATAATTAATCATACAATGTTCCATAAACAACATTAAAACGTAAATAGCATACAACAACGTAATTCCTCCTTCGAGCTATCACCACCACCAAAAAAATTATGCATATTCACATACAAGCATCACACAACTCAATTATTCATACACTATCTACAACCAAATTTATGCATACAAAACATCATCTTTCGTTAATCACATCGCAACACCAAATAGCATTATCGATTTAATTATAAAAATTAACTATTTTTTTCTAAATAAATTATTAACACTTAACAACCCAATGTAATCATGCAATTAATTAATTTAAGTCACCCAAAACATGTCCGACAATAATTAACATGAATCGCATAACAACACGAGAGATAAAACCCAACTCAACAGCTAGAAACACAGCCACCAACATTACACCTTAAGTAAAATAGTATATTTACACCATTAAGTACACATTCAGCCTCTTAAGGCATCGCCATAAGACGGTACTACGCGTTAGTTTTCCAATGCTTCGAACAACGTACCAAATAGAGTCACGAATCTCAAGTTATGATATTTTCGTTAGGCCTAGCGGAAGTCATGAAGGTTGACGGGCGTCACCCAGAACAAAGTTTTTCCCACGACCAATTCATTGCCAAGTCCTAGAATCTACAAGTAAATACCCAGAATTTATTTTGCTGCATTTTTCACCATAGAAGCCCTTCTAGACCTCCGATTTCGATTTCGTAAAAAGCCATGATATCAGAAATTGACATACAACAATTATCCAATGATTAAAACCACAAATTCACAATTTATCACATATTGACATTAACAAATCATGTATTGTAATACTTTCACATTTACCCCCAAAACTCCAAACTCCCCATAAATGGCGAAAACATATTAACACATCAAAACATAAATTATTATTAATTAAAGTACACGAATTTCGCAAACAATCACAGCACATATCATTAAATAAATACCAATTTACATAATTAAATCAAAACTCAATGCCCTATTGGAGGTTAAGGACTCCTCTACCCTACCCCTCATGCATAAGCCCTATTGAAAGCTATTATCCCCCTTACCTTAGAATTACAGTAAGCAAGCACTTCTTCAATGGTTTTCCTCTCCTCTTCTAGCTCTAAGGTTCTCCTCTTCCCTCTTTCTCAAGTTCTCTAAGAATTGAATGAAACCTAACTCTCCTTCGCCTTTTAAAATATATATATCTAGGATTTTCTACACAATCTCTTCTAATTTCCTAATTAGCTTCCAACTTATTCTCCTAAATATCTTCATTGACCCATATTTTTCTACTAACTCATATTTTCTCTATTAATTAATCAATTAAATAATTTTTATCATAAAGGCACACTTTTCTATATTTAATTACTCTATTTTTATTATTTTACATCTAATAACAAAATAATTAAATCCACTAAAATGCTATTACTCATATTATTCCACTTAATAATTAAAACACGATTATTTTAATTATTCTACCACTTCTACACTATCACCATACTACTTTATTCTTCCCAACCATCTCACTACACCTCACACACATAGAACAAATATTCAATTTAAATCAATATGTAGAATCATATAACCACGCTAAATCACTCAAATACACAAATTAACTTAATTAAATAATTAAACAAAAAAATTGGGGTGTCACATGGGGGGACGAGTTTGCGGGCATAGTAAAAGTTTATGCCCGCCAAAGCCTGAAAAAATATAAGCGGACACATTAAAGGGTGCGGGCCTAAAACTTTAACCCGCCCTACAAAAAAGTGCGGGCAAAACGAGCATGTCTGACGGGGCAGATCGGTTTTTCCGCCCCTAATTTCAATTATTACACCCACATATATTAGTACACTTTATTGTGTGAGGTCAAAACCAACATAAGAATTCATCTTTCAACTTCATTGATACTCCCTCCGTTTTTACAAGTAGTTTTAGATTTTTCACACGTATTAAGAAAAATAATAATTGTTGCGTAAAAAAGAGAAATTATGAAAGATTTTACAATATTGTCTTTCATTAATTGTATGTGAAAGGTAAATTTAAATAAATGAAAGAAGAAATGCTAATAAATACTTAAGGGTATAATAGAAAGAAAAAAAACTTAAATGCACATAGCTGACAAAATCTTTTGAAAACTTGACAAAATGCTTGTTCCATTAACAAAAACATGATGAAACTTGACTAACCATGATCCAAAAGAGTATTACTTGTGAATGGTTATGTTTTTGCAGGAAATGACAAGGGAAAACATCAGTTACAAGCAAAAAGAATTTATGTCATGAAACTTTTGCATAGCGAAGGTCGCGATGCGAAGTTGAAGCGAGCAACAACAGAAAGAAATAGATAGTTCACATAACGAACTTTACTTCGCATAGCGAAGGTCGCGATGCGAAGCTAAAGCGAGCAATAATAAAAAGAAATAGGATCAAAATCACACAGTTTCGCTTAAAGCGAGAAGAAGCTAGAGTAGTTCGCATAGCGAACTTTACTTCGCATAGCGAAGTATGGGGGTTTCCAGGGGAGATTTAAAATTCTTCAAGGTTAAGCAAGCTGACTTCACATAGCGACCAAAACTTCGCATAGCAAAAGTCCCTAATCTCAACCAGTATAAAAGGAGTGCAGCAGAAGCATTGGAGATGATCACTTTAAATTATTACTTTGTAATAGATAGGTTGTAAGAGCTAGTAAGAGAGGGAAAGTGAGGATACGCATCAAGAGTCGGGAAATCATCGTTGATGCTGATTCATCTTAATTCCTCCATTTTGTATCAAGCAACCATGAGTAGCTAAATCCCTTTCTTGTTGGGATAGGTTGTAGTTCACCAAAATTGTATATATTTTCATTGATCATGGTGTTATATGCAATTTATTTATGAATCATTATCAATGTTATCTTTGTTTTATTGTTTAATTCCATGGATTTGATTTGATATTGAGAAATACGATTCTAATCTCGATCCAAGAGAATCATCTATTAAACTCTAAATGCTAGACATAGATTTAGGTTTAATATTCACCATTAGTATCGATTCTTAATGTTGTCGTATTGTTTAATAGGTTGAGAAATCGTCGGTTAAACAATAAGGTAGAATCCTCATCAGATGTTTAGACATAAACTCTGTTTGTAAGAGATACGCAATGATATTGATACATGCTTAGATTGTGTATAACTGATCAGTGGTTTGCATATTTAATCGGTGGATGAAATCCAATCCCAGCAAGCTTACTTCTCTTAAAACTATCCTTATTAGTTATATGTTTTTCCATTTGGTAACTTACAAATCAAATATCTTGCAAAACTTCCGCTTAAAATCATATTAACCGTTGAACGACATTGATATCGCACCAGTCCCTATGGATACGATAAAAACAAATACTTACTTTTGATTACTCAAACATCAAAATGGCGCCGTTGCCGGGGACTGGCGTTTAGATATTACTTGTCGTTGCGACAATTTTTATCATTTTAAGCTATTGTGTATTTGTTAATATTGTATATATTCTTTTACATTTGCTGCTAACCACTTTTGTTGCCTTAGAATTGTGCTTTCTTGAATGCAAAATCAGGTATCATAAGAACAGGTGATGCACAAGCAAGCTAAGCAACACGAAAAGGTAAAAATTCTACATCAACCCTCTTCAAACAACAGTCCAAGGCTGCAATTAAAAGATCAAAGTCTGAAGTAAATTTCATGAAATTATGGCAACATAGACAAGAATCATACCAATATTACCAAGGGTATCCATACGTAAATAACATAGATTATGTCCAAGATTGGAGACAGGCTGCAGAATCATACCAGAATTTCTATCAACAGCTGCCGAATCTTCCACAACCGGACAAAATATCAAAATTAGAAGACACCTTGATGCAATTTATGCAAATGTCTATGGAGAACCAAAAAAGGACTGAAGCATCACTCAAGAATCTTGAAATGCAAGTTGGTCAAATAGCAAGGAAGCTTGAGGATCAACACCAAGAGACATCCACTACTATCACACAAATCATTTCAAAGGAGCAATTTAATGAAAGTACAACTCAAAGTGTTAACGCTACTGATGATGGTAGTAATGATCACTTGGAAACAAAAAATGTTGTTGTCAAGAAACTAGAGGATAATGAAGTTGGTTTCAAGAGAGATGTTGCAGATAAGATCATTATGCAAGAGCACATATCAACTCACCTGCAGATGGCTCTCATAAAAACACTTACTTCCCTCAATATCAAAAAGGAAAAACACCATTGGGGATGTTTGAAAGTAACTAAGACAGTCAAGGGAAAAATGCTGAAACATTATGGTGACATTGCAAGAATCACTATAATAAGACCTCTAAAAAATACCTAACACATGCGTCGAGCTAATGACGTTAAACAAGCGCTTGTTGGGAGGCAACCCAATGTGGTAAGTCATTTTATTTTAGCTTTCAGTTTCAGTTTCAATTTTAGTACTTTCTTTTGAAATGTCAGTTTATTAGTTTTATGTTGTAATCATTTGAAACTTTTTTTTACGGTAATTCATACCGTAAACTCACTTGGTACTCCTTTAAACAATTGGTATGTCGCAAATTTGTTTTGAAATTTTGTTGTTGTTAATTATGCTTGTTATGTTCTTGACATCCTTATCATGGGCATAAAGTGCTTCTTCTGGTATTTTGAACAAATGCCAAATCAAGTATCTTGAACATTCAACAAGGAAAGAGTGAGTGGTAATGATAGAAATCAGATGAAAGACAAGCAAGGTACATGTTTACTTGCTTTGTAGAATGTTAGCATGATTTTGAATTTTGTTTTCTCTTACAAGGTCATAACATGTCTCATTTTACATGTACACACACTTGCTTGAATCAGTTAGCAAAAGCCAGAAAAAGTGAGATGAACTTCCATTGTTTACAAACTACGTACAAATAATCCTTGTGTTAAACTCGGTTAATTCAAGTTAAATCCAAAAATTCCATTTGAGCTTTGTAAAGGTATAAAGATGATCAAGGCAATTGTTTGATTTTGAGAAAAACCACCATAGCCAAAAAGAACCTCGTCAAAACCAGTAAGTGAGTGAGCATTTGTCCACCCTCTTTGAACTAGAAAAATCAAAGGATGGATCAAATTTTGAAAATACAAAACCACTAAGAAAAACACTTAATGAAGTTATGATCCATTCCAATTTCTTTTTGCACAGACTGAATTATAATGATATAAATCATCAATAGCTTCACTCATGAAAAGAAATAAGTTGGGGAGAAAATGGTTGATGATACCAAAAGGAAAAGAAAAAGAAAAGAAAGATAAAATGAGAAAAAGATATTTTAAAAGCAAAAAAACTTGGTATCATGAAAGATTGAAAAGACAAAGAAAGACAAGATCATGGTGATGAAGCAATGAGTGAAGCAAGTAAAGCAAGTAACAAAAGTGGACAGATTTTTTAAAATTAGCTTTAGAAGAAAAACCATCTCTTTATGAAACCTGACCACATTACAACCTTCACAAGTCCTATGTGATTTATACTTTCATTTGCTCAAATTACTGAATTGTTTGGATGAAAACATGAATCGACCAGGATGTTGACCAAGTAATTAGATGAGAGTTATCACACCACATGATTAAAACAAACTTCAAAGTCTTCATCCCTTTGTATGAAGAAGAGTGTTAGGAAAGATTCAAGTGAGTTGTGTCATTATATTCTTGAGTACAAGATTTGATTTTGTGGGCGAGAACTTGATTTCATAATCATGCTCTGATTCTACAATTGGATGAACATGTTTCTTGCTTGACAAGTAATCATTTGAACCATTCATGTTTTAAATACTTGATTAAAAATCCTGAAAACATTTTGAAAAGCTCATACTCTTGATTGAGGGAAACCAAGAAACTAAGTTGGGGAGAATTTGACGGAGGTTCAAATAGCTGACAATATCTTTTGAAAACTTGACAAAATGCTTATTCCATTAACAAAAACATGATGAAACTTGACTAACCATGATCCAAAAGAGTATTACTTGTGAATGGTTATGTTTTTGCAGGAAATGACAAGGGAAAACATCAGTTACAAGCAAAAAGAATTCCTGTCCTGAAACATTTGCATAGTGAATTTTACTTCGCATAGCGAAGGTCACGATGCAAAGTTGAAGCGAGCAACAACAGAAAGAAACAGATAGTTTGCATATCGAACTTTACTTCATATAGCGAAGGTCGCGATGCGAAGCTGAAGCGAGCAACAACTGAAAGAAACAGAATCAAAATCACACAGTTTCGCTTGAAGCGAGAAGAAGTGAGAGTAGTTCGCATAGCGAAGTATGGCGGTTTCCAGGGGAGATTTAAAATTCTTCAAGGTTAAGCAAGCTGACTTTGCATAGCGACCAAAACTTTGCATAGCGAAAGTCCCTCATCTCAACCAGTATAAAAGGAGTGTAGCAGAAGCATTGGAGATGATAAATTTACATTATTACTTTGTATAGATAGGTTGTAAGAGATAGTAAGAGAGGGAAAGTGAGGATACAAGGTGAATACACATCAAGAGTCCGGAAATCGTCGTTGATGTTGGTTCATCTCAATTCCTCCATTTTGTATCAAGCAACCATGAGTAGCTAAATCCCTTTCTTGTTGGGATTGGTTGTAGTTCACCAAAATAGTATGTATTTTCATTGATCATGGCGTTATATGCAATTTATTTATGAATCATTATCGATGTTATCTTTGTTTTATTGTTTAACTCCATGGATTTGAATTGATATTGAGAAATACGATTCTAATCTCGATCCAAGATAATCATCTATTAAACTCTAAATGCTAGACATAGGTTTAGGTTTAATATTCACCATAATTATTGATTCTTAATACTGCCGTATTGTTTAATAGGCTGAGAAATCGTCGATTAAACAATAAAGTAGAATCCTCATCAGATGTTTAGACATAAACTCTGTTTGTAAGTGATACACGATGATATCGATACATGCTTAGATTGTATATAACTGGTCAGTGGTTTACATATTTAATCGGTGGATGAAATCCAATCCCAGCAAGCTTACTTCTCTGAAAACTATCCTGATTAGTTATATGTTTTTACATTTGGTAACTTACAAATCAAATATCTTGCAAAACTTTCGCTTAAAATCATATTAACTGTTGAACGACATTGATATCGCACCAGTCCCTGTGGATACGATAAAAACAAATACTTACTTTTGATTACTCAAACATCATTCCCTCAATTTTACATCAATTGGAATTTAGTTTATCCCCTCCAATTTTGCAGACGTAACATTGATGATTTGAATACAAAATTAATTTCTTATGGTGTGGCATTCATGATTAAGATAATTTATTAATTATTATTTTTTAAAACTTCTTCACTAAATAAACTAATACTTTTAATTAAGATTTTCTAGAAATTTATGAAAATACTTAAAATAAATTTCATGTTCAAAGCCCATTATAATTCAGCCCAAACTTAGTATCTAACATGTCGAGAAATTAACCTGTCACCCCCTACTTATACCTCACACCCCCCCCCCCCCCCCAAATTGTTTGAAAAGACGAAACTAACCCTGAAAATACTTTTTCCAAAATTTCACAATTTACGGTTCAGAAGCATATTTTTTAAATTTCAGGGGTGATATCGGACATTCCAAAACAACTACCAGAAATTTTGAAATAAGTGAGTGTTCCACAAAAATTCCTAAATTTACGGTATTTTGTACTGGAAAATTTTAAATTTCTAGTATTTTCTACCTAAAATTTCATAATTTTCGATATTTTCTACCACACTACAGAACCCAATTTTTTTTACCGGAAATTTCAAAATTTTCGGTAGTTAAAAAAATCTAGTTTTGTACTAGAAATTTCAAAATTTCTGGTAGTTATAAAAATTTAGTTTTGTACCCGAAATTTTGAAATTTCCTGTAGTTCTAAAAATTTAGATTTATACCGGAAATTTAGAAATTTCTAGAGTTGCCATTGTTTTTTATCTAATATTTTTTTTCTTCTTTTGTAGTGAAATCCAGAGGAAGATATGGTACTATTGCAGGGAGAACTGTGAATCTAGCATCAGACTAAGGTAGGGCTTCCAGGAATGCTGATGCTGAGTCTTCACAGCTATGGGCAGGACGAGTGGTCCCCACCGGTTCACACCGAAAGTGGATGGCTGAGCGGTGTCATTTCTAGGCACCTTGTTTGCCTCGATGCCAGCTAGTTTAATCAGTAGAGTAGGCTACAGATGAGGTGCTGCCACATGTTTCTGTAGTTGATCCCGTTGTTGAGCAGGTGGTTGAGCTGGTGGTTGCTCAGGTGATTGGCCCAGTTGTTCAGGAGGTTGATGAAGAGGTACAACTAGATGTTATTGTTGGTGAGTCAGGCCCATCGATTACTGTTGACATAGAGGTTATGTCTCCTTTGACTTATCCTTTTGAGCACACTGATGAAGGATTCCCAGGAGGATCCATCGACCATTCTATGCTTACAAAGTATGCTAAGCATGTGGCCTTACGATTATGGTAGAGCGAGGTATATGTCTTTAATGTTTAGTTTAAATTTTTGTTTCTATATGTCAGTCACATTAGATATAAACTAATTTGTTTATATTTTGTTATCACAGGAGCGACCCACACTGAAGGTGACAACACACGGGTCGAAGATGAAGGACTTCCCGAAGATTCTGATGCCTGAGCAGGTGTTGAATGCCAATCTTGCTTTAAATTTATCATTAATTATTGGTATTTTTCAACTCTTTTGTGTTGTTTTGTTGAATTTACTCCATGATAGCATGTTATTCTTCACTATTGAGAAAATACCTTTGGTTGCTTTGATTTATGTGTTCTTGTGCTGAAATTAGGCATAAAAACATCAAGTGTAAGACACAAGAAATTGGGCAAGGAAGCCAAAGAAAGAGAAGGATTTCAGCATGTTCGTTGTGTGAACATCCAGCGAGGAGTGCCAGCGAATGTTCGCTGTGCGAACTGATGGCGAAGTCCCAGCGAACCATCTCAGAAAGATGGCAGTAAGAAAAGAGCAGTAAGTTCGCTAGGTGAACAAGCAGTGAATGTTCTCTTGGGCGAAGTATCAGCGAAGATCCAGCGAATTATCCCAGACTGAAGTCAGTAGCTAAAGGACCCTAAGTTCGCTGTGCGAACTTGTAGCGAGGTAGTTCGCAGTGCAAAGAATTGCTCGCGCAACGAACTTCAGATATTTCTCAGAGGCGGTTTAACTGTTCAGAGGCACTTCAGGTGCCTAAAAAGGTGTTCGTTGGGCATAGAAACGGTCCGCATTGCGAACGTGACAAATTCTAAAAGTACTATTTAAGTACTTTTCACTATTTTTTGGGATCATGGCCCATTTTTACACACAAGAACTTCATTTTCTCAGATTTCTTCACCAAAAGGTGATTTTTGCAAATAGAAGCTGGATTCGCATCCGAGTTCGATTCTTCGACGTGGATGCTCATTCATCTTCTTTCAAAACTTGTAAAGTAAGCTACCATGGTTATGGGTAGCTAATTTCCTTTGTATCAAAGGTAGAGGTAGTCTACCTTTTGCTTATATGTTTTTCTTTTGATTGGCCTTGTATGTGAACAAGTGATGATTAATATATTATGAATATTTTTGTTCTTAATGATCCATTCTTGTTTTGTAAAACTCTAGTCATAGATTTTGTAAATCTTGACCTAAAATATTCATCTATCAGTTTATAGATTGGAGAAGTCGGTCTATGGTCGATAGTTGCTTTGTGTTGAACTTAAAGCTAACTATATTGGTTGTTATATGGAGAAATTGTGTAGCAATGAATACGGTATTTCTCACGACGCCACTCTAGACATAGACGGTGTTGAGAGAATGCGTGACGATATTAATCGGATCCAACTTCAAATGCAAGATTGATAGAATACGCATAAGTTAGGGTAGATGAAAACTACTTTTGATATACTTTATTAACAACAATCTTTAGAATTTATAAGCTTTGCTACTAAAAATGTGACAATTTTATGAACAAAACTTTGAAAACCCCTTATTCTTAAACGATAAACTGTTGAAAGGCAAGCATCAAAATATCCTCAATCCCTATGGAGAAGATAATAAAAAAACCCCTTTAACTACGATTCGAACAAAATGGCGTCGTTGCCGAGGATTGTTGATATTGCAAGCATTGCAATAGTTTATTGATTTAAGAATTTTGTATTGTATTCTTACCCTTGTTACTTTTCTTGTGCTACTTAATTTGTTTGGTTAAGTGTACAGAATCTGTTTATGCGAGGGAGTGTACCAACAGACCAACTTCTTTTTGATCCTGAGATTGAAAAAACGGCTCGTAGGCTCAATAGCAGAAGTAGGCGGAGGAAGCAACTTGCCCAAGAAAGATGAGAGCGCAGAGAAGCTTTTACATCCACACCCATTGCAACGCCAATCATGGCTGAACCACCGCCACCATCACCTCCTGCTTGAACCCCATGTGTTAACAGTCCAAGACACAACGCTCAGTTTGCGCGCAACGCCCACAATGGGAGGCATTCAGAGATGAAAACATGAATCCTTGCTCTTCTGTATCAGAATTCTTTTACTGGTATGTGTCATACCCCAAATTTTGACCACTAAGATTTCCCATCATTGTGCAAACCATCATCACAATATGGGTGTATCATTATGCCTCATTAGTCTCCCCAAAGATGGGTGAGCATCCACTACAATCAAAATTAGGGTTTCAGGCCCTCTCAGAGCTCTTAGACAAAGGATCAATCAAGGAATGACATGATCTTCAACTTGTCTAGCCTCTCAAACATCCCCAAAGGATCAAGAGGACTCCCACATTAAAGATTAAGCACAAGGCTGCTCCTTTCTAGGTGGATTAAGCCTCAAGATCGCCAGTGTCACCAAATTAGGGTTTTGGTCGACCAGGGCCTCCAGATAGAAATTTTCCTCTAGGAATTAGCCAATGCTTTAAAGCATAATTGAAAATACTCCATGGGACCTCATGGACCCAATCATCAAGTCAATTTGGCCTCAGGGGATGCATTCATCAAAAATCAAGAATTAGGGTTTCTTGACCTAATTTACCCCTAAGTTGACTTTTGGGACAAATCATGAGCCAAGACCTCAAGAGAAGATTTGAGGGTCTCCAATACACTACCTTGATCAATTTCCAACAATGGATTGGTCCAAGAAGCTTGAGCAACAAGTTTCAAGTTCATCAGAACCACAGTTAGGGTTTCGCAGGAAAAAGTCAACTATGCCTTTGACTTTTGACCCAGGCATGCTCCCAAACCTTGGGACATGATTCAATACACCCTATAACACCTATGAAATCAATACATCAAGTTTGATTTAGGTCAAGGACTTGATTTCATAAAGGATCGCACAGTTTGGAATTCATCTGACAAAAAGTCAACTGTGCACAAAAGTCAACTTTGACTTTTTGAGATTTTTCACAATTATGGTTCTTTGACCCTAAAATGATGTTAATGTATGATTGGAATCATCATTCATCAAGAAAAATCAAGAAAAGTTGGATAACTTGAAAAAGGGGTAACCATAAAAAACTTAGAAATTTTCTAAGTTATGAAACAAAATGGCTAGGGTACCAACTTTGGAGGATCATAACTCCTAAACCACAAGGCCATTTTTCCCCATTTAAAGCTGGATTTGTAGCTCTCATTGCCCTCTACAAAAGCTTTAAGCAGAACTCATTCCAATTCCTCATGGATTTTAAGTTATGGAATGATCAAAATCACAAAAAGTAAAAATGTCAATTTTTTCCAACACTTAGTGAAATTTTCACTAAGTCAGAATCTGCCTTCACTTTTTTCCAAATGTAGGGGCATTTTTCACTTGGATCCAAAATGTATCAAAACCAACTATGATCAAACAGTTGTTATAGCATATGAGGGCTTTCCAAAATATCCAAGAACTTCATCAAAATCCACTTGAGCCATGAGATATGACAATGCCAATATGCCTTGCTGCAAACTGTCATGGCAAGGCAGATTTGGGAGTTTTGCTCGATTTGATCATATTTTGCAAAGGGAAAGCAACTCTATCCATCTGAACACCTCAAGGGGGGACCAAGGAGGAACCAACTCTGATCCCAAGCCTCCCAAGTCTTTGGAACCAAAAGTAGCATGCCAAACCTAGAAATACCTAAAAGAGGGACAAGACTCCAATTTTGGATTGGAGCATTTAATGGATGCACCAAGGTGGCATGGACTAATCCATTCCCAACTGAATTCAGTCAAGACTTATCCAAGACCAAGGTGTAACACCCCAAAATTTGCCTTGTTGTTTTTAGTTAACTGACTTATGTTTCTTTGCATTCCTTGCAGTAGCATTTGTGCATAGCATGGTTCTTAGCATGAAATCAAGGTACTTGGTTCATTTTAAAGGAGTCTCAAGCCTCAAGGTGGTTTGAGGAGTTCATCATACCTTCATAAGGTCAAGCATGGCAAAAGATTACAGGTGAATCTTTCTCTCCTAACCAGAGGGACCAATTAGGGTTTGTGAATCAAAAGGACTTCTTGGAGGGCTTTGTGGATTCAAGCATGTTCCTATGGTATTCCATATTCTCTCAAGTGTTCATGGATATAGACTTGGCTAATGGTTCATTGTGGAGGATTTTCAGTGGATCAGTTACTTGTGAAGTAAGCAAAAGTCAACAGTTCAAGAGGAAAGTCAACCATGGGTTTTCAAGGGTTCAAATCATGATTCCCAAGTCCATATACCTTTATTTGGTCAAGGAATAACATGGATGGCATCATTCTTCAAGAATCAAGAGTTTGTGCAAAAGTTACTAAATTTGGAAAATGACCTATAATGAGAACTTTCCATTTTTGGCAATTTTTCCCCTACATTCAACTTGACTTTTCATCATCAAGGAAGCTCAAAATTAATTTTCCTCTAACATGAGAGTTGAAGATCTTTCTTTCCCATTTCCAAAAAGTACTAGAACATCTCCATATCATTTGTGGAACTCTAGTTATGGTCAAAACAATGCAAGGTGCATTTGGATGGTTTTCCATGTATCACTTTTTCCACCTTTTGCATTTTGGCACAAATGGACTTGTAATTGGTTTTATTGGTTCATGTCTCATTACAACATTCAAGTACACATCTTAAGGATTATTTTTGGCCTTTGAACCAAGTCATTCCATGCTATATTTCTCACTTATTTCACATTGTACAAATTTACAAATGGATCAAAAACTCACAAACCAAGCAAGTGCAAGGCCCAAGTACAATTCATTTGTGATCAGCAGAGGAAATGTGAGTGGATCATGCTCATTTTGTGGCATTGGCACGTGAGAATTAGTGGGTTGAGCTCAAAGTGCAAATTTGCAAAATCATCCAAAACTCATTAACCAAGGGTTTAATCACTTGCTAATCATAATCAGGAGAATAACCAAGAGTATATAAGCTAACTCATGCCCTCACAGCTAGGTCATGCACTCTCATTTGCTCAGAATCAAAAATTTCACTCTCACTTTTCTCTCTTCGAATCTCTCATTCCTTGAGGGTTCTTGAAAATCTCTTGGCATATTCTTGATCAGTGAGTTGAAAGGAGCGTGAATCCACCATTGTTTCAAGCTTTAAGCAAGGATTTCATCAAGTGCATCTCATGAGGGATCAAGCTCAAAGTCTTAGATCTAGCCAGATTCAAACCTCTATTTGCATTTATTTTGCAAATAGAGCTCAAAAGAGGAAGATCTGCAGCTTTTGGAAGGCGTTCTTGTGGTATTTCAAGCTCTACAGATCTCAGGTAAGCTCACTTTTCATGGTCATAGAACTTGATTTTTAAGTATGCATGATGATCTATGAAGTTCACTGAGCATGATGAGCTATTTTGTTTTGAATTTGGACGTGTATCATGGATGAATTTTGAGATTTAAGTTTTGGATCTAAACTTTCTTTTGTTCGATTTGCTTTATGTGTTGATCTTTTGGTGAAATGGTTTGCATATTTAGAATCCTTGTTGATTTCTGGTTCGAATGGTATACTCATGAGCAATTTCTGGAAAAATGTATGTTGATCTTCACCGGAGAAGACGATCAGAGCCCTAGCTCCGGCGTCTGGTTCTTTTCTCTGTCCGGCCAGGGTTTTGTGGAGAAGACGTAATCTCAGCCTTTCTTTGTTTTGATCCAACGGTCCGTGTGTTGCCACGTTTTTAATTTTTGCTTTTTATTTCATTAATTGTATGTGTACCAGCATATGTGTATTATCGTGTACGTTTGATCTCAACCCTTGATCTTGCATAATATTTGAATTGATTGACTTAATCTGGAGCGTATGATGCATCTGATGGTTGTTTGATTGCCAACGCATTAAAAATGCATGTGCCTATCACGAGTTGGTTTTTAATTTCTGATTGTGTTTGATGTGCGCGTGTATACTTTGTTATGGTGTGCGTGTGAATCTGAGCCCTTCATCATGTTTACTTTGGCATTTGTTTGACTAAGTGTGGAATGTTGGATTGATCTTATGGCTGATGGTGAGTCAATTTTGTTGACTGGTTTGTTTGTTTGTTTGGCACGCGCCTTGGACTGGGCCTGGCTTTGGTTTACTTTTTTCACCCCCCTGTTCAGCCCATCTTCCTTTTTCAACGTGATTGCTTTGCTGTTTACACCCCCTGAGTTTATTTCTTTATTTTTATTAATTGTGGCATTTCATTTTTATTTGTTAAAAATAGTTTAATGTATCCAAATATTATGAAAAAAATCATGAAGCATGTTTAGCATTTTATAAAAAATTTCCAAATTTTATTTTCCTTTTTTATTTTATTTTTGGTATCTAAATTAATTGTTTAATTGATTTCTTTTTGAATTGTTTCATATGTGCATACTTTGCATTGTAGATTTTATTTCTCATAGCATACAAAATATTTTGAGTCCATTATTTTTGCATTGTTTCACCAACATATTGAAGTGCATAAAAACATTTTTCTCATATTTTTAAATTCTGTTCATATTGTAATTTGGTCCCTCTCTTTTGCATATTAGTTCATAATTCATATGTGACTTTGCATAATTGTTTGAAGGACTTATCTTGTGAATTTTTACATGAGTTTTTAATATAATGTTTGCTTCTGGTTGAGGTGTTCTAAGAATTAATTTGGTAATTTTTGAAGTTGATTTGATAATTGTTTAATTGCTCTTTGTTTGAGGTCTCTTTTATGCACATCTTTGAATCATGTTTGGTTACTTGTTTGAGGAGGCACTTGAGCCATTGTTTGGGATTGTTTCTTTGACTTCATGAATCATGTTTGAATCATTATAAGTCATTTGATTATCATTATAGGTCATTGGTATGAGGTTGTTGCATATTTTGTGCACATGTTTGATGTTTGATTTACATGCCTCTTTTGACTTATCTTTTCACTTCTTCTCACCTATGCCTCTTCTTGGCTTGTGTTTGGTTTGTGTATGCCATGCCACATCAGTTATTTGCATCTCATTTGATGTATGTTTCTGACCTTGAATCTTTATATTCATGTCATATGTTATTCATGTTGCATCTTGCATACTTTAACATGTTTCATTTACACGCTTCCTCCTCCTTCTTTTAATGATTCTTAATGCTTGGATACTTTCTTGTATGCCTTATGTTACACTTGTATGGCATGTTTAGGCACATGTTTAGGTCATCCACATTCTGACTTGGATTTTATTTGAAGCATCCTTGCATGATCACCTTGCATATCCACTCATTCTTTTTCTACTCCTTCTTTGATGACTTTCTTGGATGTTTTGCCACTTGTTTGCATTCTCTTTGCTTGAGTTCGTTTGGTAAACATTATGGGTCTCCCTTAAGGTGTACATTCTGACTTGGATGAGTTTCATATGGTTTGTAACCATTTCTCTTTGGGTTGTGACTTGTTTGGGTTTCATCTGTCTTATTGTTTCTTATGTTTATTTTTGCTAACCATGTAGGGGCCAATGGTAAGTGAATGGGATGTGGATAGTCATCCACATTCTAAATTCTCCTTTCTCTTTTAAGCTTTCATACTTGTGTTTACTTTAGCATTTAAGATGCTCCTTTCTTCTCTCTCACTCTTTCTCATCCCATGAATCTCAAGACTTGATTAAGTCTTGGATTCTTTTCCCCTTAGAGCTACCTAGTCCAACTTATCTTTTGATTAAGCTTGGAGTAGGATTAGCATTAGGTTTTAGGTAGTCGTCTCTCCTAAACCTCACTAACCATAGGTCATCCGTGCATGATAACATTAGGACTCGTAGTTTCCCTTTAGAGTTTCCTTTGGGTCGTCTCTCTTCTCATCTCAAAACTTCTTCAAAACACGTAATAAAAGTTAACGTGTATTGCGCTCGAGCCTTAAGTGTGGGAAGTGAGGAATGAGGGGTTTCCCTTCACTCTTCTAGGGTACCTAGTGTACGTCCTGTTGGGGACGATACGCGAAGTATTCGTTCCTATGTCATAGACTTTGGTGCAATGCAAGTTATGAACTAACTTAAAACACTTCTGTCTAAAAAACACCAAACAAATTCAAATCTTTTATCCTTCGGGATTGTTGGGTTTCAAACTTCTTTTTTTTTTCTTCATAAAAGAGCTCTTCGCTCACGTAAAAAACACTTACCCATTCGTGGTCGTACCCACGAACTACATTAGCTCTGATTCCTCTCTCTCGTCCGATTGAGGATATGTAGGCACAAGACAACGATTATCTTGGCGAGCAACCTTCCCCCGCAGTTCCCGTCCGAACTACATTGACTCTGACTTGCACTGATGGAGTACGTAGGCCTAGGACAACAATACCGTCCTATCGAGTCACTTCTTTTTCTCTTTTCTTCTTCGTTTCTCCGTTCTTTATGTTCTCGTTTCTTCTCCGGTCCAGTAGCAGTGGAGCTCCAGACGACGACACCCTTTGATGCAGACAACAAGCGTGGATCCCATCGAGTACGATGGACGTGTTGGGTGCTAACACCTTCCCTTCGCGTAACCGACTCCCGTACCCGTTTCTCTTGGTCTTGAGACCATGTTCTTTCCCTTTCTCTTCAAGTTTACGCAATGTTTCCTTTCCCTCTCTTGGGATAAATACACATTGCTGGCGACTCTGTGTCTTCTGCGCCACTCTCGCGTTTGTACCGTTGGATGCGAATCTTTCGGGAGCGACAGCTGGCGACTCTGTTGGGGACTCTGGTTGACCTCTTGCTGGTCCATCCCCTTTAGCGAGTCAATCCTAGCGCTTGTCTGTTTTATTTCATTGGGTGTTTTGTTGGTGCTTTGCTTTGTTGTATATTACTGTATTGCTGTTTACTGTATTTTTTCTTTACTGCTTTACTTTTTTTATCGTATTTTACTGCATTTCATTTTATCACTGTTATGCTAGACTGCGCTGCGCTGTGCTGTTTTTCTGTTTGGCATGTTGGGAGGTTTTGAGAGATGAGCCCAATGCCCAGGCTCGAGCATACCCATAGGTTTTAGTGTGGGCAGGCGTGACGCTCCCCTGGTGTTGGCCACGTGCGGGTGATCACGATCCCTACAATTAGACGAGGTTCTATCAGGAGCTTTCTACTACTGTATGTTGATACAGGCCAGTAGTTATTCTCTTGAGGAATTGTCGACTCTGATGACCATTCCCGAGGACTCAGTAACGGCACTCCTCCCGAGAACGATAATGGCAGACTAGAAATGGAAAACCCATTACGATTCTCGACCCGAGGATCCAATGCTGGGAACTTGCCATAGGACCTCTTTTTTTGAAAGTGAATCAGCGGACGACCTCTTTGATTGGTGGTAGCATTGTATCCTTCGGGCTGAATGTGCTATTGCTTCTCAAACCTCCAAAGCTGAGGATCTTTCGTTTTGGTGAATCAGTTAAGGCCTCCTCGATTGATGATGATGCTAAACCAGAAATGGTGAGCGTATCATCATTTCTCGACCTGAGAGCCCGGGATATTGAGGATCTTAGTACCCACATGTAAGAGGGATGGGTGTTTGCAGGTTTGCAGGTGACCGAAACCTTCAACCTACCCGGTTTTATGGATTTCTCATCAGTGTACTGTTATTATCCTGATATTCTGGCAGTTTGATTGGGCCGTTATTCTGGATTTCTGGGTTTCTGGTATTTAGGGTCTTATCCAGTCATCAGCACATCAGTTGTTCAGAACTTGTGGATTCCTTGATCCCATCTCTGTTGCATATGAATCATCATTCTTGCATACATGTTCTTGTATTTCCAAGGATATCATTGTTGAGGCTCACTGTTGAGCATTTCCATTTATTCCTTGTGGTTCTTCTGAAAAGTCTTGAATTAAAACAGAATGATTCCTTGGAAATATTTGAACATGGCATTTGCATTGCAGTTCCATACTCATGTGCATAACAGGTGTTCAAGGCTGGTTATTCTTGTTCTGATATGGTTTTCTTCAGAATTTCAGACTTAACTCCTCAGGCCATTCAAGAGTTGATCATGGAGCAAATTCAAACTGAGTTGAGGGAAATGCGAGGCCAGATGGGGCAGTTTATGGGAGACATGCAAGCTTTGATCCAAGACCAGAAAGTGCTAAGAGAGGAAGTCAATCAGATGAAGACTCAGATGGGTTTGGTCATGGAAATTTTGAAAACAGTGTTAAAGAAGGAAAACAGTCATGTGCTCGTTTCCGCAACAGAAGTCCTTAATACTCCCATCTCTTTGGGGTCTTCGCTAGATCATGGATTGCCTCGTGAATCCCCTCCACGACCCAAGGTTCCAGAACTTTCCCAACAGCAAACAGGTCTTGTCTCCTAAGATAAGTCTAAGAATAAAAAGTGCGCACAGAGATCGAAGCAGTCTGAAAGAGTTTTTCATCCGCTCCCTATGCCATATTCTCAGCTATTACAGCATCTCCTTCAGTTGCAACTGGTACAGAAAAGGACTTTGGCTCATCTTACTGGTAATCCCCCACCAGGCTACAACGCAAGAGCCCATTGTGATTACCATTCTGGGGCACCAGGGCATACTGTGGAGAAATGTAGGGCCTTTCAGCACCAAGTCCAGGATTTGATTGATGCAGGGGCAATTGAATTCACGTCGGGCGGCGTGAGCATACAAGGTGATTTTACCCCAATTGTTGCAAAGGAAGTAGAGACTCCTTCCCTGTCCGCAGGATCCACCTCATGTCATGGACTTTCTCCACAACCTTTTGCTGCAGAAGCTCTACGTCAGTAACCTTTGTTTGTGCCTCAGTCAAATGTGGAAAGGAAAGTGCAAGCGCAGGTGAGGCGCCCAAATCAGCATCAACAGCAGAATTATCAGCAGTAGGGGCAACCGAAACCAAGAAGGCCCAAGAGGATATTTGATCCTATTCCTATCTCTTATAGTCAGTTGTTTGATCGTCTGTTCAAGAGCTATCTGATCCAGCTGAGGAATGCCATGCCAGTGCCATACCCTATTCCTCTGGACTTTGACATGAACGCTAGCTGTGAGTTCCATTCGGGAACGTTTGGGCACATAATTGATAATTGTAATGCATTCCAGCACAAGGTGCAAGACTTGATCGACTCAAAGGTCATCACGCCAGATGGTACCCCTTTGGATTGAAGCTTCTTTGTCAGAGTAAGCACCAGATTGCAAGAGCGTCATCAGAAACAATAAGTCCAGACGGAGTCAAGTCTCCTCAACAATGGCAATCATTAGTTTCTTTACTGCATTTCCATATGTAGCTTTCCTTTGTTTGTTTAAACATTATCTACATGTAAAAAACTTGTTTGTGTTTGAATGTGGATTTTAATGCAATGATGTGTTGTTCCTGAAGTATCTTACTTTTATGCACTTATGTCATGTTTTTATATGCACTGCAATACTATCTTTCTTGCCTAGAATCTTGGAGGGAGGATGACGAAATAAGAACGCGGATTTCTAATGGTACGCTTTTGGATAAAACCCTGTTAAGGATGTACAGGCATTGTTTCCAATTCACAAACACTGGAGAGATAAGGAGAAAGACCTTTTGTCAACCCCTTTGAGCCTAGTAGTAGGAGTTCTTTCTGAAAACGAAAAACCCTCAATTTTAACCCAGGGGCAGGGTAGGCGTCAGTTAGTTTGACTAGGTGTTCAACTTTCAGAAGGAGTGTACATCTGAAGATCCATTACCTTCCATTCCACTATCAAGAGGTTAAGAGGTGTAGAGCCACAATAGAGTGAAACAATCACAGCCCTTTCAAGCAAGTCAGGCAAAACGGTGTCACACGACTTGTTCAAAAAAAAAGAAGAAAAAAGAGAAAAAGAAAAATCCTGCTAAGTCGAAAAACTTGAAAGCAAGTGACTTAGGCAAAAGTTAAGGCGTCCCGCTGGACTTCAAAATTGAAAACTCAAAAGAGTCAGTCCAGGCAAAAATTAGGGAACAAAAAGCAAAAGAATGAGAAAGCGAAAAGCCAAAAGGATTACAAAGAAAATCCTCGATAAGAACAAAGTCGTGTGACTATAGACGCAAAAGACAAAATGGGGCGACTGTTAGTCCAAAACCTCGTCAGGTGTCGAGTCACCAGTTGCATGGATTCTCTAGAAATCGGGGAACCTTTTGAGAGACGAGCGCTTGTGTCAAATTAGCTGAACATAGGACTGGAGAATATCACGAAGAATGGGTGGGTACCAATAAACTTTGAGCCATAAATCCTTTTTTTCTTAAACCACGAACCAGGCCACGCTACAACCCTTAAAAGTCCTAATTGAAACAGGGTTTAGTCTGAAGGCGTACTTCAACGAGATAGCGTTCCTAACTCCCATGAGTTGTGCTAATAAGATTTTTGTTGGTGTTGCATGTGCGTATTGCTTGCCTTTCAAAAATAAGTGTCGTAACTCGGTTGTGTGACATATTTTCAATAAAGACTTCAAGATTAACATATGTGTTGCATTTGAATAATCATTCTCAGAATAAATATTTTCTGCTTGCATACATTTGTTTGACATCAAAGAAGTTTACACGATGAACATCAGTCGAGAAGCTTAAACTGGCCAAGTTGAGGTGCCTGAGACTCCAGAAGACATGTTGCTGAAAGATTATGTGGGAAAAAGGCGTTCCCAGCCATTTGTGTTGAGATGTAACCAATCTGGGCCAATCACACCGGGAAATCTCTTCAAAATGTAGCCAAGCTGGGGCATTCAAGTTGAGAAGGTCTTTTCAGAATACAATCAACCATGGGGCATTCATGTTGAGAAAATTTCTTCGAACTGGGGCAATTATGTCGAGATCCGATAAATCTCTCCACAAGCGTGTAAACTGGGGCAATCACGACGAGATTCGGTAAATCTCTCGAAGACTAGTCGGTCAGAGACAAATGTACTACAAGGCTTGTACTGGGGCAGGTCACTTCAAGGGCGCAAGAAGTTTTTCCCTTCAGAACGCAGTCAATCAATAGCACCTCTGCAAGGTTCAGAATACTGTGGCAGAACATTTCAGGTCATTACAAACCCTCTCGAGGTGGTTTACGTCATGAATCAGGAAGTATGGGACAGTTATGTCCAGACCGGATACATCTCTAAGAGTTTGAAAATCCTGGGGCATTGTTGAACGCCAGGTTTTCTGTAAAATCCTCTTAAAATGATTGCTTCAAGTAGACCCTGTGGTCTGGGGCAAGGTGGAGAGTTAAAGGAACTATGTTTCGCTCTTGACAATCACTATGCAGAAACTTGAAGCACTGAGTTGTTACCAGTGTGGGACTTTTGGAGTCTTTTCCCTACAGCAAAGAGCCAAAGTGTATCTTTTTCCAGCAAGGTGTGAGAATTGTTATTCTTCCTCAAGCAGATAATTATCCTATGTTCGAAAAGGGCTTTTATGAAGATTTCTTATCTCTAGCAGTACAGATGGAATCCTCACTCTCAGCAAGGTAAGACGATAGAATATCGTCAAGAAGAGGATGGGGAGTTAGGGTGTTCTCTTCCTCAACGGTCAGATCTAGGCATCTCAAGTAATTCCAAGTCCAATCTTCATTGGTACCTCCCTAGTAGAGTTGCTCTCTCCAACTTTGAAGTCTGATCGTCCTTAGCAATTTATTACTCTCCCCCATCAGAGTATCAAGGATTCTCTTCCTCAACAAGAGTATAAAGAAGTAATTCCCAAGCGGAGTCGTTGAGGATCGTCTCCCTCAGTAGGGTATAAGAGGTTCACCCTAGCCAGAGTTGTGATTTGGCTCACCTTTCTTTAGCAGATGTGTCGATGAGGATCGTCCCCCTCAGCAGGATATAAGAGGATCGTCCCCCTCAGTGGGAGTACAGAGGATTGTATACCCAGCCGAAGTTGTGTTTGGATTACTATTCCCCTGCAAGCATTCAGAAGTTGATTGCTCTAAAGTGGATGTTGTTGTATCTCCAGTAGGAGATTCGTGGACAAAGATGCTATTATCCCCCACAGAGTCCTGGGGTCTACTTTCCTCAGTTGGTCAAGAAGTATAGTCTCAGCGACAACGGTTTGATCTAACCCCCAGCAGGGTGAGGGTAAAGTTATTTCCCTAGTAGCAGATTAAGCTCACCAACATCCCCAAGCAGAGTCTGGTGGTGAGTGGTATCCCCAGCAGGTCTTAAGTCCAATCGTTTTTTGCAGGCGTCAAATCCAAGTTTTGAAGTATTTGGTGATCCCCAGCGGAGGAGTTTCCATCTTCAGTATTCATTTCCCTCCCCAACTGAATGGGTATTCTCTCGGAGTTTCGTCCATCTCCAGCAGAATTGTTGATCTTGATATTCCCCAACAGAGTGGGTATTCTATCGGAGTTTCGTCCATCTCCAGCATAATTGGTGATTGAGATATTCCCTAGCAGGGTGAAGTTTTCCTCAGCTTGTTCTTTCGAAGGACAATTTATTTTTGTCGTCCCCAGTGGAGTTTGTCTTTGCTTTCAGCATTTATTTTGCTGAGGCACCTCTTTTGCATTGCATAAGCATTTTGTTTTGCATGGCATCCTGCCAAATACGTAGCATTTCCACTTCGTGTGGAGCATTACGGCAAAATTCAAACATATGCATCTGAATCATAAGCCAGGTTTGAGTTTTCCTTCGTCAGGAAAAGCCAGATTTCAGGAGATATCATTCGACTTTATTCCACAAGTGGTGGGTTTAGTCATTCAAAGCAATATTTGACATTCCCTTGTAGAGTTGTTTGCCGGGATAGTTAATTCATGATTTCATTTTTACCCCTTCGTCCAGGTGGTCCTTTGGTTTATCCCCTCGAGGTTTTTACCGTCAGACACCCGTCCGTGTTTAAACTTTTGTTTCAATGCCCGTCTGCATTGACATTTGGCACCCGTCCGTGTTCTTTCAGCACCCGTCCGTGTTTGAACTTTTGTTTCAATGCCCGTCCGCATTGACATTTGGCACCCGTCCGTGTTCTTTCAGCACCCGTCTGTGTTTGAACTTTTGTTTCAATGCCCGCCCGTATTGACATTTGGCACCCGTCCGTGTTTGAACTTTTGTTTCAATGCCCGTCCGCATTGACATTTGGCACCCGTCCGTGTTCTTTTAGCACCCGTCCGTGTTTGAACTTTTGTTTCAATGCCCGTCCGCATTGACATTTGGCACCCGTCCGTGTTCTTTCAGCACCCATCCGTGTTTGAACTTTTGTTTCAATGCCCGTCCGCATTGACATTTGGCACCCGTCCGTGTTCTTTCAGCACCCGTCCGTGTTTGAACCTTTGGTTGCAATACCCGTCCGTATTGACCTTTTGATGACACTCGTCCGTGTTGCCTTCCATTCCCCAGCGAGATTAATCCTCGATAAAAGTTGCTTTACAACCTTTTCAGTACCCGTCCGTATTGAACCCCTTTTACACCCGTCCGTGTACCTTTTCAGTACCTGTCCGTATTGAAACCTTTTTACACCCGTCCGTGTACCTTTTCGATACCCGTTTGTATTGAACCTTTTACACCCGTCCGTGTACCTTTTCAGTACCCGTCCATATTGAAACTCTTTACACCCGTCCGTGTACCTTTTCAGTACCCGTCCGTATTGAATCCTTTTACACCCGTCCGTGTACCTTTTCAGTACCCGTCCGTATTGAAACTCTTTACACCCGTCCGTGTACCTTTTCAGTACCCGTCCGTATTGACTTTTGACACCCGTCCGTGTTCTTTTAGCACCCGTCTGTGTTTGAGCCTTTGTTTCAATGCCCGTCAGCATTGACTTTTGACACCCGTCCGTGTTCTTTCAGCACCCGTCCGTGTTTGAACCCTTTTCGATACCCGTCTGTATTGAATCTTTTTACACCCGTCCGTGTACCTTTTCAGTACCCGTCCGTATTGAACCTTTTTACACCCGTCCGTGTACCTTTTCAGTACCCGTCTGTATTAAACCTTTTGGCGCTCGTTCGCGTACCTTTTCGATACCCGTCCATATTGTACCTTTTACACCCGTCCGTGTACCTTCTCGATACCCATCCGTATCTGATATCTTTGATTCCTTGACACCCGTCCGTGTTTATCCCCAATGTAACTAACACTCGTCTGTGTTTATTTCAATACTTTTCAATACATTGTTTGTATTGGTTTCCAACACTCGTACATGTTGCGACAATGCAGTATTTATTGCTTGTTCCCTAGTGGAGTCGTCCCTCCTTTGAGGATTGCAAATTTCAGGTTTCTTTTGGTATTCAATCTCCGTAAATCCTTTCAATGCATGATAGTCGTTGCTATCATACCTTTAGGACCAAGTTGATTGAATAAGGGCAGCTGTAACACCCCAAAATTTGCCTTGTTGTTTTTAGTTAACTGGCTTATGTTTCTTTGCATTCCTTGCATTAGCATTTGTGCATAGCATGGTTCTTAGCATGAGATCAAGGTACTTGATTCATTTTAAAGGAGTATCAAGCCTCAAGGTGGTTTGAGGAGTTCATCATACCTTCATAAGGTCAAGCATGGCAAAAGATTACAGGTGAATCTTTCTCTCCTAACCAGAGGGACCAATTAGGGTTTGTGAATCAAAAGGACTTCTTGGAGGGCTTTGTGGATTCAAGCACGTTCCTATGGTATTCCATATGCTCTCAAGTGTTCATGGATAGAGACTTGGCTAATGGTTAATTGTGGAGGATTTTCAATGGATTAGTTACTTGTGAAGTAAGCAAAAGTCAACAGTTCAAGAGGAAAGTCAACCATGGGTTTTCAAGGGTTCAAATCATGATTCCCAAGTCCATATACCTTTATTTGGTCAAGGAATAACATGTATGTCATCATTCTTCAAGAATCAAGAGTTTGTGCAAAAGTTACTAAATTTGGAAAATGACCTATAATGAGAACTTTCCATTTTTGGCAATTTTTTCACTACATTCAACTTGACTTTTCATCATCAAGGAAGCTCCAAATTAATTTTCCTCTAACATGAGAGTTGAATATCTTTCTCTCCCATTTCTAAAAAGTACTAGAACATCTCCATATCATTTGTGGAACTCTAGTTATGGTCAAAACAATGCAAGGTGCATTTGGATGGTTTTCCATGTACCACTTTTTCCACCTTTTGCATTTTGGCACAAATGGACTTGTAATTGGTTTTATTGGTTCATGTCTCATTACAACATTCAAGTACACATCTTAAGGATTATTTTTGGCCTTTGAACCAAGTCATTCCATGCTATATTTCTCACTTATTTCACATTGTACAAATTTGCAAATGGATCAAAAACTCACAAACCAAGCAAGTGCAAGGCCCAAGTACAATTAATTTGTGATCAGCAGAGGAAATGTGAGTGGATCATGCTCATTTTGTGGCATTGGCACGTGAGAATTAGTGGGTTGAGCTCAAAGTGCAAATTTGCAAAATCATCCAAAACTCATTAACCAAGGGTTTAATCACTTGCTAATCATAATCAGGGGAATAACCAAGAGTATATAAGCTAACTCATGCCCTCACAGCTAGGTCATGCACTCTCATTTGCTCAGAATAAAAAATTTCAATCTCACTTTTCTCTCTTCGAATCTCTCATTCCTTGAGGGTTCTTGAAAATCTCTTGGCATATTCTTGATCAGTGAGTTGAAAGGAGCGTGAATCCACCATTGTTTCAAGCTTTAAGCAAGGATTTCATCAAGTGCATCTCAAGAGGGATCAAGCTCAAAGTCTTAGATCTAGCCAAATTCAAGCCTCTATTTGCATTTATTTTGCAAATAGAGCTCAAAAGAGGAAGATCTGCAGCTTTTGGAAGGCGTTCTTGTGGTATTTCAAGCTCTACAGATCTCAGGTAAGCTCACTTTTCATGGTCATAGAACTTGATTTTTAAGTATGCATGATGATCTATGAAGTTCACTGAGCATGATGAGCTATTTTGTTTTGAATTTGGACGTGTATCATGGATGAATTTTGAGATTTAAGTTTTGGATCTAAACTTTCTTTTGTCCGATTTGCTTTATGTGTTGATCTTTTGGTGAAATGGTTTGCATATTTAGAATCCTTGTTGATTTCTGGTTCGAATGGTATACTCATGAGCAATTTCTGGAAAAATGTATGTTGATCTTCACCGGAGAAGACGACCGGAGCCCTAGCTCTGGCGTCTGGTTCTTTTCTCCGTCCGACCAGGGTTTTGTGGAGAAGACGTAATCTCAGCCTTTCTTTGTTTTGATCCAACGGTCCGTGTGTTGCCACGTTTTTAATTTTTGCTTTTTATTTCATTAATTGTATGTGTGCCAGCATATGTGTATTATCGTGTACGTTTGATCTCAACCCTTGATCTTGCATAATATTTGAATTGATTGACTTAATCTGGAGCGTATGATGCATCTGATGGTTGTTTGATTGCCAACGCATTAAAAATGCATGTGCCTATTACGTGTTGGTTTTTAATTTCTGATTGTGTTTGATGTGCGCGTGTATACTTTGTTATGGTGTGCGTGTGAATCTGAGCCCTTCATCATGTTTACTTTGGCATTTGTTTGACTAAGTGTGGAATGTTGGATTGATCTTATGGCTGATGGTGAGTCAATTTTGTTGACTGGTTTGTTTGTTTGTTTGGCACGCGCCTTGGACTGGGCCTGGCTTTGGTTTACTTTTTTCACCCCCCTGTTCAGCCCATCTTCCTTTTTCAACGTGATTGCTTTGCTGTTTACACCCCCTGAGTTTATTTCTTTATTTTTATTAATTGTGGCATTTCATTTTTATTTGTTAAAAATAGTTTAATGTATCCAAAAATTATGAAAAAAATCATGAAGCATGTTTAGCATTTTATAAAATTTTTCCAAATTTTATTTTCCTTTTTTATTTTATTTTTGGTATCTGAATTAATTGCTTAATTGATTTCTTTTTGAATTGTTTCATATATGCATACTTTGCATTGTAGATTTTATTTCTCATAGCATACAAAATATTTTGAGTCCATTATTTTTGCATTGTTTCACCAACATATTGAAGTGCATAAAAACATTTTTCTCATATTTTTAAATTCTGTTCATATTGTATTTTGGTCCCTCTCTTTTGCATATTAGTTCATAATTCCTATGTGACTTTGCATAATTGTTTGAAGCACTTGATGTTTGTTTCTGGTTGAGGTGTTCTGAGAATTAATTTGGTAATTTCTGAAGTTGATTTGCTAATTGTTTGATTGCTCTTTGTTTGAGGTCTCTTTTATGCACATCTTTGAATCATGTTTGGTTACTTGTTTGAGGAGGCACTTGAGCCATTGTTTGGGATTGTTTCTTTGACTTCATGAATCATGTTTGAATCATTATAAGTCATGTGATTATCATTATAGGTCATTGGTATGAGGTTGTTGCATATTTTGTGCACATGTTTGATGTTTGATTTACATGCCTCTTTTGACTTATCTTTTCACTTCTTCTCACCTATGCCTCTTCTTGGCTTATGTTTGGTTTGTGTATGCCATGCCATATCCCTTCTTTGCATATCATTTGATGTATGTTTCTGACCTTGAAGCTTTATATTCATGTCATATGTTATTCATGTTGCATCTTGCATACTTTAACATGTTTCATTTACATGCTTCCTCCTCCTTCTTTTAATGATTCTTAATGCTTGGATACTTTCTTGTATGCCTTATGTTACACTTGTATGGCATGTTTAGGCACATGTTTAGGTCATCCACATTCTGACTTAGATTTTATTTGAAGCATCCTTGCATGATCACCTTGCATATCCACTCATTCTTTTTCTACTCCTTCTTTGATGACTTTCTTGGATGTTTTGCCACTTGTTTGCATTCTCTTTGCTTTAGTTCGTTTGGTAAACATTATGGGTCACCCTTAAGGTGTACATTCTGACTTGGATGAGTTTCATATGGTTTGTAACCATTTCTCTTTAGGTTGTGACTTGTTTGGGTTTCATCTGTCTTATTGTTTCTTATGTTTGTTTTTGCTAACCATGTAGGGGCTAATGGTAAGTGAATGGGATGTGGATAGTCATCCACATTCTAACTTCTCCTTTCTCTTTTAAGCTTTCATACTTGTGTTTGCTTTAGCATTTAAGATGCTTATTTCTTCTCTCTCACTCTTTCTCATCCCATGAATCTCAAGACTTGATTAAGTCTTGGATTCTTTTCCCCTTAGAGCTACCTAGTCCAACTTAATTTTTGATTAAGCTTGGAGTAGGATTAGAATTAGGTTTTAGGTAGTCATCTCTCCTAAACCTCACTAACCATAGGTCATCCGTGCATGATAACATTAGGACTCGTAGTTTCCCTTTAGAGTTTCCTTCGGGTCGTCTCTCTTCTCATCTCAAAACTTCTTCAAAACACGTAATAAAAGTTAACGTGTATTGCGTTCGAGCCTTAAGTGTGGGAAGTGAGGAATGAGGGGTTTCCCTTCACTCTTCTAGGGTACCTAGTGTACGTCCTATTGGGGACGATACGCGAAGTATCCGTTCCTATGTCATAGACTTTGGTGCAATGCAAGTTATGAACTAACTTAAAACACTTCTGTCTAAAAAACACCAAACAAATTCAAATCTTTTATCCTTCGGGATTGTTGGGTTTCAAACTTCATTTTTTCAGAAAAGAGCTCGTCGCTCACGTAAAAAACACTTACCCATTCGTGGTCGTACCCACGAACTACATTAGCTCTGATTCCTCTCTCTCGTCCGATTGAGGATATGTAGGCACAAGACAGCGATTGTCTTGGCGACCAACCTTCCCCCGCAGTTCCCGTCCGAACTACGTTGACTCTGACTTTCCCATTGCACTTAGGGAGTACGTAGGCCTAGGACAACGATACCGTCCTATCGAGTCACTTCTTTTTCTCTTTTCTTCTTCGTTTCTCCGTTCTTTCGGTTCTCGTTTCTTCTCCGGTCCAGTAGCAGTGACGACACCCTTTGATGCAGACAACAAGCGTGGATCCCATCGAGTACGATGGACGTGTTAGGTGCTAACACCTTCCCTTCGCGTAACTGACTCCCGTACCCGTTTCTCTTGGTCGTGAGACCATGTTCTTTCCCTTTCTCTTCAGGTTTACGCAATGTTTCCTTTCCCTCTCTTGGGATAAATACACATTGCTGGCGACTCTGTGTCTTCTGCGCCACTCTCGCGTTTGTACCGTTGGATGCGAATCTTTCGGGAGCGACACAAGGGAACCAGCAGCCTGATGCGTTGTATTCGCAAGTGTACGAATCGCGTCAGAGTAATATAAAAAGTTATCGTATCCACAGAGACCAAATGTCGATCTAACGATTTCTGTTTGTTACAGTGCTTATCTAAGGCAGTTCAATTCAGGGTTTACTAATGCAGAGGAAAAATAAATAAAAGTAAATGATGAGGTAATAAAATTCAGACAAAACAATAGGCTTGAATGTAATTCTCATAACCGATAATATTTCTATATTCATCAACAGGACTACTTACGGGCAATATCTTCTATTTTAAGAAAAGAATTCAATTTAACAGGAACTGTCGCTTTCGCGTAGTCAGAATCAAGTTTACCCTCTAAACTAACCCCTTTATTGTCACTTATAAAAAGGTGCGCATTCCGTTAGAGTCATGGAAAACTTACTTTTAAGAAATGTAAATTCTAAACTAAACAGAAAAGTATTTTGACCTGAAATCTCTAAACTAAAGAGGTTCAAAATGAACCAGATTCTAATCCCACTAACGCGTCCGAAAATAATTTTAAAATCTCTTTTCTAAAGTGTTAAAAATCCCTACTCAACTGAGCAAAGCGCTTTCGCTGTATTTGATCAGTTGAGAACTAAACAAGTTCACAAATGGTTGGACGGCTTTCGATCTTACCCAACATTGCTTTTAAGTACAGAAAACTTGTGTTAAAGATTAAAACAACCCTTAAGTATTTCTATTAACATATAGACGTATTACGGTGATTATGGTCTTTACATTCTTACCTATCTTAAACTTAACCAGCCATGGTAGTTATAACAGTCATATTAATTCTTATCATGTATGGAATTAAGTCTTTTGAAAAGTAAAGTTTTGAAAAGTAAGGCAAGACAATAGATAAACAAAATAAAGCAAGTGCAAGTAATAAATGAAAGTAAATGCGATTAAAATAAAACCTGCTCCAAAACGGAGTCTTTAAATCTGGTACAATGTACGGAAAAGAAAATTCTGGCAGGATTACTTCTACCAAAGTGATCCAACTTGATTACAGACACTCCAAGACTTGATTACAAACTCGATCACACACAGTGCAATAACTCCTCGATGTGAGAAGATTACCGCTTTACAAGAGTGAAATTTATGCCTAGGATGCAGTAAACTAAGATTGGATGAAACTAAAATTCGAGTTCTGAGAGTATTTATAGGCAAAGTTGGCATGGTGCAAAGACAAAAGTGACCTTGGCTTGAAAAAATGGGCGGGAGCAAATTTTGCCTTGTCGCGCCCGCGACAGGCCTACCACGCCCGCGACAAGAGGAAAACGGCAAAGGTGAGTGTTGATCGTGGGAACGTGGCAGTTGAGTTGTGGAGATCATGAGACACGTCGTCGCCTACCCTGGGGCACCCGCGACAAGAGAAGCGACAAGAGTAAATTGCTGCCAAACTTGAATTCTTGCTCCTTTTGCATCCTTTTTCGTCTGGGACTTCGATTTTATTGAAAACCTGAAAACAAAGGAAAACATAACAATAACAAAGCATAAAAAATAAAAAAAAAACTAATATGCATGTGAAATCAGAGTCGAAAATACAGTATAATTTAGTGTCATCAAATTCTCCCACACTTAGACCTTTGCTTGTCCTCAAGCAAAACATTTAAAGCTCATAGAAGAAAAATCAGTGTCGATCGATGATTTTTGGGCGAAAAGGGCTTCTAAGTCCGAGTCTGGATGCAGTGGTCGGTACTAACTGAGTGAACCAAGGGCATCGTGATGACACTAATCCGCAAATACGGACATAAACTTCGCTCCTATACTAATTAACCCATTATATCCCACAATACTTAGGCCTTCCTTTTCCATCTCTTTTGAGTCCTTTTCATTCAAGCGCAATCACATTAAGCCCGTTTTCCGCACATGCTTCATGGTAGAGTGACCTGTTAGTGATTCTGATCTTTTCATACCGGATTTCTGGCACAAGGAACTGTGTAAAATCCTTTTATTCCTCTCAAGTGCAGTTGTGGGGGATCGGATCGTAATCCGCCCTACCGAGTTCAGCGCCAGATACCTTTGAACCAACTGGAATGAGCAAGCTAAACATCTTATTACCTTTTTTTTCTTCTTTTCTCTATCTTTCTTTTGTAGCAACGGTGCAGATAAATTTTTTTTCTTTTTGCTTTTTCTTGCACTCAGATCAGTCACTTATATTCGTCGGTCTCCTACTTAGAACATGTTTAGGCCGGAGCTGATTGCTGAAATAAACTACTAAGGATGATTTTGAAATAAAATTAGGGCCATGGTACATGGGGTTTCAGGTGTGATTCTTATATTTACGAAGTTCATGGTGTAAGGACGATACTGATGTTTCGAAGGTTCTCCCAAGTCACCGCATCCTAACCCGAACCTGTCTTAAAGTCCAGAAATTTTTCAGAACAACACTTTTTCTAAAAAAAAAAAAAATTATTATTATTATTATTATTATTATTATTTTTAAATATACTTATACTAATGACTCTTCAAGCACATGCATTTTCTAAAACAGAAACAAAAGTAGATAACTGAAGGGAAATAAAAATAAACTACTAAAACGACGGAAATAAAAACGATAAAATCTCCTCCCTCACTTAAATTAAACATTGTCCCCAATGTTTCGAAGTAAGCTAAGGAGAAAGGAACCTGGCAAAACTAGTGAGGACTGCTGCTGCCCTCGTCGCCCTGTGTTGGATGCTCGGAACGACGGGATCTGCTACGGTGATGGTCTCGCTGGTCCATCCTAGCCTGTAATTCTGTCTGAGTAGCGAGTGGGTGCCATAGGTCTGAGTGAAAGCATCGCATAACGCTCTCTTTGGGCGTCGTCTCTAAAGATCTCGTGCATGTCATCGACTGGTGGCATCCTGAAAGAAAAGGTTAGGAAAAACGGGTCCTGAAATCAAACACACCAAACAAGTTAGACATATATGTATAAACAAACAAACAAACGTAAATCAAAATAAACGGAAAGAAAATAAATACGAAAAAAAAAACCATGGGTTGCCTCCCATGCAGCGCTTGCTTAACGTCGTTAGCTCGACGAGTTCAAGTCATGTATCTGGTGCGAGGATAGGTGGGTCTGTTAACGTGAACCTGGAGTAGTATGCTGGAATGTCACCTCCTTCATAATGCTTAAGCCTTTGTCCATTTATAACGAACGGACTGCAAGATTTGTTCTTAATTTCCACTGCCCCGGATTTTAGGACTTTGGAAACTTCGAACGGGCCCGTCCATCTAGATCGAGGCTTACTTGGAAAAAGTCGCAGTCTTGAATTGTATAGAAGAACAGGGTCACCTATGTTGAAGTCTTTCTTGACGATCTTCTTGTCATGCCATGCTTTGGTTCTCTCTTTATATATGACGGCATTTTCATAGGCTGATTGTCGGAGCTCCTCTAACTTATGTATGTCTAAGATGCGTTTTTCACCAGCTGCTAAGTAATCGAAATTTAAGGTTCTGATGGCCCAATATGCTTTGTGTTCCAATTCAAAGGGTAAGTGACATGATTTTCCGTAAACTAGTTGGTAAGGGGTTGTTCCAATGGGAGTCTTGTAGGCTGTCCTGTAGGCCCACAGTGCTTCTGAAAGCTTCTGTGACCAATCCTTTCTGGATATCGAGATAGTTTTTTCTAAGATATGCTTGATCTCTCTATTGGATACTTCTACTTGCCCACTGGTTTGCGGGTGGTAAGGTGTGGCTACTCTATGTTTAACTCCATACTTCCTCAACAGTTTGTCAAAAATCCTAGATATAAAATGTGATCCTCCATCACTTATGAGTAGTCTGGGAACTCCGAATCTAGGGAATATATTCTTCTTGAACATCTTAATCACTACTCGGGTGTCGTTTGTGGGTGCAGCTATAGCTTCAATCCATTTGGACACATAATCGACAGCGACTAAAATATATTTGTTTCCTAAGGATGATGGAAAAGGTCCCATAAAGTCGATTCCCCAAACATCAAAAAGTTCTACTTCTTGAATGTTTCTTAATGGAATTTCATTTCTTCTCGAGATGTTTCCGGAGCGTTGACACGGGTCACACTTGGTTATATATGTATGATCATCACGCCATATAGTTGGCCAATAAAGACCAGCTTGTAAGATCTTAGCGTGAGTCTTAGATGTGCTTGCGTGTCCTCCGTAGGGTGCTGAGTGACAATGTTCTATGATATGGTGCACTTCTTCCTCTGGAACACACCGACGAAAGATTCTGTCAGTGCCTCTCTTAAAAAGGAGTGGTTCATCCCAATAGAAATGTTTAACGTCATTGAAGAACTTCTTTTTTTGCTGATAGCTGAGGTTAGGAGGTATTATATTTGCAGCAAGATAGTTAACAAAATCTGCATACCAAGGTACATTATTTACCGCTAAGGATTTTTCAGAATCTTCTAAGGTTTCTAAACTTACATCTCCAATGGCATCTAGCTTATCGATTAACCTGTCATAAGCAAAGTCATCATTTATGGGTACTACATCAGGTTTCAAGAACTCAAGCCTGGAAAGGTGATCGACAACTACATTCTCAGTGCCTTTCTTATCTCTGATATCAAGGTCAAATTCTTGCAATAAAAGTATCCACCGGAGTAATCTAGGTTTAGCATCCTTTTTATTCAAAAGGTATCGGATGGCGGCATGATCAGTGTAAACAATTATTTTGGCTCCCACCAAATAGGATCTAAATTTGTCTATGGCGAAAACTACGGCTAGGAGTTCTTTTTCTGTGGTTGCATAGTTTAGCTGAGCGGCATCTAGAGTTCTACTGGCGTAGTAAATCACATGTAACTTCTTATCAGATCTTTGCCCTAGCACTGCTCCTACAGCGTAATCACTAGCATCACACATGATTTCAAAAGGTTTTGTCCAATCTGGTGGTTGCATAATTGGTGCTGAGATTAAAGCTTGTTTTAAAAGGTTGAATGCTTCGTTACATTTTTCATCAAAAATGAACTCGGCATCTTTCATCAGAAGACCTGTCAAAGGTTTAGTGATCTTAGAGAAGTTTTTAATGAAACACCGGTAAAATCCAGCATGTCCAAGAAAACTTCGAACTTCTCTAATTGTTTTGGGTGGTTTAAGATTCTCTATCACCTCGATCTTGGCTTTATCAACTTCAATGCCTTTTCCAGAAACGATATGTCCTAGAACTATACCTTCAGTGACCATGAAGTGACATTTCTCCCAATTTAATACCAGGTTTACTTCGACACATCTCTTCAAGATCTTTTCAAGGTTGACTAGACAGTTATTGAAATCAAATCTGCAGACTAAGAAATCGTCCATGAATACTTCCATAATTCCATCAAGACAATCAGCGAAGATTGACATCATGCAACGCTGAAAAGTTGCTGGGGCATTACAGAGTCCGAAAGGCATACGTCTATAGGCAAAAGTTCCATATGGGCATGTGAAGGTTGTTTTCTCTTGGTCATCAGGGTGTATAGGAATTTGGAAAAAACCTGAATATCCGTCGAGGTAACAGAAGTAGGAATGTCTAGCTAGACGTTCCAACATCTGATCTATAAAAGGTAAAGGGAAATGGTCTTTCCTAGTGGCTTTGTTTAATTTTCTGTAATCTATGCACATACGCCAACCTCCTTCTATCCATTTTGCAACGTGCTCACCTTTTTCATTCTGTATCACGGTGATGCCTCCCTTTTTAGGTACTACATGCACAGGGCTTACCCATTTACTGTCCGAGATCTGATATATTATCCCTGCTTCCAACAACTTAAGAACTTCCTTCTTAACTACCTCACTCATTATAGGGTTAATCCTTCTTTGGTGTTCTCTCGAAGGTTTAGCATCTTCTTCAAGTGAAATCTGGTGCATGCACACGGATGGACTTATTCCTTTAAGATCTGAGATGTCGTACCCTAGTGCTGAGGGATATCTTCGCAAGACAGCTAAGAGTTGGTTTGTTTCATTTTGGTTCAGAACGGCACTGACTATAACTGGTCTGTCTATTTCTTTGTCTAAAAACTCATATCTTAGATTCTTGGGTAATTCTTTTAATTCTAAAGTTGGTTTGCTGGGGTTTTGTATAGGATCCGGAGTTAAGGATAAACATTCAAAAAGGCTATCATCTATGTAGGGTTCCATATTGTCATCATCTTTCTCAATGGGCGTTGAAGGTAGTTTTATTCTTTCTATTGGCTCTTCCTGGTTAAGTTCACGGACACATTCATCAATGACATCGACTGCATAACATGCATCTCCTATTACTGGTGCCGTGAGAAACTTTGCTAGGACAAACTCTATTTTTTCGTTACCTACCTCAAAAGTCAATTTTCCTTTCTTGACATCTATTATGGCTCCTGCAGTTGATAGGAAGGGTCTACCTAGGAGGATTGGGATATCTTTATCTTCTTTGATGTCCATTACGACGAAGTCGGTGGGAATGAACAACTTGCCTATTCGAACTGGGATGTCTTCTAATACGCCTACAGGGTAATTTATAGATCTGTCAGCTAATTGGAGAGACATCTTAGTAGGTTGCAAATCTCCTAGTTTCAATCGTTCACAAACTGCGAGGGGCATTAGGCTTACACTGGCTCCTAAGTCCAGAAAGGCTTTATCTATGACATAATTCCCCAAAATACAAGGTATGGAGAAATTCCCCGGATCTTTATCTTTTTTGGGAAGTTTGTTCTCGGAAATGGAATTACACTCCACTGGTTTTGGATCGTCAAGTCTACGTTTATTGGTGAGGATGTCCTTCAGGAATTTAGTATAAGATGGTATTTGGGTGATGGCTTCTGTAAAAGGAATCTCTACATGGAGTTTTTCTATAACTTTAACAAACTTCTGGAATTGGTCATTGATCTTAGTTTGTTTAAGTCTTTGTGGATAGGGAATTGGTGGTTTGTATGGCTGAGGGGGTGTTGAAGCTTCGTCCGTAACTTCTCCTTTATCTTTGTCTTTTGGTTTCTCAATTTTTACGGGTTTCTCACCTTCGGGGGTAGCATCCTTTTTGGAAATTTCGGAGTCACTCAATGTCAGGTTTTTAGGCCCTTCATAAGTGGTTCCACTTCGTAAGGTAACAGCTTTAGCTTGCCCTCGAGGGTTCTGTTGAGGTTGTCCAGGAAATTGTCCTCCAGGAGTAGTTTGGGGTGCTTGCTTTAAGGCTACCTGAGAGATCTGGGTTTCAAGCATCTTGCTGTGGGTGGCCATTTGGTCCATTTTGGTTCCTAGTTGGGTAAGCAGCTCATTCACATGAATATTCTGATTTAGGAACTCTTTGTTTTGCTGGGCTTGTGCTGTCATAAAATCATTTAGCACTTTCTCAATATTTGGCTTAGGTGGCACTGCTTGCATAGGTTGGTTTTGTCTAGGTGCTTGATTGTTGGTTGATCTCGGAGGTGCTTGGTTTTGGATAGGGTTATTGTTTTTGTAGGAAAAATTAGGGTGATTCCTCCATCCAGGGTTGTAAGTATTTGAGAACGGGTTTCCTTGGGCATAGTTGACTGGGTCTGGGTTAGTCTCGTTTAACAGATGGCAGTCAGCTGATTGATGACCTTTAGTACCACAAAGTTCGCAATCCGAAACTACTGCTGCTGCAGCGGTTGGTTGTGCGTACATTTGATCGATCTTGAGGGCCATAGCATCCATTTTGGCTTGCATCATGTCTATAGAGCTTACCTCATGTATACCTCCTTGGGCTTCTTTCTTTTCTACTGTTGCTCTTTCGTTTCCCCATTGATGATGGTTTTGAGCCATATCTTCAATGAGACCACAAGCGTCAGGATAGGGTTTGTTCATCAGGGCTCCGCCAGCGGCAGCGTCGATGGACATCTTTGTGTTATAATGAAGTCCGTGGTAAAAGGTATGTATAATCAACCATTGCTCCAAACCGTGGTGTGGACAAGCCCTTAGAAGGTCTTTATACCTCTCCCAAGCTTCAAATAGTGATTCTCCTTGGTTTTGGGTAAATCTTGTTATTTGGTTTCGGAGAACGGCTGTTTTGCTTGGGGGAAAGTATCTAGCAAGGAATGTTCTCCTAAGGTCTTCCCATGTTGTTATAGAATTGGCTGGAAGGGAATCTAACCAAGTTAGGGCTTTGTCTCTAAGGGAAAAGGGAAATAGTCTTAAACGAATCGCCTCAGGACTAGCACCATTGGTCTTAAAGGTGTTTGACAATTGGATAAAGACTTTTAGATGTTGGTTTGGGTTTTCAGATGGTAGTCCTGCGAATTGGTTTTGTTGAACTAGTTGTAATAGGGACGGTTTTAGTTCAAAATTATTGGCAGGTATGGTAGGGTTAACTATACTAGAGCTCGGTTCTTCGTCAGCAGGCTGAGCGAATTCCTTATGGGGTCTTTGGTTACGATCTTCGGCCATAGCTTGCTTAATTTGACGAAGCCAAAGTCGTGCGCGAGCGTAACGTTCTGGTTCCACTAAAGGATCTATTACACTACTGGAGCTGCGAGATCTTCGCATCGACCAGTTCGTGCGGCCCTAGTCTAAACGGTGATAACAAACGAAATTCAAAATTCGGCGAAATTGGTCCCCGGGCAACGGCGCCAAAAACTTGATGCGTTGTATTCGCAAGTGTACGAATCGCGTCAGAGTAATATAAAAAGTTATCGTATCCACAGAGACCAAATGTCGATCTAACGATTTCTGTTTGTTACAGTGCTTATCTAAGGCAGTTCAATTCAGGGTTTACTAATGCAGAGGAAAAATAAATAAAAGTAAATGACGAGGTAATAAAATTCAGACAAAACAATAGGCTTGAATGTAATTCTCATAACCGATAATATTTCTATATTCATCAACAGGACTACTTACGGGCAATATCTTCTATTTTAAGAAAAGAATTCAATTTAACAGGAACTGTCGCTTTCGCGTAGTCAGAACCAAGTTTACCCTCTAAACTAACCCCTTTATTGTCACTTATAAAAAGGCGCGCATTGCGTTAGAGTCATGGAAAACTTACTTTTAAGAAATGTAAATTCTAAACTAAACAGAAAAGTATTTTGACCTGAAATCTCTAAACTAAAGAGGTTCAAAATGAACCAGATTCTAATCCCACTAACGCATCCGAAAATAATTTTAAAATCTCTTTTCTAAAGTGTTAAAAATCCCTACTCAACTGAGCAAAGCGCTTTCGCTGTATTTGATCAGTTGAGAACTAAACAAGTTCACAAATGGTTGGACGGCTTTCGATCTTACCCAACATTGCTTTTAAGTACAGAAAACTTGTGTTAAAGATTAAAACAGCCCTTAAGTATTTATATTAACATATAGACGTATTACGGTGATTATGGTCTTTACATTCTTACCTATCTAAAACTTAACCAGCCATGGTAGTTATAACAGTCATATTAATTCTTATCATGTATGGAATTAAGTCTTTTGAAAAGTAAAGTTTTGAAAAGTAAGGCAAGACAATAGATAAACAAAATAAAGCAAGTGCAAGAAATAAATGAAAGTAAATGCGATTAAAATAAAACCTGCTCCAAAGCGGAGTCTTTAAATCTGGTACAATGTACGAAAAAGAAAATGCTGGCAGGATTACTTCTACCAAAGTGATCCAACTTGATTACAGACACTCCAAGACTTGATTACAAACTCGATCACACACAGTGCAATAACTCCTCAATGTGAGAAGATTACCGCTTTACAAGAGTGAAATTTATGCCTAGGATGCAGTAAACTAAGATTGGATGAAACTAAAATTCGAGTTCTGAGAGTATTTATAGGCAAAGTTGGCATGGTGCAAAGACAAAAGTGACCTTGGCTTGAAAAAATGGGCGGGAACAAATTTTGCCTTGTCGCGCCCGCGACAAGAGGAAAACGGAAAAGGTGAGTGCTGATCGTGGGAACGTGGCAGTTGAGTCGTGGAGATCATGGGACACGTCGTCGCCTACCCTGGGGCGCCCACAACAAGAGAAGCGACAAGAGTAAATTGCTGCCAAACTTGAATTCTTGCTCCTTTTGCATCCTTTTTCGTCTGGGTCTTCGATTTTATTGAAAACCTGAAAACAAAGGAAAACATAACAATAACAAAGCATAAAAAATAAAAAAAACTAATATGCATGTGAAATCAGAGTCGAAAATACAGTATAATTTAGTGTCATCACAGCCTGTGCCCTAGCCTCTAGTCAGTGGCTAGAGGAGACTTGGATTCTCATTGCTCAACATTGGCCAAACCTCTGTTGCAGTTGCCATTCACTATTGCAGCCAAAACAAACTTGCTCTACTATAAGTAGAGCTCAATTGTGTTCAGTTTGAGTACACCAAAGCACTACAACACTTGTTTTCCTCAAAATCTCTTTCTCTAGGCAAAAATACCTTGTTTAGCAAGGTAACTCTGAGTTTTTGAGTTAGAGAGCAAGTCCACCACAACTTATGATCCAAACACATCCAATATGTCATATCTAAGCTATCCAAACTCTCACAAGTGACCTGTAACACCAAAATCACAAAGTCACCTCTCAAAACCTCAAAATAGGACTTTTGTGCATTTTTCAAGCCATGTCTTGATTCAACCACTTTCCAAACCAGATAAAAACTCAAATACACTCCAAACATCATACTTGAACTGTCCCAAATGGTTCCACACACCTGGAACACCATTTGAGAGAGTTGTTATTTTGGCCACTTTTGCCCCTTTTGCAAGAAAGAGCTCAAACTTGCTCCTGAGGTTTCCAGCTGATTCCAACCATCCTAAAAGCTTCTAAGGGATCATTTGAGGGTGTCCAAAGCATCAAAACATTTCTGGAACAAGAGGCTTGGCAGATTGCACAAAAGCTCCAAAAAGAGTTAAGCATCACAACTTGGATTCTTTGAATCATGTTTTCTTTTGATGTCCACTGATCATGCATCTCTTATACATGTTATATGTGTTATGTTTGCACCAATTTATCATGTAATTCATGCTTGTACCAAGAGATGGCATAAAAAAATGCAAATCATGGCCTATTTCAAAATCACTATCGGGTTTTTCAACAGGAGCATGATCTGAAAAAAAACACCACCACCATTGGATTCCTTGTGAAATTCTAGGCAGGATAGACCTAAATTTTGTCTCAATCCATGTAGAAATGAGAAAGTTATGGCCTTCACGTTTTCAACCAAAATCTTGCCTTGCCTTACCTTGGGCCAGGCCAAAAACAAGGCAAGCCTTGTATATTTGTGGTTGTGTTTCAATCAACTGATGTATCACCACCCCAGTGGTAAGGCGCGCGCCCTATACACAAGAGGTCTGGGGTTCGAATCCCCCTCGCCCCAGATCCTCTTTTTTTACCACTTTTTCATATTTTATTATTTTTCTTATTATTTTTAATGATTTGAAAAATTAATAACTCCCTCAATTTTAATTATTTTTTATTGGTTCTTTTTGCAAAAAAAATCACAAAAATGTTGAAATATTTTATTCCACAAAAAATTAGATTTATATTATTTATTTAATATAATTAGTATTTTTGTGAATAAATTCATTTTTAAATGTTTTTAAACATTTAAAAGTGAATATTTACTTTGAAAATCAAAACCAAATGAGTTCTAAATCATCTTGTGATTAAAACCTCATTTTTCAAACCTTAAACAAAAATCACAAATGGTTTATTCAAACTTATTTGGTATTTTATCATTTTATTTGATTTTCTTTAAATATTTACTTTTAAAGGAAAACAAAATTAGGGTTCTTTGATTTTCACCCTCACAAATCATTTTCAAACACTCATGGGCCTCTATTAGAGTGTAAGACCCAATCCTTTGTAAATACACCACTTTTTGGGCCTCAGTCATCGTATAAGTCCCACTGTATTTTCAAAAACAACGGCGCGATCGTCGCCTCTTTTAAAAATCATCTGGGCCTACCCTCGTGTTATAAGCCCCATTCCTGTTATTTAAACACCTTTGGGCCTCTAGTAGAGTGTAAGACCCAACCCTTTATGAAAACCAAAATGACTTGGGCCTCAGATGTTGTATAAGACCCACTGTGTTTTCAAAAATCTCGGCGCGATCGCCATTTTCAAACAAATAACCTTGGGCCTCTCCTTGAGTTGTAAGACCCATCTCTTGTACAAAAATAACTCTTTGGGCCTCTAATAGAGTGTAAGACCCAGTCCCCTTTTAACCAAAACAATTTTGGGCCTCAGATATTGTATAAGTCCCTCGGCGTTAAAAGAAAATCTCGGTGCGATTGCTAGTTCAAAATCAAACCCTGGGCCTCTCCTTGAGCTGTAAGCCCCACCACTTGTGAAAAAATAAACCTTTGGGCCTTTTGAGAGAGTGTAAGACCCATCCCTTTGTACAGAAAACCTTTTTGGGCCTCAGTCACTTGTATTAGTCCCTGTACAAATTCAAAACAACAGTGCAATCACTGATAAAACCTTGGGCCTCTCCTTGAGCTATAAGCCCCAACAATCTTTTCAAAGCACTTTCCCCTTTGATTTTGAATATAATATTGTTACCAAAGCTTTCTTTGTTGAACAAACTAACAAAACAACATGGAAGCTTTACAACCGAGTAAGTGTTTACCCGCTTTCTTTATCTGCTTTCATATATATATATATATATATATATATATATATATATATATATAACTATATTGTGGGGCTGCTCACTGTAAGTCTTCTTTCACAAACTTTTATATACTTGTCATATATCCACTGTGTAATACTAGTATAGTTATTTAGAGTTTTCCCCGGCAACTACGTCTAGCACTAGGTAAAGCCCTGTTGGTCACTCTTAAATACAAACAAAACTAGATCCCCATAGGATTACCAGACACAGTCTTCCCTTCTCATGGGGTTAAACAATATGGAGACGTGAAAGGCAGCATTCTCGGTGAACCCTTTCTCAGACTGTCACCCTTAGACATTGTCAAAGAAACTCTAACTCCCCAGAGATGATCTTTTCTCCGTGAATGGCATCTCTTGAGTTTCTTCCAAATTCACGAACTTTCCTGGCCTGATCTATTCTCGGTGAATGGCATGTTTTGAACTTCTCGAGATTTGGGGACCCACAGGCTTCTTAAAAGCATCCCCGCCTCCTCTTAGGCATTGTACAAGGACCCTTCGGCTTCTTAAAAGCTCTCATGCATTCTCTTGGGCTTAGTACAAGGACCCAGAGACCTCTACAGGTATAGGAACAGAACCTAGTCATCAATTTACTAGAGTTGTCTTTCTGAGTCAAGTGTCAGACCAGTTAATGGGTTGACCACCATCCCTTAACATACCAGCCTTCTCTTGGGCATCATACAAAGATCATTCACTTATCCGAGAATCAATTTCTCAAAACACCAGTAGACTTGGATAGTCTAAATACCCTCCGGATTTCCCATTTCCTTAAAGAACAGGAAATAACCCTGATCCTCTGATCAATCCTAAAGCACAAACATACCTTTAATCAGTCTCCTTATAAGAACTGATTTTCTCTTTTATCCAACATACTAGACCTGTCACTCAACTGAAATAGTCGCCAGCACAGATAGCCTCCTCTTGGGCTTTGTACAATGATTCTCCCCACACTCTTTTGTTGAGTATAAAAGACTCTCTTGTTGAGTCAAACCCCCTTTTTTAGCCTCCGTCTTAGGCTTCGTATAAGACAGATAAAAGCACTCTCTTGTTAAGTATAAAAGACTCTCTTGTTGAGTCAATCACAAACCTCTTTAGCCTCTATCTCAGGCTTTGTACGAGATCCAAAAACACTCTCTTGTTGAGTATAAAAGACTCTCTTGTTGATTCAATCTCCTTTTAGCCTCCATCTCGGGCTTCGTACGAGGTATAAATCACTCTCTTGTTGAGTATAAAAGGTTCTCTTGTTGAGTCAAACCACTTTCAGCCTCCATCTCGGGCTTCGTACGAGATAGAAAACACTCTCTTGTTGAGTCTAAAAGACTCTCTCATTGAGTCAAAAAACCTCCAGACTCTCTTGTTGAGTCAATCATTTGTTCAAGACTCTCTTGTTGAGTCAAAACCCTTTAGCCTCTATCTCGGGCTTCGTACGAGACATATAAAAAACACCCTCTTGTTGGGTCAATAGCCTCCTCTTAGGCTTTGTATAAAGAAAACCCCGGTTGAGTCAATCAACCTTTTAGCATCAAATCTGTGCCTTGCTCACAGCACACAAACATCAACAACTCCTCTTTAGAGATGACAAATTCTCTCTCAAGCCAAAAACCCTTTAGCTTCGCATCTTGGGCTTTGAACAAGATACAAATAGACCTTTCAGCTTCACGTCTTGGGCTTTGAACAAGATACCTATAGTCCCTTTAGCTTCACGTCTTGGGCTTTGAACAAGACACCAAAACAACATTTTTCCTCCCATAGAATAGGAGGAACTACGATCGCTCTGATTTCCTTGTTTCGTTAAACGGGAATACGTAGGCATAAGATTGAAAAATCTTAGCAAGCATACTAATCAAAAAAACCCAAAATCTAGTATCTCCATCAATCAATCGAAAAGCATCAGTCTTAAACCTCCCACCAATAGTCCCGTCATTTCATTCTTAACAAAATAAGCAGAGAGAGGCCCACAATCTAAACCGCATCTGTAACCTAACAGACCGCTGTTTAAACTCTGTATGCAAGCAAGGTTAATTGGAGACATCTATTTCCCTTCCTTTATCAGCTTCAATAGGATAAAAAATCAATCGACCTGTAGTACCCCATAGCGGCAGTGCTTAAGAACCACTTCCAAAAATCGCTCGCTACAGTATGGACCATGAAGACCCGTTCACACATCTCACCAAATTCTATGAAATTGCGGGTGCAACGGGAGCGCCGGAAGCTGAAGAGGAATCCTTGTTCAAGAGACTATTTTCGTATTCCTTAATCAGGAAGGCGAAGGAATGTTATGTTTATCACTCAATGTTAGTGATGAGGGATTGGAATTTGTTAGCAGAAAAGTTCCTTGAACGTGTTTTCCCCCACAACAGATTTATGGAAGCAAAGACGGCGATATCGGTGTTTGCTCAAGGTGGAAATGAATCTCTCAATGAAGCTTGGGAGAGGTTCAAATCCATGTTACGAAAATGCAAAGGTCACGGTTTTGATGAATTAACTCAAGTGCACATATTCCAAAATGGTCTCCAATCGGTTCACAAGACTTTGTTGGATGCTACTTCGAGTGGTTCATTAATGTTCAAAAGCGCTGAAGATACGATTGCTATTATTGATAGGATGGCACTCAATGATCATCAAGGAAATCACAACCGTGGCACACCTCAAAGAAAATCGGGCATGATCGAGTTGGGAACACATGATGCTATTCTTGCTCAAAACAAATTACTCTCACAACAAGTGGAGTTGTTGATAAAGCAAATGTCAAAGCTTCCACAAAAAAATCAAAGAGATGCAAGAAGTTCCCAACCAAAATCAACATGTAGCAAGTTGTGAGTTGTCTAAAGACAATCATCCTACCGGCTATTGTCTACCGGTCATTGAAGAAGTCAACTATACGGGAAACCAAAATCAAGGCTTTCAAACAAGGCCACCATACCAAAGCAATAACCAAGGCTACCAACCGAGAGGTAATAGCCAAGGTACCAACAAGGGTGGAGGCAAGAGCCAAGTTCTTCAAACAGTCAACCTTACCAAAATTACAACCAACCACAACAAAATCGAGGAGGAGGCTCTAAAATTGAGGAGACTTTCAACCAATTTATGCAATTATCCATTTCCACTAAAAAACGTACGGATACAGCAATTCGCAATCTTGAGACTCAAGATGGACAATTGTCAAAGCAACTGGCTGACCAACATAAAGAAACTTTTCCAGCTAACACTACAGTGAGTCCAAAGGAGCATTGCAAGGCCATCTTTCCAAGAAGTGGAAGAACAGTTGGTGGGGAAGTTGAAAAATAACGTGGTAGTTGAAAAGGAGAATGAGATTGTGGAGGAAGTCAGAAAAAATGATGAAAAGAAGGTAGTTGAAAGATTTGAAATTCTGGCATTGCAGACAGCAGATGTCCTAACACATGTCAAGACATTGTTCTGCATAAACATTTAAACAAGGAAGTAGAACATCAGACTTATACCTTGAATATCAGAACTGCAGCAACACAGATGTTACGACATCTGATCCAACATGTTAACCAAGACTGAACTGTAAATTGCAGAATGATAAAAAAACATAGAATATGATGACCCAGTTCGGCGAAACTCACCTACATTTGGAGGATACCAATCCAGGAAGAAGAATTCACTATCAGTAGTATAGTTTTATGTAAACAACCTCAGGTTTACAAAAAACACCCACGTTAACCTATCACTACCCAATGAATACTTTATCATTAGAAGTCACATCTAATTGATAAGAGAAACCCTTCTCACTCCCTAAATTACAACCTGTGATTATCTAACAGTTAATATCCCATAACTATATCATTCCTATTGAAAGACACCCCTTCCAATACAAAGTTCAGTCAAGCATCCTTGACTAACAAGTTAACTTGGATTTACTTCAAAGCTTCATCCAAGAACAATATCAGATTCATTACCTATGGGTTTCTGAATCTATACAAGTACCTATTTCTACCACACTGCATCAAATAGATACAGAGGGAGACTTACAAGAATACCTACGACTCTCAAACCCTAAACCCTATTTTCTACTTTTCAAAAATGTTACAATAGGTTCAGTTTTTCAGTCATAGGTCTTGATCTCCTTTTATACTCTTCTGCTTCCTTGGGCTTTGAGTCTTCTGTTTATTGACCCCTTGATCCACTGCTGTAATCATTCCTTGATTCTTACACCAGATTTAGAACCTGCTATATTTGTCAAGTCAGAATGTCAGGACATTGTCTTCGACATCTTTTTCTGCAGCATTCTTCATTAATTTTTAACCAAAATTTAGTCAAACCTCAGGAGCTTTCAATCTCCCCCTTTTGACAAATTTTGGCTATAATTTATTTTGGACAATAAACCCATGGTGCTCCTAATGCCTCTTCACCCTCATTGCTAGTTATGATTGGAATACTGATGTGACTCTAATCATGTTTATGATACATTCCCCTTTTCCCATGAATCGATAATTCCTCACCCAGGGGGAAGAATTTTGCCACTGAAGCAACCAAACACCATCCTGGGTAACTCAGAACACAAGACACGACTGTGTTCATAACATAGATCACAGGACACGAAAGAAGGATTCAGAACATATGGGAAGAAACTTGAGATTTAGTCAGAATGTCAGAACATTCTGTCCAACATCCTTGTAAACCAATTGCAAGGACAGACTCAACCTTGTACTTTTCTCCCCCATTTTAGCCAAAAATTGACAAACATGTCCAAGACAGACCCATACCTAAACTGAGGAAACCCAAAACCGAACAGACCCCATGAGAACTCGGCACAACAGAAAAGACAACATGCGACAAGATGACGACTAGAACACCCTTTATATACCAGAGCATTTCTCTTAGGATGTAACGAACCATTGGAAGTAACACATGTCCATTCAATGTGAGCATTAAGTGACATTGTGTATTTTCAGAGACAAAAGTGCACTAGCCAAACCACATTTTACTATTTCTTCTTTTTGACAAGGACCATTCAAGGAATGCGCATTGTCCAAAACACATGTTTAACACGCGTTCCCTAAGACACAAATTCTCCACCGTCCAAAATAATTAAGTGTACATCCTAACCAATGTTCTGACATCTTGTCAGACTTTGTATAGTCCCTATTGTAGCATCTATTTAATTCCTTTCAACCAGAAGACCAAGATTAACTGACCAAGATGTTAAGACACTTCTTCAAACATCTCTCAGTTTGCAGCGAAAACTCCTAGATACTTGTACCATTAGAGCAATGTCACGACATCTTGTATGACATATCAACCTCACCTGAGGCAATCTATCACAAACTGCTTGAAACCACAAACAATCTTGATAAACAATCTGCACCACTGCGGTAAAACATCTTAGATCAAGGAGCAACTCCCCCTAACTAAGATAACCAGTGCTCTTCCAATGAACACTTATGCCGATGAATGGAAAACATAAGACACATCTTCATGCCTTCAAGACTTCCAAGACAATCCTTTACTCATCATTCTCCCGTATGATAAGATAAATACCTCTTAGACAAGATGTGAGTGTCAAGTTCTACACTCAGAACTTAGCATCCTACTCCAAGGATAACCAACCCAGAAGATGTTCTAACATCAGTTAGGACATCCTTCACATATCATAGACACCAATCAACATGGTTCTAGATATGCTCCACCACTAGACTTACTATCTTCATAGTAATTCAACTGAAGATCTTCAAACAACACTGCGCAACCAGCTTGATCAATAGGAACTCCAATAACCAAAGAGAGAAATAAACCTCATCCACCAAAAGAAGGCATACTTCCATTATCAACCTAGAACTTCTACCACAAGTTCCAAGATGAACCAGAACCTCCTTACATTTTCAACCAACTACCCTTCTGCCCAAGAGTAATTAGTTCCAAGTACCCTGCTTGAATGCACACTATGAAACCAACCAAATGCCACCTTTTGATTGATCTCGTTCTTCTTCAGAACTCCCACAAGATACACTGATCCACCAATGAAATCTGATCTTCAAGTTACATGAACTACTTGCTCCATAGCAAGACATCTTGGATCCACCAAGCCTTTAGACATGTAACATTTTCTCAATCCACAGCTCCCGCAAACTGTATGAGATAGACCTTTTTGAAACATCCATAACTTCCATTCTCCTGTGGATCACCTTATCTTAAGCTGATGTGCCACATCACCAGCTAAGATCCTGATGTTGAGCTTGATGTCAGAACATTCTGATACGACATCCAGCTTCTGAACTCAGCTCCTCCTTCTGCCACTTAGAAGAACCTCCTCTCTTTAACAGAACAAGAGTTCCATGCTCTCTTAGACTTGATTCAACTACCAAGTTTGAGTAGAGAACCTCCATCCTGCTTAAAACTTATCACATGTATTCCATACAAGCTCACACCTTATTGAATAACTACTTTGAAACTCCAAAGACTTCACACCTCCCACATCTGAATCTTTAGAAGAGAAAGTAGTCCTAGACTACACATAGCCATACCAAAGAATGCCCCTTTCCTTAGTAGAGCGGTCTGTAGAAAGTCAGAGATAACTGCCACTTAACCTTGACCTTCAAAATGAGCAAGATCCCATGCTCTCAAGTACCTAGCTCAGAAATAAATTGATCTAAGTTGTGCCATCATCAGCACTCCCATGATTCTACACAAACCAGATGAAGAGATGTTCCAACATTGTGTTGAACATCAGAAATATTGATCTTCACATACAAGAATAATCAATTAAATACTTGTGAGTAACACAATAGCAATTGATCTTAAATCCTTGTTCAATAATCATGTTTCACTGTTGAAGCCACACTCCACCAGATCACTTCATGAACACTTATCAAGTATTCAATCTTTTGCAAGTATCTTCTTTGACACACAACTTGTTGAGATACCAAGGCTGCCACCCTTGACTCAAGTAACTAAGATTCTCTCTGAACGAACCCTGTTTACCTCAACAATTATGAAAACTCCATTTAGATTGGATCCACCCTTAGGATTAAGAGAGATGAATCCTTCCTTGCACTTTTAAATGATGAAAATAAATCACCTCCACTTTCTTCAGATTTATGTTTCACATAAACACCTTCTAGTCAGAAGAATAACTAGAAGACTCCAGATACACGACTGAGATGCCTTTATGAGTGGACTTGAGAGAATTCTCAAGTATCTTTGACAACTTAGCCGATCAATAATTTTTCAAACTCCTAGAGCAAGAACTTGATAAACCTAAGTTCAACTCCTCTCCTCTTCAACTGACTTCAAACTGCACCATGGAACCAAGCTTCCACGTACCAAGTCACCATAACAGACATCTTCCAATAACTCTTTTCATTCCATCGCTCCCGACTTTGGAATAAAAGATGCAGATATCTTCACATATAGAGGCTGACGATTGAGATCTTCCACCATCTATCTTCAGTAACAACTCCAGAATCCCATAATTCTAGAGCTCTTCCATCAGAAACATATGCAGCGGAACCACCAAGGAATAAATTCACCTTGCCCTAATAAGATGTCAGAACATATTATAAGACACCCTAACAAGAGAGCTAGCCACTTCTCCTGCAGTTGCTGTAGAACCTCCTCAGCAACATGAACAACCACTGGGTTGTTCCCTTCGATCCAGAATATCCATCTCATCCATTAATACCCTTGAGTATGTCTGAGTTGATTGATCTGATCTTCAAAACTCCTCCTTGTTTAAACGCCAGAAAGTATCTCCCAAAGATCTCATCCAGAAACAGACAGGATGCCTGCTCTGATACCAATTGAAATTCTGGCATTATAGACAACAGATGTCCTAACACATGTCAAGACATTGTTCTGCATAAACATTTAAACAAGGAAGCAGAACAGCAGACTGATACCTTGAATATCAGAACTGCAGCAACACAGATGTTACGATATCTCATCCAACATGTTAATCAAGACTAAATTGTAAATTGCAGAATGATAAACAACATAGAATATGATGACCCAGTTCGGTGCAACTCACCTACATCCGAGGGATACCAATCCAGGAAGAAGAATTCACTACCTGTAGTATAGTTTTATGTAAACAACCTCAGGTTTACAGAAAGCACCCACGCTAACCTATCACTACCCAATGAAGACTTTATCATTAGAAGTCACATCTAATTGATAGGAGAAACCCATCTCACTCCCTAAATCACAACCTGTGATTATCTAACAGTAATACCCCATAACTGTATCATTCCTATTGGAAGACACCCCTTCCAATACAAAGTTCAGTCAAGCATCCTTGACTAACAAGTTAACTTGAATTTGCTTCAAAGCTTCATCCAAGAACAATATCAGCGGGTTTCTGAATCTATACAAGTACCTATGTCTACCACACTGCATCAAATAGATATAGAGGGAGACTTACAAGAAAGGTTATGACTCTCAAACCCTAAACCCTATTTTCTACTTTTCAAAAGTGTTCCAATAGGTTCAGATTTTCAGTCCTAGGTCTTGATCTCCTTTTATACTCTTCTGCTTCCTTGGGCTTCGAGTATTTTGTTTATTGACCCCTTGATCCACTACTGTAATCATTCCTTGATTCTTGCACCAGACTTAGAACCTGCTATATTTGTCAAATCAAAATGTCAGAACATTGTCTTCGACATCTTTTTCTGCAGCATTCTTCATTAAGTTTTAACCAAAATTTAGTCAAACCTCAGGAGTTTTCAAATGATGTAGAGGAGAAGTTGAAAAAAAAGAAAAAAGGAAAGGATTATGAGGGAGAAGTTCTACAAAAAAAGTTACCATACCCTCTTGCTCCTATGAAAAAATAAAATGAAAATCATTATGCGAGATTCTTGGATATATTCAGTCGGTTGCAAGTAACCGTTCCTTTTTCCGAGGCTCTCGAGCAAATGCCTAAGTATGCCAAATTCATGAAGGACATACTTACGAAAAAAGAGGTACACAGATAAGAACACCATTGAGCTCAATGCTAATTGTAGTGCTATTTTCTAAAGCATTCTCCCACGGAAAGAAGGAGATCCGGGAAGAGTAGCTTTACCTATAACTATACATAGTGAGTTCAAATGCAAAGCTTTGGTCGATATGGGAGCTAGTATAAAATTGATTCCTTTATCCGTTGTTAGAATACTTGAAAACATGGAAATGAAGTTAACTAACATGACTTTACAACTTGTGGATAAGTCTAGGACTCATCCTCAAGGAGTTGTTGAAGACGTGTTATTGAAAGTCGACAAATTTTTGTTTCCAATTAATTTCGTAGTCATGAACATGGAAGAGGATAAGGATACACCTATAATCCTAGGAAGATCCTTCATGAAGACCGCTAGGATGTTAATCAATGTTGATGAAGGTATCATGAAGGTGAGGACAAATGATGAGGAAGTGTGTTTCCCACTTTTCAAAAGGGTGGTGTATTCGAACCAATTGGAGGAAAAGTTTCAAGTGAAAAATGATGACACAAAGGTTGCATCGAAGAAAAAAGAGGAAGAAAGAGCCGACAATGAAGAAGTGTTTAAAAATTAGGATGAAGAGGCCAAGGAGGCTTTGAGGAAGTCATGTTAGGACTTTTCTTTCTTAAGGAAAAGTGGACTAAGAACAGGTCATGATAACGGTTGAAGTCTTTGTTGTTGGAGTGTTTTTCTCGGAAGCTAATCCATGAGCTTTTAGTTTCAAGGTTTCAAACCACCGGACCGTCGAGCTCAAATGACATTAAATAAAGCGCTAGTTGGGAGGCACCCCAACGTTGTAAGTACTCTTTCAATTTTATTGTTTTGATAGTGTAATTTAGTTTAGAAAGTGTTGTGGTAGGATGAGTTGAAAAGAAATTTTTTTCAAAAATCTATCACATTCGCCTTGAGTTCGCTAGGCAAACCTGGGGCGAATGTTCGCTGGGAAGTTCGCAAAGCAAACTGAGCAAGACGAAGAAAATTACAAATTTTCTGCCACATCACTTAAGTGGAATTTTGGGCGGGCCAGAGAAGCGTAGGCCCAATACCCACATTTCAGATTTTGTGGGATAAACCTTCCCCATTCCCCTTTTTGTCTTCACTTTCCATTTTGTCTCTCTACTTATCACAAAGCACACCACTCACAAGTTTCTCAAGTATACCCGTACAAGTAAAGCAGTTTCAAACTTAATTGCAATTCCCATTCAATCCTCTTAGCACATTTCAGGTTTGAGTTTCTGTATTCATTCCCTTATTCTTGTTAGCAAACATGTTGTTAGGGTTAGTTTGAGAAAATGATAGAACTTGCTTCTAGGCTATGTGACTCTGTGCATGTTCTATATTATTGATTTATATTGCTTTACATGTGGGTTTTGAACTTCAAAAAAGTTTGAGAGTTGAGTTTGTTTAGGTTAGGGTTGAATTGAAATTGAATGAAACCTTGTGAAATCTTAAACTTTTGCTTGAATAATTGTGTAGTTGGTGTTGTTACTTGATACTCATTGTGTACCATGATTAGAAATGACTGGATGTAGAAAATTGGCTCTGTAATTGATTTCCTCTCAAGTAGGTAGAATATGCAATTTTGGAAATTCGCAACCTTGAGTTCGCAAAGCGAACCTGGAAAGAAAGTTTGATAGGTCTCGCTAAGCAAACTTTTGGTGAACATGACAGAAAATTTAAAATTTTTGTTGTGCTGAGATTCCTTTTCTGATTCTTTGTGCATTATTTTCTCACTAATATATCTTGTGTGTTGGCATGCTGGTTTTGTTTGGTGAATGTGTAGATGACACCTCCTAAGGCAACTCCTTCCAAGAAAAGAAAGGTTGGAAGCACATCCCGCCCGCAGCCAATCCAATATGATTCTGAAAAGTTCAAGGGAGATAAGAAAACTGCTCGATATGTTGCTCTCGAGAAGAGGAGCATTTCTCCAGAGAATAGGTTTAACCTTAATCCTCAAGGTTCCCACCGGGCGGTAGCGGGAATCCTTCATTCCAAAAAGTGGGATAGATTGATCACACCTTGTGACAGTTTTAACGTAGAGCTCGTAAGGGAGTTCTATGCTAATGCCCTTCCAGATGACGACGAGGTGTTTTCTTTGACCACTATGGTGTATGGGAGAAAGGTGAAATTTGATCAGGATACCATTAATCATGTTTTAGGAAAACCTCTCACCTTGGGGGAAGATGAAATTGATGAGTGTCATAGGACCTTAAGGTTGCATAGAGACGTAGAGGTCATCTCTAGTGCATTATTGTTAGAGGGTAAATTAGTGGAATTGAACCCATCTGGGGTTCCTAGAAGATACCACAGGGAGGACATGCGGCCATTAGCTCAGTTGGTACTTCTTTTGGTGTTGACTAACATCAAGTCGAAGTCTCATACCTCCACTGTGCCCATTCCGATTGCACACTTGGTTCATAGTATTTTGATTAACACTCATATTGATTTGGATAGGATCATAGCTGATGAGATACGTGTTGTTAGTGAGAGTGGACTTAGATCAGGGTCGCGGAAAAATCGCGCCTTGGTCTTTCCATGTCTTATCATGGTTTTATGTGTGCATGCGAGGGTGAAGGTACCCTCCCGCCGTCAAGTGAGGATCCCGGCTGCTATTGATGATAATTATGTGGATAAGTTTTGCAGACCGAAGAGAATGAGAGGAGGACAGACCTCTAGTGTTGGCGCTGATGCTGGTGCAGGTTCAGGAGCTGGTGATGCTTTCGGTTCTAGAGTTGCAGGCTCCCAGGGCTTTGATCCATTCCATAGGGAGATCTGTAACTACAACTGGGAGTGGATGGTGGCAACTCAGCATACCATGATTGATATTCATGATTCTATGCAGGTATTACAGCTGCAATGCAGGGAGCCCTCTGTGGAGCATTCTATGATGACTAGGGAGAAGTTCCTAGCTCATGCTATTTTTCCTGAGGCCAGACCACATTTTGGAGAGGGGTAGGTGTAGCAATTTCTGAGGACGCTGAGGAGGCCGGAGATGATTATGAGGCTGGTTCTGATGAGGTTTCTGGTTACAGAGAGGAGGTTGACCTAGAGGAGGAGACCGAGTCCGATGAGGACTAATTTTTGTTGTTTGACATTTTGAGCATGATCTTAGGCGACTTCCTTTGGTTCTACAAAGTGAAGTTTTATGTAAGCTTAGATCATTGCTATTTATGTTTATGTTTATTGTATTCCCTTTTGATGTACAATATCCACTTGGTGGATTATTATGGATTATGTTGTTGTATGTACCACTTTTGGGTACTATTACTTTTGTTGGTGTTTTTGCACCATTAACATTTTAATGTTATTTTCAATTGAATTCTTCAGTTCACGAATGTTCAACTTTTGTTTTCTTTACTTTAGTTTTCTTTTATTATTTTGTTTAAGAGTTGAATTCTTCAGTTTAGGAATGTTCAACTCTTGTAGTTTTTTGTGTTGATATGCTTTCTTTGAATTTAATGTTTACATTTGTGGTATTGAAATGTGAGAACCTCTAGATTGGTTGCTATTTGCTAAAAGTATCTAATGAAGATTCTCCCAAGTTTGGATGGTGATGATAGTATTTGATCATGTAAATGTTGGCAAGGTACACGGTTACCTCTTTCTAGGATGTTAGAATGCTTAAGAATTCCTATTCTTTGTGCAAATGTAACCTTGTTTCATTTTTGCAACTTTGTTTGAATGCTTGTATCACTTAGGTTCCAATAGCCACAAATTTGTGAGAAACTTCCATTGTTTACTAAATGCATAGGATGACTGATAAATCCTGTTGAATACATTTGATTCATGCTTAGTCTTGTGATTATTTTGATTTTGTGGAAGCATTAGATATGTTCAAGGCATTTGTTGATAATGAGCATAACCATATCCAAAAGTAACTTACCCGTGAGTAGTGAGAATTTGCTAACCCCTTTGAGCTTAATAATTTAGATCCTAGTTTAGTGATGAACTTGGTATTTGTAAATAAATTGAAAGATAGTTCATCATTGAATTGTGTAGGATTCTAAAAAATTTTCTTGAACCTTTAAAATTGTGCTAAATTGTCTTCCTTGCAGAAAAAGCAAGGAACATTCACTTCAGGTTTGGTTGAAACCAAGTTGGGGAGAGTGAAAAGAAAAGTGGTAAGTTACTCAAAATTTTGAAGAATTTCAAACAAGCATTGAAAAAGAAAATTGTGAATATGAATGGTGAAAAATAAAAAGAAAAAAGCATGCTTGTTTGAATGATAAAAAAATGAAATAATGTGCAAAAGGTGTTGGAAGGGTGAGCATTAGAGAAAAGAAAGTGTTGGATGGAGTTGTAATGTGTACATAACCATGTATAGTGAATATTTCTTTTGCATTGGCAACTTTGAATCCATGGCCTTATAAATGTCCCTTTGTTGTGAACCTAACCAAGCTACAAACTTTAAAGACCTTAGTGATCTTTTTGCTTCCATAATTTCTTTGATGATTGTTTAAATTAATGTATGAGTTAATTTGTATTTGCATCATTTGTCAGGTGAGTGAAATTTCCCCGCGGTTGCAAACGCGTTAATTTCTTCAATTCTTATTCGAAGAGGAGTGTTAGAGTGATTCAAGCATGAGATTTTTTTTGTTACTTGAAGCATTGCATGATATTTGTTTAAGAACTAAATTCTTTTGCATTTTTCGATTCTAGGAAGTTGTAACCAATTCTTGTGTGCATTTATTTGTTTATTTGAGCCATTAATCCATTCTTGGTTGAATTAAATGCTCGAGGAAATCCTCTTGTGTTCAATGAGAGGCATACTTTGCTTGAGGACAAGCAAAGATCTAGTTGGGGAGAGCTTGTTGAATGCCAAACTTGCTTTAAATTGATCATTACTTATTGGCATTTTTCAACTCTTTTGTGTTGTTTTGTTGGATTTACTCCATGATAGCATGTTATTCTTCACTATTGAGAAAATATCTTTGGTTGATTTGATTTGTGTGTTATTGTGCAGAAATTAGGCTAAAAACATCAAAGTGTAAGATACAAGCAATTGTGCAAGAAGCCAAAGGAAGATAAGGATTTCAGCATGTTCGCTGTACGAACATCCAGTGAGGAGTGCCAGCGAATGTTCGTTGTGCGAACTCATGGCAAAGTCCCAGCAAACCATCTCAGAAAGATGGCCGTAAGAAAAGGGCAGTAAGTTCGTTGGGCGAACAAGCAGCAAATGTTCGCTTGGGTGAAGTATCAGCGAAGAGCCAGCGAACCATCCCAGACTGAAGTCAGTAGCTAAAGGACCCTAAGTTCGTTGTGGGAACTTGTAGCGAGGTAGTTCGCAGTGCGAAAAATTGCTCGCCCAACAAACTTCAGATATTTCTCAGGGGCAGTTTAACTGTTCAGAGACACTTCAGGTGCCTAAAAAGGTGTTCGTTGGGTGAAGAAATGGTTCGCAGTGCGAACGTGACAGATTCTAAAAAGTACTATATAAGTAATTTTCACTATTTTTGGGGATCATAACCTATTTTTACACGCAAGAACTTCATTTTCTCAGATTTCTTCACCAAAAGGTGATATTTTGCAAATAGAAGTTGGATTCGCATCCGAGTTCGATTCTTCGACGTGGATGCTTATTCATCTTCTTTCAAAACTTGTAAAGCAAGCTACCATGGTTATGGGTAGCTAATTTCCTTTGTATCAAAGGTAGAGGTAGTCTACCTTTTGCTTATATGTATTTCTTTTGATTTGCCTTGTATGTGAACAAGTGATGATTAATATATGATGAATATTTTTGTTTTTAATAATCCATTCTTGTTTTGTAAAACTCTAGACATTGATTTTGTTAAAATTGACCTAAAATATTCATCTATCAGTTTATAGATTGGAGAAATCGGTCTATGGTCGATAGTTGCTTTGTGTTGAATTTAAAGCTTACTATATTGGTTTTTATATGGAGAAATCGTGTAGCGATGAATACGGTATTTCTCACGACGCCTCTCTAGACATAGACGGTGTTGAGAGAATGCTCGGATCTGACTTCACAAGCAAGATTGAAAGAATACGTATAAGTTAGGGTAGATGAAAACTACTTTTGATATACTTTGTTAACAACAATCTTTAGAATTTATAAGCTTTGCTAATAAAAACGTGACAATTTTATGAACAAAACTTTGAAAACCCCTTATTCTTAAACGATAAACTGTTGAAAGGCAAGCATCAAAATATCCTCAATCCCTATGGAGACGATAACAAAAAAACCCCTTTAACTACGATTCGAACAAAATGGTGCCGTTGCCGAGGATTGTTGATATTGCAAGCATTGCAATAGTTTATTGATTTAAGAACATTGTATTGTATTCTTACCTCTGTTACTTTTCTTGTGCTGCTTAATTTGTTTGGTTAAGTGTGCAGAATCTGTTTATGCGAGGGAGTGTACTTGCAGACCAACTTCTTTTTGATCCTGAGATTGAAAGAACGGCTCGTAGGCTCAATAGCAGAAGTAGGCGGAGTAAGCAACTTGCCCAAGAAAGATGAGAGCGCAGAGAAGCTTCTACATCCACACCCATTGCAACGCCAATCATGGCTGAACCACCGCCACCACCACCTCCTGCTTGAACCCCATGTGTTAACAGTCCAAGACACAATGCTCAGTTTGCGCGCAACGGCCATAATGGGAGGCATTCAGAGATGAAAACTGGAATCCTTGCTCTTCTGTATCAGAATCCTTTTACTGGTATTGACCATGAAGACCCGTTCACACATCTCACCAAATTCTATGAAATTGCGGGTGCAACGAGAGCGCCGGAAGTTGAAGACGAATCCTTGTTCAAGAGACTATTTCCACATTCCTTAATCAGGAAGGCGAAGGAATGGTATCTTTATCAATCAACGTTAGTGATGAGGGATTGGAATTTGTTAGAAGAAAAGTTCCTTGAACGGGTTTTCCCCCACAACAGATTTATGGAAGCAAAGACGGCGATATTGGTGTTTGCTCAAGGTGGAAATGAATCTCTCAATGAAGCTTGGGAGATGTTCAAATCCATGTTACAAAAATGCAAAGGTCACGGTTTTGATGAATTAACTCAAGTGCACATATTCCGGAATGGTCTCCAATCGGTTCACAAGACTTTGTTGGATGCTACTTCGGGTGGTTCATTAATGTCCAAAAGCGCTGAAGATGCGATTATTATTATTGATAGGATGGCACTCAATGATCATTAAGGAAATCACAACCGTGGTACACCTCAAAGAAAACTGGGCATGATTGAGTTGGGAACAAATTATACAATTCTTGCTCAAAACAAATTACTCTCACAACAAGTAGAGTTGTTGACAAATAAAATGGCAAAGCTTCCACAACAAATCAAAGAGATGCAAGAAGTTCCCAACCAAAATCAACATGTAGCAAGTTGTTAGCTGTGTAAAGACAATCATCCTACCGGCTATTGTCTACTGGACGTTGAAGAACCCAACTATGTGGGAAACCAAAATCAAGGCTTTCAAACAAGACCACCATATCAAAGCAATAACCAAGGCTACCAACCGAGAGGTAATAGCCAAGGTTACCAACAATGGTGGAGGCAAGAGCCAAGTTCTTCAAACCGTTAACCTTACCAAAATAACAACCAACCACAACAAATCAAGGAGGAGGCTCTAAAATTGAGGAGACTTTCAACCAATTTATGCAATTGTCCATTTCCACTAAAAAACATACGGATGCAGCAATTCAGAATCTTGAGAAGCAAGATGGACAATTATCAAAGCAACTGGCCGATCAACATAAAGATACCTTTCCGGCTAACACTACAGTGAATCCAAAGGAGCATTGCAAGGCCATCTTTATAAGAAGTGGAAGAACAATTGGTGGGGAAGTTGAAAAAAACGTGGTAGTTGAAAAGGAGAATGAGATTATGGAGGAAGTCGGAAAAAATGATGAAAAGAAGGTAGTTGAAAAAATGATATAGAGGAGAAGTTGAAAAAAAAAAGAAAAAAGGAAAGGAGTATGAGGGAGAAGTTCTACAAAAAAAGTTACCATACCCCCTTGCTCCTATGAAAAAAGAAAATGAAAATCATTATGTGAGATTCTTGGATATATATTCAGTCGGTTGCAAGTAACCATTCCTTTTTCCGAGGCTCTCGAGAAAATGCCTAAGTATGCCAAATTCATGAAGGACATACTTACGAAAAAAGAGGTACACAGATAAGGACACCATTAAGCTCAATGCTAATTGTAGTGCTATTGTCCAAAGCATTCTCCCGCGGAAAAAAGGAGATCCGGGAATAGTAGCTCTACCTATAACTATAGGTAGTGAGTTCAAATGCAAAGCTTTGGTCGATATGGGAGCTAGTATAAATTTGATTCCTTTATCCGTTGTTAGAATACTTGAACACATGGAAATGAAGTCAACCAACATGACTTTACAACTTGCGGATAAGTCTAGGACTCATTCTCAAGGAGTTGTTGAAGACGTGTTATTGAAAGTCGACAAATTTTTGTTTCCGGTTGATTTCGTAGTCATGGACATGGAAGAGGATGAGGATACACCTACAATCCTAGGAAGATCCTTCATGAAGACCGCTAGGATGTTAATCGATGTTGATGAAGGTATCATGAAGATGAGGACAAATGATGAGGAAGTGTGTTTCACATTTTTCAAAGGGGTGGTGTATTCGAACCAATTGGAGGAAAATTTTCAAGTGAAAAATGATGACGCAAAGGTTGCATCGAAGAAAAAAGAGGAAGAAAGAACCCACAGTGAAGAAGTAATTAAAAAGAAGGATGAAGAGACCAAGGAGGCTTTGATGAAGTCATGTTGGGACTTTTCTTTCTTAAGGAAAAGTGGACCAAGAACAGGTCATGATAACGGTTGAAGTCTTTGTTGTTGGAGTGTTTTTCTCGGAAGCTAATCCATGAGCTTTTAGTTTCAAGGTTTCAAACCTCCGGACAGTCGAGCTCAAATGACGTTAAATAAAGTGCTAGTTGGGAGACACCCCATCGTTGTAAGTACTCTTTCAATTTTACTGTTTTGATAGTGTAATTTAGTTTAAAAAGTGTTGGGTAGAATGAGTTGAAAAGAAATTTTTTTCAAAAATCTGTCACATTCGCCTTGAGTTTGCTAGGAAAACCCGGGGCGAATATTCGCTGGGATGTTCGCAAAGTAAACTGAGCGAGACAGAGAAAATTACAATTTTTTCTGCCACATCACTTAAGTGGAAATTTGGGTGGGCTAGAGAAGCGTAGACCCAATACCCAGTTTTCAGATTTTGTGGGATAAACCTTCCCCATTCCCCTTTTTGTCTTCACTTTTCCCTTTTGTCTCTCTACTTCTCACAAAGCACACAACTCACAAGTTTCTAAAGTGTACCCGTACAAGTGAAGCAGTTTCAAACTTAATTGCAATTCCCATTCAATCCTCTCATCACATTTCAGGTTTGAGTTTCTGTATTCATCCCCCTGTTCTTGTTAGCAAACATGTTGTTAGGGTTAGTTTGAAAAATTGATAGAACTTGCTTCTAGGCTATGTGACTCTGTGCATGTTCTATATTGTTGATTGATATTGCTTTGCATGTGGGTTCTGAACTTCAAAAAAGTTTGAGAGTTGAGTTTGTTTAGGTTAGGGTTGAATTGAAATTGAATGAAGCCTTGTGAAATCTTAAACTTTTTCTTGAACAATTGTGTAGTTGGTGTTGTTACTTAATACTCATTGTGTACCATGATCAGAAATGACTGGATGTAGAAAATTGGCTCTGTAATTGATTTCCTCTCAAGTAGGTAGAATCTGCAATTTTGGAAATTCGCAGCCTTGAGTTCGCAAAACGAACCTGGAGCGAAAGTTCGCTAGGTCTCGGTAGGCGAAATTTTGGCGAACATGACAGAAATTTAAAATTTTTTGTTCTGCTGAGATTCTTGTTCTGATTCTTTGTGCATTATTTTCTCAATAATATATCTTGTGTGTTGGCTTGCTGGTTTTGTTTGGTGAATGTGCAGATGGCACCTCCTAAGGCAACTTTTTCCAAGAAAAGAAAAGTTGGAAGCACATCCCGCCCGCAGACAATCCAATATGATCCTGAAAGGTTCAAGGGAGATAAGAAAACTGCTCGATATGTTGCTCTCGAGAAGAGGAGAATTTTTCCAGAGAATAGGTTTAACATTAATTCTCAAGGTTTCTATCGGGCGGTAGCGGGAATCCTTCACTCCAAAAAGTGGGATAGATTGATCACACCTTGTGACAATTTTAACGTAGAGCTCGTAAGGGAGTTCTATGCTAATGCCCTTCTAGATGACGACGAGGTGTTTTATTGGACCACTATGGTGTATGGGAGAGAGGTGAAATTTGATCGGGATACCATTAATCATGTTTTAGGAAAACCTCTCACCTTGGGGGAAGATGAAATTGATAAATGTCACAGGACCTTAAGGCTGCATAGAGACGTAAAGGCCATCTCTAGTGCATTATTGTTAGAGGGAAAATTGGTGGAATTGAACCCATCTGGGGTTCCTAGAAGATACCACAGGGAGGACATGCGACCATTAGCTCAGCTGGTACTTCTCATGGTGTTGACTAACATCAAGCCGAAGTCTCATACCTCCACTGTGCCCATTCCGGTTGCACACTTGGTTCATAGTATTTTGATTAACACTCAGATTGATTTGGCTAGGATCATAGCTGATGAGATGCGTGTTGTTACTGAGAACGGACTTAGACCAGGGTCGTGGAAAAATTGCCCCTTGGTCTTTTCATGTCTTATGATGGTTTTATGTGTGCATGCGAGGGTGAAGGTACCCTCCCACCGTCAAGTGACGATCCCGACTGCTATTAATGATAATTATGTGGATATGTTTTACAAGCCGAAGGGAATGAGAGGAGGACAGACCTCTAGTGCTGGTGCTGATGCTGGTGCAGGTTTAGGAGCTGGTGATGCTTTCGGTTCTGGAGTTGCAGGCTCCCAGGGCTTTGAACCGTTCCAGAGGGAGATCTGGAACTACAACTGGGAGTGGATGGCAGCAACTCAGCACACCATGATTAATATTCATGATTCTATACAGGTATTACAGTTGCAATGCAGGGATCCCTCTGTGGAGCATTCTATGATGACTAGGGAGCAGTTCCTAGCTCATGCTACTTTGCCTAAGGCCAGGTCACATTTTGGAGAGGGGGTAAGTGTAGCTGTTTCTGAGGACGCTGAGGAGGCCGGAGATGATGATGAGGCTGGTTCTGAGGCTGGTTTTGATGAGATTTCTGGTTCTGGAGAGGAGGTTGACCTAGAGGAGGAGACTGAGTCCGATGAGGACTAATTTTTGTCGTTTGACATTTTGAGCATGATCTTAGGCGACTTCCTTTCGTTCTACAAAGTGAAGTTTTCTGTTAGCTTAGATCATTGTTATTTATGTTTATGTTTATTGTATTCCCTTTTGATGTACAATATCCACTTGGTGGATTATTATGGATTATGTTGTTGTATCTACCACTTTTGGGTACTAGTACTTTTGTTGGTGTTTTTACACCATTAACATTTTAATGTTATTTTCAGTTGAATACTTCAGTTCACAAATGTTCAACTTTTGTTTTCTTTACTTCTGTTTTCTTTTATTATGTTGTTTAAGAGTTGAATTCTTCAGTTTAGGAATGTTCAACTCTTGTAGTTTTTATTGTTGATATGCTTTCTTTGAATTTAATGTTTCCCTTCGTGGTATTGAAATGTGAGAACTTCTAGATTAGTCGCTATTTGCTAAAAGTATCTAATGAAGATTCTCCCAAGTTTGGATGGTGATGATAGTATTTGATCATGTAAATGTTGGCAAGGTACACGGTTACCTCTTTCTAGGATCTTAGAATACTTAAGAATTCCGTTTCTTTGTGCAAATGTAACCCTATTTTATTTTTGCAAATTTGTTTGAATTCTTGTATCACTTAGGTTCCAATAGCCACAAATTTGTGAGAAACCTCCATTGTTTACTAAATGCATAGGTTGACTGATAAATCTTGTTGAATACATTTGATTCATGCTTAATCTTGTGATTATTTTGATTTTGTGGAAGCATTAGATATGTTCAAGGCATTTGTTGATAATGAGCATAACCATATCCAAAAGTAACTTACTAGTGAGTAGTGAGAATTTGCTAACCCCTTTGAGTTTAATAATTTAGATCCTAGTTTAGTGATGAACTTGGTATTTGTAAATAAATTGAAAGATAGTTAATCATTGAATTGTGTAGGATTCTAAAAAAATTATTGAACCTTTGAAATTGTGCTAAATTGTCTTCCTTGTCGAAAAAGCAAGGAACATTCACTTGAGGTTGGGTTGAAACCAAGTTGGGGAGAGTGAAAAGAAAAGTGGAAGGTTACTCAAAATTTTGAAAAATTTCAAACCAGCATTGAAAAAGATAATTGTGAATATGAAAGTGTTGGAAGGGCGAGCATTAGAGAAAAGAAAGTGTTGGATGGAGTTGTAATGTGTACATAACCATGTATAGTCAATATTTCTTTTGCATTGGCAACTTGAATCCATGGCCTTATAAATGCCCCTTTGTTGTGAATCTAACCAAGCTACAACCTTTAAAGACCTTAGTGATCTTTTTGCTTCCATAATTTCTTTGATGATTGTTTAAATGAATGTTTGAATTGATTTGTATTTGCATCATTTGTCAGGTGAGTGAAATTTCCCCGCGGTTGCAAACGCGTTAATTTCTTCAATTCTTATTCGAAGAGGAGTGTTAGAGTGATTCGAGCATGAGAATTTAGTTGTTACTTGAAGCATTGCATGATATTTGTTTAAGAACTAAATTCTTTTGCATTGTTCGATTCTAGGAAGTTGTAACCATTGCTTGTGTGCATTTATTTGTTTATTTGAGGCATTAATCCATTCTTGGTTGAATTAAATACTCGAGCAAATCCTCTTGTGTTCAATGAGAGGCATGCTTTGCTTGAGGACAAGCAAAGATCTAGTTGGGGAGAGTTTGTTGAATTCCAAACTTGCTTTAAATTGATCATTAATTATTGGCATTTTTTAACTCTTTTGTGTTGTTTTGTTGGATTTACTCCATGATAACATGTTATTCTTCACTATTGAGAAAATACCTTTGGTTGCTTTGATTTGCGTGTTATTGTGCAGAAATTAGGCATAAAAATATCAAAGTGTAAGACACAAGCAATTGGGCGAGGAAGCCAAAAGAAGATAAGGATTTCAGCATGTTCTTTGTGCGAACATCCAGTGAGGAGTGCCAGCGAATGTTCGCTGTGCGAACTCATGGCAAAGTCCCAGCGAACCATCTCAGAAAGATGGCAGTAAGAAAAGGGTAGTAAGTTCGTTGGGCGAACAAGCAGCGAATGTACGCTTGGGCGAAGTAACAGCAAAGAGCCAGCGAACCATCGCAGACTGAAGTCAGTAGCTAAAAGACCCTAAGTTTGTTGTGCGAACTTGTAGCGAGGTAGTTCGCAGTGCAAATAATTGCTCGCCTAACAAACTTCAGATATTTCTCAGGGGCAGTTTTACTGTTCATAGGCACTTCAGGTGCCTAAAAAGGTGTTCGTTGGGTGAAGAAATGGTTCGTAGTGCGAACGTGACAGATTCTAAAAAGTACTATATAAGTAATTTTCACTATTTTTGGGGATCATAACCTATTTTTACACATAAGAACTTCATTTTCTCAAATTTCTTCACCAAAAGGTGATATTTTGCAAATAGAAGTTGGATTCGCATCCGAGTTCGATTCTTCGACGTGGATGCTTATTCATCTTCTTTCAAAACTTGTAAAGCAAGCTACCATGGTTATGGGTAGCTAATTTCCTTTGTATCAAAGGTAGAGGTAGTCTACCTTTTGCTTGTATGTATTTCTTTTGATTTGCCTTGTATGTGAACAAGTGATGATTAATATATGATTAATATTTTTGTTCTTAATGATCCATTATTGTTTTGTAAAACTCTAGACATTGATTTTGTAAATATTGACTTACAATATTCATTTATCGGTTTATAGATTAGAGAAGTCGGTCTATGGTCGATAATTGCTTTGTGTTGAACTTAAAGCTTACTATATTGGTTGTTATATGGAGAAATCGTGTAGCGACGAATACGGTATTTCTCAGGACGCCTCTCTAGACATAGACGGTGTTGAGAGAATGCGTAACGATATTAATCGGATCCAACTTCACATGCAAGATTGAAAGAATACGTATAAGTTAGGGTAGATGAAAACTACTTTTGATATACTTTGGTAACAAAATTTATAAACTTTGCTAATAAAAACGTGACAATTTTATGAACAAAACTTTGAAAACCCCTTATTCTTAAACGATAAACTGTTGAAAGGCAAGCATCAAAATATCCTCAATCCCTGCGGAGACTATAACAAAAACTCCCATTTAACTACGATTTAAATAGTAGGTCAGTCGGATTATATGGGACTTCCAATTGCTTGATTTTTCCCACTGCTCCCGTGTCATGATGGACGCTCAATTGCTTAGTGTCGTATCTGCGAAAATCAACCGGCAGAAAAGACAGAAGAGTCGCCACCGAATATTATTTATCCCGACGCAGGGAAAGGAAACGATCGAAGAAAACATCAACAAAGGGAAAGGAATGGTCATCGCAACCATCGCCTGGGTTCGGGAGTCGGTTACGCGAGAGGAAGGTATTAGCACCCCCTCGCGTCCATCGTAATCGATGGGATCCACGCTTGTTGTATCGATCAAAGGGTTTAGGTTATCTGAAGCTTAACTGCTAACTAGAAAACTGAAAACTAAAGGTGAAACGGAAAAACGGGGGAAGAAAAGAAAAGATGACTCAATAGGACATCGTCGTCCTAGGCATACATATTCCCTCGGGAGTGGGAAAGTCAGAGTCAACGTAGTTCGGAGGATTACGGGATTGTGGGGGAAGGTTGCTCGCCAAGACATCACCGTCTTGTGCCTATGTATCCTTAATCGGACAGGAGAGAGGAAGTCAGAGCAGTAGTAGTTCGACCTAACAGGGTCGATTTTGCTGGTGAAAAAGTCTCGATCGCACTCGGGCGAGAGAAAAGGTTTGATTGGTTAACGTCTCGGTCGCAAGGGTGCGAGAGAAAGGGGGAGTTAGTTGTTAGTGTGCTCGCCAAGATATCGCATCTCGTGCCTATGTATCCTCAATCTAAAAAGAAAGAGGAATCAGAGCATCCGTAGTTCACGCAACTACGGGAAAACGGGATCTCGATTGCATGGGTGCGAGAGAAAAGAACTCAGGACTCACGGAAGGGTCTGAGGGAAACTTTGGTCCTACAAGTTAGCATGCAAAAATGGTCCTAAGGTCAGGATCAGGAGGGGAGTCTACCTAATGTTTTCATGCATGGATTGAAAGCCTAATGTCTCTTCTACCTCCACCTTAATCAAAAACTAAGTGGAGCTAGGAATCCTACGGGATCATGTGAACAAACACAAGTAAACATAGGAAAAATCAATCATAAGATGAACGATGTCGTGATCTCAGCCAAGAACCAAACTGAGTGACTCCTCGTCCTCAACTGAAAGAGAAATGCAACGGAAAATAAACACAACCAACGATGTCGTGATCTCAACTATAAGGGAGTTGAGTGACTCTTCGTCAACCAGAAGATGAAAATGATGTCGTGATCTCAACTATAAGGAGGTTGAGTGACTCTTCGTCCATCGCAGAGAGAAACAGAAAACAAGGCAATAAACCAAAAAAACAGCAGCAACAACAGCGCTCTTGCACCTGTACAGCTATAAAATCCACCCACAAGCTAGAACAGCTTTCAACAGCACCTGTTTTCAGAAATGAATAGGTGTAAGAAAATCTGGACATAATTGCAACATTCAACAGCTCACCTTGTGCGCAACAGCTATGTATGAAGCGACACTTCCTACCTTTAAACAACTTAGCAAATCAAGCGTGAATCACTACAAAGACAACTCAAAAATTAGTCTAAGTAATCCAAAGAAATAACCAAGGTTAGCCATCAAAATTCAAATGGAAACTATCAACAAAAACTAAGTAAAATTGATACCAAAATGTAAGCAACAATTAGTCAAAAATCTATGCAACAAATATCAAGGCCTCTAGTAAAATTCGCAAACAATTAATCAAAGACTAATCCAATATATCGAATTTCAACTAGGAAAAATCACAAAGCTAATATTTAAGAATAATCAACAAAGTTAACAAATGAAACCACTAAAAGGATTAGTCGATGTTAGCATAAAAATCTAAGTTTAGTCAATGTTAGAACAAAATCAATTCAAACTATGTCAAGATCAATTAGTTCAAAATTAATTTCTAATTCTAAACATCTACTTCTAATGTTACTATACCAAAAAACAATTGATTAACCATTCACTTAGTAGAACCATTATGCCAAAAAACAATTAGTAATTGATTAAGCCAAAAATCAATTAAGGAATGATTAAGCCAAAAACACTCGTCCGAGAACAATTATCAAAATCTAAATCCAATTAGCCAAAACCATAACAACATTAGTCTACCATTAATCAACCACTAAACCATGCTACAAGTCAATTAAAACAATGTTAGTTTCTATTTCGAAAACACATTCTAAAATTATGAATTAAACCTAAAAATCTAATCCTAAAACTAGTGAAATAATTCAAAGTTAATCTAATTAACCACTCCAAATATTCAAACTCTATTATAGAAAACTAATTGTCTAAAACAAATATCCACAAACAAAATCAAAATCTAATTGCCAGTATCCCAAAACAAATTTCAAAATATAAAAAACAAAATCCAAAATCCAAAAAAAATTAAAACTTAATTCTATAACACAAGGGGGTGCAACCAGAATTCAGTTTAGGGCTTTCTCTTCAAGCCCAATACCCTTTGGTCCATGTTCAGAGAGGGTGAAAAAGTGAAGTAAGGGTTCCAAAAACATTTCCAAGCGCAGTCTTTTATGGAAAATAGGGGGGTGCGGTGATGCTTTGGTGGAGTTAACACAAGCCAGGCGTATGGGCCCCAAGCTCTGGCCCAAGAATTTGAACCATAAAGCCAGGAGGTGTAGCGAATGAAAGAGGGGGTCGGAAAAGGAAAAAATGTGGGCTCAAAGGAGCACGATCCATACGCACAATTCCACCTACTTTAACCCTAGGGAGAGCTTCAGCAACAACGATCCTTGAACCTCCTCTCTCATTCTCACGGTATCGCCTCTCTCTTTTGTTAAACACCATGCCGGAAACAAACATTTTTTATCAAAGTGCCGTCACGCCGGAATGGCTTGCAGCGGCGGCCACGATGGCTGTAACCCAACCTCCTACATCAACACTAACCTAGCCTTAGTCTTAAGCACCTTTTAATCATGAATCGTAACAAGATTGAGCAAGATTACCAGATAACAAGATGCAACGACCAAATTTAAGAGGAGATGGTATGATCTGTGAATGAAGAAGATATTAACGGCGGCGATGCAATGTCTCAGGTGTGAAGGAAACGCGTCGTTCTTACTTTCGCGTTTTGATCGTTGTGCGGCTTCAATGTCAAATTTGCGAGATTGACGGAAGGTCGGAAGCTCAATCAGGTGCGATTTGAATTTCATTCCAATTCCTCTTCTCTTTCTCTCGTTCGATCTTCGCCTGCGTGTGCTTCTTCCGTTGTTATTGTGCGTGAATCTCTGAATCTCGCGTCTGAGTGATTTTCGTTTTGTGTTGATGTGTGATGAATCGGCGGCATTATTGATGCGTTTGAAGCGGTTTGCAGGTTATATGACGATGCGAATTTGAAGATGGTTGAAGGTTGAAGGTATATGAATTGTAGAGGTTTCGATTGAAGACGGATGTGGCGAGGAGAATCGATGCAGATACCGTTTTTTTGGTGCGTGACAGTGAGGTTGAGGTGTTGGCGAAGAAGAAGAAATCAAGAAAAGGTTTTAGATTGTTGAAGCTGGAGAATGGAGAAAAGGGTGGGAAGAATGAAGAGTGAAGAAGTTTGTTAGAGACAATTAGTTAGGGAGGGTTGTGAATTCTATCAGGAGTTTGTGAATTCTGTTATGGGTTTGAACTGAAAAACGGTCATCCTTTTTCCCTCTAAATTCCGTTTATTTTTCTGATGTGTAGTTGCAATGAAAAAGTTTCTGTAACTGTTATTTACATTTCTGCTGGTAATTGCCTATTCTGTTGTTTTTTGTAACTGTCACTGTAATTTATATTTTTCTGTTATTAATCAATTTCTATCTTACTGCTATATATTCATGCGCCATGCTGCTATGCTTTGGAATTTTGTTATGCCCTGTAAAAATCTGTTATGAATGAACATACTTGTTGCAATCTCTCAAAGTAGAAAGCCCTGCTCCACATAAACCATGATTGTTTGCCCCTTTGGAATCCTTCTCCAAGTCTCTTCAATGCAGAAGGAACAATTCCTGATAGAGAATTGTTTTGAATATCCAATACTTCAAAATGAACGACATTAGCTAGTGTTGCAGGAATAGTACCACTGAAATTGTTGAAACTCAAGTCTATCCAAAAGATTCTCATGTTTTTTAATTACAAGAGCTAAATGTTAAGATACCTTCCCCATTATATGCCATAAGATTCTCATGTTTTTTAATTACCGGAGCTAAATGTTTAGATACCTTCCCCATTATATGCCATAAGCAAACACAATGGCAAGCACTAGGAAAAACATCTGAAATAACTGACTTTAAAGTCATGTCATGGTCAGTAATTATCACTTTTGGAATTTGACTACCAACACCTTTCAGCCATGTCCGTACTAGCCAAGAAAAAGTTGTGGCACTTTCATCTGATATCAAGGCACACCCAAGTAAATATAAATTGGTAGTACTGATTCACCCCAACAAAAAGCACAAGAGGCCTCTTATATTTGTTTCTAACATAGGTGGTATCAAATGACACTACATCACGAAAGTTGATGTAGTCATACCTACCTTTAGCATCAATCCATTACTCGGACTAGTACAAATCACAACAAGAGCATCAAAACAAATTAGCAGCATTAGATATAAATGATGGAACTATGACATTGTTCCTTCCAACAATGGTTTAAGGCTTGGAAAAGAATGGTTATTATGTTTGGATAATCAGAATTGGTTAATAAAAATTGGATATGGACCAAGAATAGATCTAAAAATGGATAATAGATCAAAAAATGGTTAAAATGTGAATGGGGATTTACAAATGGACATCCAAATGCGATTTATTTGAGATGGATTGATAAACGGATAATGAAGAAATGGATATCAACATGAGAAATGGTTATTGTAATCCAAGTAGTCCGCATGATCGATTTGACATGAAATTCTAAATCAAACTTCAAATCCGAATTAGACTTGCTCTTAATGCACCTTCAACTTTCCTAACTTAAATCTCAAATCCACCTTAACTTGTAGGCGATGAACCATTGAGAGGACCACAATGTCCTGATTACCATGAAATCCAATGAATCCTCAGTTGAAACACAACATGCAAAAACCCTAATCTTTGAGGAAGATCAATGAAAGAAAGCTTTTCATGATGAAAAGAGACCCTAACTCACTCCATATACAAAAGAATGAAACCCTAGTCTTCTGAGAAATAAACTCTGATTCAAGACCTTAGTGAATTTTGGAGAAGAATAGTCCTGGTAGCTTGATGCGGAAGATGTCCTCAATAACCATGAACCAAAACCCTAATTCACCTTGATATACCCTGATAAATATTGAAGAAGATGACTTGAACTGAGAAGGAATCAAGACCCTGAGTGAAGATGAGAACCTCACTACAAAAGAGAATCCTGAGCTTACACATAATACCCTGATCTCACGCCTTAGGAGCCCAATGCAAATGAATGAATATGAGTTCATGACCTAGTGGATATGCAGATGAATGCGGAGCAAAAGCCAGGAAAAGGTTAGAAAAAGGTAGGGCAAATTTTGGGGTGCTACACTTAGTGCCTTTTGTTTTAGAGGTGGCACAAGGAGACATCATTATTTCATCTTACGTTCGGGGAGATGACTATTACTCTGGATAATGTCTCTACATTGTTCCATCTCTCTATCGGCGACAGATATTGGACGACTCCCGTTCTTAGCATGACCCTTGTATGTCAGGTTGTGGCACATGGTTTGAGTTTGTATGAGGAGGAGGTGCTGGAGGAGTTTGGTGTGACCAGGGGTGCGCACCTTCGCATGCATTGGCTTCAAAAGATATACAAGCAACTTATAGTTGTTAGGAGGTATGAGGTTGCCGCCAGGGCATACATGCTACATATAGTAGCATGTACTCTCTTTGTAGACAAGTCTGGTGTTTATATTGATGCTCGATACTTGTGCCTCTTCAGTAGGCTCGAGGACACCAGCTGGGCTTGAGGGTGTGCTACGTTGACCCAGTAGTATACAACCCATGGGGTGGCGACAGTCTTTGAGACCAAACAACTTGCTGGCTATTTGAGTCTGTTACAGGTATACTTTAAATTATTATATAATGTTGCTTTCAAATTTATTTTCTTACATGTGATCTCTATAAATTATTATTTGGTGTATATGTGTTTTGATTTCAGTGCTGAATATATGCGCATTTCCCTACCATCTGTTACAGGAAGGTGCAACATTGCGAGGCTGGGGCCCCACGGGCGAAGAGGTGGAAGGCGAGACAGTCACATCCTGGTGGTATGGCTGAGTATAGGAGGAGGCTCGATGCCCTGAGTGTAGGTGATGTCATCTGGACACCATACATTGGTCATAGAGTCCACCGTGAGTTTGAGGAGTCGTCATTATATTCGGGGTATATGTGGTGAGAGACCATGTTTGATAGACACTTTCCCGCGAGGTGTCTACGACATTATGGTTATGTTCAGAGTATCCCACGATCAGTTCTAGATATCCCAACTTCAGAGATTGATTGGTGGTTTCAGAGTAACTCATCAGCTCTGGTCGTGCCATCAGAGATCGAGGGGTCACTGTTCAGCTTCCCTCGTAGTGTGAGGATGGTTACTTAGAGTGGTACCTCACTGTATCACACCCTCGCATCACCCCATCCCCAGCTGATGATGGGCCTTCTGATGACCGGGTACCTGTTGATGATGTGTCATCGCTGCCTCCTCTAGTAGATCACGCAGATGACCTGCAGCGCCTCCAGATGATTGTAGTGATTATGGATAACCTCATGGGTTTGGTAAATCCAGATAGTGAGGTTTACACTGGATTAGCTCAGGTTGCACACATAGCCTGTGGAGGGCCTATTTATATATCTTTTATATTATTTGTATTATTTGTATATTATTCAGACATCTTCATCATAACACTCTATTAACTAATATTATTGATATTCCTTAAATTGCAGTGTGAACGTTAGCTAACATATGACAATGGATTATATAACTTAAACAGAAACCACTTAACACTACAATATGATTAATAAATAAGAAAAACCTAAACATTACCAGACGCTTCAGGACGTCTCAGCATCTCCATTATATCATCAATAGATCTAGAAAGCTTCGTATCTCACTCGATCGGCCCCTTTGTTATCCTACGGCGAAATGATCTCCACATTTCCTTCACGTCTTCGTCGGTCTTCAACTCAATAAGTTTGTATTTCACCCTCACTGTAGTATCAATCAAATCTTCAAGAAACTCGGTCTTTCTCACCTTTCTGTTGTCGCCATTAGGAACCAATTCATTCAACTTCGACGTCAGGCCGGCAAAAGAGGTGGTGCCACTGGGAAGCCGGAACTCTACAGGATGAGAAGCTTCGTTGAAGTACACTTTTGTCTTAATCAAAAATTGAGGAAGTGGCATTTTTTGGAGATGTGTTTATCAACAACATGTGACCCCTATTTATACAAATTTGAATCTATTATGGACCACACAAACTCTCGCTGCAATCACAACCATACAAAATTGTCGGCAAAATCCTGATCATCCAAAAAATTATAAAAAATGGAACTACCGGAAATTTCACTTAGGTTGAAATTTCCGATATTACCACGGAAATATCAAATTTTCGGAAAATTTTGCACATTACCGAAATTTTTTAAATTTTTGGTACATCGGAAATTTCAAATGAATTACCGAAAATTTCAATCAGTGCCGGAAATTTCAATATGCCTACCAAAACTTTCATAGGAAAATTTGGTGTGTTTTTCACTTAGGGGTAGTTTGGCATTATGAAACATTGAGAGGGGTGTCTGGCATAATTTAGAGGGTGGCAGGATAAATTCTCCAACATGTCAAGCAATCGTGCATAAAAAATTATATGAACACAAGTAGTATTTTATCCAAAAACGATACGGGACTTATTTAGAACCATTCATTGGTTTAGGTTCAACACAACAACACATTCTAACAACAATAAAAAAAATTTGAACAGCTAACTAATTATAAATATTTTTTAATGCATTTTTAATACATTGATTTTTTATTTTTAATGATTTTTTATGTCTTCTTTATGATTTAGATTTTTAATACATATATATATTTTTCATATCTTCCATTTTGTAATTTATGCACTTACCCAATGACTAATATGGTGTCTTTCTCATGAAAGTTAGGTTTATTTGTATTAGTTGAACATGGAAATGCATCTTCTGCTATTATAGTGTCGGATATATCAATATGTTTGCTTTAGAGGGGACTCATACATGTCATTGTTCCTAAAGGTTAGGTTCATTTTCTTACCAAAAATGGATTTTAAGATGGAGAAATATTTAGGTTTAGATTCCATAAAATTTTAGCTAGGAGAATAATTAGTGTTGTAAAAGTTATATTTTAATGATTTTATATGTATTTAGTTTTTGCATAATTAACAATTAAATTGAACTGCATTAAAATAATTATAATCAATTATATTAAATCATTATTTTTAATTTAATTTTATAATTTAATAATATTAAATCATAGAAATAAGTATATTTTAAAAATGAGAAGATTCATCCTGCAAGTTTAAAACATATCATATGTGTATAAATAAATTTTTAACATATAAATTGCTTTAAGTATAATTTCTTTTATAATCATACATGTGATAAATGTGTATTTGTGAAAATAATTAAAATGCAATCATTTTATCGATATACAAACGAATAATTCAACAATTTCAGAATAAATTAAATATAATGTGTATTGTGCGAATGCACAGGTCCCTTACTAGTTATTTGGTAAAGGGAAAATAAATGCAATAAAATTTTAATAAATTTTATTTTCTTCTAATATGAAAATTATATAAAAAGGAAAAATGAAACTATTAATTCAAAATTTTTAAAAATGAAAATTAATCAACTATTATTTATTAATTAATATTTGAAATTTAAAAGTAAATATTTGAAATTTAAATGGAAATTTAATATTTATATAAATTAACAACATTAATATTAAATTATTTAACTAATTTTGATCAACAATATTAAATACTTATTTTTAATTTAAATTTAAGATTTAATAACATTTAATTATAGAATTAAATATGTTTTTAATCTTTTAAATATAACAATTTTGTATTTCATTCTTCTATATAATAATTAAATACATTTTTTTTATAGAAACATTATATTTTCAAAGTGTGGAGATATACTTATTAATATCCAATATGTTGTTTTATATCATTTATAATATATTTATTGATTGATAAGAGATTAGTATTATTTTATACCATTTATAATATGCAATAATAATTATTAATGTTTGTATAATTGATGCAAATATAAAATGCACTGTCATAGATATTTAAACTTGTTTATAAGAATATATGTTATTTTAGATAATTTCCTAAGTTAAAGGACTCGTGTGTTAGAATTTTGTATTAGCACAGTCATTAGTCTTAATACAATGTTCAAGAAATACTGCTTATAAATGAAATAAAGTTGATGTTATTTGGTTATAATTTGTTACAAGAAAAATGAGTATTTTTTTCTTATAGTTTGTGAACGCACGAGTTATTACATTTTTTAATACAATTAAAGAAAATAAAAATAAAAATATTTAAAATAATGTATGAATCCAAACACGGGAAAAATTGGTTGTTTTTTAATTATTTATGTTACTAATACATGTATTTTGAAATTATCTTTATTTTAAGATACAATATTTTTAAAGATAATATATAGAAAATTGATTTATATATTATTAATGTAATCAGTTCACTGATATATGTTATTAATGACAAATGTTATTTTTAAAATAAGGCTTAAATGCACTTTTGGTCCCCCTAGTTTAGATTTTTTACACTTTCGGTCCCCCTATTACAAAACCTGCGATTTTGGTCCCTACATTTTGATGGTCTTTGCAATTTTGTGGTCCCCCTCCAATTTTGCTCCAAAACAGTACATGAACAGTGCATGTCCGTACATGAACAGTACATGTCCATACATGAACAGTGCACTGTTCATGTACGGTTTTGGAGCAAAATTGGAGGGGGACCACAAAATTGCAAAGACCATCAAAATGTAGGGACCAAAATCGCAGGTTTTGTAATAGGGGGACCGAAAGTGTAAAAAATCTAAACTAGGGGGACCAAAAGTGCATTTAAGCCTTAAAATAATGAGTGAATCTTAATTTATTTTGTAAATGGGAACAAATTTTTTTTCAAATATTTTTATAAATAATGTCAAAACAAAAATAATATTACATACATAAAAATATACAGTTCATCCAAATATTTTTATATATGCAAAAATTATATTTATGATGTAGTAATTTATGAACATTAAATGTTCATGGGTGTGTTTCAAAATGATAAGAAATAGTAGAAGTGAGTAAATCCTAATAAATAATTGGGAAATAGTCTCACATAGAAAGTTTCACTCACTTTAAAAGCATTTATAAAGAGTTATGAGCATTAACTCATCAAAAGGACAAAAGAGGATAAAGTGTCATATGGACAAGTGTGGTGGTCCCAAGCATTAGGGCATTTGTCTCCTCCATACACCCCTCGCTGGTGTCGCCACCGGCGACACCGGCTCCGACTCAGGGACCGGGTTCGAGGGCGTGGGCATAGAGGCGCTAGTGGAAGCTTGTAGGAGGCATTTGAGCACATCAAGGGTCACAACCTTGTGAAACACCACATACATGGCCTATAAATGCCTCATTTGGGAATTCCGAATTCACATCACGAACCGAATATCCTCTTCTACAAAATTCCAAACACTCTTCACTAGATAATCCAGTTTTCGTCGGTCTTGCGCAAATTCGATATAAGGTTGAATTGTCCTGGGTATTCACGTGCTCTGACTCTAAGACATACAAGAGAGTGCTTGAAATACTTTAAAGGAAAGTGACATCATTCATGATTCATTCCTGGATCCGTTTGACTTCAACAATGTTTCTAACAGTCTTAAAAGTATTCAAATGGCTTCCGATGCTGCAGTTTTAAGCATCAAAGTTATGAACCAGAACCTTGTTAAATTGGATGGCTTTGATGGAACCAACTACGCCCGATGGCAAGATAAGATGACATTCCTACTGACCGCTCTGAAAGTTTACTATGTCCTAGATCCTGACTTACCACCAATTCCTGAACCTACCAAGGATGACTCTGATGAACTCAAGAAGAAGTGAAAGAAACGTAAAGAGGATGAATTGCTATGTCGTGGACATATCTTGAATACACTATCTGATCGTCTCTACGACCTCTATACTGATACTCATCTGTAATAGAAATCTGGAAAACACTCGAATTTAAATTCAAGGTCGAAGAGGAAGGTACGAAGAAGTTTCTAATTTCTAAATACGTTGATTTTAAATTCATAGATTCCAAGCCCATTCTTCCCCAAGTGCACGAGTTACAGGTTTTCGTGAATAAAATAAAGGATGTGAAAATTGACATTCGTGAGACCTTTCAAGTTGGTGCAAACATTGCAAAATTACCACCTTCTTGAAAAGGCTATAGAAATAAATTGTTGCACAGTTCTGAGGACTTCTCTTTAGAGAAAATCCAGAGATATCTCCGAATCGAGGAGGAATCGAAAGAAAGGGAGAAATCAGAGTCTGATGGTCTTTCCAAAGCCAATGTTGTGACTGCCAAACGAAAAAAGAACACATGATGGCATGAAAAGTCATCTTGGACCTAAAAAGGAACATAACAAATTCAAAAATTCTGGCTGCCAGAAAGGTCTGAAAAATGGATGTTTTATATGTGGAAAACCCGGACACTATGCTCGAGATTTCATGCACAGCAAGTCAAAAAATAAGATCAATGTAGTTAATGCAAATAATGACATAATCGCTACAGTGAGCGAAGTAATGGCAATCAAAGGCAAAGTGCAATGATGGTGGTCTGACACATGTTCTACTGTTCATGTTTGTTATGACAAGGCTGCTTTCAAAACCTATTCAGAGGCAATTGATGGACAGGAAGTACAAATGGGAAATGAAGTACGATTTAAAGTTGTTACAACCGGATCCGTCGAACTCAACTTCACTTCCAGAAAGAAAGTCACTCTGGTTAATGTGCTTCATGTCCCCGACATGACTAGAAATCTTATTAGTAGGGATCTATTGGGTAAACGGGGAATCAAATATGTATATGAATCAGGCAAACATATATTGACCCATAATGGTGTATTTATAGGAAAAGGATATTCCGCAAAGGGAATGATCAAACTTTGTATTAATGATAATATTATCAATGAAATTTCAAATTCTGCTTATATGCTTGAATCTATTTCTTTATGGAATTCTAAATTAGCAAATATTGGTATTAGTACTATGAAAAGACTAATTAAATCTGGATTGATCTCATGCAATAATCATGAGTTCAAAAAATGTGAAATCTGGTCAAATCAAAGATGATCAAGAAACCTTTCAAAAGTGTTGAAAGAAAATCAAATTTGCTTGATCTTGTGCACTCTGATTTCTGTGAATTTAATGGCATGCTAACCCGTGGGGGGAACTGGTATTTCATAACTTTTATTAATGATTGCTCTAGGTTCACACATGTATATCTTTTAAAACATAAAGATGATGCTTTTAATTCTTTTAAAATCTATAAAGCGGAAGTAGAAAATCAATTAGGTAGAAGTATCAAAGTCCTTATAAGTGATAGGGGCGATGAATACTTCTCTACGAAATTTGATACCTATTGTGAAGAATATGACATTATACAAGAATGTTCTGCGTCTCATACACCACAACAAAATGGTCTAGCCGAGAGAAAAAATCGAACATATCAAGAAATGATAAATGCTATTGATCTTACCGAACTAGAAAGTGATCAACAACCATCAACACGTCGTGAGCTCCTAGTTCACCGGTGGTGGAGAAAGGAGGGGGTGTACCTACAAGGCACTCTGATGCCAAAGTAAGTTTCAGCGAGAGAGAAAAAGCAAGTACAGAAAAGCATTAAAAGTAAGAATACCCGACCCTCTAGTGAAAGAGGGTATTTATAATGTGCCCCAAGCGCTGGGCCAACGATTATTTGCATTGGGTTAGATCATTAGGCCCAATACAAATAACTGCCAGGATCTACGTGGCGTAGGGAAGACCAGCACGTGGTCTTCATCCTGGGTTAACTGCCCCGTGAACTTCGGAAGGTGAATGACCTGTTCTTTCGTGCGTGGGTAGTTGGCTGCTGACATGTCCCCGCGTGAGGGGCACGTGGAGACCGTGGGGGAGACACGTGGGTGCTCCCTGTGTGATTTGATGAATTGGGCATTCATTGGGCCCTCCCTAACGGGGAATGGGTTAGGCCGTCCCCGACAGTGGAACATCCTCTGTCCCAGTCCAGAACAGGAGCCCCCCAAGTCGTTGCTCCGAAGAAGGTAGTAATGACTTAAGAGTCAAATCTCGTGTCGAGGACTCAGGGGTTTGCCCTGAGGAACGTCGTGTGTGCCCGCAGTGCTGAGCTTGCGGAAAGATGCGGGTCGTTAGGAGCCGCTTGTTGCGCTCGGCAGAGGGCCGACAACAGGGGCGACCAAGTGTTCATCGCGTGGACAGGTGCTCGCAGGGAGGCATGCCCGTCAAATGTAGTCATGGCACTTTTTCTACCTCTCTCGGGGAAACGTTCCCGGTAGCGTAGGGGTCGGGCACTATGGTCGGTGATGTGATGAAAGTGAAAAGGAACGGACACGTCGCGTCCTCGAGCATGTGAGGGATTTGAAGGGACACGCTTGATGTCTTCTAGGGCCACATGTCAAGAGCAATAAATGCCTAGGGCGGCTATGAGTAGGGGTACTTGAGTGCCTATGTGATGTCTGGCTTCCCATGCCAGGGTTTATAAATAAGGGGGAAGTCTGCTTCATTTGCACGCTCCCCTCTGTTCTAACTCAGAAATTTCCCGCCAAGTCTTTCAAAGTTCCCTCTTCTCTCCCAAGGTTCGTCCACCGCCGCAGATGCCGTCAGCCCTTTCTCCGCCGTCCAAAATCTTCTCCATTTACGTAAGTCTTTTGCCCTTCTCCAGATTTTATACATTTTCCAGCGGTTATGAATTTTTCGATGATTTTTCTAGTGAGTCTATGAGGTTTTCGGCAAACTTATGAAGTTCCTGACAAACTCAAGAAGTTTTCGAAGGACTCATGAAGTTTCCGATGAAGACGCCGAGGAGTTCATGAGGATTCCGGGAAACTTCATGGGGATTCCGATGAAGGCCTCGGGGACCTGCAATGAAGGTCTCAGGGACCTCTGAGGCTTTCAGCGCCCTCAGCGGGTTCGTCGTCGAGGAGCCTTTCTCCCCGCAGACGTCCGAACATCGCGAGGAAGTCTTTAGTCGAGGAGGTTTTCCATGTTCGACTGGATGGATTTTAAGCGCTGAAGAGCCTTTCTCCCGAGGAGGGAGGTTCACTGCTCTGTGTCGAGGAGAGTCTCCTCGTGGGTACGAGTTCCTCGGCGAGGGTTTTGGTTGGGGAAGTTTGTCGAACGACTCCTTGCCCCTCTCTTCGCCCTTTCACTTGATTTGCGGTGGAAGGTTGGATTTGATCTTAGATGTCGAATTCACTGTTTTCCTCTTCTTTTCATGTAAAATGGCCGCAAAGCCTGAGGGTGTCATCATGATCGATGAGGAAGTCGAACCCGATGTGGCCGTCAAGCAAGTCAAGGTCAAGAAAACTCGTACGACTTTCGATTGGGTCGGGCAGGAACCTATCAGCACCGTGGTGTAGCGAGCGATTTTGGACGCGGTTCTTAAGCGCTGGTCGCTCTCTGCGGTTTGTGCTTTGACTACAGGTCGATTCATTTTTTATCCTATTGTGAGCTGAATAAGGAAGGGAAATAGATGTCTCCAATTAACCCTGCTTTGCATACTGAGTTTAAACAGCGGTCTGTTAGGTTACGGATGCTATCAATGTGGGGGGGCCTTTGTACTGGTTATTCGTATTTCGCCAATACAGGTTTCTTTCTTTTTATCTAGGCTGAAGGTTTCTGGCGGGGAATAAGGATTAGGATGTTAGGACTGGTGCTTTTGAATTACTGCTTTTGATTGACGAAGATATGGGATTTGGGTTTTTTGTTGATTGCGCTCGCTAAGATCTTTTCTTTCGATCTTATGCCTACGTATTCCCGTTTACCGAAACAGGGAAATCAGAACGTTCGTAGTTCCTCCTATTCTATGGGAGGAAATGGGTATTTTGGTGTCTTGTTCAAAGCCCAAGACGTGAAGCGAAAGGTGGTTTGTATCTTGTTCAAAGCCCAAGATGTGAAGCTAAAAGGTCTATTTGTGTCTTGTTCAAAGCCCAAGACGTGAAGCTGAAAGACCTCGACTTTAGAGAGAATTTGTCATCTCTAAAGAGGGGGAAGGAGAATTACTTTAACTGGGATACGCGGATCCGAGCAACGCCATAATTTCCGAAGAAAGGGTTTTAACCTGAAGGAGAATACTTTAACTCAGTGTAGAGCAATGCCATCTTTCCTTAGGAATTTCTCATGCTAAAAGAGGGACAGTGGCATGGATATAGATGATCCAGAGGCTTGCCGCTTACAGCGATTAGATGAAGGGAAAGGAGTTGTTGATGTTTGTGTACTGCGAACGAGGCACAACTTTGATGCTAAAAGGTCGATTGGATCAACCAGTGGTTTTCTTATACAAAGCCTAAGAGGAGGCTAATTTCCGCTAGGAAAATCATTATACAAAGCCTAAGAGGAGGCTAATTTCCGCTAGGAAAATCATTATACAACGCCTAAGAGGAGGCTATTTTGTGTCTCGTACAAAGCCCGAGAGAGAGGCTAAAAGTTTTTGACCCAGTGGGGCATATCGTTATACAAAGCCTAAGAGGAGGCTAGCAAAGAGTTGACTCAGTTGGAGAATCTTTTATACTCAGTAAGAGAGTGTTTTTGTATCTCGTACAAAGCCCGAGAGAGAGGCAAAAAGGTTGTTTTGACTCCACTGGGGAGAATTTTGGTATCTCGTACGAAGCCCGAGATGGAGGCTATTGTAACTGTTTCAGTTGAGTGACAGATCCAATATACTGATTTAAAAGAGAAAATCAGTTCTTATATGAGTAACACTGTACACAGGGATTTAATTTGAGGATCAGGGATATTTCCTTCTCTTTGAGGAAACGGGAAATCTAAAGGGTATCGAGACTATCTGAGTCTGCGGGTTTCCTTCCTATTTAACGAAGGGTGCTTGAGAATGTCTTTGAGACTCAAGGAAGTTAGACTGTCCGTGTCTAGAGTTTTTTTCTTTCGTACTATGCTTCGAGAAACAGTAGTAGACTCTATGAAAGGACTGTTCTATGAGGATGACTAGGTTCTGTTCCTATACCTCTAGGAGGTCGTCGGGACAATTTGTACGAAGCCCAAGAGGAGGCTGGAATCTTTTAAGAAGCCGACGGGTCCTTGTACGAAGCCCAAGAGGAGGCTATCATTCCCGGAGGAAGAGATCATTATACGAAGCCTAAGAGGAGGCTGTGAATACTTCTAAGAAGCCGTAGGGTCCTTGAATAATGCCCAAGAGGAGGCCGATGCTTTTAAGAAGCTCGTGGGTCTATCATCTCCTTTCCATTAGGAGAGATAACTCTTTTAAAGATAAAAACCACTGGTAAACGTGCGAGGTTTACTATCCAACGACTTTTAACTTTTAAAGAGGGTTCCTTAGTTAAGGTCCAAGATTATGACCGTAGTGGGTACCCAAACCCCGAGACATTCAAGGCAAGCTATCCACAAGGAATAGATCAAGTCAGGAAAGTTCGAGAATTAGGAAGAAACTCAAAGATGCCATTCACAGAGAATACATTCATCTTGGGGAGTAGAGCTTCTTGACGATTCCTAAGGAGGACAGCCGAAGAGAAGACTGTATCTGGTGCTCCTATTGGGGATCTAGGCGTCTATTTCTACGAATAAATGAAACGGCGTCACCTAGTTCTAGACGTAGTAGCCGGCCCCACTATACTATTATCTGTACAAATGGATGGGTCTTACACTCTAATAGAGGCCCAAAATGTTTAAAGAAAAATAAATGGGTCTTACTACTCGAGGGTAGGCCCAGATGATTTTTGAAAAGGCGACGATCGCACCGTTTGTTTTTTGACGGTATCGGGACTTATACAATAAGTGAGGCCCAAAGATGATTTGGTCAAAAAAAAGATTGGGTCTTACACTCTAATAGAGGCCCAAAGAGTTTTGAAAATGATTTATGAGGGTTGAATTAATCCAAAACCCTAATTTGTTTTCAAAATGTATTTAATTGAATAAAAATTCAATTAAAATGATCAAAAATTGTTTAACACATGGAAAACAAATTGTGATCTTGGATTAATGCTTCAAAAATTAAGTATTGACCTACAAAATAATTAGAAAGCATTAAAAGTTGCAAAATCAATGTAGAAAAAATATTTAAAATGCCAAAAACAATCAAAATATTAATTCTTTACAAAAATATCAATTATATGAAATAAATAATATTTTTGGGATTTTTGATAAAATAAAATATTTTAACATTTTTGTGAATTATTAAAAATAGAATCAATTCAAAATCATTAAAACTCAGAGAGAAATTAATTTTTGAATCAATTAAACAAAATCACAAAATTCAAATATTTGAATTTGAAAAAAAGGCGCCAAGAACAAGCTGAAGAACACCCGCGTGTTCTTGGTTTCTCAGATTTGTGTTTTCTATCCAATCTCCATGAATACGTAATCATATCATGCAATCCACATATCATTATGCTCGTCTCAACCTCACGATCATGTCTATGTACTTTAATTTCATTTAAATTAAACATACAACAAGAAATCACGAAGAAACCTCAAGAACCCTAATTTCTGCATGAAGGCTAGGATTTTTGATACACGATTCAAACAATGCAATTAATTGAGGGAAAACATTCCATGCATGATTATGAACATATGGCCAAATTATTGTGCGAGGAAATATGCATAGATTGAGAGATGACCAAGTATGTGCTTACCTCCAAGCCGTGACAGCAAGTTCAAAGTGATTTTTGATTTGGAGGTGTTACAGATGAGTTGTGATGATCTGGACAGCTTCCCTACACCCTATGGATTGTGTTTGGATGGTTGGACTTGATTGAAATTGGCTGGATCATTTTGTGGTACCTCAGCTGCACCTTGTTTGAAAATTTGAGCAACCAGCTGGTGATTTCATGAAATTGATGTTTCAGAAGTTATGTGAGTGTTTGATCAGCTCATATGTGATGTATGTGAGGTGTGTGAGTGATTGGTTTGTGCAGAATTGCTCTCAAACTCAAAACCCGATAGCTACCTTGCTAAGAAAGGCATTTTTGCCAAGAGAAAGAGATTTTGAGGAAAGCATCTGTTAGATGGCTTTGGTGTACTTAAACTGACCACAATTGAGCTCTATTTATAGTAGAGCAAGTTTGTTTTGCAAGGAATAGTGCATGGCAGCTGGTAAGTAGGTTTGGCCAATGTTGGCAAATGAAAATCCAAGTCTCCTCTAGCCATTGACTAGAGGTTAGGGCACAGAGCTTTGGTCCCCTTGGTCTTGGATAAGTCTTGACTAATTTCAGATGAGAATGGCTCAGTCCATGCCACCTTGATGGTTTCATTGAATGCCTCATTCCAAATTTAAAGTCTTGTCCCTATTTTGGCAACTCTAGGTTCAACATGCTATTCCTTGTTCCTTGGACCTTGGAGGCTTGGCTCAGTGATTGTCCCCTTTAGATTCAATCCTCTGAGGTGTCCAAGTGGATTGGAGCAATTGAATTTGGCTGATTTTGGCAAATCGACCAAAGTTGCAAATTCTGCCTTGCCTTGACAGATTTCAGCAAGGCAACTTGGCAATGTTGTATCTCATGGTGTAGGTTGAATTTGGCAATGTTCTTGGCCATTTTGGAAAGCTCTTACATGATACAACAACTGTTTGAACAAGTTTGGTTTTGATCTCTTTTGATTCCAAGTGAAAAATTCCCCTACATTTGGCAAAAAGTGAGGCAGAATCTGACTTAGTGAAAATTTCACTAAGTGTTGGAAAAAGTGACATTTTCACTTTTCAGCCACTTTGATCACTCCATAACTCAAAATCCTTAATGAATTGGAATGACTTGTAGTTGAAGTTTTTGTAGGTGATAATGAGGGCTACAAATCCATCTTTGGATGAGAAAAAATGGCCTTGTGGTTTAGGAGTTATGGTCCTCCAAAGTTGGTACCTTTGCCACTTTATTTTTAACTTAGAAAAATTTCTAAGTTTTATGGTTACCCCTTTTACAAGTTATCTCACTTTTCTTGATTTTTCTTGATGAATGATGATTCAAATCATACATTAACATCATTTTAGGGTTAAAAATCCATTTTGGTGAAAAATCTCAAAAAGTCAAAGTTGACTTTTGTGCACAGTTGACTTTTTATCAGATGAATTCCAAACTGTGCAATTCTTCAGGAAATCATGTCCTTGACCTAAATCAAACTTGATGGACATGTTCCATGGGTGTCATAGGGTATATTCAATCATGTATTAGGGTTTGGGAGCATGTCTTGGTCAAAAGTCAAAGTTACAGTTGACTTTTCCCTTAAAACCCTAATTGTGGTGCAGATGAAAATGAGACTTGTTGCTCAAGCTTCTTGGATCAATCCATTGTTCTAAATGGATCAATATGGTATATTAGAGACCCTCAAATCATCTCTTGAGGTCTTGGCTCATGGTTTGTCCCAAAAGTCAACTTAGGGGTGAATTAGGTCAAGAAACCCTAATTCCTGATTTTTGATGAATGCATCCCCTGAGGCTAAATTGACTTGATGCATGGGTTCATGAGGTTCCATGAAGCATATTAGGTTATGTTTTGGATCATTGCCTTGTGCCCAGATGAAAATTTCCATCTGGAGGCCCTGGTCGACCAAAACCCTAATTTGGTGACACTGTCGATCTTGAGACTTGATCCACCTAGAAGGGAGCAGCCTTGTGCTTAATCCTTGAAGTGGGAGTCCTTTTTGATCCATTGTGGATGTTTGAGAGATTAAACAAGTTGAAGATCATGTCATTTCTTGATTGATCCTTTGTCTAAGCACTCAGAGAGGGCTTGGAACCCTAATTTTGATTGTAGTGGATGCTCACCCATCTTTGGGGAGACTAATGAAGCATGATGGTTCATCCATATTGTGATGATGATTTTCACAATGATGGGAAATCTAAGTGGTCAAAATTTGGGGTATTACACGTGGCGCACTTTTCCCTCGACGACTCGGATGCCTCCTCGAATTGGATGGTCTACAAACCTAGAGAGATGCACTAGATATGCTCGTCGTTCAAAGGGATGCGGTTCCCGATGTACGAGTTCGCGTTCTGGGACGCAGGGGTTTTTCTGCCCTTCAGCAACTTCCAAAAGGGGGTGTTCTAGTGGTTACATTTGGCGCCTTCGCAGTTTCATCCCAACGCGATCGCGTTCGTGCGGGCTTTCGAGCTCATGTGTCAACATCTTTACGTTGGTGCCACGCTCCCCTTGTTCTTCCGCACCTTCCACCTTCAGCAACAATCCTTCCAAGGCCAACATAGTTGGGTATCTCTGAAGTAGTCGAGGAAGTTGTTCAGGGCATACCGGGATTTTTCCCGTACCTTTAAGGACATATACTTTGTTGTAAATCCCGTGTCGCATTCGGCCGTTGATTCCCTATACGACCGCGTGATCAAGCACGAGAATGGGCAACAAGTGAAGGCTTTAGAAGCGAAGTTCCCCTTGAGTGGCAGGAAGGCCACTTCGACAAGGGTACAGACAGCTATATTGTCAAGCCCGACACTCTAAACGCCAAGGATCAGCTCTCTTATGGGTAGATAGTCAAGTTTATCTCTAGTTTCACTCCTGCTAAATGTGTCAACAAGGATGGGAGTTTTATTCTTGATGAGCGCAGGAGGTTCTCCACGAGTCTCGGTTAATTAACACCAAGGCCCTCCTCGAGTGCGGGTATGACGAGGAAACATTAAGGCTCTTAGGTAGTGAGTGTTTTCTTCGCTCGCGTTTCCGCTTATTTTTCTTCGCTATACTGACTTATTTTTTGTTTTCTTTGCTGCAGGCCAGAAGTCGAGCATCCAGGAACGCGTGATGAAACTCGCGATGACCAAAGGCGTCAAGAAGACCACTAAGGGCCGCGTTGCCCAAGTCCAGTAAATGGCTAGGGCTTACCAGCTGTCCGGGGGCTCTTCTTCCCCTCAGGAGAGTCAGTCTCTCGTATCTCAGAATCCTCCAGTCAAGAAGCAACGTCTCAAGGAGTCTGGTCCCGTTGACCTCCTGGAGGGTGTTCTCGGGGAAAGATTCGTGTTGCCTCCCTACCATCTCCATCGGGGGGTCTTCGGTGGGGATAAGTCTTTGATCGTACCCACGGCGGAGTCCAAAGCTATCATGGGTGTCAATAAAGTGATCAGGAGGAAAGCTCTAACGAGGACATGGCGACCATGATGAAGGTTTTTGAGACGGCCCTGGTCCTTAACGATGAAACTAGCCCCTCCTCCGAGCTGAAGAAGTTGTGGGATGAGAATACGCTCCTTGAGGCAGAGAAGGACAAGGCGGAGACCGACCTTCTTGACTACCAATCGAAGTATGAGGCCTAGGTGCTTCTTCTCAAAGATATGAATGCGATGCAGGAACGAATGACGAAGGTTGAGGGGGAGAGGGACCAACTTCGGGCCAAGGTTGCTGAATTGGTAGCCGCTTGTTGTGGTGAGAATCAAATATCAAGCTATTAGTTAACTTGAATCACGAATCATGAAGTTCACCACCGAGCTTTGATTTATCCAAAGGAAAGGGTAAAGATCGAAGATAACCCTAAGTGCGCTATGTAACAACAAAGCTAAGAGAATCTAAGTTTCGGGGGTCGATTATACCTAGGGAAGGTGTTAGCATCCTAAGTATCTATAGTACTCTACAGGAACCTCTTGGTAATATTTGTGTTATGCTAAAGTTTGATTGCTAAGGAGAAAAGTGCTAAGGTAAAGACCTAGGGTATGTATATAGTATGCTCGCCAAGACATCGCATCTCGTGCCTACATATCCTAACTAGGATGGAATCATAGCATTTGTAGTTCACCTCACTATCGGTGAGGAACTCTTGACTATGGTCAAGGTTCCAAAGGGAAAAGTAAGTGTTTATGACAAGATACCTACATAGAGTACGACGACTCTAATCCTAAGGCTGGGATGAAAGGGAAAGTAAGTGTTCATAACCATGACACTCACATAGAGTACGACGACTCTAATCCTAAGGCTAGGATAAAAGGGAAAGTAAGTGTCTGTGACAAGATACCTATATAGAGTACGGTGATTCTAATCCTAAGGCTAGGATGAAAGGGAAAGTAAGTGTTCATAACCATGACACTCACATAGAGTACGACAACTCTAATCCTAAGGCTAGAATAAAAGGGAAAGTAAGTGTTCATAATCATGACACTCACATAGAGTACGACGACTATAATCCTAAGGCTAGGATAAAAGGAAAGCTAGAAACTCTAACAAAGACTCAAGGGAATGGTGGACAAGGCTATCTTAAATATGACATGGCAGTCAATAGGGGAAACCTTTCCTTTGGATTTAGATTAAGAAGAGATTTGGTATGCAAAAAGGAAAGAAAATCTATGGCAGACTGAATCCTAAATGTTGTCGTGCAAGGATTAAGAACCTAAATTCTATCCTACTTTGAGCTTAATCGAAAATTAAGTCGAACTAGGAGATCCTAAGGGAACATGCGAGCCAACAAGCATATAATCGAAGCATAGTTCAAAAGTCAATATGAATTAACAAGATCGATAAGCCTAAAACATGGAAGTAAACACTCATAAGATAGAATCAAATGAAAAGAGAAAAGTCAACACAAAATAATGAGAAAGTGATAGTCGAAGCAAGAATCGAAATCGAGCTCAAACAGAAAGAACCTAAGTCACGAATTCACAAAATTAGTGGTTAAGTCGATTAAAGAAATTAGTGGACAGAAATTTAAGAAAATCTAAAAAAATTAAAAATTAAAGAAAAACCCTAAATATTTAATTTCTAAACATGAATCAAAAAATGGGAAGGATTAATTTATAAACTAATTAATTAAAAATATATATTTTTTGGGTTTTTATATTTAATAACTAAACTAATAAATTAATCAATCTAAAAAATCAAAGTTTAAATAAAACATTGTTTAGAAAAATAATTCAAATATTAAAATCAAACTAAATAAAAAGATATCTTAAAGGAGAAATCTAAATAACATCAGGGCCAAGGAGTGTGAATAGCATTTGAGTGGGCCTGATTATGAAGCTAGGTCCAAAATTACAAGGAAATGGCCATGGAGGTGTGAAAATCATATCTGATGGGATAGAAGCCAAAACTAATTTAACCAAGAACATCAAGGATACCCAAAAAATCAGTTTACCTACAAGTGAGACAAACAACGTTTCCTTTCCTCTTCCCTCAATCCACGATGTCACGAATTCGCCTTCCTCTCACTCTTCTCGTTTTTTGTTTCTTCCACTCACGACTCTTTCCTCAATCCGTTCCGTCTTTGTTATGAGAAGCCCAAGACCAATTAGAAACAAGAAAATATCAGCCCAATTAAAAGATTGTTATTTTTTTTTTCTTTTTTTCTTTTTCTTTTTTTTTTTGTTTTTTTTTTCTAATGTTATGAGAAGCCCAAGACCAATTAGAAACAAGAAAATATCAGCCCAATTAAAAGATTGTTATTTTTAATTTAAGTGGTTTATTTAGCAATTCTGTTTTTAGTATTTGGGTCATTTCTGTTTGGGCCCATTAGTAGTGCAGTCCTAGCTAGAAACCCTAGCTATTTATTGTAAGCACCTTGTCTTTTGGAAAGTTAAGAAAATTCTGAAAAGTTGTTTAATTGTGTTTTTCTTCCATTGCCATTTTTATCTTTGATTTTCCTTAGTGTAACCTAACATTTGGTGCTTTCATCCTTGTTCTCATCCCCCCCCCCCCCCAAACCCAACAACCCCACATCAAAGGAGATTATTGAAGAAGCTGTTCAAACTTCTCATTTTCACCTTGACAATGCCATGGCAGAAGTTCAGCAGCAAGTGGATGAACGATTTGACAAGATTAATGCAGATCTAGAACAACATTTGGGTCAAATCCACACCAGAAGGGATAATGACAAGCAGATTTTGGATTCTAGACATGATTCTATTATGTCAACCCTCCAAAAACTCCTAACCCATAAAGATCCACCCCATTCTGCTACTATTCATTCAGCAGCAAGCTCATCAGGTATCACTCAAAACTCATCTTCCATTCCCATGCTACCTACACCAACTATGCACATTCCCTCCCCCTCAACCACCCCTTTACGAAACTCAGCTACATTGTCTTATTCACCCACACAACCCACAATAACAACCACCATTCGACCCACCCCGGTTCGAACTCCACCACAATTCGCACCATTTATCCCCACCCAACCGACCTTTACACAAAACACAGCATATACCATACCCATTTTTCAGCAAAACCCTTACCCCCTTTTTCCCAATATTCCACCCTTACCACCTTTCCGTACCCCTAAACTTGAACTTGCTATGTTTGATGGTTCCAATCCGTTAGATTGGTTATTTCAAGCAGAACAATTTTTTAGTTTCTATAACCTGCCACCAGAACATAGATTATCATTAATTTCTTTTTATATGAAAGATGAAGCTTTGGGTTGGTTTAAATGGATGCATCAGAGTTTACTTTTGACTGATTGGGCTTCTTTCACGAAGGCTTTGGAATTACGTTTTGGGCCTTCATCTTATGAGAATCATCAGGCTGCTTTATTCAAATTGAAACAAGAAGGCTCTGTTATGGAATACCAAGCCAAGTTTGAAAAACTTGGAAATCAGGTTGTGGGCTTACCACCTGATGCTATCCTAAATTGTTTCATTTCTGGGCTGTCAACAGAAATCTAAAATGAACTTACAGTTCATAAACCCAGCTCTATTTCACAAGCAATTGGGCTGGCAAAGCTGATTGGATCAAAAATTAAAGATGCTAAGCCTAAATTCTCAAAACCAATTCCTAACACCTTCCAAAAAACCAGTTCAGCAAGTTTGCAAGTTTCCAAACCCTCTACTGTCCCTAATCCTCAAGGAGTAACAACCTCCAAACCCCCTACCATCCCTTCAACAGCAAAACTACCCATTCGTCGCTTATCCCAAACCCAACTCCAAGAACGAAGGGCACAAGGCCTTTGTTTTAACTGTGACGAGAAATTCATTCCTGGCCATAAGTGTTCCCAAAATCGTTTTCTCATCCTATTTGCTGAAAATGAAATTTTGGAAACCCATACTGCAGCTGAAGATAGCCCTGACCTTGACAAAGAGGACTCAGACCATGAAGATACCTACTTTCAACTCTCTACCCATGCTCTCACGGGTCAATTTTCACCCCAAACTCTTAAGTTCAAAGGGCAGATTAGAGGATTATCGGTTATGGTACTAGTTGACACCGACAGCACCCACAATATCCTTCAACCAAGAATTGCTCATCACCTCAATCTTAAGACAACCCCTATACCCCAATTTTCAGTCATGGTGGGAAATGGATCGCATTTAAGTTGTGAAGGGATCTGCCAAAAAGTCCCAATTGTCTTACAAACTCAATCTTTCCATTTACCATTCTACTTATTGCCAATTGAAGGGGCAGATGTTGTTTTAGGAATGGCTTGGCTTCGCACCTTGGGCCAGATTCAAGCAGATTTTTCAATTCCCTCGATTACCTTCACCCATCAACACAAATCTATTACCCTAAAAGGCGACCCTACATCACACCCAATTCATACCACATTTCACCAACTTCGCCACCTAATACACACCGATTCCGTCTCCTCTTTTCATTTGATGACCTTCCAACCATTAGATCCACCCAAAACAAATCCCACCACCAACCCAAAAACCACTTGTGAATCCTTACCTCCTGACTTACACCCACAAATTCAAGCTTTACTACAACAATTTCCTGGTATTTTCCAAAACACTACTGGCCTTCCACCCAAACGCCCTCATGACCACCATATTGCCCTTGAACCAAACACACGACCCATCAATGTATAACCCTACAGATACCCTCACTCTCAAAAAGAAGCCATGACTTCAATCATCCAAGACATGTTACAACAAGGCATCATAATCCCTAGTCACAACCCTTTCTCTTCACCCGTCCTATTAGTAAAAAAAAAGGATGGAACTTGGCGTTTTTGTGTTGATTACCGTGCTCTAAACGCTGTTACTATCAAAGACCGTTTTCTCATCCCAACCATTGATGAATTATTGGATGAATTGGGTAATGCCAAATTTTTCACTAAGTTAGACTTACGCTCGGGTTATCATCAGATACGAGTGGCATCAGAAGATACACACAAAACAGCTTTTCGCACTTTCGATGGGCATTACGAATTCCTCGTTATGCCTTTCGGTCTCACTAACGCACCCTCCACTTTTCAGTCAGCTATGAATGACCTTTTGAGGCCTCATTTAAGGAAATTCGTTTTAGTCTTTTTTGATGACATATTGATTTATAGCCCTACATTCAGTGACCATGTTTCTCATTTGCAGGTTGTTTTTGAGTTATTAGATTCCAATTCTTTTTATGTGAAGTTATCTAAGTGTGTTTTTGCAGTGAATCAAGTCCATTACCTTGGTCATGTTATTTCAGTGGGTGGTGTTGCACCCGATCCAGACAAGGTCAAGGCCATCTTGGACTGGCCTCAACCGCGTTCTCTCACAGCTCTCCGTGGTTTTTTGGGTCTTACAGGATTTTACCGTCGTTTTGTGCGCAACTATGCTACTCTCGCCGCTCCCCTCACCGACTTACTACGTGGCACTAAATTACTATGGAGTATAGAGGCGGCCGAAGCCTTTACAACATTACAACAGACTATGACCGACATGCCGGTCTTGGCTCTACCAGATTTTACAAAGAAATTTATCATTGAGACAGGTGCTTCGGGCGTTGCTATTGGTGCAGTTTTATCCCAAGATGGCCATCCTATAGCTTTCTTCAGTAAGAAACTATGTCCTCGTATGCAGTTTTCTTCAGTGTATGTACGGGAGATGTTCGCCATCACTGAATCTATAAAGAAATGGAGACAATATTTGTTAGGGCAGAAATTCGACATCCACACGGATCAAAAGAGTTTGAGAAACCTTCTTTTACAAAAGATTCAAACACCAGAACAGCAAAAATGGGCCTCTAAACTTCAAGGTTTTAACTTTGAAATATTTTACAAACCTGGAAAGGCAAATCTGGTTGCTGACGCGTTGAGTAGAAAATTCCACACTGAAGATCCTTTGTTACTTGCATTATCATCGCCTATCCCAGATCTCTTGCTGAAACTGAGGGAGTTTTACTCCAAACACACAGAGGGTAAAGCATTAGTTTCACAACTCCTCACCAACAACACAGACCAACTATACAAGTTTTCAAAAGGGATGTTGTACCACAATGATAGACTGTTCATACCTGACATTGAGGGACTCCGCCACAACCTTCTTCTGGAATTTCATAGCACCCCATCTGGCGGTCATTCGGGTGTTAAGGCAACATTAGCCCGGATTTCCGCTTCCTTTTCATGGCCAAGATTAGCTGCTGAAGTTAAGCATCTGATCAAACACTGCTCTGTCTGCCAGCACAACAAGTACCTCACACAAAAACAAAAAGGGTTATTACAACCTTTACAGTCCCAAATAAAGTTTGGGAAGATCTCACGATGGACTTCATTACAAACTTACCCAATTCATTTGGTCATACCACAATCTGGGTGGTCTGTGATCGCTTGACGAAGTACGCCCATTTCATTGCCATGCCAACCAAGTTCTCAGCTAAAGACCTTGCCTTGAGATTTGCTGTGGAAATATCCCGCCTTCATGGGATCCCCAAGTCCATCGTCTCCGATCGCGACCCTCTCTTCCTCAGCAAGTTCTGGAAATAATTTTTCAAGGTTCAAGGTACAACTTTAAAGTACAGTACGTCTTACCATCCGGAAACAGATGGACAAACAGAAGTGATAAATAGATCCATTGGTACTTACCTGCGCTGTTTTTCTAGCGACCAGCCACGCACATGGTATAAGTTCCTTCACCTCACAGAACTTTGGTATAACTCGTGCTTCCACAACGCCATTCAAATGACACCCTTTAAAGCTCTGTATGGTAGAGACCCTCCCAATATTTCTGAATACTTGGCAGATGCGGGTTCCGACGACACTTTAGAGGGTACCTTGCAACAACATCATGATGTGTTAACAAAGTTGAAGGAAAATCTAAAAAAAAGTCGTATTGAAATGGAAAAACAGGCGAATGAGAAAAGAGTGGTCGTTACCTTCCAAGAGGGCGAGCTTGTTTTGTTGAAACTCCAACCCTACAGACAACAGACTCTTGCCAAAAGAACATCCCAGAAACTTGCAAAGAGGTTCTACGGACCCTTCACCATTATCAAACGCGTCGGAGAAGTGTCCTACTTGCTGGATCTACCCTCTTCCTCAAGAATCCATCCGGTTGTGCATGCATCTCTGTTGCGACCGTTCTTTGTTGACCCTCAACACCAAAAGTTTCGACCTCTGCCGTCAAACTACTCCACCATTTTTTCCCAATAACCACAAAGTAGTTCTGATAACCACAACGTGCAAGAAGACGAGCTTCACGAAACTACTTTAGAAGAGGTGGAGTTTCTGGACGAAGACAAAAATACAGAGGCGTTGGAGAACATCCAGACAAAAAAGGTTGGTTTTGTTTGTAAAGAAAAGGAAAACGCAAAGTCTAAGGGTGGTGAAAGTATTAGAATTGCGGAGGAAGTGTTAGAGAATCCTGAAGCACAAAACATTTCTTTTGTTTCCAACAAAGACTCAAATTTTGCTCCAAAATCTCCCACTCCTCTATTTAATGACCCTCCTCAATGGTCCAATAATTCTCACCCTCCCCCACGTGATGTTTCTGTACAAACACACTTACCCAAGCCACTCCCACATGCCCCTTCACTTCAGTCAAACCAAAGTGCTTTAACCCATACCTCTCCTGCTTATTCACGTGCCAAGTGGGCCCAAAAGAAGCTGGCAGATTCCCTTCACACGGCTCCAAGTCTGAAAAGCAAACCTACCCCCACTATCTCCACTTCCCCACGCAACACACAACCCCATGACCTTATCCCTTCACATGCTCCAGCGGATTCCATTTTATCTCCACCCTTCATCAAGATTTCCCCTCCTCCAATTAATGCCACGTCTCCACACTCTTTAATCCCTTTGCCAACAATTTCCCACCAGCCACAAATCCCTAACTCCTCCTCTTCACTTGTTACGAATCAAGCTATTTTTCCTTTGGGCCATCAGTCAAATTCTACGCCCCAGCCCATTACCTCTTCATCTATGAACCTTGAGGACAAGGTTCTTTTTGGGCCCAGGAGTAATGTTATGAGAAGCCCAAGACCAATTAGAAACAAGAAAATATCAGCCCAATTAAAAGATTGTTATTTTTAATTTAAGTGGTTTATTTAGCAATTCTGTTTTTAGTATTTGGGTCATTTCTGTTTGGGCCCATTAGTAGTGCAGTCCTAGCTAGAAACCCTAGCTATTTATTGTAAGCACCTTGTCTTTTGGAAAGTTAAGAAAATTCTGAAAAGTTGTTTAATTGTTTTTTTCTTCCATTGCCATTTTTATCTTTGATTTTCCTTAGTGTAACCTAACAGTCTTTCTCGCGAATCTCTTTCAATCTCAAAACATGTTGCAGGTTGGTGATTCCAAGCATGAAACAAACTGAATCGAGAACGTTTGATTTACCAGAACCGTTCAAACCAATAATGGTGTTGAGAAATCAATCGAAGCCGGGAACAATTGTTCGGGTAGTGTAGGATTTGAAACCTTCCAAGCAAATTGCTTTGTGAGAAATTGGTTTGGGGAAATGGAGGAGGCGGAATAACTGTGAAGGGTTTATGAAGGTCATCCTATTTTTCTGATTTCGATTTCAGTGAACTGTTCGAATCGCGACCTTAACTTGCTGGCTCGGTCACTCAAGACTTTCAAACCATATTTCTGCTGCTTCTTAACTTATTCTCTATTTCTGATGTTGTTGTTGATTTGGATGTTAAAAGGGTGGCGGAAGGTGGTTGTCACGAATGTAAGTTGTGGTTCTGTTATTGCATTGTTGCAGGAAAAGAAGAAGGTTTCAGCTCAACTATTAGCACCATCATCGAATTCTTCTCCTTCATCTTCATCTTGATGTGGTTTTGAGATACGGCGAGAGGGTGGTGGTTTGCAGGTCAGGATCTTTGAAATAAAATGTAGGGAGGAAGATTGAAGAGTGTGGTGTTACAGAGGTAGTCACTGGATTATGCGCGGGTTCGTTAGTTCTGTTGTGAATTTGTTGTTGTATTTTGTTTGTAGTAAGTAGCAGTGAAGAAGGTTTATGAAGGAGGTGGTTTTGATTGGGTTTGGAAAGAGGTGAACAGAAGGAGGAGGAATGAATCGACATGGAGAGAAGGTGAGTTTTTTCCTATTTCTTATGTTTCTTACTGCTCCCTCTTATGACTTTCTTTCATCAAACAAGTTTGTCTGTTAATTTTGAATTTGTCCTGTATTGCTTGTGCAGTTACTTTCAATATTCAGGTTTGTCGCTCTTGTGGTTTTCATGTTCAGGTTTTTTTTTGGATGTGTATGCTTTGTTGCAGCCAAGGTTTGTGCGCAAGTCATACACAGGCTTTGGTTTGGAGCAGCTTTGCAGTTTTTTTGTCATGACTTGTATAGCAGATTTTATTTTGAAATTGGTATGGTGTTTTGTTTCATGTGGGGCATTCTGTTGCTGTTGTGTTACTTTCAAAAAGTAGGATTCTGCGGATTGTTATTGTTGGTTTGTGGAATAGTGTAGGATATTGTTTTGAGACAAGTGAGTTTGTATAGTGATTGTGGATCATGGATTTTTTGTATTTTTCTTGTAAAATGGATTAGTGGGATTTGAATATATTGGAATTTTTTGTAGACTTTGTGTGAATGGACTTGAATGTGGTTTATGAATGATGGATTGAAAAATGGACATAAAAATAGATTAGATGGATGGAATTGATTTAGGAAGAAATGGGTAATGAAAATGGATATAAAAATAAAAATGGATAATTAAGATGAATTGGATTATGAAAATGGATATGAAATTAAAAATGGAATTGGATTGGTTTCTTGTTATATTGGATAAAACATGGAAAATGGATATTGAAGCAGAAATTAGATATCGAATGGATTTTGAAGTTGGTTGAAGAAAAAAGGATAAATAACAAAATGGATGAGAATGGTCATGGGACTGGACATGGATTTTGTAACGCACCAACAAACTTGAATGTCACTTAAATCCTTGACAAATGAACTTGAATGCCACAACTCTTGAATTAAATCAAAGAAGATCCTCCTTGAATCAACTTCTAATTAATGACATCAAAGCCTCAAATCCACCTTGAAATGATATGAACTGAATAACAAGCTTGAACTATTTGAATCAATGACAAGAACCTGAACCACACAATCAATACTTGCACACAACTTGAAATGTACCCACTACTCTGACCTCTTTAATGGCTCTGCAACATGAACCCACCTGACGAAGTTGAATTAACATGGAAACCCTATGTCATACCCCAAATTTTGACCACTAAGATTTCCCATCATTGTGCAAATCATCATCACAATGTGGATGAACCATCATGCCTCATCAAATGCCTCAAGGAGTATTGAGCATTCACTACAATCAAAATTAGGGTTTTAAGCCCTCTTAGAGCCTTAGACAAAGGATCAATCAAGGAATGACATGATCTTCAACTTGTCTAAGCTCTCAAACATCCACAATGGATCAAAAGGACTCCCACTTCAAGGATTAAGCACAAGGTTGCTCCCTTCTAGGTGGATCAAGTCTCAAGATCGACAGTGTCACCAAATTAGGGTTTTGGTCGACCAGGGCCTCCAGATGGAAAATTTTCATCTGGACACAAGCCAAAGATCTAAAACACAACCTAATGTACTCCATGGAACCTCATGTACCCAATCATCAAGTCAATTTTGCCTCAGGGGATGCATACATCTAAAATCAGGAATTAGGGTTTCTTGACCTAATTCACCCCTAAGTTGACTTTTAGGGCAAATCAAGAGCCAAGACCTTAAGACATGATTTCAGGGTCTCTAATGAACTATATTGATCCATTTGTAACAATGGATTAATCCAAGAAGCTTGAGCAACAAGTCTCATTTTCATCTGCACCACAATTAGGGTTTCGCGAGGAAAGTCAACTGTAACTTTGACTTTTGACCAGGACATGCTCCCAAACCCTAGGACATGCCCCAATATACCCTATGACACCCATGGAACATGTCCATCAAGTTTGATTTAGGTCAAGGACATGATTTCCTGAAGAATTGCGCAGTTTGGAATTCATCTGATAAAAAGTCAACTGTGCACAAAAGTCAACTTTGACTTTTTGAGATTTTTCACCAAAATGGATTTTTAACCCTAAAATGATGTTAATGTATGATTTGAATCATCATTCATCAAGAAAAATCAAAGAAAGTTGGATAACTTGTAAAAGGGGTAACCATAAAGCTTAGAAATTTTTCTAAGTTATGGAAAAAGTACCACTAATGCACTAACTTTGGAGGATCATAACTCCTAAACCACATGGCCATTTTTTCTCATCCAAAGATGGATTTGTAGCCCTCATTACCCTCTACAAAAACTTCAACTAGACCTAAGGCCAATTCATTAAGGATTTTGAGTTATGGAGTGATCAAAATCAAGAAATCACACTTTGTTCCAACACTTAGTGAAAATTTCACTAAGTCTGATTTTGCTTCACTTTTTGCCAAATGTAGAGGGATTTTTCACTTGGAATCAAAAGAGATCAAAACCAAACTTGTTCAAACAGTTGTTGTATCATGTAAGGGCTTTCCAAAATGGCCAAGAACATTGCCAAATTCAACTTACACCATGAGATATGACATTGTCAAGTTGCCTTGCTGAAATCTGTCAAAGGCAAGGCAGAATTTGCAACTTTGTTCGATTTTCCAAAATCAGCCAAATTCAAATGCTCCTATCCACTTGGACACATCTAAGGATTGAATCTAAAGGGGACAATCACTGAGCCAAGCCTCCAAAGTCCATGGAACAAGAAATAACATGTTGAACCTAGAATGGCCAAAATAGGGACAAGACTCCAAATTTGGATTGGAGCATTCAATGGAAGCATCAAGGTGGCATGGACTGAGCCATTCTCATCTGAAATCAGTCAAGACTTATCCAAGACCAAGGGAACCAAAGCTTTGTGCCCTAACCTCTAGTCAATGGCTAGAGGAGACTTGGATTTCCATTGGACAACATTGGCCAAACCTACTTACCAGGTGCCATTCACTATTCCTTGCAAAACAAACTTGCTCTACTATAAATAGAGCTCAATTGTGATCAGTTTGAGTACACCAAAGCCATCTAACAGATGCTTTCCTCAAAATCTCTTTCTCTTGGCAAAAATGCCTTTCTTAGCAAGGTAGCTATCGGGTTTTGAGTTTGAGAGCTTTTCCAATCAAACCAATCACTCACACACCTCACATACATCACATATGAGCTGATCAAACACTTAGATCACTTCTAAAACACCAATTTCACAAAATCACCAGCTGGTTGCTCAAATTTTCAATCAAGTTGCAGCTGAGGTACCACAAATTGATCCAGCCAATTTCAATCAAGTCCAACCATTCAAACACACTCCATAGGGTGTTGGGAAGCTGTTCAGATCATCACCACTCATCTGTAACACCTCCAAATCAAAAATCACATTGCACTTGCTGTCATGGCCTAGAGGTAAGCACATACTTGGTCATCTATCAATCTATGCATATTTCCTCGCACAATAATTTGGCCATATGTTCATAATCATGCATGGAATGTTTCCCCTCAATTAATTGCATTGTTTGAATCGTGTATAAAAAATCCTAGCCTTCATGCAGAAATTAGGGTTCTTGAGGTTCTTCGTGATTTCATGTTTTATGTTTAATTTAAATGAAATTAAGTGTTATAGACATGATCGTGAGGTTGAGACGAGCATAATGATATGTGGATTGCATGATATAATTACGTATTCAGTGAGATTGGATGGAAAACGTAAATCAGTCAAACCCAGAAAAACGCGCGTGTTCTTGCTTGTGTTCTTGGCGCCTTTTTCACAAATTCAAATATTTGAATTTTGTGATTTTGTTTAATTGATTCAAAAATTAATTTCTCTCTGAGTTTTAATGATTTTGAGTTGATTCTTTTTTTAATAATTCACAAAAATGTTAAAATATTTTATTTTATCAAAAAATCCCAAAAATATTATTTATTTCATATAATTGATATTTTTGCAAAGAATTAATATTTTAATTGTTTTTGACATTTTAAATATTTTTTCTACATTGATTTTGCAACTTTTAATGCTTTCTAATTATTTTGTAGGTCAATACTTACTTTTTGAAGCATTAATCCAAAATCACAATTTGTTTTTCATATGTTAAACAATTTTGATCATTTTTAATTGAATTTTTATTCAATTAAATACATTTTTGAAAACAAATTAGGGTTTTTGGATTAATTCAACCTTCATAAATCATTTTCAAAACCTTTTGGGCCTCTTGAGAGAGTGTAAGACCCAACCCACTTGTACAAAAATATTTTGGACCTCATTCGTTGTATAAGTCCCTCTGTACATTTTCAAATAAACGGCACGATCGTCGCCTTTTCAAAATAACTCTGGGCCTCTCCTTGAGCTATAAGACCCATCAAAAACACTTTGAGCCTCTAATAGAGTGTAAGACCCAACCCCCTTTTAACCAAAAACATTTTTGGGCCTCACTTATTGTATAAGTCCCTATGCGTTAAAAGAAAACCTCGGCGCGATCGCCATTTCAAACGGAAAAATCATCTGGGCCTACCCTCGTGTTATAAGCCCCACTATTTTTCTTAAAACTCATTTGGGCCTCCATGAGAGTGTAAGACCCATCCCTTTGTACAGAAAACCTTTTCGGGCCTCAGTCACTTGTATAAGTCCCTCTGTACAAAAATAACAGTGCGCTCACTGAAAAACCCTGGGCCTCTCCTTGAGCTGTAAGCCCCAAATCTTTCTTTTTCAAAGCACTTTCTCCTTTGATTTTGAATATACTATTGTTTTCAATCTTTCTTTGTTGAACAACTAACCAAACAGCATGGAAGCTCTACAACCGAGTAAGTGGTTATCGCTTTCATTTACCGCTTTCATATACATGTAACTGTATTGTGGGGCTGTTTCACTGTAAGTCTTCTTTCATAAACTCATATCAACTGTGTAATAATAGTATAGATATTTAGAGTTTCCCCGGCAACTACGTCTAGAACTAAGTGACGCCGTTTCGTTTAGTCATAGAAATAGACAACTAGATCCCCAATAGGATCACCAGACACATTCTTCTCTCAGGCTGTCCTCATTAGGAATTGTCAAGAAACTCTATTCCCAGAGATGAATGTATTCTCCGTGAATGGCATCTTTGAGTTTCTTCCAAATTCTCGAACTTTCCTGACTTTGATCTATTCTCGGTGAATAGCATTGCCTTGAATTTCTCGGGGTTTGGGGACCCACGGGCTTCTTAAAAGCATCGGCCTCCTCTTAGGCATCGTACAAGGACCCACAGGCTTCCTAAAAGCAACCTCGCCTCCTCTTGGGCTTAGTACAAGGACCCTACGGCTTCTTAGAAGTATTCACAGCCTCCTCTTAGGCTTCGTATAATGATCTCTTCCTCCGGGAATGATAGCCTCCTCTTGGGCTTAGTACAAGGATCCGTCGGCTTCTTAAAAGTTTCCAGTCTCCTCTTGGGCTTCGTACAAATTGTCCCGACGACCTCCTAGAGGTATAGGAACAGAACTTAGTCATCTCCATAGAACAGTCCTTTCATAGAGTCTACTACTGTTTCTCAAAGCATAGTCCAAAAGATGAAACTCTAGACTTGGACAATCTAACTTCCTTGAGTCTCAAAGACATTCTCAAGTGACCCCTTCGTTAAATAGGAAGTAAACCCGTAGACTCGGACAGTCTCAATACCCTTCGGATTCCCCGTTTCCTCAAAGAAAAGGAAATAACCCGGATCCTTGAATCAAATCCATGAGTACAGTGTTACTTATATAAGAACTAATTTTCTCTTTAAAAATCAGTATACTGGACCTATAACTCAACTAAAACAGTCACCATAGCCTCTCTCTTGGGCTTTATACAATGATTCTCCCCACCGGAGTCAAACAACGTTTAGCCTCTCTCTCGGGCTTTGTACGAGACACATAAGAGACTCCCTTGTTGAGTCAATCACCCCTTTCGCCTCCATCTCGGGCTTTATACGAGATACCAAAAGACTCTATCGTCGAGTCAAAAACCTTTTAGCCTCTCTCTCGGGCTTTGTACGAGACACATAATAGCCTCCTCTTAGGCTTTGTATAAGAAAACCACTGGTTAATCCAATTAACCTTTTAGCATCAAAGCTGTGCCTCGTTCACAGTACACAAACATCAACAACTCCTTCCTCTTCATCTAATCGCTGTAAGCGGCAAGCCTCTGGATCATCTACATCCATGCCACTGTCCCTCTTTTAGCATGAGAAATTCCTAAGGAAAGATAGCATTGCTCTACACTGAGTTAAAGTCTTCTCCTTCAGGTTGAACTCCCCTATAAAGGAAATTATGGCATTGCCGGATTCACATATCCCGTTTAAAGTAATTCCCCTTTATAAACAGTTGTGAGATACAACCCCCTCTTTAGAGATGACAAATTCTCTCTAAAGTCAAACCCTTTCAGCTTCACATCTTGAGCTTTGAACAAGATACAAATAGACTTTTCAGCTTCATATCTTGGGCTTTGAACAAGATACAAATCACCCTTCACTTCACGTCTTGGGCTTTGAACAAGACACCAAAACAACCATTTCCTCCCATAGAATAGGAGGAACTACGAACGCTCTGATTTCCCTGTTTCGGTAAACGGGAATACCTAGGCATAAGATTGAAAGAAAAATCTCAGCGAGCACAATCAACAAAAAAACCAAATCCCATACTCTCACATCAAAAAGCATCAGTTCTAACATCCTAATCCTTGTTCCCCGCCAGAAACATTCTGTTAAGTCCTAGAAAGAAACAATATTGGCGAAAATACAAATAACCAGTACAAAGGCCCCCCATATTGATAGCATCCGTAACCTAACAGATCGCTGTTTAAACTTAGTATGCAAAGCAGGGTTAATTGGAGACATCTATTTCCCTTCCTTATTCAGCTCACAATAGGATAAAAAATGAACCGACCTGTAGTTTTAAGCTCAACCGCAGAGAGCGACCAGCGCTTAAGAACCGCGTCCAAAATCGCTTGCTACAGAAAAATGGCGCCCACCGTGGGGCCTTTCTTCTAAACTTTCCTTTTTACCTCTTGTGTGAAAACTATAGATTGGGGCTTCCGCCAGGGAATCCATTTTCTGTCAGGAACTTAAGATTCATAGCTTTAAAGGTCTAGGATGTTTAGGACAAATATATATACTGCTTTTCCTAATTGCTATACATGTTTATTTTTCTGCTAATGGGAATGCGGGTGATGCCGTATGTGGAAAGAATGAGTATACACTTAAGATAAGTGATGGCGACGGGGTCGACCATCAACCTCAGTGGAGGCTGACCAACGCAACCCATTCTCTCACCTAGACAATGGGCCGATTGTTAAGTCTGAGAAGCTGAGGAGCCAAACCCTTTCGTAGTGCGGAAACTATCGGAAATAGTTGTTACGCGATACTACCCTCATTTGAGGCTGGTGATCTATTCTCGGTGAATGGAACTTACTCTAAGATTGCACTACAACTCGATGGTGATCCGCTTGTTGTTTTGCTTTCCTGGGAGGAGCTGATGATAATGAGTACAGGTACAAAAATCACCCTAGTATAAACCTTTGGGGATGGGTAGAGCCTTGACTTCATGACAACGACCCTTTGACCCCATGTTTTTTTCTATGTTTTTGTGTGCTGCATTCATGCATTCATTTAATAAAACATTAAAACATTCAAAAAATTCCTCTCTTCTAGTCTCTCTATTTTTCAAATTAAACTAAGACTGTGATTGCAAATATCAGAGAAAAGGGTTGTACTAATGGATTTCGGTAGAAGGAGAACTCACGAGTATACCTTCAAGGTTCCAAAACTAGAGGATTTGAGAAGGTTAGCTAGGATGATCACTAACCAAGAGGCTTTCAGAGCCAAGCACGGAGGTTTGCTACCACTGTTAAGAGTCCATGTGATTGAGGGAATCATGGACGCGCTGGTTCAATTCTACGATCCGGTTTATCACTGTTTCACATTCCCGGATTACCAGCTCGCACCAACGCTGGAAGAGTATTCTCATCTGATTGATCAACACATTACAGATCGAGCTCCATTTTCTGGACTGGAAGAAATTCCAAAGAATCAGACTATTGCAAGAGCAATTCATTTGGACGAGTCTGAAGTTAGGACTCACCTAACCACTAAGGGTGGCATCCAAGGTTTGCCAGCCCAGTTCTTGACAAAGAAGGCCCTGTATTTTGCCAGTATAGGAAATGTAACTTCTTTTGAAAGCATCTTTGTCTTTCTTACCTACGAGTTATTTTTTCCCAACATCAATAACTTCGTCGATATTAACGCTATTAAGGTTTTTCTCATTGGAAATCCTGTGCCAATTTTGCTCGCAGATGCGTATCATTCTGTACACTTGGGGAATTTGTACAGTGGAGGGGAGATCACATGTTGTGTACCTCTGCTTTACAAATGGTTTATCTTTCACTTGCCCAAGTCTGCTGCTTTTTGGGATTGCAAGAGTGCCTTACATTGGTCGCAGAAGATCATGTCTCTTACCAACTCTGATATAGATTGGTGTAATAGGATTTATGATGGAATCAGGATCATTGACTGTTGTGGAAACTTCCCCAACGTACCCCTTATAGGAACTAAAGGAGGAATCAACTATCATCCGGTATTGGTTCGCCGTCAATTTGGATACCCAATGAGACACATCCCACTGGGTGTTCATCTGGAAGGTCTTTTCTTCAAGGAAGGAGAAAGTGACAAAGCACTAAAGATGGAAATAGTGCAAGCTTGGAAGCATGTTCATAAGAAAGGACGAGAGTCTCTGGGAAAACCAGACTGTGTCTCGGTGGAGCCTTATCTCCATTGGGTACAAACTAGAGCTCTCAAGCTAAAGATGCCTTATCCTCGTTACGGAATTCTTCCGCCGAGGGAATCTGTCATGTACTTCATGACGGAAACTGAAAAGCTTCAGGTTACTCTCAACAAAGTTCAAAAGGAAATAAGGTCTTAGAAGAACAAGTACTGCACCCTCGACGTAGAGTGCATCAAAATACAGCAATTACTGAAAGAGAAAGATGCTCTGATTGAAATTTTGGAGCAACATGCTGTGGATAATCAAGATGACCAAAGGAATTTGCTCGCTCCTTTCACTTGGCAAAGGAATGACAACCCAACAACAGCCCAAGAGCCCCGGTCAAAGAAAAGGAAGATACCAGAATCAGCACCCGATTTCTCTTCAGAGAGGACTCGGGACCCATTAGCTTAGGTTTCTGTTTCTGCACTTTGTAATCTACTGTATTTCCATTTCTGTAATCCTTTGAATTCAATAAAAAGGGGTTTCCCCACTATTTGATATTTGCAGTCTAATTGTCGAAGTTTATTTTGATTAAACCTTAAACAATTAATATAATCATTGCATTCATCATTCTCACATCGCGTATTCTTCTTACCTACGAATCTCACATTTGTGTCTCGATTCTAGAGTCAAACTGTCTCATTCATACAATACTCGGGCCAATCGTCAGAAAAGGATGGATGATCTTGAGGAAGAAAACAGAGAGTTGAAAGAAGAGATCGACGCTCTGAGAGAGGATATGAGAAAGCTTCGTAACGACATGCAAGCCATGGCAGAAGCTCAGCTACAAAGAACTGTGATCTCAGAGATCACCTCAACGCCCATAGTGGAGAGGTATGATCCTAGGTATCAGATACCGAAAGATCGTCCTTGGGGCATGCCTGTTAACTATATCCCAGAAGGATATGTTTCGCCGATCACTGAGGATCAGGGAATCACAACAGAAGCCGCTGGGCCTGAAGGTTACAAACTTTGGGAAAGCGAAGATGCCAGGGGCATACTGAAGACTCCTGAAGGTTACAAACTTCAGGAAACGCCAAGACTCACTACCGTAGTCACGGTACCACCCCCTATGGTGCACACTGTCCCGGAAGGACAGATTCCACCGATACCTTCTGGTAAGAAGGAAACTATGTTTGACTGAATGGATGAATTCCAGGAACAGTTCTTAGAAATGCAGAAAGAACTGCAAGCCATTCGCGGTCAAGATCTATTTGGAAAAGACGCCGCAGACCTCTGCTTGGTCCCCAATGTGAAAGTCCCGCACAAGTTCCAAGTGCCCGACTTTGAAAAATACAAGGGTAACTCTTGCCCTCAAAGCCATCTGGTGATGTACGCTCGGCGAATGTCAGCTCAGACAGAGAATCAGGACCTACTAATTCACTACTTTCAGGATAGTTTAACCGGTGCCGCATTAAAATGGTACATGGGTTTAAACCGTGCTACGATTAGCACATTCAGAGATCTTGGTACTGCCTTCGTCCAAAATTACAAATATAATTTGGGCATGGCACCGGACATAGATCAACTCAGATCGATGTCGCAAAAGGACAAGGAAACCTTTAAGGAGTACACTCAAAGGTGGCGTGAAATTGTCGCTCAAATTTGTCCACCTCTTGAGGAAAAAGAGATGTCAAAGATATTCTTAACGACCTTAAGCTCATTTTACTATGACTGAATGGTTGCCAGTGCACCCAGTGATTTCACCGAGATGGTCGGCATGGGCATACGTCTTGAGGAAGCCTTCCGAGAAGGACGTTTGGTAAAAGACACTGGATCGACGAGCGGTACTAAAAAATACGGTAGTGCTCTCCCTAAGAAAAAAGAGCAAGATATTGGGAATATCTCTCTCGGAAAGCAAAGGCATCGATATCAACCAGTAGCAGTTGTGACTCCTGCTATCAACCCTGCGCCTATTCCTACGTATCAACCTCAGGTTGCGCAGAGCCAACCTGACCAACAAAGGACACAACAACCTCTTCAGCAGGCTCGTCCTCCATATAACAACAACCGTACAACACGGCCACCAGGATTTGATCCTATACCCGTAACGTACGCAGAACTGTTTCCGTTACTACTGGCTAAGGGGCACATTCAGACTAAATCTCCTCTTACAGTACTGGAAAATCCGCCTTTTTGGTTTAAGATGGATCAAACATGCCCTTATCATCAAGGAGGTTCAGGGCATAACATAGAGACTTGCCTCAATTTCAAGTCCGACGTGCAAAAACTTGTTAGGAGCGGGGTCTTATCCTTCAAGGATACGAACCCTAATGTTCTCACGAACCCGTTGCCTCAACATGAGAAAGCTGCAGTCAATTTGATTGAGAAAGAGACTAACAATGTCTATCAAATTCACGATGTACTCTTATTGAAAACCAATTTGGTCAAGATGCATTGTAGACAGAGTGGATATGGCCATGTGCCACCTCATAACTATCATCAGTGTGATATCTGCTCTAAAGACAATCAAGGATGTTCTGTAGTGCAAGCAGCTCTGCAGGAACAGATGGACCTCGGATGGATCCAAGAGCACCGAGTTCGTGGAGTTAACATGGTCTACATGAATTCTAATGTCATTCAGAACCACGACATCCGTGCAATGAATGTCAACTTGGTGGCGATGCACTCAAGGCAAAGCCAGTATCATAATCTGCCGCGGCACGATGACAGTTCCTGTCTGATTTGCTCGGTAAACAAACAGGGATGCTCTTTCATACAAGAGGCCCTTCAGCGTCAGATGGATCTTGGATGGATCCAGGACTACCATGATAGGAACTCCTATCAAATCAACATGGTTCAGATTTTTGACATTCGCGTGATGAATACCAACCTGGTAGAGTTACATGCTGAGCAGGTCTGACTCGGAGTCTTAATATCACATGACTATCAAAGCTGTAAAGCGGGTTGCGAAAACGATCGAGGTTGTACCCTGGTCCAGGAGGCGCTTCAGCACTTGTTAAATCACTGGTGGATGCCGATTTACATGGACGAAGATACTCAGCAGATTAGTATCAGTAATAGAAACCCCACTCGGCGTCAAAGTCAGGATGTCCGATCAGTGGAAGCTAACCTAGTAAGGTTACATTGTATTCAAAGTGGGCGTGGCCAGGTGCCACCACACAACTATGACTGTTGTAGTGTCTGTTCGGAAAGTAACCAAGGGTGTTACCTTGTGAGAGCAGCTCTTCAGGGTCAGGTTGATCGTGGATAAATTTGTCCATATCCGGGTTCTGGACCCATCAACTAGACGCCGAACTACCTTGCCAAGCAAGTTGAGGATGTTGTCACGATCTTTGGTCATCACCAGACCAGGGATGTTTTTGCCATCATCCCTCTACTTGACGAATCTAGAATTCCCAACCGGGAACGAATCGAGGTTACTTATGATGGTCAGAAAAATCAGAAGGTTCCCATAGTCATCTATCTACCGGGACCACTACCGTATGAATCAACTAAGGCTATCCCTTACAAATACAGTGCAACAACAATTGAAAATGGAAAGGAAATTCCATTACCCTCCGTCGTGAACATTGCAGACATCAGTCGAGTAACACGGAGTGGTAGAATCTTCAACCGAGGGGTTGGGGAAGTTAACAAAGAAAAGGAACTTCAGGCGGAAGCTCCTGATCCACCAGTCGGTCAATCCAGTAATCCCGACCTTTCAAAAAATGATGATGAGATGCTGAAGCTCATCCAAAGGAGTGAATATAACATTGTTGATCAGCTGTTACAAACTCCTTCAAAGATCTCAATATTGTCACTGTTACTCAGTTCAGAAGCGTACAGGGAGGCTCTACAGAAAGTCTTGGAGCAAGCCTTTGTGGAACAGGATGTAACAATCAGACAGTTTGATAGTATCATCTCTAACATCATTTCCTGCAACAATTTGGGATTTAGTGATGAGGAATTACCCGGAGAGGATCGCCGTCATAACATGGCGCTCAACATTACAGTCAACTGCCAGGACGATGCTTTAGCCAGCGTACTGGTAGACACAGGGTCAGCCCTGAATGTTATGTCGAAGGCCACTTTGATGCAATTATCATTCAAGGGCCCTCCGATGAGAATCAGCGAGGTCATCGTCAAAGCATTCGACGGATCCAGAAAAACGGTTATCGGCGAAGTTGATCTTCCCATAACTATTGGTCCTCACACTTTCCAAGTCACTTTCCAGGCCATGGACATCCGGGCAACGTACAGTTGTTTATTAGGAAGACCTTGGATACACCAGGCTGGAGCGGTTACTTCAACCCTCCACCAAAAGCTAAAGTTCGTCAAGAACGATCAACTTGTCACAGTTTGTGGGGAACAAGCCTTGCTCGTGAGTAACTTATCATCATCTACTGGTATAGAACCCGAGGAGGTTATTGGAACTCAGTTCCAAGCATTGTCGGTGAGCAAGGATAATCAATCCCAAGGAGGAACCTCGATTTCCTCATACAAAGATGCTATCAAAGCGGCCGAGAGTACCGACACAACTGGATGGGGACAGCTTGTCATTCCTATTGACAATAAAACAAAGAAGGGTCTTGGTTTTTCTGTAACCTGTACCCAGACAGCTGCTAAAGATGAAAGTCTTCATCCCCTTCAAAATTTCTTCCACAGTGGAGGTTTCCTTCACCCCGTGTCTCAAGCAGTACATGCTATCAATGAGGAAGATCCCTCTGACCCAGATGAAGAGTGGAAGTCCTACCTTAACAAGGACGGTTATATGTCTCAGGAAGAGGTGCCTATGCCTTTTTTCTTTCCTACAGAAAGTCTGAGATTTATACCACGGTCAGATGTCAAAATGATATATGGAGATTGTGATCCGGAAGGATGTCGTGCTCCGCTAAATTCATTAGAGGAAGACACTCTGATGAAAGACAACTTTGACCACAACTACTATGGCCCAATGGATGGTCTGCCAATGTGGTAACCTTACCCAGGAGACTTGGGGCAAGAGAGTCATCCAAACAATGAAAATCAGCTAACCATCATTGAACATAATACCTGTGTCCCCACCATGTCATGGGATCAACACTCAGGTCATTCAGAAGCTACTCAACATGAAGATGAATTCGCAATGTTTGCAGGACTTGAATTCATCAACTATGCTTTTCCCGAGGTCAACGTCATCGAGAGAGATGACTCCTCCAGTTCCAGAGAAGTGTGGGACACCTTGGGACAACCGAGTGGAAAATTCGACTTCATGGTCAAGTAAACCGCTCCCGGAAGCTCTCGTATCAGGCTCGAAGACATCCAGCCAACTGGATGGGGAGATACAGCTGAGAGCATAAATGCTATGCAAAATGCAACAGAGGAATTCTCCTACGACAATTCTGCCTGGGAGACAGATTCCAATGATCCCGTTCCACCAGAAATTAGCGTTATTTCTGAAGACAAATCAAGGAAGGTGCCAGACTTTGTGATTCACCGAGGAGTTCGCCGCCAATGGGTTGCCGTCGAGGTTTCGAAGGTCGTTCATCAGTTAAAGTAATTGCCGTCCTTTAACCTTTCACCCTGCCCAGGTGAAACAGATGTTTTGATAGGGCTCGCTTTCTATAAATTTTCCCTCTTCGCTTTGCCCAAAGCGACAGAGTTTTGTTTTATAGGGCTGTAGTTTCAAGGATCGACTTGTTCATTAATAAAATAACGTCGTTCTGTAATTTCCGCATTAATTGCTGTTTTCTCTTTTTGCTTTTTCAGAAAATTGTAATCCTAAAAAAAAACAATTCAAATAAAAACAAGCAGTAAAATAAATACACTGCACACACTTTCATTTTCTCTATCTCTTCTAAACACGAATCATCACGTCATGCAGATTGCTTGTTTTAAACCCAGTTGAAAAATACGATCCGATGCCTTCTCCCAACTTTGAGTTCTCGGTATTCGAGGCTGAAGAAGAAGATGACAACGAAATTCCAGAAGAGATCTCCCGACTACTCAGACAAGAGGAAAGGTCCATTGAACCTCACAAAGAGCCGTTGGAAACGGTAAACTTGGGTTCAGAACAAGAGAGAAAAGAAATCAGGATTGGGGCACTGATCAGTCCAACTGCTAGAGAGGGTTTGATAAAGCTTCTCAAAGAATTTCCCGATGTATTCGCTTGGTCCTATCAGGATATGCCAGGGTTGGATACCAGTATCGTGGAACATCACTTACCGTTAAGATCGAAATGTCCGCCAGTAAAGCAAAGGTTAAGACGCACTCACCCGGACATGGCCATCAAAATCAAAGAGGAGGTGCAGAAACAGATTGACGCGGGTTTCCTCGCTACATATGAATATCCTCAATGGTTAGCAAAAATCGTACCCATTCCCAAAAAGGACGGAAAGGTCAGAATGTGTGTCGACTACAGAGATCTGAACAAGGCAAGTCCAAAGGACGACTTTCCTTTACCACACATTGACATGCTGGTAGACAGTACAGCAAAGTTCAAAATTTTCTCCTTCATGGATGGATTCTCGGGCTATAACCAGATCAAAATGGCGCCGAAAGACATGGAGAAAACTTCGTTCATTACCCCATGGGGCACCTTTTGTTACAAGGTAATGCCGTTCGGTTTGAAGAACGCCGGGGCAACCTATCAAAGGGCCATGACTACCCTGTTTCATGACATGATACACAAAGAAATCGAAGTGTATGTCGATGATATGATTGCAAAATCAAAAATAGAGAGTGAGCACGTGGAACATCTGTCAAAATTGTTCAAACGTCTAAGAAAATTCAAGCTCCACTTGAATCCCAACAAGTGCACCTTCGGGGTCCGTTCAGGGAAACTCTTAGGGTTCATCGTCAGCCAGAAAGGGATTGAAGTTGATCCCGACAAGGTCAAGGCCATTCAAGAAATGCCTTCTCCAAAAATTGAAAAATAAGTCAGAGGATTCTTGGGACGTTTGAACTACATCTCCAGATTCATATTCCTTATGGCCGCCACATGTGCGCCGATTTTCAAATTGCTCAAAAAGAACCAGGACTGCGTTTGGACAGAAGATTGCCAAACTGCCTTCGATAGTATTAAGGAATATCTGTTGAATCATCCAATTCTATCACCTCCAGTGGAAGGAAGACCACTGTTCATTTACCTCACAGTCCTAGAGGACTCAATGGGGTGTGTACTTGGCCAACAAGACGAAACCAAAAGGAAAGAGTCTGTCATCTACTATCTAAGCAAGAAATTCACCGACTGTGAAACTCGGTACACGATGCTCGAGAAAACTTGCTGTGCTTTGGCTTGGGCAGCTAAACGTCTTCGCCAGTACATGATTCATCATACTACTTGGTTGGTCTCCGAAATGGATCCAATCAAGTACGTTTTCGAGAAACCTGCTCTTATGGGAAGAATTGCCCGTTGGCAGATGCTGTTATCAGAATATGACATAGAGTACCACGCTCAGAAAGCCGTTAAAGGAAGTATTTTAGTCGATCATTTGGCTCATCAACCGATTGACAATCAAGAATCAATCGGGTTTGACTTCCCAGATGAAGATGTCATGTATCTAAAAATGAAAGATTGCGATGAACCGTTACCCAGCGAAGGGCCAGAACCAGGTTCCCAATGGGGACTTATCTTCGATGGAGCAGTTAATCATTATGGAAATGGAATTAGGGCAATCATTGTTACCCCTCAGGGTACCCACATTCCTTTCACTGCTAGACTCACATTCAAGTGTACGAACAACGAGGCCGAATACGAAGCTTGTATTATGGGTCTCGAGGAAGCGATTGATTTAAGGATAAAAAACTTGGACGTATATGGCGACTCAGCCTTGGTCATCAATCAGATAAAAGGATATTGGAACACATACCAATCAGGATTGATTCCTTATAAAGACTATGCAAGAAGGTTGTTACCTTTCTTCAACAGAGTTGAGTTTCATCACATCCCTCGTGATGAGAATCACATGGCTGATGCGTTAGCCACTATCTCTTCCCTGATTAGTGTAGGTCAATGGAATAGCATACTTAAGATCGACATAATGTGCCTTGAACGGCCCGCTTATGTCTTCACGATTGAAGCAGTCATAGACGAAAAACCTTGGTATCACGATATCAAATGCTTCCTTCAGAAACAAGAGTACCCACCTGGGGCACTCAGAAAAGACAGAAAGACCCTCAGAAGATTGGCTGGAAACTTCTTCCTGAGCGGTGACACTCTCTATAAGAGAAACTTTGACATAGTCTTGCTCCGATGCGTAGAAAGACCAGAAGCAGACATGCTTATGAAAGAAATTCATGAAGGATCCTTTGGCACTCATGCCAACGGACATACAATGGCGAGAAAAATTCTGAGAGCAGGGTACTACTGGTTGACCATGGAATCCGACTGCTACAAGTACATGAGGAGGTGTCACAAGTGTCAGATATACTCCGACAAAATTCATGTACCGCCATCACATCTCAAAGTTCTCTCTTCCCTATGGCCTTTTTGCATATGGGGAATCGACATGATCGGCTTGATCGAACCTAAGGCTTCAAACGGACATCGGTTCATCCTAGTAGCCATTGACTATTTCACCAAGTGGGTCGAAGCAGCATCATACGCTAATGTAACCCGACAAGTGGTGGTCCGATTTATCAAAAACAATATCATCTGCCGTTATGGTGTTCCAAGCGAGATCATTACTGATAATGGATCTAACTTGAACAATAAGATGATGAAGGAGTTGTGCGCTGAGTTCAAGATCGAACATCATAACTCATCTCCCTACCGACCCAAGATGAACGGAGTGGTAGAAGCGGCTAACAAGAACATCAAGAGGATCGTTTAAAAGATGGTTGTAACCTACAAAAACTGGCACGAGATGCTACCCATTGCTCTTCACGATTATCGCACATCTGTTCACACTTCAACAGGGGCTACCCCTTTCTCTCTAGTGTATGGCATGGAGGCAGTTCTCCCCATAGAAGTAGAGATCCCATCAATCCGAGTATTAATGGAAACCAAGCTCACCGAAGCTGAATGGTGTCAAAGTCGACACGACGAATTGAATCTGATCGAAGAAAAGAGAATAACGGCATTATGCCACGGTCAACTGTATCAACAAAGAATGAAGAGGGCGTTCAACAAAAAGGTTCGACCTCGTGTCTTCAGAAAAGGGGACCTCGTGCTCAAGAAAATACAATCTTTTCTCACTGATTCCCGGGGCAAGTGGACTCCGAATTATGATGGCCCCTATGTGGTCACAAAAGCTTTCTCAGGAGGCGCCTTGAGACTTGCAACCATGGACGGAGAGGAATTTTCCTACCCCACAAATGTTGATGTAGTCAAGAAATACTTCGCCTAAACTAAAAAAAAAACGTCTCGGTGGATTGAAAACCCGAAAGGGCGGTCCAGGCAAAAGTTAGAGACAAGAAAAAAAATCATCCCGATGGATTGGAAACATCATAGTACAATCCAGGAAAAAGTTAGGGATAATGGCAAGTAACTATGTCCAACAGAGGCAAGTCCCTCAGCAGCAGCAGTTACATCATCTGTCAGAAAACTCTAGTCAAGGTCATCTTCGACAAAAGCTCAGGATGCCCCGAATTCAAAGTTGGTAGAAGGATAATGGTCGTTATGTTTCAACGTAGCCCTTTTCCCTGTAAATTACCATTTTCTAACTTTGTAAATACTCGTTGGAATCACGCGTTTGGCTGATCTCCATTTTATCAATAAAATTTGAGCCTTTGTGCTTTTGTTTGTAATTCTTATTTGTTTTAGCTTTACAGAACGACGTTGTTAACATGACTAACGATTCTTGAAATAAAACAAAAATGAATTTACTTGTTAAAAAATTTTTCTGCTTTTAAAATAAAGACGGCAATTTCTTTTGACTGTTAAACCTCAAAAGAACATCAATCGCTTCTCCAGAAGTAATCGAACTTCAAAATGCAGAATCAAAGTACTCCTTCTAAGCCAGTGCGCCTGAATGAAGGATCAACTGTATCAGATGTGGCTTTCCCATCTGATACCCACGACCGAGTTCTTATCTCCTAAGCCCGACCAACATAGCTCCCAACAGGGACTATCTCTCCTAAGCAAGGTGGAATTGCTATTCTGAACCGACGGTACTTCTTCGCCCCGCAATGGCCGAGTATCCAGTCATGTTCACCTGTCAGTTTGTATGTCGCGTCAGTTTTGTCGGCATAAACATACATACATCATGCATTACTGATTTGAATTCACATTTCATATTGCATCGCTATCACTCTAGCCAGTCTTGTCCCTTAGTGATAGGAGTCCTCTCAATCGAGTTGTCAGTTCTTGCCTCGTCAGGAAACGTTGCGTTTGAACAATCTCTCCTCCAGTTTATTTCTGGATTGAAGTTGGCTCCTCGACCACTTTGATAACTTGAACCTCTGAAAGACCAGAGAACCTTCAACCGATGTCACTCTTCGCCATTGAAGATGATATCCTTGTTTTCTCAGATTAAAGAAAATCCCGAGAGAAAGCCTTCTAAATCAGAGATTCGGCAGTACGACAGTTTTTCTCCGAAAAAAACCACTGATGAAAAGGTCATCGGCACCTCAAAATTGGATCCCATCAAATGGCATTTCTCCGGAAAGATCCCGAGAAAAGTATGATGTAAGCCCCCAAACAAAAACAGCCTCTCAAGAGACTCGCTTTCCCCAGTAGAATCGACAAATGGCGTCTCCAAAACAGAGAAGTTTGTACACCTCTACAACTCAGACGACTGGGTTCCCCAGCAAGTCTGACATCAAAACTTTTTCCACTCAAATGGCATCTCCCCAGGAAAATTCGGCGATAAGTTTGAAGGAAAGCTGCTACGAATAGTGTCCCTTGTCAGTAAAGTTTATTGACGAAAGAAACTAAGACCAGTTCGTCGGTAGGAAACCAGGATCGAGGGGAAGTTTACATCGGAAACTAAGACCAGTTCCTCGGTAGGAAACCAGGATCGAGGGGAAGTTTACATCGGAAACTAAGACCAGTTCCTTGGTAGGAAACCAGGATCGAGGGGAAGTTTACATCGGAAACTAAGACCAGTTCCTTGGTAGGAAACCAGGATCGAGGGGAAGTTTACATCGGAAACTGAGACTAGTTCCTTGGCTAAAAAATAGGATCGAGGGGAAGTTTACCTTTTCTAAGCATCATTGCTTAGCAAAAGAAGATGAATGCGATCTGCCATTCATAACCGCCATCAAAATTTTGGGTATTCCGATATTTAATCCTCTTGCACCCCGAATGCCCGAATACCTTCGTCATTCACACCTTCGGGTCCAAGAAGATTAAATAGGGGCATCTGTCATACCCCAAATTTTGACCACTAAGATTTCCCATCATTGTGCAAATCATCATCACAATGTGGATGAACCATCATGCCTCATCAAATGCCTCAAGGAGTATTGAGCATTCACTACAATCAAAATTAGGGTTTTAAGCCCTCTCAGAGCCTTAGACAAAGGATCAATCAAGGAATGACATGATCTTCAACTTGTCTAACCTCTCAAACATCCGCAATGGATCAAAAGGACTCCCACTTCAAGGATTAAGCATAAGGTTGCTCCCTTCTAGGTGGATCAAGTCTCAAGATCGACAGTGTCACCAAATTAGGGTTTTGGTCGACCAGGGCCTCCAGATGGAAAATTTTCATCTGGACACAAGCCAAAGATCCAAAACACAACCTAATGTACTCCATGGAACCTCATGTACCCAATCATCAAGTCAATTTTGCCTCAGGGGATGCATACATCAAAAATCAGGAATTAGGGTTTCTTGACCTAATTCACCCCTAAGTTGACTTTTAGGGCAAATCAAGAGCCAAGACATCAAGACATGATTTGAGGGTCTTTAATGAACTATATTGATCCATTTGGAACAATGGATTAATCCAAGAAGCTTGAGCAACAAGTCTCATTTTCATCTGCACCACAATTAGGGTTTCGCGAGGAAAGTCAACTGTAACTTTGACTTTTGACCAGGACATGCTCCCAAACCCTAGGACATGCCCTAATATACCCTATGACACCCATGGAACATGTCCATCAAGTTTGATTTAGGTCAAGTACATGATTTCCTGAAGAATTGCACAGTTTGGAATTCATCTGATAAAAAGTCAACTTTGACTTTTTGAGATTTTTCACCAAAATGGATTTTTAACCCTAAAATAATGTTAATGTATGATTTGAATCATCATTCATCAATAAAAATCAAAGAAAGTTGGATAACTTGTAAAAGGGGTAACCATAAAACTTATAAATTTTTCTAAGTTATGGAAAAAGTACCACTAATGCACTAACTTTGGAGGATCATAACTCCTAAACCACATGGCCATTTTTTCTCATCCAAAGATGGATTTGTAGCCCTCATTACCCTCTACAAAAATTCAACTAGACCTAAGGCCAATTCATTAAGGATTTTAAGTTATGGAGTGATCAAAATCAAGAAATCACATTTTGTTCCAACACTTAGTGAAAATTTCACTAAGTCAGATTTTGCTTCACTTTTTACCAAATGTAGAGGGATTTTTCACTTGGAATCAAAAGAGATCAAAACCAAACTTGTTCAAATAGTTGTTGTATCATGTAAGGGCTTTCCAAAATGGCCAAGAACATTGCCAAATTCAACTTACACCATGAGATATGACATTGTCAAGTTGCCTTGCTGAAATCTGTCAAAGGCAAGGCAGAATTTGCAACTTTGCTCGATTTGCCAAAATCATCCAAATTCAAATGCTCTTATCCACTTGGACACATCTGAGGATTGAATCTAAAGGGGACAATCACTGAGCCAAGCCTCCAAAGTCCATGGAACAAGAAATAGCATGTTGAACCTAGAATGGCCAAAATAGGGACAAGACTCCAAATTTGGATTGGAGCATTCAATGGAAGCATCAAGGTGGCATGGACTGAGCCATTCTCATATGAAATCAGTCAAGACTTATCCAAGACCAAGGGAACCAAAGCTCTGTGCCCTAACCTCTAGTCAATGGCTAGAGGAGACTTGGATTTCCATTGGACAACATTGGTCAAACCTACTTACCAGCTGCCATTCACTATTCCTTACAAAACAAACTTGCTCTAATATAAATAGAGCTCAATTGTGATCAGTTTGAGTACACCAAAGCCATCTAACAGATGCTTTCCTCAAAATCTCTTTCTCTTGGCAAAAATGCCTTTCTTAGCAAGGTAGCTATCGGGTTTTGAGTTTGAGAGCTTTTCCAATCAAACCAATCACTCACACACCTCACATACATCACATATGAGCTGATCAAACACTTAGATCACTTCTGAAACACCAATTTCACAAAATCACCAGCTGGTTGCTCAAATTTTCAATCAAGTTGCAGCTGAGGTACCACAAATTGATCCAGCCAATTTCAATTAAGTCCAACCATTCAAACACACTCCATAGGGTGTAGGGAAGCTGTTCAGATCATCACCACTCATCTGTAACACCTCCAAATCAAAAATCACATTGCACTTGCTGTCACGGCCTAGAGGTAAGCACATACTTGGTCATCTCTCAATCTATGCATATTTCCTCGCACAATAATTTGGCCATATGTTCATAATCATGCATGGAATGTTTCCCCTTAATTAATTGCATTGGTTGAATCGTGTATCAAAAATCCTAACCTTCATGCAGAAATTAGGGTTCTTGAGGTTTCTTCGTGTTTTCATGTTTTATGTTTAATTTAAATGAAATTAAGTGTTATAGACATGATCGTAAGGTTGAGACGAGCATAATGATATGTCAATTGCATGATATAATTACGTATTCAGTGAGATTGGATGGAAAACGCAAATCAGCCAAACCCAGAAAAACGCGCGTGTTCTTGCTTGTGTTCTTGGCGCCTTTTTCACAAATTCAAATATTTGAATTTTGTGATTTTGTTTAATTGATTCAAAAATTAATTTCTCTCTGAGTTTTAATGATTTTGAGTTGATTCTTTTTTTAATAATTCACAAAAATGTTAAAATATTTTATTTTATCAAAAAATCCCAAAAATATTATTTATTTCATATAATTGATATTTTTGCAAAGAATTAATATTTTAATTGTTTTTGACATTTTAAATATTTTTTCTACATTGATTTTGCAACTTTTAATGCTTTCTAATTATTTTGTAGGTCAATACTTAATTTTTGAAGCATTAATCCAAAATCACAATTTGTTTTTCATATGTTAAACAATTTTGATCATTTTTAATTGAATTTTTATTCAATTAAATACATTTTTGAAAACAAATTAGGGTTTTTGGATTAATTCAACCCTCATAAATCATTTTCAAAACCTTTTGGGCCTCTTGAGAGAGTGTAAGACCCAACCCACTTGTACAGAAATATTTTGGGCCTCATTCGTTGTATAAGTCCCTCTGTACATTTTCAAATAAACGGCACGATCGTCGCCTTTTCAAAATAACTCTGGGCCTCTCCTTGAGCTATAAGACCCATTCAAAAACACTTTGGGCCTCTAATAGAGTGTAAAACCCAACCCCCTTTTAACCAAAAACATTTTTGGGCCTCACTTATTGTATAAGTCCCTCTGCGTTAAAAGAAAACCTTGGCGCGATCGCCATTTCAAACGGAAAAATCATCTGGGCCTACCCTCGTGTTATAAGCCCCACTCTTTTTCTTAAAACTCATTTGGGCCTCCATGAGAGTGTAAGACCCATCCCTTTGTACAGAAAACCTTTTCGGGCCTCAGTCACTTGTATAAGTCCCTCTGTACAAATATAACAGTGCGCTCACTAAAAAACCCTGGTCCTCTCCTTGAGCTGTAAGCCCCAAATCTTTCTTTTTCAAAGCACTTTCTCCTTTGATTTTGAATATACTGTTGTTTTCAATCTTTCTTTGTTGAACAACTAACCAAACAACATGGAAGCTCTACAACCGAGTAAGTGGTTATCGCTTTCATTTACCGCTTTCATATACATGTAACTGTATTGCGGGGCTGTTTCACTGTAAGTCTTCTTTCATAAACTCATATCAACTATGTAATAATAGTATAGATATTTAGAGTTTCCCCGGCAACTACGTCTAGAACTAAGTGACGCCGTTTCGTTTAGTCATAGAAATAGACAACTAGATCCCCAATAGGATCACCAGACACAGTCTTCTCTCAGGCTATCCTCATTAGGAATTGTCAAGAAACTCTATTCCCAGAGATGAATGTATTCTCCGTGAATGGCATCTTTGAGTTTCTTCCAAATTCTCGAACTTTCCTGACTTTGATCTATTCTCGGTGAATAGCATTGCCTTGAATTTCTCGGGGTTTGGGGACCCACGGGCTTCTTAAAAGCATCGGCCTCCTCTTGGGCATAGTACAAGGACCCACAGGCTTCCTAAAAGCAACCTCGTCTCCTCTTGGGCTTAGTACAAGGACCCTACGACTTCTTAGAAGTATTCACAACCTCCTCTTAGGCTTCGTATAATGATTTCTTCCTCCGAGAATGATAGCCTCCTCTTGGGCTTAGTACAAGGACCCGTCGGCTTCTTAAAAGTTTCCAGCCTCCTCTTGGGCTTCGTACAAATTGTCCCGACGACCTCCTAGAGGTATAGGAACAGAACTTAGTCATCTCCATAGAACAGTCCTTTCATAGAGTCTACTACTGTTTCTCAAAGCATAGTCCAAAAGATGAAACTCTAGACTTGGACAGTCTAACTTCCTTGAGTCTCAAAGACATTCTCAAGTGACCCCTTCGTTAAATAGGAAGGAAACCCGTAGACTCGGACAGTCTCAATACCCTTCGGATTCCCGGTTTCCTCAAAGAAAAGGAAATAACCCGGATCCTTGAATCAAATCCATGAGTACAGTGTTACTCATATAAGAACTGATTTTCTCTTTAAAAATCAGTATACTGGACCTATCACTCAACTGAAATAGTCACCATAGCCTCTCTCTTGGGCTTTATACAATGATTCTCCCCAGCGGAGTCAAACAACGTTTAGCCTCTCTCTCGGGCTTTGTACGAGACACATAAGAGACTCCCTCGTTGAGTCAATCACCCCTTTCGCCTCCATCTCGGGCTTTATACGAGATACCAAAAGACTCTATCGTCGAGTTAAAAACCTTTTAGCCTCTCTCTCGGGCTTTGTACGAGACACATAATAGCCTCCTCTTAGGCTTTGTATAAGAAAACCACTGGTTAATCCAATTAACCTTTTAGCATCAAAGTTGTGCCTCGTTCACAGTACACAAACATCAACAACTCCTTCCTCTTCATCTAATCGCTGTAAGCGGCAAGCCTCTGGATCATCTACATCCATGACACTGTCCCTCTTTTAGCATGAGAAATTCCTAAGGAAAGATAGCATTGCTCTACACTGAGTTAAAGTCTTCTCCTTCAGGTTGAAATCCCCTATAAAGGAAATTATGGCATTGTCGGATTCACATATCCCGTTTAAAGTAATTCCCCTTTATAAACAGTTGTGACATACAACCCCCTCTTTAGAGATGACAAATTCTCTCTAAAGTCAAACCCTTTCAGCTTCACATCTTGGGCTTTGAACAAGATACAAATAGACTTTTCAGCTTCATATCTTGGGCTTTGAACAAGATACAAATCACCTTTCGCTTCATGTCTTGGGCTTTGAACAAGACACCAAAACAACCATTTCCTCCTATTCTACGAACGCTCTGATTTCCCTGTTTCGGTAAACTGGAATACGTAGGCATAAGATTGAAAGAAAAATCTTAGCGAGCACAATCAACAAAAAAACCAAATCCTATACTCTCACATCAAAAAGCATCAGTCCTAACATCCTAATCCTTGTTCCCCGCCAGAAACATTCTGTCAAGTCCTAGAAAGAACAATATTGGCGAAAATACAAATAACCAATACAAAGGCCCCCCACATTGATAGCATCCGTAACCTAACAGACCGCTGTTTAAACTCAGTATGCAAAGCAGGGTTAATTGGAGACATCTATTTCCCTTCCTTATTCAGCTCACAATAGGATAAAAAATGAATCGACCTGTAGTTTTAAGCTCAACCGCAGAGAGCGACCAGCGCTTAAGAACCGCGTCCAAGATCGCTCGCTACACCCTAGTCTGATGATCTTCAGATATAAAGAATGAAACAATCTCCATTTTCCTAACCAAGACCAGGATCACATCTAATTGAACTGAAAGCTACTGCACACATACACTAAACCTGCTAGCCTCAGGTGAAACTCAACTAAACGACACTTGCTCGTCTTAAACACAAAGGGTGAGAAACCCTAATCTTCGCCTTGAGTGTACAATGATGAAACAATGACTTGGTGAGAACACAAACCTTGGTTCAGAATCTTTGCCACAACCTGATAACCTGATACTGAAACAAACCACTTGTTTAACCAAGATTAGGTCAAACTTCCACAGAATTTCAAACCACACCGCACAGACCCTCGACCTGATAACCTTGCCTGATCCTTGATTCGATCTTGCAAGACCTGAGCCTTGAAGAACTTGTGATCAAGCCATATTGCATTGGATTATTGAGGAAATGAGGCCTCTTGAGAGTATGAGAGCTTAATAGGTGAAATGACCTATCCAAAACCTTGATTGATCAACCCTTGAAGCAAACCCTGATCCACAGGAAACAAAACAAACAAAGTCTGATAATTTAGTTAGTTATGCAAGAATGATTGACCTAGAATGATATGCAAAAGATCAATAAATCTAAGGGTAAAATTTGGGGTATGATACAGCTGCACACCCTTCTGAGGATGAAAGTTCTGAAGAGAAGCTCTTGGCAACCCGGGGCGATTTAGTTTCTCAGATCAGGGTGCTCGAGCAAGATTGCTTGGGCACCCTTGAGTTGGGCTTCAACATGGCGGTCGAGGTCTTTGCTCCGTGGCGTGAACTTTCCATCGCAAGCTGGGCGTTCTGCCTAATTGGTACGACAACGGTGGAGCTCAGTTGAGGTGTCCCCGTTGGATCAAGAATTCGCTCGCAAACACAAGAGCGGGCTCTTATCTTTTTGTTGAGTTTAGGAGTCGCGCTTGTACCCTAGCACACTTCTGTGGTTGGGACACACTTCTTCGCGGTCAAACCAAGTATACCGCAGGCAGTGTTTAACTGTAATACTACTTGAACGTTTCAGCGTTCCATGGTCGAGCAAGTTCCTCCCCGTGCAGGTTTTCGAGGTAGTAGGCCCCGTTTTCCATTTTAGCGCGAACGCGATAGGGGCCTTCCCAGTTCGCAGCGAGTTTGCCCTTGCGCGAGTCTTTCTGGTTCCTTCGTAGGACCAGGCCGCCTACTTGAAATTCGCGTTTAATGACTTTATTGTCATGTCACAAAGTTATCTTTTGTTTAAGCGAGGCCTTGCGGAGGGATGCCCCCGACCGTATTTCTTCGACTATGTCAAGCTCCTCCCATAGGGACTCGTCATTCGTCTCCTCGTCGGGTGGAGATTCGGTCCTCCTAGAGGGTTCCCTTATTTCCACCAGGATTACTGCCTCGGTTCTGTACGATATTCGGAATGGGGTCTCCCCGATGGTCAAGTGTGGGGTCGTCCTGTAGGCCCAGAGCACGCTATGTAGCTCTTCGACCCACCTATTCTTAGCTTTTCCTAGTGTCCATTTCAGGCCTCACAAGATCATCTATGTTCGCGGCTTCAGCCTGCCCGTTTGTTTGCGGGTGCTCGACAGACGTGAAATGTTGCTTTGTGCCCAGCTTGGTAACGAAGTCCTGGAAGTTTTTGTCGGTGAATTGTGTCCCATTATCGGTGACAATTGCTTGGGGTACGCTGAAACGGACAAGTATGTTCCGTTTGTAGAAGTGGAGTATGTTATGCGACGTGATTTTAGTGAGAGCCTCGACCTCTATCCATTTCGTGAAGTAGTCGACGCCGACTATCAAGTATTTATTCTGGTATAAACCTATGGTGAAAGGCCCGAGGATGTCCATCTCCCACCATGCGAATGGCCATGGGGATGAAAGCTACTTGAGCTCGCTGGGGGGTGCCAGGTGCATATCCCCATGGCGTTGGCACTTGTCACACTTCTTGATGTGATCCTTGGAGTCTTGTTGCACGGTGGGCCAATAGTATCCCGCCCGCAGAGCCTTACGAGCGAAGGATCGTCCGCCGAGGTGCTTGGCGTTGATCCCTTCGTGGATTTCCTGTAGTACATGAGGGATCTTGCATTCCTCGATGCACTTGAGGAGGGGAATGGAGAATCCGCACCTGTACATCTTGTCCTTGACTAAGACGTAAGAGCAAGCTCGGTGCCTGATTATGCTAGCCTCCTTAGAGTCATCGGGTAGTTTCCCTGTGCTGAGGTACATATATACTGGGGTCATCCAGCAGTTGGGTTCACCGATAGAGTTTACATTGACGGTCGAGGTGGGCTTCTTGATGCTTGGTCTAGAAAGCGCCTCTTGGATGACAGACTTATTTCCGCCCTTCTTCTTCGTGCTTGCGAGTTTTGACAAGATGTCTTCCCTGGTATTGTGTTCGCGGGGAACATGCTTCACTTCTACGGAGTCAAACTTTTTCATCTTTTATTTCACCAAGGTCAAGTACTCAATGATGTTGTCATTTTTGGTCTGGTACTCTCCCCGCACCTGAGAGGCGACGAACTGGGAGTCGGTATATATCTTCACCTCCTTCGCGCCAAGGTCTTCAGCCAGGCGCAGTCCGGCGAGGAAGGCCTCGTACTTGGCCTGGTTGTTAAATGTCGGTAAGGATAAGGTGAGGGAGACCTAGATCAATATGCCTTCTTTGTTCTCTAGAATGATGCCCTTTGCACTTCCTGTCGAGCTGGATGCCCCATCGACATAGATTGTCCACTTACGGGATCCATTGATCGAGGAGATTGGGCCGGTCATTTCTGTGACGAAGTCGGCTAGCACTGGAGCCTTCAGGGCCTTCTTGCTCTCGTACTGGACATCGAAATCAGAGAGCTCGAGCGACCACTTAAGCATCATACCCGCCATGTCGGGACGGCTGAGGAGTTGCTTCACGGGTTAGTCTGTTCTAACACGATCGTGTGGGCCAGGAAATAGTGTCGCAGCCTTCTGGCCACAATGATGAGGGCCAGAGTGACCTTCTTGATCTACTGGTACCTGAGCTCGGGTCCCTGGAGGGATTTGCTGGTGAAGTAGATTGGTTTCTATCCCTCGGGGGTTTCGCGAATGAGAGTCGCGCTGACGGCCTCAAATGCGACGGCGAGGTAGAAATATAAAGTCTCCTTGCTTTCTGGTCGTGAGAGGACCGGGAGTTACAAGAGGACTTGTTTGAGGTGGAGGAGGGCTCGCTCGCACTCCTCGGTCCACTCGAACGTGGCCTCCTTGTGCAGGAGCTTGAAAAACGGGAGTGCATGTTGGGCAGACTTGACCACGAACCGGGACAGCGAGGCAAGCATCCTGTTTAGGGATTGGATTGATTTCTTCGAGTTCGGCGTTGGGAACTCAGAGAATTCCCTACACTTGTTGGGGTTCACCTCGATTCCTCGCTCCGTCAAATAGAAATCAGGGAATTTTCCTGCTCGGACGCTGAAGGTGCACTTTTCCGGGTTAAATATCATTTTGCATCTCCTCGTCGTATAGAAGACTCTTTTGAGATGAGAGGTGTGGTCGATTTCTTCTCGTGATTTCACAATTATGTTGTCCATGTAGACCTCGAGCATGTCTCCGATTTTTCCCCGGAAGACTTTGTTCATCATTTACTAGTAGGTCGCGCCGGCATTTTTCAGACCGAAGGACATTAAGTTGTAGTAGTAATTGCCCGACTCGGTCATGAAAGTCGTGTATTGCTTGTCGGCCTTCTCCATGGGGATTTGGTTGTATCTCGAGTACGCGTCCATGAATGATAGTAATTTAAAACTTGTAGAATTGTCGACCAGTTTGTAGATGTCACGCAATGGATATGCATTTTTGGGGCATGCCCTGTTAAGATCGGTATAATCAATGCACATTCTCCATTTTCTATTATACTTTTTAACCAATACAGCGTTGGATAGCCAGGTTATGTACCGGGCTTCCAAAATAAAATTTTCGTCTAAGAGTTCTTTTACGGCTTTTTCAACAACCTCCACTTTCTCGAGAGACTCCCTACGCCCACGTTGTATTATGGCTCTAGCGGCCAGATCTATGGTGAGCTGGTGGCAGGCCACGTCGGGGTCGAGCTTGGGTATCTCTGCAGCACTCCATGCAAATAGGTCAACATTTTCCCTAAGGAAGGCCTTCACCTGCTTCCTCGCCAAGTCGAGGAGTCTTGTGTCAATCTTCACGCTCTTGTCTGGGTCGTCGTCGAGAGTGATGAGCTCAAAGTCACCATCTGGAATGAGGTACACGGGATGGAGAGGCTGCTTGTTGGCACCATTTTCTAGAGGAGTGTCCTCTGCTGATTCGTTCTACTCCTGCTTGCTGGGGAAGCGGCTATCAAGGTCGACTAAGTTGACACATGGTAGTGGCTTCTGATCCTTGACCCGGGTTGGCTTGCCAGCGGTCTTGGGCTTGATGTTAATCGAGTTCATCCCCTTGGTGGCTTCCTCAAAAAATCTTCTGGCAGGCTCAATGTCTCTGTGGAGGGTGACGACGTGACCTCTGGCCGTGTAGTACTTCATCTTCAGGTGGACTATAGATGACACCGTTGTTAGCTCATCCAGGGTTGGCCTTCCTTGAATGCACTGGTACAGAGATGGACACGCTATCACCAAGAAGCGAACCTTGACTTGTCGGGAAGTCTCCTCGCTCCCAAAGGTGACATGTAGCTCGACATAGCCCCATGGCCTTGTGGTGGTGCCGTTGAAGCCCTGCAAGTCGGAGCCGATATACGGGGTCAAATGCGTCTCGTCGAGCTGGAGGGTGGTGAACAGGTGGGCATACATTATGTCCACTGAGGTTCCCTGGTCGACGAGGAGAGGGATGCTGGAATTAGGGGAGCCCCCGGTAGCCCCTCGAGGTAGAAAGTGATGGGGTTTGACTTCCCCTGGACTTTGTCGAAGGTGGAGTTCTGCGCTGAGAGCTTGTTGAACCCTCCGCCAGATATGACCATGGCGAATGGGAAGCTCTCCCATGGGCTAAGAGCAGACACTGGTGCGTTGGCTTCATGGGGGGAGGTAGAAGTCCTCTGCTCGTGATACGCACAGAGCGACCTGCAACCCAGTGTCGTCTGAGGGCGGTGTTACCTTCTCGACCTTCTTTGCCTCGCGAGCTTCCTGTCGAGGAGCTTCGTTCCTCCTAGTATATTGCTTCAAGTGCCCTTCCTTGATTAGGGTTTCAATGGTATCCTTAAGGTGGATGAAATCTTCCGTGACGTGTCTGTGGCTCCTGTGAAACCGACAGTACTTGGACTTGTCGACGTTGGGCTTGGGGGGTGTCGGCTTCGGAAAGCGGACACCGCCCCTTTGGAACTCCGAGTTGATGCACTTGACCAAAATGCGCTCGCGAGGAGCTGTGAGTAGCGTGTACTCGGTGAAGCAGTCTGCTGGCCCCCTATGCTCTCTGGAGTCTCAGGGCCGATCTTCTCTTCTTTTCTCCCCGCCTCGTCGGGGAGCAACGGAGTCTTCGTGCCTAGAACTTTTGGCACTCTCCTGGTTTCGCGAGTCGCGGGCACTCTTGGCGGCCTCCTTCTCCTCATATTGGATGTAGGTATGGGCCTTGTGGAGGAGTTTGTCCAGCGTGTTAGGCCTTTCGATACAAACTGCCTTGGCGAAATCGCTGCGAGGTCGCAGTCCTCGCTCGATCAGATATCTCTTCATGCTGTCCGACGTAGACACTTGGATAGCCTCTCGATTGAATCTCTTTATGTAGGCCCAAAGAGATTCTTTCTTCCCTTGGATGATGGCTTCCAGGGACGCCTCCATCTTCAGGTGTCTCCGGGAAGCGGTGAAGTACCTGGAGAATTGTCTTTTCAGCTCCTTCCAGGAAGTGATGGATTCAGGCTCGAGGCTCTTATTCCATGCCATCACGCCCTTCCTCAGGGTCATGGGGAAGATCCTACACTTTATGGCTCCCTTGACATTTCTGTAGCCAAGCATCACATCGATGCTCTCAATGTGTTCATTTAGGTCGGTCGTGCCATCATAGGTAGCCAGGCTCAGGGGTTTCTCCATCCCGACGGGCAGGTGAGTTTCCTCTATGGCCTTGGACAGTGGACCATGGGGGTTGTCCTCGTCGCTCCTGATGGGTGACTATGACGGGGAAAGGTTGTACGGAGAAATCCTACCGCAGCAGAGAGAACTCCTTAGTCGAACCTTTGGTTTTTCCACGTACCCGTCAGCTTGGTTTCTCTTAGGAGTCGTGGAGCATCACTCTTTCTGGAGAGGAGAGCAGACACGCTTTTGGGAAGCCATGGGCTGAGGCCTTTCTAGTCGCAGACGACATCCAGGTTGTCACGGAGAGAGAGTCTGAGACTCATCGTGTTGTAGTCTCTGCGGGGTAGAGGAAGGACGGGTTTCTCGCGTCGCGGGGACGGGCTACGAGAAACTGGACGATGATATCTCTGTGGGGGAGGGCGTGACTGTCATTCTTTTTCTAGCATCCTGATCCGCTCGTTCTGTTGGAAAATCATCAAGTTCATCTGGTTGATTGGCGTGAACAAGGCCACCATGGTCGGATATGTGTTGGGCGACACAAGGATTGGTTGGAAGATAAAAGGGTTGTCAAACCGTTGGGCGGAATTGAAGGCCACATCGTCGGGTGAGGGAGAGGTGGTGTGCCCATCCCTGACATCGCCTTACTCAACGTGAACGGTCACGTTAGGGTCGTGATCATCGTCATTGGTGAACGCGGTGAAGGACTTGTTCTTTTGCTTATGGGTAGTTTGATGCTGACGTGTCCCTGCGTGAGGGGCACGTGGAGACCGTGGGGGTGACGTGTGGGTGCTCCCTGTGTGGTTTGATGAATTGGGCCTTCATTGGACCCTCCCCGATGGGGAATAGGTTGGGCTGTCCCCGACAGTGGGGCAGCCTCTGGCCCAGTCCAGAATATCTATGTTAATGCATTCTGAATTTCCATTTAATTTGTAGGGTGAAGCATTAATATCCGCATGTCATATAATGAATAGGATTCCTTTAAAGTTAATAGGTATTTCTCCATATGAGATATGGAAAGGTAGATCACCAAAAGGTTGTGTGCTTAAATGGAGATCTCGGTGAGCAAAACTACATGGAACAACCAGAAGGTTGCGTGCTTCCTGGAAATGAACAAAAAGTATGCAAACTTTTCAAATCCTTATATGGTTTAAAACAGACACCAAAACAATGGCATCAAAAGTTTGACTCTGTCATACTTTCAAATGGATTTACTCCAAATTCTTGTGACAAATGTTTGTACACAAAAGTATATGGAAACATTGTAATATTTTTGTGTGTATATGTTGATGATATGTTGATCATTAGCAATGAGATGAATGGAGTCTTAGAAACAAAGAAATTTATGACATCCACATTCAAGATGAAAGATCTTGGACTAGCTGACACTATTTTAGGGATCAAAGTAAAACGAAATAGTGGGGGTTATGAACTTAGTCAAACACATTATATTGAGAAAATATTGGATAAGTTCAAACACCTTCACTTTTAGGAAGAAAACACTCAATTTGATCCTAGTGTCAAACTTCAAAAGAACAATGGAAGAATTGTAGCCCAATTGGAATATGCAAGTGCAATTGGATGTCTAATGTATTTAATGCAATACACCAGACCAGACATAGCATTTGCAGTTAGTAAGATGAGTAGATTTACTAGGAATACAAATGGTGAACATTGGAAGGCCATACCCAGGATTTTCCGTTACCTCTTAAAAACAAAAGATCTTGGCCTTCACTATGGTAGGTTTCCTGCCATACTAGAAGGATATACCAATGTAAGTTGGATATCGAGTGTTGGAGATCATAAATTTACAACTGGGTGGATATTTACATTAGATGGAGGTGTGATCTCTTAGAAGAGCGAGAAACAAGCCTGCATTACTCCTTCGACCATGGAATCATAGTTTGTGGCTCTTGCTTCCACTGGTCAAGAATCAGAATGGTTGAGAGACCTTCTGTTGGAAGTCCCATTGGTTAAAGAAAATGTTTCAAAAGTGTTGATACATTGTGATAGCCAAGCCACCCAGCAAGAGCATTCAGTGAAGTATACAATGGAAAGTCTAGGCACATTGGTCTTAAACATACTCTCGTGAGAAAATTGATTAAAGATGGAATCATTTCACTCACCTATATACGAACAAGCTATAATTTGGCTGATCTATTTACTGAGCCACTGGCCAGATACTTAGTAAAAACAACCTTGTGAGGCATGGGATTGAAACTCCTTGAGTAAGAGTTCTGACAGCGGTGACAACCTAATCTTACGTTGATAAAACATTAACCTCAAGATTCAATGGGTAACAAGTCATTGATTTGGATGTTTGTCGAACATTTCGTGATAATGTTGACCTTTAAAATCAGGGTTGAGTTTTTATTTAAACTCTAAATGAGGTTCAATACCGAGGGTATGTGTCTCGTGGAAAAAGATACAATATGAATTTCACCTATGTGAATTTCGAGATGGCGTCGTCTCAAAGTGAGAGTTAGAGTTTCTCTCATGAAAAAATTCATGAAAACAGGAAAAGCACATGGCCTTAAATAGTTCTAGGCAAGAGATGTAGGCGAAGAACCATTAAAGAGTGTGTGTAAGATAATTCCGGTATAATCACAGGGGATAGCAGTTAAAAGCATTGCTACCTAACATTACGATTAGACTTTTCGTTATTCTTACTAAGGTTAAGTTCAAATCGAAAGATACTTAACTGTATTAACATTATTTGTTTCTCTTTTTTTGGAATTGGTCTTGTCATTATTAGAACAAGTGGAGGATTGTTGTAATTTATGAACATTAAATGTCCATGGGTGTGTTCCAAAATGACAAGAAATAGTGGAAGTGAGTAAATGCCAATAAATAATTGGGAAATAGTCCCACATAGAAAGTTTCACTCACTTTAAAAGCTTTTATAAAGAGTTATGAGCATTAACTCATCAAAAGGACAAAAGATGATAAAGTGCCACATGGACAAGTGTGATGGTCCCAAGCATTATGCCACTTGTCTCCTGGTGGCGACACCTGCTCTGGCTCCGGGACCGGGTTCAAGGGCATGGGCGTAGAGGCGCTAGTGGCGCCTCGTAGGCGGAACTTGAGCACTTAGGCATGATGCATTGGAGCAATCGGACTACTCGTGGCACTGGTGGCGCTCCGGCGGGCAGCGATCGGCCTTCGGCCGGGCTCATTATTGCACTCGTTTTGGTCGATGTATGCGTTTTATTTTTGAATTCAAAGAGAAACAACATTCATGAAGCATTGTTGCAGAATAAACATAGGAAATGGTTATAAACATGACAACTTTTGGTTAAAAGGTGTTGTTTCATCAAGGGTCACAACATTGTGAAACAACACATACATGTCCTATAAATACCTCATTTAGGAATTCAGAAATCACATCAAAAACTGAATATCATCTTCTACAAAATTCTAAACACTCTTCGCTACATAATCGAGTTTTTGTTGGTCTTGCGCAAATTCGTTATAAGGCTGAATTATCCTGAGTATTTGATCCGCTGTCGCACATTGATAAAAAACGAGTATATTTGAAAATAATAGTAACAGTAACGACAACTCGAGTATCATTCTCACAAGGATTCTTGTAATGTATTAACCAACACAGTAACAGTTTATGGGGGGTTGGTTTTGATTAAAAGAAAAATAGTGTAAATAAGTGATTAAAATAAGTGACTATAAAAATAAGCTGAAAAGTTAATCTGCTGATTTGGTTCCTACCTATCATCGGTTATCGTAATTCCAATCTCCAAATGGGTTATCAATTCTTATTCGATTACAAACTCATTGACAAGCGCAATGTGTATTGTGTGATGTAGGTTCCTATTATCCAAATTAAGCAAACGGAATTAAGCCCTCGTGAATTAAGCAAACACGATTTGATCAATCATGATAATGAATTAAGCAAACGATAACGTGATTATGGTTAAAGATCATACAACAATCGAATTAAATCAACATACTCTATAAAAAATGGATTAAGCAAGCAAGAATCATAGAATAAGATTGAATGAAATAAAAACTGAATTGAAATTATTATAACCTCAAGGTGTCGGAACCGAATACAGTAAATCAACAATTGAAATTAGTTCTCCATGAATTTCCCGTACAAAGCAAAAGCAAAATTGTCAACAGTAAAAAGAACGTAACGTACAGTAGCACAACCGTTATTAGGTATAGGAAAGCACACAGAATCCGGTTCTAACCCAACTGGGTCAAAAAACATAAAAAAACCCGGCCCAAAACAAAATATTCCTAAAGGCAGAATTCGGGTCCTGACTTCAATGAATTATTCGAGCCTGCTATACTTCGAATCAGATTCTGCGTAAAACATGAAAGTTGTAGCTCTTTGTCTCAGATTTACAACGACTGGTATAACACATAAATTTGTTTCTCGTAGCTCCAGTTATGATCCGAACAGTGGACAGGTATCAAATAACCACTAACGCTAAAAATAAGTTGCGAAAATAGATTAACGGCAAACAAGGGCTTAATTATAAAAACATAATAAAACATTAAAATAAACAAAACAAACTAAGGAAATGCCTAAGTACAAACATAAGAGAATGTGCATTAAAATGCACTGATCAAATTTCCCCACACTTGAACTTTTGCACTCCGAGCAAAATAGTATAAAGACTCATGAAAAATAATAGCACCCAGAAACTCATTCTAGGCCACAAACTCTTCTTCGGTCAAGATTATATCGATAGGTACTAATTTTGCACACTAAGGATATCGTAAGAACACAAATCCGCAATTGTGCGGTCATAAACATCCCTCCTATACAAACCAATCTGAATCGTGTTATTATGCTTAAGCCTAACTTACTCATCCTCCTTTTTGCTCTCTTTCATTCAAATGCAATCAAATTAAGCTCGTTATCTATTCACACACATGGTAAAAAAGCTTGTTAGTGACTATGATCCATATCTTTTCAACAATTCAAAATTAACCACTTTTTTCTTTTTCCTTGTACAACCCTCTTAATTTTAAGTCCAACTAATATCGTAAACTATGGCAAATAAGGCTCGAGTTCTAATCGAGCACAAGTGCATGTGATAAAAAAATTGAGACTTGTGGCTGTTAGATTAATTATTTAATTAATCAAATATGGATTTACATAATTAATTATTAATTAATTATATTATGGTCTATTGTTATTAAACACTAAATAGATGAACTGTTTGATTGGGTTTTGTACCTGAATGGACCGTGATGGGTTAGACCATTCAGTTACACTACAAGAAAAAAGGAGATTTACGACACTTGAGTTACGACAGTTATTATAGAACTGTCCTTATTCCTAGACTGCGACGGTTGTCACGACAGTTAGGGTGAACTGTCGCTGATTTTTTGCGACAGTTATCACAAAACCATCTTTATTCCTGGACTACAAAGGTTGTCACGATAGTTGGGACTGTACTGCGACGGTTTTCACAAAATTTATGACAAAACCGTCTGAACGACAAGAAAAAAAAGGAATTTATAACACATGAGTTGCGACATTTTCCACAAAACTTCCCTTATTTTTGTTTTGCGATAGTTGACACGACAGTTAGGGCCAACCGTCGCAGAATTTCTAGACATGCAGAATAACATAATTGTGACATTTACCAAAGAAATATCCTCTTATCACACTCGCGATCATTAAGGTGAACTGTCGTGACTATTTTGGCCAATAATCAAATTTTGATTATATTATAATTTTTAATGATAAAAATTTATGTTATAAGAGTTTAAAATTAATTTTTTTAATTTATAAATAAGTTAAAATAAGTTCTAATAGTAATTACACATGTTTTAACAATTTAATTAGAATTAAAATTAAGCTTTACGATTTATAGTAAAAATATTAATTATTATCTTATCTTTATCCCTATTTCACCTTCATTTGTTGTTATATTTTCTTCATAAAAAAATATTAATCATTCTTCTATCTCCTGAAATCACAAACCCTATCTCCTCCGACCCTTTAGCATCACCATATTCCTCTTATTCTTCCAAGCCGCTTCGTCACCAAATCGAAAGAAAGAACGATGTTTTCATATTTGAGACATTTTGCCTACTTCGATTTTCTTCTTCCTTATCCCATCACACAGTTGTAACTCGCAAACAACAAAATGAGTTCTCTTATAGAGACGGAGAACAACCCTCCAATCGGTCCAAACGGTGATGCTTCTTAACACACACCTCTTGAGAATCTGAGAGCAGGACAAAATAAAATGTATTTTGTATATTGAATTAGGAAAAATGAATAATGTTAATTTACAAATGCAACAGAGTTGCTTTATATACCCTGTACAACTAACATAGTTTCTAACTAACTCACTAACTATCTGTATACACATCTAAATGTACAGTGTATCCGTATATCAACATTATGTACAAAAAATAGATGATAATACATCAACTATACTCTTAATATCCCCCCTCAAGTTGGACTATGTAAATTACATAAACCCAACTTGGAGAGAAAAGGAATGAAAGAGGGACCATGAAGTGGCTTTGTGAAAACATCGGCCAATTGAGAAGCTGAGGGAACAGGGAGCAGATGTATAATTCCTTGTTGAATCTTCTCTCGAACAACATGGCAATCGATCTCAATGTGCTTTGTGCGCTCATGGAAAGTAGGTTTATGAGCAAGATGAATGGCAGATCTTATATCACAGTAAACAATAGTAGGCTTGCTTGGAGGAAAATGAAGATCAGCAAGAAGATAGTGAAGCCATTGAATCTCACAAGTAAGGCTGACAAGAGCACGATACTCTGCCTCCGAAGAAGAGTGTGACACAGTCTATTGCTTCTTGGACTTCCATGAGACAAGAGAAGATCCAAGAAAAACACAGTAACCAGTGATGGATTTGCGAGTTTCTGGATAGCATGCCCAGTCAGAATCAGCGAAACCAGTGAGTTGTAGAGTACTATCTACTGCGAAGAATAGACCTTGAGCAGGAGCAGACTTCAGATACTTGAGAATACGAGTGGCAGCTTGAAAATGAACCTGCAGTGGCTTGGAAACATATTGACTAAGCTGTTGTACTGCATAGGAAATGTCTGGGCGTGTTGTAGTGAGATAAAGAAGGTGCCCAATAAGTCTTCTATAACAAGATTCATCAGCAAAGGGAGGAGAATCAGTAGCAGAAAATTTTACAACAGGATCACAAGATGTGGTGGCAGGTTTAGTGGCTAGAGCACCACTATCCTGCAGCAGATCCAAGGTGTATTTTCTCTGGTTCAAGACAATCCCCTTCGTAGAACGAGCTATTTCTAATCCCATAAAGAATTTAAGAAGACCTAGATCTTTAATTTTGAACTTAGAATGCAACAGTTGCTTGACAAAGTGAATTTCTTCAATAGAATTTCCTGCAAGAACTACATCATCCACATAAACCAGTAAAATAGTAATGAAATTGTCAATAGTTTTAGTGAAAAGTGAATGATCAGCTTGAGATTGGATATATCTAATACAAATCAGAGTGGCAGTAAGTTTGTGGTTCCACTGTCTGCTTGCTTGTTTGAGTCCATACAAGGACTTGTGTAACCTGCAAACAGGACTTGAAAAAGAAGTGTTAGGAGCAGAAAATCCTTGGGGGAGACACATATAAAACTCCTCATTGAGATCACCATGGAGGAACGCATTGTTCACATCCAACTGTTCCAAAAACCAACCATGAACAGCAGCAAGAGCTAGTAAAACCCTTACGGTAGTTGTTAGTAGAGTAATAGTGGGGGTGTTTTTAATCGTCTCCACAGGGATTGTTCGATATTTGATGCTTGCCGTTTAATAGTTGCGATACTTTAAGTTCAATGGTTTCAAAAGGTTCTCAATTGTTGTTAACATTAATTTGTAGCAAAGATTAATTGGTGACAAAGATTTTGTAAAAGTTTTGATAAAAGCATGTCAAGGTTAGGTTTCGCTAATCCTTTTCACGTATAAACAAATAATCAAGCATATGAACTCGGTTTCCGACCAATACAACTGTGTATCCTCCCGACTAAGTTTATGTCTAAAGCGAAGTCGTGAGTATCATTGTTTAGACCGTTAGATGATGTCTCACGCTAACAATCTAAACAACAATCGTTAAGGCCAACACAATACGAATAGCAAATCCCAAATCTATGTCTAGAGTTTGGTTTTTAAGAGATGAAATTGTTAGGTCATGATTTGTAGAATCTATGTCTAGAGCAATACAAATCACACATGGATCATTAAGAGAAAACAACATCATCTATATTGATCAAAGACTTTGTTCATATACAAAAGATCAAATGCAATACATAAAATCAGGATCAACTACATCTAACCTCAACATTGAGTGTTTAGCTACCATTTCTCATAGTAGTTTGGGTAATAAGTAAAGAGAGGAGATGAATGAACATCCACAACGAATAATCGATAATGGATGTGACTTCAGCTTCTCCAAGTGAAATTACACTCTTTGATGATCAAAATACTGAAAACTATGATTTCTAGTGAAAATGAACAAGAGATCCTCTTTACAACAAATGAAAATCTATTTATACACTTAAAATCTCAGCACCCTTCGCCTAGCGAAGGCTTCATTCGCCTAACGAATGAACTAAAACATGGCACTTTAAGTGCCCCAGACTTAAACCGCCCACAAGAATTATCGTGGGTTCGCTAGGCGGACCAAATAACTCGCAAAGCGAGCCTTCGCTACCACATTCACCCCAGCGAAGTTTGGGTGTTTTCAAAAGTGGAAGTTTCTGCCACCCTTCGCTGGCACCTTCACCTAGCGAGCACATCAGCGAGCATTCGCTGGCTTCCTCGCCCAGCGAATTTACCCAGTTTTCCTACTGTAGGTTTTTGCATACTTTCTGCCACCCCTCGCTGGCACACTCGCTAACGTTCTCTAGGCGAACCTTCGCTGGCTGCTTCGCCAACACTCGCCTAGCGAATGCTGTTGTTGATTTCTTCCTTCAATGGCAACTTGCTTCCAATCTTTGTGTATCACAATCTTGATCTTTTTATGCCTATTCCTGCACATTAGCACACAAATTACAAGCACCACAAGTATATTTCAATGTATGCACAACAACATCATTCCACACTAAAATCAACATATTCCACATGGAAAGAAATGAAAAATGCCAAGTAATTCATACAAATATATATCATGACTGGCATCTAACAAACTCTCCCCAACTGACTCTTTGTTTGTCCTCAAGCAAAGTATGTCTCTCACGAGGATTTGCTCGAGCACTCAATTTAACCAAGACGCGAAAAACGGCTCAACTAAACAACGATCACAACAATGCAACCATTACACAATTAAAGAACCTATAATGTAAAAGAACTTGACTCTTAAACAATTTCGAACAATGTTTCAAGAGACAACTAACTCATCATGCACATGTCATTCTACACTCCTCTTCGAAAAAGGATTGAAGGCAAACGTGCATACAAGCACGGGACAATTACACTCAAATGACCAATGATGCAAATACTAATCAATTCATATCATATCTCAATGAACACAAAAGAAATCATGGAAGTATAAGATCACTAAGGACTTCAAGGTTGTAGCTTGGTCGGGTAAACAAAAAGGGACATTTCTAATGGCCATTGAAACGAAATTGCCGAAGTAAAAGAACATTCACTAAACACATATTCACACAACACAACTTCATTTCACCAATTTTTCATTACACCTTCACAAACTACCGTGCACAATTATTGAATCTATTTTTTTTCCATTCAAGCAAACATTTTCTCATTTGTACAACATATTCACACTCTTTTCTTTACATGCTTGCTTGAATTTTTTCAAAATTTGGAGTAATGCACCCATCTTCTTTTATTTCTCCCCAACTCATTTTCGACTCAACCTAAAGTGAATGTTCCTTGCTTTTTAAGGCAAGGAAATCAAAGTATACAATTTTCAAAGGTTCAAGAAGAAAATGTTAGAAACTCACCAAATTCAATGATGAATCAAACTTGCAAATTATGTACATAAAACAAGTTCATCACTAAACTGAGTTCTAATTGTTTAGGCTCAAAGGGGCTACCAAATGCTCACTCCTCACAGGTGAATTACTATATGGACATGGTTGTGCTCACTTTCAACAAGTGCCTTGATCACTTCTCATACTTCCACAAAATCACATGGTCACAAGATAAGGCATGAATTAAAAGTAAAAACAACATTCATCATCAATCCTTAACATATAGTAACACTTTGGAGGCTTCTCACTTTAATGGTTTTTTATCCTAAAATGACACATGCATTCAAAGGAAGTTGTAACATGAAACAACATTTTCAATCGCACCAAGACACAAAGTTCTAAAACATACAAAAATTCTCGAACTAGGTAACGATGTACCTTGTCGCAACACAATGCTTAAGGCACAATCATAGCCCTCACATCTTGGAGGAATCTTCCTTTAAAATCAAGAGTCTCCAACCTACTTCCCGGATTCCATCATAAAAGAAGGAACATTAAAATAAAAACATATTAACAATTTAAGTGTTGAGCATTCGTAAACTGAAGAACTCAACACTTAATACAATAATTAAAAACCAACAAATTATTAGTAAAAGCGAACAAATTTTTTTACTAAAAACACTTAACATTACTAATAATAATAATAAAGTGTTTGGTGTAAAAACACCTACATAATCCAAAAGGGTACCTCTAGGGTACAAGTACACCAATATTCAAAATATTCCACTATGTGGATACAATAGACTAGTAAAAGCTGGAAAAAAAAACAAATGCAAGAAAACTTCACTTTGGTGACCAAAGGAAGTGCAAAAGTCTAAGATCCAAAAAAAAAACCAATCCTCCTCATCTGACACATCAATACCCTCCTCACCGCCAGCAGAAGTAGCCTCCTCTTCATCGTCATCATCACCAACAGTCTCCACGCCAGCCTCCTCATCATTAGCATCATCTTCACCCCCTCCTAAAATTGGCCTGGCCTCAGGCCAACCAGCATGTGCTAGGAACTGCTCCCTAGACATCATCATGTGCTCCGTAGAAGGGTCCCTGATCTGCAATTGGAGAACCTGCAAAGAATCATGAAGATCAGTCATGGCACGCTGCTGGGCAGCCATCCAATCCCAATTATATTGGCAGATCTCCTGCTGATACGGATAAAAAGCCAGCGACGTCGGTTCAGAACCTCCACCAGCCTCAGCTGCATCTTCAGCACCAACCCTCGAAGACTCTCCAACAACCCCTCTAGCCTTACAAAACTTATCCACATACTTATCATCAATTGCAGATGGAATAGTGACCTGCCTGCGTGCTGGGATATCCACACCAGAGTGAGCACACAAGGGCATAATAAGACATGGAAAAGCAAGCGGGGCATTCTTGCGTGTCGCAGTACCTCCCAAACCACTTAAAACAATTGCCTTAATTTCATTCGCAATGATGCGGGCCACGTCAATCTGAACATTCATCTGAATGTTGTGAATAAGATGAGCTAGAGCAATAGGAACTGTACTATGATGCGACCTGGGAGCAATGTTGGTGAGCAGAAACAACAAGATGAGCTGAACCAAAGGCTGCATGTCCACCCTTCTGAATCTAATCGCAACCCCGGATGCATTCCGCTCAACTTCCTTACCCTCAAGAAGTAAATCCCGGGTCATCTTTTCAATGTCTCGGTGGAGATGCAAGTCCCGATGATACGCATCCAACTCAGTACCAACCAATGGCAAAGGATCACCCAAAACAGTGTTAATCATCCTCCGATCAAATCTTACAACAGGCCCTCTAACAAATGAGGTCCAACTAAATCTCTCTCCATCATCCGGTAAGGCATTCGCATAAAACTCCCGAACAATTTCAGCATTGTACCCATCCAGAGGCGTCATCAAACAATCCCATTTCTTTTGCACAAAAAGAGCATCAATTGTCCGGCAGCTTCCACGGTCACTAAGTAAGAATCTTTTCTCAGCCAAAATGTGCTTTCTCTCAAGGGTTTCGTATCTGGCTGCTTGCTTAGCTCCCCTAAATCTGTCTTCATCAAAACGCACGGGCACCTGTCTGGAGGTTGAAGCCTTTCGCTTCTTAGTCGCGTGAATTGCCGTTTTTGGTGCCATCTGCATATAACAAACAATAAAACAAAACAAAGATAAACCAATGCATTAGTGAACCACAACAAACCAGCCAGAGACTTGCATTTCATAAAAAAATTGTAAATTTGCTTCTGTTCGCGCCAGGTTCGCTAGGCGAAGTCTGGCGAACATTCGCCCCAGGTTCGCGAAGCGAATGCTGGCGAATGCTCGCGCAGGCTCGCGAAGCGAACACAGCAGCGAACCCGTGAAAATGCAGAAAAACAATATCAAAATCAGTCCAACAGCAATCTCCTATTTCCAATTATCACTCTACTCATAATGCCTAGGTAGTTTTTTAACATGCAATCCATAAGCAAAATGACAGAGGTTCCAAAAATTTTCAAAACCCTAATTGAATTATCACTAACATAAACAATGCATAATGAAATAAATAATGAAAGAGTATGCAAACCTGAATTTCGCACGTTACTGGTGGGATTAGGGAGAATGGAAAATGGAGAGAGATGTGTTGCTAAGCTCTTGAGAGGAAATGAGATGAAATTTCACAAACGGTGGAAAATGGAAATGGTGGCAAATGAATTAGGGTTTCCCCCTCTATTCTGATTCAAAATGGGTCTTGGGCCCAATTGGGTGGCCCACCCACAATATTTTTACTGATGTGGCAAACATTGGTTTGGTCTGTCTCGCTGGGTTCACGAAGCGAAGGCCAGCGAATGCTCGCCCCAGCTCGCTAGGCGAACGCCAGCGAACAAGACCAGAATTTTCAAAAATTTTCAAAAGTTACCACATCTTTTAAAGGCTTCACAATGCTAAATAAACACAAATAAAACAGAAATAAGTAGTAATACTTACAATATTGGGGTGCCTCCCAACAAGCGCTTGTTTAACGTCGGCTAAGCTCGACGGTCCACCCACAATCTCACGGATCGCGGAAAGGAACAATGGCGGGATTGCGCTCGAAATCTCCTCCAAGATACACTTTAAGTCTTTGGCCGTTAACAGTCCAATTCTCGTTGGTTGTTGTGTCTTCTATTACCATTGCTCCATAAGGCTTGATTTCTCGAATCTGAAACGGACCCGACCATTTAGACCTTAACTTTCCTGGAAACAATTTTAACCGAGAATTGAATAGCAGGACCAGCTGTCCCACTTCAAACTGTTTGATGACAATTTTTCTGTCATGGTAAGACTTTACACGCTCTTTATACAGTTTATTGGAATCGTACGCCTGGAGGCGTAATTCATCCAATTCGTGTATTGCACTTTTCTTTTTTCACCGCTAAGAGTTGGATCAAAGTTTAAAAATTTTAAGGCCCAAAACGCCTTATGTTCCAACTCTATCAGCAAATGGCAATTCTTACCATAAACAATTTAAAAAGGCGTGAGACCAATCGGAGCCTTAAAAGCGGTCCGATAAGCCCACAAAGCATCATCCAGTTTGTTTGCCCAATCTTTTCTTGAGGCCAAAACAGTTTTTTTCCAAAATGCATTTTATCTCACGATTTAATACCTCCGCTTGACCGTTAGCTTGAGGATGATATGGTGTGGCAACCTTGTGCTTCACACCATATTGCTCCAGAGCTTTGTCAAGTTGAGTGTTACAGAAGTAAGATCCTCCGTCACTTATGAACACTCTCGGAGTACCAAAACGCGCAAAAATGTTTTTTTTCAAAAATTTCACTACGGTTTTTCCATCGGCTTTAGCACAAGCTATCGCCTCAACCCATTTAGAAACATAATCCACAGCGACCAAAATGTATTCATTAGAAAATGAAGATAGGAATGGACCGACAAAGTCGATCCCCCAACAGCCAAAAACTTCAATTTCTAACATATTTTGTAAAGGCATCTTGTGCCGCCGTGAAATTCCTCCACTTCTCTGGCATTTGTCACAACTTAGGGCATGCGCATGCGCATCTTTGAATAACGACGGCCAATAAAAGCACGATTGAAGGACTTTAGTGGCCGTTCTTAACCCATTGAAATGTCCTCCATACGGAGAGTTATGACAATGCCACAGAATATCTGTGGCTTCCTCTACCGACACACACCTTCTTAAGAGGTTGTCGACACCAAGTTTAAACAAATGAGGTTTATCCCATACATAGGACTTGGCATCCGACAAAAATTTTCTTTTTTGATGGTGCGTTAGACCGTCCGGTATCAATCCGGTGGCTTTGTGGTTAGCCATATCGGCGAACCACGGTCTAACCTGCACCTTAAACAATTTTTCATCAGGGAACTCCTCTTTGACTTCACATTCATTCTTGGTCACGTCAACGTTTACCAGGCAGGATAAGTGATCCGCCACCAAATTCTCGGATCCTTTTTTGTCACGAATTTCAAGATCAAATTCCTGTAACAAAAGGATCCAACGAATAAGCCTCTGATTAGAATCAGGCTTGGTGAGCAGATACCTTATAGCCGAGTGGTCCGTGTAAACGATGACTCGTGAACCAATCAAATAGGAACGAAATTTCTCCAACGCATACACTATGGTAAGCAACTCTTTCTCAGTTGTTGCATAGTTAATTTGAGCCTCGTTTAAAACTTTGCTCGCATAATGTATCGCGTGGAAAACTTTCATTTTCCTCTGACCCAAAACAGCCCCAACCGCATAATCACTTGCATCGCACATTAATTCAAAATCCAATTTCCAGTTAGGTGCAACGATTATCGGTGAGGTAGTTAAACTCTTTTTCAAAAAATTAAACGCAAAAAGGCAAGACTCGTCAAAGTCAAAAATCTTACCTTGGACGAGCAAGTTGCTCAATGGCTTTGCGACCTTTGCGAAGTCCTTGATGAATCTACGGTAAAACCCGGCGTGTCCAAGAAAGCTCCTTATGCCTTTGACATTCATCGGTGGTGGCAATTTCTCAATAACGTCCACCTTGGCTTTATAAACTTCAAGGCCCTTTGAAGAAACTTTGTGACCGAGCACAATTCCCTCGTTCACCATAAAGTTGCATTTTTCCCAATTAAGCACCAAATTGGTTTCCACACACCGTTCCAACACCATATCCAAATTTTTCAAGCAAATATCAAACGATTGTCCTAAAACCAAGAAATCATCCATAAAGACCTCAATTGTCTTTTCGATCAAATCCGAGAATATAGCTTGCATACACCGTTGAAAAGTCGTCGGTGCATTACATAATCCAAACGGCATCCTCCTGTAAGCGAAGATTCCAAAAGGACATGTAAAAGCGGTTTTTTCATGATCCTCTGGGTTCACAATAATTTGGTTGTAACCCAAATAACCATCTAAAAAACAGTAGAATTGTTGACCGGAAAGCCTTTCGAGCATTTGATCCATAAAAGGTAGAGGGAAATGATCTTTTCTCGTAGCTTTGTTCAACCTACGGTAATCGATGCACATTCTCCACCCGGTCACGGTTTTTGTTGGAATGAGCTCATTTTTCTCATTTCGGACCACCGTTAATCCGCCTTTTTTCAGTACCACATGCACCGGACTCACCCAAGGGCTATCAAAAATGGGATAAATCATTCCGGCATCTAACATTTTTACCACTTCTTTTCTAACCACTTCTTTCATGATTGGATTTAACCGGCGTTGAGGTTGAGCAACCGGTTTAAAATCTTCCTCCATAAATATACGGTGCATGCAATATGAAGGGCTTATGCCTTTGAGATCGGACAACGTCCATCCCATTGCATCCTGATTTTTTTCTCAACACTTGAATTAAGCGGCTCTCCTCGTTTTCAGATAAAATACTACTTATGATCACCGGTTTATTACCACCGTCATCGAGAAAAGCATACTTCAAGGTTGAAGGTAACACTTTCAGTTCAAGTTTGGATGGTTCATCATTAACCACTTTTTTTAGAATTTCCTCTTCATACTCCCAAGGTTGCAATTCTTCCAAATCTTCAAGCTCTAACAAACACTCTTCAAGAGCTTGCTCTTCTTCAACCGAGAATACTTCCAAGGAATCATCCAAAGCTCTTTGTAAAGGATCAATGACATGAATTTGCTTTGTAACATCAACAATCACTTCCTCCATTGCATCGATTCAGAAACAATCACCTTTATCTTTCTTGTGCTTCATGGCATCATAAAGATTGAAACACACCTCTTCATCTTGGACTCACACTTTCATAAGACCATCGTCCATGTCAATTACGATTAGGGCAGTTTTCTTGAACGACCTTCCAAGAATCAAAGGTGCATCCTCATCCTCCTCCATTTCAATGACAACAAAGTCTATCGGAAACAAAAATTTGTCCACTTTGACCAACACATCTTCCGCTACACCGTGAGGATGGGTAGTGGATTTATCTGCGAGTTGCAACGTCATTTGAGTGGACCTTAATTCCATGTGTCCTAACCATTTCACAATCGACAAAGGTATCAAGTTTATACTAGAGCCCAAATTAATCAATATGTTGCCCACATAGATGTTTCCTATAGTAACCGGCAAAGTGACTCGTTCCGGATCACATTCTTTCCTCGGGAGAGTAGGTTGAATGATGGCGCTACAACTTACATCTACCATAATCGTCTCTTGATCCGTATACCTCTTCTTTTTCGTGAGGATATCCTTCATGAATTTCGTATATTTAGGTATTTGCTCCAAAGCCTCGGAAAATGGAATATTTATTTGTAATTGTTTGAAAATATCCATAAACCGAGAATAGTGCCTCGCACTATCTTTCCTTGTAGGAGCATGAGGATATGGTAAATGTTGGATCGAAATATTGTTCACCGGTTCTTTTCCCTTCCTAGTTCTCTTCACTTTTTCTTCACTCTCTATTTTTTTCTCATCCTCACTTTTTTCCTTCTCATTTTCAACTAAAACACCCTCAACATTTTTTTCTACTTCAATCTCATCACTATCTTTTTCTTTTTCAACTACAACCTCCTCCTCCACTACTCTTTTACCTACACCCATGTCAATCCCTCTTCCACTTCTTGTGAGAATTGCTTTACAATCTTTAGGATTCGGAAGCGTATTTGCCGTAAAGTGCCCTTTTGTTGGTCGGCCAATTGTTTTGATAATTGCCCGACTTGTGTTTCAAGATTCCTTATGGCCGCATCGGTATTCTTTTGATTGGAAATTGCCATTTGCATAAATTGTGTGAGAGTGTCCTCCATCTTCGTATTTCTAACGGGAGCTTGGGGAGGTTGAGTGTAATTTTGGTATTGTTGACGGTTTGATGGTCCGGCTTCTTGCGGTCTCCATGGTTGTTGATAACCTTGGTTAGCCCTTTGTTGGTAACCTTGGTTACCTTGTTGATACGGAGGTCGGGGTTGGTATCCTTGATTTCCAGCATAATGTGCCTCCTCCACAACGGGAGGACAATAACCAGTCGGATGGTCACCTCTACACAGTTCACAAACTAACACTTGCACATTTTTACTTGAAGAATCATGAATTTCTTTGAATTGTTGCGGCAATTTAGACATTTGCTTAGTCAACAACTCAACCTGTTGTGATAATAATTTGTTCTGCGCAAGGATAACATCGTTTGTTCCCAATTCTAACACTCCCGGAGTTCGTTGAGAAGGTCCACAGTTGTAACTACCTTGATGATCGTTCAAGGCCATCTTATCAATAATAGTTGTGGCTTCTACTGCGATTTTGCTTAACAAGGATCCACCAGCGGTGGCATCCAACAAGGTTTTGTGTACAAGTTATAGTCCATTTCTAAATATATGAATTTGTGACAATTCATCAAAACCATGGCCCTTACACTTCCTTAACATTGATTTGAACCTCTCCCAAGCTTCATTGAGAGATTCATTGGCTCCTTGTATGAATACCGCGATGGCGGTCTTTGCCTCCATAAACCGAGTGTGTGGGAAAAATCTCTCCAAAAATTTCTCTTCCAATGCATTCCAGTCCGTCATTATGGTCGTTGACTGATCAAGGTACCATTCCTTGGCCTTCCCAATGAGGGAATGTGGGAATAGTCTCTTGAACAGAGACTCCTCTTCTGCCTCAGGTGCACCAGTCGCTCACGCTATTTCATAGAATTTTTTCAGATGGGTAAAAGGATCTTCATGATCCATACCCGTAAATGGACTTTGATATAACAGTTGGAGAATACCGGTCTTCATTTCGGAATGACGACCGTTATGTGCATGGTGAGCGAACTGAGCATTGTGTCTCGGACTATTTGTGCATGGCCTAGAAGCAGGTGGTGGTGGTGGTGGTGGTGGTGGATCTGCCTCCATAACTAGAAGTATTTGTGGAAGTGGTGGTGTAGAAGTACTTTCCTCTTATTCACGCTTCTGTCTTGCTAGCTGCCTCCTTCGTCTAGTTCTGCTGTTGATTCTACGAGCGGTTCTCTCAATCTCAGGATCGAAAAGAAGTTGGTCTGCCGGTAGTTTCCCTCGCATAAACTAAGTCTGCACACTAAACAAAACAAATTAACAAGTTCAAGATAAAAGGGTAACAAGCTTAAAATAGCTCAACTATCGCAATGCTTGCAATATCACTAAACATTCCCCGGCAACGGCGCCATTTTGTTAGTAGAGTAATAGTGGGGGTGTTTTTAATCGTCTCCACAGGGATTGTTCGATATTTGATGCTTGTCGTTCAATAGTTGAAATACTTTAAGTTCAATGGTTTCAAAAGGTTCTCAATTGTTGTTAACATTAATTTGTAGCAAAGATTAATTGGTGACAAAGATTTTGTAAAAGTTTTGATAAAAGCATGTCAAGGTTAGGTTTCGCTAATCTTTTTCACGTATAAACGAATAATCAAGCATATGAACTCGGTTTCCGACCAATACAACCGCGTATCCTCCCGACTAAGTTTATGTCTAAAGCGAAGTCGTGAGTATCGTTGTTTAGAACGTTAGATGATGTCTCACGCTAAAAATTTAAACAACAATCGTTAAGACCAACACAATGCGAATAGCAAATCCCAAATCTATGTCTAGAGTTTGGTTTTTAAGAGATGAAATTGTTAGGTCATGATTTGTAGAATCTATGTCTAGAGCAATACAAATCACACATGGATCATTAAGAGAAAACAACATCATCTATATTGATCAAAGACTTTGTTCATATACAAAAGATCAAATGCAATACATAAAATCAGGATCAACTACATCTAACCTCAACATTGAGTGTTTAGCTACCACTTCTCATGGTAGTTTGGATAATAAGTAAACAGAGGAGATGAATGAACATCCACAACGAATAATCGAGAATGGATGCGACTTCAGCTTCTCCAAGTGAAATTACACTCTTTGATGATCAAAATACTGAAAACTATGATTTCTAGTGAAAATGAACAAGAGATCCTCTTTACAACAAATGAAAATCTATTTATACACTTAAAATCTCAGCACCCTTCGCCTAGCGAAGGCTTCATTCGCCTAGCGAATGAACTAAAACGTGGCACTTTAAGTGCCTCGGACTTTAACCGCCCACAAGAATTATCGTGGGTTCACTAGGCGAACCAAATCACTCGCGAAGCGAGCCTTCGCTACCACATTCGCCCCAACGAAGTTTGGGTGCTTTCAAAAGTGGAATTTTCTGCCACCCTTCGCTGGCACCTTCGCCTAGCGAGCACATCAGCGAGCATTCGCTGGCTTCCTCGCCCAGCGAATTTACCCAGTTTTCCTACTGTAGGTTTTTGCATACTTTCTGCCACCCCTCACTGGCACACTCGCTAACGTTCGCTAGGCGAACCTTCGCTGGCTGCTTCACCAACACTCGCCTAGTGAATGATGTTGTTGATTTCTTCCTTCAATGGCAACTTGCTTCCAATCTTTGTGTATCACAATCTTTATCTTTTTATGCCTATTCCTGCACATTAGCACACAAATTACAAGCACCACAAGCATATTTCAATGTATGCACAACAACATCATTCCACACTAAAATCAACATATTCCACATGGAAAGAAATGAAAATGCCAAGTAATTCATACAAATATATATCATGATTGACATCTAACAGTAGTGAGCTTAGCCACAGGGCTAAAAGTCTCAAAATAATCTACACCCTCCATCTGAGTGTATCCTTTGGCAACAAGGCGTGCCTTGTACCTTTCAATTGTACCATCAGCTTTGTACTTGATTTTATACACCCATTTACAACCAATGGGTGTCTTACCAGTGGGCAAGTCAACAACATACCAAGTATGATTCAGATCAAGAGCATGCAGCTCATCCTGCATAGCTCTCTGCCAACACTCTTGCTTAGAGGCTTGGTGATAAGTGGAAGGTTCAGAGTTAACAGTAATAGAAGAGCAAAAATTTTAATAACTAGGGGAAAATTAATTATACGACAAAATAGAAGATAAAGGATAAAGAGAATAAGGAATACCTGAAAGATTATCAATAGAGCTAGTCAAATTACAATGGAAGTCAGCCAAATATCTAGGTGGGAATTTTGTTCTTGTTGACTTCCTTAAAGGTGGGGCAACAGGAGATAGGTCGTGAGGGAGAAGGTGAGTTTATTTGAGGAGGAGAAGGTGAGTTGGTTGAAGCTGGGGAAGATAAAAAGGCTGGTGTAACAGGTGAGCTAGGAAGAGAAATAGTAGTATGAGTAGGTAATATTGGTGGGGAAATTGTATCAATGGTTGATGGGTCAATTGAAGAAGTAGGAAGAGGAGAAGGATCATTGGGAATATTATCAATATTCTGAAATTTAAATGGAAATTGAGTTTCATAAAAAATGACATTTCTAGAGGTAAGTAATTGATGAGATTTAAGATCATAAAGAAGGAAACCTTTCACACCATCAGTATAACCTAGAAACACAGTTTTCCTAGCACGGTGATCAAATTTGGTTCTATGGGAATGTAATGTAGATGCAAAGGCAAGGCAACCAAAGACTTTGAGATGAAGAAGGGTGGGAGGTTGTTGGAAAAGGACTTGGTATGGGGTTCGGTCTTTCAAAAGAGGGGTTGGTATTCTGTTTATTAAATGGACAGAATGTTGGATGGCAAAATTCCAGAGGTTAAGGGGTAAATTGGCTTGAAATGACAAAGCTCTAGCGACATTAAGGATATGTTGGTGTTTGCGTTCTACAATGCCATTTTGTTGAGGTGTCTCAACACAGGATTAATGGTGTATGATACCTTTGGAAGAGAAAAAATTATTCATAAAAAATTATGGTTCATTGTCACTTCTTATACATTTGAGTGTAGTTTGAAATTGGTTTTCAAGGTAAGAAATGAATTTGGTGAGATGAGAACGGGTTTCAGCTTTTGTTCTCATTAGAATAACCCAAGTAAATCTAGAAAAATCATCTACAAGGGTAAGGAAATACTTATGGCCTTGGGTAGAAGGTTGAGAATAACGCCCCCAAATATCAGCATGCAATAGCTCAAAAGGTTGGGTAGTTTTGGTTAAACTGTGAGAGAAAGGCTGTCTTTTTTGTTTAGCATAATGACAAATATCACAAGGATGTTTAATGTTTTAAAACTTCACAAAAGGGAATAGTTTAGACATGCAACTATGTCTATTGAGAGGTATATAACTTAATCTTTTATGCCATAAATCAGATTCAGTACAAACAGCAATATCAATTTCATTAAATATTGAAGTTTCATTACATGGAGCAAGTGTAGGAGGTGTTACAGAAGTAGTATTTGTGTGTGAAGTGGAATTGTGTATAGTGTTTTTAATAGTGGACTTACTAGATGTGATACAATGATTGTCATGGGAGAGGGAAATGTCACTAAGAACAGAATTACACTTAGCTATAGGTAGACTTATTCTGTAGAGACCACGAATGAGACTAGCTATACCAATAATCTTCCTTGTATTTGCCTGCATAATGGACAAAGCAGAAGAGTAAAAACAAACATAACACCTGCTTGACTGAGCAAGTTGTGGACCAGACATTAAATTGGCATGGAAGTGAGGAACATACAAAACTTTATGCAAGCATAAACCATTTGAAGAATATACACTTCCAGCTAAAGTAGCTACAGCAGTGGTATTATTAGGTAAACTAATGTGGATTGGCTTGATGGAAAAACAATTTTGTAAAATACTCAAATTGTGGGTGATATGGTCAGTGGCTCCTGTATCTACAATCCACATATCTAATTCACTGTTATAGGTATAGACATTACCAGATGCATCAGCATTGAATGCTTCCGCAGAGTTTACAGGATAGTAAGGAACAAGAGCTGTGTTGGCAGAGTGAGATCCAGAACTTGCTTGCAGCTTTGATGCTTGAAGTAACTCGAGCAGTCCTTGATATTGCTCACTAGAAAGAGAAATGTTAGCAGTCCATGAATCAATAGTGGCTGCCTTTTCCTCCTCAAAATGACTACTTCCTGTTTTTGCAGTCACATTTGTAGCACTTGCAGAGTTGTTGTTGGAGTTATTCTTGGACTGATAACCAGGGGGAAATCCATGAATAAAATAGTAGTGTTCAACTGTATGATTGGTCTTACCACAATTAGTATAAAGCCTAGTTCCTCCCTGTGATCTACCACCACGAAATCTTCCACTAAAACCACCTCTACGGCTTTGAAATTGAGAACCATTACCATTAACAGCATTGGCTTGAACATTATTCACATAATTATTCTTATTATTATCCAGATCAGTAGCAACAGGACCATTAAATTGCCTTTCTTATTGTATAACCATAGAGAAAGCCTTAGAAATAATAGGAAGTGGTTCCATCATCATTATATTGGACTTCACATGAGAATATTGCTCATTCAATCCTTTAAACAACCGTATAGTGTAATCCTGATCTCTATAAACCTTGGTAAACCTAGTTGCATCACAAGTACAAGGAATTGCACATCTACAAGCAACTAGAGGCCTAAAATTTTACAATTCATCCCACATTGATTTCAATTCAGTATAATATTCAGAGACACCGAGATTACCTTGAGAGAAACGACAAATGTCTTCTTGAAGATCTGCAATGCGGAATATATCTCCTTGATCAAAGCGATCATGAAGATCTTTCCAAGCATGTCAAAGTATGCCATGGATTTCAGAACATTAGGTGAAACAGAACGTTGAATCCAGGATAGCACCATACTATTACATCGCGTCCACTGGTTGAAAAACGGATCCGTCTTCGCAGGAACGCCGAAAGTTCCATCAACGAACGAGATCTTGTTCTTCGAAATCAAACTGATGTGCATCGAACGGATCCAAGGCTGAAAGTTCTTTGTTCCTTCAAGAACAGGTGAAACGAGAGTAAGCGAAGGTGTTTCACTGGGATGAAGATAGTAAGGATTACCATTGTTGGTGGCGAAATCGGAAAATGTATTTGTCATCGCGAATCAGAAAATCAACCGAAAGAGAAGCAAACAGTGGAATCAAGAATCCAAATCAATAAGTTCGCAGAGAACAATCAAAGTTCTAAACGAAGAAGAAAGAGGAAGTTAGGGTTTGGATCGGAAGCGATGAACCAGAACTCACTCATGTGAGCTCTGATACCATCTTGAGAATCTGAGAGCAGGAAGAAATAAAATGTATTATGTATATTGAATCAGGAAAAATAAATAATGTTAATTTACAAATGTAACAGAGCTGCTTTATATACCCTGTACAACTAACATAGTTTCTAACTAACTCACTAACTATCTATATACACATCTAAATGTACAGTGTATCCGTATATCAACATTATGTACAAAAAACATATGATAATACATCAACTATACTCTTAATACCTTCCAACACATCTTCGATCCACGATGTTCGTTCAACTATTGACAGGTAATACTCTTTTTCCCTTATTTAATAATCTTCAGTTTAACCCTTGTTTTATTTTATACAAATTGAAATTACCTTATCAAAATTTCCGGTATTAGTTTCATGTGAGGGTAATTGGGGACTAAAATAGAACTAATTTTAATCCTATTGGCTTTTGTATTGTAGTTATTTGCTTGCTGAATTTATGACTATTACACTAATTTTCAAGGTGCTTGAAAAGATGAATTTGATCTATATTAGTGTAGATAATCCTATTCTCTGCGTGATGGGATAAGGAAGAAGAAAATCAAAGTAAATAATTATGATGAAGCTATGATTCCAAAATTTGATTGATAAGGATGCAAGAGCAAGCAAGGTGAGGCCTACATTTTCACTAATTGTTTGTGATTTCTCTTAACTGTTCCATTTTGGTGAGAAGTATGACGAAAAGTTAGCTTATGCACAATGTCAAGTTCATTAAGATACTTGGTGAAAAGCCTGAATTCTTCCCCATAATTAGATTGTATTGTTTTGAGATTGACATTGAATTGAGTCCTAGCATAACTTTGGAACGAACAACTCGAAGACAGATAAAGCATCACTTTTTTGTTTCAGCAAGTAGATCCAAGTATATTTTGTAAATGCATATATACAAAGAAACATAGTAGGAATAACCACTACTATAAAGTGTTGGTGATGGCTCCCACAAGTCAGTATGAATTAGTTCAAAAGAACTAATGTACTTAGTTTGAGAGAAGGGAGCATACAGTCTATGTTGTTTACCGAGAAAATAAGAGTTGAAAAAGTTAGTATAATTCTTATTATTCAAATGAATATTACACAATGCAAGTATGTTATGATTGGCTCTAGGATTAGCATGCCCTAACTTAGAATTCTAAATGGCTAACATTATTTGGAATAAAAATTGAAAGGGTAGCAATAGTAATATTAACAACATGGTACAATTTGAAGCCTCTTATCATTTTTATAAATAGCTTTAGTTGATTCTTCACTGACATTTACTCTCAACCTTTTATAAATCTATAGAGCATTTCTTCATCTTCATACATTCTCATTTTTCTTTGTTGATATACTCTTAAACATTATACCCATGTTTTCCAAAAATATTAACCAAAAATAAAGAAATACTTCCTTCCTCGGTGCTCTTCTCCCAATACAAGATCACCTTAATTTTCATTAGTATTTATAAGTTACTAATGTGTCATCCTTTTTCTAGATCCCATCAACTCTTAAATCCCATTTGCTTGTGAGTTGTTCAACATTGAGGGAAGACCAAGATAGTTTATAACACATCCTCATCCGACTATTGATTACTTGAACTGGATTTCTAGATTATCAACCAAGAGATCAAAATGGTAATTTAGATATGGTTCATCTTAAAGATAGATCTTTTGGAGAGAAACCACGGGTAGATATGCGTTTTAGAGATTAGTATACCAAACATGCATTGTGTTCTTAACATGAAATTCAAGGATTGATTCAGCTGGTGTTTTTGGCTTAAACTCCTAGCTTTAGGGCTAGGGGCCTTGGCATTTAGTTCGGTTGATCTTTGGATTTCTTATGTGTATTGCTTCAATCATGGAATGGAAGACAATGACACGAAGGAGGTATGGAGGAAATGTACTGAAGGTTTCAATCTGGAAGGAGAGGAATGGCAAACGGATTGAAAATAAAAAACAAGAAGAAACAACTTCGTTTTTTTTCACAGAATTTCCTGACCACTATAATGCGAATGATTTAGCAAATATTTTCATGGAATATGGAACACTGTCTGAGATTTTCATGCCTGCTAAGAGAGATAAAAGGGGGAACAGATATGGGTTCGTGAGGTTTAGAGGTGTTGAGGACGCAAGGATTTTGGCAGCAGAATTGGATAATATCCAGATTATGGGTAGAAAAATTTTTGTTAACAGACCAAGGTTCAGCAGAGGTTCGATAGAATTTGGAAGACAAGCCACAAGAAAATAATACGAGGACCATAAAGTAAGTAATGTTGGCACAAAACAGATCTGGGCAAAGAGTGGACAAGGAAAAACCTACGCAGACATTGTATCAGGGAGAGAGGGACACATATCAACTCACAAAACACTAAACTTTAGGAGGAAGAAGGAAACAAAAACACCCTGGGCTGGTCTAATGTTCAATATGGAGGAAGAGAACCTTAAATGATTTGAAGAAGCTTACGTGGGAGACGTTAAGACATCAGGAAATTCGTACAATATCCAGGAAATCTTTAATAGAGAGGGATTATTTCACATTAAAGTAACACCGATGGGGGCAAACCTTTGTTTATTGGAAGATCTAGAGGAAAATGCGGTTAGAAGTTTAATCAAGGAAGAAGAAGAATGGTTGTTGAAATGGTTTGACGACATTCGACCGTGGTCACCAGCGGAAGTGGATAAAGAAAGGTTGACCTGGGTTAAGTGTTTTGGAATCCCTTGCCATGCATGGAGGAAAGAGTTCTTCAGATTCATTTCAAGCAGAATTGGAGAATATATACGCAGCGATGAGGAAACGGAATCACATTCAACTTTCGATGTGGCCAGAATCTTGATCAAGACAAAATACACTAGCAATTTGAATGAAGTGATTAGTGTTGAGATTAACGATGTACTCTTTAGCATAAAACTGGTTGAAGATCTACATGGTCCAAAAAGAATTATTTTCAAGGATAATATGGAGGCTCGTGAAGACTCTGAGGAAACTTTTGTTGAAGATACGAAGGAAGAATTAGATGATCAAGAGGAAGACATGGAAGACGGTGATAATGGAGGCATACTGGAGGAAGACGATGAGCCAAACACCAGAGATGGAGAGTCACAAGACGGAAGAGGAGCAAGGCACGTGGCAGACCCTGGGAAGACTAATTACTTGGAGCAGGTGGTAGAGCAGGGAGCCGCACATACTTTTTCTGCGGACACGCTAAACAAACAAAATCAGTCCAAAAAGCTATCTTTTGGATGTAGTCGAGGGCAGGATCAGAACTTTGAAAAGATAAATCATATAGAGTCTACTAAGGGAAATGATTACCTAGGTAGGCAGATGGGACACAATGAAGAAGTTAATTCAATTTTAAGTCAAAGCATTTCGGACGGGGAAAATGCACGTGGGGCAAAGAACACAAAGGAGCTAGTTCCTAATGCAACTACAAATGATAACAGTTTGGGTTTGGGCCTAATTAACTCAAAAAATTTGAGGTCCAAACAAAACGGGGAATCGCTGGGGAAAAACAACTTGATGATGGTGGAAAAATTAACTGGGCCCAACATTCTATCACCTACCAAAAAAAAGAAGTCATTAACAGAAATTTATGAGGCTGTGCAAATTCCTTACGCTCCCTCCTATTATGCTGCATTGATTCACTTGACACTACCACCGAAACAGTCAAATTCTCTAATTGTGCACAGAGCTGACCACACATACAATGGCTCTCAACTAGAAGACAGTGGTTCAAGATACTCGGGGGGATCGGTCCTTTGTTGTGATTCAATATCAGACAAGGATGTAGAAAAGGGTAATGAAAGGTTGAAAAGAAAGCTAGAGGATGTTCCTGGCAAGGTTTGGGAGATTCTGAAGAGCATAGGCCTTGAAGGAGACGAAGATGATGAAGTTCTTGAAGGAACAATCAGAAAAATGGAAAAAAGAGATAGAGTCAGATTTGAAAAACTGAAGAAGGCAAGAACAAGAGAGTTATGAATCTTACAACATATAATGTGCGTGGGTGTAACTCTTCAATTAAAATTAGAAGAGTTCAAAATCTAATTAAGAAGGAGAAAATTGAGTCCATGATGTTACAAGAAACAAAGAGAAAGACAGCAGATGAAAGCTTTGCAAGAAGCATATGGGGAGGAGAAGAATTCGACGGGTCAGCTACAACATCCAGAGGACAATATGGAGGTATGCTACTAATTTGGAACAAGAATTCCTTTAATTCTGTGTTCAATTTTTCTGGTCTTAGTTTCCTTGGTGTATTTGGCAATTGTAGGAAGAGGGATATATACATTGTCAATGTATATTCATCATGTTCTTTGAGTGAAAAACGAAAACTGTGGGAAGATTTGTTAAAACTAAAATCTAAATTCCCAAAAGCTAACTGGCTCTTGGGGGGTGACTTTAATGCTATCAAATCAAAGGATGAGAGGAAAGGAAGAGGATCATACAATCTCGCTGAAATGGAGGAGTTTGGATCATTCATTGAGGACATGGAGCTGGTGGATTTACCGGTAATAGGAAATAGATATACTTGGTTTAATTCAAACGGTTTATGCAAGAGTAGATTGGACCGTTTCCTTATATCTGAAGATTCATGTAGAACATGGAAGATTGTTAATCAAAAGGTGGGGAGTTGGGAAATATCATACCATAGACCAGTCTCTCTTGTGATCAACAATTGGAACTAGGGCCCTAAACCATTTAAAACCATTAATGCATGGTTTGAACATCCAGACTTTCTGAAGTTTGTAAAAGAGGTGTGGGAGGGTTGCATAGTTACGGGCTGTCCAAATAGAATAGTATTCCAAAAATTCAAAATACTCAAATCAAAGTTAAAATGGTGGAACAGGAATGTATTTGGATACATCGACTTGAGGGTGGAAGAAGGAATCGAAAAGATCAATAACTTGGAAGGGGAGATGGCAGACATGAATACTGATGTACCTGAGGATATTTTACTTGAAAGAAGGGCTGCCATAGAAGGGGTTTGGAATAATTTATATCTTAAAGAAAGTATACTCCACCAGAAATCAAGATCCAGATGGCTTTTGGATGGAGATATAAACTCAAGATACTTTCATTCGTTGATTAATTCTAGAAGAAGGGCTAACACGATATCAACTATGAGTATTGGACTTTCTTTGGATGACAAGCCTGAAGAAGTCAAACAAGCCATTCATGATCAGTTTTCAAATAAGTATAACAATACATCAGAAGGTAATGTTTGTATGGATTTGAGTGATTTGAATAAAATTACAATGGAGGAAAATTCAAGGCTGGTTGAACCTTTTATCAATGAGGACATTCTTGAGGCAATAAATTCATGTGATGGCAACAAGAGCCCTGGACCAGACGGGCTGAATCTGAAGTTCATCAAGGAAGCGTGGGATATTATAGGTGGAGACATATCAAATTGTATCTTTGAATTCTATGAGAAGAGATGTTTATCAAAACCTTTTTGCTCATCTTTCTTTGCATTGATCCCGAAGGTAGAAAACCCACAATCATTGAGTGAGTTTAGACCAATCGCCCTAATTGGTTGTATCCATAAAATTATTTCAAAAAGCCTTGCATAAAGACTAAACAGAGTGTTGGGAAAACTAATTTCTCCTAACCAAACAGCTTTCATCAAAGGTAGACAATTACTTGACGGAGTTCTTTTGGCGAATGAGATTTATGATCACGTAGTGAAAAGAAAGAAAAAAGGCTTCATGTTCAAAGTGGATTTCTCTCAAGCTTATGATTGTGTTAGGTGGGATATTCTATTTAAGGTCCTTGAGGCAATGCATTTTGATTCAAAGTGGCAAAAGTGGATTAAAGGTCTCATATGTCAAAGTTATCGATCGGTTCTGGTGAATGACAGCTCTTCTAAGGATTTTAAGATAGGCAGGGAACTTCTACAAGGCTATCCACTTTCCCCTCTTCTCTTTGTTATGGTAACCGAATGGTTGGCTGTTTTAGTGAGGCAAGTAGAACGCAAAAACTTGTTGAAAGGATTAAAGATTGGAGAAGAAACAACTATCAGCCTACTCCAATTTGCTGATGATACTCTATTTTTTTTGTGATGATTCGTGGTCTAACATTTGGGCTTTAAAAGCTATTTTGAGAGGATTTGAAATGTTATCAGGACTAAAGGTCAATTTCAGTAAAAGCAGCTTAATTGGGATGGATTTAGACAAGCAGCGAGTTGAGGCAGCATCAATATTTCTTGCTTGTAAAGTTTGAGCAGTTCCTTTCAAATTCTTGGGACTGGCGGTTGGTGGAAGACAAAACTCAATTGCCTTTTGGAAACCAATTGTAACAGTAATCAAATCTCGGCTGGCGTCTTGGAGAGGAAGACTGTTTTCGATTGGTGGCCGGGTAACATTGATTAATTCAGTTATAGCCAATATACCAATTCATTATCTCTCTTTCTACATTGCCCCAATAAAAATTCTGCAGGAAATTAAATCAATTCAGAGGAAGTTTTTATGGGCTGGAGAATGTGAAAAAGACTTCATCTCTTGGGTTAAATGGGCTCAGGTATGCAAAGACAAGAACTTAGGTGGTATGGGCATCGAAGATATCTCCATTTTCAATAGGGCTTTAATATCGAAATGGGTGTGGAGAGTTACAACAGATTCTGAAGCCCTTTGAAGTGGCATATTGAAGGCAAAATATGGTGAAGATTTCCAAAGTTACTTCCTTAAATTTCCAGTCAAGAAATCAAGATTTTGGTCTAGGTGGTGGTACGACTTAATCCGTCTGGCAGCCCCTTCAAACACTCAAGGAGTTAGCAAGTTGATATCTTGGAAGATAGGAAAGGGTGATAAGATTCTCTTTTGGCACTCGAGGTGGTTAGGCGGAATTCCTTTAAAAAATCTATTTTTTGATTTGTTTGATTCTTCACCAAACCAAGAGGCAGTAGTTAAGGATTGTGGAGTATGGTCTGATAACAAATGGATGTGGGATTTACATGGAAAACAAGTCATTTTGGTGGATGAAAGAGATGAGGCAGCGACAGAACTAAATCAGCTGTTAATGGATGTGGTTTTAAACGGTAATGAGGAAGATTCGATAGTCTGGCCCAAAGATAATGAGAAAAAATATAGTGTGAAACAAGGATATGCAATTCTGTCCATGAACATAGATGATACAGAACTAGACAGTGGAACGAAGGAGGCCCTGAAGAGGTTATGGAAAGTTGGAATTCCTCTAAAGGTTAAGATTTTTGGCTGGAGATTAATCTTAAATAGGTTACCGACACGCGAAAATCTTATTAAAAGAGGTATCATCATGGATCAGCATCAAATGTCTTGTGTGTTTTGTTTTCAGGTCCTTGAAGATACAACTCATATCTTTCTTAATTGTCCTAAAACGAAACAAATTTGGAAGGAGATCGAAAATTGGTTAGGAGTATATTACAATGGAGGAATAAATTGCACTGAATCTTTTCTGCAGTGGGCAAACTATCCGGGTCTGTGCAAGCCCTCGAGTTTCTTTTGGCTCGTTTCCTGTTGGAGCATTTGGAGGTATAGAAATCAAGTGATTTTCAACGATTACGTCGCGGTGCCTAAGGAAATGTTTATGGGGATCGTTCAAACATCTTGGAGGTGGAGGTCCTTAAATATTGACAAAAAACCTTATGGCAATTTCTACCACTGGTTTAAGATGCCACTTGACTTTTATAGCTGAAATATTCCTTAAATCCCTTTCTTCTTTTATCTTTCGAATTTTTCTCTTGTTTGGTAGTATTAATGGGGTTTGAATGCTATCAAGCAAAAGAACCTGTTATTAATAGGCTGTATTTTTTCCACTGTACCTGGGAGGAGTATGTTTGAAGTCAGTTGGTGGGGGAGTTCTTCTTTTCTCTTTTGGCCAGATTATTCTAGTTATTATCTGGGATTAGTTGGACTGATATTTGGTTTGTAGCCTGCATATAGCAGGTTCTGTAATCCATGTTATATGGCATTGGCCTTAATTTGGCTTTATATATATTATTCAGATTATTAAAAAAAAAAAAGATATGGATCATCTTTATGGATTCCTTATATAATTATTTATAATTATAAATATTTTATCATTTATCATTTTAGATCTTGTTTAATTTTTTTTATATCTTTTGCTAATAGTATAATTCTTGTTTGGATTGAAAGTTGTATACTTGATCAATATTATAGCTTGTAAAGATGAATTTGAGCCCTATTAGTGCAGAGAATTTGCTTTTGTGATGAAGGTTTGCTTGTTTTCCTTTCCCACATGTGGAAGGATTGATATGGCTGACATGAGAAATTAGATAGTTGAAACTAATAGTTACTCTAAAAGTTTTAGCATATTCCGATTTGGTGGAGGGATTGAATGTGAAAGCCACTCATTATAATTACTATATTGTTGTTTTCTGCAGTTATAACAGTTTTGAAACGGAAGATTGAAGAACTTGAGCTTCTTGTTCCTAAAGTTGATATATTCATTTGCGAATGGATGAGATATTTCTTGTTGTTTGAGAATATGTTAAATTATGTGCTCTATGCACGTGATAAATGGCTTGTAAGTTATATTTTCCTTACTCTTAATATTTGTTTATTTATATATTGCATGTACTAGACTCTGGTGATTATCACAGTGACACCATTTCCCTCTTCTTTTTGCATAGGTCCATGGTGGAGTTGTGGTACCTGATATAACGTCCTCTATCTTATTGCAATTAAAGATAAAGATTAATAAGAAGATTAAATTGAGTGTGAGCTTTTTACCTTTTGATAAATATGATTATGAGTCTTTATACTTGAAAAATGTCCAAGCTGAACTTATTTGCTTCCAAAACTGAAATTCAACCTTATCGTGTTAAATTATGAATACCGAGTTTATGTAATGATGATGATTTCTGCTGTAGAAATTGTTAAATTTAATTTTCTTTTTATCGTTGGACTACCTGAAATGCAACTTTATCGTTGAGTGTTTTTAATTTTCTTTTTAATTTAATTATAATTTCTTTTTCTATAATAGTTTGGAATAATGTATTTGGATTTGACATGAGCTGCATCAAGAAGCAAGCCCTGACAGAGCCTCTTGTTAACATGGCTTACCAGAATCAGATTGCAACAAACAATCAGTTACTCAATGTCGGTTTTATAAGCTCTTATGATGCTTTTATGTTTCATTTTCCATTAATTTCTTGTTATATTTGCAAAGCAATGACTAGTTAATCTCTATTCAGACAATGGACATATAAAAAATGTTTGCAGGAGATTGTTCATTCATAGAACATTTTGGGATAGGAGGTGATCGAGATGGAAACCCAAACGTGACGACAAAAGTGAGCTTTCTGCAGGCGCAGCTTGAAAATAAACATTTTCAAGATCTTTTTCTCATTGGGGACACGATCATGTTTCATTTCAGGTTCTTGGTGTTTCGCCGGGAAGTTCTTCTGTTTGTCACTTTTTTCCTGCAGATAATTTCATTTGGGTTCCAAAACTGCGAGTTCGTGGTGTTTCGGGCATGTGATTATAGCTTTAGTAAAAATGTTTGATGTTTGAGTTTCTCTGTGATTGTTGTAATACGTACTCTCTTATGAGTATATGTAATGATTTAAGACTTTTTTTTTTCAGTATGTGTTGTGAAATGAAAACTGATTATGCAGCAAATTAGAGACTTTCTATTAAGCACAATTAGATCTTTTTTAATCATCTTATTTGTAATGTTGAATGGCGAGTAAGAATCTGGCTTCCTGTGGAGCTTGTGTCCTGGAGTCAATCACTAATAATATCAATGTTCTTATAAAAGTTCATTTGATTTTTTTTTTAATTTTTGAAATATATTAGCTGCGGAATTACCTGCGGATTTTACATTTCCTGCGGATTTACCTTTGGAAATACCTATGGTTTTTTATTTTTGGATAACAAAAACAATTATTTATGGCGGTTTTAACCGCCGCAATATTCAATTTACGACTTACCCGTCACAACATAGAACGACGGTTGGAGTGGCGGTTTTAGGAACCGTCGCGATATAGCCTGGCGACACACGTTTTCGCGACAGAAGCAAAACCATCGCGACTAGTAAATTGTGGCGGTTCAAACCGCCGTAATCTGCCAATATTAACCGTCGCAACTTGCCAATTTTCTTGTAGTGTTAAGCCCAATGAGAGGTCCATTCCCTCAGTCGTTTACCTATTTAAGTGTCTCCCTATTAGACAATTAACATACTTTAAAAACCCTAAAAGACAATGAAGGTAGTAATTCTCTCATACTCACTCTTCCGACAGTCGTCTCTCAAATCTTATAAGGTACATCGTTCTTATCATTGTCGATTATTCTTTAATATAACAATATGCTATAATTTGTATTTACCCGATTCAATTAAATTTATCAGTGGCCTCTAAGGCTCAACTTTAGTACAAGCCTAGGAAGACAAATGCAACTACTAGAGCAAGAATGAGTCCCTGTCAAAATTCTTCTACATGAATGACAAGGAGACTCATAAGCAACTAAGAAGCAAGAGTGATCCTTGTCAGAAATATTCAATAAGATCGACAAGGATATTCACATGCAACTAGACAACAAAAGGGATCCTTGTTAGAAGTCCTTTACAAGACAAACAAGGAAGATCACAAGCGCAACTAAGGAGCGAGAATGATTATCATCAAAAGTCTTCAACAATGATGAGAAAAAGTTTAATAACAATCATTGTGACAAGTAGTGTGACAAAATTGAATCATGGTGGAGATAATGCTTTTCAAAATAAAATACATTACATAAAAGTATCAATGCAGGAGAAGAAAGTTTCACAAATTCACATTTGAACAACTATGAATTATACTTGGAGTTACTGAAATATGCATCAAGGAGGAGTGTTGAAATTGATGCACATTTCTAGAACATTCTATTAAAAATAAATGAGAAAGTTTAAAGAAAACTAAAATAGTCTAAAGTTTTCTACATGTTTCTAGATTGTTCCAATAATTCTTAGATTAACTTATAGCCTAGAAAATTCTATGTCAATGTAATATAGAAAAGACAAACAAAAGCCTAGATAGTTCTATTCTAGAAACATCCTCAAGCACCTATAAATATACAAGCATATGTGTAATTATATTCAAGCCTTTAGGGTCCAATATCAATAACATTGGAGGCTTCATCTTACTATTATTCTCCTCCTACAATAATTTGATTACTTATGTATTGTCTCTTGTTCCGTGTTACTAAATGCTCCAATACTATCTCACACACTATTTGCTACTATCTTTCAGCTATCTACCAAAGCTTTTTACACTATCCAACTACATTATAAGCTATCATTATTCCCTAAAATACTAACAGTTTTCTAGTCTACCAAAACCCTAAAACTTAAACCAAAGAAGATGAAATAAAATAAAGAAGACGACAATTCTTTCCATGAAAATCACAATCTTCCCTTCAACATTATTTCAACCAGATCAACATCAACTTTATCCCAATAATATCTATCTTGTGTTAATCTCATACTATTTCCACCATCAATATCTATCTTGTGTTAATCTCATTGTTGTTCTTTCCACCATCAATATCTATTTTGTGTTAATCTCATTGTTGTTCTTTCCACCATCAATATCTACAGAGCATATTATTACTAGTATATTCAAAATACTTATCGCTATTACTACTATAATTTCACTGTGGAATTTAGTTATGTAATCTCCAAAGTGTTCGTGTAACTTACACTTTCTGAAAATTGTGGACTTGGAATGGCTGCAATTAAGGATCTGAACATATGGGTAACTTGAAGAGGAGAACTAAACTCTGCCATTGATAGGGATGAAACAATGCCAATGCCATCATTGTTTATCTGTTCATCACATGATGTGAATATATCTTCTACAAAAAAAATATTAATATCTAATTAGTAATTTGTAAGATTTGGGTCGAACTCATGCTGTGTCGAAGGAGAAGCTTTCATGTGTATTTCGACAGGAGGCAAGCATGCAGTCGAAGCTTGTTCACATGTTGATGCCTTATTGTTACATACTATAGTCGAAGTCTGTTCTAGTATGTATGTAGTGTCGAAAATGTTATTCTGTCGAATTGGGCCTTGTGTTAAGGATCCAATTGTTTAGGTTTCTTGGGCTGCAAGTTACCTAGTTAGTCTATAAATAGGCTAGTACACTCAGTTTGTTGAGTGTGGCAAATTGTGATATTCACTTGTAATCATTTGTGACTTTAATGAGAAAGTGAATAGTAAATAGAATTTATATTTGCCCAATCCTTGTTGTTTTCTTCTTCTTCTTGTGTTTTCTTTCTTGGTTTTCCGTTAACCCTTGTTTGGTTCTTGATCATCAAGAAACCATTTTATACTTTGCTTAAAGATATCGTTTTTTCACAACAAATTGGTGCGGTGAGCGTGGAGAAGATGTCTTCAACAAAGTATGAGATTGAAAAGTTCACCGGAGTGAACGATTTCGGTCTGTGGCGCTTGAAGATGAAAGCCCTACTGGTGCAGCAGGGATGTTTGGAAGCATTGAAGGGAATGGTAGCCATGGATGCTGCGTTGACGGAAAGAGAAAAGGCGGCAATGATCGAGAAAGCACGCAACACGATATTGTTGAGCCTTGGTGATAAGGTTCTACGGCAGGTATCAAAGGAGACTACGGCGTCAGGATTATGGGTTAAACTTGAAAGTTTGTATATGACCAAATCTCTGGTGAATCGTCTCTACCTGAAGCAAGCCTTGTATTCATTCAAGATGAGTGAAGACAAAGCTTTGACTGAGCAGTTAGATTCATTCAACAAGCTGATTCTTGATCTTGAAAACATTGATGTGAAGGTCGATGATGAAGATCAAGCACTGTTGTTGTTGTGTGCTTTGCCCAGATTGCATGCTCACTTCAAAGAAACACTCTTGTATGGAAGAAAGTCCCTGACCTTTGAAGAAGTTCAAGCAGCCTTGTATTCGAAGGACTTGAACGAAAGAAAGGAGCAGAAACCTTCATCAGTTGGCGAAGGGTTGTCCGTGAAAGGAAGATCGTCGAAGAAAGATGGTAGGTTTGACAAGAAGAAAGGAAAGGTTCAGCAGAAGTCTTATGGTGGTGATATGTGTTGAAATACAAATAGAGTTCGGGTTTTTGTTATCGTTCCACAGAGATTGTTCGTGATATTACCGTTGTTCTACAGTTGTTAATTTCTTAAACTTAAAGTAACAAGGGTTTTCGGTTGGTTTCGTAACGTTGCTTGCATTCGAAGTAAAATAATAACGGTAAAAAGTTTGTTTATAAACGATTGGAAAAACATGCCAAGGTTAGGGTTCGACAAACCACTTTGCACATATATAATCGATAAAGCTAATGAACTCGGTTAAATGATAAATACAATCACATATCCTCCCAATATGTTTATTTCTAACACATATTGTGAGTTTTACCATTTTGATCCTTTGTTGATTTCTCACAAACTATCAAAATGACAACATTAAAGTTCAATATTTTTTTGAACATCAAATCCCGATCCTATCTCTAGCTCAAGTTCATTGATGGATGAAAAACCTAGGTAAAGAGTTGGAGCATATTTCTCAATCATGAACCAACACAAAGAATAAACATAAAAAACAAGGTTTTTCACCATATATTCATCATCTAAGAGTTCACAAACTAGAATCAATACATATACATACAAAGAAAAGGTTTATCTACCATCTAACCTTGACACAAAAGAGAAATTAGCTACACATCTTCATGGTAGCTTGAGCAACAAGTAATGGACAAAGTTTTTGGAGCATCAATCTTCAAGAATCAAGGATTGAAGCATAAAAACTAAGAAAGCAAGAAAAATGGGTTTCTATGGAGTTTTCTCTCCAAAAATATCTAAGTTACAAAGTGAAAAGATGAAAAGTAGTTGATGTCTCCCCAAAATGACACAAAAATAAGCCTAAATAGAAGTTCAGCCCAAAAAGGAGCGTTGGGCGGTGAGAAATTCTGCTGGGCGAAATCCACTTTACAGCCCACGTGACAGCAACAGTGCCAAAAGTGGCACAAATATTTTCCAAAAAGCGTCGGGCGAAAGAATGAGAGCGTCGGGCGATGCAAATTTTGCTGGGCGAAATCAAGAGGCGAAGCAGTGTCACAATTCTGGAACTTGGCTGGAAAATTGGAGGAAACAAGGATGAGGCATCGCCTGTGAAGCGCCGGGCGAAACTTCAAAAGCGTCGGGCGAAGCCAAAATTGTGTCGGCCGAAACTCAGAAGGCGCAGCAGTGTCACAGGCCTGGAATTTGATCAAAAATGGGGTGCCCAACCGCCCCTGCTGCGCCGGGCGGTCAAGAGGCCTCAGAAACAATTCTTAAAATTTTCACAAATTCCAAATCTGGTAGAAACGATTAGCGATCAAAATACCAGAATTTCTGCAAAAAGTAACAAACACATCAAAGCACCTCATATTCACAAAAATGCAAGACTTGCTTAAATAATAAGTCGTTTCCCGATTAAAGCAATTAAAAGAGCTTAAAAGGTGTCAAAATAAACTATGAAAATAAACACATTTTGACACCTAACAATCTGTCTAGTATCAAATGTTATCACTGTAAGAAGGAAGGTCACACAAGAAAGGTGTGCCCTGAGCGCCTGAATAATCATGGAGGTAAGGACAATGGGAATGCAGCTATTGTGCAAGATGGTTATGAATCATCTGATGTCCTTGTGGTGTCGAGCAACAACTCTTGCGAAGAGTGGATTATGGATTCTGGATGTACTTGGCATATGACTCCAAACAAGAATGTGTTTGAAGAATTGTGTGATCAAGATGGTGGATCGTGCTGCTGGGGAACAATAAAGCTTGTAAGATTGCAGGTATTGGATCTGTTAGATTCAAGCTCCATGATGAGTCAATAAAGCTATTGACTGGGGTTAGGTATGTACCTGATCTTAAGAGGAATTTAATTTCTCTTGGTGAATTCGACAGAAAGGGATATGTTTTTAAAGGAGAGAAAGGTATCCTGAAAGTCATGAAAGGGTTGAAGGAAGTCTTGAGAGGCGTGAAAAACCAAAGCTTGTATACCCTTGAGGCTGAAGTTGTAAGTGGTTCGACAAATGTTGTATCCACGAAACCTATGTCGAAGACAAAATTATGGTACATGAGATTGGGCCATGTCAGCGAAAGAGGCCTGGTCGAATTGGGGAAGCAGAACCTGCTAGGAGGTGACAAAATCGAAAAGCTGGAGTTTTGTGAATCTTGTGTATTTGGTAAATCCTGTAGGGCGAAGTTCAACAAAGGCAAGCAAAGAACACATGGATCCCTTGATTACATTCATGCTAATCTTTAGGGGCTTGCAAGGAACCCTTCACACTCAGGTGCAAGGTATTTTCTATCCATTGTTCATGATTATTCCATAAAGTTATGGGTATTCATTCAAAAGACGAAGGATGAAACTTTTGAGAATTTCAAAAGTTGGAAGGTTCTGGTCGAAACTCAAACTGGCAGAAAGGTTAAGAGGTTGAGAACCGACAATGGCCTTGAGTTCTGCAACGAAGAGTTCGACAGTTAGTGTGTTGAGTCTGGGATTGCAAGGCATAAGACTGTAGTAGGTACTCCTCAACAAAATGGCTTAGCTGAGAGATTCAATCAAACAATCCTTGAAAGAGTTAGATGCATGTTGGTTAGTGCTGGATTGAAGAAGGTGTTCTGGGCAGAGGCTGTTTTGACAGCAGCCTATCTGATAAATAGATGTCCCTCGACTGCGCTGGGAATGAAGACACCTGAAGAAGTTTGGTCGAATCATCTACCAGATCTCGACAAACTGAGAGTATTTGGCTGTTTAGCCTATGCTCGCATTAGGCAAGACAAGGTCGAACCTAGAGCTCTGAGATGCATGTTCCTTGGATATCCTGAGGGAGTCAAGGGTTATAGGCTGTGGTTCCTAGAACCAGGTCACAGAAGATGTATCACAAGATGTGATGTAGTTTTCAATGAGGTCGAAATGGCTTTCAAGAAAACTGGTGATGTTGGTCGAAGTGCAGAAATCTCTGAAGAGGAGCTGGAACAGGTAGAGATGCCTGTTGAGGTGGAGCATAGTGATGCTGAAGTGCATAGCCCTGATGAAGTCGAAAAGCAAGATGCTGAAGAGGCTGAGGAAACTGTCAATGACTACCTACTGGCAAGAGATAGGTCGAGAAGAGTCATCAAGCCACCTCAGAGACTTGGTTATCCAGATCTTATAGCGTTTGCTTTAATCTCTACAAGTGAGGTACTTGATGAAGAACCTAGAGATTACAAGGAAGCTATAAGGAGTCGAAACAAGACTGAATGGCGAAAAGCCATGGATGACGAGATGAAATCTCTTCATGATAATAACACTTGGGAGCTGATTGAGAAACCTGCAGGAGCCAGGTTAGTCAGTTGTAAGTGGATTTTCAAGGTCAAGGAAGGAATCGAATGAGTGATGTCGAAGCGCTTTAAGGCGAGGCTGGTTGCTAGGGGGTTCACTCAGAAAGAAGGAGTCAACTTCAATGATGTGTTCTCACCTGTTGTAAAGCATAGATCCATTTGAATGTTGTTGGACATGGTAGCAAAGTTCGACTTGGAACTTGAGCAAATGGATGTGAAGACAACATTTCTGTATGGTGATCTAGATGAAACGATCCTGATGCGTCAACCTGAAGGGTATGCAGAAAAGGGTAAAGAAGATTATGTGTGCAAGCTGAATAGGTCTTTGTATGGCCTGTAACAATCTCCTCGACAGTGGAACAGGAGATTCGACAAGTTCATGGCACACATTGGTTTCACTAGAAGTCAGTTCGATCACTGTGTTTACTTCAGATTTCGACCTGGAAACTCACTTGTTATGTTGCTGTTGTATGTGGATGATATCCTCATAGCTAGCAACAGTGTTGAGGATATAACGAAGGTGAAGGCTGAACTCAGTAAGGAGTTCGAAATGAAGGATCTGGGAGCTGCAACCAGGATTCTTGGGATTGACATCCGGAGATATAGAAAGTAGTCGAAGTTGTGTTTATCTCTAGAGACATACCTACGGAAGCTTCTCGACAAGTTTGGTATGTCGAATTCAAAGCCTGTTGTGACACCTACAAATCATCAATTTAAGCTCAGTACTACTCAAAGTCAAAGTACTGAAGCTGAAAAAATCTATATGAATAACATTCCATATGCTAGTGTAGTGGGTTCTTTGATGTATGCTATGGTCTGTACGAGGCCAGACATAGCATATGGAGTGAGCCTTGTGAGCAGGTATATGGCCAATCCTGGAAAGGCGCACTGGCAAGCTATAAAGTGGATTCTCGGGTACATAAATGGGTCTCTGAAAAGAGTCTTGATTTATGGTGGAGCCTGTGATGGTGATAGCATAGTCGAAATCAAAGGATTTGTTGACTCTGATTATGCAGGTTGTATGGATTCCAGAAAGTCTATTTCTGGATATGTTTTCATAATGTTTGGCACATCAATCAGTTGGAAAGCGATGCTTCAGAAGGTTGTTGCCTTATCAACCACTGAAGCTGAATATATTGCTGTAATACCCCAAATTTTGACCACTAAGATTTCCCATCATTGTGAAAATCATCATCACAATATGGATGAACCATCATGCTTCATCAGTCTCCCCAAAGATGGGTGAGCATCCACTACAAGCAAAATTAGGGTTTCAAGCCCTCTCTGAGTGCTTAGACAAAGGATCAATCAAGAAATGACATGATCTTCAACTTGTCTAATCTCTTAAACATCCACAATGGATCAAAAAGGACTCCCACTTCAAGGATTAAGCACAAGGCTGCTCCCTTATAGGTGGATCAAGTCTCAAGATCGACAGTGTCACCAAATTAGGGTTTTGGTCGACCAGGGCCTCCAGATGGAAATTTTCATCTGGGCACAAGGCAATGATCCAAAATATAACCTAATATGCTTCATGGAACCTCATTAACCCATGCATCAAGTCAATTTTTCCTCAGGGGATGCATTCATCAAAAATCAGGAATTAGGGTTTCTTGACCTAATTCACCCCTAAGTTGACTTTTGGGACAAACCATGAGCCAAGACCTCAAGAGATGATTTGAGGGTCTCTAATACACCATATTGATCCATTTGGAACAATGGATTGATCCAAGAAGTTTGAGCAACAAGTCTCAATTTCATCTGCACCACAATTAGGGTTTTAAGGGAAAAGTCAACTGTAACTTTGACTTTTGACCAAGACATGCTCCCAAACCCTAATACATGATTGAATATACCCTATGACACCCATGGAACATGTCCATCAAGTTTGATTTAGGTCAAGGACATGATTTCCTGAAGAATTGCACAGTTTGGAATTCATCTGATAAAAAGTCAACTGTGCACAAAAGTCAACTTTGACTTTTTGAGATTTTTCAGCAAAATGGATTTTTAACCCTAAAATGATGTCAATGTATGATTTGAATCATCATTCATCAAGAAAAATCAAGAAAAGTGAGATAACTTGTAAAAGGGGTAACCATAAAACTTAGAAAATTTTCTAAGTTAAAAAATAAAGTGGCAAAGGTACCAACTTTGGAGGACCATAACTCCTAAACCACAAGGCCATTTTTTCTCATCCAAAGATGGATTTGTAGCCCTCACTATGACCTACAAAAACTTCAACTACAAGTCATTCCAATTCATTAAGGATTTTGAGTTATGGAGTGATCAAAGTGGCTGAAAAGTGAAAAAGTCACTTTTTCCAACACTTAGTGAAATTTTCACTAAGTCAGAATTCTGCTTCACTTTTTGCCAAATGTAGGGGGATTTTTCACTTGGAATCAAAAGAGATCAAAACCAAACTTGTTCAAACAGTTGTTGTATCATGTTAGGGCTTTCCAAAATGGCCAAGAACATTGCCAAATTCAACCTACATCATGAGATACAACATTGGCAAGTTGCCTTGCTGAAATCTGTCAAGGCAAGGCAGAATTTGCATTTTGGCTCGATTTGCCAAAATCAGCCAATTGCAATTGCTCCAATCCACTTGGACACCTCAGAGGATTGAATCCAAAGGGAACAATCACTGAGCCAAGCCTCCAAGGCCCAAGGAACAAGGAATAGCATGTTGAACCTAGAGTTGCCAAAGTAGGGACAAGACTTCAAATTTGGAATGAGGCATTCAATGGAACCATCAAGGTGGCATGGACTGAGCCATTCTCATCTGAAATCAGTCAAGACTTATCCAAGACCAAGGGGACCAAAGCTCTGTGCCCTAACCTCTAGTCAATGGCTAGAGGAGACTTTCATTTCCATTGGCCAACATTGAGGAAACCTACTTACCAGCTGCCATGTACTATTCCTTGCAAAACAAACTTGCTCTACTATAAATAGAGCTTAATTGTGGTCAGTTTAAGTACACCAAAGCCATCTAACAGATGCGTTCCTCAAAATCTCTTTCTCTTGGCAAAAATGCCTTTCTTAGCAAGGTAGCTATCGGGTTTTGAGTTTGAGAGCAATTCTGCACAAACCAATCACTCACACACCTCACATACATCACATATGAGCTGATCAAACACTCACATAACATCTGGAACATCAAAATCTCAAAATCACTTGCCATCCACACAAGTTTGAAGTGAAGTTGCAGCTGAGATGCCATAAACTGATCCAGTCCATTTCAATTCAATCCAAGTGTTCAAACACACTCCATATGGTGTAGGGAAGCTGTTCAGATCATCACAACTCATCTGTAACACCTCCAACCCAGAATTTGATTTGCTATTGTTGTCACGACTTGGAGGTAAGCCTAAACTTGGTCATCTCTCAATCTATGTATATTTCCTCGCACAATAATTTGGCCATATGTTCATAATCATGCATGGAATGTTTTCCCTCAATTAATTGCATTGTTTGAATCGTGTATCAAAAATCCTAGCCTTCATGCAGAAATTAGGGTTCTTGAGGTCTCTTCGTGATTTCTTGTTGTATGTTTAATTTAAATGAAATTAAATTACATAGACATGATCGTGAGGTTGAGGCGAGCATAATGATATGTGGATTGCATGATATGGTTACGTATTCATGGAGATTGGATAGAAAATGCAAATCTGGGCAAACTGAAAAACGCGCGTGTTCTTGGTGTTGTTCTTGGCGCCATTTTCATATATTTGAATATTTGAATTTTGTGATTTTGTTTAATTGATTCAAAAATTAATTTCTCTCTGAGTTTTAATGATTTTGAGTTGATTCTTTTTTTAATAATTCACAAAAATGTTAAAATATTTTATTTTCACAAAAAATCCCAAAAATATTATTTATTTCATATAATTGATATTTTTGTAAAGAATTAATATTTTGATTGTTTTTGGCATTTTAAATATTTTTTCTACATTGATTTTGCAACTTTTAATGCTTTCTAATTATTTTGTAGGTCAATACTTAATTTTTGAAGCATTAATCCAAGATCACAATTTGTTTTCCATGTGTTAAACAATTTTTGATCATTTTAATTGAATTTTTATTCAATTAAATACATTTTTGAAAACAAATTAGGGTTTTGGATTAATTCAACCCTCATAAATCATTTTCAAAACACTTTGGGCCTCTATTAGAGTGTAAGACCCAATCCTTTTTTTGACCAAATCATCTTTGGGCCTCACTTATTGTATAAGTCCCGATACCGTCAAAAAACAAACGGCGCGATCGTCGCCTTTTTAAAAAATCATCTGGGCCTACCCTCGAGTAGTAAGACCCATTTATTTTTCTTTAAACCTTTTTGGGCCTCTTGAGAGAGTGTAAGACCCATCCCCCCCTTGTACAAAAAACTTTTTGGGCCTCACTCATTGTATAAGTCCCTCTGTACAAGTAAACGGCGCGATCGTCGCCCGTTTAAAATTAAAAACCATCTGGGCCTACCCTCGTGTTATAAGCCCCTCTCTTTTATTTAAACCTTTTTGGGCCTCCTGAGAGAGTGTAAGACCCATCCCTTTGTACAGAAAACCTTTTTGGGCCCCAGTCACTTGTATAAGTCCCGCTGTACAAAGTCAAACAGTGCGCTCACTGATAAAACCCTGGGCCTCTCCTTGAGCTGTAAGCCCCAAATCTTTCTTTTTCAAAGCACTTTCTCCTTTGATTTTGAATATACTGTTGTTTTTATCTTTCTTTGTTGAACAACTAACCAAACAGCATGGAAGCACTACAACCGAGTAAGTGGTTATCGCTTTCATTTACTGCTTTCATATTATAAACTGTATTGTGGGGCTGCTCACTGTAAGTCTCCTTTCATAAACTCATATCTACTGTGTAATAATAGTATAGATATTTCGAGTTTCCCCGGCTACTACGTCTAGAACTAGGTGACGCCGTTTCAATTATTCGTAGAAATAGACGCCTAGATCCCCAATAGGAGCACCAGATACAGTCTTCTCTTCGGCTGTCCTCCTTAGAAATCATCAAGAAATTCTATTCCCCAGAGATTAATTATTCTCGGTGAAACTTCTCTTGAATTTCTTCAAACCTCCGAACTGTTCAAACTCTCTTGAAAAGATAAAAGTTGCTGGATAGTAAACCTCGCACGTTTACCAGTGGTTTTATCTTTAAAAGAGTTTTCTTGAACTTTTCTTTGGTTTGGGATCCACGGGCTTCTTAAAAGCATCGGCCTCCTCTTGGGCATCGTACAAGGACCCACAGGCTTCCTATAAGCAACCCGGCCTCCTCTTGGGCATTATTCAAGGACCCTACGGCTTCTTAGAAGTATTCAGAGCCTCCTCTTAGGCTTCGTATAATGATCTCTTCCTCCGGGAATGATAGCCTCCTCTTGGGCTTCGTACAAGGACCCGTCGGCTTCTTAAAAGATTCCAGCCTCCTCTTGGGCTTCGTACAAATTGTCCCGACGACCTCCTAGAGGTATAGGAACAGAACCTAGTCATCCTCATAGAACAGTCCTTTCATAGAGTCTAATACTGTTTCTCGAAGCATAGTACAAAAGATAAAACTCTAGACTTGGACAGTCTAACTTCCTTGAGTCTCAAAGATATTCTCAAGCACCCTTCGTTAAATAGGAAGGAAACCCGCAGACTCGGATAGTCTCAATACCCTTTGGATTTCCCGTTTCCTCAAAGAAAAGGAAATATCCCTAATCCTCAAATCAAATCCCTGAGTACAGTGTTACTCATATAAAAACTGATTTTCTCTTTTAAATCAGTATATTGGATCTGTCACTCAACTGAAACAGTTACAATTGCCTCCATCTCGGGCCTCGTACGAGATATAAATCCCTTAAGCAAGAGTCGAACTCTTTGCTAGCCTCCTCTTAGGCTTTGTATAACGATATGCCCCACTGGGTCAAAACCTTTAGCCTCTCTCTCGGGCTTTGTACGAGACACAAAATAGCCTCCTCTTAGGCTTTGTATAATGATTTTCCTAGCGGAAATTAGCCTCCTCTTAGGCTTTGTATAAGAAAACCATTGGTTGATCCAATCGACCTTTTAGCATCAAAGCTGTGCCTCGTTCACAGTACACAAACATCAACAACTCCTTTCCCTTCATCTAATCGCTGTAAGCGGCAAGCCTCTGGATCATCTATATCCATGCCACTGTCCCTCTTTTAGCATGAGAAATTCCTAAGGAAAGATGGCATTGCTTTACACTGAGTTAAAGTCTTCTCCTTCAGGTTAAAACCCTTTCTTCGGAAATTATGGCATTGCTCGGATCCGCGTATCCCAGTTAAAGTAATTCTCCTTCTCCCCTTTTCCCCCTCTTTAGAGATGACAAATTCTCTCTAAAGTCGAGGCCTTTTAGCTTCACGTCTTGGGCTTTGAACAAGACACAAATAGACCTTTTAGCTTCACATCTTGGGCTTTGAACAAGATACAAATCACCTTTCGCTTCACGTCTTGGGCTTTGAACAAGACACCAAAAAACCCAAACCCCATATCTCCATCAATTAAAAGCAGTAATTCAAAAGCATCAGTCCTAACATCCTAATCCTTGTTCCCCACCAGAAACCTTTTGCCCAAGCCCTAGAAAGAAAGAACCTGTATTGGCGAAATACGAATAACCAGTACAAAGGCCCCCCCACATTGATAGCATCATTAACCTAACAGACCGCTGTTTAAACTCAGTATGCAAGCAGGGTTAATTGGAGACATCTATTTCCCTTCCTTATTCAGCTCACAATAGGATAAAAAATGAATCGACCTGTAGTTTTAAGCTCAACCGCAGAGAGCGACCAGCGCTTAAGAACCGCGTCCAAAATCGCTCGCTACAGAAAAGTGGCGCCCACCGTGGGGCACTGTTCCTTTCTTTCTACTTCTCTTGTGTGAAAAATTACACAAATGGCGACTCTGCTGGGGAGTCTCCTTTTCTGCCTTAGGGCATCATCCCCGTTTTCTACGGAAAATGGGAACTCTACCGAAGAGAAAGATTGACCTATGCTGGTCCATCTCTTAGGCAGGGAACCACAGATTAGGGCTTCCGCCGGGGAACCCATTTCTGTCAGGAATTTAAGATTCATAGCTTTATAAGTCTAGGATGATTAGGACAAATATATATATACTGCTTTTCCTAATTGCTATACGTGTTTATTTTTCTGCTACTGGGAATGCGTGTGATGCCGCATGTGGTGAGATTGAGTATACACTTAAGAAAAGCCAACCTTTTTCGTAGTGCGGAAGCTATCGGAAATAGCTGTTACGCGATACTACCCTCATTTGAGGCTGGTGATCTATTCTCGGTGAATAGCACTTACTCTAAGATTGCACACAACTCACTGGCAATCCGCTTGTTGTTTTGCTTTCCTGGGAGGAGCTGATGATAATGAGTACAGGTACAAAAATCACCCTAGTATAAACCTTTGGGGATGGGTAGAGCCTTGACTTCATGACAACGACCCTCTGACCCCATGTTTTTTCTATGTTTTTGTGTGCTGCATTCATGCATTCATTTAATAAAACATTAAAACATTCAAAAAACTTTCTCTTCTAGTCTCTCTGTTTTTCAAATTAAACTAAGACTATGATTGCAAATATCAGAGAAAAAGATTACGCTAATGGATTTCGGTAGAAGGAGAACTCGCCAGTATACCTTCAAGGTTCTAAAACTAGGAGATTTGAGAAGGTTAGCAAGGATGATCGTTAACCCAGAGGCTTTCAGAGCCAAGCACGGTGGTCTGCTACCACTATTAAGAGTCCATGTGATTAAGGGGATCATGGATGCGCTCATTCAGTTCTACGATCCGGTTTATCACTGTTTCACATTCCCGGATTACCAGCTGGCACCAACGGTGGAGGAGTATTCTCATCTGACTGATTTACATATCACTGATCGAGCTCCATTTTCTGGACTGGAAGAAATTCCAAAGAATCAGACTATTGCAAGAGCAATTCATTTGGACGAGTCTGAGGTCAGGACTCACCTGACCACTAAGGATGGCATCCAAGGTTTGCCAGCCCAGTTCTTGACAAAAAAGGCTCTGTACTTTGCTAGTATAGGGAACGGGACTGCTTTTGAAAGCATCTTTGTCTTGCTCACCTACGGGTTATTTTTGTTTCCCAACATCAATAACTTCGTCGATATCAACGCTATTAAGGTTTTTCTCATTGGAAACCCTGTGCCGAATTTGCTCGCAGATGCGTATCATTCTGTACACTTAGGAAATTTGTACAGCGGAGGGGAGATCACATGCTGTGTACCTTTGCTTTACAAGTGGTTTATCTCTCACTTGCCCAAGTCTGCCGCTTTTTGGGATTGCAAGAGTGTCTTACGTTGGTCACAGAAGATCATGTCTCTCACCAACTCTGATATAGATTGGTGTAATAGGATTTATGAGGGAATCAGAATCATTGACTGTTGTGGAAATTTCCCCAGCGTACCCCTCATAGGAACTAAAGGAGGAATCAACTATCATCCGATATTAGTTCTTCGTCAATTTGGATACCCGATGAGACACATCCCACTGGGTGTTCATCTGGAAGGTCTTTTCTTCAAAGAAGGAGCAAACGACAGAGCACTAAAGATGGAAATAGTGCATGCTTGGAAACAGGTTCAAAAGAAAGGACGAGAGTCTCTGGGAAAACCGGATTGTGTCTCGGTGGAGCCTTATCTCCATTGGGTACAAACTAGAGCTCTCAAGCTAAAGATGCCTTATCCTCGTTACGGAATTCTTCCACCGAGGGAAACTGTCATGTACTTCATGACGGAAACTGAAAGGCTTCAGGTTACTCTCAACAAAGTTCAAAAGGAGAGAAGGTCTTGGAAGAACAAGTACCGCACCCTCGACGTAGAGTGTATCAAAATACAGCAACTACTAAAAGAGAAAGATGCTCTGATTGAAATTTTGGAGCAGCATGCTGTAGAGAATCAAGATGACCAAAGGAATTTGCTCACTCCTTTCACTTGGCAAAGGAATGACAACCCGACAACGGCCCAAGCGCCCCGGTCAAAGAAAAGGAAGATACCAGAATCAGCACTCGGTTTCTCCTCAGAGAGGACTCAGGACCCATTAGTTTAGGTTTCTATTTCTACACTTTGTAATCTACTGTATTTCCATTTCTGTAATCCTTTGAATTTCAATAAAAAGGGGTTTCCCCACCGTTTGATATTTGCAATCTAATTGTCGAAGTTTATTTTGATTAAGCCAAAAAAACAACAATTAATATAATCATTGCATTCATCATTCTCACATCGCGTATTCTCCTTACCTACGAATCTCACGTTTGTGTCTCGATTCTAGAGTCAAACTGTCTCATTCATATAATACTCGGGCCAATCGTCAGAAAAAGATGGATGATCTTGAGGATGAAAACAGAGAGTTGAAAGAAGAGATCGACACTCTGAGAGAGGATATGAGAAAGCTTCGTAACGACATGCAAGCCATGGCAGAAGCTCAGCTACAAAGAACTGTGATCTCAGAGATCACCTCAACGCCCATCATAGAAAAGTATGATCCTAGGTATCAGATGCCGAAAGATCGTCCTTGGGGCATGCCTGTTAACTATTTCCCGGAAGGATATGTTCCGCCGATCACTGAAGATCAGGGAATCTCAACAGAAGCCGTTGGGCCTGAAGGTTACAAACTTCGGGAAAGTGAAGATGCCAGGGGCATACTCAAGACTCCTGAAGGTTACAAACTTTGGGAGGCGCCAAGACTTACTACCGTAGTCACGGTACCACCCCCTGTGGTGCACACTGTCCCAGAAGGACAGATTCCACCAACACCTTCTGGTAAGAAGGAAACTATGTTTGACAGAATGGAGGAATTCCAGGAACAGTTCTTGGAAATGCAGAAAGAGCTGCAAGCCATTCGCGGTCAGGATCTATTTGGAAAGGACGCCGCAGACCTCTGCTTGGTCCCAAATGTAAAAGTCCCGCACAAGTTCCAAGTGCCCGACTTTGAAATATACAAGGGTAACTCTTGCCCTCAGAGCCATCTGGTGATGTACGCTCGGCGGATGTCAGCTCAGGCGGAGAATCAGGACCTGCTGATTCACTACTTCCAGGATAGTTTGACCGGTGTCGCACTCAAATGGTACATGGGTTTAAACCGTACTACGATCAGTACATTCAGAGATCTTGGTACCCGCCTTCGTCCAACAATACAAATACAATTTGGACATGGCACCCGTCAGAGATCAACTTAGATCAATGTCACAAAAGGACAAGGAAACCTTTAAGGAGTATGCTCAAAGGTGGCGTGAAATTGCCGCTCAAATTTGTCCACCTCTTGAGGAAAAAGAGATGACAAAAATCTTCTTAAAGACCTTAAGCTCATTTTACTATGACCGAATGGTTGCCAGTGCGCCCAGTAATTTCACCGAAATGGTCGGCATGGGTGTACGTCTTGAGGAAGCCGTCCGAGAAGGACGTTTGGTAAAAGACACTGGATCGACGAGCGGTACTAAAAAATATGGTAGTGCTCTCCCTAAGAAAAAAGAGCAAGATATTGGGAATATCTCTCTCGGAAAGCAAAGGCGTCGTTATCAGCCAGTAGCAGCTGTTACTCCTGCTATCGGCCCCGCGCCTGTTCCTATGTATCAACCTCAGGTTGCGCAGAGCCAACCTGACCAACAAAGGACACAACAGCCTCTTCAGCAGGCTCGTCCTCCATATAACAACAACCGTACAACACGACCATCAGGGTTTGATCCTATACCCATGTTGTACGCAGAGCTGTTTCCGTTACTGCTGGCTAAGGGGCACATTCAGACTAAGTCTCCCCTTTCAGTTCTGGAAAATCCGCCTTTTTGGTTTAAAGCGGATCAAACATGTCCTTATCATCAAGGAGGTTCGGGGCATAACATTGAGACTTGTCTCAATTTCAAATCCGACGTGCAAAAGCTTGTTAGGAGTAGGCTCTTATCTTTCAAAGATACGAATCCTAATGTTCTCACGAACCCGCTGCCTCAACATGAGAAAACTGCAGTCAATCTGATTGAGAAAGAGACTAACAATGTCTATCAAATTCACGATGTACTCTTATTGGGGACCAATCTGGTCAAGATGCATTGTAGACAGAGTGGATATGGCCATGTGCCACCTCATAATTATCACCAGTGTGATATCTGCTCTAAAGACAACCAGGGATGTTCTGTAGTGCAAGCAGCTCTACAGGAACAAATGGATCTTGGATGGATCCAAGAGCACCGAGTTCGTGGAGTTAACATGGTTTACACGAATTCCAACGTCATTCAAAACCACGACATCCGTGCGATGAATGTCAACTTGGTGGCGATGCACTCAAGGCAAAGCCAGTATCATAATCTGCCGCGGCACGATTATAGTTCCTGTCTGATTTTCCCGGTAAACAAACAGGGTTGCTCTTTCATACAAGAGACCCTCCAGCGTTAGATGGATCTTGGATGGATCCAAGACTACCATGATAGGAACTCCTATCAAATCAACATGGTTCAGATCTTCGACATCCGCGTAATGAATACCAACCTGGTAGAGTTACATGCTGAGCAGGTCTGACTCGGATTCTTAATATCACATGACTATCAAAATTGTAAAACGGGTTGCGAAAACGATCGAGGTTGTACCCTTGTCCAGGAGGCACTTCAGCACTTGTTAAATCACGGGTGGATGCCAATCTATATGGACGAAGATACTCAGCAGATTAGTATCAATAACAGGAATCCTACTCGTCGTCAAAGTCAGGATGTCCGATCAATGGAAGGTAACCTAGTGAGGTTACATTGCATTCAAAGTGGGCGTGGCCAGGTGCCACCACACAACTATGACAGTTGTAGCGTCTGTTCGGAAAGTAACCAAGGGTGTTACCTTGTGAGAGCAGCTCTTCAGGGTCAGATCGATCATGGAGAAATTCATCCATATCCAGGTTCAGGACCCATCATTTGGTCGCCGAACTACCTTGCCGATCAAGTTGAGGATGTTGTCACGATCTCTGGTCATCACCAGATCATGGATGTTTTTGCCATCGTCCCTCTACTTGACGAATCTAGAGTTCCCAACCAGGAACGGGTCGAGGTTACTTATGATGGTCAGAAAAATCAGAAGGTTCCCATAGTTATCTGTCTATCGGGGCCACTACCGTATGAATCAGCTAAGGCGATCCCTTACAAATACGTTGCAACAATAATCAAGAATGGAAAGGAAATTCCATTACCCTCCATCGTGAATATTGCAGACATCAGTCGTGTAACACGGAGCGGTCGAATCTTCAACCGAGGGGTTGGAGAATCCAACAAAGAAAAGGAACTTCAGGCAGAAATTCCTGACCCACCAGTCAGTCAATCTGGTAATCCCGACTTTTCAAAAGACAAAGATGAGATGCTAAAGCTCATCCAAAGGAGTGAATATAACATTGTTGATCAACTGTTACAGACTCCTTCAAAGATCTCAGTATTATCGCTGTTACTCAGTTCAGAAGCCCACAGGGAGGCTCTACAGAAAGTCTTGGAGCAAGCCTTTGTGGAACAGGATGTAACAATCAGACAATTCGATAGCATTGTCTCTAACATCACTTCCTGCAATAATTTGGGATTTAGTGATGAGGAATTACCTGAAGAGGGTCGTCGTCATAACATGGCGCTCAACATTACAGTTAACTGCCAGGGCGATGCTTTAGCCAACGTACTGGTAGACACTGGGTCAGCCCTGAATGTTATGCCGAAGTCCACTTTGATGCAATTATCATTTAAGGGCCCTCCGCTGAGAGTCAGCGAGGTCGTCGTCGAAGCATTCGACGGATCCAGAAAAACAGTTATCGGCGAAGTTGATCTTCCCATAACTATTGGTCCTCACACTTTCCAAATCACTTTCCAGGTCATGGACATCCGGGCAACATATAGTTGTTTATTAGGAAGACCTTGGATACATCAGGCTGGAGCGGTTACTTCAACCCTCCACCAAAAGCTAAAGTTCGTCAAGAACGATCAACTTGTCACGGTTTGTGGGGAACAAGCCTTGCTCGTGAGTAAATTATCATCATCTGCTTGTGTGGAACCCGAGGAGGTTATTGGAACTCAGTTCCAAGCACTATCGGTGAGCAAGAACGATCAATCCGAAGAAGGAACTTCAATTTCTTCATACAAAGATGCTATCAAAGCGGTCGAGAGTACCGATACAAAAGAATGGGGACGGCTTGTCATTCCTATTGACAATAAAATAAAGAAGGGTTTTGGTTTTTCTGCGACCTGTACCCAGACAGCCGCCAACGATGAAAGTCTTCATCCCCTTCAAAACTTCTTCCACAGTGGAGGTTTTCTTCACCCAGTGTCTCAGACAGTTCATGCTATCAATGAGGAAGATCCCTCTGACACAGATGAAGAATGGAAGTCCTACCTTAACAAGGACGGCTATATGTCTCAGGAAGAGGTGCCTATGCCTTTTTGCTTTCCTACAGAAAGTTCGAGATTTATACCAAGATCAGATGTCGAAATGATCTATGGAGATTGTGATCCGGAAGGATGTCGTGCTCCGCCAAATTCTTTAGAGGAAGACACTCTGATGAAAGACAATTTTGACTACGCATTACTATGGCCCGGTGGATGGTCTGCCAATGTGGCAGCCTTACCCAGGAAACTTGGGGCAAGAAAGTCAGCCGAGTAATGAAACTCAGCTGAGCGTCATTGAACAGAATACCTGTGTCCCCACCATGTCATGGGATCAACATTCAGGTCATTCGGAAACTACTCAACATGAAGATGAATTCGCAACGTTTACAGGACTAGAATTCATCAACTATGCTTTTCCTGAGGTCAACATCATCGAGAGGGATGACTTCTCCAGTTCCAAAGAAGTTTGGGACACTTTGGGGCAACCAAGTGGAAAATACGACTTTATGGTCAAGTACACTGCTCCCGAAAGCTCTCGTATTAGGCTCGAAGATATCCAGTCAACTGGATGGGGAGATACAGCTGAGAGCACAAATGCTATGCAAAATGCAACAGAGGAATCCTCCTACGACAATTCTGCCTGGGAGACAGATTCCAATGATCCTGCTCCACCATAAATCAGCGTCATTTCTGAAGACAAATCAAGGAAGGTGCCAGACTTTGTGATTCACCGAGGAGTTCGCCGCCAATGGGTTGCTGTCGAGGTTCCGAAGGTCGTTCACCAGTCAAAGTAATTGCCACCTTTAACCTTTCACCCTGCCCAGGTGAAACGGATGTTTTGATAGGGCTCGCTTTTTGTAAATTTCCCTCTTTGCTTTTCCCAAAGCGACAGAGTTTTGTTTTATAGGGATGTAGTTTCAAGATTCGACTTGTTCATTAATAAAATAACGTCGTTCTGTAATTTCCGCATTATTGCTGTTTTCTCTTTTTGCTTTTTCAGAAAATGGTAATCCTAAAAAAAAAAAAAAAATTTCAATAATAAAAACAAGCAGTAAAATAAATACACTACACACACTTACATTTTCTCTATCTCCTCTAAACACGAATCATCACGTCATGCAGATTGCTTGTTTTATACCCCGTTGAAACATACGATCCGATGCCTTCTTCCAACTTTAAGTTCCCGGTATTCGAGGCTGAAGAAGAAAATGACAACGAAATTCCAGAAGAGATCTCCCGACTACTCAGACAAGAGGAAATGTCCATCGAACCTCACAAAGAGCCGTTGGAAACGGTAAACTTGGGTTCAGAAAAAGAGAGAAAAGAAATCAGGATCGGAGCACTGCTCAGTCCAACTGCCAGAGAGGGTTTGATAAAACTTCTCAAAGAATTTCCCGATGTATTCGCTTGGTCCTATCAGGATATGCCAGGGTTGGATACCAGCATCGTGGAACATCACTTACCGTTGAGATCAGAATGTCTGCCAGTAAAGCAAAGGTTGAGACGCACTCACCCGGACATGGCCATCAAAATCAAAGAGGAGGTACAGAAACAGATCGACGCGGGTTTCCTCGCTACATCTGAATATCCTCAATGGTTAGCCAACATCGTACCTGTTCCCAAAAAGAATGGAAAGGTCAGAATGTGTGTTGATTACAGAGATCTAAACAAGGCAATTCCAAAGGACGACTTTCCTTTACCACACATTGACATGCTGGTCGACAGCACAGCAAAGTTCAAAGTATTCTCCTTCATGGATGGATTCTCGGGCTATAACCAGATCAAAATGGCGCCGAAAGACATGGAGAAAACTTCGTTCATTACCCCATGGGGTACCTTTTGTTACAAGGTAATGCCGTTCGGTTTGAAGAATGCCGGGGCAACCTATCAAAGGGCCATGACTACTCTGTTTCATGACATGATACACAAAGAAATCGAGGTATATGTCGATGATTTGATTGCAAAATCAAGAACAGAGGAGGAGCACGTTGAACATCTGTCAAAATTGTTCGAACGTCTAAGAAAATTCAAGCTCCGCTTGAATCCCAACAAGTGCACCTTCGGTGTCCGTTCAGGGAAACTACTAGGGTTCATCGTCAGCCAGAAAGGGATTGAAGTTGATCCTGACAAGGTCAAGGCCATTCAAGAAATGCCTTCTCCGAAAACTGAAAAACAAGTCAGAGGATTCCTGGGACGTTTGAACTACATCTCCAGATTCATATTCCTTATGACCGCCACTTGCGCGCCGATTTTCAAGTTATTGAAAAAGAACCAGGATTGCGTTTGGTCAGAAGACTGCCAAACTGCCTTCGACAGTATTAAGGAATATCTGTTGAATCCTCCGATTCTATCACCTCCAGTGGAAGGAAGACCACTGATCATTTACCTCACAGTCCTAGAGGACTCAATGGGATGTGTACTTGGCCAACAAGACAAAACTAAAAGGAAAGAGTCTGCCATTTACTATCTAAGCAAGAAATTCACCGACTGCGAGACTCGGTACACAATGCTTGAGAAAACTTGTTGCGCTTTGGCTTGGGCAGCCAAACGTCTTCGCCAGTACATGATTCGTCATACTACTTGGTTGGTCTCCGAAATGGATCCAATCAAGTACGTTTTCGAAAAACCTGCTCTCACGGGAAGGATTGCCCGTTGGCAGATGTTACTATCAGAATATGACATAGAGTACCATGCTCAGAAAGCCGTTAAAGGAAGTATTTTAGCCGATCATTTGGCTCATCAACCGATTGACAATCAAGAATCATTCGGGTTTGACTTCCCAGACGAAGATGTCATGTATCTAAAAATGAAAGATTGCAATGAACCGCTACCCAGTGAAGGGCCAGAACTAGGTTCCTAGTGGGGACTCATCTTTGACGGAGCAGTTAATCATTATGGAAACGGAATTGGGGCAATCATTGTTACCCCTCAGGGTATCCACATTCCTTTCACTGCCAGACTTACGTTCAAATGTACGAACAACGAGGCCGAATACGAAGCTTGTATTATGGGTCTCGAGGAAGCGATTGATTTAAGGATCAAAAACTTGGACGTATACGGCGACTCAGCCCTGGTTATTAACCAGATAAAAGGAGATTGGAACACATACCAATCAGGATTGATTCCTTACAAAGACTATGCAAGAAGGTTGTTACCCTTCTTCAACAGAGTCGACTTTCATCACATCCCTCGTGATGAGAATCACATGGCTGATGCATTAGCCACTCTCTCTTCCATGATTAGTGTAGGTCGATGGAATGACATACCTAAGATCGACATCATGTGCCTTGAACGCCCCGCTTACATCTTCGCGATTGAAGCAGTCATAGACGACAGACCTTGGTATCACGATATCAAATGCTTCCTTCAGAAACAAGAGTACCCATCTGGGGCACTCAGAAAAGACAGGAAAACCCTCAGAAGATTGGCTGGAAACTTTTTCCTGAGCGGTGACACTCTTTATAAGAGAAATTTTGACATGGTCTTGCTCCGATGCGTCGATAGACCAGAAGCAGACATGCTCATGAAAGAAATTCATGAAGGATCCTTTGGCACTCATGCCAACGGACACACAATGGCGAGAAAAATTCTCAGGGCCGGGTACTATTGGTTGACAATGGAATTCGACTGCTACAAGTACATGAGGAGGTGTCACAAGTGTCAGATATACTCCGACAAAATTCATGTACCGCCATCACATCTCAAAGTTCTTTCTTCCCCGTGGCCTTTTTCCATATGGGGAATCGACATGATTGGCATGATTGAGCCCAAGGCTTCAAACGGACATCGGTTCATCCTGGTGGCCATTGACTATTTCACCAAGTGGGTCGAAGCAGCGTCATTCGCCAATGTAACCCGACAAGTGGTGGTCCGATTTATCAAAAACAATATCATCTGCCGTTATGGTGTTCCAAGCGAGATCATTACTGATAATGGATCTAACTTGAACAATAAGATGATGAAAGAGTTATGCGCAGAGTTCAAGATCGAACACCATAACTCATCTCCCTACCGACCCAAGATGAACGGAGCGGTAGAAGCGGCTAACAAGAACATCAAGAAGGTTGTTCAAAAAATGGTTGTAACCTATAAAGATTGGCACGAGATGCTACCCTTTGCTCTTCACGGTTATCGCACATCTGTCCGCACTTCAACAGGGGCAACCCCTTTCTCTCTAGTATATGTCATGGAGGCAGTGCTTCCCATAGAAGTAGAGATCCCATCAATTCGGGTATTGATGGAAGCTAAGCTCACCGAAGTTGAATGGTGTCAAAGTCGACACGACGAATTGAATCTGATCGAGGAAAAACGAATCACGGCACTATGCCACGGTCAGTTGTATCAGCAAAGAATGAAGAGGGCGTTTGACAAAAAGGTCCGACCTCGTGTTTTCAGAAAAGGAGACCTCGTGCTCAAGAAGATACAATCATTTCTCACTGACTCTCGGGGCAAATGGACCCCAAATTATGATGGCCCCTATGTGGTCACGAAAGCTTTCTCAGGCGGCGCCTTGAGACTTGCAACCATGGACGGAGAGGAATTTGCCTACCCCACGAATGTTGATGTAGTCAAGAAATACTTCGCCTAAAACTAAACTAAAAAAAAAACGTCTCGGTGGATTGAAAACCCGAAAGGGCAGTCCAGGCAAAAGTTAGAGACATGAAAAAAATCATCCCGATGGATTGGAAACATCATAGTACAATCCAGGAAAAAATTAGGGATAATGGCAAGTAACTATGTTCAACAGAGGCAAGTCCCTCAGCAGCAGTTACAGCATCATCTATCAGAGGAAATCTCCAGTCAAAGGTCATCTTCGACAGAAGCTCAGGATGTCCCGAACTCAAAGTTGGTAGAAGGATAGTGGTCATTATGTTTCAACGTAGCTCTTTTCCCTGTAAATTACCATTTTCTAACTTTGTATATACTCTTTGGAATCACGCGTTTGGCTGATCTCCATCTTATCAATAAAATTTGAGCCCTTGTGCTTTTGTTTGTAATTCTTTACTTGTTTTAGCTTTACAGAACGACGTTGTTTAAACTTAATCAGCGATTCTTGAAATAAAACAAAAATGAATTTACTTGTTTAAACTTTTTCTGCTTTTAAAATAAAGATGGCAATTTCTTTTGACTGTTGAACATCAGAAGAACATCGATTGCTTCTCCCGAAGTAAGCGAATTTCAAAGTGCAAAATCAAAGTACTCCTTCTAAGCCAGTATGCCTGAATGAAGGGATCAACTGTGTCAGAGACCTTGTTTTGTCTGACACGCCTCGGCCGAGTTCTCATCTCCTAAGCCCGATCAACATAGCTCCCCGCGTGGACTATCTCTCCTAAGCAAGGTGGAATTGCTATTTTGAATCAACGGTACTTCTTCGCCCCGCGATGGCCGAGTATCCAATTATGTTCATCCATTAGTCTGTATGTCGCATCTATTTTGTCAGCATAAACATACATACTTCATGCATTTTTTATTTGCATTCACATTTCATATTGCATCACTATCACTTGAGTCGGTCTTGTCCCCTAGTGATAAACAGTTTTCTCAATCGAGTTTGTCAGTTCTTTCCTCGTCAGGAAGTGTTGCGTCTGCACAATCTCGCCACTAGTGTATCTTTAGATCAGAGTTGGCACTTGGCCACTTTGATAACTTGAACCTCTGAAAATCCAGAGAAAACTCTCAATAAACATCATTCTTCGCCATTGAAGATGATATCCTTGTTTTCCCGGATTAAGGAAAATCCACAGAGAAAGCCTCGTGATCAGAGATTCGGCAGCATGCCAGTTTTGCTCCGAAAGGGCCACTGATGAGAAGGTCATTGGCACCTCAAAATTGGACCCCATCATATGGCATTTCTCCGGGAAGATCCCGAGAAAAGTATGATGAAAGATCCCAAACGAAAGCAGTCTCTCAAGAGACTCGCTTTCCCCAGTAGAAACAAATGGCGTCTCCAACAGAGAAGTTTGTACAACTCTACAACTCAGACGAATGGGTTCTCCAGCAAGTCTGACATCCAAACTTTTTCCACTCAAATGGCATCTCCCCATGAAAATTCGGCGAGAAGTTTGAGGAAAGCCGCTATGAATAGCGTCCCTTGTCAATAAAGTTTATTGACAAAAGAAACTTAGACCAGTTCCTTGGTAAGAAACCAGGATCGAGGGGAAGTTTAAATCAGAAACTGAGACCAGTTCCTTGGTAAGAAACCAGGATCGAGGGGAAGTTTAAATCAGAAACTGAGACCAGTTCCTTGGTAAGAAACCAGGATCGAGGGGAAGTTTAAATCAGAAACTAAGACCAGTTCCTTGGTAGGAGACCAAGAACGAGGGGAAGTTTACCTTTTCTAAGCATCATTGCTTAGCTAAAGAAGATGAATGCGTAAGCTGCCATTCATAACCACCATCAAAATTTCGGATATTCCGATATTTAATCCTCTTGCACCCCGAATACTCGAATCCCTTCGTCATTCACACCTTCGGGTCCAAGAAGATTAAATAGGGGCATCTGTAATACCCCAAATTTTGACCACTAAGATTTCCCATCATTGTGAAAATCATCATCACGATATGGATGAACCATCATGCTTCATCAGTCTCCCCAAAGATGGGTGAGCATCCACTACAAGCAAAATTAGGGTTTCAAGCCCTCTCTGAGTGCTTAGACAAAGGATCAATCAAGAAATGACATGATCTTCAACTTGTCTAATCTCTTAAACATCCACAATGGATCAAAAAGGACTCCCACTTCAAGGATTAAGCACAAGGCTGCTCCCTTCTAGGTGGATCAAGTCTCAAGATCGACAGTGTCACCAAATTAGGGTTTTTGTCGACCAGGGCCTCCAGATGGAAATTTTCATCTGGGCACAAGGCAATGATCCAAAACATAACCTAATATGCTTCATGGAACCTCATGAACCCATGCATCAAGTCAATTTTGCCTCAGGGGATGCATTCATCAAAAATCAGGAATTAGGGTTTTTTGACCTAATTCACCCCTAAGTTGACTTTTGGGACAAACCATGAGCCAAGACCTCAAGAGATGATTTTAGGGTCTCTAATACACCATATTGATCCATTTGGAACAATGGATTGATCCAAGAAGTTTGAGCAACAAGTCTCAATTTCATCTGCACCACAATTAGGGTTTTAAGGGAAAAGTCAACTGTAACTTTGACTTTTGACCAAGACATGCTCCCAAACCCTAATACATGATTGAATATACCCTATGACACTCATGGAACATGTCCATCAAGTTTGATTTAGGTCAAGGACATGATTTCCTGAAGAATTGCACAGTTTGGAATTCATCTGATAAAAAGTCAACTGTGCACAAAAGTCAACTTTGACTTTTTGAGATTTTTCACCAAAATGGATTTTTAACCCTAAAATGATGTTAATGTATGATTTGAATCATCATTCATCAAGAAAAATCAAGAAAAGTGAGATAACTTGTAAAAGGGGTAACCATAAAACTTAGAAAATTTTCTAAGTTAAAAAATAAAGTGGCAAAGGTACCAACTTTGGAGGACCATAACTCCTAAACCACAAGGCCATTTTTTCTCATCCAAAGATGGATTTGTAGCCCTCACTATGACCTACAAAAACTTCAACTACAAGTCATTCCAATTCATTAAGGATTTTGAGTTATGGAGTGATCAAAGTGGCTGAAAAGTGAAAAAGTCACTTTTTCCAACACTTAGTGAAATTTTCACTAAGTCAGAATTCTGCTTCACTTTTTGCCAAATGTAGGGGGATTTTTCACTTGGAATCAAAAGAGATCAAAACCAAACTTGTTCAAACAGTTGTTGTATCATGTTAGGGCTTTCCAAAATGGCCAAGAACATTGCCAAATTCAACCTACATCATGAGATACAACATTGGCAAGTTGCCTTGCTGAAATCTGTCAAGGCAAGGCAGAATTTGCATTTTGGCTCGATTTGCCAAAATCAGCCAATTGCAATTGCTCCTATCCACTTGGACACCTCAGAGGATTGAATCTAAAGGGAACAATCACTGAGCCAAGCCTCCAAGGTCCAAGGAACAAGGAATAGCATGTTGAACCTAGAGTTGCCAAAGTAGGGACAAGACTTCAAATTTGGAATGAGGCATTCAATGGAACCATCAAGGTGGCATGGACTGAGCCATTCTCATCTGAAATCAGTCAAGACTTATCCAAGACCAAGGGGACCAAAGCTCTGTGCCCTAACCTCTAGTCAATGGCTAGAGGAGACTTTCATTTCCATTGGCCAACATTGAGGAAACCTACTTACCAGCTGCCATGTACTATTCCTTGCAAAACAAACTTGCTCTACTATAAATAGAGCTCAATTGTGGTCAGTTTAAGTACACTAAAGCCATCTAACAGATGCGTTCCTCAAAATCTCTTTCTCTTGGCAAAAATGCCTTTCTTAGCAAGGTAGCTATCGGGTTTTGAGTTTGAGAGCAATTCTGCACAAACCAATCACTCACACACCTCACATACATCACATATGAGCTGATCAAACACTCACATAACATCTGGAACATCAAAATCTCAAAATCACTTGCCTTCCACACAAGTTTGAAGTGAAGTTGCAGCTGAGATGTCATAAACTGATCCAGTCCATTTCAATTCAATCCAAGTGTTCAAACACACTCCATATGGTGTAGGGAAGCTGTTCAGATCATCACAACTCATCTGTAACACCTCCAACCCAGAATTTGATTTGCTCTTGCTGTCACGACTTGGAGGTAAGCCTAAACTTGGTCATCTCTCAATCTATGCATATTTCCTCGCACAATAATTTGGCCATATGTTCATAATCATGCATGGAATGTTTTCCCTCAATTAATTGCATTGTTTGAATCGTGTATCAAAAATCCTAGCCTTCATGCAGAAATTAGGGTTCTTGAGGTCTCTTCGTGATTTCTTGTTGTATGTTTAATTTAAATGAAATTAAAGTACATAGACATGATCGTGAGGTTGAGGCGAGCATAATGATATGTGGATTGCATGATATGGTTACGTTTTCATGGAGATTGGATAGAAAATGCAAATCTGGGCAAACTGAAAAACGCGCGTGTTCTTGGTGTTGTTCTTGGCGCCATTTTCATATATTTGAATATTTGAATTTTGTGATTTTGTTTAATTGATTCAAAAATTAATTTCTCTCTGAGTTTTAATGATTTTGAGTTGATTCTTTTTTTAATAATTCACAAAAATGTTAAAATATTTTATTTTCACAAAAAATCCCAAAAATATTATTTATTTCATATAATTGATATTTTTGTAAAGAATTAATATTTTGATTGTTTTTGGCATTTTAAATATTTTTTCTACATTGATTTTGCAACTTTTAATGCTTTCTAATTATTTTGTAGGTCAATACTTAATTTTTGAAGCATTAATCCAAGATCACAATTTGTTTTCCATGTGTTAAACAATTTTTGATCATTTTAATTGAATTTTTATTCAATTAAATACATTTTTGAAAACAAATTAGGGTTTTGGATTAATTCAACCCTCATAAATCATTTTCAAAACACTTTGGGCCTCTATTAGAGTGTAAGACCCAATCCTTTTTTTGACCAAATCATCTTTGGGCCTCACTTATTGTATAAGTCCCAATACCGTCAAAAAACAAACGGCGCGATCGTCGCCTTTTTAAAAAATCATCTGGGCCTACCCTCGAGTAGTAAGACCCATTTATTTTTCTTTAAACCTTTTTGGGCCTCTTGAGAGAGTGTAAGACCCATCCCCCCCTTGTACAAAAAACTTTTTGGGCCTCACTCATTGTATAAGTCCCTCTGTACAAGTAAACGGCGCGATCGTCGCCCGTTTAAAATTAAAAACCATCTGGGCCTACCCTCGTGTTATAAGCCCCTCTCTTTTCTTTAAACCTTTTTTGGCCTCCTGAGAGAGTGTAAGACCCATCCCTTTGTACAGAAAACCTTTTTGGGCCCCAGTCACTTGTATAAGTCCCGCTGTACAAAGTCAAACAGTGCGTTCACTGATAAAACCCTGGGCCTCTCCTTGAGCTGTAAGCCCCAAATATTTCTTTTTCAAAGCACTTTCTCCTTTGATTTTGAATATACTGTTGTTTTTATCTTTCTTTGTTGAACAACTAACCAAACAGCATGGAAGCACTACAACCGAGTAAGTGGTTATCGCTTTCATTTACTGCTTTCATATTATAAACTGTATTGTGGGGCTACTCACTGTAAGTCTCCTTTCATAAACTCATATCTACTGTGTAATAATAGTATAGATATTTCGAGTTTCCCCGGCTACTACGTCTAGAACTAGGTGACGCCGTTTCAATTATTCGTAGAAATAGACGCCTAGATCCCCAATAGGAGCACCAGATACAGTCTTCTCTTCGGCTGTCCTCCTTAGAAATCGTCAAGAAATTCTATTCCCCAGAGATGAATTATTCTCGGTGAAACTTCTCTTGAATTTCTTCAAACCTCCGAACTGTTCAAACTCTCTTGAAAAGATAAAAGTTGCTGGATAGTAAACCTCGCACGTTTACCAGTGGATTTATCTTTAAAAGAGTTTTCTTGAACTTTTCTTTGGTTTGGGACCCACGGGCTTCTTAAAAGCATCGGCCTCCTCTTGGGCATCGTACAAGGACCCACAGGCTTCCTATAAGCAACCCGGCCTCCTCTTGGGCATTATTCAAGGACCCTACGGCTTCTTAGAAGTATTCAAAGCCTCCTCTTAGGCTTCGTATAATGATCTCTTCCTCCGGGAATAATAGCCTCCTCTTGGGCTTCGTACAAGGACCCGTCGGCTTCTTAAAAGATTCCAGCCTCCTCTTGGGCTTCGTACAAATTGTCCCGACGACCTCCTAGAGGTATAGGAACAGAACCTAGTCATCCTCATAGAACAGTCCTTTCATAGAGTCTACTACTGTTTTTCGAAGCATAGTACAAAAGATAAAACTCTAGACTTGGACAGTCTAACTTCCTTGAGTCTCAAAGACATTCTCAAGCACCCTTCGTTAAATAGGAAGGAAACCCGCAGACTCGGATAGTCTCAATACCCTTTGGATTTCCCGTTTCCTCAAAGAAAAGGAAATATCCCTGATCCTCAAATCAAATCCCTGAGTACAGTGTTACTCATATAAGAACTGATTTTCTCTTTTAAATCAGTATATTGGATCTGTCACTCAACTGAAACAGTTACAATTGCCTCCATCTCGGGCCTCGTACGAGATATAAATCCCTTAAGCAAGAGTCGAACTCTTTGCTAGCCTCCTCTTAGGCTTTGTATAACGATATGCCCCACTGGGTCAAAACCTTTAGCCTCTCTCTCGGGCTTTGTACGAGACACAAAATAGCCTCCTCTTAGGCTTTGTATAATGATTTTCCTAGCGGAAATTAGCCTCCTCTTAGGCTTTGTATAAGAAAACCATTGGTTGATCCAATCGACCTTTTAGCATCAAAGCTGTGCCTCGTTCACAGTACACAAACATCAACAACTCCTTTCCCTTCATCTAATCGCTGTAAGCGGCAAGCCTCTGGATCATCTATATCCATGCCACTGTCCCTCTTTTAGCATGAGAAATTCCTAAGGAAAGATGGCATTGCTCTACACTGAGTTAAAGTCTTCTCCTTCAGGTTAAAACCCTTTCTTCGGAAATTATGGCATTGCTCGGATCCGCGTATCCCAGTTAAAGTAATTCTCCTTCTCCCCTTAACCCACTCTTTAGAGATGACAAATTCTCTCTAAAGTCGAGGCCTTTTAGCTTCACGTCTTGGGCTTTGAACAAGACACGAATAGGCCTTTTAGCTTCACATCTTGGGCTTTGAACAAGATACAAATCACCTTTCGCTTCACGTCTTGGGCTTTGAACAAGACACTAAAAACCCATTTCCTCCCATAGAATAGGAGGAACTACGAACGCTCTGATTTCCCTGTTTCGGTAAACGGGAATACGTAGGCATAAGATCGAAAGAAAAGATCTTAGCGAGCGCAATCAACAAAAAACCCAAATCCCATATCTCCATCAATTAAAAGCAGTAATTCAAAAGCATCAGTCCCAACATCCTAATCCTTGTTCCCCACCAGAAACCTTTTGCCCAAGCCCTAGAAAGAAAGAACCTGTATTGACGAAATACGAATAACCAGTACAAAGGCCCCCCCACATTGATAGCATCCGTAACCTAACAGACTGCTGTTTAAACTCAGTATGCAAGCAGGGTTAATTGGAGACATCTATTTCCCTTCCTTATTCAGCTCACAATAGGATAAAAAATGAATCGACCTGTAGTTTTAAGCTCAACCGCAGAGAGCGACCAGCGCTTAAGAACCGCGTCCAAAATCGCTCGCTACAATTGCCCTCACTGAAGTTGTGAAGGAAGCATTGTGGCTTGAAGGTTTTGCAAAGGAGCTGAAACTTCAAGGTCGAAGTATCACTGTTAAATGTGATAGTCAAAGTGCAATACACCTGTCAAAGAATTCAGCCTATCATGAGCGAACTAAGCACATTGATGTGAGGCTGCACTTCGTCAGAGAGATAATCGAGTGTGGTGAAGTCCAGGTGCTGAAGGTTTCGACTGAAGATAATGCTGCTGATATGATCACCAAAACGTTGCCAAGTTGCATGTTCTTCCACTGTATGCAGTTGATAAAGCTGCATGATGAAAGCTAGTTGATTCTTTTGTTGCTGAGTTAGATCCAAGGTGGAGATTTGTGAGATTTTGGTCGAACTCATGCTGTGTCGAAGGAGAAGCTTTCATGTGTATTTCGACAGGAGGCAAGCATGCAGTCGAAGCTTGTTCACATGCTGATGCCTTATTGTTACATACTATAGTCGAAGTCTATTCTAGTATGTATGTAATGTCAAAAATGTTATTCTGTCGAATTGGGTCTTGTGTTAAAGATCCAATTGTTTAGGTTTCTTGGGCTACAAGTTACCTAGTTAGTCTATAAATAGGCTAGTACATTCAGTTTGTTGAGTGTGGCAAATTGTGATATTCACTTGTAATCATGTGTGACTTTAATGAGAAAGTGAATAGTAAACATAATTTATATTTGCCCAATCCTTGTTGTTTTCTTCTTCTTCTTGTGTTTTCTTTCTTGGTTTTCCGTTAACCCTTGTTTGGTTCTTGATCATCAAGAAACCGATTTATACTTTGCTTAAAGATATCATTTTTTCACAACATAATTCTTATACATTGAAATTTAACATATTAGCACATTAGTATATATGCAATTAATGGATCCTATTGTCAGTTGGTTACATCTGCATTTTTTCTATTTAATTCAGATTTATGTACATGAAAATGCATTTAGTGTTATTAGATCTCATTCTCAGGCAGTTCCAGTTCTTGTTTCCCTTCTCCGACCAGGTTCGTTGAATGTGAAGACCATGTTGGTTCCAAAATATTTGCAACTGAAGGAGTAGTACCTGTGCTTTGGGAGCAGTGGCAAACTGGCTTGAAAACTGAAAAATGTAGTTGAAAGTTTATTGATAGAAACATTGTTAAGAGTTCTACATCGAATAATAAATGGCATGAATATGTGTTTATAAGTGGGGGTAATTTTCACTCTACCAACCGGTTTTGTAGTGTTGAGTTAGGTCCAACCACATTTCTTAACAAACATTAAAATCTCTCCAATAGTGTTGAGGCATTATGGGACTTAAGAGTTCAATCTGGAGGAGTGAACATATTGGTGAAGTTATTGGCAACAAGGCATCATAGCACTTTAGCCAGTGTTTGCTTTTTACTTGCTTCTTTAATGATGGATGATGCATCTGTTTGTTCGAAGGTGTTGAGCATAGAGGTGACTAAATAACTTTTGAAACTATTGGGCCCCGGTAATGATGACCTTGTTAGAGCTAAAGCAGCTAGTGCTCTTAAATCTCTAGCTTCTTGGTGCAAAGAGGCAAGGCGGGAAATAGCCAGTTCTAATGGCATTCCTGCTCTAATAAATGCTACCATATCTATGGTGAAATTTAGGTTTTGATGTTGTTGTCACTCTGACTTAAAAGATTGCTCATAAACTCTCTGACTGAAAGAATTAAGGCATTTAGGGGAGGTTTATAACTCCCACAATTTAACTAATATAAAACAAATAATTGATTTAATAAAAATCATTAGTGTAAAAAAATACATGTGGCAATGCGACTTAAGTTTCAGTTAGTGGAAACAAACAAGAGGAATTAATTTTAGAGACCAAACAATTTGCAATGACCATTGTTTGAAGAAAATTTTTAGAGGAATTAAAATTAAATGTTGGCATATTTATGAGGATCTCTAGCATATTTAACAATAAATTTTACTATTTTGATTTAATTTTAAGTTTCGGTTTTAACCCATTAAGATATTTTCAATAAGTTACTCATTAAATTGAAATTATATATATATATATATATTGCATTTTTATAAAAAACATGATAATGAATTGGATCTATTGAATTATAATAAATGGGTTAGAGGAGAGAGAATTTACACAATTACAAATATACTATTTTAATTTAAGTCATTATTGTGAGTTTTTGACTGCCCTACCACAAACCTGAAAATAAAATCAAATTCTCGTGTTTATAACTAACGAGAGGAGGTTTATAACTCCCACAATTTAACTAATATAAAACAAATAATTGATTTAATAAAAATCATTAGTGTAAAAAAATACATTTGGCAATGCGACTTAAGTCTCAGTTAGTGGAAACTAACGAGAGGAACTAATTTTAGAGACCCAAAAATTTGCAATGACCATTGTTTAAAGAAATTTTTTAGAGGAACTAAAATTAAATGTTGGCATATTTATGAGGATCCCTGGCATATTTAACAATAAATTTTACTATCAATTATTGATTTAATTTTAAGTTTCGGTTTTAACCCTTTCAGATATTCTCAATAAGTTACTCATTAAATTGAAATTATATATATATATATATATATATATATATATATATATATATTGCATTTTTATACAAAAACATGATAATGAATTGGATCTATTGAATTATAATAAATGGGTTAGAGGAGAGAGAATTTACACAGTTACAAATATACTGTTTTAATTTAAGTCATTATTGTGAGTTTTTGACTGCCCTGCCACGAACCTGAAAATAAAATCTTGATATGCCACACCCTGAAATTAAAGTCCCAATATGCCACTTATTTTGTCTTTATGTGGGGCTTTTTTTATTATTTTTTAGACCCCACCATCCCAGATGGCGAGGTGTCAGTGACTTAGTGTTGGTCCGCCATCTGGGATGGCGCACTGACTTTATTTTTTTTATTTTTTTCGTTTTTTATTTCTGAAATGTTTTTAATTGTTTTTTAATGTTATTTTAATATTTTAATTATTTAAATAATATATAATATTATAAAATATAAAAAAAATTATATTTTAATTATTAATTAATGACATAATATTTAACAAGAATTATATTTTTTTAAGTTATTATGTAAATATTTAACGAAGTATTTTATTTAAGATCTTTAATTATGTTATTTAATAAAATTATGAAATATGAAATATTTATAAATGACCATTTAGAAAAAAATAATATAATATATAGAATTATAAATTACATTAGAAATGTGCCACCAAAAAAACTAATTATCTTCTTCATCATAATCTTCGTCAAGGAAATGACCGCCAGATCCACGTCTTACTGGAAAAGCGGTTGAAACTGTGGGCGTATTGGTAGAGGTCGGAATGACGGGGGCTTGGTTTGGGAAAATTTGAAATGGCTCAAAATTCTCAAAAAAGTTAGTAGGAGGAAAATCATTAAAAATTTGGGAAAATTGAGTGGGGTTTGGGGTTGTATGCTCGATGGTTGCGACATAATAGTCTGACACATCAAGGGATGAAGATGAATGAATTGTGTTTGTGTATTCGAAGTTTGTATGTGGAGTTGTTGTGTGGCGTCTTGGTGGCCGGTGGAGTTGTTGTTGTTGGCTTTGAAAGTTGAAGTGTGGTTGTTGTTGAGGAGTTTGGTAGTTTTGTGGTTGGTATGACGTGGATGTGGATGTCTGATGGTTTTGGAAATTCGGTTGTGGAAGATTTGGCAGTTGCTGTGTAGGGTACCGTTCACAGGGGTCAATTAAAAATTGTTCCAGTGATGCGTATTGAAATAGAAGGGTATGAAACCAATTCAAATATTGTTGAGTTGGTTTCATTTCTCCCTGAAACCGTACCCCAGTCAAGCATAACTGTTGTCTGTTTTCCCAAAGTCTACGTTCAGATTTATTTAGACTGGTGTAGTGGTACTTCCTTGACTCTTGCATTGTCATATTATGTTGATTTTGGAGGCATTTTGGAGGGTTGGGTATGTCTTGATAAAACTCAAACTGCAATTTTACCCTATCGGACCGATGCATCTCAGCAATCTAAATACATAAGATAGGGGTGGTTGCATTCCAAATCAATTGATCATTAGTTTGTATTGGTGGATACTCAAGATATGGCCTCCATTTGAAATGTAAATGTATCAATAATAAATTTTAGTTCGAGCAAAATACTTATTGAAATAAATAAAAATTGTTAATGGTGGTGAAATTACGTTTTGTGGTGACATTTGATCTATGAGGCGACGGTAACCATTGAGGTAATGACGAGGGTTGTTAGAACAATCTTTCTTCTTCGCGGGGTCTGTAGCCCATCTAATAAGTAAAAGAAAAAAAATTAGCGTAATTAAATAATATAAGTAATAGAGATAGAAGAGTAAATAGAAACTTACAAAGTTGCGTACGGGTATCGTAGTGTGTTAGAACTGATGGATGCCAAAAATGGCATCCTTGAAAATCCCCACGCTTGTAGAAGAATAACACAACCTCTCACTCCATCAACATTAATATTAACTGTTTTGCACATTTCTCTATATAAATATGCCAATACAGCTGAACCCCAACTATAAGTACCACACTTTTCCAAGTCGTTAATAAATGGAACCCACATAGAAATAATACTTTTGGCATCTTTGTAAGGGAACAACACGGGTGCAATGCATAATAAAATATATTGTTTTGCATATAAACAAAGTTTGTTTTGTGTTGAATTTTCGGAAACTGAATTTTGTTTAAAAATTTGTTTAAGCCAACTTAGACTTAAACATCTACCTTGTATTACATTACTAGGTGGTTCTCCACCGAAAAACTCAGTCCATGTTGAGTAGGGAAGCTCGGTAGGCCCCACCACCGGATCACCATTCACACGGAGACCCAAAAGCATACTTACATCTTCCAATGATTGTACACTCACCCGTTGGAAAGTGGAACGTATGGGTTTCGGGTCTCCATCGTTCGAGTAAAGCATATAAGAAACGCGAATCAAGGGTGATATCATGCAAATGGTATACATTTGTAAAACCTGCTTGTTCCAATAGGAGTAATATTAATGGTGACGCTTGAAGTGGCTTGTGGTTTCGCGGTCGAAAACCTTTATTGGGTTCCTCCTAATACAACCATAAATACAATATTGTTAAGAACAAGATTATAAAAAAATGTACAATATTGTTAATGGAAAATACTTACTAAGCCATGAATGTTATTAGGAGCTCCCCTATGTTGTTCACCCATCCAAAAAAAAGGAGGTTGAGCCATTGTTAAAATGAAGTAGAGAAAATTTTGAAGATTGTTTGAATGAGAGAAATGTAGAGATGAAAGAGAGAGATATTATTTGAATGAAGAATTCATAGCACAAAATAGCTATTTATAGAAGAAAGAAAATGAATGTGGTTGGGTGGATTTAATGTTACAATAAATTTTATTGTTGAATGTGGTTGGGTAAATGAAGGTGATAATAGTGTCACATATACCACTACAAAAATAGAAGACGATAATAACATCAACCTGATGTTCCGATGTCATACAACGTATAAGGTATCAAACATGATCGAATTATACGTATGTATCGTTGAACAAAATGAAGCGCCACAAACTATGTATCCGACACAAGAATCACAAGCGCACCAATATCAAATGAGTTAGGAATCTATGTTGACGTTGTCACCGGAACCAACAAACACGTACAACGAACCATTTTTTGCAGATGAGGAAATTGGTGAAGATAGTGACATAGAAGGGATGCATGAACTTAGTACCCAAAATCTTTTTAGCGGTGATAGCGATGACTCCGACAATGATATTGACGTTGGGCAACAACATCAAGCGTTGGACCTTTACAATCCACCACTCCACATGAGAAATCCAACATACATGGATGATGAAGATGTCTCAATATTCGAAGAACCTCGGCCGCTTCGAATCGAAGGTGGGTTACTTGGTTTGGAATTTGAAAACAAAGAGCAATGTGTGTTTGGCATACGACAGTTTCACATCAGAAATTGTCTAGACTATAAAGTTTATAAGTCAGATACAAAACGGCTTATAATCATTTGCGAACACAAAGAATGCAACTTCACATGTAGGGCCTCCGTGGAAAAGGGCGGTACTACATGGAGGATAACCAAGGTTAGCGGACCACATACCTGTACTTCTAACGCCATGTCCCAAGATCATTCCAAATTGGATTCAAACCTAATTTGTGATAGTATCAAACCTCTGATTAATGATGACGCTTCACTAAAGGTGAAACACATCATAACCCATATCCGTGACAAATTCGGCTACACCATTTCTTACAAGAAGGCATGGATTGCTAAGAACAAGGCTATTGCTTCTATTTATGGTAACTGGGAGACATCATACCACGACCTCCCATAATGGTTGTTGGTGATGAGAACATTTGTACCCGGTACTGTCATAGAATTAGAAACCCTTCCTGTGTGGTCGAACGAGGGGACACAAATTGGTGGAGCTAGGATTTTTCACCGTCTTTTTTGGGTTTTCCGACCGTGCATCAAGGGTTTTGCATTCTGCAAACCAGTTGTCCAAGTGGATGGCACATGGTTATATGGAAAGTACAGGGGAACTTTGCTATTGGTCGTTGCTCAAGACGGAAACAGGAATATATTTCCAATTGCTTTTGCATTGGTAGAGGGTGAAACAGGTGAAGCATGGAGTTTTTTCTTAAGGAACCTTAGAAGGCACATTACACCGCAACCCAATCTGTGTCTGATCTCTGATAGACACAAGTCGATAATAAGCGCCTACAATAACCCAGATAATGGTTGGCAGTATCCTCCCTCCTCACACGTCTTTTGCATCAGGCACATAGCACAAAACTTTATGAGGGAAATAAGGGACAACGAACTTCGTGAAAAAGCTACTAGCATGGGTAACTTCTGAAACTTATCTTTCTATATACCTCTGGCAATAACTCGTATAGACTAATCTATTTTTCTTTTTCATGCATAGGATACACATTAAATGAGTCTACGTACGAATAATACAGATGAGAGATACGTAAAGCTAACATACAGGCGTTTAATTGGCTGGAAAAAATTTCACGAGACAAGTGGACAAGGGCGTCTGATGGAGGGAAAAGATGGGGCCATATGATCACCAACCTCGCTGAATCAACGAACTTAGTTCTGAAGGCCACACGCAACCTTCCGATTACAGCTCTGGTAAAATCAACATACTATAGATTGGGCACTCTTTTTGGAAAAAGAGGACATGAATGGACTAAATCGTTGGGTTCTGGGCAAGTGTATACTGATAATTGCATGAAGGGTATTAAGATAGAAGCTCTCAAATCAAATAGCCATAAATTTATGCAATTTGATCGTCAAAGGTTCTGCTTTCTTGTCCAAGAAACGGTGACTTATAACGATGGTAGACCGGCTACCCATTACAACGTCGACCTAAGGAATCAAACATGCGAGTGCGGAAGATTTCAAACTTTCCACGTCCCTTGCTCACATGTAATTGCTGCTTGTTCCAGCATAAGACAGGACTATACTGTGCATATAGCTTATGTGTTCAAAGTTGTTAACGTGTTTAAGGTCTATGAGGAGAGCTTTATCAGGGTCCCTACTGATATAACTTGGCCACAATACGAAGGTGACACACTATGCCACAACGACAGCATGCGGAGGAAAAAGAAAGGTCGTCCAAACAATAGCCGGATAAGAACTGAAATGGACAACATTGAAAAAGAAAAAAGGCGGTGCGGCATTTGTCGCAAAATCGGACATATGCGCAAAAAATGTCCAAATAGGACTGGTCCTTCCAGTTAGTTGTGGAACAAGTTTTATTTTATTTTGTTGTACTTTTATTTATAAAACTCTTGTATGTCCTTCCCTAACAACAACAACACCATCTTTTATATTGAGCGTAACAAAATAATGATACAACTCATTTAGGATGACAACATAACCAAAACAAAACATAACAAAAAAAAAATACAACACGGTTAATAATACAACAAACCATTATGATTGACCATCTTGACATATTAAACAACAACAGCTAAAACAAGTGGATCTACAACGCCGCGGTTGACTTCTCTGCTATGTGCGGAAAACATACACTGGACATCCAGCTCATTATCAACCCGGTCCCAGTAATGAAGGTAGGTACCATATGGGCTGGCATCCGTTAGATTTATGTAGGGACAATAATATTCAATTTTCTTAACGCATCGAATTGGACCACCCAATTGTCGAAACCCTGCATTGATGGCAGAAACCAATTGTCGGAACTTCCATTGTGGATTCAAAGACACCCTCATGTGTTTATCTGTTTCAAAAAAAATAACACAGGCCACAAACATGATGATGAAATACACGAAACAATTAGGCAGACGAAAAAAATGGGAATGATTTTTTGTGTCCTCAACACCTCTATTTATAGTAGCTCATAGGGAGGGAAAATTTTTTTTCACAATGCTATAGGCGGGAAAATCATAATTCTATATTTTTAATTTATTCAATTTTAATTATTCCAAATTAATTAAATTGATACAATTAAATAACTAATTAATTATTCAAAAAAATATTTTGTACTAAATAATAACATCACTTTTTAAAATATTTTTTTTTATTTTATAATATTATATATTATTTTAATAATTAAAATATTTAAATAACATTTAAAAGTATTTCAGAAATTAAAAACGAAATAAAAAATAGAAAAAAAAGGCAGTGTCCCATCCCAGATGGCGGACCAACACTAGGTCCCTGACACCTCGCCATCTAGGATGGTGGGGTCTGAAAAACAATTAAAAAACCCCCCACAAAAGGACAAAATAAGTGGCATTTTGGAACTTCTTTTTCAGGGTGTGGCATTTCAGGATTTTATTTTCAGGTTTGTGGCAGGGCAGTCAAAAACTCCATTATTGTGTAAAAAAACAAAAATTTAAGTCATTTATTTTATGCAAGATACTTTTTTAGGCCCTTACTGGGGTCCATTTTGATCCCTTATTTTTAAAAGCTACCAAAATTTTGAACACACCACAGATTCAAACCTTGGTCAACTTGATTGTTTTGCATAATACTTTACCACTAGTCCATTGTCTTTTTTGATTGAATTTACACATTAAATATAATTGAAATCTAAATTATTTGTAAAAAGAAGATTCCATTGAAACCCTAAAAAAACTTCCATCTTGCATAACTTCCATTAGAACTTCCAACTTACATCATAATATAACAAGTATCATGATAGAGAGCTTATTAGAATAATTTATCATTAGTTAAATGAGTTTTTATTAATATTTTGAATTAGAAATTATTTATATTATTATGTTTTCTAAAATGTTCTTAAAACCCTTAAGATTGAGACACTTGAATGGTTAGCATTTGTTTATAATAGTATATAACAAATGCATTATTCTCTTTTGTAAATAATCAAATGAAATCAAAAGCTATCTTTTATCATCTTTTATCTTTATTCTCTTAGATAGTTTATTACTTTAGTTGTCTTATTAGTTTTAGAGTTTTTATCTATATTTGCATTTCCATAATTTTGCATCCTATCAATTGATGCTTTCATTCTTGAACTTCAATCCTTCCTGCCATGGCATATCCATATTATTCCTACACCTCATACACTCCATTTATTTCATATCAACAACAACAACACATAATTTCTACTTCACCTCAACAATCATCTTCCACATTCCATGAACATTCAAGTTACCATAGCTACCAACCCCAATCTCAAGATTTCTATTCACAACTAGAAACTCTAAAACAATATTTGATTGAAACTCAGAAAATCGAAAATAAATATAGAGAAGAGTTGAAGGAATTGATTCAAAATTTGAGTTATTCTCTCAAAACTTCATCACAAGAGTTTTCTGATGCTCAAAGAAAATGCACAAAAAAGTTTCAACAATTTATTGTCGAAAAAAACTAGAACAACGGGAAGAAGAAGTAAAACATCCTGATTCACTAAAACCGTCTCCGAAGCTAACTCCGACAGAGTCTCCGCCGTCATTTCCGGTGATACCTCTGACAGCACATTCAAAGACATCTCCAAAGATATTTCCGACGAAGTTTCCGACTCCGGCGACATCTCCGGTGAAATTTTCGGCAGGATTTCCGACATCTTCTCCGACAACTACTCTGACGTCACTTCCGGCGATTTTTCCGACTCAAACATTTTCTGCAACAATTATGTCAACACTTGCAAAGGCAGTGACTCTAATATTAACACAAGAAACACATAAACAAACATTTGTTTTGTTCACAAATACGTTTTTGCGACCACCAAAGAAGCCACCAGATTTGCAACGTCCATTGTCAGAACCTTCAAACCCACCACCATTCATCATTCCACAGCTCCGACCACCATTAGAACCACCAGATCTGCAATTATTTTCATCGTCAAAATCGCCATCAAAATCATTATAGTTGCATTTCCATAATTTTCACTTGTGTCATTGTTTTTATTTTTGTTTGAAAAAAAAACAAGGAAGAAAGAAGAAGTAGAAAGGGAAGAGAAAGAGAAGAAGAAAAAAAAAAGAAACGTGAGAAGAAAAGAGGAAAAGAAGAAGCAGAAAGAAAGAAAAGAAAAAGCGGAAAAAAAAAAAGAAGAAAGAAAAAGAGAGAAGGAAGAAAGAGAGAGAGAAAGAAGATAAAAAAAAATATTGTTATCACAAATATCAACCAACCAGTTTCTCTCTCCTAATCTCAGACTTTCACTTTTTTCACAATTGTGTTGTCACATTTTCTTGCATGCGTGGGCCCATGTGATAGACTACCCCACTCACAAATCAATTCTAATTTTCTACTACTTTTTCCAAAATTCTGTACCTTTTTCTAAACTCACATAACCACATCACCTAATTGCACCTTCTTCACTCCACCTTTCTTTCTCTCCACCTCTATTTGCTTTTGTCTCTCTCTCTCTCCCAAGTGACAGTATCCCAATTTTATCATTACAATCCAAAAAAAAAATTCTCTCTCCAAATTTCAAGCCAAACTCACATTTATTTATTTAGGTGTTAATTTTAGAACCTTGAGGACAACGTTCAAGTGAACCCGACGGCAATTATAGAGAGCTTATTAGAATAATTTATCATTAGTTAAATGAGTTTTTATTAATATTTTGAATTAGAAATTATTTATATTATTATGTTTTCTAGAATGTTCTTAGGACCCTTAAGATTGAGACACTTGAATGGTTAGCATTTGTTTAGAATAGTATATAACAAATGCATTATTCTCTCTTGTAAATAATCAAATGAAATCAAAAGTTATCTTTTATCATCTTTTATCTTTATTCTCTTAGATAGTTTATTACTTTATTTGTCTTATTAGTTTTAGAGTTTTTATTCTCTTAGGTATGTTGCAACAGGTAAAGGTGAGACCTCAGCCACATAAAAAGCTGAAACAGATGGTCTATGTCCCATTCCATTACCAACAATTAAATCATATTGATCAATAGTGTCCACAGTTTCTTCGGGGGCTGATTGGGGAAATGAGAACTCCACACATGCCAAACCATTTGATGAAGTAACTCCTTCAGCATAGAGGATGTCTAAATCCGAGGGCTCATAATCTGTCCTTAATATTTTGACAGCCCGGTCTAAGGAATAACTGGCAACACTAGGCAGCATTTCCAATTCACTTTTTCTTTTGTATGTGGCCTTAATGGCATAATCATTCCACAATTCCTCGATCAATGGTGCATATTCACGAGTAGCAGCAGGAAAGATAGTGTTCAGTTTGCCCGATGCCATAGTTTTTAGCAACCAATCAGAGAATGCTTTCAGCCTTGGACCAATGGAATATACTGTCTTCTCAACAGGATTAGGACTGGTTCCTGTTGTATTAAGCACGGAAGATTGTGTTTTCTTTAAATCTGCCAATATTTCATCCTCAAAGCGTTCGCGGCCCTCAAGGAGTATGCCAAGGTAAGTATAAACATTGGTCTGAATGGTCAATAATATATTTTCATGCTCATCTTCTGAGAAGGGAATGCTTTTGTAAATAATCTTGGCCCGCTTAAAAATAGTGCTTGTTCCAGAGCCACTGCAACCAACCAAGAGAAGCTTATGAACTATTCCATGCTCAAGGTAGTCAGGAATGGATCTTCCGGCCATATTAGAGTGTTGTTCTCCCAGAGAATTTGAAAATTTAGAAGGAACTAGCAGGGACAGGAAATCACATACAAGATTGGTTCCAGCCTTTTCCCATATATACCCTCGTGTATTCTTCTGTCCCTCTTCTTGATAGGAACCATCCTCGTTGACCCAAAAATGTGGGTTGCCAGTACACGGAACTCCTGCCAACTGCAACATCTGAAGCTCCACTTTTGTAATTTCTCGACCATTTACGAAAACCTGTGTGTTTCCATTGCTAGCATTTGGCTGAATGGGACTTCCAACATTCAGATGAGCACTAATTATATTGGAAGGCTTCTGTCCCTCCTTCCCCCAAAATCCAGATACTTTATCGTACCAATAGTTTCCCGACTTAAGCTTCTTTGGAGGATTTGGACAGTTCTGCAAGGTAACCAGTTCTTCGTAAGAAAGTGGTTTCCCATTCACACAAATGTATTCGGGTGGAAGCTGATTTACTTCACAAAACTTCTCTGCTTTCATTATCTGTCTAACCTCCAACTGACTAAGCAATTGCTTAAGCATCCGAGAGCATTTCCCTAAATTCGCTCTATTGGATTCGTCTATAGAAAATCCAATGCAAGTAACACATTTTCTACCTTCGGGCATAGACCCCATTGCTCTAAGCACACAATTACTACAATACTTTGCATCACAAACCAAACCTCCTTATCAGTGAACCTATTCCCCTTAAAACATCTATAACAATACCCTTTCTTTCCCTTTGTTAGAGGCTCCCTTTTAACTGGTCTTGTAACAGTTTCCTCAACATCAAACACGTCATGCAAAGCACCATCACCATCATCGGATTCCACATCGAAAGTAACAGCAGGAACACGTTTAGCATCACAATCCTCAGCTTTCAAAGAAGAAACACGTGTTGATGGATACTCTAAACTCAACACTGACTCAGCTGAACCCCAATCTTGTTGGTTTAACTCGTTAAAATCAAAACACGTGTTGATATAACCTTCATTTCCCACAAAGGCTATAGTTTTAGAATCAATAGAGACCTCGAAAACTTCCAAATTCTTCTCGTCCCTATCCAACAGTGGACCAATTTTATCAACTCTGGCCTTAACAAAATCAAGACTGTAAAAGAAGTTTCTTCTTCCTGATATTATCACCTGATATCCATCGGGCAAGAAAGACATTTTTCGAATGGGGCAGTCTGCGAGGAAGATGGTTTGAATTTTGTTGTGCCGTTGGCCATCAATTTGAAAAAACATAAGCTTCCGGTCTAATCCAGCAGCGAGAAGCAGCTGACCATTTCGATGGAATTGAACTGAAATTATGAGCCCATTAGAAGGATCTTGTATATTTTCATCTACAAGTTTCGAGTATTCAATGTGTCCCGGCAACAATTTGGAGCTTCTCTTCACAACCAAGTCTTCATTTGTCCTGAGAATATCATCCACTTCCACATCCACATAACCTCGGCTCACAACAGCTTTATTTTCATCATCTGTCAACTCATCATCAGAAGATTCATCCATTTTTTACCCTGAATCAAGCTGTGCCCAATCAGTTCCTCGGTTGAGCTTCACATGTTGAGCTTGGGTTTTGGTTAGGTTTTTTTTGGTCTTTTTTTTCATAGGTGTTCTTAAAATTGAGATGAGATACTTGCAAATGTTTTTCAAAATCTTTTCTAATACTAGAATGATTTTGATATTTAGGACTAATTGTAGAAGAGGTGGTTGTTGGTTGTAGTTGTATGTGATGATTGTTGTAGTGGTATGAATAATGAGAAGTAGAATAGGATGAATATGGGTGAGATGGGGGTGGTGTATACCCATGATTAAAATACAAGCAAGGAGATGGAGTGGCAACATATGGATTTGTGTAATAAGATGAAAAGATTTTCCATGGAAAAGATGGGAATGAGGAAGTGATTGGAGATGTAAAAGAGGGGTTTGTGGGATAGGTAGGAGGAATTCTCCATTGAGGAGATGAAGGTGTATGATAATCCATAGGAGAATTTGAGTACATGGGTGAGAGCACCAATTGATAGGAAGATTTTCCTACCAATATCTATTTAACTAGGGTTTCTAAAATAAAAGGGGAAGAACACTAAAATGACAAAATAAAATAAATGGAATAAAAGACATTTTTCATTTTTGATTGATATCCTCAAATGTGTCAAAGACACTACATATATATGATGCTCATAATGGATAATGAAATAAAAGCTCAAATACAACAATAACCCAATAACAATACTAATAACTAATAATATAAATTCTAAATTATATTTTACTCTTCTATCATTACTTACCCCTTTAAGAACAATCTTGTCCTCAAAATTGTAAAAATCTTATTGTTGCCTTTCGTGGATCCCACAATCTGAACATTAAGCCTCTCAAACTCATGTACAAAATGATTAACCATTCAAGTATCTCAATCTTAAGGGTTCTAAGAACATTCTAGAAAACATAATAATATAAATAATTTCTAATTCAAAATATTAATAAAAACTCATTTAACTAATGATAAATTATTCTAATAAGCTCTCTATCATATCAGCATCTCGTGATTCAAAAAAATAATGATTTTTGCATACCAAACTGTGAACAATGCTCACAGAAGCAAAACATCATACAGTTGGCATGCAGTCGGTGAAATTGAAATTTTTTTTGCAGAAATGAGTATCCCAATCTTACAAGGATATGCATAGCTGGGGCACCATCAAAATACGAAGAAAAAAGCTCAACATTTAAGGTTGCACTCATCAAAGTTAATCTCTAATCAGGATGACGAGGGAGAAGATCCTTCAGGACAATAAGAAGAAAATTTGACAAAAGTGAAAGCCAACAGTAAGCATCTTACTGACATAATAAGTATAACAAAAATATTGGAATAAAACAATTATGTCGCTACCTTCATTCATTCCACGTTCATGAATTTCATCAACAATAACATGAGTTACACCTTTTAAACTTCTATCCACAAGTAGTCTCCGCAATAACACACTTGTGGTGCAAAAAAGAAGACGAGTATCCCTTCCTCTCATACCATCCAATTGTACTTTATAACCGACCTTTCAGAATGGAAAACATGCAAATAATTGAAGTCAAGCAGAAAGAATACAAATTTAAGTCGTTCAAGCATTGGCGCCAAGCTAAAAAGGCCCATAAACTAACAAATTCTCCCCATTTTTCCCCATGTTCTGCTGCAACTCTTTCAGAAATAGATATAGCATATATTCTTCTAGGCTGAGTACAAATTATGCTACATATAGCTCCACGTGCAGCTTCAATATCATATTCTAATATGTATTGAGGAAGTTGTGTAGTCTTACCACAACCAGTTTCACTCAAGACAACAATGACCTGCGAATTTTCATTAAAGATACCAATTGATACAAATTATCATTCTGCATCACAAACATAACCTGTGAATTTTCATTAAAAATACAAATTGATGCAGATTATTATTCAGTAGCACAAACGTATGGTTAATATATATTTTATTTATAAACCAAATATATAAATATGATGTAGTCTAGTGGTACATTATCTTTCCAAGTAACCATGGTGACCACCGTTCGATATATATTTTTATTTTTATTATTATGTACAATGTTAATCTAATAATTTTATTAAAAACATCATTATTAAATTTCGACGCATTTTAATATAAATATTTGTTTATTTCTTATCTCAACAATAACATTATCAAATTTTTAAATTGTTGTTAAAAATTTAAAATGATATGAAAAATAATAATTGATTAATCATTTTTTTAATTAGAAATATGAGTAAACGGGTATGGTTATGGATTATGTTACGGGTACAAACGTTGGTTCTCACACAAATATGGGCTTGGGTATGTGGATTTTCTTAAAGCGCGAATTTGGGTCGGATACTATAGTACCCTGCCCATTGTCATCCTTATCGTTTGAGTAAAATAGACGGAAAGGACTTTTGTGGCGTTGTTTGAACAATTAAAGGATCAAATTTGCATCTTTTAAAATTAAGGGAATAAAATGAATCCAGAAATAGAGTTAAGAGACCAAAAATGACATTTTATCTTTATTTTAATAATGGAGTAAAGAGAAAGTTGATTCAAAATAAAAATGACACATAACTCACTTAAATAATATTTTAATCTCATCTATTTATTTTAATCTCATCTATATTTCTGAAATTAAAGAGTAATTATCTATGTTCTTTATTGAATTGGTGTGTAATCGACTCAAAATCAATATATAAAATTATGTACATGAAAATTTTATTATATGTTATAGAAAAATGAAAAAAAATATAAGATAGATATTATGTTTTTCAAATAAGTTTAAAATTTTGTATAGTTAGTTTTTTCTACATGGAAAAACATAATATTATTCTATAACAATTACTACCCCAGCCTACCTCATACTCGCACGATATATATTTTTATTTTCATTATTATGTACATATGTTAATCTAACAATTTTATTAAAAACATCACTATTAAATTTCGACGCACGCAAATATGGGTTTGGGTACGTGGATTTTCTTAAACCGCAAATTTGGGTCGGGTACTATAGTACCCTGCCCATTGTCATCCTTATCGTTTGAGTAAAATAGACGGAAAGGACTTTTTGTTAAATTGTAATTCCTAGTGTCTAAGTGTGTCGAAGTCGAAGCAGAAGGAAGCAGTCGAAGTCGAAGTCGAAACATTCATGTGTCGAAGTGTTGTGCTGAATTGTCGAAAGTGTTTCGGCAGATTCATTTAGATGGGATTCAGATTTTGCTTTTATTAGATTAGATTTGATATTTTGGGCTTTTATAGTTTGGGCTTTGTCTTGAGATGCAAGCAAACCTAATTCTATAAATAGGGAGTTTCCCTCATTATTTTGTATCAATTACAACACTTTGTAATTTCTCACAGAATTCTGCAGTTGCAGAGTGAGTAATAAGAAGAGAGAAAGTCCCACAGTTTGTGGGCAACAAGAACACTATTCATCTTCTTCTTCCCTATTTTCTTTCTACTTTTCTGTATAATTGCTGCGTGACAGTAGGAATTCCCATAGTTTTTGGTTGATTCCAACATCTGGTATCTAGAGCTCCGGTTTAAGAGATTCAAGGGCAAGAAATCGCAAGAACGCTATGGCTACGAATCATCCAAACGGCCATTTTCCAGCAAACCTTCCAATTCTCAAGAAAGATAATTATGAGAATTGGTGCAAGCAAATCAAGGTTGTTTTCTGTTATCAAGATTTGTGGGATCTTGTGAAGGAAGGAATAACAACTCTTGAAGAAGGTGCGACGGATCAAGAAAAGGCTGCATTCAAAGAATTGAAGAAGAAAGATTATAAAGCTCTCTTTATAATCCATCAATGTGTTGATGCAGATAACTTTGAGAAAGTTAGTGATGCAGAAACAGCGAAGGATGCATGGGAGATTCTGGAAAAATCGTTTGGAGGCGCAGAGAAGGTGAAAGAGGTGAGGTTACAAACTCACAAAAGGGCGTATGAATTGCTTCAGATGGAAGACAATGAGAGCATAACAGATTTCTTCACAAGAGTTACGAGACTTGTGAATCAAATCAAGGTGTGTGGAGAAGTGTTGGCGACGAAAGCAGTTGTCTCAAAGATTTTGAGATCGTTGGCTCCAAAGTTTGATCACGTGGTAGTAGCCATAGAAGAATCAAAAGATTTGCCGAAGGTGACGAAGGAAGAGCTTCAAGGGATACTTGAGTCTCATGAACAAAGAATGGCTGAAAGAGCTGCAGGCAAGTCGAAGAATGATATGGCCTTGCAAGCTCAATCAGCGAAAGATAAGAAGGGTAAAGAAAAGATGGTCGACAAAGGTAGAGGAAGCTACAACAATTCGACAGGCAGAGGAAATCAGCAAGAGGCGAATTGGTTGAACCATAGAAGGACCCAGAACCAAGGCAACCAAAGAGGTGGTGCTGCAGGTAGAGGAAGAGGTGGTGGTCGAAAGCCTGACAAAAGCCACATTCAGTGTTATAATTGTCACCAGTATGGTCACTATTCGACAAAATATCCTGAAAGAAAGAATCAAAAAGATGATGCAAAGCTGGCGAAGCATGAAGAAGAAGAAGGTATGATGCTGATGGTTACAACCAGAGATAATGAGAGTTTCAAGGACCAGTGGTACTTGGACTCAGGATGCTCATCACACATGACTGGGAGGAAAGATTGGTTTGTCAACATGAAGCCCTCGTCGAAGAACACGGTGAAGTTTGCAAATGACAACACTCTAGCAGCTGAAGGTGTTGGTGATGTTCTGATTATGAGGAAAGATGGCAAAAGGTCAACAATTTCCAATGTGTTGTACATTCCAGGCATGAAGAGTAATTTGCTCAGTATAGGGCAGCTTGTCGAAAAGAACTACAAGGTAGTTGTCGAAAACAAGATGATGAGAGTTCTCGACGCAGGTGGTAGGTTGATCTTGAAGGCTCCAATGTCTCAGAATAGGACCTTCAAGATTGAACTCAATGTGATGGAGCACAAGTGTCTAGCAACAGCAGCCAGTAGAGATGAGTGGTTATGGCACTTTCGATTAGGCCATCTCAACTTCAATGACATCAGGGAGCTGAAGAGAAGAAATATGGTGTCAGGATTACCAGAAATCGACATTCCTAGTGAAGTTTGTGAAGAGTGTGTTCAGTCGAAACAACACAAGAATAGCTTCAACAAGGATGCAGGAAGGAAGTCGAAGGCAATTCTTAAAGTCATATACTCTGATGTATGTGGTCCAATCCAGGTGGATTCGATTGGTGGCAACAGATACTTTGTCACGTTTATAGATGACTTCAGTCGAAAATTATGGACTTATCTCATCAAGAAGAAAAGTGATGTGTTTGAGGTATTTGTCATATTCAAATCCATGGTCGAAAGACAGAGTGGTCGAAGGTTGAAAACTCTGAGAACTGATGGTGGTGGAGAATATGTGTCGAAAGAGTTCGATGCATTATGTAGAAAAGAAGGGATTGTGCATGAGGTGGTGCCACCCTACACTCCACAGCAGAATGGGATTGTAGAACGCAAGAACAGAACCATCATGAACATGGTAAGAAGTATGTTGAATGGAAAGCATCTACCCAAAGAATTATGGGGAGAAGCAGTTTCGACAGCAACATATCTTTTGAACAGGTGTCCGACAAAGAAGCTTGAAGGAATCACGCCAGAAGAATGTTGGTCTGGTGACAAGCCAAGCCTTAGTCACTTAAAGGTGTTTGGATCTATAGCACATAGACATGTGCCAGATCAGTTGAGAAGGAAGCTTGATGACAAGTCGAATCAGATGATCTTGATAGGATATCATTCGACAGGTGGATACAAACTGTTCGACCCAGTGAACAAGCAGATTGTGATCAGCAGAGACGTGATCATTGATGAGCTTAAGGAGTGGGACTGGACAGAAAATGTCAACAAAGATTCAGTAAGAATCAGTTGTGAAGAACCAGCTAGAGAAGCTGAGAGAGAAGTTCGACAAGAAAGTGTCGAAGACCAAGCAGGACCAAGTAGACCTCATCGAACAAGACAAATGCCAGCAAGGTTGCAGGAATGTGTGATTACATCAGATGATGTTGTCGATGAAGAAGGTGAACTGGTACACTATGTTTTCTATGCAGATGTCGAACCTGTCAATGCAGCTGAGGCATTGAAAGATTCGAAGTGGGTGAAAGCAATGAATGAAGAAATAGAATCCATCGAAGTCAACAACACCTGGTCACTTGTCGAATTGCCTGAAGGCAAGAAGGCAATTGATGTGAAGTGGGTTTACAAAGTAAAGTTGAATCCAAAAGGTGAAGTAGTTCGACACAAAGCAAGACTCGTAGCGAAAGGATTTCTTCAGAAGGAAGGAATTGATTATGACGAAGTCTTTGCACCAGTTGCTAGGATCGAAATAATCAGGTTGGTTGTTGGTCTAGCAAATATGAATAATTGGCACACATGTCAGATGGACGTGAAGTGTGCATTCCTGAATGGCCCCTTAGACGAAGAAGTTTATGTTGCACAACCAGTTGGGTTTGTGAAACAAGGCAAAGAGAGAAAGGTGTACAGGCTGCATAAAGCCCTGTGTGGACTTAAGCAAGCTCCAAGAGCTTGGAATAAGAAAATCGACAGCTTCTTAAGGGGGAAGGAATTTGTGAAGTGCACAACTGAGCATGGAGTATATGTAAGAAGAAGCAATGGCGAATTGCTTATACTATGTCGATGATCTGTTGATAACAGGAAGTTGCATGAAGGAGATCGAAGATTTCAAACGTAACCTGAATGAAGAGTTTGAAATGTCAGACTTGGGAAATCTCTCATATTTCCTTGGCATCGAATTCTACAAGAGTATTAGAGGCTTGATGATGCATCAAAGAAGATATGCAGACGAAATATTGAAGAGATTCTGAGCCCAGACAGCAACTGTCGAAAAATTCAGATGAAGATGATGTCGACCCAACCCAATACAGAAGACTTATTGGGTCACTTCGATACCTTTGTCACACAAGGCCTGACTTAGCATACATTGTTGGTATGGTAATTAGATTTATGCAGAAGCCAAAGGTATCACACCTAGCAGCGGTGAAGAGGATACTAAGGTATCTGAAAGGAACTCTCGACTATGGCATTTTGTTTCCAGCAGCTGATGAAGGGAAAGAATGCAAGTTAGTGGGATACACAGACTCTAGCTGGTGTAGTGATGCAGAGGATAGAAAATCCACAGCTGGATATGTGTTTATGTTAGGTGGTGCACCAGTTGCTTGGAGTTCGAGAAAGGAGCCAGTAGTGGCATTGTCATCATGCGAAGCAGAATACATTGCTGCTTCTCTTTGTGCATGTCAAGCAACATGGATGGTGAATCTGGTCGAAGAGATTACAGGGAAGAGTCATGGAGCAATTACCATGAAGATCGACAGCATGTCAGCTATCAATTTGGCGAAGAATCCAATAGCTCACGGTCGAAGCAAGCACATCGAAATGAGGTTCCATTATCTTCGAGAGCAGGTAGCAGAAGGGAAGATGAAGTTGGAACACTGCAGAACTGAGAATCAGATTGCAGATATCATGACGAAGAGAGTGCAGGTCGAAGCCTTCAGAAGACTAAGATCGATGATGAATGTAGACAACTTAGACACAATGAATTAGGTGGTGTGTTAAATTGTAATTCCTAGTGTCTAAGTGTGTCGAAGTCGAAGCAGAAGGAAGCAGTCGAAGTCGAAGTCGAAACATTCATGTGTCGAAGTGTTGTGCTGAATTGTCGAAAGTGTTTCGACAGATTCATTTAGATGGGATTCAGATTTTGCTTTTATTAGATTAGATTTGATTTGATATGATTTAGATTAGATTTGATATTTTGGGCTTTTATAGTTTGGGCTTTGTCTTGAGATGCAAGCAAACCTAATTCTATAAATAGGGAGTTTCCCTCATTATTTTGTATCAATTACAACACTTTGTAATTTCTCACAGAATTCTGCAGTTGCAGAGTGAGTAATAAGAAGAGAGAAAGTCCCACAGTTTGTGGGCAGCAAGAACACTATTCATCTTCTTCTTCCCTATTTTCTTTCTACTTTTCTGTATAACTAGTTGAAGACCCGTGCGTCCGCACGGGTAAAACGATTCCTACACCAGACGCACGGGTAAAAGCTTGTATGTAACATATGTAACAGGATAAATGGGAAGAAATGTAATAATTAACCGGTTTAAAAAATGTTAGAAATTCTAGAAAAAAAGAAAAAAAAAATTATGTTATTGAAAATAAAAAATATATATATATAACAGAAATGATAAATGAAAGCAATGAATATATGTGATAAATTGGAAATAGGATGAAACGATTAATAAATTAAAAAATAGAAAGGAAGATTATAGCAAGTTATTAATTAGTGTGAAAAAAAAATAAAAAAGGAAGTGGGCCTGGAAGTCCAATGTTCATAACGTGGCCCACAAAGTGTGTAAAAGAAAAAAAGAAGTTTAAAGATCAAGAGGGGCAAGGAGTGTGGGCAAGCATTGCGCACGTTAGGGAGTTCAGTTCGACCGTTTTTGGGCGCAAGTTCTCTACCTATCGTAACGAAAAGCATGGCGACCAAAGAGGAATCGCAGGTGATGGAAAGGTATGATCAATGCAGATTCGTATTTGTGGTGAGATTTTCATGTTGTAGCAAATGAAAAATTGATACCGTAGGATGATTCGACGATATAGAGTAATGAGTGTATGTTTGTTTGGTTAATTGCAATGTAAATTTTTGGTTGCATGTTAGTTTTCCCGATGATCCGCATTATTGTGGAGTCACACCATAAACATGTTTGTAATGTAAAGGCAAGACGAAGTTAGAAAGGATTTGCATGTTGTAGAAGAGTGTGTCGGTTGTCTGCTGATAAATTAGAACACCGTGTAGAATGATGAATTAGTTTTTAGTTTGGTGTGAAATCTATATAGGTGTTGTTCTTGAGATATGTTATGATGCATTTGAAGTTGTAAGTTTTAAATGGTTGATGGTAGGTTGAAAATAGTTTACTCTGTTATTGTATAATGAACTGATTGTGTGAATGTTGTTAATGCAGATCGGTTGAAGGACATAGTGATGAAGATCTGAGTATGCGGCCGAAATTTTACATTTGGAAGAAGCACATCAGTTCTGGAAAAACCGCTGCGAAGAACGTTCTAGTTTGCTCTGTTAACAGCAGTAGTTGATTTCGTTAAAGGAAAATTAGGAGTTTGCAACATATTGACATTTTGTTTATGTAATGTTGCAGCAAATCCCTCAGAAAGTCATTAAGTCTGCTCTGCACGGTGTTGAACGACGGATCTGGTTGTATGATTTCGATACGAAAGAAAGGTATGAGTGTCACCTCCACTGTTCGCAACGCAAGTACGGCGTGGAGATGTACATTTGGAATGGGTGGAAGGACTTCGTGAAAAACAAATAACTCCGAAAAGGTGATAAATTGGGATTCATGCTTCGTGACCCTCCTTGCAACAGGCTGGTGGTGAAGGTTTTAAATCGTTGAAAGACGAAACGCGCTGGTGGTTGGTGAAGTTAGTAATGTGAACATCAGTTAGCTAGTTTAGATGTTGGCAGTGTTGGTTAATTATGTAATTAAGTAAATTATGTAGTAGAAATGGTACCTTAATGATGGGTGTAGAAGTTTATTTTGGTCTGTGGTGTTTAAGTCACCATAGTTATATGTTTTCAGTACTGGTGGTGTTAATGTATGAAACTAAATTTCTGAATGAAATATGGTATTATTGAAGTTGTTTGTCAAAAGGAAACTATAATGGTCTTGAAGATATGATTCATTCAGGTTATTTGTGAAAAAGAGTAATATATAAAATTGTAATGCTTTATTATGTGAATGGGTTGATTATAAGTGTACTATGTAGAAAAATTCCTCTGTTTTGAAGGAGTTAAGTCAGGAAGTTGCCACAAATTGTGGTAATGTTGAATGGACAGCATAGTTGTTGTCCTACACATAATAAAAATGTATTTTTAATGACAATGGTTCAAGTATTTTGTTGTATTTATTAAGTATAACATATGCTCTCATTTCCGGCTGTGTGGAGTATAGTTGTTTGTCATTTTGACTGATTCATCAGTAGGTTATATTTCGGTTTCTGCCGTATCTGCAGAGGTGCATCGTCTGCAGAGGTGTTCAGGTTTCTATAATTTCGATTGGGAGTTAAAAAGACGGGTGAGGGGTATTGGGGTAGTTTTGTGTTTAATCTGGTTTGCTTGCTATCGTCGTCAGGAGTGTCGGTGGGCTGGTTGATGTTTGACTGCAATCGATGATATCTTCGATTTCTATATTGGAGATTCTCGGCATAGGTCAGTTGAGATGCAGGTGGTGTTTTTGGGGCTTTTTCGTCTGGCTGCCGTTGATTGGCACATATACTTGGCATGCTTTTTCTGGCGTAGTTGTCTGAAATAGCTGTTGCAGGGCAATATGGACACTCGTGGAAAAACGCTTGCTATTTTGTTGGTAGTATTCGGTGCTTGACTGGCGGTTTGGTGTTAGCTTGTGCTCAAGTTCGTATCGGTTTATCCTGTCTTCATTATGTTGCTCTGGTCTTTGGTGTTTTTGTTGTCCAGCACCTTTGTATCGTTTCTGTGTTCTTCATTCCCAAATGGTGTTTATGTATCAATTATGTTTTGAAAATTGTTTAAAGTATCTTATCTATTCGATTCAGTGGCATTACTTATGCCTAGCAGTGTGTATATATTTTGCTTGTCCAAAAAAATATGAAAACATATGCTGTGTTTTGAATTAGTAATGTAACCAAATATTGGATTTAAAATAGATTGATTAATTGATGTCCTTCACATAATCAAGGGATGATGCTGAGATTAGGAGGAAACAACATAATTTCAAATTCATTAATAAGGTAAGTGCAGTGGACGGTTATGACATAGACGATTTTAGAAGAATTGAAGGTCCTGGGATTGAAGGTGAGGATGAAGAATATTGATTGAAGGTTGATGCAGAGAATGATGGAGATTCGTTGAAATTGGTGAGTTGAAGTTGTTAGAAAAAATCAGTTATGGCAGAAACTTGAATCAGTTAGAGAAGGTTAGGAAATGGTTAGGAGATAGTTTTTGTTGTATCAGGAAGTGTTAGAAGTGGTTTGTGAAATCTGCCACTGAAGTGTAACTTCCAAACTTGTGAATCCTTTCTTCTTATTTTTTTTTTGGGCTTTTCCGTCTGGCTGCCGTTGATTGGCACATATACTTGGCATGCTTTTTCTAGTGTAGTTGTCTGAAATAGCTATTGCAGGGCAATATGGACACTCGTGGAAAAACGCTTGCTATTTTGTTGGTAGTATTCGGTGCTTGACTGGCGGTTTGGTGTTAGCTTGTGCTGAAGTTCGTATCGGTTTATCCTGTCTTCATTATGTTGCTCTGGTCTTTGGTGTTTTTGTTGTGCAACACCTTTGTATCATTTCTGTGTTCTTCATTCCCAAATGGTCTTTATGTATCAGTTTTCTTGTATCAGGAAGTGTTAGAAGTGGTTTGTGAAATCTGGAACTGAAGTGTAACTTCCAAATTTGTGAATTATTTCTTCATGTTTTTTTTTACCTATGTTATTGGAGTTTTCTTCCACTTGAACCAACTTACTGTTGCTTGTAATTCACTGCTATGCATTTTGTATTAATGTCAGATTTACTGTGCATTATGCTACTGCCATGTAGTTTGTGGTGTTAAAATGTACTCTCCATCTGTTATGAAAAAAATTAGAGCAAGAACATCAATTTATCAATTGGCAGTGTCTTATGGAGGAAAGTCATAACATTTTTTATTGAAACCCACCAACAGATTTAGAAGACAAGATATGAGTTACAAGCAGTTTAGGACAAGTTACTGAGTGATAGGCTAAACACATAACTCATTATGCAGGAGAAGAAATTGAATGAAAAACTGTTGAAGTTGCATGTGTGTCATAAACAGATTGATAAATTGATGTCCTTCACATAATCAAAGGATGATGGTGAGACTGTTGAAATTTACAGCATTATCCATGTATCTCATTTGCTGCATAATTCTTTAAACTTTCTCTAAACTGATATCATAACAAATTGAAGCTCCCATAATAAATTGATATCATAAACATGTGCCATGTAGAAGAATGATACAAAAGATATTGGCATTCTATTTACCACATAATTCTTGATACAACAGATATTGATACAACAGGAAAATGACTTCATAAAATGGAAAAGTAATGACAGAAATTGCAGCACCATAAACAATAGTAAACATAACAAAATAACAAAGTACATGGTTCCTACAACAGTGTTATTAAATTGGCTGCACAATTCTGAGTAGTATAAAGCTATGAACAAAAATTGTCATGGACAGCTACAAACAAAAATGACGACTTTTGTGTGCACAAGAAACAGACAATATCAGGAAATGTGTTCAGGAAGCCTACAAAAAAAACGGGAAAAGTTAGTTATGTTTGAATAATAATTGACTGAGAAACTTATGCTTTGAAAGTAAAGAGAACCTTGAATTATTAATGGTCATGAAATAGTGAATTACCTAAACAATGTTATGAAAAACTTCTTTGTAAACGACATTGGTTGTATGCCATAAAGGTTTGTTGTCTTTGTCATGGATTAAGATTTTCAAACCATTCTTGCTTTTCACCCTAGACATTGTGACATAGAGTTGACCATGACTAAACACATCTTTAGGCAAATATAAACCAACATGGTCTAATGATTGGCCTTGTGATTTGTTTATTATCATTGCAAATGAGACAATAATGGGGAATTGCCTTCTTATCAGTTTGAATGGCCAAGGTGATTGAGAAGGAGATAACGACATTCGTGGAATGTAAATAGTGTTTCCGATATTAGTACCTGATATAATCTTTGCCTCAAGGACATGATTTGCCATTCTAGTAATGGTTAACCTTGTACCATTGCACAAACCTTCGGATTGATCCAAATTCCGTATTAACATCACTGTTGTGCCAATCTTTAGTTTCATGGAATGATTAGGCAATCCAGAAGTTTTCAAACAGCTCAAAAATTCAGGGGTCAAATGTTCGTAAGCATCATTATCATTGGCCTCGGAATGATCAATGGTATCACTACTTAAAAACTCTTTACTTTCACCTGAAAATGAAGTTAAATTCATTGTAAGATGAGTATATAGGTAGTTGGCAAGATTGTTGTTGGCAAAATGGTTAGTAAGTAAACATTACCAGGAAGAAGATTTGTAATGTAATCATTAATTTCGTCAACAATCTCAATAGTGGATGCCAATATAGCTCTACTTTGTAAAAAAGTTGAGTCGGTGTAATTGTGAAGTAGATTTGGGTAAGTGCTTGACACGATTTTCTCAATTGGATCTACGTAATCCGTTAGAAGCAACTCAGGTGGGATTGGTATTTCATCATAACCATCATTTGGTTCAGAGATGAAACCGTCTCCTACTTTTAGAATCCATTCGGAGAATAATCTAATGTCATCCAAATCAGTAGAGTTTGACCCAGTTTGTAACCGCATATTCTTTGTTAGTTTGAGTACCTTGCAATGATCCCAGATGTAAGAAGCATTAATGGTTGAATGCATAATATCCGACCTTGTCCCTCTTGGTACAACGGGTAGGATTTGCCGAAAATCTCCACCAAAAACCACAACTTTACCACCAAAAATTTCATCACATGCCACATTGTCATTACCCATAATATCTTTTAAAGACTTGTCAAGAGCTTCAAAACAGAATTTATTTGCCATAGGCGCTTCATCCCAAATAATCAGCTTTGTCATTTGCAAAAGTCCTGCAAGGTCGGATTTTTTTTCAATGTCACAAATGGATGTTTCTATGCATGGTACTGGTATCTTGAGTCTTGAATGGGCAGTTCGACCTCCAGGTAAAAGTAGGCTTGCAATTCCACTTGACGCAACATTTAGAACAATGTCTCGGTTTGAACGCAAAGCCGCAGATAGTGTATTCCACATGAAATTCTTTCCTGTTCCACCATAACCGTATAAGAAAAAAACACCTCCTCTTTGCTCAGTCACAGCTAGCATAATTTCACGAAATATTCCAAGTTGTTCATCTGTGTTCAAATCCAAAATAATTTAGTATAACATAAGATAATAATTATAAAAGCTAGCAACATGTTATTAAATTAAAAAATTAGTTATTTCAGGGTTGTGTATTTGGAGTCATTCAACAGCATCACTTTCTTGTATTACTGTAAAGGCAGATTCTGTCGAAAGTAATGGCATATTCTGTATGGAAGCAGATAAGTGCAGAAGTTACTGCTACACCTCATTGCATCAACAGTGTATATCGCATATTCTGTCAAAGTAAAGGCAGCATTACGTATTCACAAGTAGGCATGTTGGATGTCATGTAAATAGTATAGTTGCAATTGAATATTAATAATAATATTATCAATAATAGTAACTTCATGAGAAGATGAAACATAAAACAGAACCAGTGAACTGCACAATGAAATACCAGGAGAAATGCTAATAAGTATAGGCTGCCAACATAAAGTGATGCAACACACCAAGCTTGGTGTTGCTCATGGAAAAAACAATGCAGGAACGCTTGAAATGTAATACCTGTTAAAGTTTGGAACAAATCTTGGAATAATAGTTTCTGAGCTGAAATATCGTATTGCCGTTCATCATATATGAGTCGATTACCTAGGAAATCAATGACGTACGCATTTGGATACGGCATAGGCTTAAACTCTTTCAAACTCCTCCTATTTTTTTGAAGTTGCTTTTCTATTTCCATCAAGGTAAGTTCTTGGATCTCTTGATCAGTCAAAGTTAAATCTAAAAGGTTCAGGTTTAGTAGTTAGGCAAAATTCAGCATATACATTAGAGCAATGAAGGAAGCAAGAATTTAGGATGACCTAGATTATTCGACAATCTGATTTGTTCGTAGAGAATTCCATCAGATAAGTAAATCCAAGTGCTACGCCATACATGATCTGGTCTATTCATAGAAGCTGAAAGCAACACTGTAACAAAAAGTTTCCGAAGAAAATTACCGGAACCCCAGTCATAGGCTTCTTTGATTGCTGCTATGAACTCATTGTCATCTTGTAGAAAGCCCATTGCAAAACATGCGTCTCGGAAACTTGAATGTTTAAACCCGACAACTGTTTTGAGATCATCATAACATGTAGGGCCTTTCTTAACAGTCAATATCATCCTCATATAATACAATTCCCCTGTCGTAGGAGGTACCCAAATTAACCGGCCGATGGTGTAACCCCTTTTTCGCGGTTTCCAAAGCCTTTGTTTTTGGACGTAAACAAATTTTGAAACAAATTGGCCATATGTCAAAAGTCTTGCTTCCTCATATTTTGTGTTAGCCAAAAACCAAGAAGTAAACATGGACTCTGTGACACTTGCCTTAAGAAGGACATTTCCGATCTGCTCAAAGTCTTTGTAGTACACAAACTTCTCACCTTCCAAGTGAAAAAACAACCTCTCTACTGCCGGTTTTCTTCCATGGATCGAATAAGAAAAAATCCTCCAACATGCCTCAGAAGGTGAAATATACCTACAATCAAGGTATTATTTGATTTCGTCAACATTTTCATTTGTCTCAGGATTAGTTGGCACAATAACAGCTGATATACGATCAGATCCCTTATTGATGTATTTGAACAGATACTTAATTGAGGTACTCTGGTTGCACCACTCCATATTAATGTGCGCCTCATATTTCATGAGCAAACTTGGATTGTGGGGCACAACATGCCCACTATGAAGGATGATTCCATTCTTGTCAATCGTGTATCCATTATCTCGCCTTCTATAAACCGGGTAACCGCCTTGATCAACAATGGTGACATCTTGGAATTTCTTTGGAAAGTACTTGGAACACCTCCCATCCTTCATACATGGACATTTAGGATTAGCCATTCCACAAGGTCCGTGGACCATATGGTTCTTTACAAGATTATACAGCTTTGGTTGTTTGACAGGATCCGGTACTTCGGCTGATATTATCTTGTCAATATCAGATGGTGTTGGATACTTATTAGAAGGATGCAAGAAAATCAGGATGTGAGCATGTGGCAACCCTCTTTTCTGAAATTCTATGGTGTACATATCTTGTATTTGAAATAAGACCGTATTAGTATCATATTGTAGAAACATGTAGTTGGAAAAATACGGTTGTATTTAGAAAACACAACATGAAAGGTGAAAAAGTAAAAATAATAACAGTTGATAAGATTAACTTACATGCAAGAACTTTCCCCAAGACACCGTTCTTAGTAACGTCCGTTAAGAGGTTATCAAACTTTATTTTAAAAACTCGTGCAACAATATCAGGTCTGTCTTGTGGCTTGAGCTTAAGAGGATTAAGAACTCTCTGAATTTCAGGCCAATTTGGATTACATGTGAAGGTTATAAAAAGATCTGGAAAGCCAACCTTACTACAAATTGCCATGCCATCGTAGTATAATTGATCCATAAATCTCCGACTTCCCACATAAGAAGATGGTAATACAACTCTCTTTCCAATGCTTGAGCCTGGGTTTTGACTTTGGTCTCCCTCTTCATTAAGACTGTGATATTTGGAGACTCTAAGTTTTGATTGGTTATTTCGGAGCCATTTTAATCTCTCTCCCTCAAGCATGGTGTACCCATCAACCAAAAATCGCTGAAACAATCGCCTAGACGACAAAAGAGTCTTACCCTCACAATGTCTAGTTTGAATATGAAATGCTAACCACTCTCGAATAGTAAGTCTGTTTCTTGGGTTATCATCGAGAACGCTATCATCGAAAACGTCGACATCTCGGTGTGCTACATTTGGTCTATAACCATCTTCTCCGTAAGGAAAGATCAAAGGATATTGGTAGGCCAAATAGCTTGCATGAAACTCATCTATGCGTTTGAGTTTTCCCCCTTGTCTTTGCATGATAATGTCCCTTTCGTCAGCCGTGTCAACATCACCTACAATTAAAGCAGCAACTTTCGAGACAGTTGGTTGGTTGTAGATTCTGCCATCCGTGGATCTGTTTAAAATTAGTCTAAGTTTCAAGTTATGGACATTGCCTTCATTCAGTTTCTGTCTAGCCATTCGAAAACTCTTTGCATGTGTGTTATGGTTGTACAACATTTCAGATAGTTTCCTGACAATATTGGGATCAATGTTGTTTTTGTTCCTAAAACCAAAACAAAGAGTCGGTCAACGGAAAATATTATGTACCATACATAATCATGAGAGGGATCGTAGACAATTACCGCAGGCCTTCCATTCTGTTTGATACTTCATTTTCCATGTCATAAATGTAGAGTTGTGCAAATTTTGGTTGTTGTCCTTCAACCGGCAGCAAACTTCCAATCCGGTGACAACATTGTCCTTGGATTCGGATTGTTGGGGGTCCGCGACCATTGTTGAACTTGTTATCGAGCTTTGCACCAGGTGAAGTGAAAGCAAACATCATGTTGTAAGTCCGTAGTTGTGATTGAAAATTCTTACTATCGGCCGAATCATGATCAAATAGCAAATGAGACAGATACGTCGGTGGTGGTTTTAAGAAAGGCAATTGAACTTTCCCATTGCCACAACATATATGGTATTTCGGATTTGGTGAATGTACATGTTTGTTCATTCTTTCTTGGTACCACATCAAAGCATTACACTGTCGACACTCAATGATTGGGTCACCCAAATCTGAGTAGTCTGACATTAATAAATGGAAATTAATATATGTATGCAATGATTGTTGAGGATATATTACAAATGTGGGAAGCAGATTGTAGGAGGTATACCTTGATTAGTAGGATTTGGTTGGTTAGCATTTGAAAATGGTGGACAGTTATCATCATTGTCGAAACTTGAATCATCATCAGTTTCATGTGCTGCTAAATAACACGTTATTTAGGTAGTGCATGAATAATGAATTAAGAATCTAACATGCAGTTCCTGTTGATCTGTAGAAACAACTCAACAGTGAACCAAAAAACAGAAATGTAAAGAATTTAATGCAGTGGACATTACATAGGAATGGGTCGTAATCAGAGTCATCGTCCGCGTCACTGTTGAAATCCAAGTTAACCGTAGGCAAAAAAACAGGTGTTGTTGTAGGCTGGGTGGATGAGATATTTGTTGACTCATGAAATGTTAAAGGTGTTTCAAGTTCTGCACTTCTGTTATATAAAAAATACCAAATAAGTTTCAATAAATGTTAAGTAATACTTAGTTTGGTTTTAAGTTGCCGGAAATGTGAGCTATCCATACCGAGGGGTCACGGCAGCTTGGGGGAACATTTGTGACTGTGGAGTGAACATTTGCGTTGAGTAAGTACGTGGAGGACTTTTGGGATGATCAGCGTCATCTCGCGTCTTCTTAGGACGACCTCTAGCGCGTTTCGTCTCATTGTGCAATGACTGCGTGTTTTGTGTTTCACCAATACTGTGCATTACAAAAGGTTCCATTAATAGGTGTAGAGGGATGTAAATGTTCATGTGTAAGGTACAAATATTAAATGTCTAGCTATATAAAAGAAATTCGTGCAACTTAAAAACATAAATCACTAAACTACACAAAATCCATTTCTCTTAATAAAGTATCACTCAGAAGATGCCATACTCAGTGGACCTAGTAGATTGCTGCAGGCCTTGTGAAGGGAAGCACTGTGACGCGTCATTGCGAGTCAGATTGTAAGCTCTGTCTGGAACTCCGCGAGCCTGGGTGGAGTTCATTGAAGTTGACTCATGAAATGTATTCATCTGCATCCCAATTTCTGCACTGCTGTTATTAAAAAAAATACCAAATAAGGTTCTATGTATGTTAAGTAATACTGACTTATGTTGAAAGGAGCAAAAAAGTGAGCTATCGATACCGAGGGGTCACAGCAGCTTGGGCTGACATTTGTGGGTGTGGCGTGAACATTTGCGTTGAGTAAGTACGTGGAGGACTTTTGGGATGATCAGCGACCTCGAAAATCTTCTTAGGACGACCTGTAGTGCGTTTCGTCTCATTGTGCAATGACTACGTACTTTGTGTTGCGGCAATACTGTGCATTAAAAAAGGTTCCATACCAAGGTGTAGATTGATGTAAATGTTCATTTGTATGGTACAAATTTTAAATGTCTTGGTATATAAAAGTAAGTTCGGAAACTTAAAAACATAATTCACTAAACTACACAAAATCCAGTACTCTTAATAAAGTATAACTCAGAAGATACCATACTCAGTGGATATAGTAGATTCCTGCAGAACTTGTAAAGGGAAGAAATGTGACGCGTCATTGCGAGTCAGATTGTAAGCTCTGTCTGGAACTCCGAGAGGTTTCTTTGGTCGACCCCTTTGTTTTGGAAGATCATTATTCCTATTTAGTGGTCCAGCAGCACTGTGAAAAACACATTAAGTTGAAGCAGTTAGGAGTACGGTTAACTGTAATATCATTGGCATGTGTAGTAAATATAACCAAACTTACAAATGGTGTGGTGATTCTATGTTGAATCTATGTTGTGACATGTAAGTAGGATTGATATTTTCAGTGCCATTGTTTCCAGCAACATCGGTGAATGAAGATAACAGGTTTATGCCAACACCCTGAGTGTTAAATAGTTTAGGTGCAGTATGGACACGATGGGATGATGGCGGGGTTTGTGTATGCCGTAAAATAGAATCAATCCTTTGACCTTCCAACCTAATTCTATGGATTACTTGTTGGTTGACAGATGCTTGTGTAACATCTGATAGGGGAATTCTATCGGGTGTAAGCGTTGTTGACAAAGAAGTACTTGCATATTTACGGCGCTTAGAATGTCTTTCTTTCAAAATGGAAAACCTTCTCAATCTGGCATGTTTAGTTGTGAATTTCTTCCACATAATATTAGAGTAATCAAACTTTGGTTCCTGAATACATCCACTGCAATGTACAAGTCAGGATTATTAATATAAATTTGTTAGTAGATATATGACAGGTTGTTCCACCGAAAGCATGAAATTCGTTGGCATAATCCATTGTTTTCCTAAGAGATAGATGTAAACTGTATAGTGGAGATTTAAAACGAATTCCACAAAACAAAACACAAGCATTGGATTTGATAAAAATGTGTACAATATGTAACCCCACAGAAATGTAATGACTGTTTCATTAGTCAGGGTATTATAAAAACACGTAAGAAAGGTGGAGTGTTGAACCTGTTATATTGAGTGTGACTAACATCATCATCCATTGTTAAGAGCTATTGTTCTTACTCTTCGTAACAACTGAAAAGAGATGAATAGAGTTGAAGCTGTTGTTATTACTCTTCCTAAAAACTGAAAAGAGATGAATAGAGAATAAACAGATTTTTGTATTACTTGGGCCAATATAGTTGATGACGTGGAAAAAAGTAAATAAAAAAATGAAGGCTTATTTGTTAGATGATGGTGTGATTTGTGCCAAAGTTAAAATGTAGGAAAAGTCAAAGGTTGGACATGCAAAATGCTAATTCCGTAAACTAACAAACTAATGTAAAAACATAGACCACTAAGGTATGTGAATATATTTTTAATGGGATGGAAGTGGAAATAAAAAAAAGATGCAATGTAGAAGTTAGGGTGGGTCGAAAAAGTTGAAATGGTTGATCGCAGAGTGAAAGGACAGCATTATGTCAGTTATTAAAAACACTTGATGGCTACCTCCATTGAGCATACAGAAATAGGGTACTATAATTGCACTACATTTGACAAAGTTGTGCATGTAATGTAATAGTTTGTGAGCATTAGCAGTTAATTGTAATATTATATTACCTACTCTGACTACACTTTTGAAACCACTCTTTCCAATGACAGGGAAAGCCAAAAAGTCAAGGTAGCAGCATTGGGGCTGAACTGATGTGCAACAGAGATATCAACACAAAAACCAATGATGATAATGAGAAATTAGAGTGGAAGTGCCTAAAAGGGTTGATTCATGGGGAATCTTTTGGTTACAATGTAACTGGACTATTTGAGATCATATTATTGTTTTTAATAACCGTATATACGAATAATATATTTGATAACAGGCTGATCCAAATTTGTGTTTCATAGGAATATATTATTTTCGTAGGTTAAGGGATGAAATTGTATGAACCACCTCCATGAAAAGTAATTTGAAATGAGCAAGTGTGATAGATAATTATGGTCGGGCATGTGGTTATAATCATTTACAATGGTGAATGATATATCATTGCAGCAGTGGGGGTACTACATTTTATGCACAGATTGAAAATAGAAGTAGAAAAACTTGACAAAACAACATTGCATAGAATTGGTCATGTGGTTATCATAATTGACAAAGGTGTATGATATGTCACTGCAGCAGTGGGGGTACTGAATTTTATGCAGATATTGCAAATAGAAGTAGATAAACTTAACAAAATAACATTGCATAATTTTGGTTTAAATATCCAAGCCACAACAAGATTCCATCTACAGGTTTAAATATCCAAGCCACAACAAGATTCCATCTACAAAAAGATTTGGGTCACAAAAAGATTGAAGTAATCCATCGTTTCAAAAGATAACAGGATAGGCCGTTTCACAAAATCCCGTAATTTGGTTGGAATGCTTGATATCTTCATTTCGCCTTGGAAAGCCTGACACTCTTGGTTCTGGTTGTCTTTGTTCTTGAAAGCTTGGGGATCAAGAATTCCGGAGAGTATCGCTCGTCGTCATTTGAATCAGTTGGAGACAACCGTTTAGACGGGGTGTTATTGAAGCTACTATCAGGGCTCCAACTCTGAGCAGCAGATACAACATTCTGAATTTTACAAGGCAATTGGTAGAATTAGGTACTTTCACAAGTAAAAAAATTTCTATCATTATTTAAGATCGAATACGTACAGATGGATTAGTGCTCTGAGGCAAGACCCGCCTAATCGGTATGTCAGCTATTTCAGCAATTGCTTTTCCCTTGGTATCAGCTAAAGACAAGCGGTTAGGCGGGGTATTGTTGTAGCTACTATCAGGGCTCCAGTTCTGAGCAGCCGATACAACACTCTGAATTTTACAAGGCAATTGGTAGAATTAGGTATGTTTCGATAAATAAATTTTCTATCATTATTTGAGATGCAATACGTACAGATGGATTAGTGGTTTGAGGCAAGACCCGAATTATCGGTATGTCTTGTGTTTCAGCAATTGCTTTTCCCTTGGTATCAGCTACAGACAACCGGTTAGGCGGGGTATTGTTGTAGCTATTGTCACAGCTCCAGGTATGGGCAGCCGAAACAGCATTCTGGAAGTTGCAAATCAATACGTATAAGTAGGTAGACATGTATAAGAAATGCATAAAAATAAATGATCTCGTATCAATAGAAGGTTTAGTGGAGCGAGAAAACACCGCATTGGTCGCATACTGCTGTGTTGCAACATTTGATTTTCCCTTTGTATCCCGATTACTGTATCGAGGCAATACCGCATTGTTTTCATGGCACTGTGCTGCGACAATTGATTTTCCCTTGGTATCACGAGATTCTTTTGGAAATTCAGCCTCGTTCTATATACAAAGAAATATCTTTACCATGTACACAAAAAAAAACAGAAAAGAGGTCGACATTATAAATGAAATAGGAATGTTCATTAATATACCATTGATGCAGAAACTGCATCTCGTAACATATCGATGACCGTGGCATCTTCAGTGAGCCTGACGACAGAAGCTTGACCATAGTAGGGCTGGTACTTGACATGAAAAGCGAAAGCCTTGTCCAAGAGGTTGTCAAGATGTGCTGGGTAGATCTTTGGGTGATCTTCATTCGTCTAATAGAATGGCATGGATTAGTGAGTAAAATGGTATGAAAATTTTTGCACCAGTGCAGCAACAGTATGACATAATAAATACAGACAAGTGAATGTATGCAAAGAATTAGCACAGGGTGTATATGGTAAGAGAGTTACACGTTTCATTATTTCCCGTAAGTCACGAGCAGGCATGCCAACAATAGGTATGCATTCCTTATCCCAGAACACAAAGTTGTCGACCTTGTTTTCATGCTCCACCTCAATCACAATTTTATACCTATGATAAAGACAAATATATTTACTCCAAAATGCATTGGTAATCATAGTTATCAACTACCTACATGCTTGTTCTTTAACAGAAAGTAATTCTTACTTGGTTATCGGGGGAGACTTTGTGTCACAGCAGTTGCAATCGAAGACATTGCCTGGTGATTTGTTAGTTGTGTTACATGTCGGACAGATCTCATAAAACCAGGACAAACGATTTCGGTTGAACCTTTTGGTAGTACCAAACGTATTGCAGAACGTCTCCTACAAAACATATTTGTCAGTAACAAAAAATGATGCTAGTAATTAAAAGGGAACATTTGTGTTTAAATCAAAAGTAACTAACATCCTTTAGGCACAACATTTCTCCAATAGAAATGACGTCCTTGACAAAAGAGAAAGATCTGTCTTCAAACGCAGACTGCGACCCACAGCTGATTGACAAAGCTTGAGAACTGGGTTGACTTGGTAGACCGACTTCAAACCTTGTTAGGAAAAAATGGCCCCAAACATCACAGATAAGTAAACAAATACAGGTGGGAATGAATGCATACCAGGCCTTATAATGTGAAAACATACTTGGACTTGAAATCATTCAGTTGGGGGTGGTCATAGTTGATAAGTAACTTAGATCCGTTCCAAGCATTGGACAGGTTGAGCTTCACAGTGGCTGCAACGATGTATTGCAAACATGGTGAAGTTACAAATAAGGACACACAGTGCTAGATAATGAACACAACTAATAGTGCAGACTATACTTGAACTTAGACGACACATAGCATGAGTTAGTATAACAATCATTGTATTGCCGTCTGAAGCAAAATTCATAAACTGGTTTGCGAATGTCTCCCAAAGTGTAACATCAAGTTCAGCACCACTGTAAAAGTATGAACATGTTAGGCACACAACTGTTAATATCATAAATACAAGAAAACATGTGATGTTAGTCACCATTCATCGGACAACGTAAGGTTGACACAAGGTTTTTTTCTAGCCCCCCCAACCTGAGTCCTCTGAATTTGTTGAACAGCTCCTATAACATCTGTCATGACAGAACGGATCGTGAAGTCATTAAATATAATTACCATAACTTTGTACTGACAGAGCAAAGAGGAAAAAGTACCGTATAAGTGATCAACATCAAAAATACCATTCAAGAAATCTGGAAATGCCTTGAATTTGAAAGACTTAGGTGGTATATCTGGGATATCCAATGCGGTAATAGCAGTGGATGAATTTATAAACAGCTTGAGCTTGTTGTCACACACTTTGAATGGTAGGTCATAAGGCAAAGGATCTCCGTTGTAAATCATGTACGTCTGATGTTCCTGTAATGTCTGCTTCCAAAGCTCAAGTTCTCGGTTTCGTGTAACAGCGTGTATTTGAGCACCCTAATGACAATAGCAATAACATTAATGAAACTTGCTTCATTACAAAACACAGCAGGATATAATAAAGAATAAGACCTTTGCATCTTGTACGATTGCCTCAACATGTTGCTGGCCGTTGCGTTCCGTTACCGTCCATAGGTCAACAACGTGAATGGCAAGCTTCCAGATGTTATGGTCAGGCTTCAAATCAGCAATAAATATTGGTGGTCTTGACATTATGAGCTGGAAAACAATAGTCAATGAATTAGTTACCAAAGTGAAACAACGAAAAAACAAATGCAAGCCAGGAGAAACTGTTGTGTTAATAGTAAGTCACAAAATACCATTCAGTAAGTTATGAATAACCAAACAAAAACCAGGTAAAAAGGAAACCAAGGCTCACAAAAGAAACATGGCAAGAAAGACGAATGACAAAAAATGAAAATAATGTTCGTCATAGCTAAAAACATTTACAAGCGTTCAAATACAGTTTTAACAGAGGTTTGCGAAGCGTTTCAGAACTTCCATGAACTACCATGCAAATGACATAAACGAAGGTTTAACCGAGCAATGAACAACTTTGCGCTGGGTTTAAGCACTTCCATGAACTACCACAAAAACGAACACATGTTTACAACGAATATGGTGAGTAGAAGACAAGAAGGGAAGATTAAAATCAAAAACGAAGGGGATCATTACCTTGGCTCCGGAGAGTGGAACGCAGAAGCAGAGATGAAAAATGAGAGAAGAATGGAGTGAATGGAGTGAAAGGTTGAAGAGGTGAGTGTAAAATATGGGTTATACCGGGAAATGTGATGTTTGAGTTGTAGCTCCTTGCCACGTGGCCAAAACATAAAATTTCATTGGTCAGAGAGTTTTCATTAGTCAATGACCTTAAAGGGCATGGGATTAAGGATTAATTTGAAATTAAGGAAAGGGTAATTGTGGTGGTTTGGTAGTATATTATATTTATAGGTAGTTAGTTGATTGCTGCGTGACAGTAGGAATTCCCATAGTTTTTGGTTGATTCCAACACTTTTGTGGCGTTGTTTGAACAATTAAATGATCAAATTGACATCTTTTAAAATTAAGGGAACAAAATGGATCTAGAAATAAAGTTAAGAGACCAAAAATGACATTTTGCCATTATTTTAATAGTGGAGGAAAGAGAAAGTTGATTCAGAATGAAAATGACACATAACTCACTTAAATAATATTTTAATTTCATCTATTTATTTTAATCTCTGAAATTAAAGAGTAATTATCTATGTTCTTTATTGAATTGGTGTGTAATCGACTCAAAATCAATATATAAAATTATGTACATGAAAATTTTAGTATTATATGTTATAGAAAAATGAAAAAAAAAATATAAGATAGATATTATGTTTTTCAAATAAGTTTAAAATTTTGTATAGTTAGTTTTTTCTACATGGAAAAACATAATAATATTCTATAACAATTACTAAGTTTGTCTGTAATTCATTTGAAAATATTTTAGTTCTTTAGAAAAATTGTTGATAAAAAAAAAAAAAAAGAGATGTGAGAGGATAATAAAGGGATAGAATATTTGGAAAAATTGAATGAAAATAAAAATATAAAATGAGAAAATATTACATTATTCTATAACAATTACTAAATCTATAATTTATTTGAAAATATTTTAGCTCGAAAAATTGTCAGTTTAAAAAAAAATGAGAGGATAATAAATTGGTATAATATATGGAAATGTAACAAAAATTGAATAAAAATCTAAAAAATCATATGAAATAAGAGGTACTTAGAAGAAATACAAAAATTATGGAGTAGGTGTCGATCAATACTTGTCAAAACAATGAACATTATGAGTTTTGAATGAAAATAAGAAAATAAAATGAGAAAATACTACATTATTCTATAAAAATTACTAAATCAGTGATTTATTTGAAAATATTTTAGTTCTCTTAAACAATTGTTAATTAAAAAATAGAAAAATATGAGAAAAATTGGATAAAAATCTGGAAAAAATCATATGAAATAAGAGGTACTTAGAAGAAATACAAAAATTATGGAATAGGTGTTGATCCATACTTGCCAAAAAGATGAACATTGTGAGTTGAATTTGACTAATTAAAGTATGAAAAATAAATCTCGCATTGGAGACCCCGATGGCTGCACATGACATTTGTTTGCTTGAATGTATAAATCTACTGTCATACTTCAAATTGTTCCTACTTGTATAACTACCTTCATTTGTGTTTCTGTTTGCTTACTAACCATTTTTAAAAAATCCAAAAATATGTTGCTTTATCTTTCATTTCTTTCTTATTGTCTAAGTCCAAATTATTGCAAGGTTTAATTGGGTTTCAGGTTAGACTATCAGCAGGGGCGGACCCACAGCCAGCCTTGGGGATGCAATTGCACCCCCTTACTTTTTCAAATCATGCTTAATTATCATGTATTATTTAATTTGAACCCCCTCAACATTTTAATTTGCACTCAACTCAATATTTTTTATAGATGAGAACCTCTACTTTAAATGTCTAAGACTATGCTTTGCTTTTTTTTTACTGACCTAGGTCCTATACTACTATTAATATTGTTATGTGTTTGTTTTGAATTTTGATAAAGAACCTACTTTGGCTTTCTTACACTATCTTACTATTAATATTTATATTATAATTAATAGAATTTATTTTGCTTAAGATTCTCAAAAGCAGCAAAAGAGGCATCAGATCCACTACTTAAAATTAAAATTCCTTATAAGGGAGAGCCTCCTTATCATACTATGCTAGAGTAGTAGTTGAATGAAGTTTATGTCAAATGCCTAAATAATACATAATTTTTTAATAAAGTATAATATTTAATTTGACTCTATATTTGATTTAAATGTATTACTTATTTTTCTATTTTATATTAGTCCTCTAGTTTTAAGATTCAAATTATTTTAGGATTTTAAAATTAAAATTTCTTATCCTCTTTCATTTATTTTAGTAGTTTCGTTTTAAATTTTAGCTTAAAAAATAGTTAATTTTGACATTTAAAATTATGAAAGATATAATAAAATTTTTACATTAGATATAATTATTATGTTTAACATCAAGTCAACCTTTAGAAATGTTTTTTCAAATGAGTTTTTTAAAATTATATTTAAAAATAATTTTTATAATTGCCAAGAGTTGAACTAAAAAAACGAGACTTTTTTTTACCAACTCCACTATAAAATATATGCAAACTATATGTCATTCTATATATTTATAACTAAAATAAATTATTTTGAGACTTTTTTAACTCAAAATTTTAAAATCTAAAGACATTACTTAAGTTGTCTTCCTTTTGAACCGATCATGTCTGCATCCCCTGACCTGGGGTCTTGGCTCCGCCACTGGCTATCAGGTCAGGTGTATGTGCAGTATTGATTGAAGTTCAATTGGTTTTGACCTAATCTTGGTCAAATAAGAGTTTGTTTCATGATCAAGGCATCTGGATGTGATATAATTTCAAATGCCTCATGATTGAGGATCATCAATAACCAGTTCATTTCCAATTAGGGTTTTAAGCACTGAGTCATGGTGTGTTAATTTCAAGGTCTGCTCATTTAGTCTATAGTGAAGATTCTGATTCATCATAATTCAAGTGGCTATGTGTTCAAGATCGATTCATTTTTGGATCCATTCCTCAAGGAATGATCATTTTTTGTCATGACACTGTCAAAAAGTTTTCAAGTGCACAAGTTGGTTCATGTTGAGTTTTCATTTGATCAAGTGATGTCCAAAGCCTTTTTGTAAGAGTGATTAGGATTGTTCAAACATGGAATCAAGTCTTTATTCGATTTCAAGTGAAGATTCAAGATTGATTCATTTTTTAGTCATTTCTCAAGAATTGACTTAAGGATTTAGATTGTTGATTTTTTGTATCAGATTTACGGCATTGCAAATTAAATTCAAGGGTGCAAAAGCATTACAATTCAAAGTCCACATTACCGAGTTTCTTAAAAAAAGTCAAAGTTCATTACAATTGCAATACAAGCCCATTACTAATTTTCCAAAGTCCATCATACAAGTCCATATTACAAGGAAAATTTGCCAAAAAAAATGAAAGAATACACAACCTTCACACGTGAGCCATTACCACATGAGGTTACAAGCAAAACTTTCTCAGCCATGTTATAATGCCAAACATAAGCCAAAATATTCACTTTCCTTAAACAAGCCCATGAAGCCACACAATTCCAATTCGCCACTATGTCACTACCAGCCTCTAAAACAACTAAACCATCCACACCAAGCCAACATGAATTTCTCCCTCCAAGCAATACTACCAACTTCAGCCTAACATAAAAGTCCACAAGCCATTAAATACTCCACGCAAGAAGAACACCTTTGCAAGAAGAACACCTTAAAATGAATGGAAAACATAAGACTCGTCTTCATGTCTTCAAGAGCTCACTCCTTGTTCAACACACCTGCTGAATGCATTCACTCACTGCTTTATCCACAAGCAATCTATGTACCATAAAAGTACACCCAACAGACATAATTTCTCCCCCTATCTTTCATAAATGATGCTCCTTCCAACAAGAAAACACCCAAAATCACCACATGATATCACATGACCAAACTCATGCTCATATAGTGAGAGAGTACTAGGATCACATCCTTGTACCGTAACTAACAAACTCTTGGATTGAGATCAAAATTACCATTGATCCCTCTCATCCTGAACCCATCCATACCCTGTACAAATCCATCTTGAATTTTATAGTCATAGATATCCTTGTTCCTTGAGAATAAATCCAATTGAATCTGGAATGCTTCACATTCCTCAAAGAGACATACATAATCTCTTAGTTTGCTAGCTAGCCCATATGTCCTTCACACTTGAAAGACATCAAATACATGCTCCATAAATCCTCAGTTTACTTGCTTCACAAGCGCCAAACTGATCCACTTCTTTCTAGAGTTACTTGCAGTAGAAGAAACCACCTCTCCACAAGCATTTTAACCTCAACAAGAGTCAGACTACCAGATAGACACCCTATGATCCAAGACAGTCTTCACTTCATCATTCTTCCGTATGATAAGTTAGAACACTTCTGATTCAACTGGTGTATATCAGCTTCCACAATCTGAATTCCAAGTTCAAAGAACATGATGATGTTCTAACATCAGTTAGGACATCCAGATCATATCACAGACACCATACATTATGGTTCTTGATACAATTACCACTGGACTTACTATCTGCATAGTAATCCAACTGAAGATCTCCAGAGAACACAACTCCTACCAACTTGATCCTCAAGAACTTCAGACCGTTGTAGAGAAAAACAAACTTTCATGCTCCCACCAAGGAAAGCCCCTAAAGCAAAGATCCCTTCAACAATCAGCAAGTCAAGAGCAGAACCAGCTCCTCCTTTTGGTCTTTAAGAAATAGAATACTCTTGGTTCAACCAAGAATCTAGGTCTTCAGCAAGAAATCTTAGATACACTAAGACACTGAAATATAGCTTCTACTAGCTTCTGCAATTCCCATACATTGCATAGGCTTTTTGAAGCATCCATTCCAATCACAACTGAGAAGATCAGCTTCTCTCAAGATTATGTACCTCCACTGTAACCAGATCCCACTGAGAGAATTGTATGATGATAACCCTGATGTCAGAACATCTGACATCAATGTCTACTTCCATCTGATGAGCTCAAGTCTGTCTGAAACAGTCTTGATCAACTCCCCCTCAGACATACCATCTTGAGAAACTTCTCCACTTCAAGAGTTCCATGCTCTCATAGACTTGATTAACATACCAAGTTTGAGTAGGCAACCTTTATCCTGTGTTAATGGTCCACAACCAATCTTAAGACCAGATACCTTGAAGAGCATCAGCTTCAAGAGCTCATCCTTAGAAGAACCAAACATGCCAAAGCCTGATTCTTTAGACACGAGCAGTTAACAGCTACAAGAAATCCATTTTCCTTCAAGATGTCAGAGATATTTTCCTAGACACTTATACCGAACCTCCATGATAAAAAGGATCACATGTTCTCTACAGCTGCACTCTAATTCACCTAGATCAGAAATAAACTAATCCAAGCAATCTTCATCAAGAATAAGAAGTCTTCATCTTCACTTCCATCAGCATCATATTCTTGATAAGCTTTCTGCCACGAAACTTCCTAGTTAGATTATGTGCCTCTACATATCCAACTAGAAGAGGGTTCCCAACACTTTATGTCAAAACACAAAAGTTTTGTTCCCAGAGCATATGCTACTCCTCTTTCTTGTCCTAAAGATTCACTCCTTGAATCAACAAGATTCTGCATAAATTCTGCTGATGAAATGTTTCAACATCTGGTTTAACATCAAATCCTTGTAGAAATCCAAACAGATCCAAGGACTAGATACTTGAACATTGATGATGCATCAACTGATGAGACCCTCAGGCTTCATCTTCCTTGATCATCAACTAAGGATAATTCATTAAATACTTGTGAATATCACAAATAGCCATGAATCTTAAATCCTTATTCAGAAGGTCATACATCCAAGAGATATCAACACTTTAGGAATACCAATCAAGTATTTTTTAGTGTAAGAACTTTCCTTCCCAAGCAGAATGTTGAGACATCAAGACTGACACCCTTGACTCATGTTGACTTGGCTGGAACAATCCTCTGCATCTTCCTTGAGAATAACCACTTCAACTGATCTGAAGAAGCACTACCTTGCACGACATGGAAGGTGAAAATAAATCACCCCCAAATTCTTCAGATTGACGATCCTCAAAAACATCCTAGATCCAAAAGAGCAACCAGAAGACTCCAAAATTTCAAATTTTCCAGAACCACCAAAACAGTCCTCATGACAAAAGATGCCCTTATGTGTGGACTTGAGACAAATCTCAAGTGTCTTTGGAAACTTTATCATGACAAGAGTATACCAGTTTCATAACCCAAGAAATTGATAACCTAGACCTCTCCTCTTCTGACTTCAAAATACCTGAAGGAACCAACCTTCCAATTACCAAAACATCAGTGGCAAACAACAACAAACAACTCTCTCCAATCCATTACTCCCTGCTAGAATGGCTAGAACTTTAATAAATGTTGACACCTTCATGAACAGAATCTTCAATCTAGCTTCACCAAAGTTCTTTCACCAGAAACATATTCAGCAGAACACCAACACATCTTCAGTAGGCTCCAGTTATGATGTCAAGACATCTTAGGGGACACCTAGCAGAAAATAACCTCTTCACCAGCAGCGGCTGGAGAAACTTCATATAAGCAAAAGACAACCAACATAAGCTGTCATCCTTGATCCAGTACCAATCATTCCAGATATCCAATGAATGGTCTGATCGCACATACACCTTATTTAAAAACCAGAAGGTATCTCCCAAGATCTCATCCAGAAACAGACAGGATGCCTACTCTGATACCAATTGAAATTCTGGCATACATATCACAAATTTCCTAACACATGTCACGACATTGTTCTCTGCATAACTTTAAAACAAGGGTAGAATAATCAAACTAATATTCTGAATATCAGCAACAGATTCACAATAGATGTTTCAACATATGTTACGACATGTTAATCAATACTGAACTATAAATTGCAGAATGATAAATAACACAGAATATGATGACCCAGTTCGGTGCAAATGACCTACTTCTGGGGGCTACCAATCCAGGAAGAAGAATCCACTATTAGTAGTATAGTTTTATGTAAACAACCTCTGGTTTATAGTAAACAACCTCTGGTTTACCTATCACTACCCAATGAAAACTTTATCATTAGAAGTCATATCTAATTGATAAGAGAAACCCATCTCACTCCCTAAATCAGAAACTGTGATATCTAACAGTTATAGTCACAATAATTTTATCATCCTACTTGAAAGACACCTCTTTCAATGCAAAGTTTAGCCAAGCATTCTCGACTAACAATCCTACTCGGATTTTATTGGATTTGCTTCAAAGATTCATCCAAGAACAATTTACAATTCATTACCTAAAGGTTTCTGAATATCTATAAACATCTATGTCTACCACAGTGTATCAAACCGATACAAAGGGAGACTTACAAAACAAGAAATTCCAACGACTCTCAAAACCCTAAACCCTTATTTCCCTTTACAAAAGTGTTACAAGAGATTAGTTGTTCAACCCTAGGTCTAAGTCTTCTTGTATAGTCTTCTGCTTCCTTGGGCTTCAAATCTTATGTCCTTGATCCACTGCCAAACGCGCCTTGAATCTTGAAACAGAATAAAAAACAAAACCTACTGTGGCAATCATGATGTCGAGTCTTCATGTTGGGACATCTCATTCGACATCTTTGGTCTGGGGAAAATTTATTCAAACTATAACATCTTGTTCAACATTATGTTTTACCAAAATTTAGTCAAATCCTTGGAGCTTTCATGATGTCTTTGAAACATATCTTGAGGTTTTGGATCATGCCTTGCCCAAAAAGTCAACCCAGGGATTGATTAGGTAAAAACCCTAATTTTGGTGCACTGAGGATCTTGAGGCTTATTGATTTTGAAATGAGGCAATCTTGTACTTGATTATTGATGAATGAGAGCTCTTAATCTTCATGGATGAATGAGAGACTGGGTAAGTTGAAAATCATGCCCATCCTTGATTGATCCTTTGCCTGAGTCTCTTTTGAGGCTCAAAAACCCTGATTTGTAATCAAATGAAACAAACAACAATCTTTGATGCTAATGAAATGGGTTAGTGATGCATATACACACATATGATGCTAATAGGTTAGTGATGCATATACACACATATGATGCTAATGAAATGCAAATGATGTGGGGTCTTAGGGTCTAAAATTAGGGTATGACAAATTGCATAGATTTATGTTTGTTAATTATTTTATTTTGAAAATGACCAATTTATGTTTTCTCTTGTGCTTGATTTACTGCGACAACATTCCAACAACAAGTTGTATCTGTTAGCTAGGAATTTCAACGCCAAATTTGGATTGAGTGTGATAAGTGAAGAAATGTTTTGAGTTATTTTGGATTTCTATGGAAGCTTTATTGAGGTTCTTAGTCGAAGAGGTCCTTTTTTGTGAGAAGGACATGTTGGGTTAAGACTTAGAAATATTTCTAAGTTTATATTGCAATTTCGATAGAGTTAATGCTAAGATTTCGTTCGACCGTGATTTTGAATTTTGAATAAGGATGATAAATGTCTTTTGTCCTTATCCGTTTCTTAAAAAGGACGCGTGGAAAGCTGTGGTGAATTGAAGACATGCAAGCGAAACGTGTCATTTTCTGGAGAAAAGACTGTTGTTAGCGGTTATTTTTGACGTAGTATAAATAGGAGTCTTAATATATAGGATTTCGTGTGTTCAATCATTGTACAAATACTCATAAATTACTCAAAGTATCTAAGTGTATTGAGAAATGAGTTCGTTGAGAATGTACGTGTGAATCGCCGAATTTTTATTACAATTGAAGTTATTTTTCAATTTATCAAATTCCCTTTCTATTGCAATTTACTTTGAAGTTCTTTATTGCAATTCCTTTACAAATTCTGCATTTTACTTTTAAACTTTCAAATTCTAAACAACATTCTTTAATCAGGAGCATTGTCAAAATGTTCATAGACTTCCAGAAATAATTTTAACAAAAGCACATGTCCTAGGATTCGTTGGGTGATCCTGTAAAGTAAACCTTTTTTTGGAGACCAGCGGTTGTTTACTAATTTTCACGGTAAACAAATTGGCATGCCCAGTGGGACAGTGCTACTGTTAGAATCTTTCTCTTTTTGACAAATTTTTTGTATAAGTTCTTCATTTTACTATCTCTCTAACTTTGTTGCATTAGACTAAGGAATGGTAGAATCGCCATAAACAACGAAGAAAAACCAAGGAGAAGATATGTAAGGAGGATGGTGAATCAAAATCCACCAAATAGCCCAAATCCACCAAATAATGGAGAACCACCCCCTTCATCTTTGACGGGGGAAATACGGTTCCAGCGTCTGAGTCTAAAACTGTACCATCCACGGCAAGTACAGCGCCTGTGCAGTCGATTGCCTAAAATGGACCTATTTTGTTTTATGTAGGGACACAGGGTCCACCAGTGACCCCCCTTCAGTGGGGAATAATTTATTCAGGCCTTATGTGCCTGGGTTTTCAATGCCTCTAACTAGTCGCGAACAACCTTATGGCATGCCAACTTCAGTAATGACAAGTTTGTATAATACGACATCAGCGTTCGCAGACCCAGTGGTAAATTTCACTTCACCACTACAAGGATCTGGTTCAGGCATATACAATGTAGGTTGAATTAGCCAGCCATTAGGGATGGTATTTCCCACCTAAATGCCTAATATCACCAATAATTCTGCAGCGGTGACAAGGCAACAAATGGACGAAAGCAATCATGAAATGGTCGAAATGATTGCCTAACAAATGGGCATAATATTTAACCCTTTAATCCAGAATACTACCCAAACAAACTAATAATTGACAGCGCAAATGACGTTCATTGCTGATTTCTTTGGTGTTCTACAACCCCCTCGACACCCTCAAAGGGAATGGATGATAGAAAATCAGGGGGTAGTCTTGGAAGAGGACCCCACCATTAACCAAATCCAGCGAAATATACCCCAGACGAATGTGGTAAATCAAGGAGTAGGAGTCGAACCACCTAGGATCGAACCTCCTAGGGTTGAACAACAAATTCTAAAGGAAAGGGAACCAAGGGTAGTGATGGTGAATAGAAACCAAAATGCCTACGAAGTCATAAATCAGGTTCGATGTGATGATATGGCAGCAGACAATAACTTAGCAGCCATGGTCGAAAGAATTATGGCGCAAAATGAGGTAAATATTGGCCTTCATATGCCAAATTACACATCATTGTTGTCTGAGTATGTTCTACAATCAGAATTACCCCCTAGGTGTAAAGTCCCGAAGTTTACTAAATTTTTTGGGGACACTAGTGAGTCCACTATCAAACACGTGGCCAAATACCTAATTGAGGCAAGGTAAATTGCCAATAATGAGAACCTAAGGATGAAATACTTCCCAAGTTCCCTTACGAAGAATGTCGTTACATGGTTCACCATATTGCCAGCAAATTCAATTCATAATTGGACTCAACTGGGAAGACTGTTCCATGATCAGTTCTACATGGGACAGTCGAATATCAGTTTGAAGGAATTGGTCAGCATTAAACGAAAATTCACTGAGCTAATAGATGATTACTTGAATAGATTTTGTTTGCTTAAGGTCAGATGTTTTACACAAGTGCCTGAGCATGAGTTGGTCGAAATGGCCACTGGTGGCCTTGACTACTCCCTTAGGAAGAAACTGGATACCCAATATCAAAGGGACATGACCCAGTTCGCTGACAGAGTTCGACAAGTAGAACGCCTGAAGGCTGAAAAGGCCAGGGCAAATAAGAATAATAAAAAGGAAAGGGTAGCCTACATTGAATTTGATGAAGATGATCAAGAAATAAACAGTGATCTGTCACGGTGATAATCAGATACCAAAGCTATAGGATCAGCTTGGCTCGCAAATTAATGATATCACCGCCGAACTTTTATTTTATCCAAGGGAACAGATAAAAGATCGAACAAAAACCCTAATTAAAATGCAAAGTAAAAAACAAGGCCTAAAGCTAAGCAAAGAGAGATCAGAGGTACGGGGGTTGGCTATACTAAGGGAAGGTACTAGCACCCTAAGCATCTGCAGTACTCTACAGGAACCTCTTGAAATTTTGTGTTTTGACTAAAATTGTTTGCTAAGGTGAAGATGAGCATATTAAAGAGAAAAGGTGGAAAAATAAAAAGGTAGCTTGCTAGGATCTCGCAATCCTATACCTACGTATCCTTAATAGGAAGTCAGCGGAATCGTAGTTCAGAACTACGATGTGAAAGGGAAAAGGGTGTAAAAAAGAAAAATGTGTAAAAAAGAAAAGGTTGCTCGCTAAGGATTGGGGGCTCTTGTGCCTACGTATTCTCAAAAGGAACTTGAGAAATCAGAGCGTCTGTAGTTCGTGGAACTACGAGTTGTTATGTTCTAAGAACCAAGAACAACAAAGACAGGTAAAGAACAAACGAGGGACATGCACAATGACAATAAGCCACCATAAATCCCTTCCCTTGGATTAGGTCAAGAAGGATCAAAGACAACAACAGATACATGGAAAAACATCACGTAAATGACATCAAAGAATACACAGACACAATACACGGCAAGAACATAATGTATGGTCAGATAGGTAAGATATCACAGAATACGCATGGAAAAACATCATGGTAATTAGATAGTGAAAAGTCAACAGAAATACACGGAAAAACATCATGTAATCAGCAAATGAGATCAACAATATACATGGAAAAGTGTCATGCATAAAATGACAAAGCTATGCGGAAAAGCATCGCGAAAAGCAACAAACAGTCACAACAAAGAATTGTGGGCATCATCAATTAATCAAGGGAGAGCATCAAGAATTAATCGAGGAACCAACCCAAAACAAACCTAAAAAGGTTCCTACTTTGAATAAGCATAAGTGCATGAAAAATTAATCAATTTTGGAATTCATTCATACCATCATAAAATATGAAAAATTATGAACACATTGCAAAAAGAGTGGCTCAAAAAGGCTTAGGGAGCACAAACTTATGACCTTTTCAAAGTTGTGAAGAAAAAATGAAAAAGAAAGGGGTTTCTGGAAAAACATCAGAAGCAAAGGTCGTTTCTGGAAGAACATCATAAAGACACAAAGAGGTTTTTGGAAAAACATCAAAAGCAAATGTCATTTCTGGAAGAACATCAGAAAGACACAAAGAGGTTTCTAGAAAAACATCATAAGCAAAGGTCGTTTCTAGAAGAACATTAGAAAGACACGAGGAGGTTTCTGGAAAAACATCAGAAGCAAAGGTCATTTCTGGAAGAACATCAGAAAGACACGAGGAGGTTTCTGGAAACACATCAGAAGAAAAGGAAGTTTCTGGAAGAACATCAGAAAGACACAAAGAGGTTTATGGAAAAACATCAGAAGCAAAGGTCGTTTCTGGAAGAACATCAGGAAGACACAAAGAGGTTTCTGGAAAAACATCAGAAGCAAAGGTTGTTTTTGGAAGAACATCAAAAAGACACGAGGAGGTTTCTGGAAAAACATCATAAGCAAAGGTCGTTTCTGGAAGAATATCAGAAAGACACGAGGAGGTTTCTGGAAAAACATCAGAAGCAAAGGTCGTTTTTGGAAGAACATCAGAAAGACAGAAAGAGAGGTTGTTTACTCCTCGATTTATTGGTCTGTATCAGGTATCAGAGAGGATTGGAGTGGTTGTTTATAGAGTGGCGTTGCCACCAAATTTGTCAAATTTACATGATGTGTTCCATGTTTCATAGCTTTAGAAGTATGTTCCAGATCCATCGCATGTGATTCTGATAGATGATGTGCATGTAAGGGATAACCTTACAATTGAGGCTTTACCTGTGACGCTTGAAGATCGTGAGTTGAAGTAGTTGAGAAGTAAGGAGATTGCTCTCGTGAAGGTAGTGTGGGGGGCGCTGCCGGAGGGAATATGACATAGGAGTTGGAGAGTCGGATGCGAGAGTCGTATCCGGAGTTGTTTACATTAGTTAAATATTTTAGTACGAAAATGTTCTAAGTGGGGGAGAGTTGTAACGAACCGATTATTTTATTTATTTTTCGTAGTTAAATTATGTTATATAGTGTGATTGGTATTTTTGGTGTGTTAGATCAAGGTGCCTTTAGTATGTGGTAGTGGCCTTAAAAAGGGAGTTTGAGGTGTTGGGGGTGTGTGAGTAAAAATGTAGAGATTGGAGGTGTGTGAGGAATAGGAATAAAATAATAGTAACATTAATAATTAAATAGTTATTTTATTAGTATGATTATAATAATAATTTTAATTAGTTGGAAATAATATTAATAATAAAATAGAATAAGAGAAAAGGGGTTTTGAGATAGAACTAATAGTTCGTGAAAAAGAGAGCAGAACATGAAAACTGAGGAAAAAGGGAAGAGAGAAGGCTAGGGCTCAAAAGGGGAAGAGGAGAAAGAACCTTGCAAGATATATAAGGTAAGGGTGGGGTTCTGATTATATAAGGGTTTGTATAATGATTTGTGGGTGGGGATTATTCTTGCTATATTAGAATTGTTATTCTCAATTGCCATGAACTTGTATTTGTATGAGCATAATGTGTAATCGTGTGTTGAATTGATTTGTGTAAATCATGAAATTATGTGTTTGTTTGATGCTTTAGATGTTGTTAGAATGTTCTTCATGATGTGTATGGACAAGGGTCAGAGTCTAAGACATGATTACATGAATTATGTGTGAGTTAGGGGGTTTGGATTAAGTTGAAAAGCAATTTTCGTGTTAAAAAGTAGCATAAAAGTGATTATGCTACAGGTGTAATCGATTACCATAAATGGGGTAACCGATTACATTGTTTAAAAATGTATTTTCAGGGTAAAACTAAGGGGTGTAACCGCTTACTGTATTTGGTGTAACTGGTTACACCGAGTGACAGTAGCATAGCAGGGGCGCGTTATAGGGGTGTAATTGGTTACTGCAATTGGTGTAACCGGTTAAACTGGGGGGAAATTTTGTAAATCTTTAAAAGTCCATATCTTGAGCTAGGAGTGTCCGTTTGGGGTACCGTTTGAAGTGTCAGGAAGCTGGTGTAGTGTAATTCAACTTAAAATTAGTTTCAGTACCAAAAATAAACTAATTGATGTGTGATGGTGTAGTTGACATGTGGTGTGGAATATGTATAAATGCATTGTTGTTGCTTGTTATATCATTGTGTTGTTGTTGTTGTTGTTTAATGTTATAGCATTTATTTGGTGCATGGTGGCTAGTGTTGGCGAGGTACCTTGACTAAGGTGATGTCATTATACTTGTTGTTATTGCATGTATATTATGTTGCATGCATCATGGTGTTGGACGGTGGTCCGTTTTGGTGAGCCTCAATCTTATGGTGATGGATTGGGTGAGAGTAACTAATTCTTATGGTGATGGAATTAACAAAGTGTTACCTATGATGATGGTAATCATTTTTGTGTGCTCTGATCCTAAGGTGGGGATTTGAGCGATGAACCTGAGAGTTCACATATTGGTACCATATGCATTGGGTTATGGTGTTAAGTCTCATTGCATTGCATAGTTGTTGTGTTGTTGTGTTTGGATTTGTGTGGAAGTGTGATTGGTGGAATGGGTGATTATGCATGTAATAATTTTATGCTTACTTATTATTATGCATTGTTTTATATAATTGTAATATCTCACCCCTTATGTTTGAATGTTGCCTTTACATGGGCATCGTGCAGATAATCCACAGTAGAGGTGTGGTTGTGAGTGGAAGTGGGTGCTCTTCCTTTTTATTTTATGGAGTCGGCGTCTGCTCTGATGTGTAACACCGGGGGTGGAACGTTTTGTGTTTTATTATGTTTGGGGGATTTTACCATGCTAATCTCCTATGTATGTTATTCCTATATATTATTACTACAAGTTATTTTTATGTTTTGTAGTATTAAAATAAATGGTTGATGATGTTTTTTGCTACTATTCATATTAAAGTTGAAGTTGGACTTGTCGGTTTTTGTTATTACTATAATTATTATTATTATTATTATTATTATTATTATTAATTTTTAAATAAATGACTGGTTGTATGAGCAGGTTCATGTTGAAGGTAGCATCCTAAATGCGTGTTAGTTTAATTTACTTTGATAATTATTTATAATTCACACGAGGGTATTTAGGGTGTTACACACTTCGTTAGACCTAATGGCCAGCAATGTTTATTTCTAATCTTGTGTGTGATTATGGCAACATTGAACTGGTTGCAAATAAGGTAATCAGGTCGTACAAGGAGGTGAGGTTGATTAGTTGTAAACCATCACCTACGGGTTAGGTTAAGTTAAATACTGATGAAGTTTGTTTTGAGGATAGAGAGTAGCAGTGGCGGAGCCAGAAAAATTATGAAGCCTGGGCAAAAAATTTAAAGACCTCAAATTTATATTTTCAACAAAATTTAACGACCGCAAATTCACATTGTCAACAAAATTATTGTTTAAAATAAAAGAGATGAAACATAACCTTACAATAGCGCGTTAAATAAAATCAGGAGGAAAATGTCCTTTCCGAGATTCTTTGTAGTGAATGTTCGAATAATATCAACATCATCAAGTGACTTGAATATCTCTCACTCGGTGTAATATTCTATCAAGTCACTTGCAATCATATGAATGAAAGTAATTTTTAATAAAAAATAGAGGTTTTGTTTTCCATAAAGTCTTGAACCTACTTAACTAACTATGTACATAAAGTCTTTGAACCTAACTATATACATAAAGTCATATGAATGAAAGTAAATTTTAATAAAAAAACAGAGGTTTTTTTTATACATTAACTTAGCTAACTATGTGCATAAAGTCTTAAACCTACTTTGCTAATTATTTATTGCTTATAGCAGTAGCTTATTCCTTCAATCCTCTTATTTTAGATAGTAATGAACCTACTTAGCTAACTATGTACAGAGTTTTTTCATAGCAATTTTAGATAGTTCCCAATTCGATTCTCTTGAAATGATATAAGACAGCTATTGTTCTATTTTAAAACTTGATAAACGATAACAAACTTTAGAATCATAATAATCAATCACAAAACAAGTAACATGAAGGCAATTGAAATTTGAAAACAATCTCTGCAATTTCAGCAATTACACCTATTTAAACCTAAGATCCCAAATGTCACCAATCAAGCTACAAAGATTAGAAGAAAAAATTCAATAGAAAAATAGAAATAGAGGGCGGAGAAGGAGTCCAGAGGAGGATGGAGTCGCGGTCGCGGAGATGGGAGGATGCTTCGTTTTGGTGCTACAAGAGTGTTTTTGGTTTTGCCCTTTTTTCTTTCAATTTTTTGGCTTTTTTTTTAACTAAAACAATTTAGGCCATACTAAAAAGCCCGGGCAGTTGCCCAGGGTAGCCGTATAGTGAAACCGCCCTTGGAGAGTAGGGTGTAGTGGTATCATCAGGATGTGTCTTCTAACCATTGTTGTTGTTATGGTGTTAAGTCTCATTGCATTGCATGGTTGTTGTGTTGTTGTGTTTGGATTTGTGTGAAAGTGTGATTGGTGGAATGGGTGATTATGCATGTAATAATCTGATGCTTACTTATTATTAAGCATTGCTTTATATAATTGTGATATCTCACCCCTTCTGTTTGAATGTTGCCTTTACATGGGCATCGTGCAGATAATTCGCAGTAGAGGCGTGGTTGTGAGTGGAAGTGGGTGCTCTTCCTTTTTATTTTTATGGAGTCAGTGTCTGCTCTTATGTGTAACACCGAGGGGTGGAACGTTTTGTGTTTTATTATGTTTGGTGGATTTTACCATGCTTATCTCCTATGTCTGTTATTCCTATAATTACTACAAGTTATTTTTATGTTTTGTAGTATTAAAATAAATGGTTGATGATGTTTTCTGCTACTATTCATATTAAAGTTGAAGTTGGACTTGTCGGTTTTTGTTATTACTATAATTATTATTATTATTATTAATTTTTAAATAAATGACATGTGTTACATATCTGATTGTATGAGCAGGTTGATGTTGAAGGTATCATCCTAAATGCGTGTTGTTTTAATTTACTTTGATAATTATTTGGCTTAATTGCAACTATGGTCCCTCTATTTTGTATTTTTTTTAATTTTAATCCCCCCATTTTAAAAACCACGATTTTGGTCCCTTTTTTAAGTTTTGAGTTTGATTTTAGTCCCCTCTCCAATTTTAGACTTTTTTTTAATGATGTGGCATTATCTAAGATGACATGTCAATGCCATGTCATTTAAAAAAATTAATTTGAGACTTTTTTATTGACTAGGATAATTAATTTATTAATATTAATTAATTAATTAATTATTAATTTTTTATTATTAATTTTTATAAATAATTAATTAATCAAAATTTTAAATGAAATACTTTGGGCCTATCATTATTGTCCCATGTCTTTGGTCCATCTTTCTAACCCACAATTGACTTGTTGTGTTTGTGTAAGATATATAAACACTAAAAACATTTGTAATGTAAACAATGTGGGACTCCTATGAAACACCATCTACTATCATGTTATGTTATCCATCTCATCTTTACATGCTACTGGTATGAGTTTAGTTGAAATAGGCGGTGGTAGCTCAATGGAAGAAAAACAAATGAAAGAGAGAGCAATAGAGTATGTTACATACTATATAAAAGTCATTCATCTTCATCTGATGCATAGTAATTTCTCACAGCTCGACAAAAATCATTAGGATCATACCACCATATTGAGTTGCCCAAAATGGCCTTCTCCAAAAAATGCTCATTAGTCACTTTTTTCAATTTTGTACCCCTGATAAAATTCACTTGGATGTAACCATATATAACATAGAACAATAATACAAATTAAACACAACCCAGTGAATCTATAGTTTCAACATATATCCACTGATCATCATGGATTAGGAGAATTAGGGATACATAAATAACAAGCCCAAGGATTAAACAAACAATTAGTAGGAGTGATTCCACAATAATCTTTATAATCTAGAAACCCTCTTCCTGTAGCTTCAGAAGAACCATTCAAAGTTGTCATAACAAGGAGAATTAATATAATGAAAGTGCTGCATTTTTTCATTGTAAACATGATATGAGTTTCTCTTAACTTTCTTTGTGTGCGTTAAGGTACCTCTAGTTACTACAATTTATAGAATCACCTAAAAGAGTGAAAGGGACTAATGGTTGCTTTAAACGTAAAGTGAATTAAATTAGCATCTACTATCTACCAATTACAATAAAGTTCTTTGCACTGCCAATTATGCCCTTCCCCCAAACTTTTTTTACACTACTAAAAGGTTGTTTTTGTAACTAACAAAATAGACACAATTTATTGCTTCCTTCTCACAATTGACTGCCATGTGCTGAATTTCCATTGGTCCCGAATTAAAAAAATACTATTCCCTCTCCATTTCTCCCTCTTTCTCGTCTGACCCCTTTCTCTCTCAATGTTCTCTCTTTCACCCATGAAAACCCTAAAAATTTTCATTGTCACATTCTCTCTTTCTCATCTACCCTTGTCTCTCTTCTCTCTCTGTCTCTCCTGTTCTCTCATTTTCCCTTCAACCCTAATGCCGCTACCCACAAACATTAATAAACTAGAAGGCGGAACCGAGAACAGTGAAGGAGAAGAAGCATTATGTCGATGAAGGTATGCAAAAGGATTAAGCACTGAAAGAGTTTCCATTTCGTTTCAATTTTAGGGTTTATGGTATTCTCTTCCCTTTACCCTTTTCTAACAAATCCTTCTTTTCCCTTTTCCCTTTACTGTATTGTATTTTTTTTCAATTTCTTTGATTTATCGACTTCTCAGCTTAAAGAAAGGTATGTCCATGTTATTAGTTTTGTAGTTCATACATTTTTTCAAGTCTGTGATTTACATGGATTGTTGTGTTAGACATGCAGGTTACTCCTATTCAGGACGAGCTGCTGCATATGCATTTGGAAACATTGATCCATCTAACATGTAAGTTTATGTTTTGTTTGTTCCTTTGACTTCCCCCATTCTCTACTATCTTGTGGACTGTTGTTGTTTGTTGTTGATGGTGCTATTGTTTTCTTTTCAATTTTGTGATTTCAGCAAACGTGTTTTTCCTACTTGGTCCTTCTCACCATTATTACACTCCAAAATGTGCTCTTTCAACTGCAATAGTTTACAAGACACCCATTGGGGACCTGCCTATTGATTTGGAAGGTAGTGATAATTGTATGATTTTTGAATTGTTGTATTGAAAATTGAAACTAAACAATAACTCCACATTTATATTTGAGCGAGAATTTCATAGGAAAAGGAAATGGCTAAACTAGATAAGGAAACTATATGAAGTAATAAAGAAACAGTAGCTGATCATTATAATTATAATCAACATTCTTCTATCTGAGTTTTGGACCAATTCTCCATTGAGAGAGGATTCATTTTGTTTGACTTTAATATTGTCTTCTGTGTTTCCTTGCCACACATTTATTAATTCTTCATTGTTTTACCAGTAAACGAGCAACTTAAAGCTACGGGAAAATTTGAAACGATGGATATTCGAGTTGATGAAGCTGAACATAGCATGGAAATGCACTTGCCATATCTTGCTAAAGTATTTGAAGGGTAAGTTTTGTTGTATGATGGCTCCCGTTCATGAAATTTGTGAGATTGATTTTAAATATTGAAGCAGACACCCGGTGAAAATTGTACCCATTGTAGTTGGTGCTGTTAGTTCTCTATTTCATCAGATTTCTGTCATTGGGGATCTCGGTATGTGCTTTTATTTACATGTTGAGCTACCTTATTTATTTCTTTGTTTCTTTTCCTAAGATCTTAAGAAACTACACGCTTGCAGTTGTTGTCTAAGATATACTAATGCCATAAACTATTTTCTTAAACTCTCCCAAACAGTTTCAAAAGTGTTTATGTTATGCCAGTAGATAAGCTCAATAAAGCCAATCTAAACTGACCCTGTCTCTTCTTATTGTCCATGTCTATGTCTTCTGATGGATATCTCATTTCTACGTGTCTTGTGACTGGTATTTCTATGTCAGGTTCAATTACATGTACCATGACAAAAAACATGGACCTATTTACAAATCCATTGAAGCCTTGGACAAAATGGGAGACCCTGATTCATTCAAAAAGTATCTATCAAAATATGACAATACAATCTGTGGACGCCATCCAATTAGTGTTTTTCTTCATGTAAGTTCCTTATAAACTTTCATGGAAATAATTCTTGCCAAATTTGAGAGTCAAATATTTGCTGATATTATATTTACTTTCAACATCTTACAAATTTATCAGATGCAGAAGAATAGCTCAACAAAGATAAAAATCAAATTTCTTCGCTACGAGCAGTCCAGCCAATGCCATAATACTAGAGACAGTAGTGTTAGTTATGCCTCTGCAGCAGCAAAGGTTGATGATTCAAACTCTAGCTAAAGGTGTACCTTCTTGTAGGGAGCATTGAAATTTTGATTTCCTTTTAAATTGAATATTTATATTTAAGCTTTGAAGAAATGAACATTATAGTCCTTATTTTGTAGATTATTGTCACCAAAATGTGTAGCTCACCTTTATAGACTAGGAAGTTGTTAAACAAAGAAATTCCATTACACTCCCAGTTGGTGTTCCAACTAACTTTTGGAAAGTTGTGGCTTTGAACATATGATTTGAAACATGTAATCATGGTTGCATTGCAACCATTAAATCCTTAAATTTCAATGTGTTAAACATCTTTGCTTGACGTTGTGTTATTTGTGGTGATGTTGCAGCTGTTGATTTTTGTTTTATCAAAGTTGTTACAAATTATTAGACAAGCATCCTTGGTTATCTAGCATGAAAGATTCCTTGGTTGCCGAACTATATATTCCTTTAACCCATCATCGTCCCTTAACTGCAAAGATTGATGATTTTATTTAGAATGGCAGATGAATTGTTGGGCAAATTATTAGACAAGCTTACCTCATATTTTGCTTTGCTTGATGCTATCATTCTTCAATTTTCGTTCACAACAACAGATTAACTATTGATGAAAATATGATCATCATAGGTCTTTACATGGTTTCTCAATGTGACCTATGTCATCATAGGTCTTTACATAGGTTTTACATGGTTTCTCAAAATGATGTTTGATAGTTGATGTAAGTTGGGAAGTGTTTTACATATTTTGAATTTCTAGATTTGTTACTATTTTCATCTTATGCAGGCTTATTCATAATTTTAGATTACTAGATTTGAAATTCTAGATTTGTTAATTTTTGAAACTGAAAGTTTATCATTCACAAATGCAGGTTTTTTCGGCCTTTTGATAATTAGCCACCCTTAATCTAATTTGGATTTATTTCCTATGCTATGGACAAAAGCTTATTCTATACACAATTGTTTAGGCACTGGTGCAATTCTCAGATGCTGAAACTGCCACTTCTGCAAAGGATGCTTTGGATGGAAGAAGCATACCTAGGTGACAGTTGTATTACATGTTTGGCATGGTATTTAGTTCAAACTGTGTTGAATGTACAACTGCTAACGTGGTGCATGTCTTAGTTCATCCTTATTGTCTACTATTTTATACTGAATCTTATCTATTTCACTCTTATCTATTTCACTGTAAGTTTTATTGTGTTATGTTTTCTAATAATCTCATATATGTTTTTTAATAATCGTATAAAATGTTAAATTTTACGGGTCACTATCAATAAAATACCTATTTTATTTTAATCAACACTAATCTTTACTTGAGAGGCAAAATCATTATTTTCAAATGTCACATTTTTTTTCTCATTATCTCACAAATTCTTTTTTTTTTCCTTTTTGTATTATTGTTTAAAACAATTAAATTTATATAATTATTATTTATTTTAATTTACAATTAAATAATACATTTCAAATTATATTAATTTTTTTATATTATATCAAACAAAATTTACCCGTGCGGGAGCACGGGTATCTTACTAGTTTGTGTTATAACTGGGTTTTTAGAAAATTAAGGTAATTTATTTTACGCTTTTAAATTCCTAGTTGAACCAAAGGACATATTTCTTACTTATAACTAGATTAATCATAATGATGTGAAATTAAAAGGAAAGTGAATGAGTATATCATAATGTTTTGTTTATAGCTAGATAATTTAGTTTACTTGGATGGTTTTATTGTTAGTTACAAATTGATGTGTCTAAATGTGTAATTAAGATTAGTTCCATAATATACCAAGCAAAGATAATATAAGGGAAATCCTAAAACAAAGTAGTTCTCCTTCACTTTGAAAAGGTGGAAAGCATAGCAGTACCATGTGAAAGATGAGATGAATAACATAGAAGTAGGTGGTGTTTAATAGTAGTCCCATATTGTTTACATTACAAATGTTTTTAGTGTTTATATATCTTACACAGACATAACAAATCAATTGTGGGTTAGAAAGATGGACCAAAGACATGAGCCAATAATGTTAGGCCCAAAGTGTGTCATTAAAATTTTGATTAATTAATTAATTATAAAAATTAATAATAAAATAGTAATAATTAATTAACTTATTAATTAAAATAATATTAATAAATTAATTATCCTAGTCAGTAAAAAAAGTCTCAAATTAATATTTTTAAAAATGACTTGGCATTGACATGTCATCTTGTATACCGCCACATCATTAAAAAATCTAAAATTGGAGAGGGGACTAAAATCAAACTCAAAACTTAAAAAAGGGACAAAAATCGTGGTTTTTAAAATGGGGGGATCAAAACCCAAAAAAATGCAAAATAAGGGGACCATAGTAGTAATTAAGCATAATTATTTATAATTTACGCGGGGGTATTTAGGGTGTTACACACTTCGTTAGACCTAATGGCCAACAATGTTTATTGCTAATCTTGGTGTGATTATGGCAATGTTGAACTGGTTGCAAATAAGGTAATCAGGTTGTACAAGGAGGTAAGGTTGATTAGTTGGAAGCCACCACCTACGGGTTAGGTTAAGTTAAATACTCATGAAATTTGTTTGGAGGATAGAGAGTACGATGTAGTGGTATCATCAGGATGTGTCTTCTAACCATTATTGATGTTATTGGTGTAAAACAGAAAATGGCTAAAAGGAATGATGTTGTGATTACTGCTGCTTTGCAGGTTATTGCTTAGGCTGTGCAGAATCAGCATAATGCTGGTGGAAACGATGAGTTCCAACATCTGGGGGAGTTTCAGAGGAATAATTCGGCTACTTTTAAGGGTAGGTATGATCTTGATGGAGTGCAGGCTTGACTCAAAGAGTTTGAGAAGATCTTCCGTGTGATGGATTGCTCAGAGGCGTAGAAGGTACGGTTTAGTACTCATATGCTGGCGGAGGAGGCTGATGATTGGAGGATTAATACTCGTCAAGTGTTGGAGACTGCGGGTGAGGTTGTCACTTGGGCTGTATTGCGCAGGGAGTTTCTGAGGAAGTATTTTCCTGAAGATGTTCACAGAAAGAAGGAGATTGAGTTTATGGAGCTGAAGCAGGGTAATTTAACTATTACTGAGTATGCTGTCAGATTCTTGGAACTTGTAAAGTTCTATCCTCATTATAGTGAGGCAACTGTTGAGTTCTCAGATTGTATCAAGTTTGAGAATGGTTTGCGTCCTGAGATCAAGCAGGCGATTGGGTATCAACAGATCCAAATGTTTCTGGAGTTGGTAAACAACTGTAGGATTTATGAGGATGACAGTAAGGCTCGGTCAGCTCATTATAAGAGTCTTAGCGAGAAGAGTGGGAAGCAAAATCTGAACCGTGGGAAGCCTTATAGTGCTCCAGCTGAGAAAGGTAAACAAAGGGTTGCTGATGGTAAGAGGCCAAGAGGGGAAGGTGATTTTGCTCCTCTTAAGTGCTTTAGGTGTGGTGAGTTGGGTCATCGTGTCAGTGAATGCAAGAGCGATATGAAGAAGTATTTCCGGTGTGGGAAGACAGAGCATCTGGTTGCCAATTACAAGGATAATGTGGTTACTTGTTATAACTGTGGTGAGCCATGACATATCAGTACTCATTGCCAGAAGTCGAAGCAAGCTTCAATTAGAGGGAAGGTGTTTGCACTGTCATGGACTCGTACTTCCAGTGACGACAGGTTGATCAGAGGTATATGTTACATTAATTATACACATTTGATTGCTATTATTGATATTGGTGCTACTCATTCTTTTATTGCTGCTGATGTATGAAAAGGCTAGGCCTTGCAGTGTCTTCCATGAAGGGGGAAATGGTTGTCCATACTCCTGCTAAGTGATCAGTGACTACTTCTTTGGTTTGTTTGAGCTGTCCTTTATCAATCTATGATAGGGATTTTGGTGTTGATCTTATTTGCTTGCCGTTAAGGGATCTTAATATGATCTTGGGAATGAACTAGTTGGAGTTCAATCATGTTCATATTAACTGTTATAACAAATCGGTGCAGTTTCTTGCTCCTGATGATGAGGAAGAAGTTGGTTTCTTGTCTTCTAGACAGTTGAAAGAGCTTTTGCAAGAGGAAGCTCAGGTGCTTGCATTGTTTGTGTCCTTGTTTGTTGAAAGTCAGGCTGCTATTGATGAGTTGCAAGTAGTCCATGATTTTCCATATGTATTTTCGTATGATATCTCAGATGTGCCGCCAGAGAGAAAGGTGGAGTTTTCTATTGATCATGTCTTGGTACCAGACCTGTTTCTATGGCACCATACAGGATGTCGGCATCGGAGTTAGCAGAGTTGAAGAAGCAATTAGAGGAATTATCAGAGAATAAATTTGTGAGACCAAGTGTTTCGTCTTAGGGAGCTCCGGTGTTGTTAGTAAAGAAGAAGGATGGTAGTATGAGGTTGTGTGTGGACTACAGATAGTTGAATAAAGTAACGGTTAAGAATAAGTATCCACTTCCGAGAATAGATAACTTGATGGACCAGTTGGTGGGTGCTCGTGTTTTCAATAAAATTGATTTGAGTTCGAGTTATCATCAAATTTGGGTTAAAGGTGGGGATCCAGAAGACGGATTTCAGAACTTGGTATGGGCGCTATGAATATTTGGTGATGTCGTTAGGCGTTTCTAATGCACCTAGAGTGTTTGTAGAATATATGAATTGTATATTTCATACTTACCTGGATCAATTTGTGGTGGTTTTTATTGATGATATCTTAATCTATTCTAAGTAAGAAGAAGAGCATAGTGAACATTTGCAGATTGTGTTGCAAGTGTTGAATGAGAAGAAGTTCTATGCAAAGTTGTCAAAGTGTGAATTTTGGTTGCAAAAGGTTAGTTTTCTTGGACATGTTATTTCAGGTGATGGCATAGTTGTGGATCCATCCAAAGTAGATGCAGTACTACAATGGGAGGCTCTACAGTCAGTTACAGAGACTAGAAGCTTTTTAGGCTTGACTGCCTACTACCACAGATTTATTGAAGGCTTTTCTAAGTTAGCACTTCCATTAACTAAGCTGACTTGTAAAGGTAAAGCATTTGTGTGGGATATTCATTGTATGAGAAGTTTCATAGAGCTAAAGAAGAGATAGACTTCGACTCCAGTTCTGATTTTGCCTTAACATAATGAACTGTTTGTGGTGTATTGTGATGCGTTGAAGACGGGCTTAGGTGGTGTGTTGATGCAAGATGGCAAGGTTGTGGCTTATGCTTTACGACAACTGCGAGTTCACGAGAGAAACTATCCTACTCATGATTTAGAGTTGGCTGCAGTGGTGTTTGTGTTTTGGAGGCACTATCTTTATGGTTCCAGATTTGAGGTGTTTAGTGATCATAAAAGTTTGAAGTATCTGTTTGATAAGAAAGAAATGAATATGAGGCAACCTAGATGGTTGGAATTTCTGAAGGATTATGACTTTGGCTAAAATTATCATCCCGATAAAGCTAATGTCATGGCCGATGCTTCAAGTCAGAAGTCTTTGCATATGTCTGCTATGATGGTTAGGGAGCTGGAACTTATTGAACAGTTTAGAGACTTGAGTTTGGTTTGTGAGCTAACACTGCAGAGTGTGATGTTGGGTATATTGAAGATAAATAAAATTTTTCTTAATAACATTAAAGAAAGTCAAAAGTTGGATATGAAGTTGGTAGACTTGATGTTGGGAAGTAACCAAACTGAGAATAGTGATTTTAGAGTGGATGAACAGGAAGTATTGAGATTCTGAGACATAATTTGTATTCCTGATGATTCTGAGTTGAAGAAGATGATTTTAGAAGAAAGTCATAGAAGTAGCTTAAGTATCCATCCAGGAGCTACAAAGATGTATAAGGATTTGAAAAATATATTTTGGTGGCCTGGACTGGAACGTGATATGGCACAGTTTGTGTATGCATGCTTGACTTGTCAGAAGTCAAAAGTTGAGCATCAGAAACCTGCAGGTTTGATGCAACCGTTAGACAATCCAGAGTGGAAATGGGATATCATTTCGATGGATGTTGTGACTAGATTACCGAATACTCTGAGAGAGTATGATGAAATTTGGGTGATTATGGATAGACTGACGAAGTCGGCGCACTTTATTCTGATTAACATCAGTTTTTCTTTGCAGAAGTTTAGAGAGATATACATCTGTGTGATTATAAAGCTGCATGAAGTTTCGTTCAGTATTGTTTTAGATACAGATCTGAGATTCACTTCCAGATTTTGGGAGAGTTTGTAGGAGGCTTTGGGTTCTAAGCTAAGGTTGAGTTTCGCCAATCATTCGCAGACAGATGGTCAGACAGAGAGGACCATTCATTCTTTGGAAGTTTTGTTGAGGGCTTGTGTTCTTGAGAAAGGAGGTGCTTGGGATAATCATCTGACATTGATAAAGTTCACTTATAATAACAATTTTCATTCTAGTATTGGGATGACACCTTTTGAGGCATTATATGGTCGGAGGTGTAGGACGCCTTTGTGTTGGCACGAATCTGGTGAGAGTGTGGTGCTTGGACCTGAGATTGTTCAGCAGACTATTGAAAAGGTGAAGTTGATTCGGGAGAAGACGAAAACTTCATAGAGTAGGCAGAAGAGCTACCATGATAATAGGAGGAAGGATCTTGAGTTTCAAGAGGGAGACCATGTATTCTTTAGAGTCACTTAGGTGACCAGTGTTGGGCGTGCTTTGAAGTCAAGGAAGCTTACTCCTCGGTTTATTGGTATGTATCAGATATTAGAGAGGATTTGAGTGGTTGCTTATAGAGTGGCGTTGCCACCAAATTTTTCGAATTTACATGATGTGTTCCATGTTTCACAGCTTCGGAAGTATGTTCCAGATCCGTCACATGTGATTTTGATGGATGATGTGCAGGTAAGGGATAACCTTACAGTTGAGGCTTTACCTGTGAGGATTGAAGATCGTGAATTGAAGCAGTTGAGAGGAAAGAATATTGCTCCCGTGAAGGTAGTGTGGGGAGGCGTTGCTGGTGGGAAATGTGACCTAGGAGTTGGAGAGTCATATGCGAGAGTCGTATCAGGAGTTGTTCGCATCAGGTAAATATTCGAGGACGAAAATGTTCTAAGTGGGGGAGAGTTGTAACGCCCCTTTTATTTTATTTATTTTTTGTAATTAAATTATGTGATATGGTGTGATTGTATTATGTGATTAATGTTTGTGGTGTGTTAGAGGTGCCTTTAGTATGGGGTAGTGGCCTTAAAAAAGAAGTTTGAGGTGTTTGGGATGTGTGAGTAAAAGTGTAGAGATTGGAGTTGTGTGGGAAAAAGGAATAAGGTAATAGTAACATTAATAATTAAATAATTATTTTATTAGTATGGTTATAATAATAATTTTAATTAGTTGGAAATAATATTAATAATTAAATAGAATAAGAGAAATGGTGTTTTGAGAGAGAATTGATAGTTCGTGAAAAAGAGAGAAGAACATGAAAATTTAGGAAAAAAAGGAAGAAAGAAGGCTATGGCTCAAAAGGGAAAGAGAAGAACTCCATTGTTGAAGAACCTTACAAGATATCTAATGTAAGGGTGAGGTTCTGATTATATTAGGGTTTGTATAATAATTTGTGGGCGGCGATTGTTCTTGCTATGTTAGAATTGTTATTCTCAAATGCCATGAACTTGTATTTGTATGAGCATAATGTGTAATGGTGTGTTGAAATGATTTGTGTAAATCATGCAATTATGCGTTTGTTTGGTGCTTTAGATGTTCTTGGAATTTTCTTATTGATGTGTATGGACAAGGGTCAGAGTCTAAAACATGATTACATGAATTGTGTGTGAGTTGAGGGTTTGGGTTAAGTAGAAAAGTGATTTTCGTGTCAAAACGTAGCAGAAAAGTTCTGCTACAGGTGTAATCAGTTACCAAAAATTGGGTAACCGGTTACACTGTTGAAAAATGTGTTTTCTAGGCAAAACTAAGGGGTGTAACCGGTTACTGCATTAAGTGTAACCGGTTACACTGAGTGGAAGTAGCGTATCAGGGGCGTGTTATAGGTGTGTAACCGGTTACTGCAATTGGTGTAACCGGTTACATTGGGAGGAAATTTTGTAAATCTTTAAAATTCCATATCTTGAGCTAGGAGTGTCCGTTTGGGGTACTGTTTGAAGTGTCGGGAAACTGGTGTAGTGTACTTCAACTTAAAATTAGTTTCAGTACCAAAAATAAATTAATTGATGCATGATGGTGTAGTTGACATGTGGTATGTTTATGTTGAGGTGTGGAATGTGTATAAATGCATTGTTGTTGCTTGCTATATCGTTGCGTTGCTGTTGCTGAATGTTATAGCATGTATTTGGTGCATGGTGGCCAGTGTTGGCGAGGCACCTTGACTAAGGTGATGTCATTGTACTTGTTGTTATTGCATGTATATTATGTTGCATGCATCATGGTGTTGGACGGTCTTCCGTTTTGGTGAGCCTTAATCCTATGGTGATGGATTGGGTGTGAGTAGAAAATTCCTATGGTGATGGAATTAAGCGTTACCTATGGTGATGGTAATAATTTTGGTGTGCTCTGATCCTAAGGTGGGGATTTGAGCGGTGAACATGAGAGTTCACATATTGGTACCACATGCATTGAGTAATGGTGTTGAGTCTCATTGCATTGCATATTTGTTGTGTTGTTGTGTTTGTATTTGTGTGGAAGTGTGATTGGTGGAATAAGTGATTATGCATGTGATAATCTAATGTTTACTTATTATTATGCATTGCTTTATATAATTGTGATATCTCACCCCCTTCTTTTGAATGTTGCCTTTACATGAGCATCGTACAGATAATTCGCAGTAGAGGCGTGGTTGTGAGTGAAAGAGGGTGTTTTTCCTTTTTATTTTTATGGAATCGGCGTCTGCTCTGATGTGTAACACCGTGGGTGGACGTTTTGTGTTTTATTATGTTTGGTGGATTTTACCATGCTTATCTCCTATGTCTGTTATTCCTATAATTACTACAAGTTATTTTTTGTGTTTTGTAGTATTAACATAAATGGTTCATGATGTTTTCCGCTGCTATTCATATTAAAGTTGAAGTTGGACTTGTTTGTTTTTGTTATTACTATAATTATTATTAATAATAACTTTTAAATAAATAATACGTGTTACATGTCTGATTGTATGAGCAGGTTCATGTTGAAGATAGCTTCTTAAATGCGTGTTGCTTTAATTTACTCTGATAATTATCAAGGGTATTTAAGGTGTTACACATTTCGTTAGACCTAATGGCCAGCAGTGTTTATTGTTAATCTTGTGAGTGATTATGGCAATGTTGAAATGGTTGCAAATAAGGTAATAAGGTCGTACAAGGAGGTGCGGTTGATTAGTTGGAAGCCACCACTTACGAGGTAAGTTAAGTTAAAAGTTTGTTTGGAGGATGAGAGAGTAGGGTGTGGTGGTTTCATCAGGGATAATAATGGTGAGTGTCTAGGAGCTTTTGCCAAGAAGTTGGGGTGTGTAGTATGTTAGTGGCAGAGCTTTAGGGAGTTTAGGAAGGTTTAATGGTTGTTTGAAGGCTAGGTTTGAGAGTGATCAAGATTAATGTTGTTTCGATAGAAGTAATGAATGATATAAATAACAGTAAATATGGTAATCACATTGGTAGAGCTTTGATTAAAAAGATTTGATCCTTTATAGCACTGAAGTGGGAGATTGTTATTAGACTTTATTGTGAGGAGAATTAGTGCAGTGCAATGACGTAATAGCTAGAAGTAGAATTGTTCTTAGTGAAGATAAGTGTTTTTATGAAAGGTCTCGTATTTAGGCATGGCAACGGGGCAGGTCGGAGACGGTTTTTACCACCCTTAAATCCAAACCCGAATCCCCAAACAATCCATGTTCCTTGCCCCAAACTCAAACGATGATGGAGAATTAAAACTCAAACTCATCCCAAACGAGTTCGGGTATCCCCGCCCTGCCACCATACATTTAGTAAAATCAAATTTTTTTAATAGATATATTTATTTTTTCCAAAATCAAATTACATTATAAATAATAAAATAAAACTATCTCAAAAAAATTTATACCTACATTTCAAATATTTTAAATGATTAATACAAATCAAAATATCAAAACATTTGCAACATGTTTAATATTTCAAATTAACAAAACCTAATAATAATAATGTACATAGTGAAATAAACGGTGCGGGTTCGGGACGGGTATTCGTGTCTCCATTACCCGACCTGTCTCCATATTTTTTAATCGGGAAAAATCCAAACTCAAACTTAAATTCAGTTAAAGCGGAATTTTCCCGTTAACTTTGGAACGGATTCAGATGAATACCCGCGAATATGAGTTATGTTGCCATGTGTGCTCGATGCTAATTTGTTGGGAAATTCGATTTCCCATTTAGTTTCAACGTAGTTTCATTTGGTTGCGGGACGTAAGCCCTCTCTGCGTAAAAAAATGCAAAAATTATGTTGATTAAATTTTACAAAAATTGAAATACTTTTATGAAAATTATGGTGTCTAAAAATGATTTTTTTTAATATAACATAGTTATTAAAAAAATACCAAAATAAATAACATTTCCAATTATTTACCAAAGTGGCGTGGTATAAAAATGCACGAAAAAGGTGGCGTCATACCCCATGGCGCCTCAGGCTAAAGGGCAAACCCTAAAAGCCATATGGGATGGCGCCTTAGTTGATTAGAGAAGTGTCGTTTTTTTTTTCGTCCCACAGGGGAAGCGCCGTGGGGGATGGCGCCTCAGTTCACTTTCATTTTTTTTTAATTTTTTGTTTTATTTGTAAAATGAAAAATGTATTGGATGAAAAATTAGGGTAGCCATACAGACATAAGAATGTTCAGGATAAAAATTAGTGTAATGGATGGTAAAGAAAAATTCAATGATCGTGCCTATCTAAACGTCCACCGGTTCCACATGCAGGGGCTCTTGTGCGGCGTCTTTGTCTACCACGGTTTTGTTGAGGTGCGCATGGTCTTTGAGTCTGTGGAGATGGTCCTAGTGTATTAGACAAATTCTGAAGCATCTGTCCCCAATAGCCGGGGGGTTGCCGCCAACGGCGCTTCCGTAATCCAGCTGCATGCCCATCTTTTCGTAGTTTGTAAGGGGGGGTTGGGTTGGTTGCAGACGATATGGTTGGCCAAAATGTTGCATTGAAGGGTGTTGGAACCGATTCAGTGGTTGATATGGGGTTTGGTAGTCAAATAGTGGGTGGGTTTGTTGGTTGTAGGACGATTGTGGTTGTTGGTTGTAGGAAGATGGGGTGTTCATTTGCGGGGGGCTATGGTGGGCTGGGGTGGGTTCGAAAGACTCGTCAGGGCTATAGGCATTAGTTGTGTCGGTGTAGGTGGGATGGGGATAGGGGTAAGGCTCTTCTTGTTGTGACTGAGTCGGTGGCATGATAGGATCAGAGTAAGGCTCTTCTTGTTGTTGGGTATAGGTAGGTGTATGATTTTGGGCATATGGCTGGGTATGTGGATGCTCATTCGGCCGTGAGGAAGAGGGACATTGGTGGGGGTCAATTAGATACGTCGGCTGAGAGAGGAATGGTTGAGGTGTTGTAACAGACCTAAACCAACTCATATATTGTTGCATTGGTATAGCATCTTCTACAACGGGGTCGGATAAGACGTGATGGTGTCGATTCTCCCATTGTTGACACATTTCTGTTGAAAAGTTTGTCCACTCACCCACTGCCCACTGTGTGTCCACACTACGCAGATGCCACGATCCCAAACTTGTCGGAGCCATCGAAATATCCTGATGCATTCTGAACTAAAGTTTTACTCGATCGCTTTGATACATCTCCATTGTGGTGAACTGAATGATGGGTGTTTTTGAAGTCCACACAGCAGCAGCATCCGCGTTGGGCTGGTGGTCGAGGCCCTCGTACGACCTCCAGATAAACTACAAGAACAAAAGTTTTAATGAAAAACTGTACGGTGCTTTAATGTGTTAGAAATATTTATGGAAGTTTACGGAAAATTTACATCGTCGGGGCCAATGTGATCTATTAGGTTACGGTAGACTGTTATGGCACTCCTGGGATTTTGATGGTAGCTCATTCCGGGAACTGACCACCTAAAAAAGTAGTTACAAATAAATTAGTTACGACTAAACATTTCATTAAAGGACATAAGTTCGAGTAGTAAAATTAAGCTTACCTGTTTGCGTAGGGAAATGTGAAGGGGTTTCGGTTAACTGGAGCTAGTGTTAGCATTCTCAACCAACCCCATTCCTGAAGGAGATAGGCGCAACCATAAAATGTACAAGCGTCTTTTTTTGAAGTTTTGCAAAGTGAACTATACAAATGGGCCAGGACAGCTGAACCCCAACTATATTTATGCACTCTGTTAATGTTATCCAACAAAGGTAAATACATAATATTTACACTGTTTCCAGTGCTTTCTGGAAATAAAAAATTACCGAATAAGAGCATTAAATAGCACCTAGTTTTAAGTATCTTGTAATAGAGGGTATCGTCGGTTAATACAATAGAGTCATAGTAAGCCCTAAGGTATTTTATGTTAATACCTTGGCCCCTAGGTCTACCATCACATGTTGGCTCAGGTGCTTCCAGACTTAGGGGTGTGCCCAACAAATCGTTGCATAGTTGGCTGTTGACAAAAACGGGGTCGTTGACGGTCGTGCCATCGATGTGGAGGCCGAGTAACATATACACGTCTTGGAGTATGACCGTGTATTCACCGAAAGGAAGGTGAAATGTGTGGGTCTCTGGCCTCCATCGTTCTAGCAAAGCCAGAATAAATTTTGGGTCAACATGGTATGACGTGATTTTTATCAAGTCACAAAATTCACATCTAGTTAGGTATTCTTCGATGAAAGGGTCGTGGGGCATGTATTCGTGCCCATGGCAACGGAACCTTGATACCAGCTGAACAAAAATATAAATAACATTAGTTAGATAAAAAAGTACATCTAGGTTTAGGAGGGAAAAACAAAAGAAGGATGAAACACTTACAAAGTCTGCAACGTTTTTAGGGGTTCCTCTGTGATCGTTTCCCATGGTGAGTAGAGACATTTTTTTCGTAATTGGTATTAAGAGGAAGACTTTGTGATGGATGGGAATATTTTGTGAGTTGAAGAGAAGAGAAGAGTTTGGGATGAGAAAAATTTGTAGAATGGTGAGATGGTATTTATATTGGTGAAGAATGAGATGAGGGGAGTCACATGATAATGCATGCATTCTTGGTCATTGTAGTCTGACAAGTGTAGTCATGCATGCTTTGGAATCTCTTATGTTCTCTCTTGCATGCATTCATGGTCATTGCAGTCTAACAAGTGGAGTCATGCATGCCTTGGAAACACTTATTTCGTGGAGTGTGAAAAGTGTGGTTAGAGAGTCACATGAGAAAGTGAATGCATGGTTGTATTGTCATGTCAAGCAGAGAATCTTAAAGAAATACAGTAGAGGTGTAAGTGTAGTTGGTAAGGCATGGGCATAATATACAATAGTAATAGTGATTATTTGCAAAAAGGAATCAGAATAGTCATAAAGTCTTTGTGAGATTCTTGGCGTGGGAGTGTGGTCTTGTCACGCAGATCACATCCTTTGTTAACATTTTCTACCAAAGACTAAACTTTGCCAATAAAAATAATACGAATAAAAATAATAACAATAATGATAAAGCATTCAGAAGTGTGGTCTTATCATAATAGTAAACCATTCTGAAGCAATTAAACGCCCAAGACACTTTACTTGTAGCAACCAAAAATAATAGTGCAAAGGCATACTAAAGAATAGTGGAAGGCAAGTGTAGGCATGCAGAGTTGTGGGGTCTTGTCAAGGCTAGTCTAGCCATGCAGAGTTGTGTGGTCTTGTAAAGGCTAGTGTAGCCATGCAGGGTTGTGGGGTCTTATCACGCATAACAGCACATGATTCATGCAAGGCAATGGTAAATTATTATGAAGCAATTAAACTACCAAGAGACGTAAGTTGTATCTACTATACGCCTATTAATACACATTAAACATACAGCTTATCATCACATCCTTGAGTTAACATTTTCTTCCAAACACTAAAGTTTTTAAACCATTTCTTCCAAACACAATTTAGTAACGTATTTTGTTATGGCTCAAAGACCACAATACCTGATAAGTGCACATCTCAATGGTGAGATATATGAGTGTCCCATCACAGGTTTTAATTTTAGGGATACGGAAGTGATTAGGTTTTTAATTGATAGAAGATCAAATTTTTTACATTTGAAAGCCAAGTTAGAAAAGAAAATGCAGTGCGGTCCAGTTGGGCAAATCGTATACAAAAACCCTATGTTTTTTTACGGGCATGACCAATGCAAATTTTTTCAGATGAAGATTCGGGATGATGATGATGTGCATAATATATTTCTCAGTCATGAGCATTCTAGATTCAATGATGTTGAGTTATATATTACGTTACAACAACAACAACTGTCTCAACAACTTGAAGTTTCTCAGGTTTTTAATGATTCTGACAACGAACAAGCTGAGGTCGATGTCGTTGACGAGGAAGAAGAAGAAGCGGAGGACATTGTCGATGAAATGGTAAACAACGAGGAGGCATACCAATTACCACGGAGTCATGTTTATTGCCCACCTCAACACATGACAACACTCAACTTAGACGAGGACGAACCATCAACGAATATTTTTTACGACCCATACATGCAAACGGAGGGAGTATTAAAAGTTGGAGCAATTTTCGTACGAAAGAAGATTGTGTTCGAGCAATAAAACAATACCACATGAACTTATCTGTAGATTATAGAGTCGATCGAACAAATCCGACTCTATACAAGATCTACTGCCGTAACGAGGTGTGCCCGTTTAGATTAACAATATCTTTTCAGAAGCGAAGCGATTCCTAGAAGATAGGGTCAATGGGTCCAGAGCACACTTGCATAATCACAAATCCTAGTCAGGATCATCGCAAGCTCAACTCTCAGTTGATCTGCAACGAAATTCTATCAGTCATTAGCAACAACCCTTCTTTGAAAGTGAGTACAATAATAGCGCATATGGTTCAAAGAAACAACTACACTCCTTCGTACCGGAAGGCGTGGATTGCTAGGACTAAGGCGATCGAAACGGTTTTTGGAAATTGGGAGGACTCTTACAAAGAACTTCCAAGATACCTGGTGGCACTAAAACACTATGCTCCAGGGACTGTTGTTTGTTGAACTGTAATATAGCAGCAAGCAACAAAAATTTATAGTAAGTAAAGACCAAGTTTTATCGTCTCCTCAGGGATCAGTGCGAGGGAAAGAATGCCATTCGACGGTTTCTATGTTTCTAAGCTCATGGTTCAAAAGTTTTGGTTTTAAGAAGGAACCAAAGTAAAATGCGGAAAATGTAAAGACGGAAAATATAAAATAAAGACTGAATTATAAACGGAGCCTTGTTGGAATTGGATCTCATCAATTGATAACACATGCATTCTTCTGATCATATTATACATAAATTAATCATTCGCCTAATATCCTCACGTATCACCCACGACAGAGGTTATGTCTAACGCAACGTCGAGAGATCGACCGTATTGCCTCATTGGTGATGTCTCACGCAACAAAAAGCAACATAGAGCATTAAGAGTTGATACTCTCGTAAGTGTTAAGCCTAAATCTATCTCTAGAGTTCAGAATAAAACAAATAATCATCTTAGATCCAGATCTGAAGAGTATATGTCTATAGCGATTCAAATCAAAGATAAACAGGTAAACAAAGATGACACCCACATAAGATAAATGACTGCTTCATATAAAATGCCAACGATCAGAATACGTACATACGTTTAACCCTTTTTACATGTATTCAACTAATTTGCCAAATGAATGTGAAAACTGTTCTTCATCACTATTATCACGCATCCTCGCAATACCGTATCGATCCTACTCATGCTAGCCATGCTACTTAATCAACAGAATACAACAAAAGATACAATGAATATCAATTCACAAAACCATGTCAAAAGTTTTACTCATTGATAGATGAAAATCTAAGATCAAGGATTTGTAAAGGTTTTGTCAAGACCACAAATAATCAATCAAAGACAACAACAATAGAGAATCAAAACATATTCATAAACATACATTAGATGAAATATGTAACACCCTTCTACCCCACATACAATTTCTAGTAAAACATTTCATATTATCAGAGTAAAATCAACATGAAAGGTGTCACATATATTTAAAACATCAATTAACAATCATTGTCCTGTCCCGTAACACGGGTTACTCGTTCATCAATATCAAAATTAACAACTACGCAGTGGAAATCAATTTTTATTTTCAATTCCATAAAATACTTCATAATAAATGTGTCCAAATCAAACACCATCATCAACATTATAAAAATTCAGTCATAAACTAAAAGAAACGAGGTTCACAACAATCTTTCCAACCCGATGTTACATGACACAGAGCAGGACACCTCTAACTAGACAGTAATAAACGAAACACTCCAAAGCTACTTCCTTCATCACCTCGTAGCTATTCTTGGTTATCTGCAAGTTACCCACATAAGAGGCAACATTTCCAAGCAGGCAGGGTGAGAAAACATAATTCATTATAGTAATACAAAGACATGGAGATTAAATAATTAAGCAACAACAACATCAGAATCATCATCAACAATTATTCACAACACAATCTCAACTACTTCATAAAATGCGATGTTAACATAATGGTATGCAAAGGATGCATGTGCTACCGATTTTTCTCCATGTGATGGACACTGGCCATCAACTCTCCACAAAGGAGCACAACATAACAACATATCACTTCAATCTGCACTATGGGATTGAAGCTACCAATAGGCCGAAGCCCCAACATAAAAATGCCATGAAATGCAATGATGCTAAACTCCTCATTTCATCCAAATATCAACATGTGCATCATTCATTTCATTTTCAACAATATTCATCATAAAATCATGTTTTTATCATCCATACAGCGGCAAAGCAACGAGACAGCAAAGATCAGCACGAAAAACATCAAAACAGCAAAAATGGAAATTACTCAGTGGCCTGACACGGCCGCCCGTGTCCTGTGACACGGCCTGTGTCAGGAGACCTGCACGAAAAACCCAAAACAGAAAAATCTTCGACAGAAACAGAGGCCTGACACGGCCGCCCGTGTCCTGTGACACGGCCCGTGTCAGAAGCTCTGTAACAAAATATTTATTTTTCCCCAACCAGTAGGTTGACACGGGTGCCCGTGTTGTGTGACACGGCCCGTGTCAGGATGCGACAAAACCCAACTTTTCCCGAAAAGTGCTTTTCTGCGTTTTTGACTTCGATTACCCCAAAAATCAGTTTCTCCCACGAAATTTGATCAAAAATACTCACAAAACACACATATAGCAATACATATCAATCAAATCCATCATACTTTCATCAAATTACTCATTCTACATCAACAATCATCAAAAATCAACACAATTCATACAATCCTTAATCTATTCATCTCCAACTCCTATAAAACTATAAGAAATTATAAACTCTCCCCATACCTTAGAGTAATCCGAAGCTTTTTCCTTCTTTCTTCAAGATTCCTCTAGAAATCCTCAAGCCCTAGTTCTCCTTCTTCTCTCTTCTTCAGTGTTCTTCACAAAAGATACGACAAAATGAGAAAATGATCGTTCTCTTTCTTTGGTTAACAAATCCCAACTTATGAACTTCCCATCCTACCCTTACTTACTTTCCAATAAGACCACCTTACCCTTTCTCATTTTATTCTTAATAGTAATAATAATATAAATAACACATGCTCATTTACTTTATTAAAATTATTCAAAAACACTCTTTCACTCCAAAATTCTCCAAAATTATCAAAAAACCTCTTAATTCCTTCTAAATTAATTAAATAAATAATTAAATGATTAATTTAGATTTTCGGGTCGTTACAACTCTCCCCTACTTTAAGAATTTTCGTCCTCGAAAATTACCTGAGGTAAACAGAGTCGGATACGACTCCTTCATCTGATCTTCACGCTCCCAAGTCCAACTATCATCAGCTGGCCCGCCCCACAATACTTTCACTAAAGCAATCTCTTTACCTCACAGTTGCTTTAATTCCCGACCATCAATCCTCACAGGCAAAGCTTCTACCGTCAGGTTATCTCTCACCTGAACATCATCCATTTGAATCACATGCGACGGATCCGGAATATACTTCGTCAACTGCAACACATGAAACACATCATGCAAATTCGCAAGTGACGGTGGTAAAGCCACCCGATAGGCAACCTCTCCTATCCTCTGCATAATCTGATACGGACCAACAAAGCGCGGAGTGAGCTTTCTAGACTTCAAAGCTCGTCCCACACCAGTCATCGGAGTAACTCTTAAGAACACGTGGTCTCCCACCTGGAATTCAAGTGCTTTTCTTCTCTTATTATGGTAACTCTTCTGACGACTCTGCGATGTCTTCATTTTATCCCAAATCATTTTAATTTTCTCCGTTGTCTCCTGAACAATCTCAGGTCCAAGTACAGAACTCTCTCCCGACTCATACAACACAATGGAGTTCGACAACGTCTACCATACAACGCCTCATATGGAGTCATCCCAATACTAGCATGAAAACTATTTTTGTATGTAAACTCGATCAACGGCAAGTGACTATCCCAAGATCCTCCTTGATCCAACACACAAGCTCTCAACAAATCTTCTAAATATTGGATTGTTCTTTCTGTCTGACCATCTGTCTGCGGGTGATAAGCAGAGCTCATCCTCAACTTAGTACCCAAAGCATCCTGTAGACTCTTCCAAAACCTTGACGTAAACCACGGATCTCTATCCTATACAATACTCGAAGGCGTTCCATGCAACTTCACAATTTCATCAATATAAATTTCAGCTAACTTCTACATAGAGTAATTAATTCTCATCGGCAAGAAATGCGCCGACTTGGTTAACCTATCCACAATTACCCATATCGAGTCATTACCTCTTGCAGTCTTCGGTAACCCAGTCACAAAATCCATGGAAATGCTATCCCATTTCCATTCAGGAACATTCAACGGCTGCATCATACCTGAAGGCTTCTGATGTTCAATCTTAGACTTCTGGCAAGTCAAACATGCATACACAAATTCAGCAATATCTCTTTTCATACCTGGCCACCAAAACAATCTACGCAGGTCTTGATACATCTTCATAGCACCAGGATGAATACTCAATCGACTTATATGCCCTTCTTCCAAAATACTCTTTTTGATTCCAGAAATATCCGGAATACATACTCTATCTCGAAATCTCAAAACTCCATCTTCATCAATTCGGAACTCACCTCCATTACCTTGATTAATCCTCATTAACTGGTCAACTAATTTCAAATCAGATTTCTGACCTTCCCGAATTTCCTCCAAAATCCCACTAGTCAGCTTTAGCATGCCCAATTTCACACTATCAGCGGTCGTCTCACACAACAAACTCATGTCTCTAAATTGCTCAATCATTTCAAGTTCTCTCACCATAAGCATCGAAATATGCAATGACTTCCTACTCAAAGCTTCAGCCACTACATTTGCTTTACCGGGATGATAATTCAAATCGAACTCAAAATCCTTTAACAATTCCAGCCACCTTCTCTGCCTCATGTTTAACTATTTCTGATCGAACAAGTATTTCAAACTTTTATGATCACTGAATACCTCAAATTTTGAACCAAAAAGATAATGCCTCTAAATCTTCAGCACAAATACTATAGCAGCCAACTCTAAGTCGTGTGTAGGGTAATTCCTCTCATGGACTCTTAACTTCCTAGAAGCATAAGCGACCACTTACCATTTTGCATCAAAACTCCACCAAGGCCTATCTTTGAAGCATCACAATAAACCACAAAGGACTCATTCGGGTCTGGCAAAACCAACACCGGAGCAGTTGTCAACCTTTTCTTTAGTTCCACAAAACTTTCTTCACAAGCGACATCCCATACATACGCTTGTCCTCTTCGAGTCAATTGCGTCAACGGCAAAGCCAACTTAGAAAAACCTTCAATGAATTTACGATAATAACCAGCCAATCCAAGAAAACTACGAATCTCCGTAGCAGACTTCGGAGTCTCCCACTGCAACACCGCATCAATCTTCGAGGGATCCACAGAAATTCCACCACTTGAAATCACATGGCCTAGGAAACTCACTTCCTTCAACCAGAACTCACACTTTTACAACTTAGCATATAATTTCTTTTCCCTCAACACTTGTAACACAATCTTCAAATGTTCCACATGTTCGTCTTCTGATTTAGAATATACCAAGATGTCATCTATGAAAACCACCACAAACTTATCAAGATATTCATGAAAGATCCTGTTCATATACTCCATGAACACACCAGGCGCATTAGAAACTCCAAATGGCATCACTGTATATTCATAATGACCATACCTTGTTCTGAAGGCTATTTTCGAAATATCATCAGCTTTAACTCTAATTTGATGATAACCAGACCTCAGATCAATCTTACTGAACACACAAGCACCTACGAGCTAATCCATTAAATCGTTGATTCTCGGAAGCGGATACTTATTCTTGATGGTCATCTTATTCAAATGGCGATAATCGACACACAATCTCATACTACCATCTTTCTTCTTAACGAGCAACACCGGGGCACCCCGCGGAGAAACACTAGGTCGAATGAACTTCTTTTCTAACAATTCTTCTAGTTGTTTCTTCAGCTCACTCAATTCCGAAGCAGACATCCGATAAGGAGCCATCGACACTGGACTCGTACCTGGTATTAAGTCCACAGTAAACTCAACTTCACATTCCGAAGGTAAATCACTTATATCCTCGAGAAACACGTCTTGAAACTCACAAACCACCGGCAACTCAGCACTGACGACTTCACCATCAACTGGCAACGATGCAAACACTGCGAACATCAATGCTTCATCTAATAAAAGTTCATCCACTTTCTTAGCAAATAAGAACATCAGTTCACCATCCTCACCTAACTCTGGAAACCTCACCGTCTTGCTATAACAATTAATATGAACGTAGTTGAACTCCAACCAGTTCATACCAAGGATAACATCAATTTGGTGCAAAGGTAAGCACACCAAATCCATCACAAAATTCTTCTCAAAGATTGTCAAAGGACACTTCAAACAAACAAGCATGGTAGTCACCGAACCATTAGCCGGAGTCTCTATTATCATACTATCATTCATGTTAGACAAATTCAAACCCAATCTAGTAACACACTCAAGAGAGATAAATGAATGCGTAGCTCCAGTATCAATAATAGCAATCAACTTAACATTGTTAATAAAACAAGTACCTCGAATCAAGTTGTCCTTCTTGGGAACTTCTGAGCCAGCCAAAGCAAACACTCTTCCAGTAGTCTGGGCAGCAGTAGCAGTCTTCTTTGGTTTTTGGCATTGAGTACTGATATGCCCCTGTTCACCACAGTTGAAACAGGTCGGAACCTGATTCGGACAATCACCAATTCTATGCCCAGTCTTACCACAATGGTAACATCTCAGAACTTTGTTAGTACACCCATCAGCTTTGTGACCTGACTCTCCATACTTATAGCACTTAGTAGTTGCATTAACGGCTCCCCTACTTGACTTCTTCTCATCTGATACCCTCTGTTTCCCTTTATCACCTTGGGTCGCATAAGGTTTTCCTCTAAACTGACCCTTATCTTTCTTTTCACTTAGCTGTTTGTAGTGGGCAGATCGAGCTCAGCTATCTTCATCATAGATCCTACTCTTATCCACCAGTTCCGCATACCTGCGAATCTGTTGGCATTTAATCCCCTGCTTAATCTCTGGTCTCAGCCCATTCTCAAACTTGAGACACTTAGAAAGTTCAGCATCTGGACGGTTGTAATGAGGACAAAACTTCACAAGCCTCTCAAATTTGGCAGCATACTCGGCCACAGTCATGTTTCCTTGCTTCAATTCAATGAATTCCACTTCCATCTTACCACGAGCATCTTCAGGAAAATACTTGCCCGGAAATTCTTGCTTGAACACATTCCAATTCACCACAGTGCCAAAATCTTCCAGCCTCTGACGGGTGTTATCCCACCAGTCCTCGACCTCTTCTTCCAGCATATGCGTTCCGAACTGCACTTTTTGTGCATCAGAGCACCCCATCACTCTAAAAATCTTCTCTATCGCCTTGAGCCACTTTTGTGCGCTCGCCGGGTCATGAGTTCCCTCAAACTTCGGTGGGTTGTTCCTCTGAAACTTCTCCAACGCACGAAACTCATCAAGAGCATGGTTCCGAGCAAGAACTGCAATAGCATCAGCAAGAGCGCGCGTGTTATTTCCAGCCATTCTGTACAACACTCACCACGTCAGAAAGAAACAAATAATCGTTAACAAGTAACGACTGAAAACAGACTGACCACACAAAACTTGGCCGGACAGACCGACCTGCTCTAATACCACTAATGTAACACCCTTCTACCCCACATACAATTTCTAGTAAAACATTTCATATTATCAGAGTAAAATCAACATGAAAGGTGTCACATATATTCAAAACATCAATTAACAATCATTGTCCTGTCCCGTAACACGGGTTACTCGTTCATCAATATCAAAATTAACAATTACACAGCGGAAATCAATTTTTATTTTCAATTCCATAAAACACTTCATAATAAATGTGTCTAAATCAAACACCATCATCAACATTATAAAAATTCAGTCATAAACTAAAAGAAATAAGGTTCACAACAATCTTCCCAACCCGATGTTACATGACACAGAGCAGGACACCTCTAACTAGACAGTAATAAACGAAACACTCCAAAGCTACTTCCTTCGTCACCTCGTAGCTATTCTTGGTTATCTGCAAGTTACCCACATAAGAGGCAACATTTCCAAGCAGGCAGGGTGAGAAAACATAATTCATTATAGTAATACAAAGACATGGAAATTAAATAATTAAGCAACAGCAACATCAGAATCATCATCAATAATTATTCACAACACAATCTTAACTACTTCATAAAATGCGATGTCAACATAATGGTATGCAAAGGATGCATGTGGTACCGATTTTTCTCCATGTGATGGACACTGGCCATCAGCCCTCCACAAAGGAGCACAACATAACAACATATCACTTCAATCTGCACTATGGGATTGAAGCTACCAATAGGCCGAAGCCCCAACATAAAAATGCCATGAAATGCAATGATGCTAAACTTCTCATTTCATCCAAATATCAACATGTGCATCATTCATTTCATTTTCAACAATATTCATCATAAAATCATGTTTTTATCATCCATACAGCGGCAAAGCAACGAGACAGCAAAGATCAGCACGAAAAACATCAAAACAGCAAAAACAAAAATTACTCAGTGGCCTGACACGGCCGCCCGTGTCCTGTGACACGGCCCGTGTCAGGAGACCTGCACGAAAAACCCAAAAGAGAAAAATCTTCGACAGAAACAGAGGCCTGACACGGCCGCCCGTGTCCTGTGACACGGCCCGTGTCAGAAGCTCTGTAACAAAATATTTATTTTTCTCCAACCAGTAGGCTGACATGGGTGCCCGTGTTGTGTGACACGGCCCGTGTCAGGATGCGACAAAACCCAACTTTTCCCGAAAAGTGCTTTTCTGCGTTTTTGACTTCGATTACCCCAAAAATCAGTTTCTCCCACGAAATTTGATAAAAAATACTCAGAAAACACACATATAGCAATACATATCAATCAAATCCATCATACTTTCATCAAATTACTCATTCTACATCAACAATCATCAAAAATCAACACAATTCATACAATCCTTAATCTATTCATCTCCAATTCCTATAAAACTATAAGAAATTATGAACTCTCCCCATACCTTAGAGTAATCCAAAGCTTTTTCCTTCTTTCTTCAAAATTCCTCTAGAAATCCTCAAGCCCTAGTTCTCCTTCTTCTCTCTTCTTCAGTGTTCTTTACAAAAGATACGACAAAATGAGAAAATGATCGTTCTCTTTCTTTGGTTAACAAATCCCAACTTATGAACTTCCCATCCTACCCTTACTTACTTTCCAATAAGACCACCTTGCCCTTTCTCATTTTATTCTTAATAATAATAATATAAATAACACATGCTCATTTACTTTATTAAAATTATTCAAAAACACTCTTTCACTCCAAAATTCTCCAAAATTATCAAAAACCTCTTAATTCCTTCTAAATTAATTAAATGAATAATTAAATGATTAATTTAGATTTTCGGGTCGTTACAAAATACATAAGGTATCAAAAGATTACATCCTCATCCAACAAGATATCAAAGATCCTACCTTTTCTCCCTTGAAATGAAGAAATATCAAGTTCTGATCCTAAAATTACAAGTTGGAATGATAATTCAAAATCTAAATCTAAAAAGTGTGAAAGTTCTATTTATATACGTTCAGGATTTTCACTGTTCGCTAGGCGAACCACTTCATTCGCACAGCGAATGGTAAAAATAGGCACTTCAGGTGCCTCTGAATAGTTAAACCGCCTCAGAAAATCTCGTGAGTTCGCAATGCGAAGGAATGTTCGTAAAGCGAACATTCGCCTTCCAGCTCGCAAAGCGAACTTTAGTTCCTTTCTCCTCTGCCAAAATCTGGGTCCATTTGCTGGAGACCTCGCCAGAGTTCGCAAAGCGAACCTTCGCTGGCACTCGTTTTCATGTTCGCTAAGTGAACTAACTGATATCTTCCTCTTTTCTTTGGCAGCTTGCACCATTTCTTGTGTCTTACACTTTTTATCAATTAGTGCATTTTCCTGCACAATAACACACACATTACAAGCACCAAAGGTATATTCTCAATGTTAGAAGAACAACAACAATCATGGATAAAAACCAATGAAAACATGAGAAAAGAGTGGAAAAAGTGCAAAGAAAGATATGTGTTAGCTCTTGTATTGGCTGGAATTTTGGTAAAACAAAGTTGAACAATATTGATGTCATATGTCTGATGTCTTAACATTGGTTCCTAACATTAGTTGTTGCAGGGTTGAAGTTTTATATGCCGATGTTAAACTTAATGTCTTGACATCAGTTATCAGAACATCAGGTTGTGATGTTTTAGGGCTGCGCGTGTTAGTTTGTTTTGAGGAAATCTGTTAGAGAGATTGGATGCGAATTTCTTGGAGAAGATATTTTCAATCAGATATGGAGCAGATCATGTAACAAACATTAGGGCTGATTTGAAAAGATTTAAAAAGATTAGAAGACCAAATCTGTTTTAAATTCTGATTAATAACAAATCAAATCAGATTTTTTGGAAGAGGTCCAAGCCCAAGTCAGAATGATATTTAAAGCAGCCTCAACCCTTGTTGGAAGATAACGAAGACAGAGAGCATAGACTGAGAGTCAATTTGAGTTTTCGTATGTGTTTTTGTAAACCATTCATGTTTGAATTGGTGTTACTATTTTGAGTTGTAAGTGTATTCACTCTAGAGCTTTTAAGCAAGAGTGTGTTGTTCTTGATCAAAGTTGTTAAGCAGGATCAATGTGGGTTTCAATTTGTAATCCTTGAATTGTATCACTGAGGTGATTTAGGGGGGGTGAGTGGTTTCTCATACCTAAGTAGTTTCTTAGGTAGAAGTGTTATTGGGTAGTGATTAAGATTAGTAGATGTCAACTGGGATTGTTGAGTCTATAATTTAATACTACTAATAGTGAATTTCCTCCCTGGCTTGGTAGCCCTCAGACGCAGGTAGTTAGACCGAACTGGGTGAACCATTCATTGTGTTGATTTACTGTTGTTATAGCCTTGTTCATATTAGCAGATTATGTTGTTGTGACATCACACTTAACATCACACATCTGATACCAGAATTTTAATATGTCATTTTTAGGTCAAATCTGCACCTAACAACTCTCCCCAACTAGATTTTTGCTTGTTCTTAAGCAAAATATGCCCCTCATGAAAACAAGAGAATTTGCTCAAGCATAAGATTCAACCAAAGTCAAGCATGAAAATGCGCACAAGCAACGTTCACCACTCAATAGAATCGAACAATGACAAAGAATTAAGTTCTTAAACAAATATCATAAATGGTTCAAAGAACAAATAAATTTTCATACTTGAATCACTTTAATACTCCTCTTCAAAAATAAGAATGAAGAAATTGACGAGTTTGCAACCGCGGGGAAATTTCACTCACATGACAAACAATGAAAATAGCAACTCAATTCATACAACATCTTACAATCAAAAATGAAAACATGGAAGCAAAAAGATCACTAAGGGCTTCAAAGGTTGTAGCTTGGTCGGGTTTACAACAAAGGGACATTTCTAAAGGCCATGAAATCGAAATTGCCGATGCAAAAAGAAACATTCACTATACATGGAATTTACACATCACAATTTCATTCACCATTTTCATTCCTTTATCACAAACCTTCTCAAACTTCCTTATGCACAATTATTTCATTCTCTATTTTTCTCATTCAAACAAGCATTCATTTTCTTTTGTTTTTCACATTCATATGCACACTTTTTCTTTTCATGCTTGTTTGAACTTTTTCAAAAGTTTATAGCAACCTACCATTCTTCTTTTTCATTCTCCCCAACTTGAATTCAACCAAACCTCAAGTGAATGCTCCTTGCTTTTTAAGGCAAGGAAATCAATAAAACAATGTTCAAAGGTTCAAGAAGAAATTTTTAGAACCTCAAAAAATTCAATGATGAACTACACTTTCAAATTATGTACAACACAAAGTTCATCACTAAAATGAGATCTAAATTGTTTAGGCTCAAAGGGGCTAACAAATACTCACTACTCACGGGTAAGGTACTTTTGGATATGGTTGTCCTCAATATAAACAAATGCCTTGATCATTTCTAATGCTTCCACAAAATCACAATAATCAAAAGATAAAGCATGAATCAAATGAATTAAACAAAGTTATCAGTCATCCAAGCATTTAGTAAACAATGGAGGTTTCTCACAATTTGTGGCTTTTGGACCTAAGTGAAACAAGCATTCAAACAAGTTGCAAAATGAAACAAAAATACACATTTGCACAAAGCACAAAAGTCTTAAATCATTCTAACATTCTATAAAGCAGTACAATTTACCTCGCATACATTCAATTCTCACCATCCAGACTCGGTCGAAGCTTCATTGAATACTTTTATACAAATAGCAACCAATCTAGAAGGAGTTCTCATCATTCCTGATCACACTAGAGAAAACATAAAAGAAAACAAATACATATAATATAAACAAATGTACAAAACTCAAAAATATAGAAACTATCGCAATGCGACTCAATATCTAAACACCGATCCCCGACAACAGCACCATTTTTTTGAACTGTAATATAGCAGCAAGCAACAAAAATTTATAGTAAGTAAGGACCAAGTTTTATCGTCTCCTCAGGGATCAGTGCGAGGGAAAGAATGTCATTTGACGGTTTCTATGTTTCTAAGCTCATGGTTCAAAAGTTTTGGTTTTAAGAAGGAACCAAAGTAAAATGCGGAAAATGTAAAGACGGAAAATATAAAATAAAGACTGAATTATAAACGGAGCCTTGTTGGAATTGAATCTCAACAATTGATAACACATGCATTCTTCTGATCATATTATACATAAATCAATCATTCGCCTAATATCCTCACGTATCACCCATGACAGAGGTTATGTCTAACGCAACGTCGAGAGATCGACCGTATTGCCTCATTGGTGATGTCTCACGCAACAAAAACCAACACAGAGCATTAAGAGCTGATACTCACGCAAGTGTTAAGCCTAAATCTATCTCTAGAGTTCATAAGAAAACAGATAATCATCTTAGATCCAGATCTGAAGAGTATATGTCTATAGCGGTTCAAATCAAAGATAAACAGATAAACAGATAAACAAAGATGACACCCACATCAGATAAATGACTGCTTCATATAAAATGCCAACGGTCAGAATACGTACATATGTTTAACCCTTTTTACATGTATTCAACTAATTTTCCAAATGAATGTGAATACCGTTCTTCATCACTATTATCACGCATCCTCGCAATACCGTATCGATCCTACTCATGCTAGTCATGCTACTTAATCAACACAATACAACAAAAGATAAAATGAATATCAATTCACAAAACCATGTCAAGAGTTTTACTCATTGATAGATGAAAATCTAAGATCAAGGATTTGTAAATGTTTTGTCAAGACCACAAATAATCAATCAAAGATAACAACAATAGAGAATCAAAACATATTCACAAACATACATTAGATGAAATACATAAGGTATCAAAAGATTACATCCTCATCGAACAAGAGATCAAAGATCCTACCTTTTCTCCCTTGAAATGAAGAAATATCAAGTTTTGATCCTAAAATTACAAGTTGGAATGATAATTCAAAAACTAAATCTAAAAAGTGTGAAAGTTCTATTTATATACATTCAGGATTTTCACTGTTCACTAGGCAAACCACTTCATTCGCACAGCGAATGGTAAAAATAGGCACTTCAGGTGCCTCTGAATAGTTAAATCGCCCCAGAAAATCTCGTGAGTTCGCAATGCAAAGGAATATTCGCAAAGCGAACATTCGCCTTCCAGCTCGCAAAGCGAACTTTAGTTCCTTTCTCCTCTGCCAAAATCGGGGTCCATTCGCTGGAGACCTCTCCATAGTTCGCAAAGCGAACCTTCACTGGTACTCACTTTCATGTTCGCTAAGCGAACTAACTGATATCTTCCTCTTTTCTTTGGCAGCTTGCACCATTTCTTGTGTCTTACACTTTTGATCATTTAGTGCCTTTTCCTGCATAATAACACACACATTACAAGCACCAAAGGTATATTCTCACTATTAGAAGAACAACAACAATCATGGATAAAAACCAATGAAAACATGAGAAAAGAGTGGAAAAAGTGCAAAGAAAGATATGTCATTTTTAGGTCAAATCTGCACCCAACATTGCCATGTTGGAGACGTTGCCGGCATATACGCCAGACGGGATTTGTGTTAGTGGAAATGGCATTTTCCACAGACTCTTCTGGGCGTTTGAACCATGCATCAAAGGATTTGCGTGCTATAAACCTATAATTCAAATTGATGGAACATGATTGTACGAAAAATATAAGGGCACGCTACTGATGGTCGTGGCACGGGATGGCAATAACAATATTTTACCTATCGCCTTCGCTCTAGTTGAAGAGGAGACTGTTGGAGGTTGGAGTTTTTTCTTAAAAAATCTCTGACAATACGTTGCTCCCCAACCTAACTTATGTTTGATCTCCGATAGACACCCCTCAATCGAGAGTGCTTACAACAATCCTGATAACAGTTAGCAGGATCCTCCCTCAAGCCATGCGTATTGCATTAGACACATCGGTCAAAATTTTATGCGAGAGTTCAAGAACAAGGGGCTAAAGAAGATGATTACTAATGCAGGCTATGCACTAACAGAGCTTACCTTTAGATACTACCGTGACGAGATCAGACTTACAAACGCAGATGCATTGAGATGGATTGATAACATTCAACGGGAGAAGTGGACAAGGGCATACGACAATGGGCAGCGATGGGTCCACATGACAACAAACCTCGTTGAATCTATGAACTCTGTATTCAAGGGCATCTGAAACCTACCAATAACCGCTCTGGTGAGGTCAGCATATTTTAGGCTCGCTGCACTCTTTGATACCAGACTTAACAAGTGGGGTTCGGTCTTACAATCTGGGAAGCTATTTAGTGATAGTTCAATGACATTCATGAAGAACGAAGCTGCAAAGGCCAACACACATGTGGTCACGGTCTTTGACCGTACTAAAGGTCACTTCAGTATTGCAAAATCTATTGATCACAACGAAGGAAGGCCTAGGGGATGTTACCAAGTGGAACTGGATAGGACTTGGTGTGACTGTGGAAGGTTTCAGGCATTTCGTATGCCTTGCTCCCATGTTATAGCAGCCTGTTTCAAGGTCTGGATGGACCCAACCAACTATCTCTCGGTTTTTCACCAAGTCAATACTCTATGCAATGTCTACGACACTAGCTTTCAAGTGGTAGAAAATGAGGACTACTGGCCTCCATACGAAGGCGAAATTGTGTGGCATAATGATTTGATGCGAAGAAATAAAAAGGGTCGTCCTAACAGCACCCGTATTCGAACGATGATGGATGCAGCAGACAAAATAGTGAGGTTATGTGGTTTGTGCCAACAGCCAGGCCACAATCGTACCAAGTGTCCAAATGGGGCTCTAGCGCAACATCATAGTTTCAATTGTAAACTTATCTATTTATAACAACAAATTTTATTTCATTGATGGCAAACCTAATTGATTACAACGACATAACATAACAGAACATAACTTAATAGCTAAATATCAACAAATAACAACGACATAACCTAATACCAAATCAGAAAATAACAACAACATACAGAAATTAAACAACCCAGCGCATCAAATTTTCTAGGAAATTACAACCATCAACTGAATTTTCTTTGGTGTCAACATCATCATGAGGACACCAGCATCATTTTCCACTTTTCTCCAAGTTCGGGTGACTCTGTTTGTACCAGACTGCTCAACCAGCCTCTCAATCTTCCTGATCTTTTCACCTGCCTAAAATTCTCCTTCTAGCCAGCGGTGAAGTTCTCTATGCAAATGCTCCAACGTCTGTGTGTTACAGAGTAACATCTTCAACGGAGGCTTGACAACTGAGAATACAACTAGTGCATTTCTTTTTATCAGTGGAAATTCTGAAAAACGGTTCCTCCGGTGCTGATGATAATGACGATGGACAACGATTTAACCACTCAGACATGGTGTTGAGAAGGGGAGAGATTAAGATATTGGTGAGGGAGGGGAGGAAATTAGGGTTTTTGTGAGAAGTGTTGTGCAATAACAAATGAGGGTGAACCCTTATTTATAGGCACATGATACCCTATTAAATAATATAATTAATTATATATTAAAATCATAAAATTTAAATCGTTTAAAAAAAAAGCATTGGCCTGAGGCGCCATACCCTATGGCGCCTTCCCCTGAGAATTATGGCACCCCCAACTACACTGATACGCCATCCCATATGGCTTATAGCATTTTTCAAAAAAATTTTTGCCTGAATCGCCATCCCATATGACGTCTCAGGTCTAAACCATACAATTTTAGTACTTTATTTAAAATGTTTGTTTTTATGGTAATTTCTTTGAAAAAATAAGTTATATTAAAAAAAAAATCTCTAAAAATTCATTTCAAAAAGGTCAATGTTAAAATTTTAATATGATGAATGAAAACCAGTAAACGCACACTACACACCCTAAAACCTCTTCATTTCCAATAATCATCTCTCCGTTGCCGCTGCACCATGACGGAACTGAAGCTATCCGAAAGCCGCGACCTAACGCGCATAGAGCGCGTCGGAGCTCATTCTCACATCCGTGGCCTCGGTCTAGACTCCTCATTAGAGCCACGCGATGTCTCTGAAGGTATGGTTGGCCAAGTCTCCGCTCGTAAAGCCGCCGGCGTCATCCTTCAAATGATAAAGGATGGAAAAATCGCCGGCCGCACAGTTCTCCTCGCCGGACAACCAGGAACCGGAAAAACCGCCATCGCTATGGGGATAGCCAAATCTCTCGGCCTCGAAACGCCGTTCGCCATGATCGCCGGCAGCGAGCTCTTCTCACTCGAGATGTCGAAGACCGAAGCTCTAACACAAGCCTTTCGCAAGGCAATCGGTGTTCGTATCAAAGAAGAAACGGAGGTGATTGAAGGTGAGGTTGTTGAGGTTCAGATCGACCGTCCGGCAGTTTCCGGTGCTGCTGCGAAGACAGGGAAATTGACACTGAAGTCGACGGAGATGGAGACTGTCTACGACCTTGGCGCGAAGATGATCGAGGCTATTGGGAAGGAGAAGATTACGAGTGGCGACGTCATTGCCATTGACAAGGCTTCAGGGAAGATCACGAAGCTTGGTAGATCGTTCTCTAGGTCGAGGGATTTCGATGCTATGGGACCACAGGTGAAGTTTGTGCAGTGTCCTGATGGAGAGTTGCAGAAGAGGAAGGAGGTTTTCATTGTGTTACTCTTCATGAGATTGATGTTATTAATAGCAGAACACAGGGGTTTCTGGCTCTTTTCACCGGTGATACTGGTGAAATCCGCTCTGAAGTTCGGGAACAAATTGACACGAAAGTGGCAGAGTGGAAAGAAGAAGGAAAGGCAGAGATTATCCCTGGTGTTATTTTCATTGATGAGGTACACATGCTTGATATAGAGTGTTTTTCATTTCTAAATCGGGCTCTCGAGAACGAGATGTCTCCGATTCTAGTCGTTGCTACCAACCGAGGCATCACAACTATTCGTGGCACGAATTACAAATCTCCACATGGGATTCCTATTGATCTACTTGATCGGCTTCTCATTATCTCAACTCAACCTTATACCGAGGATGAAATTCACAAGATTCTGGATATCAGATGCCAAGAGGAAGATGTAGACATGACTGAAGGTGCAAAGCAATTGTTAACCAAAATAGGTGTAGAAACATCCCTGCGATATGCCATTCATCTCATCACAGCAGCTGCTTTGGCCTGCCAAAAGCGAAAGGGGAAGACGGTGGAAATGGATGATATAAACCGGGTTTACAATTTGTTTTTGGATGTCAAAAGATCGACACAGTACTTGATGGAGTATCAGAGTCAATACATGTTTAGTGAAACAGGTGAAGTTGATGAAGATGATGCCATTGCTATGGTTTCCTGAAATTCATGCTCATTAGTTTAAGCCTTTGTAATTATCTGAGCAGTTGTTATTTGTGTAGGTTGCAGCAGTTTATTTATTTCATGAACTTCATTTGTATTTGATTTTGAGCACTAGCAGTTTTTCCAAGGTTGAATTGCAGTATCTACAATGCTCACATGAGAGGCTGTGCTGTAATTTATTTCTACTCAACTTTGTCTCATGTGAGCAATATCATGCTCATTTTCTTTCACAGGTTATCAATAGATTATAGAGAATAGTTCAAGAATTAAAATAAAATAAAATAGACTTGTCTCAAAGAGAGCCCAAATGTTATAAGTTGTTGATATCTTGAAGTGCTTACTAATGTGTTGTTTGAAAGTTTGGTGTGAAACTTTAAGAGAGAAAAATGTAAGAAAGAGTGTGAAAAGAGAGAAAGTGATGAGAAATAGAATAGATTAGATTAGATTAGATGTATTGTTTGGAATATGATATAAAGAGAAATAAAGAAGGAAAAAATGTTAGTTATTTACGAAAGTACAAATATACTCATATATAAAAATGATTTATACTAATCAATTCAATTTTGTATTGATTTCAATTAATAAATTATATTATAATTATAATAAAATAAATTATATTATTATTAATGTGTTTAGTTATTTAACTAATTATATGAATTTAATTTTAAGATATTTAAATAATTAAATTGATTAGTTTTGTATTAAATAATTAAGAGGGATTATTTGAGGTTTATAACTAGTGAGGAAGTTTATCGAAAAGGGATGATAATGAAATTGGAAAAAACATAAACATTACTCTTCATTTCTACTTCAATCTTCAAAGTCTCTCTTCACAACTTCTATTATAACAAACCCATCCTAAGAGTGGAATGAATGCGAGATAAATAAAGAGAAATCTTATAGCTCACTTTTATTTTTAGAGAATTATAAATGATTGTTTAAGATTAATATTTTTTTTAGAAAGGATTAATATATATTGGATTTGTATTGGGAAATTGTTTACCTATAATGATTTGGTTTTGAATTATTTTTGAATTGATGAGTTAGGTCAAATTTTAATTTTAATATGGTATCAACTTCCATCGACTACGCACGAGGTACTACGCCACGAGCCACCCACCTTTTATATGCATCAAGTTCAATAATGTTAGTGGTGAGAGGGTGAATCGAAAAAATTCAAAGTCTCACTTTTGTTATGGATAGAGTTCGAAAAAAGTTTATATAGAGTGACATCACTTATTTTAAAAGTAGGTTTTGTAGAAATCAGTTAAGCTAAACTCTAATTCTAATAATTTAAAAAATTTATCTAAGTTCTTTAAAATTTTCCAAAGCTTTCCTTCCATACAATTGTTGAGTTGCTCTATTTTTGAGAGAATTATGTATTGTAAGAAAAAAAACTCATATTTAAGTTGAGAGATTGTCATTTCTTTCAATGATATTTTCTTCTTTCTTTTACTCAAAATCTTCTCATCTCACCCCTCTTGAACTCTCAAACTGACCCTTGGAAGAGGGATTTCAGAAGAGAAATGAAAACTTGTTTTTTATTCACTTGGAGGATGGTGTACCCCTTTATCTGTATCTGTCAGTCATTAATCAAGCAATGAGCTATGTGCTCGTCCAAGAGAAGAACAAAGTTGAGCAACCCGTCTATTTCGTGAGCATGATGCTTAAAGACATCGATGCCAGGTACTAGAAGATTGAATGACTAGCCCTAGCGGTTTTGATAACTGTAAGAAAGCTCAAAGCATACTTTCAAGGACATCGTGTAATGGTAAAAATCAATTATCTCATTCGCCAAGTTTTGAAGAAGTCAGATCTCGCAGCGAGGATGGTTTCCTGGACAGTGGAGCTATATGAATACAATATTCGGTATATATCTAAAGAGAACATCAATTTGTAAGTGTTACCAAACTTTCTAGAGGAGTTTAGTTTGTCAGTAGCCGAAGAGGCTCCTCATATGTGGATATTATCTGTGGACGACGCCTCATTACCAGAAAGGAAGTGGTGTTAGAGGGACCATACAACCTCTTAAAAAGCATTCATTGAGGTTCGAGTTTAAATCAAACAACAACCAAGCCGAGTACGAAGCTCTCACTGTTGACAGGGGTCTCTCCATAGAAATGGGCGCTTCGAGCCTCAAAGCTAGGAGCGACTCACAATTGGTAGAAAACTAGGTTGTCGGGGAGTATCAGGTGAAGGAGTCCCAACTAATCAAATATTTAAAAAGGTACGTGACTTGTTTGAACATTTCAAAGCTTTTAAGATAACATCTGTGCCTAGAAAATAAAACTCTAGAACAAATCTCCTCTATAAGCTCGTCAGCACCAAGAAGTCACGACATAACTGAACCGTTATACAAGAAACTCTACCTGCCCTAAGTATCAAAACAGAAGAAATCAACACTATTGAGGTCGCCCAATCCACATGTTGATTGTTGGATGAAGCTCATAATGCGCTATCTGATGTCAAACAAGCTTCTATCAGATGAGTTGGAGGCAAAAAGGGTCCGAAAATGCGTGGAAAAATACACCATGATGTCTATAAAGACCTATAAAATAGGAAAAGCCTACCCCATGTAGAGGTGTCGAGAGGATAACGAGGTTGCCTTGAATCTCACAGAGGTTCACCAAGGAACATGTGATAGTCATATTGGTGGACATGCTCTTGCTCATAAGCTACTCAGGGTGGGTTATCATTGGCCCACTCCGATGAAGGATAATGCAAAATTCATCAGGAGCTTGTTGGAGCGGTAAAGCGGCAAGCAAAAATATTATTTTTGGAAGAATTCCCTCCGGAATTTATATCGTCTCCACAGGGATCGGTGCGAGAGAAAGAATGTCGTTCGACAATCTCTACGTCTCTAAGCTTGGGTTTAAATGGTTTGGGATAAAAGTGCAAAAGAAAAACATAAAACAAGAAAATAAGTACATTCCTCAGACATGAGAAAACTCATCAGGAGTTGTATTTCGTTTGACCCATCATGTACTAAAAAATCTATGGATTAAATGTACGCAACCTAAATCACTCGTCAAAATCCCCACGTATCGCTCACAACAAGAGGTTATGTCTAACGCAAACGTTGAGAGATCAATCACATTCTCTCGGAGGTGATTTCTCACACAACTAAACAACACGGAGCATTAAGATCCGACACACATGTGAATATTAGACCGCTTCCCATAGCCAATAGACATTCATCTTAGGTCGAGTTCGAAAAGTATATGCCTATAGCAATCCAAACCCATTAAGATAGAGATTAAATCAAAGATGACATCGATTAAGAGTTGTAAAAGAGATTATATACAAAGATCCATAAATATACATACAATCAAGATAAACTTACATACAAAATCCCAACAAATAGAGGGTACAAAGAGAAGAGAGAAGAAAAACATAAATCTCACAGTTTGTCAACTCCAATTGAAGTGGATTCGACTCCGGATCGTCAAGATGCACACTTTAATGTTGTTTCTAAGCGACTCTACTCACAGAATGTTTTTGATGAAGTTGGGGTTAAAAGTTCTCAACAGCGTAACCTAAAAATGCTAAAAAGTGACTTAAATAGGGACTGGAATGACGCAAACCGCGCTAAGCGCGCTATGAGGGCGCTTAGCGCCATCAGCAAAATCACAATTCTTATTTTCTTTATAACTTTCGAACCGTAACTCCGATTGATGCACGGTCGGAAGCGTTGGAAAGCTTATTCAATGCGCTATACAACAATGACAAAATATTCTTACTTGAATACCTACAAAAATTAGATAAACTAAAATTATAAAGACTGAAATTAATTACAACCGCGTTAAGCGCCCTCAGATCGCGCTAAGCGTGATCTCACTTAAAATACCCTTAAATCGCCTTAAAGCGTGCTAAGCGCGGTCCTGTTCGCGCTAAGCGCGGTCAAGAAAACAAAAATACTCCAGCTACTGCCATCCAGTTCCCAGCTCGCTAAAAATCGCGCTAAGCGTGAATGACAATATTTTGACTCCAAAATTCTGCATTTGAAGCATCCCTCTTGGCTCAAACGGGTCCATACTTCAACCATGCATTATTACCTATAAAAACAGATGAAAAACTGTCAAACTCAATAATATGTACACAAAAACCCATACTACGCACTATAATGTAAATTGTACAAAATATACACAAAAATGGGGGATTATTAACGAAAAACCAACTAATCAAGCCAATAAGTGCCAATTATTCACATTCAAAATCAATACAATTTAACACTTATCAACTTTCTCCAACTTAAACTTGTTTGTCCTCAAACAAGAATCGAATAACTCAAAGAAACAAAAGTAACAACCAAGCAATCACGACTCAACGAGTTTCGAAAAACAAAAACAAATGTATGGTTCAACACAAAAACGTACATGCAAAGCAAAACTTACCACTAAACTACAACGATAACATGAAAATGAAACGACTCCTTAATACAAAACACATGTCAAAAATGCTAAGACAACATAATGTTAAAAAATGAATCACACCTAGCACACACTTCATTCGTAGATGAATAACAAAAACATGAAGGGCTTAACTCTCACCCAACAATCAAGCTAACAACAAGTTAAATTATGTATTCATCTAGAAAAAACTCATATTGAACAGTATAAAAGCAAAAATCACAAGGGCTTTAAGGGTTGTAATGTAGTTTGGGTAACGAACAATTGTTTTTCTCAAGGTAAAAGAAACAAAACCTTGCCTAATCAAATGAGAGTGGTCATTTCTCACAATCTCAAGCACTCAAAAATTCCAATCACATTTTTCTCTTTTCCAAATTGTTACACCATTCCATACAACTTATTAGCACAACATTACTTTATTTTTTTCTTTTTTCAATTCTTTTTCCTTTTTTCTTTTCTTTTCTTTTTCACTTTTTTTCTTTTCTTTGTTTCTTAAACTTTTTCTTTTTCTCAACCTCTTAGCAACCAACCTCTTCTCCCCAACTTGAATACAACCATACATAGTGACATGAATGCTCCCAAATTTATTAGGCAAGGGTAAAAAACTCAAATAACAAGTCATGGTTATAGTTCAAGCAAAAGTATTAGAATCCATACAAAAATGAACTTAACACCAACATAGATTCTAACAAAGGCTCAAAGGGGGTAAGCAAATTCTCACTCACTCACAAGGTAGATTGACTATTTGGTCAAGTGGTTATGCTCAAAATCAAACAAAATGCCTTGATCATTTTAGTGTTATCATACAAATCAACACAAATACAAGATTAAACATAATAAAACCGAGTTAAACAAGAATGTTGGTCTCCTGCTTATAGTAAACAATAGAAAGCTCCTCACAAAAAGGGTTTTGTTCTAAAGTGATTCAAAACTGAACAAGTATGACAAAAGAATGAAAGACATGAAAATTGTACAAATGAAAAGTCTCTTAATCATGCTATGTTCTAGAAAGCGATAAACGAGTACCTTACAAAGTACTAACTTCAAACAATATCATCACCATACATTTCCAAGTTGAAACGATCAAACTTGGAAAATCACAAAATGCATTCTCAAGCTAATCAAAAACAAACTTGTGAGCAAACACAAATTTTTATTCTAACAACGTAACAAAATTGAATTAAAACTAACTAAACACAAAGACCAAAATTGGTGAAATTGGATGGAAAATGAGATATTTTTCTTTGCAAAATAAGGCGCGCTAAGCGCCCTCTGCACGCGCTAAGCGCGAACAGGCATGCTTAGATTTTCAAGTTCTTTCTCACAAGTGGTCCATTCATTCTCACTTTATATTAACTATACTACTAATTGTAAAACTGTACAAACTCAAAAATCGATGGGTTGCCTTTCAACAAGCGCTTGTTTCATGTCTTTAGCTCGACGCCTTTATTATTCTTAGCTTGTAACTTCCTCACAAACATGTCGATGCTTTTCTTCAAAGCGCAAACCTAAAGAAAGTGTCTTAACCAAACACTTGAACAAACGTTACGGGAATAAAATATATACAACATTTGAACAAACATAATGGAAAACTAAATCAAAACAAGTATTTATACAAGCATATATACAATATAGACAATTATGTACAAAGCCTAGAAATATAGAAACTATCGCAATATGATTCAATATCAAAATTAATCCTCGGCAACAACGCCATTTTGTTGGAGCGGTAAAGCGGCAAGCAAAAATATTATTTTCGGAAGAATTTCCTCCGGGATTTATGTCGTCTCCACAGTGATCAGTGCGAGGGAAAGAATGTCGTTCGACAATCTCTACATCTCTAAGCTTGGGTTTAAATGGTTTGAGATAAAAGTGCAAAAGGAAAAACATAAAACAAGAAAATAAATACATCCTTAAGATATGAGCAAACTAATTAGGCATTGCGGCGCCATTTTGTTGGAGCGGTAAAGCGGCAAGCAAAAATATTATTTTCGGAAGAATTCCCTCCGAGATTTATATCGTCTCGAGAGGGATCGGTGCGAGGGAAAAAATGTCGTTCGACAATCTTTACGTCTCTAAACTTTGGTTTAAATGGTTTGGGATAAAAGTGCAAAAGAAAAACATAAAACAAGAAAATAAATACATTCCTAAGACATGAGAAAACTCGCCAGGAGTTATATTTCGTTTTACCCATCATGTACTAAAAAATCTATGGATCAAATGCACGCAACCTAAATCACTCGTCAAAATCCCTACGTATCGCTCATAACAAGAGGTTACGTCTAACGCAAACGTTGAGAGATCAATCGCATTCTCTCGGAGTTGATTTCTTACGCAACTAAACAACACGGAGCATTAAGATCTGACAGACATGTGAATATTAGACCGCTTCCCACAACCAATAGACATTCATCTTAGGTCGAGTTCAAAAAGTATATGCCTATAGCAATCCAAACCCATTAAGATAGAGATTAAATCAAAGATGACATTGATTAAGAGTTGTAAAAGAGATTTTACACAAAGATCCATAAATATACATACAATTAAGATAAACTTACATATAAAACCCCAACAAATAGAGGGTACAAAGAGAAGAGAGAAGAAGAACATAAATCTCACAGTTTGTCAACTCCGATTGAAGTGGATTCGACTCCGGATCATCAAGATGCACACTCTAATGTTATTTTTAAGCTACTCTACTCACAGAATGTTTTTGATGAAGTTGGAGTTAAAAGTTCCCAACAACATAACCTAAAAAATGCTGAAAAGTGACTTAAATAGGGGCTGGAATGACGCAAACCGCGCTAGGCGCGCTATGAGTGCGCTTAGCGCCATCAGCAAAATCACAATTCTTGTTTTCTTCATAACTTTCGAACCGCAACTCCGACAAACGCACTGTCGGAAACGTTAGAAAGCTTATTCAATGCTCTATACAACAATGACAAAATATCCTTGCTTGAATACCTACAAAAATGAGATAAAGTAAAATTAGAAAGACTGAAATTTGTTACAACCGCGCTAAGCGCTCTCAGATCGCGCTAAGTGCGATCTCACTTAAAATACCCTTAAACTGCCTTAAAGCACGCTGAGCACGGTCCTACTTGTGCTAAGCGTGGTCAAGAAAACAAAAATACTCCAACCACTGCCATCCAGTTTCCACCACGCTAAAAATCGCGCTAAGCACAAATGACAATATTTTGAATCCAAAATTTTGCATTTCAAGCATCCCTCTTGGCTCAAACGGGTCCATACTTCAACCATGCATTATTACTTATAAAAACAGATGAAAAACTGTCAAACTCAATAATATGTACACATAAACGCATATTACACACTATAGTGTAAACTATACAAAATATACACAAAAATGAGGGATTATTAACAAAAAACCAACGAATCAAGCCAATAAGTGCCAATTATTCACACTCAAATTCAGTATAATTTAGCACTTATCAGAGATGCGACAAGTGTTAGAAACATTCTAACCTCCATCACACGCCAATCAAAATTTTCCACTCTGTCACGTCGTTGTGGTTGTTTTACCAATGGGGCGTGGACGTACTAGGTCATTTTCCATCGTCGCATAGCCAAGTGAAGTTTTTAATCGTTGAAGTAGAGTATTATACGAAGTGGATAGAAGTAGAGATCATTTCTAAAAACATGATAGAAAGAGTTCGTCGCTTCTATTGACAACATATCATATACAAGTTCGTTTGTCAAAAGTCATCATCTCACACCATTCCTAATTCAACCACTAAAGAAAACCCGTTCACAATAGTATACGCCGCTAACATTATGTTACCGATTGAAATTGACACACCCAGATGAAGGAGAAGTCAATTTATTACTTCATATATGTCATTTTCTGCATATCGGCTGTATGGTCTAATTCATCATAATATACATTTACAATATCTTCAATTTCATTTGAGCATCACTAAAAAAAGTTTAAAATTTCCAGTCTGGTCTGGTTACAGAGATGCATCTCCGAATTTTTTCTGGTATGAATACGGAGATATATCTCCAAATCAATCTATGGTAAAAATAGCGTTTCTGATAGAGATGCATGAGGTGTATATTGATTTATTCTGTAAATGCATCTTTGGATTAAAGTTTTTAAATTATACTGGGTGTGACTCAGTTTTAACGTTCTCTGACAGAAGAGAAATGTGCATACAGAGATACATCTCTAAAATTTAAGAGATCATTTTAAATTCCCATAAGTTAATTTTCCACCGCTTAAAGTGAAATTAGTAATTCCCTAAAATATGTAGTAGTCGTTGCTTAAAGAGACACGTAAGTTATACCCAAGGTGACATGTCATGGGGATTACATGTACCCCTATATATTTAGTGAAACACTAATTGATCTAATTACAAATCAATATGTACCCCTATGTATATAAATTACAAATCAATATTTCATTTTATGACTATAACACAAGCATCTACAAACAAGTATTACAAATCAATATTTCATTTTATGACTATAACACAAGCATCTACAAACAAGTGTTATATATGTTGTACTATAATAATATATTTTAATTTAATAACAACCAGCATTGTATTTTTTAAATAATATTTTAGAAAGTATATTTATAAATATATTAAATTAATCCTATAATATTATAATTTATTTAAATATATTAATACATTATAATTTACTATAACAATACATTATATATTTTATCTTACGACCCAACAAATTCAAAATACTTAAATAAATTCTCAACATGATTCATCATTAATAGTTTTTATTATTCAACATAAAATAATTCAAGATTCTATATCCATAAATATATTACAATAATCTCATAATTTTGAATCAAAATGAACAATGCTACATTATAATAATCTCACAATTTTGAATCAGAATGGACAAATTTGTCACCATAATAAGAAAATAGTAATATTTGTGTGATCATGGCCCTATAAATCTAAATTACTTAAACAAACAAATAGGAAAATATAGAAATAAAAGATTGTAATCACTAAAATTAAACAAGTGTTAGACCCAAAAAAATAAATTAAACAAAATGTATTACTTTTAAAGAACAAGTTTTCATAAATATTTAATGTATTGATTGTTAAAATATTGAAATTTAAAGGACAATTTTTTTTATTAAAAACATTTACGAGTCCTATAAAATATTAATTAACAAGACTTTTTTTTTCCCTAAATAACACTATAGATTTACGACTTTTTTCTCTAGAAATAACTGACACCGTTTGATGAATTGACTTAGTAATCAAAACGGACGGCTATTATCATTGCCTCCGCGGGTCCATGAACGTGTCCTACCAGTTTGAATTCAAATCATCGACATAACGTTACGATTCCGTACCAAAGGTTCGGAACCCAAAGCTAAACCCGAACCAAAATACTACACTACTGTCCCATTTCCAACTCCACAAATCACACTCGCTCTTTTTTCACAAATTCCCTTTTTGCTTTCTGATTCTTCAGCTTGACTGTGTTTGTTGAAAAAAAAAATGCCAAATCGCGCTTTTTTGATTAAAGATTAAAGATTTTAGGTTTCTTCATTTTTTTTCTATTGTTGTTGATATTTGATTGTTGATGATCTTAATGGAGAATTCGTCAATAAGTGGAGTTCATGATTTCAATATGGCTTCAAGAAAAGCTGGAGAAGCAGGTTAATTTCTAATGTTTTCCCTAAATCAATTTGTCTCATTATTAGAATATACATTTTGATTTTGATTGTGTTAAATGTAACAATGTTGATTTGAATGGTGCAGCTTTGAGACGCTATGAGGCAACTCAATGGCTAGAAAGTCAAGTTGGTCCTCTTGGAATATCTAAGCAACCGTCGGAAAGAGAACTTGTTTCTTGCTTGAGAAATGGTCTAATTCTTTGCAAGGCCATTAACAAGATTCATCCCGGAGCAATACCGAAGGTATTGCAATCAAATATTCTCGTGTATGATTATATTTTGATAGTGTATGGAAGATTAGTTGCGTATTTCGATTAAATTGAATGTTCTAATTGAGAAATTTGACTGTTTGAATAAGACACTTTGTTTTTAATTTTGACTTGTATACATTTATGTGATTTTGTTAGATAGTGGATTCTCAAGTACCAGTACAATCACTTGCCTGGGATTCCCAGCCTTTGCCTGCCTATCAGTATTTTGAAAATGTTCGCAACTTTATTAATGCTGCCGGAGAATTAAAGCTTTCAGTTTTTGAAGCTTCTGATCTTGAAAAGGTATGTTATTATTCATATGGTGACCACATTTTGTATATGCATGTCCAAATGCCTCGGTGCTTGTTTTCATATGCGCGTGCAAAGAGTGTAATTATACATGCGCGTGCAAAGAGTGTAATTATACATGCGCAAACAGTGTAATTAAATAAATCTATAGCAGAAATCACAGTTGAGTGTGGTAATGCGGCCTCAATGGAGGTTGCATTGTGGTCATAGAGACATTATTAGTGGTGGCTTAGGTCATGGACATTGTTTTAAATACCCTGAATAAATCTAGTTGCGTTTTAAGCCTTTTGTTTTAGTTTTAGATTAGCATGGTTGAACAAGTGTGTTGGTCATTTGTTTGCAGGAAAGTGTAGAGAATGGATCAGCAGTAAAAATTGTTGATTGCATTCTATCTCTGAAATGTTTTCATGAGTCGAAGCAGATGAACAATCAGAGCGGATCCAGCAAACGCTTGAAGTCTCCTTTAGTTATGCAATCAATCAGTAGAATGCAACAAAAAGCCGCAACTGCATTACCCTCTGAGGCTTGCAGGCGCTTGGATTTGTCTGCAATATCTGAAAAAAAGCCGCCTGCTGAGAGTAATTTTCAAACACGAGAAGGTTCAATTTCTCAATCTTATTAACTCGTATTAGTATCTTTTTTAGTGATTTAAATTTGAATTTAAATTTTCAGCCTTTAGCTGATGGCTAGCAGCACAGTATAATATTAATCACCAGACTTTGCCAGTTGGCATTTTGCACTTTTAAGGAGAATTAGTTCAGAACACTGGAGAGCTTAATTGATATGATCCTTGTCTGTATAATTTAATATGTAGAAATTTACTGTCCTTGATAAACTGTCCCAATATTCCCAATTTCACTTGGATAATTGTATTCATGCTACTACTTTCATCGGATGCAACAGAAAATATGGAAACACTTGTCAAGATACTAGTTGACCGAATGCTTGATGCCAAAGAAAATGTCGATGGAAAGCTTGTTGCTTCTATTTGTAATGGAGACCTGGTAATCATAAATTAGCATTAACATATTGAAATGCATTCGCCAGCAAATGAGTATTTTGTCTCCCACCTAAACATAACTTTGTCTTTATTGCAGGATCCAATAAACCTATTTAATCATGTTTTGAATAGTTGTTGTGGGGAACAGCCATCTACGAAGTTCCCTGAGGTTAGTTGAAGATTCTCCAAAGCAATCCTTTTTTGTGCTGATTCTTAACAAGTCATGCTGCTAACTGTGTGAGGTTAAGATAAATAATTGAAAACAAAACCAACCATGGTTTTTATTTCTGGCTGAAAAATGGCCCCGTTAATATTATGATTCTTGATGTATGCTGTTTGTGGTCTTCTTCTGCTCAAGAGCCAAATGTTGTGGTCAGAATTTTCTTATTGTTTACTATACTCCCTCTCCTCATTAATCATGCGGGGAAAACAATTCCTTAAGCTATACATCATGTTATCAAATTGATCTGTTTTGAACATTTTCAAGTATGTGAAAGGAGATACATAAGGGTTATTGTCTTGTTCCATAAAATAGTTTGCATGTTCATTCTGTTATGGAAAAACAATATAAATATTTTAAAAAGGATAATTTCATGAAATGTTGTGAATGTTAATATGTTCTTTATATTTCAAAGGTTTTCTTATGATACGTAACAGAAGACTTATTGGTCTAAAAAACAGTTGCCATTGCTATTAAAGAATTTTATAAAAGAAGGGAGTAGCTTACCAACTCATCTCACTACCAAAAGCACAAAATCAGATGCTTTCTCTACACCTAAAAGTTACAAGGTACTATTTTTTTTCTGTAACTTTTCTTTTTTGTTCAAATACGAATTTAAATTGATCAAGTTAAGGTCTTTGTCAAAGTTCAACCGGCATTGACCGCAGATTGCGAGAACATTACATGTTGTGTGCTTTCCCTAAAAGAACTTTTAGTTAAATTCTTTTTCCCCTAGTATTTTCTTCACTACATTTATGTCAAATTTTGAATACTAATTTGGACATTGTGCGTTTCATACAGTGCTTCAGAGCTTGCCTTGGAAAGTGCACATGCAATCACAAGCTTCTCATAGACATCCAGAAAAAAGAACTTAGGGTAGGCATTTGTGCACTTTGCAAAAGACTTCTACTGCATTTTTGAGACAATATATAGTACATACTTTTAGTTTAAGCATGAAACCGCCTGCATTTTTGAGAATACAATTGTAAATCACATATTTATTCAGGATCTTAAGGCTTTAAAGTTGAGAATTAAGAATGAATTTGAAGAGATGCAATCACAGTTTCAGAGATTTTTCAATGATATAGGTATGCATATCTATTAACTTTGCCAGCTTCTTAACTTTAATATCATCATTAACAAAATAAGAGAGATAGTTTTTAATGATTTAGCTTTGCTTTGTTTATCTAGGAAGTCAAGTAAATGAGATGTCAGCCAAAGCCGTTGGATATCACAAAGTAGTGGAAGAGAATAGAAAACTATACAACATGGTCCAAGATTTGAAAGGTTGGTTTACTTTTAGATTTATTTGTGCTTAAAATATAAAAGGTCACTTTCTTTTTTACCATCCTTGGCTTCTAAGTTGATTTTGCCTACCTTTTCAAATTGCAGGTAATATACGAGTGTACTGCAGAATCAAACCTGCATTCAGGGTCGAATCCAAGAATGTGGTTGATTTCATTGGTGAAGACGGTTCTCTATTTATTTTAGATCCATCAAAAATAGGTGGAAGAAAATCTTTTCAATTTAATCGGGTTTTTGGTCCAACAGCTGGGCAAGGTAAAGTTCTAAAAGCTAAATAGTATATAACTTGTGCACATATCTAACCAACGTTACTTTCCCTCTCTATTTTCCTTCTCTTTGTTGAAGTTTACAATTTTGAATTTAGACGAGGTTTATAGAGACACTCAACCATTAATTAGATCTGTGATGGACGGTTACAACGTTTGTATTTTTGCTTATGGTCAAACTGGTTCTGGGAAGACTCACACCATGGTAAGGGAGGCTACCATAAACTTGCTTCAGTTGACTATAGATCGTTTTAAATTGAATTAAAAATAAGAAAAAATGTGTCTTATCTAATATTTTCCCATGGCAGAGTGGTCCTTCATGTGGAACATCAAAGGATATGGGAATTAATTACCTGGCTCTTAATGATTTGTTTCATATGTCTAATGAAAGGGAGGCTACCATAAAGTATGACATTTATGTGCAAATGGTTGAGATTTACAATGAACAAGTAAGAGACCTACTTGCAGAAGAAAAAACTGAAAACAAATATCCTTTCTCATATCAATTATTTAATAGGGTCAGAAATAGTAATAATGTTGTTCTAAAGACAAGGTAGAGAAATCTGCTTTATTGTTTAGGTATATTGATCTTCTATTTTCTAGTAGTTTGTCTCCTTAACTAACCTCAAATTAGAGATTCGGAGCTGCAACGAAGATGGTTTAAGTCTCCCAGATGCTAGATTGCGGCCTGTGAAGTCAACAACCGATGTTATGACCCTTATGAAACTTGGCGAGGTTAATCGCGCTGTCAGTTCTACTGCAATCAACAATAGGAGTAGTCGCTCCCACAGGTAAGTTTTCACTTTTCATGAGTGCTAGTGATTTCATTTCTTTACATAATGCTTTTGTTTAATTTAGCCACTTATTGATAAAGCTTTTCGTGTTTCAGTGTACTTACTGTCCATATTAATGGCAAAGATACGTCTGGCAACTCCATTCGCAGTTGCCTTCATTTAGTAGATCTTGCTGGAAGTGAAAGAGTGGACAAGTCTGAAGTCACAGGAGATAGACTAAAGGAAGCACAATATATTAACAAGTCTCTTTCTTGTTTGGGTGACGTGATCACAGCACTGGCTCAAAAGAATTCTCACATTCCTTACCGGAACAGCAAACTCACACTTCTTTTGCAGGATTCCTTAGGTACTACACACTAGTGTACATTATGTCAAAGAAAAATTTTGGCAACTCTACTTTGATTTTTTCATCATATGACAATATATTTAACGTTTTCTTCGAAAATTTCTGCATTATAGGCGGACATGCTAAAACTTTGATGTTTGCGCATGTGAGTCCTGAAGCAGATTCCTTTAGTGAAACAGTGAGTACTCTAAAATTTGCTCAGAGGGTTTCTACCGTGGAGCTTGGGGCAGCTCGGATAAATAAAGAAAGCAGTGAGGTTATGCAACTCAAAGCACAGGTAAGAATGTCTACTTTAAGTTACAATACAACTTTTGGTTGCTTCATTGTGCTGTAAAAGCTTTTGGTTGCTTCATTGTGTTGTAAAAGTTAAAGTAAACATGTTTTCCTTTTTTTTTTGAATGCTAGGTTGAGAACCTTAAGACTCAGTTGGCCAACAAGGAAAATTCAAAACCGATGTTCAATAGAACTAAGGAACCTCGGACTCCATTAGAAAAAACTCCATTGCGACCTCGAAGGCTTAGTATCGAAAATTCTAGCATGACAAAGACCGACAAACCTGTGAAAGCTGAGGATAAAAGTGGAGCCAAGTCACCTTCTTACATTCCCCGTTCAAGAAGACTAAGCTTGGAAGGTCCAAGAACTATAAAAAAAGCTGCTGATGTAAACAAAACTTTACAGTTTGAGTCAATGTCTCAACAGAAAAATCATCCACAACAAGATCCAGAAGCAGCAGTGTCAAAGCTAAGTGGCCAATTGAGCAATGAGAAGTCCATATCAGAGTTGCATGCTGAGGATAAAAGTGGAGCCAAGTCGTCGTCTTCTTACATTCCCCGTTCGAGAAGACTAAGCTTGGAAGGTCCAAGAACTATAAAAAAAGCATCCACTGAAGTAAACAAAACTTTACAATTTGAGCCAATGTCTCAACAGAAATATCATCCACAGCAAGATCCAGAAGCAGTGTCAAAGCTAAATGGCCAATTGAGCAATGAGAGTTCCACATCAGCATTGCATGCTAAAGTTCCTCCAAGTCCTACAATAATCTATCCTAAGAGTTTGATAGAAGTTGATGATGCAGTCCAAATTCACCCTCCGAAACTACCTCAAACACCTGAATCAACACTGCTAGATAAAAATGATTCAAACAGAATTGTGACAGGTGATGTTGCTGATTCCACAACAACAAAGGGGATAGGTAGCACGAACGGAAAAGGGTCACAGTTTAGAAGATCCCTGAGGACAATTGGGAAACTGATTAGTGGCCCTGATAAAAGGTATTTTTTGTGTTTTTAACCTTTTTCACTTTGAAATATGTTTTCATCTCTTTTACTGAATCTTCTACTTTGAAAAATATGCAGAAGCCAACAAAGTACGGTTGAAGTGAAGTCACCTATCAAGGGAAGCATTCATGCAAGTCAGATCAAGTCTCCTATAGCAACTAGTGAGAGGACAAAAAGGAGGCAATCTTTAACAGGAATTCCATCTGGTCCTAGCAATAGCCGAAGATCCTCTCTTGGAGCGAAGTCAGACCATGTAGCATGTAAGTTAAAACGACAGAATTGCAAATTTTTTATTTCTCAGTAATACAAATGAAGATTGCAAAATCATGGAGACTTGTTTGACCCCCAAAAGTCATTTATATTGTCAAGAATAATTTTTGATCCTTTATTACTCTTAATATTAATACTAGAGTAATTGCATTTGGTTTCACGTGTGTAGATGAGAAGGAGAGAAATGCCAGAACGCCTCCTCCTCCTGTTCGTTCAGAAAGCAAGACTGCAAAAAGGTGGCAATAGATGTTAAGTGCTTTGACTTGAAGCACACCAACATGCTCCAATTTGGTTGGAGTTTTTCTGTTTTTACATCAACAAAGATGCCTTTGTTTTTACAATTTTATTTGGGGAGGATAAGTGTTTAGTGATCCTTGAACTAAAATATTACCAAGATGACAAGATAGTCGGTGAAGATAGGGGTTTAGTGATTTTGGATTTTGGTGACTATGTAACTTTCTCTAAAATCAATCTCACCCTCAACAAATAACTTATTTTAATTATTCTTTCATCCCTCTAATATTAAAGTTACAAAGTCACCATAAAAGCAAAGTCTTCTCCTTTGTCCAGATTTCAATTTGAACACTGAGATTAATAACTTGGTTGTCTTACCTTGTAATAATAGTGACATGCAAACACAAAAATTGAAATTTTCATTTTGATCATTAGGATTAATAACTTGTTGAATTGTTTAGCAATATCTAGAATTGTAGATGTGCCTAAAAATCCATGTGTTGGGAAGCCAAGTCTTATATGCCAAAGTTTGAAGCCTATTCTCCTTTGTGAATTGAAGTTGAATGTCAGATTCTCTTAAATTAGTTATAATTTATTTTCAACCTCTCGATGATTGCATATAACTTTTTATATAATATTAACTATCCTTTTAAAATTATGAATGTGCAATTAAACATAAAAATATTGTTATTTTCTATAATATTCTTAATGTAAAAACTTTTTTTAATATTATCAATTGATTTATTGTTATATACTCTTTTTAATATTACAATCTTATTACTTGAAATAAATTAAATGATTAAGTAACCATTTTTAAGTTTTACAATTGTAATTTCACATATCACACTACAATTCCATATATTATTAGTAAAAAAATTAAATTTATTTAATTTATGATAAATATTATTTAGTAATGATCATTTTTTATCACAATGTTATTATTACCTCCATTCTTTTTTAAATATCACTTTTTGATTTTTTACACATACCAAAAAAGCTAATCAACATTACTACTTTTTATACAATAATTATCTATTTACCTATAATACCCCTACTTATTTATTACATTTATTTTACTTTTTCTCTCTCTTCAATAAATACATAGGAGTAATTTTGATAAAAGTGCAATCAATACTTCCTTAAACCTAGCAAATGACAATTAAAAAATAACAAAAAATTATTTTAAAAGTGACATTTAAAAAAGAACTGAGGAAGTATTAATATAATTGGTTAGAATTGAACATACTTACCATTTTATGTTAATGTGAATTATAGTTCGGATAACTTGTTGGTATTGAAATATTTTTCTCTGGACGTAATATTTGTAAATTGTCCTTAAATTTCTTGTTATAGTTGATACTTTTAGTTAAGATTAGTAATAAATAAGAATGACTTAAATAGTATTTTCGTCCCCGTAAATTGGCGAGTTTTTTATTTTCGTCCTTGAATTTTTTTTTTTCGGTTTTTGTCCCTATATCTTATTTTTTTGTTGGTGTTTAGTCTCTACAGAAGTTTCTTGCAGATTTTCTTGCGGATTTTCCTGCGGATTTTCTTGCGGATTTTCTTGCGGATTTTGGTTTTAAGAAAAATCCGCAAATTTTGGCTTCAGGGACTAAACACCATCAAAAAATAAGATATAGAACTAAAACCGAAAAAAAAAATTCAGGGACGAAAACCAAAAACTCGTCAACTTAGAGGAACGAAAACATTATTTAAGCCAATAAGAATTTATCTTTAAGATAGTCATTTATCTTTATTTTACAAAATTGATTTTTTTATTAAAATAGATTGCAATTTTCTCTTGTACTATGTAAGTGATTGACGTATACTATATACTATAGTGTGACGTTATTTTCTTTGTAAAATAGATTGCAATTTATCTATTTAAATCATTTTAAAGTTTTAGAATAATAAATCAACTATTATTTTCTCTTAAATTGACAAATTTTACATGTCAATGATGTATAAACAAGTAACAAATACTTTTTGTTTATCATAAGAGGATTTCTTAATACACCCCATAAGTTTCTTAGACACTGTGCAAAAATTTTTTTTTGCCCTCTGATTCTAGATGTGCACATCCGGACGCACCATTTTTTTTAAAAACGTTGATTTGTTTCAGATGTGCATATCAGGAATAATTCTTGATGTGCAAATCCGGAACCATTTCTTATAATTTGGCGTCAGAGCTTCTCCCCCCCCCCCCCCCCCCCCCTCCCCCCTCATTCTTTAGATTTTTACATTCCAAACTATCAAACTCTCTCAAACTCTCAATTTCTCATTCCCACAAATCCCGACTTTTTTCACTCGATTTTGGCGCAGAGCAACTTCTACAACGATCAAGATACTCCAAATCCTTTGTATCTCAATTTAATCGGTAAGTTTTCGATGTTTAAAGTTTCAGAGTTATTTTCGAGTAATCGATTTAGAGTAGACATTTAGGTGTAAAAATTGTTAGGTAGAATGAATAACATAGGTTAGAGACAATGTAGGTATTGTTTGCTGCTTCAAACGAACGATCAGGGCATTAAAATGCCCTTTTCTATGGTACAGTAGTCATGACTGCGTTTTTTAGAACTTGAAATACATACCGGATGTGCAGATCAGAAAAAAATTTAACGTTGATTGCTTTCCTGATGTGCACATTCGGAAAAACCCAACGTTAAATATTCTGAGTACTTCCGGATGTGCATCCACAGAAGTTTTTCTGATGTGCAAATCCGGAAGCAACTTGGTTTCTATTTTTGTTTTTTTTTGTTTATTGTTTATTGTTTTTTTAATTATTTTTAAAAAATTCTAATTTATTTATTATGCTTTGCAGATTACATGGATGTCAGAGACGATCGTATGATACATGGACGGACAACTCAGCATGCATCTGTCCGACGTGAGCGGACGCAGTCTACAGCCGAGGGTTCCGGCGAAGAGGCAGTTCCAGCAGCCCCTACAGCTGAGGGACATCCTACACCACAACCTTCCACATCACAGGTTTAGGCCACTCCCCCGTCAGCCGCCGTTTCTACATCTCGGAGGCGTCGGGTTCCTACTTCTGGTTCATCAGGGTCCCCACCCGCACGCAGGCGTCATCGGGAGACTCCAGTTCCATCACCTGCTCCTATTCCATCCCCTGTTCCTGTTCCTGAGGGTGATCACCAGCACATGAGGGTGATGACGGCGATGACGATTTCGATGAGCTGGAGTGTTACCCCGGGGGACCGTCTGATATGTCCCTACTCCTGGGGTACTCTAAGCATACTGCCACATATGTCTGGCTAGGACAGGTAACCTTTCTCAGTTTATTTATATAATTGTTTTTGTTGAAAATAATTTCATTTGTAACATTGTTTTATTTGGAAATTTTCAGGAGAATGATTCTTAGAAGTTCTATAACCATGGGGGCAAGGTTATAGACATGATTGCAGAGCTGCCAGAGGATGAGTGGTTCCAGTCTGCACTTGCTACCTCTGGTCTCGGAGGCCTTTCTAGGATTGGGTATCCCCAGATCATGTACGGTATGTTGATTGCCTTTGTTAAGAGATGGCACCCTGAGATATCCTCGTTCCATCTACCGTACGACGAGCTCACGATCACACTCGACGACATCTTGTGCCTTTTACATCTACCGATCACGGGTACCCTTCTCTGTCACGGTAAGATGTCGAAGGTGGAGGCGATAGAGATGCTGACTAGGGAGCCTGGGGCTACCCCAGATGATGCACTTGCAGAGGTGACCCAGTTGAGAGGCGCACACGTCCGGTTCTCCTTTCTGACATGCAGATTTCGTGAGGAGCTTGCAGAGGCAGGACGGGCAGCAAGTGATCCAGCTGAGGTGTAGATCCACAGGCAGCGTGCCCTGAGATGCTACTATCTGTTTTTGCTCGACACGCACCTGTTTGTGGACACCAGCGCCACTTACGTTGATATCGTTTACCTCAGGTACCTTTTGGATCCCACAGAGATCCATGGGTACAACTGGGGGGCGGCTACGTTGGCATACACCCACTACTACAAAACGACAAAACAACAACGCCAGGTTTACAACGGCATCCTATACACCGTTCTTATAGTGCGTACTGGATGCGCGCGCATTATTTTAATTAGAAATCTCAAGGGTATAATAACGGTTTTTATGAAAACCGTGGTGATACAATCTAGCTATCATGGGTTCGAACCTCATCGCCCTCAAATAGTTTATCCCTTTGATGTAAATGCTCCCTTTTTAAGTTTTATTAATATTTAACTAAAAACTAATAAGGATATCACGACAGATATTTATCAAAACCGTTGTTACAAATTGAAGCTTCTTTTTATGTATTTTAAACACCAAGTATATATATCAATTTATCCATTGAAACAACCCTAACACCAACGCCGTCACCATTGTCAGGAAGAAGATAACAACAACAACAAAGTGTTCTACTTTAAGGTGTTGCAATGTCACATTTGAAGACAAAATCATCCAAAGGTGTTTCTACGTCTTGTTCCAGTGTAAAATCTCGATCTGGAAATTTTTGTGGTTGTGATGGTCGTATGGTTTCGTATCAATGCAAGAAGGGACAAAATAAAGGAAGGCTTTTTTGGAGATGTCCATTTTGGAGGAGCGATGAAACATGTAATTTGTTCACATGGGATGAAGACGTGGGAGAAAGAGATGGAAATGACGATGAGAGCATTATGAAGTCAGAGTAGGAAGCTGTGGGCTATCTGAAGGTTATGTATGAGGATTTAAAGAAAAAGAACAAGAATTTGAAGAACAAACTAAAATCAGAGATATTTTCTGGAAATATCAAGATGTTATGTTTTTTTGTCTCCTTTATGTTTAATATTTACTTTGTTATGAAATGTAATAGTTGAATTAGGGTTCGAATTACATTGTTGATGTTTAAACTGCAGATGCATTGTGAATTACATTGTTGATGTTTAAACTGCAGATGCATTAAGTTAGAAGTTAAGGCGCACCTTTTCTTTTTTATTTATTTTAAAATTCATAAATAAAAGGGTTATCACTACGATTCTTCTGGTTAACCGTAGTGATATATTTATAATAAATAAATACCTATGTATACGGTTTTTATTTATTTTAAAATTCACAGATAAAAGGGTTATCACTACGATTATTCTGGTAAACCGTAGTGATATATTTATAATAAATAAATACATATCTATACGGTTGTTATTGTTAACCGTTGTGAAATAGTTTACCCATATATAAGCGAAATAACTTTCACTTAATTGACAGTAACGTCGTTGCCTTCAAAGTGAAACCCTAGAACCCATTTTTTCTCTTCGTTTTCACCATTAGCCGTGAATCTTGTGCTTCATACATTAAGGTATTCTTCTTCTTCCATCTATTGTTAGATATTTCCCATTATCTCGTTTGTAGCATGTTGTTTTTGTTGATTGTTCTCATTTTTTCAGATTCGTTTTCACTACCTTAACAAAGACCATACTTTGGAAACTTCATAATGTTTGTGTTGCTATGGAAAAATGTATAAGAAGCATGAAGCTATGATGGAAACTTCATCCACCTTGTACCTTTTCTTCATAGCATCACGAACAAGATGTTAGTAAATGAAGAAACAAAAGTGTAAGCAAACTTTATCTAGTTTTAGAAGCAATGAAAAGAAGTATAAGAAGTATGAAGCTTTTGTGTAAGCTTCTTCCTCATATTTCTTTTTCATGGCTTCCCAAACTAGTTCAACATCATAATTGATTCCTGTTCCACGATTAGTTTCATTAAAAGGTGCGTTATTCCTGTTCCTCTCTTTACTCATCACTGGATTATGGTTTTAGGGTTTGTTTTCAACTGAGGATGCTCATTTTTGAAGTTTGCTTTGTTTCCTTTCAGGTTAAGGGGATGATACAGGGTGATGATGCTGGTGGAAGCAAGCGTATTATATCAGTTTATAATTTCTGGATCTGGTATAGAATGTTGTTTGAGTTTATCATATTCTATTTACATTGTTTGTTTAACTAACCCTCACTTAAAGTTTGCTGGTGGTAGCAAGCGTATTATATGAGTTTATAATATCTGGATCTGGTATAGAATTTTGTTTGAGTTTATTATATTCTATGTAGATTGTTTGTTTCATTAACCCTCACTTAAAATACATTCAGTTAATTTGACATAGATACTTACAATCTGCAAATTAAGTTGTATTTGAAAACCAACTTAAACAAACCAATGTTGTTTTCTGATTGCATGCCTCTCATCATTTATCTCACGTTCTTTTATATATAGATTATGGTATAATGATCTCGCTCCTTAGATGCATCGCCATCTTCCAATATAGTTAAATCAAAGATGAGGCAAATTATCCAATGTCTTGTTTATCTTATGGAAATTTAACTATAATCGAAGATAGCGATATATCGAAGGAGTCAGATCAATAAACCACAATATATGTAAAAGAGCGTGAAATGCACGATGAGACGAATGCAATCAGAAAACAACATTGGTTTGTTTAAGTTGGTTTTCAAGAACAGTTTAATTTGCAGATTATAGACATCTTCATCAAATTTAATCCATGTATATTTGTTTAGTGAGGTGTTTGGAAAACAAGCAATCTACATTTAATATAATAAACTTAGGGTACTTACAACAACGGTTATATATTGTAACCGATATCATAAGTAATTTATGTTTTATATAAATTCGCTACTGATGAGTTTCGAACCCAGAACTTAAGTGTATGTATCGCAACAGTTTATTATCATAACCGTTGTGATATATGGCGCGCGTCCTGCCTTTCAACAACGGTTTCCAGACCGTTGTAGAAACAACGAACTTACAACGACAATCTACATAACAACGCCTTCGCCCGCGTCATTATATGTCATTCCCAACCGTTGCTAAATGGGTTTTTCGTAGTAGTGACCTATTCTAGGCTCTTAGATGGTTGCCTCTGGGCAGCCAAGACTGTGGCAGACAGCTGTACACTATACGTGGTAACAATCTTATATTCTAAGTCTTTTTTTTTCATTTCTTTTCTTTTTATATTCATTATAATGTTTGACACCAATGTTATGTTTTTCATTTCACGCGTGGATATTACAGCACTTTCCCTAGATTACTGTTTGGGGGAGTGTCCAGGGGTACACTTAGGATATGTCGCATGTTGTTGTATTTCTCCTGCTCAGAGGGAACCAGGCGCCCGAGCCCTACAGAGTTTATCTTGATCAGATGGCTGCTGAGGACATTTTTTATGACGCCTATGCCGATCACCGTGTGACGCGCCCGTTCGATGGCGTTTCGCTGTTCTCAGGATGATTGGCATGCAGTTCGACCATTACTGCTCGATACCTACCGGGCACTTCTTGCGTCAGTTCGATTACACGCAGATGATCCCCGGGATGCCTCATGATTTTGCTCCTCTAGGCTTGACCTGCACGCAGATAGGTGAGACATATGCTGACTTCCAGTCCCACTTGGTACCGGAAGAGGCTCGGCCAGCCAAAACACCGAGAGATTGGAGCGTAGTTGTCGGGTACATCATGTGGTTCTATACCGTCTCACACCCATGCATGGTTCCCACTGCTGAGGGATCGCCACTTAAACCTGCTCATTAGGAGATATTATAGGAGCGACAATCTCAACTGGACCATACTCAGGATGTCCTATCTTGCTGTCGTGAGATAGAGGAGATAGCGCGGGCGGCCATTGCGGACGGTCACCTCCTTGAGGGCTCTGGTGGCAGACTTGCCATGGATAGGATTATTGAGATTGCTTGGGGGACACTTCAGTACCGCAGACATCGAGGCAGGACGACGGGTAGGGGCAGAGGAGCAGGGGAGTCAGGAGAGATCCTTCGGCATACACAGTAGTTTTTTGTTTGATTTATTCTATTTGATCGTGAAGGCTGGATCAGATCCTGTAGAATCAGGCCGCCAAGTGCGTTAGGGATGTTGGTCGTATGGAGAGGAGGGGGGTGTACCTGCAAGGCACTCCGACGCTCAAGTAAGAAAGGGTCAGAGAAAAGGGACAAGTACAAAGTATGAATTCTTAGGGTGAATATTGGATACCTGACCCTCTCAAGCGAGAGGGTTTATATAGAGCCCCCAGTGCGTGGCCAACAGTCCTATTTTTGGGGCAAAATAACTGTTTTCCCCAAAGAATAGGTAACTACCCAAACTAGCCGTTATGTCGGGCAGGGTGTCCAAAACTAGTCGTTATGTCGGGCATAAGCGTGGTTTCGGGCACCTGCCCTTAGCTGTTCGGGGAGCAATGAGGTCGTGCGTAACAGACAGTAATTTCGGGGAGGAACGTTGCATTCCTTGTCCGGTTGGAGGGGCAGAAAGGTAACTTTTGCCCCTCTGTGGATTGGACTTAGGCAATTTGGGCCGCTCTGGAGTAGAAGCGGATTGGGCTAGTTCTAGCCATTGGTCCAGTCCAGAACATGAGCCCCCCAAATCCTTGCTCCCGAGCATGGGAGTGATGACTTAAGGACTGCTCGTTGCTCCGGGGAGCCAGTATGTAGTCGTCGTTTGAAGACGAGGAGGATTGTCTCAAAGTGCTCGTGACCCCAGATGTTCGTGAGATTCGTGGTCGTGACATCATTGTAATTTATTTTCTTTTCGGGGGGCATGGCCCCCGTTTGATGTAACTAAGTACAATCGTGGCCCATGTGGTCACCCATTATGTTAACTTATCACATGTTTAATTCTGTTGTTTGTATGAATTTACTTGCTCTTATTTCTAGCTAAGTATCGTATTCATACTACGTTGCAAGTACATATCTGCCCGTGATTGGGAGTATTTGACTTGTGCAAATATTTCGGGGGAATTGCTCGTTGCAGATGTGTTCGACAGTGAGGGTAACTGGTCGAACTGTCGGGGAATGTCCTGGAGGGGTGCGGAGCTCAGGTCGCGTTTGAGGCCTGAGTTCGCGGCATGAACGTCCCATCGCGAGCTGGGGTTCTGCCAATCATGGTACTTTGACGACGGCGATGCTCGATCGAGGACCGCTATCGAGCAGTTGCCCGGCTCGTTACTGAGCGGGGTTATGCTTTAATCGTATGCGACGCTTGTACCTAGACGCGCATAGTGGTCAGTAGCTGACGTTCATCGTTGCGACGGGTCGAATCGAGAATTTAGCTGTAATATTGTTTTAGCTTTTCAGCGTTCCATGGTCGAGCAAGTTCTTCCCCAGAGAGATGTTCTAGGTAGTAGGCCCCATTTTCTGTTTTTGCTCGGACACGATAGGGTCCTTTCCAGTTGGCTGCTAGTTTGCCTTCGCGATAGTCTTTGTGGTTTCTTCTTAGAACAAGGCTTCCCACGTCGAACTCTCGCCGTATCACCTTGGCGTTGTGCCTGATGGTAATTTTTTGTTTTAGTGAGGCTTCGCGAAGGGCTGCCCCGGTTCGGATTTCCTCGACGAGGTCTAGCTCTTCTCTTAATGATTCGTCGTTCATCTCCTCGTCTAGGGGCGACTCTGTCCGCCTAGAGGGCACGTGAACTTCGACGGGAATTACAGCCTCGGTCCCGTATGCTAAATGGAAAGGTGTTTCCCCGGTCATTTAGTGCGGAATTGTGCGGTATGCCCACAGTACGCTGTGCAGTTCCTCGACCCATGCCTTTTTTGTTTCATCCAGCCTTCGCTTAAGGCCTCGAAGGATGACTCGGTTGGCTGCTTTAGACTGCCCGTTTGTTTAAGGGTGCTCCACGGATGTGAAGTGCTGCTTCGTGCCCAGTTGGGCGACGAAGTCCTGGAACTTCCTGTCCGTGAATTACGTCCCGTTGTCTGTTACTATCGCTTGGGGAATACCGAAACGTGCAAGGATGTTTCATTTGTAGAAACGCAGGATGTTGAGGGCAGTTACTTTGGCTAGAGCTTCTGCCTCTATTCATTTTGTGAAATAGTCCACGCCCACTATGAGATATTTGTTCTGACTTGATCCTACCACGAAGGGTCCTAGGATGTCTAGGCCCCACCAGGCGAATAGCCACAGGGAGGACATAGTCTTGAGCTCGTTAGGCGGAGCCAGGTGCATGTCCCCGTGCCGTTGGCATTTGTCGCATTTCTTCACGTGTTCTTTCGCGTCGTTTTGCATGGTCGGCCAGTAGTATCCTGCACGGAGAGCTTTTCGAGCAAGGGACCTTCCGCCAAGATGTTGGGCGTTGATTCCTTCGTGGATTTCGCGCAGGATGTGTGCGACCATTTCCTCCTCGACACATTTGAGCAGCGGAATGGAGAATCCCCGTCTGTAGAGTTTATCTTCGACCAAGACATAAGAGCAGGCTCTTCGCCTGACTATGTTGGCCTCCTTTGGGTCGGACGGGAGTTCGTTTTTGGCGAGATAGTTGTAGACTGGGGTCATCCAACAGTTGTTGTCGCCGATCACCTGCACGTCGAGTGTCGCGGAGGCCTTCTCGATGCTGGGTCGAGGAAGTACTTCCTGTATGACGGATTTGTTTCCGCCTTTCTTCTTTGTGCTGGCTAGTTTGGATAGCACGTCTGCTCGTACGTTATGTTCGCGGGGAACGTGTTTCACTTCCACTGTTGTGAACTTCGCCATTTCCTTCTTTACTAGGGCCAAATATTCGGTCAGGTTGTCGTTTTTGGCTTGGTATTCTCCCCGGACCTGGAGGGCCACGAGTTGTGAATCTGTGCAAATGACGACTTCCTCTGCGCCTAGGTCCTCGGCAAGGCGTAGCCCAGCGAGGAAGGCTTCGTATTCAGCCTGGTTATTGGAGGTTGGGAAAGACAGTGTGAGTGATACCTCGACGATAATTCCTTTGTCGCTCTCCAGTATGATGCCCACGCCACTTCCTGCGGAGCTTGAGGCACCGTCGACGAAGATGGTCCATTTGCGTGCTTCGCTCACGGGGGGGTCATCATAGCAACGAAGTTGGCCAGAGCTTGGGCCTTGAGGGTTTTTCTGCCTTCGTATTGGATGTCGAATTCGGACAGTTCCAGCGACCATTTGAGCATTCAGCCGGCCATATCTGGTCGTCCAAGCAGCTGCTTTATGGGCTGATTTGTTCGAACCACGATCGTGTGAGCCAGGAAGTAGTGTCTTAACCTCCTGGTTGCGTTGATGAGGTCCAGCGCCACCTTTTCTATCTGTTGGTATCTTAACTCTGGTCCTTGCAGCGCTTTGTATAGGTACTCACTGCTTCGGTTGCTACGGCCAGGTATAGGTACAACGTTTTGCCGTTGTCCGGGCGAGAGAAGACCGAAGGCTCTGAGAGTTCCTGTTTCAGATGGAGAAGGGCCTTGTCGCACTCCTCGGTCCATTCGAATGCTGCCTCTTTACGGAGGAGTTTGAAGAATGGTAGGGCATGCTGGGCGGACTTGGCCACGAAACGAGATAGTGACGCGAGCATCCCGTTGAGGGACTGGATGGATTTTTTGGACTTAGGCGTAGGAAACTCGGAGAATGCCCGGCATTTGTCAGGGTTGGCTTCGATTCCTCGTTCTGTCAAGTAGAAGCCGAGGAATTTGCCTGCCCGGACACCGAACGTGCACTTCTCCGGATTAAAACGCATTTTGTATTTCCTGGCCTATTCGAAGACCTTCCTCAAATGGGCGGTATGATCGGTTTCCTCGTGGGATTTTACGATCATGTCGTCCATGTAGACTTCGAGCATGTCGCCTATTTCTCCCCAAAACACTTTGTTCATCATTCGTTGGTATGTTGCTCCGGCGTTCTTCAGGCCGAAGGGCATTACGTTGTAGTAATAGTTGCCCGATTCGATCATGAAGGCCGTATATTTTTTATCGAACATTGCCATTGGGATTTGATTGTAGTCCGAGTAGGCGTCCATGAACGATAAAAGTTTAAAACCAGCAGAATTATCAACAAGTTTATCAATATTGGGGAGGGGTAGGCATTCTTCGGGCATGCCTTATTGAGATCGGTATAATCAATGCACATGTGCCATTTTCCATTAGATTTTTTAACTAATACAACGTTGGACAACCAAGTTGTGTACTTGGCTTCCGAAATAAATTTGGCCTCGAGGAGGTCCTTTACAGCTTTTTCAGCATTCTCCATTTTCTCCGGAGACTGCTTCCTCCTACGTTGTGCTACGACCTTGAAGGTCGGGTCAATGGTCAGCTGGAGACAAGCGACGGATGGATCCAAGTCGGGCATTTTCGCGGCGCTCCATGCGAAGAGGTCGGCATTCTCTCTGAGGCATGCTTTGAACTGCTTCCTCGCGATGTCAGGCAGGTCTGCTCCGATCTTCACTCCCCGTTGGGGGTCTTCGCCGAACAGAACTATCTCGAAGTTGCCATCCGGGATTGGGCACATCGGATGGGAGCTGCTGCTGAACGACATGGACGGGCTGGCTGAAGGTGCTCGTTCCTCCTGTTGGTCCTCGGGGAAGCGACTGTCGAGGTCGATAGAGTCGACCTGGGGCAGGGGCTTAGCCTCCTCGGAGCTGCTTGGCAGTGCTGGCCTACTCGACACTTTTGGCTTAGGCGCAATGGTGTTGAGTCCCTTTGTAGCTGCTTCGAAACACCATCGGGCAGCTTCTATATCGTCGTGGAGGGTGGCGACCATCCCTTTCGAAGTGTAATACTTCATCTTCAGGTGGACGGTTGAGGGCACTCCTACCAACTCGGCTAGAGTTGACCTTCCAAAAATGCATTGGTAAAGCGACGGGCAGTCGATTACCAGAAATTGCACCTTGATAGATCTGGCCATTTCAGCTGATCCGAAGGTCACGATCAGCTTGACGTATCCCCACGCTTGGTTACAGACCCGTTGAATCCCTGTAAATCAGACCCTACATAGGGGGTAAGGTGCGATTCGTCCAACTGAAGTGTTGAAAACAGCTGGGAGTACATGATGTTGATCGAGCTGCCCTGGTCGACGAGTATCTTGCGAACGTCGAAGTTCACCATCCGAGCTCTGACGAGCAATGGTATGCTTGATTTCGGGGAGCCGCCGAGGAGTTCCTCCCGGTAGAAGAAAATGGGGACGGAGCCCTTCTGTGCCCGATCAAACCTGGTCACTTTGCTGGAGCTTGTGTTGATCAGGTGTTCGAACTTCCGTTTTACGGAGCCCACAGTGACTTTGTTGAAACCCCCGCCAGAGATGACCATGGCGGAGGGAAATGTCTCCCACAGGCTGTGGGCCGCGAAATATGCAGGGGCGCTGAGCCCGTCCGGGACGTTGAAGTCCTCGGGTCAGGATATGGACATAGCGGCCTGTATATTGGCGTCTTCCGAGGAGGGTACCTCCTCCTCGACCTTCTTGGACTCCTGGGCGTCCTGTCGAGGAGTGTCATTCTTCTTCGCGAACTGCTTCAGGTGGCCGTCCCTAATCAGTATTTCAATGGCATCCTTCAGATGGATGCAGTCCTCCGTAGTATGGCCGTGACTTTTGTGGAAACGACAGTATTTTGATTTATCCATGTTTGGTTTGTTCGGAAGTTGTTTGGGGAAGCGGACCCCAGCCTGTTTGAACTCTGAATTGGCACATTCAGACAAGATCTTTTCCCTGGAAACGGTCAGGGGAGTGTAGTCATGGAACCGCCCGGAGGGGCCCTTGCTGTCACGGGAATCACGAGGACGGTCCTCGCGCCTCCGTTCACCTCGACGAGATGTCGAAGCTTCTTCTCCTCTGGACGCTCGAGCGTTCTCCTGATGGCGTGATGCTCGGACATTGCTGGCCGCAACCTTTTCTTCATACTGAATGTGTGATTGGGCTTTGAGGAGGAGGGCGTCTAAGTTCCTCGGTGGCGCGAGGCCAATGGCTTTAGAAAACTCGGAGTCTGGGCGGAGCCCCTACTCGAGCAGAAACTTCTTCATTTCGTCCGTCGTCGAGACCTGCACTGCTTCTTTGTTGAACCTCTCGATATATGCGCAGAGAGGTTCGTCTTTACCCTGGATTATGGCTCCCAGAGAGGCCTCAGTTTTGGGCTGGTGGCGAGATGCTGTAAAGTGCTGCGAGAACATCCTGGCCAGTTGTCTCCACGAGGTAATGGACTCCTCGGGCAGTTGCTTATACCATGTCATTGCTCCCTTCCGAAGGGTGGTCGGGAACAGTCTGCATTTGATGGCACCCCGTACACTGCGGTAGTCTAACAACGCATCGATGTTCTCGATGTGTTCGTCGGGGTCGGTGGTCCCGTCGTACGTGCCAAGTGACGGGGGTTTCTCCAAGCCTTTTGGGAGACGGGTAGCCAAGATCTCCTGGGACAACGGGCCGCGAGGCTCATCGTCGTTACTAGAACTGGTGTATGATGGGGACCGAACGGGATGCTCGCGATGTCAGTTCCTTCGCGGAGAAGGTGAGCAGTTCCTTCGAGGAAAATGTGAGCGGTTCCTTCGCGGGGAAGGTGAGCGGTTCCTTCGCGGGGAAGGTGAGCGGTCCCGTCCTTTAGATTTGATCGGGGGAGATTGCTCGTTCCTCCGAGTCCTCTTGTGGTCATGAGCGTACTGGTCACGCGGGGAGATCTGGTCGCGCTTCCGAGCTACGCGAGGATCAGGTTCTTGGCGCAGCCTTCGGTCGATTTCTCTCCGGGGTTGCGGGCTTCTTGATCGTCGCTGGTTCCTCCGTATAGGAGGGGATCTCGGACGGTGGGACTCTTATAGTGCCCCGATCCTCTCGTTTTGCTGCAGGATCAGGGTGTTGGTTTTGTTGATCGCCTCCAGGAGGGCTGCCACGACCGGGTCGACATTGGGCGGAACAGGAACAGGCTGGACGTCAAGTGATGGTTGATCGTTGTTGCGATCAGCAGGGGTAGGGGAAGGAGAAGCAGTGGCTCCATCCCTGAGGAAACTGACATCTCGGAGGAGAGATGACTGGCCGTCAACGTCAGATTTGTTGACGGGGAGGATGGTGGTTTGGAGAGCATCCTTGGTGCGATCTTGGGAGGCCATGATCGTGATGATGTTTGAGAATTGTTTTGATCTTTGATTTCTGAGGAAAGAAAGATGGGGAGAACAAAAGTTCCCACAGACGGCGCCACTAATCGTGAAGGCTGGATCAGATCCTGTAGAATCAGGCCGCCAAGTGCGTCAGGGATGCTAGTCGTATGGAGAGGAGGGGGTGTACCTGCAAGGCACTCCGACGCTCAAGTAAGAAAGGGTCAGAGAAAAGGGGCAAGTACAAAGTATGAATTCTTAGGGTGAATATTGGATACCTGACCCTCTCAAGCGAGAGGGTTTATATAGAGCCCCCAACGCGTGGCCAACGAGCTTATTTTCGGGGCGAAATAACCATTTTCCCCAAAGAATAGGTAACTACCCAAACTAGCCATTATGTCGGGCAGGGTGTCCAAAACTAGCCGTTATGTCGGGCATAAGCGTGGTTTCGGGCACCTGCCCTTAGCTGTTCGGGGAGCAATGAGGTCGTGCGTAACGGGCAGTAATTCCGGGGAGAAACGTTGCATTCCTTGCCCGGTTGGAGGGGCAGAAATGTAACTTTTGCCCCTCTGTGGATTGGACTTAGGCAATTTGGGCCGCTCTGGAGTAGAAGCGGATTGGGCCAATTCTAGTCATTGGTCCAGTCCAGAACACTATTTTTATTACATTTATGTACTGTATTTTGACAGGAGTATTATTATATATATATATATATATATATATATATATATATATATATATATCATTTTATTTTATATGGATGTTTTCGAATGTATATTAAGTTGCCACGATATATTAACATCTACGACCAACCAATAAAACTGATTTTAAAAAAAATATATAAAGTTCTGCTATTTTTTCGGATCTGCAGATCAGGAATTATTCCTGATATGCACATCCGGAACAAATCAACATTTTAAAAAAAAATGGTGCGTCCGGATATGCATATCCGAAAACTGGGGACAAAAATGAAAATTCGCGTGGTGTCTAAAATACCTAAGTGATGTAATAAGAAATGCTCTAACATAGTATCCTTTTATGTTATGCAGATTTATAGTCTTATGTTATTAGTAAAACGAATATTTGTAGCATTTAAATATGTGTTATATACTCAATATAGCTAAATTAAAGTATCGCATATGCCATTGTGTGTAATTTAATATATTTTTTTTTAAATATGTGGGATTATATTTATAGCATCTAAATTTTAAGTGAATTATTAAATTTTATATATAATTTCTATTATATTTAAATTTATATGAACTTGATGTCACTCATATCTAGAATGTGACTTTGTTTATAAAAATTTGTTTAAATTTTTTATTTGTAATATATGATTCGATATTATAAATGATTATGTGAAAATTTTATTCTCATAATTCTCTATGAAAAAGATGTGCTTCACTATAAAATGCAAATCTTAATAAAAGCAGTCAAATTTTAAATTATAGGGGAAATTATATTCACTTTTTTTAGGTTTTTTAAAATTACACTAACACCTCATCTAGTTTTAAAATATACACTAACATTTTATTTTGGATCGGTCAAAAATTCAATAAGATAAGACCCACTCATTTCGTCTGCTCCATTGAGTTCAAAGTATAAATACAGTTATAAAAGGGTATCAGGTACACAATCTCTAAGTTCCATTCTCATTATGATTATCTTGAACCCTAAACTGAATTGGGCATTCGAGTGTTAACCATGCAGGCACCCCAACCACAACGGAAGATTAGCAACGCTAGTTCATGATCAACGTCTCTGATTCAAGATGCATCAGGATCGCAACCTTCGATCCAAGAAGTCGCATCACCGAATCTCTTACAAAGCTTCATTCCATCGTAGCTTCCATAATCTACTCCATTTCTGGTTCTGAAACGGAACAGTGACACCGTCTATTGGAATCAAATTTCGGTTCCTACGATTACCATGAGAATCACGTTCGCTTCGCAAATGCCATCGAACAAACTAAAAAATTTAGATTTGGATTATGATGGTTCAAATCCAGATCTCTGTTTCCTTTGCTTACAACCTCCACAAGCTACCGAATCAAAAGTGAAACAACATCTGATTTCTGTGTTTTCCTTCTTCACTTATCGCGACCTTCTTAGACCTTAGAATCGAGAAATGTTCAGAGGTGAACATAGAGATCCATTGTGGTCGATCCGATCAACTACCGTTTCCATTTCATCCTATCGGAGACTGGATCTCCAATTTCCTCGAGAACCCCACAAATTAGCAAGAAGAAGACTCCTAAATCTATATCTAGGGTTATCTCGGTGCATGAAGATTATTTCCATGAAGGTCAGACTCAAGCTTCATAGCTCTCTGTCAGACATGACTTCGCCTATACTATCCACTCTTGCCATAGTGAATCGTGGATAAACACTATAAGGATATCACAAGTTTATAGTTAATGACACTCGAATACCACAAGTTCGTAGTTAACTTCAAGCATTGATCAACACCGGGGTGCATCATTAAGGTTCCATAGGGTTTCCATGAGATGCACCAGGGTTTCCACTAACCGGATCACAGAGCAAAGGTCCACCAAGAGGGCCCTGAGAAAAAATATCCTGAATCTTAGTTAAAAGGAGATTGGCCGGTAAAAACTTCAAACTATCTCCCTACATCTTTGTTCCCAAGAAAAGACTTGATGGACCGGTAGAGGAATAACATCTCCATCAGACCATGATTTCGGAATCGGGGAAAGCCGGCCAGCAAGCAAAAATCACCACTAGTGGGCCCCGAATCTACTTAGGGTAGATATCCAATATGGGGTCAGACGCTTGAGGAGCATAACCGAAGTACTGGGCAGAGCCAGACGACGAGTGATAAGTGCAAAATGTAACTATTTTTGTATATAAGTTTTGTTACACTTATCGATACTTTTTGGTTAATATCGTTCGAATAAACCCCGATTTATTTATAAATACGTTTACTTTACATTTTAGTGTATATATTGCGTATCGTGTAAATATTACTGACTTTAATTGATTTTATCTTATTTTTTGTAGGTATTCAGGCAAGGCTATCTTGCCATATTCATAAAGAGCATTGAATAAACTTTCCAGTGCTTCCGACCGTGCGTAAATCAGAGTTACGGTTCAGAAGTTGTGGTCAAAATAAGGACTGGTTTGCTGTCAAGTTTGCTTTGCGAGTTGACAGCGAATGTTCGCTTTGCGAAGGTCCAGCGAAGGCCCCAGCGAAGGAGTCCAGAATTGAACAGGGGAGAAAGAGACCAAAGTTTGCTTTGCGAACTGTGCAGCGAGCATTCGCTTTGCGAATAAATCATTCGCACTGCGAACTTCTGGAATTTTGCAGAGGCGGTTTAGCATTTCAGAGGCACTTAAGTGCCATTTTTTTAGGTTCGCTTTGCGAGTAAAACATTCGCTTAGCGAACGTGACAGATTTTGTAATTCTATAAGTTCATTTTCAGTCATTTTTCAGGAATGGTTTTGGGGATTTTTGCTCCCAACTCCATCAAACTTCATTTTTCAGTATATTAGCTTAGAAAACAACATGGAAGCTTGCATAGGATGAACCGGGGTGGATTGATCGTCGATCGGCTCTGACAAACCGCGAGATGTTTGGTTCATTTCTCTTCTTCTTTGTGTTTTTCTTCTTTGTTGGGTTTTGTATATGTATTGACTATGATCTCATGTATATTTGTCGCCCATGGCATTGTATAAAACTTGCTTTACAAATCTTTATTGGTAATTGTCTATGATTTTTGATTTATGCGTGGGGTTTGGGTTGCGTTAGAGATAATCCTCGCAAACTTCGATTAGGGATGATTATCTGTTAGTTTCTAGATGCTAGAGATAGATTTAAGAGCTGACAATCTTCAATAGGCGTCGAAGCTTAATGCCTCAGTGCCTTGAGTCGCGTGCGAGAGTGTCGACGATGGTTACACGGTCGTTCTCTCAACTTTGCGTTAGACATAACCTTTGTTGTGAGCGATGTTGGGTGATATTGAGGAATATTGTAGGTTGAGTATAATTGGTCGGTAAGTTTAAGTTTGTGAGGAGTCAATTATGTGCACTGCCGGACAAGTTTTTCTCTCTGAAGAATGATTTCTTTTTGTTTTAATGTTTACTTTTCTGTTTTTATGTTTAAAACCATTTAAACCCAAACTCATAAACGCGAGAGATTTTTGAACGACATTCTTTCCCTCGAACCTATCTCTGTGGACACGACATAAATCTCGGAGGGAATTCTTTCCGAAAATAAATATTTTTGCTTGCTTGCCGCTATTCCGCATTCAACAAAATGGCACCGTTGCCGGGGATCGGTTTTGATATTGAATCGCATTGCGATAGTTTCTTTGTTTTTGAGTTTTGTATATATTGTATATATTGTCTATTTCCATTATGGTTGTTCAAGTGTTGTATACATTTTGTTCCCGTAACGTTTGTTCAAGTGTTTGGTTAGGACACTTGATTTTGGTTTGTGCAGTGAGGCATCACCATGGCATGAAGGAAGGAAATTTCTAGCTAAGCATTGTAAAGGCGTCGAGCTTACGACGTAAAACAAGCATGTTTTATTGTTTTTAGTTTCTAGTGTTTTTGTTGTTGTTTGGACGCAAATTTTGGTTGGCTAATTTGAGGATGCATTTTGTTAAGTTTTGTACACGTCCAAGGTATGTGTTTATCGCTTTCTAGACTTTAGCATATTAATGATACTTAGGCATTTTACAAACTTCCATGCCATTCATTCTTTTGTATACTTGTTCTTGTTGTGAATCACTTTAGTTCCCACCCTTTTTGTGAGGTAGCTTTCCATTGTTCATATATGCGCGGAGTACCAACATTTTTGTTCTAACTGGATTTTATTATGCTTAATCTTTTGTTTGTGTTGATTATATGAATGCATGAAAATGATCAAGGCATTTTGTTTCATTTTGAGCACAACTACCGATCCAAATAGTCATTCACCTTGTGAGCGTGTGATCATTCGTAACCCCTTTGAGATTTTTTATCCATGTTTTATTTGAACTTAATGCTTGTCTATGAGTGTTTAGTTCACTTATTTTTGAAAGGATTTTGTTTTTTCTTGAACCCTCAACTTTGTGTTGTTGTATGAATTTTTACCTTGCCTTAGAAAGTAGGGAGTATTCACATGATGATGTGGTTGAATTCAAGTTGGGGAGAGAATGATTGTTTACTCATTGGTTGGTTTCTATGAGGATGAAAAAGAAAAGAAAAAAGAGAAAAGTATGAAAAAGAAAAGAAAAGAAAAAAAAAAGAAAAAAAAATCCTTGAGAAAGGAAACAAAAAGAGTTCAAATAGTTGTGCTAAATAAGTATTGTGTTTTGTGTAACACTTGGGATTTTGGAAGAAGTTGATTGGAATTTTGTATTTGAGTCTTTGTGAGTTGATCACTCCCTTAGGTTTAGGCAAGTTTTTGTTTCAATTACCTTTAGAAATTGCCCCTTGTTTGTTTACCCGACCACGCTACAACCTTGAAAAGTCCCTGTGATTCTTGCCTTTGTATGTTCAATATGAATTGTTGGATGAATGCATAATTTAGTCTTTTGTTTTCAAGATTGTTGTGTGAGTGTAAAGTACCCTATTTTGTGTTTTTCATCTACCGATGATTGTTTTTGCTAGGTGTGATTCACATTTGAACCTGTGTTGTTTTAGGATGTTTGGCATGAGTTTTGTATTTCGCATTTGTTTCATGACTATGTTGTCGTCGTAGTTTAGTGGTAAGTATTTACTTTGTGTGTACTGTTTTTCATTTGAACCATACATTTGTTTCCGTTTTTCAAAACCTGTTGATTCGTGATTCTTTGTTTATTGCTTTTGTGTTTTTTAGCTTGCTTGATTCTTGTTTGCGGACAAATAAGTTTAAGTTGGGGAGAGTTTGATAAGTGCAAAATGTAACTATTTTTGTATATAAGTTTTGTTGCACTTATCGATACTTTTTGGTTAATATCGTTCGAATAAACCCCGATTTATTTATAAATACGTTTACTTTACATTTTAGTGTATATATTGCGTATCGTGTAAATATTACTGAGTTTAATTGATTTTATCTCATTTTTTGTAGGTATTCAGGCAAGGCTATCTTGCCATATTCATGAAGATCATTGAATAAGCTTTCCAGCGCTTCCAGCCGTGCGTAAATCAGAGTTACGGTTCAGAAGTTGTGGTCAAAATAAGGACTAGTTTTGCTGTCAAGTTTGCTTTGCGAGTTGACAGCGAATGTTCGCTTTGCGAAGGTCCAGCGAAGGAGTCCAGAATTGAACAGGGGAGAAAGAGACCAAAGTTCGCTTTGTGAACTATGCAGCGAGCATTCGCTTTACGAATAAATCATTCACACTGCGAACTTCTGGAATTTTTCAGAGACAGTTTAGCATTTCAGAGGCACTTAAGTGCCATTTTTTAAGACTCGCTTTGAAGTAAAATGTTCGCTTAGCGAACGTGACAGATTTTGTAATTCTATAAGTTCATTTTCAGTCATTTTTTAGGGATGGTTTTGGCGATTTTTGCTCCCAACTCCATCAAACTTCATTTTTTAGTATATTAGCTTAGAAAACAACATGGAAGCTTGCATACGGACGAACCGGGGTGGATTGATCATCGATCGGCTCTGACAAACCACGAGATGTTTGGTTCATTTCTCTTCTTCTTTGTGTTTTTCTTCTTTGTTGGGTTTTGTATATGTATTGACTATGATCTCAAGTATATTTATCGCACATGGCGTTGTATAAAACTTGCTTTACAAATCTTTATTGGTGATTGTCTCTGATTTTTGCTTTATGCGCGGGGTTTGGGTTGCGTTAGAGATAATCCTCGCAAACTTTGATTAGGGATGATTATCTGTTAGTTTCTGGATGCTAGAGATAGATTTAAGAGCTAACAATCTTCAATAGGCGTCGAAGCTTAATGCCTCTGTTCCTTGAGTTGCGTGCGAGAGTGTCGACGATGGTAACACGGTTGTTCTCTCAACTTTGCGTTAGACATAACCTTTGTTGTGAGCGATGCTGGGTGATATTGAGGAATATTGTAGGTTGAGTATAACTGGTCGGTAAGTTTAAGTTTATGAGGAGTCGATTATGTACATTGTCGGACAAGTTTTTCTCTCTGAAGAATGATTTCTTTTTGTTTTAATGTTTACTTTTCTGTTTTTATGTTTAAAACCATTTAAACCCAAACTCATAAACGTGAGAGAATGTCGAACGACATTCTTTCCCTCGAACCGATCTCTGTGGACACGACATAAATCCCAGAGGGAATTCTTTCCGAAAATAAATATTTTTGCTTGTCGCTTTACCGCTTCAACAACGAGCTCAAAGTTTTATGGTTAGACTCAATCTACCCGACACATACCAACAGGAAAATACAAAGCAAAGTACCTCAGGCACATGCATCAAAGGTCGTCCGCCTCAAAAACCGATGACCCCATCCTCCCTCGCGCCTGTTCCAACATCTGATCTCGGACCAGGTACACAGATTCCATTGCTTGTAAAAGGGACTCCTAAGATTTCCTCCATGTAGCAGCCAAGTCCTCTTTGAGGCCTTTTAGAACTTTGGCTCGATCATCTTTCTTCAAATGAAGAATTTTCCAATCTATTTTAAACTCACAACGCTCCTTTGCTGCATCTTCAGAAGCCTTATTCCAACGTTTCTCTCCCTCGACAAGAGAAGCCTTCAACTCCACTATATGAGCAACCAAAGTTGACGGAGAACCATATCGCTTCATATTCTTCTACAAAGAGTCACCAAGCTCGGTCTTTTTCCGCATCTCAATCAATTTCTACTCAGGCTTGGAGTTCTCCCGCTCAAGGGTCTCACACTTTTTCTTCAGTTCATCTCACTCCTTAACAAGGTCATTAGAACCTAATACATCATCCTGGCCGGAAACTACCAACGAAACCAGATATCCAACCCTGAATAGTGTGCGAGAAGCATCCACAAAAATACCCCGCCTTCCAGTCGCATATGAAGGTGAGAAAAATACACAAGAATATATGGTTGAATTGTGTCTTATAATTTTTTTTCACTTTTGAAAATAGCTTCAGAGTATGAACAAGTCTAGAGTCTGATTAGAAATGTTAATAGCACGGGAATAAAATAGAGTTTATCCTGGTTCCTCTCCTAAACCGAGAGTAGTTTATTCCACTTGTCCAACAAGAGATTTTCATTATAGTCAAACTGATCACACTTTGCTCAAGCAAACTAGCAAAATACTTCAACCGCTAAATCACACTAGAAAGTGACTTTCGCTCAAGCAACCTAGTAAGAGACTTTTGCTCAAGCACACAACCAATAGACTTCACTGCCCAAGGAAACTAGCAAGAGACTTCCATTGCTCAAGTTAACTAGCAGGAGACTTCCTCTACTTTAAACAAATAGTTTAGTAGAAAAGATAACAACTATACTTGATGTTCAATTAAAAGTATAGAAGTAATACAACAACTACAAAGGTTCTTAACACTTAGGATTTCTAAGATATACAAAGATAAGAAATCTTAAAAACTTATGCAATAACAGTTATAAAACTTTATCTCAAAGTTATACTTGATTTTGTTCTGATGTAGTGTTATAACCTTGTTTCAAATATCCAACACCCTTTATAGAGGGAAAAAAAGAGTCGTTGGAAGGTGACTTGTATAAGAGTTAGTTGTAGAAAAGTAGCCAAAGAGAGACGTTGGAGGATGAAATCAGTTAAGATTATTGTCCATTGAGTAATAACATTGTCCATAGAGTCTTTCTCATACTAGGTATCTACCAAAAGGTTGGGGTAGACTTAAGAGGTCACATCGCCTTTCCTGAGCCTTGCATAATAAAACCCTAGTTGACTTTTTCCAAAATCTGGCATTTGACAATACTGGTCTAATTTGGAGACAAAGTACAGATCAGAAGTTGAGCACCTTTAGCTGAGGTCTTCAGAGACTGAGCTATCACCAGAGGCTAAAATACCATGATCAGATTATGATCCTTCAGAAGTTGATATTCACGCTCAAAGTCATTAGATTATAATTCTTCAGAATCTAAGTCACTTTGCTTATCTACATATGCTTTCATCATGGTCAATTTAGAGTTGAATTTTAAGTTTATGATCCTGTACATTAGAAAAGATGTTAGTATACCCAATTGTTCTTTAAGTACTTTGTTATCATCAAAACCTAAGGGATATGAACAATTTTGTTCCAACAACATACATGTTCTGGACAAAAGCTAGGTCTTCAGTGGCCACAACAGCAGCAAATTCCTTTAGGGTGATGGGTACCCGAGAGGGAAGAATGGGAGGGAACCATAAGAAAGGAGTAGGAGCATAAAACTCAACATCCTCTGACAAAAAATCCCGTATGGAATAACCTCTTTAACAAGAGTGGACAAGAAATCACCTCGATTCCTCATGATAGGAGAATGGGGTGGTGAAGGCTCACAAACAGAGAGGTCTACCGCCACATTAGTAAACTATTCCACCTCAGGAGTTGTACCTTAGAAAATAGTCGCAGTTGTTGTTGGGGCAGAAACTATACCCGGTGTCTAAACCACCAGAGCAATAGTAGTCACGAGAGCAGAATCCTCCACCGCTTGACCCAATGAGTCAGTCGTAAGACCTCGAACCTTGGAAAGCACATGAAGCTTTTGTAACTGATTCATGTTATCTTCAAGATACAAGTTACACTTGTTAAAAAACCATTTGAGGTGCCTCAGGTTCCCATCCTCACCAAAGAGTGCTTGCCACTCTACATAGTCGAGCACATTGATAAGGCGTAAGTATCAATTTGTTTCTTCTTTTGATGAGAATGAGGCATTTCACCATGACCAAATCCTTCTTCATAGATGAGCCATTGATACCTAGCACACATATCCTCCTTCATTTTTACCTCCCCGGAGGATAAAGGACTTAGCCTGGCATGGTAAGAAGAAAGGGTCTGACGAAAGTGAACTTAAGACTAGTACTTGAATAAACCACTCTTGCAAGAGTGAGTGAATCCAAGTGGGGCCGAGGACAAGCAAAATGAAAAGTGAGCCTCAGGAGTAATAGGTCTCACTAGCATGAAACGTTCAAGAAAGTTAGCCAAATCATTGGTAAAAGAGTCAAACCATGGGAGAAAGTGAGATAAATACTTGATCTTAGGCATCATCCCGGGAGGTGTGGGCCGCTTAAAAAAGATTAAAAAGAAAAAGAGATCAAAAGAAGACTTCCAAGATTTATGTTAGACACAAAGTTGGAACACCTTCACGAAAGCCCCATCTCTAAGATGAAGTTGCGAGGGGGCAACTCTCAGACGGTTCATCACAACTACCTCAAAATTAGAAAAGGGAAAACATACCCCCAACCTAGTAAAGAGGCATTCATATAGAGGAACCGAGCAACCCTCAAAACAATTTCATGTCCTCTCTGTCAGATCTATTGGAAGAATTAACCAATACGATGAGTTGTCGACCATTATATCCGCATTGGTTATAGCAACAACAATGTTCAAAGTTGAAGAAGTTCATATCACTTCAGCGGCCACCCAATAGTATCTGTTGGAATTGTATGGATTAACTAACTAAATCCCCTTTTGAGCTAATTCATCAGCTTTAAAGTGATCATTGGGTTTGATCCAAGATATAACATTGGACTTCCCTTGGTACTATAAATGATTTACAATTTTAACATCACTAGGCTCATGACCATTCATTCCCTGATAGAGCCGGACAAAGTCACCGACATATTTCCTCCATTGCCAGGAAGCTTCTAATTTTTCCTCAGTCAAGATATGGGGAGTCATCAATTTCTTGATAGGATCCTTAACCCGTCGGCCTTCCCTAAAAATAGAGCTTTTGGAGATTGATAAAAAAGGCCCTTTTAAAAAGGATTCCCCATACACTTCTTCCATTTCAGAATCATAAATCAGAGAGATGATTTCTGATTCAAAATCTTAATTGGCAGAAGAAAGGTGTCACACCCTCATTTTCACTCTAACAATAACCTTACATAACATAACACTTCCATCATATAGGCATCCCTTTAGGTCATAGTCAATCATGCATTACATTAAGCTTCTAAGGCATGGGATCAAGAGGTTCTTTGAATCAGGGTTCCTATTTGCTTTGAGGTACTCTCATTTCGGTTTGAAGCAAGAGTTAATTTCTCAGCATCGTGAGTATCCTTCTATCAAAGTTCATCCAGCTACAAGGTGTTCCTCTTCCAAGATTCATCAAGTATCAAGTTTATCTGCTTCAAGATTTCTCAAAAGGCATCAAGTGGTTAAGGTTTCATCATGGTTCTAGTGGAACTGAGGAACTAGAGTTTTGTGATCGTCAACATCTCAGGTTGATTTGGGACTATCAGGGCAGTGGTGTGTACAATGTTGATTGAAGTTTAGTAGGTTTGGCCTAATCTTGGTGGGGCAAGAGAGTGTTTCATGATCAGGTCAGGATGTCTATGATCCAAGTAGTGTGCGCTTGAGGTTTGAGTCGGGGTTTTCGTGTAGTGAAGTTCATCAAGATTGATATGTGATTCAAAGTTTTAGAGGTTGAGATTGATTCATAAGTTTCTCAAGGCAAGTCAATTCCCTGTACCTAGTTATCAATCCATTCATAACCTATATTCATTTCCAGTTCCATCCATTATTGTCCAATCCAAATTTCCACTTAAAGTCAATAACCATTTCTTTTATCCATATTTTCCTAATCCATTCCCAAATCCACTTCTTTCAATTCAAATCATTTCCATAACCAAATTAAATTCATATCCATTTCCATAATTCGTTTCAATATCCCAATTCATTCATTCCTTTCAATATCCATTTCAAAATGCTTGTGACAATCCGATTTCCAGTTTAATCAATTTCCCATTTTTTGTCCTCAATTCATATTTTCTTACCAAAGTTCATTTTTTTCACAATAGGCCCATTCAATAAAGTCAAATTTTAGAATCCATTTCTAATTATTTAGTTATCCACATCCATTCCAATTGTCCACTTCTTACAATATTTCACAAAATTTCAAATCATAGTAAAAGCCCATTTTTAACCAATTGTCCATTTTATTTTACATCACCATTATTCTACAATTACAAAAGTCCATCATTCCAAAGCCCAATAATTTCTACACAGAATTTTACAAAAAAATTAATAAAAAAAAGGAGACAGATCACAAGGCTATCACGTTTGATTTTATCTTGTGACCAGGTTGTTTCACCAAAACAAGAACTGCTGCACCTTCGTACTTCCTGTTACAAGAACTTGCCATGAAAACATACCCGCCACTACTATGTTGCTAGAAGACAAATTGCTACAATAACAAAGCGCATGCACACAACACTCCAAGAGCCTGCACAACCAACAACATGCCAATGACACCTTCTGCACAACTGCACCACCAGTCAAAAACACAGACCTGTAATGAAAATAACCACACAATGACATAACAGGACAAAATTTGAAAACAAAAAATAAAGAAACAAGCTTTGAAATTGATTTTAAAACGACTCGAAAAAGAGAATCGGACCTTCATTGAGGACCTTCCTTCAAACGGCAGTAGAACATCAAACCACAATTTTTTTCATCTTTTTCATTTTCCTTCTTTCCATTATACAACAACAACCTCACATCGAGGCAACATCACACATCTTCCTTTTCCTAATCACCCGAACCAACAACCGCTTCTATCATCCTTTTCAAACCATCTTCACCCAAACACGACACACCTATCCTCTCCTTTTCCCCTGTGCCAAAAAAAACTTTCAGAACCTAAACCAACACGTCACCTTCTTCCATCTACCAACTCTTCAACCACCTTCAACCTTTCAAACCAAATCGAACCAAAAAATAGAAGAAGAAGGTTGAACGGATTCAAATTCCAATCAATACATCAACAACCACAAACCCAAATCATTTTTGAACCAAAACATAGTGACATAAAGAGATGAAGTAAAAAAAGAGACGAAACAAGAACCCAAATCTGAGCGAGATGAAGCGGATAAACAAGGAAGGATGAGAAGAATAAATCGAGCACGAATCGGAGTAGAACGAAAACGAAATCGCCAGAGAGAATTCGTAGTGGAGAATCCCGCGTGGTGGTGTGGTTTGTTTCTATCAAGTTGTAGTTCCTTGTTCTTCACCGTGCGAATTGAAAAAGATGAGAGGGACTTTGAATTTTTTTCTTTTCACGTTTTGTTTCAACGGCTGAGGTAGGGTTTACCTGTTCCTTTTTTGCCTTCTTTAAGTTGAACCGGGTTTGGGCCAGGGTGGTCCGACCCCGATTGTTTTTTTGAAGACATGGGTTTCACTTTCTTTTAGCCCATTCTCTTTTTTTCCATGCACCCTCATGTATTCTTCACACCTCTTCTTTTTAATTTTTGTTAATAATCTCTTTAAATCCTTTGTTGTTTTGCTAAAAAATATTTGTGTTAATAATTTTGTTTATAATTTTAGAAAATTATATTTTGTTAATAATTATTTATAATATTGTTAATTATTTTTGTTTATATTGTTCATTTTAATTTTTAGAATTTTATATTATGTAGTTAACATTTTTTTACTAATCTAATAAAATATTTTCCTATTATTTTAGTTTATAACCTTTTTTAGAAAAATCCTTTATTAATAATATTGTCAAATATCATTAATTATTTTGTTAATATTATTTGTTTTCATCTACAGTATTTATACCAACTAATTAGTTTTAATTGTTAATATTTGATTTTAAATAGTTTTTTTCTTTATTATTTATTTTAAAAATTTGTTTTATTAATTTGGCATTGATGTCTTTGGTTTATGATTTTATAATTATTTTTATTTCCATTTTAGATCTTATTTCCTATTTTCTTCTCACTTCGATATTCTTTTCGATTTTATTTTTGGTCGATGATATAAAATATAATCATGGATTTGTCGATTTGTCAACTTTAAATCTTGATTATGATGAGACCGCTTTCATTTCCCTTTTGGATTTGCTCTTAATTTCATTTTGGTCAATGAGATCTTGAATATCATGGATTATCGATTTATCGATGGAGATCTATGATTAAGACGAGACCGTTCTCCTTTACTATTCCATTTACATTCTCATCATTTGTACACTATTAATTACTATTGTATCACTCATGCATCTACATTATATTGTCGTCTAACCCTTTATTGTTTCTCATTCCACTACAAAAGTACAAAAATATGATAAATAACAAAAACCCTAAAAAAAAGTCATCTGTGAACTTCTTTGTTTACTGTTTAGTCTAGGACACTTGCACACACATAGCTTCTTCTTGAGCTACCTCACAATAAGCCTCTTTATTTCTCGCATTGATCATCCCTTGTACTTTTTATGTATCCCTCTCCCGTTTGATGTACTTTTCTATTTTGTCTTCCATTATTTCGCTAGTTAGACATCTTAGGAATTAGGATCGAACCCAAAAGCATTCTTGATCCACATATCAAGCCATAACCCAACTTGTAAGTCGATTGCTTTGTGCATCTCCATCAACCTTGTTTGCATCACTTCAAACCTTTTTCTTAATAAGCAATAAAACCCTTGATCCAACGTCAAGTGGCATTTTTCTCAATAAAATCCATAAACACTTAATAAACACGATGTGTGTAGTATGTGGTGGAGAATGAGTGAGAATAGAGCTTCCCTACACTCACTATGAGTATTTTGAACACAAGACGTTCGGCTTGGTCATTCGAAATATTCACCTCTATCCATAGACTTTAGTACAATGCGCATCTCAAACTTCTTTCCAAAACTTTAACAAAAACACTCCCACAAATCCAAATCATTTTCTCCTTCGGGATTCCGCCAAAACCATTTTCTAAAAGTATATGTTACGTCCGTTCTACCGCAAATAGGTAACGCATAAGACTCCAAGAGCGAGCTGCAAAACACCTAACTGCTAGAACTCGCACGTTAGCATCGTCCATAAAAAACACCAATAAACCGTAGGCCGAACTACGGCTGCTATGATTTCTCATACCTGTTGAGAATACGTAGACATAGGATTGCGAGATCCTAGCGAGAAAACTTCCCATTTTTCCTCCGTAGTCCAACGAACTACGGACGCTCTGATTCTTCACTTCTTTTAAGTGAAGATACGTAGGCACAAGGGCCCCAATCCTTGGCGAGCACACTAATAAAAAAAATCAATCCTCTTTCCCCTTAAGCAAGTAGAATTTTAGATTAAAACACCCATTTGAGCTAGACAACTTAGATGGTTTCCATCGAGTACGATGGATGTGAGGGGTGCTAATAACTTCCCCTCACATAACCGACTTCCGAACCAAAATTTTGGTCGCGATGACCACATTCTTTCCCAAAAGGTTTTATCATTATTTCCCTTTCCCTCTTTGGGATAAATAAAATTCGATGGCGACTCTGTGTTATTTTTCGCGTAGCGACAAAAGGGAATTCAAAATCTCAAGGGTGTCGGTCTAGGGTGTTACATGGCGTACGATTATGTCCTTGCCCTTAACATATTTCTTTAGGAGTCCTTTTTGGATAACGAACTCTATCTCCTTCTTGAGTTGATAGTTGTCTTCAGTATGATTCTCTTTGATTTTGTAGAACTTGCACCATCTTCTAGGTTCATACCCCATGACATCTGACTTTGGAGTTGGCGGTTGTGGAATTTTGTGCATGTGTAGAACTTCTCTCCATATCTTCTCACAACGAGTTTTAAGGGCGTGAAGCTCTGTACAAGTTTTCCCATTTGCCTGAACATTGTCATGTATTTGATGGGTGAGGTGTAATGATTCTTCAATGACCATTAATAGCTACCAGGATTACTAGAGGTATGCAACTTGACATCTCGTGCCTTCTTTTTAGCATTGGTTTTCTCGCCCTTTATATAACATTCTACACATGTCAACACCTTAGCCAAGGAAACCACATGGCTTTAGGAGACCGGCTCATTAAAATGCACTGCCATGAACCCTTTTTGAAATGATTATGTAAAAATTTCCTTGTTGGGGTGGAGGACATTAATCGCCATTCGTCACCTCACTGAAGCAGATGAGGTACTCACTCAGAGATTTGGATGAGATTTATGAATGTTTAAAAGTTTGGTGGTAGTAATATTTTTGTGTCTGCTTGCTACAAACTAGTGGACTAGTTTCTTCACCAATTTCTGATAGTTAGTGACGAAGAGCCAAGGTAGGCCTGTGTAACACCTTATAAAGACATCTTTGAAGGTGTCATATAGGAACTCGCATTTCAAGAAATCAAATGCTCAAATGAATTCTATCTGCATGTTGATTGAGGAGACATACTTGAACGATCCGTTGCGCCCATCAAACTTGACCAACAAAGGCAACTTGAAATTCTTTAGTACCGACGCTTCCCATATTTTTGAGAGAGGTTATGGGTCAAATATTTCAACCTCTTATGCAAGGTTAACTTTCTGCTGGCGTTGTTTGATATGAAGAACATATTCTCCAAATATTAGTTTTGGCAACGTAAGTCGTCCATGATAGCGCACATCTCTGTAACACCCCATAATAATTATAATATTTATTTAATTGATTTATTATGATTATTCGGTGTTTTGGTGAATTTTGGTGAATATTATGATGCATGGTGACCTTGGTGTGGTGTTGTAGGGTAGCTTTGGGTTAAGGGAATATTGAGGCATTTAGAGTTAGTAATTAATTAAGGTTATTTTATTAGTAATAATAATAGAATAATTGGAATAATTAGATTATTTTTTTTATTATTTAAAATAATTAAGAGAACCATTAAGGGTAGAACGATAATCTTGAGGAGGTTAATGAGGATAATATGGGTAAATCATAATTAGGGTCCAAGAGGTAGGTTTAACAAAAAGGAAAAGTGGAAATTAGGAGAGTTATTCTGTGCAACCTAAGAAATGAAGAGGAACTGAGGAAAGGAAGCCAGAGCATAAAGAACGAGAGAATCAACCGTAAAATCGCAAAAGAATAATCTTTTGCTGGAAAATTTGAGGTATAGGAGATTAATCCGGATTCATATGTCTTAACCAAATTTTTTATTCATGAATTTTTATAATATGCTTTTTTACACAAATTAGCATGATATTTTTTCAAAAATACAATACTTTATTGTAACTAAATACATAAAATTATATAGGAATTGTAAATATTGAAAATATACTCATAAAAAAAATATTGTTATATTAAATACTCTATCGATTTCAATAAATAATTGATCTGATATAAATGATTACGATTCGATGACATATAATAGTGATTGATAGAAGGCTGGAATTATTTAATGTGAAAATTTAAATTAGTCGATCCACTGTATTTTAGTAATGGAAACCATAAAAAATAGGCCGACTTCAAAAAGAAAAATTCAAAAATTTATTAACTAAAAATACTACTATAAATTAAAAATTAAATATAGAAATCGAAAAAGGGTTCCTTCTACTAGGGTTCCGATCATGGCAAAAAGGAGCGTTAGCCGGCCAAAATCTCACGTGGCGGCGCACCGGAAGGGATCCGTGAGAACAATCATCACACAAGCGACTATGGATGGAGAAATAGAAGAACATGAGGACATACCAAGCCAATCGCAATTGCAACGGGAGAAACCACAGTCAGAAAAAAGAGAATCAAGTATGGCGACCCACCAAGAGACAATGATTGAAGGAGAACGAGAATGTGATGTTGATGCCAAATCCCAAACCATCTGAGAAGATGTCTAAACCATGGGTAGAAGTACTTAAGGGCAATCGTACGCTAAGTAGAGGTATGACGGTTGATTTTATAGCACCTAAGATTGTAAATGGGGAAATCAAGATCACTCTTGATGATGAAGATGTCAAAGATGAACTAGCATATTGGCAAACTACTTTGATTCTATTTGCCATAGGAGATGATCTTTCAATGAATGTTGTTAAGAGGTTTATGGAGAGCTCATGGGGGTTTGTGTCGATGCTACAACTCTACTACAATGAAGAGAGTTATTTTATTGTTAGGTTAAAAACAGAAGAGGAGTGGCAAAAAGTCATGACTAAAGGACCGTATTTCATACATGGGAAACCAATGTTTATTAGGAAATGGTCTCCAGATTTTGAGTTGAAAGAAGATTTGCTGAGGGTTCTTCCCTTGTGGGTGACGTTGCCTAATCTGCCACTACACATGTGGGGTGAAAAGAGTATCTCAAAGATAACAAGTGCTATTGGAAAACCAATTACCACAGATGAGTGCACGGTGAAGAAATGGAGAGTATCGTATGCAAGAGTCTTTATAGAGGTGGATGTTACCCAGAAATTGAAGCAGTCTGTAAAGATTCGAGACCATACAAGGAGACTGATTGAACAACCAATTGAATATGAATAGAGACCTGCGTATTGCCACAAATGTCTCAAGGTTGGACATAATTGCGAGACTATTCCCAGAGTGGATAAAGAAAGGAAGGTGTGGAAACCAGTTGTTAAAGAGCTAGTAACCATACAACAGGAAGCACAGCCAATTGTGAAGAATATCGATGAGCAAATGGTCAGGCAACCAGCACAGAACAGTGGATAAGATTCATAGCACAAGGACGAGGAGGAAGTATGGATTACACCACATAAGGTTGACAGAGGTAAAAAGAACATGGAACAAAACCAACAGAACTCGAGTACAAGGTATGCTAACCCATTTACTCCTCTTAGGATTGGAAACTGTCCAAGTGGAGATAGTTTGGGGGGTCCATGTTAGTTAGTTGGAACGTTAGGGGCATAAATAAGGAGGCTAGGCACAGAGATATCCGCTCCTATCTCTCAACACTCAATGTTCCCATTTGTGCTTTATTAGAAACAAGGGTTAAAAGACAAAATGCAGATAGAATTAAAAGGAAATTTGGTACACATTGGAACTATATAGACAACTATGACCAACAGGATAGTGGTAGGATTTGGGTGCTTTGGAACCCAACCAAAGTCTATGTCAAATTCTTCACACACATGATTAGTTTATACACATGGAAATCACTGATACTAATCAATCCTATAAATATATATTGACAATAGTGTATGCAGCAAATCAACTTGATAGAAGGAGAATACTATGGAAAGCCATAGAGGAGATAGGTGAGAACATAAATGATCCTTGGCTGGTTATTAGGGATTTCAATAATGTTAGAACCAGTCAAGACAGGATTGGAGGCAGAGAAATTACTGAGGCAGAATACAAGGATTTGGTGGAAATGATGCAAATAACTGGCTTGTTTGAGGCAAATACTAGTGGACCTCACTACACTTGGAACAACAAACATGCAACAGATATCATACAATCAAGAATCGATTGAGCTATAGGGAATACCCTATGGTACCAAGCATTTTCAAATGTCATAGTGGAGAACCTTCCCCCCAACATTTCAGATCACACCCCTGTCAAGGTTAACTACCATATCCAGCAGACCAGGAGAAAATCTATGTTTAAATTCTTGAATTGTGTGACTAAAGAACATGGTTTCTTAAGTCTGGTTGAAGAGGCTTGGAAAGAGGATATCCAAGGTTCTCCCATGTTCATTCTATGGGAGAAATTGAAAAGGCTCCAGCCTAAGTTGAAAATGTTAAACAGAAGATACACTATGATTCAAGAGGAGATTAATACAGTCAGGGAGGAACTTCATAGGGCTCAAGCCAATATCACAAATGACAACCTCAATGACCAGACTATTCAGCAGATAAAGGAGAAGACTGAACAACTTATCAACCTGAATCAGGTGGAGGAGGACATTCTAAAACAGAAATCTAAAGCCAACTGGATTCAACTTGGGGATCAAAATAATGCCTACTTTCATGCACTACTGAGAGAGAAAAACAAGCAGAAACATTTAACAAGATTGCAAAGCCTGAAGGGAAATGTTCTTAATGGCCATGATGAATTGGAGGCAGAAATTCTAGAGTTCTATGGTAACTTGTTTGGAACCAAAACTAATCATATGAGAGGTGTTGATATCACTACTATTAGGGAGGGAAGAGTCTTGCCAAGAGAGGATGCTCAAGGACTTATTCAAGACATTGAAGATACAGAAATTTGGGAAGCACTCACTAGTATAGGAAATAATAAGGCTCATGGGATAGATGGTTATAGTGCCTATTTTTTCAAAGTGGCTTGGAATATAGTGAAAGATGACATGAAGGCTGCCATACAGGACTTCTTCAAGACTGGTAGTATGTATCCTGCAGTGAACTGTACATTAGTAACTCTTATACCCAAGGGTCCAAATGCAAAAACAATAAGAGACATGAGACCTATTGCTTGTTGCAGTACGATTTATAAGGTGATATCCAAGATTTTGACTTCAAGGCTAGCTAACGTAGTTGGAAAAGTTGTAGAAGAATCACAATCAGCTTTTGTACCTGGAAGAAATATTCAGGATAACGTAATTCTTGCGCAGGAACTGGTGAAAGGGTATGGAAGGAAATATTTATCTCCTAGGTGTATGATACAATTGGACACTCAAAAAGCATATGACACGGTGGATTGGCAAGCCTTAAACCAGATAATGAGGGAGCTAGGGTTTCCAATGGTGTTTATTCATTGGGTGATGGCGTGTGTTTGCTCTGTTTCATACAGATTCTCTGTTAATGACATCCCAACCAAGTTACTTAAAGCAAGAAGAGGATTAAGGCAGAGGGATCCTATATCTCCCCTGTTATTTGTACTCATTATGGAGTACCTTCATAGGACCCTGCATACCTTGCAATTCAATCCTGATTTCAATTATCATCCAAAATGTGAAAAATTGAGAATAATCAATTTGTTTTTTGCAGATGACATTCTCTTATTTACTAGAGGAGACAACACATCTTTGAGGCTCATCATGGAGAAAATACAATGTTTTTCAGAGGCAACGGGTTTGTATGTGAGCCAATCAAAAAGTAAAATCTTTGCAGCAGGTGTGACATCTGAGGTGAAAAGCTCCTTCTATCAACATACTGGCCTGTCAGAAGGTACATTACCAGTTAGGTACTTGGGAGTTCCCTTAGACAGTAAGAAGCTGACAGTTCAGACATGCCAACCTCTCATAGAAAAGATGATGAAAAGAATCGTACACTGGAGTACACAACTACTTTCTTATGCAGGAAGTATGTAACTCATTCAAAGTGTAATTTTATCAATTAGTAACTACTGGTTATATATTTTTCCTCTACCAAAAAAGGTGCTCAAACGCATTGAATCATTGTGTAGAACATTTGTGTGGACTGGTAAGCAAGACGATAGTAGGAAGTCTCCCATTGCTTGGGATCGAGTCTGTGACCAAGTCGCGATGGGAGGGATGAATATGGTATCATTAGAAGAATGGAATATTGCTACGTTGGGTAAACTACTGTGGAACCTTTGGATCAAGAAGGATGTGTCGTGGATAAAGTGGATTCACCAATATTACTTGAAACATAGGGAGGTACAAACGTTCGAGCCAGGGCCAACTGTATCTTGGATGGTTCGAGCAATCTTCAAGCATAGGGACTCACTGATTAACACAGGGTGTTGACAGAGTTTCGTGTCAACTAAGAAATACAAAGTCACCATGATGTACCAGGAGTTACGAGCGGCAAAACCAAAAGTAGATTGGAGATTTTTACTGTTTGGTAATCTAGCAAGGCCAAGGGATATTTTCACGTTATGGATGACATGCCACAATCGGCTCATGACAAAGGACAGGGTTCGGCGATGTGGGATCATTACTGATGATGAATGTGTTTTCTGTGGGAAGACTGAGACAACCCAGCATCTTTTATTTGAATGTGCTGATACCAATCAGGTTTGGGAAAATCAGTTGAGAGCCATGTCAATTGTGCGCGATCCTAATGGTTAGGAGGAAGAGTTGAAGTGGACAATTAGAGCCACTAGAGGTAAAGGTGTGAGGGCTAGACTACTCAAAACAATGCTGGCGGAAGCAATCTATTATGTATGGTCTATTCGCAATAAAAAAGTGTTCCAATCGGAAGGACGACATGTGCTAAATAACACCGACATCCGAGAAATGGTTATACGAAGGGTGGAGAAGAATGCTAAGATGAATGAATACTGTCACCGAATTAACTATGTGTAATAGGTTTCTATTCTAGATGTTGCATTTTGTCTTTGTGGGTCTGGATCATTTTGATCGGCGTATTATACTGAATTGTTTTTTGGTAATACAAATTTTTTTATTAATAAAAAAAAAATACTACTACCAGACAAAGTGTAGGATTTAGTCAACAAATCAGCAATAAATTGTGACAGGTGTTTGGCTTAGATATTACTGTATTAGTAGTTATAGTGATAATAAAGTATAAAACAAGAATTTATGTATCAATCTATGTAGCGTAGCATTCCTTCTTTCATACTACTAGTAGTTGATACTAACGGTTAGTGGTCCCTGTGGAAACTGCCTAACTAGTCACATGTGGATAAATTCAACAATGCTTTCCCATTTACAAACTCAATACGCAACTCTCGAAAATAACGTTAACACATTCACAAATGTCACATACATGCATACTTATGGGTTCCATGAACCAACTTTGTTATGCACTTCATTAATTTGTGATGCTAGTTAGATTTTTAATATGTGGACTACTATAACACTATTAGATAGAAATTGTTACATAATGTTCAATTAGTTGTGTGTGTCTGTGCTATGAATCATGATGATAATTAGTGAGACAATTTTGAAATTTCACTACACAAAATCTTGAATGGATACTTACCTATTCTGTGCCTTCTGGCTTGCAAGTTCAGAATAAAACAAACACAGCCTTTCATTATCATGTCAGCTTTGCACTGCTGTGATGCACCATCTCAGATTCCCATATGCCCTTTAGTATTTCAATTGATAAAATGGAAATAAGCGACCAAAAATCTTGCTAAATATCAGTATTTTTTTTCCTTCAAAATTTCAAATTTTTTAATTAATTTTTATTTTGAATTTTAAAATTTTCAAAAATCAAAATTTATTTTAGTTTGAATTATGAAATTCTTTATAAACTAAAATCATTTAAACATAAAAATAAATATTCAAGTATCTAAATTTAAATTGTTTATCACAAAATAACTAAAATGTTATAAATATATAATGTATTTGTTTGAAAATTTTAATAATAGTGTTAAAAGAGGTGGTTGTCGGCATGTGTGTTAGAGTGATGATTGTTGAAAGTCAAAATGGTAATAGTTGATGGTGGTCAGATTGATGATAGTTGATGATTAAATATGATTTACGATGGTTGAAATGATTATTAGAGTGGTATTGACGATTAGATTGGTGATGAGAGGTAAGTGAAGTGGGGATTGACGATATTCAACGGTAATTAAAATTTATTAGTTGTAATTCATAGTTTCGTACAAAACTAGCATTCGAAAGTGTCGAAGTAGTAGGAGTCAGCTGTATTCGATAAAGTCGAATACAACATATAGTTGTTATGTCGAATTGTAACTTGTAGTTTTATATTTTGTACTTTGTAAGTTTTGAGTCTGGACTTTAGTTGCCTATATAAAGGGCATGGTATGATTTAAGTAACAACAACTTCACTCAATAAGGATTTCGCTTTTCACAAATTCAGTTTATAGTTTTTCTCTCTTTTCTCTCTTCTTCTTCTCCTCCTCCTCTCATCTTTCTGAAAACCCTTCCATTCCAATAAATTGGTATCAAGGAGCCTGATTGCAATTCACAGAGAATCAATAATGACAAACAGAACAACAATATCAACGCAATTTCCAGCGAATTTACTGATTTTCAAAGGTGAGAATTACGAACGGTGTGCTACCACTACTACAGAAAACCCATACCACAACGGTTGAAAAAAGGATACCATCACGCAGGTCTAACCGTTGTGACGTAAGGTGTGATTGTATGTATGATGATTTCAACCACGGGCGTGCAACCGTGATTGTATCCATGTAGCGCGCTACCTACCACAATGGTTTCTTTAAACAACCGTTGTGGTATATTAAAATGCAACATCTTTAACAACGGTTGTTCTAGACAACTGTTGTTAAATATAGCCCATAGTTTATTATAAATTATGTAGAATGCTTATTTCGCCAATGCTCACTAAATACATAATCTTCCAATCTGCACTAGAACATTATAATATGACAAATTAAGTTATATTAGAAGAATAAGTACACGTTCAATGCTTGACAATAGTTCTTCAACTCCTTATCCATATTTTGTTCTTTGACAGTAAGAACTTGGTTTAATGATCCTAGTTCTTCAACAACCCTTGCCTTCACCTCTAATTCTTTTTGCAAAATATTTCTTAGTTTGCAAACAAAATTAGAAGTGGAGAGAGAGGTGGTTGATGATCTACAATCACTAAACTAAGTTCTAACGGTCAAGGAACAACATGCAGTTAACAGTGTGAAGAATTCTTGTCAAGAATTGAATGTGTACTTATTTTCTAATACAATTTTATCTATCATATCATAATTTTCTAATGCAGTTTGGGAAGTTATATATTTGGTAAGGGATTGGAAAACACTCAAACCACATAATATATAATAAACTCATCTATTAAATATACATTAACAACAACATTCATCAAAAACATTCATCAACAACAAACCATAAACAACAAACATGATACAACAAACATATCAAGGCATAAAATGCTTCAGAAACATACCATACATGTTAAGTCCCATAATGGCGTGCCAACAACGAAATGAGGATGAAGATAAATTTAGACCAAGAAACTTATGTATATTTTGAATGGATGTCATTCTGGATCTTTGACACAAGTTTGTCAGGCTAAATTTATCTTCGTCCCCTTTATTACAATAAGCATCCATACCTACAAGACGAAAAAAGAAAAAAGTTCAAACATCATGAAACAAGCTATTGAAACAGATTTTGAAAAAAAACTACAGAGAAAACGAACATGTAAATACCCATTGGCTAAGATTTGTTGTTATAGTTTCGTTTTGTGGTTTCCAAATGAGAGAGACGAGTGACGGAGTTGTTCGGGTTTCGTTTTGACAGACGAGTGAAAAAGTTGTTAGGGTTTTGTTTTGAGATAGACAGGTGTTATGTACTGAAGCGATAAATAATTTCGCTTATATATAAATAAATATCACATTTAATCACAGTTGGAAGTAAAAATCGTGGTGATATACATGGTCAATAACATTTTTTATCGTGAGAAATGGATAATTGTTGGTGATGGGATTCACACCATTTCACTCCGTGTAATTTTCACTATGATTGCTACATTTGACCGTTGTGACATGTCATCTAGTAAATAAAAAAATATATTCCCAGGATTAATCTATTACAGCGGTTAACACTATAGGCGTCATAATATTGGTGTTACGAAAGGCTTATTTTGTAGTAGTGTGCGCAGATGAACTCAGAAAGGGAGAATGTGACTGAGATGAAGTTACAAGAACTTCAAGCTTCATTATAGGCTCATGAGATGAAGTTGTAGCATATGAACTAGAAAGGGAGAATGTGGATGAAGAGACACTACAAGCAATATTTATCAAGAAATCTAGGAAAGAGAAGGCGAAGCAAGGAAAGAATCTTGCTAATGATGAGAAGCCAGGAAAGAATTCAAAGAGTCGCTCTGATTCGACGAAGAAAGGCATGGGTAACAAGTATTATGGAAAGAAAGTTGACATGAAGGAGGTGCAGTGTTATGATAAGTGCAAAATGTACCAATTATTGTATATAAGTTTTGTTGCACTTATCGTTACTTTTTGTCTATATCGTTCAAATAAACCCCACTGTGTTTATAAATACGTTTAATTTACGTTTTAGTGTATATATTATGTAACGTGTAAATATTACTTAGTTTAATTGATTTTTATCTCATTTTTTGTAGGTAACTAATAAATGCTATCTTGCCATATTCTTGAAGAGCATTGAATAAGCTTTCCAGCGCTTCCGACCGTGCGTAAATCGGAGCTACGGTGCAGAAGTTGTGGTCAAATAAGGGGCTATTTTTCTGTCATGTTCGCCTAGCGAGTGTGATAGCGAAGGTTCGCCTAGCGAAGGCTGGCGAGGGTCCCAGCGAATGGTGGCAGAAAGTTTCAAAGGAGAAAAAGACCATTGTTCGCTTCGCGAACGTCTTGGCGAGTATTCGCTAGGCGAATAAAGCGTTCGCTTAGCGAACCTGCAAAGGAAAGCAAGGGCGATTTAACATTTCAGAGGCACTTATGTGCCATTTTTTGAGGCTCGCCTAGCGAGTAAAACGTCTGCCTAGCGAACCTGCGAAATTTTGATTGTATTTATTAGATTTTCAGTCATTTTGTTAGGGATGGTTTTGGGGATTCTTGTTCCTAACTCCATCAAACTTCATTTTTCATTGGAGAGCTTAGAAAACAATTGTGGAGCATGCATACGGATAAACCGGGGTGGATTGATCGTCGACCGGCTTTGACAAACCGTGAGATGTTTGGTTCATTTCTCTTCTTCTTTGTGTTTTTCTTCATGGTTGGGTTGTGTATATGTATTTGCTGTAAACTCATGTATATTTGTCGCCCATGGCGTTGTATAAAACTTGCTTTACAAATCTCTATTGGTGATTGTCTCTGATTTTTGCTTTATGCGTGGGGTTTGGGGTGCGTTAGAGATAACCGTCGCAAACTTCGATTAGGGATGATTGTCTGTTAGTTTCTGGATTCTAGAGATAGATTTAGGGCTAACAATCTTCAATAGGCGTCAAAGCTTAATGCCTTCCGTGTTTCGAGGCTTCGCTCGCGAGAGTGACGAAGAGAGTGACACGGTTGTTATCTCAACTTTACGTTAGACATAACCTGTGTTGTGAGCGATGCTGGATGATATTGATGAGTATTGTAGGTGTAGTATAACTGGTCGGTAAGTTTAAGTTTGTGAGGAGTGATTTATATGCATTGCCGGACGAGTTTTTCTCTCTGAAGAATGATTTCTTTTTGTTTTAATATTTACTTTTATGTTTTCTTGTTTGAAACCAATTTATTCCAAACTCATAAACGCGAGAGATTGTCGAACGGCATTCTTTCCCTCGAACCGATCTCTGTGGACACGACATAAATCCCAGAGGGAATTCTTGCTTTTCGTGTCTCGAGGCTTCGCTCGCGAGAGTGACGAAGAGAGTGACACGGTTGTTTTCTCAACTGTACGTTAGACATAACCTTTGTTGTGAGCGATGTTGGGTGATATTGAGGAGTATTGTAGGTGGAGTATAACTGGTCGGTAAGTTTATGTTTGTGAGGAGTTGATTGTATGCATTGCCTGATAAGTTTCTTGTCTCTGAAGAATGAATTCTTTTTGTTTTAATGTTTACTTTTATGTTTGTTTTTACTTGTAAACCATTTTAATCGAAACTCATAAACGCGAGAGACTGTCGAACGACATTCTATCCCTCGAACCGATCTCTGTGGACACGACATAAATCCCGGAGGGAATTCTTTCCGAAAATAAATATTTTTGCTTGCTTGCCCTATTCTGCAACCAACAAAATGGCGCCGTTGCCGGGGATTGGTTTTGATATTGAATCGCATCGCGATAGTTTCTTTGTTTTTGAGTTTTGTAGATATCGTACATGTTGTATATTTTCACTTGTCTATACTGATACTTGTACATTTTTGTTTCTTTTAACGTTTGTTCAAGTGTTTGGTTAGGACGCTTGCTTTTGGTTGCGCGGTGAGACATCACCATAGCATGAATGAAGGAAGTTTCTAGCTAAGCACCGTAAAGGCGTCGAGCTTACGACGTAAAACAAGCATGTTTTATAGTTTTTCTTTTCTAAAGTTTTGTTTGTTGTTTGGTTGCAAGTCTTGGTCGAATTACTTGAGGATGCTGTTGTGATTTTCCAAGTTGGTTCGTTTCAACTTGCGGATGTATGGTAATGATTTTGTTAAGTTTTGTACACGTCTGAGGTATGTATTTATCGCTTTCTATACTTTAGCATATTCATGATACTTAGGCATTTTACAAACTTCCATGTCATCCATTCTTTTGTATACTTGTTCTATTGTGAATCACTTTAGTTCCCAGCCTTTTTGTGAGGTGGCTTTCCATTGTTCATATATGCGCGAAGAACCAACATTCTTGTTATAACTGGATTTTATTATGTTGAATCTTTTATTTGTGTTGATTATATGAATGCATGAAAAGGATCAAGGCAATTGTTTCATTTTGAGCACAACTACCTTAGCCAAATAGTCAATTCACCTTGTGAGTGTGTGAGAATTCGTAACCCCTTTGAGCTTTTTGATCCATGTTTTTATTTGAACTTAATGCTTGTCTATGAGTATTTAGTTCACTTATTTTTTAATGGATTTTGTTTTTTCTTGGACCTCAACTTTGTGTTGTTGTATGGATTTTTTTCCTTACCTTAGAAAGTAGGGAGTATTCACATGATGGTGCGGTTGAATTCAAGTTGGGGAGAGGATGATTGTATACTCATTGGTTGGATTCTATGAGGATTGAAAAAGAAAAGATAAAAAAAAGATAAAAAATTGTGAAAGAGAAAAAGAAAGAAAAAAAGAAAGAAAAAAGAAAAATCCTTGAAAAAGGAAACAAAAAGAGTTGCAATAATTGTGCTAAATAAGTATTGTGTGTTATGTAGCACTTGGGATTTTGGAAGAAGTTGGTTGAAATTTTGTGTGTGAATCTTTGTGAGTTTTCACTCCCTTAGGTTTAGGCAAGTTTTTGTTTCGATTAGCTTTAGGAATTGCCCCTTGTTTGTTTACCCGACCACGCTACAACCTTGAAAGTCCTTGTGATTCTTGCCTTTGTATGTTCAATATGATTTTTGGATGTATGCATAATTTAGTCTTTTGTTTGCAAGATTGTTGTGTGAATGAAAGAACCTCATTTTATGTTTTTCATCTACCGATGATTATTTTTGCTAGGTGTGATTCACATTTGAACTTGTGATGTTTTAGAATTTTTGGCATGACTTTTGTACTTTGCTTTTGTTTCGTGACTATGTTATCGTTGCAGTTTAGTGGTAAGTATTTACTTTGTGTGTGTACCATTTTCATTTGAACCATTCATTCCTTTCCGTTTTTCAAAACCTGTTGATTCGTCATTCTTTGGTTATTTCTTACGCATTTTCAAGTTTGTTTGATTCTTGTTTGTGGACAAACAATTAGGTAAGTTGGGGAGAGTTTGATAAGTGCAAAATGTACCAATTATTGTATATAAGTTTTGTTGCACTTATCGTTACTTTTTGTCTATATCGTTCAAATAAACCCCACTGTGTTTATAAATACGTTTAATTTACGTTTTAGTGTATATATTGTGTAACATGTAAATATTACTTAGTTTAATTGATTTTTATCTCATTTTTTGTAGGTAACTAATAAAGGCTATCTTGCCATATTCTTGAAGAGCATTGAATAAGCTTTCCAGCGCTTCCGACCGTGCGTAAATCGGAGCTACGATGCAGAAGTTGTGGTCAAATAAGGGGATGTTTTTCTGTCATGTTCGCCTAGCGAGTGTGATAGCGAAGGTTCGCCTAGCGAAGGCTGGCGAGGGTCCCAGTGAATGGTGGCAGAAAGTTTCAAAGGAGAAAAAGACCATTGTTCACTTCGCGAACGTCTTGGCGAGTATTCGCTAGGCGAATAAAGCGTTCGCTTAGCGAACCTGCGAAGGAAAGAAAGGGCGGTTTAACATTTCAGAGGCACTTATGTGCCATTTTTTTAGGCTCGCCTAGCGAGTAAAACGTTTGCCTAGCGAACCTGCGAAATTTTGATTGTATTTATTAGATTTTCAGTCATTTTGTTAGGGATGGTTTTGGGGATTCTTGTTCCTAACTCCATCAAACTTCATTTTTCATTGGAGAGCTTAGAAAACAATTGTGGAGCATGCATACGGATAAACCGGGGTGGATTGATCGTCGACAGGCTTTGACAAACCGTGAGATGTTTGGTTCATTTCTCTTCTTCTTTGTATTTTTCTTCATGGTTGAGTTGTGTATATGTATTTGCTGTAAACTCATGTATATTTGTCACCCATGGCGTTGTATAAAACTTGCTTTACAAATCTTTATTGGTGATTGTCTCTGATTTTTTCTTTATGCGTGGGGTTTGGATTGCGTTAGACATAACCTTCGCGAACTTCGATTAGGGATGATTGTCTGTTAGTTTCTGGACTCTAGAGATAGATTTAGGAGCTAATAATCTTCAATAGGCGTCGAAGCTTAATGATTTCCGTGTCTCGAGGCTTCGCTCGCGAGAGTGACGAAGAGAGTGACACGGTTGTTTTCTCAACTGTACGTTAGACATAACCTTTGTTGTGAGCGATGCTGGGTGATATTGAGGAGTATTGTAGGTGGAGTATAACTGGTCGGTAAGTTTATGTTTGTGAGGAGTTGATTGTATGCATTGCCTGATAAGTTTCTTGTCTCTGAAGAATGAATTCTTTTTGTTTTAATGTTTACTTTTATGTTTGTTTTTACTTGTAAACCATTTTAATCGAAACTCATAAACGCGAGAGACTGTCGAACGACATTCTTTTCCTCGAACCGATCTCTGTGGACACGACATAAATCCCGGAGGGAATTCTTTCCGAAAATAAATATTTTTGCTTGCTTGCCCTATTCTGCAACCAACATGTTACAAGTGTCAAGGATTTGGCCACTATGCTCGGGACTATCGAAGAAAGAAGGAAGCACAAACGAAAGATATCGATGAAGTGCATGATGCACATGATTGAGATAGTGATAATGATGATGTGCTACTCATGGCCAACACTCAATCGAACACTGAGCTAACCAACATGTGGTACCTGGATTCAGGATGCAGTAACCACATGAATGGCAATAAAAACTGGTTCACCAAGCTAGATGAATCAGTTTAGAAAGTGATAAAGTTTGAAGATGGAAGGCACATCGTATCATGTGGCAAAAGAGATATCTCTATTGTCATAAAGGATGATAAAAAACCCAACATAACTGATGTGTTGTATGTACCTTCAATGACAAGTAAGTTTATAAGCGTAGGTCAATTACTCGCAAAAGGGCACAACATGAAGCTAGAAAAGAATCACATGAAGGTGTATTATGGTGATGGAAGGTTGATTCTGAAGGCACCATTGGCAGACAATAGGACCTTTAAGGTAGAGATCAACATGGTTGATCACAAGTGTCTTGGTTCGACTACAGAAGAAGACAAGAACTAGTTATTACATCACACGTATGAACATCTAAACTTCAGAAGTTTATGTATGCTCAACCAGAAGAAGATGGTGTATGAGTTACCTTAAGTGAAGGAAACAAGTCAGGTATGTGAGGAATGTTTCAAAGAAAAGTTGGCTAGGAAAGTATTCAAACATTACTTGCCCATAAGGTTGAAAGAAAAGCTTGAGCTCGTTCACCCTGACGTGTGTGGACCTTTTGAAGTAAGGTTAAATGGAGGTAACTTTTATTTCCTAACTTTCATATATTTATTCACCAGATATATATGGAATTACCTTATTGAAAGGAAGAGTGAGGTATTCACACATTTCAAGAATTTTAAATTGCATGTCGATGAGCAAATTGGATGTAAGTTAAAGAAACTGAGAATTAGTGGTGGTGAATACACTTCTCGAGAGTTTGCTAGATTTTGCAATGAGGAATATACATAGAGCATGAGGTCATTGCACCCTATACACCTCAGCATAATGGCATAGCTGGGAGGAAGAATTGAAGTATACTGAACATAACTAGAATCACGTTAAAAGCTAAAGATATGCCAAAGAGATTTTAGGGTGAAGCACCTTCGACAACAGTATACGTTCTAAACAGGTGTCCAACAAAGAAGATGGTCGAGAGGACTTCTTATGAGGCTTGGATGGGTGTAAATCTGAATGTTAGTCATCTTAGAATTCTTGGATCAATGTGTCTCAGGCATGTACCTGAACATTTGAGCAAAAAGTTAGATGATCGAAGTCTGACCATAGTGCTTATAGATTATCATTCGACTGATCCATACAAGTTATATTCACTAAATGATGATAAATTTATGATCATTCGAGATGTTCCAGTGGATGAAACCAAAGGGTGGGATTGGAGTCATGGGTCAGTTCGACAGGAGTCAGATACAGTTACAATTGTGTTTGAAGAATACCAACAAACTGAAGTCCCAACCAATCAAAACGAAGAACCACCTGAGCAGAATGTTAGGAGATCAGATAGAGCAAGAATTGAGTCGATAAGGCTAGTTGGATATGAGAGATTTCCAGATTAAATTGTCGATGCAAATGATGGCTTAATAGAAGAAGCAATGCTAATGGCCAAAGTAGAACCAATTAATTTGGATCAACCTATGAATGATTCAAATAGATTAGCATCTATGAAAGAAGAACTTGGGGCAATTGAGAAGAACAAGAAATGAGAACTTGTCGAAAAGTCAATCAAGAAGCCAATTAATGTGAAATGGGTTTACAAGTTAAAAAGAAGGTCAAACGGTAAAATTTCAAAGCATAAGTTAAGATTGGTGGGGAGAGGTTTTCTGTAAAAACTTGGTATTGATTTCGACGAAGTCTACGCACCTGTTGCAAGGCTGGAGACAAACAAAATATGTGTGTCAATAACAACAATCAAAGGGTGGAAGATAGATCAGTTGGATGTAAGATCAACATTTCGAAATGGACTTTTGGAAAAAGAATTCTATGTCAGTTAACCACCAGGATTCGAAATCAAATGGCAGGAGTCAAAGGTGTACATATTGAGAAAGGCTCTATATGGTTTGAAGCAAGCCTCAAGGGCTTGGAATAAGAGAATATACTTCCTGATCGAAACAGGTTTCACAAAGTGTGTGTTAAACATAGAGTGTATGTCAAAGATACAGATAGGGTCAGTTGAATCATTTTATGTCTGTATGTAGATGATTTGTTGGTTATTGGTGAAGATAAAGTAGAGATAAGAAGAGTCAAGTCGAAGCTGATGCAAGAGTTTGAAATAACCGACATAGGGAACTTGTCAGATTTTTTAGGGATGCAGTTCAAAGACACATATGAAGGAGTGTTCTTGCACCAGACGAAGTATTCCCAAGACATCTTGAAAAGGTTCAATATGAGTAACTGTAATGCAGTTGTTATACCGTTGGATACTGGATCAAAGGTGAGAAAGAAAACAAATGATGAGTTTGTAAGTGCAACACTGTACAAACAAATCATTGAATCTTTGAGGTATCTTTGCAATACCAGGCCAGATATCTGTCAGTGTCAGACTGTTGAGCAGATTCATAGAGAAACCCCGATAATGTCATCTCACTGCAGTCAAGAAAGTGCTGAGATACATCAAAGGTATGATTGATCATGGTGTGCTGATGCCGAAGAGAAAGAAGATCGACACAGATGTAGATGTATATGGCTACACTGATTCAGATTTTAGTGGAGATTAAGACTTGAAAAAGAGTATTACAGGCTACATATTCATGATTAGATGTGCACCAATCTCATGGAGTTAAAGGAAGCAAATCATTGTGGCTTTGTCATCATGTGAAGCTAAGTACGTGGCTGCATCATATGCAACATATCAAGCGACATGGATAGAGATGTTGCTCGAAGAGATCAAGATAATGAAACCTAAAAAAATGAAGTTGTTTGTTGACAACAAGTCAGCTATCGACCTAGCGAATCATCCAGTGTGTCATGTTCGAAGTAAGCACATAGACAGGAAGTATCATTTTCTAAGGGAACAAATTAACAAAGGAAAGTTTGAACTTGAGCATTTCAAGATAGAATGACAACTAGATGATATACTCACCAAACCTTTGTAGAAAGTCAAGTTCGACGAGTTGAAGAAAAACATTGGGATGAGAAGTCTCGAAAACATGAACTACGTGGTGTGTTAGTTGTAATTCATAATTTTGTAGAAAGTTAACATTCGACTGTGTTGAAGTACTTAGTCAAAGTAATAGGAGTCAGCTGTATTCGACAGAGTCGAATACAACATATAGTTGTTATGTTGAAGTGTAACTTATAATTTTATATTTTGCACTTTGTAAGTTTTGGGTTTGGGCTTTAGTTACCTATTTAAAGGGCATGATATGATGTTCATAACAACAACTTCACTCAATAAGGATTTCACTTTTTATAAATTCAGTTGATAGTTTTTCTCTCTTTTCTCTCTTGTTCTTCTTTCATCCCTTCTTAAAAACCCTTTTGTTCCAACAAAATTGTGTTTGATGGTTGTAAAATGTTAGTTAAAGATAGTTAGAATGATGACCATTATTATAGTTGGTGGTAGTCTAATAAAAAATCTTAGATGAATAAAGTGAGAATGTAAAGTGATTTTTGTAGTAATGTCTTTTATTTAAAGTGATGGTTGAAGTGTTGGTTAACGGTGACCGAAATGGTGGTTGATGGTAGTCTAAATAGTGGTTATTGGTAGTTGATAATAGTGATCGATGTCCATTGTTAAAAGTGTCTAATTTTAATTTTTTATTTGAGTTTTAGTGATAAATTAATTTGAAATTAACTATAAAAAAACATCTTAATTTTATTTTCGTCAAACATGTTTTGATTTTAAGAATAACATTCAAAATAAAAAACCAAAAACTCAATATTATTTCACCCGCTAAAATAATATTTCTCCTCATATCAAATATAAGTAAAAGTTGGTAAAAAAATTGATCTATTTGTATCAAATTCATAAACTTTATTGATCAATTTTTAAAGTTTTTCCAACATAAGTCAATGCCCATAATAATTACATAGACTTCATTGATCAAAATTTGACGTTTATCCAACATGACTAAATGCCCATAATAATTACATAGACTTTATTGATCTAACATGACTCAGTGCCCATAAGAATTAGTAGAGTGAAAGAAAAACCATCATTCTTTCTATTAAACATTACACTAGTAGAGTTTGGCAAACATCATAACTTGAAACCACTCTCATTGGACAATTGAATTTGTATTTGAAGTAAACAATGTTACACATGTAATCACAATTTTCTGCTTTAAATTACTCATCCTAGTATACACAACATATTGCACTAAGAACTTTTTAATTTGTCACTATATGCATAATAAGAACACTTCAAAAATAAACAATTTCTTTTTACATTAAAGAATTAAAGAATGAACATAATGAAACCGTGGAATGGAAACATTCACTGTGATTGGTGTTGAAGATTCAAATTCAATCTCAAAACTGTGTACGCATAAGCTCTATGCAACCTCTTTCTGAATCTTCTAAGGTCTAATTTAACATTCTGGCTATCAAGATAAATCTTCTTTGTATATTCCCACCCTTTGTTTGTAATGCTATCAGGGTCACTCAAAATAGGATCATTTTTGTCATACTTCTCATATAAAGAGCTTTCTTTAGGATGAATTTCATATCCAATGTACTTCAAACCAAGTTTTCTTGCAGGCTCACCATAGTAAGTATCTGCAGCCCAATTAGTCCCAAGAGGAACAACTTGAATGAACACAGATTTAGGTTTCATGAACATAAAATGTGTCATTGCCGCTCCATGAACACCAATCATCACATCACTTTCATTAAGTACCTTATAAATCTTTGCCAATTCCGAAGTTTTTTTAGGCTTTAAAACCGTGACATGAAATCCAATTTCTTCAGCCATTTTCACTAGCAAAATCTCATTAGTTATAGCTCTTGAACCACTTCTAGAGATAATAACTAACTTCGGTTTCTTTCGCGCAACTTCTTGCACTCCTTGTGAGGTTTCTGAGTCTGATCGCGATGATGGAGATAAGGAGTTTTGTTGTTGTTCCCTTTCCTCTTCGAGCATCAGTCCTTTAATCCGCGGCGAATAAGCTTTATCCAAAAGCTTTCTGAAATCAACAATGCTTTTGTTACTTTCCATCAGCGAGGAATCCACGGCTAGCTCGTCGTGGATTTTGAGACCAACAATCGCTTCATTGAAACAATGAGTCCGGTTATCTTCGCTAAAATCAATCGGCGGAAACTCCGATAGATGAGAAAGGATGTCTCCGTATTTCATAATCCACCAACTATGATACTCAAGTATCACAAACACAACCTTCTTGTTGAAACGCTGTGAAGTGATATACAAAGGTATAATTCCGTCGTTGAATTCATGATAAACGTTCCCAGTGTATCCTCCATTAGAGAAGAACACTGCCGGAACATCATGATGAACATCACATTTTCCGGCGTTTCGCGAATTCACTTTCTTTGAAATTAGATTCAATTCATCAATGGTGTCCATCACACTTGTCTCCCATTTTCTAGTATAAGGCTTTATCTTCTCTTGTTGAAGAACTTGTTCATCTTCGTTTCCAACTTTTCTTCCATTTGTTGGAGGGCAATCGAGGGGGTCAACGAGGGAGCATTTCTTAATTGGGACACACCTTTTGTGAGAGACACACCACATACTCACCTAAAACCTTAAGGTGATAGGTGTGTGGGTTCTCCCACTTATAAAGTGTTTAATCTTCCCTTTTCTAATCAATGTGGGACTTCTTCCTCACACTTGATTCTCAACACTCCCCCTCAAGTGTGAGTTTATACACAATGCTCCCCCTCATGTGGAAGGTCTCTTTTTCCACATACACTTGTATCACCGTTGAACTCAACGGAACACCTTCTACCCACACCTGCGGGAAGTGTTTCGATACAAGTAAGTCGGTCCCTTTCTCGAACCAAAGGCTCATGATACCATTGTTAGCGGAACAATCGAGGGGGTCATCGAGGGAGCATTTCTTATTTGGGACACACCTTTGTGAGAGACACACCACATACTCACCTAAAACCTTAAGGTGATAGGTGTGTGGGTTCTCCCACTTATATAGTGTTCAATCTTCCCTTTTCTAATCAATGTGGGACTTCTTCCTCACACTTGATTCTCAACACTCCCCCTCAAGTGTGAGTTTATACACAATGCTCCCCCTCATGTGGAAGCTCTCTCTTCCATATACACTTGTATCACCGTTGAACTCAACGGAACACCTTCTACCCACACCTGCGGGAAGTGTTTTTGATACAAGTAAGCCGGTCCCTTTCTCGAACCAGGCTTTGATACCATTGTTAGCGGAACAATCGAGGGGGTCAACGAGGGAGCGTTTCTTATTTGGGACACACCTTTGTGAGAGACACACCACATATCCACCTAAAACCTTAAGGTGATAGGTGTGTGGGTTCTCCCACTTATAAAGTGTTTAATCTTCCCTTTTCTAATCAATGTGGGACTTCTTCCTCACACTTGATTCTCAACACCATTAACAATTCTTGAAATATTATTCTTGTTTATTGAGTTGTAGAGGAAGATTGAAGAGGAAGAAGAGTCTGTTCTTATATCACCTTTCATCACACAGATATCAGAACGATAACCAGTTCTATCGCAACATATAGTTCCGGTAGAAACCGAAGAACAAGTAGAAGCTTTCACATCAACACCGTCTTGGTTTGCATCATTTTCAGGTCCATTAGAGTCTGAAAAAAAAAAGGAAAAGAACATCAACATAAAAGCAAAATAAGAAAAACAAGAAAATGGAAACATGTTATAGATTAGAGATGCTTACATAAAAGAGATAGAGAGAAAGAAGGTCCAAGGAAGAAAGGTGCGAAGACATAGCAACAAGAGAGAAAGGTGATGAGGAAGAGAAAAGACAGAAGCTTAGGCTTTGTTCTCTTGTAGTAAACAGAGGTTGCACAGTCCATGAGATGAAGCTGTGATTCTTCGTCTTTGGTGGAGTCTGAAGATCTTTTACGGTGGTGGTAAACCATTTTTTTTGTTGAGAGAGAAAGAGAGAAGAAAGTATAATAGTTTGATTTGAGGTGAAGGTTTTATTTTACTTGTTGGTGGTGGAAAAGAATGGGAAAGAGAATAAAAAGGAAAGTGGAAAGAAAGAAAGGGAAGAAGGCTTGAAAAGGAAGGTTTAGAGTTTCAAAGTGGGGGGAACTCGGTTTTCTATGCTGTTTTGTTGTATTGCTTGAGAGTTGAGACACGCACACAGTACAGCTATGTGTTTAGTTTACGTTATTTGATTCATTCATATCTGGTTGGCTTGGTGGCTTGGCTCTAGTCTATTCACGCGCAGAAATGTAAGACTTTACTTTATGACATAATGACAACATGGAATGTTTTTTGGGTTTAATTATAATTAGAGTGTGTTTGAAAATTAATTAATTTTATGTTATCAACCGAAAGTGATATTTATTTAATTTTATTTTATTAAAAACTTTTATCTTGAATCCATAAATCCTAGCTTTTATTTGTATCGAGTTCAATTTTATATATATATATATATATATATATATATATATATATATATATATATATATATATATATGATCTTTCCGGTTGATCAGAACCTAAAGTAGGCAGAGATTTCGTCTTCGATGTTGGATCCAAAAAGGAAGGGGTGTACCTGCAAGACACTCCGATGCTAAAGTAAGAATCGGGAGGAGAGAAGGCAAGTACAAAATAAGAATGTCTTAAGATGATTTTTGAATATCTGACTCTCTCAAAGGAGAGAGTTTTTATAATGTCCGCAGAGCTTGGTCATTGGTCCCTATTTTCGGGGTGAGATATTCGCTCCCCAAAATAGGTAACTGTCAGAAACTATTCGTTGAGACGGGCATATATGCTCGGAATTAGACGTTGCTTCGAGCAGAGGCGTGGTCGCATGCAATTGCGTCGTGGACGTTCTTGGATGGTTGAACCGTGCGTGACGGACAGAGATGTGACGAAGGACATCTGATCCTGGGGGTCAGCTGGCCAGCCTTCCTCGGCTGAGGGGCAAAAGAGAAAATGTTTTCCTTTGCCCTTCTCTGGCAGGGCTTAGGCTATTGGGCCGCTCTGGGGTGCAGAAGTGGATTGGGTCATGCCTAGCCATTAGGCCAGTCTGGAACAGGATCCCCCCAATTCGTTGCTCTTGAGCATAGGAGTGATGACTTAAGAGCAGCTCGTGGCCCCGAGGAGGAGTAAGGCTGGTCGACGCTTGTTTCTCAAACAAGGTCGTTTCGTGGTGCTCGAGGATACATGTTCCCGAGGAACCTGAAACGTTGTCCTGCGTGCCCGACGAGCGGGGAGCCCAACAGATGATGTGACTTGAAGGGATGAAGTGGTACGCATGCATCGAGTCATGTGCCGTAGTTAATGCGTAATGAAGGCTATGCTAGGGTTGTAATGATGCCACTACGTCGCGCGTGCTCGTGCACGTGCCTCTGACTCGTCTATAAATAGAGGGAGGAAGAATTCATTCACTTTTCGCTTCTCTCTCTTCTTCTACTGTTGTCGTCGTTTTCGCCGTCCACCACTACAACACAGTCGCACGAGCACCGACCAAGCTTCACCGACCACCGAGGAAGGGGCCCTTCAAGAAGCGGTGCTGAAGAAGACCTAGGCCGCCAACAAGGTTTTGGAGGAGAAGCTGAAGGTTGCGGAGGAGGCGACGAAGAAATCTAAGGAATAGCTGATCAAGGTTACCGAGGAGCAGGATACCTTGGCTGCGGAGAAGAAAGCTGCAGAGGATGTGGTCATTGCCTTGCGGGCTGCCGCGACTTCTGTTGAGGACGAAAGCGATGAGGTGAAGAGTTAGAAGACTCGAGCCGAGCTTGTTGCTCAGATCAACCAGGCTAAGGAGGACTGCTTGGGGGCTGCCGAGGAGGCTTTCAATAATGCGGTGGAGCAGCTAAAAGTTGTGAACCCCGGAGTTGAGATGGCTCTCGAGGGGACCGGGTTCCTCCACAGCGTGGTGGACAGCCAGATTGTCGTCCCAGATTTCCTCAGGTTTGGCAGGGAGAATGAGAAGCCTGCCCACGAGAAGCCGCAGCCAAATGCTGATTAATTTCCTGCTTTGTCTTTCCGACCTGCGTGTCGTATGTTGTAATTTGTTTTGATGGGGCTTGACCCCCCCCCTTTTTTATTTAATCATTACAATCACGACTCCTTGTCTTTCCGGCCGTAGTAGTTCGGTAGGCCCAGAGCACGCTGTGCAGCTCCTCGACCCACTGTTTTTTGATTTCGTCCAGTCTCCGTTTGAGACCTCGCGGGATTACCATGTTCGCTGCTTCGGCTTGCCCGTTCGTCTGCTGGTGCTCAACGGACGCAAAGTGTTGTTTGGGGCCCAATTTGGCGAAGAATTCTTGGAATTTTTGTCTATGAACCGTGTCCCGTTGTCGGTGACGATTGCCCGGGGAATGCCGAAGCAGGTAAGAATGTTTCGCTTGTAGAAGCGAAGTATGTTTTGGGCCTTTATTTTGGCTAAAGCCTCTGCTTCTATACACTTTGTAAAATAATCCACGCCCACTATCAAATATTTATTCTGATTTGATCCTACGATTAACGGTCCTAGGATATCTAGGCCCCGCCATGCGAAGGGCCACAGGGAGGACATTGTTTTGAGCTCGTTGGGCGGTGCCCGATGCATGTTCCCATGACGTTGGCATTTGTCGCATATTTTCACATGCTCCTTCGCGTCATGTTGCATGGTCGGCCAATAATATCCTGCTCGTAGAGCTTTCCTGGCGAGGGATCTTCCTCCGAGATGCTGGGCGTTGATTCCTTCATGGATTTTGCGCAGGATGTGGCCAACCATGTTTTCCTCGACACATTTGAGGAGAGGAATGGAGAACCCTTGCCGGTAGAGGTTATTTTCAACCAGGACATAGGAACAAGCTCTGCGCCTAACCACGTCGGCTTTCTTTAGGTTGGATGGTAGTTCATCCATGGTGAGGTAGTTGTACACTGGGGTCATCCAGCATTCGTTGTCACCAATGACGTTTACGTTAAGGGTCGGGGGAGTTCTCTCGATGCTTGGTCGAGGAAGTATCTCCTGGATGACTGATTTGTTTCCTCCTTTCTTTTTTGTGCTTACTAGCTTCGACAGGACGTCTTCCCGGACATTGGGTTCGTTGGGAACATGTCTTGTATCCACGGACGTGAACTTCGTCATTTTTTCTTTAACCATGGTCAAGTATTCGGAGAGGTTATCGTTTTTGGCCTGATACTCTCCCCGTACCTGAAGGGCCACGAGTTGGGAATCTATGCAGATTATGACTTCCTCGGTTCCCAGATCTTTGGCGAGGCGTAGACCCACAAGGAAAGCTTCATATTTTGCCTGATTGTTGGAGGTGGGGAAAGACAGTGCAAGTGAGACCTCGACGAGGATACCTTCCTCGTTTTCCAAGATGATGTCTGTCCCGCTCCCCGTCGAGTTGGATGCTCCGTCAGCGAAGATTTTCCACTTGCGAGCTCTACAATTCGGGGAGACAGACAAGGTCATCTCCACCACGAAGTCGGCCAGCACCTGGGCTTTGACGGCTTTTCTGCTCTCGTATTTGATGTCGAATTCGGACAGCTCCAGCGACCATTTGAGCATTCTTCCGGCCATGTCCGGGCGGCCCAACAGTTGCCTCACGGGTTGGTCCGTGTAACACCCCAAACTTTGCCTTGCTATTTTTAGCTAACTGGCTTATGTTTCTTTTCATTTCTTGCATTTGCATTGTGCATAGCATTGGTTCTTGGCATGGGATCAAGGTACTTGGTCCATATTCTCGCGTCTCAAGCTTCAAGGTGGTTCAGAGGGTTCATTATATCTTCATAAGATCAAGATTGGCAGAGGATTTCAAGTGATTCTTTCCTCCTAATCAGGGGAACCAATTAGGGTTTTTAAGATCGAGAGGACTTCTTGGAAGGCTTGGTGTGTTCAAGCATGTTCTTATGGTATTATTTATGCTCACAAGTGTTCATGGATGAGGGTTTGGTTATTGATTCATTGTGGAGGATGTTCAGTGGACCAGTTGCTGGTGAACTAAACAAAAATTAACTGTAAAGGAGAAAGTCAACTGTAAAGGAGAAAGTCAACTGTGGGGTTTTGAGGTGATTTTCATGGTTTTCAAGGTCTCACATCCTCATATGGCCTTTAATTGTCAAGATTCATGCCAATCATCAAGAATCAAGAGTTTGTGCAAAAGTTACTAAATTTGGAAAATGACCTATAATTGAAACTTTCCATTTTTGGCAATTTTTCCACCACATTCAACTTGACTTTTCATCATCAAAGAAGCTCCAAATGAATTTTCCTTCAACATGAAAGTTGAAGATCTTTCTCTCCCATTTCCAAAAAGTACTAGAACATTTCCATATCATTTGTGGAACTCTAGTTATGGCCAAAACAATGCAAGGTGTTTTTCATGGATTCCTTATAAGTCAAATTTTCCACCTTTTGCATTTTTGAACAAATGGACTTGTAATGTTCCCAATTGCTTCATGTCACATTATAATATCAAAATACAAGTCAAGAAGATCATTTGTGGCCTTTGAATCAATTCATGCCATGCCATTTTTCTCATTATTCTCACAAAGTGCAAAAATGCCAAATTAATTCAAAGCTTGCAAACCAAGAAAGTGCAAGGCCCAAAATCAATCCAAAAGTGGTATAGGAGTAAATTGGAGGTGAATTATGCTAGTGGAAGGGATCTCTCACGTGCAAATTAGTGGTGGTGGTGTAAAATGCATTTTTGCAATTTCACTCAAATCTCATTAACAAGAGTTCTAATCACTTCCTAATCCTAATCAGTGAACTAATGAGGAGTATATATGCTTACTCATGCTCTCACAGCTAGGGTAGAAGCTCTCATTTGCACACTTGTGGTTTTTTGCTCTCACACTTCTCCTCATTGAATCTCATTCTTCTTGGATTTTTTCTGAGTTTTCTCTTCACATTCTTGATCAGTGAAGAGAATAGAGCAAGAATCCACCGTTGTTTTGAGCTCATACTGAAGAATTCATCAAATGCCATTCAAGAGGGATCATCTTCAAACTTCAAGATCTAGCCAGATTCAAGCCTCTATTTGCATTTATTTTGCAAATAGAGATTAAAAGGAGTTGATCTGCATCATTTGGAAGGATTTCTTGGTGTATTTCGGGTTCTTCAAGGTTTAGGTTGGTGAATTTTTCATACTCACAGAACTTGAATTTTTGGTATGCAAAATGATCTATGATGTGCACTGATTATTCTGAACTATTTTATTTGAAGTTTGGACGTGTGGTTTATGAGATATGTGGATTTAAAGTTTTAGATCTAAACTTGTTTCTCTTCGATTTGCATTATTGGTTGATTATTTGTGAAAAATAATTGCATATTTGAGATCTTTGCGTTTTTCTGGTCAAAATGGAGTATCTACTTGCAATTTCTGGAAAATTTCACACAGCAGCTCACCGGAGAGGGTGGCCGGAGCCCTAGCTCCGGCGGCTGCCAGAGAACCAGTCCGGCGAAGGTGTCAAGTGGAGAAGAAGGAAGCTGACCGTTGATCATTTTGATCGGACGTACCACAGCGCGCCACATGTTTTTATTTTATGTTTTAAATTTGATGATTGCATGTGTGCTATCTTTTATTTGTTACCGTGCATCTTCAGATCGTGGCCTTTATTTTCATTTTATTTTTGATCATACGGCTGGAGTGTGGACAACACATTAATGATGGCACATGCAAGGCACATGGCCGGTTCATGGTGTGCTACTTGCTTGTGTGGTTGCGTGTCCACGTGGTTATGGTGTGCCTGGGAGATCACGTCCGCTGATCTTGAGTACCCTCTTGTTTGTGTTGACTTGTGGATGTTCGTTGGATTGAAGGAATGGATGAGATTGCATCTGAACTTTGACCTCTTACCATGCTCCTTTGACTTCACCCTTGGGCTTTCTCTCCTTGGGCTTTTATTTTTCGCACCCCCCCTTGGGCCTCTATCATTTTGCAACGCGTTTTCTTTACTGTTTACACCCCCTGCATCTTTCATTTTCTTGTCTTACTTTTATTATTTGCTTTGCATTTTTAATTTCTAAAATTACTTCTAAGCATCTAAAAATCATACAAAAAATCATGAAACTCATTTTTAGTTTTATCAAATTTTTCCATATTTTATTTTCTCATTTTATTTTTATTTTGGCATCTGTTTTAATTAATTGCTTTATTTTCTTTTCTTATTTGTTTCACTTGCACACACCAACTTGTGAAATTTATTTCTCCTCATCTATAATACATTTTATATCCATTATTTTTTGCATCTGTTAGGTGACATATTTTATTGCATAAAAACATTTTTGTTTCATTTTTAAAACTTTTCCATATTGCATTTTGATCCCTTTCTTTTGCATATTGATACTTGGTGCTTACTTGACCTTTGTCCAATTATTTGAGATACTTGGTTTATGAATTTTGGTTTGATATTTTTGCACATGTTACTTGACTGAGTTAACTTCTGTTTGAATATTTTTTGGGATTTTATTGATCCACTTTACTATTTTTGGTTGAGTGTTGTTTGTGATGCAAGTTTGATTGAGGTATACTTTGGTACTTAATCTAGTTTGGATGCATTTGCTTACTTGTGATGGAGTGATGCTTGAGATATTTTTATGGTATGATCATGTTCTGTTTAAGCTTACTTGTGGCTTTGGAATCATCCTCATTTGATCATTTCTCAATTTGTTCTTGATTTTCTAAGTTGATGTTATTTTGACTTAAGTTTTGTGGATGTTTTGATTGACTTGGATGCATGTTTTGAATGTGTTGCTTGATGATTAATCTTGTATGACTTGAGTTTGATCTTGGCATGATGTTAATGTGTATGCTACTGGCCCTTGAGTTCATTGCTTGGTTTTCATCTCACTTAATCATCATGGTTTGCTTTGTATGATGCATATTATCCCCTTTGGTTTTGTGATTTCTTTGGCTCATAATGCATCATGATGTGAAACATTCTTGCATGTTTGGAATAGATGTTCATGATATGATTTGAATTCTGACTTGGATCTATTTTCATCTTATTTTAATCATGTCATGTTTGTGTAAGGTTCATTGAGGCTTAATTGTATTTCTTATGCAAGTTTACTTGCATCCTTTCTTGTGTGCTTTCACTTGCGTACTTGAGATGTGTTTGTTTGATCTTTGAAGCATGTTTATGTTTTGAGTTGGACATTTATGATATGATGTGCTTGCTGCCATTTATTGTATCTTGTCTTCTCCTTCTCTTTCTTCTTCTTCTCTTTCACTCTTTTCATCCCTCGAGTCTCAAGACTTGTTTAAGTCTTGGATTCCTTTCCCTTTAGAGCTACCTAGTCCAACTTAATTTTTGATTAAGCTTGGAGTAGGATTAGCATTAGGTTAGGTAGTCGTCCCTCCTAAACCTCACTAACCTAGGGTTACCCATGCATGATAACATTAGGACTCTTAGTTTCCCTTCAGAGTTTCCTTTGCGCCGTCTCTCTTCTCATCTCAAAACTTCTTCAAGACACGTAATAAAAGTTAATGTGTATTGCGCTTGAGCCTTCTATGTGGGAAGTGGGGATTGAGGGGCTTCCCCTCATTCTCCTAGGATACCTAGTGTACATCCTGTTGGGGACGATGCGTGAAGTATTCGTTCCTATATTCAAGACTTGGGTTCAATGCAAGTTACGAAACAACTAAAAAGACACTTCTGTCTAAAAAACACCAAACCAATTCAAATCTTTTTGTCCTTCGGGATTGTTGGGTTTCAAACTTCATTTTCAGAAAAGAGCTCGTCGCTCACGTAAAAAACACTTACCCATCCGTGGTCGTACCCACGAACTACGTCAGCTCTGATTCCTCTCTCTCGTCCGATTGAGGATACGTAGGCACAAGACAGCGATGTCTTGGCGAGCAACCTTCCTCCCAGTTCCCGTCCGAACTACGTTGACTCTGACTTTCCCATTGCACTGAGGGAGTACGTAGGCCTAGGACAACGATACCGTCCTATCGAGTCACTTTTTCTTTTTTCTTTTCTCCTTCGTTTCTCCGTTCTTTCCGTTCTCGTTTCTTCGCCGGTTCAGTAGCAGTGGAGTTCCAGACGACGACACCCTTTGATGCAGACAGCAAGCGTGGATCCCGTCGAGTACGATGGACGTGTTGGGTGCTAACACCTTCCCTTCGCGTAACCGACTCCCGTACCCGTTCTCTTGGTCGTGAGACCATGTTCTTTCCCTTCTTTCAGGTTTATGCAGTGTTTCCTTTCCCTCTCTTGGGATAAATACACTTTACTGGCGACTCTGTGTTCTTTTGCGCCACTCTCGCGTTTGTACCATTGGATGCGAATCTTTCGGGAGCGACAGCTGGCGACTCTGCTGGGGACTCTGGTTGACCTACTGCTGGTCCTTCCCCTTTAGAGAGTCAATCCTAGCGCTTGTCTGTTTATCTTCTTTGGGTGTTTGTTTTGTGGTGCTTTGCTTTGTTGTATATTACTGTATTTGCTGTTTTATTTGCCTTACTGTATTTACAGCTTTTACTGCATTGCATTGCATTTTATTATTATCATACTAGATATTATTGTGTTGTACTGGCTGGTTTTCTGTTTGGCGGGTTGGGATATTCTGAGAGATGAGCCCACTACCCAGGCTCGAGCATACACACAGGTTTTAGAGTGGATAGTCGTGACGCTTGCATGGGGGTGGCCATGTATTGTTGTTCATGAGACCCACAACCAGACGAGGTTCTATCAGGAGCTACCTGCTACTGTGCGTTGGTACAGGCCAGTAGGTATTCTCTTGAGGGATTGTCGACTCTGGAGACCATTCCCGAGGACTCAGTTGCGGCACTCCTCCCGTGATGTGACAGTGGCAGACCACGCTCTGTGGTAAACCCATTGCACATTCTCGATCCGAGGACCCAATGCTGGGAACTTGCTATAGGTTTTCCGTTTGTGAGAGAGAATCAGTGGAGGCACTCCTCGATTGGCGATAGTACTGTACCCCGAGGGATGAATGTACTATTGCTTCTCGACCTCAGTACCAGAAGCTGATGACCTTTCGTCTTGGAGAATCGGTTGAGGCCTCCTCGATTGATGATGATGCCAAACCAGAAATGGTGAACGTATAATCATTTCTCAACCTGAGAGCCCGGGATACTGAACATCCTAGTACCCACACGTGAGAAGGGCGGGATTGTTTACAGGTTTGCAGGTAACCGTGGCCTTCTACCTACCCGTTATTTTGGATTCTTTGTTTCTGCAGCCGTATCAGTGTGGTTATTCTGTTATTCTGGTTTGTTCCGAGAGTTTGTACAGAGCCTTGAGATTGTCCAGCCAGTTCAGCGCAGAGGCTTGGTGCCTTGATCCCATGTTTTGCATTGCATTTCATTATTTTTCTCTGACATTCATATTTTTGCATTTCCAGGTTGTATCCGAATCCGTGATTCCAGTCAGAGGGCAGTATTAGGGATGGATGTTCCAAGGGGTAAGAAGGATATTATCATCTACAAGTTTCTCAAGCCAGCAATAGGTCCTCTCACTATTCTGAAGGGGATGGCAAGTCCTGATGTATTGAATGCTTTTGCAGAGAGGTATGGGTGGATTCTGTCTTTTGTTCGCAACATCGACGATTATGAGTTCCGAGGTCTTCATACTCTAATGCAGTTCTATGACCCTCCACTGAGATGTTTCTTGTTCCCGGATTATTTGTTGGTGCCTACCTTGGAGGAATACTCTAACATGCTAGGGATTGCTATCAAGGAGGTTCCTCCTTTCTTTGGTTCTAAAGGAGAGCTGGATTGTGGGAAATTGGCCGGTGCTCTTTGTTTGAGCAAATCAGAGTTAGAAGCTAATATCTCCAACAAAGGAAAGATCTGTGGTTTCAAGTTGGGGTATTTAACGAAGAAGGCTCAGAAAATAGCAGAGGATAAAGACTGGATTGTGTTCAATGCACTGTTAGCTCTTTGTGTTTATGGAATTGTGTTGTTCCCCAATGAGCCAGATTTCGTTGATGAAGATGCTATCAGAATATTCATGACGAGGAATCCTGTGCCAACCCTGTTGGGAGATCTCCATTATGCCTTATACAACAGGAATGATAAGAAGAGAGGGAGAATGGTTCATTGCTGCGCTCCATTATTTTATAAATGGTTCGCAAGTCGTCTACCTCAATCTGGTGCCTTTGTTGATTCTAAGGATTCTCTAGAGTGGAGTCAGCGCCTGATGGGATTGGTCAGTAAAGACATTATGTGGATAAATCACGGATTGCTTGGCAAGAACATCATTCACAGTTGTGGTAAGTATCCTAATGTTTCTCTGATAGGGAGGAAGGGCGGAATTAATTATAACCCTTCCTTGGCTGTCAGACAGTTTGGTTATGCTCTGGTGGGTCCACCTGTTAAGAGAGATGTGGAAGAATCATTGTATTTTCACTCATCTGAAGGATTAGAGGAGGCGCAGAGAGCTTCTGAAGCTTGGGGTAGTATACTGAAGAAAGGCAAGGCCGTTCTGGGCAAACCTAACAATCAGGCTTTCCTTCCTTATGTGGATTGGATAAAACAGAGAGTTAAGGAGTGTTACTTGCCTTTTGATCGAGCACCTATGCTGTACCCAGAAAGTGTGGAGGAAAGACTTACTGTGCCTATTGAAGAGTTCAACAAGCAACAGAAGTTGGTGCGTGAATTGAGAGCAGAGAATTCTGGTATGAGTAGTCGGTTGCAAGGAGTTTTGCAGGACAATTTGGAGCTGAAGTGGCAGGTCAAAGAGTCGACTGAGTGTCTGAAGAAGACAGAAAATGATCTGGATAGCAGAATTCAGCATTTCAAGAAGATCAGCATGGCAGCAGAGACTTCGAGCAAGACCACCAGGACAACTAAGAAGCTTTTGGCTAAGACTAAAACCGAGCTTGATGTTTATCAGGAGATGTGGAGTGAGGTCCAAGTCGAAAACGAGGGACTAAACAAAGAGCTGCAAAAGGCGAAAGAAAAGGGGAAGCATTTCTTCAACAAGTGGAAAGAGTCCCAAAAGGAGATTGAAGAGCTCAAATTACAAGTTGGAATCAAGAAGGTGAGACATGAAAGTAGCAACGCTGAAGAACAGATTGCAATGCTGAACCAAGAGATTGCAAAAAGAAACAGGTTAATCAAAGGGCTAATCTCGCGACCGGTACATCCTGACACTTTGAATCTTCTGGAAGAAGTGGAGGCTAGCCTGTTTGGGGTAGAATTGTAGTTTATTGTGTATCTGTTTTTTATGTGGTTACCATCACGATTGTTGATGGAATCACCGTTGGTTACGATTGACTTTGTTTGTATGAATTCTTCCATCTTGATAATAGAATGTTTGATTCAGATATTTTTTCCTTGGTAGTTTTTTATTTTTGTGATTGGTTTCCTGTGGTTGGATCCGGTGGTATTTCTGGGTTCGGATTTATTTTCCGATATTGTGTCTAATCCCTGGCCCGGTTGCTTGGATTGGAATCAAAACGGATATACCTTGGAAATGTTTAAATATGTTTGTTGCATTTGCATTTGCATAATCATATTCATTCTTTGCATTGCAGGTTTTCTTGGGTTTCTCTGGTTTTCTTATGCTCTCTCTTTCTTTCAGTCAGGATTGATCAACCAGCTCATCGGTATTCTACCAGGCTTAATCAGAGCAGAGTGATGGACAAAGTTCAGGCAGATATGGCAGCTATGCAAGCTCGCATCGATCAGTTTATGGAGATGATGCATGGTGTGGTTCAAAGTCAGAATGAATTCAGAACTCTAGTTCAGCCTTTGGTGTCACAGGTTGATGAGAATGGTATCTTACACGGTGGTCTTCTTAATCGTATTGTTCCTCCGGGCGGAGGTGGTGCTGGTAACAACATTCCTATTCTTGGTGCTGGTGGACAGGGTGGTATTCCTACAGTGGTTGGAGAGGGAAGTACTGTTCGGGCTATTCCAGGCCATCGTTTTGATGACCAACAGGATGATGTCTTTTCATTCAGAAGTTTAGATGCTACTCTTCCTGTAGTCAGTGATGAGAGGATCCGTTTAATTGAAGCTCAATTGAATGGGGTGGTGAAACAGGATGATTTGGGAATAGATTTGGACGACCTAGGGCTGATCCCTGATATTGTCATTCCACACAAGATTCAGATTCCTATACTGGAGAAGTATAATGGTTCTACCTGCCCTAGAACTCATATCAAGGCTTATACCAGGAAGATGTCTGCTTATGCCAAGGATGAAAAGCTAATGATGCACTTTTTCCAAGACAGCTTATCTGGCGCGTCTTTGGAATGGTATATGGCACTGGAAAGTAGGGATGTTCGTACTTGGAGAGATTTAGCTACTGCTTTTATCAGACATTACCAGTACAACACAGACATGGCTCCCAACAGAACCCAGCTGTTGAGCATGTCCCAGAAAAATGATGAAAGTTTCAAAGAATACGCGCAAAGGTGGCGTGAATTGGCGGCTAGGGTGCAGCCACCCATGCTGGAGAAAGAGATGTTGGATATGTTTATGGACACACTTCCTAAGCACTATTATGAGAAGCTTTTGCCTTGTTCTCTAGGGAAGTTTGCAGATGTGATTGCTATCGGGCAGAAGATAGAGGTTGGAATTAAGGCTGGAAAGATTTCTAGTGGTGACGGATCGTCTTCCGGACATGGCAAGAAGCCATTTGATGGTTATAAGAAGAAAGGAGAGGCCAATGCTGTATCATCTCACAGGGGAAAAGGGAAACAACGTCAGGGCAGTAATCAACAGGTAGCATCAGTAACCATTCCAGCAACGTTACCTCCACCACAACAACAAAGGGGTAATGCTAATCAGAATAGGCAGCAGGGTCAGTATCAGAACAGACAAAGGAATGCAGAGAGGCATTTTGATCAACCCCCAATGTCGTATGCATAGTTGTTGCAACATTTGCTGCAGTTGCGTTTAGTTGAGCTCCGTACCCTGGCTCCACCAACAGGGGAACTCCCACGAGGCTACGATGCTAACGCACACTGCGATTTTCATTCTGGTGCTCCTGGGCACACGGTGGAGAAGTGTAGGGCATTTCAGCACAAGGTGCAAGACCTTGTAGACTCCAAAGCTATCAATTTCTCAAATGCTGGGCCCAACGTTATTCAAAACCCTATGCCTGATCATAATGGGCCGAAGGTGAATGCGATAGTTGAGGAGGGTGAAGCTTTGAATTTGATCCTGGATGTTGAGGAGTTGAAGACTCCATTGGCTGTGGTCAAGAACAGGTTGTTGAAAGGTGGTGTTTATCCGGGTTGTGATGAGAACTGCACAGATCGTTTGACAAAGGTTAATGGTTGTGACTCGTTGAAGATGGGTATTCAGAGTATGATTGATGAGGGCTGGTTACAGTTTGATAGAGGTAATCAGCAAGAAGAGGTTGTTAGTGAGAAGGTTTCTACTATCACCATCCCGTTCAAGACGATTACTATTTCTGATCCGGCAAGGCCACCTCCAGTTATTATCACAAGGGCTGGGCCTATTCCGTATGAAAGTTCTAAGGCCATCCCGTGGAATTATGGGGCGAAGGTGTTTGTCAATGGACAAAAGCAAGAGTTAATGAATACTTCGCCAGTGGGATCTAGTGCAGGGGTTAAAGTTGAGACTGATGCTATCACTAGGAGTGGTAGAGTCTTTATTCCGTCTGAGGATCAAGTTGGCAGTTCAACACAAGACAGAGGTAAACAGATAATGGGTGAGTCTGTACAGAGGCAGGAAGCAAATACTTCTATGACAAAGCCAGTTGGGGATACTTTCTCAGAAGACGTAGAAGAGTTTATGAGGTTGATCAGGAAAAGTGATTACAAGATTGTTGATCAACTTCACCAAACTCCATCGAAGATTTCCATTCTATCCTTACTGTTGTGCTCTGAGGCACACCGAAATACGTTACTAAAGGTTTTGAACTTGGCTTATGTACCGCAGCAAATATCTGTCAATCAGTTAGAAGGGGTTGTGGCTCACGTGAATGCTGGTAATGGTTTGGGTTTCACCGATTTAGATCTGACTCCAACTGGGAGAAATCACAACAACGCTCTGCATATTTCAGTGGAATGTCGTGGTTCCTTAATGTCGCATGTGTTAGTTGATACCGGGTCATCTTTGAATGTACTGCCGAAGAAAGCTTTGATGAAGTTAGATACTCGTGGTTTGATTTGTACGCCGAGTGATTTGGTGGTACGTGCTTTTGATGGTTCAAAGAGGTCGGTTTTTGGAGAATTAGTTCTGCCGATCAAGGTGGGTCCTGAGATTTTTAATACCACCTTTTACATAATGGATATTCAGCCAGCCTATAGTTGTTTGTTGGGTCGCCCTTGGATCCATAGTGCTGGGGCAGTAACGTCTACTTTGCATCAAAAACTGAAGTATATGGTTGATGGTCACGTAGTGATAGTGTGCGGAGAAGAAGATATATTGATCAGTCAGCTGTCAACCTTCAAATACGTGGAAGTGGATGGTGAAATCCATGAGACGTTGTGCCAAGGGTTTGAAAAGGTGAATATTTCTGAAGAAGTTGTCCAGTCTGAGACTATTGAGTAGCCCGTAGGGGCAAATCAACCTGAGGGTTCCATGTCTTCGTTGAGAGACGCCAAAGCTGTGGTTGAAGCTGGCAGCTCACAAAGGTGGGGCCAGGTGGTTGAAATTCAGAAAAAGAGGGACACTTATGGATTAGGATACAAGCCATCCAAGAGAGATGAGGATCCCCCAAAATTCTATGGCCCAGTTCGTTTCACTAGTATCGGTATCTTCTTCGACAGGGTCAACGCCATTGAGGATGAAGGAGATAGTGATTGTGACATGGATGAATGGATCCGTCCCTACAACCCTAGTCAGAGTTTAAGCAACTGGTCTTCTGAAAAAGTCATCCAAGTGACTCGCCCGGAGTAATTTACTTTTGTTTTCCTATTGTGTTAATCCTGCGCTCTGCCCAAGGCGTAGTGATTTTGTTTGTAGGGCTTTAACTGTTGCATGTTTTGCTTTATCATTAATAAAGGACTTTTCACACTCAAATATTTTGATCTCTGTCTTTCTGTTTTATTTTTATGCATTAAAAACCCACATCAAAATGGCAATGTGTTTCTTTTGTTGCATTATAATAAAACATACCTCATCAATCATTGCAGGTCTTTTTATTCAGATGACACCGATCATGACTCAGCTATAGCTCGGTATAACTTTGACAATCCAATCTATCAGGCTGAAGAAGAGACTGACGAAGATTGTGAACTGCCCGAAGAATTGGCCAGATTGTTGAAGCAAGAAGAGAGAGTCATCCTACCTCATCAGGAGGAAATCGAGATTGTGAATCTGGGAACCGAGGGCGTCAGAAAGGAAGTAAGAGTAGGGGCTGCATTGGAAGACAATGTCAAGGGAAGATTGATTGAAATGCTCCGTGAGTATGTGGACATCTTCGCCTGGTCTTACCAAGACATGCCTGGGCTCGATATTGATATTGTTGTACACCGGCTACCACTGAAAGAAGGTTGTGCTCCGGTCAAGCAAAAGCTGAGAAGAACTAAACTGGAGATGTCTGTCAAGATCAAGGAAGAGGTTCAGAAACAGCTAGATGCCGGTTTTCTTGCCGTGACAAATTATCCTCCATGGGTTGCTAACATAGTGCCTGTACCTAAGAAGGATGGGAAGGTCAGGATGTGTGTTGATTACAGGGATTTGAACAGAGCAAGCCCAAAGGACGATTTCCCGCTCCCTCACATTGACGTGTTAGTTGATAATACTGCTCAGTATTCTGTGTTTTCCTTCATGGATGGCTTCTCTGGGTATAACCAAATCAAAATGGCCCCAGAGGACATGGAGAAGACAACATTCATAACACCGTGGGGAACTTTCTGCTACAAGGGGATGCCCTTTGGATTGAAAAATGCAGGGGAAACTTACCAGCGGGCGATGGTGACTCTCTTTCATGATATGATTCACAAAGAGATTGAAGTCTATGTTGATGACATGATTGCGAAGTCACAGACAGAAGAACATCTGGTGAATCTTCAGAAGTTATTTGAAAGATTGAGGAAGTTCAGACTGAGGTTGAATCCAAACAAATGCACCTTTGGAGTGAGATCAGGAAATTTGCTGGGGTTTATTGTTAGTGAAAAGGGTATCGAGGTTGATCCTGCAAAGGTAAAATCCATACAAGAAATGCATGTGCCGAAAACAGAAAAAGAGGTTCGTGGTTTCTTGGGGAGATTAAACTACATTGCTAGATTCATCTCGCATCTCACAGCCACGTGTGAACCAATCTTCAAATTGTTAAAGAAAGATCAAGCGGTCAGGTGGAATGAAAATTTTCAAAAGGCGTTTGAAAAGATTAAAGAATACTTGCAGGAACCTTCGGTCCTTATGCCACCAGTGCCAGGAAGGCCTTTGATTATGTATCTCATAGTTCTTGAGAATTCAATGGGTTGTGTGCTCGGTCAACAAGACGAGTCAGGTAGAAAAGAGCACGCCATCTACTACCTGAGTAAGAAGTTTACTGATTGTGAGTCAAGATACTCGATGTTGGAGAAAACATTTTGTGCACTCGCTTGGGCCGCTAAGCGTTTGAGGCAGTATATGTTAAACCATACAACCCTTTTGATTTCGAAGATGGATCCGATCAAATATGTGTTTGAAAAGCAAGCACTTTCTGGTAGGATAGCCCGTTGGCAGATGGTTCTGACAGAATACGATATTCAGTATGTTTCCCAAAAAGCCATTAAGGGAAGTGTTTTGTCAGAATATCTTGCTGAACAGCCAATCGAGGATTATCAACCGATGAAGTTTGAATTTCCGGATGAGCACATCATGTATCTGAAGATGAAGGATTGTGAAGAGCCTTTACCTGATGAAGGACCTGAGATTGGATCTCAATGGAAGTTGGTCTTTGATGGAGCTGTTAATTCATATGGCAACGGAATCGGGGCAATCATTACGACTCCACAGGGTTCTCATATACCCTTCACTGCCCGATTGGCGTTCATATGCACCAACAATGAGGCGGAGTATGAAGCATGCATCATGGGGTTAGATGAAGCAATTGATTTGAGAATGAAGAACCTCGATGTTTATGGTGATTCTGCATTGGTGGTTAATTGGATTACAGGTGAATGGAAGACTCGTCAAGAAAATCTTGTTCCATATAAAAACTATGCCAGAAGGTTGTTACCTTTCTTCGACAGAGTAGACTTCCATCACATTCCCCGAATAGAGAATCAGATGGCTGATGCGTTGGCAATGTTGTCATCAATGTATAAAGTGAATCTTTGGAATGAAGCTCCTTCAATCAGAATCATGCGCTTGGACATGCCTGATTTTGTATTTGCAGTTGAAGGGGTGTCAGATGTCAAGCCTTGGTATTATGACATCAAAGTCTTCTTGAAGAGTCAGGAATATCCAGCTGGGGCATCTTCCAAGGACAAGAAGACATTGAGGAGGTGTTGCGGTGAAAATTGGATAACAAATTATTAATTAATTTGCATCATTTTTCTTTTACAACCGACTTTGATTTATCCATAGGAAAGGTTCAAGATCGTTAGAAAAACCTAAGGGGAAAGATCTAAGGTTCGGGGGTTGGTTACGCATAGGGAAGGTATTAGCACCCTAAACGTCCGTAGTACTCTACGGGAACCTCTTGTTAAATGTTATCTTATGTTTGCTAAAGGTTCTATGCTAAAGGTTGAAAACCCTAGGGGTTAGTATCTAAGTATACTCGATAAGGCATCGCACCTTACGCCTACGTATCCTCGGGAATAGAATCAGAGTATGCGTAGTTCTACTTCTACTGAATGATTGACTATGGTCAATATTCAGAGGGGAAATGAGTACAAGCTCATTGTAGAGTATAAGAACTCTCTAAATCTAGTTGTAATGGACCTATGATTATGTTTTAGTTGGTAGGGAAAATGATAAATTCATTAGGATGAATATCACTAAGAGTTTAAGAACTCTCTCCTAAGGCTAGTTATGATTTCATGGCCCTTGATGAGGCCAAGAAATAAGGTTTCTTCCTAAGAGGTTACTTAGGTTAAGATGGGGGTCAATGACTTTAAGAGTCAACACTATTAACCTTCCTTTGGAATGTGGAGGATAAATAAAAGTTACATGATAAAGCATGATAAGTAATGATATAAGATAAATCATTGATATAAAAGTAAATGTAAGCATAATAATAGCTTTATGCTCAAACGATAAAAGATAAGTGAAAGTGAAGTGGTAAAGTGTAAGTGTTACAAACAATACAAGCATAATAATAGCTTTATGCTCCACATATAAGATAAATAAAGATAATGAAAAATAAGCATAAGATTAGCATTATGCTTAAATAAATAAAGGTAAGGTGAAGTAAAGGTAAGCATAAGATTTGCATTATGCTTCCAGATAGATAATGAAAATAAAGGTCAAAGATAAATCAAAGACATATAAATTCGAGAAATAAAGCATACATGCATAAAAGTTTTTAAAATAATATTATGTCATTTTTTCAAAGGTAGAAAGTAGATTTAATTAGAGAAATGTGGCAAAAAGAATGGGGTAAGAAGGATTAAAATTGAACAAGTTATAGTATTTTGAAAAATAGAGATATAAACTTAAAAAAGAGAATGAGCAAGCAAGTGATTAAAAAGAAAGGAAAGGCACCCCTGGGGTCTGAACCCAGGACCCTTTGTTTGCAGCTCAAAATTAACACCACCAGGCCAGCGCGCGCACTTGAAACATTATGGATAGTGATAATATATATGAGAAAAGTAGTGAAGATCAGAAAATAAAATAAAAGGACTGGGCGGGGAATTGAACCCCAGTCCTATAGGCGAAATGATAGAGGCAAGGCAAGTGAGATACCGTTGGGACGACTGTTTCACCCGTTTGATATATGATTCAATAAATATATAACATGCATAAGTGCACATATTTCAAATTTCCAACACAAGCCAAAACACATACGATCTGCTCATGACAGCCAAAGCCAAAATCATGCTATGCCATTCATCAAACATTGCCAAACCAGATGAAACAAAAGCCTATAATCTATATTCAAAATCATAAGATTCTACACATATTGAATAGAAAGTAAGGTTTAACACATAAATTTTAAGTAAGAGCATTTAAGCAATGAGTTTATAAACACAGCAGCAACAACTTCTAAGGGCATCAAGTAGCAGTTTAAGCAAAAACAAAAGCTGTACAAGAAGCCACACTTATCAAAAGAAAGGATCAGTCATGTTTTAAGGATATTCACATGAGTAATGTAGTGGTCAAAGGCATTCACGAATCAAGTATACACATTCAAAATAGAACTAGAACACATCATGGCATTCAAGACCAAATTCAAGCACATGGTGTCATTAATACAAACAACAGTATACCACAAATTAAGCAACATCAAGTAGGCACATACATCAAACATATATAAAATCGTGACATTATAAAGGCAAGGTTTAAGTTTCAAGAACAGCAGGGACTAAACACATGACTAAAGAAAACAACAACACTGCTTTATTATTGGACTAAACACAAGAGCCAAACAGCAACAATATTCATTGGAAATATCAGCATGGCAACAAACATTAGAAGTAAAGGCATGATAACAGATTGAACATGACAGCAGTTTGAGCATGGCGTGGATTCAAAGTTACAGCATAGCAGAATTGAACATGGCAATGTTTAGACAATTAAATGCAGCAGAGAATTATGTCAATGCAGAGCAAAATGTACATAGTGGTAACAAGCATGAGGCAACCACGACCAATACTTCAGAAATTCAGCAATTACAGTTGGTTAACATTACATGGCATATATCATGTTAGGCATTTTAAAACTTGTACAAAAACTGACAGCAAATGGCATATGCGCAGAAACCGACTTCAAGCAATGACAAGACAAGACTAACATGGATACAGGCAGATCAATACTCCTCATAATTTTTAACACTTAAAAAACACACACATTATTGGAGACACCAAGTAAAACATATTAACAGTAGATAACACACCTCATGCTTAGCTTAAACATCAACACTCGATATAACACCTTTTAAACATACATATACCAGACCAAAACAGGGTATCCTAAAGTTCAACAGACGATAAGGCATTTAAAGATTTTCGCTTAATAAGTGACAGTAGTTTTGTAGATCAACTCAAGTCTAAAATCTCATACACTTAGAAACTAGCACCAAAACCACTTAACTTAGAATGCAGCTCAAGTTTAAATAAAAGATCAGGCTAACATAGATCTTCAGACATAGTGATACCAACTATATCAGCATAACCAAAAATAAAATTGAGACCATGACAGATGGTGAAGAGATTTTAACAGGCATAATGAGTATTTTAGAGGCATGTAGAGGACTAAACATCCCCTAACCTTTATCATCCGAGTAAACACAAGCAGGCTAGCATTTTAAACTTCAGTTTAACACTATAACCTCAAGATAGACTTCCAAGACTAATAGTCCTCATGATTTCAATCATGATGACATATTAGTTACAAATGACTTAATAAGGCATGTAGGTGTCTTAGTATAGCAAAAACGAGTCATTTACAAACAAATAGTCAAATATTCAAACATACATTAGCAAATGAGGAGCACATATGAAAACTATGGAATATGACACAATGATATCAAGCAAATGTGATTTAAATAAGAAAGGAGAAGATGATACCAAGTGAGTGATAATACACTGCCTTCAGATATGCAGATTCCTTCCTTCCACAATGCTCCAAAAATAAGCTCTTTCATTTCTTGCTCGTGACAAATGAAACTCATAAACTTGTGTATTTTTCTGTGAGAGAGGTGTTGATGATTGTTGGTGGATTTAGAAAGCTCAAATATTTTTAGGATGTATTTGTGAGAAACGTTGATGATTTGAAGTGTAGAATCAAGCCCCTTTATATAGGCTGAACAAAGGTTGTATGAGTCCAAACATCAAACACTTGGAGTGCTGAGTGGAATTAGAGTTACAACGGCTCCTTTGAAATTCAAACTTGGTTCGCTTTCTTGGAGACAAATACGCTCCTCTGCTGTGTAAAACCTCAGAGATGCAGGGCGAATACTTCAAATTGGTGTGTTGCTTCTGAAACAAACTTCTGTTGCCAAACAAGTAAGTAATGAAAGAGGAAGTTGATAGGGACGGCGCCATGAACATTTTGCAGGCGACACAGGGTGTAATGCTTAAACTGGTAACTCTTCAGAATCGCTTTTACGAACCAAACCGTTGAGAGCTCAAGATGGAATTGCTTTGGGAGAATTCAAATCAAATTATACGCGCCAAGGGATTGAAATGTGGAAGTGATTTGAATGGATTTGATGGGCTTTTGTTTGAATCTTCCTTCTCATTCTGAATTCGCGAAGACACGACAAAGGAGAATAAGCTGTTTTGGTTATTTTTGATTTCTCCAGTGCCATATGTCGCTCCCTCATTGGCCCATGTCAAGAGTTGAAAAGTCAAACAAGGAAACTTGGTCCTTATTGGTTGATTTGGCACAAAAAAATCCTCCAATCACAAACAACATGAGTTACACGGAGGACCCATCAAAAGGTGATAAGTGGCAATGAATAACTTTCTTTTCCTTTTCTTCTTAAATGGATTAGTAAAAGGATTAATAATATAAATAATAATTAATCAATATTCTAATCAAATAATTAAACAATAAACCAAATTAACAATTGATCAAATTTAATTAATAATTGGAACAATTAAATTAAATTGAGATTAAATTGAATTAATAAAGATAGGACAATTTAAAATATAAATAAAATAAGCCATATTGAAATTAAATTAGAATAAAAACAAATGAAAATATTGAAATAAATATTAAATTTAAATATAGAGAAAAATAAATAAAACATCAACTAGCAAAAAAAAAGAGGGTAAAATTTGGGGTGCAACAGGAGGTTATCAGGAAACTTCTTCTTGAACAAAGACGATGTGCTGTACAAGAGAAACTTTGACATGGTCTTGCTATGTTGTGTTGATGAACACGAGGCAGGCCTGTTAATGGAAGAAGTTCACGAAGGTTCCTTCGGTACTCATGCCAATGGGCATGCTATGACAAGAAAATTATTGAGAGCGGGGTATTACTGGATGACTATGGAGTCTGATTGTTTTAAGTATGCCCGGAAATGTCATAAATGCCAGATTTATGCTGACAAGGTGCACGTACCGCCTACTCCTCTGAATGTTTTGTCGTCACCTTGGCCTTTTGCCATGTGGGGCATTGACATGATTGGAAAGATCGAGCCGACTGTTTCGAATGGGCATCATTTTATTCTGGTTGCCATTGACTACTTCACGAAGTGGGTAGAAGCTGCATCGTATGCCAACGTCACCAGACAAGTGGTAGCTCAGTTTATTAAGAAGGACATCATCTGCCGGTATGGAGTCTCGAAGAGAATCATTACTGATAATGGTTCGAATTTGAACAATAAGATGATGAAGGAGCTATGCCAGAGCTTTAAGATCGAACATCACAATTCTTCTCCCTATCATCCGAAGATGAATGGGGCTGTTTAAGCAGCTAATAAGAACATAAAGAAGATTGTGCAGAAGATGGTAGTGACATACAAAGACTGGCATGAGATGTTGCCTTACGCTTTGCATGGTTATCGTACTTCGGTACGCACCTCGACTGGGGCAACTCCTTTCTCACTGGTGTATGGTATGGAAGTAGTCCTGCCATTAGAAGTTGAGATTCCTTCTTTGAGAATTCTGATAGACGTGAAGCTTGATGAAGCTGAGTGGGTGCGTTCCCGGCTGAATGAACTGAACCTCATTGAAGAGAAGAGACTGAGAGCCATTGCGCATGGCCGGTTGTATCAGAGTAGGATGAAGAAAGCCTTTGATTAGAAAGTGTGTCCTCGGTGTTTTCAAGCTGGTGAATTAGTTCTGAAAAGGATCATTCCTCCTCAAACAGATCACAGGGGCAAGTGGACTCCGAATTACAAAGGGCCATATGTAGTAAGACAGGTTTTCTCTGGTGGAGCCTTATTACTCTCAACTATGGATGGCGAAGATTTTACGTCCCCTGTGAACGCGGATGTAGTCAAAAAATACTTTGCATAAAAGAGACCCGCTGAACATAAAAAGAAGGTTCAGGCAAAAATGGGGAATCCTGGCGAACCATAAAAAGAAAAGGTTCGGGCAAAAATTAGGGATAAAAGAAAAAAGAAATAAACCCGCAAGGTTGAAAACCTGAAAAGGCAACTTTGGCAAAAATGGGTATCCCGGTGGATTGAAAACCCGAATATGTAATAGAAGGCAAGTGGGAACCAAAGTCAACCCTAATCTTCCTTTAAAGGCATATGAAGTTTGAATTATGTAATAGAAGGCAAATGTCATGTCAAGTAAGTTTATAAGTATACAAGTCAGAAGAAAATGACCTATAATCTCTCATGTTTAAGACTCACAAGTATTGGTTAAAGGAAGCACACAAAAGGTTCAAGCAAAATTTGTCATAGTTGATGCGCAATCATGTTCAAATTCATGCAAGTATAACACCAATTAGAGGCACACAAAGTGGCCTATGTTAGAGAAATAGTTGTCTCTGCAAGTCATCTCTATGTTTTGATGATAACAATGAGTATTTGTGAAATAACTATTTTATGTTCTAATGTGTGTTGTGTGTAGATCATAATCATAGAAGATATCAGATCCAACAAACACCAGCAAGATGTGCGTAAATGATCATATGCGAGTTACTATGTGTAACACAAGTCGCAAGAAGCAAGTATGCTTTTGTATCTGATCATAATCAGATAGATCCAAGGATGTCGATATTGCTGTTGCAATGCTTTTGTGGATGCTCTCTGAAAGTGGTTATGATTCTAAAGATAGCGAAGCTTCTGAAGAGATAATCTCGTGGAGAACCGAAGTGCTGAAGATTCTCATGACTTGAAGTTCTGAAGGCTGAAGGCTCTGAAGACCAAGTGCAGAAAGATTCTGAAGACTGAAGTGTTCTGAAGATTAAGGTTCAAATGATCAAGTGCTGAAGACTCTGAAGACAGCGTTCTAAGTGAACAAGGTTCTGAAGATTCTGAAGACTTGAAGCTGTGAAGATAACGGGTTGCAAGACAAGTGTTGAAGCTCTGAAGACAGATTCCTAATGGACAAGTTCTGAAGACTGAAGACTTGAAGTTGCTGAAGACCCAGTTATAAAGTCTCTACTCATGCTTCAATTAATTACCATCAGAAGCCTCTGAATATTTGAAGACAAATGTTACCGTTAGCAATGACTGTACACAGTGATAAAAAGATCTATCCCATCACTTCTTCTACAGTAAAAAGAAGATATGGCAGTGCAACTTTCATCATTGCATAACAACTCTCTTCAAACAGCCACCAGCTCTTCAACGACTATAATTTACTTGGCTATTTAAAGGAAAGGAGTATGCGCTTATGAAGTCGTCGATGTGATAATAGTCGCAACGATCAGTTATCGTTGTCACACTAAACATTTAAAAGCTATCACCATTAACACACGACCATTGTTGTTGAAGCTCAAAGATCATCATTCAACCCAACAGCAATAAATTGGAACAGAAGCTGTTGATGAACAAGACAACATTGAAAATCAGTCAAGTCATCAACCAACTTCATCATCTGAGCTATATTGAAGATCTGAAGCAAGGAGTTGTTGCTCGAAGCTTGCTCAACGAAGAAGATGAAGAAGATCTACAAGATGTCATCAATTGTCAAATCAATATACATCTTTGTAGAATATAAAGATAGCAAGGAGTTGTTGTTCATATCTTGCTAGAACACTGTGTGTTCAATTGTACTTAAAATTAGGAGTTATCTGCTTGTTAAGAAGCATCAATGTAATCTCCAGAACAACTAATTCTATGTGAATTAGGATTCCTCAAGTGATCAGTGTGATCGGAGACTTGAGAAGACAATGGCTTGGTGTCATTATGGAAACCCTGAAATATGGTCAATGATAGTCATATCTCAAAGAGGACCAATTGTGGGTCAGACTCTTGTGAGGTCACTGATGGAACTCATTGAAAATCCTGGAAGAATGGTCAGTAAACGTTATATCTGTTGAATCGGATCCCTGAATGTTTAGCTGTGAAATCCTGATAGTAGATCTTGCGAGATTGGAACCTATTGGGTCAATGTTCATTATATCCATTAACTTGGATCCCTGAACGGTTCATTGTGGGTTAGTCACAGCTGCGGTTGTGAGGGATGTTAGTCACCTGCTGTTGCCCGTGCATCTGTAATCGCTTTTGATTATAGTGGATTAAGTCCTTGTGTTCAAGGCGAAATCACCTTGGAAGGGTGGACTGGATTAGCTTGAGAATGGCTCAGGTGAACCAGGATATATCGCGTGTTCTTTACTCTTGCTTATACTTTGATTTATTATTTATGTTTCTGTATCATTATCACTACCTTGCATAGCAAGTCAGAACCTTGCACCTCAACTCTGATAAGCTTCCGCTTTGCAAGTCTGAATCATGCATAGCATAATATGGATGACGCATCTCAAGTCAGAGTCTCTCAACGCAACTCTGATATACTCTTAGTGCAATAAGAAAAAGAAGCAAAAATTGATTAAGAGTTAAAACACAATTCAAACCCCACTTTCTTGTGTCTTTATCACACCTTCAGTTGGTATCAGAGCTCTGGTTCTGTTATTGATGGATATCAAACACTTAACAGTGTCAGAAAAAGATCCAGATATGGTGTGTAGAAATACTCTGGGTAAGATTTCAACCACTTACAATTTCAGTATCAGTTCAGAAGATGACTGTGTACTAAATTTTAATCAAACGGATTACCAGAGCAAGTCACTGATTCTTGAAGTTTTGTTGTTGTCAGCAACGAAATCTTCTTCTCTAAAGCCTAAAGAGAAGATTGAAGAATCAGTTGACAAGATAAATTCATCAGATAAGTAGTAGTATCTGTTGAATGCTTATCTTAGAAAATACGTTTGGATAAACAACGTATTTGCTCAAGATTAGATCATCAGAAAGCAAGAAATCTTGTTTGCTGAAGATTAATTCTTCATGAGTTTCTGAGATGTTTTCAAGAAACGGATTAGTCCACCCTTGACTTTCTCATTTAGAGCTCATTAAGAATTTCTTCGTGTAAAGAAGAAAGATTGTTTTTCTATGATTTTGAACTTCAGAATTAAGTCTGCAGAAGAAACCTTGCAGAAAACTGAAGAACAGTCAGAAAAAGGAAATCTAGAGATTCATCAGGAATCTGATTAAGAACAATATTTGAGTCTTGGTTAAAATAACATAAACGACTGAGTTCTGCTCTATCTCATTTGAACTAATTGAAATTGGTCAGAATGTTATCTGATATTTCTCTCAAAGTTCATGTTGCATAAATTCTGGAATTAGAAGATGCTCTACTTGATGCAGAGACAGAAGTCATCTACTCGAAGCCAAAAAGGATCTAAGTCACTAATGTTGTTCAGAATGAAGAAATCAGCTAACACTCTTTTCAGAAGAAGATATGTTGTAAATCCTTTGATGAACTAAATCTAAATAAGTTAGATCAACATTGTAAGAACAAGATTGTCATGCAAACTATGTCATGTGTTACACACATGTTTAATGATACTTGTTTCTGAACAAGTTCTCCATCTGTTCGAAGAAACAGAGTCAGAAGATGTTATGAAATGTCAATCAATTCTCTCGAGCACATAACCTCTCAGCAGTTTAGGTTTAAGTTAAGAAATTAATGACCTTCTGAAAACAAGGAAGCTTGATGAAAGATAGACATTCTGATAACAACTATCAGAATCTCTGAAGATTGCTCTCAGAAGTCAGATGAATATTTCTAAACGAAAAAAGGGAAAAGATCATCTGAAGAGAAGAATGAGTCTAGAGATCCGAGTTCAGAAGACATCGATATTCTTCAACGTTAGATTACAACATCAGATCACTCTGAAGGAAGCAGAAGCTCAGAGTCAGAATAGAAAGCACTCAGATGAAGTATCACGGAAAATATTTCAAACTCTCTAAGGTATGACTCTCCTTATCAATGACTGATTAAATAAGTCCCAACTAAAAACTGTCTGATAAGTAAAAATATTAATGATCTGAAATATTCTCTCCTTCCAAGAAAAATCTTTTGATCAAATCCTTAGACAATGTGTCCACTCAACGTACCTCAGTCATAATTGCAAATCTTAAATAATCATGATACAAGTTCTCCCAAAATGATCTACAAATCTTTCGTATGAAATATGCAACCATGTCAATATTCTCATGACTGTTTCATGCCCTTCTCCTCTCTCTCATTGGAAATCCTCTGGTTTCTCGAAAATCCAATGCGTGTAACCTTGGTTTTGCCTTAAAATATTCACATCTACTAGCCAGACGTGATCATGAACTGACAAACTAGGATTCACCTTCTTGTTGAAAATAGTAAAAATATTTATGCTTACCTCTATGTGTGTGCACTTATTAGATATGTAAGATAAATCTTCTTGAAATTAGGCAATGTGTCTCTCTACTTTCGCTCCTAGTTAATATTTTCAAATGCTACTCTTACATATGCATTTATTACAAATTTTTGACTCATGACAAGAATTAATTAGAAAATTCTATGTGTGATCTCTTGGTTTTTCCAAAGATCAAGAGACTATTAGACTTAGTACTCGTATCCATCCTTACCCTATTCATATCTAGTCTAGGATATGATGAATCTGTCATTTGGAGTCACAAGCATTTATTAACTCGCTATATTCATCGCCTATTTAAGGCACCATGTTCACTTCTCTATCCATCATTCCAGCCCATCTCAGATAGTGTCTCCTTCTTGTATCCCCTCACCTCCAAAATGTCAAACTCACATTCAAAAGCTACTAAGGGAGAAATCTCAGAGTTAAAAGTCCTAAATGAACTTACTGTGAACACCAGTTCTATAAAAGAACATGGTATGATAAGAACTTCGTCTGAGTTACGATGTCAGAAATGGGAGGGTTATCTCAACATGCTTCCAGGCCTTATTTACACCGATCTAGTCAAAGAATTCTGGGAAAATGCTGATGTTTTTTCAAATGTGCATAATTAACACATCATTCAGTCAGTCATCTCCAGAATCCCTGTATTGATTAATCGTTCTGTCATTGCACAAGCCATCAAGTGTGGTGAAATCGGTGATACCACTGAAGATTACAAAGAAAGAAATATCTTCACTGATCTCATTCACAAAATCCATTGTGGGAATGGTCCCTATAACTGTGCCTCCACACTCACTCCCTCATCTAAAGTCTGGCACAGGATCATGGAAACAAACTTACGTCCTAGAGACATAGGAGCAGGATTGCTGTCTCACTCAGACCGACTATTTATTTTCCTTCTGGTCTATAGAAGAAAAATAAACCTCCCTCAATCCATGTTCAATTACTTAGAAGAACAAATCCTCTTATCAAAAGATAAGTCCTCCTTTAGTATTCCGTATGGAAGGGTCATATCTCGTGTCCTTGAGATTCAAGATGTGATCACTAGGTTAGAAAACCTTGGGGAAACCATAGAATGTTCACCTATGAACTATGTGGAATTCTCTGGGAATCCCTGAAGGATCATAGAATAGGGTTATGGTTATTTTGTTCTCTGTTTTGGTTGCTTTGTCTATTGCACTATGTATTCTCTTCAAGATAATGAATGAAATATCCTTTGAATCTAAGATCATGAATGGTTTTACTTTAGGATTTTATTCTTAATAAGAATTGCATGAAAATCATTATCATACTCTAATAAGTATTCTTACTTAATCTGACCATGGAAAGAAACGTGTCATAATGGTTTATTAATACGTATCATAATGATTGTACCTCAACTACTAACCATTGCATAGCTATGAACTGACTAAATAAGAATAGGAACACATATGCTCAACCCTATGTCTGTGCACTCTCTCATAAGCAATATGTTCTCTGTTGTGACTTCACGCAAGTAATAAAGTACTACTCACAAGTATGTATTTATTGTTAGTTTTGACTTCAGTAAAAAAGTAGATCATATGCGCGATCCTTTGATTTTCCCTAGATTAAAAGACTGTTATACTTTGTACTTATCCTTGTCTTTTATACTATTCATACCTACTCTCGTATCTAGGTAATAATGAATCAGTCTTTTCAAGTCATTCTCAGTCATTAACCCATTCACTTTAGTCTCTCCAGCTGCCTATTTAAAGTCATATCTAATTCCTATAATCCTTCACTATCTTTTGTTCAAAACTAAAAACACCAAGAATGACTCCAAGAACCTTTCATGGTAACGATGATCTCTTAGAAGTCATCAATGAAAAACGACCAAATCCAGCAGATGCTAGCCAAGACTTTCTTCTTGGGATTCATTTTCAAAATTGGAATGGATACCTGTCTATGTTAAGAGGTTCAATATATACAAACATCTTAAAATCCTTTTGGATCAATGCCTCTATCAGTAGTGATGGTCTGTCTATCTCTTCAAATATCTATGGTCTTCCAGTTTCCTTCAACTCTACAAACATTGATGAAGCCATTGATTATCCCAAAGAGGGTATCACAACCCATCACGACTCCATTCGATGCACTTCTAATGCTGAAATGCATCACATGTTTGACAAAGGTTCTGCTCTTGAACCCACAAATCCAGAAAAACTTCTGCCTACTGCAAAAGGATGGTTTAAGTTCATTTTGACAAATCTTCGCCCTCGCAATATCAACAAAGATTTTCCGTATCATGATGATAAGCTTCTCATTATGTATCTTCTTAAGCCAACCTCTATAGATTTGTCCCAAGTAATCTTTGGCCATCTTAAAGAGTCAATCCTTTTGTCAAGAACTATGAACAAATCGTTTATTCCCTATGGAAGAGTCCTATCTGAAGTCTTCTTCAGAGCAGGAATCATGCAAACGATTTGCAGAGTTAGAGGCGGTCCAGACACTGCTCTTGATAGAAAATTTTGTGAAACCTTCAACAGCAGATGGTTTTCATAAAATAAGATAATTGATTGTTAGAATTAGGCTAAGTTATCAGTTTGTAATGTTTTTTTATGTATCTGTGTTGTTCATACCTTGTATTTATGATTAATGAAGTATGTGTTGCCGTCTGTTCTATCCTTGAACTATCCTTTACTCATACCTGCACTGCTCGATCTTTAGTATTGAATGAAATTAACTCTGAATTCTCATTAAGATTCATTATCATCACAATCCGGGATGCTTAACATAATCTAACTTTTTGATGATGTCAAAAAGGGGGAGAAATAGAATATGATTTTGATATAATGATATAATAGAATATGATTTTGATATAATGATATAATAGAATATGATTTTGATATAATGATATATGTTAAAATAGAATATGATTTTGATATAATGATATATGTTAAAAGAATGCTAAAACATCAACTCTTATATAAAATGCGTTTTTACCACTAACGTTTGTTTGATGTTTAACCAAGGAACTCTGAACAAGTTCACTAGGCATTCTTAGAAAAGGTTAAACTGAAAGAGCTTTGTTAAAAGTGCTTATGTAATGTTTGTTCATATTATCGAAGTTGTACACTTCGTGAACATGTGTTCAGAATCTGATTGACACAGTACTGTTCAGAAGTTTAGAACTTTCTGAAAGTAAAAGTTTTCATGATTCTTGTTTCACTTTGTTCAGAAGCTATAAGCTGTCTAAGAATTTAATGGTCAGAACATAAGAATCAGAAGAAGAAAACTTCCTGAAAGCAGTCAAGACAAAGTCTACAATCCAAGATCCTTTTCAGAAGAACTGAGCAAATCAGAAGTCGAAGACTGTCTGAAGATATGGATAAAAGATCCAAGAAGAAGAAAGTCTGATATACCAAGATTTCAACTCAGAAGAAAATGATCTGGCATCAGAATAAATCTACAATTGGTAACAAACTTAGCAGACTAAAGAATCAAAAGTACGTTGGTATCAGATTCAGATTCAAGCTTCGATTGATCACAAAAATATTTTTCAATCTGATCAAGGATCAAGCTGTGATCCTCTAACGAGTTCTGATAGAAACATGGTTCTGAGATGAAGACCTGTTGTCTAGTCAAACTCTGAAAATTCAAAATATTAAATGATGATCAGAACCGGTATGACCAAATCAAGAATCTGAAGATCATTAAGTCTGAAACTCAGGGGGAGTTTCTTACGTCAAAAGACAAGTTCAATTCTGATAAATAGCGTGGCTAAGTTATTAGAAGAGAATTGTTCTATTTATGTGCTAAAATGATTCTACTGAAAAGTAGAAATTGCTTCAGAAGACTCTGAAGATTATGAGCTCTGATACAATGACCAAAGGAACTAAGTTCTAAAGATCTGAAGACAGAGGTTCTGATGAACAAGTCCAGATGCTGAAGACTATTGTCTCCTTAAGACAGATAGGGAAGTAGTCGTTCTCTATTCTATGTTCTGACAACTCAAATTGTTATTTTGTTAGTCATTAGATCTGATAAGATTCTAGACGATCACAAATAAAATTTTGGGGTTAACACATTCAGGGGGAGCTGTTGTTCCGGACTCTGAATATGTTTGGTGATTACCTTGTATAAAATGTTCAATCAAAATACATGGTTTTGTCATCATCAAAAAGGGGGAGATTGTTAGAGCAAGAGTTGTCTCTGCAAGTCATCTCTATGTTTTGATGATAACAATAAGTATTTGTGAAAGAAATATTTTATGTTCTAATGTGTGTTGTGTGCAGATTATAATCATAGAAGATATCAGATCCAACAAACACAAACAAGATGTGCATAAATGATCATATGCGAGATACTATGTGTAACACAAGTCGCAAGAAGCAAGTATGCTTTTGTATCTGATCATAATCAGATAGATCCAAGGATGCCGATATTGCTGTTTCAATGCTCTTGTGGGTGCTCTCTGAAAGTGGTTATGATTCTGAAGATAGCGAAGCTTCTGAAGAGATAATCTCGTGGAGAACCGAAGTGCTGAAGATTCTCATGACTTGAAGTTCTGAAGGCTGAAGGCTCTGAAGACCAAGTGCAGAAAGATTCTGAAGACTGAAGTGTTCTGAAGATTAAGGTTTAAATGATCAAGTACTGAAGACTCTGAAGATAGCGTTCTGAGTGAACAAGGTTCTGAAGATTCTAAAGACTTGAAGCTGTGAAGATAATGGGTTTCAAGACAAGTGCTGAAGCTCTGAAGACAGATTCCTAATGGACAAGTTCTGAAGACTGAAGACTTGAAGTTGCTGAAGACCCAGTTATAAAGTCTCTACTCATGCTTCAATTAATTATCATCAGAAGCTTCTGAAGATTTGAAGACAAATGTTACCGTTAGCAATGACTGTACACAGTGATAAAAAGATATATCCCATCACTTCTTCTACAGTAAAAAAAGATATGGCAGTACAACTTTCATCATTCCATAATGACTCTTTTCAAACAGCCAACATCTCTTCAACAGCTATAATTTACTTGGCTATTTAAAGGAAAGGAGTATGCGCTTCTGAAGTCGTCGATGTGATGATAGTCGCAACGATCAGTTATCGTTGTTACACTAAACATTTAAAAGCTATCACCATTAACACATGACCATTGTTGTTGAAGCTCAAAGATCATCATTCAACCCAACAACAATAAATTGGAACAGAAGTTGTTGATGAACAAGACAACATTGAAAATCAGTCAAGTCATCAACCAACTTCATCATCTGAGCTATATTGAAGATCTGGAGCAAGGAGTTGTTGCTCGAAGCTTGCTCAACGAAGAAGATGAAGAAGATCTACAAGATGTCATCAACTATCAAATCAATATACATCTTTGTAAAATATAAAGATAGCAAGGAGTTGTTGCTCATATCTTGCTAGAACACTGTGTGTTCAATTGTACTTAAAATTAGGAGTTATCTGCTTGTTAAGAAGCATCAATGTAATCTCCAGAACAAATAATTCTATGTGAATTAGGACTCTCAAGTGATCAGTGTGATCGGAGACTTGAGAAGACAATGGTTTGGTGTCGTTGTGGAAATCCTGAAATATGGTCAATGATAGTCATATCTCAAAGAGGACCAATTGTGGGTCATACTCTTGTGAGATCACTGATGGAACTCATTGAAAATCCTGGAAGAATGGTCAGTAAACGTTATATCTGTTGAATCGGATCCCTGAACGTTTAGCTATGAAATCCTGATAGTAGATCTGTAATCGGTTTTGATTATAGTGGATTAAGTCCTTGTGTTCAAGGCGAAATCACCTTGGAAAGATGGATTGGATTAGCTTGAGAATGGCTTAGATGAACCAGGATATATCGCGTGTTCTTTACTCTTGCTTATGCTTTGATTTATTATTTATGTTTCTGTATCATTATCAGAACCTTTCATAGCAAGTCAGAACCTTGCAACTCAACTCTGATAAGCTTCTGCTTTGCAAGTCTGAATCACGTATAGCATAATCTGGATGACGCATCTCAAGTCAGAGTCTCTCAACGCAACTCTGATATACTCTTAGTGCAATAAGTAAAAAAAGCGAAAATTGATTAAGAGTTAAAACACAATTCAAACCCCCCTTTCTCGTGTCTTTCTCACACCTTCAACCTATAGAATGGTATAGAAAGGATTTACCTCATTCTAGGTCAAGTGTAAATCCATGTTCAAAAGATCCCTAAAAGGGTTGCATAAATGCATCATTAAATCCAATCACTTAGGTAAATATTAAACAAGAATCGGGTATGCATTTAGGGCTCAAAGTAAACACATAGATCATGATCAACAATCAATATCAAAGCATCACAATGGTACCCAAAATATCCTATTGAATATGCCTAAACATGTCAAGAAAATTGGCTCAAGAGAGGTCACACACAATCATTAAGTTCACCCCAATTCTAGACATACACCAAAGCATTAGCCATGCAAGGAAATAATCATGAAAAATAGTTAGAAGTCTTGAAAAATTATGAGAATATAACTATGGTATGATGAAGCCAGTAGCTCATTATTTCCTAGAAATTTTTCCAACATTTCGTGTACAATATGATCAAACAAGGTCAAACATAGGGCAAGATACAAGGCAAAGACCATTCAAGACAAGTCACAAAAAAGGCATTCAAAATGAACCAAAAAATAATGGAAAAAATCCCAAGTGATCATCAACATGTCCTATAGTCATGTAACTAAATGTACACAAAAATTGAGATCAAAACTAGTGAAGGAAAATCAATTTCAAGACAAGATAGGCAAGATATGTCAAATGGTACCTCTTAGAATCAAAATTCCAAAACAATTGCCAAATTTAATCAAAAATGGAATTAAAAATTATAGAAAATTAATTAACATACCAAATGTCAATCTTAAATTTTTTGGGAATTATTAGACAAAGAAAACTATTTTTAAAAATTCAAAATAGAACCTAATTCAAAAAGAAAATGAAAAAAAAAGTGAATGGCAAAGGGGTGTAAGTATAACAAATTCCTAGTTCAAAATCCTAGTGGGCCAGAATATGGGTGTGGGAATAGGAATCCTGTGCAGGCCCAGGTCACTATTTCAATAATCCTTTTTAATATGATTATATCATTAAATCTGGAAATTAAATAGAAGAAAGGAAATGGAAAATAGCACGTGGTTCTATTCTTGGCTTCATTAATGCGTTGGCCTAATGTTACTGGTGGGATTAAAAAATAATACATGCGGGCAAGGTTTTGCACATGCTGGATTAGAATAATCATGCATGGCCCAATCATGAAAAGCCATGCATGCTTCGTTGACCGTGGCTGAAAATTACAGACGCCGAAGCTAAGCTCCGGTGGACACCCACCGTCACCGGTGGTGAAATTCTCCAGAAATTAAAAAGAAAACCATGAACTGACTCATTTTTCTATGCTGAATCTGAATATGCCATTAGAATTTTCATACACTATCTCTATAATTGAAAACGAAGAGGATGAGTTAAACCCTAGAATTTCAAAACTCCCTGAAAAGCCCTAAACAACACCCCAAACATTGCCTACAAGATGTAGGGCTTCAGAAGCAACCAGTACATGATCCTAAATCCTCAGAGATTGCACTAAAATGATGCTCAAAGGTTCCAAGAAAACTTACTTGTTAGAGATATGATTCACACGTGAAGAAACCCTAAAACTTCATGTAATATCTTATGATCTCCTCTTGGAAGCAAAATAAATGCTTAATGATCCTTGAATCTGGCTGAAAATACAAGCTTGATGATGAAGGGTGATGATTTCGCAGGTGGTTTTATAGCTCTCCCAGGTGGAAATAGTTGCCAACAGAAGCAAGATTAAGGTGTAGTGATGAGTATTATGGAAGAATCTTGAAGAAACCTCTCACAATGAACCAATTTCGAAAGCTTGAAGATGGAGGTGTGAAAGTGAGTTTTTGGATCTGTTTCCTCTAAAATGGAGTAACTAACTTCTGTTAGAGTGATCAAGGGTCTCATATAAGGTGGTTAAATGATGGTTAAGTGCTAATCATGGTTGAAAAGTTAGTTCAAGCTTGGTTAGTTTGAAAGTTGAAAAGTGATAGTGAGGGTTAGGCACGGGTTAGGAGTTCTTATGGAGTGTGTGCATCATTGTTATGGTGTACTACAAGATGATGATGATAGTATGATATGAGAATGAATTGGCATGAGCAGAACAACAACAACTTGTTCATTAAGTTTTGTTTTATTTTTCATGGCTATATGAAGCAATGTAAGGTGGTGCATGTATGGTGTAAGGAAATGCATGGTCAAAAGTAGTAATTGTGGTAAGGACAATGTTTGATGACATTATGGTATAGATTATGTGCATGGTATAAGGTAATGGCACGCAAATCGCAAGGCCATGCCATGGTTTGAACATTTGAGTGACATCTTCATGATGATGACTTTGGAGATGCATAACTTGATGAATAATGACTCAATATTCATGATCTTGATATCATTAGAAAGAGGGAATGGCCTAGGACAACATTGATGTTAGAAAGAATTGAATTAGAGGTCTTGAACACCAAGAAAATTAGCCATGAATTTGGCATAACACAAACTGGCTTTTGTACTTAGAAATTTTTTTAAGTCTTTTATGTTGAACAACTTTGCGATCAAGATTTTGGATGATCATAACTTTTGATCCAAGAATGCCAATAAGGCATTCTTTATATGCTTGGAAAGGTGGAAGATCACTCTACAACTTTCATTTGAAAATGATTTCCAAATGAGGCTTGGACGTCACTCAAAAAAAGGCTTGAACATTGGCATAAAAACTGACCCTTAACACTTAGAAAAAATTCTAAGTGTTGGAAAATGCAAGTGTGAAAATGTCCAACTTCCAACAATCATAACTTGCTCAAAAATGATCCAATTAAGATGAATTTTATATGGTTGGAAAGCTTGTCATGAGTACTACAACTTTCAAGTTTGACAAAAAATGAAATGAAGCTTTGATCATGGAGAAAAATGGCCTTGAAAGTGGCTGCTGACATGAAAAGTTGCCAAAAATGGAAATTTCTCTTACAACCCTAATTTGCCGAAAATGGAAACTTTCCACAATCCTTGTTTTTTCATGATTTATTTGACATTTCTTGATCAAATTTCACCCATTGGTCATATTTGACATGATGAATACAAGATTGACTCAAAAAGCCAGGAGTTGACTTTTTCACTGCTCAGTTGACTTTGTTCCCAATTTAGCTTATTCTCAATCATCTGGCCAATTGAAATCCTTCTGAATGAAATTGATGGTCCATACTCCACTCCTAGATACTTGAGAACATATAGAATACCATGGAATCAAGTCTTGCCCAAATGTCATACCCCAAATTTTGACCACCAAGATTTCCCATCATTGTGTAAATCATCACCACAATATGGATGAACCATCATGCCTCATTAGTCTCCCCAAAGATGGGTGAGCATTCACTACAATCAGAACTAAGGTTCCAAGCCCTCTCCGAGCCTTAGAAAAAGGATCAATCAAGGAATGACATGATCTTCAACTTGTCTAAACTCTCAAACATCCACAAAGGATCAAGAGGACTCCCACCTCAAGGATTAAACACTAGGCTGCATCATTCTGAGTGGATTAAGCCTCAAGATCGCTAGAGTCACCAAATTAGGGTTTTGGTCGACCAAGGCCTCCAGATGGAAATTTCCCTCTGGGCATGAGCCAATGCTTCAAAGCATAACCTAAGAAGCTCTAAGGGACATCATGAACCCAATCATCAAGTAAATTTAACCTCAGGGGATGCATTCACTAAAAATCAGGAATTAGGGTTTCTTGACCTAATTCACCCCTAAGTTGACTATTGGGACAAATCATGAGCCAAGACCTCAAGACATGATTTGAGGGTCTCTAATACACCACATTGATCAATTTGCAACAATGGATTAGTCTAAGAAGCTTGAGAAACAAGTTTCAATTTCATCAGAACCACAATTAGGGTTTCGCGGGAAAAGTCAATTGTGCCTTTGACTTTTGACCCAGGCATGCTCCCAAACCTTGGGACATGATTCAATACACCCTATAACACCTATGAAATCAATCCATCAAGTTTGATCTAGGTCAAGGACTTGATTTCATAGAGGATCACACAGTTTGGAATTCATCTGACAAAAAGTCAACTGTGCACAAAAGTCAACTTTGACTTTTTGAGATTTTTCACAAATTATGGTTCTTTGACCCTAAAATGATGTTAATGTGTGGTTGGAATCATCATTCATCAAGAAAAATCAAGAAATGTGGGATAACTTGTAAAAGGGGTAACCATAAGAACTTCGAAAATTTTCTAAGTTATGGAACAAAGTGGCTAGGGTACCAACTTTGGAGGATCATAACTCCTAAACCACAAGGCCATTGTTCCCCATTCAAAGATGGAATTTTAGCTCTCATGGCCCTCTAGAAAAGCTTCAAACACAACTCATTCCAATTCCTCATGGATTTTAAGTTATGGAATGATCAAAATCACAAAAAGTGAAAATGTCACTTTTTTCCAACACTTAGTGAAATTTTCACTAAGTCAGAATCTGCCTTCACTTTTTTCCAAATGTAGGGGCATTTTTCACTTGGATCCAAAAGGTATCAAAACCAACTATGATCAAACAGTTATTGTATCATATGAGGGCTTTCCAAAATGGTCAAGAACTCCATGAAACTCCACTTAAGCCATGAGATATGACCATGTCAATATGCCTTGCTGTAAATTTTGGGAGTTTTGCTCGATTTGCTCAAATTTTGCAAAGGGCAAGAAAATCTATCCATTTGAACACCTCAAGGGGGGACCAAGGAGGGACAAACATGGATCCATAAGCCTCCCAAGTCCTTGGAACCAAAAGTAGCATGCCAAACCTAGAAATCCCTAAAGAGGGGACAAGACTCCAATTTTGGTTTGGAGCATTTAATGGATGCACCAAGGTGGCATGGACTGTGCCATTTCCAACTGAATTCAGTCAAGACTTATCCAACAACTAGGGAACCAGCAGCCTGTGCCTTAACCTCTAGTCAATGGCTAGAGGAAACTTGGATTCTCATTGATCAACATTGGTCAAACCTCTGCAGCAGTTGCCATTCACTATTGATGCTAAAAAAAACTTGTTGCACTATAAATAGACATCATTTATGATCAGTTTGAGTACACCAATGCCATCAAACAGATGCTTTCCTCAAAATCACCTTCTCACTTCCAAATTTGCCTTCCAAAGCAAGTCACTATCGGGTTTTGAGTTTGAGAACAATTCCAATCAAACCAATCACACACGCTCACCTCATAAACATCATATAAAGGTGATCCAAACACTCACAAGTGACCTGTAACACCAAAATCACAAAGTCACTTCTCAAAACCTCAAAATTAGACTTTTGTGCATTTTTCAAGTCATGTCTTGATTCAGTCACTTTCCAAACCAGATAAAACCTCAAACACACTCCAAATATCCTACTTGAACTGTCCCAAATGGTTCCACACATTTGGAACGTCATTTGAGGGAGTTTCTATTTTGACCACTTTTGCCCCTTTTGCAAGAAAGAGCTCAAACTTGTTCCCGAGGTTTCTAGCTGATTCCAACCATCCTAAAAGCTTCTACGAGATCATTTGAGGGTGTCCAAAGCATCAAATCATTTCTGGAACAAGGTACTTGGCAGATTGCACAAAAGCTCCAAAAAGAGGTAAGCATCACAACTTGGATTCTTTGAATCATGCTCTCTTTTGATGTCCACTGATCATGCATCTCTTATACATGTTATTTGTGTTGTGTTTGCAGCAATTTATCATGTAATTCATACCTGTACCAAGAGATGGCACAGAAAATGCAAATCATGGCCTATTTCAAAACCACTATCGGGTTTTTCAATAGGAGCATGATCTGAAAAAAACACCACCACCATTGGATTCGTTGTGAAATTCTAGGCAGGATAGACCTAAATTTTTTCCCAATCCATGGAGAAATGAGAAAGTTATGGCCTTCACGTTTCTAACCAAAATCTTGCCTTGCCTTGCCTTGGGCCAGGCAAAAAACAAGGCAAGCCTTGTTTCAATCAACGAATGTATCACCACCCCAGTGGTAAGGCGCGCGCCCTATACACAAGAGGTCTGGGGTTCGAATCCCCCTCGCCCTAGATCCTCTTTTTGCTATTTTTTCCACTTTTTATTGTTTTTCTTATTATTTTTAATGATTTGAAAAATTAATAACTTCCTCAATTTTAATTATTTTTTGATTGGTTCTTTTTGCAAAAAATCACAAAAATGTTGAAATATTTTATTCCACAAAAAAATCAAATTTATATTAGTTATTTAATATAATTAGTATTTTTGTGAATAAATTCATTTTTTAATTGTTTTTAAACATTTAAAAGTGAATAGTTACCTTGAAAATCAAAACCAAATGAGTTTTAATTCATCTTGTGATTAAAACCTCATTTTTCAAACCTTAAACAAAAATCACAAGTGGTTTATTCAAACTTATTTGGTATTTTTTATCATTTTATTTGATTTTCTTTAAATATTTACTTTTAAAGGAAAACAAATTTAGGGTTTCTTTGATTTTCACCCTCACAAAACATTTTCAAACACTTGGGCCTCTATTAGAGTGTAAGACCCATCCCCATTGTAAATACACCACCTTTTGGGCCTCAGTCATTGTATAAATCCCACTGTATTTTCAAAAACAACGGCGCGATCGTCGCCTTTTTAACAAAACCAAATGGGCCTACCCTCGTGTTATAAGCCCCATGTCTTTTCTTTGGGCCTCAAATAGAGTGTAAGACCTAGCCCCTTTGAAAACCAAAACCTTTTTGGGCCTCAGTCATTGTATAAGACCCACTGCGTTTTCAAAAAATCTCGGCGCATTCGCCATTTCAAAACAAAATCATTAGGGCTTACCCTCGTGTTATAAGACCCATTAATTTTCTTAAAATAACCCTTTGGGCCTCTTGAGAGAATGTAAGACCCATCCCTTTGTACAGAAAACCTTTTTTGTGCCTTAGTCACTTGTATAAGTCCCTGTACAATTTCAAAACAACAGTGCAATCAATGATAAAACCTTGGGCCTCTCCTTGAGCTGTAAGCCCCAACAATCTTTTCAAAGCACTTTCTCCTTTGATTTTGAATATAATATTGTTATCAAAGCTTTCTTTGTTGAACAACTAACAAAACAGCATGGAAGCTCTACAACCGAGTAAGTGTTTACCCACTTTCTTTATCCGCTCTCATATATATATATATATATATATAACTGTATTGTGGGGCTGCTCACTATAAGTCTTCTTTCACAAACTTTTATATACTTGTCAAATATCCACTGTGTAATACTAGTATAGTTATTTAAAGTTTTCCCCGGAAACTACGTCTAGCACTAGGTAAAGCCCTGTTGGTCACTCTTAAAATACAAACAAAACTAGATCCCCCATAGGATTACCAGATACAGTCTTCCCTCCTCTTGGGGTTAAACAATATGGAGACGCAAAAGGCAGCATTCTCGGTGAACCCTTTCTCAGACTGTCACTCTTAGAAATCGTCAAAGAGACTCTACTCCCCAAAGTTGATCTATTCTCCGTGAATGGTATCTCTTGAGTTTCTTCCAAATTCTCAAACTTTCCTGGCTTGATCTATTCTCGGTGAATAGCATGTCTTGAACTTCTCGGGGTTTGGGGACCCACGGGCTTCTTAAAAGCATCCCCGCCTCCTCTTGGGCGTTGTAGAAGGACCATTCGGCTTCTTAAAAGCTCTCATGCCTTCTCTTGGGCTTAGTACAAGGACCCAGAGACCTCTATAGGTATAGGAACATAACCTAGTCATCAATTTGCTAGAGCTGTCTTTCTGAGTCAAGTGTCAGACCAGTTAATGGGTTGACCTTCATCCCTTAACATACCAGCATTCTCTTGGGCATCATACAAAGATCCTTCACTATCTGAGAATCGATTTCTCAAAACACCAGTAGACTTGGACAGTCTCAATACCCTTTGGATTTCCCATTTCCTTAAAGAACAGGAAATAACCCTGATCCTCTGATCAGTACCAAAGCACAACCTTACCTTTAATCGTTTCCTTTATAAGAACTGATTTTCTCTTTTATCCAACATACTGGAACTCTCACTAAACTGAAATAATCACCAAAGTTAGCCTCCTCTTGGGCTTTGTACAATGATTCTCCCCACACTCTCTTGTTGAGTATAAAAGACTCTCTTGTTGAGTCACCACTTTTAGCCTCCATCTCGGGCTTCGTACGAGATACTAAAATCACTCTCTTGTTTAGTATAAAAGACTCTCTTGTTGAGTCAATCTTCCTTTTAGCCTCCATCTCGGGCTTCGTACGAGATAGAAAACACTCTCTTGTTGAGTATAAAAGACCCTCTTATTGGGTCACAATCTTCCTTTTAGCCTCCGTCTTGGGCTTCGTACAAGACACATATAAAAGCACTCTCTTGTTGAGTCAGTTACTCGTTAGCACTCTCTTGTTGAGTCAACCCTTTTAGCCTCTATCTCGGGCTTCGTACGAGACAGATAAAAAACACCCTCTTGTTGGGTCACTAGCCTCCTCTTAGGCTTTGTATAAGGAAATCCCGGTTGAATCAATCAACCTTTTAGTGTCAATCTGTACCTTGCTCACAGTATACAAACATCAACAACTCCTTTTCCCCTTTATCTAATTGCTGCAAGCTGCAAGCCTCTGGATTATTCACATCCACGCCACTGTCCCTCTTTTAGCATGAGAAATTCCTAAGGAAAGATGGCATTGCTCTACACTGAGTTAAAGTCTTCTCCTTCAGGTTAAAAATCCCCTATAAAGGAAATTATGGCATTGCTTGATTCATATATCCCAGTTAAAGTAATTCTCCTTTATAATCAGTCACCCAACAATTGTGATAAACAGACCAAAGATTCCCCTTTAGAGATGACAAGTTCTCTCTCATCCATAAACCTTTTAGCTTCACATCTTAGGCTTTGAACAAGATACAAATCACCTTTAGCTTCACGTCCTGGGCTTTGAACAAGACACCAAAACACCTTTTTCCTCCCATAGAATAGGAGGAACTATGATCACTCTGATTTCCCTGTTTCAATAAACAGGAATACGTAGGCATAAGATTGAAAAAAATCTTAGCGAGCACACTAATCAAAAACCCAAAATCCAGTATCTCCACCAAATCAACCCAAAAGCATCAAATCTAAACACAGTATCAAAAACCTCGCTAATAGTCCAAACACCATGTTCTCAAGCGAAATAACCGAAGATTAGGCCCCACCTCCACATAGCATCTGTAACCTAACAGACCGCTGTTCAAACTCAGTATGCAAGCAGGGTTAATTGGAGACATCTATTTCCCTTCCTTAATCAACTCAATAGGATAAAAAATGAATCGAATTGTAGTACCCGTGCGATCGTGCCTCAAGACCACAAAAATCGCGCTACACCAAAGAATCAAAAATAAATTGATTTCACACAAAACCCTAGTTTTGACCCAAAAAGATAGGAGATGTTGATTATCCTTCAAAACCCTAATTCCTCTGAATAGCATTGAGAACCCCTTGAACCAAGATGTTTTACATGATATGAGGATGATGAGGCTTCAAAATCCTTGACCATGAAGGTGCCACATACACAGATAGGCAAAACCCTAATCAGAGGACCAAAGATAGGAGAGAGTGATCCTCTTCAAGTTTCTTGCAAGTTTCAATCTTCTAATGAAATGGTGAACCAAATATGATGTCTTGAGGCATAAAGAGCCCTTGTAGCTTGAGTGATTGAGTACATCTCATTCTTCTTTGCTTTGAACAATCAATGACATAGAAACCTCTGATCCCATGCCTTGGGAAGATCAATGATGCATGCATGATGTTTATGACCTAAATGCACATGTATGTGAAGCATAAGCCACTTATTGATGGTAAAAATACGAGGGAATTTTTCGGGTGTTACAGCTGCCCCTATTCAATCAACTATGGACCTGAAGGGATGAGAGGGACGACTTTCAGACATTCAAGGTAAGTAGGGATTGAATACCAATAGAAACAGAAAATTTGCACTCTGTGGGTAGAAAATAAAGGTAGAAAACTTGATGAGCGTGGAAGACTCTATTGGGGATAAAAGGGTAGAAGAGATTGAGAAATCTTCTAGGGAGAAGAAACGACAAAGACAAGTGTCTGAAATCATGAGATAAAACGTAGATATGGGTTTGGATCAACTATACGGACGGGTATTGAAAGATGATACTTACAGGTATCAAAGAAAGGAGAACAAACACGAACGAGTGTTTAGGTTAACGACACGGACGAGTATCAAAAGATGATACTTACAGGTATCAAAGAAAGATGAACACGGACGAGTGTTTAGGTTAACGATACGGACGAGTATCGAAAGATGATACTTACAGGTATCAAAGAAAGGTGAACACGGACGAGTGTTTAGGTTAACAATATGGACGAGTATCAAAATATGATACTTACAGGTATCAAAGAAAGATGAACACGGACGAGTGTTTAGGTTAACGATACAGACGCGTATCAAAAGATGATACTTACAGGTATCAAAGAAAGATGGACACGGGCGAGTGTACTGAATTGACGATACAGACGAGTATCAAAAGATGATACTTACAGGTATCAAAGAAAATACAGACACAGACGAGTGTACTGAATTGACGATACGGACGAATATCGAAAGATGATACTTACAGGTATCAAAGAAAATATAGGCACGGCAAAGTGTACCGAATTGACGATACGGACGAGTATCGAAAGATGATACTTACATGTACCAAAGAAAACGCCGACACTAACGAGTGTACTGAATTAACAATATGGACGAGTATCGAAAGATGATACTTACAGGTATCAAAGAAAATACAAACACAGACGCGTGCTTAAAACCAAGAACAAACACGGCTTTCCGACGTTCAGGGTAAAAGGAGATTGAATACCAAAATAACCACACAAAATTCGCGACCTGCAAAGGGAGGGGCGACTCCACTTGGGAACAAGTAATAAGAGGTATAAAACCATATACACGGACGGGTGTCAAAAATCAAAGGGGTGAACACAGACGAGTGCCTAATATCAATACAGATGAGTGCTGAAGAAATTACTACGAGTATATAAAATCTAGGATCAATACGGACAATTATTGATGAAACCGAAACAAACACGGACTAATATCTAAGATCAATACGGACGAAGTATTGAAGAAATGAAATCGAACACGAACGGGTTTCGAAAGAACACATACGAGTATCTAGGATCAATACGGACGAATATTGATGAAACTAAAACAAACACGGACGAGTGCTGGCAGAACAGTATCCCAAAAATATCAAGATTAACGCATATAAACCTCGAACGATGGGTGAAAGAGACAACTCTGAGGGGATAATGGAATCCTGGTCAAACGACTCTGCTAGGGAACAAAGATCAAAAGGGTAAGATTGACAGATTTACTACCCTAAGGATTGGTTGAAGCACCTGCTTGGGGGCTATAGTTAAATGATCTCTCCTGAGTTACATCATTTTCTGCTAGGGAAATGTCTGGCCAAGGAAGTATCAAACCTGGCTTATGCCTCGGATGCATATGTTTGAATTTTTCTATGGCGTAATGCTCTTGACGACTTGGAAATGCTACGCATTTTGAGGATGAGATGTAATGATGATTACTATATGCAAGATGCAAAGAGAATCCTCTGTTGGGGATGATGATTAGCAACTTTGCTGAGGAAGTGATCACTGATCTGATCTTCTGACTTCCTGTGGGGAAAAAGATCAACAACTCAGCTGGGGAGTAATGTTGATACATCTGGGCTCAGAAATGCCAAAACTTGCCGCGAACGTGCAGACTCTGCAACTGCGGGGAAGGATGACTTTACTGGGAAGACATCACCTGAACTAGTCCTGCTTGGGGAGAACCTATATCCATTGAACTTTGTTGGGGAAATGACAACCTTCTGACCTGGCTATTGGGGGAACTGAGATCAAATAAGCCTCTGCTGTGGAAGGAAATGCTTGTTGGAGAATAGAGATCAAACAAGTCTCCTGTTGGGAAATTACGCTTCCTGACTTGATGAATAAATTATACACTAGTACTTTGTGGGGAGAGAAACTCTACTGGGGACGGGAGATCAAACGAGCCTCCTGCTGAGATCTTCAACCTGCTCGAAGAGCAAAAACAAACCATCCTTACCCTGTATGGGGAACTTGAACTCTTGTCAGAGAAAAGACAAATACAACTCTGGCTAGTGAAACCAAACCTCTAGACTCTCACTGGGGAGAATAATAAGAAAATATAGCACTCCGCCGAGGACTATACAACCTTAGCTATTTCTGCTGGGGAGACATATATTCTCATATCTGAATGATGCCACGATTGTTGTGAGAGGAAAATGGTATTTGACTTGCACATACTAATCATTGAGTACAAGTACCGATGCCTGCAAACACAAAAGATAGACACATGTGTCCCGGGTATCATATGGTCTGAATTTACCACCCAAGGACATTCAACATTCAAAGTATTTTTAAATGTTTTCACGCAAGTTCTTGTAAGGCTTCATTGTTTTCAAATGTAATGTTTATAAAAAATTCGGACATTTTTGCAAACAAAACAGTAAAATGAAAACAAAAGAGAAAGCTATTTGAATGAAAGTGAGATTTATTGATTGAATTGACTTGTAAATAGGCATTTACATTAGGAAGCAATCTCTAGAAAGAGGTAATTGCATAAAAAGAAAAGAAACTACACTAGTGGCAATGTAAAAGTGGATTCCCATTGAGTTTCAATTCTGCTATGACTCGTATGTCTTCAAAATGCCCCGAGTACTCTTCTTTCCGAGAAGGGTTATTGGACTGATTCCTATCCTTCGAAATTTCCAATTGTTGAAAAGAGATGAAGTACATATTACTCAGATCGCAGCCTTTCGCTTTTAAATCCCTAACTTTTGCCTAGATCACCCTTTTCGGGTTTTTAATCCAACGTGATACCCATTTTTGCCTAAGTTGCCTTTTCAGGTTTTCAACTTACCGGGTTTACTCAATTTTTTTCTCTTTTTATCCCTAATTTTTGCCCGAACCTTTCTCTTTTTTCATGGTTCGCCGGGATGCCCTTTTTTGCATGGACTTATTTTTTTTGCTGTCCAGCGGGTCTCTTTTATGCGAAGTATTTTTTGAATGCATCTGAGTTCACATGGGACGTAAAATCTTCACCGTCCATAATTGAAAGCATCAAGGCTCCGCTAGAGAAAGTCTTTTTAACAACGTATGGGCCTTCATAATTCGGGGTCCATTTGCCCCTGTGATCTGTCTAAGGAGGAAGGATATGTTTCAACACCAAGTCACCAGCTTGAAAACACCGGGGACGCACTTTCTGATGAAAGGCCTTCTTCATCCTTCTCTGATATAACTGCCCATGGCATACAACTGCCATTTTCCTTTCTTCAATTAGGCTCAGCTCGTTGAATCTCATTCGGACCCATTTAGCTTCGTCAAGCTTCACATCCATCATAACTCTCAGAGAAGGGATCTCAACCTCAACCGGTAGGATTGCTTCCATACCATACACGAGTGAGAACGAGGTTGCCCTGGTTAACGTACACACTGAAGTACGGTACCCATGTAAAGCGAAAGGCAACATCTCATGCCAATCCTTGTACCTCAGAACCATCTTCTGCACAATCTTCTTAATGTTTTATGGCTGCCTAAACAACACCGTTCATCTTTGGACGATACGGAGAAGAATTGTGATGTTCAATCTTGAAGCTCTGGCACTGCTCTTTCATCATCTTGTTATTGTGATTAGAACCATTATCAGTGATGATTCTTTTAGGAACCCCATAACGACATATGATCTCTTTCTTAATAAACCGGGCAACCACTTGTTTGGTGACATTCGCAAAAGAACCTACTTTCACCCACTTGGTGAAGTAATAGATGGCAACTAGAATGAAATGATGCCCATTGGAAGCAGTGGGCTCGATCTTTTTGATCATATCAATGCCCCATATAGCAAAGGGCCACGGAAAGTCATAACATTCAAAGGATTCAGTGGTACATGCATTTTGTCAGCATAAATCTGGCATTTATGGGACTTTCAAGCATATTTGAAACAATCTGATTCCATGGTCATCCAGTAATAGCCTGCTCTTAACAACTTCTTTTCCATAGCATGTCCGTTGGCATCGGTACCAAAGGAACCTTCGTGCACTTCTTGCATCAACATGTCTGCTTCGTGTCTATCCACGCATCTGAGCAAGACCATGTCGAAATTCTGCTTACACAACATGTCATCCTCATTTAAGAAAAACTACCAGCCAATCTCCTTAGAGTCATTTTATCATTATTGGATGCCCCTGCTGGGTACTCTTAACTTTTAAGAAAGCACTTGATATCGTGGTACGAAGGTTTACCATCTACAACTGCCTCGGATGTAAACACATAAGCGGGCTTATCAAGGCGCGCCACGTCGATTCTGGGCACATGATTCCACCAATTCACCTTAATCATTGAGGATAACGTAGCCAGAGCGTCTTCCATCTGGTTTTCATCACGAGGTATATGGTAAAGCTTCATTGTATTGAAGAAAGTCAACAGTCTTCTCGTGTAATCCCTGTACAAAATCAAGTTGGGCTGATGAGTATTCCAATCTCCGTTGACCTGATTAATCACCAAAGCAGAATCCCCAAATATAACAAGAGTTTTAATCCTCAGATCAATAGCCTCTTCGATTACCATAATACAAGCTTCATACTCAGCTTCATTATTGGTGCATTCGAAAGTCAGTCGGGCGGTGAAAGGTATATGAGAGCCCTTTGGAGTGACAATAACTGCCCCAACTCCATTACCATTTACGTTAACGGCCCCATCAAACACCAGACACCACTTGGATTCAGGATCAGGTCCTTCTTCAACTAGCTTGTCTTCACAGTCTTTCATTTTCAGATACATGATGTCTTCATCAGGGAATTCAAATTTCATCGGCTGATAATCATCAAGTGGTTGTTGAGCAAAAAATTCAGACAAAACACTACCCTTGATGGCTTTCTGGGCAGTATATTGAATGTCATATTCTGTCAGGACCATTTGCCAACGAGCAACCCTTCCGGTGAGAGTTGGCTTCTCAAAGATGTATTTAACTGGATCCATCTTGGATATTAATAGAGTTTTGTGAGTCAGCATGTATTGCCTCAAATGCTTAGCAACCCATGCAATTGTACATCATGTCTTCTCAAGCATTAAGTATCTTGACTCGCAATCATTGAATTTCTTGCTCAGGTAGTAGATGGCATGTTCCTTCCTACCTATCTCGTCGTGTTGACCGAGTACACAACCCATCGAATTTTCAAGTATTGTCAAATACATTATCAGTGGTCTCCATGGAACTGGAGGTATAAGGATCAGAGGTTGCTGAAGATACTCTTTTATTCATTCGAACGCTCTTTGGCAATCGTCATTCCACCTGATAGCCTGATCTTTTCTCAGCAATTTGAAAACTGGTTCACAAGTGGCCATAAGATGAGAGATGAATCTAGCAATGTAGTTCAACCTCCCTAAGAAACCACGAACTTCTTTTTCTGTTCTAGGCTCCGGTATCTCTTGAATTGCTTTTACTTTTGCCGAATCAACCTGGATCCCTTTTCACTGATGATAAAGCCCAACAATTTTCCAGATCTCACCCCGAAAGTGCACTTATTCGGATTCAGCTTCAACTTGAATTTTCTCAACCGTTCAAACAGTTTCCGCAAATTCACCAAATGTTCCTCTTCGGTCTGTGACTTCGCAATCATGTCATCGACATAGACCTCGATCTCTTTGTGAATGATATCATGAAAGAGAGTCAACATTGCACGCTGATAGGTTGCCCCTGCATTCTTTATACCAAAAGGCATTACCTTATAACAGAATGTTCCCCATGTGGTAATGAATGTTGTTTTCTCCATGTCCTCCGGTGCCATCTTAATCTGATTATACCCAGAGAAGCCATCCATGAAAGAAAATACCGAGAACTGAGTTGTGTTGTCAACCAATACGTCAATGTGAGGTAATGGGAAGTCATTTTTCGGACTCGCTTTGTTCAGATCATGGTAATCAACACACATCCGGACCTTGCCATCTTTCTTAGGTACTGGCACAATATTTGCAACCCATGGTGGATAGCTGGTAACAGCCAAGAAACCTGCATTGAATTACTTTTGGACTTCTTCCTTGATCTTGATGGCCATGTCTGGTCTCGATCTTCTAACCTTCTGCTTGACTAAAGGACAATCCTCTTTGAGAGGCAATCTGTGCATAACAATATATGTGTCAAGCCATGGCATATCTTGATACGACCAAGCGAAGATGTCAACATATTCATGCAGCATTTCAATCAACCCCTTCTTCACACTCTCGTCTAGGGCAGCCCCTATCTTGACCTCTTTCTTTGCATCCTCGATTCCCAGATTAATAACTTCCAATGCCTCTTGATGTGGCTGAATGGCCATTTCCTCCTGTTTCAACAACCTGGCTAATTCCTCAGGAAGTTCACAATCTTCCTCACCCTCCTCTTCGGCTTGGTAAATCGGATTGTCAAAGTCATAATGAGCCATAGCAGAATCGTTATCAATGAAATCCAGTGAAATGCATATGCATGAATGATGGTTCACGCTTTATTTTAGAATGAGTACAAAAAAATGAAACAGACATTGCCATTTATTATTAAAAAGTAAAAAGAAAGACAGGGAGCATAATATTTGAATGCAAAAAAAAGTCCTTTATTAATGATAAAAATTAAATATGTAACAATGTAAGCCCTACAAGGAATCTCTACGCCTTGGGAAAAGCGTAGGATTTAACATGAAAACAAAGAAAATTACTCTTCATGAAGAGTGACTTGGACGAACTCTTCAGAAGACCAGTTGTTGAGCTCTTGACCCGGGACACACAGGCGTATCCAGTTGCTGATGTTGCAATCACTATCTCCATCTTCATCATTCAATGCAAAAATCTGACCATGATCAATAATTCAGCACTGGAGAAAGTGATGGGTCCTTGACGACCTTGAACCATTGGTCCTCGATAACAAATTCCAAACATGTTCTCTTTGATGGGCACTTTAATTACTCGACCCCATCCTTCTGCATTGCCTGACTGCACCACAGCTTGGGCCTGTTTGTAAGACGCAATGGAGACTCCCTGCTTCTTTTCTGACGGAGGAGGAACTTCTTCCATATTCACAGCTTCAAACGCCTAGCACAAGGTCTCATGGATCTCACCATCCATTTCAACATATTTGAAGGAAGACAAATGGCTTATGAAAATGTCTTCTTCACCACATACTGTGACTACTTGCCCATCCACTACAAACTTAACTTTTTGATGGAGAGTTGATGATACAGCCCCAACAGAGTGAATCCAAGGGCGCCCTAACAAGAAACTGTATGCGGGTTGTATATCCATAACGTAAAAAGTAGTATTGAAAACTTGGGGTCCCACCTTAATGGGTCTTCCCCAAAAACTGATCTCTTCGATCCGTCAAAAGCTCAAACCACCAGGTCACTTGGTCTAAGCACTACTCCTTCCACATCCAACTTAATCAGTGCCTTCTTGGGAAGCACATTAAGCGAAGAACCAGTGTCTACTAACACATGAGACAAAACAGCCCCTTTGCACCCCATAGAAATGTGAAGCGCTTTATTGAGATTTATGCCCTCAGGCGTCAAATCAAAGTCAGTAAAGCCTAGCCCATGGCTTGCATTAACATTGGATATCACACCTTCCAATTGATTGACGGAGATCTCCTGAGGTACATATGCCGCATTCAAAAATTTTAACAACCCATTATGATGCGCTTCGGAACACAATGATAGAGACAAAATAGAAATCTTCGACGGAGTCTGATGAAGGTGATCTACAATCTTGTAATCACTTTTCTTAATAATCTTCATGAATTCTTCGACATCATTCTCGAAAGACGTCCCAAGCTCTGTCCTCTGTACATGCTCATCATTCACCACTTGCTTGCCTTTGGTCTTCGCCAAAGCATCCGCGTTATCATTCCAAAGAGTTTGTGGCGCAAACAGCTTACCAATCCTAGTGAACCCACCAACACCCACATTATCAACCTTCAGACCAGTCATAGTTGGAGCCTTAATTTCCTGTTTCTTCCCCTGATAGTACACCTCAGCACCGTAGTGCCATGGAATCGCCTTCTCACTTTCGGAAGGAATTGGTCCAGGCAATGTAATGGTTATTGGAGCCCGCCTCGCTGGAACCGGGATCTGCATAGGCGTGAAAGGAATAGTAATTATTGAAACATCGTTACCAACACCAGAAACCTGATTAAACTGCAAACTTCCATCATTCATAATCCCTTGAATACCTCTCTTCAAATTATCACAGCCATTTGCTTGAGTCAGACAGTCTGAACAGTCCACATTACAACCAGGGAACACACCCCTTTTTAACAGGCGATCCTTTACAACCAACAACGACGTCTTGACCGTGTTAACATCAGATACCAACGTCATACCCTGGCCTTCTTCGATAGCATTAACAGTTGCCTCACCATGAGAAGGCATAGGATTCTGGATAACATTCGAAGCGGCAAGCGGAGTAAAGTTGATAGCTTTAGAATGGATCAGATCTTGAACCTTATACTAGAAGGCTCTACATCTCTCAACAGTGTGTCCAGGGGCACCACAATGAAAGTCACAATGGGCGTTAGCGTCATATCCAGCAGGGAGCTTTGTTGGAGGGGGGCGCATTATACGGAGTTCAACCAGATTCACTTTAAGTAGTTGTTGAAGCAGCATGGCGTAAGACATTGGCAATGGATCAAAGTGTCGGTCAACCGTTCTTTGTCTATGTTGATAGGCTTGTCTTGGAGCCTGTTGTTGTTGTTGAGCGTTTTGTTGTTGTGCAGTAACCGGGATTGTCACAGCAGCCGTCTGATGATACGGGGCCTGATACCCTCTACCTCTACCCTTCTAAGAAGACGTAGCATTAGTTTCTCCTTCGCGCTTTTTATTCGCTCTCGCAAAATGTTTCCTTGCATCGGAAGATGACCCAACACCATCTTGAATATTTCCCAATTTCAACAGATTTTCAATTCTTTCTCCGGCAACTATGATATCAGAAAAACCAGTTGATGGACACCCCACAAGGCGTTCCAGGAACGGACCCTGCAATGTCCCCATGAACATGTTCGCCATCTCCCTTTCAAGTAAAGGCGGTTGCACCTTCGATGCTAACTCACGCCACCGTTGGGCGTATTCTTTAAAAATTTCCTTACTCTTCTGATTCTGGCTCTATAACTGAGTTTGATTGGGCGCCATATCAATATTGTACTGATACTGTTTCAGAAAAGCCTCAGCCAAATCCTTCCAGTTTATGACATGAGTTATTTCAAGCTTCATATACCATTCCAAGGAAGCCCCAAATAGGATATCCTGGAAGAAGTACATCCACAAATTCTCATAGTTGGAATATGCAGATATTTTCCTGAAATAGGCTTGAAGATGAGTCTTCGGGCAAGATTTGTCATTGTACCTGTCAAAATTCGATGCTTTGAATTTGGGAGGAATCCTCACTCCTTGGACTAGTTCCATATCTACCACATCAATTCCCATGGTGTTCTGAGACTCCATGGCCTTAATTCTCTCTGCGAGCAACTGATACTTTCTGTCTCCATCACCATTATTACTTCCCAAGTCTGCATTTATCAAGGAAAACTGATCATCGTGATTGTCCTCTAGATGAGGAATAGGAAGGGGAATAGGAATAGGATCCCCATGGGCTCCGCCAGAAACAACACCAGCAATTCCACCAACGGGAACACCCCCAGCAACTCCACCAATGGGAACACCACCTCTAGCTGGAGGGTCAACCTGATTATCAACATTAGGAACTTTAACCTCGGGCCTCTGAACCATAGCCCTCAATTCTTGTTGGCCCTGAGACACCCCTTGCATGATGTCCATGAATTGGTTCATGCGAGGCCTCATCTCAACCATCTCTACTTGTATTTGCTCCATAGCTCTTTGCTAATTCTGGCGCGTTGAGTAACGGTGAAGGTAAAAATTCAGCAATTCTGCCTGTTCAATCAAACAAGGTAAGAAATCCAAATGTAAACACCTGTTATACAAAATGAAATGCGCGAATGCATGCATATGCCATGTTTAATCATTTCCAAGGTATTTCTATACTTTGATTCCAGTTTCAATCGGGCGAGGGATCAGATACATCGTTGAGAAGATATTACTAGAAATGATAGATATTGCAGAGCAATTATAACTGGAATAAACATTGCGGACAGAATATTGTTGAACACAAATATTGTTGAAACAGATATTGCTGAAACAAACATCTCATCATATGATACTTCAAAGAGTCATACAAATGTGTCTGGAACAACCATAGGTAATTCCATCAACAAGTCTGATGGTAATCACAATAAGAAATACACAAAAAATACAAAGACAATTCATTCCCAAACCCCTAGTCCATACAAACTGCCTCTGACCCTAGTTCAGCTTACCAATATGCTCCACGCTGTCATCATCTCCAAAGACATCTCTTAGCTTTTCCTTCTTTATTCCAGCTTGAACTTTGAGCTCTTCGATTTCCTTTTGAGCCTCCTCCAGCTTGTCAGAAAAGTGCTTCTTACCTCATTTCGCATTCTGGAGCTCTGGGCCAATACGCGTATGGGATGTCTCTTTTCTCGGCCTTCTGGTGAGATGTGTATGTACGCGTATGAGGGTTTTGCCGTACGCGTATGAGAGGGGCCATACGCGTATGGTCAGGAAATGGTAAAATGGGATTTTTCAAAATATCGTTTTCATTTTTCTTTCGTAACTTGTGTTCCGTTTATCCGATTTTTACATTCTTGGTATCGTTGGAAAGCTATTGAGCTGTACTATATGATTATGATGATTTGGAAGTTATTATCCGATTAAATTATGTCAGGGATTTGGAATAGTGTCGTTTTGTCGACTTTTACCGTATTAATTAAGTGTAATTGATGTGTATCATATAATGTGCTTTTAATATGGATATCGTATGACTTGTGTGATGTTATATGATGTGAATGCATGTGATGACATGTTGTGGTGATGAATTATGGCCAAAAGGCAAATAAATGCAATGTGTTGTATTTGGTTATATATGCATGTTTATGGTTGCATATATGTGTGAAGATGCATTGGTTGTCATGAGTTCTTGTGTGTCAAGTATCATGGTATGCATCTTGTGAAGTCGTAAGCCTTATACAAAGAGGTGGGAGCGACAGATTGATTCCTGAGAGAATCTGCTATAACATCGCGAGCCTTAAAAATAAGATGTATGAATCGCCTTAAAAATAAGAGGACTGAAAACGATGATTATAGACGATCGTGAGCTTTATACAAAGAGGACTGCAAGCGATCGGATCGTGAGCCTTATACAAAGAGGACTACAAGCGATCCATAAATGTCGTGAGCCTTATACAAAGAGGACTGCAAGCGACGGGTGAACATCGTAGGCCCGACGGGGAGTTACAATGATGTAACGAGCGATGGTTCCAGCAGAGTTCCTGAGTGAACTAGTGATGAGATATGATGGAGTCGGTACCGCATATGCATTTGCATAGAGTCGTTGTGTCGGTCTCTTTGCATCTGCATGAATTATGATTGCATTGGTTATATGTGGAAAATCATGATTTAATTGATTATGTGTGAGACATTGTGATATGCATTTGTGATAAATGTATTGTGCATGATTAATATGCAACGGGGAATGGAGTAATTATGTGATTGAGCTTGTGATAGCATTTGTGAATTGATGTGCGTTCGTGTTAAATGCATTGAATTATGAGTGATATGTTTTGAGTATAAACATATGCATTATGTGTGAATATGTGATTATGTGAATATAATCTATATATGCCTTAGGTGTTGGCATGTGATAATTGTGGTGAGAATACTTGATATGTGTATTTTTATGTCGATATATATAATTATATGCATTTAGATTATGATTGTGTTTCTCACCCTTCTGCTGTTTTATAATGCTCTATGAGGCATTGCAGATTAGATGCTGGAGGTCTTTTTGTGAAGCTTAGGACTTCATTCTTTTGTCGGTCGGCTCTGATATGTGACACCGGGTAGTTAGGGATGCCGTTTGTGATTATTGTGTATTAAGTATATATACCTTTTGGCTTGTGCATGTATAACTTGATGTATGACAAACTTTTCAAGTGATATATATATATATATATATATATATATATATATATATATATATATATATATATATATGATATTCAGTTTTAGATTTTCCGCTTTTATTCTAAATTCTGAAATGTGGGTGTAAGGAACTGAGTTCCTCTGTTGATTGCTACCCTAGTGTTGCATATCTTTATGAGCAGGTGTTGTATGTTTTGTTTCAATATAATGTGATTCTCCCTGTCTATGCCATGATAATTTAAATATACTCTGATGAAATTTTGAATTTTAATTATCTATTTGATTATTTGGGGGTATAGATTGGGGGTGTTACATTAAGTGGTATCAGAGTCAGTCCGTGTCAATTTGTGTCAGTCTGTGTTGGTCTTCGTGGTTCGGTGAGCTATTTGTTTAACCATAGTTGCTGTTATTGGAAATGAACAGAATATGGCTGGTAGGAATGATGTCGCTTTAGCTGCTGCGATGCAGGTTATGGCTTGGGCTGTGCAGGATGCACCGAATGCTGTTGGTAATGAGGAGTTCAGAAAGAACAAACTGCCTATCTTCAAAGGAAGATATGATCCTGATGGTGCACATATTTGGTTGAAAGAGATTCAAAGGATTTTTCGAGTGATGGATTGCGACGAGGATCAGAAGGTGAGACTGGGTACTCACATGTTGCAAGAGGAAGCAGATGATTGGTGGGTTAGTACTCGTCATGTGTTGGAAGCTGCGGAGGAGGAAGAGATCACTTGGGAAGTGTTTAGCCGGGAGTTCTTGAGGAAGTATTTTCCCGAGGATGTTAGAGGAAAGAAGGAGATAGAGTTCTTGGAATTGAAACAAGGTAACAGGTCTGTTGTTGATTATACCGCTAAGTTTGTGGAATTTGTGCAGTTTTATCCACATTATGCTGAAGCTACTGCTGAGTTTCCTAAGTGTGTGAAGTATGAGAACGGATTGCGTCCTAAGATTAAGCAGGCAATCGGTTATCAGAGTGTAATACCCCAAATTTTGACCACTAAAGTTTCCCATCATTGTGCAAATCATCATCACAATATGGATGAATCATCATGCCTCATCAATCTCCTCAAGGAATTGTTGAGCATTCACTACAATCAGAATTAGGGTTTCAAGCCCTCTCAGAGCCTTAGACAAAGGATCAATCAAGGAATGACATGATCTTCAACTTGTATAACCTCTCAAATATCCACAATGGATTAAAAGGACTCCCACTTCAAGGATTAAGCACAAATCTGCTCCCTTCTAGGTGGATCAAGCCTCCAGATAGACAGTGTCATCAAATTAGGGTTTTGGTCGACCAGGGCCTCCAGATGGGAAATTTCATCTGGGCACAAGCCAATGATCCAAAACATAACCTAATATACTTCATGGAACCTCATGAACCCAATCATCAAGTCAATTTTGCCTCAGGGGATGCATACATCAAAAATCAGGAATTAGGGTTTCTTGACCTAATTCACCCCTAAAATGACTTTTGGGACAAACCATGAGCCAAGACCTCAAGGCATGATTTGAGGGTCTCTAATGAACCATATTGATCCATTTGGAACAATGGATTGATCCAAGAAGCTTGAGAAACAAGTCTCAACTTCATCTGCACCACAATTAGGGTTTCGCGAGAAAAGTCAACTGTAACTTTGACTTTTGACCTGGACATGCTCCCAAACCCTAAGACATGATTGAATATACCCTATGACACCCATGGAACATGTCCATCAAGTTTGATTTAGGTCAAGGACATGATTTCCTGAAGAATTGCACAGTTTGGAATTCATCTGACAAAAAGTCAACTGTGCACAAAAGTCAACTTTGACTTTTTGAGATTTTTCACCAAAATGGATTTTTAACCCTAAAATGATGTTAATGTATGATTTGAATAATCACTCATCAAGAAAAATCAAGAAAAGTTGGATAACTTGTAAAAGGGGTAACCATAAAAACTTAGAAAATTTTCTAAGTTAAAAATAAAGTGGCTAGGGTACCAACTTTGGAGGACCATAACTTCTAAACCACAAGGCCATTTTTTCTCATCCAAAGATGGATTTGTATCCCTCATTATCATCTACAAAAACTTCAACTACAAGTCATTCCAATTCATTAAGGATTTTGAGTTATCATCTACAGAAAAGTCAACTACAACTGTGCACAAAAGTCAACTTTGACTTTTTGAGTTATGTCACTTTTTCCAACACTTAGTGAAATTTTCACTAAGTCAGAATCTGCCTTCACTTTTTGCCAAATGTAGGGGGATTTTCCACTTGGAATCAAAAGAGATCAAAACCAAACTTGTTCAAACAGTTGTTGTATCATGTAAGAGCTTTCCAAAATGGCCAAGAACATTGCCAAATTCAACTTACACCATGAGATATGACATTGTCAAGTTGCCTTGCTGAAATCTGTCAAAGCAAGGCAGATTTTGCATTTTGGCTCGATTTGCCAAAATTACCCAATTTCAATTGCTCCTATCCACTTGGACACATCTGAGGATTGAATCTAAAGGGGACAATCACTGAGCCAAGCCTCCAAAGTCCATGGAACAAGAAATAGCATGTTGAACCTAGAGTTGCCAAAATAGGGACAAGACTCCAAATTTGGAATGAGGCATTCAATGGAACCATCAAGGTGGCATGGACTGAGCCATTCTCATCTGAAATCAGTCAAGACTTATGCAAGACCAAGTGAACCAAAGCTTTGTGCCCTAACATCTAGTCAATGGCTAGAGGAGACTTGAATTCTCATTGGACAACATTGGCCAAACCTACTTACCAGCTGCCATTCACTATTCCTTGCAAAACAAACTTGCTCTACTATAAATAGAGCTCAATTGTGTTCAGTTTGAGTACACCAAAGCCATCTAACAGATGTTTTCCTCAAAATCTCTTCTTTCACTCCAATTTTGCCTTCTAAGGCAAGTCACTATCGGGTTTTGAGTTTGAGAGCAATTCCAATCAAACCAATCGCTCACACACCTCACATACATCATATAGAAGTGATCCAAACACTCAAACAACATCTGGAAAACATATTTCACAAAATCACCAGTTGGTTGCTCAAATTTTCCATCAAGTTGCAGCTGAGGTGCCATGAAGTGATCCAGCCAATTTCAATCAAGTCCAAGCATTCAAACGCACTCCATAGGGTGTAGGGAAGATGTTCATATCATCACAACTCATCTGTAACACCTCCAGATCAAAAATCAATTTGCTCTTGCTGTCACGACTTGGAGGTAAGCCTAAGCTTGGTCATCTCTCAATCTATGCATATTTCCTCGCACAATAATTTGGCCATATGTTCATAATCATGCATGGAATGGTTTCCCTCAATTAATTGCATTGTTTGAATCGTGTATCAAAAATCCTAGCCTTCATGCAGAAATTAGGGTTCTTGAGGTTTCTTCGTGATTTCTTGTTGTATGTTTAATTTAAATGAAATTAATGTACATAGACATGATCGTGAGGTTGAGACGAGCACAATGATATGTGGATTGCATGGTATAATCAAGTATTCAGTAAGATTTGATAGAAAATGCAAATCTGGGCAAACCCAGAACACGCGCGTGTTCTTGGGTGTTCTTGGCGCCTTTTTTCAAATATTTGAATATTTGAATTTTGTGATTTTGTTTAATTGATTCAAAAATTAATTTCTCTCTGAGTTTTAATGATTTTGAGTTGATTCTTTTTTTAATAATTCACAAAAATGTTAAAATATTTTATTTTATAAAAAAATCCCAAAAATATTATTTATTTCATATAATTGATATTTTTGCAAAGAATTAATATTTTAATTGTTTTTGACATTTTAAATATTTTTTCCACATTGATTTTACAACTTTTGATGCTTTCTAATTATTTTGTAGGTCAATACTTAATTTTTGAAGCATTAATCCAAGATCACAATTTGTTTTCCATGTGTTAAACAATTTTGATCATTTTAATTGAATTTTTATTCAATTAAATACATTTTTGAAAACAAATTAGGGTTTTAGATTAATTCAACCCTCATAAATCATTTTCAAAACACTTTTGGGCCTCTAATAGAGTGTAAGACCCAATCCCTTTTTTGACCAAAATCATTTTTGGGCCTCACTTATTGTATAAGTCCCGATACCGTCAAAAAACAAACGGCGTAATCGTCGCCTTTTCTAAAATCATCTGGGCCTACCCTCGGGTAGTAAGACCCACTTCTTTTTTAACACCTTTTTGGGCCTCTTGAAAGAGTGTAAGACCCATCCCCCCTTGTACAAAATCATTTTTTGGCCTCACTCATTGTATAAGTCCCTCTGTACAAGTAAACAGCACGATTGTCGCCCGTTTAAAAATAAACCTTTTGGGCCTCTCCTCGAGCTATAAGACCCATTCAAAATTCTTTTGGGCCTCTAATAGAGTGTAAGACCCAACCCTTTGTAAATACAACCTATTTGTGGGTCTCACTTATTGTATAAGTCCCGTTGTATTTCAAAAACGTTCGACGCGATCATCATCCGTTGAAAAACCATCTGGGCCTCTCTTTGAGCTGTAAGCCCCAAATATTTCTTTTTCAAAGCACTTTCTCCTTTGATTTTGAATATACTGTTGTTTTCAATCTTTCTTTGTTGAACAACTAACCAAACAGCATGGAAGCTCTACAACCGAGTAAGTGTTTACCGGCTTTCATTTACTGCTTTCATATACATATAACTGTTTTGTGGGGCTGCTCACTGTAAGTCTCCTTTCATAAACTCATATCGACTGTGTAATAATAGTATAGATATTTAGAGTTTCCTCGGCAACTACGTCTAGAACTAGGTGACGCTATTTCGTTTATTCGTAGAAATAGACACCTAGATCCCCAAATAGGATCACCAGATACAGTCTTCTCTCAGGCTGTCCTAATTAGGAATTGTCAAGAAACTCTACTCCCAAAGATGAATGTATTCTCCGTGAATGGCATCTTTGAGTTTCTTCCAAATTCTCGGACTTTCTTGACTTTGATCTATTCTCGGTGAATAGCATTGCCTTGAATTTCTCGAGGTTCGGGGACCGACGGGCTTCTTAAAAGCATCGGCCTCCTCTTGGGCATCGTACAAGGACCCACCGGCTTCCTAAAAGCAACCCCGCCTCCTCTTGGGCTTAGTACAAGGACCCTCAGCTTCTTAGAAGTATTGACAGCTTCCTCTTAGGCTTCTTATAATGATCTCTTCCTCCGGGAATGATAGCCTCCTCTTGGGCTTCGTACAAGGACCCGTCGGCTTCTTAAAAGCTTCCAGCCTCCTCTTGGGCTTCATACAAATTGTCCCGACGACCTCCTAGAGGTATAGGAACAGAACTTAGTTATCTTCATAGAGCAGTCCTTTCAAGAGTCTACTACTGTTTCTCAAAACATAGTACAAAAGATAAAACTCTAGACTCGGACAGTCTATTTTCCTTGAGTCTCAAAGACATTCTCAAGTGACCCTTTCGTTAGATAGGAAGAAACCCGTAGACTCGGACAGTCTCAATATCCTTCGGATTTCCCGCTTCCTTAAAGAACAGGAAATAACCCGGGTCCTCGAACCAAATCCTCGAGTACAGTGTTGCTCATATAAGAACTGATTTTCTCTTTAAAATCAGTATACTGGATCTGTCACTTAACTGAACAGTTACACTAGCCTCCTCTTGGGCTTTGTACAAATGATTCTCCCCAGCGGAGCAAATTCTTTTAGCCTCTCTCTCGGGCTTTGTACGAGACACATAAAGAGACTCCCTCGTTGAGTCAATCACCTTTTCGCCTCCATCTCGGGCTTTATACGAGATACAAAAAGGTTCTTATTGAGCCAAACAAATTTTAGCCTCCATCTCGGGCTTTGTACGAGATACAAAAAGACTCTTTTGTTGAGTATAAATGATTCTCTTGTTGAATCAACCCTTTTAGCCTCCCTCTCGGGCTTTGTACGAGACACAAATTAGCCTTCTCTTAGGCTTTGTATAAGAAAACCACTGGTTGATCCAATCAACCTTTTAGCATCAAACCTGTGCCTCGTTCACAGTACACAAACCTCAACAACTCCTTCCCTTTCATCTAATCGCTGTAAGCGGTAAGCCTCTGGATCATCTATATCCATGCCACTGTCCTTCTTTTAGCATGAGGAATTCCTAAGGAAAAATGGTATTGCTCTATACTGAGTCAAAGTCTTCTCCTTCAGGTTAAAAACCCCTTCTTCAGAAATTATGGCATTGCTAGGATCCGTGTATCCCGGTTAAAGTAATTCTCCTTTACCCCTCTTTAGAGATGACAAATTCTCTCTAAAGTCGAGACCTTTCAGCTTCACATCTTGGGCTTTGAACAAGATACAAACAATCTTTCGCTTCACGTCTTGGGCTTTGAACAAGACACCAAAAACTAATTCCTCCCATAGACTAGGAGGAACTACGAACGCTCTGATTTCCCTGTTTCGGTAAACGGGAATACGTAGGCATAAGACCGAAAGAAAAGATCTTAGCGAGCACACTAAACAAAAACCCAAATCCCATTCCCAAAAACATCCGTCCTAACATCCTAATCCTTATTCCCCGTCAGAAACCCTTTGCCTAGATAAAAAGAAAGAAAACCGTATTGGCGAAAATACAAATAACCAGTACAAAAGCCCCCCCCCACATTGATAGCATTCGTAACCTAACAGACCGCTGTTTAAACTCAGTATGCAAGCAGGGTTAATTGGAGACATCTATTTCCCTTCCTTAGTCAGCTTACAATAAGATAAAAAATGAATCGACCTATAGTAAACTCAACCGCAGAGAGCGACCGCGCTTAAGAACCGCGTCCAAAATCGCTCGCTACACAGAGGATTTGAAGGTTTTCTGATTTGGTGGATTGTTGTAGGATTTACGAAGAGGATAGGAAGGCGCGTGCTACTCACTATAAGAGTGTGAATGACAGGAAAGGGAAACAACAGTTTCGTAGTGGTCCTTATGTGACACCCGCTGACAGTGGTAAGCATAGGGGTAACTTTGAGAAAAAGGAAAGTGGGGGAGGAATGTCTAATCCTCCAAGATGTTACAAGTATGGTGAAGTAGGACATCTCCAGTTTGATTGTGGGAAGAATAAACTGAAATGTTCCAATTGTGGAGGTTCGGGACATGCCACAGCTGATTGTAAGAACAATGTGGTGAAGTGTTTCAACTGTGGTGAAACAGGTCATATTAGTACGAGGTGTACGAAACCAAAGCAAACTTAGGCTGGTGGAAAGGTTTTTGCATTGGCAGGAACTGAGACTACTAGTGCGGATCGTTTGATTAAAGGTACTTGTTTTATTAATAGTACGCTTTTATTTGCTATTATTGGTACTGGAGCGACTCATTCGTTTATTTCGTATGAGTGCGTGAAGCGTTTGAATTTGTTGTTGTCTTCTTGGGTTTGTTTAAATTGTTCTTTGACTATTTATGGTAAAGACTTGTGATGGGTTTGGTGTGTTTTCAGTTGGAGGGGTTAGAATGAGATAAGTGGGGGAGAAGCTGGTACTTCTCCATGTTGCTTCAGGTGTAGAGTGTTGGCTCAGTGTGTTGTGAATTGCAAGATTATAAGTGTGGTTCCCAGTTCAAGACAAGATTCAGAAGTAAGGTTTACGTCAACTAAGGATTTGTGCCTTAGGTAGTTTTATGCACAGGATGTAAGGAATGCTATTATAGTTTGGTGGAGACGGTTTATGCCCCATCATGATTGTCGGTTGTCTATTGACAAATTGAGGAACTGATCACCCTTAATCTCTTGTTGATAGCAGACGGGTATTATGTTGGATGGAATGGACGTGTCTTTCCGGCTTTGATAGTGGTGCGGAATGGATTACTTGAAATTTAAGGAAATGATTGCGGATTATTTTGTCAAGTTGAGGAAGATTTTATATCTGACGGGATGCGGAATCAAGATTTTTGTATGATGGTTAAGTTGGGAAGTCTTTGAGAGTTCTTTTTGGTTGGTTGTTACGATAGGTTGGAATTTGGATTGTCAAGAGAAGAAATTGTGTATGGGTTACAGACAGTGGTATAGAGTGACAATTGAGAATAAGTGTTCATTTTCAGGATTAGGTAACTGGAATGGTTTGGTTGAGTTTGATTAGAATTACAATTGTTGGAATGTTTGATAAGAGTGGTGATTTGTTTGAGTTGAGACTTTGATCGACTTTGTGTGACGGATTATATTTGTTATCATCAGAAGTAGATGCGGTGTTACTATGAGATGCTCCGAAGTTAGTTAAGGTGATTAGAAACGTTTTGGACTTTTGTTGGTTATTACCGAAGGGTATGGAAGGCTTTTCCAAGATTAGCGTTTTCGTTACTTCAGTTGACTTGCAAAGAGGAAGTCGATTGTTTGGGATGCATCTTTGATGAGTTTAGTCAGTGTGTTAATGCAAGAGAGTAACGTCGTGTCTTATGTTTTTCGACATTTGAGGATTCGTGAAAGGATTAGTACTATTGTGGAATTGGAATTGGTTGCAGTTGTATTATGTTGGAATATTGGAAGTATTACCTTTATGATTCTAGATTTGAACTGTTTGGTAATTACAAGAATATTGAGTACTGGTTTGGTCTGAAGGAATAGAGACAACGAGGATGATTAGGATTTGTGGCGAGTTATGAATTGGTTTGGGGTTATCCTTGGGGAAAGGCTGTTGTTGTGCCTGATGTGTAAGTCGAAAATCTTTATGCGTGTCTGTCTTGATGGTCAGAGAGTCGGAATTATTTGACCAGTTCAGAGGCTTGTGTCTAGTGTGGGAGAGAACACAGTAGAGAGTGTGGTTGGATATATTGGCAGTGATCAGTGATTTTGGTGGATATGAGGAAGAGTTAGACTTTGGATGTGAAATTGATAGTTTTGATGGTTACGAGTAATCAGAGTGTGCAACTGAAGCGTGAGGTGGCATAATTCATATATGAGTGTGTGACTTGTAAGAGTTCGTAGGTTAAATGTTGGAAATATGTAAGAATGATGGAACCATTGGACGTTTCAGAATGGAAGTGATAGGTGAAAGGTTTAGCTATTATTCATAGGCTACTATGTAGATGGATGTCTTGGTTATATGGTCGATTGCGGAATCGTAGAGTTGTTGTAATAATGTGGTGTGACAAGGATGTTGGTATTATGGTTATGTAGAGGTTGTTGAAACGATGTTGGGTCGTGGAACTTGTGTTCTTGTTGTGTTTTGGTTCAAGAGTGAACCTGTGTGTGTTCGTAACTTGTGGATTGTTTGAGTCGTGAGTTGGTCATCAAGTGCATTATATGGGCTTTGCATCTTGTCGTTGTAGTTGTGTCGTTGTGGTAGCTATTGTTAGCAAGGTGGGTTGTCAGTTTGTGTTATTCGTGGTGTGCCTTTGGTAGGCCTGATAGTTTGTTGGTCGGATGCGAGAGTCGTATCCGCATGCGAGAGTTGTAACGCCCCAGTTTTGATCATTTTATTTAATCGAGTCGATTTAATTATTTTGAGTATTATATTATTTTATTTGTGATAATATGTTATTTTACATCGTGATTATGTTTTATAGCATTTTGAGAGCGTTTGCGGGGTATTTGAGAGTAGGGGCATTTTAGTCATTTTATAATATATTTTTATAACTTAGAAAGAAAAGAAAGAAAAAGAGATTGAAATAGAAAGGAGAGAAAAATAGAGAGAAAGAAATAGGAAGAGGAAAAAGAGAAGAAGGAAAAAGAAGAGAAGAGAAAAAGAGAGAAGAAGAGGAAAAACTAGGATTGAATCAAATCAACTTCTAGAATCGATTTAATCGGGTAAGGGTGTGAAATTCAATTATTCTTTGCATGTGTATGATTTTGTATGTGTTTGTGTTGTTGATTTGGAGTGTATGAAAATTTAGAGCAAAAATCATAATGTTTAGAAATTGGTAGAAATTGATTTCAAATGTGTCTAAACTCATGTAGTTGTGTTCCTTGTTGTTTATACATGTTGGATATGTATTGTTATACCTCAAATTGGTGTTTTTCTGAATTTGGATGATGATTTGGAGGATTTGGGGGGGGGGGGGGGGAACCCGTAACAGCAAAAACCTGCAGAATTCTGGTTTGCCCAGGTCAGACGCGTATAGGATATGTTCATACGCGTATGGTCCTTGGCAATACGCGTATCATGGCCGAGTTTTGGGGCCATTACACGTATGGGATGGGCCAATACGCGTATGGGATGTCTCTTTTCCCGACCTTCTGGTGAGATGCGTATTGTACGCGTATGAGGGTTTTGCCGTACGCGTATGAGAGGGGCCATACGCGTATGGTCAGGAAATGGTAAAATGGGATTTTTCAAAATATCGTTTTCGTTTTTCTTTCGTAACTTGTGTTCCGTTTATCCGATTTTTACATTCTTGGTATCGTTGGAAAGCTATTGAGCTGTACTATATGATTATGATGATTTGGAAGTTGTTATCCGATTAAATAATGTCGGGGATTTGGAATAGTGTCGTTTTGTCGACTTTTACCATATTAATTAAGTGTAATTGATGTGTATCATGTAATGTGCTTTTAATATGGATATCGTATGACTTGTTTGATGTTATATGATGTGAATGCATGTGATGACATGTTGTGGTGATGAATTGTGGCCGAAAGGCAAATAAATGCAATGTGTTGTATTTGGTTATATATGCATGTTTATGGTTGTATATATGTGTGAAGATGCATTGGTTGTCATGAGTTCTTGTGTGTCAAGTATCATGGTATGCATCTTGTGAAGTCGTAAGCCTTATACAAAGAGGTGGGAGCGACAGATTGATTCCTGAGAGAATCTGCTATAACATCGTGAGCCTTACAAATAAGAGGTATGAATCGCCTTAAAAATAAGAGGACTGAAAACGATGATTATAGACGATCGTGAGCCTTATACAAAGAGGACTGCAAGCGATCGGATTGTGAGCCTTATACAAAGAGGACTGCAAGCGATCCATAAACGTCGTGAGCCTTATACAAAGAGGACTGCAAGCGACGGGTGAACATCGTAGGCCCGACGGGGAGTTACAGTGATGTAACGAGCGATGGTTCCAGCAGAGTTCCTGAGTGAACTAGTGATGAGATATGATGGAGTCGGTACCGCATATGCATTTGCATAGAGTCGTTGTGTCGGACTCTTTGCATCTGCATGAATTATGATTGCATTGGTTATATGTGGAAAATCATGATTTAATTGATTATGTGTGAGACATTGTGATATGCATTTGTGATAAATGTATTGTGCATGATTAATATGCAACGGGGAATGGAGTAATTATGTCATTGAGCTTGTGATAGCATTTGTGAATTGATGTGCGTTCGTGTTAAATGCATTGAATTATGAATTATATGTTTTGAGTATAAACATATGCATTATGTGTGAATATGTGATTATGTGAATATAATCTATATATGCCTTAGGTGTTGGCATGTGATAATTGTGGTGAGAATACTTGATATGTGTATTTTTATGTCGATATATATAATTATATGCATTTATATTATGATTGTGTTTCTCACCCTTCTGCTGTTTTATAATGCTCTATGAGGCATTGCAGATTAGATGCTGGAGGTTTTTTTGTGAAGCTTAGGACTTCATTCTTTTGTCGGTCGGCTCTGATATGTGACACCGGGTAGTTAGGGAGGCCGTTTGTGATTATTGTGTATTAAGTATATATATCTTTTGGCTTGTGCATGTATAACTTGATGTATGACAAACTTTTCAAGTGATATATATATATATATATATATATTCAGTTTTAGATTTTCCGCTTTTATTCTAAATTCTGAAATGTGGGTGTAAGGAACTGAGTTCCTCTGTTGATTGCTACCCCACTGTTGCATATCTTTATGAGCAGGTGTTGTATATTTTGTTTCAATATAATGTGATTCTCCCTGTCTATGCCATGATAATTTAAATATACTCTGATGAAATTTTGAATTTTAATTATCTATTTGATTATTTGGGGGTATAGATTGGGGGTGTTACATATTCAATGCTTAAAAGTAACCTCAAGTAGTCACAAAGTTGTCATGGCAACACATTCTCAAAGATTAGTGCAAGTGGGAACCAAAGTCAACCCTAATCTTCCTTTAAAGGCATATGAAGTTTGAATTATTTAATAAAAGGCAAAGGTCATGTCAAGTAAGTGTATAAGTATACAAGTCAGAAGCAAATGACCTATAATATCTCATGTTTAAGACTCAAAAGTATTGGTTAAAGGAAGCACACAAAATGTTCAAGCAAAAGTTGTCATAGTTGATGCACAATCATGTTTAAATTCATGCAAGTATAACACCAATTAGAGGCACACAAAGTGAACTATAGAATGGTATGGAAAGGCTTTACCTAATGCTAGGCCAAGTGTAAATCAATGTTCAAAATATCCCTAAAAGGGTTGCCTAAATGCATCATCAAATCCAATCACTTAGGTAAACATTAAACAAGAATCGGGTATGCATTTAGGGCTCAAAGTAAACACATAGATCATGATCAATAATCAATATCAAAGCGTCACAATGGTACCCAAAATATCCTATTTAATATGCCTAAATATTTCAAGTAAGTTGGCTCAAGAGAGGTCACACACAATCATCAAGTTCACCCCAATTCTAGACATACACCAAAGCATTAGCCATGCAAGGAAATAATGATGAAAAATAGTTAGAAGTATTGAAAAAATTATGAGAATTTTACCATGGCATGATGAAGTCACTAGCTCATTATGTTCTAGAAATGTGTCCAAAATTTTGTGTACAAGATGATCAAACAATGTCAAACATAGGGCAAGATACAAGGTAAAGACCATTCAAGACAAGTCACAAAAAAGGAATTCAAAATGAACCAAAAAATAATGAAAAAAATCCAAAGTGATCATCAATATGTCCTATAGTCATGTATCTAAATTCACACAAAAATTGAGATCAAAACTAGTCAAGGAAAATCAATTTCCAGACAAGATAAGCACGATATGTCAAATGGTACCTCTTAGAATCAAAATTCCAAAACAATTTCCAAATTTAATCAAAAATCGAATTAAAAGTTAAATAAAATTAATTAACATAACAAATGTAATTCGTGAATTTTTTGGGAATTTTTGGACAAATAAAACTATTTTTACAAATTCAAAATAGAACCTGATTCAAAAAGAAAATGAAAAAAAAAGTGAATGGCAAGGGGGTGTAAGTATAGCAAATTCCTAGTTCAAAATCCTAGTGGGCCAGAATATGGGGGTGGGAATAGGAATCCTGCGTAAGCCCAGGTCACTATTTTAGTAATCCTTTTAATCTGATTATATCATTAAATCTAGAAATTAAAAAGAAACAAGAAAAGAAAATGGAAAATAGCATGTGGTTCTATTCTTGGCTTCATTAATGCGTTGGACTAATGTTACTGGTGGGATTAAAAAATAATACACGCGGGCAAGGTTTTGCACACGCTGGATCAGAATAATCACGTATGGCCCAATCATGAAAAGCCATGCATACTTCGTTGACCATGGCTGAAAATTACAGACGCCGGAGCTAAGCTCCGGTCGTCTTCTCCGGTGGACACCCACCGTCACCGGTGATGAAATTCTCCAGAAATTAAAAAGAAAACCATGAACTGACTCGTTTTGGCATGCTGAATCTGAATCTTCCATTAGAATTTTCATACACTACCTCTATCATTGAAAACGAAGACGATGAGTTAAACCCTAGATTTTCAAAACTCCCTGAAAAGCCCTAAACAACACCACAAACATTGCCTACAAGATGTAGGGCTTCAGATGCAACCAGTACATGATCCTAAATCCTCAGAGATTACACTAAAATGATGCTCAAAGGTTCCAAGAAAACTTACTTGTTAGAGCTGTGATTCACACGTGAAGAAACCCTAAAACTTCATGCAATATCTTGTGATCTCCTCTTGGAAGCAAAATAAATGATTAATGATCCTTGAATATGGCTGAAAATACAAGCTTGATGATGAGTTCGCAGGTGGTGTTCTAGGTCTCCCAGGTGGAAATGGTAGCCAACAGAAGTGAGATTCAGGTGTGAAAACTCTTACAATGAACCAGTTTCGAAAGCTTGAAGATGAAGGTGTGAAAGTGAGTTTTTGGATTTGTTTCCTCTCAAATGGAGTAACTAACTTCTGTTAGAGTGGTTAAGGGTCTCATATAAGGTGGTTAAATGATGGTTAAGTGCTAATCATGGTTGAAAAGTTAGTTCAAGCATGGTTATGGAGTGTGTGCATCATTGTTATGGTGTATTACAAGATGATGATGATGGTATGATATGAGAATGAATTGGCATGAGCAGAACAACAACAGATTGTTCATTAAGTTTTGTTTTATTTTTCATGGCTATATGAAGCAATGTAAGGAGGTGCATGTATGGTGTAAGGAAATGCATGGTCAAAAGTAGTAATTGTGGTAAGGACAATGTGTGATGACATTATGGTGTGGATTATGTGCATGGTATGAGGTAATGGCACGCAAATCGCAAGGCCATGCCATGGTTTGAACATTTGAGTGACATCTTCATGATGATGACTTTGGAGATGCATAACTTGATGAATAATGACTCAATTTGCATGATCTTGATATCATTAGAAAGAGGGAATGGCCTAGGACAACATTAATGCTAGAAATAATTGAATTAGAGGTCTTGAACACCAAGAAAATTAGCCATGAAGTTGGCATAACACAAACTAGCTTTTGTACTTAGAAAAAATTCTAAGTCTTTTATGTTGAACAACTTTGAGATCATGATTTTGGATGATCATAACTTTTGATCCAAGAATCCCAATGAGGCATTCTTCATATGGTTGTAAAGGTGGAAGATCACTCTACAACTTTCATTTGAAAATTATTTCCAAATGAGGCTTGGAAGGCACTCAAAAACAGGCTTGAACATTGGCATAAAAACTTACCCTTAACACTTAGAAAAAATTCTAAGTGTTGGAAAATGCAAGTGTGAAAATGTACAACTTCCAACAATCATAACTTGCTCAAAAATGATCCAATTGATATGAATTTTATATGGTTGGAAAGCTTTTCATGAGTAATACAACTTTCATGTTTGACAAAAAATGAAATGAAGCTTTGATCATGGAGAAAAATGGCCTTGAAAGTGGTTGCATGACATGAAAACTTGCCAAAAATGGAAAGTTCTCTTAAACCCCTAATTTGCCAAAAATTGAAACTTTCCACAATCCTTGATTTTTCATGATTTCTTTGACATTTCTTGATCAAATTTGACCCATTGGTCATATTTGACATGATGAATACAAGATTGACCTCAAAAAGTCAGGAGTTGACTTTTTCACTACTCACTTGACTTTGTTCCCAATTTAGTTGATTCTCAATCATCTGGCCAATTGAAATCGTTCTGAATGAAATTGATGGTCCATACCCCACTCCTAGATACTTGAGAACATATAGAATACCATGGAATCAAGTATTGCCCAAAGAATCATAAATAAACTGATTTTACACAAAACCCTAGGTTTGACCCAAAAAGATAGGAGATATTGATTGTCCTTCAAAACCCTAATTCCTTTAAATAGCATTGAGAATCCCTTGAACTAAGATGTTTTACATGATATGAGGATGATGAGGCTTCAAAATCCTTGCCCATGAAGGTTCTACATACATAGATAGGCAAAACCCTAATTTGAGGACCAAAGATAGGAGAGAGTGATCCTCTTCAAGTTTTTTGCAAGTCTCAATCCTCTAATGAAATGGTGAACCAAATATGATGTCTTGAGGTATAAAGAGCCCTTATAGCTTGAGTGATTGAGTACATATCATTCTTCTTTGCTTTGAATAATCAATGACATGGAAACCTCTGATCCCATGGCTTGGGAAGACCAGTGATGCATGCATGATGTTTATGACCTAAATGCACATGTATGTGAAGCATAAGCCACTTATTGATGGTAAAAATATGAGGGAAAATTTTGGGGTGTTAAACTTTGGTCTGGGCGGACACGAACGCTGGTTTTCTACCTGTAGATCCCTTCTCGTTCTCTTGGCCCCTGGGGTGTGCTGGCTCCGGGGAAGAGTATGGTCACGTTTCCTCATTGCCAGGGATACTGGCTCCGCTGGGATCCGACGATTTCTTCCTTGTCAGGGAGAATGGCTCCGGGATCTCTGGTGCTCGCACCTTGGCGGAGGAGATCTGGGGCAGCAGCTCTCTTCCAATGCTCCAATTCTAGCATTCTGCTGGAGGATCAGAAGATTCGTCTTGTTAAGGGCTTCGACCAGGGCTGCCATGGCCAGTTTGGCGTTGGGAAGAACTGGGACGGTTTGATGGTCCTCTGAGTGCTGGATCTCTACGTTGTTTGCGTGATCTGGGGTGGGAGACGCGGTGGCTCTGTCCCTCTGCGAAGGAACATCGTCTCTAAGAAAGGGGTTTGCCCTGTCGTTATCTGTCTTGTTGACGGGGAAGATAATAGTGTTGCGCACATCGTTGACGTTATCATGACTGGCCATGATCGGTAGGGATGGAAATTTTACCCATCCCTAGTGGGCACCCGCAAAAATTACCCACAACAGGCAGGGTAAAAACCCGCAACATGGGTACGGGCACGGGCACGGGCAAATACCCACTAAAATAAGCGGGCATATGCGCGGGTACGGGTACCTTAGTACCCAGTCCGCCCCATACCCGCACTATATATATTTATTTATTTTTATTTTCATTATTATGTACACATGTTAATTTAGCAATTTTATTAAATACATCACTATTAAATTTCTACGCATTTTAATATAAATGTTTGTTTATTTCTTATCTCATCAATAACATCCTATAAAAATTTTTAAATGTTATTGAAAAATTAAAATGACATGATAAATTATAAATGATCGATCGTTTTTTATTAGAAATGTGGGTAAATGGGTATGGGTATGGGTACTTAGGTACCCATAGGATACGGGTACATGTACAAACATTGGTGCCCACGCGGGTATGGGCTCGGGTACGGGGATTTTTTTAAACTGCGGGTTTGGGGAAGGGTACTATGATACCCTACCCAAACCCTACTCGTTGTCATCCCTAATGATCGGAATATTGAAAAGTTGCTTTGATCTTTGGTTTTCGGAGAAAGAAAGACGGGGAGAACAGAATTCTCACAAACGGCGCCACTAATCTTTCCAGTTGATCGGAACCTGAAGTGGGCCAGAGGCTTTGTCTTCGATGATGGATCCAAAGAGGAGGGGGTGTACCTGCAAGGCACTCCGATGCTAAAGTAAGAATCGGGATGAGATAAGGCAAGTACAAAGTAAGAATGACTTAGGATGATTTTTGAATACCTGACCCTCTTAAAGGAGAGGGTTTTTATAATGCCCCCAGTGCTTGGCCATTGGTCCCTATTTTCGGGGCTAGATATTCGCTCCCTAAAAATAGGTAACTGCCAGAAACTAGCCGTTGAGATGTGCAGATATGCCCGGAATTAGACGTTGCTTCGAGCAGAGGCGTGGTCGCGGGAAATTGCGTCGTGGCCGTTCCTGGATGGTTGAACCGTGCGTGACTGGAAGAGATGTGACGAAGGGTAGCTGATCCTGGGGGTCAGCTGGTCAACCCTCCTCGGCTTAGGGGCAGAAGAGAAAATGCTTTCCTTTGCCCTTCTCTAACAGGGCTGAGGCTATTAGGCGGTTCTGGAGTGCAGAAGTGGATTGGGTCATGCCTAGCCATTGGGCCGGTCCGGAACAATATATATATATATATATATATGACATATCCTATGAGAATGCCATTTTTATGTTAGAATATGAGAATAATTCTAAACCATTAGATTTTAAAATAAATGGTTCAGATTATGTGTCAGTTTTTTTCTCATCCTCCATCATTTATTTAAATAATGGAAGAGATAGAAAAACAAAAACCACACATAATCTCCACCATTTAATTTAAAATCTAGTGGTTCAGATTCATTCTCATGTTCTCAGATATATATTATAGGTTTCTTTGTCTCTTTCTACTAGAAAGTTTAGAACATAAGAACAAAGATAAAGTGCATGAATATGTATTCGATGCATATTTAACGCACTTTTGCGATTCTGATATGGCTTAAGCATATTTTGAGCTTGAAATTCTGGTAGCAGACGTGTGATGTTAAGGTGCGATGTCACAACAACACACTCTGCACAATGGACAGCAATAACAGTAACAAATTAACACAAGGAATTGTTCACCCAGTTCGGTCTAACTACCTACATCTGGGGGCTACCAAGCCAGGGATGAATTTCACTACTTGTAGAATTAAATTACAGACTCAACAACCCAGTTGACAATCTCCTAATCTTAATTCCTACTAGTGACTTTCTACCTAAGAAACCACTTAGATATGAGAACACCACTCAATCCCTAAAATCACTCAAAGAACAACCTCTTTGAGAAACCTTGATCTTGCTTCCTAGCTTCGATCAAGTCACACAACTCTCTTTGCTTCACAACTTTAGAGAGGACAGATCACCAATTCACACTTGAATGGTTTACTCACAATTCGTACAAATATCTGAGACACTCAGCCTCCGCTCTTGATCTTCAATCTGTACTTTCTCCTTTGGTCTTGTGCGCTTTATATAGCATCCTGAATTGGGCTTGGACTTGTCACAATATTTGATCAGATTTGTTAATTAAAACTGAATCTTCAAAACAGATTTTATCCCCAAAATCTTTTTAAATCTTCAACCTTTTAATTCTCCAACAGACCTGCAATCAAATCTCCCATGTAATAGAAAATATCTATCCCAAGATATTCTCATCCAATGAGTCAACCACTCTCCACAATTCCAACTAACACGTGTGCCCTAATAACAACAAGCACATGCTGTTATCAGTTCTGCAGATCTAATGTCACAACATCGCCATGTGACATCAGACATCCAACTTCAGCAATTTAACTACTTAACACCGCCCAGTGTTAAGACTCAATGTTGCAACATCAACACCATGACATCAACATTGAACACCTTGTTGTTTTACCAAAATTCCAGCCAATCCAGGAACTTACAATCTCCCCTTTTGGCTAATTTTGGCTAAAACACCCTCTGAACCCTCAGAGTCTTCAGCAGCGGAAAATCTTCAGTAATTTGAAATCTTCATCAGCAGCAGTTTGACAATCTTCATAGTCTTCATCACTTGATCTGCTGCAGCACCATCTTCATTATTGACAGCAGCCAATTGGTGCTCCCCCTAAAAAACATGAACCAGCATCACAGCTGTTCAGTAGCTCACAATGTACAACACTTCTCCCCCTTGATGTCTGCTTGGATGCACTCTTCAAATGCTATGATATCTTCACTAGCAGCTCAGTCTAAACTCCCCTTCAATAACTGCATCAGCACTTTTCAACTAGCAGCACTCCTTGTCATTGCAGCACCTCTTGCATCTTGACTGACTCTTGACTATTTCTCCCCCTTTTTAGACACAATTGGACAAACCTCAACAAGTAAGTCCTATGACACCCTGTACAAAACCATACTTCTTCTGTCAGCAATATCCACATTTTGAAAATCCAGACATATTCTTCATCCATCCAGTTATGAAGGCTTCACACAATCATCCACAAGATCTGAAGCACGCAATCTTCACAATAAATGCACTTTTGCTGCAAAATCCATAGACAAGTACTCCCCCTGTCATGATTAACAAATGCTCTAGATGAATATGAACATCTGAGCACATTCATTTTGGTACCACTGTCCCTTTTTTCACAGACAATCATTCCCTATCATAATCTTCATCTTCAGACTTCCTGATCAACTTCAGTCTTCTCTACATTCTCCATCCAAGGCAAATCTTCTACTTCATCATTCTCCCGTATGACTATGCAGATGCTCCTTAGATATAATGTAAGCACTAAGCTTCAGATCCAGAACAAAGACATCCTTCACCAAGGATACTCTTGACACTCTTGACACCAGGGTATTACATATGCTCCACCACTGGATTCACTATCAGCAAAGTAATCCAATCTCAACACTGTGTCATAAACTCCACAAATTCTCAGCTTACTTAAAAGCTTTACTGAGATCCAGTCTCTTCAAAAGACAATGATCAGATCATATCACAATACCTCTACCATTACATCCACCTGTAGTTATTGATACTAGTGAAGTCTTCAAAATCAGTAGTCATGCTAAACTTCACATTCAAATCCACATAATCAGAAACTCTTCTTCCACATGTCTAATCTTAATCATCTTCCAGATTTAACCACCAGCAAACATGATGTTACAACATCTTTTGGGACATCAGCTTCACCATCCAAAGGACTCATTGCACAAAGAAGTCCTTCAAGAAGCTAAAAAAAAACACAGTCAGAGCAGCTTATTCAGGTTAACATACACACCTGAATACCATAAGTTCCCACACCCTCTCTGAACCATATCCTAGTAAACTCAACCATATCCAGAGCATCTATACCATATTCTTTTTCCCGATTAAGCTCCCTTTGAAAAACATACTTCCACCTTTTTATGGAATGCAAAGGAATGTTATCCAGTGAAGCCTTTTGAATTTTCTCAGAAGTTCTAACAACAACAGCTTTCTTTATATGAGATATGTCCTGGACATTATCATCAGGATCAGACTCATCTCTGATCTTCCTATTTCTGGAAGTGATGAACACTTTATTCCTGAATTTGGTAGTACCAACCACATAGATCTTCTGCTTATCAGTTCTCTTTGGAGGTGACTCAATAGCTTTCCTCTTCCTTGATTTCAGTCGTTTAGCAACCCCAGGAACCACTTTTGCAATTAGTTCATCATTAGCTCTAACATCTGCATCTTCCAACCTAAGGATTGTCAACTTGTGGAATTTTTCTTCTGAACTATAGGAGTCATTAGTCAGGTTGTTATCTTTCTTGGCCTTGCAAGTATTCAGCTCCCAACACTTCTTAAGGTCACAGCTTTTGATCCTTCCATCAGCATTGTTGACTCCTTCATCTTGCTCACATAACTGACTACTCAAGTTGGCTTTTAACACATCATCCAACTTAGGAGTAACAGCACCATAAGTCATTAACCCAGATTGACTTTTCACCATACTTTCACACTTGATGTCACCATCTGATGTTACAGCATCATCACTAGATAAGCTGTCCACTTGAGGTATCCACTGATAGCAATTATCTTTGGATCTTACTCCCTTCATCACTACCTCATTCTGCTCATCAGCTACCACACATTCATGCTTAGTGTAGTTTACCTTGTAACCTCCATCACACAACTGACTTATGCTGATCAAGTTTGCATTTAAACCACTGACAAACAGAACATTGTCAAGTTCAGGTCTACCATCACCTTTCACTTTCCCAACTCCTGCAACAACACCTTTTTCTCCATTGCCAAACATAACCTCATGAGAGGGACAATGACTGACTTCAGCAAACATGGATCTACATCCATACATGTGTTTGGAACACCCACTGTCAAAATACCATGTTCCTTCTTTAAACTCTTTGTCATCCATGTGAGCCAATAGACATTTCACCTTCTCCTTAGGTACCCATTGTTTAACAACTTTGGGCCTGTGCTCTCTCCATCTGTTTTGAGGCTGAGGGTATCCATGCAGCTTGTAGCAAGAGTACTGCATATGTCCAAACCTTCCACAATAGAAGCATCTAACTCTGTCATCTCTGAATTGGTTATATCTTCTACCATTATGATGATGATATTGTTGTGGCTCCCACTCATAATGTTGTCTCCTCCTACCATAACTGGCCTGCCTTCTATTATGCTGGTATCTTCTTCCATAAGAAGGCTGAGAATGTTGTTTCCTGGATTATTTCCCATGATGGTGTAGCTTTCTTCTTCCATAGATATGAGGAACAGCATTGTTGTACCCATATCCATACCAGTTTTCCTGATGTTGAGACCTCTGATGAGACATGTTCTGCTTTAACCTGGCAGCTTGCATGCTCAGGTGATATTGGGGAGGCATATACTGGCTAGCACCTTGAGGTTGTATCTTCCTCTGATGGGGACCATTCTTTTTCTCAGCATTCTGAGGCTGAACAACCTTCTTAGGTGTAGGATCATGTCTCTTAGGTTGATGTTGAGACAATGGTTGAGACATCTCCTTCTTTGTTCCTGACGTGCTTGCCACAGTAGACATCTTTTCCTCGACCACAAATCCTAGTCCAGTCTTGTCTCCAGCTACCCTTTCTGTCTGAAGGATCTTGTCAAGTGTGTCTGTACCACTGTTCAGCATCCTCACAGTTTTGGTCATATGATCAAGGTGGGCTTTAACGAGTACAACTTCATTTTCCATATCAGCTTTTTCATTCTCAAGTTGAGCAATCTGTTGCTTGTGGCACTTGTTTTCTTGACAAATCTCAGCACTTTTTAAACACAGCTCTTGATAAGTAGATGTTAACTCCTCATAAGTTATTTCTCCATCACTTGAATCATCATCAGAACCAACAGCTCCTGTTAATGCTCTAACATGCTTTGCTGACTCACCTTCACTTTCACTATCAGATTCAGACCAAGAAACTGTCATGCCCTTCTTCTGCTTCTTCAAGAATGTGGGACATTCTTTCTTGACATGTCCATAACCTTCACATTCAAAGCACTGAACTCCTTTATCTGGGGCATTCTTCTCTTCATCCTTCTCTTTTGACTTGCTGATGTCAGAAGAGATGTTCTCGACATTAGGCCTGGAGTTATTGTTCATCCTCTTGAACACCTTGTTGAACTGTCTTCCCAACATAACAATGGCTTGAGACAGATCTTCCTGAGAATCATCATCTGTACCTTTCTTAGCTTCTGCAGGAGTGGAGACCAAGGCTATACTTTTGGGCTTCTTTTCTGGTTCTTCCTCATTCAAACCAAGCTTAAAAGTTTGAAGAGATCCAATGAGCTCATCAACTCTCATCTTGCTGATGTCTTGTGATTCTTCAATGGCAGTAACCTTCATCTTGTACTTCTTAGGAAGGGACCTAAGGATCTTCCTTACAAGCTTTTCATCTGACATTTTCTCACCAAGAGCACTGGATGCATTTGCCAGCTCAAGCACATTCATATGGAAGTCATGGATAGTCTCATCGTCCTTCATCTTCAGGCTTTCAAATTTTGATGTTAAAATCTGAAGTCTTGACATCTTAACTCTAGATGTTCCTTCATGTGTAGCCTGCAAAATATCCCATGCTTCCTTAGCAACTTCACAGGTATTGATTAACCTGAATATATTCTTATCCACTCCATTGAAGATTGCATTTAGAGCTTTGGAATTTCCAAGGGCAAGCTCATCTTCTTCCTTGGTCCATTCTTCTTCAGGCTTTAGCTTTGAGGTGCCTTCTTTATCTTTGCCGGCATCATATTTTTCACACACAACAAGTGCTTTCCACTCTTTAATAACAGCCTTCCAAGCCCTGTTGTCCAAGGATTTTAAGAAGGCGGTCATCCTTGGTTTCCAATAGTCATAATTGGATCCATCCAAAATAGGGGGTCTGTTGACGAATCCTCCAACTTCTTTGTCCATCTTTACACCAGAAAGTAACTTCCCTAGATCTCACCCAGAGACAAACAGGATGCCTGCTCTGAAACCAATTGAAATTCTGGTAGCAGACGTGTGATGTTAAGGTGCGATGTCACAACAACACACTCTGCACAATGGACAGCAATAACAGTAACAAATTAACACAAGGAATTGTTCACCCAGTTCGATCTAACTACCTACGTCTGGGGGCTACCAAGCCAGGGATGAATTTCACTACTTGTAGAATTAAATTACAGACTCAACAACCCAGTTGACAATCTCCTAATCTTAATTCCTACTAGTGACTTTCTACCTAAGAAACCACTTAGATATGAGAACACTACTCAATCCCTAAAACCACTCAAAGAACAACCTCTTTGAGAAACCTTGATCTTGCTTCCTAGCTTCGATCAAGTCACACAACTCTCTTTGCTTCACAACTTTAGAGAGGACAGATCACCAATTCACACTTGAATGGTTTACTCACAATTCGTACAAATATCTGAGACACTCAGCCTCCGCTCTTGATCTTCAATCTGTACTTTCTCCTTTGGTCTTGTGCGCTTTATATAGCATCTTGAATTGGGCTTGGACTTGTCACAATATTTGATCAGATTTGTTAATTAAAACTGAATCTTCAAAACAGATTTTATCCCCAAAATCTTTTTAAATCTTCAATCTTTTAATTCTCCAACAGACCTGCAATCAAATCTCCCATGTAACAGAAAATATCTATCCCAAGATATTCTCATCCAATGAGTCAACCACTCTCCACAATTCCAGCTAACACGCGTGCCCTAATAACAACAAGCCCATGCTGTTATCAGTTCTGCAGATCTAATGTCACAACATCGCCATGTGACATCAGACATCCAACTTCAGCAATTTAACTACTTAACACAGCCCAGTGTTAAGACTCAATGTTGCAACATCAACACCATGACATCAACATTGAACACCTTGTTGTTTTACCAAAATTCCAGCCAATCCAGGAACTTACAGAGCTCATTGTGTTTCTGATACGGACATAACGTACTTCTGCGAGGCCTATTAAATGCACTTTTTCGTACTTGGCGCACCCCCGGTAACACCCTGTTTTTTGTTAGATATTTTATTATATTTTAATTGTTTGAATTATGCATTTGATGATTTATTTTATGGTTGGGTGTTAGCGGGGTATGTGCCCTTGAGTTAGGGGTATAGAGATATGATAAAAGTGAGTAGAATAATTTAGAGTTGCTTTTGTAATTAAAAATAATGTTTTATTTGTTTTATTATATTAATTAGTGAAAATAAAATAAAAAATATGTGTAGAGATTTTAGGGACAAAGAGGTAATTACATGAGGGTAAGTTGGGGTAAATGAGGGAAAACATAATTAGGAGAAATATTATTATTAGAAAAAAGGGAAAATTGGAATAACAAAAGTCAGTTGCATCATACGTGAAAATGGGGAGAAAGAAGAAAGAGTGCCAGGGAAAGAAAAGGCAAGGTGATCAAAGGAGGAGAGTGAAGGTTCTAATTCAGAATTTTTGCAAGAAATCTAAGGTAAAGGTGGGAATTGGGTTCAATAATAGGGGTATGGATTGAGGGGTAGATTAAGGTTTAATCTTCTTGAGATTGTGTGTGATGATGTGTTGTTGTTATGTCCTTGAGATCAAGTAAATCTATGAAAATTGATAGAATATTGGGTGAATTAGGGCATAACTCTAAGTAGTTGAATCATGAGAAAAATTGATAGATTGATGTTAATTACCATGATATATGTGTTGCTCTTGTTAGACAACTTATAGAGATGATTTTGAATAAAATTGGGATTGGTTTAGGGGTTGAAGATGAGATTTGGGTGAAAATCCCGTAACATTGAAAAACTGGAATTTTTGGAAAATCCATCTAATGTTTTGATCATAACTTTTGATCCGTAAGTCCAAATGACGCCCCATTCAAAGCGTTAGAAAGCTAATAATCAGGGCTATAACATGGTAGTAGTTGGTGAGATGTTTGAATATTATCCATGTACCTACTATTCCATAATTTTATTTGATTGTTCATATGTTGTTTTTAACTATGACATGCTTGGACGTTTTACCTCATAACTTTTGACCCGTAAGTCCAAATGACGCCCCGTTTAGAGCGTTAGAAAGATAAAGCTCAGAGCCATAGCATAATAGTGATAGGTGAAAGGTTTATATATTATTTCTATATCTAATATGTTTGTGGATTTTATTGTTTAAATGTTTGGTTGATGAATCAATGCATTGTTGTGATAGAGTCGTGTGATAATGATGTTGATATGTTGATGTTATCATGATAATGTTGTTAATGTGTTGATGATGTGGTTGTAATGTTGATATGGTATGGAGCATGACTATCAAGTTGTTAGAATTATGTCTTGTAGTTACAAAATTGTATGTTTATGAGTTTACATATGTGAGTGGCTGAAGTTGATGTTGTTGTTGGTTGTAGTAATATTAATTAATGTTGTGTATGGTGTATGATGTTATGAGGATGTTTTAATGATGTTGTATATTCAAATATATGCATGCTATTTTGATGGTGATTATGTTGTTGGTGGCATACACGGTCAGAAGAAGGGCCAATGTGTATGTGTTGTTGTTGCATGTTGAGAGTCCATGAATTCATGTTGTCGGAACTTGGTTCTTTTTGGTGAGCCTCGTTCCTATGGTGATGGATCGGGTGCGAGTAACTAATTCCAATTATGGGGGATTAGTGAACTGTTACCTATGGTGATGGTAACGAGTTTGGTGAGCCTCGATCCCATTGTGATGGATCGGGTGCGAGTAGCTAATTCCTATTATGAGGGATTAGTGAAGAGTTACCTATGGTGATGGTAGAGATTTGGCGTGCTCCGGTTCTAAGAGAGAATCGATCCTATGATGGGGATCATGGATTGAAATGAACATGTACGTTCATAATTTGGTACCACATGCATGTTGAGTCAGTTGTTGGATGCATTGCATTTGAGTTGCATTTGTGATTTCCTGGATGTTATGTTGTGTGGATGAGAATACTTGATGTGCCTATGTGGTTGTATTTGTTGTTTGATGTTGTTAGATTAATCTACTTTTGATTGTCTTTTACCTTTATTATTGAATCATGTTCTCACCCCTTCTGTTTGAATGTTGTCTTTACATGGGCATCATGCAGATACTCAGGAGTAGCATTGCTGAAGTAAGTGGAAGATAGCCTTGGAGTTAATTCCATAGTTTATCGCTTTTATTTAGTTGTTCCTTGCTCTGATCATATATCATCGGGTTAGGATAAACGCTTGATTTGATTTTTGAATAATTGTTGTCGAAGTTACAAACTTTTTGTGTTGTTGAGATTTTTAAGTTGTTTTGAGTTGATTGTCATACTCTTTTGATTATGCTATTAAGTTGAAATTCATGAGAATTGATGTCTTGAGTTACAATGTTATTTTTGTATGTTTATTAGTGATTCCGCTGCGATGATACCGTAAATTCTTGGGTGAGCATGCGAGGACAGGTATTGCATGCCTTATTATCCAGTCCTTGGGCGTATGGTGGAGCCTGGAGACATCCACATTGATCTGAAGCAAGACTCGGGGATGGGGATCCTACCATTGGCAAGGGAACAATCCTTTATGACATGAAGCATAATTCAAAACACAATTACATGATGTCGACTTCGTTGTCACGGGCATCGCCCGGGAAACACAAGCAAGTCGGCAAATGCGATAAATGTATATTCAAAGCAATACATTATTGCAACAAGTGCTAGAGAAAACGATCAAATATAGAAAACAAAAATGACAGCTGATATCAGTCATTGCATCAAGTTACAAAAGAAAAACGAAAAATTACAGAGGCATATCTACCACCTCATTACTATCAACGACACGACTTCTTTCGTAAAGCAAGGCAATAAGGGCTCTCACGCCAACAACAAATATTCCACCATCTCTAATGAACACGGGTGGTCCGGCCTAAACTTTAAAGTGAATAAAGACTTCATTGATTAAAGGATGAGACGTTGGAATAGAAATTTATAAAGCAACGATTGTGTTAAAAGAAAGATCGGTGTAAAGCTCTAAAACTAATAACACTTGAAACATCAAGGTAAAATGATTTCATTAAATATAAAAAAATTGTTACACCTAAGGCAAAAAAAAGCATGGGAAACATTACAGGAAATAAATGATATAGAGAAAAAAGAAAATCAAGTCGAAGTATCTGAAGGTGGGGCACCGGGACCATCTCCCTGATTCATCTCAGAAACAGACTAAAACAAATTCAACGCATCGACAAAAATTACAACATCAAGGCAGATTTTCCTCGGTTATTCTACCACTCATTTTTGGACTCCGAGCACATTCCGCATAGTATGCTGAAGAGCATCATAGAGTGCCCACCTCATAGCGACCACCTCATCCTGATAGTTTTCAAGGCCTTGTCACCTGAATCAAGGTTTTTCGATGCTCTTCCACCCAACGAGACTTCTTCTTTACAGAATCACAAGCAACCTTACACCGATCATCTTCACCTTTAGGGGTATCTTCCAGCTCGGTCACATGAGTCGCCGGGGTAGAAGGGGAGCCATGGACTTTCACTGCCTCTTGCAAAGAGTTAGCAACTTTAACTTCTTTCTACAGTGCTAGAAGCTCCTTTTGAAGATTAGTGCACTTCAACTCCATAACTTTGACATTCTCTTTCCAATTATTCCTCTCCTTGAAGGGACTCCCGGGGCCAAGACATTACCCCATCCAGGAGAGACGAGAGAATAAATATAATAACTTTAAACATGTTGTGAGCAAGCTCAGAAACCATTTCCATCTTATCCTCCTCGGGAAGATTCTCAGAAAAGGATAAATTCAAAGTTAAGAGAATAACATCAGCCTATTTAAAAGTGCGTAAAAGTAGTACACTTGGTGTTCCTCATCCTAAAAATACCCCATATTAGTTACAGTACGTTTGGAGAACTCTTGAACAGGCCCAGGTGATATAAACAATAAATTTGACATGCCTATATTACAATAGTTAAGGATCTTGGAAATCATGGACATGTAGCAAAAAGATGTTCCTTTATTGCATTCTTTGATAGTAAACATATGGTAAACAAAATAGTTGGTCCAATTAATTCAAATCTTGTGCAAGAGAATGTAAACAAGATGAATCTCAGTGGTGTCAATTCTTGAATACCCTCCTTTCTTCAGATGCAAGACGTGAGAAACTAACCACAGTAGAATCCTATGAGCCATTGTCAATTAACTAACAGTAAGAGTGTCATGACAGTCCTATGATCTGGGAGCTTTAAGAATCTTGTTCAGATGCGTGGTCCACTCAAAATTCATATGAGTGTAGGTATCTATTATCAACGAATCAACTTCATTATCCCTATCAACATCAATAATCGCAATATAAAACAACGATTTCCACAGTTCATTAATAAACTCATAGACTTTGTTACCTATTGAGAATTTGAAAGCGAAGCCTTGACCATCATGCAATCTGGAATAAAACACCCCAGATAATATCTTCATTATAGTCTGTGAAAGCTATAAAAAGCAATTGATTTTCTGGTGCTCAACAAGTTGAACGACTTCTGGAATATCCAAGCATCCGACAACCACTGGTTTCCACACATGTTGCTTCATCACTAGGCGATGTTGGTGTTTTTCTTCGAATTCTTCAATGTAGTCATCCAAAACCAAAGAGATAGCAGTTTTTGGAGCAGTTGATGATGTGGTAGCCTTACCCTTGTTTTTGGAATCTTCTTTGGTTCTTGCAATTTTGGGTGCCATTGATAATTGTTTAGACAAATTAAGCACACAAGGTGTTTGAATAAATGTGCAAACGAGAAGCAAGAAAGGTTTGGGAGATATTTGATTACCCACAAACCAAACTCAAGAATAAAGATTCTAAAGTGCTCACAAATAATAATGAATACTGAGAATGAAGAGAAGTTCGAGTTCTTTGATACTAGGATGTAATTTGAAGCATGAAAGATGAAAGGCATTTATAGAGAATGAAACATTATGAATATTAATGAGGTTTTGGAAAGTGTAAGTTTGAATGATTTAATGTGATGAGTTTATTAACAATAATTGAGAGTTTATGACCCAGACTGAATGGAAGTTAGAAAGAAGTGGAGACAAGTTCATGAATAAGCAATGAATACAGAAAAATGAAAATTTATGTTCAATGTATCATGAGCCGACCTTTCACTGTTATGTGTCGACCTATGACTGCTATGTGTCGACACATACTATAGCAAAACCAAAAGAAATAAAAAAATTAGGTTATGCGTTGACCTATACGAGGATGGGTCGGCCTATACTATAACTAATCTGAAAAATGCCAAAATTAATTATCATGTGCCAACTTATAACTATTGTGAATCGACCTATACTGTTCAACTTCTAAATTTTTTGACTCATTTAGATTTTTAATGACCTTGAGAGACTCAACTTGACTCTTGGATGATAAGTTGATGAGAGACACATGCATATGACATTGTTTCATGGTTTGTTTGCTAAAATCATGCAAACATGTAAATGCAAGCATGAAATGGTACAAGGTATAAATCCAATATGAAGACATTTAGAACAAAATCACTATAAACGTATAAAATGCAACACACAATGGCCATATTTGAAATTTTCGGAAGTGAACATCTATCACAAACATCATACACATCATACATCACATACCATCAAGAAATAAATAGGTAAAAGAAATACTTACTTACAAAATAAGACAAGGATTGAAACGATATTACCTCATCGTATGGATGATGGAGGATGGACTTACATTCCACGAGGAACTCTCAAACAAAAGTTGAAATGAATGCACAACGTGCCACAAAACACAAATGAAACCAACACGCTCTTACCACTTTTATCCTTGTACAAGTATTTGAAAGAGAGATTAATAATGTATCTAAGAGGCAATTGACTTGATGATTATCCTTGTTGTTGGACTTTCATTCTTGTTAAATTATGGTGACTATATTGCTCCTCCTCGTGTTTCATCATCTTAGATTGATCAATCCTAATTTGATGTACTTGAGTATTTCTTGTTGAAGATAGATCTACATCATTAAACATAATACCTTTCTGACATTTCTCGGATAGAAACATTAGTAATCATCAACACACTTTTATCAATTAACGAAGCATTAAATGTTAACCTTCTTGGTAACACAATCCGTCTTTCTTGTCACATAGTCAACACAATAAGGACATGTTCTCTTGTTATGCCTTGAGCCTCCATGAATGAGATCTCATACTCTCTTCGTAGAGCCAAGACAATTTCCTGCATGATTAAAAAATAGAGCTAGGTACCCAATATTCATTGGGTCCTTGGAGATTAATGAAATCTTGGTTGCATTTTCGAAACCATTGAAAGGCACCTTTAGGAACAAAGAGTTTCATAAACTTGCACTTAGCAATAGTATGACCCTTTTTGCAACAATAATGACAATACAAATTATGAGAAGATGAGCTTTTGCTATTTAGTTTCTTTTCAACATAGTTACACCGTTTATAAGGATTTTGAAAAAGTAAGTCATATTTAGAAGTATATATAGAAAAAGTAACCTTAGGTTGCAAAGCCTTATCCAACAATTTGGCTTTAATAGTTCTTGATCCATTTTGCCAAATGTGACAAGTCTCACAACCAACCCATGAAGGTTTGTCATCCTCAGTTTTATCTTTTAGAATATCTAGCATGGACATCCTTAGAGCTTCAATATTCTTTTCATTTTCAAAAATGTTAGCTTCTAAGTGAGAAATTATTCTTTTGTTTGAAGCTAATCTTCTGAAAGCATCTATGGTTTGTCTTTGTAGATTTTCAAAAGATTTGTGTAATTGAGAAAAAGCTAAGTCATGAGAAGTTTGAATTTTAGTGTGACTTACAACCTTTTTCTTTCCTTTGTTTTCCATATAGCAAAGCTTGGCCGATTCAACACTTGAAGTGGAGCTATCATCGCTTGAAGAATCACTTTCGCTCTCCCAAGCAACATAAGCTCTTCTATACTTGCTAGATCTATTCTCATGGCATTTTTCTTCATTTGTCTTGATTATAGGAAACTCCGACTTATATTGGCCCGGTTTGACATAATTGTAGCATGTACTTCTAGACTTACCCTTCTTGTTCTCATCTTCCTTGAAGGAATCAGATAGCCTTCTAAGTTTACCATGGTTCTTGTCAAAGTATTTATTTCCATACTTCCTCATGTATCTATTATACTTTTTGATAAATAGCCCCATATCTTCATCAGAGTCTTCTTCATTTTTAGTTTCATAATCACTTTGCTAATTACAAGAGGACCATGAGCTTGAAGTCTTTAGAGCAATGGACTTCTTCTATACTTCCTTGTCTTTACCTTTCTCCTTCTTCACTTTCTTTTCATACTTTTTCATGTTTTTCGAAGCAAGAGAGTTTTTGCTCATGCTCTTCCAATTTTCCGAACAAAGCCGTGATATCAAGTACTTTAAGATCATCTGCCTCTTTGATAGCGGTGACCTTGGGTTTCCATCGATATTGTTTGGAAATTTACTTTGTTTTGTTGTTCTTAAAACAAATCGCAATCAATCAGATTATGATTCTATCAACAACACTTAATTAAAAAATGTGATAAAAAATAATTCCCAATCAAATTGATCAAACAACCAATGAATTCAATAATTTGCTTAGAACAAAATTAAAAGATAGATAGATAGATAGATAGATAGATAGATAGAGAGGGAGAGAGAGAGAGAGAGAGAGAGAGAGAGAGAGAGAGAAGGATTTGTTTATCAGTTCCCCAATTGGCCTCACTATGGGTACGTTTGCCCTCAATTCAAAATCGAATTGAGATACTTGCAACTAACCTTACTTTGCAAAAAAGTGTATATATAAGAGATGAAGAACTCTAACCCTACAAACCCTATAGTTTGTTGTTGATTCTACCACCTGTAAAATCCTTGATCAAATAATGATCAAGTCACCAATAATGTCATTTCAATTCACCAATTCTTGCTACTTCCGTTCAAGGAACCACCTTGTCCCAAAGCTTTCGCACGGTCGAATTAATCTCAAGCACAAACTTATTAAAACCCAATATTTACCTAGACGACCCATCATCTCACGCTAATCCCTTGCAAAGAACCACCTTGTCTTAAAGCTTTTACTCGATCGGATTCAAATTGAGTAATCTTGTCCAAAACCTTCAAATCCTCGATGATCTTGAAGGAAAACCCCAACTCTGTTTTCTTATTTGAAACACTTAAAGAACTCAACCTAATATCCTCGGTACACCAACCTAATTGGACATCATCAACCTTAATCTAGATGGTCACCCAATCAAAAAATGATTATGTGTAGTTTTATTGTGTGTGTGTGTGTGTGTGCATAGAAGAGAGGTTGAAGATGATGAGTATGCTTTGAAATTTTGGTTTCGTATAGGTTTTACACTAAAACCTTACTAGAAAAAGATGCATGTATCAGTATATATATGTATGAAAGATGTGAAGCAAGGGGCATGCATGAGGAATTGAAAGCAAAATAAAATTTCAAAATTTTTAGTTTATAGGTCAACCTATGAAAGCATTGTGTCGACCTATAGAGGTCTCAGGTCAACCTATTTGAGGCGACACATAGGCAGTGGCCACAGACTTTATTATTGAGGAATGGGTATCGACCTAAGTGGGTTATGTGTCGACCTATTATGAAGTAAAGGCTTATATAGGTCGACCTAAACACGTATGTGTCAGCCTATGCAGTGGTTTTCACACTAGAAACTCAATTTTTTATGCATGGACCTTTCCTAAGTCATTTTCAATCATTTCCCAACATATTTATATGCACCCTAATGCTAAGATGAATAATACACATCTAGAATTTGGTTGATATCATCCAATGTACAAAAACGCTAAAGTTTCTCCTAGTTTTGACATCATTCAAAACATAACTAAACAAAAAGATGCACTCACAGGATAGTGTCCTTAGAGGTAGAGATAATTTGTTCTAGTTTACTCGTTTCTTTTGTTAGCTTCTTACAAAGGCGAAATAAATCTTGATAGGAAAAGTGAGAGGTTACCTCATCGTCTTGATGATTTATCGTGACACGGAGTTTTGCTTCTTCTTTATCTGAAGATTCCATATCATCGCTATTCCAGGATATGTATGCCTTCTTTTTTGATATCTTGAACTTTCTTTGATTTTGATTTCTTCTCAGGTTTTGTGGGAAGTTTGGTCTTATATGACCTTTCTCTCTAGATTGATGACATGTAGGAATGGATGATGAACTTTCTTCACTTTTCTTTTGGAATCTTGAAGTTCGTTTTTCGTGCCTTAAGAACTCCTAGAATTTTTGAAACACAAGCTTCAAAAATTTATTAATCTCCCTTTGTCAGTCTTCATCTTCTTATTCCATATTTCTGATGTTAGTAGCTTTAATTACAATACTTTTCCTATTCTTTTTGTTATCTTCTTCATCATCAGCAAGTCTTTTCATTTCCATCTCATGTTCCTGCAATTTACCAAAGAGAGAGAGAGAGAGAGAGTGTGTGTGTGTGTCCATGGTTTCTAAATTATTAGATTCACATATTGCACTGACTTTAGGTTTCCAACTACATTATAGGCATATAAGAATATTTATAACCAATTCCTCATTTGAAATTGTTTTTCCTAGAGTTCTCATGTGACTCACGATATGGGTAAATCACGTTTGCATCTAATTAATGCTCTCTTCAGGTTACATTTTGAAGAGTTCATATTCATGGGTTAATGTGCCCAAACTTCCCCTCCTCACCTTAGTAGTACCTTCATGGGTGATTTGGAGGATGTCGCACATTTCTTTTGCAGTTTCACACTGAGAAACTCACAAAAACTCATCAAGACCAAGAGCAGTAGTAATTACAATATTCGCTTTCAAACTGCGCTGCACATTTTCTTTATCATCTTTGGTCCAATTTTTTTCAGGTTTGTTTTCTACTACACCGTTAACTATACATGTAGGAAAAAATTGACATTAATTCAAAGCCTTCCAAATACCACAATTCATCCCTTATGTGAAAAACTTCATTTTCTCTTTCCACAAACTATACCATTCTCCATTAAAGAATGGGGTTTGTGTAGTGAGTAGCTTAAAGTCATTTTTTCTCCTGAAAGGATTAGTCCTTAATAGGAGTTAGACTCTAGTGTCACTTGTTGGACAAGTGATTTTAAGCACAAGAGGGGGGCGAATTGACGTTTTCAAAATCCGTGATTAATTTTAACCTTTTATCATTTTAGATCGTATTAGTATTTTTGGGTGAGTAATTGCAGCGAAAATTAAATAATGAAAGTAAATTGTAGAAAGTAAAAAGATAAGGTTAGAAAGATTGCACCGGAGATTTATATAGGTTTGGCCAAACGTTGGCCTATTCCTATCTCCAAGAGGTATTCTTGAGAGTTTCACTATAAAATTTAAGCTTTTGAAGGTTATGCCCACGGATCTTAATACAATGTGATCTTGAGATTTTAACAGGTTTATCCCCGACCAATGATAGCTTTTACCCCAGACTAAGCTAACAAACCGTCTAGATATTTATAGCTTATCTCAATAACCAAAACAAAGCTTTTCCCGACAAAACTTAATAAACCAAGAATAGATATTTTATAACAGGTTGATATTAAGAACCAAACTCGATCTCTTAAGAGTATCGAGCCCTTAAGAATATAAACGACCAATACGACCATTTACAAAAATTCTTCCTCACAAGCAAAGCTTCACTTACGAGTACCAAGGCAATTTGAAGTGAAAGAAAATATTTTCTAAAAAGGGAGAGCGAGATAATTTCAAAAAATATATTAAAACGTTGGATAGAGGCGTGGTTTGAAGTGAGGGCAAGTCTGTCTTATATAGTAGTTGGAAACACCCATAAAGGAAACAATCTATGGGTCGGATTTATTATCTAATCGATTAGTAAAATGCTCTAATCGATTAGAAAACACAAATATAGTCGATTATAAGACCCAAATAAGAAAGTTTTAATATATAGTTGTTGCAAGACATTAATGTGTTGTCCTTTTTTATTTGCAATCGATTAGCACTTTTCTAATTTGTTGGTAAAACGTTCTAAATGATTAGAAAACACACTTTTAATTGATTTGCAGGCCAAAAAGGAAATATAAGATATATAGCCTTTGTAGGTCATTAAGTTGTTGTCCTCACTTCTTGGCTAATCGATTAGCCATTTACTAATGGATTGGCATAATGTTCAAATCCATTAGATAACAGAACAAGTTTTGCCAATTGATTGGCTTAAGTATCCAATCGCTTGGTTAGTTCAAAAAGGCTTTGAAAAGAGATTGGACAACTTATTAATTACTTGGGTTGGCCTAGAAATCAATTTGCATGATAAAAAAAATTTGAAAAAGGATTTATAAGTGTGTGTGTGTGTGTGTGTGTGTGTGTGTGTGTGTGTGAGTTGCCTTAATACTCTTAAGTTACTACCTTACTTTTATAGTTCTCGGTTCACTCAGACAAACCGGCAGACATGACCTGGCGAGCTTTCATATCTTTACCCCAAAGAGACTTCAAGAGTTTTGCTAGATAGTATTTGATTGTATTGACACTTTGGTCTTGAGCCCGCAGCTATAAGCACATAGATCCTCATGCGTTTGCCGTCATCAAAACTTCAGATGTTGATCTTCATTACCTGCAAGCACATAGATTCACACTAACACCAAAATTAAATTAATTTATGTTATTCCAACTTCATAAACAAACTTTGATAAAACACCTTTAAAATTAGGGGTGGCAAAATGGGTCGCCCGCCCCGTCTTAAGCCTGCCAAAAAAGGCGGGGAGGGCAAGCCTGTAACGCCCCAGTTTTGTCAGTTTTGTCAGTTTTATTTAATTGAGTCGTTTTTTATTATTTTATTATTATATTATTTTATTTCTGACTTTAATCTGAAAATATGTTATTTTTCATCGTGATTATATTTTATCGCGTTTTGGGAACATTTGCGAGATATTTGAGTGTGGGGGTATTTTGGTCATTTCATTTTATTTGGATTAAGTTATTAAGAATAGAATGAGAGAAAAATAGTAAAGGAAAGAAAAAGAGGAGAAGAAAAGTAGAGAGAAAGAAAAGAGAAGAGAAAAAGAGAGAAACTTGGGAAAGAAGAAAACTATACAACCGACTTTCTAAACACGATTAAATCGGGTAAGGGTGTGAAACTCGATTATACTATGCTTGTGTATGATTATGTATGTGTGTGCTTGTATGTTTTCTTGTCTTTACATAGATTTTGGTTCTAGGTTGGAATGAGAAATATGTTGAGGAATCGATGTTTTTGCGGTTAGAAATTGATGTAAATGTGGTAGATTACTTGTTGCCATGATTAGATTAGGTTCTGATGGATATATGTTGGTTTGGAAATGTTTTGGGGGAGAAAATGGGGTTTTGGGTTTTCAAACAGCGCTGCAGATTTTTTGGGTTTTCGCTGGTTCGACTAGCGAACCTGGGGCGAAGGTTGGCGAAGGCTCGCTAACTTTGTTCGCCTAGCGGAGGTGCTAGCGAATGCTCGCTAGAGGGTTCGCCTAGCGAACTTTGTATGTTTTTGGTTCTGTTTGGTTTTGACTTGGTTCGCTAAAGGGTTCGCCTAGCGAACTTTGTATCTATTTTTATCTGGTAGTGGCTTCGCGGGACGTTCGCCTAGCGAAGCTGCTAGCGAATGCTCGCTAGAGGGTTCGCCTAGCGAACAGAGCTGTTTGTGCAATTTTGTTTTCTTTCTAACTTTTGATCCGTAAGTCGGATCGGGGCGTGGTTTGATGCGTTAGAAAGCTTATAAAGTTTTATTTCTTATGATGATGGTTTTGAGATTGTTGGCCGATTAAATTATGTCGGGAATTTGTAAATGTGTTGTTTTGTCGACTTTTACGGTTGTAATTGTGTGTAATTAATGTGTATCATGCAATGTGCTGTTGATATGGATATGGTATAACTTGTGTGCTATTGTATGGAGTAAATGCATGTGTTTAGATGGTGTGATGATGGTTGTTGCCGTATGGCAAATAAATGCATTGTTTTGGGCTTGAATTGCAAAGCATGATTTTGTTTATTGAGATGATTGCATATATGTGTGCATTACGAATGTCATGAGTCATTGTATGCCAAGCATCATGATATGCATGTTGTTGGTGTTGTGTGCCCTAGTGGGTGTGAGCAAAGAATCGATTCCAGAGGGAATCTGCTATAACATCGTGCGCCTTAAAAATAAGAGGACCTAAAGCGATCTGATTGGATTGTGCGCCTTAAAAATAAGAGGACCTAAAGCGATGGTTATAGACGATCGTGCGCCTTATACAAAGAGGACCTAAAGCGATCGGATTGTGCGCCTTATACAAAGAGGACCTAAAGCAATCCATAAATGTCGCGCGCCTTAAATACATAAGAGGACCTAAAGCGATGGGGAACATCGTTTGCCCGACGGGGTGTTACATGAGTAATCCTAAGTAACAAGCGATGATTCCAGCAGAGTTCTTGAGTGAACTAGTGTTGAGATTTGATGGTTAGTCGGTACCGCATGTGCATTGCATAGAGTCGTTGTGTCGGTCTCCGTGCATTTGCATAAATCATGAATTGACTGTGTATGGAATTGTGAATGTAATTGTTGAGATTGAATATGTATATTTGTGTTGATGATGAGTGTATTGTATATGATTGATATGCATTGGTGACGTATATATGAATTATGTGTTGTATTTGATTGTGGTGCATTTGTGGTGAGAATATTTTACTTGTACATTTCTGTGATAATATATATAATTGTATGCAATTATATTATGATTGTGTTTCTCACCCTTCTGCTCTTTTATAATGCTCTATGAGGCATTGCAGATTAGAGTTGCTGGAGGTCTTTTTGTGAAGCTTAGGTCTTCATTCTTTTGTCGGTCGGCTCTGATATGTGTCACCGGGTAGTCGGGGAGATCGAGTGTGATTATTTGTGTTATGTATATGTATCTTTTGAATTGTACATGTATGGTTGTATGTGATAGATACATTTTTATAATATATATATGAGATTCAGTTACGGATTTTCCGCTTTTATTCTGTTTCTGAATTGTGGGTGTATTACTACCTGAAGTGTTGCATGTCTTTATGAGCAGGTGTTGTATGTTTGTTTCAAATTGATGTGATGTCTCCGGTCTATGCTGTGTTTTGAATATACTCTGATTAATTATTATCGCTTTATAATATTTTGGGGGTATAGATTGGGGGTGTTACATTAAGTGGTATCAGAGCCAGTCCGTGTCAGTTTGTGTCAGTCCTTGTTGGTCTTTGTGGTTCGGTGAGCTATTTGTTTAACCATATTTGGGGTTATTGGAAATGAACAGAATATGGCTGGTAGGAATGATGCTGCTTTGGCTGCTGCTATGCAAGCTATGGCTCGGGCTGTGCAGGGTGCACCGAATGCTGCGGGTAATGACGAGTTCAGGAAGAATAAGCCGCCTGTCTCCAAAGAAAGATATGATCCTGATGGTGCACAGATTTGGTTGAAAGAGATTGAAAGAATTTTCCGAGTCATGGATTGTGACGAGGATCAGAAGGTGAGACTGGGTACTCACATGTTGCTGGAAGAAGCTGATGATTGGTGGGTTGGTACTCGTCATGTGTTGGAAGCTGCAGAGGAGGAGGAGGAAGAGATTACTTGGGAAGTGTTTAGCCGGGAGTTCTTGAGGAAGTATTTTCCCGAAGATGTAAGAGGAAAGAAGGAAATAGAGTTCTTGGAACTGAAATAGGGTAGTATGTCTGTTGTTGATTATACTGCTAAGTTTGTTGAGCTGGTGCAGTTTTATCCACATTATGCGGAAGCGACTGCGGAGTTTTCTAAGTGTGTTAAGTTTGAGAATGGGTTGCGTCCTGAGATTAAACAGGCTATTGGTTATCAGAGGATTCGAAGGTTTGCAGACTTGGTGGATTGTTGTAGGATTTTTGAGGAAGATAGTAAGGCTCGTTCTACTCACTATAAGAGTATGACCGACAGGAAAGGGAAGCAACAGTTTCGTAGTGGTCTGTATGTAACACCAGCTGATAAAGGTAAACAAAGGGGTACTTTTGACTGAAGGCCAAGTGGGGGAGGAATGTCTAGTCCTCTGAGATGTTTTAGGTGTGGTGATCTAGGACATCGGCAGTTTGATTGTAAGAAAGACATGAGGAAGTATTCTAATTGTGGAGGTTTAGTGCATGTCGCAGCCGAGTGCAAGAGGAAGAGTATGGCGAAGTGCTTCAATTGTGACGAAGTTGGTCACATTAGTACAAAGTGTCCGAAACCGAAGCAAGCTCCAGCTGGTGGGAAAGTCTTTACGTTGTCAGGGACTCAGACTTCAAGTGCAGATCGTCTGATTAGAGGTACTTGTTTTATTAATAGTATGCCTTTAGTTGCTATTATTGATACCGGAGAGACTCATTCGTTTATTTCGTCTGAGTGCGCGAAGCGTTTGAATCTTGTGTTGTCTTCGATGGATGGTGAGATGGTTATTGATACTCCAGCAATGGGGTCAGTAACTACTTCTTTGGTTTGTTTAAGTTGTCCTTTGACCATTTATGGTAAAGATTTTGAAATGGATTTGGTGTGTTTGTCGTTGGAGGGTTTAGATGTGGTTTTGGGAATGAATTGGTTGCAATTCAATCGGGTTCATATTGATCGTTATCATAAGCTGGTAAGGTTTCCTTCTCTTGAGGAAGACGAAGACTCGAGTTTCTTATCTACCAAAGAGTTGAAAAAACTTTTGGCGGATGAAGTTCAGTTGTTTGGGTTGTTCGCATCGTTGACTGTGGATAGTCAAGTTTCACTTGATGTGTTTCCTGTGGTGTGTGATTTTCTGGAAGTGTTTCCTGAGGATATTTCAGATGTGCCGCCAGAGATAGAGGTGGAGTTTTCTATAGATCTAGTTCCTGGTACTAGACCTGTTTCTATGGCACCTTATCGTATGTCGGCATCTGAGTTGGTTGAACTGAAAAAGCAATTGAATGACTTGATGGATAAGAGGTTTGTAAGACCTAGTGTGTCGCCTTGGGGTGCTCCAGTTTTGTTGGTGAAAAAGAAAGATGGAAGTATGTGATTGTGTATTGATTATCGCTAGTTGAATAAGGTGACGATTAAGAATAAGTATCCTCTTCCGAGAATTGATGATCTGATGGATTAGTTGGTTGGTGCTTGTGTGTTTAGTAAGATTGATTTGAGATCGGGGTATCATCAGATAAGGGTGAAAGAGGAAGATATTCAGAAGACGGCTTTTAGGACACGTTACGGTCATTATGAATATTCGGTGATGCCGTTCGGGGTTTCTAATGCGCCAGGTGTGTTTATGGAATACATGAATCGTATTTTTCAAGAGCATTTGGATCGTTTTGTTGTTGTGTTTATTGATGATATCTTGATTTATTCTAAGTCTCGCGAGGAGCACGCGGAGCATTTGCGTATTATTTTGCAGGTTTTGAAGGAAAGGAAACTTTTTGCAAAATTGTCCAAGTGTGAATTCTGGTTGTCGGAAGTGAGTTTTCTTGGACACGTGATTTCAGGTAATGGTATTGCTGTGGATCCATCTAAAGTAGACGCAGTTCTACAATGGGAGGCTCCGAGATCTGTTACTGAAATTAGAAGCTTTTTGGGATTAGCCGGATATTATCGGAGGTTTATTGAAGGTTTTTCAAAGTTGGCACTTCCTTTGACCCAGTTGACTTGTAAAGGGCAAGCGTTCATTTGGGATATTCAGTGTGAGGAGAGTTTTAATGAGCTGAAGAGAAGATTGACGACAGCTCCGATTTTGATTTTACCGGATCCTAACGAACCGTTTGTGGTCTATTGTGATGCGTCTTTGATTGGCCTAGGTGGGGTGCTAATGCAGGAAGGTAAGGTGGTGGCTTACGCTTCAAGGCAATTGAGAGTGCATGAGAAAAATTATCCTACTCATGATCTTGAGTTAGCGGCTGTGGTTTTTGTGTTGAAGATTTGAAGGCATTATCTTTTTGGTGCGAGGTTTGAAGTCTTTAGTAATCACAAAAGCTTGAAATATTTGTTTGATCAGAAAGAATTGAACATGAGGCAACGTAGATGGTTGGAATTCTTGAAGGACTGCGACTTTGGCTTGAATTACCATCCTGGTAAAGCTAACGTGGTAGCCGATGCGTTGAGTCGGAAATCGTTGCATATGTCCGCTTTAATGGTTAAGGAGTGGGAACTTTTGGAATCGTTTAGAGACTTGAGTTTGGTATGTGAAGTGACTTCGGATAGTGTGAGGCTGGGTATGCTAAAGGTTACTAATGATTTTCTGATGACGGTAAGTGAGAAATAGAAGTTGGATATGAAATTAGTGGATTTGATGTTGGTTGGCGGAAAGGATGTGAGTAGTGACTTTGAAGTGGATGTTAATGGTGTTTTGAGGTTCCCTGGGCGAATTTGTATTCCGGATGATTCGGATTTGAAAAGGATGATTTTGGAAGAAGGACACCGGAGTATTTTGAGTATACATTCGGGAGCGAACAAGATGTACCAAGATCTGAAGAAGATTTTCTGGTGGTCTGGATTTAAAAGAGATGTGGCTCAGTTTGTGTATGCTTGTTTGACGTGCCAAAAGTCGAAAGTGGAACATCAAAGGCCTAGTGGTTTGTTGCAACCGTTGGATATTTCGGAATGGAAATGGGATAGCATTTCGGTGGATTTTGTAACGGGGTTGCCGAATACACAGAGAGGTCATAATGCTATTTGGGTGGTTGTAGATAGGCTGACTAAATCGGCTCATTTCATTCCGATTGATATCAGTTTTTCTTTGGAACGGTTAGCTGAGATTTACATCGGTGTGATTGTGAAGTTGCATGGCATTTCGTTAAGTATTATTTCAGATCGAGATCCAAGGTTTACCTCGAGATTTTGGGAGAGCTTACAAAAGGCTATGGGATCTAAATTGAGGTTGAGTTCGACTTATCATCCTCAGACGGATGGTCAGACGGAGAGGACGATTCAGTCTTTGGAGGATTTGTTGCGGGCATGTGTTCTTACACAAGGTGGTGCGTGGGATAGTTATCTTGCGTTGATTGAATTCACGTATAATAACATTTTTCATTCAAGTATTGGAATGGCACCGTTTGAAGCGTTATATGGACAAAGGTGTCGAACACCGTTGTGTTGGCACGAATCTGGTGAGAGAACGGTGGTAGGACCGGAGTTGGTGCAGCAGACTACAGACAAGGTGAAGTTTATTCGCGAGAAGATGAAACCTTCTCAGAGTAGACAAAAGAGTTATCATGATCGGAGACGAAAGGATCTTTAGTTTCAAGAGGGCGATCATGTATTTCTGAGGGTTACGCCGGTAACGGGTGTTGGTAGGGCGTTGAAACCGAAGAAGCTTACCTCTCGGTTTATTGGTCCTTACCAGATATCTGCGAGAGTAGGTGCTGTGGCGTATAGGGTGGCGTTGCCGCCGAGTCTGTCGAATTTGCATGATGTGTTCCATGTTTCACAGCTGCGGAAGTATGTTCCAGATCCGTCACATGTGATCCCGATGGATGAGGTGGAGGTAAGGGAGAACCTTACGGTTGAGGCTTTACCGGTGAGTATTTTGGATCGCGAGGTGAAGAGGTTAAGGGGCAAGGATATTGCACTGGTGAAGGTAGCGTGGGGAGGCGCTGCTGAGGGCAATTTGACTTGGGAGTTGGAGAGTCGGATGCGGGAGTCGTATCTAGAGTTGTTAGTTTCAGGTAATATTTTCAAGGACGAAAATTTCTAAGTGGGGGAGAGTTGTAACGCCCCAGTTTTGTCAGTTTTGTCAATTTTATTTAATTGAGTCGTTTTTGATTATTTTATTATTATATTATTTTATTTCTGACTTTTATCTGAAAATATGTTATTTTTCACCGCGATTATATTTTATCGCGTTTTGAGAACATTTGCGAGATATTTGAGTGTGGGGGTATTTTGGTCATTTCATTTTATTTGGATTAAGTTAGTAAGAATAGAATGAGAGAAAAATAGTAAAGGAAAGAAAAAAAGGAGAAGAAAAGTAGAGAGAAAGAAAAGAGAAGAGAAAAAGAGAGAAACTTGGGAAAGAAGAAAACTATACAACCGACTTTCTAAACACGATTAAATCGGGTAAGGGTGCGAAACTCGATTATACTATGCTTGTGTATGATTATGTATGTGTGCGCTTGTATGTTTTCTTGTCTTTACATAGCTTTTGGTTCTAGGTTGGAATGAGAAATATGTTGAGGAATCGATGTTTTTGCGGTTAGAAATCGATGTAAATGTGGTAGATTACTTGTTGCCATGATTAGATTAGGTTCTGATGGATATATGTTGGTTTGGAAACGTTTTGGGGGAGAAAATGGGGTTTTGGGTTTTCAAACAGCGCTGCAGATTTTCTGGGTTTTCGCTGGTTCGCCTAGCGAACCTGGGGCAAAGGTTGGCGAAGGCTCGCTAACTTTGTTCGCCTAGCGAAGGTGCTAGCGAATGCTCGCTAGAGGGTTCGCCTAGCGAACTTTGTATGTTTTTGGTTCTGTTTGGTTCTGACTTGGTTCGCTAAAGGGTTCGCCTAGCGAACTTTGTATCTGTTTTTATCTGGTAGTGGCTTCGTGGGACGTTCGCCTAGCGAAGGTGCTAGTGAATGCTCGCTAGAGGGTTCGCCTAGCGAACAGAGCTGTTTGTGCAATTTTGTTTTCTTTCTAACTTTTGATCCGTAAGTCGGATCGGGGCGTGGTTTGATGTGTTAGAAAGCTTATAAATTGTTCTTTCTTATGATGATGGTTTTGAGATTGTTGGCCGATTAAATTATGTCAAGAATTTGGAAATGTGTTGTTTTGTCGACTTTTACGGTTGTAATTGTGTGTAATTAATGTGTATCATGCAATGTGTTGTTGATATGGATATGGTATGACTTGTGTGCTGTTGTATGGAGTAAATGCATGTGTTTAGATGGAGTGATGATGGTTGTGACCGTATGGCAAATAAATGCATTGTTTTGGGCTTGAATTGCAAAGCATGATTTTGTTTATTGAGATGATTACATATATGTGTGCATTATGAATGTCATGAGTCATTGTATGCCAAGCATCATGATATGCATGTTGTTGGTGTTGTGTGCCCTAGTGGGTGTGAGCAACGAATCGATTCCAGAGGGAATCTGCTATAACATCGTGCGCCTTAAAAATAAGAAGACCTAAAGCGATCTGATTAGATCGTGCGCCTTAAAAATAAGAGGACCTAAAGCGATGGTTATAGACGATCGTGCGCCTTATACAAAGAGGACCTAAAGCGGTCGGATTGTGCGCCTTATACAAAGAGGACCTAAAGCAATCCATAAACGTCATGCGCCTTAAATACATAAGAGGACTAAAGCGATGGGGAACATCGTTTGCCCGACGGGGTGTTACACGAGTAATCCTAAGTAACAAGCGATGATTCCAGCAGAGTTCCAGAGTGAACTAGTGTTGAGATTTGATGGTTAGTCGGTACCGCATGTGCATTGCATAGAGTCGTTGTGTCGGTCTCCGTGCATTTGCATAAATCATGAATTACTGTGTATGGAATTGTGAATGTGATTGTTGAGATGGAATATGTATATTTGTGTTGATGATGAGTGTATTGTATATGATTGATATGCATTGGTGACGTATATATTAATTATGTGTTGTATTTGATTGTGGTGCATTTGTGGTGAGAATATTTTACTTGTGCATTTCTGTGATAATATATATAATTGTATGCAATTATATTATGATTATGTTTCTCACCCTTCTGCTGTTTTATAATGCTCTATGAGGCATTGCAAATTAGAGTTGCTGGAGGTCATTTTGTGAAGCTTAGGTCTTCATTCTTTTTTCGGTCGGCTCTGATATGTGACACCGGGTAGTCGGGGAGATCGAGTGTGATTATTTTTGTTATGTATATGTATCTTTTGAATTGTACATGTATGGTTGTATGTGACAGATACATTTTTATAATATATATATGAGATTCAGTGACGGATTTTTCGCTTTTATTCTGTTTCTGAATTGTGGGTGTATTACTACTTGAAGTGTTGCATGTCTTTATGAGCAGGTGTTGTATGTTTGTTTCAAATTAATGTGATGTCTCCGGTCTATGTCGTGTTTTGAATATACTCTGATTAATTGTTATCGTTTTATATTATTTTGGGGGTATAGATTGGGGGTGTTACAAAGCCCGCCTAATGAAAATGGGCTTAAAAATCTAGCTCGCCCCGCCAAGGTGGCAGGTTGGCGAGCGGCGGGCTTGCCCGCCAACTTTTTTATTTATTTATTTTTCATTTTTTAATAGATTAATAGGCTTGTTTTTACATTTCAAATAGATTTTTCACTTATTTTTTAGAACAATTTTCACAAAGCATCTTTTTAACAAATTTTACTCCAAAAATATTGCATATATTCTCAAATAAATGTACAAAATAAAACCATCAAGAATTGGAATTACTAGATTTAACTAAAAAATGGCGAGTTTAAGGTGGGATAAGTTGAACGAATAGGTGCGGCGGATTTTGGCGGGTGGCGGGTTTTGGCGGGGCGGGCTTTGGCGGGTGGCGGGTTTTAGCAGGGCGGACTTTAGTGGACGGCAGGTCCAAAATCTCAACCTAACCCGCCATTTTTTGGCGGGTGCGCGGGCCGTCCCGACGGGCCACGACCCATTTTGCCACCCCTACTTAAAATCATATAAACTATTGAATGGTATTTGAAAACACATTAGTCCCTATAAAAAGATAAAATATACTCACTATTGTCATGAACAACATGTCTTAAATTCAATAAGCTTCTTCTCACACTTAAGTCTAATTAAATTATACATTCAAGAACTCTCATGACACCAACAATCACAAGAATTAATCCTACACAACTACAAAAAAAAACAGGTGAAATCCTACAGACATAGGATATGGTGTGGTTAACTACAATACCTAACAAATTGACTTAATTTAAGTAAAATTAGTACTTGACTCCTAATTTATAATTTATGAATTAAACTAGTCTGGATTTAAATAACTTCCATAAATAGAGTTACCAATCATAACAAGCTCGGCTTCAAAATTTTTTTAGATTATTTGAGTTATCTAGTAGAATGATTCACATAACATACATCTGTGTTTATATTTCACGAACGAATGTAATATGATTTGAATGACACAATGCATAGTTCATATGATATTTTACATGTTAAAAATCAATCAAGTGAATGGCTAAACCTTGGTAAATAATTTATGCGATTTGAATAAACCTTGAAAATTTAGGACCACGTTATAAAATTAGGTCAACCAATTTACTCAGTTAATAACACAAATTGTGAGTTTACTCAACTAATGTAGTTCTAAAATCCAAGATCTAATAACTCATATGATTTGAGTCAATTTAAAAACTAAATTAAATCATACATGAAAATTTTAAATTTATTTATGCGCGGAGTAATCATTCACCCAAATGATACCCATTATGTTTTTTGTGTGACTCTAGTAGAACTCGTGTACCACTTGTTTTTTACTTGTGGTTTTTCCTTAGATATTTGGTGTAGTATTTTTAGGTGGTTATTGTTAGATCTTGTGTTGGGGGTCTAATACAAAACATGAACAAGAAGAAGATAAAAACGGTACAATGAAATTTGAACAAAATAAATTTCAAAGCGAGTGTTTACACTAAGCTTTAAGTTTGATTCGTCCCCACTAATTTAGACAAATTGGATACAAATGGGATAACCGGAGAATCTCATTCAAAATACTTTGGAAATATTAACATGAATCTCATATTCACATTAAGCATATCGATCAACGATATTTTACGAAATAAAGTTCCATTATTTATTCTTGTGCACTAGAAAAAGAATGACTTGGATATAATTTTTGGCACTTGAAACAAGTAATATTTGTGTCTATTTTATGCCTAACAAGTATCTCTATTTATAGAAAAACTTTTACCAATTGGTGAGGAGAAACAATGTTTCAATGGTTTAATCATGATCATTCGCGAACCATTATATATCAATAATAGCAAACCATTTTATGAAAAGTTGTGTTGGTCTGGTGGCGGCACCATATGACTAGGGGTGGCAAAGCGGGCGGTTCGCCCCGTTTAGGCTCGCCACATTTAAGCCCATCCAAATGCGGGATGGGGCGGGGCATACCAACTTAGGCGTCCGAGATCAAAAGGCAAGCCAACCCCGTTTACTAATGAGTTGGCGGGTTGGCGGGCCGGGCCGTCAATTTTTTATAATTTAATTTACTATATAATTTACAAAACTGTTAATCATTAATAAAGAGGCCGACAAATTTTAACAATGCATAGTAAAACTTTAACAAGCCTTAATGTAAATGTCATATTCTTCAACATAAGCAAACAATGTAACTAATAATACCAAAAACTTAAAACAAACACAGTAAAATCGCAAAAATAAAAAATTTATTATCATAATGAAAAACAAATCCCTATGTGCAAAACTTACCTTATAGCTTTAGAACTCGGCTCTAATGACAACGAGTAATAGAAAATAGAAAAGAATGCATTCTCTATGTTTTACAATAAAGACTTTTCCTACTATGAGTGAAAATAAAGAACGAAGCAGAGACCAATTAATGTCTTCAAAATGAGGTGTTTGTAGTTATGTGAAAAATGAATATTAGGGTTTAAAGAAATGAGGGTTGTTTTAAAAGTATGTCTACTACATACCACGTTAATATTGCTTTAATTCTAAGTAAAAAAATTTTTTTTTTTTTTAAAAAGCCCGTGGGTAAAACCCGCCCCACCCCGCCCTCGGCCCATTTTAAAAGTGGATTAGGCGGGGCGGGCCAACTTAAGACATTGATCCGAAAACCTCGCACCGGCCCGCCAAAAATGGAGGGTTAAATGGGCAGACCCAATCCGTTTTGTCACCCCTACTTATGACCACGTGCCCTATCACAATAAGGTCTCTAGTTTGATTCTAGACAGTTGCAACTTTTGGCCTTTTATTTTGTTAGTTTAACCATTATTATTTATCAATTTAATATTTTAAAAATTTCTCCAACAATCCCCCACCATTTTCAAAATATATCTAAATCCATTATTCAGAATATTTTATGGTTTCTGTTCTAGACTGGGTAAGCGCTTGGCCCACAGTAGGGCAAGGCCAAATCCAGTCCAGCTCTTGGCCAGGCCCAATAGCCAGAAACTAGCCGTTGGGCAGAAACTAGCCATTGGGAAGAAACTAGTCGTTGGACAGAATATGATTATTGGGCATGTCCCCCTCACTCGCTTGGCAGTTCACGAGACCAACTGTTTCCCCGGATCTCACAGAAACAGTTGGACCAAGTCAAAGAGTCACGCGCCTGACCTCCCACCTGGCGGTCTCCCATTGGTCGACCAAACATTTCGGCCACATGGGAGACCTTGGCCCCGCGCTGGGGGTTACTTCTATAAATACCCTCTCACATGAGAGGGGCAGGTTTGATCACTATTCAATACTTGAAATCTTACCTTCGTACTTGCTTTCTCTCTCTTGCCCATTTACTTACTTTGGCATCAGAGTACCTTACAGGACAACCCCCTTTTCTCTCCTACAAGCATCCTCATTTGCCCTACACGGAGCTGCCTTCCCGGAGACAGACCATCGGGATGGGAAGACCGCCTTTCCTACCCCCGATGATGTGAAGCCACGCACGCAAGTTGTTGGTCCCATTTTTGAGCCTATACATGTCCCTCAAAACACGGACCCAAGCACTGCTGCCCTAATTGCCTCCCTCTACAGATCCAACTTCCTGATCTTCCAGCAGGGCAAAAAGATCGGCATGCTCGAACACGCCCTCTAGAAGCAGTGTCCCTCGCTGAAGCCCATCAGTCCTTCTCCGCGACCACAGTCCCCTCCTCCTCAGAAGCGCAGGCGAGACATGTCCAGAAGTCTTTCTCCTAAACGAAGACGTTCCAGATCGGAGGAACCTGACTCAACACTCGCCAGACGATGACACTGATCTCCCCTGTGGAAATCCAGACGCTCTCCCACTCCGAAGAGGAACAGACCTTCGAGGAACCATCGCGAGCATCGCAGGTCACGCAGACATTCTCCCCTCCGTAGCAGAAGTCGCGGACTTAGCGACTCCCCCTGCCAGTCGTCTAGCACAAACAAAGACGAAGATGTCCATGGACCCTTATCTCAGGAGATCATGGACATGCGCATTTCTCGTGGATTGGAGAAGCCACCTCCCCTGGCCACTTACGACGGGACCACCGACCCAGGCGAGCATATAGAGAACATCGAGGCCATGCTCCACTATCATAACATAAGCGGGGCTATCAAATGCAGGTTGTTCCCCATCACTCTCAGGAAGGGGCCATGGCCAGGTTCAAGCGGCTTCCCCGGGGTTCGGTCACGTCCTGGAAAGATTTAAAGAGCCAGTTTGCCCGCCATTTTACTGCCTCCCGGCGACACCCCAAGTCGGAGGCCACATTAGAAGCCATCATGCAGGGCATGGATGAGCCCTTGCATGCATATATCAAGCGTTTCAATAAGGAGGCTGTTGAGGTCCGCACGACGGACTATATCAAGAAGTACTTCCTCAAAAAAGGGTTGAGACCAAAGAGCGAATTCCGCAAGGCGGTGGGCATTGAACCTCCTCGCAACCTGGCCGAGTTACTCCGTAAAGCTCAATCGTATATACAATACGAGGAGAAAGAGGCAGCCTACAAAGATCGGGACTCTAGGGATCAAGAGAGCTCCCGGGCGACAAAAAAAGACGAATCAGAGGCCCCCAGACGCGATAGGGAGAGGCGACGAGATGATCGTCCTCATGAAGGCAAGGGACCTGCTGGCCATTTTACAGAGTATACGCTGCTGACGGCTCCCTGCGAGTGCATTCTCTCTGAATGCATCAACGCGGAGTTTAAGTAGGGAAGCGTCTGGTTCCACAAACCCACGTCGTCCAAGGGCAACACAGACAAGAGTAAATACTGTCGTTTCCACCGCAGCCATGGCCATGTGACCGAAGACTGCGTGCACCTGAAGGACACCATTGAAATCCTCATCAAGGAGGGTCACCTAAAGCAATATACGAAGAAGGGTGAATCCTCTCAACGAGAGACTTCGGAGACCAAAAAGGAAGCAGAGCCTTCGCCGCCCAGTCCTCTTCCTCAGGTCCCTATGTCCATCATACGACCAGAGGACTACATCATCCCCGACCATATTGAGGATCCTCCTCAAATATCTGCTCACATCACTTGGGAGACCTTCCCAACAGCCACGGTTATCTGGTGTGGGGGATACATCAAACTCACAGTGGGGTCAGTCAAGAGAAAGTTTGATCAGCTCATTGACTGCAGTCCTGACCAGCTGTCCACACCCGAGAAGGTTCTGGGGCGGTCCCAGCCAATCACTTTCTACCTGGAGGAGCTGCCTGGGGGTTCCCCGAACTCGCACATTCCTTTTCTCATCAGAGCGAGACTTGCCAACACCGACGTCCGATGGATCCTGGTCGACCAGGGCAGCTCCGTGGACATCATGTACACTGGTCTGTTCAGAGCCTTGAAGCTGGATCAGAAGAACCTGTCACCGTACATAGGGTCCGACCTGCAAGGGTTCACGGGGCGACAGCCAGAACCTGGGGGTACGTGGAGCTCCCTGTCACCTTCGGGGAAGAGGAGACGTTAAAGTTGATCAAGACTCAGTTCCTGGTAATCGATTGCCCTTCATTGTACCAATGCATCCATGGCAGACCAACTTTGGCAGAGCTGATCGCTGTTCCTTCGACTGTTCATCTTAAGATGAAATACTATACAGAGAAGGGCCATGTCTCAACATTACACTAGGATATAGAAGTTGCAAGGAGGTGCTTTGAAGCAGCTACTCGAGGCCAAAGCTAGATCGGTGCATCACCCAAGGCCGCCAAGCGGGCAAGGGAAGACGACCAGCCCAGCGAAGAAAGCCAACCTGACAAGAAGTTGACTCTCCCCGTACACATCATCGACCTCGAAAGCTGGATGTCTGAAGAGGGCGAGGACTGTGGTGAAGGCACGTCGGCTGGAATGGGCAGTTCCTCTGCAACCACCCTCATGCGCCCCGTCCTAGAGGGGGAGTTCGAGGTCATCACCTTCGGAGCCAACCCGAGCAGAGGAGTGAAAATAGGCGCAGGGCTACCCGACGAGGTAAAGCAGCAGCTGAAGACATGTCTCGAGGACAACGCCAATTTGTTTGCGTGGAGTGCCGTGGACATGCCCGACCTGGACCTTGAGACCACATGCCATCAACTGACCATTGACCCAGCTGCTCGAGTCGTCGTACAACGCAGGGGCAAGCAATCCGATGAGAAGGAACAGGCTGTCGAAAAACTTGTACAAGACCTCTTAGAGGCAAAATTTATCTCGGAGGCCAGGTATACAACCTGGCTGTCCAATATTGTACTTGTCAAGAAACATAGTGGAAAATGGCGCATGTTCATTGATTATACTGGTCTCAATCGGGCTTGCCCGAAGGATGCTTATCCTCTGCCCAGCATAGATAAGCTCGTAGATAATTCTACAGGTTTCAAGCTCTTGTCCTTCATGGACCCCTATTCGGGATACAATCAAATCCCTATGGCCGAAAAGGACAAGAAGTACACCGCGTTCATGACCTCGTCGGTGAACTATTACTACAATGTAATGCCCTTTGGTCTGAAAAATGTTGGGGCCACATACCAGCGCATGATGAACAAAGTCTTTCGATCAGAAATCGGAGACATGCTCGAAGTTTACATGGAGGATATGATCGTGAAATCCCAAGAGGAATCCGATCACACGACCCATTTGCAAAAGGTTTTCGACCAGGCGAGAAAGTGCAAAATGCGTTTTAACCTAGAAAAATGCACCTTTGGCGTACGGGCAGGGAAGTTCCTCGGGTTCTACCTCACCGAGAGAGGGATAGAGGTGAACCCTGACAAGTGTCGGCCGTTCGCGGAATTTCCCACACCCAGGTCAAAGAAGTCCATACAGTCCCTCAACGGGATGCTCGCTTCACTCTCTCGCTTCGTGGCCAAGTCTGCCTGTAACGCCCCGATTTCGATTATTCCCATTTTGTTGAGTCTTTTATTTAAATTGTGTGGTAAATTATTTTATTTGTGAAATTGGTGTGTTAATATGCCATGTTGACATGTTATGATATTTTACCGTTTTTGAGAGTTTTCGGGGAAATTAGAATGGAGGGTATTTTGGACATTTCTCAATTAATGGTAAGTTAGAAATTTAGTAAAAATTGGTAGAAAAGTGATTAAGTGAAGAATTATGTGAGAAAATGAATTAATTGAATTTGTGTAGAAAATAAGAAAAGAAAATGAGAAGAAAGAAAGTAGGAAAATTAATAGAAAAGAAAAAGAGATAAGAAGAAGAAATAGGAGAGAAAGAGAAAGAAAAAGGAAAGATAGAAAGAAAAGGGAAATAGAAGAGAAGAAAAAGAGGAAAAAACTTGGACATCTTCAAAACAACTTCTAGGAATCGATTTAATCGGGTAAGGGTTTGAAACTCGATTATTCTATACATGTGTGTGATTATGTATGACAGTTATGGTTGAAAAATTATGTTTGGGAGAGTTTTGGGGTATATGTGAGTTTTAGGTCGATTTGTAGAATCGGTGTTTTTAACGGTTAAAAATCGATAAAGATGTGTTTAGAATGATCTCTATATGTGTATGATTCATAACTATGCTTGGTTTTGCTGTTGGGAATGATCAAAGGTGGGAAAAATGAGAAAATGGGGGTTTTGATGATGAAGCCACGCTGCTGGGCATGGCTGTCTGGTGTGAATCGCCGGGCGAAATGTCCAGAGCGCCGGGCGAAGCGTGATTTTGGCCCCTGCGTCGCCGGGAAAAATTGAGAGGCGAGAGGGTGTCACGCTACTGGTTTTGTTCACGTTTTTGGGGGTTTCCTTCGCCCCTACTTCGCCGAGCGAAGTGAAGGCGAAATTGAAGTTTCGCCGAGCGAAATGTTCCCGTCGCCGGGCGCTTTTGTTTTCTTTTAAGTAATTTTCTTTTCTTGTAAAAATCATAACTCTCAAACCGTATTTCCGATTTAAGCGTTATTTATACTGTTGGAAAGCTTATAAAATGTTCTTGCTTGTGATGATGGTTTTGAGATTGTTGGCCGATTAAATAAGTCGGAAAATTGGGAATAGTGTTATTTAACGACTTTTACCGTTTTGAATGTGTGTTTTGGATGTGGATCATACAATAGTGCATTGATGTGAATGTATATAGATTGTATGTGATTGTATGAGATGAATGCATGAATATATTGTGAATATGTATGCATTTCAAGAATATCGTGAGTCATTTGTATGTGAAGCATAATGATGTACATTCTTGTGTTGTGTGATTCTAATGAGAATCCGTTGTAACGTCGTGTGCCTAAGTGAGGTGTGAGCGATGATTACAAACGATTGTGTGCCTAGGTGAGGTGTGAGCAATCAGATTGTGTGCCTAGGTGAGGTGTGAGCAATCGGATTGTGTGCCTATGTGAGGTGTGAGCAATCCATAAACATTGTGTGCCTATGTGAGGTGTGGGCAATGGGTGAACATCGTAGGCCCGACGGGGAGTTACATTGGTAACGAGCGATGGTTCCAACAAGTTCCTGAGTGAACTTGAGATGATTGAGTCGGTACCGCATTGCATTTGCATAGAGTCATGAGTCGGTCTTTATGATTTGCATTTATCATCTTTATAATTGAGAATTGATGAAGAAACATGAATATGTATGTTTATGTGGAATGATGAGAATTGTGAAAGTATGCATGATGAATATGCTTGGTTCTGTATATATATACATTGTGAGGTATATGAGTGGGTTGTGTTGAATTGTGGTGAGAATGTAGAATATGTGTATTTTTATGCTAAGATATATAATTGTATGCATTTATATTATAATTGTGTTTCTCACCCTTCTGCTGTTTTATGATGCTCTATGAGGCATTGCAGAGTAGGTATGCTGGTGGTCTTTTTGTGAAGCGTGTCTTCATTCTTTTGGTCGGTCGGCTCTGATATGTAGCACCGGGTAGCTAGGATGATTATGATTCTTTTGTGATACATTTGTACATGTATCTTGTTGATGAATGGTTATGTAAACATGTATTATATTGGTGGATAATACTTGATGATATATCCATATATGTATATATGTTTGATGTTATTCAATGTTTAGATTTTCCGCTTTTATTCTAGATATTGAGATGTGGGTGTAAGGACTAAGTTCCTCTGTTGCAAAGTTACCCCACTGTTGCATATCAAATGTTGAGCAGGTGTTGAATGTTTTAATTTCATGTATAATGTGACATACCTCTTTTATACTATGTTTATAATTATACTCTGACGAAATTTTTAATATGTGCCTAAATGATTATGTGATTATTTGGGGGTATAGAAAGGGGGTGTTACATTAAGTGGTATCAGAGCCAGTGTTGAGTTAGTTGTGTCTGTCTTGTTGTTGTGATGGTTGAACTGTTGTTTAACCTTGTTGTCATTTTTGGGAATGATCAGAATATGGCTGGTAGAAACGACAATGCGATGGCTGCTGCTTTGGAAGCAATGGCTAGGGCGGTGCAAGGTGCGCCGAACGTGAATGCTAATGACGAGTTCAGGAAGAATCAACCACCAGTCTTCAAAGGAAGAATTGATCCCGATGGTGCTCAAAATTGGTTGAAAGAGATTGAAAGGATCTTCAGAGTCATGGCTGTGCAGAGGAGAATAAGGTGAGGCTTGGGTCTCACATGCTGAAGGAAGAAGCCGACGATTGGTGGGTCGGTATGCGTCAAGTTCTTGAGGTGGATGATGAAGAGATAACTTGGGATTTATTTCGTACCTAGTTCTTGAGGAAGTATTACCCTGAAAGTGTGAAAGGGAAGAAGGAGATGGAGTTCCTTGAACTGAAACAAGGTAGTATGTCCGTGGTGGACTATACTGCTAAGTTTGTGGAGTTGGTTCAATTCCATCCTCACTATGCTGCAATTACTGCTGAGTTCTCAAAATGTATTAAGTATGAGAATGGTTTGCGTCCCGAGATTAAACAAGCTGTGGGATATCAAAGGATAAGAAGGTTTACGGATTTGACAGAATGTTGTAGAATCTTCGAGGAAGATAGCAAGGCTCGTTCTACACATTACAAGAGTTTGAATGAGAGGAAGGGAAAGCAACAAGCTAGAAGTGGACCTTATGTGACACCCGTTGATAAGGGCAAGCATAGGGGAAACTTTGAGAAGAGATCTGGAGGAGGAGGTTCCGGTTCCGTTAAGTGTTACAAGTGTGGTGAAATGGGTCATAAATCATTTGAGTGTGGGAAGAGCGTGGTGAAATGTTCTAACTGTGGAGGCCTTGGGCATGCTACTACCGATTGTAGAAGGAATATGTTGAAGTGCTATAATTGTGGAGAAGTGGGTCACATTAGTACTAAGTGTACTAAGCCGAAACAAGCTCAAGCGGACGGAAAGGTGTTTGCATTAGCGGGGAAGGACACTACTAGTGCAGACCGTTTGATTAAAGGTACATGCTTTATTAATAGTACGCCTTTAGTTGCTATTATTGATACGGGAGCGACTCATTCGTTTGTTTCGTCTGAGTGCGCGAAGCGTTTGAATCTTGTGTTGTCTGTGATGGATGGTAAGATGGTTATTGATACTCCAGCGATGGGGTCAGTAACTACTTCCTTGGTTTGTGTAAGTTGTCCTTTGACCATTTATGGTAAAGACTTCGAGATGGATTTAGTGTGTTTGCCGTTGGAAGGTTTGGACGTAATCTTGGGTATGAACTGGTTGCAATTTAATCGAGTTCATATAGATTGCTATCACAAGTTAGTGAGGTTTCCTTCTTTGGAAGATGATGAAGATGAGAGTTTCCTATCCACTAAAGAGTTGAAGAAACTTCTAGCGGACGAAGCTCAATTGTTCGGTTTGTTTGCATCATTGTCGATGGAGAGTAAAGTTGAGCTCGATGTGTTCCCAGTGGTGTGTGATTTTCCAGAAGTGTTTCCGGAGGATATTACGGATGTACCGCCGGAAAGAGAAGTTGAGTTTTCTATTGATCTAGTTCCGGGTACTAGACTGGTTTCGATGGCACCGTATCGTATGTCAGCATCGGAGTTGGTAGAATTGAAGAAGCAATTGAATGACTTGTTGGACAAGAGATTTGTAAGACCAAGTGTTTTTCCTTGGGATGCTCCGGTATTGTTGGTAAAGAAGAAGGATGGGAGTATGCGGTTATGCATTGATTATCGACAATTGAACAAGGTGACAATTAAGAACAAGTATCCGCTTCCAAGGATCGATGATTTGATGGACCAATTGGTTGGTGCGCGTGTTTTTAGCAAGATTGATTTGAGATCGGGATATCACCAGATTCGTGTGAAAGAAGAGGATATTCAAAAGACGGCCTTTAGGACACGGTATGGCCATTACGAATATTCCGTGATGCCATTCGGGGTTTCTAATGCGCCGGGTGTGTTTATGGAATACATGAATCGTATTTTTCATGAACAGTTAGATCGTTTTGTGGTTGTGTTCATCGACGATATTTTGATTTATTCTAAGTCTCAAGAGGAGCATGAAGAGCATTTGAGGATTGTGTTACAAATTTTGAAGGAGAAACGATTGTATGCTAAGTTGTCGAAATGTGAATTTTGGTTGTCGGAAGTAAGTTTTCTTGGACACATTATTTTCGGTAGTGGTATTAGTGTTGATCCATCCAAGATTGATGCGGTGATGCAATGGGAGGCTCCTAAGTCGATTACGGAGATTCGAAGCTTTTTAGGCTTGGCGGGTTATTATCGGAGGTTTATTGAGGGATTTTCGAAGTTGGCACTTCCGTTAACGCAATTGACTTGTAAAGGAAAGGCTTTCATTTGGGATATTCATTGTGAAGAGAGTTTCAATGAGCTAAAAAGAAGGTTGACAACGACACCGATCTTGATTTTGCCAAATCCGACGGAACCATTTGTTGTGTATTGTGATGCTTCATTGGTTGGTTTAGGTGGTGTTTTGATGCAAGATGGAAAAGTTGTGGCTTATGCTTCAAGACAATTGAGAGTGCATGAAAAGAATTATCCTACACATGACTTGGAGTTAGCGGCCGTGGTGTTTGTTTTGAAAATTTGGAGGCACTATCGTTATGGTGCAAGATTTGAAGTTTTTAGTGATCACAAGAGCTTGAAATATTTATTTGATCAAAAAGAATTGAACATGAGACAAATAAGGTGGTTAGAGCTTTTGAAGGATTATGATTTTGGTTTGAATTACCATCCAGGTAAGGCAAACGTGGTGGTCGATGCTTTGAGTCGGAAGTCGCTACATATGTCCGCATTGATGATGAGAGAATGGGAACTTTTGGAGAATTTTAGAGACTTGAGTTTAGTTTGTGAAATGACACCGAGAAGTGTGAGACTTGGTATGCTACATATTACGAATGATTTTCTTGCAACCGTATGTGAAAAGCAAAAGCTGGATTTGAAGTTTGTTGATTTGATGTTGAATGAGAATGAGGATTTCAAGGTTGATAATTTTGGAGTTTTGAGATTTTGTGGTCGTATTTGTATTCCCGATGATGAGGAGTTGAAAAAGATGATATTGGATAAAGGACACCGAAGTAACTTAAGTATTCATCCGGGAGCGAATAAAATGTATCAAGATTTGAAGAAAATCTTTTGGTGGTCCGGATTAAAGAAGGATGTGGCTCAATTTGTGTATGCGTGCTTAACTTGTCAAAAGTCTAAGGTGGAACATCAAAAGCCTAGTGGATTGATGCAACCGTTGGACATTCCGGAGTGGAAATGGGATAGTATATCGATGGATTTTGTTAAGGGATTGCCAAATACTCAAAGAGGTCATAATGCTATTTGGGTAATCGTTGATAGGCTTACTAAATCTGCTCACTTTATTCCAATTGATATTAGTTATCCTTTGGAGAAGTTAGCCGAGATTTATGTTCTTGTGGTTGTGAAGTTACATGGAGTTCCTAAGAGTATTGTATCGGATAGAGATCCTAGATTTACATCGAGGTTTTGGGAGAGTTTACAAAAGGCTTTGGGTTCTAAGCTAAGATTGAGTTTGGCTTATCATCCGCAAACAGATGGTCAAACCGAGAGGACAATTCAATCGTTGGAAGATTTATTGCGTGCTTGTGTGCTTGAGCAAGGTAGTGCTTGGGATAGTTATTTGGCATTGATTGAGTTCACCTACAATAACAGTTTTCATTCCAGTATAAGTATGACACCATTTGAGGCTTTGTATGGTCGGAAATGTCGAACACCTTTGTGTTGGCATGAAACCAGTGAGAGGACGATAGTTGGACCGGAGATGGTACAACAAACGACGGAGAAGGTGAAGTTTATTCGTGAGAAGATGAAAGCTTCTCAAAGTAGACAAAAGAGCTATCATGACAAGAGAAGGAAAGGTCTTGAGTTTCAAGAAGGCGACCATGTGTTTTTGAGAGTTACGCCGGTTACGAGTGTGGGTCGTGCTTTGAAGTCAAAGAAGTTGACTTCTCGTTTTATTGGTCCGTATCAGATTTCTGCACGAGTTGGTGTTGTGGCTTACCGTGTGGCGTTGCCTTCGAATCTTTCGAATTTGCATGATGTATTCCATGTTTCGCAACTTCGGAAGTATGTTCCGGATCCGTCACATGTTATTCCTATGGACGAGGTTGAAGTGAGAGATAACCTTACGGTTGAAGCTTTACCGATTAGGATTTTGGACCGTGAAGTTAAGAAGCTAAGAGGCAAGGATATTGCGCTTGTGAAAGTAGCGTGGGGAGGCGCTGCGGAAGGCAATATGACTTGGGAACTAGAGAGTAGGATGCGAGAGTCGTATCCGGAGTTGTTTGAATCAGGTAATATTTTCGAGGACGAAAATTTCTAAAGTGGGGGAGAGTTGTAACGCCCCGATTTCGATTATTCCCATTTTGTTGAGTCTTTTATTTAAATTGTGTGGTAAATTATTTTATTTGTGAAATTGGTGTGTTAATATGCTATGTTGACATGTTATGATATTTTACCGTTTTTGAGAGTTTTCGGGGAAATTAGAATGGAGGGTATTTTGGACATTTCTCAATTAATGGTAAGTTAGAAATTTAGTAAAATTGGTAGAAAAGTGATTAAGTGAAGAATTATGTGAGAAAATGAATTAATTGAATTTGTGTAGAAAATAAGAAAAGAAAATGAGAAGAAAGAAAGTAGGAAAATTAATAGAAAAGAAAAAGAGATAAGAAGAAGAAATAGGAGAGAAAGAGAAAGAAAAAGGAAAGATAGAAAGAAAAGGGAAATAGAAGAGAAGAAAAAGAGGAAAAAGCTTGGAAATCTTCAAAACAACTTCTAGGAATCGATTTAATCGGGTAAGGGTTTGAAACTCGATTATTCTATACATGTGTGTGATTATGTATGACAGTTGTGGTTGAAAAATTATGTTTGGGAGAGTTTTGGGGTATATGTGAGTTTTAGGTCGATTTGTAGAATCGGTGTTTTTAACGGTTAAAAATCGATAAAGATGTGTTTAGAATGATCTCTATATGTGTATGATTGATGCGTATTTTTTCGCAAGTGTACGAACGCGTCAGAGTAATATAAAAGATTATCGTATCCACAGAGACCAAGTGTCAATCTATCGCTATCTATTGTTAAGGTGTGTATCTAAGGTGATTGAAAATAGTAGTTTTGAAGAGTGCACGGTAGTAAATAAAGTAATTAAAATTAATTGATAAAGACAGGTTCGAATGCAATTCACACAACCAATTGATAATCCAAGTACTTGCTAATAGAACTACTTACGGGCAATGTTTTCTACTTTGAAAAGAACTAATTTGACAGGAACTGTCGCTTTCGCGTATTCAGAACCGAGTTGTACCCCCTAATCAAACCCTCTTATTGTCACGGATAAAAAGGCGCGCATTGCGTTAGAGTAGTAAACCTATTTTTAAGAAATATAGTATCTTGACCAAGTTGAAAAGTATTTTACCCTGGATTTTCTAAAAAAAAGAGGTTCTTACGAACCAGACTTTAAACTTCTTAACGCATCCGAAAATGGTTTTAAAATCTCTTTTCCTTTTAAATTAAAAAATCCTAATAAACTAAACAAAGCGCTTTCGCTGTTTTTGAAATAGTTTAAAAACAATTAAGTTTAGATAGGCGTTGGACGGCTTTCGATCTTACCCAACGGAATTTAAGAACAGGAAAACTTATATTGAAAGTTAAAATAGCCCTTAAGTGTTTCCACTAACAATTGTACAGATTATCGGTTCAGTTATGATCTTCACATTCTAACCTTTATAAAATTAGCCAGACATGGTAAAGTAAAAGTTCATTTTTAGATTTTTCATAAAAAAGTATTTAAGTGCGAGTGCGGAAAGTAAATGAAAGTAGTGCGAGTGCGGAAAGTAAATGAAAGTAAAGCAGTGCGGAAAATAAATGAAATTAAAAGACAGTGCAAGAAATAAAGTTGACAAAAGGTAAAGTAATAAAAACCTGCTCCAATCGGAGTGGTTGAATAAAATGCGAACTGAAAGTAAAATGGCGGCAGGATTAACTTCCTTCCAGAGTGCTCCAAGACTCAATCTCACAGGCTCTTACAGACTCGATCTCTCGAATGTAGTAACACTGCGATGTGAAGCGATTACCACTATTACACTGATATATGCTTATGAACAACTAAGCTTGGATGAAGAAAAACGAAAATCTAAAGTCCTATTTATAGGCAAGGAAACGTGTGGAAAAGACAAGGATGCCCCTAGCATTTGAATTTGGGCGGGAACTTGTTTTGCTCTTGTGGCGCCCGCCACAACACCATGGCGCCCGCCATGAGTGTAAAATTGTTTGGGCAATTGGAGATCGTGGGGAAAAACAGTTGGGAGGAGTTTGAGACATGGCCACGTCATGGAAGACCCTGTGGCGGCCGCCAGAGTGGATGCCATAAGTGCAAAATGCTGATTTTCTCTATTTTAGCTCATTTTGGCTCCTTTTTCGCTCCTTTTCTCGCTCGGGGCTCCGATTAGACTAAAAACCTGAAAACAAAGAAAAACATAATAATAACATAATAAAATGACATTAAAAGACTAAGAATGCATGCGAAATCGGAGTCAAAAATACGGTGAAATTCAGTGTCATCAAATTCTCCCACACTTAGACCTTTGCTTGTCCTGAAGCAAAACATTTAAAGCTCAAAGTAAGAAAACTAGTGCTGACACGTGATTCGGGCAAAAAGGGCTTCTAAGTTCAAGTCAGGATGCAGTGACAGGTACTAAGTGAACCAAGGGTATCGTAATGACACTTATTCGCAGAGGCGGACATAAACTTCATTCTTATATTAATCAACCGTATCATCCCACAATAACTAGGCCTACCTCTTCATCTCTTTTTGGGTCCTTTTCATTCAGGCGCAATCACATTAAGCCCGTTATCCGTACATGTTTCATAGTAGAGTGACCTGTTAGTGATTCTGATCCAAAACATAGGGTTTCTGGCGCATAAGACTGTGTAAACCCTTTTATTTAACCCAAATGCAGTTGTGGGGGATCGGATCGTAATCCGCCCTACCGAGTTCAGCGCCAGATACCTCTGAACCAACTAACAATGGGTGAGCTAAAATTATATATATATATATATATATATATATATATATTTTTTTTTTTTTTTTTTTTTTTTTTTTTTTGTGGCAACAATTCAACTTTTTGGTTTAAACGACCTTGTGAGGGTCATCTATCCGGAGTTTGCCTTTTTCTTTATTTATTTTACTGGATCATTCACTTATGTTCATCAGTCCCCTACGTAGAACATGCTTAGGCCGGAGCTGACTGCTGAAATAAACTACTTAGGACAAATTTGGAAATGATAATTAAGGCCATGGTACATGGGGTTTTGGAATGATTCCTATATTCGTGAAGTCTACGGTGCTAAAACGATACTAATGTTTCAAAAAGTTCACCTAAGTCACCACATCCTAATCCAAACCTGTCTTAAAGCCCAAAAAAAACGTGTAGAATAACAATGTTTTCTTTTTGCAAAAAAAATTTTTTGTAGGGCTAAAGAAATGGGGAAAAATGAGGGTGCACTAGGGATACACTGTACTAGTGACTCGTCAGACTCATGCATTTTCTAGAAAAAAGACATAGACAAAAACAAGAAATAAACAACTAACTAAAAATGGAAATAGAAAGCAATAATATCCCCTCCCACACTTAAATCGAACATTGTCCCCAATGTTTCGAAATAAGATAAGGAGAGTAACCTGTAAAACTACTGATGTGGACCACTGGTGCCCTCGTCGTCCTTCTGGGAATGCCTGGGACGACGGGATCTGCTACGATGCTGGTCTCTCCGGTCCAATCGGGCTGATAAGGCCGCCTGGGCATCTCTGACCTGTCGAAGGTTACCTAGAACGGAACCTTGAGTAGCCTCCATGCAAGCCTGATCTGGGTACCTCGTAGGTGCCATAGGACGCCTGAAGTGGACAAAGTAACGCTCTCTCTGGGCGTCATTCCTGAAAGTCACATGCATGTCGTCAAAATTCTGCATTCTGCACAGAGTTAGGAAGAAGGTCCTGTAAAACACAAACATTTCAAACATTAGTCCTGACAAAATATAACAAGAAATAAAATAAAACAAAATGTAGAAAAAGTAAATAAGGTAAGAAAAATCATGGGTTGCCTCCCATGCAGCGCTTGTTTAACGTCGTTAGCTTGACGACTGGAACTTATACATCTCTTGTCGGGATTGGTGGATCACTTAGAGTGTGGCTGGAGTAGGTTGTTGGAATGTCTCCTCCTTCGTAGAGCTTCAGTCTTTGTCCATTGACGATGAATGGTTTACATGTCTCGTTTTTTATTTCAACAGCTCCAGACCTCATAATTTTTGATACTTTGAAGGGGCCAGTCCATCTTGAACGGAGCTTTCCTGGGAAGAGCCGTAGCCTAGAATTGAACAGGAGAACAGGGTCGCCTAAGTTGAAGTCTTTTCTTACGATTCTTTTGTCGTGCCAAGCTTTTGTTCTTTCTTTGTATATTATGGCATTCTCGTAGGCTTGCTGTCTGAGTTCTTCCAATTTGTGGATGTCAAGGATACGTTTCTCACCAGCAGTTAGGTAATCCAAATTCAAAGTTTTAATGGCCCAATAGGCCTTATGCTCTAACTCAAAAGGTAAATGACAAGATTTTCCATAGACTAGTTTGTAGGGGGTTGTTCCTATAGGGGTTTTGAAAGCGGTTCTGTAGGCCCATAAAGCCTCTTGAAGCTTTTGCGACCAATCTTTTCTGGATACAGAGGCAGTATTTTCTAAAATGTGTTTAATCTCCCTATTAGATACTTCCACTTGGCCACTAGTCTGTGGGTGATATGGTGTTGCTACTCTATGCTTAACTCCATACTTGCTTAAAAGCTTATCAAATATTCTTGATATGAAGTGAGATCCTCCATCACTTATAACTAAACGGGGTGTTCCAAATCTGGGGAATATATAATTTTTAAATAATTTAATCACTACTCTAGTGTCGTTTGTGGGTGCAGCTATCGCTTCAATCCATTTAGACACGTAGTCTACAGCAACTAAGATATACTTGTTTCCTAAAGATGGTGGGAATGGTCCCATGAAATCTATACCCCATACGTCGAAGAGTTCTACTTCTTGGATGTTTCTTAAAGGCATTTCGTCGCGTCTTGAAATATTTCCTGTGCGTTGGCATCTATCACATTTGACAATGTAAGCATGGACATCACGCCACATGGTAGGCCAAAATAGGCCAGCTTGAAGAATCTTGGCGTAGGTCTTAGAGGTGCTTGCATGTCCACCATAAGGCGCAGAGTGACAATGCTGAATTATACTTTCTACCTCGTCTTCTGGAACGCAACGGCGGAAAATGCCATCTTTACCTCTCTTGAAAAGAAGTGGCTCGTCCCAATAGAAGTTTCTAACATCACTTAAGAACTTCTTCTTCTTGTGGGAATCGAGATCAGGGGGTATGATATCAGCAGCTAGGTAATTAACAAAATCAGCGTACCAGGGCACGTTACTTACAGCTAAGGATTTTTGAAAGTGCTCATGAGGGTCTGGTTTTTTATCTTCAATGGTTTCCAACTGGGCTATCAGTCTATCATAGGCAAAATCATCATTTATGGGTGCTAATTCAGGATTCAGGTATTCTAGCCTAGATAGGTGATCGGCTACTACATTTTCTGTGCCTTTTTTATCTCGGATATCTAAGTCGAACTCTTGTAGCAACAAAATCCATCGAAGTAACCTGGGTTTAGTATCTTTTTTACTTAGCAGGTAACGGATGGCAGCATGATCGGTGTAAACTATAATTTTGGCTCCTACTAGATATGATCTAAATTTGTCTATAGCGAAAACTACCGCTAGGAGTTCTTTCTCGGTTGTTGCGTAATTGAGCTGGGCGGCGTTTAGGGTTCTACTGGCATAATATATTACATGTAATCTTTTATCTTTTCTCTGAACTAGAGCGGCTCCTACAGCATAATCACTGGCGTCACACATCATCTCAAACGGTTCAGACCAATCAGGGGGTTTCATAATGGGTGCTGAAATCAATGCTTGCTTCAAAAGGTTGAATGCTTCATTGCATTTTTCATCAAAGACGAATTCAGCATCTTTCATTAACAGGCCAGTTAAAGGTTTTGTTATTTTGGAGAAGTCCTTGATGAAACGGCGGTAGAATCCAGCGTGTCCAAGGAAACTTCTAACTTCCCTGATAGTCTTGGGTGGTTTTAGGTTCTCTATAACTTCTATTTTTGCTTTATCTACCTCTATACCCCTTTCGGAGATTATATGTCCTAAAACAATTCCTTCAGTCACCATGAAATGGCATTTTTCCCAATTCAGTACAAGGTTCACCTCCACACATCTTTCCAGGATTTTCTCAAGGTTGATAAGACAATTTTGGAAATCAAAACCGCAAACCGAGAAATCATCCATAAATACTTCCATGATTCCATCTAGATAATCTGCAAAGATTGACATCATGCAACGTTGGAAAGTAGCAGGGGCATTACAGAGTCCAAAAGGCATTCGTCTGTAGGCAAAAGTTCCAAAAGGGCATGTAAAGGTAGTTTTTTCTTGATCCTCTGGATGTATAGGTATTTGGAAGAATCCCGAATACCCGTCTAGATAGCAGAAGTAAGAATGTCTGGCAAGACGTTCTAACATCTGGTCTATGAACGGTAAAGGGAAATGATCCTTCCTAGTTGCTTTATTTAACTTTCTATAGTCTATGCACATACGCCAACCTCCTTCTATCCGCTTTGCTATTTGCTCACCTTTCTCATTTTGCACAACTGTGATGCCTCCTTTCTTGGGTACCACATGCACAGGGCTCACCCACTTACTGTCCGAGATCTGATATATTATACCTGCTTCTAGCAACTTCAGAACTTCCTTCTTGACAACATCACTCAGTATAGGGTTTATCCTTCTCTGGTGTTCTCTGGAAGGTTTTGAATCTGCTTCGAGCGAAATCCGATGCATGCATACGGATGGACTTATACCTTTCAGATCAGAGATATTATATCCTAAGGCTGAGGGATATCTTTGTAAAACGTCCAAGAGTTGATCTGTTTCTTTTTGTCTCAAGGCAGCACTAACTATAACCGGACGATTCATTTCTTCATCAAGAAACTCATATCTCAGGTTCTTAGGCAGTTCCTTAAGTTCCAAGGCTGGTTTAATAGGGCAAGGCATAGGATCTGGGGTAAGGGATAAACATTCGTAAAGGTTATCATCGATGTAGGGTTTCTTATAATTGTCATCTTCCAAAATAAGAGTTGATGGCAGCTTAATTGTTTCAATGACTTCTTCTTGCTCTAACTCCCTAACACATTCATCAATGATATCTATCACATAACACGCGTCTCCTATCACAGGTGCCATAAGAAATTTTGAAAGTATAAATTCTATCTTCTCGTTCCCTACCTCAAAGGTTAGCTTCCCCTTTTTGACATCTATTTGGCTCCAGCAGTCGATAAGAATGGTCTACCTAGAAGAATTGGTATGTCATCGTCTTCTTTAATGTCCATGACAACAAAATCAGTAGGGATAAACAGCTGACCTATCCTAAAAGGGACGTCTTCAAGTATGCCTATCGGATATTTAACAGATCTATCGGCTAATTAAAGTGACATCTTGGTAGGTTGCAACTCTCCTAAGTTTAACCTTTCGCAAATCGCTAAGGGCATTAAGCTCACACTAGCTCCTAAGTCTAGAAAAGCTTTTTCGATGACATGACTCCCCAAAATACAAGGAATGGAAAAGTTTCCAGGATCTTTATCTTTTTTTGCTAATTTATTTTCGGCAATAGAATTACATTCCAAGGGTTTCGGATCATCAAGTCTACGTTTATTGGTAAGGATGTCTTTGAGAAACTTTGCGTAGGATGGTATTTGGGTAATGGCTTCTGTGAACGGGATTTCTACGTGAAGTTTTTCTATAACTTTAATGAATTTCTGATACTGATTATTGATCTGGGTTTGTTTAAGTCTTTGCGGGTATGGTATTGGTGGTTTGTATGGCGGGGGTGGTATATAGGTTTTGTCTTTGGGTTCTTCTCCTTTTTCTTGACTTTCCTGGTTTACAGATTCCTCTGGTTTCTTCTTTTTATCTGGGATGTTGTCATCTTCCTCAGAAGTTTTGGGATCACTCAACCTTGGGTTACAAGGTTCATCATAAGCGGTCCCACTTTGTAGGGTAATGGCATTTGCTTGTCCTTTCGGGTTTTGTTGAGGTTGTCCAGGGAATTGTCCTCCAGGTGTGGTCTGAGGGGCTTGGTTTAAAGCTACCTGCGAGATTTGGGTTTCAAGCATCTTATTGTGAGTGATTATTTGGTCAACCTTGGTTCCTAACTGGGTAATTAGTTCGTTAACATGAACGTTTTGGTTCATGAACTCCTTGTTTTGTTGGATTTGAGCAGCGACAAAATTATCCACGATTTTCTCAAGGCTCGGTTTTGGTGGTACAGGTTGCATAGGTTGATTTGATTTTGGGGCTTGATAACTTGATTGTCTCGGAGGGGCAGTATTTTGGATAGGGTTATTATTCTTATAGGAAAAGTTTGGGTGATTCCTCCATCCAGGGTTATAGGTATTTGAAAATGGGTTCCCTTGGGTGTAGTTCACTTGTTCAGAGCTGGTCTCGTTTAACATACTGCATTCTGCGGATTGGTGTCCTTTCGTCCCACATATCTCACAATCTGACGAAACTGCGGCTGCAGTATTCGGGGTTGTACACATATGCTCAACTCTTAGGGCTAATGCATCCATTTTAGCTTGCATCATGTCTATAGAGCTTAACTCATGTATTCCTCCTTGGGCTTCCTTCTTTTCCACTGTCGCTCGTTCTACTCCCCATGATTGATGGTTTTGGGCCATATCTTCGATAAGGGCACTAGCTTCAGGGTAAGGTTTGTTCATCAGTGCGCCACCTGCGGCGGCGTCGATGGTCATCTTAGTGTTATAATGAAGTCCATTATAGAAGGTTTGAATGATTAACCAATTTTCTAAACCATGATGTGGGCATGCTCTTAACAGCTCTTTATATCTCTCCCAGGCTTCGAACAACGATTCTCCTTGGTTTTGGGTAAATCTAGTTATTTGGTTTCGAAGAACAGCGGTCTTACTCGGGGGAAAATATCTGGCAAGGAATACTTTTCTAAGGTCTTCCCAACTTGTTATGGAATTTGGTGGAAGGGAATCTAACCAAGATAGGGCCTTATCTCTGAGGGAAAAAGGAAATAATCTTAAGCGAATCACCTCAGGAGGGGCTCCATTGGTTTTAAAGGTGTCTGCTAGTTGGAGAAAGTTTTTCAAATGTTGGTTTGGGTTCTCTGTAGCAAGACCTGTGAATTACCTCTGCTGTACTAACTGCAGCAGGGATGGTTTAAGTTCAAAATTGTTAGCTGGTATGGCTGGATTTACTATACTAGAACTAGGTTCCTCGTTGGATGGTTGGGCGAAATCCTTAAGAGGTCTTTGATTTTGATCTTCGGCCATAGCTTTCCTAAGTTTACGGAAATATAAACGTGCGCGAGCGTAACGTTCTGGTTCAGCTAGAGGGTCTACTAAACTTCCGGTACTACGAGTTTTTCGCATTGACCGGCGGGTAACTTCCTTAGTCTAAACGGTATAACAACAGGGTACGAAATTTGACAAAATTGGTCCCCGGCAACGGCGCCAAAAACTTGATGCGTATTTTTTCGCAAGTGTACGAACGCATCAGAGTAATATAAAAGATTATCGTATCCACAGAGACCAAGTGTCAATCTATCGCTATCTATTGTTAAGGTGTGTATCTAAGGTGATTGAAAATAGTAGTTTTGAAGAGTGCACGGTAGTAAATAAAGTAATTAAAATTAATTGATAAAGACAGGTTCGAATGCAATTCACACAACCAATTGATAATCCAAGTACTTGCTAATAAAACTACTTACGGGCAATGTTTTCTACTTTGAAAAGAACTAATTTGACAGGAACTGTCGCTTTCGCGTATTCAGAATCGAGTTGTACCCCCTAATCAAACCCTCTTATTGTCACGGATAAAAAGGCGCGCATTGCGTTAGAGTAGTAAACCTATTTTTAAGAAATATAGTATCTTGACCAAGTTGAAAAGTATTTTACCCTGGATTTTCTAAAAAAAAGAGGTTCTTACAAACCAGACTTTAAACTTCTTAACGCGTCCGAAAATGGTTTTAAAATCTCTTTTCCTTTTAAATTAAAAACTCCTAATAAACTAAACAAAGCGCTTTCGCTGTTTTTGAAATAGTTTAAAAACAATTAAGTTTAGATAGGCGTTGGATGGCTTTCGATCTTACCCAACGGAATTTAAGAACAGGAAAACTTATATTGAAAGTTAAAATAGCCCTTAAGTGTTTCCACTAACAATTGTACAGATTATCGGTTCAGTTATGATCTTCACATTCTAACCTTTATAAAATTAGCCATACATGGTAAAGTAAAAGTTCATTTTTAGATTTTTCATAAAAAAGTATTTAAGTGCGAGTGCGGAAAGTAAATGAAAGTAGTGCGAGTGCGGAAAGTAAATGAAAGTAAAGCAGTGCGGAAAATAAATGAAATTAAAAGACAGTGCAAGAAATAAAGTTGACAAAAGGTAAAGTAATAAAAACCTGCTCCAATCGGAGTGGTTGAATAAAATGCGAACTGAAAGTAAAATGGCGGCAGGATTGACTTCCTTCCAGAGTGCTCCAAGACTCAATCTCACAGGCTCTTACAGACTCGATCTCTCGAATGTAGTAACACCTCGATGTGAAGCGATTACCACTATTACACTGATATATGCTTATGAACAACTAATCTTGGATGAAGAAAAACGAAAATCTAAAGTCCTATTTATAGGCAAGGAAACATGTGGAAAAGACAAGGATGCCCCTAGCATTTGAATTTGGGCGGGAACTTATTTTGCTCTTGTGGCGCCCGCCACAACACCATGGCACCCGCCATGAGTGTAAAATTGCTTGGGCAGTTGGAGATCGTGGGGAAAAACAGTTGGGAGGAGTTTGAGACATGGCCACGTCATGGAAGACCCTGTGGCGACCGCCAGAGTGGATGCCATAAGTGCAAAATGATGATTTTCTCTATTTTAGCTCATTTCGGCTCCTTTTTCGCTCCTTTTCTCGCTCGGGGCTCCGATTAGACTAAAAACCTGAAAACAAAGAAAAACATAATAATAACATAATAAAATGACATTAAAAGACTAAGAATGCATGCGAAATCGGAGTCAAAAATACGGTGAAATTCAGTGTCATCAATGATTCATAACTATGCTTGGTTTTGCTGTTGGGAATGATCAAAGGTGGGAAAAATGAGAAAATGGGGGTTTTGATGATGAAGCCACGCTGCTGGGCATGGCTGTCTGGTGTGAATCGCCGGGCGAAATGTCCAGAGCCCCGGGCGAAGCGTGATTTTGGCCCCTGCGTCGCCGGGCGAAATTGAGAGGCGAGAGGGTGTCACACCACTGGTTTTGTTCACGTTTTTGGGGGTTTCCTTCGCCCCTACTTCGTCGGGCGAAGTGAAGGCGAAATTGAAGTTTCGCCGGGCGAAATGTTCCCGTCGCCGGGCGCTTTTGTTTTCTTTTAAGTAATTTTCTTTTCTTGTAAAAATCATAACTCTCGAACCGTATTTCCGATTTAAGCGTTATTTATACTGTTGGAAAGCTTATAAAATGTTCTTGCTTGTGATGATGGTTTTGAGATTGTTGGCCAATTAAATAAGTCAGAAAATCAAGAATAGTGTTATTTAACGACTTTTACCGTTTTGAATGTGTGTTTTGGATGTGGATCATACAATAGTGCATTGATGTGAATGTATATAGATTGTATGTGATTGTATGAGATGAATGCATGAATATATTGTGAATATGTATGCATTTCAAGAATGTCGTGAGTCATTTGTATGTGAAGCATAATGATGTACATTCTTGTGTTGTGTGATTCTAATGAGAATCCGTTGTAACGTCGTGTGCCTAAGTGAGGTGTGAGCAATGATTACAAACGATTGTGTGCCTAGGTGAGGTGTGAGCAATCGGATTGTGTGCCTAGGTGAGGTGTGAGCAATCGGATTGTGTGCCTATGTGAGGTGTGAGCAATCCATAAACATTGTGTGCCTATGTGAGGTGTGAGCAATGGGTGAACATCGTGGGCCCGACGGGGAGTTACATTGGTAACGAGCGATGGTTCCAACAAGTTCCTGAGTAAACTTGAGATGATTGAGTCGGTACCGCATTGCATTTGCATAGAGTCGTGAGTCGGTCTCTATGATTTGCATTTATCATCTTTATAATTGAGAATTGATGAAGAAACATGAATATGTATGTTTATGTGGAATGATGAGAATTGTGAAAGTATGCATGATGAATATGCTTGGTTCTGTATATATATACATTATGAGGTATATGAGTGGGTTGTGTTGAATTGTGGTGAGAATGTAGAATATGTGTATTTTTATGCTAAGATATATAATTGTATGCATTTATATTATAATTGTGTTTCTCACCCTTCTGCTGTTTTATGATGCTCTATGAGGCATTGCAGAGTAGGTATGCTGGTGGTCTTTTTGTGAAGCGTGTCTTCATTCTTTTGGTCGGTCGGCTCTGATATGTAGCACCGGGTAGCTAGGATGATTATGATTCTTTTGTGATACATTTGTACATGTATCTTGTTGATGAATGGTTATGTAAACATGTATTATATTGGTGGATAATACTTGATGATATATCCATATATGTATATATGTTTGATGTTATTCAATGTTTAGATTTTTCGCTTTTATTCTAGATATTGAGATGTGGGTGTAAGGACTAAGTTCCTCTGTTGCAAAGTTACCCCACTGTTGCATATCAAATGTTGAGCAGGTGTTGAATGTTTTAATTTCATGTATAATGTGACATACCTCTTTTATACTATGTTTATAATTATACTCTGACGAAATTTTTAATATGTGCCTAAATGATTATGTGATTATTTGGGGGTATAGAAAGGGGGTGTTACACTGCCCAGCACGCCCTGCCCTTCTTTAAACTCCTCAGAAAGGAGGCCACATCCGAATGGACGGAGGAATGTGAGCAGGCTCTGACCCACCCTAAGCGAGCCTTATCCGAACCCCTCGTGCTTTCATGACCAGAGTACGGGGAGAGCTTGTACCTGTATCTCTCCGTCACCGGAGAAGCTATTAGTGCTACACTTATTCGTGAGACAACGGACGGGCAAAAGCCCGTCTATTTCACGATCAAGGACCTACAAGGGCCAGAAATCAGATACACGCAAATAGAAAAAGTCGTTCTCGCCCTCATCAATGGCGCGAGAAGGCTCAGACATTACATCTTGGCCCACACGTAGTAGTGTACACGGACCAGCCCATAAGACAGTTGCTTTGTCGACCAGACATGGCCGGCAGAATGCTCAAATGGTCCTTGGAGCTATCAAAATTTGACATCCACTACGAGGGCAGGAAGGTCCTCAAGGCACAAGTCCTGGTCGACTTCGTGGCGAAGATGACGCCGCCATCGTCCCCACCAAGCAGGATGCGTAGGTGGACCATCTACGTGGACGGGGCATCCAGCTCCACGGGCAGTGGCGCAGGCAATATCCTCGAGAACGAGGAGGGAATACTAATCGAAGTGTCTTTAGTCTTATCCTTCCATACGTCTAACAAACAAGCCGAGTACAAAGCCTTCCTTGATTGGTTACGGCTGACCGAAGACTTGGGTGCCAAGGAGGTAAAGATTTTCACTGACTCCCAGCTCGTAGCATCTCAAGTACGAGGAGAGTATCAGGCAAAAAATGATCAGCTGGTCGAATATCTGACACTGGTGATGGAAAGAATTACCAGGTTCGACGCGTGGGAAGTCCAGCATATTCCTCGCGAACGAAACACGTGGGCAGACGTCTTGTCAAAACTGGCTAGCACCAGAAAGAAAGGTGGTAACAAATCCGTCGTACAAGATATACTCGCTTGACCAAGTATTGAGAAGCCACCAGAGCTGCTCGACGTTAACGCTATTGGAGAGAGACACTGCTGGATGACCCCAGTATACAAGTACCTCACCATGGGGAAACTGTTCGAGGACAGCAAGGAGGCCAGCGTGACTAAATAAAGAGCCTGCTCGTACGTGATGATCGATGACAAACTCTATCGACGAGGATTCTCCACCCTTTCCTGAAATGCGTCGAGGAGGACAAGGTCCCTGAAATCCTCCAAGAAGTTCATGAGGGCATCAACGCGCAACACTCGGGAGGGAGATCATTGGCATGAAAGGCCCTGTGAGCAGGATACTATCCGACCATGCAGCACGATGCTAAGAAGCATGTCCAAAAACGTGACCGGTACCAGCGCCACGGGGACATGCACTTGGCGCCTCCTAACGAGTTGAAGACTCTATCCTCGCCCTGGCCCTTCACCTGGTAGGGGATAGATATACTTGACCCCTTCATAATGGGGTCTTACTAAAACAAATTTTTTATTGTGGCTGTTGATTACTTTATAAAGTGGATCGAAGCCGAAGCCCTCGCCAAGATCACAGCCTTCAACATACTTCGCTTCTACAAGAGGAACATTCTCGCGCGTTTCGGAGTACCCCATGCCCTCGTGACCGACAACGGAACCCAGTTCACGGACAGGAAGTTCTAGGACTTCGTCGCCAAACTAGGCACGAAGCAACACTTCACCTCCATCGAGCACCCCCAGACTAACGGACAAGCAGAGGTCGCGAACAGGGTAATCCTTCAAGGACTAAAACGAAGGCTAGGCGAAGCCAAAAGGAGATGGATCGAGGAGTTACACAGCGTGCTCTAGGCCTATCTAACAACCCCGTACTCCACCATCGGGGAAACCCCTTTCCGACTAGCTTACGGAACCGATGCGGTGATACAGGTGGAGATCAGAGAACCTTCTAGACGAACGGAGGCTCCTCTCAATGAGGAGATGAACGACGAATCTTTAAGAGAAATGCTCGACCTAGTCAAAGAGATATGGTTAGGAGCAGCTCTCTGTGAGGCTTCGCTAAAACAAAAAATAACCTTGCGCCATGACGCTAAGGTCATAAAGCACGACTTCCCCGTTGGCAGCTTGGTCCTACGTAGAAACCAAAAGGATTCGTGTGAGGGAAAGTTGGCCGTAAACTGGGAAGGACCCTACAGGGTCAAGTCGAAAACAGGCACTGGAGCCTACTTTTTAGAAACTCTGGATGGAGAACCATTTGCTCGACCATGGAACGCTGAAAAGCTCAAACAATATTACAGTTAGGACCAACCACGAGGTCGGACTAACCGCCGATGAGATCGCCCCTAACGGGGAGACGGATCGGCCACAGGATCGTGCCCTGGTGCAAGCACGATCCATCATTTTACAACGCCGGCCAGTTTTTGCTTATGGGACGAGTAGATTCTGCGCACAACGGGGATACCTCAATCGAGCTCCTCCGTTGCCGCACCAACAAGGCAGGACACCCAGCTTGTGATGGGAACAGTCCAAGCCTATGGGATTAGTACCTCAACCGAGATCCTAGTCTCATCGCTAGGAAACCGCTTCGCCTCCTCGACAAGTCCCCCAAACTGTCGAGCATAACGAGAACAAGTCGAGCAAACGTCCACACTTAGCATTCAAACAATAAAAGCATACACAAATAAATGCAACAAGACAATGCCAAACAAAAAATGTTTATATAACTTCGGCCGCAAGGCCGGAATAAGTCAGCAGTACATGAAGAAGGTTGTGCCCGACAAAATATTACATATCAAAAGGCACGCTGACCCATAAAATACAAGTACTAACTTCAAAAACAAACTAAACTGTCTCGCCGGGAACCTCCGGGGGAACCACCTCCCCATTAACGACCACGTTGAGAACGCCCATTCCCTCGGTTAGCAGCTGGACGTCAGAATTGAGGGCCTTCAACTGCTCCAAAGCAGCATTGAAACCAAATTCAGCTGCCTCTAGATTATCCTCCCCAAGAAGACGGATCCTCTCAATCAGGTCCCTCTGCGTCCTCAGTGCCTTCTCGTCGTAGGACTCATCCAGACAAACCGCCGACGATCCCTCCAGCTCGACTATCCTCGCCTTCAGACGGGAGTTCTCCTCGTTGACCTTGGTCACCTCCCCCTGCATCTTGGTAACCTCCTTCTGAAGCTCTATCTTAGCCTCCAAATTGCCTTGCAGCTTATTCAGGTCGTTGTATATTTTTGCGTTCTCTAGCTCCAAGTTGTTGATCTTGATTTTTGCCTTCTTGAGGTCGGAAAGTGGAACCATCTCTGCATCCCCAAGGGCCAACACCGCCTCCAATACCCTAATCATAGCGGTCGCATCCTGGCAGAGAAGCTTCCTCCGCACTTGAGGATCGGCTAATAAGATAGCTGATGCATCGAGCTCTGGGACGACGACAAAACTTTCCCCATCAAACATTTTCCCCTGAAGATAACACGGGGGAAACACAAACTTCCCCCCAACAAAACCACTTGAGCAGCCCGCCGGCGAAGAACCAACTTCATCCTGCTTCCTTTTATGGGATGTGTCCGGAGTAGGGGCGTAGAGGCCGTCCGCGGAGTGGCACCAGCGCCGGCCACGAACTTTTCCAGCGTTGCTTGCTGCTTGGCCGCACCAGCTTTTTGTATTGGAGGCACCTTCTTCTGGTTTTTGGCTGCCTAGGACCTCATCAGGCGCTCCCTAAAATCTGCCATTTTCCCTGCGAACATAAAGAAAAAGAGGTGAGCACAATTAGATAAGAATTAACAAACACGGGCACAAGAACAAGTTGTACCGATGAGCTGGAACGCAACTTCATCGTTTTCACACTCAAGGAGGGCCTTAGTGTTGATATAGCGAGCTGCCCGAGCAGGTTCTCCGTCCTCCCCGAGCAACTCCCTGCCGTCCCTGTCGACCACAAAGGCCGGACTGAAAGTCTCCACGTAGGCATGAAGAACCCTATAGGACTCCTTGTCCCCCTCACAGAGCTGCTCGTGCTTGGCGAGGAACTGATCGGTCCTATATCTGAAATGGGCATACACCCACTCCAAAGGGAACTTGGACACAACCTTTTTAACTTGCTGGAAATCAAAGTCCACAGTCTCAAGCGTAGAGATAGACCTCTTAGCCGCTTCAGAAATAGGCTTTACGACCAAGAACATGTCCTTGAAATGCCGGACAAATTCTGAGTACGGCCAAAAGAGCCTGCTCTGCCGCTTAAATGACACCCAGCTTTGCTTCGGGCCCGCTGTGCTCCGTTGGAGTTGGAAAATACAGAAGAAGAGGTCCACGGTCGCCCCGACATTCAAGTAACGGCATACCAGCTCAAAAGCGCGAATAAAAGCCAGTGTGTTTGGGTGGAGCTGGGTGGGGCAGAGTTCCAAGGGGCGGAAGATGGCCTCCTGGAAGTCGGTGAAGGGCAGACAGAACTTCGCCTCCACGAAGGCAAACTCGTACATGGGGAACCGCATCCCCAGATATATCGAGCTGATTCAGTCATTCTCTGTCAGGCAAATAGCTCTCCAATGCATCGGTGCACCCTCAGCCCGGTCTTCTAGATAATGAAACTCCCGAGCTTCCTCTTCGGTAAACGTCAACCTCTTCGACAGGGGTTCTTGGGCGATCCATTTAAAATCCCCCTCAGCTATGTGGACGTTGGAATAATCTAAGGGTTGCTCTGCCTCCTCATGCGCAGCCCCAGCGTCGGGCACGATTCCTTCACGTTGGTCAGCCATTTCACCTGAAAAGCAGAGGAAGAAAAAGTGAATTCGACGACTAAGATCAAATTCACCCTTCCACCACTAGTCAAGTGAAAGGGCGAGGAAGAAGTCGAGGATAACCTCGAGCCCAAGTCAACCACAACAGAGTACGGTGACTTCACTTTCCCCTACGACGGGGACGAGTCTCCGCGACTTTCCGAAGACTGAGGAGCTTACTCGACAAAATAAGCCGTCTTGCGAAAGCCAAAGTTTCATGTCGAACAGGCCTAATGCCCGACTACAAACTTAAAACTAATCCTAACCAGAATTTAGGAGGATCTACACAAGCCTACGCAATAATCATGAACATTCATCCCATGTTCTTCCTGTTCTTCATGTTCTTCATGAATTTTCCAGAAATTCATGAGTTCATCGAAGAACACATGAACATTCAACCGGAAAACTCATGTGTCGTCAAAAAGTTCATGCGATTTTCCAGAAAGGAAGAACACGTGGGAATTTGCAGAAAGGGATGAAGAACTTACTTGCTAAATAGAAGGTAGAAGATGAAGATCACAAACTGAGCATTGAAGGTCGACGGTGGCGAAAAAACTCTGGCGAGACCACGAGTTGCTGAGCGTAGATATTTGGGGACAAGAGTTTGAGAAAAGTGTCAAATGAATCTTCTCTCCCCCCTTTTATAAGCACTTCCTCGCTTGGGAAGCGCAATGGCCATCATAGCCTAGGCGTATCTAGGCCTGATAAAACTTGAATGCTCCACCACGTGTCAGAAAAGGGAATCTTCGTTTGGTATTCCCCAGGCTAGATGTTACATCCACCAAGTCTTCTGCTACCTCGCGAGCACATCTTCCTCGACCATGCGTGCAACTCATGTCCTCGTTAAATCTCGTCGACATAAAACGACACTTCAGCGGGCACATTTCTTAAACCTGGTCGACATAAAACGCCATTTCTGCGAGCATATCCTCGCGTATGAATGGTTGGTCGGGCTGATCAAGGACCAATGCCGACCACCTCAACATTGGGACAGGCGAGGAGCGTGTACCCGAACATCTTCAGTCAATGGCAATTATCCACGAAACTATCTCAAGTCATTACTCTTCCTCAGAGCAAAGACTTGAGGGGCTCCTGTTCTGGACTGGGTAGGCGCTTGGCCCACAGTAGGGCCAGGCCCAATCCAGTCCAGCTCTTGGCCAGGCCCAATAGCCAGAAACTAGCCGTTGGGCAAAAACTAGCCGTTGGGCAAAAATTAGTCGTTGGGCAGTATATGACCGTTGGCCATGTCCTCCTCACTCGCTGGGCAGTTCACGCGACCAACTGTTTCCCCGAATCTCACAGAAACAGTTTGACCAGGTCAAAGGGTCACGCGCCTGACCCCCTACCTAGCAGTCTCCAATTGGTCGACCAGACATTTCGGCCACATGGGAGACCTTGGCCCCGCGCTGGGGGTTACTTCTATAAATACCCTCTCACATGAAAGGGGCAGGTTTGATCACTATTCAATACTTGAAATCTTACCTTCATACTTGCTTTCTCTCTCTTGCCCATTTACTTACTTTGGCATCGGAGTACCTTGCAGATACTGTGACGCCCCCAATCTAATACCCCCAAAAACACGCAATTAAGGCGGTAAAAGAAAATTCGAAAATTGATCAGAGTACATTTGAAATCGCGGCATAGAAAGGGAGGAATCACATCAATTGTAACAAAACATACACATAACATGCAACACCTGCCCATAATGATATACAACTGTGGGGTAGCAATCAACAGAGGAAACTTAGTTCCTTACACCCACTTTTCAGATATTAGAATTAAAGCGGAAAATCTAAAATCTGATTACCATATATACATATACACATATAAACAGTTTGTCATACATCAGGTAGCATATGTACAACCAAAATACATCATCAGATGTACAAAATAATAGCACGCGGCCCCCCTAACTACCCGGAGTCACATATCAGAGCCGACCGACCAAAATAATGAAGACGCAACGCTTCACAAAAAGGAATACCTCCAGCAGCTCTAATCTGCAACGCCTCATAGAGCGTTATAAAACAGCAGAAGGGTGAGAAAAACAACCATAATATAATTGAATAAAATTATATATATAAACACAAAAATGTACAAGTAACACATTCTCACCACAACCACATATAACATAATACCGCACAATTCTCAAGCATCGAATACCATTACACACCACACATATACCATACAATTATCAATCACATTCACAAATTCACACACAATTAATTCATGATTTATGCAATGCACATAGACCGTCACAACGACTCTATGCACATGCCATGCGGTACCGACTTCCATTGTCTCATGTCTCCTCATCAGTTCACTCAGGAATTATTGGAACCATCGCTCGTTACTGAGAATCTCAAGTAACTCCCCGTCGGGCCTACGATGTTCACCCGTCGCTTTAGGTCCTCAGGCATCGCCTCATATTTTCGAGGCACACGACGTTAAGGATTGCTTTAAGTCTCCAAAGGAGCTCACAATCATCTATAACCACCGCTTTAAGTCCTCAGGCATCGTCTCATATTTTCGAGGCACACAATGTTATAGCATATTCCCCTCGGGAATCAAACCGTCTCTCAGGACGTTTCCACAATGCACATTATGATGCTTGGCATACAATGACTCATGACACTCACATTGCATCCATGCACATATTCATAATCATGCATATATTATCAAGTACAACACTTAGCATTTTCTTGCCTTTCGGCCACAATTCATCCCCACAACAGCACATAAGGCATACACATCCAATTCACCAACTTATAACATAATACACGTCAAATACGCACCATTTAAAACAACAAAAGTTGAGATTCGACACTATTCACATTTCCCGACAAAATTTAATCGGCTAACAATTCTCAAAACCTCATAATCATAAAGTACGACTCGATACCTTTCCAACGACACCAAAAATACCAAAATCGGATACTCGAAACCAAAGTTACGGACAAAACCGAAAACACATTTTTTAAAAATCACATTTTTGCAAATCTCCTGTCCATACGCGTACCACCTATTCCCATACGCGTATTGACAGAGCAATTTTCCTTCACAAAACCACGTTGCCAAAAACCATACGCGTATTGGCCTCGCCCATACGCATATCACCAGAGGGCCGGTAAAACATGCAAGTTCATACGCGTATTACCCCCAAAACAGCACAATGTTACGCGTATCGCCTGGTCTCATACGCGTATTGGCAAGCCCCTTACGGGTATGGCCAGGACAGACCCAAAAAAATTCTGCAGAACAATTTCTGCGTTTTTCCACCCCAATCATCCAATTTCTTCACCTAAAACTCAGAGAAACAGCAATTTGAAGTGTAATAACATACCACAAACATGTATGAACAATCAACAATGCATTCAACAAGATTTTTACCACAATCAAATTCATTTCTAATCAATTTTTTACACAATCTAGGTTTTACTAATATTCTCCAAATCAATCCAAAAACAAAAACAAAACACATACATAATCGTATACAATCATAGAATAATCGAGTTTCGCACCCTTACCCGATTTAATCGACTCTACAACTTGCTCTTGATGATTTTTCCACACTTTCTTCAATTTTCTCTCTTCCCCTCTTTTCCTCTCTTTTTCCTTCTTTCTTCTTTCTTTCTCTCTATTTTTCTTTTCTTTCTTACTAACTTAGTAAAAATATCTATGAAATGCCCAAAATACCCCCACACTCAAATATCTCGCAAACGTTCCCAAAACGCGATAAAATATAATCACGACGAAAAATAACACATTTTCACATAAAAGTCGAAAATAAAATAAAATAATAATAAAATAATCCAAAAAGACTCAATAAAATAAAATTGGCAAAACGGGGCGTTACAATTCTCCCCCACTTAGAAATTTTCGTCCTCGAAAATATAACGAGACGAACAACTCCGGACGTGACTCTCGCATCCGACTAACAAACCAACATGCCAACCAAAGGCACACCACGAATAACACAACTGACAAACCACCTTGCTAACAGCAGATACAACAACGACGACAACTACAACGACAAGATGCAAAGCCCATACAATGCACTTGACGACGAACTCACAACTCAAAGAAAAGCCAAGATACCAACACACAGGTTCACTCTAGAACCGAAACACAACAAGATCGTTACCCTACCCTAGGTAACACTCCCCTAATTCCCCACACAGGAATTAGCTACACACACTCGAACCATCACCATGGAAACGAGGCAATCAACACAAACAAGAACATAAAGTTCCACGACACCACAAGGTCTCAACAACATCAACAAAACCAGAACACCAACATCCTTGTCACACAACCATACTACAACAATGCTACGATTCACCAATCGAACATAAAATCAAAACATCCATTTACATAGTAGCCCATGGATAACATTTAAACCTTTCACCTAACACTTCCATTCTGAAACGTCCAAAGGTCTCATCATTTCTACATATTTCCAATATGCAACTTATGAACTCTTACAAATCCCACACGCAATTACAAAACGTGTCACATCACTCTTCCGCTGCGCATTCTAATCACTCGTAACCATCAAAACTACCAGTCTTACGTCCGAAATCTAACTCTTTCTCATATTCACCAAAAATCACTGTTCACTTTAATATACCCAACCTTACACTCTACTGTGTTATCTCACACACCAGACACAAGTCTCTGAACTGCTCAAATAATTCTAATCATCTGACCATCAAAACAACCATGTGTAAAAACTTCCAACTTAACTCTTCGGGCACAACATTAGCCTTTCCCGAAGGATAGTCCAAACCACATTCATAACTCGTCACAAATTCTAACCATCCTCATTGTCTCATACTCGATTCCTTCAAACCAACCAAGTACTTTAAACTCTTGCGATTACCAAACACTTCGAGCTGAGAACCATAAAAATAATACCTCCAAATTTCCAACACAATACGACCGCAACCAATTCCAAATCCAGAATAGTATAGATCCTTTTATAAATCCTCAATTGTCGTAAAGCATAAGCCACGACTTTTCTCTCTTGCATTAACACAATGACTACCCTCTTCAGAGACACTTCACAATACCTCACAAACGGTTTATTAGGATCCCACAGAATCAAAACTGGAGCTGTAAACAACTTCTACTTCAGCTCACCAAAACTTACTCACAGCGAACATCCAAAACAAATGACTCACCCTTTGCAAGTCAACTGAGATAACAGAAGTACGAACTTAGCAAAGTCTTCCATAGCCTTCTGTAACAACCAACTGAGCCCAAAAGTTTCTACTCTCCTTAACCAACTTCGGAGCCTCTCATGAAGAACTACATCTACTTCCGATGGATCCGTAAAAATACCATCACCAGAAATAACATATCCAAGAAAACTAACCTTTTCAACCAAAATTCTCACTTGAATAACTTAGCATAAAACTTCGTCTCTTTCCAACACTTGTGATTCAAATCTCAAACACTCTACCGGTTCTTCTTCTGAGTTTATAACAGATTCGAATATCCTCAATCAAAACCACTACAACTTATCCAATTAAATATGGAAGATACGATTCATATACTCCACAGACATTACAGACGCATTACTATCACCGAACAACATCACTGCACGTTGTAATGTCCAACAAACCAAACCTCATCCAAACTTGTCCAGACTCACATACAAGCTTCACCGAGCAAATAACAACCTATTCCGATGATAACAACCATAACCAGTCACATTAAATCGATCAAGCCTCAACTCACACAATTCACTATCCTTATCAAACGGGCCAAACAATTGCAAGTTCACTCCAACTCAACCAAACCATTCCAATCATCTATTCCCGAAAGTGAACACTTATTCTCAATCGTTACCTTATTCAACTGTCCGTAATCCATACACAATTTCTCCTCTTAACAATCCAAATTCCATAAATCCCAACGTGTAGCAACAACCAATCCAAAAGAACTCTCAAATAGTACATCCACACTTAAGGTTTTCTCAAAATTTTCATTAATGCTCTAAAATTCCAAAAACTCCAAACCTCTCTGGAACTCGAAGTTTTACTTTCCATAGTCTCAATTCCTTCATACACATCATGCTTGTTATTCCATTCAATCATCAGTTCCTTGTATTACTATCAATACTGGGGCTCTCTAAGACAACACACTTGGTCTCACAAATCCCTTTTCCAGTAAATGTTCCAACCACTCTTTCCATCTGAGTTTCACTTCCTAAAAGTTCTTCTACTTACTTAGCAGATCCAAACCTCAACTCATCACTTTCGTCCAATTTGAGTTCACACTCTTCTCTCTGAGAACCACCATTAACGATGCCCAATCATTCACTCTCAAAACTTCATACTGAACCAACATACCAAAGCCTCTAATCCGTCTCATCTTCCGATATTAGCCTCTTCATCGACTCATCAAAACAATCCGTAATCGTTTTCTTAATTCCAAACAATTCATTGCACATACTATCAAAATCGAAAAGACCCGTATATTCCATCCAACATAATTCCCGTCTGCTATCAACAAGAGATTAAGGGTGATCAGTTCCTCAATTTGTCAATAGACAGCCGACAATCACGATGGGGCATAAACCGTCTTTACCAAACTTATAATAGCATTTCTTACATCCTGTACACAAAACTACCTAAGGCACAAATCCTTAGTTGACATAAACCTTACCTCCGCATTCCCTCTGGAATCGGAAACGACACTGTCCAAACAACACTTACACTCTTGCAATTCACAACACACTGAGCCAACGCTCCACCTGAAGCAACTTGGAGAAGTTCCAACTTCTCCCCCACTTATCTCATTCTAACACCTGAAGACAAAAGATTAGAAAACCAGAAAGCACTGACAGTGTTCCACACACATATCACGTACTAAGGGACAAACAACAACGACAGTATCCAACTGTCACACCAACTGACTCAACAACTTGGCCGGATGGACCGACCTGCTCTGATACCACTTAATGTGACGCCCCCAATCTAATACCCCCAAAAACACGCAATTAAGGCGGTAAAAGAAAATTCGAAAATTGATCAGAGTACATTTGAAATCGCGGCATAGAAAGGGAGGAATCACATCAATTGTAACAAAACATACACATAACATGCAACACCTGCCCATAATGATATGCAACTGTGGGGTAGCAATCAACAGAGGAAACTTAGTTCCTTACACCCACTTTTCAGATATTAGAATTAAAGCGGAAAATCTAAAATCTGATTACCATATATACATATACACATATAAACAGTTTGTCATACATCAGGTAGCATATGTACAACCAAAATACATCATCAGATGTACAAAATAATAGCACGCGGCCACCCTAACTACCCGGAGTCACATATCAGAGCCGACCGACCAAAATAATGAAGACGCAACGCTTCACAAAAAGGAATACCTCCAGCAGCTCTAATCTGCAACGCCTCATAGAGCGTTATAAAACAGCAGAAGGGTGAGAAAAACAACCATAATATAATTGAATAAAATTATATATATAAACACAAAAATGTACAAGTAACACATTCTCACCACAACCACATATAACATAATACCGCACAATTCTCAAGCATCGAATACCATTACACACCACACATATACCATACAATTATCAATCACATTCACAAATTCACACACAATTAATTCATGATTTATGCAATGCACATAGACCGACACAACGACTCTATGCACATGCCATGCGGTACCGACTTCCATTGTCTCATGTCTCATCATCAGTTCACTCGGGAACTATTGGAACTATCGCTCGTTACTGAGAATCTCAAGTAACTCCCCGTCGGGCCTACGATGTTCACCCGTCGCTTTAGGTCCTCAGGCATCGCCTCATATTTTCGAGGCACACGACGTTAAGGATTGCTTTAAGTCTCCAAAGGAGCTCACAATCGTCTATAACCACCGCTTTAAGTCCTCAAGCATCGCCTCATATTTTCGAGGCACACGATGTTATAGCATATTCCCCTCGGGCCGTCTCTCAGGACGTTTCCACAATGCACATTATGATGCTTGGCATACAATGACTCATGACACTCACATTGCATCCATGGACATATTCATAATCATGCATATATTATCAAGTACAGCACTTAGTATTTTCTTGCCTTTCGGCCACAATTCATCCCCACAACAGCACATAAGGCATACACATCCAATTCACCTACTTATAACATAATACACGTCAAATACGCACCATTTAAAACAACAAAAGTCGAGATTCGACACTATTCACATTTCCCGACAAAATTTAATCGGCTAACAATTCTCAAAACCTCATAATCATAAAGTACGACTCGATACCTTTCCAACGACACCAAAAACACCAAAATCGGATACTCGGAACCAAAGTTACGGACAAAACCGAAAACACATTTTTGAAAAATCACATTTTTGCAAATCTCCTGTCCATACGCGTACCACCTATTCCCATACGCGTATTGACAGAGCAATTTTCCTTCACAAAACCACGTTGCCAAAAACCATACGCGTATTGGCCTCGCCCATACGCGTATCACCAGAGGGCCGGTAAAACATGCAAGTTCATATGCGTATTACCCCCAAAACAGCACAATGTTACGCGTATCGCCTGGTCTCATACGCGTATTGGCAAGCCCCTTACGCGTATGGCCAGGACAGACCCAGAAAAATTCTGCAGAACAATTTCTGCGTTTTTCCACCCCAATCATCCAATTTCTTCACCTAAAACTCAGAGAAACAGCAATTTGAAGTGTAATAACATACCACAAACATGTATGAACAATCAACAATGCATTCAACAAGATTTTTACCACAATCAAATTCATTTCTAATCAATTTTTTTACACAATCTAGGTTTTACTAATATTCTCCAAATCAATCCAAAAACAAAAACAAAACACATACATAATCGTATACAATCATAGAATAATCGAGTTTCGCACCCTTACCCGATTTAATCGACTCTACAACTTGCTCTTGATGATTTTTCCACACTTTCTTCAATTTTCTCTCTTCCCCTCTTTTCCTCTCTTTTTCCTTCTTTCTTCTTTCTTTCTCTCTATTTTTCTTTTCTTTCTTACTAACTTAGTAAAAATATCTATGAAATGCCCAAAATACCCCCACACTCAAATATCTCGCAAACGTTCCCAAAACGCGATAAAATATAATCACGACGAAAAATAACACATTTTCACATAAAAGTCGAAAATAAAATAAAATAATAATAAAATAATCCAAAAAGACTCAATAAAATAAAATTGGCAAAACGGGGCGTTACAGGTACAACCCCCTTTTCTCTCCTACAAGCATCCTCATCTGCCCTAAACGAAGGCCACGACGATCCAGTCTAATCACCTCCGATCAGTTTCAGATAATGTTATCTTACGATTTGAACCATTACTTGGTAAGTTAATTTTTCACTCATCCCCGAATAGATTGGTAGACAAGATTTGAACCAATTATTTATTAGAACAACCATGCATAACTCACACATGAAATCTCGGTACCATTGATCGAATTATTAATATGACACATTTAATAAGGCATTGTGTCTCATATCATTTTCATGAGAATTTAAGAGTCAAGCCCTTGAACTCTATGAAGCGGCACCACTTCATTCTCATATAGGTAGACTATATCAGAAATACGCCCATAATTATACATTCCAGCAAACATATGTTATATGTTTATTAAGAGGAAAACCTCATCCTACCACACTTATTCTTATGGTCCAAGTACTTTTACCCCTTGAGATGCATTTATCATTAAGTACTTCAATCACTCTAATAGTGTACTTTCACCATTGAACTCAAAGCTTAATGTTAATCAAGTGTGAGTTGAGTTTCCACTATTGATGATTAATTAGATATGGGCTTGTTCCACATTCCTAATCACGTCTTCACTGTCTTCAATTACATCCAAAGACATCATATCTTTGTCTATTCTTTCGTCAAAGAATTGCAAGATTTTTCAAACTTTAATAATTTTAGAATATTCAATTTTTCAATTAATCATGTATATGATTACTTTATGTACTCTTGATAGTATTTACCATCTATCATCAAACCACGACACTTTTGTCATATCCGTACAGTTGTCATAAACAATATATATTTTATATTCTTGATAGTTTCGATAAACTATCATCATGACACTATTTTGTCATATACACAAATTTTATGTCATTCTTCATTTGCTAACCTTTTTAATTTGAAGTTTTACTTCCACTTAAATATATCCAAAATATATTTAATTAATTAAACATTTATAACAATCAACAACCATGATCATACAAATTTTTCATAACTAACTTTTATTTTATGAAGTGGGTTCAAACATGTAATTTATAAACTACATATAAATACAACACCATTGAATTTATTTATATTCTTTAAAAATAAACAATTTTCTTGCATAATTAGCATATGCATAACAAATTATATGTGATAAATTCATGTTTCATATTTAACAATATTCTATGGTATATCCAAATAAAAATCACAATACAAAGTAAGCAATAAATTCACATTATTAATATTTTCTATAACTTTTCTCTGTAAATATTTCTCAACTTTCAATAACTTAAAATATGCCGAAATTACTTTTAATACCAGGATGAACAAAAAATAATACTTTCATATTATGATACACATATAATATGAGATACATCATTTTAAATTTAATAAATTCTTGCACAAATTAAAAAATATATACTTGATATTTTTAACATTTTATTTCCATCATTTTATGTTACCCAATATATGCACCATTAATTCAAATTCATGATTTTTTTTTTATTATATCATTTCATGCATAAATAATGTATTATTAATTGAAATAAATTACTTACACCAAAGAATAATATTTAACATTTATTTTACATTCAATCACACACCATAAATCAAATATATTTGTAATTATTCAAATTCACATACTTGATAATTTATAAATAATGCATGTATAAAATTATTCCACATGATATACTTAACATAAATAAATATTATTTTCAACATATTTTACATAGATTTAAAACATATAAATGACATATTTATTTAATATAGTTATGTACCTTTCACCATGGATATGAATAAATAAATATGTATGTTTATCTCTCCAACAAAGTTTCAACCACAAATTAATAAATAAAAAAACATAAATTAAAATTCCGCAATTTAAAAATTCTATGAATTAATTATGTACCTTTCACCATCATTGAAAGTTTTTATCATCTTCTTTAAATTTGCATACTTTAATATTAATTATAAATAAAGTATGGATCAAATTCGAAAATTGAAAATTGAAAATTGAAAATCGAAAATCGAACCTAAAGTCTGTTAGATCTTGTGTTGGGAATCTGCTGCAAAACATGAACAAGAAGAAGATGAAAACGATACAATGAAAGTTGCATAAAATAAATTTCAAAGTGTGTGTTTACACTAAACTTTAGGTTCGATTCGCCCCCACCAATTTAGACAAATTGGATGCAAATAGGATAATTGGTGAATCCCCTTCAGGATACTTTGGAAACCTTAACATGAATCGCATATTCACATTAAGCTTATTGATCAACGATATTTTACAGAATAAAGTTCTATTATTTATTTTTGTGCACGAAAAAAATAAAAGAATGACTTAGATATAATTTTTTCCACTTGAAACAAGTAATTTTTGTGTCTATTTTATGCCTAACAAGTATCTCTATTTATAAAAAAAACTTGTACCAATTGGTGAGGAGAAACAATGTTTCAATGGTTTAAACATGACCATTCGCGAACCATTATATATCAATAATAGCAAATCATTTCATGAAAATTTGTGTTGGTCTGGTGGTGGCATCTTATGACCACGCACCCTATCACAATAAGGTCTCTAGTTTGATTCTAGACAGTTGCAACTTTTGGCCATTTATTTTGTTAATTTAACCATTATTAGTTATCAATTTAATATTTTGAAAATTTCTCCAACAGTTACAGAGAGCTAAGCTTGGTTTGACACAATGGTGTGGTTTATCTAAAAGGCCCATAATGACTTCATTTTTCTAGAAAGACCTCAGTTATTGAGAAATGGGTGGTAAGGGTTAAATGCTCCTTCTAGATGTGGGTATAGGGAAATTTGATAGGTAACTCTTACTCTCAAAAGTTATGAGATGAGGTTCATATGCTTCGCAAGGTCGAATATAGGGTGCGCGAGATTGGCCATTTTGGCTTGCTTTATTTTTGAGTATGGTATTTCTTCTCTTTCATTAAGCTCATTTGGTGGAGGTGTTTTTTGACCTACTTATATTCCAATAGTTTATTTTAGGGTGGTTGTTTGTGCGATTGTGTTTTCTTTTGCTCGTTAGTTTTTGTTCTTGTTTTTCCCTTTTCCATTTTGAGCTCTTGACGTTTTTGGATCATAAGATTTTCTTGTTTTTGAGTACTTCTAATGCTTTTGTAACCATGTATATATGTGTGTATTTATTTCTTTAATAAAAGAAACCTTTCAAAAAAATTACGAAGAACTTATAAAATTATTTTAATTACTATAATATATAGAATTATTTTAATCATCTTTCAAATAGCTGGAATAGCTCAGTTGGTTAGAGCGTGTGGCTGTTAACCACAAGGTCGGAGGTTCAACCCCTCCTTCTAGCGCTTTTTTTTAACTCTTGAAAAATATATCTTATTAGTATTTAAATTTCACATAATATATTTCCATATTAAAATCTAAATATATCAAATTATATATAGGAATATTTGTAAAATGTTTAACTAATTATAAGTTAAACATTTTTTTAATTTAATAATATATAGATATTATTTTTATCAAAATAAACTTATACTCTTTTAGAGGAAATTAAAATTACCGAATTTTGTGAAATAAAACAAGGATGAATCAATAAAAAACAAATATATTAAAGATAAAATAAAAGGAATTGTTGAAAAAAATATAAACAAGTAGAAAAAAGGATTAGCTAAATACAATATAAAACTCAAAGACAAGTCTTTAAATAAAATGGTTTTCAAAAATAGAAGTGACTCCAATAAATTTTCTTACACGTCATTGTCCCACCAAATAATCCTTATTCTTTTACAAACACACAACTTCGTAGGTCACAATTGGTGTTGTGACACCTAACAAGATGTCACCTCACTTCACGTCATTGGCTTGTTGATATCTTTAAAACAACATATTTATATAAAACAAACCTAAAAAACATTAGAATTTTGGGATGCCTCTTAGTATGGTTTTAAGTCTTTAATTCGACTTAACACATAATTAAACATCAAGGTTCATCAAGATCCATGATGATCTTCATTTTGGACACATGATCACTAAGATAATGCTTCATTATTTGGTCATTTACTTTAAACTCACGTGATGTCTTCTCATCAAGGAGGTCCACAACTCCATAAATATATACCTTTAAAAGTTTAAATGGGCATGACCACATTGACTTAAGTATAGAGGAAAAGAGGAGGACAATTTGTCCCTCCACTAACTTTTTTCTAGAAACTTCCTATCATACTACTTATTTGTCTTGGCATTATAAATATCAGCTCTTTCATAAGAGAACATTCTAAGTTCTTCCAATTTATTCTATTGTAAAAGTCTTGCATTCCAGCAGCTTGCAAATTAAAATTTCGTTTCTTAGTTGTTCAAAAGGTTAAATGTTACAATTCAATGGGAAAATGATAAGTTTTTCCATAAGCTAACTTGGACAGGAACATTTCTAGTGATGTTTTATAGGAAGTTCTAGATGCCCAAAAAATTTCATCACGGTTTTTGGATAATCCTTTCAATCATTTCTAGTGATGTTTTATAGGAAGTTCTAGATCCCAAAAAATTTCATCACGGTTTTTGGATAATCCCTTAATTGAAGGATTCACCACTTTTTCTATGATCATTTTCCTATTTGATAATTCGACTTCAGCACTATATTATAGATGGTAGGTTGTGACAACATTGTGTTTCACACCATACTTGGAGAACAAATTTTCAAATAATTTGTTATATAAAGAAGTTCCCTCGTCACTAGTTATTGTTTTAGAGGTGTCAAATATCATGAAAATATTTTTTATTAAAAACTTGGTTACCACTTTGACATCATTTGTTGGTGATGTCGTAACTTCTATCCATTTTGACACATAACGAACAACTACAAGAATTTAAATATTACCAAAATATTTGGGAAATGGTCTCATGGAATCAATATCCCACACATCAAACAATTCAATTTCTAAAATACTAGTTCATGAAATTTCTTGTTTCATAAAGATAGTATCTAGTCCTTGACATTTATCACATATTTTAACAAATTCATGGGCATCTTTGAATAATCAAGGACAAAAATAGTCAGATTGCAATACATCAGATCATGTTCTAGTTCCTCTAAAATGTCCACCATAAAGTGATGAGTGGCTAGATAACAAGATATGACTCGTCTCTTCCTCGACAATGCACTTCCTTAGAAATTGGTGAGCATACTTATTGTATATAACAAGTGTAAGTTCCTGGATTGGCTGGAATTTTGGTAAAACAAGGTATGTTCAATGTTGATGTCAAGGTGCTGATGTTGCAACATTGAAGTCTTAACACTGGGCTGTGTTAAGTAATTAATTGCTGAAGTTGGATGTCTGATGTCACATGGCAATGTTGTGACATTAGATCTGCAGAATTAACAACAGCAGGATATGTTGTTAGGGCACGCATGTTAGGTGGAATTGTGGAGAGTGGTTGACTCATTGGATGAGAATATCTTGGGATAGATATTTTCTGTTACATGGGAGATTTGATTGCAGGTCTGTTGGAGAATTAAAAGGTTGAAGATTTAAAAAGATTTTGGGGATAAAATCTGTTTTGAAGATTCAGTTTTAATTAACAAATCTGATCAAATATTGTGACAAGTCCAAGCCCAATTCAGGATGCTATATAAAGCGCACAAGACCAAAGGAAAAAGTACAGAAAACATTCAGAAGATCAGGAGCTGGAGGCTTAGTGTCTAGAGTTTGTTTAGAGTGCTTGTATTTACACTATTCGAGGGTTTGAATAGGTGTTGTGTTTCTGTCCTCTCTAGAAGCTGTGAAGCAATATAGAGTGGTTGCTTGATTGAAGCTGTGAAGTAAGATCAAGGGTACTCAAAGTGGTTTCTTTGAGAGTTTGTAAGGGATTGAGTAGTGTTCTCATACCTAAGTGGTTTCTTAGGTAGGAAGTCATTAGTAGAGTATAAGTTTAGGAGATTGTCAATGGGTTGTTGAGTCTGTAAATTATATCTACAAGTAGTGAATTCCATCCCTGGCTTGGTAGCCCCCAGAGTAGGTTGGTTGTAACCGAACTGGGTCAACAATTCTTGGTGTTATTTTACTGTTATTGCTGTCCATTGTGCAGAGTGTGTTGTTGTGACATCGCACCTTAACATCACACGTCTGGTACCAGAATTTCACTTGGTATCAGAGCAGGCATCCTGTCTGTCTCTGGGTGAGATCTAGGGAAGTTACTTTCTGGTGTAAAGATGGACAAAGAAGTTGGAGGATTCGTCAACAGACCCCCTATTTTGGATGGATCCAATTATGATTATTGGAAGCCAGGGATGACCACCTTCTTAAAATCCTTGGACAGCAGGGCTTGGAATGCTGTTATTAAAGAATGGAAAGCTCCTGTCATGTGTGAGAAGGATGATGCTGGCAAAGATAAAGAAGGCACCTCTAAGCCAAAGCCTGAAGAAGAATGGACCAAGGAGGAAGATGAGCTTGCCCTTGGAAATTCCAAAGCTCTAAATGCCATCTTCAATGGAGTGGATAAGAATATCTTCAGGTTAATCAATATATGTGAAGTTGCTAAGGAAGCGTGGGATATTTTGCAGGCAACACATGAAGGAACATCTAGAGTCAAGATGTCAAGACTTCAGATTTTAACATCAAAATTTGAAAGCCTGAAGATGAAGGATGATGAGACTATTCATGACTTCCACATGAATATTCTGGAGCTGGCTAATGCTTCCAGTGCTCTTGGTGAGAAAATGTCAGATGAAAAGCTTGTAAGGAAGATCCTTAGGTCCCTACCTAAGAAGTATAAGATGAAGGTTACTGCAATTGAAGAATCACAAGACATCAGCAAGATGAGGGTAGATGAACTCATTGGATCTCTTCAAACGTTTGAGCTGGGGTTGAATGAGGAAGAACCAGAAAAGAAGCCAAAGAGTATAGCCTTGGTGTCAAAAGATGCAGGAAAAAAAGAAAAGAGTTATGAATCGCATGAGGATCTATCTCAGGCCATAGTGATGTTGGGAAGACAGTTCACCAAAGTATTCAAGAGAATGAATAATAACTCCAGGCCTAATGTCAAGAACATGACTTCTGACACCAACAAGAAGGATGAAGAGAAAACTACCCAAGATAAAGGAGTCCAGTGCTTTGAGTGTGAAGGGTATGGACATGTCAAGAAAGAATGTCCCGCCTTCTTGAAAAAGCAGAAGAAGGGCATGACAGTTTCCTGGTATGACTCTGATAGTGAAAGTGAAGGTGAGTCAGCAAAGCATGTGAGAGCTTTAACAGGAGTTGTGGTTTCTGATGATGATTCTAGTGATGGAGAAGTAACTTATGAGGAGTTAGCATCTACCTATCAAGAGCTGTGTTTAAAAAGTGCTGAGATTTGTCAAGAAAACAAGTGCCACAAGCAACAGATTGCGCAGCTAGAGAATGAAAAAGCTGGTCTGGAAAGTGAAGTTGTTCTAGTTAGAGCTCACCTTGATCAAATGACCAAGTCTGTTAGGATGCTGAACTGTGGAACAGACACACTTGACAAGATCCTTCAGTCTGAAAAAGCTGCTGGAGACAAAGCTGGGATAGGTTATGTGGCTGAGGATAAGGGAACCTCAGAAGAAAGCACTTCAGGTTCAAAGAAGGGAGAGTCACAACTCTTGTCTCAACATCAGCCAAAGAAGCAGGATCCTACCCCTAAGAAAGCTGATGTTTCACAACCTAGGAAGATTGAGAAGAAGACTGGTCCTTATCAGAAGAGAAAGCAGCCACAAGGAGCTAGTCAGTATATACCCCCACAATACCACAAGAGCATGCAAGCTGCTCAGTTCAAACAGTACATGTCTCATCAGGCGTCTTAACATCAGGACAACTGGTATGGTTATGGATATGGATACACCAATGTTGTTCCCCATATCTATGGAAGAAGAAAGCCACACCATCATGGGAGACAATCCAGGAAACAGCATTCTCAGCCGTCTTATGAAAGAAGATACCAGCATAATAGAAGGCAGGCCAGTTATGGTAGGAGGAGACCACATTATGGATGGCAGCCTAAGCAATCTCATCCTCACAGAAAATTCAGAGATGAAAGGGTGAGATGTTTTTATTGTGGAAGGTTTGGTCATATGCAGTACTCTTGCTACAAGCTGCATGGATCCCCTCAGTCTCAAAACAGATGGAGAGAGTACGGGCCCAAAGCTGTTAAACAATGGGTACCTAAGGAGAAGGTGAAGTGCTTACTGGCTCATATGGCTGACAAAGAGGTTGAAGAAGGAACATGGTATTTTGACAGTGGGTGTTCCAAACACATGTCTGGATGTAGATCCATGTTTGTTGAATTTAGACCTTGCCCCTCTCTTGAAGTTATGTTTGGCAATGGAGAAAAAGGTGTTGTTGCAGGAGTTGGGAAAGTGAAAGGTGATGGTATACCTGAACTTGACAATGTTCTGTGTGTCAGTGGTTTAAATGCAAATTTGATCAGCATAAGCCAGTTATGTGATGAAGGCTACCTGGTAAACTACACTAAGGATGAGTGTGTGGTTTCTGATGAGCATAATCAGATTGTTATGAAGGGTATCAGAACCAAGGATAACTGCTATCAGTGGATTTCTCTTGAAGGAAATTCAACTAATGATGTTCAAGTTGATGTTATAACATCAGACTATGACATCAGGATGCTGAAAGGTCACTCAGAGTTAGTGAGTCCTGATGTGAAATGCTTAAAAGGAAAGTCTTTATGGAGGGAGAAAATTAGTAATTGGTCTTTAAAGAATACACAAAATCTGGAGCCTTACCTCAAGCCCTCATTTCCTATTATAGCAAAATCACAGTCTCTTCTGTTCGTCTCCTTCAACAAGAAGAATCATCTCAAAGGAACCATGTCAAAGCAGACATCTTCACCGTCAAAAAGTTCATCGCGGAATGACGCTAGGGTTTCTACAGATGAGTACTCTGAAGACGAAGCTCTGAATATACAACCCATCTCCGTAATGTTACCAGAGTCAGGTAAACCTAGACCATCTAAACTTGCTTCAAAAAGGGCAGCAACTACTTTTAAAAATACTGAAACAAAGAAGTTGGTTACCAGTATCCTATTTAGTGATAAATCAACACCTAGGTCATCCACGTCTCAAACTGTGGTAGAAAAGTTTGATGTTGACAAGAGTATGGGTAATCTGGAAACCAAAATACTGGACAAAGGAATACATGTGAAAGGAATTTTTGTACCGTTGAATCAGATGCCAGCAGAAAAGGTAGACATGCAAGGAGAAGAATTTGATCTTCATAGACTTGTTGTGTCTGTCATTGCGGATTCTGAAAGAGGAGGGGAAGAAGAAGATGTGCATGAGGAAATTAATGATAGAACTGCTCCTGAAGAAGAAAAGAATGAGAACGTGATCAATGTGGTTGACTTATCTGATAATGAAGTCATTGGAAATGTTGTTCCAAGTATTGCCAAAAGACTAAAGACAAGGAAAGAAAAGACTAATGAATCCTCTCCTAAGAAGCCTACTGAAGGAAAGAAGAAAACTGTTGTTGGTCCCCCAAAACCTTGGAGCAAGGTTGTTACACCCTCCAAAAAGAGAAAGATTAGCGAAGAATCTGAGTCTGAGGATGAAGTTAAGGAAGATGTCCATGACATCACACCAGTCAGAAAGACCATTCTAAAGAGAATTTGTGATAAGGTCCCTGAAGTGCCAGTGGACAATATATCCTTTCATTATGCGAGCAGTGCTTCCTTGTGGAAGTTTGTGTGCCAAAGGAGGTTAGCTCTGGAAAGGGAGCTTGGAAAGGATGTCTTGGAGATGAAAGAAATTATGGACCTCATTCATAGTGCTGGACTACTAAAGACTGTGACCAGATTCTCTAAGTGCTATAGTGGACTTGTTAAGGAATTTGTTGTCAACATTCCCATAGACATTTCTGACAACAGAAGTGTGAACTACATGAAGGTGTTTGTTGGGGGACAGTGTATTGACTTCTCTCCTAGTACTGTCAACAAATATCTGGGAAGAGATGAGCAAGAGGAGTGTGAGCTGGAGGTGACTGATAATGAAGCGTGTGGAGAGATCACTGCTACTCAAGTTAAGGTGTGGCCACTGAAAAATAAATTAACAGCTAGCAAACTCAGTATCAAGTATGCTATCTTGCACAGAATTGGTGCGGCTAACTGGGTACCTACTAATCACAAAACCACCATAACTGTGGGATTAGGAAGGTGCATCTATGCTGTAGGGAAAAAGGTCAAGTTCGACTATGGGATGCTATATAGCCATGATTCTGGGACTGATTTAAGAGGATATTGTGATGCTGATTGGGCTGGAAGTGCAGATGATAGGAAAAGCACTTTAGGAGGTTGTTTCTTTCTAGGGAATAATCTGATTTCCTGGTTCAGTAAGAAGCAGAATTGTGTATCTCTCTCAACTGCTGAAGCTGAGTATATAGCAGCAGGAAGTAGTTGTTCTCAGCTTGTCTGGATGAAGCAGATGTTGAGTGAATACAATGTCAAACAAGATGTTATGACACTATACTGTGATAATCTGAGTGCCATTAATATATCTAAAAATCCTATACAACATAGTAGGACAAAGCACATAGACATAAGGCATCACTTCATAAGGGATCTGGTTGAAGACAAAATTGTTACCTTGGAGCATGTAGCAACAGATAACCAGCTGGCTGACATATTCACTAAAGCCTTAGATGCAAACCAATTTGAAAAGTTAAGAAGCAAATTGGGAATATGCATTTATGAAGACTGAATGTGCTAGAAAGGGGTTGTGGGCAGTTGGAGTTATTTTTGAAAATGGTTAGTCAACTGCCAGGTGAAGTTTGCCTAATTGTGGCTAAAAAGGGGGAGAAAATAGCCAAGAGAGTCAAGAGTATCAAAGAATGTTATTGCCAAATGCTGCTAATGTGATGCAGATATTAAGGGGGAGTTTTGACTGAGCTAGTAAAGATATCATAGCATTTGAAGAGTGCAGCCAAGCAGATATCAAGGGAGAGAAGTACTGCACATTGTGAGCGTCTGAACAGCTGTGATGCTGGTTCATATTTTTGAGGGGGAGCACCAATTGGCTGTTGTCAATAATGAAGATGATGTTGCAGCAGATCAAGTGATGAAGACTATGAGTATTGTCAAACTGCTGCTATGCTGGTTGTTGCATTGAGGGGGAGCAACATTGCTGAAAATTATTGCTATTGAAGATGGTGCTAAAGTAAAGATGCAGCTGTAGTTGAAGAAAATATGTGCAGCTGTTTGAAGTAAATTGAAGATGTTGTTGATGCTGCTGTTTGGGGTTTTCAAGTTTCAAAATGATTTATTGATTGAAGTTTTTCCGCTGCTAAAGTCTCTGAAGGTGCAGAGTGCAGAGATTGTTTTAGCCAAAATTAGCCAAAGGGGGAGATTGTAAGTTCCTGGATTGGCTGGAATTTTGGTAAAACAAGGTATGTTCAATGTTGATGTCAAGGTGCTGATGTTGCAACATTGAAGTCTTAACACTGGGTTGTGTTAAGTAATTAATTGCTGAAGTTGGATGTCTGATGTCACATGGCGATGTTGTAACATTAGATCTGCAGAATTAACAACATCAGGATATGTTGTTAGGGCACGCGTGTTAGCTGGAATTGTGGAGAGTGGTTGACTCATTGGATGAGAATATCTTGGGATAGATATTTTCTGTTACATGGGAGATTTGATTGCAGGTCTGTTGGAGAATTAAAAGGTTGAAGATTTAAAAAGATTTTGGGGATAAAATCTGTTTTGAAGATTCAGTTTTAATTAACAAATCTGATCAAATATTGTGACAAGTCCAAGCCCAATTCAGGATGCTATATAAAGCGCACAAGACCAAAGGAAAAAGTACAGAAAATATTCAGAAGATCAGGAGCTGGAGGCTTAGTGTCTAGAGTTTGTTTAGAGTGCTTGTATTTACACTATTCGAGGGTTTGAATAAGTGTTGTGTTTCTATCCTCTCTAGAAGCTGTGAAGCAATAGAGAGTGGTTGCTTGATCGAAGCTGTGAAGTAAGATCAATGGTACTCAAAGTGGTTTCTTTGAGAGTTTGTAAGGGATTGAGTAGTGTTCTCATACCTAAGTGGTTTCTTAGGTAGGAAGTCATTAGTAGAGTATAAGTTTAGGAGATTGTCAACAGGTTGTTGAGTCTGTAAATTATATCTACAAGTAGTGAATTCCATCCCTGGCTTGGTAGCCCCCAGAGTAGGTTGGTTGTAACCGAACTGGGTCAACAATTCTTGGTGTTACTTTACTGTTATTGTTGTCCATTGTGCAGAGTGTGTTGTTGTGACATCGCACCTTAACATCACACGTCTGGTACCAGAATTTCAACAAGCTCATCCCAAAAATAACTCTTATAATTTTGGAAAAAATATCTTCCTTTGTAATGAATTGAATTCTGGGTGTTATGACATTGTCAGCACGCTCCCACTAACCAGGTCATTGACATTGTCAACATACTAAGGTGTTATGACACCTGACAACACCAACAATTATGCATCATGGAATTCCTCGATGATGTCCAATATGTCATGAATATTTACTTTATTTGGGAGATGTGTAATGTGATTTTCCAATCGATTCACAACACATTTCTTGCCTCAAATTTCCAAATCAAAATCTTGCACCAATAGCTATCATAGGACCAATCTAGGTTTTGCATCCTTTTAGATGTTAGGTACTTAATTGTAAAGTGATCAATATATACCACCACTTGGTGTCCACCAAATAGAATTTGAATTTATCAAATGCAAAATCCATAACTAATAACTCATTTTCAATAGTGGTATACTTCACTTAGCACCTATCAAAGTCTTTCTTGCATGGTAAATGATATGGAATACTTTGTTATGTCTTTAACCCAACACAACCCCTACTAAAAAGTAACTTGCATCACACCCAACTCAAGAGGTTTGTACCAATCATGTGCAATGATGATAAGAGTATAAATTAAGACCTTGAGATTTTTAAACGCTTCCAGACATTCTTCGTTGAAGTGATATGTCACATCGTTGTGGTTGACATTGAGGTTTTATGATTTTTTTATTTTTTTATGAAGCTCTTATATAATCTAGAAAGATCAAGAAAACTTAGGACACCCTTAACAGTTGTAGGGAGGTAGCTTCTCAATTACTTCTACATTATCTGAATATACTTCTGACTCCTTTTTAGAGATATGAAGCCTAACACAATCCCTTTTTTTTACCACGAAATTATAATATTTTTCTCAATTTAAAGCCAATTTTCTTTTCTCACACCGAATTAGCACAAATTCTAGATTATTCAAGTAATTTTTAAAAGAATCTCCAAAAACAGAGAAGTCATCCATGAAGACCTCTATCGATGTTTCAATAAGATATGAAAAAAAAAGGTCATAATACATCTTTGAAAAGTTGCAAGGCATTGCACAATCCAAATGGCATCCTTATGAAAGTAAATGTGCTATAAAGGCTAGTGAATATTGTTTTCTCTTGATTATTGGATGCAAAATAAATTTGGTTATATCCAAACTAACCATCAAGGAAGCAATAATAATCTTTCTTAACATACATGTCTAACATATTGTCAATAAAGGGCAGTAGAAAATGATCATTCCTTGTGGATAAATTAAATTCTATGTAATTCATGCATATCTTCCACCTAACCATAACTCTAGTGGGAATAAGCTCATTCTTCTCATTGGTGATGAATGACATGCCACCTTTCTTCGAGACACATTGTACATGACTAACCTAGACGCTATCAGATATGGAGTATATGATCCCAACATCCACCACTTTATGATTTTATTCTTAAACACTTTTTTCATGATAGGATTCAGTATCCTTTGGATTTCTATGATATTTTAAACATGGTCTTCTAACAATATATGATGCATACACATAGTAGGACTAATTATCTTTATGTTATCCATTTCCCAATCTATGGCCTTCTTGTAACATTTTAGAAGTGGCATGAGAAATATCTATTGTGTTGATGGAAGATCATATGTAATGATAACAAACAAATTTTGTCCTGACTCCAAATATGTATATTGTAGGTGAGAAAATAATTGATTTAACTCCAAGGTTGATGTTTTTACCACAGACAACACATTATCTCTTGTCGCAATTGTAGTTGTCTCCAACGTTTTAAACTTGTTCCTATAACTTGCATTAGGTGGCTTTAGAAGGTGTCCACTTATAATTCCTTCTTCCTTTAGTTCTTCATATTCCAAAATATCCAGCTTTTTCTCAAACTCATCATTATATTGAATAAATTGTGTGTGAACTAAATTCTCAACTAATAATTAATGAAAAATCAACATCTTCTTTAGGCTAATTTACCACACTAAGCGCATTAAACATAACTTGTTGACCATTAGCCCTCATTGTACGCTCTCCTTTCTCAACATCATTAAAAGTTATACTAATTGCAAGGAATGACTTTCCCAATAGAATGGGAGTCTCTTCATCTACCATGAAATCCATTATGATGAAATAAGCAAGGAATACAAATTTATAAACTCTTTCTAGCACATACTCAATATTACCTTAAGGGTAAAAAATTATTAGGCCATCTAGTTGTAGAGTGGTGATGGTGGGTCTTGCAACCTCAATGCCAACTTATTGAATATAGACAAGGGAACAAGATTGGTTTTTGCGCCCAAGTCACATACAGCCCTTCCACATCACATGTCTCCTATGGTGTAAGGGATTATGAAGATCCATTTATCCTTGAGTTTCAGGGGTAGCCTTCCTTGCACCATTTGACTACATTCTCGTGTCAATGCGGCAGTCTCAAATTCTCCAACTCTCTTTATTTTTGTTAAAACATATCTCATAAATTTGAAATGATTTGGCATTGGTTGCATGGATTCATAAAAGTTCATGTTGATAAGCAACTACCTAAATATTTGCATGAAAAATTATAATTATTTACCCTTCTTAGCTTACATGATTCTTTAGGAAAATGGAAAAGGTGGTCTCTCTTCAACAAATATTTCGGATGAACTGGATCTAGAGGCATCAGGTGACACTTTTGAAATTCTGGGTGATGTGACATGTGACTTATAATTCTAAGATTTGTGTATTAGTTGTGACAATATTAGGGGTTCAAACTTAGATTCAATAGTTGCCTTTAGTGACGCTACAGTATGATCATTGCTCATAACTTCATGATCCACACCTTCTCTACTTGGATTTGCGTACTCCTTGCAACTTCTTAAGAAAATGACCTTGCAGATCTCTATTTTTTAATACCCTAAATAAAAGCATGATTTTTAGTGGTGCTAGGTAGATCTCCATTAGTTCTTAAGCTAAGTGCAGTGACAATTTTTCCCATTTGAGTCTCTAAATTCTTGATACTCACCCATTCAGCTTTAATTTTGGTCTTTTCCTCTTTTACAAAAACCTTTGTCTCTTGAATGAATATTTTTCAATATCTCTCCCAACTATTTGCTCCCATTATTTGCAACATCCTGATTAGGTGCAGAGAAACTATAAGGTGTTGGAATAATATAGCAAGTGTGAGTAAGTGGGGAAATAGTCTCACATTGGATAGGAATGTGGTGACTTGAGCATTTATAAGTGGGAGAACCCACTTACCTATCACCTTAAGGTTTTAGGTGGACAAGTGGTGTGTCTCTCACAAAGGTGCCTAGTCCTACACTACATATCAATGTTCCCTAGTAAAAACTCCCCCCAACAAATGGTATCATGAGCCTTTGGTTCGAGAAAGGGACCGAGGTGTATCGAAAAGCCCAGGAAGTGGTGTCCCGTTGAAATTGAAATGCCCAAGAAAGAGGTGTATTTGATGTGTCAACGGCGGTACAAAGTATAAAAAAAAGGGAACATTGTAGACTCACACTTGAGGGGGAGTGTTGGAATAATATAGCAAGTGTGAGTAAGTGGAGAAATAGTCCCACATTGGATAGGAATGTGGTGACTTGAGCATTTATAAGTGGGAGAACCCACTCACCTATCACCTTAAGGTTTTAGGTGGACAAGTGGTGTGTCTCTCACAAAGGTGCCTAGTCCTACACTACATATCAATGTTCCCTAGTAAAAACTCCCCCCAACATAAGGTACTTAGGGCTTCAATTGATTTTGTGTGTTTGACCACGATAATTTCATGTGATTCCTCCATCATGGGTTGTAGATATTGATATATGGGTAATTGTACTTGAAGTTTTTACACATATAGTTTACGTAAACATGATTTACATAGTCTCTCTTTGTAAGACTTTCTATTTCTTCCAACGTGTTTTTGTTTTTCAATTCAAAGGAAGAGAAATTTTCTTTATAGGTAGAGATAATTTTTTTCTAATTTACTCGTTTCTTTTGTTAGCTTCTTACAAAGGCAAAATAAATCTTGATAGGATAAGTGAGAGGTTACCTCATCGTCTTGATGATTTACCATGAGACAGAGGTTTGCTTCTTCTTTATCTGAAGATTCCATATCATCGTTATCCCAGGATATGTATACTCTCTTTTTGGATTTCTTGAACTTTCTTTGATTTCGGTTTCTTCTCGGGTTTTGCAGGCAGTTTGGTCTTATATGCCCTTTCTCTCCGCATTGATGACTTGTAGGAATGGATGATGAAATTTCTTCACTTTTCTTATGGAGTCTTAAAGTTTGTTTTTCGTGCCTTAAGAATTCCTTGAATTTTCAAAACATGAGCTTCAAGAATTTATTAATCTCACTTTGAAAGTTCTCATATGACTCATGATATGGGTAAATCGTGTTTGCATCTAATTAATGCTCTCTTCAGGTTTCATTCTGAAGAGTTCATATTCATGGGTTAATATGTTCAACCTTGCCCTCTTAAACTTAGTAGTACCTTCATGGGTGATTTGAAGGATGTCTCGCATTTGTTTTACAATTTCGCATTGAGAATCTCGCAAAAATTCATCAAGACCGAGAGGAGTAGCGATGACAGTTTTCGCTTTCAAAATGCGTTGCACATTTTCTTTATCATCTTTGGTTCAATTTTTTTCAGGTTTGTTATCTAAAACAACATTAACTATGTGTGTAGGAAAAAATGTACATTCATTCACAGCCTTCCAAATACCACGATCCATCTCTTCTATGAAAAACTTCATTTTCTATTTCCACAAACTATACCATTCTCCATTCAAGAATGGGGGTTTATTTAGTGAGTAGCTTGAAGTCATTTTTCCTCCTGAGACGATTAGTCCTTAATAGAAGTTAGACTTTGAAGTCATTTTTCCACAAACTATACCATTCTCATGATTAATTTTAACATTTTCTCGTTTTAGATCGTATTAGTATTTTTGAGTGAGTAATTACAGGAGAAATTAAATCATGAAAGTAAATTACGGAAAGTAAAAGGATAGGGTTAGAAAGATTGCACCAAAAATTTATACAAGTTTGGTCGAATGTTGGCCTAGTCCTATCCCCAAGAGGTCTTCTTTAGAGTTTCACTATAAACTTTAAGCTTTTAAAGGTTATGTCCACAAACCTTAATACAATTTGATCTTGAGATTTTAACAGGCTTATCCCCAACCAATGATAGCTTTTACTCCAGACTAGGCTAAAGAACTGTCTAGAGATTTATGGCTGACCTCAATAACCAAAACAAAGCTTTTTCTAGCAAAGCTAAAAAAACCAAGAATAGATATTTTATAATAGGTTGATATAAATAACCGAACTCGATCTCTTAAAAGTATCACACCCTTAAGAATATAAACAACCAGCGCGACCACTTACAAAAAAATTTCCTCACAAGCAAAGCATCACTTGCTAGTACTAAGGCAATTTTAAAGTGAAAGAAAATATTTTCTAAAGAGGGATAGCGAGATAAATTCCAAATAAATATTTAAACATTGGAAAGTGACGTGGTTTTAAGTAAGGGCGAGCCTCTCATATATAGTTGTTGGAAATACCCAGAAAGGAAACGGTTCATGGGTCGAATTTATTATCTAATCGATTAGAAAACATAAATATAAACGATTGTAAGACCCAAATAGGAAGGTTTGGATATATAGTTGTTGCAAGACATTAATGTGTTGTCCTTTTTATTTTTTAATCGATTAACACTTATCCAATCTGTTGGAAAAACGTTCTAGTCGATTAGTAAACACATTTTTAATTGATTTGCAGTCCTAAAAGGAAATATAGGATATATAGTCGTTGTAGGTCATTAAGATGATGCCCTCGTCACTTGGTTAATTGATTAGCCATTTTCTAATGGATTGGCATAACTTTTTAATCCATTAGATAACATAAAAAGTGTTTCCAATTGATTGGCTTAAGTATCCAATCGATTGGTTAGTTCAAAAAGGATTTGGAAAGAGATTGGACAACTTCTTAATCACTTGACTTGGCCTAGAAAATAATTTGCATGATAAAAACATTTTGAAAAGGATTTTTAAGTGTGTGTATGTGTGAGTTGCCTTATTACTCTTAAGCTACTACCTTACTTTTTTCAGTACTTGGTTCACTCAAACATACTGGAAGACATGAACTGGAGAGCTTTCATATCTTTCCCCAAAGAGACTTCAAGACTTTTGCTAGATAGTATCTGATTGTAAAGGAACTTTGATCTTGAGTCCTCTGATGCCAGCATATAGTTCCTCATGTGTTGTCGTCATCAAAACTTGAGATTATGATCTTCATTACCTGCAAGTACATAGATCCACATTAACACCAACCTTAAATTAATTTATGTTATTCCAACTTCATAAACAAACAAACATTGATAAAACACCCTTAAAATCATATAAACTATTGAACAATATTTGAAAACACATTAGTCTTTGTGGAGACGATAAAATATATGCATTGTTGTATTAAATAATATGTCTTGACTTCAATAAGTTTCTTCTGACACTAAAGTCTAATCAGTACATTCAAAAACTCTCATGATACCTAGAGCCACAAGAACTAATCCTACAAACAAAAGACAAGTGATGTCCTACAGACATAGGATTTGGTGCCCTCAACTACAATACCTAACAAATTGACTTAATTCAAGTAAAATTAGTACTTATCACCTAATTTATAAGTGATGAATTAATCTAGTCCAGATTTCAATAACTCACATAAATAGAGTTACCAATCATCACAAGCTCAGTTTCAATTTCTTTTGTAGATTATTTGAATTATCTAGTATAATGATTCACATAACATACATCAGTGTTCATATTTCGTGAACGAATGTAATATGATTTGAATGACACAAAGCATGGTTCGTATGATATTTGACATGTTAAGAATCAATCAAGTGAGTGGCTAAACCTTGGTAAAATAATTTATGTGATTTGAATAAACCTTGAAAATTTAGGATCACATTATAAAATTAGGTCAACCAATTGACTTAGTTAATAACGCAAATTGTGAGTTTAATAAACTAATGTAGTTCTAAAATCCAAGATCCAATAACTCATATGATTTGAATAAATTTAAAAACTAAATCAAATCACAGAATATAGTTTGAAATTTATTTAGGCGGGGAGTAATCATTCACCCAAATTCTACCCATTGTGTTTTTTGTGTTACTCTAGTAGAACCCGTGGACCACTTATTTTCTACTTGTGGTTTTGCCTTAGATATTTGGTGTAGTATTTTTAGGTGGTTACAGAGAGCTAAGTTTAATTTAACTATGATCTGACATTCAATAGTGCAGTTTGTCTAAAAGGCCCATAGCGACTTCATTTTCCTAGAAAGACTTCAATTATTGAGCAATGGGGTGGTAAAGGTTAAATGCTCCTTCTAGATTTGGGTATAAGGATGTTTGATGGGTAACTCTTACTCCCAAAATGGATGGGAGGAGGGTCATCTGCTTCACATGGTCGAATATAGGGTGTGCGAGATTGTCTGTTTTGGCTTGCTTTATTTGTAAATATAGTATTTCTTCTCTTTCATTGAGCTCATTTGGTGGAGGTGTTTTTTGGCTTACCTATATTCCATTAGTTTCTTTTAGGGTGGTTGCTTATGTGATTGTGTTTGCTTTTTCTCTTTAGTTTTTGTTCTTGTTTTTCTCTTTTCCATTTTGAGCTCTCGACGTTTTTTGTTCATAATATTTTCCTGTTTTTGAGTACCTCTAATGCTCTTTCTAACCTTATATATGTGTGTGTTTATTTTTTTTTAATAAAATAAGCCTTTCAAAAAAACTTATGGTGAACTTATATATATATATATATATATATATATATATATATATATATATATATATATATATATATATATATATATATATATATATATATATATATATATATATATATATCATCTTTCAAATAGCTGGAATAGCTCAGTTGGTTAGAGCGTGTGGCTGTTAACCACAAGGTCGGAGGTTCAACCCCTCCTTCTAGCGAATTTTTTTAACTCTTGAAAAATATATCTTATTAGTAGTTAAATTTCAAAAATATATTTCCATATTATAATTTAAACATTTTTTTAATTTAATAATATATAGTTATTATTATTTTTTTAAATAAACTTATACTTTTTTAGAGAAAATTAAGATGAACGATTTTGTGAAATAAAATAAGGATGAATCAATAAAAAACAAATAAATTGAAGAAAAATAAAAGAAATTAATGAAAAGGGGGGGATTAGCTAAACACAATATAAAACTCAAAGACAAGTCTTTAAATAAAATTATTTTCAAAAATATAAGTGACTCCATTAAATATTTTTACACATCCTTGACCCATCAAATCACCTTTATTCTTTCACAAACACACAACTTCTTAGGTGACAATTGGTGTCGTGACACCAAGCAAGGTGTCACCTCACTTCACATATTTATCTAAAATAACCCTAAAAACATTAGAATTTTGGGATGTCTCTTAGTAGTGCTTAGTTTTAATTCTTCAACCCAAGTTAACAGATAACTAGTAACTAACTCATGCGTTCGCACGGGCCTGTCTGTTCGAGGATTTTATATTATGGACGTGTAATTGTTAATCAAATTGAAAAGTAAAATGGTAAAATTATAAAAATAGATATGATTGAAAATTAAAATTTGTATTGGTAACTATAAGAAAATGTTGTGGCCGTTTATAACATGTAATATTGTATTCGTATATAAAAAAATTGAATCAAAATTAAAGTTGTTTCCGTTTATAACAGTAGTATTTTATCTTATATAAAAAATTTTGAATCAAAATTAAAGTTGTGTCCGTTTAAACCAATAATATTTTTTCGTATATAAAAAAATGTGAATCAAAATTAAAGTTGTTCTCATTTATAACAATAGTATTTTTTTCATATATAAAAATAATTGAATCAAAATTATAGTTGTCACCGTTTATTACAATAGTATTTTATCTTATATAAAATAATTTGAATCAAAATTTAAGTTGTGCCCATATAAAACAACAATATTAAATCAAAATTAAAGTTGTGCCCGTAAAAAATTTGAATCAAAATTAAAGTTGTCCCCGTTTATAACAATATTATTTAAGCGCATATTATTGGAGGAAAGAGTAAGAAGGTATGGTTTGATGTATTGATTGCAATAGAAATTTAATATATATGTCACTGAAATGTATTATTATTCTCTTCAAATTAAAATTATAGGACTTAAATAATTGTAATCCAATAAATAAATATATAAATTTATGGACTTGTGAAAGAGTGAAAGATGGTATATTTGAAATTATATAATTTTATTTTAATTATTATTTTATCATTAAACCTTGCAACCTATAGAAAATTAAATTTGAGAAACTTCTTTTGGTAATTAATAACATTTTTCAATTCAAAACATTATCCATTCATATTAATTAGTAATTATTTTAATTCAATTTTGTTGATTTTATATGAAAATTCAATAAGGGACATCTCCACAATGAATACATTAATTGATATTTGAACTTCATCCATGTTCTGATAGCATATTCTGAGTGTAATGTTGGCATTGCTAAATTTGGCGGTTATTATTGTTTTACAGCAGGAAAAAAATTGTTCTGTTTAGATTTCTATGTCACCTGCAGTTCATGAAATTTATCAAACAATGGAAACTTTATACCCAATCTCACCCCTCAAAATTCCACAAAAAATATTTATGAAGAAATCAGTGTTAAGAACAGACATTTATATGAAAGGAAGCTTAAACTAATATTCAAAACAGTTAACAAAAATCACATGTGAATAAATGGAAGTTGTCACAGCAACCCTCAAAGCAATCTAACAAATAAATAAAACAGTAATTATGTAAGGAACTTGGTGCCAAACACGTATAATTCCAGGTTTGGCAATTGACACAACTGCTCCTCTACAAGTACCACATACATACATATCATAAATTGCAGAATATACTGAATAAATTGCAGGAGACATGTCCATGCTAATCAAATAATAAATTTCAGAAGGTAGTTAATTCAGTATAACTATATAACGCACAAATGGAAATCATAAAATCAACGACAATTTCATTAAATAAATTGAAATCCATATCATTCAAACTGCTCGATTCAGAAGCGAAAGTTACAAGATTACGACAAATAAAACTCCTAATAGTCAAATCTAAAAGGCCTGAACGACATGAAGTTGCTCCAACCAATTGGTGCTAAGTCTTCATCATCTGAATCGAACGTACGTTTCTTCCTGTCGCACCTCGAAAAAATCGCTTAATCGAAGGGTTTATTTGTATGCGAAGAGGTTAGTTTGAAAAAAAAAGTTTGGTTAGAGATTGATTTGAAAATGGCTCGACGACGAGTCGAGGGTTTGGTTGAAAATGGGTTTGTTTGAAAATGGCTCGACGACGAATCGAGAATTAGTTTGAAAATGGGTTGTCTATGCTAGTCCCTAGGGGTACTCCTAGTAAATAAACCACAATCAAAGAAACAACGAATGCGTACATCAGAATGGGGAGAGGGGTACATGTAAAATACAGAGGATGGCATGAAATAAAAGGTCTCTTTGTAAGGTAGCCCAAGAGGAAGCCGTGTGTGTACGAGGTGTCCTAAACTAAGCCTTGAGCAAGAGTCGGACAAAAGCTCCAAGCAAAGGATAGTAACCAACAGTCCACCAATTAATCTTTTATTGTTTCGATATTTTTAGTGTGTTTTGATTAAGGTATGAATAAAGAAAATGGTTAGATGAACGAGTATGAATATGAACAATATGATAAGAATATGAACAATTATATTGACAAGTAAAGCAAGAGAATATTGAGCGGAAATTAAAGTTAGTGGTTAGTTGTTAATTGTATGAATCGGGTCCAATGTAGCGCTAAGCCATCGTAGCACGATCTATGACAAAATCATGCTATAGGAGGATGCGCAATTTGATCTTTGTGCTAAAACACGATGGATAAATGATATTGAGGATCATTCTCCAATGAAATCGTGTCACACGAAAAGAAAAGGTGAAGATCTCGTCTTAGTCACAAACTTTCGTCGATTAATTGAAGGTAACCTATCACGATCTCAAAGTATAGAAAGAGATCTCGATGATCACTCACTACAGATTTGAAATAATAAAGGTTAATCGCTTCAACTATCAACATTCGTGAATAGAAAGACTTCATCGATCGAAAATGAAAATAAAAGAAGATGTGAAATAAAGTGAAAATCAAAATGAAATCGAAATGGTCTCGTCTTAATCAAGATTTAATCGAGAAATCGATAATCTATGACATTTGACTTTCATTGACCGATAAAAAAAGAAAATCAAAAAGGTGGTCTCATATTGATCTAGATTTTTCGATTTATTCAAATCAATAAATCCAAGACCTTTTGTTATATCATTGACCCAAAAATGAAATCGAAAATGAAAAGGAAATGAAATGAAAGTGAGAAGTAAAATCGAAATGAGATAAAAAAGAAGAAAGGTCTCATCTTTACCAAGATTCTAAATCGATAAATCGAGGATCTATGGTTTTAGATTTTCATTGACCGATAAAAAGAAAAAATGGCCTCATATTGATCAAGATTTAGTCGATTTGAATAAATCAACCAAACTATGACCTTTTGTTATATCATTGGCCCATAAAATGAAATCGAAAAAAGCAAATCAAAGATGAAGATAAAAATGAAATGGAAATAGAAATATTAAGATGATAAACTTGAAAACAAATAAGTTTATGTAATAATATGTTAGAAAGCTTAATAAAAGAACGAGAAAAACAAAGTTTAAAACTATTTTTTTTTTAAACCAAAGAAAATAAATTAAAGGGGGGGCCCATGGTTTTAAGGGTGTATAATACAAAACTCAGGAATCATATGGGCCCAAGGCCCATCATCCTTCCCACAAAGGCATAACTGTATGTTTTTATTATAAAGGGTGGCGGGTGAGTTAAAACGGGCTACAAGGCCCAGACCGAACACCCATTATAACAAAAATGAGGGATCAGCCATATCATCATCTCCCCACTTAAAACACAGTCAACAAGTCAGATCTTTCTTTTCTTTCAAAGCGAAGAGCGGAAGAACAAAAGCTACAACAAAGAACTCAAGGCAACCGAAACAACATCAGCGATTTCCTCAAAAAGCAGAATAATTAATGAAGATCAAGATAACATTCCAACCTCCTCGCGATTCAAGTTCAGGTTCGTCTTAAGGTTTGTATCTTTTTGTGCTTGGTTTGAAAATCTCGCTCTTCATCTCCTTCTTTGTTCGGTTTTTGAGTTGATTTAGAAAGGGTTTTGGTTTGAGATCTGTTTGGGTCTTTTGGTTGAAGATGAGTTGATTGTGGTTGAGTGGTTGATTTTAAGGTTGTTGGGTGGGAATGATTTAGAGGATTTGGTTGGTGATTACGGTTGAGGAATGAGAAGAAGATGAAACTGGGAGAGGTTCAATGGAGGTTTGAAAGTTTGAGAATGGAGGCTGAGAAAAGGGTTGAAGGAGGTTGGAGGTTTTGAAGTTTGGGAACGATTTGGGGTTTTGAAAAGGTGAGGGATTGTTGGTTCGGTTTGCTGTGTTGGAAGGTTATTGTTGTTGTTGTGAAGGATTGTTAAGGGTGAGAAGAAGGTTTGTGCAGGGGTTTTGTGGCGGCTAGGGCTTGAGAAAATGAAGAGAAAGGGTGTTTATATATAGGTAGGAATGAAGGGTATTTGCGGAAGAAATGAGAGGAGACAATGAGCTGGAAATTCGCTGAAATTGTTTTGTACGTTTCATTGTGGTTACTGCGTATTGGAAGGTTGTACAATTTTTTTGTCGTATGTGGTGATGCTTGCGTTTTACAATGGGTGAAGGCAAGGTTGTTGTGTCATTTGTAATTTGGTGCAGTTTGTAACGGTTTGTGAAGGAATTTTCATTTTTGGTTTCATCTTTTTGTAGAACAGTCGTGGTATTGTGGAGCTACACCTTGCAGTCTGCGGTTTTGTGTGCGCTGCTGAGGATGTTGGCAGCAACTTGTAAAGGTGGCTGTGGCATTATTTTGGAAGGTGAGTGGAAAATTCATGGCTTAGATAGTGAGGTGTTGGTTTGATGCGTGCGATTTGGTTTGGGTATAGCGTGGGGGTTTATTGGTTGGGATCGTGAAAGTAGTGATGGTTGTCTAATGTTGGAACAGCTGGAAATTGGTTTAGTTTAGGTGGGGCCATGGCAGATGGCGCAGGGCAAGGTTTGTGGTGCCTGCAAATTGTTGTTGTATGACTTTGGAAACTAGCTCAAGTTGTATGGCATTGCTTTTTCCACCTTTTGGACATTTCTTATTGTAACTTGACATGGACCTAGTAATAGGTTTTTATTGTTTTTTCTAATGACATGTTTCTTTTGTGGATTATGCTAACAACTTTGTAATATGCTTTTTCAATAATGGGCTTAATCGACAAAAAGTGATAATGGACTTAACTATTGAGTTTGAACATAATTTATGAGTGAAACATGAATACTAGGAAATGGATACAAACATAGAAATTGGATATGAACAGGAAGGGTATGGATTAATTTAACTAAAACGGATAAAATGGCTATATTTGAATATGGAAAGGGACTAAAATAGACATAATGAATAAATGGATAATTATAAAAGTGGTTAAGTAAAGACAATGAGAGTAAATAGCTAATGGTAATGAATATTGACAAATGGATTGGTCTTGAAAAAGTGACAATGAATTCACTAATAAAGTTCAACCATAAAGCCCTGACAATCCGACACAATTTGATAATTTGATCCTTACACATCTGACCTGACCTGGCACAAAACCCTAGTTGAATGCTCAAACCCACGCCACTTGAATGAAGCACACCCTAACCTGATCTTGAAACAAACTTGCCTGAAATACAATTCAGCTCAATAACACCTCAAGTAGAAACAACACTATTTTTTGGATTTTTCTAAATAATTGTTAGTGGATGGATGTACAAATGAAAAGTTATACACAAGTAGGACAAATTTGGGGTATGATAGATGCCCCTATCTAATTGGCTTAAACCGAGTAAGGTGAACTGCTAGGGCGTTCAATCTTTCGAGGTAGAAGTCAATTAGATATGAAGAAGACCGCAAATTTTTCTGAAAAGAAAGAAAATGTTTAGGAGGTAGAATATCAGATAGCTTGCAAAGGTCGTCATCACCAAAAGGATGATAACAGAAAGAATCTGTCACCAAAAGGATCATAGTAACACACGCACACAGACCCTTCCACCAAAAGATGAAAATGAGGTCAAAGCCTGCTATTACCAAAAGGATAATAGGGCACACACACATAGACCCTTCCACCAAAAGGACGAAAAATGAGGTCAAAGCCTGCTATTACCAAAAGGATAATAGGGCACACACACAGCTATCTGACACCAAAAGGATGACAGACCTATCACCAAAAGGATAATAGTGACACATGCACACAGACCCTTCCACCAAAAGGATGAAAATGAGGTCAAAGCCTGCTATTACCAAAAGGATAATAGGGCACACACACACAGACCCTTCCACCAAAAGGATGAAAATGAGGTCAAAGCCTGCTATTACCAAAAGGATAATAGGGCACACACACAGACCCTTCCATCAAAAGGATGAAAATGAGGTCAAAGCCTGCTATTACCAAAAGGATAATAGGGCACACACACAGACCCTTTCACCAAAAGGATGAAAATGAGGTCAAAGCCTGCTATTACCAAAAGGATAATAGGGCACACACACATACAGACCCTTTCACCAAAAGAATGAAAATGAGGTCAAAGCCTGCTATTACCAAAAAGATAATAGGGCATACACACACAGACCCTTTCACCAAAAGGATGAAAATGAGGTCAAAGCCTGCTATTACCAAAAGGATAATAGGGCACACACACAGACCCTTTCACCAAAAGGATGAAAATGAGGTCAAAGCCTGCTATTACCAAAAGGATAATAGGGCACACACACACAGACCCTTTCACCAAAAGGATGAAAATGAGGTCACAACTTACTACTACCAAACGGATAATAGCAAGCAAAAAAATAACAACGGTTGTCATTCACCAAAAGGATGATTCACATACCATAGGTTCACGGATCGGCGACACCAAAAGGATGACGGATCAATACAAGCTACTACCACCAAAAGGATGATAGGGGCTTCCCACTTGCGAGGAACAACACCGAAAAGATGTAGGTTAAGTTAATATGACATGAACGACTACCACCAAAAGGACGATAGTAAGTTTTTGATTTTGAAGATTGACCAACACCAAAAGGATGCAGGTTGAATTGAGTCGACAGGGTTTGGCTACTACCAAAAGGATGATAGTAAGGCAATTGACAAAAGGTCAAGTTTGCTGGGGATATGATGAGTGAGGCTTATTTTGAGGCATCAACAAAAAGTTGAAGAGACCCAACTCAATGAGGAACGCCCACTGATTTGCTTGGAGATCACAATTTCAGCAACAAAAGGTTGAGGTAACCTCATGAAGAACCCCCATGAACTTGAAGAAGATGCCCCTAACTGGGCTGAGATTGCTTTGAAATCTTATCTTGATCAACAAAAGGTTGAAACAACTTCGTGAGGAACGCCCACGGTCTTGATGGAGATGCCCCTGGATGGGCTCAAGTTCGCCTCGAAATAACTTCGTGAAGATTATCCACAGATTTGAAGAAGATGCGCATGGCTAGGCTGAAGATCGTCTTGCAGTCTTGAGATTGATCCTGGATCTTGACTATGCATGCACGAATGCTTGATTTGTAATGATGTGCAATGCAAATGCTGACGCGCGGAGATGTAAGTGCTGGGGAAGTATGATTTGTTTTTTTGGGTATGCATATGATGCACATGATGTTTATGATGAAGAATGTGATGCATATGATTGCAGACGGGTGATTGGATATGTTTAAGGTGCCAGCATGGTGGACTTTTGGTAGTTGCCAATGAGGATTGGACTTTTGGATGGTGGGAGGGATCGATTTCCTCGACACTCAGTTCGTTGAAGATGCCATGATTGAAGCAGACAAAGATGCTCTCAAAGCCTTAAGCTTGATCACTTGATAATGAGTCATGAGTTCATTTCTGAGAGAACCACAACTTTGCTTGATGGTCAGGGTTGCCTGAAAAAATGAGCGTAGCAACGTGGTCGACTCATGCAGACCGTCCTCTTGATGATTGCTAGCGTTTGGCAAGGTATGCTTCTCCAAGTTGAAGGTACAGAGAGGATATGCCTTCTGCAATGGGTCTTGCCCCAGTCTGAACATGGTAATGTTCTGCCCCTGATTAACTAGTTCTGAAACGGTCTGATCTTTGGAGGTTGAGATTTGATGTGCTTTGAGATGACTTGCCCCTGATCGAGCTGTTGAACGAGTTTTCCCCAGCCTGTGGGTTTTGAGGGAGTCTTGATTCGGGTCGACACCACTGAGAGTTCAAGTTCCTCTTTGATTGTCCCTTGTTGGAATTGCTTTGATGTCTAGCATTGATTTGCAGTTAAAATTGCTCATTCACAAATGGTAATCTTAATGCAATGCTCATGCAAGTTTTGAAAAAGTGTCGTTTATTCGAGTGTCGTGATAGTGATTTTTTTTAGACGAATAGACCGTTAGTCCAGACATTGTGCAGATTTTGGTGGTGTGTGAAAGATATAGCAAGGAGAATGACACCAATGCTGAAGATTAGCAAATATGTGGGGAGTCAGTTTACGCAACCTTGCAATAGTATGCTTTCAAAATAAACCTCACCTCAATTAGGTCTTTCGAGGGCTGTAACGTGGTCAGGTTTACGCTTTATGAAACAAAGGATATTAGGCTCAAAGTATAATTTGTACCCACCCCTTCTTCGTGATGAACTCCATTCCTACGTTCAGCTAAATCTGCACATGTTTGTATTCCAAAAGGGTTGACGGTTCAAGGTATGCTTGAAATGGCAGTCACCTTTATTTTTGTTTTTGATGGATGTCAGTGACCCTTTGATTTTGATATGGTGGTCACTGGATCTTATTTTATTTTTGTTGAGGATCCGAGGATCCCTTTTGTTTTTGCTTTTAATCCCTATCTTTTGCATGGATTGATTTTGTTTTTCGAGTCCATCAGGGTAGCCTTGATTTTTGCCTAAGTCTCCTTTTGAGGTGCTAGACTTAGCAGGCTTTTGTTTTTGTGTTTTTTTGGTTTTGTTGGATGATTGTGACTACCAAGTCATGGTTATTGATGTACAACTGTCATGTCTTTTGGATTTTGCTTTGTGATTTGAGTGCGTAATTGAGTTAACTGAACACTACCCTTCCCCAGGTTGAGTGTAAAGGTTTGAATATCCGAAGGAAACTGCTACTTCTAGGCTCGAAGTGGTTTACTAGGGATTAACTACTTGTCTCTCCAGTGTTTGGGGGATTGAAACAATGTATGTACATCATCGACGAGATTCTGTCCGAAAGCATACGGTTTGCAATTGTGGGTATTTTGCTATCATCATCCTCCCTCCAATCATTGCTAACAACAGTGTGATATAGAGAGTGAAGTGGATAAATGTGTCGGTGTTTTGTAGTAAATGGAAAAAATGAGTGAATATGACATAACTGATTCAAAACATGCATAGTTACTACATTAAGAAAGCCACATACGAAAGGCAATGTTCAAAGCATACAGTACTTAAACAAATAAAGACAAAATACAAGAATGTAAATGATGGGATGGCAACATGACTGCCTTCTTCAGGGAATGAACTTGACTTGACTTGATGCTGGCACTAGTTTGGCGGCGGCAGAGGGTTGTTGATGACATTAGGAGCCCTCCCATTGAATGTGAGAAACTTGGAATCAATCAGGTCTTAAACTTTGTGTTTGAAGGCTCTGCAGTCCTCGATCGTATGCCCTGGAGCACCCTTGTGAAACTCGCAATGAGCATTAACATCATAATCTGTAGGGATGACAGTTGGAGGAGCCAGGTCTCTCGGAGTAATGGCCCTTTTCTCCATCAATTAAGCGAAGATCTGAGCATATGTCGTCGGCAGACGATCAAAGTCTCTATCAGAGCTCCTTGTCCTCTGTTGATTAGGCTGACGTTGTTGAGAAGCTCTCTGTTGTTGATGTTGAGGAGGATACTGATACCCTTGCTGATTGTATAACTGTTGCTGAGGCATTGAAGCTTGAACAACTTGAACAGTCGGCTGATAAGGCATTGGTGCATATTGCGCAGCAGCAATATATGGATACTGGAAGTAAGGGATTTGATAAGGCATTGGAGCAGGAGCTTGTTGAGCTTTCCCTTTCAGAGCAGAGACGGAATTTGTTTCGCCTTCCTTCCTTTTGTATCCATTGAAAGGCTTCTTGGCTTGAGACTGCTGCTAGAACCTCCTTGGATCATTCCGCTCTTCAGACCCTCTTCAATTCTCTCACTGACAATCACCAAGTCAGAGAATCCAGCAGAAACACTACCAATTAGCTTCTCATAGTACTGGCCTTGCAAGGTACCCATGAAGATGTCAATCAATTCACGGTTAACCAGAGGTGGATGCACTCTTGCGGCTAGCTCTCTCCAGCGTTGCGCGTACTCCTTAAAGGATTCGTTGTCCTTTTGAACCATACTCTGAAGTTGAGTATGGTTTGGAGCAAGGTCAGTGTTGTATTTGTATTGCTTGACGAATTCATCAGCTAGCTCATCCCAAGTGCGCACATTACTACGCTCCAGCTGCATATACCATTTGAGTGATGCCCCAGACAAGCTGTCTTGGAAGCAATGGATTATTAACTTTTCGTCTTTGGCATAGGCAGCCATCTTGCGGCAGTACATCTTCAGATGGATGTGAGGACAACTGAGACCTTTGTACTTCAAGAATTCTTGCACTTTAAACTTGGGAGGAATGACGACATCTGACACCAAGCACATTTCCAGAGCATTCAAAGAAGTTGAGTTGCGCCCCTCCATGACTCGAAGTTTTTCAGCTAGATCACGACACATTTTGATGGCTTCAGAATCCTGAGCAGCAGTAGGATTAACAATTGGGATAACAGCATGATAATTTTGAACCTCATCATACTGATCTTGCAGATTTTCTTCAGCATGAGGAATAGGAATCTGGGTAACAACAGGTTGGGCTTGGGGGATAACTCCAACAGTAACTCCAGATGTTGACAACGATTGAGAAATGGCTCCTTCAGCAGCAGGAGTGAAGTTCATAGGTATCCCATAGGTGATATGGTTGGGAACAGGAACTGAGAGCCTTGAGGTCGATCCTTGAACAGGTGCATTGTTGTTGGCAGCAGCGGCTTCACGCAGTTCTTCTTCTTTTCTGACCATCATGATGGCTTCGAGAATCTGGTCAATCTTTCCCTTGATATAGTCTAATTCTTCTCTAAAGGCGACTTGCTCTTGTTGAATCTGCTCCATCATTTGTCTAGTATTGGCTCGAGTTGCGTACTGGTGTCGAGGAATCAGCTTAATTTACTGGAGAAGGAAGGAAGTTGAAGGGAGATTCTGAGGTTGAAAATGTAATGCAAGATGCATAACAAATGCAATGCAATGCAATGACAAGAGATGCAATGCAAGATGCAAGATCCTGCGATCAAACAGCTTCAAATAGTTCTGAGGTTAGCCGGAGGAACGGGTCAAGAACCACAACTAGGATCAAGAAAGCCCACAGGTAGGTTTCTAAGACGGGTAGGTACCTAGAGTTATGGATATATTTTGACACATTATAACCAAGGTGAAGAGACATCTGACTCTAATATCCTCAAAATAATCTCGTCTAGGTGAGGTCTTCGTTTCTTCCCCACGAGAAAGACTCCTCGGAGGCGTCCACTACACAACCATCGACACACGGGTTCTATGCAGGTTCTCATAATCCTAGATCGAGGTCGAAAATATTACTGTCAGGAAGTAATACGTTCGAGGGATCTCATCTGATTGAGGCGTTCGCATTAACCCACAAGGAGTTAACACTACTAACCAACATGGATAAATGGGTTAATGGTCCTTGGGATCAACGACTCATGCTCGAAAACATTACCATTGCGACAAAGGAACATCGAAACAATAACATCTCCAAGGGAGTCTATCCAAGCGGGGTTTTCGCTTTGGCTCACGCAGAAGAGACCACGGAAGCCTCCACTACACAACCACCATCCTAATCCTAAGGTTTTTCTCGACTCGGGTGTAGAGCCATCTCACAAAGTTCCCAATGTCAGAACAACCCAACAATGTCACAAAAGGTAACACAGATGAGGAAATAGGAAAGCAAGTAAATAAGGCGAGAAGAAAACAGATAAATAAAACTAACAAGCTCGCGATTCGAATCAAGATAGGCTTGACTCTCTCTTGCATGGAGCAAATATATCCCCAGCAGAGTCGACAGCTGTCGCACCTCGAAAAAATCGCTTAATCGAAGACACGACCCTTCGCGCGAAAGGCGCGGAACGGTTCGACAGAGTCGCCACCGAACTTTATTTATCCCAAAAGAGGGAAAGGAAAATATCGAGAAAACCTTTTAGGAGGAGATAAGAACATGGTCGTCGCAACCACATTCCGGGTTCGGGAGTCGGTTACGTGAGGGGAAGGTACGCGTACCCCCTCACGTCCGTTGTACTCAACGGGAACCTCTTGATTTGAATCGCGATGCTCGTTAGCTAAGCTTGTTTGTTTTCTTCTCAAAAATAAATGCGGAAAGGTAAGATAAAAGGGAAAAGATGCTAAGGGAAAATGGGGTGGTTTAAGGATAGAGTGCTCGGCAAGATCATCGCAATCTTGTGCCTACGTATGCTCATTTGGACGAGAATGAGTAATCAGAGCAATCGTAGTTCGACTACGGGGTTTAACAAAAAAGATGAAAATGTGCTCGCCTAGATCATCGCAATCTTGTGCCTACGTATCTTTACTCGGACGCGAGTAAAGAATCAGAGCAGTCGTAGTTCGTGGTACGCCAACGAAAAGAGGAGAGTTGGTTTGTTTTAAAGGCGTCAATTGCTCACACACGAGTAAGAGAACCCGCACCTAAATAACCGAAGAGAGATCAAAGACTTGAACCCCCATTTTTCACTTTGGAAAGAGTTGCGATAGTTGTTAGTGGTTTTTGAGTTTTATTGTGAAATCCGCTTGACGTTGGATCAAGGGTTTATTTGTATGCGAAGAGGTTAGTTTGAAAAAAAGGTTTGGTTAGAGGTTGATTTGAAAATGGCTCGACGACGAGTCGAGGGTTTAGTTGAAAATGGGTTTGTTTGAAAATGGCTCAACGACGAATCGAGAATTAGTTTGAAAATGGATTGTCTATGCTAGTCCCTAGGGGTGCTCCTAGTAAACAAACCACAATCAAAGAAACAACGAATGCGTACATCGGAATAAGGAGAAGGGTACATGTAAAATACAGGGGATGACATGAAATAAAAGGTCTCATTGTAAGGTAGCCCAAGAGGAAGCCGTGTGTGTGCGAGGTGTCCTAAACTAAGCCTTGAGCAAGAGTCGGACAAAAGCTCCAAGCAAAGGATAGTAACCAACAGTCCACCAATTAGTCTTTTATTGTTTCGTTATTTTTAGTGTGTTTTGATTAAGGTATGAACAAAGAAAATGGTTAGATGAACGAGTATGAATATGAACAATATGATAAGAATATGAACAATTATATTGACAAGTAAAGTAAGATAATATTGAGCGGAAATTAAAGTTAATGGTTAGTTGTTAATTGTATGAATCGGGTCCAATGTAGCGCTAAGCCATCGTAGCACGATCTATGACGAAGATCATGCTATAGGAGGATGCACAATTTGATCTTTGTGCTAAAACACGATGGATAAATGATATTGAGGATCATTCTCCAATGAGATCGTACCACACGAAAAGAAAAGGTGAAGATCTCGTCTTAGTCACAAACTTTCGTCGATTAATTGAAGGTAACCTATCACGATCTCAAAGTATAGAAAGAGATCTCGATGATCACTCACTACAGATTTGAAATAATGAAGGTTAATCGCTTCAACTATCAACATTCGTGAATAGAAAGACTTCATCGATCAAAAATGAAAATAAAAGAAGATGCGAAATGAAGTGAAAATCGAAATGAAATCGAAATGGTCTCGTCTTAATCAAGATTTAATCGAGAGATCGATAATCTATGACATTTGACTTTCATTGACCGATAAAAAAAGAAAAGCAAAAAGGTGGTCTCATATTGATCTAGATTTTTCGATTTATTCAAATCAATAAATCCAAGACCTTTTGTTATATCATTGACCCAAAAATGAAATCGAAAATGAAAAGGAAATGAAATGAAAGTGAGAAGTAAAATCGAAATGAGATAAAAAAGAAGAAAGGTCTCATCTTTACCAAGATTCTAAATCGATAAATCGAGGATCTATGGTTTTAGATTTTCATTGACCGATAAAAAGAAAAAATGGCCTCATATTGATCAAGATTTAGTCGATTTGAATAAATCAACTAAACTATGACCTTTTGTTATATCATTGGCCCATAAAATGAAATCGAAAAAAGCAAATCAAAGATGAAGATAAAAATGAAATGGAAATAGAAATATTAAGATGATAAACTTGAAAACAAATAAGTTTATGTAATAATATGTTAGAAAGCTTAATAAAAGAACGAGAAAAACAAAGTTTAAAACTATTTTTTTTTTAAACCAAAGAAAATAAATTAAAGGGGGGCATGGTTTTAAGGGTGTATAATACAAAACTCAGGAATCATATGGGCCCAAGGCCCATCATCCTTCCCACAAAGGCATAACTGTATGTTTTTATTATAAAGGGTGGCGGGTGAGTTAAAATGGGCTACAAGGCCCAGACCGAACACCCATTATAACGAAAATGAGGGATCAGCCATATCATCATCTCCCCACTTAAAACACAGTCAACAAGTCAGATCTTTCTTTTCTTTCAATGCGAAGAGCGGAAGAACAAAAGCTACAACAAAGAACTCAAGGCAACCGAAACAACATTAACGATTTCCTCAAAAAGCAGAATGATTAATGAAGATCAAGATAACATTCCAACCTCCTCGCGATTCAAGTTCAGGTTCGTCTTAAGGTTTGTATCATTTTGTGCTTGGTTTGAAAATCTCCCTCTTCATCTCTTTCTTTGTTCGGTTTTTGAGTTGATTTAGAAAGGGTTTTGGTTTGAGATTTGTTTGGGTCTTTTGGTTGAAGATGAGTTGATTGTGGTTGAGTGGTTGATTTTAAGGTTGTTGGGTTGGAATGATTTAGAGGATTTGGTTGGTGATTACGGTTGAGGAATGAGAAGAAGATGAAACTGGGTGAGGTTCAATGCAGGTTTGAAAGTTTGAGAATGGAGACTGAGAAAAGGGTTGAAGGAGGTTGGAGGTTTTGGAGTTTGGGAACGATTTGGGGTTTTGAAAAGGTGAGGGATTGTTGGTTCGGTTTGCTGTGTTGGAAGGTTATTGTTGTTGTTGTGGAGGATTGTTAAGGGTGAGAAGAAGGTTTGTGCAGGGGTTTTGTGGCGGCTAGGGCTTGAGAAAATGAAGAGAAAGGGTGTTTATTTATAGGTGGGAATGAAGGGTATTTGCGGAAGAAATGAGAGGAGACAATGAGCTGGAAATTCGCTGAAATTGTTTTGTACGTTTCATTGTGGTTGTTGCGTATTGGCAGGTTGTACACTTTTTTTTGTCATATGTGATGATGCTTGCGTTTTACAATGGGTGAAGGCAAGGTTGTTGTGTCGTTTGTAATTTGGTGCAGTTTGTAACAGTTTGTGAAGGAATTTTCATTTTTGGTTTCATCTTTTTGTAGAACAGTCGTGGTATTGTGGAGCTACGCCTTGCAGTATGCGGTTTTGTGTGCGTTGCGGAGGATGTTGGCAGCAACTTGTAAAGGTGACTGTGACATTATTTTGGAAGGTGAGTGGCAATTCATGGCTTAGATAGTGAGGTGATGGTTTGATGCGTGCGATTCGGGTTGGGTATAGCGTGGGGTTTATTGGTTGGGATCATGAAAGTAGTGATGGCTGTCTAATGTTGGAACAGCTGGAAATTGGTTTAGTTAGGGTGGGGCCATGGCAGATGGCGCAGGGCAAGGTTTTTGGTGCCTGGAAATTGTTGTTGTATGACTTTGGAAGCTAGCTCAAGTTGTATGGCATTGCTTTTTCCACCTTTTGGACATTTCTTATTGTAACTTGACATGGACTTAGTAATAGGTTTTTATTATTTTTTCTAATGACATGTTTCTTTTGTGGATTATGCTAACAACTTTGTAATATGCTTTTTCAATAATGGGCTTAATCGACAAAAAGTGATGATGGACTTAACTATTGAGTTTGAACACAATTTATGAGTGAAACATGAATACTAGGAAATGCATACAAACATAGAAATTGGATATGAACAGGAAGGGTATGGATTAATTTAACTAAAATGGATAAAATGGCTATATTTGAATATGGAAAGGGACTAAAATGGACATAATGAATAAATGGATAATTATAAAAGTGGTTAAGTAAAGACAATGGGAGTAAATAGCTAATGGTAATGAATATTGATAAATGGATTGGTCTTGAAAAAGTGGCAATGAATTCGCTAATAAAGTTCAACCACAAAGCCTGACAATCTGACACAATTTGATAATTTGATCCATACACATCTGACCTAACCTGGCACAAAACCCTAGTTAAATGCTCAAACCCACACCACTTGAATGAAGCACACCCTGACCTGATCTTGAAACAAACTTGCCTGAAATACAATTCAGCTCAATAACACCTCAAGTAGAAACAACACTATTTTTTGGATTTTTCTAAATAATTGTTAGTGGATAGATGTACAAATGAAAAGTTATACACAAGTAGGACAAATTTGGGGTATGACACTTTCGTATCCTTCTTGATCTGTTATTTCTCCTCCTGGTCCGTCTTCTTTGAACTGCAACCGAGTGTAGGCTCTAGACAGCTTCCTCGACCTGGACTTGTTGGGCCTGAAATGGTTGTTGAACATCTGAAGTTGGTTGTTGAACATCGGAAGTTGGTCGTTGAACATCTGAAGTTGGTTGTTGAACAGCTGAACCTTGTTGGGTATGGGTAGCATCACTGGAACTCATGTTGATTTTCCTTCTTCAATGATGCTGGTTGTGTGAAAATAAGAAGAGGAAAAACGTTTATATAATGGTTTATTTGATTTTTCGTCTTATGTTTACATTGAGACTCTAAAAGTTTTATTTAGGCTGTCATTATTGGTTGGGTAGTTCAATAACCATTGCTGGTTATTGAATAGTAATGGTCAAGGTTATCATTAATATTTAAATACATTATTATTTAATATCGGGCATTGGGAAGCAAAACATTGTATATAGTTATTATGGGCCCAAAACCTATTTACATTATAAGTGGTAAATAGATTTAAAAGGCATAAATAAAATTTGAATATTTTATATCTATATAAGTACAAATTAAGAATCTCAAAATTTTCAATTCATGGGATAATGAACACAAAATTGATCAAGGTTTTCAGAATTATGATTTACCTGCATTCCCATTTGTGGGGATATTACAACATCATTCTTTGCAAGTTCAAGTCTCTTATTCAACAAATCCCTATCTCCATTAGTGGTTCCCATCACAAACGGTAATCCGACCTTACTATATAACTCAGTATTTCCTGCATATGAGAATGAATTAATATATAGCACCAACACCATTAAAATTTTCATAAAATACTCCTAAAATTACTTGCATTGCAATTGTCAATCTAAAATCAAGTATTTTCTTTATCCAAAAAAAAACCAAATTAGTAGTACCAAATTTTCCTGACCTTCATTCCTCAAAGCAGTAGCATGATACCATGACCGTCCACTTGACAATCCCCACCAGGGAAAATTAGTTTAAACATTATCTGGTCTTAGACATGATCCAGTATAGTCATTTAAGTGTATAATAATTTTAAAAACTATAAAGAACAACTCTATTATACGCAACATGATAACAAACAAGATTACCTCTGAAGCTGATATCGGTATGATTTCATTGAAAGTGATTGAAATCTTTCTCTCAATTCAGCAATCATTGATTTGACCGGAAAATGCCTTTGCCAAAAGAAACCAAACAAAATGAGAAGCCAAGAAACATATGAACAGACCAAAACAATACCTTTGGTTGAATGACTACAGCAGAAGCGCCAATAGCAGCTGTAACAGCACCAACCATGTATCATCAACCTTGAATCCTTTAGACTCTGCTTCCATCCTCAAACTGCACTCAAACACCCACAAAGAGAAAATTCAACATAATTCACCAACCATACATTATAAAGAAACACTTCTTTGAATCACAAGAGACACACTTGCACATAATTTTGATAAAAGACATTCTTTAAAAGTGAAACCTTGAACCCGTTACTATAAACTACAAATTAAAAAGCTTGAGTAAGTTTTTATTTACATCAATTATTACTTCACTTACTATAACGCTCTAGCTGCACCAAGTGTCATCCGAATGTGAGTATTCCATGATAGTGTTGCTTTGAATTCATCATCTGAGTGGAGTGAATCATATAGGGACCCGTTACTGCAGTATTCATATAAGAACAAAAGTTGTTTATAGTAACAAAAAGTGTTTATATAAATACAAACACAACATTGAGAAACCCTTCTCGCCAACCATGTGCACTATCAGCTATGTGCACTAACACGACTTTGTTGAACCCTCTTCTAAAGCATCCTTCTTCCCGAGACGTATGTGCATCATCAACCATCATTACCAGCAACCTGTCCAATGAGTTACATGACTCAAATTAGCAAAATGAGGGAAACCACTCTGTAGTGTGTCTACTGATTATACAAATCAACAACTCAACTCACAACTCGACTCATTTGATGCACCTATTCATATGATATAATGGACATGATGTTGTAAAGTTGTTTCAGTAAATGGAAATTAAACACAACAATCAAAATTCTTAAAATACTAATAACAAACAAATACCTCTATTGGTCCAACCCTGGGTCATATTAAGTCCATTCATGCATCTAGGACTGCACAATCTGCTACTGTACCCTCATGAGCTGTCAATTACTCCCAATACCAGTCCTAATGCTTCTAATGATCCCCAGGATAATAACCATGCTAAAATAGGCACATCCAACAATAGGTCTACAGATCATGTATCCAACTCTGATGGTGCCAAAATACAACTATATTTATGTTCATCTGCTTATCTGCAAAATATAACTATATGTACGGAGGCCTCTAAGAACCAGTTGCTTGCATCTCTGCTGATGGCCATTATGATAATCTCAAGTTCGTATCTCAAAAAAAAACCTTTTTAGCGCTTCAAAATTTACAAACAAAAAACCCTTAATATCAAACAAATTTTCTTAGACGGATGAACAAAAGAAGGCTCAGATACACATATTTTCGCACATGCGAGAGAAAAGGTTCCCAATGGCTGCGTCTTGCATCTGGATGAAATACAACAAATGTTGTTCGATAGATACATTATCGCCTTGCCATGAAACAACTCTTCCCCCAATGTTCGAATCAAATATATAAAAAAAATATCACTGCATTGTTATCGCCTTGCCATGAAACAACTCTTCCCCCATTGTCATCACTGCCATGAAACAACTCTTCCCCCAATTTGTGGACACAAAATACCCCTAATATCATGATGTGGCAGATATTCAGGTTAGGGCAATTTTGTGATTTCCAGAACATCAATTTTTCTTATATTATACAACTATATTTATATCTAGCTAACTACAAAACTTCAAGTTTGTCATCAGTGCAAAACAAAAACAGACTAAGTGATTGTTGCTTCACTAAAGGGAAACACAATTGTATTTGTCTCGCAACACTAATTCTCCCTGTTATGATACCAAGCAATGTAACCAATCATTATAGATCACTTCATTAAAATATCAAAAATTTTAGAAAATACTTCATTCACTTTGGCTTACCTCATTGGATTTTTACTGGCTTCCAAATTTGTAGACTCCGTACTTCCATAAGAACAGCCACATACTCGGAATAAATTGCTGGCAAATAAATGATACAAACTTGCATCTCAACTGATTGCCCTAATGTTAATCTCAATTTCAGATCATACAAGAGAATCCAATTATCGCCAATCAAACTGATGGAACCTTGATGGAATCAAGAGAAAAAAATTCAATATGATTTAGTACGTATGTAAAAAATAGGGGTTAAGTGCTTCCAAAACCTATAACACCATCATTAGATATAGATGACATTGTCTCAAATGATCAATAGCTTTGTAGATATTGTAGGCGCACATCCCTAACGCAAAACTCCTAAGCATGAATCAGATATCCAAATTAATATCATGTTAGATGTGCCTTAGAACATCAAATAGAATACAATTTGTTGCATCACATTACCTTAGAAAGACGGTTATAATCAAAGGCGACATGTTATATCTGTATCGTCACATAATTCAATCTATCAACTATTTGAAATAAATTATATATCATCAATAAAGTATCATTATAATACAATAGTCATTACCAATCTGAAAGTTGTATTGTTTCAACAGTAGTTGTAACATACCTGCATGTAGCCCAATACTTCAAATACAGAGAATACTGTGTTGCGAAACTCCCGTCGACTATATCGGTATGGTCTGGGATCTCCGATCACGATAGTTTCACTACTTGCTCTCATATCAGGAGAAATGTCCATGGTAATCAAATAATAATTATCACAATATAGTAAATTCAATAGAACTATAAAAACTATGAACAACCACCTATAGAAATCACTCCATTTTCCTTCGAACAAACATCTTCAAATGTTGTAAGCAAGTTAAGCCATTAATATTGGAAAAAATTTATTCACATTGAATTGAGATTTTAAGTGGAATCCGTGAGGTATAAAATCCTTCAAGATTAATGACTATCTTACAAACACAAAATTAGTCTAATATCATTGAAATACTAAATGTCACCTTTAATGAGTTCATCTTTTGGAGAATCAGATTGTTAAAACGATAACAGCATCAACAAAGTTAATGGGCAAAGAAAACAATAAAAGAAAATATCAACCAAATCTACATTTTATACAACGGCACACATCTACTAAACCAATGCAAGAAGATCATAAAGTAAAAAAAACTAACTAACCATGCAAAAAAATATAGACTAAATTGCCTATAAGAAAGTAAAACAAAGTAGTGGTTATGAGGATCTTGTTGCGCATTTTCCAGAAGATGTCGCACTGCATCAACCATCAACATTTTACCCTATACCACCTGCAACAAAGCAACTAACTAGCATCACTTTCAAACAAATTAATTAGAAAAATGGAGGCAGCAACCATTCAAATATTCTACCATAGAAGCGTCGATATCGTGTCTAAATAGAATAAAAAACAAAATACTTACAGATCTAGGGTTCTTCGTTCAGATTTCGTGACAATATAGGGTTTCATCATTTTCAGTAACCAATAACACAAATTACTTCAAAAATAACCTTTTTAGGGTTTCAAAATTTACAAACAAAAAATCCTAAATATCAAACAAATTTTCCCAGACGAATGAACAAATGAAGGCTCAGATTCACATTTTCTCGCACATGCGAGAGAAGAGGTTCCCAATGGCTGCGTCTTGCATCTGGACGACATACAACAAATGTTGTTCGAAAGATACATTATCGCCTTGCCATGAAACAACTCTTCTCCCAATGTTCGAATCAAATATATAAAAAATCATCACTGCATTGTTATCAAAGAAGATGAAGAAGAACATGAACTTGTGCATTTCGCAAGCCAAACCTCTGAACAAAACTCAAACAGAGAGAAGAGAGACGACGAAGAAGACGCCAGAGCAAGAAGATGGTCGAAGAGAGAGACAAAAAAGCACAAAATGAAAAATGTAGCACACGTTTTGGGGGAACCAAATGAAAATAGAGAGAAAACATAAACAAATTAAATTCAGATAGTTACTTTGGAAGGAAATTGTATCTTGTGACATCATCATCCCACTACATCATACTTAATTCTATAAACATTAAGTTGCATTTGAACAATATGACATCACTGGTTAGAAAAAATAATTTTTGGACACAAAATACCCCTAATATCATGATGTGGCAGAAAATGAAGTTAGGGCAATATTGTGATTTCCAAAACATCAACCTTTCTTATATTATAGATTAAACATCAAGGTTCATCAAGATCCATGATGAAATTCATTTTGGACACATGATCACTAATATAATGCTTCATTATTTGGTCATTTAATTTAAATATGTGTGATGTTTTCTCACCAAGGAGGTACATTACTCCATAAATATATACCTTTAAAAGTTTAAATGGGCATGACCACATTGACTTAAGTATAGAGGAAAAGAGATGGAAAATTTGTCCCTCCACTAACATTTTTTCTAGACACTTCCTATCATTCTACCTATTTTTCTTGGCCTTATAAAGTTCAGCTCTTTCATAAGAGAACATTCTAAGTTCTTCCAATTTATTCTCTTGTAAAAGTCATGCATTCACAGCAACTTGCAAATTAAATTTCAATTTCTTAGTTGCCCAAAAGGCTTTATGTTACAATTCAATGGGAAAATAGTAAGTCTTTCCATAAACCAACCTGGATGGGGACATTTCTAGTGATGTTTTACAGGAAGTTCTATATTCCAAAAAAAAATTATCACGATTTTTGGATAATCCATTCATTGAAGGATTCACAACTTTTTCTATGATTCTCTTCATTTTTGGGTAATCCCTTCATTGAAGGATTGCCAACTTTTTCTAGATGGTAGGTTGTGACAACCTTGTTTTTCACACCATACTTGGTGAATAAATCCTCAAATAATTTGTTATATAAATGAGTTCCCTCATCCCTAGTTATTGCTTTAGAGATGTCAAATATCGTGAAAATATTTTTTATTAAAAACTTGGTTACCACTTTGACATCATTTGTTGGTGATGCCATAACTTCTATCCAGTATGACACATAACCAACAACTACAAAAATTTAAATATTACCAAAATATTTTGGAAATGGTCTCATGAAATCAATATCTCACACATCAAACAATTCAATTCCTAAAATACTAGTTAATGAAATTTCTTGTTTCATAAAGATAATATATACTCTTTGACGTCTATCACACATTTTAAAAAATTCATGTGCATCTTTGAATAATTAAGGACAAAATTATTCAGATTACAGTACATCAGATCATGTTCTAGTTCCTCTAAAATGTCAACCATAAGGTGATGAATGACTAGATGACAAGATATGACTTGTATCTTCCTCAACAATGCACTTCCTTAGAAATTGGTGAGCATGCTTATTGTACATAACAAGCTCTTCCCAAAAATAACTCTTAGACTTTTGGAAAAATATCTTCCTTTGTTATGAATTGAATTCATGGAGCATGTTCCCACTAAACAGGTAATTGACACTGTCAACATACTAAGGTGTTTTGTCACCTGACAACACCAAAAATTGTTCATCATGGAATTCCTTGATAATGTAAAATGTATCATGAATCTTTACTTTATTTGGAAAACGTGGCAGATGATTTACCAATTGATTCTCAACACATTTCTCGTTTCAAATTTCCAAATCAAAATCTTGCAACAATAGTTACAAATCTAGGTTTTGCATCTTTTTAAGCTATTAGGTACTTAATTGTAGGGTAATCAATATATACCACTAATTTGGTGTCCACCAAATAGAATATGAATTTATCAAATGCAAAAACAATAACTAATAGCTCATTTTCATTGGTGGTATAGTTCACTTAAACATCAATCAAAGTCTTTCTTGCATGGTATATGATATGGAATACTTTGTTATGTCTTTAAACAAAGACAATCCCTATTAAAAAGTAACTTGCATCACACCCAACTCAAAAGGTTTGTACCAAACATGTGCAATGATCATAAAAGTATAAATTAAGGCCTTCTTGATATTTTTAAACGCTTTCAGAAATTCTTCGTTGGAGTGATATGTCACATCATGTTGTTGTGGTTGAAATTGAGGTTTTATGACTTTTGAAATTTTTTTGATGAAGCTCTTATATAATCTAGCAAGATCGGGAAAACTTATGGCACCCATGACATTTGTAGGGAGGTAGCTTCTCAATTACTTCTACATTGTCTTGATCTACTTCCAACCCCTTTTTGGAGATATGATGCCTAACACAATCCCTTCTTTTACCATGAAATGACATTTTTCCAATTTAAATCCAAATTTCTTTTCTCACACCAAATTAGCACCAATTCTAGATTATCCAAGTAATTTTTAAAAGACTCTCCAAAAACAGAGAAGTCGTCCATGAAGACCTCTATCAATGTTTCAATAAGATGTGAAAACAATGCCATAATGCATTTTTGAAAAGTTGCAAGTGCATTGCACAATCCAAATGGCATCCTAATGAAAGTAAATGTGCCATAAAGGCCGGTGAATATTGTATTCTCTTGATTATTGGGTGCAAAATAAATTTGGTTATATCCAGAATAACCATCAAGGAAGCAATAATAATCTTTCCTAACATACATGTCTAACATATTGTCAATAAAAGGGCAGTAGAAAATGATCATTTCTTGTAGTTTTATTAAATTCTATGTAATCCATGCATATTACCACCTTACTGCGACTCTAGTGGGAATAAGCTCATTCTTCTCATTGGTGATGAATGTCATGCCACCTTTCTTCGAGACACGTTGTACATGACTAACCTAGACGCTTCAGATATGGGGTATATGATCCCAACATCCAACCACTTTATAATTTTATTCTTAAACAGTTTTTTCACGATAGGATTCAGTATCCTTTGGATTTCTATGATATTTCAAACATTGTCTTCTAACAATATATGATGCATACACATAGTATGACTAATTCTTTTCAGGTTAGCCAATCTATGGCCGTCTTATAACATTTCAGAAGTGGCATGAGAAATATCTATTGTGTTGACGGAAGGTCATATGTAATGATAATAAACAACTTCTGTCCTGACTCCAAATATGTATATTGTCCGTGAGGAGATAATTGATTTAACTCCAAGGATGAGGTTTTACCATAGACAACACATTATTACTTGTCACATTTGTAGTTGTCTCCAACGTTTTAAACGTGTTCATAAATCTTGTATTAGGTGGATTTAGAAGGTGTCCACTTATAATTCCTTCTTCCTTTAGTTCTTCATATTCCAAAATATCCAGCTTTTTCTCAAACTCATCATTATCTTGAATAAATTGTGTGTTAACTAAACTTCTCAACTCACAATTAATGAAAAATAAACATCTTCTTTAGGAAACTTTACCACACTAAGCAAATTAAACATAACTTGTTGACCATTAACCCTCATTGTAAGCTCTCATTTATCAACATCAGTAACAGTTATACTAGCCGCAAGGAATGACTTTCTCAATCGAATGAGTGTCTCTTTATCCACCATGAAATCCATTATGATGAAATAAGTAAGGAATACAAATTTATAAACTCTTTCTAGCACATACTCAATATTACCTTAAGGGTAACAAATTATTAGGCCATTTAGTTATAGAGTGATGATGGTGGGTCTTGCAACCTCAATGCCAACTTATTGAATATAGGCAAGAGCACAAGGTTGATGCTTGCGCCTAAATCACATAAGGCCCTTCAACAACACATGCCTCATATGGTGTAAGGGATTATGAAGATCCATTTATCCTTGAGTTTCAGGGGTAGCCTTCCTTGCACTATTTGACTACACTCTCGTGTCAAACGCAACAGTCTCAAATTCTCCAACTCTCTTTATTTTTGTTAAAGCATATTTCATAAATTTGGAATAATTTGGTATCTGCCTCATTAATTATTGGTCCTCCTTAGCTTTTATGATTCTTTAGGAAAACGGGGGAGGTGGTGTCTCTTCAACAAATATTTTGGATGAATTGGATTTAGAGGCAGTAGGCGACACTTTTAAAATTCTGGGTGATGTTACATGTGACTTCTCTTTCTAAGATTTGTGTATTCTTGGTGACAATATTAGGGGTTCAGACTCCTATTCAGTAGTTGCCTCTAGTGACGCTACAATACGATCATTGCTCACAACTTCATGATCCACACCTTCTCTACTTGGATCTGCGTACTCCTTGCAACTTCTTAAGCAAATGACCTTACAGATCTCTATTTTTTAATACTCTAAGTAAAAGCATGAGTTTTTGTGGTGCTAGGTAGATCACCATTAGTTCTTAAGCTAAGTGCAGTGAAATTTTTTCCCATTTGAGTCTCTAAATTCTTGATATTCACCTATTCAGCTTTAATTTTGGTCTTTGCCTCTTTTGCAAGATCCTTTGTCTCTTGAATGAATGGTTTTCAATATATCTCCAACTATTTACTCCCATTATTTGCAACATCCTGATTAGGTGCAGAGAAACTATAAGGTACTTAGGGCTTCAATTGATTTTGCGTGTTTGACCACGAGAATTTCATGTGATTCCTCCATCATGGGTTGTAGATATTGATATATGGGTAATTGTACTTGAAGTTTTTACACATATAGTAGTTTACATAAACATGATTTACATAGTAATCCTCAAACAAGTGCGCACCCTACAATAAACACATGTCATATATCCTGCATTTGTCACGACATTAATTGGTTCAATAATTGACAAGCGGGTGGCTTCATAAGTGCCTTCATCATGTTCTGAATTTGGGGCACATTCGAAGTAAAAGCACTTGTCTCACTGACTTCAAGAACTCTAATCGACCTTTTTGCTAGAAATAAAACGTTGAGCTTTTGTTGTTGGCCATTGTTAGGTATTTGTTGTGATATTTTGAATCAATTCAAAACCTTCAATGTAAGACTTAGCTAATAATATTTCGTCTTCTTGAAGATGACATTACACCAATGTAGAAAGTTTTTAATTGTATAAAAATTGGAATATCATGATGAGGATATTGTCTCAGTAGCTCCATGAATATTTCTCAAGCATCAAATAAAGATTCATTCTCCCTTTGTTTGATGAAGAATTTAGTTTTTCTAAATTTTATATTCTAGACAAGGGAAATACTTGGCTAAAAAAATTTTCATCCAAATCATTTCATGTGACTATGGAATTTGATTCCAAGGAGTTTCAACTCTTAGCACAGTGCCTTAGAGAGTAATGGAATAATCTGAGCCTGGCGGCATAATCAGTTATCCCAAGAATTTTAAAATTGCTCACAAATTCAAGGAATTGCTTCAATTGAAGATGAGAATCATCTGGCGTGGCACCTAACTATATTCTATAGCTTCTAACATTTGGATTTTCATAGGCTTTAGTTCAAATTGAGCGATTATGATCTCTAGTCTTACGATACTATTATTCATGGCATTAGGATCAAAGATTTCATAACTTAACTGTTAAGAGTCTCACATCGGACAATTTATGATCTGAAATGTGTTTATAAGTTGGGATAATCCTCACCCTACTAGTCAGTTTTGTAAGGTTGAGTTAGACCCAACTCACACATCTTAAGATGATATCAGAGTCTCGTTTAAGATCCATTGGGCCACCCACCATTCAATTCCACATTTCAGACGTAAATTCTGGTTGAGAGGGGGTGTTAAGAATCCTACATCAGACAATCTATAGTCTGAAATGTGTTTATAAGTGAGGGTATTCCTCATCCTACTAGCGATTTTGTAGGGTTGAGTTAAACTCAATCCACACATCTGAAAAATACCATACGATGTTTCATGCTTCTTGGCAATACCACTAATGTATGATTTTACACTATTGTCCTTCATTAATTACAGAAAAAAGAGAAATTAATAGAATTAAAAGAAGAAAGAGAAATAAATAGTTAAGAGTATATTAGGAAAAATATCATTAAGATTGTATTGAAATTAGAAAGTGACTTATAATTTGGAACAAATATTTTTTACCAAGTGACTTATAATTTGAGACAAAGGTAGTAACATTTATTGATTAGGAACCAATAAGAAACACATAATAAAGTTAAGGGACTAAAATAAGAAGAAAAAAAAAACAAAGAAAATAATAATATTTTTTGGGAATCTCAATTGAAGCATATATCTATCTTTTCCTAACTTGTGCTGTCAACTGTGTGGCAGAAGAAGTAAGCACGAAAATATACAACAAAAGCATGATAATTTCATTTGCTGTATATTTTGATTGGTGGGGGAGTTGTCAAATTTACACACACCAAATATGTACCTGACTAATAGTAATAACTTACAACTTCAAACAAGCACCAAACTCTTACAATCGCAACACAACAAGTGTTTATCATTTGAGAAAAAAGTAGCTGGCAATTGCATGCAATAGTTGGTCCAAAGAACACAGTCAAGTGGAAACCCTAGGTTGCTTGCATCCGTGCTCCGGTAAAAGGTTACCAGCTGCAGCTCTTTTTGGTTTCAACTGCAATGAAAAATAGTCATATGCAGCAGTTAGACCCCTATAGGGACATGGTTTGCGTCTAACTCAAACCATGTCCTAAATTATAACCACATATTCACGTCATATATTATTTTACGTGGGACTCTTAACTTTCAAAACTAACCTTTTCCCGAGCATGCTGATAAATGTGCCTTAGGAGGATATTTTTGGCTTCAGTTTTTATCACTGTCAAAAGAATTTTGCAGGTTAGAAAGCAAAACCGCAGTTACAAAATGCCAAATAAAATCAAAAGAATTAACGTGACAAAAAATTGGCAGCATACAGCTGCGTAAAAAAAGAAGAAAACTACAAGTGCGGCTAATAGGGTATGTTTGGTTTGAGGAAACATTTTCTGTTTTCAACTATTTTCCTCCAAATAATGATTAGGAATAATCCAAAGGAAAGATGCAAATTTTCAAATAGATTATAAATCAAATAAGGCAAAACGTTACAGCAGAAGTGGAAGAAGGTTCTTGGGACTACCTTGATCGGGCGGTGGAAGGGTCCTGCTGTGAGTAGGATGGTAAGTAGGTGGTGTCTTCTGCATGAAAATAGAAGTTTCATTTCAACAAAGAAAATGAAAATATATGAATAGAATTGATTAGAGGAGCTTATTTTATATCCTTCAGCAAAGATATAAAATGAACGAAAGATCTCAATTTGCAAAAGCTCACACCTCATTATATTGGTAATAATGTCATTTGCTAGTAATACGTTAAGCAAATCTATAGAAAAGACAATATCAGCTATAATCATCAGATCGTAAAATCTGAAAACAACCAATTTTGTGGCAGGGTATCATGGAGACTGGTATGACTGAAAGCCGGGGAGAGATTTTTTTTATCGATAGAAAAGAATATTAAGTATAATTCTAGTTTGTCAACTAACTAACCCAAAAGGAAGAATTAGGAATTTTTCTAATAGGGGATCGGAAAGCTTTTCCTTGAAGATGGGAAATTTATCTACCAGAAAATAGCAGCAAAAGTCTACTACTATTGAAGAATTTATCTAAGTAACAATATTGGAAAAGAAAGCCAAATTTTCCAGTATTCTTTTAGAATGAAATGAGAAGAAACTAAGGATAGAAATACCATTCCATGCTTGAAAAGTTTGAAGTTTTCAATTCCTGTAAGGTTATTTTGACAAACAGTTAAGTGTGTGTTTGGTTATGCAGGGAAGAAAATTGATTTTGAGTGAATTGATTTGTAAAATTGATTCCAGATAAAAGTGAGTTGAAAGTAAAGTGAATTATGTTTGGATAAATTCTTGCAAAATTGAGTCGAACAAAATATTTCAGTGTAAAAATGATGTTTTGCCTCAAAAGTTACAAATCCTAACTTCAAGTATGTTAGAATCGATTCTACACATCCATAATCAATTTTGAATGCTCTAAACATAAAACCAAGCATATACTAAGCTATTACAGTGAAAATGATATCTTCCTAGAGACAATGATACATATAACAATAATGCTAATGAGTTCAACCTCGGACGAACAACTGCACCACATTGTTATTATGTTATTAGCTATGATCATCCAAGCACCTTGGAAAAACAATAAAATAAAATTCCTAAAGATTGCAAGTAGAAATTTTTTATCTCAATCTCTACCAAGTAAAAATTGAAGAAATGTTCTCAAAATTGAATGGTGTGATTCAATTATGTAGTATATTCAAAAAAGACAGAAAGGAAAGCAGAAGCAATGTTGTCTATTAGGGATTGCAGAAAATAGTTGTTTGTTCGAATTCTGCTATGCAACAGAGCTATAGTGTAACTACTTGACAACATTTTATATTAAATAGCACATAAATGGACAATAGCAATTTGTTCAAAATTTTGCTATGTATGCTATAGCAGCTATTTAACAACACCGAGCAAAAGGGATAAGAATAAGAGTATTACTATGCACATGTATTACTAGGTTAATGCTAACTCTTAACAAACTAAAAGAAGGCCTGATCTTGCCAGCTAGCAACTAAAATTTGTACTAAAGGGCAAAGGGGATTGGTAGTAAAATAAGGCAAATCTCAATTCACTGAACGCTCAACCGGGGTAAATGTAAACATAACGAAGAAAATCGAAAAACACAGGAACGGATCTACCTAATCAGAATGATACAGTATAAATTTACAAACTTGAATGAGCTCTGCTAAGATTATCAGATAACTACAGTTTTATATACTTGAATAAAAGAAAAACAACAACTTACAGAAGAACTAGAAGGATCTGAAGGTCGAATCTGACTGAAATTATGAGGGTTATAAGATGGCAAATTACCAAGCACAGAATCCATATAGTGGTACCTATTTGCTCCAAATTTCAAAAGGCACAAAACAAATCAAAAGACTCATAATTTTTATTATATAATCTGAATTGGAGAATTTTTCATATCAAAAATAAAAGAATCTAGAAAATCCCCTAAATTTAGAGAGTTTGAACTAGAACATCGCCAAGAAAATTCACAACAATAATCTACAAAGAGTAATGTTCCAACAAATTGCAAAAAGAAATCATGAATTTCAGATGAAATTACCTTAAGTACTAATTATCAGCACCTGTGATATTAGTTTTTGAGATCTCCCTGGAAATTTTCCAGAAATAAGAAAAAGATGAAAGTTGAGTTTGTCTCAGCCAGCTATGTAAGTTACCGCTAGTAGTCTCATTTTTAGAGGGTGGGTTTTATTCATACTACGCAGTTCAACAAGAGAAAAACATTTGACTGCATAAAGACTAAAATATCCCTCCCGCAGAGTAAACTAGTAATATTTTTTATGTTACAATCTTTTTATAATTTTTTTTTTGGATTTTAGATTCCATTTATTTTCAAATCAAATTTTTTTATGTTGCTAAGAAATTTTAAGCAAGTCTCTATGGCTTGAGGGCATTAAACTCGTCCCAACAGCCTAAAGGGCAGGGGTTTGATTTCCATTTGCTATGCTAGAGTTTTAAGATTTTAAGTGTCAATAGTTCTTCAATTTTCCTAAAAAGTAATAGTTAATTAAAGTTTTTGTTGTAATTTTAATTTTTTTTTGTTTTATTGAAAACTTTTTTTTGCGTATTTAATAATTATAGATTTTATGGACATTATTTAAAAAGTACTCTACTCCTTTAAGTCATTATTTAAAAAAAATTACTAAATGTGTCTTACTAACATTCATATATAATTTATCCATAATTTTAATATTATAATGCTAAAAAAGGGAACTCATTCCGTTCTAGAACCAGAAATAAAAAACGTTTGGATCCTGAATGCTGGTGAATACCTCTGATGCGGCGGAGTTGTGTAGACCTACAAGGTTAGAACTTAAATGCTTAAGTAAGTGAGTATTCAAGAAGTGATCTAGAGTGAAAATGGTGCATGTGGAGATATTATATTTGGTGCAAACACCTGTCTTGTGCATTTCCTTCGAGAGAAGCTAGCGTTACCACCACCAGTGAAACCTCTGACAATGATGTTTGTGTTGGAATGACCATATTCAAAGGGAAGATGGAAGGAATTATAGTGAAGGGGTGTAGCTCAGGTTAGTTTTATAGGGTCCACATGGTGGGCGCCACTGTACTGGTCAAAAAGTACATGTGTGCATGTCACCTCTGCAAAGGGCATGGATGCTTAAAGGCCTTAGTGGGTATATTACATTGTATGGTGGTTAGGGTTTGCCCGCTGCGGAGAAGCCCTGTAAGGTGGTATTTGTGGTAGTTTAGAGAACCTGCTCACATGAGGTGAAAGGCTCTGTATGTGAGTGGTTATTTTAGGTATAAGTGTATGTATGATGTGATTTGTATGAGTTAAGATTTCCCTTCTCCCATTGGGGGAGAGGTATTTATAGAGGCTTATGGCCTAGGGTTTCCTTGGGGAAAGGTCATTGTCCACTTAGTCAATGGTGGGCCATTGAATCCCTATTTCCAAGGAGGACGTAGGTCAATTATTGACCATGACTTCTCTCTGCCCCAAAAACGTATTATCCCATGTTTCCTAATAATGGGCGGTATGGAAGCTTTGGGGGAGAGGCGATACCTCCCGAGAGTGATACATGATCGCCACCTCACCTGGGGGCGGCATATTTTCATCGCCATATCCAGGTCGTTTACAAATATAACATTACAAATCTTTTGCGTGATTCATGCTTAGCTGAGGGCTTACTTGTTTTTGTTTGTTGTATACATTTTTCATATTGGGTCATATGATTAGGTCATTGTTACTACTCGTCAAAGTGAGGGGTGTGTGGTCTGGGCTACCACTGACATCCTTTGATTTGTCGAGTCGGTCTTTCGTTGAGGAAAGTGCAAAAGTTTGAGAGCAAGCTAGTTATATTATGAACGCGTGCATTAAATTCTCTTCTCATAACACTCAAGTTTGTGAGACGAACTTGACATGTGATCGCGACTTTATGAGTCGAATGGAGTTACTAACTGCAAGCGCACAGTCTATCGCGTAGTTTTAAAAAGATATCGATCCCACAAGGACTGATAATCAAACTAGTGCTATCAGAATGTTACTATGTTTAGCTAAGACTAATATTTCTAAGGGAAGTAAGGCGACAGAAAATAAATCTAAGAGTACTAACTTTAAATAAGAATAATCAATAACGAGATATCAGTATGTAACGCATTAATCGTCTGGAATTTAATAAGTCATCGGTGCAGGTTTAAATGTCAAATTACTTTTCAGTAGAAAATATTCATTTAAAAGACCTCACCTCACACTCTCGTTGATTCAGACTATACCGTTAAATCAGAAAGAGCGCTCTCGCTGTATCATTTGCATTTAAAAATACTTTTTGAAAATAAACAAGTCCTAATCGATTCCAAATTGCTTCCGTTGTGTTTAAAATCAATGCCTAGTTTCAGCTATCTGGTTAAACTCTCAAACTCTCGTTTATCTTGACTTCGACCTTAAATGTCTTTTTACTTTCGTAAGAAAAACTACTTGATAAAATAAGAAACCTCGGCCTAAAAACTAATTTGTAGAAATATGGCACCGATTATTACTTAATCCCATGTGAATAATTTGTTTACATACTGATACAAGATATTTAGCCAGACATAGTTGGAATTGAAAACATGCTAACAATATGTATATAACTACTATTCATCATGCTGTAAATAATAACAGAATAAAGCATATAATAAAAATCTGGAATTTAAATAACTTGCAAATGGTTCCTTGGTACAAACTTGAAGCTGATCCAACACAGTGCTTACACGAGGAAATAATGGAAAAAGAACAAGGAACGGAAATGCAGAAAATGCAGAAAAACAACTAAAGCTAATAACTGTTAAATCTCAAGGATGCAGAAAAACTGATTTGCTCTCTCTCCCAATTTTTCCGACCCCTTCAATGGAGGTCTTCAGTTCAATTTATAGAAGCTTGGCAGTTGAGAAAATTTCGTTCCAGCCGTGTGGAAATTGCTTCAGAAAATAACGCATTGCTGGTTGAAACCTAGAGAAAGTAGGAGAAGTGGTGCAACTATTCCTTTTTTCTCTCCCCAGAAATAGGTGGCGGGCGTCACCTCATCATTCTCCAAATGTGGCTTGCGCCACTCTTCATGCTGGTGGTGGGCGCCACCCACAATGTGGCTTGCGCCATATGTGTGGTGGTGGGCCCACCCTATATATATATTTTTTTTCTTTTCTTTCCTCCTTTTTCTTTCCTTTGTATTTCTTTCCATTTCCTTTCTCTTCTCTTCATTTTCTTCCGTTTTCTTTTCTTTTCTTTTTTTCTTTTAATTTTCTTCAATAAATCTTCATTTTTCCATTAAATTCCGGTTCGACTTGAATGCCTGAAAAACATAAACAAATATGGGTAGAATGAAACATAAATCGGGAAAAACCAATTAAAAACACAATATAAATTCATGCATGTCAAGTCAAATACACGATATAATTTCGCGTTATCAAACTCCCCCACACTTGAACCTTTGCTTGTCCTCAAGCAAATGAAACATCCAAACACGGGTTTGAAACAAAAACACGACACAGATCATACAATGATGTTAAGCCTTGTCAGAAAGATAGGTACTAAATATCAACACCAAGGATACCGTAATGACACAAAATTACATCATGTAATCAAAAACTCCCACCTTATACAGACAGATCTGAATCATGGTATTATAACTCGACCTATTCTCTTTCACCTCTTTTTCATTCTCGCGCAATCACATTAAGCCCGTTATCCACGCACGCTCATGGTAAGTAAACCTGTTAGTGTTCAGTGATCTCATTTTCCAAACCTTTTGCAAAAAATTTTCTTTTAGTTTCGAATTTCCAGAGTCCGATCCGTTGGGCTAAATGGTCGGGCGAGGACCACCTAACTTAGAGGGAACATGTCTTTTATTCTCCTTTTCTATTAACTCATTTAATTCCCTTTTTGAGATCGAACACATATTTGCATCAGTTTATTACTTAGTTTGTGCCTTAGGATGGTGCTGACTGCTAGTATAAACTAATCAAGAGGTTATTTTAAAATTTCAGGCCTCGGCATAATAAGTACTCAGATTCATCTGTATATTCGGGGGTTCAAGGTGTTAAAACAGTACCGATTTTATTAACACTTTCCCAAGTCTTCCTAACTTAGCCTTCTAAGCTTTTAAAGTGCCATGTCATGTATCAAACCAAAATAAATTTTTTTTTTTGTTATGGCTCAAGAAAGTTGGGAGAATCTAAGTAATAGCAGAAACTATGTGTAAAGACTCGAGGGCACATGAATTTCTTTTATTGAAAGGGAAATAAGCATGAAAAATTTTAAATCTACCTAGAAAAACAGTAAATAGACTAAATAATTTAAATGAAAGCGATAAAACTTCCTCCCCCACACTTAAATTGAGCATTGTCCCCAATGCAACAACGTAAGGTGAAAAAGGAAGGAGAAACCTGGAAAAAAAACGACCTACTAGCGGCCTCTTCCTCGAGTCCGTGCTCGTCTGGTGTTTCTGGTTTGATGTTCTGAAGCACCCAGATCCTGATGTTGTTCATGTGCTTGCACATTCATACCGGCCATCCCTTGGATCAGCTCTGCCATGTCATTCTGGCTTCGCTGCATTCGTTGTAAAACCTGGATCATCTCCGCTTGTTGGTTGTACATCTGGGTTTGCTGAGCCATCATTTGAGCTTGCTGAGCTGCGATGCTTTGTATGGTTTGGTCGCGGAGTGTGTTTGCTTCACTCTGTCTCATCACCTCAGCGTATATGCTCTCTAGATTTCCGGATGGTTCTTCCTCTCGTCTCCTAGGCCTGCGTCTGGATGATGTACCTGCAACAAAATTAGAGGAGGAGGGTGCGGTGTGTGCTTGTGAGTTAGTTTCGTCCCCGCCAGCAGCAACATTCTCAGGAATGTGCGCGGGGCCTGGGTTATCAGTATAACAATAGTTTTCCTCACGCTGCACATCTGTGCGACTTGGGTTAGGAAGTGTAAAATTTGGGAAAACTTTATTGTCAATCAGCAGATCATATATACCGTCTTCTCTTTTCTTAACCAGCTTCATACGTTCAGTCATTTTCAAATCAATGGTAAGAGAAGGAAGTGGTGTTAAGGCTGCGAGATGGGCTTCGAGCCCAAGGGCTCGAGCTATAGTTGTTATTAGACCGCCGAATGTGATAGAACCTTTGTTCGTGGTGGTAATGGAGCACATATGGTTAAACATGAACGGAATATGGTTTATTCGGCGGTCTGCAAATGCGCTAAGTAAATAGAAAAACTCATTCTCGTTTACTTTGTTTGAATTAGACCGGCCGAAAATTGTAGTGGCCAATAGTTGGCGAAAATAACAAAAAGCCGGGTTTTGAATGAGAGTGGCCTTATTTCCTTCACAACTTTGCGTATGAGTGCCCGTCAGACCTCTCTAAAGACACTTGTAACTGTGAACCCAGTCAGACCCACACGGGATACTATACCATACATTGTCTCCTACTGGGAAATTTAGTTTAGCGGCCAGTTTATCAAAAGTGAAATTAAATTCAATATTAAACATTCGAAACTGGACCGTCCCTTCGGGGTCATAAATAAGAGAGCTAAGAAATTCTAAGGTAAGCGGGACATAGACGGGGTCTCTATTAGACAAAAATTGTTGCAAATTCACTCTTTTCAATAAAAAGTCTACGCTTTCGGTAAGTCCTAAAACTTTTAAACAATTAGTATCCGCATACCTTGTTGGCTCGATCTCGCGTTGTCTAAGCGACTGGAGAAGAGCTGCTTGGTTTTGATCTCTGCAAAGTAATGTAAACCCTTGTGTTGTTGTTGCTGGTTCCATTTTCTGAATATGGTGCAGTGCAAAACTCACAGAACTTTTTAGTGTGTTTATGAAGAGGAATGGTTATTTGCGAGTGAGTGGCTGAGCAGTGTAGATATCAGTTTAAATAGAGGAAAGTGTGAAATAGTTGCAGATTAGTGTGGAATAAATTGGTCAAAGGAAGGCCATGTGCTCTGCATGCATTGTACGTGGGGAACAAGTGTCCCACATGCGCATGCATGTGAACATGCAGGGGTTAAATTATAGGTGGCGGGGGCCACAAAGTACAAAGTGGCGGAAGCCACATGTTTGCAAAGTGGCGGGAGCCACGTGATTTTAAGAAGTGGCGAGAGCCACATGAAAGGAGGGTGGCGCGAGCCACAAGGCCAAGGGTGGCGGGAGCCACATGGGAGCAAAATGGCGAGCGCCACATGAACACATGGTGGCGGGAGCCACATTAAAACATAATAATAATTTTTTTTCGTTTTTTTTTTTTGTTTTCAACTGCAACTTCCACACTTCACATGCAGAGATTCCTTCAATTTTGTTTCTTTTCTGCATGTGATAAGATTTGTCATGCGAGCAGGCTACTAATTTTTATCAAGACCATGCATGTCCTTTTATCAGTATTGCATTATAGAGCAGAGTGATGATAGATGATACAGCAAACATATGAATAATGAAATAGCAGAAAAATCAATGAAATAGCAGTCAGATTCACATGCTTGAATGCAACCAAAGGAAAACAATAAATGTAGCCAAAGCAAAACAATATACTGAAAGCAATTGAAACTTGAAACTTTAGTCAATTTAAACCAAAATACATTAAACCCAAGTGCAACTGAAATGAAAAATTTGTAACAGTAAAAATTAAATTACGGAATTGAAAAAAACTGAATTGAATTACGGAAATGAGAAAAACTGAATGAAAAGTTAGCTTCCGTCTCCCACACTTAGAATTAACTGTGTCCTCACTGTTAAATGCAGAAGCTCGGATGTGAAGCAAGTACTGCCCTAGCCACGTTGATTTAGATTATTAGCAAGTCCTCTAGAAAATAGTTGCTGATGAAAATGATCCAATTGTTCTACCACTATATCCATAAATCCATGAAATTCAGTGCGAATAGTGGTGAATTCTGTTTGAAGGTCAGTCACTCGGTTTTCCAAGGCTGTTATGGCAGTAGTGAAATCAATTGGTGGAGGGGGAGCTATAGGAGCTATAGTAGGAGTGTGAGATTCAGCATCAGAAATATAGTCTGCATCAAATTCATAAATCTGTGGTGTATCAGGTGGTGATGGTGGAGCAGGAAGTGGGTCGGTCAAGTCATAAAACTAATTGTTTCTATTGTGGACACTGGTGTGCTCATGGTTAGGTAAAGTGAAAAGACGGACGACCTCATTATTAATTAGGTAGTCAAAGGTATCCGGCCCGAGGTTTCCTATGATACGGCGGTTAAAGCAGAAGTTAAGGTTCATAGGTCGGAAGGTACCAAGAGGGTTAAACCTGATCAGAGGCTGCCTCAATCCTATGGCATTTGCTATCATAGTGACTAAACCTCCTACTATGATAGGGGTTCGAGCATCCAGTATAAGACTCACCAAATTAGTGATCATAAAGGTAGCACCATTTACTGGGCGGCCCTGTGAAGCACAATACAAAATATAAAGCTCAGTTCTGGATACAGAGGTGTCATTTTCTTCCTTACCGAAAATGGTATGGGCTAGGATTTTGTGAAAATACAGGATGGCTGGGTTGTGGATACTCTCAGAAAACATGCCAAAGGGTTCAGGATTATAATTACCAGTTATGTTTCCCCAAAAGTAGTTCAAGTCAAGGTCAAGGAGCACTTCATCTTGGTATGCGGTAATCACATCAGGTCCACTAGGAAATCCTAGGAGTTCAGCAAGTTCTCTATGGTTATAGGTATAGTCATTATCAAATAGTCTAAAAGTAACCAGCCCTCTATGGAATCCGTAGCCATGGTTAGGTATGTGAGTAAGGGAGCTAAGGAACTCAAGTGTCAGCCTACGATAAGAAGTAAACCTTCGTCTGATAGAAGCAGTCTCCCACCCCAGCTGGCTAAACAGAAACAGGATGCTGTCCCTGATACCTAGGTCCATCATAGTAAATAGTCAAAGCCATATCTCTCTGAGCTAACATCTCAAATCTCCTCCTCTGAGCTCTGCCTCTGAAAACAATGTTCATGTAATCCACTTGTTGCATCTTGAAAGTTAGTTACTAACTAAGCTAAGTTAGCCTGTAAGTAAGTAGAGAATCATGCAAAGTTAGTGATGAACATGTAAATTAGGGTGTCAAGAAATGGGGAGAAGGAGAGGAAGCAGGAAAAAAAATAAAATTGCAATAAAAGGTAAAAACTAAACAAGGAGTAACAAAAATCAAATAAAACAAAATAAAATAAAATGAAACGAAATAAAGCATTTAAAATTTGGGTAATTAAAATACGTGGGTTGCCTCCCACCAAGCGCTGTTTTTAATGTCTTAAGCCTGACATAGTTCTAGTGCAATGTCAGTTTTCAGAATGAACGGGCAGCTCTAGGAGCTTTAGACTAGCCGAGTAATCTATATTGTCTACGCAGTGATAATGTTTTAAACGCTGTCCGTTTACTATAAATGGTTGACTAGATCTACTTTTTATTTCTACGGCACCACTCGGGAAAACCTTAATTATTATGAAGGGTCCTGACCATCTAGATCTAAGTTTTCCTGGAAAGAGTTTAAGGCGTGAATTAAATAGGAGCACTACGTCGCCTTCATTAAATTCTTTACGGGAAATGCGTTTGTCATGCCATTTTTTAGTTATTTCTTTATATATCCTAGCATTCTCGTATGCGTCTAGTCGAAGTTCTTCTAGTTTGTGAATGTCTAAGATTCTTTTCTCACCTGTGGCATTATGGTCTAAGTTGAGGGTCTTAATGGCCCAGTAAGCTTTGTGCTCTAATTCTACAGGGAGATGGCATGATTTTCCGTAGACTAACTTAAAAGGTGTGGTTCTTATTGGGGTTTTATAAGCTGTCATATATGCCCACAGAGCTTCGTGTAATTTCGATGACCAGTCTTTTCTAGAGGTTGCAACAGTCTTTTCTAAGATTTGTTTGATTTCTCTGTTCGAGACTTCGACTTGTCCACTTGTTTGTGGATGATACGGTGTTGCTACACGGTGTCGGACTCCATACTTCAGTAGAAGTTTTTCAAATATCTTAGGTATAAAATGGGAGCCTCCGTCACTGATGACAAGTCTGGGCACACCGAATCTAGGGAAGATTATGTTCTTGAAAAGCTTGATTACTACTCGTGTGTCATTTGTTGGAGAAGCTACAGCCTCGATCCATTTTGAAACGTAATCAACAGCAACGAGTATATACTTATTACCAAAAGAAGATGGGAATGGTCCCATGAAGTCAATCCCCCGCACATCAAAAACTTCCACTTCTAAAATACCCTTTTGTGGCATCTCATCGCATCTGGAGATGTTACCGGTGCGTTGGCACCTGTCGCAGTTTAATATCGCGATATGGACATCTTTCCATAGATTAGGCCAGAATAGGCCAGATTGTAAGATCTTAGCGCAAGTTTTTGAAGTGCTTGCGTGTCCGCCATAAGGAGCAGAGTGACAATGTGAGATTATGTTTTCTATTTCATCTTCGGGTACACATCGACGGAAAATTCCATCGGCACCCCTCTTAAAAAGTAGGGGCTCATCCCAATAGTATTGTTTAAGGTCATGAAAGAATTTCTTCTTTTGTTGGTAAGTTAGATCTGGTGGAAGTACCCCAGCCGCTAGGTAGTTAACAAAGTCAGCATACCATGGCAGTGTTGTGTTCGTTTGAATTTCTTCCACTAATTCCTTTGGTCTGGTATCGTTCAAGGTTAATTCAGACATATTGCTTTCCAATTGGGCTATCAGTCGCTCATATGGGAAGTCATCATTAATAGGCACTTGCTCAGGCTTAATACCTTCAATTCTTGATAAATGGTCTGCGACTACATTTTCGGTGCCCTTTTTATCCTTTATCTCTAGGTCGAATTCTTGTAAGAGTAGGATCCATCTTAAAAGTCTAGGTTTGGCATCTTTCTTACTTAATAGGTATCTTATCGCAGCATGATCGGTATAGATAATGATTTTCGCTCCTACCAAGTAGGATCGGAATTTATCCAGAGCGAACACGACAGCTAGGAGTTCCTTTTCAGTGGTGGCGTAGTTCATTTGGGCAGGATCTAAGGTTCTACTTGCGTAGTAAATTACATGGAGCTTTCTGTCCTTTCTTTGTCCTAAGACTGCGCCTACGGCATAGTCACTCGCATCACACATGATTTCAAATGGTAGTCTCCAATCAGGTGGTTGCATGATAGGTGCGGTAACGAGAGCCGTTTTTAATTGCTCGAACGCTTTTAGGCATTTCTTGTCGAAGATAAATTCAGTGTCTTTCATTAATAAACCTGTCAGTGGTTTGGTAATTTTCGAGAAATCTTTAATGAATCGTCGGTAGAAACCCGCGTGTCCTAAGAAACTTCTTATTTCTCGTACGGATTTTGGAGGTTGAAGGTTTTCTATAATCTCTATCTTTGCTTTATCAACTTCAATCCCTCTATCAGATACTACGTGTCCAAGCACGATTCCTTGATTTACCATAAAATGGAATTTCTCCCAGTTTAGTACGAGATTGACTTTTACACATCTTTCAAGTACCATTTCTAGGTTCGATAGACATCCTTCAAAACTCTGCCCACAAACAGAAAAATCGTCCATAAACACTTCCATAATGTCGTCTATAAAGTCAGCGAAAATCGACATCATGCATCTTTGGAATGTTGCGGGAGCGTTACATAGTCCAAACGGCATTCGTCGGTAAGCAAATGTACCATAGGGACATGTGAAAGTTGTCTTTTCTTGGTCATCAGGATGAATAGGGATTTGAAAGAATCCTGAATAACCGTCTAAATAGCAGAAGTAAGAATGTTTTGCCAATCGTTCCAACATTTGGTCAATGAATGGTAATGGAAAATGATCTTTACGAGTAGCTTTGTTCAATTTTCTATAATCGATACACATTCTACTTCCAGTTACGACTCTTTGCGTTATAGATTCACCTTTTGAGTTCTTAACAACTGTAACACCTCCCTTCTTAGGTACGACATGTACTGGGCTAACCCATTTACTGTCTGATATCGGGTATATAATTCCCGCATCTAAAAGCTTTTTCACTTCATCCTTAACTACAGTACTTAGGATTGGATTAATCCTTCTTTGGTGTTCTCTAGAGGTCTTACAGTCTTCCTCTAGCATAATGCGATGCATACAGATAGAAGGACTTATTCCTTTAAGGTCAGCGATGTTGTAGCCCAACGCAGTTGGATATTTTCTTAAGACATCTAAAAGTTTCTTGGTTTCGGGTTGTCCTAAGTCTGCATTGACTATTACAGGTCGTTCGAGTTCTGTGTCTAGGAATTCGTACCTTAAACTGTCGGGTAGCGTTTTCAGTTCTAACGCTGGGTTCTTTGGGCAAGGAAAATGATCGGGTGTAAGTGCTAAACATTCGCTTAGGCTATCATCTTGGTATGGTTCACGCCAATTATCATCTTCAAAAATCGGAGGTATTGGAATTTTTATAATATCTGAGTATATGGTCGGTTCCATTTCCATTTCTCTTACGCACTCATCTATGACATCTAATAGATAACATGTGTCCTCTATAGCTGGTGCTTGTAAGAACTGTGTCAGGATAAATTCAACCTTTTCCTCACCGACTTCAAAGGTTAGCTTACCTCTTTTTACGTCTATAATGGCTCCGGCGGTAGCTAAGAATGGTCTTCCTAATATGATATGCGTAGTGGAGTCTTCTTTAATGTCCATGATTATAAAATCGGTAGGAATATAGAATTGTCCGATTCGAACTGGAACATTCTCTAGTATACCAACGGGATATTTAATAGAGCGGTCGGCTAATTGAACGGACATCTTAGTTGGTCTTAATTCTCCCATATCAAGCTTTTTGCATATGGATAAGGGCATTACACTGATACTGGCACCTAAGTCGCACAGAGCCTTGTCTATGACGAACTTTCCAATTACACAGGGTATGGAGAAACTACCTGGGTCTTTCAGTTTAGGAGGCATGTTGTTTTGGATTATTGCGCTACACTCAGCAGTAAGCGTAACTGTTTCGTTATCCTCAATCTTTTTCTTATTAGATAGGATTTCTTTAAGGAACTTAGCATATGAGGGCATCTGAGTGATAGCTTCTGTAAAAGGTATTGTGATGTTTAATTGTTTCAGAAGTTCGACAAATTTCTTAAATTGCCCTGCAGTTTTAGAATTTGCGAATCTTTGAGGATACGGAATCGGTGGTTTATATGGTGGTGGAGGCACATAAGGCTTCTCCACGGCCTCTTGGTCATTATCTTCCTTTTCCTTGGATTCATTCTCCTTCTCAGTATTAGGTTTTTGGTACATGGGCGGATTCTGAAGTCTTGGATCAACGGGTCCTTCTAGTTCTTTACCACTTCTCAATATAACGGCATTTGCATGTCCTTTCGGGTTAGGTTGTGGCTGTCCAGGAAATGTTCCTGCAGGGGCGGCAGTAGGTGCTTGTTGTTGTGCCACTTGCGAAATTTGGGTTTCAAGCATTTTGTTGTGGGTGGCTAAAGCGTCTACTTTGTTTGCTAATTGCTTAATTTGCTCACTAGTGTGTATATTTTGATTCAGGAAGTCTTTGTTTGTTTGAGCCTGGGTGGCTATAAAGTTTTCCATCAGTAGTTCAAGGTTGGACTTCCTAGGAACATTAGGGGCAGTTGCAGCAGCCTTTTGGTAGCCTGGTGGCGCAGCAGGTGCCTGACCAGGTGCATATAATGCATTGTTGTTTTTATAAGAGAAGTTTGGGTGGTTCTTCCATCCCGGATTGTAGGTATTTGCATAAGGGTTACCTTGAGCATAATTTACTTGGTCACTGGAGACTCCTGCCAAAATTTGACATTCAGTGGCAGCATGTCCAGGGTTTCTGCATAATTCGCAGTTTTGAGCTACAGCAGCCACGGTGGCTGCAGGTGTTATGGTCAAGTTATCAATCTTTTGGGCAAGGGCATCTACCTTAGCATTGACATGATCAAGGCAACTTACCTCGTACATTCCACCTTTTGTTTGGGATTTTTCCACTACAGTTCTTTCTCCTCCCCATTGGTAGTGGTTTTGAGCCATGCTCTCGATCAGTTGGTGGGCTTCTTCATATGGTTTATCCATAAGCGTACCACCAGCGGCGGCATCTATTGTCAATCTTGTATTGTACAAGAGACCATTGTAAAATGTATAGATGATTAACCAATCTTCAAGACCGTGATGTGGGCACATCCTCATCATGTCTTTATATCTTTCCCATGCATCGTAAAGAGATTCGTTATCCTTCTGTCAAAAACTATTAATTTGGGCTCTCAACATAGCTGTTTTGCTCGGGGGGAAATATCGTGCTAAGAATACCTTTTTCAACTCATCCCACGTAGTAACAGAGTTTGATGGCAAGGATTGCAACCAAGCCCAAGCTCTGTCTCTTAATGAGAAAGGAAAAAGACGTAGTCTTATTGCGTCTGCAGTTACACCATTTGCCTTTACTGTGTCTGCGTACTGCACAAACTTGGTCAGATGTTCGTTGGGATCTTCTGTAGGGTTTCCAGAAAACTGATGTTGTTGTACGGCTGACAGCAATGAAGGTTTCAACTCGAAATTGTTTCGGTTGATAGCAGGGGCAGCAATGCTACTATGTGGTTCTTGCTCAGACGGGGTGGCATAGAACTTAAGAGGACGGTTTTGTGGTCTCTCACCCATGTTTTGTTCCTTGACTGGTTCAGGGGGGTAAGCAGGGAGATCAGGAATATTATACTTGCGTTGATACTCAAGTAGTCTGCGTCTTAAATGTAAGAAACGCTCTAGTTCGGCGATTGGGGGTTGCAAGTCTTCGCTTTGTGAGCGAGTACTTGGCATACAATCGAGAAAAAAAAGGAAAATAAAATTTATTGCCTTAGTCTATACTGCGCAACAAATGAATCGCACTAATGACTAAATCAAAGTCCCCGGCAACGGCGCCAAAAACTTGATCGCGACTTTATGAGTCGAATGGGGTTACTAACTGCAAGCGCACAGTCTATCGCGTAGTTTTAAAAAGATATCGATCCCACAAGGACTGATAATCAAACTAGTGCTATCAGAATGTTACTATGTTTAGCTAAGACTAATATTTCTAAGGGAAGTAAGGCGACAGAAAATAAATCTAAGAGTACTAACTTTAAATAAGAATAATCAATAACGAGATATCAGTATGTAACGCATTAATCGTCTGGAATTTAATAAGTCATCGGTGCAGGTTTAAATGTCAAATTACTTTTCAGTAGAAAATATTCATTTAAAAGACCTCACCTCACACTCTCGTGTTTGTTGATTCAGACTATACCGTTAAATCAGAATGAGCGCTCTCGCTGTATCATTTGCATTTAAAAATACTTTTTGAAAATAAACAAGTCTTAATCGATTCCAAATTACTTCCGCTGTGTTTAAAATCAATGCCTAGTTTCAGCTATCTGGTTAAACTCTCAAACTCTCGTTTATCTTGACTTCGACCTTAAATGCCTTTTTACTTTCATAAGAAAAACTACTTGATCAAATAAGAAACCTCAGCCTAAAAACTAATTTGTAGAAATATGACACCGATTATTACTTAATCCCATGTGAATAATTTGTTTACATACTGATACCAGATATTTAGCCAGACATAGTTGGAATTGAAAACATGCTAACAATATGTATATAACTACTATTCATCATGCTGTAAATAATAACAGAATAAAGCATATAATAAAAACCTGGAATTTAAATAACTTGCAAATGGTTCCTTGGTACAAACTTGAAGCTGATCCAACACAGTGCTTACACGAGGAAATAATGGAAAAAGAACAAGGAACGAAAATGCAGAAAATGCAGAAAAACAACTAAAGCTAATAACTGTTAAATCTCAAGGATGCAGAAAAACTGATTTGCTCTCTCTCCCAATTTTTCCGACCCCTTCAATGGAGGTCTTCAGTTCAATTTATAGAGGCTTGGCAGTTGAGAAAATTGCGTTCCAGTCGTGTGGAAATTGCTTCAGAAAATAACGCATTGCTGGTTGAAACCTAGAGAAAGTAGGAGAAGTGGTGCAACTATTCCTTTTTTCTCTCCCCAGAAATAGGTGGCGGGCGCCACCTCATCATTCTCCAAATGTGGCTTGCGCCACTCTTCATGCTGGTGGTGGGCGCCACCCACAATGTGGCTTGCGCCATATGTGTAGTGGTGGGCCCACCCTATATATATATATTTTTTTCTTTTCTTTCCTCCTTTTTCTTTCCTTTGTATTTCTTTCCATTTCCTTTCTCTTCTCTTCATTTTCTTCCGTTTTCTTTTCTTTTCTTTTTTTCTTTTAATTTTCTTCAATAAATCTTCATTTTTCCATTAAATTCCGGTTCGACTTGAATGCCTGAAAAACATAAACAAATACGGGTAGAATGAAACATAAATCGGGAAAAACCAATTAAAAACACAATATAAATCCATGCATGTCAAGTCAAATACACGATATAATTTCGCGTTATCAACATGTGGTTCTAACTCATACATTGATTATGGCTCTTTTTATAGGAGACTTGAGTGTTTGAGTAGATCGAGGTGAGATCTTGACTGTTGGTGGCAAGGTTGTCCTTTTTGGTGTTATCCAATATTGATTGTGTGACAGTTGTACCAGAGATGTATATTAGGGGTTTAAGGGTAACTTTTCCCCTTTTCGCCACTCTTGAGGTCTGAGAATTGTTTCTTCACTTTTCTGCAACTATCTCTAGTTTTTAAAAACACTTTATGCCAATCATTGCTCAAACGTCTTTATGGTCCCTTTTTGGTAGCTTTTACTCGTGTAATAGACCAAAGTCTCTTTCTATTTTGTATTTGTTTCTCCTTTGCTAGGTTTTATTGGGGAGAAGGTTATGAAAGATTTGAAGGAAGAAATTGCAGTTGAAAATGAAGAATGGTTGTAGCCTCAATCTCTGGGAGGTCCCTAGGGGTTTCATTTTTTCCCATTTTACCTTTGATGAACCCAATTGTTGCGGATGACTTTAGGCAAGAACGCAAATCCAGGACTTACGTTGAAGTGCATCATCGTGCTTTTGGTTGAACTAGAACATCACTAAGAAATTTCACAACAATAATCTACAAAGAGTAATGTTCCAACAAATTGCAAATATAAATCATGAATTTTACATGAAATTACCTTTTTTTCTTTCTCTAAGTACTAGTAATCAACACTTGTGATATTAGTTTTTGAGATCTTTCTCTGAAAGTTTTTCAGAAATAAGAAAAAGATGAAAACTAAGTTTTTTTCAGCCAGCTGTGTTAGTTACCGCTACTAGTCTCATTTTTAGATGGTGGGTTTTATTCATACTATGCAGCTCAAGAAGAGAAAAACACTTGACTACATAAAGACTAAAATATCCCTCCCGCAGTAGTAGTAGTAATAATGTCCAACGTAGAAAACCTAATTTTTTATATGTCTAGTTTGTAAGAGCTTCAAAGTAGAAATCCTAATTTTTTGGGTATTTAATAATTATAATGGACATTATTTAAAAAGTAATATATTCCTTTAACTCATTGTTTTAAGAAAATTACTAAGCGAGTCTTACTAACATTCCTATATAATATATCCATAATTTTAATATTATAATGCTGAAAAAATGTGGAACTTATTCCGTTATAGATTTGGAAATATGAAACGTTTGTAGCGAGATTTTCCTGTACGATGGTGAATACCTTAAATGCAGTGGAGTGGTGTACACCTGCAAGGTTAGGACTTCAATATCTAAGTTAGTGAAATATTCAAGAAGTGATCTAGAGTGAAAGTGGGAAATGATACTTGAAATTAGCACATGTGGAAGTGAGCGGTAAAAAGCTCTCTTGTTCAACCCTACGTGTTGTAAGGATCATTATTCGATTGGATCTGGCAATGAGAGATAGATCTTAGTCAAGATTGCCTGCTTCGTGCTAAGGAGAGGGCTTACTTGTTCTTGCTTATTGTCTGCACTTTTCGTATTACATTCCGTGATTGGTCATTGTTATTACTTATTGAAGTGAGGGATGTGTGGTTCGGGCTACCGCTGACGTCCTTCGGTTTTTCGAGTCACTCTTTCATTGAAGAAAGCAGAAAAGTTTGAGAGAAAACTAGTTGTATTAGGAATGCGTGCATCGAATTCTCTTCTCATAACGGTCAGGTTTGTGAGACTAACTTAACACGTGGTTCTAGGTCATACATTGATTATGGCCTTTTTTTTATACGGCACTTGAGTGTTTGAGTAAATCGAGGTGAGATCCTGACTTTTGGTGGCAAGGTTATCCTTTTAAGTGTTATCCAACATTGATTATGTGAAAGGTGTACCATGGATGTATCTTAGGGGTTGAATGATTAGTTTTCCCCTTTTCACCACTCTCGAGGTCTAAGAACTATTTCTTCACTTTTCTGCAACTATCTCTAGTTTCTAGAAACACTTCATGTTGATCAGTGTTCAAACGTCTTTATGGTCATTTTCTGGTGGGTTTTACTCGTGTATTCTATAAAGATCACTTCTTTTGAGGTAACAAACTAAAGTCTCTTTCTATTATGTACTTGTTTCTCATTTGTTAAATTTTCTTGGGGAGATGGCTATAAAATATTTGAAGAAAGAAGTTGCAACTAAAGATGAATGGATGGTTGTAGCCTCAATCTCAGGGAGGTTCCTAGGGGTTTCTTTTTTCACATTTTACCTCTGATGATCCCAATTGTTGTGGATGAATTTAGGCAGGAACACAAAGCCTAGACTTACATTAGAGTGCATCGTCGTGCTTTTAGATGTGACCCCTCAGACAACACTGTGATGTGGTGGTTGGAATCTCAATTTCATGCTAATAATTAGGCCATTCTTTTTTGTGTGCTAGCAGTATTCCTGCAATGGACCATTATGCTCGTCAAGAAACACGAAACTCGAAGAATGAAAGTTCAGATATGTGGGTATATTAGGCAACATTGAACATTGTGTCCGTCTTTGCCAATGAGGGTGGTCTAGATCATGTTTACACTGAGGTGGGTTCTAGCTTGGATCGTGGCATGCTTCCTCTCGAAGGAGATAAGAAGGTATGCAACAAGTTTGAAGGGTGTGTTATCTATATTCATGAATATTTGTTTTTTCTTATATGACATCGTCTTCCTTTAAACGACTTTGAGGTGGACGTTCTTAACCATTTGAGAGCTTCCTTTTCACCATTGCATCTGGTCAGTTAGGTCTATGTTAAATTCTTCCACTATTGGTGTAAGTATAAGAAAAGTGCACCAACTTTGAAGCTCTATTTCTACCTCTTCAACACCTAGCGTCAATCAGATGACTCGAACCGCAGTCAAGGCAGAGCCAAAAGATGATCGAGGTATATTATAATAGCGTGAATATATCTGTTAAGAAATGTGGCTGGACCTAACTCAACCCTACAAAACCGATTGGTAAGGTGAGGACTTCCCCCATTTATAAAGGCATGTTCATGCCATATATTATCCGATGTGGGACTCTTAACATACCCCCTCACGCTCAGGACTAGACAACTAGAGCATGGAAATAAATGGTGGGTGGCCCGATAACAGAAACCATAGAAGGTGGCCCACCGGATCTTAAACGAGGCTCTTGATACCATGTTAAGAAATGTGGTTGGACTTAACTTAACCCTACAAAACCAGTTGGTAAGGTGAGGATTGTCCCCACTTATAAAGACATGTTCATGCCATATATTATCCGATGTGGGACTCTTAACAATATCAAATATTGTTACTACCTGGATAATTTTTTCGATGAGGTTGCTCATGCAAGTGTTTATGACGTCCAATCTAGTGTGCCTTCAAAATATTCATATAAGTTCCCGAAATTCTGGCACTAAAATCATTTCATTGCAAGGATTTACACTTATCTTCTTGATGACTTGTCCCAAGAGAAGACTGGTGGCTTTATAGGAAACTTGGGTTTCATTGACATCATCGCTTCTTCTGTGGATATGCTAAAAAAATAGAAGAAGCTTTATATAAATATGTGTTTATTGGCAAAGGTCACCACCAAAGAGGAGAGATGTCATATTTTCGGTGGGTTGTGTAAGAAGTTTCTTCCTTTCTATTTTCGTTTTAAAGTGGATGTCTCCCTAACTTGTTTGTTTCTCGCCTGCAGAAAAGATAAAATGCCACAAAACAATGCTTTGGATGAAAAAGACGCCTAAAGTTACACCTCCATCTTTGGAGGTCGTTTCTCTGTCAGTTCCAAGAGGAGTCCTAACTTTGAGTAGCCCTATCAATCAATTTGGACAAGTGACTCCAAACACGAGAGGGGGTGAATTGCGTGGGATTGAAAAATGATATCCAATTAAAATTTATTCGATGGATTAAAGTGTTTAAAACAATTTTGTAAAATAAACAAAGAATATGTAGCGGAATAAATAAAAAAATGGAAATCAGAGTAAATAGCAAAAATATAAAGAGATAACAGTTGAGAGGATTACACCAGGATTTATACTGGTTCGGTCTAACCACTTGGCCTAATCTTATCCCCATAATTTTTTTCTTGGAGATTCAAGTATATCAAATGAAATTTTTTCACAGGTTATTGCCCATGAACCTTCCTACAATCAAACGTGAGTTTTACAATGGCTATCTTCCGAACCAAAAACGAGATTTTACACCAAGACAATATCAGAACCATAAATAGCTTTTGAACCATGTTGAGCTCAAGAGCCAAACGAATTTTTTGAAGGACAATCTCACGAAATAAATGAGAGTTTTTACACCGAGCTAAGCTCACGAACCAGAACAAACAAACATCTCACTTGATATTTTTCACTTTCAATGCACTAAGGAAATTTCAGTGAAAAAAGATTGAAATGAAACGAAGAGAGTAGAAAGTGAGAAATTTTATGTAATATATTTTCTTGTTTATTTTGAAAGTGAGAGGAATGCCTTTATTTATAGGAGAAATGTTTTCTCAAAAAGTAAAAAATCCACGCGCCTTTAACTGCTAATCAATTATATCACATGGTTAATCGATTATAAGCTTCAAAATACGACAACCGTAATCCCCAAAAGGGAAACCCTACCATGGATATGTGTCTTTATTGATTTGGAGTGGCATTAATCGATTAAGACGCTTTATTCCTTTCTCTAATCAATTGGTTAAGGTCCCTAATCAATTAGGTAGTGTATACAAGCTTCCTAATTGATCAAGACCACTCTTGGTCAATCCCATAAGCTCCTCGATGGTTCCTCTATCGGTTTTAAGGTGTTTTAAAAAAATTAGAGAGGTTTAAAACATTTTTAGGTGAGTGTGGTTATTTTATTAGTAATTTAAGAATTACTCTAATATCTTTACAATACTCTGATCACTCAGACACGAATGAGACAAACTTTCACACTTCTTATCTTTCACAACCTGTAAGCTTCAAGATCCCTTGCTAGATTCATCATTGATTCAACCCTTAAACTGAAACTTGGATTTTTCTAATTGATGAGGCTTGATATAGCTTTTTGATAGACACCATCATTAGAGATTACTTTACCATAGACCATCAAGGATTCCACCGAACGTTATTTGACATTAGGTATTAATCTTAAAGAGATTGGCTTAAAGAGATTGGCTTTGTCATCTTGATCTCATAAATGAAACATCTTAATCTTGGTATAACATATTGATCATCACTTCAGATGAATACATCACATCATAATTTTGTCATTATCGAAACCATTGTGAATATCTGACTATTGTAGACATTGCACCTGCAAGCACATAAATCTACATTATTGAAATTGCAGCCACCATCGATATCGCTATTTATTTTTGATTATTTTCCAATTTCATGTGTACAATATATCATTTGATTTATCGCTTGTTTGTATAATATTCATCATGTGAATTATCTGTATTATTGTTGTAACATTGCTATTGTAATTCACTTGGAATAATGTGTTGTATTCGTATTCATTTTCTTCAAATATTTAAGTTCGTGTACCTTTGAGAAACCTCTTAACTCATTATCTTAATTGTTTTAGTCCATGTTTAAGTTTTATTTTGAGCCTAACAATTGGTTTCATGTCAAAATCACAAGTATTGCTTGAATCACAAGTTATAACACTTGAATCAAGGCTGCATGGTTGTGTGATTCAGACCACACATATGTGCGAGTCGAATCATAGAGCATCATGAAAGGTGGGATTTAATTATGCCTCATTTGAGTCGAATCATAGCAAGGTGTGATTCGAATCACAACCTCTATGAGTTGAATCATGATGTGTACATGACTCAAACCATGGCTTCCTTCTTATCTTTCCAACCTTAGATTCAAGCTGAGTATTTCTTTGATTCTAATCAAAACTTTATGATTTGATAAAAACCTTTTGTCTGAGTTTGAAGTGAGTGGCCTTTTCCAAGAGAGTGTGTCTATTCTCTTGCACCAATTTTTCATCTTTCTTCTTTTTGTCAATGAGAGTGAGAGGTGTCACCAAGAGATAAATTCTCAAAAATAGTGCGAGAAAAACACATCTCCAGATTCCTTATTGTTTTTGTGTTGTTATTGAAGATTAAGAAACCCAGAGAAAGAGAAAGTTCTTTGATCAATCAAGTGGTTGGATTGATCAATCTTAGAACAAACACATAGAACCTTGAAACCCATTTTCTCCAAGAACCTTGATAGAACTTTGAAAGTGTTCTTCATTCACCAATAGTTAATTCATTATTGATATCTTGTGATTAACCTCCTAGAATGTAGATCTTGTGAATTTTAGTTATGTGTGTGAGATTCTTGAGATACTATTCATCACCTTCAACCTTTATTAAAAACTATTGTTATTGACCATCAGCTCTAAAGATTGAGTTTTAAAGGTAGATAAAAGGTACATCAGGGAATCTACTGTTTTCCTTTGAAGTTATGTTTTTGTTTATTAAGTGGAAGAATCTTTTCTTGGACATGAATTTTGGTTATGTGTTATCTACAAAGAAGGAAGAATGTCCCTATACTCCATTGAAGACTTTGGTGAAACCATGTGAAGGTTTTCGTAGAACAAAGTTTGGAGTTATCCAATTAATTAAGGCTAATGGAAATCGCTTATACAAGTCTTCATCAGATTCGAGGGAAGAATGCTACAGAAAAGGAAGCTTGTAGAAGGTTATTGTGAATAGCAAAATTATTGGATCAAAATCATTGAGGATGTTGTGTGTGTGTGTGTGTGTAGTAGTTGAGTATCTGCATCCACATAAGGAATTGTCATTGGATTCATGTGTAGGCTAATGCAGTGTGGTTATTAACATTTGGATTTATGATAGTTTGTTGTATCAAAATATTGTATATTAACTCTTAAAAACTGGAAGACATGATTATTTTTCCCAATGGTTTCAAACCATTGAAGAGTGGAGTAGGCATAGCTAGATCATTTGCCGAACCACTATATATCTCTGTGTACACTCTTTCTTCCATATCCCTTTTAATTTTTGTTGTTTAGCATGTAAAGTTAAATCGTAGAATAATTTTCATGTCAGTTAGGTTTAGATCATGCTTGTAGTGGTTTATTATATAAGCATAGGTTTGTGTTGCATGAAACCTATTGAATCATGCTTAAGTTGATTGTGTTAAACAAAATGTCTAAGATGAGATATTAAATCGATTAGATTAAGGAATGTGAAGTATTTAAATTGATTCAATTCATTGTTTGATCATTCTATTAGTGATGTAATTGAAATGCATTGGTTAGAATCCATAATGATGAGATATTATGCTTCCAGCTTTTGTTGTTTTAGCTTTCGCCCACCAAACTCTAATTTTTTGTATTGAAAGTTTTAAAATTGTTTTTAAGAGGGGGATAAGTCTATTTGATTCCCCTTATAGACCTTTTTTACACTTATATTCCCAGCCAATAAGTGGTATCATAGTTAGTCTTTTCATCAAGTCTAAGCGACTTTAAAAGTCGGTAATATCAAAAAAAAAATTATCCTAAAATTCGTGTTTTTGGAATCTTTCTCATCAAAGTGGAAACCAAACATATTTCATTGAAATCCTAATAATTAATTCATTATTGACTATTCAATGAGGATAATGCCAAGTATTTATCTTCTAGAATGTTAGTTGATCACAAATTGAATTGAGAGATTCTTTAAGTTTGATTCATCAGGGATTGAACTAACCAATATGTTGAGATGTATGCAGGATTGACTGGAAATCTAGCTTTATGTTTCTTATTTTATATTGATGACCACTCACAAATTCTAATGATGTACTATTTACGTGACAATTATTTTGAATTATGGATGACCGGGAAATGAAAGAAGAAACATCTTTGTTGACCTACTTTTCCAAGGTCGTTTTGAAAGAATATGAAAACAATTTATGAATATTAGCAATGTTCGTTGTTTGTCAACCAACAATCATGGGTTTAAAGCAAAAAGTTTTGAAATATCCATATCACCGTCAAAGTGTTGAAGCAAAAGTTCTAGATTATAGATGCAGTCGCAAGTGCACGGTTGTGTGAAGTAGTAAAAGATATCAAACCATAAAGATCGATGACTTAAGTACTGAGTTCTATCCTTTCAGTGTATATCTATAAAAATTAAAAATATGGATTTTGGTAAAACAACTTAAATAAAAAGCACTTAAATGAAAACAACTTATTTGTAAAATCACTTAAATTTCAAATGGGGCAAGAAGGACCTGGGGTTATGAAATAGAATAAACCTGGAATGCATGAAATCAAATTATTAAATAAGTTTAAACTAAAATTCTCGCAATTGATAGGGACGAATCATACAAGAGGCCATAAGATAATCCCCATAACCCTAGTCCCTAATGAAATACTCATTCATGATACTACGAGTGGTCGTATCAGGCCTTTGTCATTTGCACTAGGAAGGATTTCAAAGGGAACCCTAGGATGCTTTTCTGCTATGGCCTGTAGCTGCTACTACGGGTGGCCTTAGCAGCCCCCTGGTTTTAGTATGGAGAAAATCTGTCTTTTGTTGTTTTAACTATTTTTTCTTGCTTTTGATACCTCTTGGTCCTGGATGCTCATTAGGCCCTAAAAATAGCAAGAACATACAAAACAAAGCATAAAATGTGGTAATTGGAAGTAAACCAAACAAAATGCGATAAAATACTAAGAGAAAAAGACTAGAAATATGATTCGAAAACCACTTATCTAACTCCCCCAAACTTAGACTGTTGCGTGTCCTCAAGCAACAAAGCTTGCATTTAAAAGTTTTTGGATCAAGGGGTTAACATCATGAGAAAGCATACAGAACAAAGTCAACGGTACTCATACGTGAGTCTTTTTTCTGATCGGCTAGGCCTAGCTCTCTTGGTAATCACTTGACAACAAAGGTATTCGCAAGAACACTAACCACAGTAAAGCCATAAACCTAAGTCTCCCTTTCAGACACCTCTCCAACTATTCTTTGGGCTTAAGTATCTTTTTTTCCAAATTTTCCCTTCCCCTTTCATCTAGACAATCAATATTAAGGTAATTTATTTATTTTTGTCGTCGCATACACAAGACCGCTCAGGAATTATTTTTATAGGCACCCTTTTATTTGTTTTTTCTTTTTTTTTTCCAATGAATTTATGCACGTTTGTGCATTTATTGGTCCACTTTGAGACAACACTTTGAGGTTCAACCATCGTTAAGCTAAATAACCGGGTGAGGGTTACCCAACTTAGAAGGCAGATGCCTTTTTATTATCTTTTCATCATTTTGGTGCCCAAAATTATTGTTTCCCAACCAATCATACATGTACGCGAATCTAGATTTTGTCAGAGTGTCACTTTGAATTAATCAGGGGGTACTTTTCAGAAGCCAAGTACTATGGCATAAATCTACATGTTGGACTTGTGTCCTACTCCGGGGGACCTTAGGTGTTTGATGCGTCTGCAAGTGCACGGAAATATCGAAGTAATATAAAAGATTGTCGAACCCACAGAGACCAATGTCAACCTACTGTAATCTATCGTTGCTTTGTAAAGCTAAGGATAATGATAATTGATAAAAGGGAAACTAAGACTAGAACTAAAATAAAACTAAGAAAATATGATAATAAAGAGAGGCCGGAATATGGATTCTGCGTTCCTAAAGGACTTTGTAGAATTCGGGTACTAATTACAACTATAATTTAGTTCCGTAGAATATACCGACTTAAAAACTCCGCCTCACGCTCTCGCGGTATTAACTAAAGTCATGTTCCCTAATCCCAAGATTTTGCTCTCGCTCGCCCGGTAACTAGGAAATATATTTTGAAAGCCAATAATATCCTAAACGTATCTAAAGCGCTCTGGCTGTATTTAGATTTGTTGCCTAATTTCCACTATCCGGTTCGACCCCCACACTCTCGCAGTGCCGACTCTAACCTTAATTGATTTCTCACTCTCGTGACAAAATCGTGTTAAATACCCTCTCACTCTCGTGACAAAGCTATTTAAATTAGACTTGGAAATTAAAACCAAAACAGAATTTTAATCATAAGTTCGTACCTATTATTTTCTACCGAGTCCCGTCGGTAACGACGATCCTCATACGCCGGACTCAGGACAATTTAGCAAGACATGGAATTAATTAAAAACGCATAAATCATTTCGGTTACGATAAAGAACGACATAATAATTAAATTTGACAAATAAAGCAATTATAATAAATAATGCGATAAAAAGAAACCTGTAAAGAAACTGGAATTAACTTTGAAAATGGCGGCAAGCTTTAATCCAAGCGTTACAAATTATGGGCCTAAATACTAATGGTGTGGTAGTTTCTCGATGTGAGAGAACTACCACTTTTACAATGGTAATTTCTGCCTAAATCTATGAACAGCGCTTTCGCGCCCAAAGCATGAATCCCCCCTGAAACTAAATGATAGGTCCTATATATAGTGATAGCAGGTTGGAAGTTACTTCAGAATTCATGTGAAAAGTAGTGGAGATAATGGGGCGTTGGAGAAGTAGTGGAGATAGTGGTAAGTTGGAGAAATCCAAGGAGAAAATGTTGAACGTGCGTGACTGCATTGGTCTTCCGTGTCCACGTCTGTGTTTTGGACGTAATAAGTTATTTTGTGTGTGTGACGGTCGTGGTGGAGACGTGACGGTCATGGTGCGCCTTTTGTTTGCGTGACGGTCGTGGTGGTTGTGTGATGGTCGTCACACACACCACTTTCTATTTTTCTGCTTTTTCTCTGTCATTTCTTCCTGTTTTCTTCTCATTTCTTCATGTTTCTCTACTTTGCTCATTTTTAGCTTGGACAATGAAATACCTGCGAAAATACCAGAATACTCGCGGAATAATCGGAACTTAAGCTGAAATAACATAATTATTAGTCGTAAATCAAGGCAAATATATGATACATTTTCGTGTTATCAGTGTTCAGGGAATACCTAAGTCGTCAAACTTTCCCAATGCCCCTAGTTCTAACCTTTCATCCCTCAAACTCTATCTACTTTTTTGTTTTCCCCACAACCGAAGCTTATCATGAAAAAATTGTACAATATTATTTTGGGAAAAGCTACGAAAAATTGGTATTTTTGAAACAAATAAACTAGAAATAGCTAAAAACAAGAAAGAAACATGAACATAAAAATTACAAGAAAATAAAAGTGCAAGAAAATAAAGAAGTACACCCCCAAACTTGAAATCAAACATTGTCCTCAATGTTTTAGTGCAAGCAAGAGGGGTGAACTCTTAAAAACCTCACTCGGGAGGAGGGAACCGCAACATGAGTTATTGCATCATTGCTTGGACATCATCCAAGACCACTCCTTGCCTAGTTTGTTCAACCTTCGTCCCATAGATCTCTGATTAAACCCACTTCCACCTATCTTGATTTGCATTTGAAGCGCCTGCTTCTTATTAGGTGAGAAGTATGGGGGGAGGAACGATGTTCTCCTCCATTGCGGTACCTATAAGATGGTTAGAATCATCAAGTTTTCCCTCTTCCTCGGATAAGTTATCCGGAGATGGGACTCCTGCTTGGTAAAGCCAATTATTAGGAACATCAATTTTCACCTTTCTGGGATTAGGCAAGTCCAGAATGGAGTTGTTTTGGATCATCATCATATAGGTGCTTCCGTCCATATATATCCCCCTTGATGCACAAGGGCACCCATATCAATTTTACTATTCCCCTCAACAACATGATCCTCTGCCAAATTGAACTCAAAACTAAGGAACTTGGCGATTTGGGTAATCATACCCCCACCAAAATGTGTCTGGTGCCCATTCGAGCAATGTTACCCAAATACTTTACCGCAAAGACTGCGACATTAAGAATACAATTAGTGGTCATGCAATGCAAGAAGAAAAGCTATCTTAATGTAGCCACACAAGTGTTATCACCTCGTTTAAATAAGGTGTAGGCAAACACCATTTACGCATACCAGAATTATGGGTTTTGGATAGTGGAGGCCTTAGCCCCCGCGACAGTATAGAAGCGATCACCGGAAATAGAGCACCAAAAACTCTTAGCATCAAACTCTTTTGGGATATCTCCCAGCCCATAGATGGGAAATTTGAGTATATACCCCAATTCCTCTACACTCAATTGTTGGTTTTGGTTAAAGAGACGGAACTTAAGAGTACCATAGTAATATCTCGTTACATTGATATACTTCTTTTCCAAATTAAAGTCTAAAGTCCTAAGAAACTCAAGGGTGATGCGCTCAAAGGTAGGCGCTTCCATTTGCAGGAAATTAAGTAAACCAATCGAGTGGAACATCCTATCTATTTCAGATTTAAGGCCAAGAGTAGTAGGAATGCTTTTGCACATGTACCTTGACAGAGTTATCTTCCGCTTGACGAGTGTGGAGTACCGCTTAGCTTGCAAATCGTCTTCAAAGACGATGTTGTGAGGGTTGGATGAACAGGTGTTTCCTCTCTTCCGAGGCCTCGATGACTCCGTCACTTATTTTTTTTATCGCTCCTCTTAGGTCTCATTGATGGATGAAGATTTGAGAAATTTTTAAAGTGAAGGTTTTGGGAAATTTGTGCCTGGAAGTAGAATCGGGATAGTGAATAATGAAGTTTTTGTGAAGGTTATTTGGTGATGGGGGTCAGTATGAGGCTAAAGGTGGAAGCTTTGTGCTTGGAAACAATGGAGTTTTTGTGAAGGTTTGGAAGAAGTTTGGAGAATTTTGGGGAGATGAAAGATTTGGAAAGAAAATGAAAGAAGGTGATGAGGTGTAGAAAATTAGATTGTGGTGTTTTAAAGAGATTTATTGGGTGATGATTGGCTTAAATGGAGGTGTGTGAGGCCCAGGAAAGATTTGAATTTTGAAAGCTTTTCAAAAAAAATTGGTCTCCCTCTGCATGCCTTGCTACGGTCTGTAGCACATGCTACAGCCGCCCGTAGCAGGGCGCTGGTTCCTATATGATGATGATGATGATGATGGATTTTTAAGGTTTGTGGGATAGGGTTGCTATGACCCATAACAGCTTATATGGGTGCCCATAGCAAGCCTCTGATTTTTCTATGGGGAGGGTTATTTTCTTGGGTTTTTAGAGTTTCCTTCTGGGCACAATTCCACGAACGAATTTTCTCAGATTTTCCAACAATTGGCACTTGTCTTGCTTCATTCTTGTGAGATTTTTATTAACTGAAAAAAAAATAAAACAAAAGAAACAAATTAGTTCGAAAAACTATGGGTTGCCTCCCACGAAACGCTTTGTTTAAGGTCGTTTAGCTTGACCACTTACACCCTCAACTCAAGAGGGAACTTCTTTCAAATTAGAATCCCTAGCATGTCCCATGGCCATTGTCGGGACCCAATTAACACTAGACAATCATGCCATGCATCCATCTTTCTTTTTCTTCCTTCGATGTGAAGGCTCATATTTTTGGTCTGGTTTTTCACGGACTTTCTCTTCTACTCCTTTCTTTTCCTTTGGCTTATTCTTATTTAGCACTAGACGTACCTTATGGTTCTTGGGCTTATTACCTTTCATAACGGGCGTATCAAGGCCTTGGTTAACGGGGATATGATTCACCCTCAAGGCCTCTCCATGAAGCTCAGCTTTGGTCACAACCTTCTCAACCTTAGTTCCGCCGAGTAAACTCTCTTCTAACTTAGTTGTTGGAGGAGGTCTCGAAGCATTCTCTTGGAAATAACTGGTTAGTAAGTCAATCAAACAACAAGAATCCCTTAACAAAGCGTTCTTTAACATTTTTCCAGAATAAACTCAATCTTCTCCTCTCCTATCTCAAAGGTCAATTTCCCTCTCTTAACATATATGATGGCCCCCACCGTAGCAAAGAAAGGCCTACCTAAAATTATCAAGATTTTACAATCTTCATCGATGTGCATTATAACGAAGTACACCAGCACATAATACTCTCAAACTCTCGCCAGGACATCCTCTAACACACCTATAGGATACTTAATCGATATATCGGCAAGTTGCAAAGACACGTTAGTAGGTTTAATGTCTCCCATATACAACTTCTAACACACGGACAAAGGCATTAAGCTAACACTAGCTCCTATATCAAAAATCGCTCTCTCAAATTCCATGGTACCTATATGACAAGGGATAGTGAAACTCCCAAAATATTTGAGCTTAGGGATTACCATGTTTTGAATCACGACACTACTATCAATGGTCATGGCCATAATTTCATGGTCCTCTAGTTTTCTTTTATTGCAAAGAATCTCTTTTAAGAACACAACATATGATGGCATTTGAGTTAGTTCCTCGATGAAAGGCATATTGAGGTGGATCTTTTTGAAAATTTCCACGAACTTTTTGAATTTGGCCTCCACTTTGGCTTTCACAAGCCTTTGGGAAAAAAGAACAATAGGTTTGTAGGGAGGAGGAGCAACATATGGTGCTTCCTTCTCAACCTCTTGAACGACCTCCTTTTCGGGTGGTGTTGGCATATTATCTCCAACCTCTCTCTCTCTCTCTCTCTCTCTCTCTCCCTCTCTCTCTCGCACACACACACACATACATTAGAACTACCCTATTGCTTACCACTATGGGTTTTCACGACATTCAAATGTCCCTTAGGATTTTATTAGGGTTGACCCGAAAATGTTCTGGGAGGGACGGAAGAAGCACCTTATTGTTGTGCAACTTGGGAGATTTGAGTCTCCAACATTTTGGTGTGAGTGACAACATTGTCAACCTTAGTGTTCAACTGCCTAAACACCTTATTAGCGAGGAGGTTTTGATTTCTAAACTCATCGTTTTGACGGGTTTGCTTCAACATGAAACTTTCCATCAAAAGTTCAAGGTTAGAATTTTTAGGCTCGGTTGGTGTAGCTTTTTGGAAACTCGGAGGTCCCATGGCTTGTTGAGGGTTATTATTTCTATAAGAGAAGTTAGAGTGATCACGCCACCCCGGATTATAGGTGTTGAAGTATGGATTATTCTGCTGATTATTGTTCATAAAGTTTGCATTTTCTTGGGTGGATCCTCCCGTGAGGATCATTTGACAATCTTTATTGGATGCCCATTAACTCTGAATATCTTATAGTAGAGAGTAGCGGGGGCAATATAAGCAACAAGGGCTGGAATAATGGGTGTGAAAGGTATGATGCTTATACTATCTATCTTTTAGTAAAGAGCATCCGACTTAGCGTTCACATGGTCAAACATATTAACCTCATAATGACCACCGATCTCAAGGGTAGACTTAGCGGCAACTTATTTCATGCTTTCCTATGATTGGTGGTTTTTTTGCCATCTCTTCTATCAAGTTATAGGATACATCTTAAGGACTATTCATTAGGGCTCCGCCAGAAGCCACATCTAAGGTCATCCTTATGAGTAAATGAGACCATTGTAAAAGGTATGGATAATCATCCACTTCTCAAGCCCACAGAAAGAGCATAGTCTTAACAAATCTTTATAACGCTCCCACGTGTCAAATAATGATTCCCTATATTCTTGCCTAAAGTTGTTAATTTCATTCCTAACTTGGGTTATTTTGCTTGGCGGAAAGTACCGCATAAGAAAGGCCGCTTTCAATTGGGTCCAACCAGTAATAGAATTGGTGGGTAAGGATTGAAGCCAAGCCTACACATGATCTCTTAAAGAAAAGGGGAACAAACGAAGGCGGAGGGCGTTTTGGTCAACACCATTGGCCTTAATAGTACCGCTGTTATCAAGAAATATTGAAAGATGAAGATTTAGATTTTCTGAAGGTAAACTGGCAAATTGGTTTTGTTGCACCATACTAATCGAAGAACGCTTTAGTTCAAAATTATGTGTCGCAATCGGCGGGTGCACAATACTACAATGTGGTTCCGCTTCGGTAGGAATTGCATAATCCTTAAGAGGCTTAGTATCAGCTACTAGATCAGCCATAACTTGTAATCTAAGATTTCAGCATCTCTCGAGTAAGAAACACTCGATTTTGTCTACGGGATCAACTAAGTTTCCAACAGAACGAGTTCTTCACATACAAGAGCAACGAGAACCACAACAAACGAACACAGTAAAAATAAACAGAAAAATAAGTTGTAGTCTATATGATGATTAAACAAAAATTCAATATTAAACGCAATTGGTCCCCGACAACTGCGCCAAAATCTTGATGTAGTTGTAAGTGTCCGGCTATGCGAAGTAGTAAAAGATATCGAACTACAGAGACCAATGGCTTAAGTATTGAGTTCTGCCATATTATTGTATATCTAGATAAATCAAAAATATGAATTTTGGTAAAACAAGTTAAATAAAAAACACTTAAATGAAAATAACTTATTTGTAAAATCACTTAAGTCTCAATTGGGGCAAGCAAGACCTAGGGTTATGGTTCTTACTCTAGCACAATCGCATGATCCATGTCATTTCTACTACGAGAATTCTGCATAAATTATAAAAAATAGATAAATATGGGCAATACCTACTTTCGCCAGCGCATTGCCCTGTCGAGGAAGAATAATAAATATGCTTTCACACGACCAGATTATTCTTTGATGATTCGTTACTTTTTCTCAGCTATATAGTTTTCTCAAATTTGTCCGAGCGCTTTCGCTATTTTGGACTCGGTTGTTTAAAACTCACCCTTCGGTATCGACACATATCCTTTCAGCCTATGGTCGATATCTGAGAACCACTTACATTCGTAACGAAGTTAGAATGCATGAATTCAAATTATAAAATAAGTTTAAACTAAAATTCTCGCAATCGATAGTGACAGATCATACAAAAGGTCATAAGATAATCCCCACAACCCCTAGTCCCTAATGAACTACTCACACATGGTGAGGGCAAACAAAACCAAATCGGTATTCATTATCAGATTCATATCATGCAATTATAATTGTTGAACAATTGAAGAAGAATGCATAATAAAGACTAAATTAAGATTGAGTTTTAATCCATAATTGCTTCCTCGGAGACTCGGGTTACAGAGAAAAATAAAACAAAACGTACATAGAAACTTTCTAAAATAAAATCTGGATCCTAAAACTCATAACAGACTATGAGTTTTATAGAAAAAAGTAAAATTGCACAAAATCCTTGATTTAATCACTATTTAGTCAAATTTGCATCATATCAAATACTGCCTAAGAGCCACAATAAAAGAGAATCAATCCAAATAACGAAATAAAAAAATCTTCCTCCCCCTCATGCTACGACCCGTAATAGTTGCTACTAGTGGCTGTATAAGGCCTTTGTCTTTTGTACTGGAAATGATTTCTAGGGGAATCCTAGGATGCTTTGCTGCTACGGCCTGTAGCAGCTGCTACGGGTGGCTGTAGCAGCCCTCTGGTTTTACTATGGAGAAAAATTTGTTTTTTGTTGTTTTACCTTGTTTTTCTTGCTTTTGATCCCTCTTGGTCTTGGATGCTCACTAGGCCTTGAAAATAGCAAGAACACGCAAACCAAAGCATAAAACATGGTAGTTGGAAGTAAATCAAACAAAATGCGATAAAATACTAAGAGAAAAATACTAGAAATATGATTCAAAAAACCACTTATCAATTATCCAACATTTATACAACAAATGAAGTAGCTAATTACGTGCTTACTCTTGAAAAGATAATCAAAGATGACCAGAACATGTGTTGTGCAAGTTTATCTGAAGTATTATTAAGGAGTGTCTGAAAGTGTATCTCAGATGTGCAAAGGAGTCGTATATATTTGTATATGATTGATTGTATTTTGCCTATAGTATAAATGTTGTTGTTTACTAATCATTTATATGTGCAACAATTTAAGCAATTGATCATCAAAATTGGTATGATCGTTCCAATCTTCCTTATTTATCTTAAAGCACACATATTTATTATCTTCTTCATATATTAAATGTAATGTTTGTGTGAAATGTATGTGTGCGTTTGTTTGTGCAATGTATATCTTATTTCATATGAACATTTTACATCATTGTTATTTCATCTGAACATTCATTATACATACATACATATATCACTCATCATACATACATCACTCATCATTGTGTGCATTTCATATTTTTTTCTCATTATAGTTGCATTTCATTAAAATTCAATTTCATTATTTTCATCACATTAAAATTCTATGTCATTAATGTTTTTGTTTAATAAGAAATCACTCATTTTTCATTGTTTTTCATGTTTTTCAAAAACAAGTGGTATGATCTGACTCATGCTAAATCCTTGACTCGAATCACAAGAGATAAAAAAGAAAAGAAAATGCATCTGCTCAATTTGATTTGAATCACACATTCCACTTGATTCGAATCAAATCCGAATTTTTTAAAAACTGTTTAAGCATGATTCGACTCATGAGGCACCTATGATTTGAATCATAGTGTGTCAAATCAGTCCCCTTACGCATGAATTTTGGTTTTCCATCTTCCACTTAACTCATCTTATCTTATCTTTTCTTTTTCAAATCACTCTACCTTTCTCATTTAAACTAATTTTTGAAATTCTATCACACCAAACCCATTTCATTCATTCTCATAAACATCACTCATTTTAATTATCATTAGTCTACCCATTCCTTCACCCTCCATCAATATGAGTTCAAGCAACCTTCAAATGAATCTTTCTGAGAAACAAAAAGGGGAAAAAAATCATCTACAAGTCATGTTCCTCTAATTATGAAAAATGAAAGATAAGAGGTTTAAGCGAGTAAAGACACATCTAATGCAAGATTACCCAAAACGTCGAATGCAAGCAAGAACACTCAAGCCTCCAGTTAGGACTTATCTTTAATCTGTTAGAAGGATCGTCATTTAGTCCCTGATGGTAAGCTTTAGAGGTATTTAAAAAGTTCTCTATTCCTTTAACTCATCATTTTAAAAAAATTTACTAAACGAGTCTTATTAACATTTCTATTTAATTTATCCATAATTTTATTATTATAATGCTAAAAAATGTGGAACTTATTCTGTTATTGAACCAGGAATCAAAAACGTTTGTAGCGAGATTTTCCTGTATGATGGTGAATACCTCTGATGCGGTGGAGTGGTGTAGACCTGCAAGGTTAGAACTTCAATGACTAAGTCAGTGAAGTATTCAAGAAGTGAACAAGAGTAAATGTGGAACACAATACTTGAAATTGGTGCATGTGGAGGTGAGCGGTTAAAACCGCTCCAGTTCAACTCGACGCATTATAAGGATCATTATTCAATTAGATATGGTGATAGGATACAAATCCTAATTGGGACTTCATGTTTCATGCTTGGTTGATGGCTTACTTGTTCTTGCCTGTTGTCTGCACTTTTTGTACTAGGTCCCATGATTAGGTCATTTTTACAACTTGTTGAAGTGGGGGATGTGTGGTCCAAGCTACCGCGAACTTCCTTCGATTTTTCGAGTCTGTCTTTCTTTCAGGAAAGTATAAAAGTTTGAGAGAAAGCTAGTTGCATTAGGAACATGTGAATTGAATTCTCTTCTTATAACTGTCAAGTTTGTGAGGCGAACTTGACACGTGGTTCTAGGCCAGACAGTGATTATGGCCCATTTTATAGGGCACTTGAGTATTTGATTAGATCGAGGCGAGATTCTGACTGTTGGTGGCAAGGTTGTCCTTTTTGGTGTTATGTAACAATTGTAGCAGGGGTGTATATTAGGTGTTGAAGTGTGACTTTTCCCCTTTTTGCCACTCTCGAGGTTTGAGAGTTGTTTCTTTGCTTTTCTACAACTATCTCTAGTTTTTAAAAATACTTCTTGTTAATCATTGTTCAAATATATTTATGGTCTCTTTTTGGTGGCTTTTACTTGTGTATTTTATGAAGATAACTTCTTTTAAGGTAACAGACCAAAGTCTCTTTCTATTTTGTATTTGTTTATCCTTTGTTAGGTTCTATTGGGGAGATGGTTATGAAAGATTTGAAGGAAGAAGTTGCAACTGAAGATGAAATAATGGTTATAGCCTCGATCTTAGGGAGCTTCCTAGGTGTTTCATTTTTCCCATTTTACCTCTGATGAACCCAATTGTTATGGATGACTTTAGGCAGGAATGCAAAGCCTGGACTTACGTGATGTGGTGGTTGGAATCTCAGTTTCGCGCTTATACTTAAGGTTGTTCTTTTTTGTATGTTATAAGTATTCTTGCAATGGACCGTTACGCTCGCCACGAAACCCAAAACAATAAGAATGATAATTCGACTATGTGGGCATATTAGGAAACATTGAACATCATGTGTGTCTTTGCCAACGAGGGTGGTCTGGATCATTTCATGGCAGGAAGACTTATTTGAAAAGGAGACCGGTGGCTCTATGAGAAAGTTGGGTTTCATTAACGATGTCTCTTCTTCCAAGGCTATGATGAAAAAATAGAAGAAATTATACATATATACATGCTTGTTGGTGGAGGCCACCACCAAAGAGGATATGTCTAATGTTTTTGGTAGGTTGTGTAAGAAGTTTCTTCCTCTCTATTTCTAATTTAAAGAAGATCTCTCCCTAACTTGTTTGTTTCTTGCCAACAGAAAAGGTAAAATGCAAGAAAACAATGCTTTGGATGTAGAAGACGCCTAAAGATACACCTTCATCTTTGAAGTTCGTTGCTCTGTCGGTTCCAGGAGGAGTCATAACTCCGAGTAGCCTTATCGATCAGTTTAGACAAGTTACTCCAAACACAAGAAGGGGTGGGTGAATTATACGGGCTTGAAAAATGATGCCCAATTAAAAATTTATTTGATAGATTAAAGTGTTTAAAACAATTTTGTAAAACAAACAAAGAATATGCAGCAAAATAAATAAACAAAAGGAAATCAGAATAAATAGCAGAAATATAAAGAGATAAGAGCTGAGAGGATTACGCTAGGATTTATTCAAGTTCGGCCTAACCATGTGGCCTACTCTTGTACCCATAAATTAGTTTGAAGTGAAATATGTTTCCTCCCATTACTGTAAAGTTGATCATGCACTGTGTAACTAGCTCCTCTATGTCTATTCTTTGGAATGAGAGACATCTACCAAATTTTGTTCCGACTAGAGGATTACGACTAAGGATGCTCAAATTAACCGGTTATATGAATTATCCATATCTACATCCAATTTTGTAAAACAAACAAAGAAAATGAAGCAAAATAAATAAACAAAAGGAAATCATAATAAATCGCGGAAATATAAAGAGATAAGGGTTGGGAGGTCTACACTAGGATTTATAGAAGTTTAGCCTAAACATGTGGCCTACTCTTGTGCCCATAAATTTGTTTAAAGTGAAACGAGTTTCCTCCCATTACTGTAAAGTTGATCATGCACTATGTAACTAGCTCCTATATGTCTATTCTTTGGAATGAGAGACATCTACCAAATTTTGTTCCGACTAGAGGATTACGACTGAGGGTGCTAAAATTAACTGGTTATATGAATTATCCATGTCTACATCTAAATTCGGTTAATTATTATTAGTATGGTTTTAACCAAATCCATATTTTGGTCATTTTATTAATATGGTTTTAACTAAATCCATATTTTGGATATTTTTATCCAAAATAAAAATCAAATTAGTTTATTTATTTTGAAATTTTTTTTCTTCTAAAAATAGTAAAAAATAAAAAATACATTTTTCCCAAAAAAACAACAAATTCCATTTTTTATTTAAAAAAATTTGAAAAGGGTAAAAAATAAGGTCTTTTTGAAAAAAAAATTTTAGCAAAAAATGTTTTTTTTTTCTAAAAATACAAAAATACAATTTTTTTTGTTTGTTTCTAAAAATATAAAAATACGTTTTTTTTTTAAAAACAATTTTTATTTTTGAAATTAAAAAAAAAATTATTTCCAAAAAATTATTTTTTATTTAAATATTTTTTTTTTTGGAAAATAATAAAAATATATATTTTTTCAAAGTAAAAAAATAAGGTTTTTTCTTTGTTTGAAAAATAAAAAACCTTGAAAAAATTTAAACCAAAACTAATTATAAAACTAGTTATGAATATAACCGATTAGTTACTAGTTTATAACCATTTAAAAAAAAAAATAGAATTTGGTTATGATAATTGGTTTTAATAACCTTTTATAAGATATGGATTATATATGGTTATAGATTGATTATGAGAATTAACTGTCCATGAGCATCCTTAATTACGACAAGGTGACCCCTTTTCACCCATTTATTCGTTATCTGCATGGAATTCTTGTCACAAACAATCATCAAGGCAATCAATGAAGGCCATTGGAAACCTATCACGTTATCTCGTAATGGACCCCCTTCATCACACTTATTTTTGTTGATGGTGTTTTTCTTTTGCAAAGGTTTCTAACTCTCAGGCAGGGATCATTTTTTATATCTTGAATCGTTTTGCCATATTTTATGGCCTTAAAGTAAATGTTGCTAAATCAAAGGTGTTTTTCTTCGCTACCACTAAGAGGAGTAAAATGGATTTAATTGTCTTCCACATATGTATCAAGCAAACTCTTATTCTAGAGAAATACTAGGGTTTCCCTATGTTGTATGGTCATCTTCAACACAAGGACTTTAAGTTCCTAGAGGAGAAAATCGATCAGAGGTCAACATCTTTGCAACATAAATTGTTAAACAAGGCTGGTCATTTGACTCTAGTTAGGTTTATTCTGAACACCATCCCAAACTATTATATGCAAGTGGCTTGGCTACCTCAGCCTACTTGTGATTTTATTGATAGGATGAATATGAATTTTTTGTGGAAAGATAATTTAAACTCTGGTGTGCATCTCGTTGGCTGGAATAAAATCACAAAGTCCAAAAAGCTTGGTGGTTTTGGGATCCAGAAAGCAAGAGAAGTCAATACTTCTATGTTGGGTAAGCTGGTTTGGGGTCTTCATTGGGATTGTGATTCCCTATGGGTCCAAGTTTTGAAACATAATATGCAAAAGAAACCGAGATTAATTACTTGGAATGCAATTATGAAAGCACTATATGCTCTTAAAGATGAATTTAAATTTATATTGGGGGATGGGAACTTCTCTTTCCGGTTTTCCAATTAGTCTGGGGTAGGGAAATTAGCGGAGCAGGTTCTCTATGTGGATATCCACAATTTGGAAATGAGAGTGAGTGATGTTTACTTGGATGAGAGTTGGAACTTCAATTCATTATATACTAATATTTCTCCGATTATTTGTGACCGCCTAAAAGCATTTCCCTTTTTTTTTGAATTCTTTGGTGTCTTATCGGTTAACTTGGAAAGGAAATTTAGACGGTATCTATACTGCTCGAGATGGTTATAACTAACTAAATAAACTTGAATTTGTTTAGAATACTACATATAATAACTCTTGGAAATAGGTGTGGCATATTCTTGCTTTCGAGAAGGTGGAATTCATCCTTTGGACGACTTTACATAAGTCTCTTACTACGAGATCAATGTTGTGTCATCGCGGTATGCTCCACACGAATCTCTGTCCAAGCTTCAATCAGGACACTAAGACGACTCTATACTACTCGAGAGACTGTGAATTTGCTACTCGCTTTTGGAAATCTATTGGCTTCTTGGACCCACTATTCTTTTAAGGGGATAATTTATATGATTGGATTAGACATGACATCGATGATGACTCTATCTTTTTGGCTGCTTGCTGGTGGTTGTGGCGCGCTAGAATCAAACGGTGTCTTGCAAATGAAGTGGTATCTTCCTATACTTTAAAACTCATCATAACGAATTATGCTAATTTATTAGCTAAATGTATTATCAAACGTTATATGTCTCATCCAACGAGAATGATTATGTGGAATGCACACAAAGATAGTAATATAATTTTGAATGTTGATGTCAGTAGCCTCGGTAATTCCGACGTCTTGAGTTCACGATTTTGTAGGTAATATTGGTTATTCAACATTCTTAATGTTGAGCTTATGGTGCTATATCATGATTTGTGTATGGCATGAGAACTTTGCATCAAAGACCTGATGTGTTATTCTGATCCTAATTCTGATATCAAGCTTATTTAAGAGACTATTAATGCTTGACATCACTATGTCATGATTCTTCACAATATTAAAGAGTTTCTCTCTAGGAAATGACGAGTTCAAATATTTCATACTCTTAGGAAGGAGAATGTTTGTGTTGACTATCTAGCAAAACATGAGACTAATAATGATTCTCTATTAAAATCATTAATCTTCTGCTAGATAATGCTAGTGCGACTTTATTTTCTAGTTAATTTCTTATTTTTTCCCACTTGTAAAAAAATGTTATTTAAGAAATTATGTAGAGCATATATATTATCAAACAACAAAGAGTTAATTTCAAAGTTCAAAGCGACATAGACTCAATTTAATGAAAATATTATTTAGGGAAATATTTTTAAATTTTAAATTTAAGAAAAAAAAATAAAACTTTACATTTTTTTTTCAAGTTTGGAAATAAAAAATCTAAGAAAAACTTTTAGCGAATTTTTAAATTTACTATTTATATTGAGCTATTTTATTTAAACAGAATAAACTTTTATTCTATTTATTCATTTTATTTTAAAAATTCATTTTTTTAAAGAGGTGAAATTAAATGCAAATTGTATTTAATTTGCTCTTTTATTATTTTTTCATAATCAATAGTTAATTAAAATTATTTTTATATTATTTCAAAAAAACTTATTAAAAAAACACACAAAGTCATACTTTAAATTATTATATTTTTATTTTTTTAATAAAGGTAATTTTATTTTATTTTAGTCCATCTATTTTTATTTTTTTATAGTTTTAATCCCTTATTTTAAATTTTGTTCTGGATTTTAATACCCTTTCCAATTTAGAACTAATTTAATAGGGAAACGAAAGATTAAAAAAATAAAAATAAGGAGATCAAAACTAATAAAAAATAAAAATAGAGAACACAAATTTTAAATTTTAAAATAGAAAAATCAAAACTCAAAAAAATAAAAACAAAAGGACAAAAATTACAAATTTTAATATAAAAGATAAAAAAAAAAAATCAAAATTGCAATTAAGCCATTTTTTTTCTCTATTAAATGACATTAAAATATCTATATCTATTACATAAACCGCATGCTCATCGAACTGAACCTGTCTTTTATTAAACACGAAAACCGCATGACCTTCCCAAACCAACGAGTCTCACAAACCAAACCCATGTTTTTCTTTTAATTCGATTTTTGGCTACTCTCAATATAAATACCAACAAACAACTCCAACGAAAATCTCCATTATTCTTTCTCCGTTTCAATCTGAGAAGAAGAAAAATAACGCCTCCAAATAAAAAACGATACAAACATTAACAACGGAAAATCTCACTTTTTAATCGATCCAACAACTGAAAACAATTAAAAATCAATTCCCTCTGAAAACCCTACCGAGAACGGAGCAATCATGTCTGATGCATTTTGCAGCGATTGCAAGCGGCAGACGGAGGTGGTGTTCGACCACTCGGCGGGGGACGCGGTGTGTTCGGAGTGTGGCCTTGTATTGGAATCTCACTCCATTGATGAGACCTCTGAGTGGCGAACATTCGCCAACGAGTCTGGCGATAACGATCCTGTTCGTGTCGGAGGTCCTAACAACCCTCTCCTCACAGACGGCGGTCTCTCCACCGTCATTGCCAAGCCTAACGGTGCATCAGGTGATTTCCTTTCGTCCTCTCTTGGACGTTGGCAGAATCGTGGCTCCAATCCCGATCGTGGCTTGATCCTTGCTTTCAAAACAATTGGCACCATGTCTGAGAGGTTAGTTAGGGTTTCATACAAAAATATATATGATTGAATATTGAATTGAACTCTTGTAGTTTGGTGATTTTATTGATTATAATATGAAATTAGTTTCAATCTTATTAATTGATGAACTAGGCAATTATGAAATATGCTGATAAATCCGATTAAATTTCAGGTTGGGACTGGTTGGAACTGTTAAGGTATCAATCATCTTTTGTTTCGGATTGTTATTGTCCCTTTCACATTCATTTACCGTCATTAGAATGGAAGTTTGATCAACATATGTGTATGTACTGTAAATGTGATTGATTGATGATGCATCTGGTGTTTATGGTTTGTTAAATTAGATTAGATTGTATTGAACTGTCATGCTGTTTTACGAGAGTTTGAAGTGTGTATTATTCAAAGCAGAGAGAGATTTCAATGCTTCTTCTAATGTGGTTTACAATCTGTATCATTGGACTCGACCTTTTTCAACTATTTAGTATAATTCTTTGAGAATGGTGTAGAAGTTTTGGGAACAAATCATTGAAAATTTCTGAATGGTTTGAATTTTTAAATTTTTTTTTTTGCTGAAGTTCACTTTGATATAAGTTGGCAAAGCATCTCTAGCAATTTTTAATTAAGCAAGTAATGACGAGTGACAGCTGAATGTTATCTAACGAAGAGAAAGGGCCAGAGAATGTTTCTTGTGATATCCTCTTATGTGTCGAGGCTGATGAAACTGTTTTTAGATTGTTTGTATCGTACTAGTTGCACCTTGAAACAATTGTTGTAGTTTTTCAATCTTCAACTTCCAATTTACGAGAATTTTAGATTGTTTTTATCATTTGTTAAATTAGATTAGATTGTATTGAACTAACGGTGCTGTTTTACTAGAGTTTGTAGTGTGGTTTGCAATTTGTATCATCAGACTCAGACCTTTTTCAATTTTTTTTTTGTAAAATTCGTTGAGTGTGTACAAGTTTTGGGAACAAAACATTGAAAAATTCTGAGTGGTTTGATTTTTTGTCATAAGTTGGCAAAGCATCTCTAGCAATTTTTATTAAGCGAGTAATGAGTGACAGCTGATTGTTATCTAACGAAGAGAAAAGGCCAGAGAATGTTTCTTGTGATATCCTCTCATGTGTCAAGGCTGATGAAACTGTTGTTAGATTGTTGGTATCGTACTAGTTGCACTTTGAAACAATTGTTGTAGTTTTTCAATCTTCAACTTCCAATTTACATGTAAAGCTAGTGTTTGCTTCTCTTATGTTCCTTTTATTATCAATTTGAAGGACCGGGCTAATGAAATATACAAGCGGGTTGAAGATCAGAAATCTAGTAGGGGAAGAAATCAGGATGCATTGTTGGCTGCTTGCCTCTACATTGCTTGTCGACAGGAAGAAATACCGCGCACTGTAAAAGGTACATCCTAAGATATTTTTGTAATATATCATTGCTTCCCTGGAGACATGAGAGATGAGCCCCTGATCCCGATGAATTTCAAATAGAAATTTGCTCAATTGCCAATGGAGCCACCAAGAAGGAAATTGGCCGAGCAAAAGAATACATTGTGAAGCAACTGGGTTTGGAAAATGGTGGTCAAAGTGTAGAAATGGGAACAATACATGCTGGGGACTTCATGGTGAGTTTTCTTTAGTGTTGTGTACTTGTACAATATAATTTTCTACTTCAATCATTGTGTAGCACTGTAACACACTCCCATATGTCTTATCGTTGTATTACTAACATATTTTTCATCTCAATCTTTAGAGGCGATTTTGTTCCAATCTTGGTATGAATAATCAAGCTGTTAAAGCTGCTCAGGAATCTGTTAAGAAATCTGAAGAATTTGATATAAGGTAAATTTTAGTTTGATTTATTTCTTCAGACTTTAAATAATGGAATATATGTTCACTGCATAAGATTGGCAATGGTGAGAACTTTGGGCAAGGTTTCTGTGATAAATGAACCTACATCCAGCTGTATAAGTTTTAGATTAGGGCTATAGCTTATGCAGATTAGGGTTAGGTTAAACCCTAACACAATGTTGAAGCTCAAGCTCCTATCTAAGATGGGGTGAACGGTGTAAGATTGTAAAACAAAAAATTATAATAAGCATCATAAGATGCTATCAAAATGAAAAATAATACTACACACACAACTTTGGAAAAAGGCCGGGTGGTGTTCTTGAATGGCACTAACGCCATCAATGGCTCATCTACGAAGGAGCTTGAGTTTTGGGTGAAAATGACAGCTTTGTAATTTTCTTATATTTCAACTCAGCTATCCAATCAGTCATCGTAACCACTACTTTGATGATTATCTTGGCGATGTATGGTTAAACCATAGAACCATGGTTTGAATCCTTGCTGAGAGAGGTGTCACATTTAGTGTCCGGCCTCTAATAGGATTAATTTCGGTGGAGAAAACTATCGAAACCAAAAAAATCATATATTGTTCTGGTTCACCCTAGACTCACTATGTAGACTTAATTATATAAAACAAAGTTTATTTCACTGCGCCTTAATTTTTATGGATTCTTGTTATAATATTATATTTGATTCTAATAACATCTAATCTGACAGGAGAAGTCCCATATCAATTGCTGCTGCAGTCATATACATTATTACTCAACTTTCAGATGACAAAAAACCTCTCAAAGGTCTGGGACAGTTACTTATGCTACAATCTGTTTATATATTTATAAACTACTAATAAATTAATTGGAGGAGCTATGGCTCCCACATGCCATTGAAAAGCTCCTCCTCTATATTGATAAAAGCTATTGCATATATGTATACATGACCTATTGTTTTGGTACAGATATATCACTTGCCACAGGAGTTGCAGAAGGAACCATTCGGAACTCGTACAAGGATCTTTATCCCCATGTTTCAAAGATAATACCAAATTGGTATGCAAAGGAGGAGGATTTGAAGAACCTTTCTAGCCCTTGAAAGAATACAGTTCCATCCAAGGAGGAGGATTTGAAGAGCCCTTGAAAGAATACAGTTCCCATCCATATTTAACAACCTAGATGTCATTGATGGAAACAGTTGCATTGGATGCATTGAACTTTTGTATACTTTTTTTTGTGTTTGAAATGAAAGCGTCTCTTTATTTTTGTTTATTATAGTATCATTATTTTGAAATTCTCATTGTAGTTAACTGCAACACCAATTGATTTGGATCAGCTTCCTCATTCGATTTGATATTCTTTAGATAAAATTTGTTAGACATTGATGAAAGGTACAGATTATCCATTAAAGGGCCTGAAATCACCGGGCACCCATTGCTGTCCTATTTATTTAGGTGGCACATGATATTGATGTTCTATTTTATTAGAACTACTTTGGTTGTTTACTTTTTAACTTGGGGGAGGTAAAATTAGGGACGACAATAGGACAGACCAATTAATAGAGCCTGAAATAACCGGGCACCATTGCTGTCCAATTTATTTAGGTAAAATTGTGCTGTCCAATTTATTTACGTGGCAGATGATATTGCTGTTCTATTTTATTAGAACTACTTTGGTTGTTTACTTTTTAATTTAGGGGAGGTAAAATTAGGGCGAGAATATGTCATACCAATTAACAGAGGCCTACGACCTAACCTACACAGATTGAAGTTATTTTTTACAAGTAGAAAAAGTTCAAGTTTTTTAATAAGTCTATTTAGTTATATAGTCAGGCCATAGAACATAAAAAAAACCTGCTTATTAGGTCGGTTTATTTTAATAAATATAAATAAATATATTATTATTTTTTTATATTTTTTATTAAAATACAAAAATAAAGTTTGGTTATTTTGAAAATTTTGTGAAAATAAGTTGAAAAAACTTTTCGAATAATGTCATAAGTTGTTTTTACAAGTTTTCTTAAACAAATAATTTCACAAAATTTATGCTTCTATGTAAGCTTAAATAAGTATGTGTAAATAAACATTTAGTTTCATTGTATTTTTGATCCTCTATTATATTTAAATATTAGTTGAATTGCTTATTTATATTTTAAAATAATGTAGGGTTACTAATTAGGTATTCGAAAAAGTCAGATTCAGATGAAAAAATGAGCCTCTGCTAGGCTATAGGGTAGGTTTAGTCTTTTACTATTTTAGTAGGTCAGGTTCACGCTTGCATAGCCTAACTCGGCCCAACCTATTTTTACCCTAGATAATATAGATGGATGAAATTAATCTATTAACAATTTATTAATTTAAAAAAAATTCATTTCAACCGTGAAACTCATTCAATCATCCATTAATATTTTTTCAATGGATGAATATTCCTTCATACATAAAATTAATTAAAATATTTTAATTAACTTTTTTACAAAATAATTATTTTATTTTAAATTTTTTGTTAAAAATCTTTTTTGTTTTGTTATTTTGAAAAACTCTCCATTAATTGGATGAATTTGAACAAATTCATTAATTGATTTTATATGTGATTTATAGATTGGTTAAATTATTTGTTAGATAACTAGAATGAATTTTAGTTTAATTGTTATTTCTGATCCTTTTGAATTTGAGCCCAGTGATATCTCCGATCATGATTCTGTTGCAAGTATATTATCCTCCATTTATTTAAGTTTTTTTAATAAATTTTTGCCACGTAAAATTTAATGATTTGAACGGTCAAGATTAAAAATTAAAAATATATTTTAATTAAATATGGACCATTGAAATTCTTTAATATTTTTAACCATAGAATTTAATGTTTTTAATCATGTATTTTTAATCTGAATCATTGAAATCCTTTAATGCCACATGACAAAAATATTTTAAATAAAATAGATTAAATGGAAGATTAAAAAATGGAACAGATCCAAACTCGTTCCAAACACCATTACATCGAAAGGACAACCTTCCTTAACAACCTAGATTACTACTCGACATAATGTATCACTTTGGGAAAAATACTTGGGGAAAGATCCTAGCTGGGATGAATAAGAAAATCCAAGTGAGCTTAGTAAATATTGTTGGAGCATTAAAAATCTAAAACAACATCAAATTGAACAAGCATAGAAAATTTAGTGAAAATTGATTGCCCCTTTAAGCTTTTGATGCTTCCAAATTACATGTAATAATTGTAGGTACGTGTAATGACATATTTGTTAAAGACATGCCAAAGTAGAGGATTGTGGACGCCAGTAAAGAACGATGTCGTTTTAGGAGAGACGTTTTTCTACCAACCGTAATTAAGGTCAACCTCACTCTTATTATCCTGTACTTGTCCTTTATGGGATGGAAAAAGACATGTCTTGATAAGAGAGAATTCAGAGTTAACAATCTCAACTGCATCTCTTTATAAAGTATGAAATTCAACGGAAAATGCAATTTAGACTGTTAACTATAAATTCTCTCTGATCGAGACATGTTTTTTCTCGTATTTTACGATAGACAAGGTGGGAGCGATAAGGGGGAGGTTGCCCTTAATTACAAGTGGTAGAAGAAGGTAGCCGCTAGAAAGGAATCACCTTTTAATGACGGCCACAATCCTCGCCCTTGACGTATCTTTTACGGATGTTACTAAACATAACTACAATTTTTACATGTAATTTAGAAGCATCAAAAGCTAAAAAGAATAATCAATTTCCGCTAAGTTTTCTATGCTTGCTTAATTTGAGGTTGTTTTAGATTATTAATGCTCCAACAATATTTTCAAAACTCGCCATAATTTTCTGATTCAACCAAATCAGGATCTTCCCCTAAGTATTTTTTTCAAAAAGATAGATTATGTCCAGTAGTAACCATAAACAATCAGGTTGTTCTTCATAGAATGGAGCCGGGAACATTGGTAACAGCTAGCTCAGGTGCAACGGCATCATGGGCGGCGATAAGAGCCGCCTCTAGTGTGATAGGATCATGATCAAAGATATCACCTAGGCACGGCAATCAAATTCATATCCGCGGGTCTCCACCTGAACCTGCCCTGAAGTTGACGGAAAAAATCCGTTTTGACTAGGTTTGAGTTTTCTCCGATTAAAAAATATGGGGACGTGTCGGATAATGGAGACATTAATACCCACACCGAACCCGTCCCGTTTATTTTATTATACACGTTATTATTTATTTGGCTTAATTACACTTTTGGTCCCTATGTTTTGGCCAACTCACGAAATTTGTCCCTATGTTTTAAAATTGAACGAATTAGTCCCTATGGTTTAATGTTTTGTGCAGTTTTAGTCCCCATCCCAATTTTTATCCAACTATTCGTGCACTGTTCATGTACGGTCATGTACTGTTCATGTACGGACATGCACTGTTCATGTACGTTTTTTGATCAAAATTGGGATGGAGGACCAAAACTGCACAAAACATTAAACCATAGGGACTAATTAGTTCAATTTTAAAACATAGAGACCAATTTCGTGAGTTGGCCAAAACATAGGGACCAAAAGTGTAATTACGCCTATTTATTTTTGTTAATTTGAAATATTAAATATGAGCCTAATGTTTTGATATTTTAATTTGTATTAATTATTTAAAATATTTAAAATGTATGTAAGAATTTTTTTTGAGATTTTTATTTGAAATGTAATTTAATTTTGGAAAAAATAAATATTTTTTATTAAAAAAATGATTTTACTAAATGGATGGTGACGAGGTGGGGATACTCATACCCAACCCAAATTCGTTTAGTACGGATTTGAGTTTTAATTCTCTATTTCCGTTTGAATTTAAGGTGAAAAACAGGGATTGTTTAGAAATTCAAGTTTGAATTTAGAGAAGTAAAAACCGTCTCCGACCGCCATGTTGGCATCCCTAATATCACCTGCCTCAAGTTTAATAACTTACTAATTCTTGCTGATACTTCATGTTGTTTCTTGATGACTCTGGATCAGTGTTTTAAAAACCGGACTGGTCATCAAATCGGTGAGGGTACTGGTTCACTGGTTTATCGGTCGAACCACTGGGTCATCGGTCGAACCGCATGACCAAACCGGATTAAACCGGATAACTCGGTTGAATAAACCTGTCATTATAATAGGTATAAAACCGGTAAAACCGGTCGAACCGGATGATTCAGTCTCTAAAAACTATAACTAGCACTTAAATTTTTTGAAAAGATCATATCATAAATTCACAGGTTCATAATTTAAATTCAAATTTTAAAAGAGTCTAATTGTAAATTTTAAACAGAGTCTAATTTAAATCCATAGTTTTAATGTTAATAAAAAATAAGTTTTAATGTTAATAATTAAAACAATACAAATATTAACATTATTTTAAATAATAAATTTTCCAAGTATATATATATATATATATATATATATATATATATATATATATATATATATATATATGATCGTACCTGGATCAGACAGTTACTGGTGGCCAACGACGTCCGTTAAGCTCCGGCTCCGGTGAGGTTGAAGGACGGCCGGGGGGGGGGGGGTGTACCTGCAAGGTACTCCGACGCTCAAGTTAGGGAGTGCACAGAGTAACAGCAAATACCAGAAGAGTGAGAAAAAATGACTTTACCTGACCCTCTCAAGTGAGAGGGTATTTATAGAGAACCCCCAGCGCGGGGCCAACGATTACTTGCATTGGGCTGGATTGTCAGGCCCAATCCAAGTAACTGCCAGGGCTTACGTGGCGTAGTGAAGACCAGCGCGTGGTCTTCGCCCTGGGGTAACCGCTCCTAGATTTCCGGGACTAGGGCAGACCGAATCCTTCGGGAGTGGAGTGGTTACTTGGAACGTGTCAACGTGGTACGGACCGTTAGACACTCCTCGCTGGGGAGGAGCCTTCTGTGTCGAGGACCCGTCAAGCCGTATGACGGACATGGCCTCGCGGGGAGGAGACATGTCTGTCGAGGAGTGATGTGCGGTATTCTAGCGGGGGAGAAGCTGGTATGTCGGGGACGTACCTATCCGCCGGGGTGCGAGGTCCTCCTGCCCTATCGGCCCAAGTGCCCGACACTGTAAAGTGCTCGGGGGACACGTTGGTATGCTTGCAGCAGTCAAGTGCCCCGCAAAGGGGGCTTATTGGGCCTCCCCATGCTACATGGGTTGGGCCTGCTCGACTGTTGGGCAGCCTCGGCCCAGTCCAGAACAGGAGCCCCCCAAGTCGTTGCTCTGAGGTGTTAGAGTAATGACTTAAGGGTTATTGGCATGTCGAGGATACGCCAAGAGGGGAACCGAGGAGGTCGTTCTCCTATGCGAAATTCCTTCGGCCGGATGAGCGTCGGGCGTCGGACAGATGTGTCTGGTCGAATGGTCGGGGAGATGAAGGGTTTCGGATTCGAAGCGTTGGGGAAAACCGAAACGACACGCGTGGGGAGACGGGTGGCTGCATGCGTGCCACGTGTCGCCTGCCATCATTACCTAGGGAGGCTAGGGCGGCTGGCTAGGGTAGCGCACTCGAGTGCCCTACGCCCCTCGAGTCTCGCGAGAACCGCTTATAAAAGCCGCTTCCCTCGCTCATTCTTCACTTTTCCGCTTCTCTCTCAAGAATCTTTCTCCGTCTCTCTCTAGCCTCTTCCGCCGTAGCTCGCCGCCGTCAATCGCCGGGCACTCTCTGTCGGAAGCATTTCCTCCGCTAGGACAGCCGTTCGCCGCCGTACCATAGCCGAAAACCTCCGTGCCGGAACCCTACACCGCCGCTTACCAGGTATTTGCTTCAAACCGGACCTTTATTTTGCGTTTTTCTTCGATTTTAACTAGTGTAGGACGTTTCCTTGGTGAATTGATGATATTCCCATGAGAAACGAAGGGATTCCTGGCGAATACGGCGGGAATCTTTAGTTGTGGAGGGAGAGAGTGCGAAGAGCTTTGCTCGCTTTTGATGAATATCTCGGGGATCAGGGACGAACACGTCGGGGACCCGTTGAATGTCTCGGGGTCCTTAATAATCAGTATATTTGTTAGTGCCGCGGGGACACGGGGCAGAACCTTCCGGGGAGACGATGAGTTCCCCGGTGGGCAAGTTGATCCTCGGCCGATCGCGTCGGGGAGTTGAGAAAGCCTTGCCCCTTCCTCGCCCGTTCGCTTGAACAGCGGTGGAGGGGTGAATTTGATACGACCAATCGAATTCACCGTTTCCTTCTGCTTTTCAGGTAAATGGACGATTTGGCTGCGGAGGTGGCTGCGGGATATTTCGAGGAAAACGACGAAGACCAGCCCGACTCCCCCATGGCTCACATGGCCTTCGCGCAGGAGAGGCCGCTCGAGGACTGGGTATGTAGTGAAGCCCTGGAGATGTCGTCCATCTTCGTGTACCCAGATGTGGGCGATGCTTTTTGTACCGTCGAGCACCGACTAATCGGAAGTGGTCAATCCTGGAAGGTTTTTTGTCCCGAGGAGCATCACCGGATATGCTCCCCTTACCGGGGAATGCGGGTCCCCTTATACGAGTTTATGTTCGAGAAGGCGGGGTGGAGGCTGCCTTTCACGGATTTTCAGGAGGGGATCTTTGACTGGTTGAAGTTGGCCCCTTCGCAGATTCATCCGAACTCGCTGGCCTTCATCCGGGCCTTCGAGCTCGTATGCAAATATTTAGAGATCGTGCCGACCGTTCGCCTTTTCTTCCGCATATTCCACCTCCAACGGTCGTCGGTTGGAGGTCGACACGGCTGGGTGTCCTTCAAGCAGAGCAAGGCGCTGTTCCACACTTACTTGGATTCCATCCGGGATTTCAAGTTCCGCTATTTCTACGTGAAGCCGGTCACCCTCGAAGCGATATATTCATTGTACCGGAAAGTCACTCGCGAGGTCGACGGCCGTTCCGAGGAGGTGCTGGAGCCAAAGTTTCCTTTGTACTGGACGGAGGAACATTTTAAGAAGGGAGTTGACAAATATAAAATGAAGCCTGTTCAGATGGAGGCCTACGAGCGGGAAGCCTACGATAAAATCGTAGCTTTCGTTGACAGTTTTACCGAAGCTCGACACGAGACGCTGGACGGCCAGCCTATAATAGGTGCAGATGGGCAGGTGAAGAAAGAACGTCGCCTGATAAACACCCTCGTTCTGCTCGAGACCTTCTCCGACGAGGAGGCCATCGAATTGTTAGGTGGTGAAAACGTCCTCGCTTTAGGTCTTCCTCGTATCTGTGTTTCTCGCTTTACTAACGCTCTCTTTCCTTTTGTAGGAACAATGGCCGGAGCCGAGGAGAGGTTGAAGAAATGAAAGCAAAGAGGGCCCGGGAAGCGTAGGCCCGGGAAGAGGCGTCGCGCTCCAAAGATCAAGAAGTTGTCCCTTCTGGGGCCCCGCACGAGGGCGTTTCCACGGCCGCTTCCCCCGAAGGATCCACTCAGTCTCAGCCTACTGCCGCTGTGTCGGGGACCGCGGGTGACCGCACAACTCCTGCGGGAAGCCAATCCCCGGCTACCCAAGGGACTCCGAAGAGGCAACGCGTTGCGGAGGTCGTCGACCTGGGTGGTGAAGACAGTCCCCCGGTTCCTTCCAGCTTTGACCTTCCCCCCTGCCATCAAAAACCTCACTTCTTCTCCAAGGTCACTTATCCTCGCACCATTCCCTCCGAGATCCAAACTGTGCTGGGGACCGCTACTGAAGTGAGGAGGAAGATGATTTTTGAGGACCTGTCGGCCGTCATGCGTATCTGCTCGACTGCCATCATTCTAAATGACGAGACCCGCCCTGCTGCTGAACTGGCCCACCTGCAGGAGGCGCTGGATACCTTGGGCACTGAGATGCTCGGTATGCGCAAGGAACTAAAAGAGTGCCGAGATCTGAACAAAGAGCAAAGCAAGCAGCAGCAGCAGCTGGTCGAGGCCAAGCTTAAGGAAGCCGAGGAGACAAAGAAAGGCCACCTTGCCCGAATCGCTGAACTGGAGTTGGAGGAGAAGCGGCTTAAGGAAAGGATTGCCGAGTTGGAGGATGCTGTGCGGCCGGCCGAGGGGGAAACTGAGGGAGACAGGCTCCTAACCACTCGTGCAGCGTTAGTGGCCCATCTCCGGAAGCTCGAGCAGGATCTCCGGTTGTCCGAGGATGATGCTATTGAAACCGCGGGTATAAGGTTCCGCAGTGCCGTGGCTCAGCTTCAGGTTCTCAACCTAGATCTTGTCACCGAAGGGATTGACCCCGACGCTGAGGTGGTGGATGGCCAGATCGTGCATCCTCTGCGGGAGAGCGACATTCAAGTGCACGAGGAGCCTGACGGGGCCGCAGCTGAGTAGGCTTTTCTTTTTAGCTTTGTTTTGGTCGGCTTGCGAGCCGTTTTGTTTTCGCCCGGTTTGTGGGCTTAGTTGATGTACTATTTGCACGATGTTTATTTTTGCCCGGCTTGTGGGCTCATATTTGTAACTTTTTGGACTAAGGGTTTTGCCCGCTATTCGTACTTTATAATACCTCTTTGTTAATTTTCCTTGTGTGTGATGTGGTGTTTGTTATACTTTATTTTTGCCTAAGTAATAAGGCTTCGGGATTTGCTCGACCTTGATAGTCCCTGACCGCGTGGAGAGCTGGTCGGGCGGCCGGAGGAGGACTCCGACCTTCAACGAGGCTAAGCGCTCGGTCGAGGTCCTAGTCTCGTGGCATGAACTTCCCATCGCGAGCTGGGTGTTATGCCCGGTTGGCACGACGACGGTGGGCCTCGATCGAGGTATCCCCGCCGGATCAAATGTCCTCGCGCACACACAACGCGGTCTCTGATCGTCGTGTTCTTATAGGGGTGTCGTGCTTGTACCCTAGCGCGTCCCCTTAATCGCGGTGCTAGTGAACCGCGGCAGTGTTTAACTGTAATAGTGTTTTAGCTTTTCAGCGTTCCATGGTCGAGCAAGTTCTTCCGCATGCAGATTTTCTAGGAAATAGGCTCCTGTCCCCGTTTTCGCGTGGACGCGGTACGGGCCCTCCCAGTTCGCGGCGAGTTTGCCTTCCTGCGAGTCTTTCTAGTTCCTTCGTAGGACGAGGGTGCCCACCTGAAAATCACGCTTAATGACTCTGTCGTTATAACGCAATGTTATTTTTTGTTTAAGTGACGCCTCTCGGAGAGAAGCGCTCGAGCGTGTTTCCTCGACGAAGTCAAGTTCTTCCCTCAAGGCTTCATCATTCGCGTTCCCGTCGAGGGGGGCTTCCGTCCTCCTCGAGGGTTCTCTGATCTCCACGGGGATTACTGCCTCCGTTCCATAGGTCAAACGGAAAGGGGTCTCCTCGGTCGTGGAGTGTGGGGTTGTTCGGTAGGCCCAGAGAATGCTGTGTAGCTCCTCGACCCACCATTGTTTGGCGTCGCCCAGTCGTCGTCTTAATCCTCGAAGGATCACTCTGTTCACGGCCTCAGCCTGTCCGTTCGTTTGAGGGTGCTCGACCGACGTGAAGTGCTGCTTCGTGCCTAGTTTTGTGACGAAGTCCTGGAAGTTCCTGTCGGTGAACTGAGTTCCGTTGTCGGTGACGATGGCTTGAGGTATGCCGAACCGGGCAAGAATATTTCTTTTGTAGAAACGTAGTATGTTGAAGGCAGTGATTTTGGCCAATGCTTCTGCTTCAATCCACTTCGTGAAGTAATCTACCCCGACAATGAGGTATTTGTTTTGATACGACCCCTGGACGAAAGGTCCGAGGATATCCATCCCCCACCATGCGAACGACCACGGGAAGGATAGCGACGTGAGCTCGCTGGGGGGCGCGAGGTGCATGTCCCCGTGCCGTTGGCATTTATCGCATTTCTTGACGTGTTCCTTGGCGTCTTGTTGCATGGTGGGCCAGTAATATCCTGCCCGGAGTGCTTTACGAGCTAGCGATCGTCCGCCGAGGTGCTGCGCATTGATTCCCTCATGGATCTCCTGGAGTATGCTGGGAACCTTGGTATCCTCGACACATCTGAGGAAGGGAATAGAGAATCCTCGCCGGTATAGCTTATCCTCGACGATAGTGTACGAGCACGCCCGTCTCTTGACCATTTTTGCTTCTTTGGGATCTTCGGGGAGTTCGCCCGTCGTGAGGTATTCGTATACCGGGGTCATCTAGTAGTCGCTGTCCCCGATGGCGTTGATGTTCGAAACCATACCTGGTTTGTCAACGCTCGGGTGGGAAAGGACCTCTTGTATGACGGACTTGTTCCCGCCTTTCTTTTTCGTGCTTGCTAATTTTGACAGGACGTCCGCCCGGGCATTATGCTCCCGGGGAATGTGAGTCACTTCCGCCGAGGTGAACTTTTTCATCTTCTCTTTTACCAAGGCCAAGTATTCTATGAGACTGTCGTTCTTGGCTTGGTACTCTCCTCGGACTTGCGAGGCTACGAGCTGGGAATCGGTGAAAAGCTTGACCTCCTTGGCGCCAAGGTCCTCGGCCAGCCTGAGTCCCGCAAGGAAGGCCTCGTATTCGGCTTGGTTGTTCGAAGTTGGGAAGGACAGTTCGAGGGACACCTCGATGAGGATGCCTTCCTCGTTTTCGAGGATGATTCCCGCTCCGCTTCCTTTCGGGCTGGATGCTCCGTCGACATAAATTGTCCATTTCCGTGACCCGTTGGTTGAGGGTTCTGGGATGGTCATCTCTGCTACAAAGTCGGCCAGTACCTGTGCCTTCAAGGCTTTCCTCCCTTCATATCAAATTTCGAATTCGGCCAGCTCGAGTGACCACCTGAGCATCCTCCCCGCCATATCCGGTCGTCTGAGGAGTTGCCTGATCGGCTGGTCGGTCCTCACGATGACGGTATGGGTGAGGAAGTAGTGGCGTAGTCTTCTGGCCGCGGTGACGAGGCCCAGTGTGACTTTCTCGATCTGCTGATACCTGAGCTCGGGGCCTTGGAGAGCTTTGCTCGTGAAGTAAACTGGCTTCTGTCCGTCTGGTGTTTCCCGAATGAGGACGGCACTGACCGCCTCGCTCGTGATCGCAAGATATAAGAAAAGTGTTTCCCCGTTCTCGGGTCGCGAGAGGACCGGGGGTTGCGATAGGACTTGTTTCAAATGTGCGAGTGCTTGTTCGCATTCCTCGCTCCACTCAAACTCCGCTTTTTGCCGGAGGAGTTTGAAAAAGGGGAGTGCGTACTGTGCGGATTTGGCGACGAACCGGGAAAGGGCGGTGAGCATTCCGTTCAATGATTGTATTGACTTCTTCGAGCCCGGAGTAGGGAGCTCGGAAAAGGCTCTACACTTGTCGGGGTTTGCCTCGATTCCTCGTTCCGTGAGGTAAAATCCGAGGAACTTTCCCACCCGGACACCGTAGGTGCATTTGTCGGGATTAAACCTCATGCGGCATCTTCTCGCCGTGTCGAACACCTTCTTGAGGTGTGCGGCGTGGTTGATTTCTTCTGCAGACTTGACGATCATGTCGTCTATGTAAACTTCGAGCATGTCGCTGATTTCAGTCCGGAAGACCTTGTTCATCATCCGTTGGTAGGTCGCACCGGCATTCTTCAGACCGAAAGGCATTACGTTATAATAGTAGTTGCCCGACGCGGTCATGAAGGCCGTGTGTTGCTTGTCGACCTTGTCCATGGGAATTTGGTTGTATCCTGAATAGGCGTCCATGAAAGATTGTAGTTTGTAACCCGCAGAATTGTCGACCAGTTGGTCGATGTTAGGCAAGGGATAACAGTCTTTCGGGCAAGCCCGATTAAGATCAGTATAATCAACGCACATTCTCCATTTTCCATTATTTTTCTTAACAAGTACAACGTTGGACAGCCATGTCGTGTATTTGGCTTCCGAAATAAAATTTGCCTCTAGGAGGTCTTTTACAGCTTTCTCAGCAGCCTCCGCTTTCTCGGGAGACTGCTTACGCCTACATTGTGCTATGGCCTTAGCGGCTGGATCTACTGCGAGCTGATGGCAAGCCACCTCGGGGTCGAGGCCAGGCATCTCGGATGCGCTCCACGCGAAGAGGTCAGCGTTCTCCCTCAGACATGCTCTCAGCTGCTCTTTGGCTAGGTCAGGGATCCCGGTGCCGATCTTCACGTTGCGATCTGGGTCGTCTCCGAGGGCCACGAGCTCAAAATCTCCATCTGGGATGGGCACGCTGGGTGGAGAGGCTGCCCGTTGTTTTCCGCCTGGTGGTCGGGGTCTTCGACTCTGTCTTCATCAGGCTCGCCGGAGAACCTGCTGTCGAGGTCGACCGCGTTAACGCGTGGGAGGGGTACCTGTCCGACGTCCGTGGGTGGTTTGGCCACGACCTTAGGTTTGGGACCAATGGAACTTAGGCCCTTGACGGCGGCGTCGAAACATCTTCTGGCCGCGTCGATGTCCCCGTGCATCGTCACTACTCGTCCCCTCCTCGTGTAGTACTTCATTTTGAGGTGGACCGTCGACGGGACCGCCGTGAGTTCAGCAAGGGTGGTCCTTCCGAGGATGCAGTTGTAAAGGGATGGGCATTCAACCACCAGGAAACGGATCTTCACCTGTCGGGCCGTGTCTTCGGCCCCGAACGTGACCATTAGCTCCACGTAACCCCATGGTCTGGTGGTGGTTCCATTTAACCCCTGTAGGTCTGACCCGACGTACGGGGTCAAATGCCTCTCGTCGAGCTGAAGGGTCCCGAACAAATGAGAATACATGATGTCGACCGAGCTTCCCTGGTCGACTAGGATTCTTCGGACGTCAAAGTTCGCCATTTGTGCCCTGACCAGGAGGGGAATAGTGGCGTTTGGTGCTCCCCCGGGGAGTTCCTCGGGGTAGAAGGTGATGGGATTGGAGTTTCCCCGCACTTTCTCGAGGGTGGTCGCCTTCGACGATGTCGCGGATTCCAGTTCGTCAAAATTCCATTTGATCGACCCAACAGATATTTTCCCAGGATCGCCTCCGGAGATAACCATTGCTTTGGGGAAGCCTTCCCAGGTACTGCGGGCCGTGACGGGGCCCTCGTCGGGGAAAGTCGCCCACATGTTGCGGATTGCCTCTTCGCCCTCGATGATTGGGGGGACGAAGAAGTCCTCGGGTCGAGTGACGCTGAGGGCGACCTGAAGCTGGATGTCGCCGGGAGGAGGTGTTGCCTCTTCGACGTTCTGTGCTCCCTTTGAGCTGGGACGAGGAGGGTCATTCTGTTGGGCATACTTCTTCAAGTGTCCTTCTTTAATGAGAATCTCAATGGCATCCTTGAGGTGGATGCAATCTTCGGTCACGTGCCCGTGGCTTCTGTGGAACCTGTAGTACTTAGATTTGTCAACGTTTGGTTTGGGAGCCGCGGGCTTCGGGAAGCGAACTCCTCCTTTCACAAACTCAGAATTTTGGCAGTCTGAGAGGATCCAAGACCAGGAAGTGTTGAGCGGCGTGTACTCTGTGAATCGGCCAGCTGGCCCGCGCTGTTCCCGGGGATCTCGATTGCGGTTTTCTTTCTTATTTTCTCCTCCCCGTCGGGGAGAAGCGTCATCGTCTTTGTGGCCGCAGGGCTGCTTCCCTTGTCTCAAGAGCGATCTGGGCTGCTTCCGTCTCTTCGAGTTCGATGTACTTCTGGGCTCGAGCGAGAAGGTCCTCGAGACGCCGGGGTCTTCGGAGGCCAATGGATTTGGCGAAGTCTGACCCGACGCGTAGTCCGTGAATAGTTAAGTATTTCTTCATGTCGTCGGTCGTGTGGACCTCGACGGCTTCCTTGTTAAACCTCTCAATGTAATTTCGGAGGGATTCGTTCCTCCCTTGGAAGATCTTTTATAGGGCAGCCTTTGTCTTCGGGTGTCGACGAGACGCGGTGAAGTGTTTGGTGAAGCGTTGCTTAAGTTGTTTCCATGACGTGATCGGACCAAGTTCCAGACCCTTGTACCATGTCATGGCTCCCTTCCGCAAGGTGGTGGGGAATAGCCTGCATCTGATGGCTCCCTTGACGTTTCGAAAGTCGAGCATCGCTTCGAAACTCTCCACGTGATCGTCGGGGTCGGTCAACCCGTCGTAGGTCCCCAACGGTGGAGGTTTCTCCATGCCTGGAGGGATTGGGGAGTCCATGATTTCCCACGACAAGGGGGTCCTTTGGTCCTCGTCGTCGCTACCAGCCGGGGATCTCGAAGGTGACCGATGGTGCCGTGGAGAGGAGTTCCTCGAACGGTTCTTTGGTCTCTCTTCGGTCTGCTTGGACTTCTTGGAGATGGTGGAGGCCCTGAGTTCCTTCCGAGGCGGGGAACGAGGGCGTTTCTGGGTGATCGCCGGCTGGGGTCGCTCGAGACGAGGTCGTCGACCATGGCGTACGGGCGACGGAGTTCGGGAATCCTCGGAAGGGGTCCTTCGCGGGGAAGGAGAGCGGCGAGGTGACGGGGGACGGCGATGTCTTCGCGGGGAAGATCGTTGTGCCCGTCCTTGCTCCAGGGCTTCGATTCTGGTGTTCTGCTGCGCGATCAGCTGATTGGTCTGGTTGATCAATGCAAATAGGGCCACGGTGCTTGGGTCCGCGTTGGGCGGCGGAGCCACTGGCTGGAGAGGGGTTTGCTGGTTATCCGTGTGGACGACGTTGATAGTCGCATCCTGGGAGTCCGGGGAGGCGGTCAGTCCGTCTCTTATGTCGCCTTTGTCGCCGTGGAGGGTGATGGCGTCCTCACGGTGGTTCCCGTTCTCCAGTTGCGCGAGCACGATGTCCAGAGCCTGGTTGACGGTCGGATTGGCCATGTTGGTGATGAATAGAGGAAGCTTTGGTTTATCGAGAAGAAAACGGGGAAGCTTATAGAGTTCCCACAGACGGCGCCACTGATCGTACCTGGATCAGACAGTTACTGGTGGCCAACGACGTCCGTTGAGCTCCGGCTCCGGTGAGGTTGAAGGACGACGGGAGGGGGGGGTGTACCTGCAAGGTACTCCGACGCTCAAGTTAGGGAGTGCACAGAGTAACAGCAAATACCAGAAGAGTGAGAAAAAATGACTTTACCTGACCCTCTCAAGTGAGAGGGTATTTATAGAGAACCCCCAGCGCGGGGCCAACGGTTACTTGCATTGGGCTGAATTGTCAGGCCCAATCCAAGTAACTGTCAGGGCTTACGTGGCGTAGTGAAGACCAGCGCGTGGTCTTCGCCCTGGGGTAACCGCTCCTAGATTTCCGGGACTAGGGCAGACCGAATCCTTCGGGAGTGGAGTGGTTACTTGGAACGTGTCTACGTGGTACGGACCGTTAGACACTCCTCGCTGGGGAGGAGCCTTCTGTGTTGAGGACCCGTCAAGCCGTACGACGGACATGGCCTCGCGGGGAGGAGACATGTCTGTCAAGGAGTGATGTGCGGTATTCTAGCGGGGGAGAAGCTGGTATGTCAGGGACGTACCTATCCGCCGGGGTGCGAGGTCTTCCTGCCCTGTCGGCCCAAGTGCCCGACACTGTAAAGTGCTCGGGGGACACGTTGGTATGCTTGCAGCAGTCAAGTGCCCCGCAAAGGGGGCTTATTGGGCCTCCCCATGCTACATGGGTTGGGTCTGCTCGACTGTTGGGCAGCCTCGGCCCAGTCCAGAACAATATATATATATATATATATATATATATATATATATATATATATATATATATATATATATATATATAATGGAAATAAGTTAAGTCTAAAATTATATTATATTTAGTTTCTTAATTTGTGTTCTTAAATTTCTATACAAATATTTGTATGATGGTTTTTCAATCAATATAAATACAAAATAGTAAAAATAGTTTTGTGGATATTACAAAATTTAATTTGTGTATCACTTGAATTAAATGAGTGATTACTATTATTCTTGAAGAAAAGTTCCTATATATTTGAGTAAAAAAAATTTTTAAAAAAAATTTAAAAAAAAATAAATAATTTTTTTTTTTTTAAAATAAGAAGTTGAACTGCCGGTTCGCCGGTTTTCCCGGTTTTCCCGGTTCTCACCGGTTCTCACCAGTTCGACGACATGACCGATCCAGCAAGCTAACCCGGCCGGTTATCTGGCCGGTTCCCGGTCCAACCGGTGCGACCGGCTGGTCCGGTCCGGTTTTTAAAACTATGCTCTGGATGAACTTTAAATTTGAGTTGCATATATGTCATATCAATAAATCTAACTATATATAATAATTTAAACTTACATTTTAAAATATATAAATAGTAAAGTTAATCCTTCAAAATTTATAGACTTTTATTTTTAAAATTAAAATTTATACCTAAACAATAAAAATTAAAATTATCAATTTTTTGTAAACTAAATTATCATAGTCAATAAATTAATATATTATTATAAAAAAAGTTTAATGGTGATACACTGACAGTGTAAAAATATTTTACACTGTCATCTAATGAGAATATATTATTTTGCCATATCATACAAATATTTAAAATTTCACAGTATGACTTGGCGGAATGCATCGTCGTCATTGGTTGATAGTGTAAAATTAATTTATACTGTCAGTGCATAATCTCTTTTCTCTTATAAAAAAGTATATTTAAATTATAAAAATTAAATCAGATTTTTTAAAATATTTTTGTTCATTGTAGGAAAATTTATTTCTTTCGGAAAATTTTGCTTTTATATGACCAAAAAATTAAATTAATTAATTATTTAAAATATTAAATTAAAATTTTCTCGCATTAAACCAATATAGTTTAATTTAACCTATAGTTAAAATAATCTTTTTATTACTATTCTCTTAATTTAATTGTGGTTTTGGTTTCTCTATTTTATATTTTTTACCATATCAATTTACTTATTTCAAATTCAAACAATTGATCTCTCTTATATTCTTACACTTTAAAGAAAATATATGTCGATTTTAAATTATGTGTTATTTCATAAAATGTGTCATAGTTTTATATGAGAATCTTAGTTAAATTTTGGAAGGTAAAAGATTTAAATTATGAATAATTAAAAAAAAGAATTTAATTGATATGTTTTTACAATGTCAGTTAATCACAATCGTTAATTCATTTAAAATCTTTAACTTTTATCTTAAACACTTAAAAAATAATACCAACGGATAATTGTGATGCATTGACAGTATAAAACTTTTTATACTGACAGTGCATAATAATTAATCTCTTAAAAAAATATACGTCATCCATTTTATCTGCTAAAACATGAGAACGAAATCAACAAACTTATGTGAAATCTTAAATATTAAAAATGTAAGTTTTATGTAATTGGTAGATAGACATGACATCAGTTTTAAGTAAAAATAGAGATCAAAACTATTTAAATTAAAAATAGAAATATTAATTTTGCCAATTAGTTAAAATAGAATGTAAAAAATGTAATAAATTTATCTTTTTAAACAATATTCTTTTTAAATTAATGTATTTTTGATTCTATTTTTTCTTCTACTTCCGAAAACATTTTATTGAACTCATAAGTAAAGTTTAAGTGTTGAGAGAAAGAGTTTTATTGTGTTGTGTTTGTTAAATCAACTTAGTTGATAGTTATAGAAGAACGATAAATTATAGAAGTTCAAATTCGAATATGTGATATCTCGCTTAGTCATTGTTAAAAGATGAAATTCAGAAAATTAACGATTGGATAAAAAAGAGTCTTATTGTTAGACGTGTAAGCGATTGATTTTATTCGATTTTTTTTAAAGAAAAGTAAATGTAAAAACAAAAAATATGCACTTTAAATTTATTTAATTTTACAATATTTATAAATTCAAACTAAGCTTTCAATTGACTTTATAATATTTATAGATTTAATAAATGTTTAACATTTTTTTGTCTTGTACGTTGTAACACCCTTATTTTCTAATCAGGTTTTAGATTTACGTAATGAGTAGAGATCAGGATGCAACAACTTAACTTTCTAATACCATTAATCATTATGCTAGTGAAGTATTGGTTGATTAAATAAGGATTTAGAAGTTATAATGCTCCTTAATGTCAAAGAGTAGCAATTTATTAATGGTTTAAGCTGTAAGGGCAAAACAATCATTTTGAGAAATCTCTACTTAAGTGGAACTCACTCTTTTTCTCATTCATTCAAAAACCATAAAAAGAAAAGAGAGAATTGAGAAATGGTTTAGGGGAACTCACTCTTTTTCTCTTTTTCTCTTTTTCTCATGAAATTATTGTGAAATAAGTGATTCCTGAACCCTATTATGTTATGATGTTTATATGCATGTTGTTTTGGGTCATTAGATGAATCAAAATGATGATTTTTGATATTTTTCTCACCTAAATGCGTCCAGATAATGTTCTAGTTCACTACAGCTCGCTATTGTTCACTAAGCAAAGTCAGGAAAGTTTGCTACTGACCTAGTTCGGTAGGAGTCCGCTCAGCAAAGTCTAGCTCGCTAAGCGAACTTGCCTGCAATGAGAAAAATACTCTGCTTCTTGTTTCCACCATAACTCGAGAACCGTAACTCAGAATAAGGCACAGTAGGAAGCGTTGGAAAGATCTTTCAATGCTCTATTTGATAGTGAAGTAGAAACATTGATATAAGCCAATGATGTATAGGATAGTGATGATATACTATCACGTATATTATATGGGTGAGAATAAATCATGTTTGTGCTATGATTATTGTTGGGTATTGGTCATGAAATGGTTTTAAGTCAATGGTTTAGGGGAAATATTGATATGCTAACATGTGTGATATGATGTGATCATTTATTCTATGCCTCTTTTACACGTGTGCTTAATGTAATGCACAATGATTGATGAATATCATGTTGTGATCACTTGTTTGTGATTTTAATCATATGCGTACCTAATATGATACACTATGGTATATGATGTATGTAATGTGATCAATATCTTTCCTATCTACCCGTTCGTTCTGGTTGAACATTTGGATGTAACGTGGTCACGTATGCTTGAGCCGAAGTAGGCATAAACCTGAGGTGGTAAATAACTTGGGATACCAGACTAGGTTCAAATGTACACATTTGAGCTATCGATCGGTGAGATGTGGGGTCTGAAGAGGCGGATACCCACTTGGATACTCAACTGGATGATCGCTATAGTGGGGTCATGAAGTCATGTAGGAAATGTCCATTTGTTACTCACCTCTTGCAGGCTTGTGTAGCCATATAGGCGTAATTTACTTGGTTTCAAAATTTGTTATGAGGGGTACTCGCTAGTGCTTTCGCCCGGTGGGCTCGTGCAGTCATGTAGGCGTATCTGCGCTTGACGTTAATACACATACATATTGATGATTGATGGGATCGTGACCCCACTTAGGCAATGTCAGTTTGTTACTCATCACTGATGGGGTTGTGTAGCCGCTTTTGCGTAAACCACTTCGTTCTGGACTTTATTATGATGTGCACTCATCCAACTCATCGTATTGTGTGCTTGTACAAGTCTCTTGACGCTAGGTACTTAGTTACTTATCAAGGGTGTGCTTGTGTGGCCTAGGTCGGAAGGCATGAGCTACTTCTGGATTCCCCGTACATGGGTATGAGTTTGCATACTGGGTTGTATTATTCTATAGTATGCTTGTTGATTCCCAATTGGTAGGTCAAGGGACTCCTACCTGGGATGGTATATGATGAATGAGTATTCCTGTACTTGACAGTGAGGAAACTCCAAATCAATGGTGGATCTGTATTGATGCATGAACCCTATAGTACCGAGAGGACCTATAAGATAGGGGGACTCACTGAGTTTTAGTAATCTCACCTCAACCCTATTGTCATACCCTAAATTTTGACCATTAGATTTCACATAATTTTGAAAATCATCTCAACAATATGGATGTACCTTCATACCTCACTGATCCTTTCAAAGGTTGTTGAGTGTTCACCTTGACCAAGAATTAGGGTTTCAAGCCCTCTCAGAGGATTCAGGCAAATGATCAATCAAGAATTAACATGATCTTCAACATATCAAGCCTCTCAATCATTCATGAGGGACAAAAGGCCCTCAAAATCAAGAATCAAGCACAACATTACATCATTCCAAGTTGATCAAACCTCAAGATCATCAGGGTCACCAAATTAGGGTTTTGGTCGACCAAGGCCACCAGAAAGAAATTCTCACCTGGGCATGAGCCAATACCTCAATATATGATTCAAGAAGCTCAAAAGAATCTCATGAGTCCATTCATAAGTTCAAAATAACCCCAGGGGATGCATCTATCAAAAATCAAGAATGAGGGTTTTGACCTAATTCAGTCCCTAAGTTGACTTTTGGAACAAGGCATGATCTAAAACTTCAAGATATGTTTTAAGGACCTCAAATTCATCATATTAATCCATTCATATGATTGATTTGACCCAAAGAACTTGATTCATAAGCAGTACAAGAATTCAAATTCCCCTGGACCACAAACCAGGGTTTCTGAGAAAAAGTCAACCATACCTTTGACTTTTGAGCAAAGCATGATCTCAAACCTTGGGACATGATTCAAGACACTCAAAAACACCCTTGGAATCTATCCATTAGGTTCAATTTAGCCTGAGGACTTGATTTCATAAAGGATCACAAAGTTCAAGTTTCATCTACGATAAAAAGTCAAATGTGATCAAAACCAAGTTTGACTTTTGGAATTTTTTGGAAAACATGACCTCTTTAAGTAAAAAACAATGTTAACTTGTGATTTGGTTCATGATCAATCAAGAAAAATCAAGAAAAGTAAGGTTACTTGCAAAAAGGGCAACCCTGAGAAACTTAAAATTTCACTAAGTTATAGAAATAACATGGTTTTTATCCAACTTTGCAAGGCCATAAATTGTGATCCAAGCAACCATTTTTTCCATTCAAAGCTCAAATGATAGATATTCTTACATACAATAAGATTGCCACACAGAAGGACCCAAAAAAATGCATAGATTTTGAGATATGAAGCATTAAAGTTAGAGTTTCATGAGATTTTGAACTTTGACACTTAGAATTTTTTAGGCAGAATCTGTCTCATGTTTTGTCCAACTTTGGAAGCATTTTTCATTATGATCCAAGAGGAATCAAGACCAAATGTAATCATCAAAGTTGAAGTATGATATACAAGCTTTTCAAAGAGTACACGAACTTCCATTGATTCAACTTGAGCAAGAAGTTATGAACCTGACAACATGCCTTGATAGAAACTGTTTTTAAGACAACATTGACACATAACTTGCATCCCACGATTTCTTGAGCCAATTTTAGACACTTACATCATTGGATTTCTGTCTAATATCAACATAAATGATGAGGAATCTGAACCATAAGGCCAAAGAGTCAAGAACTTAGATTAGCATGTGCAAATCCATCATCACATGAGCCTTGAATTTCAATTTTGGCATCAAGCATTAATGTGATGCATAGAGGTGGCAAGAATCAAGCACAAACCAGTCAAGACATATCCAAGAATTAGAAGACTTTAAACTTGCAAAATTGATGGGAGTCAATGCATAGCTATGCTAGGAGGAGACTTTGACTACATGACAAAATCCATTGGATAATAGCATGCTCCCTCATCCATTAACTATTCCTCCAAAAACAAATTTCTCCTCCTATAAATAGGAGTCATTTCTGATGTTTCAAACACACCAAAACAATACCAAAGGCTTGTTTTCTCACTCTCCCTCTTTTGCTTCAAGTTTCAAAGTTCAAAAGAGTAAACTTGGGATTTTCAAAACCAGAGCCTAAACCACTTAAATAACTATTCAAACACATTACAAATCATCCCTTGAAGGTGTTCAAACCTTCTTCTTCATCTCAAATCACCAAAATCAGAAAGTCAACTATCAAAACCACATATTTTGACTTTTCTGCATTTTTCAAGCCATATCTTAATCCAATCCATTTCAAAGCCAAACAACACTTCAAACACTCTCCAAATATCATCCCTAAGTTGTTTCAACAAGTGTTCCTCAACTGTAACACCAATTGAGAGAGTTGCCATTTTGACCATTTTGGTTCATTTTGCAAGAAGAGGCAAAACTCTGATCCTGAGTTTTCTCCTTGGTTCCAAGCATCCAATTAACTTCTATAAGGTGTGTTAAAGGTGTTCAAAGCATCAAGACTTATCGGTAACAACTATCTTGAAAGATCCCAATTTGCTTCAAGAGGTAAGTTTCCTCAAAACTTGAACTTGTTTAAATATGCTTTGCTTTGATGTACATTAATCATGAACATGTCATACATATCATATTTATTTTGTTTGAACCATAATTAAGTATTATTGTTGGCTGTATAAGTATGTAGCATAGAACTTGCAAACCATGGCCTATTTTGAAACCACTATCGAGTTTTAAAATGTAGAAACTTTTAGAAAAATCTAAGACCACCATTGGATTCCTCATGAAATTCTAGGTAGGATCCATCTTTATTTAATCCATTTTCATGGAGAATTGAAGAAGTTATGACCTTCTTGCAAAACCACCAAAACCTGGCCTCTCTTGGGCAAAAACCAGGCCATGGCGCCTTTGACCAGGCCTATAACCGATTCACCCTTATGTATTTATGGGGGTGGTTTGATACACGGATGTATCACCACCCCAATGTTTGCAGCGTGTGTTTTCAAGTGTGTTTGTGTGCTAGGGCGTGGGTTCAACACCTACCCATGCCATTTTTTTCAATCCTTTTTTTTCACATTTTCACTATTTTTGATATTTTTCTATTTTATTTTCAATAATTATTTTTAGGATTAATACCCCTTTTGCCCCCTACCATATGGGCGAAATCCCAAAAACAACCTTGTAAAAAAAAAACACAGATTCCATCTCTGTCATTTCCCTCGTTTTGCCCCATGAGTAGATTTGGTCAACAAAATTGATGATGTGGCGCTGCTTTGTTGGTTTTTTTTTTAATTTTTTATTCTGTTAATATGACATGGCTGCTTAGTTGGAATTTTATTTATTTTTTCTATATATTTAAATTACACGCATGACATTCTATTATTATTTTAATATTTGATGTTGAAATGCTTAAAATTCAAAATTTCAAAAATTTCCCTACTACAAGGCTTGAACCCATGGCTTGGTGGGTGGAGTAAACTTTCCTTTCCTCTAGACTACAAGGATTTAGTTGTTATTCATTTGTGTCAAATATATATCATATAAACTAAACTAAACTAAATTTAATATAAACTTAGCTAAACTAAATTTAGTTTAAAATAAATTAATATTATATTTATTTATTTATTTTATTAATGTTTAAAAAAAATTATTTAAAAAATAAATTAAAAAACTAAATTATGTATTTTATTTAACGTTAGTATTAAAAAAATTATTCAACGTTATTATTTAAAAATGATTTAACGTTATTATTTAAAAAAACTAAATTAAACAAATTATTTAACGTTATTATTTAAAAATTATTTATTTATTTATTTTATTTCAAATATATATAATAAAAACTTAATTATTTAATTTTATTTAACATTATAATTAATTTAAAAAAAATATTTTTCAGTTTGTTATTAATTATTAATATTAAAAACTGTTATTTTAAATAAAAATATTTTAATTATCAGTTTATTATTAATTACTAATATTAAAACTACTATTTTGATTAAAAAAAATATTATTTTCATTTTATTATTAATTATTAATATCAAAAAGTGTTATTTTAATTAAAAATAGTTTTATTTTCAGTTTATTAGTAATTACTAATATTAAAACTACTATTTTAGTAAGAATAATTTAGTTTAGTAATTACTAATATTAAAACTACTATTATTAATTTAGTATATTATTAATTTAGTTTAGTAATTACTAATATTAAAACTACTATTATATTTATTTATTTAGTTTAGTTTTTTATTAGGAATAATTTAGTTAAAACGTTAAAAAACATTAGTTTAGATATTAAATATTAAATATAAATTTTATTTTTTTTAATTATATAATGTTTTTAATATATTTAACATTTTTGGAAGAAATTATTTTAAATATATTAAATATTAAATAAATACTGAACTAATATTAAATATTAAATAACAGTTTTTTTATTAATAATTAATAATAAACTGAAAAAAACTAAATAAACTAAAATTGGCTGCTTAGTTTTTTTATTAATAATTTAGTTTAGTTAAGTTTATATTAAGTTTAGTTTAGTTTAGTTTATATGATATATATTTGACACAAACTAATAACAACTAAAGCCTTGTAGTCTAGTGGAAAGGAAAGTTTTCTTGTAGTAGGCAAATTTTTGAACTTTTGAATTTTAAGCATTTCAACATCAAATATTAAAATAATAATAGAATGCCACGGGTGTAATTTAAATATATAGAAAAAATAAGTAAAATTCCAACTAAGCAGCCATGTCATATTAACAGAATAAAAAATAAAAAAAAAGCTAACAAAGCAGCGTCACATCATCAATTTTGTTGATCAAATCTACTCAGGGGGCAAAACGAGGGAATCTACAAATGGTTTTTTTTACAGGGTTGTTTTTGGGATTTTGCCCATATGACAGGGGGCAAAAGGGGTATTAACCCTTATTTTTATAAATCAATTTTAATTATTTTAAAATGAATTTTTGCACAAATATCACTCACATATTTAAATATTTTATTCACCCCAAAAATCACAAAAATATTTTTTATTTGATATATTTTTAATATATTAAAAATATTATTTTAAATTGTTTTTAAATGTTTTAAAAATGATTTATTTTTTTAGAAAACCAAAATGATTTTACATATTCATGCAAATAAAATTCCTTTTTCATAAACCTTAATCATTGTTTATAACATGATTAATGGTTTTATTTGATATATTTATCATTTTTTTTATTGAATTTCTTTGAAAAATACCTTTAAAAAATGAAATTAGGGTTTTCCCTTTGATTCAATCTTTCACACTTCATTTCAAAATCTGGGCCTCTATTAGAGTGTAAGACCCAACCCTATTTATAAATAAACCACTTCATGGGCCTCTGCTATAGTATAAGTCCCATCGCGCTTTTCAAAATCACGGTGCGATCACCGTCTTCACAACAATCTCTGGGCCTCTGTTAGGAGTGTAAGTCCCATCCCTTTGTATATAAACTTTGTTTTAAACAACCATCTGGGCCTCTAATAGATTGTAAGACCCAACACCCTTTTGTAAATAGAAAATATTTTAGCCTCATTCATCCTGGGCTTTATACAGGATACAAACAATCATCTGGGCCTCTATCTAGAGTGTAAGGCCCAACACCTTTGTTTCTCTCTTACTTAAGATCCAGTCATCTTCAAATTCAAAACTTTCTTCAATTTCTTCAAAACAATAATTCAATCTAGGAGAATGCATCTAATCAATCACAATACACTTGGGCCTCTATCCAAAGAATAAAACCCACCACCATTCTTAATTCAATTCATACTTGTTTATATACTTGTTCATATATCTGTATATATACGTGTACATATCTTGTTATGTGTTTCTTAGCATTCAAATCATCCTTAGTTTAGACTAGTTCAAACAATAGGATCCCTTCAATCAATATAACTTAGTTCAAACAACTAATGCCCCCTGTACAAAGGAATACAATAATCCTCCTCTTGGCCTTTGTTCAATTTATTCAACCTTGAAACAGTTTAATAAAGAGAGGATTATTTCCCGATGAAACCTCTTCTTTAACCCCTTTAACCCTGGAACAGTTCAACAAATCCCAAAAGAATCAAAGCCTTATGGCATTTAATAATTCAACTCTTCTCTAATCCCCAACAAGGGTTAGTTTCCCTTTTGATTCCTCAAAATAGTTTAGACCTTCTCCTGGATTTGAATAAATCCTGAACAAGAGTCAGTCTCCTCTTAGTCTTCATATAATGATTTTCCCAGTCAACCTCAATCTCGGGCTTTGTACAAGACATATATAATACTCCTCTAGTTAAGTCAGTTTTCAACTTTTTTAGCTTCTACCCTGGGCTTTGATCAAGGCACAAAATCCATCATCCCCACAGATGAGACATTGAGTCCTCTCTGTAGGAGGATATTTCCTCTATACATCACATTTCAAAAACAAAATAATTAAACCTTTTTCCAGATAATTGATGTAAGTGGCACACTTGTTGATTCAAAATCCAAGCTGGAGTCCCTCCTTTATCATGGCTAAAATTTCTCTTTCATCTAAGTGATGTAAGTGACAAACCTCTAGATTCTACACATCCAAGTCAATGTCCCTCTCTTAGCATGAAAAGGTTCATAAAGGAAAAAAGTGACATTGCTCTACACTGAGTTAAAGCTTCTTCCTTCATGACATCTCAAATCCCCTATAAAGGAAGACGTGGCATTGCTGGATTCCACACATCCCAGTTAAAGCAACTTCCCTTATATATCAATCCTTCAATGTTTGTGGTGAATATATGAGATATCTCCCTTTAGAGATGACAAATTCTCTCTCAGTCAAACTTTTACCTTTAATCTTGGGCTTTAAACAAGACACAAATACCCTTTTAGCTTCAATCTTGGGCTTTGAACAAGACACCAAACATTTTCCTCCCATAGAATAGGAGGAACTACAAATGCTCTATTTTCCCCAAAGTCTCTACACGGGAATACGTAGGCATAAGATTGCAAAATCTTAGTGAGCGCACTAATAAAAAATCTTAGGTCAAGTACCTTTCCAAAAACAATAGAAAAATCCAAAAACAACAAAAACATTTCTTAAACCTTCCCAAAGTAAAAACATTCCCAATCAACAACTAATGAACCGAAGCAAGCAATTCAACAGTAAAAAGTATGTAAATGAAGGTTCCTGCAGATTACTATAGATACTCTGGGTGTTAATAGCTTCCCTTTGTATAACCAATCTCCGATTCCAGACCTCTTCGCATTTGTAGGGAAAACACTTACGCGCAGGGTTAGTTTAAGATATCTTCCCCTTCCTTTTAAGCTTCATAGCATAAATATAGAAATCAGAAAGTAGCACTAAATGCGGTAGTGGTCGCGTCTGTTAGGTGTCAAGAAGTGTTTATTTTCATAATTTATTTTGATGCCTTTAAGCTCTTTTAATCGCTTTAACCGGGAAACGACTTATTAATTAAGCGATTCTTGCAATTTTGTGAATATTAGGTATTTTGATTTGTTTGTGTATTTTTGTTGAATTTTAGGTGAAAAGATCACATCTCGATTCGCATAGAAATGCTAAAATTTGGAAAGCTGCGTGTCGCAAATTAATCCCCTGCACTGCCCGGCCCTGCTAAGGCGCAGAATGGCTGCATCGCCCGGCGCTGCTAAGGCGCAACATCCCTCCATTTTGTTCAACTTCCAGAATTGTTCCTTGCTGCACCTCTTCAGGCTTCGCCTGGTCGTGGACTCATCGCCCGGTGCTCTGATTGCTTCGCCCGACGCTTGATGATATTTTCTGAGCTCCAGCTGACACTGTAGCTGTCACGTGGACTCATTTATGGTCATCGCCCGGCGCTATAAAGGACCGCCCGATGCTGCTTTCTGAGCTGAAAATGTATGTAGGCACATTTAGTGGATATTTTTGAGATCATCACTTTTCATTACCCTCTTTTGTAACCTAAAACCTTGTTTGAAGATAAAAACTCCATTGTTACTATTTTTCTTAGTTTGAAAGCTTTTATGCTTCAATCCTTGAATCTTTAAAGATTGATGCTCCAAAAGCTTTGCAACTTACTTGTCAAGCAAGCTACCATGTCTATGGCTAGCTAAAGCACTTTTGTGTCAATACTAGAGGTAGATAATCCTCTCTTTTGTATGTATTGATCTTGGTTGTAAGTTTGTGAACTCTGTTGATAATGAATATAGAGGAAAAACTTTGTTTTATGGTTGATATTTTGTTTTAATCCATGTTCGAGAGAAATGTTTTAAAACTTGACATAAGTTTCAATCCATCAATATTCATAAGGCTAGAGATAGTTTTGAATATTGATGTTCATAAATATTGAGCTTGAATGTTATCATTTTGGTAGTTTGTGTGAGAGATCAACAAAGGATCAATATGATAAATCCCACAACAAGTGTTCGAGAGAAACTTGTTGAGAGGATATGTGGTTATATTTAGTGTTAACAAGTTCACACGCTTTGTCGAGTTGATACGTACGAAACAGATTATCGAAAACTAATCTTGACATGTTTTTACCAAAACCCTAAAACCAATCTTTTTACCGTTGATTTCTAAAATTCGAATGCAAACGATCCGATTGAAAATTACCAAAACCTTTGTTAGGATTAAATTTTGAAACCCTTTTAACTATCGAACGGCGGCAATATACACAATCTCTGTGTATACGATAAAACACCCCCCTAAATACTTTTCAACAAATTGGCGCCATTGCCTGGGATTGTTGTTATATTGCGAGCATTGCAATAGTTATTGAGTTTTGATCTTGTTAACTTTTTCTTGTGCTTGTTGATTTGTTTGGTTTAGTGTGCAGACTTCGTTTTATGCGAGGGAAGTTACCCGCGGACCAACTTCTTTTTGATCCTGAAATCGAAAGAACCGCGCGTAAAATCAATAGCATAACAAGGCGGAGGAGGTAACTTGCCAAAGAAAGACGAGAGCGAGACGAAAGTTCAACTTCGACGCAAATACCACAGTTACCGCCAACTATGACTGAACCACCACCACCACCACCACCTGCTTCTAGACCTTGTACTAATAGTCCGAGACATACAACACAATTTACACGCAATGCTCAGAATGGTCGACATTCAGAAATGAAAACTGGTATCCTCTCGCTTCTATATCAGAATCCTTTTACTAGTATGGATCACGAGGATCCTTTTACACACTTGACTAAGTTATATGAGATTGCGGGAGCAACTGGTGCACCCGAAGCTGAAGAGGAATCACTGTTTAAGAGACTATTCCCGCATTCCCTTATTGGGAAGGCTAAGGAATGGTATCTTGATCAATCTACGACAATCATGATGGACTGGAATGTACTTGAGGAAAAGTTTTTGGAACGATTTTTTCCACACAATCGTTTCATGGAGGCTAAGACAGCAATTGCAGTTTTCACTCAGGGTGGAAATGAATCTCTCAACGAAGCTTGGGAGAGATTCAAATCCATGTTGAGAAAGTGTAAAGGGCATGGTTTCGATGAGCTTTATCAAATTCATATTTTCCGAAATGGTCTTTAATTAGTGCAAAAAACATTGTTGGATGCCACCGCGGGTGGATCCTTAATGAGCAAAAGTACCGAAGAAGCCATTGCCATAATTGACAAGATGGCTTTAAATGACCATCAGGGGAGCCATAATCGTGGCTCTTCTCAAAAGAAAGCTGAAGTGCTCGAGTTGGGGACGAATGATGCAATACTTGCCCAAAACAAATTGCTATCTCAACAGGTTGAGTTGTTAACACAACAAATGTCCAAGCTACCTCAACAGATCAAAGAGATGCATGAACTTCCTAACAAAAAGGTGCAAGTATCGGTTTGTGAGTTATGCAAAGGTGATCATCCAACCGACTATTGTACTTCTCCTTGTCCTCAAATTGAAGAAAAAGTGAATTACATGAACAATCCAAATCAGCAGCAAGGTTATCAAAGGCAACAACAACCTTATCAACAAGGGTACCAAAATCATCAACCAAAAGGATTTTTTTATCAAAATCAAGGATATCAACAAAATCGACAAAATCCTTATCAACCTCAAGGTGGGAGTTCCAAGCTTGAGGAAACTCTTAACCAATTTATTCAAATGTCCATGGCAAATCAAAAGTCAAATGAAGCATCGATCAAGAATCTAGAGAATCAAGTTGGGCAACTTGCAAAACAAGTGGCCGAACAACAAACTGAACCTTCTTTTTCCGCCAATACTCAAAACAACCCAAAGGAGCATTGTAAAGCAATTGTTACTCGAAGTGGGAGAGAGTTGGGAGAAGGAGAAAAAAATGAGAAAAATGATGATGTGATAATTGTGGAGGTTGAGGAGGAAGAGAAAGTTGATGATGTTGTAGTAGAAAATAATGATAAGGAAGAAGTTGAAAAAGATAACCTGGAAAAAGAAAAGATTGAAGAAAAGAAAAGAAGAGTGAAAAAAGGGAAGGAGATAGTGAATCTAATTCCGATCTAAAACTTACTTTACCCTCATGTACCCACCAAGAAAGACAACGAACGACATTAGGCTCGTTTCATGGACATTTTCAAACAATTACAAATCAACATTCCGTTTGCCGAAGCTCTTGAACAAATGCCTAAATATGCTAAGTTCATGAAGGATATCTTAACAAAGAAAAAAAGATGTTCGGAGCCGGAAACAATTGTCCTTGATGCTAGTTGTAGTGCTATTATTCAAAGAACTTTACCTAGAAAAGAAGTCGATCCGGGACGTGTTACTTTGCCCGTAACAATTGGCAATGTCTATGTTGGAAAAGGCTTAATTGATTTGGGCTCAAGCATAAATTTAATTCCACTGTCCATTGTGAAAAGGCTTGGGAACATTCAGATGAAGGCAATTCGGATGATGTTACAATTGGCCGACAAGTCCACAACCCATCCGCATGGGATGGCTCAAGATGTCTTGGTCAAAGTTAATAAGTTTTTCTTTCCGGTAGACTTTGTTGTTATTAATATGGAAGAAGATGAGGATGCTCCATTAATAATTGGACGCCCTTTTATGAAGACCGCCCATATGATAATTGATGTTGATGACGGTCTAATGAAAATGCGAGTTCAAAATGAAGAAGTGAGTTTTAATCTCTTTGAAGCAATGAAGCATTCTAAAGACAAACATGATAGCTTCCGTATTGATGCAACGGAAGAAGCCGTAGTGGAAGTTTCAAAGCAAGTTCATGTAGTGTCTCCTTTGCAAAGAGCTCTTGAAGATTCCTTTGAAGTATTTTTCGACGAAGAAGAAAGGGCACTTGAAGAGTGTTTGAGGGAACTTGAATCTTTGGAGGAGTTACAACCTTGGGAATGTGAAGAGGAAGTGTTAAAGAAAGAGGTGAGTAATGATATGTATCAACTTGAATTGAAGGTGTTGCCTTCTAATTTAAAATATGTGTTCCTTGATGACGGTTGTAACTAACCGGTTATCATTAGCAGCATCTTGACCGATAAAGAGGAGGACCGTTTAATTCAAATTTTGAAGAAAAATCAAGAAGCTTTAGGTTGGGTTCTTTTCGATTTGAAGGGAATTAGTCTGGCTTATTGCATGCATAAGATTTTAATGGAAGACGATTTCAAGGCGGTAGCCCAACCACAACGCCGTTTGAATCCAACGATGAAAGAAGTAGTGAGAAAAGAGGTTGTCAAGCTCTTGGATGCCGGTATGATTTACCAGATTTCCGATAGTCCTTGGGTAAGTTTGGTCTAAGTTATGCCTAAGAAGGGAGGAATGACCGTAATCCAAAATGAAAAAAAAGAGTTGATTGCGACAAGAACGGTGACAGGTTGGAGGATGTGTATAGATTATAGGAGGCTAAACACCGCTACAAGAAAATACCATTTTCCACTTCCGTTTATGGACCAAATGTTAGAAAGATTGTCGGGCCAACAATTCTATTGCTTTTTAAATGGTTATTCCAGTTATAACCAAATTTCGGTTGACCCGAAAGACCATGAGAAGACGGCGTTCACTTGTCCTTTTGGGATTTTTGCCTATCGAAAGATGCCGTTTGGTTTATGCAACACACCGACAATGTTTCAATGTTGTATTCAAGCAATTTTCTCCGATCTTATTGAAAAACGATGGAAGTTTTCATGGACGACTTCTCCATTTTTGGAGCGTCTTTTGATCTTTGTTTGAGAAATTTGGAGGCCGTTCTTGAACGGTGTGTTGAGACAAATTTAATATTGAACTGGGAGAAGTGCAATTTTATGGTAACGGAGGGGATTGTGCTTGGCCACAAAGTCTCCTCTAAAGGTCTTGAGGTTGATCAAGAAAAAGTTGAAGTGATTGAAAAGTTGCCTCCTCCAACCAATGTCAAAGGCATCCGAAGTTTTCTTGGCCATGCTGGCTTTTATCGGCGCTTTATCTAAGACTTCTCCAAAGTTGCAAGGCCATTGAGTAATCTACTCAACAAAGATAAGTCCTCCTCCTTTGATGACGAATGTTTAAATGCCTTTAAAATTTTGAAAGAGAAACTCATCACCGCACCCATAATCGTTGCTCCAAATTGGACTTTGAATTTTGAATTAATGTGTGATGCTAGCGATTATGCCGTTGGTGCGGTGCTTGGGCAAAGAAAGGCAAAAAAATTTCATGCCATTCATTATGCGAGTAAAGTTCTTAATAAGGCACAAGTTAACTATGCCACCACTGAAAAATAATTACTCGCTATTGTTTACGCACTTGAGAAATTTCAGTCTTATCTGATTGGTTCTAAGGTGGTAGTCTACATTGACCACTCGACAATTAAATATCTGCTTACCAAGTCGGATTCGAAGCAAAGGCTCATCCGATGGATCCTTTTGTTACAAGAGTTTGATTTGGAAATCCGTGACAAGAAAGGATCGGAAAACTTGGTAGCGAATCATTTGTCTAGGTCGGTCAATGTAGAGGTAACTCATCGTGAGAATGAGGTCCATGAATAATTTCTGGATGAAAAGCTTTTTCGAGTACAAGTTAGGCCGTGGTTTGCAGATTTCGCTAACCACAAAGCCACCGGTTTTATACCGGAGGACCTAACTTGGAATCAAAGAAGGAAATTCCTCTCGGATGCTAATTTCTATGTTTGGGATGAACCATACTTGTTTAAGTTAGGAGGTGACAACTTGTTAAGGAGGCGTGTCACTCTTGATGAAGCCAAAAGTATCCTTTGGCATTGTCACAACTCGCCGTATGGAGGGCATTACAATGGTTTAAGAACGACAACTAAAGTCCTCAAATCAGGCTTTTATTGGCCTACATTGTTCAAAGATGCCAACCTCCATGCTAAAAGTTGTGATACCTTCCAAAGAAGTGGCGGGATTGGAAAAAGAAATGAAATGCCTTTGAATACTATTTTAGAAGTCGAAGTTTTCGATTGTTGGGGCATTGATTTTGTTGGACCATTCCCACCATCTTTTTCAAACGAGTATATTTTAGTTACGGTTGACTATGTTTCCAAGTGGGTGGAAGAAATTGCGTCACCGAGGGCCGATGGCAAGACGGTGATAAATTTTTTAAAGAAAAACATATTCTCCCGTTTTGGTACCCCCGTGTGTTAATTAGTGACGGAGGTTCGCATTTTTGCAATGCACTGCTCGAAAAGGTCTTAGAGCATTATGGTGTAAAGCACAAAGTTGCAACTCCGTACCATCCACAAACAAATGGTCAAGCCGAGGTGTCTAATAGAGAAGTAAAAAGAATTTTGGAGAAAACCGGGTCAAGTTCGAGGAAAGATTGGTCACAAAAGTTAGACGAGGCTTTGTGGGCGTATCGTACCGCTTACAAAGCGCCAATCGGTCTAACTCCGTTTCAAATGGTTTATGGCAAGTCATGCCATTTGCTCGTTGAATTGGAGCATAAGGCTCTTTGGGCGTTAAAAATGTTGAATTTTGATCCGAGTTTGGCCGGTGAAAATAGAAAAGTCCAATTGCACGAATTAGAAGAAATGCGAAATAATGCTTACCATTCAAGTAAGATATACAAAGAAAAAGTGAAGGGATATCCCGACAAGAAAGTTTCTCAAAAGGAATTTCGGGTTGGTCAGATGGTACTTTTGTTCAATTCCCATTTGAAATTGTTTCCAGGAAAATTAAAGTCCAAATGATCTGGACCGTTTCTTGTTAAGGAGGTTAAGCATTATGGAGCTGTTGTGATAGAGGATTTGCAGAAAAAATAAAGTCGGACCATGAACGGCCAACGCTTGAAAATTGATCTTGGAGGCGATTTTGATCGCGAGATTGATTCCGTGTTTCTTGATGATCGTTGATCGTCTTGGATCATCGAGCTTAGCAAACATTAAACAAGCGCTTGTTGGGAGGCACCCCAACATTGTAAGTATTTCATGCCTTTTTAGTGTTTTTATTGTTTGTATTGCCTTTTGAGTGAATTGTGAGGTTTCTGCATGTTTTGAGTTGAGTTGCCTAGAGAAGCCTTAAAAACTGGTCTGAATCACCATAGCAGGAAAACCTGCTATTTGGTGTAGAGCGCCAGACGACGATTTTCTTCGCCCGGCGGTGCATGAAAATTAAAAGAGGCCTCGCCACTGAGTGGCCAAGCGAGAGAGTTGAGAAGGGGGAAATTTAAAACGTTTTCTGAAGTTTTGAGTGGAATAGTGACTCCAATAGGGTATTTTTCCAAAAATACCCCTGTCTTATTAAAGGACCTTAAGAGAAATTGTTTGAACTTTTCTCTCATTCTTCCCTTTGGCAAACCCTAGCTCTCGCTCTCTCACTCTTTGCTCCCTCACTCTCTCTCATTTTAGAACTTTCCAAACTCAAGGTATGCATGTTCTCACTTTAAGTTTTGTCTTTCTTTTTTTCATCATGCTTCATTAGAAAAATGTGGTTAGGTTTATGTTGATTGGTAGATTTAGATAAATGTTAGCTTGATTCCCTTCTTCAAACTTGCATGTCTTGATTTTTTGCAATCTCTATTGTTTACGGGTTATGGGTTTGAAGAAGGACGTTTTGGAAAATAACAGTGCTGCTTTTAGCATTTTTTCTTGATTTCGCATGTACCGCCCAACGGTAGAGGGGCGCAGCAGTGCTCTTGCTTCTCCCGGCGCTGCTAAGGCGGCAGCCCTGTTTTGCCCAGTTTGGGTTTTCACTGTTTGTTTTGTTCTTTTATGATTCTGACAGTGCTAATGTATATATGTCTGTGCTGGGCTGTTTTTGTTTGGTTTTGTGCAGATGTCTGGCCGTTTCGCTCCACAACAGGCTTCCAAGAAGAAGCAGAAGAATGTTGCTACTACATTAAATGTTCCAGATGTTCCACTTAAATTTGACAGCAGCCGTTTTTTGTCCGCAGAACATGAAGCTAGAATCAAATCTCTCGAAGGCAGATCTATTCTCTCAGAAAAGAGGTTTGTGATAAACCGTGAGGGTGATTACCGAAGGATTTAGGCAATCTTTGAGAAGAAAAAGTGGGGTATTTTGATGAACCCGGATGACCGCGTATTCTATCAACTGGTTAGAGAATTTTATGCAAATGCGCTGCAGCCTGTAGGTGAATTCTACCGATTTAAGACCTTTTAAGGGGTCGAGAAATTAGCCGGGACGCAATTAACAAGATCTTGGGAAGTCCTATTTCTTTAGGAATTCTTCAAACTGACGGCTTCGTGAAGCTTTCCAAAAAAGCCCACGATCACAAAATGGTTGCAAAAACGATTCTCAAGTTGAGATGTAAGGTGGATCGGAATGCAAAAAGGGAGCCTGTCAAGTACAGTCGTAAAAATATGACTCCGGAGGCTCAAGCCGTCCTTCTCTTGCTATGCTATAACGTGAGGTCGAGGTTTCACCGGTCTTCTGCCCCTCTTGATACAAGACTTCTCATGTACTGTATCATGGAGGACAAGGAGGTGGACATCACCCAAATCATTGCTTAGGAGATGAAGACTTTTGTTGACAACACACGGGGGCCTGGAGTTCACGATGATGCTTCAATCATTTTTCTTTATCTGGTTCATGCTTTGATTTATCAAACTGATATTCTCATTCCAGGAGTGATTAATGAGAATCTGAAATATCTGGTTAATGATGACTATTTGGATCGTTTTTGCAAGTCTAAAGAAGAGAGGAAGAAGAAGAAAGCGGCTGAAATAGGTAGTAGCTTAGGAGGTCAAGGAAGTGGGAAGGCAGACGAAAGTGACTCATCTGTTTTCGACATGAAATCGATATTTAATTACACTTGGGATATGGGTGAGTCACTGTACATATCTAATAAATTTAATTTTGATTGTATGCAACAACTTTATCATTTTCAAACGCATCCAGCGGAGTACACTCCTTTTCCTATGAGGGAGTCGTTCGATGCTTATGCTAATTGGCCTGGGGACAGGCGTCCGTTCTATCCGGAGGAGGAAAGCACTGGTGGTGTTAATGCAGATGATAATGATGATGTTGATGCTGATGTAATGTGGATGATGATGATGATGATGGTGATGATATGGAAGATGATCTTAATGACATGATTAATTAAAGGAGCTACAAAGTGAAGGATTTTTATTTTGTTTTGTTCTTTATTTCATGTAGTTTATTTTCAGTTTTTTTATGATAGTAAGTACTTTTGGATCGCTTCGGCGAGAATTTCTGTTGTAGTGTTTTGTCGCTTCGGCGAGTAAAATTTTGGTGTTTTTACATCATAGTTTATAGTATTTCCAGTTTGGTTAAATTCTGTTTTTATTTTATGTTGTGTTTGCACAATGAAAATGATGGTTGTCCTAAAAATTTTGAACATTTTGGTGTTAGCACAAGAAGAGAAAAGAGTACTTTGTTGACCTTAAACATTGACGGTGATGATAGAATTCTTGATTGTGTGCACAATCAAGGTATGGAATTGAGTTTGTAGAATCATAATGTGAATGTGAAATTTTTACTTTTTGAAAAATTGGTCAATGCAATGTTTTGTAAACTCTTGTTCATTTTGAATCAATTAGGACACTACCACAAATGTGAATTGCCTCCATTGTTCACAAATTCTCGAGGGATTCAAGTAGTTGTTGCTTACTCAAATAGTTTATGTTTAATCTTGCTTGTTGTCTTGAAATTATGGAAACATAGAAATGATCAAGGCAATGTTTGTGCACTTTGAGTATAACCACCATTCCAATAAACACTTCAAGTCACCTTGTGAGTGTGTGCGCATTTGAAACCTCTTTTGAGCTGAAAATAAAATTTTTGTCTGAATCGTGAACCCGAATTTAACCCGTTTTGAAGAGCATTTAAGCTAAGCTTATGGCAATGTTGAAGTTGGGGAGATTGATTTATTTTTTAAAAGAGAAAAAGGATTTGGTGATACAATGCATTCTAGGACAAAGAAGTCGAAAAAAAAAGCGAACAAAAAGAAAAGAAAACCAATAGAAGAGAATGCATTGTGAAAGAAAGAAATAAGGATTGAACAAGATTGAAATTTTGAAAAAAATGCTTTTCATAGTTCTTACCCTTTCTTGTTTCAATGGCCGTGTACATATATCCTTTGTTTTTAACCCCGACCAAGTTACAACCGATAAAAGTCCTTTTGTGATCTTTGTTTCCATAGTTTTCTTGAGTAGTAAGATGATTGCATAAATTGTTTTGGATGTGCCACGATTACTTATGAGTGTGTTTTGTCCCGTGTAAATAATGCGTGTAAATATTTAGGTGATTCAATTCGAGCTTGAGGGTACTTGGTGTTGAATTGTATAATTTTGTGATTAGGATTTGAGTCATATTCATGTTTTGATCCTATGAGTGATTAGAAATACTTTGTGCGCGTATTTGTCAAGTTTGAACCATTGATGTTTTCGGTTGATTTGGTGTTTGGAAATCTTGCTTGTGGTTGTTGACATTTACTTTTGTTTGAGGGCAAACAAAGATGCAAGTTGGGGAGACTTTGTTAGGTATCAAGAAGTGTTTATTTTCATAATTTATTTTGATGCCTTTAAGATCTTTTAATCGCTTTAATCGGGAAACGACTTATTAATTAAGAGATTCTTGCAATTTTGTGAATATTAGGTAATTTGATTTGTTTGTGTATTTTTGTTGAATTTTAGGTGGAAAGATCACATCTCGATTCACATGGAAACGCTAAAATTTGGAAAGTTGCGTGTCGCAAATTAGGCCCCTGCACCGTCCAGCCCTGCTAAGGGGCAGGATGGCAGCATCGGCCGGCGCTGCTAAGGCGCAACATCCCCCTATTTTGTTAAACTTCCAGAATTGTTCCTTGCTGCGCCTCTTCAGGCTTCGCCCGACCGTGGACTCATCGCCCGTCGCTCTGATTGCTTCACCCGACGCTTGATGATATTTTCTGAGCTCCAGTTGACACTGTAGCTATCATGTGGACTCATTTATGGTCATCGCCCGACGCTATAAAGGACCGCCCGACGTTGCTTTCTGGGCTGAAAATGTATATAGGCACATTTGGTAGATATTTTTGAGATCATCACTTTTCATTACCCTCTTTTGTAACCTAGAACCTTGTTTGAAGAGAAAAACTCCATTGTTACTATTTTTCTTAGTTTCAAAGCTTTTATGCTTCAATCCTTGAATCTTTGAAGATTGATGCTCCAAAAGCTTTGCAACTTACTTGTCAAGCAAGCTACCATGTCTATGGCTAGCTAAAGCACTTTTGTGTCAAGACTAGAGGTAGATAATCCTCTCTTTTGTATGTATTGATCTTGGTTGTAAGTTTGTGAACTCTGTTGATAATGAATATAGAGGAAAAACTTTGTTTTATGGTTGATATTTTGTTTTAATCCATGTTCGAGAGAAATGTTTTAAAACTTGACATAAGTTTCAATCCATCAATATTCATAAGGCTAGAGATAGTTTTGAATATTGATGTTCATAAATATTGAGCTTGAATGTTATCATTTTGGTAGTTTGTGTGAGAGATCAACAAATGATCAATATGATAAATCCCACAACAAGTGTCCGAGAGAAACTTGTTGAGAGGATATGTGGTTATATTTAGTGTTAACAAGTTCACACGCTTTGTCGAGTTGATACGTACGAAACAGATTATCGAAAACTAATCTTGACATGTTTTTACCAAAACCCTAAAACCAATCCTTTTACCGTTGATTTCTAAAATTCAAATGCAAACAATCCGATTGAAAATTACCAAAACCTTTGTTACGATTAAAGTTTGAAACCCTTTTAACTATCGAACGGCGGCAATATACATAATCTGTGTGGATACGATAAAACACCCCATAAATACTTTTCAACAGCTTCACAAAAACCGAGCTACAGAAAAATGGCGACTCTACTGGGGGTAATTCCCATCCCCTAAGAGGGTTAAGCCTTGCATTAGTTTTTTTGCTGTTTTATTTGCTTTCTCATCTTTTGATATCATTTGATGTCATACTATCTGCTTATATGCTATACTTGTTTAATTTACTTTTATCTGGGAATGTGATTAATACACATGTAGTGAGTCAGAGAGCACATTTTAAGATAAGAGGTGGTAGACTTAGGAAGGCTTATAGGGAGTGAGTCCCGACCAAGCTAACTTGAAAGTCCACCAAATCAGTGGTGGTACCCTTTGGAATTACTGATGTTGAACGAGCCAGTTATGAAAACATTACTTTGTCCACTGAGCACCCTTAAAGCTGAGGATTAGTAAACATTTAACCATTTCGCCATTGTTAGGACGTAGTGCGGTGACTATCGGGAATAGTTGATACGCGATACTACACTCAAATGAGGTTCGTCTTGGGGCATATTATAGCTCTCATGAGTTAGTCGGTTTGCTGGTAATATTCTTAAGAGGGGTCAGTGATTTTGGGAAACTTTGTTAGAACCCGTTATACAGGTACAAAAATTAGACCCTAGTACATACCTTTGGGATGGTGTAGCGAGCGACTTTTGTCAGTGACGCGACCACCTTATCGCTGGAGTTTGGGTTATCCTCCTCATGGAGAAAGGGTGCTACTTTCTGATTTCTTATTTATCCTGTGAAGCTGGAAGGGAAGGGGAAGGTATCTAAAACTAACCTTGCACGTGAATGTTTAACTGAACAAACGCTTTAAAAGAGATTGGGGGGGTCCGGGGTCAGGTTATACAATGGGTAGTTGTCAATTACCCATCCTATATGTGGTTATCCACAGGATGTTACCTTTTAGGTCTCACTTTGTAATTGATAGTGTTTATCTGCTGATGGGTTGGGAAAGTTTCTTGGGAAAGTATGACAGGGAGAGTGAGTTTTGTTTATGTTTTGGGTAAGGTACTGGACCTAAGCTTTTGATTAGTATGCTCGCTAAGATTTTCAATCTTATGCATACTTATTCCCGTTTAACGAAACAGGGAAATTAGAGCGATCGTAGTTCCTCCTATTCTATGGGAGGAAAGAGATGTTTTGATGTCTTGTTCAAAGCCCAAGACATGAAGCTAAAGGTGATTTGTATCTTGTTCAAAGCCCAAGATGTGAAGCTAAAGGGTTTTGGCTGAGAGAGAATTTGTCATCTCTAAAGATGAATTGTTGATGTTTGTATGCTGTGAGCAAAACACAAATTTGATGCTAAAAGGTTGATTGACTCAACCGGGGGTTTATTTATACAAACACTAAGAGGAGGCGAGAAGTTTGACTTTTTTGGGGGAAATGTTCTTTCTGTCTTGTACAAAGCCCAAGATTGAGGCTAAAAGGGATTTTGACTCCGTTGGGGAGAATGTATCTTGTATAAAGCCCAAGATAGAGGCTGGAATAGTTTGAATCAACAAGAGAGTGCTTTTATCTGTCCTGTATGAGGCCCAAGACGGAGGCTAAAAAAGGTTGACTCAACAAGAGAGTCTTGAACTGGTGATTGACTCAATAAGAGAGTCTGAAGGCTGATTGACTCAACAAGAGAGTCTTTTATACTCAATAAGAGAGTGTTTTTCTGTCTCGTACGAAGCCCGAGAGTGAGGCTAAAAGGAGATTGACTCAACAAGAGAGTCTTTTATACTCAACAAGAGAATGTTTATTATCTGTCTTGTACAAAGCCCAAGACGGAGGCTAAAAGTAGTTGATTCAATAAGAGAGTCTGAAAAGGTTATCTCCACTGGGGAGAATCATTTGTACAAAGCCCAAGAGGAGGCTGACTTACTGCTGAGGATTATTGAGATCCTGAAGCGGGTCCAAGTATAGGGAACTCTCATGAGAGAGACCAGGTTTTTGCTGGAGATTGATCCAGAGTGATCGGTGTTTTTTCCTATGTTTGAAAGGAACTTGAGAATGTCTTTGAGACTCAAGAGTTTTAGACCATCCAATTCTAGAATTTTGTCTTTTTTACAATGCCCAAGAGGAGGCGCGGGCATTAAGGGATGAGTATCAACCCTAAAATGGCTGGAGTTTTGACGCTGGAAAGACTGCTCTAGCAAAGGATGACTAAGTTCTGCCTTATACCTTTAAGAGGTCGTCAGGGTCCTTGTATTAAGCCCAAGAGAAGGCATGAGAACTTCTAAGAAGCCGAAGGGTCCTTGTACAACGCCCAAGAGGAGGCGGGGATGCAATTTATAGAGAAGAGATCATTCCAGGAAAGTTCGAGAATTTGGAAGAAACTCAAGAGATACTATTCACGGAGAAAAGATCATCTCTGGGGAGTTAGAGTTTCTTGGACAATTTCTAAGGGTGACAGTCTGAGAAAAGGTTCACCGAGAATACTGCCTTTCTCTTTGTTCTATATTGTTTAACCCCAAGAAAAGGGAAAACTGTATCTAGAAATCCTATGGGGATCTAGTTTTGTTTGTATTTAAAGAGGGGCCAATAGGGCTTTACCTAGTTCTATACGTAGTTGCCGGGGAAAACTCTAAATAACTATACTAGTATTACACAGTGGATATGTGACAAGTATATAAAAGGATGTGAAAGAAGACTTACAGTGAAGCAGCTCCACAATACAGTTATATACATATGAAAGCGGTAAATGAAAGCGGATAAACACTTACCCGTTGTAGAGCTTCCATGCTGTTTTGTTAATTGTTCAACAAAGAAATTAAATAAAGTTTTGATAACAACATATATTTGAATTCAAAATCAAAGGAGAAAGTGCTTTGAAAAGATTGTTGGGGCTTACAGCTCAAGGGAAGGCCCAAGTTTTAACGATGATTGCACCGTTGTTTTGAAAATTGTACATGGGGACTTATACAATATGTGAGGCCCAAAAAGTTTTATGTACAAGGGGAGATGGGTCTTATACTTTATTAGAGGCCCAAAGAAATTTAAAGAAAAGAAATGGGGCTTATAACACGAGGGTAGGCCCAAATGATTTGTTTTTAAACTGGCGATCGCGCCGAGATTTTTGAAAACACCGTGGGTCTTATACAATGACTGAGGCCCAAACTATTTTGGTTTTAAAGAAGGATTGGGTCTTACACTCTATTAGAGGCCCAAAGATTTATTTTTGTACACATGATGGGGCTTACAGCTCAAGGAGAGGCCCATGTTTTTGTTAAAAAGGCGACGATCGTGCCGAACTTTTTGACGGTATCGGGACTTATACAATACACTGAGGCCCAAAAAGGTTTTCACTTATGAAAGGATGAGGGTGGAATCAATCAAACCCTAATTTCATCATTTTTAAAAGTGAATTCTTAAAGAAAATCAATAAAATGATAAAACACCAAATAAGCTTGAATAAACAACTTGTGATTTTTGGTTAAGGTTTGAAAAATGAGGTTTTAATCACAATATGAACTAAAACTCATTTGGTTTTGATTTTTCAAGATGAATATTCACTTTTAAAATGTTTAAAAACAATTAAAAATGAATTTATTAATAAAAATACCAACTATATTAAATAAATAATATAAATTTGATTTTTTGTGGAATAAAATATTTCAACATTTTTGTGATTTTTTTGCAAAAAGAACCAATAAAAAATAATTAAAATTGAGGGAGTTATTAATTTTTCAAATCATTAAAAATAACAAGAAAAACAATAGAAAATGGAAAAAAAATTAAAAAGGGGTCTGGGGCGAGGGGGATTCGAACCCCAGACCTCTTGTGTGCAGTGCGCGTCTCCTACCACTGGGGTGGTGATAGATCCATGTATCAAAACCACCCTATAAGTACATAAGGCATGGTGTGTTTTTGGCATGGCCAAGGCAAGGCAAGGCAAAGTTTTGGCAAAAAACGTGAAGCTTGTAACTTTCTCATTTCTCCATGGATTGGGATAAAATTTAGGTATATCCTGCCTAGAATTTCACAAGGAATCCAATAGTGGTGGTGGTTTTTTCAGAAAATGAATCCTCCTCAAAATCCGATAGTGGTTTTGAAATAGGCCATAATTTGCATTTTCTGTGCTACCTCTTATTGCAGGCATGAATTACATGATGAATTGGTCCAAATTCAACATATATAACATGTATGCGATGTGTATGATCAGTGAACTTCAAAGCAATGCATATTTCAAAGAGTTCAAGTTGTGATGCTTACCTCTTTAGGAGCTTTTTGGGAAATCTGTCAAGTGCTTTGTTCCAGAAACAATTTAATGATTTGGACACCCTCAAATGATCCCTTGGAAGCTTTTAGGATGATTGGAAATAGCTGGAAACCTCAGGAATGGAAACTGGCCCTTTCTTGCAAAAGGGGCAAAAGTGACTAAAATATCAACTCTCTCAAATGGTGTTCCAGATGTGGGGAACCATTTGGGATAGTTCAAGGATGATATTTGGAGTGTGTTTGAGGCTTTATCTGGTTTTGAAAGTGAATGAATCAAGACATGGATTGAAAAATGCAAAAAGTCCTATTTTGAGGTTTTGAGAAGGGACTTTGAGATTTTGGTGTTACAGGTCACTTGTGAGAGTTTGGACAGCTTAGATATGACATATTAGACGTGTTTGGATCATGAGCTATGATGGAATTGCTCTCTAACTCAAAAACTCAGAGTTACCCTGCTAAAGAAGGCATTTTTTCCTAGAGAATGAGATTTTGAGGAAAGCAATTGTTGTAGTGCTTTGGTGTACTCAAAATGAGCATAAATGAGCTCTATTTATAGTAGAGCAAGTCTTTTTTGCAAGCAATAGTGAATGGAGGCTGCTGCAGACCTTTGGCCAATTGGAGCATTTTGGAATCTCAAGTCTCCTCTAGCCATTGACTAGAGGTTAGAGCACAGGCCTTTGGTTCCCTAGTTCAGAGATCATCCTTGACTCATTCAGTTGGAAATGGCTCAGTTCATGCCACCTTGGTTCAATCGTTGAATGCTCTAAAACAAAATTGGAGTCTTGTCCCCTCTTTAGGATTTTTTAGGTTTGGCATGCTATTTTTAGTTCCAAAGACTTGGGAGGCTTATGGATCAGTGTTTGTCCCTCCTTGGTCTCTCCCTGAGGTGTTAAGATGGATAAACTTGTTTGTCATTTGCACAAATTGCTCAAATTGAGCAAAATGCACAAATCTGCCTTGTTATGACAGTTGCAACAAGGCATATTGCCACTGTCATAACTCTTAGCTCATATGGGATTTGATGGGGTTCTTGGACATTTTGGAAATCCCTTATATGATACAACACATGTGTGATCATAGTTTGTTTTGAAACTTTTTGGATCTAAGTGAAAAATGCCCCTACATTTTGAAAAAAGTGAAACAGATTATGACTTAGTGAAAATTTCACTAAGTGTTGGAAAAAGTGACATTTCATGTTTTTAGCCATTTTGATCAAACCATAACTCAAAATCCATGATGAATTGGAATGAGGTGTAGTTGACACTTTTAAAGTATGCCATGAGACTACAAATCCATCTTTGGATCAGCCCAAATGGTTGCTTGGATCTCAAGTTATGATCCTTGGAAGTTGGTACCCTAGCCACTTTGTTCCATAACTTAGAAAATTTCTAAGTTTTTTATGGTTACCCCTTTTACAAGTTATCCCCCTTTTCTTGATTTTTCTTGATGAACGATGATTCCAATCACACATTAACATCATTTTAGGGTTAGGGAACCATAATTGATCAAAAAATCAAAAAGTCAAACTTTGACTTTTGGGCACAGTTGACTTTTTATCAAATGAATTCCAAACTGTACAATCCTCTATGAAATCAAGTCCTTGACCTAAATAAAACTTGATGGATTGATTTCATAGGTGTTATAGGGTGTATTGAATCATGTCCCAAGGTTTGGGAGCATGTCCTGGTCAAAAGTCAAAGGCACAGTTGACTTTTCTCGCGAAACCCTAATTGTGGTCCTGATGAACTTGAAACTTGTGAATCAAGCTTCTTGGATCAATCCATTGTTGAAAATGGATCAATGTAGTGTATTAGGGTCCATCTAATCATGTCTTGAGGTTTTGTCTCATGCTTTGTCCCAAAAGTCAACTTAGGGGTGAACTAGGTCAAGAAACCCTAATTCCTGATTTTTGGTAAATGTATCCCCTGAGGTTAAATTGACTTGATGATTGGGTACAAGAGGCCCCTTGGAGTATCTTGGGTTGTGCTTTGAGCATTGGCTCATGCCCAGATGAAAATTTCCATCTGGAGGCCCTGGTCGACCAAAACCCTAATTTGGTGACACTGGCGATCTTGAGGCTTAATCCACTTGGAATGTTGTAGCCTTGTGCTTGATCCTTGATGTGGGAGTCCTCTTGATACATTGTGGATGTTTGAGAGGCTTAGACAAGTTGAAGATCATGTCATTCCTTGATTGATCCTTTGTCTAAGAGCTCTGAGAGGGCTTGAAACCCTAAGTTTGATTGTAGTGGATGCTCACCCATCTTTGGGGAGACTAATGAGGTATGATGGTCCATCCATATTGTGATGATGATTTTCACAATGATGGGAAATATTAGTGTTCAAAATTTGGGGTATGACAGATGGGTAGATCCGTTGCCTCATGCTCGTGACGATAAACCCTTAACCCATGTTTGCATATATTTGTGTTTGTTGCATTCATGCATTCATAAAAAACTTTCAAAAAAAATATTTTCTCAAATTTTTTCAAAAGAACTTAAAAGAGGGTGTTGCAAATATCAGAAACCGCGTTATGAATTTTGGTAGAAAAAAACTCAGAAGTACACCTTCATAAATCCAAAACTTGATGACCTGAGAAGATTGGAAAGGTTGATTACTAATCTAGAAGCTTTCAGAGCTAAATACAGAGGACTTTTGTCTCTTTTGAAAGTCAACATGGTGGAAGGAGTCCTATCTACATTGGTTCAGTTTTTTGATCCGGTGTACCACTACTTCACATTTCCAGATTATCAGCTCACACCAACATTGGAAGAATACTCCCATTTGATTGATTTACATATCACTGATCAAGATCCATTTTTTGGACTAGAAGAAGTTCCTAAAGATTAAATCATTGCAAGAGTCACCTCTTTGGAAATATCAGACATCAAAACCCACATGACCACCAAGGGAGGAATTCAAGGTCTACCAGCTAGGTTTCTATTGGAAAAAGCCATTTACTTTTCCAGTATAGGAAACATAGTTGCTTTTGAGGATAACTACGTTCTACTCACCTATGGATTATTCCTTTTTCCTAACATTGATAATTTCGTCGACATAAACGCTATCAAGATATTCTTAATTGGGAACCCAGTCCCAACTTTGCTGGCAGATGCTTACCACTCAGTGCATTTAAGGAACTTGTACATCGGAAGGATGATTACATGCTGTGTACCATTACTCTACAAATGGTTTATTTCCCACTTACCCAAATCTGCTGCTTTTTGGGATCTCAAAAGTGGTATGCGATGGTCGTAAAAGATTATGTCCCTCACCCATTCTGACATAGATTGATACAATCGAGTCTATAACGGAATAAAGATCATTGATAAATATGGAAGTTTCCCAAATGTACCCCTCATTGGTACTAAAGGAGGGATCAATTATCACCCAGTTTTAGCTCGTCGTCAGCTTGGATACCCAATGAAGGACGTGCCTTACAACGTTCATCTGGAAGGTCTTTTCTTCAAGGAAGAAAAAATTGACAGAGCACTCAAGGAAGAAATTGTGCATGCCTGACATCATGTTCATAAGAAAGGAAGAGAGTCTCTGGGAAAACCAAACTGCATCTCCACAGAGCCTTATCTCCAATGGGTACAAACTAGGGCCCTCAAGTTAAAAATGCCTTACCCTCGTCAGGAAGTAATTCCCTTAAAAGAAACTATCCTCTACTTCATGAATGACACAAAGAAACTGCAGGTTGCTTTTAACAAAACTCAATTTGAAAAGAATTCTTGGAAGAACAAGTATTAGATTATCAGCTTGGAGTGCACAAAGATTCAAGAGTTACTAAAGGAGAAATATGCTCTGATTGAAATACTAGAGCAGCATGCTATAGAAAGTCAAGAGGAACGGAGGAGTTTGCTCTCTCATTTCACATGGAAAAGGATCATCGACCCGACAACGGTTGAGGATGCCCGATCAAAGAAGAGAAAAGGGGATTATCAGCCAACATCTGGACCTTCGTCAAAGATTCCTTAGGATTCGTAGGCCTAGTTTTCCTTCTTGCACTTTGTAAAATAATGTACTTTTCCATGTAAGATATTGTAATCCTTTGAATTCAATAAAAGGTTTCCACCGCTGTATGATATTTGCAGTACAATTGTTAAAAGTTCTTTTGAAAACAAAAAGATCATTCTCATTCTTTGGATATCATTCATCATTCTTGCATTACACATCTTTGTCATAAAATCTCACACATGTGTCGCACTTTAGAGTCAAACTGTCTCATTCGTACAATACTCGGGTTAACTGGCAAAAGAAAATGGACGATCTAGAGGAGGAAAATAGAGAGCTAAGAGAGGAAGTCAACACTCTGAAGGAAAGTCTGGAAAGACTCAACAACATGATTGAATCCCTGGCGGCAGCTCAGGATCAACCAACTCAAAAGATTGCAATCTCAGAAAATGTGTCTACACCAGCGATTGAGATACCCGTCAATCTTCCATAGTACAACATGCCTAAAGGTTTCCTATGGGGCATGCCTTTCATTTTCATACCTGAGGGATATATACCAACCGTCACTGAAGACCTAGGGGACAAAAGAAGAACCTCCAAACCTGAAGGTTACAAACTTCAGGTGATGCAAGGGCTATGACAGAGACTCCTGTACCTGAAGGTTACAAACTTCAGGTCACCGAAGCACAAAGAGTTATTGCAGTAATGTCTATACCACAACCTGTGATACATACTACCCTAGAGGAACAAATCCATTATGCCACCCCTGGCAAAGATGAAGAAGTTTAGGAAAGAATGAATGAATGCCAAAAGCAGTTCTTGGAAATGCAGAAAGAACTGCATGCCATTCAGGGACATGACTTGTTTGGCAAAGATGCCGCTGACCTCTGTTTGGTCCCAAACGTCAAAATACCGCACAAATTTATGGTGCTCGACTTTGAAAAATACAAAGGCAACTCTTTCCCTCAAAGTCACTTGGTAATGTATGCTCGGAAGATGTCTACCCAAACAAAAAACCAACATCTACTGATCCACTACTTTCAAGACAGTTTAACCGGTGCCGCGCTCAAATGGTACATGGGATTAAACCGTACCAAGATCAGTACTTTTAAAGATCTTGGGGGCAGCTCTTATTCAGTAGTACAAGTACAATTTGGATATGGCACACGACAGAGATTAACTCAGAGCTATGTCCCAAAAAGATAAAGAAACGTTTAAGGAGTACGCTCAAAGATGGTGTGAAATCGCCGCCCAGATTTGTCCTCCTCTTGAGGAGAAAGAAATGACGAAAATCTTCTTGAAAACATTAAGCTCATTTTATTATGACTGGATGGTCACCAGTGCACCTAGTGACTTTACCGAGATGGTGAACATGGGGGTACACCTTGAGGAAGCAGTCAGAGAAGGTCGATTAGTTAAGGACTCAGAACCATCCAGTAGTAGTAAAAGATACATGAGTGCTTTCCAAAAGAAGAAAGAACAGGATATCAGTAATATCTTGCAGAGTAAGCAAAGGCGAAGATACCAACCTCGACAGGTAGCAACGGTATCTCCTGTTGTCAGTCCCGCGCCAATCCCGGCATATCAACCACAGGTTGCTCAGAGACAGCCAAATCAACAACTGTATCAGCAAAGGCAGCAACAACCTCTTCAGTAGGCTCGATCGCAATATAATAACAACAATCATTTTCCAAGATCGTCAGGGTTTGACCCCATAGCTATGTTATATGCAGAACTATTCCTACTTTTGCTTGCCAAGGGGAACGTTCAAACCAGGACTCCTCTCACAGTGCTGGACAATACCCCTTATTGGTTCAAAGTTGATCAATCTTGCCCTTATCATCAAGGAGGACTGGGGCATAGCATTGAGGATTGCCTCAACTTCAAATATGATGTACAAAGGCTAATCATAAACAGAGTTTTATCTTTCAAAGATATGAATCCGAATGTTCAAACGAATCCATTGCCACAACATGAAAAAGCTTCTGTAAACTTGGTAGATGAAGGACCTGACATCTGTTATCAAATTCACGATGTAAGTTTATTAGGAAAAAATATGGTAAACATGCATTGCAGGCAAAACGAGTATGGCCACATGCCATCTCACAACTAACATCAATGCGACTTTTGTTCCAAGAACAATCAAGGGCGCATCATCATACAAGCAGATCTTTAAGAGCAGATGGATGTAGGCTGGATCCAAGATCATAGGATTCGTGGAATAAATATGGCATATCAACATCCAGACATTGTTCAAAATCATGACATCCGCGCAATGAATGTTAATCTAGTGGCAATGCACTCAAGACAAAGTCAGTATTACAATTTGCCGCTACACAACTACAACACTTTCCCAATTTGTTCAAAAGACAATCAAGGATGTTCTTTTGTACAAGAAGCCCTTCAGCGTCAAATGGATATATGATGGATCCAAGACTACCATGGAAGGAATAATCACCAGGTCAACATGATTTAGATTTTCGACATTCGTTTAATGAATACCAGCTTGCTAGAATTGCATGCCAAGCAAGTCAGACTTGGTTATCTATCAGCACATAATTATCAGGACTGCAAAGATTGCTCCGAAAATGATCAAGGTTGTGCACTTGCACAAAGAACTCTTCAACATCTATTGGACCATTGGTGGCTTCTAGTCTACCTGGATGAAAACACACAATAAGTTAGCATAACCAATGGAAATCCGGACAGACACCAAAGTTGTGACATCCGCTTGTTGGAAACGAATTTGGTAAAGATGCACTGCATACAGAGTGGATACGGCCGGGTGCCACCTCACAATTATGAACGCTGTCGAATATGTTAAAAGAATAGCCAAGGGTGCTACATCGTGCGAGAAGCTCTCCAGAATCAAGTAGACCAAGGAGAAACCCAATTGTGCCTAAATTCTCAGTCCATCAATATGGTGCAAGGTTGCCCCGGGCAGCACGCAGTTTACGACATTAAAAACATTGAAACATCATTGGTCAAATTTCACAAATACCTGTGCGGGCTTGATTATTTTGGTCCGAATCACCACGATCATTCGACTTGCAGAAAATGTCGCAAAAGTCGACATGGTTGCCTCATTGCCCAGAATGAGATTCAAGAGTTGTTGGACAAAAGAACCATCACAGTTTTTAATAAAAGAGAGCCTGTTAATTATGGAATTATCGTGGATGTTTTCACCATAATCCCTCTGCTCAATGAGCCAAAGCACTCGGGAACCCCTTTCAACAGTGGAAAAATTTCCAACATCCCCGAGCTGGAACCTATTGAGGTTACTTTTGACAGTCGAAAGACCCAAATAACCCCTTTGGTCATCTACCTGCCAGAGTCGATGCCATACAAGTCAGAAAAAGCTATTCCGTACAAGTACGTTGCAACCATAATAGAAGATGGAAAATAATTCCAATACCATCCATTGTCAACATTACTGATATCAGTCGAGTCACCCGAAGTGGTCGAATCTTTAACTGAGGAGTTGGAGAACCTGCAAAAGAAAAGGAACCTCAAGCTGAAGTTCCTAATCAATAAATTGGTCAATCCAACAGTACAGAGCCTGTGAAAAATAATGATGAAATGTTAAAACTCATCCAGAGAAGTGAATACTACATTGTGGATCAACTATTACAAACTCCTTCTCGAATATCCGTGTTATCTCTCTTAATCAGTTCAGAAGCTCAAAGAGAAGCTCTACAGAAGGTCTTGGAACATGCCTTTGTAGAACAAGATGTAACAGTAGGTCAGTTTGACAACATTATTTCCAACATCACATCCTGCAACAATTTGGGTTTAAGTGATGAAGAACTTCCGGAGAAAGGAAAAAATCACAACATGGCACTCAATATCACAGTCAATTGCCAAGACGATGCTTCAGCCAGCATACTGGTAGACACATGTTCATCCTTGAACGTCATGCCAAGGTCAACTTTGGTACATCTATCCTTTCAAGGTACTCCGATGAGAGGCAGTGAGATCATAGTCAAAGCTTTTGACGGATCTTGAAAGGCAATTATCGAAGAAGTCGACCTTCCCATAACCATTAGTCCCTACACTTTCTAAGTCATGGACATTTGAGCAGCATACAACTGTTTATTGGGACGAACTTGGATATATGAAGCAGGGGCAGTCACTTCGACACTTCACCAAAAGCTGAAGTTTGTCAAGAATGACAAATTGGTCACAGTATGCGGAGAACATGCTTTAATCGTGAGCAATCTATCGTCATTCTCATATTTAGGACCATAAGAGGTTATTGGAACCCAATTTCAAGCACTCTATGTGAGCAATGAGAATCATCAAGAAAAAGGAACGTCAATTTCCTCATACAAAGACGCTCTCCAAGTAATGAGAAACAATGACATAAAAGGATGGGGGCAAGTTGTGATTCCTTTTGCTAACAAGACAAGAAAAGGTCTCGGTTTTTCTCCAGCACTTACCAAGACTACAAAAAATGATGAAAGCTTTCGTCTCATTCAAGATTTCTTCCACAGTGGAGGTTTCCTCCACCCAATTTCTCAAGAAGTCCACACCATAGAGGAAAATAATTCTTCTGATACAGATGAAGAATGGAAATCCTATTTCAAAGATGAAGGATATATATCTCAGGAAGAAACATACATGTCATTTTGCTCTCCAAAGCAAAGTCCCAGATATATACCAAGATCAGACGCTAGAATGATCTACGAAGATTGCAATCCCGAGGGATGCCGTGCTCCACCCAACTCATTGGAAGAAGATACTCTAATGAAAGACAACTTCGAATACAACTCATATAATCCCATGGATGATTTTCCCATTTGGAAACCTTACATGGAAGATTCAGGGCATAAGAGTCAGCCAGAGAATGCATATCTGCTGAATGACCTTGAGAAAAATCTACCTATTCTCCCAGAGTCATGGAAACCTTACCAGGAAAATTCTGAAAATGTCAAACATCATCCCCTCAGAATCGCAGAACAAAAATTTATCAACTTTGCATTTCGTGAGGTTAATTCCATTTAAGAAGATGATTCATCTATCCCCTCAGAAACTTGGGATACTTTGTGGCAGCCAAGCGGCAAATACGACTTTCTAGTAAAGTACACTGCTCCCGAAAGTTCTCGCATCAGATATGAAGACATCAAGCTAACAGGATGGGGATATCCTCTTGAAAATGAAAATACTTTTGAAGATACAATAGAAGAATCCTCTTATGATAACGCTGCATGGGAAGAAGACTCTAGTGATCCAACTCCGCCAGAAATCAATGTCATTACTGAAGACAATCTTGGAAGAAAAATACCGGACTTTTTAATCCATAGAGGAGTTCGTCGCAATTGGGTCGCGGTCGATGTCCCGAATATCATTCATAAATCAAAGTAATTGCCTTATCTTTATTTTGACCTTTCACTTTGCCCAGGATGTTTTATAGGGCTTCCATTTCTGTAAATGTCCCTCTTCGCTTCACCCAAAGCGAAAGTGTTTTGTTTTATAGGGTTTGTGTTTCAAGAATCGACAAATCATAAATAAGAACGTCATTTTGAATTCCTGCATTTATTACAATTTTCACTTTTCGCTTTTTCAGAAAATGGTAATCCTAAAAAACAAATAAAATAAAAATAAGCATTTTTCAAAATACACTGCACACACTTTTGCATTCTCTCTGTCTTTTTTAAAAAGAAATCATCGTGTTATGCAGATTATTTGTTTTAAATCCCATTGAAACATACGATCCAATGCCTTCTCCCAACTTTGAGTTCCCGATATTTGAAGTCGAAGAAGAAGGGGACGAAGAAATTCCAGATGAGATCTCTCGATTACTAAAAAATGAGGAGAAATCCATTCAACCTTACAAAAAACCGTTGGAAACGGTCAATTTGGGTTCAGAAGAGGAGAGAAAAGAAGTTAAGATTGGAGCACTACTCCATCCAACTGTCAAAGAAGGCTTGATAGAACTGCTCAAAGAATTTCAAGATGTGTTTGCTTGGTCCTACCAAGACATGCCAGGGTTGGATACCAACATCGTAGAACATCATTTGCCACTGAAACTAGAATGTACTCCGGTTAAACAAAACTTGAGAAGGACTTACTCTGATATGGCCATCAAAATTAAGGAAGATGTACAGTAACAGATCGACGCAGGTTTCCTTGCCACCTCAGAATATTCTCAATGGCTAGCCAACATAGTGCCAGTTCCCAAGAAAGATGGAAAAGTTAAAATATGTGTAGACTACAGGGATTTAAACAAAGCAAGTCCAAAGGATGATTTCCCCTACCACACATTGACATGCTAGTTGACAGTACAACAAAATTTAAAGTCTTCTCCTTCATGGATGGATTCTCGGGCTATAATCAAATTAGAATGGCGCCAGGAGACATGAAGAAAACTTCATTCATCACCCATGGGGCACCTTTTGTTACAAAGTAATGTCGTTCGGTCTGAACAACGCAGGAGCAACTTATCAAAGGGCTATGACAACTTTGTTTCACGACATGATGCACAAAGAAATTGAAGTGTACGTCGATGACATGATTTCCAAATCTAAAACAGAAGAAGAATATGTGGAACACCTATCAAATTTATTCTAGTGTCTGAGAAAACACAAACTCTGCTTGAATCCCAATAAATGCATATTCGGAGTTCGTTCAAGAAAGCTCTTGGGATTCTTCGTTAGCCAAAAAGGAATTGAGGTTGATCCCGACAAGGTCAAGGCCATTCAAGAGATGCCTTCTCCTAAAACTTAAAAACAAGTAAGAGGATTTTTGGGACGTCTGAACTACATCTCGAGATTCATATTTTTCATGACCGTGACATATGCGCCAATTTTCAAACTACTCAGAAATAACCAAAGCTGTATATGGACAGAGGATTGCCAAAAAGCTTTTGACAACATCAAATAATATCTGCTGAATCCACCTATTTTGTCTCCTCCAGTGGAAGGAAGACCACTAATCATTTACTTAACACTCTTGGAAGACTCCATGGGCTGTGTGCTGGGCCAACAAGACGAAACAAAAAGAAAAGAGTCTGCCATTTATTACTTAAGCAAGAAGTTCACGGACTGTGAAACTCGATACACTATGCTCGAGAAAACTTGCTGCGCTCTAGCTTGGGCAGCTAAACGTCTTCGCCAGTACATGGTTTGTCACACTACTTGGTTAATCTCTGAAATGGATCCGATCAAGTACGTATTTGAAAAACCTGCTTTAACGGGAAGGATTGCCTGTTAGCAGATGTTGTTATCAGAATACGACATCGAGTACCATGCTCAGAAAGTCTTCAAAGGAAGTGTTTTAGCCGATCATCTGGCTCATCAACCGATTGACGATCAGGAATTGATCAAATTTGACTTCCCAGACGGGGATGTCATGTACCTAAAAATGAAAGATTGCGATGAACCGCTACCAAGTGAAGGGCCAGAGGCCGGATCCCAACAGGGACTAATATTCGACGGAGCTGTCAATGCTTACGGAAATGGAATTGGGGCAATCATTGTTACACCTCAGGGTACCCATATTCCTTTCACCACCAGATTGGCATTCAAATGTACAAACAATGAGGCCGAATACGAAGCTTGTATCATGGGTCTCGAAGAAGCCATTGACTTAAGGATAAAGAACTTGGATGTGTATGGAGACTCAACTCTAGTTATAAATCAGATTAAAGGAGAGTAGAACACATATCAATTGGGATTGATTCCTTACAAAGACTACGCAAGAAGGTTGTTACCCTTCTTCAACAAGATTGATTTTCATCACATTCCTCGTGAAGAAAACCACATGGCTGATGCACTAGCTACCTTATACCCCATGATTAGTGTGAATCGATGGAACGATGTACCCAATATTGACATAATGCGCCTTGACAGGCCCGATTACATATTTGCAATCGAAGCAATCATCAACGACAAGCCTTGGTATCATGACATCAAGCTTTTCCTTCAAAGACAGGAATACCCGCCTGGGGCATCAAGAAAAGATAGGAAGACTCTCAGAAGACTGGCTAGCAACTTCTTCCTGAACAATGATGTACTCTATAAAAGAAACTTCGACATGGTTTTGCTGAGATGCATGGACAGACACGATGCAAACATGCTAATGAAAGAGATTCATGAAGGCTCCTTTGGCACTCATGCCAATGGACATGCAATGTCAAGAAAAATATTGAGAGCAGGGTATTATTTGTTGACAATGGAATCCGATTGCTACAAGTACATGAGGAAGTGTCACAAATGTCAGATATACGCCGACAAAATTCATGTACCGCTAACGCATCTCAAAGTTATTTCTTCTCCCTGGCCTTTTTCTATATTGGGAATCGACATGATTGGCATGATTAAACCCAAAGCCTCGAACGAACATCGATTCATCCTGGTAGCCATTGATTACTTCACCAAATAGGCCGAAGAAACATTATACACAAATGTGACCAGACAAGTAGTGGTCCGATTTATCAAGAATAATCTCATATGCTGTTATGGTGTTCCAAACCAAATCATTACTGATAATGGATCTAACCTGAACAACAAGATGATGAAAGAATTATGTGCTGAGTTCAAAATTGAATACCATAACTCATCTCCCTATCGACCTAAAATGAATGGAGCGGTAGAAGCAGCTAACAAAAATATCAAGAAGATTATTCAGAAAATGGTTGTAACCTATAAAGATTGGCATGAGATGCTACCATTTTCTCTTCACGGTTATCGCACATCCGTCCGCACTTCAACATGGGCAACCCCTTTCTCTCTAGTTTATGGCATGAAAGCAGTACTCCCCATAGAAGTAGAGATACCATCAATAAGAGTCTTGATGGAAGCCAAGCTAACAAAATCTTAATGGTGTCAAAGCAGATACGATGAACTGAACCTAATCGAAGAAAAAAGAATGACGGCTTTATGCCATGGTCAGTTATATCAACAAAGGATGAAGAAAACTTTTGACAAAAAGGTCCGACCTCGAGTATTCAGAAAAGGCGACCTCGTGCTCAAAAAGATCCAACCGTTTCTCACTGATTCGAGGGGCAAATGGACTCCTAATTATGATGGCCCCTATGTTGCTAAGAAAGCCTTCTCAAAAAAGGGCGACTTAGACAAAAATGAGTATCTCGTTGGATTGGAAACCCGAAAGGGCGGTCCAGGCAAAAATTAGAGACAAAAAAAGAAAAGAAAAACCATCCTAGTAGATTAAAGAAGAATCTAGGAAAAAATTAGGGATTTATGGCAAGTAACTGCATCTGTCAAAGAATCCGCAATCAAGGTCACCTTCAACAGAAGCTAAAAAATGTCCAGAATTCAAATGTCATATGTTTCAATGTAGCCCCTTTCCCTTTAAGTGACCATATTCGTAAGCTTTGTAATGCTCCATGGAATCACGCATTAGGCTGATTACCATTCTATTAAATGGAAACTTGAGCCCTTGTGCCTTTTGTTTGCAATCCTCATTTATTCTGCTTTGCAAAATGACATGTTTATTTGAATAGTATTCTTGAAACAAAAAAATGAATTTACTTTTGTTTTCAAAACATGACTTTTGATTTTACTTCTGCTTTTAAAAATAAAGATGGCAATTTCCTTTTGGTTAATGAACACAAAAAGGGACATCAATAGCTTCTCCGAAAGCAATCAAACTTCAAAATGCAGAATAAAAATATTTCTTGTGATCGGTATATCCCGAGCGAAGGATCAATTACTTCAGATTAATATGATAGAGCATCCCATCTGCCATCCCCAGTAAGGTTCGAGTTTCATATCCCCTCAAACAAACATTGAAATCAAGATCAGGTTTCTATCCCCAGTAGAGTATTATTTCCAGGAATAGAGATAGGAGCAGAAATCCCTTCCTTCAACAGACATCTACCTTCAGAAAACACCGGTAAAAGTTGTCACTCCCATGGAGTTGCATCTTGTTACTACCAAGAATAGGTAAAGTTCATCAGCAGGACTTTTTTCCCTGAACAAACCAGTGATACTTTTTATTCCCCCCACAGTGGCCAAGTATCCAGTTGTGTTTATCACTAGTCCGTATATCGTGTCTGTTTTGTCAGTATAAGCATTCATTCATACACACATCATTGCATAATTGATTAATATTCATGTTCATATTCATAATGCATAAGTTGCGTCATTCACTCTGGTTGTGTTTACTCCCCGAGTGATAAACATCCTCTCTACATTTGAGTCGTCAACCTTAGGCGAAAATGATGTACCTTTTTTTAAATCCCCACTGAGTTTGATCCTCGTGAAAGATTTTTCTTCAATTGGATAGGATAAAATCCCAGCTTGAGTTCTTTCATCATCAGGAAATGTCTTGATTAGACAATCTCTCTCTAGTTCATTCCTGGATTGAAGTCGGTCCTCGATCACTTTGATAACTTGAACCTCTGAAAGGCGAGAAGACATTTGGTCATACACCTTTGAAACATCACTCTTCGCCATTGAAGATGATATTTCGCTTTCCCGGATAAGGAGAATCCCTAGTGGAAGCCTCTCAACGACAGACTCTTGGCATTATGGACATCACATCCTCCAAGAAATCTCTATCGATTGGAAAACAGAGAAGTTTTGTTTCCCATAAATTCCTAATAAGTCGACAAATAACTATCTCCGCAACCAACCTTGGAGAAAAGTTTAGTGAAAAGCCTCACAGATAACTTTCCTTGTCAAGAGAAGAACTTGACAAGAAGAAACTAAGTCCAGTTCTATGGCTGAAGACCAGGATCGAGGGGAGGTTTATTTCAAACTGAGACCAGTTCTATGGCTGAAGACCAGGATCGAGGGGAGGTTTATTTCAAACTGAGACCAGTTCTATGGCTGAAAACTAGGATCATGGGGAAGTTTTACCCCTTTTCTAAGTAAGATTACTTAGTAAAAAAAGATGGATAAGCAAAATTGGGAATTTGCTACCATTCACATCCACAATCAAAATTTCGGGTATTATGATATTTAATCATCTTTTACTTTGAATGTCCGAATGTTTTCGTCATTCACACCTTCAGGTCCAAGAAGATTAAATAGGGGCATCTATCATACCCTAAATTTTGACCATAAGATTTCACATAATTTTGAAAATCATCTCCACAATATGGATGTACCTTCATACCTCACTAATCCTTTCAAAGGTTGTTGAGTGTTCACTTTGACCAAGAATTAGGGTTTCAAGCCCTCTCAGAGGATTTAGGAAAATCATCAATCAAGAGTTGACATGATCTTCAACATATCAAGCCTCTAAATCATTCATGAGGGACAAAAGGTCCTCAACATCAAGAATCAAGCACAAGATTGCATCATTCCAAGTTGATCAAACCTCAAGATCATCAGTGTCACCAAATTAGGGTTTTGGTCGACCAAGGCTTCCAGAAAGAAATTCTCATATGGGCATGAGTCAATACCTCAATATATGATTCAATAAGCTCAAAAGAATCTCATGAGTCTATTCATAAGTTTAAAATAACTTTAGGGGATGCATCTATAAAAAATCAAGAATTAGGGTTTTGACCTAATTCAGTCCCTAAGTTGACTTTTGGAACAAGGCATGTTCTAAAACTTCAAGATATGCTTTAAGGACCTTAAATGCATCATATTAATCCATTCATATGATTGATTTGACCCAAAGAACTTGATTCATAAGCAGTACAAGAATTCAAATTCCCCTGGACCACAAACCAGGGTTTCTGAGAAAAAGTCAAGCATACCTTTAACTTTTGAGCAAAGCATGATCTCAAACCTTGGGACATGATTCAAGACACTCAAAAACACCCTTGTAATCTATCCATTAGGTTCAATTTAGCCTGAGGACTTGATTTCATAAAGGATAACAAAGTTTAAGTTTCATCTAAGATAAAAAGTCAACTGTGGTCAAAACCAAGTTTGACTTTTGGAATTTTTTTGGAAAACATGGCCTCTTTAAGTCAAAAACAATGTTAACTTGTGATTTAGTTCATGATCAATTAAGAAAAATCAAGAAAAGTAAGGTTACTTGCAAAAAGGGCAACCTTGAGAAACTTAAAATTTCACTAAGTTATAGAAAGAACATGGTTTTTACCCAACTTTGCAAGGCCATAAATTGTGATCCAAGCAACCATTTTTTTCCATCCAATGCTCAAATGATAGATATTCTTACATACAATAAGATTGCCACACAGAAGTACCCCAAAAAAATGCATAGATTATGAGATATGAAGCATTAAAGTTAGGGTCTCATGAGATTTTGAACTTTGACACTTAGAATTTTTTAGGCAGAATCTGTCTCATGTTTTGTCCAACTTTGGAGGCATTTTTCATTATGATCCAAGAGGAATCAAGACCAAATGTAAACATCAAAGTTGAAGTATGATATACAAGTTTTCCAAAGAGTACAAGAACTTCCATTGATTCAACTTGAGCAAGAAGTTATGAACCTGACAACATGCTTTGATACAAACTGTTTTTAAGACATCATTGGCACATAACTTGCATCCCACGATTTCTTGAGCCAATTTTGGACACTTGCATCATTGGATTTATGTCTAATATCAACATAAATGATGAGGAATCTGAACCATAAGGCCAAAGAGTCAAGAACTTAGCTTAGCATGTGCAAATCCATCATCACATGAGCCTTGAATTTCAATTTTGGCATCAAGCATTAATGTGATGCATAGAGGTGGCATGAATCAAGCACAAACCACTCAAGACATATCCAAGAATTAGAAGACTTCAAACCTGCAAAATTGATGGGAGTTAATGCATAGCTATGCTAAGAGGAGACTTTGACTACATGACAAAATCCATTGGATAATAACATGCTCCCTTATCCATTCACTATTCCTCCCAAAACAAACTTCCCCTCCTATAAATATGAGTCATTTCCGATGTTTCAAACACACCAAAACAATACCAAAGGCTTGTTTTCTCACTCTCCCTCTTAAATTTTCATGGAGAAATGAAGAAGTTATGACCTTCTTGCAAAACCACCAAAACCTGGCCTCCCTTGGACAAGAACCAGGTCATGGCGCCTTTGGCCAGGCCTAGAACCCATTCACCCTTATGTATTTATGGGGGTGGTTTTATACACGGATGTATCACCACCCCAGTGGTTGCAGCGTGTGTTTTCAAGTGTGTTTATGTGCTAGGGCGTGGGTTCAACACCCACCCATGCCATTTTTTTCAATCCTTTTTTTCCTCACATTTTCACTATTTTTGATATTTTTCTATTTTATTTTCAATAATTATTATTATAAATCAATTTTAATTATTTTAAAATTAATTTTTGCACAAATATCACTCACATATTTAAATATTTTATTCACCCAAAAAATCACAAAAATAATTGTTATTTGATATATTTTTTATATATTAAAAATATTATTTTAAATTGTTTTTAAATGTTTTAAAAATGATTACTTTTATTTTTTTATTTTTTTTAAAAACCAAAATGATTTTACATATTCATGTGAATAAAATACCTTTTTCATAAACCTTAATCATTTTTTATAACATGATTAATGATTTTATTTGCTATTTTTATCATTTTTTTATTGAATTTCTTTGAAAAATACCTTTAAAAAATGAAATTAGGGTTTTCCCTTTGATTCAATCTTTCACACTTCATTTCAAAATCCGGATCTCTATTAGAGTGTAAGACCAAACCCTCTTTGTAAATAAACCACTTCATGGGCCTCTGCTATAGTATAAGTCCCATCGCACTTTTCAAAATCACGGTGCGATCACCGTCTTCACAACAATCTCTAAGCCTCTATTAGGAGTGTAAGTCCCATCCCTTTGTACATAAACTTTGTTTTACACAACCATTTGGGTCTCTGATAGAGTGTAAGACCCAACACCCTTTTGTAAATAGAAATTTTTTTAGCCTCATTCATCTTGGGCTTTGTACAGGATACAAACAATTATCTCGGCCTCTATCTAGAGTGTAAGACCCAACACCTTTGTTTCTCTCTTACTTGAGATCAAGTCATCTTCAAATTCAAAACTTTCTTCAATTTCTTCAAAACAATAATTCAATCTTGGAGAAGGCATCTAATCGATCACAATACACTTGGGCCTCTATCCAAAGAATAAGACCCACCACATTTCTCAATTCAATTCATACTTGTTTATTTACTTGTTCATATATCTGTATATATACTTGTACATATCTTGTTAAGTGTTTCTTAGCATTCAAATCATCCTTAGTTTAGACTAGTTCAAACAATAAGATCTCTTCAATCAGTATAACTTAGTTCAAACAACTAGTGCCCCCTGTACAAAGGAATATAGTCAGCCTCCTCTTGGGCTTTGTTCAATTTATTCAACCTTGAAACAATTCAATAAAGAGAGGATTATTTCCCGGTGAAACCTCTTCTTTAACCCCTTTAACCCTGGAATAGTTCAACAAAGAAAAGATTATTTCCCGGTGAAACCTTTCTTGAACTCTTCTTAGACTTGAAAAGTCTCATCCCTAGCCTTCTCTTGGGCTTCATACAAGAACCCACTGGCTTCCTAGAAGCATCCCTAGCCTTCTATTGGGCTTCATACAAGGACCTTCAGGCTTCCTAAAAGCATAAGATAGATCCTAGTCATCTTTATCAATACACCAGTCCCCAAGAGAGTCAAAGCCTCTAAGGCATTCAAGCTTATCCTTTTAAGTCTCTTCTGATCCTCAACAAGGTTTGGTTTTCACTTTGAAATCCCCATCCAGGACCATATTACCATAACCAAATCCCAAAAGAACCAAAGCCTTATGGCATCTAATAATTCAACTCTTCTCTAATCCCCAGCAAGGGTTAGTTTCCCTTTTGATTCCTAAAATAGTTTAGACCTTCTCCCAAATTTGAATAAATCCTCAGCAAGAGTCAGCCTCCTCTTAGGCTTCATATAATGTTTTTTCCAGTCAACCTCAATCTTGGGCTTTGTACAAGACAAATATAATACTCTTACAGTTGATTCAGTTTTCAACATTTTCAGCTTCAACCTTGGGCTTTGATCAAGGCACAAAATCCATCATCCCCACAGATGAGACCCTAAGTCCTCTCTGTAGGAGGATATTTCCTCTATACATCACATTTCAAAAACAAAACAATTAAACATTTTTCTAGATAATTGATGTAAGTGGCACACTTGTTGATTCAAAATCCAAGCTGGAGTCCCTCCTTTATCATGGCTAAAATTTCTCTTTCATCTAAGTGATGTAAGTGGCAAACCTCTAGATTCTACACATCCAAGTCAATGTCCCTCTCTTAGCATGAAAATGTTCATAAAGGAAAAAGTAGCATTTCTCTACACTGAGTTAAAGCTTCTGCCTTCATGACATCTCAAATCCCCTATAAAGGAAGATGTGGCATTGCTGGATTCCACACATCCCAGTTAAAGCAACTTGCCTTATAAATCAATTCTTCAATGTTTGTGGTGAATAGATGAGATATCTCCCTTTAGAGATGATAAATTCTCTCTCAGTCAAACTTTTAGCTTCAATCTTGAGATTTAAATAAGACACAAATACCCTTTTAGCTTCAATCTTGGGCTTTGAACAAGACACCAAACATTTCCCTCCCATAGAATAGGAGGAACTACGAGCGCTCTGATTTACCCAAAGTCTCTTCACGGGAATACGTAGGCATAAGATTGCAAAATCTTAGCGAGCGCACTAATAAAAAAATTTAGGTCAAATACCTTTCCAAAAACAATAGAAAAATCCAAAAACAACAAAAACATTTCTTAAACCTTCCCAAAGGAAAAACTTTCCCAATCAACAACAAACGAACCCAAGCAAGCAATTCAACAGTAAAAAGTATGTAAATGAAGGTTCCTGTAGATTACTATAGATACTCCAGGTGTTAATAGCTTCCCTTTGTATAACCAACCCCCGATTCCAGATCTCTTCGTATTTGTAGGGAAAACACTTGCGTGCAGGGTTAGTTTAAGATATCTTACCCTTCCTCTTAAGCTTCATAGGATAAATATAGAAATCAGAAAGTAGCACTAAATGCGGTAGTGGTCGCGTCACAAAAATCGAGCTACACTTATTATTATTTTTCCAGGTGTTGTTTAGAAGTGAAGAATTGCGAGAAGGTCTGGATTAAAGACTTGGATGAGCAGATGGAATGAAGACCTTATCAGATTTTATCTTTTCGTTGTGCATTTTCTGAAGACATATGTGTTGCATACACTCTTAGGTTGAATTTTTGAGATGTATACGATTTTTTATTATGTCATATTTATCTTTTGTATGTTCCTATGTACCATATTATAACATCACTACATATTATTCTAGACTTATATGTATGGGGTGTTACAGTTCGCATCAGAGGAGGTCGATTCTCGACCAGGCCATGAGACATCACTAGCAATTCTCTTCTCCCTCACATGTGTGTATTGATAGCCTGATTTCTACTGTCATAGTATTCAAGTGCTGAGCCTGATCAACTCACTGGCTGTGTACTTGATAGCTAGGATCATGTCAAAGCCATCACGAGGGCGTGCAAGATCCGTAGTGCCTCACACTAAAATAGTAGAAGCTGGGTGAGTAGAGGGTTGTTGGAAGTTGTCAGACATAAGAGGGGTATCTGATGCGGAGTAACTACAACCTAAATATCATGGTAAAAGTTAAGGAAATTGTAGTTTCCAAGGTTTCAACTGGACGAAGTGAACCTTTCTTTTGGTCTCTATAGTAGAGGAGGAAACTCAAGAAACACTTGAGAAGGAATGTAGTAAGGAAGTTCTGTGAAGGTTTGAGCTTGAAGTTAGTAGGATTCACTGTCCAATCGTTGTTGCTAGTGGCAGAGAAGGTTTGGGAACCTGTTGGATAGAAAACCTTTGGGAGTTTAGACAGAGAAACCCAACTTTTCGTGTCGCTCTGATGCGTTGAAAGTGTTTGAATTGATGAGGTGCTAGATCCTGACTCTATTTGGTCTATACTAAGCAATGAGGACGTGACCTGGTAGAGGGTCGAAAGAATATATGAATATTGTGATTGCCAGTTTAGGCAGATCTTGTGTACCAAGTTGGGGAGTAAGCTACTGTATTTCCTTATTTATGCTGACTTGCCTAAGTTCTAGAACTACGTTAGACGGAAGCTAGAGTGGAGGCATGTGCGAAGTACATTTTGCCATGTTTCCTACTAGTTATGGTTCATCTATCCCCAAGTAAGACAGAAGAACTACGCTAGACTTTGGGTGATTAGGTGAATATAAGCTAGTGGTTGACTAGAACCTCAACAACATGATCGCAGATTGTGATGGTTGTTGGGAAACCACAATATCCGTGCTAGTGGAATTGTCCTTAGAATCTCTTGTGCATGTACTGTGTGGATGATTCTGTTCAGGGCATAACGATTCGAAATGTAACCTTATCAAGTTGGAACTAGCCTGTTGTGTTTCGAGTTAGTAAACCATGAGCGTGTTGAACTCTTAGGTTTTAGCTTCCTAAGGAGTGGGAGTGGAAGGACTTGAAAGGGGATGACCTCAGTGGAAACCTGTGTAGTTATCCGTCTGTCGTGACTATAGGATACAGGTGGAGACCGCTATAAGATACTAGGTAGTTCACTTGTGTACATGGCCTCGGAGTTGGACCACCATGTTAATGCTACTAGACAAGTATATAGCTAAAGCATCGCTAATGTACATGAGACACATAAGTTATCCTTTTTGGTAAGATGTGGGATGGTAGTGGTTCCGATATCGAATAAGGATCCTAAATATATATCATGTGACACGGATTTGAATTCTCGCAGGGTATGGTGAAATGGACCAGATTCCGAAGCTACGCCTATGAAGAAACCTGAGAGGTGGCCGCATGGGCAATATTAGATAGTATATTATGGATGTTTCTTTGTTCTGTCAAGGTATTCGAGAGCCTTATGCGTAAGTACCTGAGATAGGATTACGTGAGACTGAACCTCTTGTCAACTTGATGAGTGATTGTTATAGTAGAAAATGACGGATAATGTTTGAAGGTGGGAGTGTTTCTTGGATTAGTTTATCATGACATCTTTAGTGGGAGTATCCATGGATCCTCGAAAAAGAAGCATGTCAGTCTCAGAAGGGCTAAGAATCATCGAGTTTGGAAGTGCTGATGATTTCAAGGAGAGTCGTTTAAGGCATGTTGGGAAGGACGTTGCATTGTGGTTGCACTTAAGATGTTAGCAACACTACCTGGAGACACACACTCAAAGAATTCAACACAACGATAGATTTGGAAGCAAAAAAGTATTGGACGACTATGTGGCTGAGATAAGACCATGGGAGGATGTTGTCTTGGAACAGTTGCAATGAGTTAATGGAGATATTGTAACCCTACAAGTAGGATACTATATGGTTGGGGAAATTAGCATGACTACCATAACACATGTATGATTATGGGAATCATGAAGTAAGACCAATTCCTCTTCAAGAATTATTTGGCTTCACACGCCCTGAACTCGAAGCATGGAACCAAGATTGAGTTCAAGTGGACCTAACCAAATACTGAAGAAATCATTAGTGGCATGGCCTCTGAAACTACCCAACCTCGAGAAGTCGTCATCGAATAATGTGGTTAAGGTTTAAGTGCGCATCATATTGGATGAATTCATAGAAGAGATTACCGCCATTAAGGGATTAAGTGTGATATAGTAATGATCCTAAGTGGATTGTAGACATTGTGTAACTCAGAGGATTTCGATAAGTATGTGCCTAGTTGAGATCAGAGTCGCGCAACAGAAAAAGGAAATCTGATAACATATAGTAGGTGAGGATAAAATACTTGCAAGATTTCGTTTTAAGAGGAGGTATCTTCCAAAGAGAAACCTGTCGAAGCAATGTTTCGTTCGTCTCAGTCTCTCAAGGAACCACCATAATCTAGAGATGAACTATTGATGGGCCGTTGTAGAAGAGACATTGTGGTTGAGGTGTGATCAGACGTTCGTATACTAGGTGATAAGCCGGTGAATATCAAGGATTGGATAAAATCTAACAGTTATTTAAAATGCTAAAGTAAAGTAAAGGACTTTACTTGACGTAGTCGTATTGGGAGAATGCTTGGTGCACTTAGTGATTGTGTATGAAATGAGAGCAACATTTACAAATTTTCCATAATAGCCATTCTTTATTGTCAAGACTATGCATGAGGTTATTAACCATAGAGGCTATAAGTTGAGGAGATCGTACAATATTGTTGTGTTCAACGGTAATTTCCTCAATTAAGGACGAAGAGGGATAAAAAATGGGAAGCTTTTACCAAGCTTTGGAGAAAAACTTGGGACTACTCATCTCAACCCCAGGAAATTAACAATCAAAGATTAGGGACATAACAAGCACCTATATGACTCCATGTGGACTCGCGTGGTAGTGAATCCAGAACATCGTTGTGGATATGAAAGTTACAGCAGGAAATTTTTGGGTTGGAGGTAGTTTAAGCAACCAAGAGAAAAGAAGTGGGAATCAATGTCATGTGTCTGAGCAAGATATGAGCTGGACAAATATTTAAGACGACGGATATTCAACCAGAGTAGGGTGCAGTGATATATGAAGCTTTGAGTACTTAGTGCGAGGAAGTAAGGGTTGCGTATCCTAGAAGGATCCGTCACTAAGCTCAACAAAGTAACACATCAAAAGAGGCATGTTTGTGTAATAACTAAGATTGCCAATGAAGAGACACTAGAACACGAGTATATTTGAGGGATGTAAATTTTGAGAAGAATCGCATCCAGGCATATTCACGTATTATCCAGAGAAGGAAATGTATGAAGCATTTTCACCCTGTTGGTCGAAAAAAATTCGAGGACAAATTTCAATTTAATGGGGGAGGATGTAACACCCTTATTTTCTAATCACGTTCTAGATTTACGTAATGAGTAGAGATTAAGGATGTAATAACTTAGCCTTCTAATATCATTAATCATTATGCTAGTGAATTATTGGTTAATTACATACGAATTTAGAAGTTTTAATGCCCCTTAATGTCAACGAGTGGCAATTTATTAATGGTTTAAGTTACAAAAACAAAACAACCATTTTGAGAAATCTCTACTTAAGTGGAACTCACTCTTTTTCTCATTCATTCCAAAACCAAAAAAAGAAAAGAAAAAGAAAAGAGAGAATTGAGAAAGAGCTTTAGAGGAAATGTTGAAATGGAGAAAAGGAGTAGGAAATCAAGTTCATCACACTTGCATGTCGAGCACCAAAGCTTCCATTGTTGAAGACTTTCAACCAATCTCAACTTGGTTATCATCCATCTTCATCTCTTCACCATCTTCTTGATCAAATTCAACTTTTAGTTCTAAGGTGAGTCCCATTAGTTAGAAAAATGGGAGGGATTAGGGATTCTATGATTTGGAAAGGGTTTGTGAGAAATTTAATGAAATTCTTGTGAAAAGAGTGATTCCTGAACCCTATTATGTTATGATGTTTATATGCATGTTGTTTTGGGTCATTAGATGAATCAAAATGATGAACTTTGGTGTTTTTTCTCACCCAAATGTTTCCCGATACTGTTCTGGTTCACCACAGCTCGCTACTGTTTGCTAAGCGAAGTTAAGGGAAGTTTGCTACTGACCTGGTTCGTTAGGAGTTCGCTCAGCAAAGTCTAGCTCGCTAAGCAAACTTGCCTACACTGAGAAAAATACTCTGCTTCTTGTTTCCACTATAACTCGAGAACCGTAACTCGGAATGCGGTACAATCAAAAGCGTTAGAAAGATATTTCAATTCTCTATTTGATAGTGAATTAGAAACATGGATATATGCCAATGGAGGATAGGATAGTGATGATATACTATCACATATATTATATGGGTGAGACAAAATCATGTTTGCGCTATGATTATTGTTAGGTATTGGTCATGGAATGGTTTTAGTTTAATGATTTAGGGGCAATAGTGATATGCTAACATGTGTGATATAATGTGATCATTTATTTTATTACTCTTTTACACGTGTGTTTAATGTAATACACAATGATTGATGAATATAATGTTTTGATCACTTGTTTATGCTTTTAATCATATGTGTACCTAATATGATACACCATGGATTGAGATGTATGTAATTTGATCACTATCTTTCTTAGCTACCTATTTGTTCCAGTTGAACGTTCGAATGTAATGTGGTCACGTATGCTTGAGCCGAAGTAGGCCAAGACCTGAGGTGGTAAATCACTTGGGATACCAGACTGGGTTCAAATGTACACACCCGAGCTATCAATCGGGGAGATGTGGGGCCTGACAAGGCAGATACTCACTTGGATATTCACCTGGATGATCGGTATTGTGGAGTTGTGATGCCATGTAGGCAATGTCTCTTTGTTAATCACCTTTAATGGGCTTGTGTGGCCATATAAGTGTAATTCACTTGGTTCCTGACTTCATTCTGAGGGGTACTCACTTGTGCTTTAGTCTGGTAGGCTCATGCAGTCATGTATACGTCGTTCCACTTGATGTTAACACACATGCATATTGATGATTGATGGGGTCATGACCCGATTTAGGCAATGTCACTTCGTTACTCATCACAGATGGGGTCATGTAGCCACTTAGGCGTAAACCACTTCGTTCTGGACTTTGTTCCTATGTGCACTCATCCGACTCATCGTGTTGTGTGCTTGTGCAAGATTCTTGATGCTAGGCACTTGGTTACTCATCAAGGGTGTGCTTGTGTGGCCTAGGTCGAATATCATGAGCTATTTCTGGATTCCCCAAACATGGGTATGGGTTTGCATACTGGGTTGTATTGTTCAATTATGTGCTTGTTAATTCCCAATTGGGAGGTCAAGGGACTCCCATTTGGGATGATATTTGATGAATGAGTATTCATTGAATTGACAGTGAGGAAACCCCGAATCAATGGTGGATCCGTATTGATACATGAACCCAGAAGTACCGAGAGGACCCATAAGATTGGGGGACTTATTGAGATTTTGTAATCTCGCCCCAATCCTATTATTATTTTTGAAGGTGTCTCTTAGAAGTGAAGAATTGCTAAAAGATATGGAATAAAGAGTTGGATGAGCAGATGGCATGAAGACCTTATCAGATCTTATCTTTCCACTCTGCATTTCTTGAAGACATATGCGTTGTATACACTTCTAATTTGGATTTTTGAGATGTATAGCTTTTTTATTATTTCACCTTTAGCTTTTGTATGTTTCTATGTACTATATTATAACATCACTACATATTACTCTAGACGTATATGTATAGGGTGTTACATATGTTAATCTCATTTTGATCATTAGATTTAAAAATGGTTTATATTGATTTCATAAATCTTCAAAATATATCATATTAGTCATTTTCATCTAATTAGCGATGAATTTAGCAACTGATTACTAAGTTGTTTAGTCACGAATCAGACAAAAAAAGACTAACGTGTTACATTTAAAAAAAAATTAAGAAATCAATATGATTTTTTTTTTTTAATTTGAGGGGTCAAAATGAACTCTAGGATTATCACACAGAACAAAAAAATGGTCTAAAATTTCAAAAGAACTATATTTCAAACAATATACACCCTCTGGTCACTATTATAAGCAAAAAAATTTTTTAGGTTCATTAAATAATTGATGTATCTGATATATAATAATGTCTAGATACATCATTTAGTCAATTAATCTAAAAATGTTTTTGTTGCTTATAATAGTGACTGGAGGGTGTAGCTTCGGTGTTTGTGACGCGACCACTACCGCTTTTAGTGCTACTTTCTGATTTCTATATTTATCCTATGAAGCTTAAAAGAAAGGGGAATATATCTTAAACTAACCCTACGCGCAAGTGTTTTCCTTTACAAATGCTAAGAGATCTGGAATCGGGGGTTGGTTATACAAGGGGAAACTATTAACACCCAGAGTATCTATAGTAATATATAGGAACCTCTATTTGCATATGTTTCTACTGTTGAATTGCTTGGTTGCTTAAATTTGTTTGCTGTTGAATAGGGAAAGTTTCTCCTTTGTGAAGGTTGAGGAGATGGTTTTGTTGTTTTAGGGTTTTCTATTATTTTTGGGAAGGTACTTGACCTAAGGTTTTCTTTTGATTAGTGCGCTCGCTAAGATTTTGCAATCTTATGCCTACGTATTCCCGTAAAGAGATTCGGGGAAATCAGAGAATCCGTAGTTCCTCCTACTTTATGGGAGGAAATTGTTTGGTGTCTTGTTCAAAGCCCTAGAGTGAAGCTAAAGGAATATTTATGTCTTGTTCAAACCCAAGATTGAAGCTAAAAGAGTATTTATGTCTTGTTCAAAGCCCAAGATTGAAGCTAAAAGAGTATTGACTGAGAGAGAATTTGTCATCTCTAAAGGGAGATATCTCACCTATTCATCATAAACATTGAGGAATTGATTATAATGGAAGTTGATTTAACTAGGATATGTGGAATCCAGCAATGCGACATCTTTCTTTATAAGTCTTTGCATGCTAAGAGAGGGACATTGACTTGGATGTGTAGAATCCAGAGGTTTGCCACTTACGTCACTTAGATGAAAGAGAAATTTAGCCATGATAAGGGAGGCACTCCAAATTGGATTTTGAATTAACAAGTGTGCTACTTACATCAATTATCTGGAAAATGGTTTTGATTATTTGTTTTGAAATGTGATATATATAGAGGAGATATCATCCTACAGAGAGGAATCAGAGTCTCATCTGTGGTGATGTTGAATTTGGTGCCTTGATCAAAGCCCAAGGTTGAAGCTGAAAAAGTTGAAAGCTGACTCAACTGGAGGAGTATTATATTTATCTTGTACAAAGGCCAAGATTGTGGCTGACTGGGGAAATCATTATATGAAGCCTAAGAGGAGGCTGAGGGAAATTGAATGGAGACTGACTCTTGCTGAGGATTAACAGAGAGTTGAGTTTATTAAATGCCGCAAGGGTATTTATTCTTTTGGGGATTTGACTGTAAACTGACCCTTGCTGGGGATTTTAAAGGAAAAACCACACCTTGTTGAGAATCAGAAGAGACTTAAAGGATGAGTTTGAATGTCTTAGAGGTTTTGACTCTCTTGGGGATTGGTGTATTGATAAAGACGACTAGGATCTATCCTATGCCTTTTAGGAAGCCTGTGGGTCCTTGTATGAAGCCCAAGAGGAGGCTGAGGGGTGCTTCTAGGAAGCTTGTGGGTCCTTGTATGAAGCCTAATAGGAGGTTGGTGATTGAGACTTTCCAAGTCTAGGAAGAGTTCAAGAAAGGTTTCACCGGGAAATAAACCTTGCTTTGTTGAACTGTTCAAGGGTTAAAGGGGTTAAAGAAGAGTTTTCACCGGGAAATAATCCTTTCTTTATTGAACTGTTTCAAGGTTGAATAAATTGAACAAAGCCCAAGAGGAGGCTGACTATATTAGGGAGAAGAATTCCTTTGTATAAGAGGGAACTAGTTGTTGAACTAAGTTATACTGATTGAAAGAATCCTATTGTTTGAACCAGTCTAAAATAAGGATGATTTATATACTAAGAGAAATTTAACAAGATATGTACTAGTATATATACAGATATATGAATAAGTATATAAACAAGCATAAATTGAATTGAGAAAGGTGGTGGGTTTTACTCTCTATATAGAGGCCCAAGTGTATTGTGATTGATCAGATGTTTTCTTCAAGATTGGATTAGGGTTTTGAAGAAATTGAAGAAAGTTTTGACATTGAAGATGACTTGATATTAAGTAAGAGAGAAGCAAAGATGTTGGGTCTTACATACTAAATAGAGGCCCAGATGATTGTTTGTATTCTATACAAAGCCCAGGATAGATGAGGCTAAAAGATTTTCTATTTACAAAAGAGGGTGTTGGGTCTTACACTCTATCAGAGGCCTAGATGGTTTTTTAAAACAAAGTTTATGTACAAAGGTATGGGACTTACTCTCCTAACAGAGACCCAAATGGTTTTTAAAAAAATAAAGTTTATGTACAAATGGATGAGACTTACACTCCTAACAGAGGCCCAGATTGTTGTGAAAACAGTGATCGCACCGTGATTTTGAAAAGCGCGATGAGACTTATACTATAGCAGAGGCCCATGAAGTGGTTTATTTACAAAGAGGGTTGGGTCTTAAAATCTAATAGAGGCCCAGATGATATATTGAAATGAAGTTTGAAAGATAAAATCAAAGTAAAACCCTAAATTCATTTTTAAAGATATTTTTCAAAGAAAAATCAATAAAAAATGTATAATTTATCAAATGAATCCATTAATCATGTCATAAACAATGATTAAGGTTTATGAAAAAGATATTTTACCCACATGAATATTTAAAATCATTTTGGTTTAAGAAAAATCAAGGAAAGAAATCATTTTAAAATATTTAAAACAATTTAAAATAATATTTTTAATATATTAAAAATATATCAAATACAAAATATTTTTGTGATTTTTTTTTGTGGAATGAAATAATAGGGTATTTAAATGATATGTGTGAAAAAATTTGGATTAAAAATAATTAATTTGATAGGAGAAATCAAAATTTGAAATTATTTTAAAACAATTTAAAAATAATATATTAAATATATTAAAAATATATCAAATATAAAATATTTATTTTTTATTTTTTTGGTGAATAAATTATTTAAATATGTCGATGATATTTGTGCAAAAATTCATTTAAAAATAATTAAAATTGGATAAAGAAATTAATTTTTGAAAATAATATGAAAATATTAAAAATATTTAAAAATTCAAAAATTTTAATTATGGCGCGAAGAACATCGTCTTCTTCCTCGTGCCAGCCAGATGCAAAACCCCTTATATCTCACTCAATTCATAATGAAATTGCACGATGTAAACATGAAAATTACTCGCTTTTGAACAAGGAACACAATGATACCAATTAATTTCATTTATTTTAAGTGTGGAGTGAGTTATCAAGTGATGAACAGATGAACCCTAAATTTTGCAAGAATAATGTGAAATCCTATACACAATTGATACATAGCAATTGATTGAGGGAAAACATTCTATGTATGTGCAGAAACATGTTGGTAACTTAAAATATAAAAAATGATGCATGTTTCATGGAGTTTGGGAAGTTCAGGTTTACCTGTGCAAGAGGAAATCGAATCCTCAGTTGTAGGTGTTACAAATGTGAAATGATGACTTGGACAACTTCCTTACACCTCAAGGAATGTGTTGATGTGATTGGAATGGATTGAGACCTTCTGGATTGATGAGCTCGAATCCAACTGCAACTTATGATGTATTTTGAGCAAATGGGGTATGACTTGATGATTTTGATGTTACAGAAGTTGTTTAAGTGTTTGGATCACTCATACATGATGTATGTGAGGTGTTTGAATCATTGGTTTGAGCCAAGAAGCTCTGGTTTTGAAAACACGATTCTCATTTTTTGAAAATTTGAAAACTTGGAGCAAAAGCAAGAAAGGAGAAAAAACAAGTGTTGTGTTGTTTTGGAGTGGTTTGATAGATCAGAAATGAGTTCTATTTATAGGTGAATGAGTTTGTCTTGGCTGAATAGTGATATCTTAAAGGATAAGAGCTCATTCAATGTTTTTGGCAAGATACCATTACTTCTCATGCAAGGTACAACGACTCCTCCAAATAACATAGCTACCAATTGACCAATTCCAAATTCCTCAATCATTTTTATTATTGTTTATGTGAGCATCTTGACTGAAAAGAGTACCTTTGTTGAATGTGCACAATTGCACATAAATGCACTTTAAATTCAAGGCATATGTGACAAAGCTTCATTATTCCAAATGTGATTCTCCTTGACTCATCACTTGATCTTGCAGGTTTGTGGTGACTCATTCCGATCCATGTTGAATTGGTATGATCATGATCATTTCACTTGACTCCAAAATCGTGTAGTGCAAGAAATGACCAAAACTAATTTTGCAAAACAGTTTGCAGCAAGGTGTATTGAGACCTCCATAACCCTTTGCTCAAGTGGAGTTATCTCATGCTCTTAGGCTCTTTGGAAGGCTGAGATGGTGTACTTTAACTTTGGTGTTAACCATTGGACTTGATTCATCTTGGATCATGGTGAAAATCCCTCCACATTTTGGTGTTTTGACTGATCTTACCTTAGGCAGAATTTCACTAAGTGTGGAAATTCATTTCATCTTTTCTTGATTTTGATCACTTCATAACTTAAAATCCAAGCATTTTTTGACCATGGATCAGTTTTGCACTTTTGTAGTATGTGATGAGATCTATCATTTAAGCTTTGGATCCAAGAAAATGGCTACTTGGATCACAAGTTATGGCCTTTGGAAGTTAGGTACCTAAACATTTTTTTTCCATAACTTAGTGACATTTTCACTTTCTCAACATTGCCCTTTTTACAAGTTACCTTGATTTCTTGATCAAACCTTATACAAATGCAACAATGGATCATGTTTTCTTGTATAATGGTTCATGATGAACATTTTTGGCCAAAAAGTCAAACTTTGACTTTGGGTGTCAGATGAATTTTGTGTAGAGAAACCCTAATTTCTGATTTTCAATGATTGGATGTCCCAAGGTGATTTTAAACTTATGAATGGACTTCAAATGTACATTTGAGTGTCTTGAATCATATCCCAAGGTTTGAGATCATGTCTTGGCCAAAAGTCAAATGTATGGTTAACTTTTCATCAAAACCCTAGTTTGTGGCTCAGATGGATTTGAATTCTTGCATTGTTTATGAATCAAGTTCTTTGAATCAATCCAATCATATGAATGGACTAATATGATGTATTTGAGATCCTTGAAATATATCTTGAGGTCTTGGCTCATGCCCATATGAAAATTTCCCTCTAGAAGCCTTGGTCGACCAAAACCCTAATTTGGTGACACTAATGATCTTGAGGCTTGATCAACTTGAAATGATGCAATCTTGTGCTTGATTCTTGATGTTGAGGACCTCTTGTCCTTCACGAATGATTGGGAGGCTTGATACGTTGAAGATCATGTCAATTCTTGATTGACCATTTGCCTGAATCCTCTGTAGGGTTTAAAAAACCCAATTCTTGGCCAAGGTGGACACTCAACGATCTCTGAAAGGATTAGTGAGGTATGAAAGTACATCCATATTGTGGTGATGATTTGCACAATGATGTGAAGTCTTAGGGTCAAAATTTAAGGTCTGACAGAGGGTGTAAGTTCTTATACTATTACAATAAATACATTTCTATATGCCATCATTAATTATGTGGTGAATAAGGTAGCTCAACTGATATGTGTTAGTTGAATTAAATGAGTGTAAAAGATTAGTATAAGATTCAACTATTGTTAGCATCATTTATTTATCTTTATTAATATTTATCAATCGATAATTTATTTTAAAAAATATACAATATAATAATTTGAAATATACATGAATATATTTCGTAAATATGACACAAATACTCCAAAAAAAAATATATATACATGTCTTTGTGTTGAGTTTAAACCCGATATTCATAATTTAAATTTTTTTTCTTTTTAAACTTTACTAAGATTCTCAAATGAAAATTTGACACATATTATAAATAAAACAATTTAAAATGGACACTTATTTAATTTTAAGTGCAAAATTAGAAGAGAGATCAAAATTATTTGAATTTTAAATAATTAAATTAATATGCAGAAAATTATAAAATAGAGAGAGTAAAATCGCAGTTAAATTTGGAGAATAATAATAAAATGTTTGTTTTAATTATATGTTAAATTACACTACATTAAATAAATATGAGAAAAAAATTTTAATTTAATATTTTAAATAATTTATTAATTTGATTTTTAGGTCACATAAAAGCAAAGTTCTGCGAAAGAAAACACTTTTTCTTCAATCAACACAAATATTTTAAGGATTTAATGATAGTGCACTGTCAGTGTAAGACAACTTTACACATGCAACCAATCAAAATGTTTATAATTGCCATATACTATCATTATTTTTAAAATAAAACTATGTTTTATTCTGATAAATGGTTGTGATTGATTGACAGTGTAAAATATTTTACACTGTCAGTGCGTTTCCTTTTTTCTTGTATTTTAAAAGACCACATTTAAGTTTAATAATTTAATTATACTCTTTTTATAATACTATATTACTTTTTTGACTATAATAATATAGTTTATAGATTAATATAAACTTTACTTTTTATACATTTTAATTTTTAAAGTATAAATGATTAATATAAGAGGATTTCTTAACACACTACCCATGTTTCTTATACACCACCTGAAATTTCCATTTTGCCCCCAGATTTCAGATGTGCACATCCGGACGCACCGTTTGTCCAAAAAACGCTGATGTGTTCCGGATGTGCACATCCGGAAGCATGAAATAACTTTATTTTTAACAAATACCGGATCTGCAGATCCGAAAAAAAGTGTAACTTAATTTTTTTTTCTTAAAAATCGGTTTTGTCGGTCGGTCGCAAACGTTAATATATCAACGCAAGTCAATATACATTTGAATAGAAAACTTTGTTCTCCGTATCTGTACAATAGAAAACTTTGTTCTCTGTATCTGTACAATAGAAAACTTTGTTCTCCGTATCTGTACAATAGAAAACTTTGTTCTTACCATTTTTAATTGTTGAAATAACTTATCCATGCTTTGAAATGTTAATTTGTATTCATGATTAAGTAATGTGGCTAGTGCACCAGTAGCAGTAATGTCATCAGAAGTTATAACAAACTCTAGGGTTGGAGTCTCTCCGTCAGCATAATGGTTGTCTTCGGCATTTCAATAAGTAACGTGACTGGTGCACCAGTAGCAGTAATGTCATCATAAGTTATAACAAACTCTAGGGTTGGAGTATCTCAGTCAAGATAATGGTTGTCTTCGGCATTTCAAAAAGTAATGTGGCTGGTGCACCAGTAGCAGTAATGTCATCAGAAGTTATAACAAACTCTAGGGTTGGAGTCTCTCCGTTAACATAATGGTTGTCTTCGGCATTTCAATAAGTAATGTGGCTGGTGCACCAGTCGCATAATGTCATCAGAAGTTATAGCAAACTCTAGGGTTATAACTTCTGATGACATTTGCGACTAGCCGACAAAACAGATTTGTAAAAAAAAATTACGCTTTTTTCCGGATCTGCAGATTCGGAATTTAAAAAAATAATGCTATAATATATTTTCGGATGTGCACATCCGGAATGCATCAGCATTTTTTAAAATTTGGTGCGTCCGGATGTGCACATCTGGAATCTAGGGGCAAAATAAAAATTTCACGTAGTGTATAAAAAACTTGGATGGTATATTAAGAAATGGTCTAATTATTTTAGATTTATTGACATATCATATGTGCAACTAAAATTTGAAGTTCTTCCGGTCATCAGAAAATGACATGAACTATGTGCCAGATTTAGTTACTGTTCCTAATCCATTTGAATTTGTGTCACGTGATATCTTTGTTCATGATTCTGTTGTACATGAGATGGCTGTTATTGCCGCTCTTTATATTGTTGCACTTGAGCCGGCTATTATCAATGTTCCAGATCCATTGCACCGAAAGGACACCCTGTCTTAACAACCTCGGCTACGACTGAGCATAATTTATCATTTTCGGAAAAATACATGGGGGAAGATCCTAATTGGGATGGTTAGAAAAATCCAGGTGAGCTTAGCAAATAATGTTGGAGCATTAAGAATTAATCTAAAACAACTTCAAATTGATCAAACATAGAAAACTTAGTGGAAATTGATTATTCTTTTAAGCTTTTGATGTTTCGAAATTATATGTAATAACTGTAGGTATGTGTAGTGACATATATGTAAAAGACCTGCCAAGGTAGTGGATTGTGGCTGCTAGTAAAGAACGATGTCGTTTTAGGAGAGACTTTTTCTACAACCCGTAATTAAGGGCAACCTCACCCATATTACTCCATACTCGCCTATCATAAGATGGGAAAAGACATGTCTCGATACGAGAGAATTTAAAGTTAACAATCTCATCTGGATCTCTCTAGGAAGTATATATTCAACGAGAGATGCAATTTAGAATATATACTATGAATTCTCTTTGATTGACAAATGTCTTTTCCCGCATTTCCCATGATTTGGGGGCAATAAGGGGAGGTTACTTTTATTTACAAGTGGTAGAAGAATGTTATCTCAAGAAAGAAATCATCCTTTACTGACAACCACAATCCTCGCCCTTGACATATCTTTTACATATACGTTACTACACATACCTACAAGTATTACATGTAATTCGGAAGTATCAAAAGCTAAAATGAATAATCAATTTCCACTAATTTTTCTACGCTTGTTCAATTTGAGGTTATTTTAGATTCTTAACTAGTAATATACCCGTGCGGAATTATTTGATACGGTATAAAAATAATTTAAATGTATGTATAAATAAATTTAATTGCTATGTACTAACAGTATAAAAATATTTTAAAATAAATAATCAGTATATAAACTCAATTGTATTTGAAAAGAAGATTTTATCTTTCAAATTAAGGTAATTATTTATTAAAATAAAATATGTATTTTGTTGATAATGACCTATAAAATATAAAGTTTGTTTGATACAATATAAATGTATTCATATACAGATATAAATTTGAAATTGGTTACTTAATTGTAAAATAAAAAATAATTATATATACTCAATTGTATTAAATAATTATACAAAAATAAAAAAGACTCGTGAAACGAAGAAAGTCGAAAAATAAAATAGATTTCAATCAATATATTAGTATATTAGTATTAAATTGATTTCAATCAATATAAAATTAATATATTAGTATTAAATTGATTTTAAGATCTCTACATTAAATAAATAATAAATAAAAAAACATAATTTAATTATGTTATTCCATCCAGTATCTCTACAATAAATAAATAATATATAAATAAAGATAATATTAATAAAGTAATGAATATTGCATTCAACTATAAAAAGGACTAATAATCAATACAATATGCAAATGGAATATTTTAAACGAAAAAGAGGCATTATATGCTTTAAATAATAAAACAAAAAAGCATTAATGCAATAAACAAAAGTTCTACTTGAAATTTTTGTCTATTTTTTGGTACACAAACTTGCACAGAATATCCAAACATGATATAATGAAAAATTGATTTTACAATAACTGCAAGTTACACAATACACATTCTCAACCAGTGAAATAATCATAATTAACAGGATGATAAATTCCAACAACTTGAAATCATACAAAACAACAAAATAGTTCATTCATAATTCAAATGAGAGCAAAACTGTTTGCTCATTGTCTCTATCTTTTCAACAATGAGTGGCAGACTCCAAAATGATAAATGCTAAGGGCCAATGTACATCATTTCTTCAAAACCTTTTGGAAGAAAATCTTCTTGGAATATAGGATATTTCGACAAATTGTTTTGTAGGACCACTACAACAAAAGTAAGTTATAACATCGCACCTTAGACAGCGCTTTAATACAAAAGCGCTGCTATAAGTTAAAAACAAGGAATCTATTCATTTAAAAAAATAAAAGCGCAAAAAATATAAGACCTTAGACAGCGCTTTGGTCAAAAGCGCTTTCTAAGATCTTATAAATTTAAAAAAATATAAGACCTTAGACAGCGCTTTTGTAAAAAGCGCTTTCTAAAATTTTATTAATTTAAAAAAAAAATTAAAGGAAAATATTAGACAGCGCTTTCATTAAAAGCGCTGTCTAAGGTCTTAAAAATAAAAAAAAAATAAAATCGAAAGCGCTGTCTAAGGCCAACTTTAGAAAGCGCTTTGAAAAGCGCTGTCTAAGATCCACCTTAGAAAGCGCTTTTATGACAAGCGCTGTCTAAGGTCTAATTAAATTAAAATATATGAATAGTCAGTATTCATTTTCATATTTCCGCTCTTTCTTCTCCCCTGCTAGCGAACAGAGCTCAAAACCCTTGCGAACGAAAAACCTTCACCGTCAACCGTCCTCCCGTGCCGTCGTTCGTTGTTGCCGTCGTTGCATTGCCGTCCGTCCGTTTCTGCTCACTGCTGTCGTTTTCGTTTATGCTCATTGCCGTCGTCGTTCGTTTCTCTTTCTGCTCTTTGATACATTTCGTTCTTGCATTGCCGTTGTTACCGTCGTTAAAGGTACGTCGTTGTTGTGAAGAATAAGGTTTTGTTGCTGTACATTGTTGTTGTAGGGTTTTGTTGCTTTACAATGTTGTAGTGAATGATTATGTTTGATGAGTTTTGTTAATGAAGTTATGTTTGACTGTTTTATTAATGAAGTTTTGTAGTGAATGAGTATGTTTGAAGTTTTGTTAATGAAGTTTTGTAGTGAATGAGTATGTTTGATGAAATCTTCTAAAAAACTCTAAAAAACTCTTAAAATTGATGGAGTTTTGTTAAAATTGATGGAAATAGTTTAGTTTAGTTTTATTTTTTCCACCTCTTAAATCTTCTAAAAAACTCTTAAAATTGATGGAAATGTCCTCTGAATTTTAGAATTCAAAGCTTGTTTTTGAAGCCTCAAAATTCTAGAATTTGAGATGGTTGAGTTAATAAACAAATATAATGAACATAAACATTTCACTAAAACATAAGAAATTCAACCAGTTACATATCAAACACTATCAAACTTGTTCATTTCTTGATTAATATGGTTGAATTAATGTTATTTTGTTGACCTTAATAAGTAGGAAAACCATGGATAAAAAATGGATGGATGCCGATCGATTGTCCAAAGAGTACGAGAATGGGGTATTGGATTTCGTTAAGTTTGCTGTTCAACACGCTGACGCTGAAGAGCTCAATCGAATAAAATGTCCTTGCTTGGGTTGTTGTTATGTGGGTAGGGTTGACGCAGATGGATTGAAATCACATTTACTGATGAATGGAATTGATCGAAGTTATAAGTGTTGGATACATCATGGGGAGAAAATTAACGAGAATGTTGAACCGACGGGGAAAAGTAATACGACCGATGCTTCAGATGACAAAGACACGGAAACATACGATTGTGATCGAGTCGAAGAGATTGCAGAAGCAGTTGTAGAAGATCTTCATGATTGTCCCGAAATGTTTGAGAGGTTGGTAAGCGATGCAGAGAAACCGCTCTATCAAGGTTGCACTAAATTCACAAGACTGTCTGCGGTATTGAAGTTGTACAACTTAAAGGCGGGCAATGGATGGTCGGATAAAAGTTTCACAGAGTTGTTGGCCCTTTTGAGAGAAATGCTACCGGAGGATAATGTTCTTCCCAATCGAACCTATGAGGCCAAAAAAATGTTGTGTTCAATTGGCATGAGCTATGATAAGATACATGCTTGTCCAAACGATTGCGTTTTGTTTCGAAACGAATATGCATCGTTAACTGAGTGCCCTAAATGCGGTTTGTCTCGATATAAGAAAAAATTGTCTCCAGCCAAGGTCTTATGGTATTTTCCTATAAGATTGAGATGTTTGGCATATGGTCCAAGTTTGCATGTGTATTCTCATAGCGCATACGCAATTAATGGATACACATTTTATACCAAAGACCAAGACGATAAAAGTACTATGCAAAATAGTGGTGTCACCGTCCTAGCTGAAGCAATGCACATATCAAGTATGAAGGACTTAAACCCCAAATATGCAAATCTGTCATATTTTGGAGTTATTGAGCACATTTGGGTGTTTGATTACGAGAAGTTTCAGATTCCAATCTTTGGTTGCAACTGGGTAAATAGTAGTGGCATACGAATGGATAAGTCTGGATTTTTGCAAGTGGATCTTAATAGGGTGGGGTACAAAGATGAGCCTTTTATTCTAGCATCTCAAGCTAGACAAGTGTTCTATGTCACTGACCCGACGAGTACGAAATGGTCTATAGTGCTTCTATCTAACAAAGTGGTTGATAATAGCGGTGTAGATCAATGTGATATTGATGTTGAGAATGAGTCATGCATTAGACGGAATGAGTTGAATACAAATGATCAAGATGAGGATCTTATAGCGGATGAGTCATATATCAGAAATGACCATAACGAGGGAATTTGGATCCATTCATCCATCCGCATTGCTAAGACACAAGTAATTCATATTCCAACCAAGAAAAGAAAGAGATGTTAGTGAAAGAGGTAAAATTTGTTATATACTTGATTTCTTTATTATATTTGTTATATATTATGTCATATTTGTTATATATTAGTGAAAGAGCATTTTATTTTCATTTTTTACATGGTAATGTTATTTAGACTCCAACAAGATCCAAAACAAAGGATATAGCTGTTAATCTTACACTTGTTTAATCTTACAGTGGACATTGGTTGTTGGTCGCAATTAACCACAGCGGAGAGTCAACCCCATTATTACATGGAATTATGTGAAGGTATATTAATTATCACATGTTTTATTATATTAGTGATGCTACTTGATAAAACTTAGGATTTATCCATATTTTCTTTTAATTGAATTACAATCTTTCTGTTTTCAGGACCTATAATGTAGATTTGAAGCAATGCTTTGGTTGGATGCAAAAGTATTAGTATAAGTAATATGTGCATTTGTAGAAAAAATGTAATGATTTGTAATTATAAATAGGTGTATATATAATTTTGGTTTGTAATTTTAAATATATATTGGTTTGAATTGCCAATTGTTTTGCATATATAATTTTGGTGTAAATTGCCAATGGTTTGAATTGCCAATTTCTGAAAAAAATTGCTGGTTGAAAAACAGGTAAAATTCTGGTTGAAAAAACCTGGTAAAAATTGTGGTTTAAAAAAATTTATATAAAATTTTTCGTATACCTTAGACAGCGCTTCTGGAGAAAGCGCTGTCTAAGGTAGGGCTTAGACAACGCTTCTAACAAAAGCACTGTCTAAGGTAGGGCTTAGAAAGCGCTTTTGACAAAAGCGCTGTCTAAGGTATACCTAGAAAAATTCAAAAAGGTTGACCTTAGACAACGCTTTTATTGAAAGCGCTGTCTAAGGTATACCTTATAATGTCAAAAAGCGCTGTCTAAAGGTACCATAGACAGCGCTTTTCATTAAATATACCCCACTTTAGACAGCGCTTTTGGTATTACCCAAAGCGCTGTCTAAACCTATAGCAGCGCAGGTTTATACAGCGCTTAAAAGCGCTGTCTAAGGGCAAAAAAAAGCGCTGTCTAAGGTCTTTTTTGTGGTAGTGGACTCAATTGTTTCAACCAGAGAATTATACACATGGCTCTAGTGTAGAAGTAAACACAAAACTAATCAGAAAAGAATTTTAGTTCCTCTAAAGTCAAAGCAGTAAGACATGACTATGACTCTAAATAAGAGAAACCATAAGGTTCATTGATCAAGACCGGAAATATTAAGACATGATTATGAAACAGAAAATGAAGTGTGTGAACAAACCTCAAAACATCAAAGAGCCTTCTGAATGACATAATTTGCTTGTCGATCTTGAAGTAATTGGTCAAAGTGAGGATTAGAAAGCAGTTCATGAATGATTTTTGCCCGATGCTCGTCATCAAATACTTCAAGACATTTTTCAACCACATGACTACAGTAAACCGAGAGTTTACTTTAAAGACCCCATAAAACACAGATTCTTTTATTTGCAGATAAAAAGTGGGCAATCTTAAAATAAAATATTAAGTATTAATTTATATTTTTAAGAAATGTGCTTTTGATAGTTACCCGTATTTATCTTGAGCAAGCAAAAGTGCATTAACAAATATTTCTGCAGCAAGCATTTCTTTATGCTCCCCGCTTGAATAACAAATTCATTTTTGTAGGACACTATATTAACTTCAATGTCCTTACCCTGCATGCCTAGCTACAATAGAGAGAAAACCTCAGCCACCACAGGGTTGGTTTTCTGCAATATCAGATTCTCAAACAATAAATCAATCCATGAATATAAGACCTCTCAAGAAACTCCACATTTTCTCTTGTTTTGATTTAGATTTTGAGATTCATAAATTGACTAAATTATAATACCTGTGGCTGCTCCAGCAGTAAGAGTCACAATATCGCCGTTAGTTTTTGCGTTAATAGCCGAGTCGACTGCGGTTACGATCTGGTCTTGTTCAGCTCCCATATCTTCTGCAATCTCAATGCAGTAAGAAGCTACTAAAGAAGCTGCATAAGCAACTGCAGCATAAGCCACGACATTAGGCTTTTCGGACGATGCTATTGAATCCGCAACTGCAACAACAGTGGCAGCAACACCAATACCGCGGCGTGCAGCTGAGCATTGTGAGTCCTAATTTCTTGCCTTTTCCTCTTCTTCTGATCTTTCAACCATCTACCTGTTGTCTTCCCTCTCATCAAGCTCCTATACAGTTGGTCAAGTAAAAAAATGAATGAAAAAAAGTTCCAAGTTAGATAGTAACAGATTCGGCTAGTATCTGATTATATAATTGATGGGTTGGATATAATCACAAGTTGAATGCAAAATACCTCATTTCTCATCAAGTTTTAACTCGAAATGAACTCTGTAGAAAGTTCTTGATGAAGTAAAAGTAAATCCTGCAGATGAATCTCAGCAAAACCGGAGAATAACGCCAGATGGATAACTGCTCAAATAACTTGCATCAAAAGTAGCATATTTAAACAGTAACATTGTTTCATTGAGAATTTAAAACATGCTATAACTTGCAATTTACCTTATAGTAATAAACTTTCTCTTCTGCAATTCTTTTTACAAACTACTTTTTTTATGAGTTTTATCACCATAACATAACCTTCTGATCTCCATATGCGAATGAGGATAATTGAGTTGGTCCTACTCAGTTAGATATGTTAAGAAAACTGTTCTTGACACCCAAAGTTTGATCACATCATAGTATAATGAGAAAAAACTATTAGAATAATAATTTATATTTTATTTTATATTCACAAACTTAGTCATTAAGTTTGTTAGAGGGTATTTTAGTATTTTAATGTTGCTTTTGGTAACCCTAATTTTAGCTTATAAATAGGGTAGTTGTCATTCCAATCATTTGTATCTTTTTATCCTTTTGTAGCCGTCATTCAATATAATATATTCTCTTCTTCATCTTCATTATTTTCACCTTGTACACCAACAATTGGTATCTAGAGCTCCGGTTCGGATCATTGGGAAACACGGGAAACACGAGTGAAACGTGAGGATTTCTTTGTGTGATTGATTTTGGTTCGTGATTCTTGTTGAATCTTGAACAAAATCTGATCAGAATCACATTTTTTTTTGTGATTTTGTGGGTTGGGAAACACTGTGTGCGGTGAAGTTCTGAGTGTACTGTACAAGGTTGAAGGTTGAAGATGATGAACGGCGGCGGCGGCATGAACACCAAGCTTCCAGTATTTGATGGCAAAAACTGGAATCGTTGGATGATTCAGATGCGTGTACTATTCGGTGCTCAAGATGTTCTAGATCTTGTCACCGACGGTTATGTTCCGGTAGCAGCAGATGCGACGGAGGAGCAGAAGAACGCGCAGAAGGATACAAGGAAGAAAGATCAGAAAGCATTGTTCTACATCCATCAGTGTGTGGATGTGAATGTGTTTGAGAAGATTGCAGATTCAACGACGGCAAAGGCGGCGTGGGACACACTGGTCAGATGTTACGGTGGTGACGCATCAGTGAAGAAGGTGAAGCTTCAGTCTCTACGTAAGCAGTATGAGAATCAGAACATGAAGAACAATGAGAAAGTTTCTGAGTACATCTCCAGAGTGATTGTGATCACTAATGAGATGAAGGCGTGTGGAGAAACTCTTTCTGAACAAGTAATCATTGAGAAGGTATTGAGATCCCTTACTCCTCAGTTTGATTACATTGTGGTAGCAATAGAACATTCTAAAGATCTGAGCACCATGAGAATTGAAGAGCTGCAAAGCAGTCTAGAAGCGCAAGAGTTGCGTCTGACTGAGAGAACTTCTGAAAGGGAAGTAGAGCAGCAGGCTCTGAAAGCAGTTTTTGATAAGAAGCATCAGAAGCAGCCGTGGTCAGAAGCCAGGAGAAGATCTGATGGTGGTCAGAAGTCAGAAACCTCAACTTATGATAGGCAAAAGAATGCTCAGAAGGGAAAAGAGAAGTATGACAAGAAGAAGATCCAATGTTACTGTTGCAAGAAATTTGGTCACTTTGCTAGAGATTGTTGGTCAAACAAGGAAAGGAAGTCAGAAGAAGCAAATATAGCCAGAAGTTCTGATGATGGATCTGTGCTACTGATGGCTTCTGAATCTGATGATACGAATTTGACAGACTGGTGGTATATGGACACTGGCTGCTCAAATCATCTTACTGGAAATAAGAAATGGCTGGTTGATTTTGACTCTGAAAAGAGGACAAAGATCAGATGTGCTGATGACAAATATCTTAACGCTGAAGGTATGGGAAATGTCAGAGTTGTTCTGAACAATGGGAAAACAGCATTGATTCAGAATGTGTGGTATGTACCTGGCATCAAAAGCAATCTGATGAGCGTGGGACAATTAATTGAGAAAGGTTTTTCAGTTACCATGAAGGACAATCTTCTGAAGCTGTATGACTGTAATCAAAAGCTGATTATGGAGTCAGAACAAGGAAGGAATAGAACATTCAAGGTGAATGTCAGAACTTCTGATTCTGAATGTCTTAGTGCAACAAGTGTTGTGAAAGAAAGTGAGCTGTGGCACAGAAGATTTGGTCATTTGAATTTCAGAAGCTTAGAACATCTGAATTCGAAGAAGCTGGTACATGGAATTCCTACAATTAAGAAGCCTGAGAAGTCATGCAGAGTGTGCATGGAAGGAAAGCAACCAAGATTTCCATTTGCGTCAGAAGTTGCTCCAAGAGCAAAACATGCCTTGGGAGTAGTACATTCTGATGTGTGTGGTCCATTTCCAGTAGAATCGTTCGGAGGGAATAAATACTTCGTGTCATTTGTTGATGAATTCACAAGAATGATATAGGTATCCCTAATTAAGTTCAAACACGAGGTGTTTGGTGAATTCAAGAAGTTCCGAATGAAGGTTCAGAATCAGAGTGGTCAGACTCTGAAGATTCTCAGAACCGATGGTGGGGGTGAGTATAACTCCAAAGAGTTTCAGAAGTTCTGTGAGGAGAATGGAATTGAGCATGAGGTTACTGCTCCTTACACTCCTCAACACAATGGTCTTGCTGAAAGAAGAAATCGTACTTTGCTTGATATGGTGAGAAGCATGCTGAAGGAGAAGAAGCTTCCTCAGAACTTCTGGGGAGAAGCTGTTGCAACCGCAGCATATGTGCTCAACAGATGTCCAACGAAGAAGCTGAAGGAAATAGTTCCTATTCAGAAGTGGACGGGAGAAAAGCAAAGTGTTAGTCATCTGAAGGTTTTTGGTTCTGTTTGTTACAAACATGTTCCAGAAGCTAGAAGACAGAAGTTGGATGATAGAAGCAAAGTAATGTTACTGGTGGGGTACCACAGTACAGGTGCATACAAGCTTTATTGTCCAGAAACTAATAAAGTTGAGTTCAGCAGAGATGTTATTGTGAAGGAATCAGAAGTTTGGAATTGGGATAAGTCTCAATCTGATCCTGATGTTAGAACTTCTGAAGAAAGGTCAGAAATAAGAATTTCTGAAACTGATGGTGATTCTGACTCTAAAGAAGACTCAGAAGATGAAGGTGATTCTGATGATCCAGATTCTGATGATGATCAGGATTCTGGTGGTGATTCAGACTCTGGGAATATGCCAGACTCTGAAGGTGGTCAAAGTTCTGGAGGAAGTCCAACTCTTGAAGCAAGAGGTTCTGAAGGAGAAACTTCTGTGGTTAGAACTTCTGAGGTTCAAGCATCTGAACAAAGTTCTGAACGAGGTCAGAGGCCACAGAGAATCAGAAACATTCCAAGAAGATTTGAAGAGTTTGACATGTTGCAAGACACTGAAGTCGATTCTGAAGGTGAAATTATTCAGTGTGCCATGTTAGTAGACTCTGAACCCGTGAGTACAGAAGATGCTCTCAAGCAGAAGTTCTGGCTAAAGGCCATGAAAGAAGAACTTGAGGCCATAGAAAGAAACAAGACTTGGAAGCTGACAGAACTTCCAAAGGACAAGAAAGCCATCAGCGTCAGATGGGTTTTCAAGCAGAAGCTAAAGCCAGATGGATCAATTGGCAAATACAAAGCGAGGTTGGTAGCAAGAGGATTTCTACAGAAACCTGGGCTGGATTATTCTGAAGTGTTTGCACCTGTAGCGAGACATGAAACAATCAGATTGGTGATTGCAATAGCTGCTAACAGGAATTGGCCTCTGATGCATTTAGATGTGAAATCTGCATTTCTGAACGGTCCATTAGAAGAAGAAGTTTATGTGTCACAACCTCCTGGATTTGTGAAAAAGAATCAGGAAGGGATGGTGTACAGATTACATAAAGCTTTGTATGGATTGAAGCAAGCGCCCAGAGCTTGGAATCAGAATATCGATTCATTTTTTAAGAAGCAAGGGTTTCAGAAATGTGAGATGGAATACGGTGTTTATGTTCAGCATATTTCTGAAAGAAATATGATTCTGGTGTGTTTGTATGTTGATGACATATTGCTGACCGGAAGTTCTGAACAAGAATTTGCTAAGTTCAAGAAGGTGCTGATGAATGAGTTTGAAATGACTGATCTCGGGAAAATGACATACTTTCTAGGGGTGGAGTTCAGATATTCTGAGAAAGGTATCATTTTGCATCAGCTGAAGTATGAACGAGAACTTCTGAAGAGATTTAAGCTGCAGAATTGTAAGGCTGCTATCACACCTGCAGATACGAATCAGAAACTTGATTCTGATTCTGATGGTGAGGATGTGGATGCTACAACCTTCAAACAGTTGGTTGGTTCTCTGAGGTATTTGTGTAATACCAGACCTGATATTTGCTATGCAGTTGGAATGGTTAGCAGATTCATGAGTAAACCCAAGTGGTCCCATTACCAAGCTGCTGTCAGGATTCTGAGGTATATCAAGGGAACTCTGAAGTATGGAGTGCTGTTCCCTTCTGGAAGAAAGATTGAATCAGAACTTCTGAGTTCTGGAAGGAAGATTGAATCAGAACTTCTGAGTTACTCAGATTCTGATTGGTGTGGAGACAGAGTTGATAGAAGAAGTACTTCTGGATACTTGTTCAAGTTTCTGGGAGGTCCTATTTCTTGGAGTTCTAAGAAACAACCTGTTGTTGCGCTATCAACCTGTGAAGCTGAATACATTGCAGGCGCTGTTACTGCATGTCAAGCTGTGTGGATTCTGAACTTGCTGGAAGATCTGAAGATCAAAGTTGACAAGCCTCTGAAGCTGATGATTGATAACAAGTCTGCGATCAACCTTGCCAGAAACCCAGTGTTGCATGGGAGAAGCAAGCATATTGAGACAAAGTATCACTATCTGAGAAGTCAAGTTCAGAATGGAGTGTTAGAAGTTCTGCACTGTAGTACCCAGAAGCAGTTGGCAGATGTTCTGACGAAGACTATCAAGACTGATCAATTCCTTCGTTTAAGGGATGAAATTGGAGTTGTTAGTTTTGAGGAAATATAAATTAAGGGATGGTATTAGAATAATAATTTATATTTTATTTTATATTCACAAACTTAGTCATTAAGTTTCTTAGAGGGTATTTTAGTATTTTAATGTTGCTTTTGGTAACCCTAATTTTAGCTTATAAATAGGGTAGTTGTCATTCCAATCATTTGTATCTTTTTATCCTTTTGTAGCCGTCATTCAATATAATATATTCTCTTCTTCATCTTCATTATTTTCACCTTGTACACCAACAAAAACAACCACAGTTCCTTACTGAGAGACATACCTTAGCCACATATTTTGAATCATCCCCTCTTCTCTTGACTTTTACCTGCAATTATCTTCAAAAAATTATAACATCAGACCTTAAAATTAAATTAATAGAGTATAAACATCAAAGGAATATCGATATAAAGTATATAAAGTCGTATTGGGCATGCTATTTAAAGCTTATCTGCACTAATTTGTAATAAGACAACACTTAATAACACAATAAAACCCTATAGCAAGTACCCAGTTTCCGTTACCAATTATATTACAAAAACAAACTCTATAAACTGCCTTCTATGGTTTTGATTTTCTTCAATCTGAACAATCATGAAATTTCTCCTAATTATCTTACTTCGGCTGGCAATTTCATACTATTTAAACAGTAAGATTGTTTCGAACTACAAGTTGTCTGTAGGATACACTTATGATGTGCTTAGCATTAAAATCAGTATTAAATTAGTTAGATTGAAATTTATTTTAAGACAATAGAAACCTATCCTAGGATACACTTATGATACACTTTAGATTCTTAATGCTCCAACAATATTGGCTAAACTCACCAGAATTTCTGATTCATCCAAATCATGATCTTCCCCTAATTATTTTCCGCAAAATGATACATTTTGTCTAATAGTAAATGCGGTTGTTAAGGCAAGTTGTCCTTCCGGTGGAATGGAGTCGGGAACATCGGTAACAGCCGGCTCTGGTGCAATGGTATCAAGAGCAGCGATAACAGCCGCCTCTGATGTAACAGGATCATGAATAGAGATATCTCATGGATTAAGTTCAATAAGCACATGAATAACGACTAATTCTTGCATATAGTTCATGTCGTTTCCTGATGAATCTAGATGAACTTCAAATTTGAGCTACAGATATGTCATATCAATAAATCTAACTATATATAATCATTTAAACTTACATTTTAAAATATATAAATAGTAAGTTAATCCTTCAAAATTTATAGACTTTTATTTTTAAAATTAAAATTTATACTTCAAAAATAAAAATTTAAATTATAAATTTTTTTATAAACTAAATTATCATAATCAATAAATTAATTTATTATTATAAAATATTATATTTATATTAATTAAATTAAATGAGGTCTTTTAAAATATTTTTATTCATTGACGAAAAATTTATTTCTTTCGGAGAACTTTGCTTTTATATGGCAAAAAAATAAAATTAGTTAATTATTTAAAATATTAAATTAAATATTTTTCTCACATTAAACCAATATAGTGTAATTTAACCTATAGTTAAAATAAATTTTTATTACTATTCTCTTGATTTAATTGCGATTTTGGTATTTCTATTTTATATTTTTTACTATATCGATTTACTTATTTCAAATTCAAACAATTTTGATCTCTCTTATATTTTGCACTTAAAAGAAAATATGTGTCTATTTTAAATTATGTGTTGTTCATAAAATGTGACATAGTTTCATTTGAGAATCTTAGTTAAATTTTTGAAGATAAAATATATAAATTATGAATAATTAAAAAAATATATATGTCATCAATTTTATCTGCAAAAACATGAGAACGAAATCAACAAACTTATGTGAAATCTTAAATATTAAAAATATAAGTTTTATGTAATTGGAAAATAGGCATGACATTAGTTTTAAGTAAGAAAAGAGATTAAAACTATTTAAATTTAAAATAGAAATATTAATTTTGCGAATTAGATAAAATAGGAAATAAAAAATGTAATAAGTTTATCTTGTTATTTTTTTTTTGAAATAAAAGAATTTTATTAAATCCACAAAAACCTTACAGCACAAAGGCGATCCAAAGATACAGCCTAGAAACCCAAACTAAAAGCACAACAACTACAACTTAGGGAAGCTTGAACTGGCTAATATGGTTTCTAAGGTTAGGCTTAGTCCAACACCTATAAACAATAATATCAACGATCCTAGGACTAATTGTGACAATATCAATCTTGTTACCAAAACAATGTTGATTTCTAAACCTCTAAGCTTCATACACCGTCTCAGGAAAAACACACTCTAGGATCTTGGATTTCCAGCCCTTTCCCTTGCTATTGTTCATTACCCACAACAACTCTTCATCCCAACCAAGAGGTGTATGTCTAATTTGCAGCCACTGCAAAACATGATTCTAAATACTCTGTATGCTGGGACATTTGAACATTAAATGCTTAAGAGTTTCTTCACTATTATAGAAGCAACAACTGATTTGCTCAATCATTCCGAACCTATGTAATATGTCCTTAGTAGCAAGCCTTCCAATGCAAGCCATCCACAAAACAAAAAGAGCTCACGACCTAACTGGGTTGGCAAACCATATCTTACACCAACAAACCTGCACATTCTCATATTTAATTGTACTGTAAATATGCCTTGTAGACACGTTCTATTGATTCATAATTCTCAACCACTCTTGATTGTGTGTAACTCTTTGTCTATGTTTGAAGATTACTTTGATTATCCAAGACCAATTGCTTTTAATAGAGACTTCTATAATATCTTTTCCTTTAATATAATAACAATGCATCTATATAATTCAAAGACTATCACTCTTGCTACTAAGATTCCAAAGAAGCATGAGAAGACTAGTTTATTCCAATCCTCAATAGCAATAATATTCAAACCTTCCTGATATTTAATGTTACAAACTTTTTCCAAGAGACGAGAGCCTTCCTAGTGATTTCCCCATTACTATACCAAAGAAAAGACTGACAAATGGCTTCTACCTGCTTGATGACTTTCTTAGGGAGGGGAATACACTACATCCAGAAATTGGTAACAGCAAAAAGGGAGCTTTTAATCAGTTGAAGCCTACCTGCAAAGCTTAGAAAATGAGCGCTCCAATGTTCAACTCGAGCTACAATGTTCTCAACAAGTAATCTACAGTGCGTTATGAAAGTTTCTTGCTCGTTAGCGGAATTCTCAAATATCTAAAGGACATGCTACCTTTACTGAAAGAGGTGATGTTGAGGATGTCAAGCTTTGTTCCCTTATCAACATTACCAAAAAAAAAATTTCACTTCTGGGGGTTAGCTGTTTGACCACTTGCATCAGAAAAATCCTTGAATGCCTTCATAGTAAGCTCTACAGACATAGATTCACCTCTTGTGAAAACTAAAAGATCATCTGCAAAGCAAAGGTGCACAATACTCAATTTATCACATCTAGAATGATAGTTAAAGTTCGGGTTATTAACCAGCTTTCCAAAAGTTCTATGTAAGTACTCCATAATGATAACAAAAAGCAAAGGGGAGAGGGGACCCCTTGCCGGAAAGGGGATCCCTTGCCTTAAGGCATTCCTAGCTTTCAACATTTTGGTGTGTTTTCCATTGATACAAAATTTGTAGGAAATAGTTCTCACTGAAGGAGAATCCATCTTATGAATTTAGGAGAACCACTTGGATCATAGGCCTTTTGAACGTCCATCTGGATCATACACCTAGGAGGACCACGTTTGGTGGTATAAACCTTTATTAGCTCATAAGCAAGAAGAACATGGTCTTGGAGATGATGACCTGGAACGATAGTAGTTTGACTATTGTGAACCATGCTTTTAAGAACTTTACTAAGTCTTGAGGATAATATTTTGGCAATGATTTTATAAACAATTGTGCAACACGAGATAGGCCGAAAATATTTTACCATCTTGGCATTCATTGACTTAGGAATGAGAGTGATAAGAGCGCTATTAAATGTGTAGAACATTCTTTATTTGTCAAACAAATCTCTAACAACAACATACAGATTATACTTTGTTGTATCCCAAGTGGATTTAAAGAATACACATGGAGAAGTATTATCACTAATACCTTTAAGAGCACTATCAATTTCTTCATTCTTAATGGGAGCAATAAGACTATCCCCTTGCTCCAAGGTAAGTTGATTTCCTTTCCTCAGAACCACAATATCTATCCCTTTAAGCTTTGGAGAAGATTTTTCAACCAAGTTTCCATAAAATCTAACTAGTTCCTCTTAAATGTCTTGTTGGCTAGATAGGGTAACCCCAGAATTGTTTACCACAGATAGAATTTGGTTTTGAACTTTTTTACTCTTCTGCATGGCATATAAATAATTAGTGTTTCCATCTCCCTGTTTCAGCCAATCTATCTTTGCTCTTTGTTTCAAGAGCTGCTCTTCTATAATGTTCAAGTGAATGACCTTTTAAGAACAAGCTTTGGTTGCCATAATTTTCTTAATGTTCATTTTATCTTGAGCAAGGTTATGTTGATACCTTTAACTCCTATCTAGCATCCTCTACTCATTTCTTAATGCCATAGAACCTCTTACTCTTCTCTTTGATAACAAGCTGAAGCCTCATCAACTTTCTCCATAGGGCCCCCATACCATTTCCCCTCATAGGTTGATTACAACTAGTTTTAACTACATCTATGAACCCCTCTATAGATGTAACAACTTTTTTAAACTTGACGTGATTCCTAATAGGCTTTTTATAATTTTGATCCACTAAGCCAAGAATAGCATGATCCAAAACATCAAAGTTCATCACTTTAAGAACAGTTGCAACATACATTTGGTGCCATTTCATATTAGCAATGACCCTATCAATCTTTGAGTAAATGGGACTATCAACTGTATTACGGAACCATGCGACGTGCTCCCATATGCTCTCTTTGTCATGAAGCTCATTTCTCCTCATCATCCTATCAAAATCACGAAATTATGCTTCCTGGACCATGGATCCCCTATACGATCTTGGACATGGAGGATGTAACGCCCCAATTTATTTTAATTATTTTAATTATTTGTCGTAATTAAAATTATATGATGTTGTGTATATGAGTGTGATTCTGTGTGTTTTGGTTGTGTTTGGGTTGCCCTTAGTATGGGGTAGTGACCTTAGAATTATAGAGAATAAAGTATTGGGAGTGTGTGACCAATTGTGTAGAGATAAGAGGTGTGGTTAGTAAATAATTATTTATTGGAATAATATTATATGGGAAATAATAATTAGATAATTATTAATTTAAATAATTTAGTTGGAATTAGTAGATTTAAATAATTAGTTATAATTATTGAAATTCTGGTATCAGACGTGTGATGTTAAGGTGCGATGTCACAACGTCACACTCTGCACAATGGACAGAATAAACTGCAAAATAACACCAAGAATTGATGACCCAGTTCGGTTACAACCAACCTACTCTGGGGGCTACCAAGCCAGGGATGGAATTCACTACTTGTAGATATAATTTACAGACTCAACAACCCGTTGACAATCTCCTAAACTTATACTCTACTAATGACTTCCTACCTAAGAAACCACCTAGGTATGAGAACACCACTCAATCCCTTACAAACACTCAAAGAACCCACTTTGAGTAACCTTGATCTTACTTCACAGCTTCGATCAAGCAACCACTCTCTATTGCTTCACAGCTTCTAGAGAGGACAGAAACGCAACTCAGCAATTCACCCTAGAATTCTGGTTATACAACTTGTACAAAATACTCAAGACACTCAGCCTATGCTCTTGATCTTCTTTCTGTATTTCTGTACCTTTTCCTTTGGTCTTGTGCGCTTTATATAGCTCCTTGAATTGGTCTTGGACTTGCTACAATATCTCCCAGATTTGTTATTTAAAACTGAATATTTAAAACAGATTTTATCCTAAAATCTTTTTAAATCTTCAACCTTTTAAATCTCCTACAAATCTGCACAAGATCTCCTATGCAGCAGAAAATATCTATCCCAAGATATTCGCATCCAATGAGACAGCTTGCTCTCCACAATTCCAGCTAACACGTAACCCTAACAACATCACTACCTGCTGTTGTTAATTCTGCAGATCTAATGTCACAACATCGCCTATGTGACATCAGACATCCAACTTCAGCAAATACATACTTAACACAGCTCAGTGTTAAGACTTCAATGTTGCAACATCAGTACCTTGACATCAACATTGAATATACTTTGTTTTACCAAAATTCCAGCCAATCCAAGAACTAACAATCTCCCCCTTTGGCTAATTTTGGCTAAAACAACCTCTGCACTCTGCATCTTCAGAGACTTTAGCAGCGGAAAGACTTCAACCAATGATTTTGAAACTTCAAGCAGCATCTTCAATAAAGACTTCACAAATCTCTGCTGCAGCACCATCTTCATCAGCAACAATCTTCAAACAACTGCACATATTTCAACATTAGCAGCAATAAGCACTCCCCCTTAATGCAACAACCAGCATAGCAGCTGTTCAACAACTCTCCCCCTTAATATCTGCACTTCTGCATCACAACTAGCAGCACTCCTTATCATTGCAGCACCTCTTGCATCTTGACTGACTCTTGACTATTTCTCCCCCTTTTTAGCCACAATTGGACAAACCTCAACAAGTAAGTCCTATGACACCCTGTACAAAACCATATTTCTTCTGTCAGCAATATCCACATTTTGAAAATCCAGACATATTCTTCATCCATCCAGTTATGAAGGCTTCACACAATCATCCACAAGATCTGAAACACACATAATGCCTTCCACTGAACTCTAAGTCAACTCCCCACACTTAGAATAACACACACCAAGACAAGTGTACAATCTATTCAGGGCCATGATTCAATCTTGTCTTCAGACATCTCCTCAGAAGCATGTGCGCACAAGATTCAAACAATTTGCTTCATATGACTAGAACCATTCAAGGCCACACCAAAACACCAATCAACAACCTAATGTCATAACATGCTATCTGACATTATATCCTCATAAGAGGTAACCAATCTCCACAAGCTTGATCAGCATGCAATCTTCACAATAAATGCACCTTTGCTGCAAAATCCATAGACAAGTACTCTCCCTGTCCTGATTAACAAATGCTCTAGATGGAGATGAACATTTGAGCACATTTTCTGAGTACATGCATTTTGGTACCACTGTCCCTTTCTCCAAAGGCTATCATACAATTCATCTTCATCATCCAAGGCAAACCTTCTACTTCATCATTCTCCCGTATGACTATGTAGATGCTCCTTAGATATAATGTAAGCACTAAGCTTCAGATCCAGAACAAAGACATCATTCACCAAGGATACTCTTGACACTCTTGACACCAGGGTATTACATATGCTCCACTACTGGATTTACTATCAGCAAAATAATCCAAACTCAACACTGTGTCACAAACTCCACAAATTCTCAGTTTACTTATAAGCTTTACTGAGATCCAGTCTCTTCAAGAGATCACAATTCCTCCATCCTTACATCCACCAGTAGTTGTTGAAACTGGTGAAGTCTTCAAAGACAGTAGTCATGCTTTACTAAACACATGACCATAATCTCCACCTCTTCTGACCAAAAATGCTAGAGCATCCAACTCCACATGTCCAATCTTAACCATCTTCCAGATATAACCACCAGCAAACATGATGCTATAACATCTTTTGGGACATCAGCTTCTCATCACCATTCAAAGGACTCATTGCACAAAGAAGTCCTTCAAGAAGCTCCCAATAAAACACAGTCAGAGCAACTTATTCATACACACCTGAATACCATAAGTTCCCACACCCTCTCTGAACCATATCCTAGCAAACTCAACCATATCCAGAGTATCTATACCAAATTCTTTTTCCAGAACATACTTCCACCATTTTATGAAAAGTACATGAATGTTATCCAGTATGGCCTTTTGAATTTTCTCAAAAGTTCTAACAACAACGACTTCCTTCATTTGAGAGATATCCTGGACATTATCATCAGACTTATCACTGATCTTCCTATTTCTGGAAGAGATGAACACTTTACTCCTGGATTTTGTAGTACCATCCACATAGATCTTCTGCTTATCAGTTCTCATCTTTGGAGGTGACTCAATAGCTTTCCTCTTCCTTGATTTCAGTCGTTTAGCAACCCTAGGAACCACTTTTGCAATTAGTTCATCATCACTCTTCTTTATTTTAAGGCTTGAAGTACCTTTCTTGACTTGAGATGTTTTAACATCAGCTCTAACATCTGCATCTTCCAACCTAGGGATTGTCAACCTGTGAAATTTTTCTTCTGAACTATAGAAGTCATTAGTCAGGTTGTCATCTTTCTTGGCCTCGCAAGTATTCAGCTCCCAACACTTCTTAAGGTCACAGCTTTTGATCCTTCCATCAGCATTGTTGACTCCTTCATCTTGCTCACATAACTGACTACTCAAGTTGGCTTTTAACACATCATCCAACTTAGGAGTAACAACACCATAAGTCATTAACCCAGATTGACTTTTCACCTTACTTTCACACTTGATGTCACCATCTGATGTTACAACATCAACCTTAACATCACTAGATAAGCTGTCCACTTGAGGTATCCACTGATAACAATTATCTTTGGATCTTACTCCCTTCATCACTACCTCATTCTGCTCATCAGCTACCACACATTCATCTTTGGTGTAGCTTACCTTGTAACCTTCATCACAAAGTTGACTTATGCTAATTAAATTAGCACTCAACCCTTGAACAAGGAGCACATTATCAAGAGTAAGACCATCATGATTCTTCACTCTTCCAACTCCTTCTACTACTCCTTTTTCACCATTGCTAAAAATAACATCATTTGCATGGCAAGGATTGAACTCTACCAAATGCTTCTTGGATCCAGTCATGTGCTTTGAACATCCACTGTCAAAGTACCATGCATCCATAGCAAAATGTTCATCTGATGTGTGAGCCAATAGACATGTGACCTAAGCTTTAGGAACCCATTGTTTAACAACTTTGGGCCTGACCTCCTTTAGTTTTCTTTGAGGAGAAGATTGTGGATAACCATGCAGTTTAAAACAAGAGAACTGCATATGTCCAAATTTGCCACAGTAGAAGCATCTAACTCTGTCATCTCTAAAGTGGTTAGACCTTCTGCCACCATGATGATAATGTTGCTGGTGCTGCCATCCATAGTGTTGATTTCTTCTTCTACGATAATGCTGTTGTCTTCTACTACCATAGTTTGACTATCTTCTATGGTAAGGATACTGTCTTTTGAACTGTCTCCTATGGTGATGAGGCTTCCTTCTTCCATAGTAATGAGGCACAACATTGTTGTATCCATATTCATACATGTTCCCCTGATGTTGATGAACCATGTTTTGATTGAACCTAGCAGCCTTCGTGCTCTTGTGATATTGAGGTGGCATATACTGACTAGCTCCCTGAGACTGCACCTTCTTCTGATGATGAACATTCTTTTTCTCAACATTCTGAGACTGTGGATGAGTAACCTTTTTAGGTGTAGAATCATGTCTCTTTGTTTGATGCTGAGACATTGGTTGGGACACCTCCTTCTTTGTTCCAGAAGTGCTTGCTTCTGTAGAACTTTTTTCCTCAACCACATATCCTATACCTGATTTATCTCCAGCAACTTTCTCTGACTGAAGAATCTTATCAAGAGTGGCTGTACCACTGTTCATCATCCTAACAGATTTTGTCATCTGATCAAGTTGAGATTTAACTAGTACAACTTCATTTTCCAGATCAGCTTTTACATTCTCAAGCTGAGCAATCTGTTGCTTGTGATACTTGTTTTCTTGACAAATTTCAACACTTTTTAAACACAGCTCTTGATAAGTAGATGCTAACTCCTCATAAGTTATTTCTCCATCACTATCATTATCAGAAACAACAGTTCCTGTTAAGGCTCTAACATGCTTTGCTGACTCACCTTCACTTTCACTATCAGATTCAGACCAGGAAACTGTCATGCCCTTCTTCTGCTTCTTCAAAAATGTGGGACATTCTTTCTTGACATGCTCATAACCTTCACATTCAAAGCACTGAACCCCTTTATCTTGGGCAGTCTTCTCTTCATCCTTCTCTTTTGACTTGCTGATGTCAGAAGAGATGTTCTTGACATTAGGCCTGGAGTTATTGTTCATCCTCTTGAACACCTTGTTGAACTGCCTTCCCAACATAGCTATGGCCTGAGATAAATCCTTCTGGGATTCAATACTCTTCCCTTTCTCTTCTTGAGCATTTGAAGTCAAGGCTATACTTTTTGGCTTCTTTACTGGTTCTTCCTCATTCAACCCAAGCTCAAAAGTTTGTAGAGATCCAATGAGCTCATCAACTCTCATCTTGCTGATGTCTTGAGCTTCTTCAATAGCAGTCACCTTCATCTTGTATCTCTTAGGAAGGGACCTAAGGATTTTCCTTACAAGCTTTTCTTCTGACATTTTTTCTCCAAGAGCACTGGATGCATTAGCCAGTTCAAGAACACTCATATGGAAGTCATGGATAGTCTCATCTTCCTTCATCTTCAGACTTTCAAACTTTGATGTTAGAAGCTGAAGTCTTGACATCTTAACTCTAGATGTTCCTTCATGTGTCGCCTTCAAAATATCCCATGCTTCCTTAGCAACTTCACAGGTATTGATTAACCTGAATATATTCTTATCCACTCCATTGAAGATTGCATTTAGAGCTTTGGAATTTCCAAGGGCAAGCTCATCTTCTTCCTTGGTCCATTCTTCTTCAGGCTTTGGCTTTGAGGTGCCTTCTTTATCTTTGCCAGCATCATCTTTTTCACACACAACAGGTGTTTTCCATTCTTTAATAACAGCCTTCCAAGCCCTACTGTCCAAGGATTTTAAGAAAGTGGTCATCCTTGGCTTCCAATAGTCATAATTGGATCCATCCAAAATAGGGGGTCTGTTGACGAATCCTCCAACTTCTTTGTCCATCTTTACACCAGAAAGTAACTTCCCTAGATCTCACCCAGAGACAGACAGGATGCCTGCTCTGATACCAATTAAAATTCTGGTATCAGACGTGTGATGTTAAGGTGCGATGTCACAACGTCACACTCTGCACAATGGACAGAATAAACTGCAAAATAACACCAAGAATTGATGACCCAGTTCGGTTACAACCAACCTACTCTGGGGGCTACCAAGCCAGGGATGGAATTCACTACTTGTAGATATAATTTACAGACTCAACAACCCGTTGACAATCTCCTAAACTTATACTCTACTAATGACTTCCTACCTAAGAAACCACCTAGGTATGAGAACACCACTCAATCCCTTACAAACACTCAAAGAACCCACTTTGAGTAACCTTGATCTTACTTCACAGCTTCGATCAAGCAACCACTCTCTATTGCTTCACAGCTTCTAGAGAGGACAGAAACACAACTCAGCAATTCACCCTAGAATTCTGGTTATACAACTCGTACAAAATACTCAAGACACCCAGCCTATGCTCTTGATCTTCTTTCTGTATTTCTGTACCTTTTCCTTTGGTCTTGTGCGCTTTATATAGCTCCTTGAATTGGTCTTGGACTTGCTACAATATCTCCCAGATTTATTATTTAAAACTGAATATTTAAAACAGATTTTCTCCTAAAATCTTTTTAAATCTTCAACCTTTTAAATCTCCTACAAATCTGCACAAGATCTCCTATGCAGCAGAAAATATCTATCCCAAGATATTCGCATCCAATGAGACAGCTTGCTCTCCACAATTCCAGCTAACACGCAACCCTAACAACATCACTACCTGCTGTTGTTAATTCTGCAGATCTAATGTCACAACATCACCTATGTGACATCAGACATCCAACTTCAGCAAATACATACTTAACACAGCCCAGTGTTAAGACTTCAATGTTGCAACATCAGTACCTTGACATCAACATTGAATATACTTTGTTTTACCAAAATTCTAGCCAATTCAAGAACTAACAATTATTTTATTAATTTAAAAAGTGGATAATAAGAGTAGAGAAATAGTAAGGGCAAAGTGGTCAATTCATGATGTTTAGTAAGGGTAAAGAAGGAAGAGCATATTAGGGGTCTAAGGGTTATAGTAGGAAAAAGAAGAAAATTAGAAGGGAGAATCATTTGGAGAACGATCGTATTCTAGAGAAAATAGGAACGGAAGAGAGAAGCAGAGCTAGGGCTTAGAGAACATTTGAAGAATCACCACTAAGGTAAGGGTGGGTTTCTTTGATCACTTAAGGGATAAATAATGTATGTATAAGGGTAGATAAATCATTAGGTTCATATCTATTTGTTTCTCTCGTTGTGTTGGTTGTTTCGGTGCGAAGTTGAGGTTTTGCGTGTCGGTGATTCTAATAATATGTAAATTGTACAAATTGCTTGGTTGAATTATGATTTTGTGTTGCAAGTGTTGTAGTTGTGTGATAAACATGTAATTTATGTGCCTTCTGGACTGTATGGTGTTGAAATTGTAAGAATTTTGGGGACTGAGTTATGCAAAGAACGCAGCTGCAGAGTTGCATTTCACAGAAATTTGCTGGGCGAAGGACCTGTTCCGCCGGGCGAATTGACCTCGCTTGGAGGTCGCCGGGCGAAATTGAGAGGCGAGCAAAGGGTAGAAATTAGGTGCTACTGGAATTTGTATGGGGGAGGACTTTCGCTTCGGCTTCTCTGGGCAAGCCTTGGGAGAAAAAGATATTCGTAGGGCGAATGAGGAGTTTCACCGGGCGAAGGGGAATTTGCTGGCGTCTCACTGGGTGAACATCAGGCGAGCAGAAACAGTGTTGACTGCCACTGGAACGAACATAATTTTCTAAAACTTTAAAAATTCATATCTTTTGATCCGTAGGTTCGTTTCAGTCGCCGTTCGAATTGTTAGAAAGCTGGTTTCGTATACTTTTTGTTAAAATTATTTTAATGGCAGAACTCCAAATATTCTACGCATTAATTATGTTTCTGTGTACGTGGTGATGTGTTGAACGTTGAAATGTTGAGTTCGGTTGTGCGAATGTATGTTATAGATGTCGATTGCAAGTGTTACATGTTTTGGCAGGTATATGCTGCGTGTTAGACAGTTGTGGTGTGATGTATTATCTCTATGATAGTCATATGCATTGGTCATTGTTGTATGTTGTCGTTGATGCATAACATGTTTTCATAAGTCATACGATAAGTCGTGTGCCCATGTGGGGTGTGAACGCCTTATCCGGAGTCTTTGAGATAGAATTGTATTATTGTTGTTGTTGTTGAGGTAATCGTGTGTCCATGTGGGGTGTGAACGATTAGGGGTGTTCGTGCGCCTATGTGGGGTGTGAGCGATCACGAATGTCGTGTGCCCATGTGGGGTGTGATCGACTCATATGGAAATTCTGACAGGAATTATGATCATGAAAAAGGGATCGAATTGGTACCACATGCATTGAGTCGAGTTATGAGTCTCATTGCATTGCATTGTGTTGTGCTATGTTGTGAATTATATAATTGTCTGCTTGTATGGAAGTTGTAATTGTGTTGATGTCGAGCTGATAGGGTGAATTGTATAATGATTTTATGCTTTTATATTTATATTATGCATTTCTTTTGATGATTGAGAATCTCACCCATTTGTTGGAATGATGCTTTATACGGCATCGTGCAGATAATAAAGGATAGTGCGGAGTTGCGGTTAGTGAAGATGAAGTCCTTCGCTTTATGTTTTGAGTCGGTGTCTGCTCTGATGTGTAACACTGGGGGGTTGGCGTTTGTGTGTCTATTTCCATTGGTGGAGAATTATGTTATCTCCTATGCTGAATTTTTGTTATAATTATATATTTTCAATAATTATTTCATGTTGATGTTTCCGCTGCTTAAATAAAATTGAAGTTTAGACATGGTGAATGTTTTACTATTATTATTACTGTTAGTAATTTTAAAAGAGACAAGTGTTACATATATGATTACATGAGCAGGTGTTTGTCGAACCGTAGCATCCTAAATGTTTTTGTATTGAATTTTCTTTGAATTTTTACTCTGATAATTGTATTATTTTACGTGGGGGTTTATGGTGTTACATAATGGTATTAGAGAAGGTCGGTCTGTCGGGCCAAGTTGTCGAGTCGTTGTTGTGTGATAGTTGATTACTGTCGATGTCGTTTCCTTAACCATTGTGTTCTGTTGTTGATGCGTAACAGATTTAGAATGGCTGGAAGGAATGATGCTGCTATTGTTGTTGTTTTGCAGGCTATTACTCAGGCGATACATAACTCGCCTCATGTTGGTGAGAATGATGAGTTTCGGAAGAATAGACCGCCTAACTTCAAGGGAAAATATGATCCGGATGGAGCGCATGCTTGGCTCAAGGAGATCGAAAGAATATTCCGGGTTATGGAATGTTCTGAAGCACAGAAGGTGCGGTTAGGTACTCATATGATGGCTAAGGAGGCTAATGATTGGTGGGTTAGCACTCGTCAATTGTTGGGGGCAGCAGGAGAGGTAATCACTTGGGCTGTGTTCAGCAGGGAGTTCTTAAGGAAGTATTTTTCCTGAAGATGTCCGAGGAAAGAAAGAGATTGAGTTTCTAGAATTGAAACAGGGTAATATGACAGTTACGGAGTATGCTGCCAAATTCTCAGATCTGGCTAAGTTTTACCCTCACTACAGTGCGACAACAACTGAGTTCTCAAAGTGTGTCAAGTTTGAGAATGGATTGGGACTTGAGATCAAGCAGCCGATTGGTTATCAGCGAATCATAGGGTTTCCGGATTTGGTAGATTGTTGTAGGATCTTTGAGGAAGATAGCAAGGCTCGATTGACTCACTATAAAGGGCCGACCGAGAGGAGGGGAAAACAACCGATGAACCGTGGGAAGTCTTATGCAGCTCTAGCTGAGAAGGGTAAATAGAAATATGCTGATGGCAAGAAGCCGAGTGGGGGAGGTGCCCCTGCTCCTCTTAAGTGTTATAGGTGTGGTGACCTAGGTCATCGTGTCAGTGAGTGCACGAGTGATGTGAAGAAATACTTCAAGTATGGATAGACAGGACACCTGATTGCTAACTGTGTTAAGGTGGTGACTTGTTACAACTGTGGAGAACATGGCCATATTAGCACTCGTTTCCAGAAGCTAAAGAAAGTTTTAACTGGAGGAAAGGTGTTCGCTTTGACAGGGACTCAGACTTCCAGTGAGGACAGATTGATCAGAGGTATATGTTATATTCATAATACACATTTGATTGCTATTATTGATACTGTTGAAACTCACTCTTTTAATGCTGCTGATTTTGTGAGAAGGCTAGGCCTTGTTGTTTCTCCTATGAAGGGAAAGCTGGTTGTCAAAACTCCTGCAAAAGGATCGGTGACCACTTCCCTAGTTTGTTTGAATTGTCCACTATCAATCTTTGATAAAGACTTTGATGTGGATCTTATTTTCTTGTCGTTGGGAAATCTTGAAGTGATATTGGGTATGATCTGGTTAGAGTTCAATCATGTTCATATTAACTGCTTTAAAAAGTCGGTGCAATTTCTTGCTCCTGAGGAAGAGGAAGAAGATGGTTTTCTATCTGCTAGAGAGTTGAGAGAGCTCTTAGAGGAAGAAGCTCAAGTGCTTGCATTGTTTGCATCCTTGTTAGTGGAGAGTGAGTCAGTGATTAATGAATTGCATGTAGTGCCTGAATTTCCAGAAGTGTTTCCGGATGATATTACTGATGTACCGCCAGAGAGAGAAGTGAAGTTTACTATTGATCTTGTCCCTGGTACCAAACCTATTTCTATGGCACCATACAGGATGTCAGCATCAGAATTAACAGAGCTGAAGAAGCAATTGAAAGAGTTGTTAGAAAAGAAATTTGTGAGACCAAGTGTATCGCCTTGGGGAGCTCCGGTGTTGTTGGTGAAGAAAAAGGATGGCAGTATGAGGTTATGTATCGATTATAGACAGCTGAATAAAGTGACGATTAAGAACAAGTATCCGCTTCCAAGAATAGATGATTTGATGGATAAGTTAGTGTGTGCCTATGTGTTTAACAAGATTGACTTGAGGTCGGGTTATCATCAGATACGAGTAAAGGATGAAGATATTTAGAAGACGGCTTTCAGGACCCGATCTGGACATTATGAGTATGTAGTGATGTCATTCGGAGTTACTAATGCACTTGGTGTATTCATGAAGTATATGAATCGAAATTTTCATGCTTACTTGGATCAATTTGTGGTTGTCTTTATTGAAGACATTCTAATCTATTCTAAGTCAGAAGAGGAACATGCTGAGCATTTGCAGATCGTGCTGCAAGTGTTAAAAGAAAAGAAGCTCTATGCTAAGTTATCTAAGTGCGAATTTTGGTTGAGAGAAGTAATTTTTCTTGGCCATGTTATTTCAGGTGATTGTATTGCTGTGGATCCATCCAAGGTAGATGCAGTTCTTCAGTGGAAGACTTCGAAGTCGATAACTGAGATTAGGACCTTTCTGGGCTTGGCTGGTTACTACCGTAGGTTTATTGAAGGCTTTTTGAAGCTGGCACTTCCGTTGAATCAGTTGACTTGCAAAGGTAAAGCGTTTGTGTGGGATGTTCACTGCGAGAAGAGTTTCATTGAGCTGAAGAAGAGATTGACTACAACTCCAGTTTTGATTCTTCCCGAACCAAATAAACCGTTTGTGGTGTATTGCGATGCTTCTTTGATGGGTTTGGGAGATGTGTTAATGCAGGTTGGTAAGGTTGTGGCTTATGCTTCACGAAAGTTAAGGGTCCATGAGAGGAATTATCCAACTCATGATTTGGAATTAGCTGCAGTGGTATTCGTATTGAAAATTTGGAGGCACTATCTTTATGGTTCCAGATTTGAAGTGTATAGTGATCATAAGAGCTTGAGGTATCTGTTTGATCAGAATGAGTTGAATATGAGACAAAGAAGGTGGTTAGAATTCTTAAAGGATTATGATTTCAGCTTGAACTATCATCCCTGTAAAGCTAATGTCGTGGCTGATGCCTTAAGTTGAAAGACCTTGCATATGTCTGCTATGATGGTTAAAAAGTTGGAATTTATTGAGCAGTTCAGAGATATGAGTTTAGTTTGGGAACAGGCATCGCATAATGTGATGTTGGGCATGCTGAAGATCAATAATGAATTTCTTAATAGTATCAGAGAGGGTCAGAAGTTGGATGTAAAATTGGTGGATTTGATGAATTGAAATGAACAGGCAGAAAGTAACAAATTCATAGTGGATGAACAAGGTGTGTTGAGGTTCCGTGATAGGATTTGCATTCCTGATGTTTCTGAGTTGAAAATAATGATTCTAGAAGAAAGTCACAGGAGTAGCTTGGGTATCCATCCAGGAGCTACAAAGATGTATCAAGACTTGAAGAAGATATTATGGTGGCCTGGATTGAAGCGTGATGTGGATAAGTTTATGTATGCTTGTTTGACTTGTCAGAAGGCGAAGGTAGGACATCAAAAACCTGCTGGTTTGATGCAACCGTTAGATATTCCAGAGTGGAAGTAGGACATCATTTCTATGGATTTTCTGACTGGGTTTCCTAATACTCCGAGAGGGCAGGATGCCATTTGGGTAGTGGTGGATAGACTTACGAAGTCGACACATTTTATCCCGATTAATATCAGTTTTCCTTTGCAGAGGCTGGCAGAGATTTATATTCAGGTGATTGTGAAGTTGCATGGAGTTCCATTGAGTATTGTGTAGGTTAAAGATCCAAGATTCACTTCCAGATTTTGGGAGAGTTTGCAAGAAGCTTTAGGGTCGAAACTGAGATTGAGTTCGGCTTATCACCCGCAGACGGAGAGAAATCTACAATCTTTGAAGGATTTGTTGAGGGCTTGCGTGCTTGAACAGGGAGGTGCTTGGGATAGCCATTTTTCGTTGATTGAGTTCACTTATAATAACAATTATCATTCCAGTATTGGAATGACGCCTTTTGAAGCTTTGTATGGTTGAAGGTGTCGGACGCCTTTGTGTTGGCATGAATCTGGTGAGAGTGTAGTACTTGGACCTGAGATTGTTCAGCAGACTACTGAAAAGGTGAAGCTGATTCGGGAAAAGATGAAAGCTTCGCAGAGTAGGCAGAAGAGCTACCATGATAAGAGGAGGAAAGATCTTGAGTTTCAAGAATGAGACCATGTGTTCTTGAGAGTCACTCCGGTGACCGGTGTTGGGCGTGTGTTGAAGTCGAGAAAGCTTACTTCTCGATTTATTGGTTCATATCAGATTTCTGCACGAGTTGGACCTATTGCCTACCGAGTGGCATTGCCACCCAATCTGTCGAATTTACATGATGTGCTCCATGTGTCACAGCTTTGGAAGTAAGGGATAACCTTACGGTTGAGGCTTTACCAATATAGATTGAAGACCGCTAAGTGAAGCAATTGAGAGGTAAAGAGATCACTCTTGTGAAGGTTGTGTGGGGAGGCGCTGCCGGTGGAAATATGACTTGGGAGTTAGAGAGCAGGATGCGAGAGTCGTATCTGGAGTTATTCGTATGAGGTAAATTTTTTAGGACAAAAATATTCTAAGTGGGGGAGAGTTGTAACACCCCGATTTATTTTAATTATTTTAATTATTTTTCGTAATTAAAATTATATGATGTTGTGAATATGAGTGTGATTATCCGTGTTTTGGTTGTGTTTGGGTTACCCTTAATATGGGGTAGTGACCTTAGAATTATAGAGAATAAGGTATTGGGGGTGTGTGACCAATTGTGTAGAGATAAGAGGTGTGGTTTGTAACACCCCAAATTCCCATCGCGAATAAATAATACATAAATAAAATCAGAGTAACTAAAAGTTTATTTTTCCGACAGAAACAAGGATGTCACATTTAAATAAACAAAACATCATCCCTGCTCATAAATTTTTGATACATAGCACAAAATAGAATACCCTCAAAGGGGAAACTTTTTCCATATAAAAGGGAAGGGTCAATTATGGAATAAAGCGGAAAGATCCATAATCAACTTGTTTTACAAAATAAATCATTTTAGAACATCCACTAAATACACAAAAGTACTACAAAATACATTCCACAAGTATATACGTATATATAATCGTTCCCCGACTCCCGTGCTACGTATCAGAGCAGACACCAAGACCAACAACAGAACGGAGGACTAATCTTCACAAAAGACCTCTAGCAACTATAATCTGTAATCTGCAATGCCTCATAGAGCATTATAAAACAGCAAAAGGGTGAGAAATAACAACTAAATCAAGATTGCATAATAATATGCAAACACACATTCAAACACATGAATAACTCATCTCACCCCTACCATCACATACTAACACATATAGCATGTCACAAATACAAAACCTATCACACATAATCCCACCACGATTATGACATATGGAACCACACCACCACATCACCACAAAATATAGCATATATCAATTATACCGACATAAACACATATTCACACATAATGCATATGTTTATACACAAAACATATCATTCATAATTCAATGCATTTAACACGACTGCACATCAATTCACAAATGCTATCACGAGCTCACTCACATAATTATTCCATTCCCAATTGCATATTAATCATGCACTATACATTTATCACAAATGCATATCACAATGTCTCACACATACTCGATTAAATCATGATTTTCCACATATAACCAATGCAATCATAATTCATGTAGATGCAAAGAGACCGACACAACGACTCTATGCAAATGCATATGCGGTACCTACTCCGTCATATCTCAATACTAGTTCACTCAGGAACTCTGCTGGAACCATCGCTCGTTACATCACTGTAACTCCCCGTCGGGCCTACGATATTCACCCACCGCTCACACCTCCACCAAGAGAGGCTCATGGTGTTTATGGATCGCTCACACCTCCACCGAGAGAGGCTCACGACCCGATCGGTCACACCTCCACCAAGAGAGGCTCACGATCGTCTATAACCATCGCTTTCAGTCCTCAGGCTATTCATACCTCATATTTTCGAGGCACACGATGTTATAGCTGATTCCCCACCGGAACCGCTGTCACACAGGACGCAACAACAATGCTGATTCCCCACCGGAACCGCCGTCACACAGGACGCAACAACAATGCATATCATGATGCTTGACATACAAGAACTCATGACAACCAATGCATTTTCACACATATATGCAACCATAAACACACATATATAATCAAATACAACACATTGCATTTATTCTTGCCCTTAGGCCACAATTCAACAACCACAACAATTACAACAACTTGTCACATGCTTCAACATCATCACATTCATGCATTGCAAAATAATTCAAACAATGCATTTCAAACCATAAAGGTCACCACACAACATACATTGAATTCAATCAAACAATGCATTTCACCACAAACCGCAAACCACAACAATCATACAATCACAATTACTTCCACAAGGGATTCACACCACAAAGGCTACCCACAACACATCATAACAACATACATTGATATTCAATCAAACAATGTATTTTACCACACAACAACATCATTAATCACGCATCGAAGTCTAATCCAAAACAATGCACATACTTGCCATAAGGCCACAAACCATCATCACAACATTTCATCATGTATATTCACATCATATAACAGCACACAAGCTACATGTTACATAACAAAAGCATATAGCGTGATAACACATCAATCGCACACATTGTACTCGATAAAAACCCGACAACCCGAATATTTTTCCAAAAACACGAATTAATTAATTCATATTTTACTCTCCAAACCATTTTTAATAGAAAGAGCTTTTCATTAGCTTTCCAACGCTTCAAACGGGGGTCAAAACGGACTTACGGTTCAAAAGTTATGAAGAAAACAAAATCAGACATTTTGGAAAATTCTGCAATCAGAGGTCGACGCACATAATCATGGGTCGACGCATAACCATGCAGATTTCGCCCGGGTCAGCGCATGGAAGTCATGAGTCGATGCACAGTTGCAGGGGTTAGCGCACGAAGTGCAGATTTTGCTAAAAACTCAGTTTTCGGCCGTTAAATGCCTTCCGGACCTCCGATTTCAACTCCGTAAAAAGCTGCGATCTCAGAATTCAGAATACTACAATATTTCCACCATTAAAAAGTCATCCAACACATTTTCCATTTTTTAAATATTTTAAAACACCATTTTATCAATACATTCACACTCAAAACCTCAATCAACACTCATGGAAACATACCAACAAGTTTACCCGAGTAAATCATATCATCAATCGACTATACTACGCAATTTATTCCCCATTCCAACCGTGAAAACATTGATTTCTCACCATTTCATCATTATTGCCCTAACTCTCACAAACTATGTAACTCACTCCAAAACTCTCTAAATCATACCAACGAGTATTCCCGATTAAACCCAAACATTACTCGGCTATTCTACACAATCTATTCCGAATTCTAACCGTTAAAACATCGATTCTACACATTTGTTCTTCAATCCAACCAATAAGGAAAATATATATTTCAACCAAACAAAACACAAACAACACATACATATACATATACAATCGAAATATAATCGAAACTTCTCACCCTTACCCGATTAATCGAAGATCAAGCTCGGTCTTGATGATTTTCTCTTCTTCCCCTTCTTCTCTCTTTTCCCACGTTTTTCCTTCTCTTCTTTCTCTCTGTTTTTCTTCTTCTTTTCTAACTTTTTCTTTCTCTCTCTTCTCACAAATATATATATATATATATATATATATATATAATACTTATTATATAATATAAATCCAATAGGGTTAAATATCTCCAATTGATATTTTGTCTTCTAATGCCAATTGATCAATTATTAGAGTTACCTTAAAATACTCTCCTTCTCTCAAATCTCTATTTATAAAAATATCTATCCCCTCAAAATGACCATTTTACCCCTCAGCTCAAATATCTCCCAAACGCTCTCAAAATGCGATAAAACATAACCATACCGATGAAATATATTTCGGGAAATAAAAGTTGAAAAGAAATTATAATTTATTGCAAATATTTACCTATCAGAGAAATTAACTAATTAACTCAATTAGCAGGTAAATTACAATAAATTCACACATTTCACAAAATTCACATAAATGAAATAAATAAACGCAATTAAACAAATTGGGGCGTTACAACTCTCCCCCACTTAGAAATTTTCGTCCTAAAAAATATAACTGATACGAACAGCTCCGGATACGACTCCCGCATCCGACCAACACACAACTTAAATAATACCCGAGTAATGAACACACACAGGTTCACTCTCGAACCGAAACACAACAAGAACACAAGTTCCACGACACCACAAAGTCTCAACAACATCAACAAAACCAGAATACCAGCATCCTTGTCACACAACCATACTACAAAGTAGCCCATGAATAATAGTTAAACCTTTCACATATCATTTCCATCCTGAAACGTCTAATGGTCTCAACACTCCTACACGTTCCAATGTTCAACTTATGAACTCTTACTAGTCCCATACGCATATACGAATCGTGTCAACTCACGCTTCCGTTGCACACTCTGATTACTCATAACCATCAAAACTACCAATTTCACGTCCAAAGTCTACTCTTTCTCATATTCACCAAAAATCATTGTTCACTGCCAATATACCCAACCACACTCTCTACTGAGTTCTCTCCCAAACTAGACACAAGTCTCTGAACTGCTCAAATCATTTTAATTCTCGGACCATCAAAACTGACATGCACTAAAACTTTCGACTTAACTTTTTAGGCACGACATTAACTTCACCAATGGGATAATTCCAACTAAAATCATAACTCATCACAAATTCCAACCATCCTCGCTGTCTCATACTATATTCCTTCCGACCACACAGGTACTTGATATTCTTGTGAGTACTTAAACACTTCGAACCCAAACCAAAAAGATAATACTTCCAAATATTTCAACACCATTCAACCACAACCAATTCCAAATCCAGAATAACATAGATCTTTTTATAAATCCTCAATTGTTGTAAAGCATAAGCCACGACTTTACCCTCTTACATTAACACACTGACTAAACTCATCAAAGACACATCCCAAAACCTCACAAACGGCTGAACAGGATCACACAGAATCAAAACTGGAGCTGTAGACAACTTCTACATCAGCCCTCTGAAACTTTCCTTTCAACGAACATCCAAAACAAACGACTCACCCTTTGCAAGTCAACTGAGATAACAGAAGTACGAACTTAGCAAAGTCTTCCATAGCCTGCAGTAACAACCAATTGAGCCCAAAAGTTTCTGATCTCCTTAACCAACTTCGGAGCCTCTCAATGTAGAACTGCCTCTACTTCCGAGGGATCCATAATCATACTCTCATCCAAAATAACGTATCCAAGGAAACTAACCTTTTCAACCAAGATTCTCACTTGAATGACTTAGCATAAAACTTCGTCTCTTTTCAACACTTGTAATTCAAATCTCAAACACTTTATCTGTTCTCCCTCTGAGTTTATAACAGATCTGAATATCCTCAATCAAAGCCATTACGAACTTATCCAAATAAATATGGAAGATACGATTCATATACTCTACAACCATTACGGACGCATTACTAACACCTAATAACATCACTGTACTTTGTAATGCCCAACCAAATTCCAAAAGATATAAATTCTCCAAGCTTTTGCAAAACCTTGCACTGGGTAACTGGCTACTCACACCCAAGCTTAACCGAGTACATAACAGCCTATCCCAGCGATAACAACCATAACCAGTCACCTTAAATAGATCAAAGCCTCAACTCACACAATTCACTATCCTTATCAAACGTCCCAAACGATTGTAATTTCACTCCAACTCAACCAAACCATTCCAATCATCAGTCCCTTGTGTTACTATCAATACTGGAACTCTCTAAGACGATACACTTGGTCTCACAAATCCCTTTTCCACTAAATCTTCCAACCGCTCTTTCGATCTGAGTTTCACTTCCTAAAAGTTCTTCTACTTACTTAGCAGATCCAAACCTCAAATCCTTATCTTCGTCCAATTTGAGTTTACTCTCTTCTCTCTGAGAACATCCATTAGTAATACCCAATCATTCTCCCTCAGAGACATTCCAACTTGACCAATATACAAAACCTCTAATCCGCCTCATCTACCGAGATAAGAATCTTCACCGACTCATCAAAACAATCCGTAATCATTCTCTTAAATCCAAACAATTCATTGCACACACTATCAAAGCCGGAAAGACACGCCTATTCCATCCAACATAATTTTCCGTCTGCTATCAACAAGAGATTAAGGGTGATCAGTTCCTCAATTTGTCAATAGACAGCCGATAATCATGATGGGGTATAAACCATCTTCACCAAACTATAATAGCGTTTCTTACCCTTGTGCACCAAAACTACCCAAGGCACAAATCCTAAGTTGACATAAACCTTACCTCCGCATTCCCTCCGGAATCGGGAGCAACAATGTCCAAACAACACTTACAATCTTGCAACCAACGGCACACTGAGCCAATGCTCCACACCTGAAGCAACTTGGAGAAGTTCCAGCTTCTCCCCCACTTATCTCAATCTAAATCCTGCAGACAAAGACTAGAAAAACCAGAAAGCACTGACAGTGTTTCACACACATATCACGTACTAAGGAACAAACAATAACGACAGTATTTAACTGTCATGCCACACAGGCTCAACAACTTGGCCGGACGGACCGACCTGTTCTGATACCACTAATGTAACACCCCAAATTCCCATCGCGAATAAATAATACATAAATAAAATCAGAGTAACTAAAAATTTATTTTCCCGACAGAAACAAGGATGTCACATTTAAATAAACAAAACATCATCCCTGCTCATAAATTTTTGATACATAACACAAAATAGAATACCCTCAAAGGGGAAACTTTTTCCATATAAAAGGGAAGGGTCAATTATGGAATAAAGCGGAAAGATCCATAATCAACTTTTTTTACAAAATAAATCATTTTAGAACATCCACTAAATACACAAAAGTACTACAAAATACATTCCACAAGTATATACGTATATATAATTGTTCCCCGACTCCCGTGTTACGTATCAGAGCAGACACCAAGACCAACAACAGAACGGAGGACTAATCTTCACAAAAGACCTCCAGCAACTCTAATCTGCAATGCCTCATAGAGCATTATAAAACAGCAGAAGGGTGAGAAATAACAACTAAATCAAGATTGCATAATAATATGCAAACACATATTCAAACACATGAATAACTCATCTCACCCCTACCATCACATACTAACACATATAGCATGTCACAAATACAAAACCTATCACACATAATCCCACCACGATTATGACATATGGAACCACACCACCACATCACCACAAAATATAGCATATATCAATTATACCGACATAAACACATATTCACACATAATGCATATGTTTATACACAAAACATATCATTCATAATTCAATGCATTTAACACGACTGCACATCAATTCACAAATGCTATCACGAGCTCACTCACATAATTATTCCATTCCCAATTGCATATTAATCATGCACTATACATTTATCACAAATGCATATCACAATGTCTCACACATACTCGATTAAATCATGATTTTCCACATATAACCAATGCAATCATAATTCATGCAGATGCAAAGAGACCGACACAATGACTCTATGAAAATGCATATGCGGTACCTACTCCATCATATCTTAATACTAGTTCACTCAGGAACTCTGCTGGAACCATCGCTCGTTACATCACTGTAACTCCCCGTCGGGCCTACGATATTCACCCACCGCTCACACCTCCACCAAGAGAGGCTCACGGTGTTTATGGATCGCTCACACCTCCACCGAGAGAGGCTCACGACCCGATCGGTCACACCTCCACCAAGAGAGGCTCACGATCGTCTATAACCATCGCTTTCAGTCCTCAGGCTATTCATACCTCATATTTTCGAGGCACACGATGTTATAGCTGATTCCCCACCGGAACCGCTGTCACACAGGACGCAACAACAATGCTGATTCCCCACCGGAACCGCCGTCACACAGGACGCAACAACAATGCATATCATGATGCTTGACATACAAGAACTCATGATAACCAATGCATTTTCACACATATATGCAACCATAAACACACATATATAATCAAATACAACACATTGCATTTATTCTTGCCCTTAGGCCACAATTCAACAACCACAACAATTACAACAACTTGTCACATGCTTCAACATCATCACATTCATGCATTGCAAAATAATTCAAACAATGCATTTCAAACCATAAAGGTCACCACACAACATACATTGAATTCAATCAAATAATGCATTTCACCACAAACCGCAAACCACAACAATCATACAATCACAATTACTTCCACAAGGGATTCACACCACAAAGGCTACCCACAACACATCATAACAACATACATAGATATTCAATCAAACAATGTATTTTACCACACAACAACATCATTAATCACGCATCGAAGTCTAATCCAAAACAATGCACATACTTGCCATAAGGCCACAAACCATCATCACAACATTTCATCATGTATATTCACATCATATAACAGCACACAAGCTACATGTTACATAACAAAAGCATATAGCGTGATAACACATCAATCGCACACATTGTACTCGATAAAAACCCGACAACCCGACTATTTTTCCAAAAACACGAATTAATTAATTCATATTTTACTCTCCAAACCATTTTTAATAGAAAGAGCTTTTCATTAGCTTTCCAACGCTTCAAACGGGGGTCAAAACGGACTTACGGTTCAAAAGTTATGAAGAAAACAAAATCGGACATTTTGGAAAATTCTGCATAACCATGCAGATTTCGCCCGGGTCAGCGCATGGAAGTCATGAGTCGACGCACAGTTGCAGGGGTTAGCGCACGAAGTGCAGATTTTGCTAAAAACTCAGTTTTCGGCCGTTAAATGCCTTCCGGACCTCCGATGTCGATTCCGTAAAAAGCTGCGATCTCAGAATTCAGAATTCTACAATATTTTCACCATTAAAAAGTCATCCAACACATTTTCCATTTTTGAAATATTTTAAAAGACCATTTTATCAATACATTCACACTCAAAACCTCAATCAACACTCATGGAAACATACCAACAAGTTTACCCGAGTAAATCATATCATCACCCGACTATACTACGCAATTTATTCCCCATTCCAACCGTGAAAACATTGATTTCTCACCATTTCATCATTATTGCCCTAACTCTCACAAACTATGTAACTCACTCCAAAATCTCTAAATCATACCAACGAGTATTCCCGATTAAACCCAAACATTACTCGGCTATTCTACACAATCTATTCCGAATTCTAACCGTTAAAACATCGATTCTACACATTTGTTCTTCAATCCAACCAATAAGGAAAATATATATTTCAACCAAACAAAACACAAACAACACATACATATACATATACAATCGAAATATAATCGAAACTTCTCACCCTTACTCGATTAATCGAAGATCAAGCTCGGTCTTGATGATTTTCTTTTCTTCCCCTTCTTCTCTCTTTTCCCACGTTTTTCCTTCTCTTCTTTCTCTCTGTTTTTCTTCTTCTTTTCTAACTTTTTCTTTCTCTCCCTTCTCACAAATATATATATAATACTTATTATATAATATAAATCCAATAGGGTTAAATATCTCCAATTGATATTTTGTCTTCTAATGTCAATTGATCAATTATTAGAGTTACCTTAAAATACTCTCCTTCTCTCAAACCTCTATTTATAAAAATATCTATCCCTCAAAATGACCATTTTACCCCTCAGCTCAAATATCTCTCAAACGCTCTCAAAATTCGATAAAACATAACCATACCGATGAAATATATTTCGGAAAATAAAAGTTGAAAAGAAATTATAATTTATTGCAAATATTTACCTATCAGAGAAATTAACTAATTAACTCAATTAGCAGGTAAATTACAATAAATTCACACATTTCACAAAATTCACATAAATGAAATAAATAAATGCAATTAAACAAATTGGGGCGTTACATGGTTAGTAAATAATTATTTATTGGAATAATATTATATGAGAAATAATAATTAGATAATTATTAATTTAAATAATTTAGTTGGAATTAGTAGATTTAAATAATTAGATAGAATTATTTTATTAATTTAAAAAGTGGATAATAAGAGTAGAGAAATAGTAAGGGCAAAGTGGTCCATTCATGATGTTTAGTAAGGGTAAAGAAGGAAGAGCATATTAGGGGTCTAAGGGTTATAGTAGGAAAAAGAAGAAAATTAGAAGGGAGAATCATTTGGAGAACGATCGTATTCTGGAGAAAAGAGGAACGGAAGAGAGAAGCAGTGCTAGGGCTTAGAGAACATTCGTAGAATCATCACTAAGGTAAGGATGGGGTTCTTTGATCACTTAAGGGATAAATAATGTATGTATAAGGGTAGATAAAACATTAGGTTCATATCTATGTGTTTCTCTCGTTGTGTTGGTTGTTTCGGTGCGAAGTTGAGGTTTTGCGTGTCGGTGATTCTAATAATATGTAAATTGTACAAATTATTTGGTTGAATTGTGATTTTGTGTTGCAAGTGTTGTTGTTGTGTGATAACTATGTAATTTATGTGCCTTCTGAACTGTATGGTGTTGAAATTGTAAGAATTTTGGGGTTTGAGTTATGCAGAGAACGCAACTGCAGAGTTGCAGTTCGCAGAAATTCGTCGGGCGAAGCAACCTCGCTTGGAGGTCGCCGGGAGAAAGTGAGAGGCGAGCAAAGGGTAGAAATTAGGTGCTACTGGAATTTGTATAGGGGAGGACTTTTGCTTCGGCTTCGCCGGGCGAGCCTTGGGCGAAAGGGATATTCGCCGGGCGAAGGGGAATTCACTGGCGTCTCGCTGAACGAACATCAGGAGAGCAGAAACAGTGTTGTCTGCCACTGGAACGAACATAATTTTCTAAAACTTTAAAAATTCATATATTTTGATCCGTAGGTTCATTTCAGTCGCCGTTCGAATTGTTGGAAAACTGGTTTCGTATACTTTTTGTTAAAATTATTTTAATGTCAGAATTTCAACTATTCGACGCATTAATTGTGCTTCTGTGTACGTGGTGATGTGTTGAACGTTGAAATGTTGAGTTCGGTTGTGCGAATGTATGTTGTAACTATGGATTGCAAGTGTTGCATGTTTTGGCAGATATATGATGCGTGTTGGACAATTATGGTGTGATGTATTGGCTCTATGATAGTCATATACATTGGTTATCGTTGTATGTTGTCGTTGATACATAACATGTTTGCATAAGTCGTACGATAAGTCGTGTGCCCATGTGAAGTGTGAGCGCCTTATCCAGATTTTTTGAGATAAAATCGTATCTTTGTTGTTGTTGTTGAGGTAATCATGTGCCCATGTGGGGTGTGAGTGACTCATATGGAAATTCCGATGGGAATTATTATTATAAAAAAGGGATCGAATTGGTACCACATGCATTGAGTCGAGTTATGAGTCTCATTGCATTGCATTGTGTTATGCTGTGTTGTGAATTATATGATTGTCTTCTTGTATGTAAGTTGTAATTGTGTTGTTGTCGAGCTGATATGGTGAATTGTATAATGATTTTATGCTTTTATATTTATATTATGCATTTCTTTTGTTGATTGAGAATCTCACCCTTTTGTTGGAATGATGCTTTATACGACATCGTGCATATAATCAAGGATAGTGCGGAGTTGCGGTTAGTGAAGATGAAGTTCTTCAGTTTATGTTTTGAGTCAGCGTCTGCTCTGATGTGTAATACTGGGGGGTTGGCGTTTGTGTGTCTATTTCCGTTGGTGGAGAATTATGTTATCTCCTATGTTGAATTTTTGTTATAATTATATATTTTCATAACTATATTTTCAATAATTATTTTATGTTGATGTTTTCGCTGCTTAAATAAAATTGAAGTTTAGACACGGTGAATGTTTTACTATCATTATTACTGTTAGTAATTTTAAAAGAGACAATTGTTATATATATGATTAAATGAGCAGGTGTTTGTCGAACCGTAGCATCCTAAATGTTTTTGTATTGAATTTTTACTCTGCTAATTGTATTATTTTACATGGGGGTTTAGGGTGTTATAGAGGACATTATTGAAATCCCCAATTAAGAACCAAGGTTCTATAGTGACAGGGTAAAACTTCTCAATGTCTTGCCCAAGATATTTCCTCATCTCCAAAGTATTAAAGGTATATATTGAAGTGCGCCAAATACCAAACTCCCCATCCATAGTATAGATCCTATAGTGAATGAATTGAGTTGAACAACAAACCATATTAACCTTAACCTTATTCAAGGTGAGTACAGATAAGTGTCCTAGTACTGAGGTCGAAAGAGCTTATATGAATAACATATCATATGCTAACATAATAGGTTCTTTGATGTATGATATGGTCTGCACTAGACCCGACATAGCATATGCAGTAAGTCTTGTAAGCAGGTACATGACAAATCTTGGAAAGGCTCACTGACAAGCATTGAAGTGGATTCTAAGGTACATAAATGGGTCTTTGAACAAAGTCCTAATTTATGGTGGAGCATGTGGTGAAAATAGTAAAGCAGAAATCGAAGGGTATGTCGACTCTGATTATGCAGGTTGTATGGATTATAGAATAAACTATTTTTAGATATGTGGTCACTATGTTTGGCACAACTATCATTTGGAAAACAACACTTCATAAGATTGTTGCCTTATCAACCTATGAAGCTGAATATATCACTCTCACTGAAGCTGTGAAAGAAGCATTGTGGCTTGAAGGTTTCGCTAAGGAGCTGAAACTTCAAGGTCGAGCTATCACTGTTAAATGTGATAGTCAAAATGCTATACGCTTGTCGAAGAATTCATCCTATCATGAGCGAACCAAACACATAGATGTGAGACTGCATTTAGTCAGAGGGGTAATCGAGCGTGGAGAAGTCCAAGTGCTGAAGGTTTTGACAGATCATAATGTTGCTGATATGATCACAAAGACATTACCAAGTTGCAAGTTCTTCCACTATATGCAGTTAATAAAGCTGCATGAAAAAAGCTAGTTTGTTCCCTTGATTTTATAGAGTTTGTTCTAAGGTGGAGAGTTGTGAGATATTGGATTGAACTCTAGTATGATCGAATGGTAACTTCTTGGTTCAACAATTCGAAAGAATCTTAGCATGTCGTCGAAGTATGTTCACATGCTGTAGTCAAAGTATGTTAGGATTGTTAGTATGTCGAATTGGGTATTGGTTGTAAGTCCAATTGTTTAAGTTAGTTTGTTCCCTAAATTAGCTTGTGTAATGGGTATGTGTGTAAAAGCCTATTAGGTTAGAATGTTATTTTTCTTATAAATAACATGCTAGTCTCTCATCTTTGGTGTGTGGTGCAAATTCTAATTAGAGTGAGAGGAGTTATTTGCTATTCTGTAACACTTATAATTTTGTTTAAAAAAGAAAGTATAGAGTATCAGTTTATAATCAATTTCATTGTTTTCTTCTTATTTCCCTTTTTTCTATCCTTATGGGTTTCTTGCTGATCAAGAAATCGATTATACTGTTTATTCCGATATTCTTTTTCACAACAAAGATCATCAAACCGACGTGGTAGACCTAGATAAAATTAGTCTTCCGAATAAATTAACTATATGGTTTTACAGAATATGACTTACTACGAAGCTCCCTTTAACAACAAAATAAAGAACAGCAAACAAAATCTCCACTTTTCAACTAAGCTTTCTTAATCAACACAGCAGAGCAAACAAAAGTCAAATGCCACCAACCTTTGCGTACATCAATTTTTTGTTGTTCCTCAAACTTGTTTTCATTTTTAATGCTTATTTTACTGATGCGACTTGGGAATTGTTTTTAATATAATTAAAACCACTTATTTGGTTGTTAGTTTCTTCCAACAACTTGTTATGTTGTAAATTAAGATATTACATCTAAATATTATTGCATTGCTTCCCCAGAATAAAATAAGTTGTTGTAACTGTCTTGCTGAATGTATTTATGAACAAGTATGTAACTCGAGCAACTATTACCACAACTACATACTTATATCTCTATGCTCTTTTTCAATTTACATTAACATGGTTGAATAATTTCTTTTCGATATTGCTAATTCACTCCTAGGGAAGCTTGCTTCTTATGCTTATGAAGAAGTTACTAAAGCCTATGGTGTGTATAAAGATCTACAAGAGTTCAAAGACACCTTGTCAATTGTCAGAGGTCTTCTGTTGGATGCTGAGTATAACAAGGACCAAAAACACGGGCTACGTGAATGGATGAGACAGATTCAAAATATCTGTTATGATGCTGAAGATGTATTTGATGGATTTGAGTTCCAACACAAGAGGAAACAAGTTGTCCAGGCTTCTAACAGCACTCGGACGAAGGTACGCCACTTCTTTTCTTCCTCTAATCCAATTGTTTTACGTCCTAGGATGGCACACCGAATCAAAGAGATTAGGGAAAGATTGGATAAGGTAGCAGCTGATGGGAACAAGTTTGGCCTTGCGAGAATCGATGTTGGTCCTGAACCTGTTTTTCAAAGGAGAGAATTGACTCATTCCCATGTTTATGCTTCAAGTATAATTGGAAGGGAGAATGATAGGGAAGAAATAATCAAGCTTTTGATGCAGCCACATCCTCATGGTGATGGTGATAAAACTTTGTGTATTATTCCCATAGTGGGTATTGGAGGCTTGGGAAAGACCACACTTGCTAAGTTGGTGTATAATGATGAGAGGATGGACGAACTTTTTCAGTTGAAGATGTGGGCATGTGTCTCAGATGATTTTGACATCAAGCAGATAATTATAAAAATTCTAAACTCTGTTTCTGCTTTTGGTCCACCAAGTATTCCTCACCAAGAAAACATCAACAACTTAGATCCTGAACAACTTCTAAGTCGTCTTAAACATAAACTTTCTGGTCAGAAGTTTTTGCTTGTGCTAGATGACATATGGAATGATGATCGTGAAAAGTGGATTGAGTTGATAGGTTTGATAGACATTGGTGCAGTAGGAAGTCAAATCATAGTGACGACACGTAGTAAATCAATTGCTAAAATGACAGGTACTCTTCCCTCGTATGTATTAAGCGGTCTTTCTCTAAATGATTGTTTATCTTTGTTTGTTAAATGGGCGTTTAAGGAAGGTGAAGAAATTAAACATCCAGGTCTTGTAGAGATTGGAAAAGAAATCGTGAAAAAATGTGCAGGGGTTCCACTCGCTGTCAGAACATTAGGAAGCTCATTGTTCTCAAAATATGATTCAAAAAAGTGGATATCTCTGAGAGATTGTGAGATATGGAATTTAGAACAAAAGAAAGATGATATTTTGCCTGCACTAAAGTTAAGCTATGATCAAATGCCGTCTTATTTGAGACAATGTTTTGCTTACTTATCCCTTTATCCCAAAGATTATACCTTCTCTGGTAGTCATATTACCCGTCTTTGGATAGCTCATGGGTTAGTACAATCTCAAAATAGAAGTGAACAACTGAATGATACCGCAAGAGAATATATAGAGGAGTTAAATTCTAGATCATTTCTTCAAGATTTCCTCAGCAATGGCTTCTTTGTCACATTCAAAGTACACGATTTGATTCATGATCTTGCTATGTATGTTGCGAAAGAGGAGTGTGTAGCAGTTGACTCACATACTAAGAATATACCTGAACATGTAAGACACTTATCAGTTGTTGAAAATAATTCTACAGATAAAGCTTTGTTATGCAACTCTAGAGGTTTGAGAACTATATTATTTCCCACAAAAGAAGTGCGCTTTGACAGTGAAACTTTATTAGATACATGGATATCAAGATACAAATACTTACGATATTTAGATTTAAGGGTTTTTTCCTTTGAGACGCTGCCTTGTTCAATTGCGAAATTGGAGCACTTGCTAGTTCTTGACCTTTCTGATAATACGAATATCAAAAGACTTCCCCATTCTATTTGCAAACTCCATAATTTGCAAGTCTTGAATCTCATGGGATGCACAGAGTTTGAAATATTGCCTCAAGGGTTAGGGTGGTTGATTAGCCTTCGAGAATTGTACATAACCACAAAGCAATCAGTTATGTCACTGACAGAACTTGCAAACATGAACCATCTTCAAGTTTTGTACTATTATAAGTGTGACAATATGAAGTTTATATTCAAGGAGGCACAACAATTCACTTCCCTTGAAACATTGAATATTAAATCATGTGGTAGCCTAGAGTTCTTACCTCTCTTTATTTTTCCTAAACTACAAGATCTTGCAATTTCAGAGTGCCAGTTGATCAACTTGTGGTTGTACAACGAAAGCACAATCCGAAAATTGATGATGAAAAATTTATATATTGGAATACTTACAGAATTTGTGAGAATTCCAAGTTGGATTCAAGGTGTTGTAGAGACTTTAGAGACCTTATACATTTTTGACCTTCCCGATCTTATGATTCTTCCCGAGTGTCTAACAACAATGGCTCATCTTAAGACACTTTGGATTTCTCGCTGCCCTCAATTGATGGATCTTCCAAGTGGCTTCCATCACCTCACTTCCCTTGAAGAGTTAGTAATACATGGTTGTCCTAAGTTGTTCCAAAAATATCAGCCTGAGTCTGGTAAGTATTGGCCCATGATTGCTGGCATGAAAGTCACTTCAATTGCAATTCAATAAGGAGTGGTGGAAGGATGAAGCTGTCTAACCTTGAAGGTAAATATAACATTTTGGCACTTCCATAATTCCATTTTAAGTTTTAATGTTCAAATGTTTTTTATGTTGTGCGCACAAGGATAGTTCCCATTTTATTTTATATTAATTTGTATTAGATAAGTGTTGGTTCCACCTTCTAAACTTTTTTCTTGCTTGAAGACAAAAAGTTAAACTGCGATTGAATGATTTTAAGAACACTGAAATGGGTGTAAAAAGCATTAGAAAACCATGATGACACCTTATAATGGCATCACCTAGTTTAGTGTGTTGTACATGGTTTGCTGTGTAGTTAGTTACCTATTAGTTATTTCCATGATTTGTTGGGATTAATGTTTGTTATTTTCATGATTTGTTTGAGAGTAAAATTTCCTTTATTTGCATGGAAAGGTTGACGATGAGGCAAGCGAGGAAAATGGAGACACATGCAAAAAAGAAATCAAGTAGTCGATTGCATTACATTGGAGAAAATAAAAATCAGCAAGAGGCTTCACATTCTCAAAATGTTTTTGGCTTTATGTTTGTAGCCAAAGAATTGAAAGTGATTATTTTATATTTCTAGTACTTAATGATTTATGTTTGAAATAGCATTTGTGATGAACTAAAGTACTTGTTTCATAATGTATGTAGTAGATTATTTGGTGCAATAATCAAACAAGGATCTTAAACAACAAGTTCATGGAGCATGAATATATTCACCAAAAGTATTCATGCCTATGTTGTCAACTGGGTATATAACTTGGGGTTATTGTTGCTAATGTTTCAAATACTTCTTCTTATATATGTTGAGAATAACTACTTGCGTGTGTGAGATAAAAACCATAAGAATCAGTGTTGAAAGGTCAACTTCAACACAATCTTACAGCTGCAACAGTGATCATCGGACAAAATAGAGTTGAAGACAAGAACGGTATCAGTAAATAAGAAGCAAACTAAGAAAATAGGAATAAAAGATAAATTTTGATTTTCCTTCCCCCAAATGTCTCTATGAGACTACAATATATAATACCTCTAATAGGTAATAAACTAAAAGGCCCAAATATTAATAAAAACCCACTAAAACAATACATAAAAATATCAATATAAAATTCTAAATTAACTTAAATAATATAATTCACTCTCTATCTGATAAAAATGGGAAACCCAAATTTAAGTTTTGAAATTGAAACCATATACTAATCATTCCTCAATAAGCCAACTTTCTACATGACTAGAACTTTTCTTCAACTACTGTGTTCATTATACTCTGTTGGATCCTCCCGGCTCATTGTATTTAAAATTTGGAGCATAAGTGACTCGTTATGTTTATCTGGTTGCAACTAAAGCTCTATATCAATAACATTCTACATATTTAAATACCTGCTGCATGGACTTTGTTAATGGCTGAGATATTTAATATCCAAGCAATATTAAGACCCGCACAATGTGCGGGCGTAAATTATTGCCTGCTGTGTGTATGATGATCTTCAAGGGATCACAGATACTCTGTCAATTATCAGAAGTCTTTTGTTGGATGAGGGAGGAGAAGAAAAACCAGCAACATGTTTTGCGTGAATGGCTAAGCAGATTCAAAACATTTGCTCTGATGCTGATCATGTTTTGGATGAATTTAGTTTGCAAGTCAAGCTAGAACAAGCTGTTGAAGAATTAATTGATTTGTACAATAATATGTATCATGTAAATATGGCCTAATCCTGAATATCCTCTCTTTTATAGCAAGTCATGATTTATGCACTGTGAAGCTTGAAAGGTTAACCAAAAATATATTACAGCTTGGTGACAAGTAACATCCACAAAACACATTAGACATCTCTTCAAATTATAAAAACTGATATCATTTCTATTTAAAGAGACACATCATTTGTTAGCTGCTTAATAAGTTTTCAACTTCTCACTTTCCTGATTTGTGATCTTTAAAGTCTTTAATGGGAAATCTAGTAGGGTAAGTGTCATTTTTACCAATTGAGTGAAATTACAAAATTCCAACATTAGAATTATGCAAATTATCATATAGTGATATTGATTCATAAAAAAGAAAATATATGCAAAAGAAATGCCTCTAACAGTATTGATATTGAAACATTATTTTATCATCTGGACTGGCAGTACTTTTTCTAAGAGTATTTTTATAAATATAAATTGGGGATACTTGAGAAAATGCCAGAACTATATCTCTTCTCCATGGACCCTCAACCATACGCTTCTTTACCACATACCTGTTGGGAGGAAATCCACAAACGCAACAGAATAAACCAACAAGATAATCTCTCCCAAATATCAAATGCAACGACAATCAACAAAAAAAATAAAACAACACAATAAGATTTTAGCGTGGAAAAACCTCCGTTATCTAGGAGTAAAAAACCACGGGACCCGTAGGCCACTTAAATCCTCCACTATTATCAATCAATGGGTACAAGCAAGGTTCTCTCTAACACTAGTTAGAGGCATACATAAACATCATCAAGATTTGCAATCAATCTTGGAATACAACAATAATCAAGAGAGACAAAAACAACCCAAAAACACCAAGAAATTTAAACCTCAAAGATGGACTCGACATACCAACTTAGAAAGCTCCGAATCCAATGAAATTCTCTCAGAATGTGCTCTTATGAGTCATGAACGTTGTGTCAAAATTTCAGGATGATCCGACCGTTGAATTTTGCGCAATCTCCGTTTTAGTGGAATTGCTCTGTGCTGAAATAGGGCTGCAGAATTTCATTCTTCTCTCTACTTTTCTTGTTGTTTTTCACACAAAATGGATAAAATTAACCTAATTCTCTTTGTTGGTGTTAGGTGTCAAGAAGTGTTTATTTTCATAATTTATTTTGATGCCTTTAAGCTCTTTTAATCGCTTTAATCGGGAAACGACTTATTAATTAAGCGATTCTTTCATTTTTGTGAATATTAGGTATTTTGATATGTTTGTGTATTTTTGTTGCAATTTAGGTGAAAAGATCGCAGCTCCAATCGCACGGAAACGCTAAATTTGGAAATGTTGCGTGTCGCAAATTAGGCCCCTACACCGCCCGGCCCTGCTAAGGTGCAGGAAGGCTTCATCGCCCGGCGCTGCTAGGACGCAGGATCCCCAACTTTGATCAAGTTCCAGAATTATTTCATGTTTCACCTCTTCAGACTTCGCCCAGCGCTTCACCCTTCGCCCGACGCTCTGATCTTATCGCACGACGCTCGCAGATATTTTGGGAGGTCCACGTGACACTGTAGCTGTCACGTGGCCCCACTTTTGGCCATCGCCCGACACTGAAAAGCATCGCCCGACGCTTCTTTCTGGGCTGAACATGTATTAGGCACATTTGGTAGATATTTTTGGAGGATCATCACTTTTCATCTCACTCTTTTGTAAGCTAGAACCTTGTTTGAAGAGAAAAACTCCATTGTTACTCATTAGTTTCAAAGCTTTTATACTTCAATCCTTGAATCTTTGAAGATTGATGCTCCAAAAGCTTTGCAACATTACTTGTTGATCAAGCTACCACGACAATGGGTAGCTAAGCAACTCTAGTGTCAAGATTAGTGGAGGTAATCCATCATTTGTGTATGTATTGATCTTGTATTAAGTTTGTGAACATTGTTAAGGATAAATATAGAGAAAAACTTTGTTTATATGGTTTATCTTTTGTTTTGATTCATGATTGAGAGATATGTGTTAAAACTTGACCTAAGTTTCAATCCATCAATATTCATGAGGCTAGAGATAGTTTTGAATATTGATGTTCATAAATATTGTTCTTAAATGTTATCATATTGATAGTTTGTGTGAGAGATCAACAAAGAATCAATATGATAAATCCCACAACAAGTGTTCGAGAGAAACTTGTTGAGAGGATATGTGAGTTTATTTATCAATAGCAAGTTCGCACGCTTTTTCGAGGATATACGTACGAAACGGATTACCGGCTACTAATCTTGGCATGTTTTTACAAATCTTTAAAACCAATCTTTTACCGTTGTTTTCTAAAATTTGAATGCAAACGATCCGATTGAAAATTACCAAAACCTTTGTTACGATTAAAGTTTGAAACCCTTTTAACTATCGAACGGCGGCAATATACACAATCTCTGTGGATACGATAAAACACCCCCCTAAAAACTTTACCAAGAAAAGAAGTCGATCTGGGACGTGTTACTTTGCCGGTAACAATTGGTGATGTCTATGTCAGAAATGGCTTAATTGATTTAGGCTCAAGCATAAATTTAATTCCACTGTCCATTGTGAAAAGGCTTGGGAACATTGAGGTGAAGGCAATTCAGATGACGTTACAATTGGCCAACAAGTCCACAACTCATCCGCATGGGATGGCTCAAGATGTCTTGGTCAAAGTTGATAAGTTTTTCTTTCCAGTAGACTTTGTTGTTATTAATATGGAAGAAGATGAGGATGCTCCATTAATACTTGGACGCCCTTTCATGAAAACCGCTCGTATGCTGATTGATGTTGATGACGGTCTAATGAAAGTGCGAGTTCAAAATGAAGAAGTGAGTTTTAATATCTTTGAAGCAATGAAGCATTCTAAAGACAAACATGATAGTTTCCGTATTGATGCAACGGAAGAAGCCGTGGTGGAAGTTTCAAAGCAAGTTCATGTAGTGTCTCCTTTGCAAAGAGCTCTTGATGATTCCTTTGAGGCATTTTTCGATGAAGAAGAAAGGGCACTTGAAGAGTGTCTGAGGCAACTTGAATCTTTGGAGGAGTTACAACCTTGGGAATGTGAAGAGGAAGTGTTAAAGAAAGAAGTGAGTGATGAGAAGTATTAACTTGAATTGAAGGTGTTACCTTCTAATTTAAAATATGTGTTCCTTGATGACGGTTGCAACAAACCGGTTATCATTAGCAGCATCTTGACCAACAAAGAGGAGGACCGTTTGATTCAAGTTTTGAAGAAAAATCAAGAAGCTTTAGGTTGGGTTCTTTCCGATTTAAAGGGAATTAGTCCGGCTTATTGCATGCACACGATTTTAATGGAAGATGATTATAAAGCGGTAGCCCAACCACAACGCCGTTTGAATCCCACGATGAAAGAAGTAGTGAGAAAAGAGGTTGTCAAGCTCTTGGATGCCGGTATGATTTACCCGATCTCTGATAGTCCTTGGGTAAGTCAGGTCCAAGTTGTGCCTAAGAAGGGAGGAATGACCATAATCCGAAATGAAAAAAATGAGTTGATCCCGACAAGAACGGTGATGGGTTGGAGGATGTGTATAGATTACAGGAGGCTAAACACCGCTACAAGAAAATACCATTTTCCACTTCCTTTTATGGACCAAATGTTAGAAAGATTGTCGGGCTAACAATTCTATTGCTTTTTGGATGGTTACTCCGGTTATAACCAAATTTCGGTTGACCCAGAAGACCATGAGAAGATGGCATTCACTTGTCCTTTTGGGATTTTTGCCTACCGAAAGATGTTTTTTGGTTTATGCAACGCACCGGCAACGTTTCAACGTTGTGTTCAAGCAATTTTCTCCGATCTTATTGAAAAAACGATGGAGGTATTCATGGACGACTTCTCCGTGTTCGAAGCGTCTTTTGATCTTTGTTTGAGAAATTTGGAGGCCGTTCTTGAACGGTGTGTTGAGACAAATTTGGTATTGAACTGGGAGAAGTGCAACTTTATGGTAACAGAGGGGATTGTGCTTGGCCACAAAGTCTCCTCTAAAGGCCTTGAAGTCGATCAAGCAAAAATTGAAGTGATTGAAAAGTTGCCTCCTCAAACTAATGTCAAAGGCATCCGAAGTTTTCTTGGCCATGCTGGCTTTTATCGGCGGTTTATTTAAGACTTCTCCAAAGTTGCAAGGCCATTGAGTAATCTACTCAACAAAGATAAGTCTTTCTCCTTTGATGATGAGTGTTTAAATGCCTTTACAGTTTTGAAAGAGAAACTCATCACCGCACCCATAATCGTTGCTCCAAATTGGACTTTGAATTTTGAATTAATGTGTGATGCTAGCGATTATTCCGTTGGTGCGGTGCTTGGGCAAAGAAAGGAAAAAAAATTTCATGTTATTCATTATGCGAGTAAAGTTCTTAATGAGGCACAAGTTAACTATGCCACCACTGAAAAAGAATTACTCGCTATTATTTACACACTTGAGAAATTTCGGTCTTATCTGATTGGTTCTAAAGTGGTAGTCTACACTGACCACTCGGCAATTAAATATCTGCTTACCAAGTCGGATTCGAAGCAAATGCTCATCCGGTGGATCCTCTTATTACAAGAGTTTGATTTGGAAATCTGTGACAAGAAAGGATCGGAAAACTTGGTAGCAGATCATTTGTCTAGGTTGGTCAATGTAGAGGTAACTCACCGTGAGAATGAGGTACGTGAAGAATTTCCGGATGAAAAGCTTTTTCGAGTACAAGTTAGGTCGTGGTTTGCAGATTTCGCTAACCACAAAGCCACCGGTTTTATACCGGAGGACCTAACTTGGAATCAAAGACGGAAATTCCTCTCGGATGCTAATTACTATGTTTGGGATGAACCATACTTGTTTAAGTTACGAGGTGACAATTTGTTAAGGAGGTGTGTCACTCTTGATGAAGCCAAAAGTATCCTTTGGCATTGCCACAACTCGCTGTATGGAGGGCATTACAATGGTTTAAGAACGGCAACTAAAGTCCTCCAATCGGGCTTTTATTGGCCTACATTGTTCAAAGATGCCAACCTCCATGCTAAAAGTTGTGATACATGCCAAAGAAGTGGCGGGATTGGAAAAAATAAATGAAATGCCTTTGCATACTATTTTAGAAGTCGAAGTTTTTGATTGTTGGGGCATTGATTTTGTCGGGCCATTTCCACCATCTTTTTCAAACGAGTATATTTTAGTTGCGGTTGACTATGTTTCCAAGTGGGTGGAAGAAATTGCGTCACCAAGGGCCGATGGCAAGACGGTGATAATTTTTTTAAAGAAAAACATATTCTCCCGTTTTGGCACCCCTCGTGTGTTAATTAGTGACGGAGGTTCGCATTTTTGCAATGCACCGCTCGAAAAAGTTTTAGAGTATTACGGTGTAAAACACAAAGTTGCAACTCCGTACCATCCGCAAACAAATGGTCAAGCCGAGGTGTCTAATAGAGAGGTGAAAATAATTTTGGAGAAAACCGTGTCAAGTTCGAGGAAAGATTGGTCACAAAAGTTAGATGAGGCTTTGTGGGCGTATCGTACCGCTTACAAAGCGCCAATCGGTCTAACTCCGTTTCAAATAGTTTATGGCAAGTCATGCCATTTTCCCGTTGAATTGGAGCATAAGGCTCTTTGGGCGTTAAAAATGTTGAATTTTGATCCGAGTTTGGCTGGTGAAAAGAGAAAAGTCCAATTGCACGAATTAGAAGAAATGCAAAATAATGCTTACCATTCAAGTAAGATATACAAAGAAAAAGTGAAGGGATATCACGACAAGAAAGTTTCTCAAAAGGAATTCCGAGTTGGTCAGATGGTACTTTTGTTCAATTCCCGTTTGAAATTGTTTTCGGGAAAATTAAAGTCCAAATGGTCTGGACCGTTTCTTGTCAAGGAGGTTAAGCATAATGGAGCTATCGTGATAGAGGATTTACAGAAAAAAGAAATTTGGATCGTGAGCGGCCAACACTTGAAAATTTATCTTGGGGGCGATTTTGATCGCGAGATTGGTTCTGTGTTTCTTGATGATCGTTAATCGTCTTGGACCGTCGAGCTTAGCCGACGTTAAACAAGCACTTGTTGGGAGGCACCCCAACATTGTAAGTATTTCTTGCCTTTTTAGTGTTTTTATTGTTTGCATTACCTTTTGAGTGAAATTTTAAAGTTTCTGCATGTTTTAAGTTGAGTGGCCTAAAAAAGCATTAAAAACTTGTCTGAATCACCATAGCAGGAAAACATGCTATCTGGTGTAGAGCGCCCGGCGGCGGTTTTCTTCGCCCGGTGGTGTGTGAAATTTAAAAGAGGCATCGCCTCTGAGTGCCAGACAAGTGAGTTGAAAGGGTGGAAAATTTGAACATTTTCTGATTTAATTAGGGGTTTATAATTCCAGTTGGGTGTTTTTCCATTTTTGTCCCTGTGTTATAAAAGCCTTGAGAGAAAGTGTAGAAACTTTTCTCTCATTCTTTGCAAACCCTAGCTCTTACACTTTCCCTCTTTACTCTCTCACGTTCCCTCATCTCAGAACTTTCAAACTTCAAGGTATTGCATGTTTTCATTTTTTTTGTTTGTTTTTCTTTTCTTCATCATGATTCATTAGTACAAATGTGGTTAGGTTTGTGTGATTGTTTGATATAGAGGATTGTTAGCTTGATGCCCTTCTTCAAACTTGCATGTCTTTATTGTTGCTATCTCTGTTGTTTACTGGTAATGGGTTTGAAGAAGGATGCTTATGAAAAGAACAATGCTGCTCTTAAAATTTTTTCCTGATGTCGCAAGTACCGCCCGACGGTAGAGGGGCGCAGCAGCGCCCTAGCTTCGCCCGGCGCTGCTAAGGCAACAACCCTGTTTTGCCCAGTTTGGGTTTTCACTGTTTGTTTCATTTTTTTCTTATGTTTTGATAGTGCTAATGTGTATACGTCTGTGCTGGGCAGTTTTTTTTTTGGTTTTGTGCAGATGTTTGGCCGTTTCGCTCCACAACACGCTTCAAAGAAGAAGCAGAAGAACATTGCTACTACATCAAATGTTCCAGATGTTCCACTTAAATTTGACAGCAGCCGTTTTTTGTCTGCAGAACATGAAGCTCGAATCAAATCTCTCGAAGGCAGGTCAGTTCTCTCAGAAAAGAGGTTTGTTATCAACCGTGAGGGTGACTACCGACGGATTCAGGCAATTTTTTAGAAAAAAAAGTGGGGTATTTTGATGAACCTGGCTGACCGCGTTTGCTATCAATTGATTAGAGAGTTTTATGCAAACGCGCTGCAACCTGAAGGTGAATTATATCGATTTAAGACCTTTGTAAGGGGTTGCGAAATCAGCTTCAGCCGGGACGTAATTAACAGGATCTTGGGCAGTCCAAGTAATTTAGGAAGTCTTCAAACTGATGACTTAGTGAAGATTTCCAAAGCAGCCCACGATCACAAAATGGTTGCAAAAACGATTCTCAGGCCGGGATGTAAGGTGGATCGGAATGCAAAAAGGGAGCCTATTAAGTACATTCGTAAGAACATGACTCTGGAGGCTCAAGCCGTCCTTCTCTTGCTATGCTATAATGTGAGGCCGCGGTTTCACCGTTCTTCTGTCCCTCTTGATACAGGAGTTCTCATGTACTGTATCATGGAGGACAAGGAGGTGGACATCGCCCAAATAATTGCTCAGGAGATGAAGACTTTTGTTGACAACACACGGAGGCCTGGAGTTCATGATGATGCTCCAATCATTTTTCCTTGCCTGGTTCAAGCTTTGATTTATCAAACTCGCATTCTCATTCCGGGAGTGATTAATGAGAAGCTGAAATATCTGGTTGATGATAACTATTTGGATCGTTTTTGCAAGTCCAAAGAAGAGAGGAAAAAGAAGAAAGCGGCTGAAATAGGTAGTAGCTCAGGAGGTCAAGGAAGTGGGCAGGCGGACGAAAGTGACTCATCCGTTTTCGATATGAAAGCGGCATTTAATTACACTTGGGATATTGGTGAGTCACTGCACAGATCTAATCAATTTAATTTTGATTGTATGCAGCAACTTTATCATTTTCAGACGCATCCGGTGGAGTTCACTCCTTTTCCTACAAGGGAGTCGTTCGATGCTTATGCTAATTGGCCTGGGGACAGGCGCCCGTTCTATTCGGAGGGGGCAAGCACCGGTGGTGTTAATGCGGATGATAATGATGATGTTGAGGTTAATGTGGATGATGATGATGATGATGGTGACAAGATGGAAGATGGTCTTAATGACATGGTTAATTAAGGGAGCTACAAAGTGAAGGATTTTTTTTATGTTGTTTTGCTATTTATTTCATGTAGTTTATTTTTCAGTTTTTTTTATGATAGTAAGTACTTTTGGATCGCTTCAACGAGAATTTTGGATAGCTTCGGCGATAATTTATGTTGAAGTGTTTTGTCGCTTCGACGAGTACAATTTTGGTGTTTTGACACCATAGTTTATAGTATTTCCAGTTTGGTTAAATTATCTTTTTATTTAATGTTGCGTTTGCACAATGAAAATGATGGTTGTTCTCAAAATTTTGAGCATTTTGGTGTTAGCACAAGAAGAGAAAAGAGTACTTTGTTGACCTTAAACATTGATGGTGATGATAGAATTCTTGATTGTGTGCACAATCAAGGTATGAAATTGAGTTGTAGAAGCATAATGTGAATGTGAAATTTTTACTTTTTGTAAAATTGGTCAATGCAATGTTTTGTAAACTCTTGTTCATTTTGAATCAATTAGGACATTACCACAAATGTGAGTTGCCTCCATTGTTCACAAATTCTTGAGTGATTCAAGTAGTTGTTGCTTACTCAAATAGTTTATGTTTAATCTTGCTTGTTGTTTTGAAATTGTGGAAACATAGAAATGATCAAGGCAATGTTTGTGCACTTTGAGTATAACCACCATTCCAATAAACACTTCAAGTCACCTTGTGAGTGTGTGCGTATTTGATACCTTTCTTGAGCCAAAAGCGGAAATTTTGTTATTTTTGAAGCATGAACCCGAACTTTAACCGTTTTGAAGAGCATTTTGATTTAAGTGTATAGTATTGTTGAAGTTGGGGAGATTGGTTCATTGTGAAAAGAGAAAAAGGAATTGTGGATACAATGCATTCTCAAATGAAATAAAAAAGAGAATGAACAAGAAAGAAAAGGAAAAATCAAAAGAAATTTTTTTTATGGGAATCAAAGCAAAAAAAGAGAATGCATTGTGAGAATAAGAGTTCGAAGTTTGAGCAAGAATGGTTGTGTTTAAAAAGAAAAATGCTCTTCATGAAATTTACCCTTTCTTGATTCAATGGCCGTGTACATATGTCCCTTGTTTTTAACCCCGACCAAGTTACAACCGATAAAAGACCTTTTGTGATCTTTGTTTCCATAGTTTTCTTGAGTAGTAAGATGATTGCATAAATTGTTTTGGATGTGGCACGATTACTTATGAGTGTGTTTTGTCCCGTGTAAATAATGCGTGTAAATATTTAGGTGATTCAAGTCGAGCTTGAGGGTACTTGGTGTTGCATTGTATAATTTTGTGATTAGGATTTGAGTCATATTCATGTTTTGATCCTATGAGTGATTAGAAATACTGTGTGCGTGTATTTATCGAGTTTGAGCCATTGATGTTTTCGGTTGATCTGGTGTTTGGAAATCTTGCTTGTGGTTGTTGACACTTACTTTTGTTTGAGGACAAACAAAGATGCAAGTTGGGGAGAGTTTGTTAGGTGTCAAGAAGTGTTTATTTTCATAATTTATTTTGATGCCTTTAAGCTCTTTTAATCGCTTTAATCGGGAAACGACTTATTAATTAAGCGATTCTTGCATTTTTGTGAATATTAGGTATTTTGATATGTTTGTGTATTTTTGTTGCAATTTAGGTGAAAAGATCGCAGCACGAATCGCATGGTAACACTAAATTTAAAAAAGCTGCGTGTCGCAAATTAGGCCCCTGCACCTCCCGGCCCTGCTAAGGCGCAGGAAGGCCTCATCGCCCGGCGCTGCTAGGGTGCAGGATCCCCAACTTTGATCAAGTTCCAGAATTATTCCATGCTGCACCTCTTCAGGCTTCGCCCAACGCTTCACTCATCGCCCGGCGCTCTGATCTTATCGCCCGACGCTCGCAAATATTTTAGGAGGTCCACGTGACACTGTAGCTGTCACGTGGCCTCACTTTTGGCCATCGCCCGACACTGAAAAGCATCGCCCGGAGCTTCTTTCTGGGCTGAACATGTATTTAGGCACATTTGGTAGATATTTTTGGAGGATCATCACTTTTCATCTCACTCTTTTGTAACCTAGAACCTTGTTTGAAGAGAAAAACTCCATTGTTACTCATTTTCTTAGATTCAAAGTTTTTATGCTTCAATCCTTGAATCTTTGAAGATTGATGCTCCAAAAGCTTTGCAACATTACTTGTTGATCAAGCTACCATGACAATGGGTAGCTAAGCAATTCTAGTGTCAAGATTAGTGGAGGTAATCCATCATTTGTGTATGTATTGATCTTGTATTAAGTTTGTGAACATTGTTAAGGATAAATATAGAGAAAAACTTTGTTTATATGGTTTATCTTTTGTTTTGATTCATGATTGAGAGATATGTGTTAAAAATTGACCTAAGTTTCAATCCATCAATATTCATGAGGCTAGAGATAGTTTTGAATATTGATGTTCATAAATATTGTTCTTAAATGTTATCATATTGATAGTTTGTGTGAGAGATCAACAAAGGATGAATATGACAAATCCCACAACAAGTGTTCGAGAGAAACTTGTTGAGAGGATATGTGAGTTTATTTATCGTTAGCAAGTTCACACACTTTTTTGAGGATATACGTACAAAGCGGATTGCCGACTACTAATCTTGGCATGTTTTTACAAATCTTTAAAACCAATCTTTTTACCGTTGTTTTCTAAAATTTGAATGCAAACGATCCGATTGAAAATTACCAAAATCTTTGTTACGATTAAAGTTTGAAACCCTTTTAACTATCGAACGACGGCAATATACACAATCTCTGTGGATACGATAAAATACCCCCTAAATAATTTTCAATAGTTGGGTAATAACAAAGGCATAAAAACAAATGGGCCACTAACCCACATCAATTTGGGCCTCTCCAAATAGGAGGGATAGCCCATCAAACTGCCCCGACCGACTAGTTGGAGGGCAACACCAATCCGGCTTCTATACGACAAAACTCAAACTTTCCTCTAGGCAACACCTTCGTCAACATATCAGAACCATTGTCATCGGTGTGAATCTTGTCAAGCTCAATCAACTTAGAATCTAATGCATCACGAATCCAATGATAACGAACATCAATATGCTTCGACCTCGAGTGAAAGGAGGAATTCTTCGATAAGTGAATGGCACTTTGATTATCACAAAACAAGACATACTCTTCTTGTTTCACACCAAGTTCCATTGCAAATTTCCTCAACCATAACAACTCTTTTGACGCTTCCACGACGGCTATAAACTCGGCTTCGGTAGTAAAGAGTGCAACACACTTTTGCAACTTTGATTGCCAATCCACGGCTCCCCCGACAAAAGTCACCATATACCCCGAAGTGGATTTTCGATCATCTAAGCTTCCGGCTAGATCCGAATCCGTATACCCAACCAACATAAGCTTCTTGCATCCCAAAGTTAGTCTCAAACTTGAAATGCCACACAAATATCTCATTACCCACTTCACGGCCTCCCAATGATCTTTTCCCGGATGTGAGAGATAACGACTCACCATTCTCACAGCATGAGCAATATCGGGTCTTGTACAAACCATAACATACATCAAACTACCAACGGTCGACGAGTACAGAATGTTCTTCATACTCAACTTTTCTTCATCCGTAGATGGACATAGTTTATGACTAAGCTTGAAATGAGAATCAAGTGGAATGCTCACCGCTTTAGCCTTATCCATACTAAAAGGCCGAAGGACTTTCTCCACATACTTTTCTTGTGACAAGTACAACTTCTTCTCATTTCGATCTCGAACAATTTCAATACCAAGAATTTTCCGAGCCTCTCTTAAATCATTCGTAGAAAAAGATTCACTCAAAGTGTTCTTCAACTCTTTAATTATTGAAATATTCTTTCCAACAATTGGCATATCATCCACATAAAGCAAGAGAATAATGAAATCACCTTCAGAGAAATTCCGAAAAAACACACAATGATCGGCCTTAGTCATCTTGTACCCATGTTCAATCATCACCGAGTTGAACTTTTGATACCATTGGCGAGGTGCTTGTTTCAAACCATAAAGAATTTTTACCAATTTGCAAACATAGTCTTCTTTGCCTTTCTCTTGGAATTCATTCGGTTGCTCCATGTAAATTTCTTCATGTAGATCACCATGAAGGAAAGTCGTCTTCACGCCCATTTGCTCTAATTCCAAATCAAGACTAGCGGCTAGCCCAAGAACCACTCGAATAGATTGCATCTTCACAACCGGAGCAAAAATCTTGCCAAAGTCAACACCTTCTCGTTGTTTACAACCTTTTACCACCAAGCAAGCCTTGTATCTTCTTTGAGAAGTACATTCATCTTGCTTAATCCGATAAACCCATCTATTCTTCAATGCTCTCTTACCCTTTGACAACTTCACTAACTCAAAGGTATTATTCTCACGAAGTGATTTCATTTCATCCTCAATGGCATTCATCCACTCCTTTTTGTTCTCGTCCTCCAAAACTTCTTTAAAGCTTTCAGGTTCTCCACCATCGGTAAGAAAAACATACTCGTTTGAGGGGTATCGAACGGAAGGCCTTTTATCCTGAATAGACCGCCTCAACTCATTAGAAGTAATCGGTTGCTCAACACTTTCAACCTCTTGATGAACCTCATTTTCAACAACATCTTTTGTAGCACCTGCATCAACAATGTCATTATGATTTAAAACATTATCAATATTCAAATCCATACCTTGATTTTTAATTGGAACATCTTCGAAAGTGATAGGGATAGGAGCAATAGTAGTTGAGTCCGTATCAACCATTTCTTCGTCTTCAAAAATCAGATCTTTATTCTCAACTTTGTCTATGTCCTCAATGGTATAATCCTCCATGAATACGACATCACGACTACGAATAATTTTCCGTTGAATCGGATCAAAGAATCGATACCCAAACTCATCAAGTTTATACCCAACAAACACACATTTCATCAACTTCTCATCCAATTTCGATCTCTCATCCTTCGGAATATGCGCATAAGCCATGCATTCAAACACCCGAAGATGGTTGTAGGTAACATCTTTACCACTCCAAACATGATTTGGAACATCAAACTTCAACGGAACACATGGAGTGTGGTTTAAAAGATGTACAACCATGCTCAATGCTTCTCCCTAAAAATATTTCGGCAACTTTGATAGAGAAAGTAAACATCTCACCCTTTCCACCAAAGTTCTATTCATTCTTTCAGCTAACCCATTCAATTGTGGTGTCTTTGGAGGAGACTTTTGATGACGTATACCTTGATCTTGACAATACTTGTCGAAAGGTCCAATATACTCTCCCCCGTTATCGGTTCGGATACACTTGAACTTTTTACCGATTTCTCTTTCAACCGATGCTTGAAACGACTTGAAAGTATCTAACACTTGATCTTTCATTTTCAATGTATAAGCCCATGTTTTCCAAGAACAATCATCAATGAAAGTCACAAAGTAAAATGCACCACCAAGTGACCGTGTCTTCATCGGACCACACACATCGGAATGTATTAAATCCAACACTTCCGATTTCCTCTTTGGTTCTGATGACATAAAGTAAACTTGCCTTTGCTTACCCGCCAAAAAATGTGAACACTTTCTCAACTTTGCATCGGAAACACCATTCAACACATTATTCTTTGCCAAAATGCTCAAACCTTTTTCACTCATATGACCCAAACGTTTGTGCCATAATTATGATGAGCTATCATTGTCACAAGTGTTGATGTAGCACTTCGAAACCCCAAGTTGGACAACATACAAGTTCGAATTCCTTTTTCATTTAACAACCACCATTGAGCCATTCTTTAACTTCCACTCATTGCCCGAAAAAGAATTATCATATCCTTCGTTATCCAACTTTCCAACGGATAAAAGATTGAATCGAAGTTCCGGAATGTGTTTCACACCTTTGAGAACTAGAGTTGTCCCATTGCTAGTTTCGACACAAATATCTCCCATTTCGATGACATTAGCTTGACCATTATTTCCCATACGAACAACCCCAAATTCACCGGACTCGTAAGTTGAAAAAAAATCACGTCTCGAGGTTGCATGAGTAGAAGCACCACTATCAACCACCCATTCCATCTCATCATATGATAGATTGACATTCTCAATACAACTATCACAAATAATAAATAAATCATCAACAATAGCAGCATCTTCATTATTGTTACCTTCCTTTTTATCGTTGTTGTAGCTCTTCTTCTTGTTTTCCCTTTTCAACTTACGGCAATACCTCTTTATGTGTCCTTTTTCTCCACAATGATGACACTCAATATAAGAGAATCTATTAGAGCCTCCTTGTGATTTACCACGTGAAGTAAGATTCATCTCCAACAATTGATTTAAAATCCCTTGGAAAATGTTCAAGTGATCGGTCATTGGTGAACCATCACTATACCTCAACGACATTAATTGCTTGAACAAGAACAACTTATTGTTTCCCGTCTTTCTTGCATACAACTCCTCAAGTTTGGTCCAAAGAGAGCGAGCATGAGTCACCGAGCTCACATGATTCAAAACATTATCATCTACCCATTGACGTATATAACCATAAACTTGTTTATGCAACAAAGTTCATTCTTCATCACTCTTTCCATCGGGTTTTTCATTAGAGAAAACCGGTAAGTGAAAACCTTTCACATAAAACAAATCTTCCATTTTTCCTTTCCAAACATTATAATTGGAACCATTTAAACTCACCATCCTAGATGTGTTCGTCTGCATCGTTACACAAATCAAACCACGGCTCTGATACCACTTGTTGGGAGGAAATCCACAAACGCGACGGAATAAACCAACAAGACAATCTCTCCCAAATACCAAATGCAACGACAATCAACAAAACACATAAAACAACACAACACGATTTTAGCGTGGAAAAATGTAATGCCCTGTATAATATATATCTAGAATAATACAATACAAGCATTTTATTTGGTACTGACACCATCATAAGTGCCTAATGGCATAATTCACATACTTGACCATTTCTAATACAAATACAATCTATGGTACAAGACATGGAATTAGCCAAAAATATAAAATCTAAAATCAATATACAATATCCTCAATTGTACAAGAAAATAATAATACACGGCGGAATAAGCTCAACTAAGCTTCTCTTGAAACATCCAAGCATAGCTCCACTTGTAAACCAAACCTGCAAATACCTCCTGAAAATAATCAACAATAGTGGGGTGAGATACATCAAATCTCAGTGAGTTCCCTATCTTATGGATTCTCTCGGCTTTACAAGGTTCTAGCCAATCCTAACTCAAGTCAAGGGGAAGGGAAAATGACCTTGAGTACACAATCTCACACTATATGGAAACATGTCATTGAGTCCGTTAACTCAAAAGTTTATCACTAATCGATAACCGTACCAAGGCATCCCTCTTGCCCGTCCGCTTCTACGTCTAGAAGTCAACCCGAGTCCTGGATCCTTGTAGTTACTTGGCATACGAAATGGATTCAGAATTACGGGACGATGTAGCGGCAAAATCGTGAGTGTAAGCTATTGATTAACTTAACTCGAATAGCAAAAGTCGCCACCGTACTTTTATTTTATCCATAAAGGAAAGGAAAAAAAAGCGAACAAAACCTACACAAGCTCTACAACAAGAACAAGTGAAGAGATACTGGATAAGGGGGGTTGGTTACGCAATGGGAAGGTGTTAGCACCCAAAACGTCTATAGTACTCTATAGGAACCCTTTGAAATATCTACCGCTTTTGGTCTGAAAATGTTTGCTTGAAAAGTGATTGAGGAGATGAGAAGAGAAGTTGTTTTTTAAGATTTTTGTGTTTGGAGAGACTTGTCGCCTCATGCCTACGTACCCACGATGTGCAATGTAGGATCAAAACCCCGTAGTTCGTGGTACAAAGAATGAAATTTGTTTGTTATGGTTGTTTTTAAATGTAAAGACAAGTCGTCATTTCTAAGCGAATAATTCCGCTTAAAGAAATGAATCATGTCTAAACTTATGAAAAAGTTAAAGGAAAAGTGCACAAGGGCACAAAAAGAGAGTTTGATGAGTTTGGTGTTTTTTAAAGTCTTTTGAAAAAGGTGTCAATATGCTTATGTAGTTTAGCATTTGTTAACAAATGAAAAGAAAAAGAGTAAAATCACTTGACATAGTCAAGGTTTGATTATGAAAGAAGTGAAAGTTTGAAATCAAGAATGTTTTGAAAAAGGGAGAGAATTTTGAAAATTGAAGAATGGGGAAGAGAAGAAGTGACTAACCTAAAGCATAAAGTAAAAGCTAAGGATAAGAAAGATCTAACCACACAATGTAGCTATCTTCACCATAAACCATGCAAAAGCACAAGTCTTCGAAGTCTTCGAACCATAATTCCAAAGCAAAGGGAAAAGGTCCTAGTTCTAAGTCCAAGGTTCCAAGAATTGCATTGGATGTCCGAGTTCTAAGTTCAAGGATTCAAGAATAGCATTGAAGTCCAAGGTCTAGGTGTAAAATTCCATGTCCATTGCAAAGGATAGTAACCATAGTCCATTGCTAAGAACAAAGGAAGAGGGAAGAAAATGGCAAAAGAACAAAAACAGTCCCAAAACAGAGCCAAAATAGCATTCTGGACACTGGTTAATCGCTTAACACATTGGTTAATCGGTTAACTAGTGCAGATTTTGAATTTCTGCGCAAAACAAGGTGTTAATCGGTTAACCAGTTTACACTGTGTTTGGTTAATCTGTTAACACTGTATCAGAAGCAAAAAATTGTGCAAAATTCAACATGATCCTCTTTCAAAACATTTTCCAAACACCTTATGATCATGAATTGAATTTGCATGAATTTTAAAATAAAGATAGACAAAGAAACCTGCAATCAAACAACAATATATGATCCAAAAGATAAACAACAAGAAGCACCAAGGATCTACATCTTGAATGATGAATATGAAGCTTTAACAATGGTGGAAGGTGAATTACCACTCCAAATCAGAAAATTCCTTTGAATTGCAGCAAGATCTACACTCCAAAACCTTGATCTACTGTGATTGATAAACAAAAACAAAAATGGATGAAGGTTTAGCTTAAAGTTAAACAAGATTCAATGTGAATTCTTGCTAACTTTCAAAAAAAAAAGTAAGCTTTGAGTGAAATTTGTGGTTTGGTGAGAGAAATTGCAAGAGATTTGTTGGCTATCAAAAGCTTGAATGGAATTTTAGCAAGGTGAATTTGGCTCTTGAAAGCTTGAAGAATGAATGAAATGAGGGCTCTATTTATAGAGTTTAGGCTTGGAAATTTGGTGGTTTAGAATTAGGTTTGGATGATCAAAATTAGGATTGGAATTCAAATTTGGAGGGAAATTCATAAAAGAGTGGTGATTAGTGAAGGTGTATGGTAGGAAATGATCAAAGTGATGTAGGGAATAAAAATGAGATGGTATGGAATATTCCACATGTGATCAAAATTGGTGCCAATTGATGAATTTTGAATTTGCTACCATTTTTTTCAAAATTCGCACGCATTAACCGATTAACCAATGTGTTAACAGTGAAAATTTGAGAAATTTGGCTTTTTGATGTGCTGTCTTAACTCCGGCTCGATTTTTCAGGCTTGTCAAAGAAGGCATGGAAATAAACACATGAACCTTGGAGTCTCTTGAATAATAATCAATTAAATCTTGGAAACTCTTGATCATATGAATTCTGAATTATTTGCAGATCAACTTTGACTTTGTTCAGATGAAATTCATTCGAGCTGAGGGACTATTTGGTATCCTCGATTCCCTTCCTGAAAAAGTTAGTAAAAGGGAAACAAACATATTTTTGGATTTTGATTAAAGGTTAGTAAACCTAAGCAAATAAAGGCAAGTAAGAAAGACACAGATGCTCAGTGAAACAAAGAGAGTGATCTTGTTTGTGGTAAAGATGCAAAATGAAATGAAAATGATATATGGAATCATAGGGGTAAAAATTAGGGTCCAATAGACGCATTATCTCCTTAATTCGTCACTTCACATGGCCTCTCATGCCATCACAAGTCTCTACCCGTAGGTTCCATTCGTACTATACGCGGGAATCAAACCTACCAAGTAATTCTACCTGCATTTCAGAGGAGCTCGAGACTCATGAATGTGTGAGAGCAAGAGTTGTCTCTACAAGTCAATCTATGTTTTAATGATAACAATACGTATTTGTGAAAGAACCATTTTATGTTCTAATGTATGTTGTGTACATATCATATTCATAGAAGTTATCAGATCCAACAAGCACCAACCAGATGAGCGTAATTGATAATATGCGAAGTTACTATGTGTGACACAAGTTGCAAGAAGCAAGAATGCTTCTGTATATGATCATGATAAGTCAGATCCAAGGATGTTGATATTACTGTTGCAATGCTCTTGTGGATGCTCTCTGAAAGTGGTCGAGATTCTGAAGATTGCGAAGCTTCTGAAGAAGAGAACCGAAGTGCTGAAGACTCTCATGACTTGAAGTTTTGAAGGCGGAAGGCTCTGAAGACCAAGTGCAGAAATACTCTGAAGACTTATGTGTTCTGAAGATTACGGTTCCAGAAGTCAAGTACTGAAGACTCTGAAGACGAATTCCTAATGGACAAGTTCTGAAGTTTCGGAAGACTTGAAGACGTAAAGGATAATGTTCTTAAAGACAAGTGCTGAAGTTCTGAAGACTGATTCCTAATGGACTTCTTTAAAAGACTGAAGACTTGACGTATCAGATATCCTGTTAAGAAGACTCTACTCATGCTTCATCAATTTACCATCAGAAGCCTCTGAAGTTTGGAAGTCAAATGTTACCGTTGTGAGTAACTGTACACGGCGCCCAAGAAAGATATATCCCGTCACTTCTCCCACAACAAAAAGGAGATGTGTCAGTACAACTAGTTATTACTTAACGTCTCTTTTCCAACAAATAACAATATTTCTAACGGTTATAATCCTATTGGCTATTTAAAGGAAAGAGTTCCCGCTTCTAAGTAGTTGGTCAATCAATGATCTTAACAATTCCATTATTCATCCATTGGATGTATCATTCATGAATTGACCAAGTCATTGTGTGAAGATAGCAACAACGATGAGTTCTCGTTGTAACATTTAGAATATCCAAAGCTGTCATGAATCTATACATGACCATTGTTGTTGAAGCTTAAAGATCAAATCAACAAAACAACAACAATTGAAACAGAAGTTGTTGATAAAGAAGACAACATTGAAGATCAGTCAAGTCATCAACCACCTTCTCGTCAGGACTACATTGAAGATCTGAAGCAAGGAGTTGTTGCTCAAAGCTTGCTCACCCAAGAAGACGAAGAAGAAGAAGATCTACAAGATGTCAACCATGGCCAAATCAATATACATCTCTGTAGTTTCTTAGGATAAGCAAGGAGCTATTGCTCACATCTTGCTCGAACACTTGTGTGTTCTTTGTACTTAAACTTAGGAGTAATCTGCTTGTTAAGAAGCATCTTTGTAATCTCCTGTATTACTAATTCTTGGTGAATTAGGATTCCTTGAGTGGTCAGTGTGACCGGAGACTCGAGAAGACAATGGAGAGATGTCATTGTGGGAAAAGCCTGAAATAGGGTCAGTAGCGTTATATTCATTGCGATGAATCCCTAAACGTCTAGTTGTGAAAGCCTAGCAGTAGATCTTGCGAGATTGGAACCTGCAGGTCAATGTTCATTATATTCATTAAGTTGAATCCCTAAACGGTTCATTACAAGTTAGTCACAGTGTGGCTGTGCAAGTTATGAGTCACCGGCTGTTGCCTGTGCATCTGTAATCGAGATTGATTATAGTGGATTAAGACCTTGTGTTCAAGGCAAAATCACCTGAGGAGGGTGGACTGGATTAGCCTTTGTGGCGAACCAGGATATAGCATGTGTTCTTTACTCTTATGCTTAATGTCTTGTTTATGTTTCTATATTGAGTATCAGAACCTTACACAAGCATGTCAGAATCTTGCAACTCTGATAAGCTTCCGCTCTGCAAGTTCTGAATGTTACTCATAGTGTTCAGACTCTTGTAGGTTCTCATGCTTCATGCATTGCAAGTCTGAATGTAACTTCGTTAGTCAGAGTCTCTCACGAACTCTGATGTTATCTTAAGTACTTTAACAACAAGATGCGTAAAGTTGCTAAAAGAGTAAATACATAATTCAAACCCCCCTTTCTTGTGTCTTTCTCGCACCTTCAATTGGTATCAGAGCCCCGGTTTTGTTATTGATGGATATCAAACACTTAACAGTGTCAGAAAAAGATCCGGATGCGGTGCGTAGAAATTCTCTGGGTGAGATGGAAATCCACTTACAATTTCTGTAACAGTTCAGAAGATGACTGTGTACAAAATTGTAATCAATCTGAATACTTGAGAAAATCACTGATTCTGGAAGTTTGTGCACTTGTCAAACAACTAAATCTTCCTCACTTAAGTTTTAATGAAGATTGGAGAATCAGCTGATAAGATAGATTCATCAGATAAAAAGTAGTATCTGTTGAATGCTTATCTTGGAAGATACGTGTGGATGAACCACATATTTGCTCAAAGTCGAATCATCAAAAAACAAGAGGTCTTGTTTGCTGAAGATCAATTCTTTATGAGTTTTTGAGATGTTTTCAAGAAACGGATTAGGTCCACCCCTTGACTTTCTCGTATAAAAACTCATTCAGAACTTCTTCATGTAAAGAAGAAAGATTGTTGTTCTATGATGCTGAACTTCTGAATGAAGTGTGCAGAATTCAGAAAACTAAAGAACTGGATATTGTTTTCTTGGAAGTTATGCAGGAAACTGAAAGAATATTCAGGAAGAAGAATGTCAAGGATTCATCAAATACTTGATCAAGAATGAACTCTTAAGCTTTGCTTGAATCAGCATAACTAAGTTCTGATAACTTGAAACTATCTCTCAGGTGAATCAAATGTTAGTGATCAAATCACTATATGATAAGTTGTTTAGAACCCCTTAAGCACTGGAATCAGAAGATGTCAAGACAGACACTTAAAATCCTCTACTTGAAGTCAAAAGGATCTAAGTGGCTGATGTCGTTCAGAATGGAGAAATCAGTCAACATTCTCTTCAGAAGTAGATATGTTGGACCAACCTCAGTCAAGTTAAATCAGCATTGTGAGATCAAGAAGAGTCATGCAAACTTTGTCTAGTTTTATGTACTTGTTTGATGATACTAGCTTCTGAACATGATCTGCATTCACTAAAGAAATATAGCCAAGAGAGAAACCAGATGATTATTCCTGAACAATAGAACTTAGTAGTCATCTGAAGAAAAATAATTGACTTCTGTTCTCGTCTAGAAATCCAAGTTCAGAAGGCATCTATTCTTCAAACATCAGAAGGAAGCAGAAGCTAAAAGACGATGATCATAAGCTCAGAGTCAGACTGGAAAGCACTCAGAATAGCCGTAAAAAGATTTCAGAATCTCTAAGGTATGTCTGTCTTCGTTCATCCTCATTATTGAAATTTGAAATAGTAGCAATAAATTGAACTTAGTCATACTAGGATTATTGAAACTATAATAATATCCTCACGCATTTATGATTAGACAATTTTCAAGAATTAAATAAGCAGTTATAATTACGTTGTGTCAGCCACCTACTGCTATAGATATACAGCGATTAGAGTCTATCACACGTCGTTTCACTGACTACCACAACTATTTATAGCTAGTCTCGGAAATGATGAACCCCACATGCTCCAGCTTGATAAATAGCTATTAAATCTCAAAGTCCTTCTCACTCCATTATCCTCACTCTAGGAAGAACCATTATCTAACTAGGTAGAATCTCATCTCTCAAACAATTCAACTTTGCTCAGAATGTCTTCCCACAACATCAGAGGAGAAACATCCGATCTAGAACTCCTGAAGGAATTCACGGTGAATTTAAACCTTCTGCCACAGCTCCACAAAACAAGCGTTTTCTCTGGAATTAAATTTCAGAACTGGGAGAATTATTTCTCCATGCTCGTTGGACCTGTATTCCCTGAACTGGTGACTGAGTTTTGGGCAAATGCACGAGCACTAGAATATGATCTTGGCAAGCGTGTTATTCTATCTGTAGTGGCTGGTTGTCCAGTCTTGATCAACCCCACCATCATAGCTAAAACCATTAGGTGTGTCGAAGATGGAGTGACTGTGGAAAGAAACATCAACAACCATAGTTTTGACAGGCATTTGCACGTCATTTTTGAAACAGAGGGGCGTCCCACTCAACCTTTCACCCTCACTCTAATTGCTAAAGATTGGTACAAGCTTATGGTGACTAATCTAAGACCAAGAGAAAGAGGAGGAGGATGGTTGTCTGACAAAGAAAGATTATTCATTTTCTTTTTAGTGTCTAGGATCAAAATAAACCTACCTCAATCCATGTACAACCATTTAAAGGAAGAAATTAATCTGTCTAGGGAAGACACAATCTACCAAGTTCCCTACTGCAGGGTTATCTCCCACATTCTTGACCTCCAGGGAGTAGTTGGTCATTGCCGAAGAAATGGAATGACTGAGAAGGTCCTTCCTGAGTTTTGTCAACCTATGACATTCTTAGCTTAAGATAGGAAGTTAGTCGATCTTGATTCATAGGTTAATTAAAGTCCCTTTCTTACTGCACTTATGAAAAACCTGATATCTGTATTTTTTTATTAATCATTAAAGTATCTCTAAGGGTAGCTTACAAACATCTTTTGAATGAATGATTCTCATGATCACGATACACTGAATCAATTACTAAAACAAAATAATAAGTGCTCCTTAAAAATTTACACGGAAAGGCTCTGGACTATCTAGAAACCACAAATCCCTTTTAAGTCATAATTAGGTGTCGGTTATCATTGTCACTTATTAGAGTTGTGTCATGACTCTCAATTAAAGAAATTAATCATTAACCTTCATTCCCACGTTGCTTAATGCTTCTAGGAAAATCAACTGTTACGGTTTTAAATTCTCCACAGAATTTACTTCACTCATTCACCTATAAAAGCATCAAACCCTAAGACAGCAACACAACCCTTACTCACCTGAATATTCAGCCTAATCACCTTCAACTCTCCTCATCACTCTCTAAAAATGGCTTTCGTCTCACTAAATACTTCAAGTCCCACAACCACACAAATTCCAGTTGACAGTCTCATAGTTTTGTCAGAAACTGTTGTAAACTTCAACATTCTAAAGTCAAATGGATGTGATATTACTCCTTCAATGGAAACTCAAGGATGGAGTAATCACTTCAAGAGGTTTGAAGGACCAACTTACGGACATCTGGTTAAGGATTTCTGGATCCACGCCAACACATCCAATACCCTCATTGTCTCCTTCGGTTTTGGAAGGAAAATCTTCATATCTGAAAAGACTATTTCAGATCTTCTGATGCATGACAACAGTGGTATGAGAATCACTAAGAACCAACTAAACGAGGAAAAAAAGGCTAAGGTTCTGGCTAGCATTTTCAAAGAAAATGTTGTAGCTGATTCAGAGAACTCAATATTCTCTAATCTAAAAGATTCTCTACAAGTATGGTTTAGAATCCTCCAAGGAAGTGTGTTTCACCATCTTCCCTCAAACCAACTCAACGACACTAAAAAATGCGTCCTATTTCTCCTTCTTAAAGGAATCAAGATGCATCTTCCTGCAATTCTATTCAAACTTCTGAAGGAAGCCATAAGAAACTCCAGAACAGGTTCTGTCACGGAGGACAGACATATTCCGTATGAAAGACTTATTTCTGACATCTTGGTGGAATCAGGGATAGTTGACGATATTCTGATTGATGAGGGAGAATCAAGAAAATTGCTTAAAAGTGCTGGAAAAATTCTCAGGTTTGAGAATCTTAAAAGAGAAAACTCCACTCTGGATAACACATCTTTTAGGAAATTAACATTGACACCAAGGGTTCCGGTTGAAGGATTTCCAAGATTCGCCACTTACAATCAGACAGAAGTCAGGAACTATCTGAAACAATCTAAGGACGGAGACATCAGCGCATGGATTAACATGAAGAATATTACTGATGTACTTCAAGAGCTCTCAGATTGGAAGAGAGTAAGTAAGAAGCAGAAGGATACCGATGATGGAGAACCTTCATAAAAAAGATCAAAATCTGTGAATGATGTATTAACATCCTTTAAGGATAATGTCATCACAAAAATCCAAAACCAAGTGGATGCTTCCAGTTCAAGCATAGACCCCATGGAAATAAGAACTATCTGGAGTGAGTTCCATGAATGGATCTCAGAGGAAATTGTGAAGAGCAAAAGGCTGGCAATTACTCAAGCAGAAGGAAAACTGCATGCCTCAAGAACTGATGGTTCTGAAAGCTCGTTCTCATCCTCATCATCATTAGGCTCCTTTTAGTCTAAACCTTAGGAACCCATCATCATTAGTTCTATGTTTTGATTACCTTAAACTCGTTAAGATTAAGCTCACCTAAGCCTTATGTTCTTAAAACTACTTTGTGGTTCTGAGTTAAAATCTCATTGATAATGCCGTATCTGATCTACTGTGTCTATGATAATGTCGTATCTGATCTCTACAATGATATATCACCGTTCTTTATCATTTTGACCTAAATATGCGTAATTCTTAAATGATATATCCTTTGAGTCTATTTATGTTCACCATCTTATCAATCTAGTGCTTAAAGCCTAAATGCTCAGATGCTCTATAACTTTTTGATGATGTCAAAAAGGGGGAGAAAGAATATGATTTTGATTGATGAATATATGAATATTGATATTGATTGAAATTCTAAAGAAAAGAAAAGAATGCAAACTCAAACAAGTAATCAATCATTTAAAATGCGTTACTACTAACGTTTGTTGTTTGAGGTTATCCGAGGAACTCTAAACAAGTTCACTAGGCATTCTAAGACAGGTCAAGAAAGAAGAACGCTGTTAGTCATATGATAGATGTTGTACACTTCATAGTTCAGAAGCTGTAAGCTGTCTGAGAGTATGAGATTCAGAACGCAAGAATCAAAAGAAGAAAACTCTGAAAGCAGTCAAGACAAAGTCTACATCTCAAGATACTTATTTAGATGAATTGTGCAAATCATAAAGCAAAAACTGTCTGAAGATCCGGATTGAAGATCCAAGAAGAAGTAGTTCTGATGTCTACCAAGAACTCAATTAAGAAGAAATGATTTGGTATCAGACTAAGTCAACAAATGGTAATCAGACTCAGTATACACAAAGATTGGTATTAGACCCAGCCTGCAGTAATATCAATCTGAGCTAAGTTGTATAATGCTTTCAATACCTTCATTGGTGTCAATCTCAACACTCTAAGGAAATACCCTTCAAGTAGTATAAGAAGAATACATTCACTTGGTATCAGACTCAACTTACTCTGGTATAAGACTCAGCACATCACGTGGTATCAGACTAAAATCATGTCATGTGTACCAATTTCGGAATCAAGCGTTGATTGATCACAAAAATTAACCTTTAATTCGTATCTGATCAAAAATCAAGCTTTGATGAACCACTGAGTTGTGACAGTAACAAGGTTCTGAGATGAAGACCTGTGTTCAAAAGTCGAACTCTGAAAAGTCATGATCTTTATTGGTGATTAAAATTTAATATTCCTGAACTAAGTTCTGAAGATCCCAATATATGACTTATGGAAATTAGGGGGAGACTACCCAGAAGATACAAATGATAAATCCTATAATCTTCACAAAGTCTGAAACTCAGGGGGAGTTTCTTAAAAGACAGTGTTTATCTCTGATGAATAGCGAGGCTATGTTATCAGATAAGAACTGATCTGTTTGTGCTTAAATGAATCTACTGAAAAGTAGAAATGCTTCAGAAGTCTCTGAAGATTACAAGCTCGAATACGACCACAAAGGAACTGAGTTCTGAAGATCTGAAGATGGAAGTTTTGATGAACTAGTCCAGATGCTGAAGACTCTTTGTTTTCTTAAAGACGAGATAGAGAAGTAGTCCTTTTCTATTCTTCGTTCTGGCAACTCAAGTTGTTATTCTGTATGTCTTTGGATCATATAAGATTCTAGATGATCAAAGATAAAACTTTGAGGATAAGACATTCAGGGAGAGCTGTTGTTCCAAACTCTGAATATGTGTGTTTTGGTGATTACCTTGTATAAAATGTTCAATCAAAATACTTGGTTTTGTCATCATAAAAAAGGGGGAGATTGTGAGAGCAAGAGTTATCTCTACAAGTCAATCTATGTTTTGATGATAACAATACGTATTTGTGAAAGAACCATTTTATGTTCTAACGTGTGTTGTGTACAGATCATATTCATAGAAGTTATCAGATCAAACAAGCACCAACCAGATGAGCATAATTGATAATATGCGAAGTTACTATGTGTGACACAAGTTGCAAGAAGCAAGAATGCTTCTGTATTTGATCATGATCAGTCAGATCCAAGGATGCTGATATTGCTGTTGCAATGCTTTTGTGGATGCTCTCTAAAAGTGGTTGAGATTCTGAAGATTGCGAAGCTTCTGAAGAAGAGAACCGAAGTGCTGAAGACTCTCATGACTTGAAGTTCTGAAGGCGGAAGGCTCTGAAGACCAAGTGCTGAAAGAATATGAAGACTTATGTGTTCTGAAGATTACGGTTCCAGAAGTCAAGTACTGAAGACTCTGAAGACGGATTCCTAATGGACAAGTTCTGAAGTTTCAGAAGACTTGAAGACGTAAAGGATAATGTTCTTAAAGACAAGTGCTGAAGTTCTGAAGACTGATTCCTAATGGACTTCTTCAAAAGACTGAAGACTTGACGTATCAGATATCCTGTTAAGAAGACTCTACTCATGCTTCATCAATTTACCATCAGAAGCCTTTGAAGTTTGGAAGTCAAATGTTACCGTTGTGAGTAACTGTACACGGCGCCCAAGAAAGATATATCCCGTCACTTCTCCAACAGCAAAAAGGAGACGTGTCAGTACAGCTAGTTATTACGCAACGTCTCTTTTACAACAGCCAACAATATTTCTAACGGATACAATCCTATTGGCTATTTAAAGGAAAGAGTTCTCGCTTCTAAGTAGTTGGTCAATCAATGATCTTAACAATTCCATTATTCATCCATTGGATGTATCATTCATGAATTGACCAAGTCATTGTGTGAATATAGCAACAACGATGAGTTCTCGTTGTAACACTTAGAATATCCAAAGTTGTCATCAATCTACACATGACCATTGTTGTTGAAGCTGAAAGATCAAATTAACAAAACAACAACAATTGAAATAGAAGCTATTGATGAAGAAGACAACATTGAAGATCAGTCAAGTCATCAACCACCTTCTCGTCAGGACTACATTGAAGATCTGAAGCAAGGAGTTATTGCTCAAAGCTTGCTCACCCAAGAAGACGAAGAAGAAGAAGATCTACAAGACGTCAACCACTGCCAAAACAATATACATCTTTGTAGTTTCTTAGGATAAGCAAGGAACTGTTGCTCACATCTTGCTTGAACACTTGTGTGTTCTTTGTACTTAAACTTAGGAGTAATCTGCTTGTTAAGAAGCATCTTTGTAATCTCCTGTATAACTAATTCTTGGTGAATTAGGATTCCTTGAGTGGTCAGTGTGACCGGAGACTCGAGAAGACAATGGCGAGATGTCATTATGGGAAAAGCCTGAAATAGGGCCAGTAGCGTTATATTTATTGCGATGAATCTCTGAACGTCTAGCAGTGAAAGCCTGGCAGTAAATCTTGCGAGATTGGAACCTGCAGGTCAATGTTCCTTATATTCATTAAGTTGAATCCCTGAACGGTTCATTGCATGTTAGTCACAGTGTGGCTGTGCAAGTTGTGAGTCACCGGTTGTTGCCCGTGCATATGTAATCGAGATTGATTATAGTGGATTAAGACCTTGTGTTCAAGGCAAAATCACCTGAGGAGGTGAACTGGATTAGCCTTTGTGGTGAACCAGGATATATCGTGTGTTCTTTACTCTTATGCTTAATGTCTTGTTTATGTTTCTATATTGAGTATCAGAACCTTACACAAGTAAGTCAGAACCTTGCAACTCTGATAAGCTTCCGCTCTGCAAGTTCTGAATGTTACTCATAGTGTTCAGACTCTTGTAGGTTCTCATGCTTCATGCATTGCAAGTCTGAATGTAACTTCGTTAGTTAGAGTCTCTCATGAACTCTGATGTTATCCTAAGTACTTTAATGACAAGATGCATAAAGTTGTTAAAAGAGTAAATAGACAATTCAAACCCCCCTTTCTTGTGTCTTTCTCGCACCTTCAAAGTGCCTCTCAAGGGCGATGGTTACGATTACCTGATCAAAAGCACAATGTGATTGTATTCGACAATCACAAGGCCACATTAGCCTTTAGGCCTCTCATGCCTTTAACAATAAAACATAACAATTACACATGTTCCATACTAGTGTCTTATTCTTTCTATATCATACGGTAATGGACACACGCCTCAGCCTCTCATGCACGAGCGTTGTCATTCTGTCATACATCAATTTCCTAGCCGTTACTAGGTTCCACTATCTTAAACTGTACCATTTGTTTTGAGGGTAAAGTTTCCTCACTCTTCCTAATTCATATTTTAAGCATGCATATTCTCTTGATAATGTTTAACAACGATATTAGGCAAGGCATATTACAATTGCACATTTGAATTACATATCATAATTTCATCACAAGTTATACAAAAACATATTACAATTGCACAATGGAATCACATATAATGATTCTTCACATGAAACATCACTTTTGGGTTCCCTCCGATTCATTTAATCGGGTACCGAAATCAATATTTTTCACTTCTATCCCGTAAGATATTTTCACAGCTTCACATCGGCTATAATTATGCCTCGATCGGATTTACGATCCAAAAGATATGGATTTCAACATATCACATAACATTGTTATCATTCAAATGCCACTAATTAATTAATCTCACCTCATACTCAATATTTTCACTTTTTATTGGGTAGAGGGTCGTCGTGGCTTTCTAACGGTACAAAGAACGTCTCGATCCGAGTTACGGATCAAAAGTTGGATTTTTAAAGAAAAGGAAATTATTGAAAAACTGCCAGATTCGCCTGGCGGTTAGGGTTTTCAGCTGGCGAATCCCCCTTCGCCAGCACTTCGCCCGACGAACCAGTGGCGAGACCTAATTCGCCTGGCAAATCCTAATTCGCCTGCATATCGCATCAGAACCAGAATTTCTTCCCTGCGTTTTTAGGGTTCCAAAATACTCCAAAACTCACCCTTTCCACACCATATCATTTCCAAACATCAAACAAGTATCATCAATTGATCACATGCATATTACAATTACACCATGCAATTTATATCGAATTTCATCCGTTAGATTTCATTGATTTGTCCGTTTAATCATTTTCTCTCAAATCTAACCTATGTCCAAAATCATAGATCTCTAGAACTTAGAGTGTCTAACTAGAACCCACCTGATAATCGAAGAGGAGTTTGAGGAAGATGATGATGATCCATGAACTTCTCTTCTTCATCCAAGTTCTTTCCCTCTTCTTCTCTTCCTTTTTCTTCTTCTGTTTTCTTCTTCTTTCTATTTCTTCTTCTTTTCTTTTTCTTACTAACAAATATATATATATATAATATAAATCCAACAGGGTAAAATATCTCCAATTGATATTTTGTCATCTTAAACCAATTGATCAATTATTCGAGTTACCTTAATATACTCTCTTGAACTAGTAAATATTGATCCGTCTCTTTTATAAAATAATTGATCTCTTCAGAGTTCATTAGTTGCTCTATTGATCCCATTTGACTATACTCACAACACTTAGAGGATTCCATTAATCCAATTAACCAAAGATAGAGCACATAAATACTCATCTGATCTCATCTGATATCCAATTGAGTATTTAAATAATATGGGGTATTACAAAAATCCTCCGTTAACTAGGAGTAAAAAACCACGGGACCCGTAGGCCACTTAAATCCTCCACTATTATCAATCAATGGGTACAAGCAAGGTTCTCTCTAACACTAGTTAGAGGCATACATAAACATCATCAAGATTTGCAATCAATCTTAGAATACAACAATAATCAAGAGAGACAAAAATAACTCAAAAACACCAAGAAATTCAGACCTCAAAGATGGACTCGACAGACCGACTTAGAAAGCTCTGAATCCAATGAAATTCGTTCAGAATGTGCTCCTATGAGCCATGAAGGTTGTGTCAAAATTTCAGGACGATCCGACCGTTGGATTTTGCGCAATCTTCGATTTAGTGGAACTGCTCTGTGCTGAAATAGGGCTGCGGGATTTCACTATTCTCTCTACTTTTCTTGTTGTTTTTCACACACAATGGATAAAATTAACCTAATTCTCTTTGTTGGGTAATACCAAAGGCATAGAAACAAATGGACCACTAACCCACATCAATTTGCGCCTCTTCAAATAGGAGGGATAGCCCAACAATACCCTCAATTGTGGTTATATCTCTTTTACAACCATTGTTAAATCTGTTATCCGTAGTAGCGCTATAAACTTCAATACAAACATAGCTTTTCGTCTTTCTTCATTAACTTGGCTGGATCATTTGGTTTCCATATTGCTAGTTCACTCCTAGGAACGCTTGCTTATTATACTTCAGAAGAAGTTTCGCGAACCTATTGTTTATATGAAGATCTTATGGAGATTGATAAAGAAATCATGAAAAAATGTGCATGGGTCCCTCTAGCTGTCTGAACATTAAGAAGTTTATTGTTCTTCAAATATGATATAAATAAGTGCATATTTGTGAGACAATCTTAGATATGGAACATAGAGCATAATAGAGATGCCATTTTACTTGCACTAAAGTTAAGGTATAATCAAATGCCATCCTATTTGAAGCAATGTTTTGGTTACATTTTTTTTATCCCAAAAATTATAACTTCTTTAGTAATGATATAACTAGGCCTTGGGTAGCTCTTGGATTAGTGCAATCCCAAAATGGAAGTGAACAATAAAATGATATTGGAAGAGAATATATAGACGAGTTAAATGCTAAATCACTTCTTCAAGGTTTCAAAAACAGGGTGTATTATGACACATTCAAACTACATGATTTGATACACGATCTTGCTTTGTATGTAGCGAAATAGGAGTGTTCAGTAGTAAACTAACATACTTGGAATATACCTGAACATGTAAGATACTATTCAATCGTAGGAAATAATTTAGAACGCGATGCTTTGTTCACCAAAGTCCAAAAGTTTGAAAACTATATTATTTTTCGAGTGGGTCTTGACAAGGGAACTTTGTTATATACTTGGATATCAAGATACAAGTACTTGCTATATATTTTGATTTAAGTAAGTCTTCCTTTTGAGGTTTGAATAGCCTCAGGGAAAGTTCTGGGTAACCACTCGACACTATGTCGAGGAGGAGTCTTCCAATAGACTCTAAAAAACTTAGAAAATTGAGGGAAATCAAAGACAAAAGAGACTTAACACCATCAGCAAATACCTTTAACAAGCAGGCAGTCACTAGTGGTTTAGATCAGTAAGAAAACTTGGGATAATGGTGTCAGCAGTTTTCAAGCCCTAACAACGTGGAGTTGCATGCGTTCGAAGACGAGTCGATTCTTTAGGTGTGAACTGACGAAGACAATTATTCTTAGTTTAGTATATATAGTAGACGTGTCACAAATTTCATATATTTTCTCTATAGAACTGGAATACCCATGCCAACGAGCAAAACAATTTGTGAGCAATTATGTGAGTTTTTGTCCTCTTTTCTTTTGTACTTTTCATGCTTCCTTAATCGAGACATCTTTATTTCTTCTCACTTACTGTATTTCATTTAATGTTGTTTATTTCACGTTCCTTTTACTCTAATTTAAGCTTTACCGTTTTTAAAGTACATTGTTACACTGTTTGCAATCAGACATTTGTAATCACATTCTACTCTTACGGTTTTTGTAAGAGTTTCGCACAAGACAATTTCTGAGATTTTTCGAGTTAATCTCAAAGACTTTCAATCTCGTGATTGTTCGCTAAAACACTTGTGAACACCGACCCAATATGATGCACGACATACAATAATGCAACAAAAACAATTATGTTCCACTTCTAACCATAATAAAAAATGCAATATAACCTGCAACCGTAGTCCCCACTTCTGAACTACACACCTCAACATAACACACTCAATCACATTCACGACACATAATTGTATTTACCACATAACAACATCACACACATAATCATTATTCACGTTATATAATTATGCAAATCAATCAAACTATTATTTCATCATAAGAACAATTCACCGTAATTAATTGTGTACACCAATTATCCAAAACAAAAGTCAAACTTTAACCACACAAGAAAACGACATCAAAACTGGACTACACAATCGAAAACACTCTCTGGCAGACATGACGACCAGGTTATCATCTGAGTGACAACTCTCACTTAGCCAGTCACTCAATTCCTTCATCACTCGTCATCCATGTCACGATCGGTAGGGAAATCCCGCCTGGAGACCATCACGGTCTCCCAGTCACCCTGCTGATGACCGTCAGCTACCCTAGAAGCATGATGGACGACTCGTCACGCCCTTCACGTTGTTACAGAATGCAGTTTTCTATGTTTTGGCCATGGGTGCTCATTTGAAGCTTTGTTTTTGACCCCCGGTATCCTGATTTGCATAGAAAATAATAGATACATATGATACATGGGTCAAATCATCACATACTCATGGATTATCATTCGATTTCAATAATTTATCCCAAATTCAAGTTAATACTCATAAAAGAAAAGCACATCAATGACAACAATCAAATTCAGAATTCATACCAACACATTATGCATATTATTCAGCATATGACAGAGCACAAGTTCACACGTTAAACATGACAATTAACATGAATGATAACACAATCATCATCAAAACTCATATAACATAACAATAGTGAGAAAACCTAGAGGAGGGCGAGTATTCCTCTCTACCACACATGCAATACACATATATCCAAGTAGTTCCCCCACCCCTTACCTGATTTTCTAGCAATTCTCAAGCTCTAGCTATAGTGTTTTCTTCACCTTCAATCCCTATTTCTTCTCTTATTTAAGTTTTGAAGTCCCTTAACTTAATTTAAGATTTTAGTTTAGTCCCTTATTTAACAAACATTAAAACTTAGTCCCTTAACAATGGTTCCTCTAGCGAACTTAATCTTTTCCATTAAATTGGCTGAAAAACGTTAATTGCACTGATGTGGCATGACAACAAGGTTTTACTTTTATTGGTGACTCGGCAAGGGATTATATTAACGTTGTAAGCTTCACGTTTCTTAATTTTAACGTTGTCACTCGTTTTATATCTAGGGATGCTATTAATTTTCTTCATCCATCCTTCTTCCAAATTTCTTCAAGAATCCTCTTCATCCAAACTACCATCTTCATAATTTCTACTAAGATGTCAATGAATTACAACACCTATTCAAAATTAAAGAACAGAAGTTGTGGGTCATTTGGATATGTGCTCATAGAAATAAGATAAGTGATTGTTGGTGCCAAGAACTGTGTATTATTCGTACTGTTACAGTTTTGAACAATGTGAATGTTGAGAAAAAGTTTTGAGGTTGTAGAAATTACATAAATCAAATGAAGAAGGGATGCAATTTTTTCAAGTGGGTAGGAGATAAAGTTGTTGATGGAAGGGATTTGAAGATTGAAAGGCAAAGGAAAAAAATATTCAAGTTGAAGAATGAGGTTTAGAGCATAAGTGCAGTGTTGAAAATTGCAATGGTGTTTGGCATTATTAGTTTAGGGTTTAATTTAGTATTTTTAACCATGTATCTCAAATAGGGTTGTGCTCAAAATAATATATAATTTGATGTTATGAAACTATGTAATTTCAATGTTGGTTAAATAAATTTGTGGAAAAATAATTTACAAAGAAACTTTTCATAAAAGTTTCAAATGAAAATTTGGTTTGAATAGTCATTCTTAAAATGTGATTTTAGATATATCATCATTTTATCAAAATTTTTTTGGATATCAAAAATTCAAAAAATCACTTAATTTTGAAGCTATTTCAAATAGCTTTTCATAAAAATCATTTTTGAGATACAATTTTTTTTCAAAAATTGTGATTTCGACTATATTTTGATCTTCAATAATGTATGTTTATGTTGTATGATGTCAAAATTAGTCTTGAAATTTAGAAAAAACGAATATAGAAAAACTTGCAATATTTTGAAAAACGGTTTTACAAAATCCATTTTTGAAAATACAAAAAAAAATCTATTTTTTTAAAGCTAAAACAAACAGGCCCAATATGCGGTCTGTAATATTGCAGTAACTTTGTTTTATCATTTATGTTATAACAAAGGTGTTATGTGTTATAAAATATGGTATGTAATATTGCAAAAAAAGATTAAAGTATGGCCTATAATATTAAATAAGGGACTTAACTGAAACAATGTAATACATAAGGGACTATGTTGAAATATAGATGATTAATTAGGTTTGATACTCTAACCAAACTGCAAATACATTATTCCTGTTGCATGCTATTTATCAGAACCAAGATGGTGTTCATCTTAAAGCAAACACAATAAAAAACCAAATTAAGGAAAGATCAAAATACTGTTTTCATTATCATAATTAAGATTCTTGTTACATATGTGTTCATTGACACTAATACAAAAGACTAAAATTTTTGTTAATTGACACTAATACAAGAAACCAAATTTAGTGTTCATTGACACTAATACAAAAAACCTAAGTTACACAGACAATTTGTGTTAAATGAGACTAGTACAAAAACACAACAGACAAGTAGATCACACTGCAGTTGCTTCAGGCTGGGTTGTCTGACTCGGTGTAGGCTGGATTGTCTGACTTGATGTAGGCTGACTTGGTCCAGGCTGAACTTAGTTTACAATGATACTTATGATCTTTATCGCGAGAGCTACTTCCCCTACACCCCTAGTCACCTACCTACAACGAACAATTTGTCCTAAGACGTGTTTGAAAATTTCACATATTATTTTTTCTTTGTCTTGATATGAGTCATACTCAACATTATTTTTTAAAGAGAATTTAAAATAAATTAATCAAAATTTATTTTTTGAATAAAAAGTATAGATAATTGTTAAAATGATAGAAATAGATGAAATGTTTTTTAAAAGTCAAACATAAAAAATTTCAAATGACACTTAAAAATAAAAAAGTTCAATTTTATTTTTCATTCTTTACGATGTGAATGTCAAATTGGTTATTATGTATCATTCAAATGTTGTAAATTGGTCCCCATTTACTTTTTAAAAAGTTTAAATAATAATTTTAAAAAGTTACAAATTATTCCTCTAAATATTATAAAGTATCAAATTTATATTTTGGTCTAAATTTATAAAATAAATAAGTCAAAATACTTAACAATAAAAAATTGTAATACTCTAAAAAAAAGAAGAGAATTCAATTAAATCATTTATATTATTCAAAACTAGTAAAATACACGTGCATCCGCATAGGTAAATTTATTTAATACGATATAGATTTTATTTAGATATACATGTAAATATGAAATGAGTTATTTAATTATAAAATGAATAGTGATAATATAAACTCAATTCTAAGATTTGAAAATAAGAATTTTGTGTTACAAATAAAGATGATTGTTAATTAAAATAAAATAGGTATTTTGATGATAGTGGTCCTTGAGAAAAATAGAAATGTTGACATTTGAAAATAATAATTTTGTGCTTTTAATAAAGACAATTATTAATTAAAATAAAATAGATATTTTGCTGATAGTGGCTCCTGAAAAAAAGAGAAATTTTGACGTTTGAAAATAAGAATTTTTTTATTTCAAATAATAAAAATTATTAATTAAAATAAAATAAATATTTTTCTGATAGTGACCTATGAGATGTAAAGTTAGTTGTGTGTCTGACTATTGAGTATTATCTAATTTCCTAAAATAATTTCCTTAATTTTATTAAAATTTGAAAATAGATTAATTAAAATTTTTAATAATAATAAATAAATATAATTGACTAAATTTGTCATAAAAAAAAATAAACGCGAATATTTTTTACATTTATATACTAATGAATATTTAATATGATAATCATATACTATAATTATAATGATTGGAATGAGATCATGTGTCATTTGGAAAAAAAATATAGACACTAGTTATTTATTTTTTTCAATCTTCTATTAGTGTAAATTAATATAAAGGAAAGAAGAATTTAAATAGTTTGGTGTTAGTTAATTTTATTAGGAAGATAGTTGATACTTACAAAAAAAAAAAGGAAAAAAGAAAATAAAGTGTTAAAATATTAAAAATAAAAGTGAGAAAGTGTGGGAAAAAGAAATGTGAAAGAGACCGTTGGCCATGCGCTGGGGGAACTATAAAAACCCTCTCAAATGAGAGGGTCGGGTATTCTAAATCATCCCACGAAACACATACTTTGTACTTGCTCTCTCTCTCTCTCTCTCTCTCTCTCCCGATTCTTACTTTAGCATTGGAGTGCCTTGCAGATACCCCCTTCCTCTCACACACCCAGCATCGCAGACGTCATCTTTGGTCCACTTTAGGTTCTGATCAGCCCTCAAGATTAGTGGTGTCGTCTGTGGGAAACCTCTGTTATCCCTGTCTTTTTCCCATCATAGATTCAAGACCAAAACAACCTTTTTTCCAAGATTTCGATCATGGCAAGCCAAGATCACGTTCATGATGCTCGTAACTCTGCTTTTCTCCCCGTCAGCAAGACTGATACTCACAGAGCTGCACCCTTCCTTGGAGGTGACGCTCACCATCTGAAAGATGGAGTGTAACACCTCAAAATTTTCCCTCCTATTTTTACCTAATAAGTGGCTTATGCTTCACACTTCATTTGCATTTAGGTCATGAACATTACATATGCATCATTGGTCTTCTCAAGGCATGGTTGTAGCAGCAAAATCGTGAGTGTAAGCTATTGATTAATTTAACTCGAAAAGCAAGAGTCGCCACCACACTTTTATTTTATCCAAAAAGGATAGGAAAAAGAGCGAACAAAACCTACACAAGCTCTACAACAAGAACAAGTGCACAGAGACTAGGTAAGGGGGGTTGGTTACGCAATGGGAAGGTGTTAGCACCCAAAACGTCTATAGTACTCTATAGGAACCCTTTGAAATATCTACCGCTTTCGGTCTGAAAATGTTTACTTGAAAAGTGATCGAGGAGATGAGAAGAGAAATTGTTTTTAAGATTTTTGTGTTTGGAGAAACTTGTCGTCTCATGCCTACGTACCCACGATGTGCAATGTAGGATCAAAACCCCGTAGTTCGTGGTACACAGAATGAAATTTGTTTGTTTTGGTTGATTTTAAATGTAAAGACAAGTCGTCATTTTCAAGCGAATAATTCCGCTTAAAGAAATGAATCATGTATAAACTTATGAAAAAGTTTTGAAAGAGAAACGTGCACGAGGGCACAAAAAGAAATTTTGATGAGTTTGATGTTTTTTTAAAGTCTTTTGAAAAAGGTGTCAACATGCTTATGTAGTTTAGCATTTGGTTAAGAAATGAAAGAAGTAAAATCAACTTGACAAAGTCAAGGTTTGATTATGAAAGATGTGATAGTTTGAAATCAAGAAGGTTTTGAAAAAGAGAGAGAGTTTTGAAAATTGAAGAATGGGGAGGAGAAGAAGTGACTAACCTAAAGCATAAAGTAAAAACTAAGGATAAAAATAGCCTAACCACACAAGTAAGCTCCATAGTCTTCGAACCATAATTCGAAAGCAAAGGGAGAAATGTCCTAAGTCTAAGTCCAAGGTTCCAAGAATTGCATTGGATGTCCAAGTTCTAAGTCCAAGGATTCAAGAATGGCATTGAAGTCCAAGGTCTAGGTGCAAAACTCCATGTCCATTGCAAAGGATAGTAACCATAGTCCAAGATTAGAAGCACAAGTTTTTTTAGAGGTTTTGGCATTTATTAATGTTTTTGGTCCAAGTGTACAAAGAGCAAAAAGGCATAAGCATAAACATGTATCCAACGGACAAAGGAAAAATTGCGGAAGCATAAACATATGTCCAACGGACAAAGGAAAAATTGCGGAAGCATAAACATGATATGAAATGATAATAATGGAGCATAAAAGTAAAAGAGAGATAGGGAGCGAGAAGGATATGTAAAAGAGTTAGTACAATAGTAGTGTTAGTAAGTTAGTGATTAGTTGTTAGAGTTAGTGATCAATAATAATTAAATAATTGCACTTAGTTCAAGGTTAATGAGAACTCATTAGAGGATTGATAAGACCAAAGCCTCATAACAACAAGTTTCATAAGTTTTGAACCAAAAGACAAATAATCAACCATTTTTGATAGTTTTCCGATACGAGACAAATATTGCGCTATGTTAAGCAATCGCCGAGTAATTTACGGAGTAATTACCCTACAATGAGGCCGGTCAATAGCTCTTTGTGCTAATGCATGCTAGATGAACGATATGTAAATCGTCATCCGAAAGCAATACCGCACGAAAAGAAAAATGGTAACGATCTAGTCTTGATCGAAATTCAACAAAGAAATTCCAAGATCTCTTAGACTTTCATCGATCAAAAAGAAAAAAAGATGAAGAAAAATGGATCTAACATGTTATGATCCACACAACCAACAACAAAGAGAAATAGAAAAAGAAACTAAATGAAAAGAGGAAAGAATTAAAATATTTTTTGTAAGATTTTTAAAAGACATTTTTGAAAAAAAGAATCATAAAAAAAAAGAAGAAATCAAATCTAGTAAAAAAAAGTTACTATTAAAAAAAAATACAAAGAAAGTTGAAACAAAAATTATAAGAGAATATAAAAAAGAAAAGGAGGTTTGAAAAAATGAAATGGTGGTGAGTAGTAAAATCCAGCCGTGTAAGGCCCGGCCCAAAGTTATTAAAAAAATAAAATAAAAGAAATAGAAAAAAAAATTAAAAAGAGGAAAAGAAGAATCAGAGTATTGAATTCATCATCTTCCTTGGAAAGTGTCACGAGAAAGCTCTCACCATAGCCAACGTTACTCCGCCGCGCCGGAGCTCCATGCCGGCAGCGGCGGAGCTTGAATCTTGCACGGTTTTGATCGAAAATTTATGCTCTATCCCAATCCAGTTTCAATTTCAAACCAGAATTGTCCACGATTGCGAATTGAATCCACAGAGTTACGTCGAAAAAATTCGATACCTTCAAAATCAGGTGAGAATCACTTAAATCTTCTTTCCCTCTTCTTCTTGTGCGTTTGAATTTGAAATTGTTATTGTATGATGTTGTTCTTTATCGTTGAAGCGAACAGTTGCGAAATTGTTGCGAGAAAAGTTGTGCGAGGTGCGTGATGAAGTTGTTGTTGTGTGGTGTTAATGATGAATTTGCAGATGGTGATTGTTGATGGAAGAAGTTGATTCGGTTAGGAATACAGAGGTGAATTGAAGAGGTTATTGAAGCTTGACGATGGAAGATTGAGTTTGAATTTTGGCAGAAATTTGAGGGGCTGTTTAAGCTTGAAATTGGAGTAAATGAAAGGTGTATTTATAGATGAAGACATGAGGTTTGTGATTTTGAACTTTGAAGTTTCGGTTGCCGTTTACTTGAATTTTTTCTGCGTTTTGGAATTTCAATTTGCTGCGTTTTGTTTCTCTGTGTGTATGCCGTTTTGAACTCTTGCTGCCATTTTCATTAAACAAAGTCGTTTTGTGCTGTGTGAGTTGTTCTGAAATTGTTTTGCAGCTGCAGTTTGTGCGTTTGATGTGTGAAGCTCGTGACGGCGTGGGTTTGTGTAGAAGCACCTGGTTTGTAGCTTGGCTTAAATGATGAGATTGGCTTGCGTGGGGTCAGTTTGGAGTATTACCCGGCTTGGAGTGTAACACGACATGACGTGAGGGCTTGAGAAGTTGCATTGGCTGGTGTTTTGCACGTAAGAAATGGCATAGCAACTTCAAGTGGCTGAAGCTTACTCACATGTGGCTGGAAATATGTGACTTTGAAAAGTAGTAGCAAGTGGCCTTTGGGAGTGTAGAAGTGGGCCGTATGGTAGCAGTATTCCAATTTCTCACTTTTTTTCATTTTTGCTAATTGTATGTTGGGCTTTTATGATGTAAATGGACTTTGGGATAAAAAAAAAAAAAAATGAATTTGGAGATAGTTTATGGAATGGATATAATGGATAGAAATGGCTTTAATTAGATAATGAATAAAAATATTTTTTTAGTTTTGGATTATTGAAATGATGGTTAATGAATTCATTTGGATAGTAATCAAAAATGGATATTCAAAATGGATATTGAAAAATAGTATGAATATTTGGATGTGAGAAGTGAATAGATTTGAAAAACAATTGAAAATAGATTTAAAAATGGTTAAATGATACAAAGTGGATAATTGGGTATTGAATGGATATGGACTTTAAATTGGATAATAGATGGGTACTTGGTTTAAAAGTGGATTAAGAAAAAATGAAAAAGAAAAATGGTTTAGAAATGTGGATTAAAAATGGATATGAAAATGGATATAAAAAAAAAAGAAATGGTTCATGATATGGATAATGGTTTATAATGAAAAGTGGTTTATGAAGGGATCATGGATAGCCAGTCTTTTATTTTTAGCCCAAAACCAATCTCGACTTTTCCACAAGCCTCTGATAAAGTACACACAACCACTATTGAACAAATTGCAACTGAAGCCACGACTGTCAGCCTTGATTTTTTCTAAATTTCTGGTTAATAAGTTCTGGATCACTTCAAAATTCGTCTGAATCAGTTATCTGGGAAAATAAATCCACAGATGAACCCAATTTGGACTGGTGACCACTTCTTGATAAACTGAAGAATCTCAACACAAGACATCTTGACTTTAAACAGCTACTGCTTGAGAAATAGCCCACTGAATTGGATAACTTGCACTTGAAGCAAACTCTTGATAGTTTGACCAAGATTAGGTTAAACATCCAGCCATATGTAACTTGAAATTATGCCCCTGTTCTGACAAACCTGCAACACACAGAGAGAAGAACAGGCAAACAACAACAATTTTTTTTGTATTTTGGTTAGAGGTTAGATGAACAAATAATAAAGTAAGAATAATACAGATACTCGGGAGAAACAAAGATTGTGATCTCGTTTGTGGTAATGAAATGCAAATGAAATGTGCGAAATCTTAAGGGTAAAAATTAGGGTTCAACAATGGTATCAAGGGTATCACTATCATTGATTACACAAGGCAAGGAGAATGAAATATGCCAATTAATCAATCCATAAAGGCTCCCCAAGCCTCAAGACGTCTAATTTGGTTCACCTTGTCATCAAGAGATTGAGATTGGCAAAGAACATGAAGAAGATCGCCCTCTTCTATCTGTGGTCCTCAGATTAGGGTTTGTCCCTCTGTGCCTACGGTTATTAATTGGGTCCTCAAGGTCTGATTATGCCATCATCAGGAGCATCTTCTAGTGCCCATTATCATCTGTGGCCAGGGTTTATTTCCCTGATCATATGGCTTTCAAGAAGGGACTGGCACAAGAAGATTGGTAATCAGTTCATATAAGGTTGACTGGTGACAGTCAGGGGATAGTTCAGTGTGGCATTATGGTATTGGATTTAATCAAGATTGATAAGCACCATATAAGACTTACTTGGCTAACTAAGTCTCTTTAGGGGCTTGCTCAATACACTGGTTGCTGGTTATTCAATGTGAATTCAGTGGCTAGGCATGATTCATACTACATTCAAGATCCATGAAAGACTGGTTTCATTCCTGGCCAAGTGCTTTGGATCATTACATGTTATTTGGTTATGAGTGCATTCAAGTTTGTTCGAGATGTGATTCAAATGGCGCATTAGAAGTTTTCATGGGATTCAAGTCGTGTTTTAATTCAAAAGAAACCATTCCATTTATTAAACCCACCTCATATTTTTGATATCCATATCCAACTTTATCCATTTGTTTTAAAACCATTTTCCAGCCCATATCCAAAATTCCTAAGTTCAAATTCTATCCACAAACCCAATTCTAAGTCACATACCCAAAGCCATATTCAATTTTTAAACTCATGTTCAATTTTGACCCAATAACCAAATAACCATTCTTATGCATTTCATTGTCCAATCCAAATTCATTTTCCTTGTTCATTTTCAAAATCCATATCCATATTCAACATCCATTATCCATTTCTATTTCGAATTCATAATCAGTTATCCATAAACCATTTTTTCCAAATCCAATATCATTTCAAACCGTGCCTTATTCACTTTTATTCATTATCCAAAAAAACATTATTCAATTAAATCCAATTTCAATCCACATTTTAGAGGCAAATCCAAACTTAAACCCAATATCCAATTCCATTCACATTTCCAATTCATATTCAATTCCATTTTTAAGGTCATAATCTATTTGGCCCAAAATCAAAATTCCAATTCCACAAGAGATATCCATAACAAATTTTTTGAGTTACATTTTCTAACAGAATTTTCACACAATTTCTAATAGAAGATTAACCAAATTCCATATCAGAAGAAGAGAATTAATAGCAGCTGATAAAGAATTCCAATAACAGTTACAACCATAACAAGAATTACACCAGAAAATCAAAAACTCCTAACTGATAAAACTAACACTTCTAACCACCCTATAACAGTTTTTCAAACCCCTAACAATCCCTAACCACAAACTACCAGCAAAAATCCAAAAACCTTCAAGAAATTCTCATATCAGAAATTATAACAAACTGATAACAGCAAGAAATCTCTAACAGAAAAATAGCAGTTCCCAACTACCAACAGATCCTAGCCATTTTTACACCAGAACTTTCTATCAGAAGATAACAGATTTTTTTTCTTCTTCCATTCATAACAACCAAATCCTCCTAACTCATTTTAACATCAACTCTAACAGTCATCAATCCTAACCTCTAACAGCTAACATTCCCTAACATAGAAACTAACAGAAAATTACCAAAAGAGAACCATAACTGATTTCTTCCTTCTTGGCTTCAATTCTTCTTCTTCTATGATCAACCTTCATCATCTCCTCCAATAGACCTTCAATCAACATCTTCAACCTCTTTCTCTCTCGGTTCAACCTCCACACATTCCTCATCATCATCAATAAACTTCAACTCTCTGCACAAATTCAACAACGCACCAATTCATCAGAACCTGCAAACATCGCCATGACTTCGAAGCACCTGCAACAAGACTCAACATCAGTAATTCGCACATAGTAGAAGAATTCCATAACGATTCAACAATTCAACTTCAAGAATTCACAGCCTCACGGAAACAATTTGTAAACAACTTCATAAAACGATTCAACGCATCAACCACAACAATTCAACGTAACCAAACTCGAAGTTGTAGAAAGAGAAGGGAGAAAGAGAACATGAACCGTATCGCTGTTAACATCGGAATCAAGGTACTAACGTCTTCACTTCAATATTGGTAGCTGCAGCCTCGGATTTATAATCCTTTGTGATTTAGTATGTATGCTTTGAGTTTTTGCTGATTTAGTATTCTTGAATTTCTTTGTTTTGACCTCGCAGTTTATTTGAGTTTTAGGAAAAAATGGTTGTCGGATTTGGAATAAGGTAGGAATTTGAGTAGGAGTTTGTGTAGAAGGTTTCGCGTTTGGTGGAGGTTGGCCGGAGAGGGACGGCGGTGGCCACCGCGCGCCACTGCCTTCTCCGGCGTGTTTAGGGTTCCGGTGGTCATGATCTTGCAGAGAAAGGAGTGGTTAAGAAGGAGAGAGAGATAAGCATAGAAGAGGTTTTGTTCTGAACATTATCTCCTCCACCGTCCTTTTTATTGTAATCTATCATATAAGAAAGTTAAATGCTCTGTCAAATACCAATTTGCCCCTCTGGTCACACAGCTTGCCACGTGGATACTTTTACAAACCTCCATCTTCTTTTTTCTTATTTTTTCTACAACGTTCCCAAATCTGTTACTTTTATAAAATATTTTGTTTTAAAAAATCTGAAAACACTTTTCTCTCTTCTCTCTCATTGTTAGTGCATCTTTCTCTTTCATCTCAACCTTCTCTTCTTTCTTTCCTCACCTTCTCTTTTCTTTCTTCCCTCACCTTTTCTCTTCTTTCTTTCCTTACAATCGTAAAATCTTCCATTTTCTACATCCTCCTTTACAAACCCTTTTTCACTCAGATTTGATTTTTTTCACACATGCAATGATCTGTTTCTGTTATGCGATGTCTAATTTTATTTTTGATTTTGTTGCAGAATCATTAACTATGGGAAAAGCCATTGATAAAGCCATCACATCTGCAACGACTTCTGGTGGAACCAACGGATCTGAAATCGAATTAGATCTTTAGGGTAATGTGTTTTTGGTTTCTTTAGGGTATTTGGTTTCAATAATATATCAAATCTATATATTGATGTTTTCTCTTTATTTTATTTGCAGAAACGATATAGACAGATCTATAAATTGAAGATTTACAAGGTAAAAATTATGATTTCTCTTTATTTTCTTTAAGCAGAGATTTTAGGGTTTGTGTTGTTTACTTTCACTCTCTATCCCTCTCTTTATTATAGTATTTGATTTGAGTTTCTCTGCTTCATGGTTAAAAATTTGTGTTTTTTTGTCTAAATTTCAGCTATATATGAAGGTTAGTGACAAAGTTTTGATAGTATATCTACTTTATAAATTTTATTGTTTCTTCTACCTTATTTTTGTTGTAAGAAAAGTCTTGAAAGTATCATCAATGATATTTGTTGCAGAAGATTATAAGATTTTGAGATGAAAGGTAGGAATTTGTAGGAATAGGAATTAAGGTTCCGTTTTTTTAAGTTTTATTTTTGGTTTTCAATTAACCAGGTAATTTGTGAAAGAAATCTTCTGACCAATCTTCATCTCCTTCGTCTCTGTAACCGATCAACCGGGTAATGTTGTTTGCCTCATTTTTTCCTTTTCACCTTCTTCTTCTTCCAATCTTTCTAGACTCAAGTTATTTCTTCTCCTCACTTCTTGAAAGAATTTAGGATTTATGCATTATTTTACCGATTTCATTTGTTCTTTGATAGCAGTTTTTGAAGCCATCGTAATTTTCTTCTCATCTGCTACATGTTCGCTTTTCAGGTAATTTATTTGAATTTTTTGTTGTGGCCGGGATTCTCATAAAGTTTGTTCTTTGATAGCAGTGAATTTTCTTATATTGTAAATTTCCCCTAAATCATGTTCATTTACTTCGGCTCTACTTCAACCGGTAATGAAACTTTTGAGTTTTCTATTTTTTTTTGCCACACTAATGAATTCATGACATAGTTTCTAATCTAAAAATTGTTTTAAATAGTTTCAAATATTTTCATGATATAGTTTTGTGTCTATTTGTGGTTTATTAAAGGAGAAAACTTTTAATCTGACAGAAAAAACCATTATAATAAATCAAATGAGACTATAGAAAATGGAGATTTATAACATTAATGTTGTTTAAATAATAATATTAATTGCTTTATAATCACTTTTAAAATCTTTAGACTCTGATTTATTAACCAAATCCATTCCTCTTCTTTATTTTGATTTTCTATTTACAGGTAAAGTTTGATTGTTAGGTTGGTCATTCTTCAACCAAGTGTATAACATATTATCTACTCTTCTTCTACACTTAAGGTAAGTTATGAGTTTTATGTTAATTGATTTCTATCCACTCCCTCAAAACTAAATAGGTATAACATATATTCGTAAAATATATTTTTCATGATGTTCAGTACTTTTACATTTGTTCTGATTTTGTTATTGCTTAAGAATGTTCTTCATAAAATCTAAAAGTTGCCTTCATTTTGTCTCAAAATATTAAGATCATTAAATCACAGTACTGCATAATCCATATATAAAAGGTGTCTTCATGTATGTTTTAAAAGTCTATCTCTAACATTACTTCATGTATGTTTGATATATTGTTAATCACTTGTACTTATTTGTTCTTTACAGGTTAAAGTTGTCTATGTCAAGTTATAAAACTCTCTCACCAAATTGATCTATTATAAATCCAACTTTCTTTAATAGGTCTTGTCAATTGCTCAATATTGTCAAAAAAGTAGCAATTCTGTACCACACACTATGTTGTCCTTTCAATACAGCAGTGTAACAGACATGTCCAAAAAATCTGCTGCCAAAATCTACTTTCTGCATAATATTTCCCTATAAAATACTAATGCTATCTACATGTAATGTCACATGCTGTTGTTATTTTTTAAATTAATTAAGTTGAATTTCATATTATATTGATTTAATTATTTAATGTTATTAATTTAATTTTAGAATATGTGTGTGCTTTATTACTTTTTAAAATCAAGTTTAATGAATATATTAATTACTAAAAGATACAAGCATATGTTGTGGTTATTTTATAAATTAAATGTCAATATTAATTATAAGAATAGATCAATGTTTAATAATAATAATGATATAATAATATTAGTTTTTTGATGGTGTAGAAGGAATTAATTAAAGAAAAAAAATAGGAGTTAGGAAACGTGTGTTGTAGCCAGGAGAGAGAATATTGATACACATATAGTAGTTGGTTTGAATTTTGAGGTGGTCAAATATTGACTTTAAATACTGGGTTCCTATAATAATAATAGTAAATAATATTAATAATTAATAATAAGTGTAGTGTGGAAGTTAGAAAAAAAAGGATGAACTAAGTAGAATGAAAAGTTAAGACGTAAATATAGTGGTTGAGTTAGTCGAATTAACTTCTCCATATTTTTAGTAACTCCCATTTACTGCCAATCTATGCCCATTAAGCACGTAATTATTATTTATTTTAATTGTTTGTTCTGCTTTCAATACCTTATAATATCAATGATATATTTCATTTTTATCATTTTTTACTTATATTTATTAATACTATAACAGATTAAAACATAATTAATGATATTAAAATTTAAATTTTTTATAAATTAAAGAAATTATTTTATACTATTTTTATTTGTAGTAGTTTTAATAAATTTGTCATCTTATTTATAAGGTTTTAAAAAAATTAATATGTTTGTTTATGATCATTATTACAAATTATTTTTAATTAAAAGAGAAATTATGTTCATTTAAAATTATTGTTAATTTATGTGTAAATTAGTAATTTTTTTTTTAAATTATGTGAACCTATACAAGTAATTCAATTTTTAGAATGAAGAAAAATAATTCAAAATTATATTTAACTTAAGATAAAATATTTTAAAAAAAATAATATTATCTTAGTTTAAAATAATGATAAATTTTAAATTAAAATAAATTGAAAATATTAAGAAATATAATATATTAAAAGATAATAAAATGATAAGATTATATTATAATATATTTCTGTTCACAAGATATTATTTTTCTATAATATTCTTAGATGAAAAAATTTTAAAACACTTATAAAACAAAAAAATTATTTTCAATACATTTTCATAAAACATATTTTCACAAAATATTATTTTGAAAAAATATGCAGTATTTATTATGTTAAAGTGGTTTATAATAATTATTCAAGTCACTATATTTTAAAATTATTTTTTAAATATATAACAAAAGAGTTATAAATAATTTTTATTATTTTAAAGTAATAAATAACTAAAATTAAATTTATTATTTTGTCTTAAACTTTGAAACGAAAAAAATGAGTTTTTTCTTATTTTTATAAATTAGGACGGTAGTGTTGCAGCAGTCGATGATGGGACAATTCACATCCATACATATCTCTCTCTTTCGTTATTGTCCCAATCAGAAAAGATATTATTGCCACTATAAGAAATAAAGTATATTGAATAATGTGCACACATCTACTACACAACTACTCTGTAAAATCTGAAATTGTCATAAATAAAATATCATACAATATCATACGTATTCTCTCTCATGCTTTATAAAAATTATAGATAGTAATGCACTACATGCATAAGTAACATACATATTCATAAAATTTAATAATGATTGAAATTAAATATTAAATAATTAACTAAAATAGAATATTACTCTACCACTAAACCAAACAAACACTTATATATATATATATATATATATATATATATATATATATATATATATATATATATATATATATATATATATATATATATATATATATATATATATATATATATATATATATATATTTAATTTTTATATACTTTTATGTATAAGGTAGTTAATTCAATATTTTAAACTATAATATATAAAAACTATTTTGATATAACAATTTTTTTCTTATTTACATTTTTATTACATTTTAAAAACAAAAGTGTGTGTAGCACATCAGTGCTCGGACGAACACACGGGTACTGGTATGGTACATGCATATAATAGTGATATTAAGCCAATGATTTACATACTATATAATAACGGGAACAAATTTACTGTTGATATGGACATGCATAAGTGTTTGTACCGTACCAGTATTGGTAGGAACGCACGAGTATTGATATGAACATGCATATGATATTGTAAATACTTTTCTTTAAAGACAACAACATATTTGATTTTATTTTATATTTATAAAAATAAATTATTGCATAAATTTTTTTATAAAAAATGATTATATATTTTTAATCCTAAATTATATTTTTTATATTCATTGATTTTGATTAATTCTTTTTTTTCTTCTTCAAATTGTCAATGAAAACAAATGCGTGTCGACGACGGGTACCCGTGCGAAGGCACGGGTATCCCGCTAGTTAGGATAAAGATAAGGTCTTTCCCATTGGCGATTCTGGCGGCGACATGTGTTGCCACAGTGGACATGTGTCACCGTCCGGTCATCCTTCCCAACCATCCTGTGCGCGCGTATCTATAGTTACCACCATGCACCCTTTCGCTGTAGCCTTTTGATGATCTTAGAAGATTCATCAAAAGGCTCAAATTATTTGATAGATCATGAGGGTTCACCATGCACTGCTAGGCTTAGCCTCCCTTGGGCCCTATGTCATTTTCTATTCACACCCTCCCCTTCATGTGGGCCAAGGATATGAACTGAAGAATTACTATCGTGACACCCCTCCCATCTTTTCCTTGTTTTTATTTTCTTGTTACACATGTTCCAAATTTGATTTGTAAAAATACCAAATGATGTCAAAAAATTCCAAATTAATTCTTGTGAGTTTGGGGATATGTTAACTAAGTTTTGAAAAATTTTATTTTCATTTTTGATTTATTTTGACATTTTTCCTTGAATTTTCTTTAAAGGTGGTTCTTATGCTCATATTTTGTGCTACGTGCTTCATAATTGATTTTCTTCAAGTAGTTGTGAGTTGGAATTTTGTACCCAATTTAAGACTTAAGTTAGGCATATATTGGAGGACCTTGTGCATTTTTTTGAGATTTTTAGACTAATTGTATATGTAATTTTGGTGTGTTCTTTTGGATGCATGACAATTGATCCTATGTGAAGTGTTTGCCATAATTTGAACATGTTAGGAGTCAAATTTTGAGCTTAGCTTCTTGGTGTGATTGATCACTGATCCCATGATAGCATGACTTGTATACCTTAATTTTTAGGACCTCTAACCCATTTCCATGTGTGCTTAATACTTCATGTGTTTGTTTGATTGTTAGAGCCATTCTTTGAAGATTGTGTGAGGCTTCAATGCCACTTTTGAGGATCTTTTTAAGGCATTTATAATTACATGTTATGGCACATTTATAGGCCTTATAATCCAATTATAGGTCATGTCTCGATGAGTGTTGATGGACTTGTAATGTGTTGAAGTTGAACATGAAATACGTCTTTGGTTTGCTTCTCCTTCTTGGGTCTTTTGAGACCATTCTCTTACTAAATCTTTTGAAGCTTGAAAACCAAATTAATCATGTTGTAGCTATTGACTTAGGACACCTCTAATCATGTTTACTTGACCTATAATATTATCTTACTTGTTTGAAGTTGTGTGACTCCTATGTGTGCATGAATGTTAGGATTTGGGTTCATTTGCATGAATGTTTAATACTCTTTGACCTAATGCTTCTAACCTACTTCTAACCATATTTTGCATGACCTCTAATGTGAACATCAACTTACATGAAGCATGATGACCCATAATTGCATTCCATAATCAATGAAACATAACCTTGACTTGGATCTTTCAATTGTACTTTGTTTGATCAACTTGTCTAACCTTTTTAGATTCAATCTTTCCCAATGCTTATAGGACTTAGACATGATTTGTTAGAAGTCATTAGATACTGACCCAAGCTTGTTTAACATGTATATGAATCATTTGTGTTTCACTTTTACTTGCACTTCAAGTTGCTAACATTTGAGAACTAGTTGATTGTGCTTTATGTTTACTTTGCCTTAACCCTAAACAAGTAATGACTTGAGATTCATGTGATGATTATAGGACATGTTTAGACATTGTAATATGGCTTACATACTGACTTGGTTCCATTGTATGCCCATTTCATCTTCACTTGTGTGCCATACCTTTTCATGTGGTAGTTTCACTTCAAATGACATGTTATTAAGAAAGATTGACTTGATCTTTTGAGAGTGCTTAGACATGCATGCCATGATTCCATTTACACATTCTTAACCACATCTAACATGATGTTAACTTATGACTTTGATGAATATTCATGTCCTAATCCATTTACATGACTCCTAAACACTTATCTCACCTAGTTTGTGAACAACATGTAGTTGTGTGGTGCCTTAGTGCATAGTTTGTAATTATGCAACTTCTCTTGGTTCTTTAACATAGATAGAGACTAAGAGTACATACTAACATAGCCTTTGTTCTCATGTATGTTGCATCATGCCTTTTGCCTTGTTATTACTAGTGTGTTTGTTGACTTGTGCAAGGCATCTCAAGGAAGCTTTCAATTGCAGTGTGATTGGTTCATTCCACTTTCATTTGTGAATTAAGTCCACTTCTAACCCTTTGTTCATTGGTGTTAATAGGCTCAAGGCTTTCAAGTTCTTACGTTGCTTTGCTTACGTTGCTATTCGGTAGTACTCTTCATCCATTCTACTCACTTTTTCCTTTTCAAATAACATGAGAAGTAGGATTCAAGTCCCGACCGTTTCTTTTTGGCGGGCATTTTTTTGGAAAGTCCTCAAAGGAGGCTCTGTATGTGTGTGTTTATATTTGTGCTAAAGACCTCTATGAGGCATCCCTTTCCCTATCCCCATGATAAGTCCTCAAAAGAAGGCAAACAAAGGAGGGACGAGCAATCAGTCCCCGCACTTTCTATTGAGTCATTCACCAGCTCGCACTACGTGTTGATGCTTTGAACACAACTTGCTCCTATCGAGTCAATCAAGTGGAAGGAGGGTTTAGCAATCAAACCCCCACGATTAGTCTCTAGCTCACATCAGGCCGATGCTGACGCTTATGTGATCTCATTCACATCCCCTTTATGCCCCGCTCACCATGATTTTCAATATCATTGGTTGAGACTCTTGTGTCTTCCCACAGCTAGCTTGTTTGCCTTGGTTGATATGACCCCTTGGCTAAAGCTTCCCCTTTTTCTTACTTTGATTGTTTGATGTTATTGTTGATTGACACTGCTTACTCTTTCATTTACTAGTAGTTCCTTTTGTTTATGGATTGAGTTACATAATGTCTACTTGTTTCGCATGTTCCCCATAGGGCTCCTAGATTGAATCTAATTTTGGATTAGGTTCAAAGTAGGATAGACATTAGGTTACCAATCCATGTATGTTAACTTAGGTAGAGATCTTCCCTTTCTTCCTCATAATTCAATCATAGGATCAATGATGCATGCTAACACTAGGATTGAGTCCCCCATTAGATTTTCTTTTGAAACTTTGAGTCTCTCTTCTCTCATCTCAAAACAAAATAAAAAACATGTAATAAAGGCAACGAGTATTGTACGCCATGAGCCTTAAGTACATGGGAAATGGAAGATGGAGGGTCTCCCTTCACCTTTCAGGAGTGTTTAGCATATGTCCTATAGGGGACGACCATGCGACGCATTCGTTCCTATGTCATAGACTTTAGTGCAATATGAGTTACAAACAATAAATCAAAACACTTTCACAGAAAAAACAAAAACAAACATACGTCTTCCTTCGAGATTCTCTTTTCATCTCACTCACTCTCATCGTAAAGGATGTGTCATTTCCGTTATACCGCAAACAGGTAAACGCGTAAGACTCCCACAACGAGTGACAACACCTAAACTGCTAGAACGTGAACGTTGACGTATTCCACCTAAAAGACACAGACAAAAGAGACCCTGTTAGGTCGAACTACGACTGCTCTGACTTCCTCCTTCACATTAGATTGAGAATACGTAGGCATGAGACGCGATGTCTTGGCGTGCAACCTTCCCCCCACAATCCCGTAGTCCCCCGAACTACGTTGACTCTGATTTTCCCGTTCCTGAGGGAATACGTAGGCCTAGGACGGCGATGTCCTACCGAGTCACCTTTTATTTTCTTTTTCCTTTTCCCTCATTCCGTTTCCAGTTGGCAGTTGAGCTTTATATAACCTACACCCTTTGATCGATAACAAAAAGCATGGATCCCATCGAGTATGATGGACGCGAGGGGGTGCTAATACCTTCCTCTCGCGTAACCGACTCCCAAACCCAGGCTATGGTTGCAAAGACCATTCCTTTCCCTTTGTTGAGGTTTTCTTCGATCGTTTCCTTTCCCTGCGTCGGGATAAATAACGTTCGGTGACGACTCTTCTATTCTTTTTCGCCGGGTGATTTTCGCAGATGCGACATGGAGCCACCACGTCTCCCTCCCTTTCTCATGTTGATCATGTTAAGGACCAGCCCCCCTAGACCACCAGCCTATTCCTGTTCCGTCCAACGCCGACCCGGCCGTGGCGGCACTTCTTGAAGCCCTAAACAAAACCAACCTCGTAATCCTCCAACAAAATGCGAGGATTGGAGCCCTAGAGGAGTCTAGCCGACCAAGATCCCCTCCGCCGAGGAAAGAGCGGCCAAGATCCCGAAGTCCATCTCCCCGACGTGAAAGAGACCGTCGGGCACCACCTGAGCCAGAGCCCCATGCCATCAGGAAGCGTGACCACATTACCCCACGGAGCCAGTACTCCCCGGGAACCAAGAGGACTAGGAGGGACCAGCGTTCTCCTCCGCCCAGAAATCAGCGTCCTATTCTAGATCGAAATACCCGCTCCCCGTCATGGTCCAGTAGGAGCAGCGACGACGAGCCTCGCGGCCCGTTGTCTCAAGAAATCATGGCCATGCGCCTCCCCAAGGGACTGGAGAAACCACCGTCTCTGGGTACCTACGATGGTACAACAGATCCTAACGAGCACATCGAGAATATCGATGCTTTGCTAAACTATCGTGGCGTTCGGGGTGCCATCAAGTGTAGATTGTTCCCAACCACGCTCAGGAAGGGAGCGATGACCTGGTACAAGAAGTTCCCCGACGAATCCATCACCTCGTGGAGATAGTTGGGGAGAATGTTCTCCATACACTTCAGGGTATCTCGCCGCCACCCCGAAAATCGAAGCCGCCCTTGAGGCTATAATTCAAGGGAAAGACGAGCCTCTCCGAGCCTACATTGAGAGGTTCAATAAAGAAGCAGTACAGGTCTCAATGACCGATGGCATGAAGAAGTTCTTGCTCGAGCAAGGACTAAATCCCTGGACAGAATTTGCCAAAGCAGTTGGCATTGAAACTTCGCGGACCTTGGACGCCTTCCTACTCAAGGTGCAAGCATATATCCAGTATGAGGAGAAAGAAGCCGCCAGCTCCGCCAGGGACTCAAGGCACCAAGAGAGTGCATGGGACTCCAAACATGATGATCCGTCGAGGAGACAGAAGACACGAGGACAGTCCCCAGGAGTCCCGAGACAACAAAGGACCCTCCGGCCGCTTCCATGAGTATACTCCCATGACCACCTCCAAGGAGAAAATCCTCTCTGAATGCGCCAACGCAGAGTTCAAACAAGCAGGGGTCCGATTCCCTAAGCAGATTTCGGCCAAGCCGAATACTGACAACTCGAAATATTGTCGTTTTCAAAAAAGCCACGTCCATACAACCGACGACTGCATCCACCTAAAGAATGCCATTGAGATACTCATCAGGGACGGGCACCTGAAACAGTTCACCACGAAAAGGGAAGCTCCACGGCAAGACTCCCAGGAGTCTAAGAAAATCGAGGAAGAGGTGCCTTCCTCAGAAGAGACAAACCTTCAGGTCGCCATGAACATATCGCGGCCTGAGGACACATATATTCCCGAGGGACTCGACGCTCCCCCTTACTTTGTAGCGCATAGTCTGTGAGAAACCTTCCCCTCCGCCAGGGTCATCTTCGGAGGGGGCTTCAACAAAGTTACTATGGGCTCCGTTAAAAGAAAGTTCGAGCATCTTCTCAGCACGAGCTCCAACAGGACTACCACGCTTGACAAAGTCTGGGGAGAGTCGGTCCCCATTTCTTTCCACCGTAAGGAGCTCCTTGGTGGGGCTCCCAACTCAAGCATCCCGCTGCTCGTGAGAGCCCAGATGGCCAACTTTGATGTTCGTCGAATTATAGTCTACTAAGGCAGCTTGGTCGACATCATGTACTCGCAGCTGTTTTTCACCATCCAGCTAGATGAATCGCACCTGACTCCCTACGTAGGCTCTGACCTACAGGGCTTCAACGGGTCGGTCACAAAGCCATGGGGATACATGGAATTGGTCGTAACTTTCGGATCTGCAGAGACGGACAAGTCTATTAAAGTCCAATTCCTGGTCATCAATTGCCCTTCTCTCTATTAATGCATCATTGGGCGGCCAACCTTGGCCGAATTGGTGGTTGTACCATCAACCGTTCACCTGAAGATGAAGTAATATACTGGTCACCACTCTACACGAGGATATCGAAGCAGCAAGGAGATGTTTCGAAGCTGCCACCAAAGGGCTGGACACTATTGCCGCCAAGCCGAAGACTTCCAACACGCCGGCCTTGCCCAGCAGCTCCGAGGAGGCAAAGCCTCTGCCCCGTGTCGACTCTATCGACTATGACAGCCACTTCTCTGAAGACGACCAGAAGGAGATCCATACTTGTTCGAGCAGCCCTTCAGCTTCAACCAGTACCAGCGAGAGCTCTCATCCGATGTGCCAAATTCCGAATGGCGAGTTCGAACTCGTCCTGCTCGGCGATGACCCCCAACGAGGAGTGAAGATTGGGACCAGACTCTCCGACTTAGCGAGGAAACAACTCAAAGCTTGCCTCCGGGAGAATGTAGATTTGTTCGCCTGGAGCTCCGCGGAAATGCACGGCCTAGATCCTGCCGTCGCCTGCCATCAGCTAAAAATTAACCCCGCCATTAAGGCTATAGCACAACGTAGGCGAAAGCAGTCTCTGGAGAAGACAGAGGCTACCAAACAAGCTGTAAAAGACCACCTCGAGGCAAACTTTATTTCGGAGGCCAAGTACACTACTTGGCTGTCCAATGTTGTACTCGTTAAAAAGTCTAATGGAAAATGGCGTATGTGTGTTGATTATACCAATCTCAATAGGGCCTGCCCTAAAGATGCATATCCCCTCCCCAATATAGATAAACTTGTTGATAATTCTGCCGGTTTTAAATTGTTATCATTCATGGACGCATATTCGATCTATAATCAAATACCCATGGCAACAAGTGACAAAAGGTACACGACTTTCATGACCGAATCGGGCAATTATTATTACAACGTAATGCCCTTTGGCTTAAAAAACGCTGGTGCTACCTACCATCGAATGATGAACAAGGTCTTCCGGGGAGAAATCGGAGACATGCCCGAAGTATACATGGACGATATGATCGTGAAGTCCCATGAGGAATCCGATCACACGGCCCATTTGAGGAAAGTCTTCGAGCAGGCCAGGAAGTATTGGATGCATTTCAACCCGGTGAAGTGCACGTTCAGGGTATGAGTGGGCAAATTCCTCGGCTTCTATCTAACGGAATGAGGAATTGTAGCTAACCCCGACAAGTGCAGGACCTTCTCCGAGTTCCACATGCCTAACTCGAAGAAATCTATCCAATCTCTCAACGGGATGCTCGCTTCGTTATCCCGTTTTGTGGCAAAGTCTGTTCAACACACATTGCCCTTTTTCAAACTCCTCCGCAAGGAGGCAGCTTTCGAGTGGACTGAGGAATGCGGCCAGGCTCTCTTCCACCTAAAGCAAGCACTGTCTGAAACGCCCGTCCTCTCGCGGCCAGACAATGGTAAAACACTGTATCTCTAACTCGTCGTGGCAACCGAGGCCATCATCGCTGCCCTCATTCGTAAGATGCCTGATGGCCAGAAACCCATATACTTCACGAGCAAAGTACTGCAGGGACCGGAGCTGAGATATAAATAGATAGAGAAAGTAGCCCTGACCCTCATCAAAGCTGCAAGGAGACTAAGGCATTACCTTCTGGCCCACACAATCATGGTCCGAACAAACTAGTCCGTGAAGCAACTGTTAGGCCGACCAGACATGGCCGGCAGAATGCTCAAGTGGTCGTTGGAACTATCCGAATTCGACATCCAGTATGAGAGCAGAAAGGTCCAGGCGCTGACCAATTTTGTCGTGGAGATGACATTTTCCGATTCCCCCACTTGCGGGGCACGCAAATGGACAATCTTTGTCGACGGGGCATCCAGCTCGACAGGAAGCGGGGCAGGTATCATCTTGAAAAATGAGGAAGGAATTATCGTCGAAGTCCCGCTTACCTTATCTTTCCCTACTTCCAACAATCAGGCTGAATACAAAGCCTTCCTCGCCGGTCTACGCCTGGCCGAAGACCTAGGAGCCGAGGAAGTCATCATCTACACCGATTCTCAACTCGTGGCCCTCCAAGTTCGAGGAGAATACCAGGCCAAGAACAGTAACTTGTCTGAATACTTGACCCTGGTCAAGGAGAAGATGACAAAATTCGCAACGGTAGAAGTAAAACACGTTCCCCGCGAACATAATATCAGAGCAAACGTTTTGTCAAATTTGGCGAGTACAAAGATAAAGGGCGGAAACAAATATGTCATCCAGGAAGTACTTTCTCGACCCAGCATCGAGAAACCTTCCGCGATCCTCGACGTGCAAGTCATCGATGACAGCAACTGCTGGATGACCCCCGTCTACAACTACCTCGCCAAGGAAGAACTACCATCCGATCCCAAGGAGGCCAGCGTAGTCAGGCGCAGAGCCTGCTCCTACGTCCTGGTCGAAAATAAGCTCTATAGGCGAGGGTTCTCCATCCCTTTACTCAAATGTGTTAAGGAAAAGATGGTCTCCCACGTCCTGCGCGTGATCCACAAAGGGATTAACGCCCAGCACCTCGGGGGAGATCCCTCGCCAGGAAAGCTCTACGAGCAGGATACTACTGGCCGACCATGCAACATGATGCAAAAGAGCACGTCCAAAAATGCGACAAATGCCAACGACACAGGGACATGCACTTGGCACCGACCAATGAACTCAAAGCAATGTCCTCCCCGTGGCCCTTCGCATGGTGGGTCCTGGATATCCTGGGACCATTTGTCATGGGGTCAAACCAGAACCAGTACCTGATAGTGGGTGTTGACTACTTCACCAAGTGGATTGAAGCAGAGGCTCTGGCCAAAATAACGGCCCACAACATACTTCTCTTCTACAAGCGGAACATCCTTGCCCTCTTCGGCATCCCCCAAGCAATAGTCACCGACAACGGGACACAGTTTACGAATAAAAAGTTTCAGGAGTTCGTCGCCCAACTGGGCTCAAAGCAACACTCTGCGTCCGTCGATCATCCCCAGACTAACGGACAAGCTGAGGTAGTAAATATGGTAATCCTGCGAGGCCTAAAACGAAGGCTGGACGAAATGAAGAAACAATGGGTCAAGGAGTTGCACAGCGTACTCTGGGCCTATCGCACTACGCCCCACTCTTTGACCGGGGAAACCCCTTTCCGTCCAGCTTACGGAACTGAGGTAGTGATCCCTATTAAGATACATATGCCCTCCAGGTGAATTGAATCCCCCCTGGACGAGGATACAAACAATGAGGCGCTAAGGGAGGAGCTCGATCTCGTCGAAGAGGTCCGGTCAGAAGCAGCACTCCACGAAGCCTCACTAAAACAAAACCAAAGTTATACGACGAGAATTCCAAGTAGGCAGTCTCGTCTTAAGAAGGAATCACAAAGATTCTCGAGAAGGTAAACTCGCCGCGAACCGGGAAGGGCCCTATCGTGTTCGGGCGAAAACAGAGAATGGGGCCTACTACCTAGAACAACTTAACACAGAAGATCTTGTTCGACCATAGAAGGCCGAAAAGCTAAAACAATATTATAGCTTTGACCCTAATCGTCGGCTTGCTTCGTCGAAACGACGAGCATAGTGTACCGACCATGAATGCGCGCCCAGGTACAAACGCTGCATACAAAAACAAATTAAGGCAGGCTTTCGCTCAAGAACGAGCAAAACCCATGCCCGACGGCGGTTCCTCGACCGAGCCCGTCGTCGTCCAAGTACCATGACAGGCAGAACCCCCAGCTCGCGATGGGAAGTTCACGCCGCGAACTCAGGTCTCAAACGCGACCTGAGCTCTACTTTCATGCCCGAAAACTACCGGCCATTCGACCAGTCCCCCACACTGCGGAACACATCTAAATCGAGCAAACCCTTAAACAACAAATCACTATTACCCTTATTACGGGCACACACGCGTATCGAGCAATAATTCAACACTTAGTAAAAATAAAAGGAAAGTAAAGCCATGCGTGAAATAAATCATACAAAACCGACCAGATTGGCCAAAAACAAATTATTACAATAAAGTGGCCACGAGGACCATAAATGTACCAGTTACATTAACAAGGGGCCTTTCCCCGCAAAAAAAAAAATAAAGTTACATAAATACGGCACGCAGGCCAAAAATACTACAAAAGGGGAAATCAGCATCTATCTGCTGAGGCTCGCCGCGGAGAAATTCGTGCATGCTCCTCGCCAATCTGAAGAAACTCGGGGATGAAGATCTTACCATTCTCAACGCTATTAAGGAACCCGGACCCTCGGTGTTAAACTCGACCCCAGGATTTAGGATCCTCAGTTGTGCCACGACATTGTTAAAGGAGTCCTCGGCGATAGCTTCCACGTCGTCCTCCGCCCGGTTGATGCGTGCAACCAGCTCCGCCCGAGTCTTCAACTTCTTCATCTCCTCATGCTCATCTTCAGCAGGGGTAGCCTCACTCCTTAGTTGCTCAACCAAGTCTCCCGCGGCCTTCTTCTCCGCCGCAAGGGTATCTGTCTCCCCATTAAGTCTGGTCATTTCCTCCTGGGACTTTTTCATCGCCTCCTCGACGACCCTAGCCTCCTCCTTAGATTTCTTCAACTTCTCCTCCTAGACCGCTATCATGTCCTGGGCCTTCTTCAGCTCAGAGTCATGGCGGGAATTTTTCTCGGCGTAAACCGCCGCCATCTCCAAGACCCTAATCAGGACGGAAATATCCTGTGCCAGCATTGCCCTTTTGCTCGGGCGATCCATTTCCTCGAGCTTTAGAGATTCCACCAAAGGAACCGTCAAAGAGGAGCCTTCGAAGAACCTTTTATTATAGAGGCACAGAGGCAACTCGAACCTGTTCTTCTCCCCCACCTGGTTAAGGTCCACCAGATCAGTCTGCCGTGTGCACATGAACCTTGAGTTTGTGGGCACAGGAGAAGTCTGGACGGGTGGCAGAGTTGGCGAGGAGGTCTCCGATCCCGTCTGTGGAGGTGGCCCCTGCTGACTGAGCCTGCTCCTCCCGATCGATGTTCCACCCTTGCCTTTCTTCAGGGCATTCTTTACCATACGTTCTTGCGCGGAAGACATTTCACCTATAAAAACATAACGAGCATGTTAGCAAACGGGGAAAATAATAATCCAAAAAAGCTAAGAGATAAAAGCTACCCAATAGTTTAAGAGTGTCCTCGTGGGTCCCACACTCGAGGAGCTCCTTCGTATTGATATAACGACTATCCACCTTTTGCCCCCCATCTGCCTCGTAGATTGGATCCTTGCTCTTAGTCACGCACTGAGCTGGGGTAAAACTGTTGACAAAACCCAACAGCTTTGCATAGCTGGCCTTGTCATCATTATTTAACATCTATGGCTGGGCAAGATATTGGTCAGTCCCTTGAGAAAAGTGAGCCCAACTCCAGCAAAAGGCGAACTTCAGCAACCTCTGCGCCACTACTTTGCCCTCTTCGTCAAGAAGTTCTCATCCGTGGTCACCTTCCAAACATACTTGGAGTCTCGGGCCTTCTCTGACACGGGCTCGATAATGTAAAACCTCTATTTAAAAGTCCTAATGGACTCAGAGAATGGTTTGAACAACTTCCTCGCTTGCTTCAATGAGACATAGCCAAACTTCCTCCCCAAGACTTGTCGCTGAAGATGAAAGACTATAAAGAATAAGGGGAGGGTAGCCCCTATCTCTAGGAACTCGCACGTCAACTCAAATGCCCGTATAATGGCAATAGAGTTAGGTTACAACTGCGAGGAGGGCAAATCCAAGTGCACGAAAACCGACCTCTAAAAATCAGTAAAGGGCAACCTCAGACCTATCTCATTGAAAACGTACTCATACATCGGGAACCTCTCCCCATAGTCCATGCAGATGCGGTCGTCTTCTCTAGGGAAATGTACCTTCCATTCTCCTTCGGCCCCCATGGTCGTGAAAGCGTCCCCAGTATATGAATTAAAAATGGAGGCATGCTCTGTAGGTTCCGCGACTGGCCACTCCTCCGCGGAGGTCCTCGAAGGAGGGGTCTCGTGAGCATCGCGGGGAGTAGCTGTGTCTTCTGTATCACTACTTTCCGAGGAGCTCTCCTCGGACGAGTCTCTAAAGATTTTGTCTTCAATTTTGCGGGCCATCCTCTTCACTTGAAAAGCAGAGGATAAAACTGAATTTGATGACAAAATCAAATCCACCCTTCCACCGCTAGTCAAGTAAAAGGGCGCTCAAAGGCCTGAGGACAATGTCCCTGATCTAAGCCCTACTCAAATGGCACATCTATGGCGCGAGGAGATGGCCGGGACAACCCCTCCAACGCACGCGGGGAGATCCTCCCCGTTTCACTACCCGGAATACCGTTTGAAGGCTTACCAGAAAACTCATGATCTGCCAGAAAACTCATGGGTACGCCGGAAAATTCATGAGCACCGACGGCGACCTACACTCGCGTCTTTGCAACGGCGTCAGAAATGACATAAACCCCTAAGTTCCTAAGTTTCTAGCGACTACGACAGCGACGAAAAGTGGCCAAACCACCGTCTGCCACCAACAGTCACCGAAAACTGCTACTACACTACCTAGATTCACCCTAACAACATGCATCCTAGAAGAACAGAAAGCAAAAAAGCCTAAAATAGGGATCAGGTCAAGTTACTTACTTGGTTGAGAAAGAGTTTAGAGGGTCGAAGAGTCTTGTCAGAGCTAGTACGACGGCTGGACGGTGGTTGACGGCGGCTAGACGGCAGCAAATAGTAGAACGTAGAGCAGAGGAGCAAAAGAAGAGAGAGAAGCGAAATGTGCAAATGAGCAGCTTCTCCCTTTATTTATAAACGATCTGAGGGCACGTGCACGAGCACGCACGGCTAAGGGTATCATCATGACCCTAGCCTAGCCATCATGGCGCACTTAATGCAGCACAGGGCTCGAGGCACACATGTCACTTCACCTCTTCAAATTACATCAACCGTTGGGCTCCCCGTACGCCGGGCACGCCAGACAACGTGACGTATCCCGCGGGCATTAACTCCCTCGGGCATCGTAGAACAACCTCATCTTGTCGACAAACGATGAATATTTCTGGACCTCCCCGGGACTGGGAACTGCCCTTAAGTCATCACTCTCATGCTCGGGAGCAACGACTAGGGGGGCTCCTATTCCGGACTGGCCCAATGACTAAGCATGGCCCAATCCACTTCTACTCCCAGAACGACCCAATTGCCTAAGTCCAGCCAATTTGGGGTAAAATTCGCCTTTCTGCCCCTCTACCGGGCAAAGATGGTCGGATGACCCCAAGGGTCATCTGCTCCTCCTCAGTAGTTCCTGCCTGTCATGGACGATTCTACCATCCAGAAACAGTCATGATGCTCGTGCCAGCAACTGCGCCTTTGCTCGTGGCAATGGCTAGTTTTGGGCACCTCTGCCCGTCCCAACGACTAGTTTCTAGCAGTTACCTATTCTTCGAGAAACAATTATTTCGCCCCGAAAATAGAGACCGTTGGCCATGCGCTGGGGGAACTATAAAAATCCTCTCATTTGAGAGGGTCAAGTATTCTAAATCATCCAACAAAACACATACTTTGTACTTGCTCTCTCTCTCTCTCCTCTCTCTCTCTCTCTCTCTCTCTCTCTCTCTCTCTCTCCTGATTCTTACTTTAGCATCGGAGTGACTTGCAGGTACACCCCCTCCTCATCTTACACACCCAGCATCGCATACATCATCTTTGGCCCACTTCAGGTTTTGATCAGTCGTCAAGATTAACTAACAAAATACTCGTACGTCCGCACGGATAAATATATTTGATACGATATAAAATGTATATAGATATACATGTTAATTTGAAATAAATTATTTAAACATAAAACAATGATTCTATAAATTTAATTAATGTTGATTAAAAATAAAATAGGTATTGAGCTGATAATGACTCGTGAGATAAGTTGCCTGCACCACTACAAAATATTATCCAATTTGATACGATATAAAATGTATTTAGTTTTACATGTAAATTTGAAATGAGTTACATAATTGAAAAATAAAAATAATTATCTAAACTCAATTGTATTAAATATACGTACATAAATAAAAATAAAAACTTATGAGATGGAGAATTTTTTTTTTACATTTGGAAATAAATATTTTATCTCTCAAATAAAGGTAGTTACTCATTAAAATAAAATAGGTATTGTTCTCATAGTGATCCATGAGATAAAAAGTTATTTGTCTATAGCGCTATTGAGTATTATTTAATTTGATAAGGTATAAAATATATTTAGATATGCATGTAAATTTGAAATGAGTTACTTAATTATAAAATGAATAATTATTGTATAAATGCAATTGTATTAAATAACCATACAAAAAAAACATGCGTTATGGAGAAAAAAATTGACATTTGAAAATAAAAATTGTCTCTCAAATAATGACAATAATTAATTAAAAATAAAATAAATATTGTGTTTATAATAACTTGTTAGTCGTTTGAACAATTTTAAAAAAATTATTAATTTTATATTTTGAATTATTCATAATAACTATGATTAATTTTTTAATAATCATAAAATAATTAATTTTTCTATTGATATTAAATTTTATGTTTTGAAAATTAAATATTTTTGTATATTTCTTTCTCTTCATTTTATTAAAAAAAGTTTCAATTTTTTTATTTATATTAAAAAAGTAAAAAGGGAATGAGAAGATGGAAAGATAAAATTTTAAAATGAAAGTGAGAAAGTGGGAAAATTTTGAAATTTGAATCAAAAGAATAAAATAAAAAGTTAAAAAAGCTAAAAGTTGATTGAAGCTATCCATGTGACACAATATAATAGGATGCGAATGAAAAATGTATATATTACATGATTGCTTAAATGTCATTTTTTTAGTGTAAATAATTCAAAGAGAAAGAGAAATTTAGGAAGTTAATGCAATTGCTTTTTAATGGGTTGATAGTAGATAAATAGTTGATAGTTGATTTTAAGATTTAAACTTTTGTTTTGGTCTAGTTAAATTTCAACCTTAACTGTTGCAATTAGGCATGGCAACATAACTTATACCCGTGGGTACGCACCCGAATCCGCCTTGAATTTGACGGGAATTTTTTTTATTTGTAATGGAATTTTATTTTGAAAAAATAAATATTTTTATTTAAAAAAATAATTTCATTAAAAAGATGGTATCGAGGCGGGATACCTAAATTCAACCCGAACCCGTTTGAAACAGGTTTGAATTTTAATTCTCCAATACCAATAAGATTTATGGTGGAGAACAAAAAATGTTTTGAGATTTGCGTTTAGGTTTGTGAGTAAAATTCGTCCCCACCCTTCCCTATTGCCATGTTTAGTTGCAATCTACTAAACTAAAGGATTCTTCAATAGTACTCTTGTACTTGTCTTTTAAAGTAACAATTAGGAGAAGACTCGCGCGTCCTCACGGGTAAGTTCATTATTTGATAAGACTTGATTGTTATTATTATATAATTGTTATTATAACATCACTAATAACTGCAAATAGTTTAAGATAAATATGTAGCATATCGTCAATAAGGATGAGAATAGGCTGAGATTAGTTATGCTTTGTAGGTTTATATTTAGCCTACTAAAAATATCAAAACTCAAGTCTAACATGTAATCTGTCTTAAACTTATTTTTAGATTAATACGAAAAAATCAAAATAAGTAACCCCATACTTCATGTATCTGATATATTGTGGTTTAGTGCATGAATATATTAATATTTTATTTGATTTGCCAGAGGTTATACTTATACGTATATATACTAAGGCAAAACCTCCAACATGAATTAATTTTTTAAAACAGGAATAAATTTGCATTTGTTTTTAATTTTCAATATATTTCAATAGTCATTATTCTCTCTTTCTTACTTTGCTATTTAATATTTGATCTCAAATTGGGTTCTTAAATGCTTTTTCTTCCGGGAAGTGAAATACACTTCTCTGCTTGTTCAACATACATTGAAGATAGATGACAAAAGCAACTGAAATAACATGTTGTTTTAACCTGAAGTCAAAATGGTTTTTTGAAAGAATTAATCAGTTATTAATGTGAATGTCCTCTTATGTTTTACTTTTCTTTTTGGTTTGTGTTAGAGATTTATTGTATAAAAACTATTCATATGTCTTCATCCAGTAAGCTTTTGTTTACTTGTTTAATTTTTTTGTTACCTTATGGTAATTCCCATCCTTTTTCTTTAAATCATGCATTTGTCTTGCAACTGAAATTGATAAAATAAGATAAAGAGTACATAAACTTATTTTATTTTTTATTACACGTTTAAAATTTTATTTTATTTATTTGCTTTTCACTTTAATTATTAATAACCAGAAATCTAACAGAATTTGGGTTTCACAGAACTGCAAATAAATGCAAAGATAAATTTAAGAATGTTTATAAGTATCACAACAAAACTAAAGATGGTAGAGGTGGAAAACCAGATGGTAAGACTTATAGATTTTTTAATTAATTAGAAGCCTTTGTTCATTTTTATATCCACCCTTTAACTGATCAACAATAGTCACAAAACCAATCAAATTCACCACAAATTTCAGGATCAACACCAACACATACACCAACGCAAGTTGTTACAACCACAATAACATAATCAACAACAATGCCAATGTCATTGCATCTAGTGATTAACACAACCATTAGTATCACTTATGTAAATTAGTATCCCTCATGTAACTGTTTCATCAATTTCCATGCCTCAATAATATTGTAACTATACCTAAACCCAATCACAAACAATGAATATGAACCAAATAATTTCTTTCTTTAATTCTTCATCTAATAAAAAATGAGAGCCATCATGCCTAGCTATTCCTGAAAATTGATGTTTTTATGCCTAGCATGCCTAACAATTTGGAAAAATGATCAACATCCAAGATAAACATGTTTTGCTGTGAATCTGAGTTCTCATTATCTACAAGCTCATCGGCTTACTCTTCACCGACCTTACTTTCAACTTCTACAACATTCTTAATTCCTGACCCTATTTCAGCATGGGCAGGTTGTGGTGTAGTAAGATCACTATGACTTGACGACATAGGTTCATTTACGTCAGAAGGCGTAGGTTGTGATGAAAGCTAAAGAGAATATACCTCATATAAGTGCGACATTCAAAGAAGAACTTCTCCGTTACTAAAATCCTACAAATTACAATAAGATGGCTTAACATAAAATCATATAAATCATCAAAAGTTTATGTTAAAAACTCAGCATATTTTGGATTTCATGCTTCATGTTCTTTTAGGTGATTATTCGATGAGATGGTACTATATATCTTTATTAACTACAGAAGGAGGAAGTTATAAATGAGTTCTAAGTTACACCAGCTGTACCTTGAGAGTTATTATTGCAACATTTTCCGATAAGCGGCAGGACGAATCTATTCCCTGTGACATGAGAATCTCTCAGTTACTTTCACTCTATAAGGCAGAAATAAAAGACAGTTATTAATTTAACTATAAAGAGAAATGCAATTACTTTTAACAACCATTCATTAACCACCTCTGTGAAGGCTGAAAGCAATGGCGAGTATATTTCTTGATCAAATGTTTGAAGCCATCTAGCACCCTCTCCAACAGGATCAATTCTGAAATAATACTTCGCTAAAACCTGCAAAATTTATTGTATATGATGAATAACCCAAACGTGAATACTACGATCTTTGTTGCGCAATAACTCACTGATTAATTAGGCTCTCTGCAACACCTTTGGAATCATCGCTAAGTAATAGAAAGGAATTATTAACCACTATTTAATTCTGCCTGAAGCCTAAACCGTACTGTACACAACATTCAAGGAAAAGTAAACCTCAAAAGTTACCTGTAGCAGTTGGCTAAAAAGGTCTATAGTTGCTACATTTGAGCATGTACCAGCAAGCTACCCTTGTTATGATTGGATGTGCAGCACAAAGGATATCAGAAGAACCAATGCATAATCTGTCACAGTGATAAAGTTTATTGCAATAGGTAATATGATAATCATATAAAATACAAAATACACAATAAGTGTCTTGGAAAACATACAAAACTTAGTAGATATGACACTCTAATTAATTATTGGACCGATGTTGGCCAAAACTGAATTTTGTTTGGCTATAGCTGAAGGATATTGTTGTAGGTGCATATTTTGAAGACATATGCGAAGAAAAAATTCAAATAAATTTAAGCATGCAGTTATAGACAAATTGCATATATTGACAAAATAATTTTGAGCATACATATATAGACAGATTGCATATATTGACAGAATAAATTTGAGCATACTATTACTACAATTTATTCTTCATCACAAAAACAATGTGAATAATGGTATATGTACACACACTTTCCGATATTATTTTGTAACATCCATTTTTTAAAATCCTGCAGAAAGTAATGCAATACATTGAAGTGTGCCATTCCAACAACAAATCTACATGTTACAAATATTACATCTCGTTGATTATAATATACAAAAAATTACTTCAAAACTTTAGACTACAAAGTAGTTATCAGACAAAACTCAAAATAGAAAACGTGAAAAACAAAGAAAGAAAAGAAGAAATGAAATCATAATATCAAGACGCAAACAACAACTACAAGGCCAACAGCTACAAGGCTTGTATATAATATTTGAATTAGAAAATAATGTGGTATGGCAGTTTTGAGAGAGAAACACGAACCTGCTTCATAAGTTGATGAAAAGCATGAGCAGATATACCAACATATGGTATACATTCCTTAACCCAAAATACAAAATTTCCAACCTTGTTTTCATGCTCCACCTCAATCACAATTTTAACATGCCTGCATCTATGAACCATTAGCTCCACATGTACGTCTTAGATACTGGAACTGCCCACGTGCCTATCTACAAATACAGAAAACTCACTTTGTTTATCTTGTGGAAAAATATGGTATTGGATGGTTCCTGATATGACTTTCATGTTGGTAAAACTGTGAAATCGGGACAGGTATTGCCGGCTTGAGAATATTTTATGTATGCTATCAATTAGTTAGATCAATATTTGTAACATACAAAGTGGAAATGTTTAATAAACTGAGATTGAATATATGTCATTTACATAGTGGTCTAAAGAAACCAAGACAACAAAAAGAGTGGTAGTATAGTTTAAGCAGTTGTTAGGCATGACAAGAAAACCCGGGCCCTCCCGGCCCCGACCCAAAATTAATGGGGGAAACCCGATTTGATTGGGTGCGGGTGCGGGTAAAACCCAGTTTATAATTGCGGGTGCGGGTGCGGGGCAGGGGGATGCTACTACCCGCCCGCCCCCGCCCCCACCCCGCCCGGTCTTATAATATTTACTTTAATACCCATATTTAAATTATTTTATATCACATTTATTCACCTTTGAAGAAGTAATTAAAAATCTTCATCAGTCATTTCTCACCATTCACTCAAACTCACATCTTTAAAAACAAGTTTATTATTAAAATGGTTAAGTTTTTAATAAAATTATTAATTTTTATTACTATTTAAAAAAATGTTTTTTTTTGCGGGTGCGTGCGGGTGCGGGCAAACCCGTTTCTTTCGGGGGCGGGTCTGGGTGGTAAATTTTCACCCCCGACTGGGTTTGGGAGCGGGAGCGGGTCTATAACGGGGAGGCGGGTGCGGGTGCGGGGCTAGCTTAACCCGCCCTCGACCCGCCCCGTTACCATGCCTATAAGTTGTGATGGCCAATTGTGTTTATATTTCAAGCTAAAGTTAACTAATTACCATGGCCAATGTAACATATAGTTAACTATTAGGCTGCTCAAGCTAAACATAACTATGTTATGTTAAAAATGTATTCAACAACATATTAGTAGCTAATAAAGCAATGCAAGAGAAGAAATGTGCCATAAAGAACATACCCTCTTAGGGACAAGGGTTGTGGTTTCCTCTTCTTCAGCTGCTGCTGCTTTATCACCACTTCCGCCCTTCATTACAATGTTATTATTAGCCACAACCTCTAAATGATTGTAAATAGGTTCCTGAGCAGGTTCCTGATCTCAATTGCATGTGCTAATCCTTGCACAATTTCCACCCTTGTAACCCAATGACACTCCAATTTTCTTCTTCTTTATACAACATTTTCCCCAAACTTCCTCTCGCTATATTATGAGTAACAAATTAGAAAAATAAGAATGATAGCCTAAAATGATAGCTGAGAAAGTACCGATGGATAACAAACCAGATTCTATTAAGCATTGTCCTACATTGTGCCACTGTCCTAAATTGTCACATGGCACAGTCTCACATTTTGGACATGTTTTCAAAGCTGTATCCACACTGTATGCTCCTCAACAATGACCTAGTGAGTCTGTATAACTCTAGCAAAATTGTCTTTTATCAATTTAACTGATCTGAAAGAAAGCATAAATTTTTGCACATATGTTCTGATATTACAAAGCATAAGTCAATAAATATTAGTGAAGTCTTAACATTTTATTTTCATTGAATTGTAATCATGAACATGGTATAGGCATGATTATTATTATAAACATAGACGTTTGCTAAAAGAAAAGGAAACCACTCAAATAATGCACTACATAAATGGAGTTTTCATTCGAGTGTGGATATCACATGATACAATATGATAAGTTCCTTCATCTTATGGCTTTTAATTATGGTCCACTAATACTTAAGGGACTTAGTAGAGCCCTCATTCTAGACTTCACCACAATTTATAGTTAAAATAATTATAGTCTCTAGAAGTAACATGTGGCCACTTACCAAGAGTATTCCATAAAATATAGTCTCTAAAAGTAACCTGATCAAAGAAATAGTACAAGACAATCAAGGTGTAACAGTGACACCAGAATGAGTAGAAAAATGTTAGTATGCTCAAAATAGGAATCATTGATTTTACACGAACACAAAAACAAACAATTACCTGAGTTAAAAACTTGACCGATGCTTTTACTGCTGGGTAAATGCTTAATTGCAAAGTAGACATATTATCAAACAGACAATAATAAAATAAGAGTGTCAGCCAAATGTGAAAGATACTCATAATTTTTAAATGAATGGAAATTCTAGACACTGATGCCCCAACAATCTTGAATGATACCTGCATGATATGTATATATCTATATAAGAAAGCCTATTTGTCATGGAATTGGAACTTTAACATTTTGGAAATATGTAATTACTACACATGGAAAGATAACAACCATGGTAATCGCAATAACATCTGCAATATTGTTGATGTTGTAACCTCCGTAATCGCATCAGACCATAGTTGTAGTGTGATTAAAGATCACACGCCGCATTAGAAAACACATCACACAATTTCATCCATGTTTTTTTGAAGTATTTTCATCTTTATTTTTGCCCCCTTTTGTAGAAGTTTCATAAATATAAGTATTTTTTATTTTGCATGTTTGGCCAATTAAGGAAACTACCACGATTAGCTGCAGATTGAAGAAAAGTTTGAAACCTGTTATGCATTAATGTCCACTCCAGAAAGCCAGCATCCAAATCCAGGATGTGAATGATACCAACCTACAACCATCTCAGGTCTGAAACAGAACATATAAGTTTCAAACAATTAATGTAAAGTGCTCCAGTCCATATATTATTCATGGCACAAAAGCATAGATCATGGAATAACAAGCCATAAGTAAAATCATGGTAATAAAAAAATTTCCAATGTATTCAACTCGTTTCCCATCAAGTAGGCTACATGAACCAAATGGCATATAATATCGTATTTATCATGAATCATGTCTATTGACAAATCAATTGAATCATAATCCCTCTTAATAGTTTGGCCTATATAGTGTTTCTTGATCTCACTCTATCTCGTTTCTTGATCTCACAATTTCATCCAATTTTCAATAAAAATTCACGTCGCAACGCATCACAACAACTGCAATGCCTGCATTTGCAACACCCACAACCACATCCGCAATTTAAAACCATGACAAGTAATATTGTAAGCATCAGATTATAATGACATAATAAAGTAATGTAAAATGAAAAGAAAATAGTCAACCAGATTTCAATTAACAAAGAAATGTAAATGTTCATAAAATACTAAAAGATAACATGAAAATGGGAGGCCTACCACGAGCGCCATAAACAAACCTAAGACCAACATAGAGCTTACAAAGGTCTCCTCTTTATGGCTTGTGTAGGGACAACAAAAAATTGGAAGTAGAAAAATTACTTAAGCTCACTATCATCAAAAGTCAGAATTAGTGTGCATTTTGGATACCCAGGTGCGTTTTGGATACTTAAGCTCTCATCCCACAGTTGCGTTTCAATACCCAACTTCCTTAAATAAAAACCTAAATTCATATGAAATGTATAAAATATACATACCACGTTAATCTCGTCACGCTTAACACCTGTTGTTTTCATTGTATTCACTCCTGGAAAAAAAATCCAAACAGGTCATAAGTTATATCGAAAGATCTTCGATCTGGATGAAGGGAAAGAGAAAATCGACAATAAACGGAAGAGAGAGCATGGATGAGAAAGGAATGAGAGAGCATGGAATAAATCGACCATGTACCTAAACACAACCATCAATGGATATGAGGATTCAGCGGTGCTAGGGTTTGATGGAGGAACAGAGAGAGAGATAGCGCGCAAGAGGTAGAAGAGAAAGAGAAAGAAGTGTAAAAAATCAGAACATTTTTTTGAAAAATGAAAGAGAGAGAAAAGATTGATAAAAGAAAAAGATTGTATTTCTAGACCAATAGGAAACTGATAGGTGGCATGTGAAACTAATGAGAAACATCCTTAATAGGTAAATTCTTATTTACCCACCTAAAAAAGTTGGGTAACCTTACCCATCTGAGTTGTCAAGTGTAGAAGCTCTTAGGTGTCCATTATGATGTGTCATGTATTTATTCATTAATAGTTATATACTTTTAAATAATTATATATTTACTCCAAATGTATTAATGGTAATTTTTTATTTTGTTTTTAAATATAACAAAATCTTTTCATATTCTTTTTTCTTTTCCCCTATTTATCGATTGTTATTACCCTTTTTCTTTCTTCTTCCCCACTTTGATTTACTATTCTCTAAAATCTTCCATTAAACTTCTTTCTTAACTTCATCAACTTCTTCTTCATCTTTGCTACTCTCTCAACCAATCTCTTCTCTCACTCATACATTTCATTGCTACACCTATACTTTGCTGGATTTCTACTCATTTTCACAAGGTAATTTCTCTTTTTTTTCTCTTTAATTTTGTATTTGGTTTCTGTTATTAATATTCATAAATGGGTAATTTTGTATTTGTTTTATGTTATTAATATTCATAGATGAGTAATTTTAAAGGAACTTTACTTTTTTTGGTTGGCTTTAGCAATATTGATTATTTTACTTTCATATTTGTTACTTTAATTTAATCTGAGTTTGAGATTTTTTTCTTTATCACATACTATATTATATGATTTGGTCTATGATAAATAGGTATTGACGTAAGTACTGTATACTAATAAGATCTTGGGAATTTTATGGAGAGATCATTTTTGTTTTGGTTACCTCATCCACTGTGATGAGTGGTGACTTTTGACAGAAAGAGACATTGAAGAATTGAATACACTAAATTTTGAGATGAATAAGATAAGAAATTTTAATTTCCTCCTGTTTAAATATTAAAGATAATAATCGTAACAAATTAGAATTTTAAAATTTAATACAACCGAAACGGTTAAATCGTAGTTAATATTCATAGATGAGTAATAAATTTTGTATTTACATTTCTATTATTAATATTTATAGATTGATTTTGTCTTTAAACATTGGTAGTTTATGGATTATGTTTGTTGTGCTATTGTTGCTGCTATGAATATTTAAAGTAAAAGAAATTCTAATTGAAGTAGCAACAATTTGTACTAACAACAACTTCTGTCTTTTCATGAATATTTGAAGAGATTTGGTTCAATTGTTACTAACAGCATTTTGCATGAGTATTTGAAGAGATACCAATTAAATGTATTTGTGGCTTCCACAATTGCATCACGACCCCAATTTATTTGTCTGCTTTTGAGAATAACAACAACATTTGTTCTAATCATCGTGACATTTGTTCTATTCTTATTACACATGTTATAGACTTGAGCATTATATGGAGAGATAACTCCAATGCTAACTTTCTTTTGAATCTTATTACACATGTTATTTAAAACACAATTTTTTTCTCAAAAGATGAGTAACAGTGGAGTAGAGTGAGACTTGAAAGGAACAATGGTTTCATAGTTCATTGTCATCATGTATCATATTGAATATTTGACATTAAATCTTACATTTATGCTTATGGTATAAATATAGATTTGTTTGTGTATTTTTATTAGGTTCAAATGGATGTAGACTATGGAGATATAGATTGTGAAGAATTGGCTAGTTGTAATAATGTCGGCGATGAAGAAGGAAAAAAGGAAATGGATATTTACAAAAAGATTAATGACCTGACAGATGATGATATAAGAGGTTTGGAATTTGCTTCCGAGGAAAAAGCAATAGATTTCTATGAAATATATGCAAAATGTCACGGGTTTGCAATAAGAAAAGATGATGTAAAACGTGACTATGAATGTTTTGGTGATGTGATTGCTTTTGACGCAACTTATAAGAAGAACAGGTATAACAAGCCTGTTGTTATTTTTTCTGGATTTAACCATCATGGAGAAACAACAATATTTGGTTGTGCTTTGGTTTCTGATGAAAAAGCTGAGACATACAAGTGGATTTTAAATACTTTTTTGGAAGCAATGTATCATAAACATCCTAAAGGAGTGGTTATTGATGGAGATCTTGCAATAAGAGAAGCTATTTGAGATGTATTTTCAAACTCGTTGCACCGTCTTTGTTCATGGCATTTACATCGAAATGCTTGTGAGAATGTGAAGAATCCAAAATTCTTGGAAGATTTTAAGTCATTTATTTATGCTACTTACACTGTAGACGAGTTTGAAAATGAGTGGAAGAGGGTAGTTGATGATTGTGGTTTGTCAAACAACAAATGGGTTAAGAAAACATATGAGATGAAGAGAATATGGGCTAGTGCATACATGCGAGACAAATTTTTTTTATGGTATAAGAACTACATCGATCTCTGAAGCCGTCAACTCTTTTATAAAGATGTATGTTCAGAATAAAAGCAGTCTTGTTGATTTCATGCACGGTTTCGAACGAGGTGTAAAAGAATACAGACATAATGAGTTAATGTCTAATTTTAAAACGTTCTATTATGATCCTGTGTTAACAACTAAATTGGAAGGGTTGGAGCACGAAGCTGCAAAGATCTTTACTAGGAAAAAATTTAAGGAAGTTCAAGATGAAATAGAAGATACGATCACAGTAAATGTTATTGAACGGTCTGAGCTCGAAAATGTTGTGACTTTGAAGATGAATAGATTTTGCAACAAAAATTATACATATCTAGTTCATCTTGATAGGGCACAAAGTAAATTTTTATGTGATTGTAATTTGTTTGAACGGGTAGGAATTCCATGCTCTCACATCATTTGTGCCATGAGGCATGAGCACATGAACACATTTCCAAATAGTTTGATTTGTAAAAGGTGGACCAAATCAGCAAAGGATGATTACATATCGTCAATGTCTTTTGAAGAATGTGATGATGAGAAAATGGTCATGTTCCGTCGAGGGACTATGTCTTCTGCGTTCAATAGTCTGTGTAAAGTTTCTTGTAAACATCCAGATGATTTTAAAGAGGCTATGAAGGGGATTTATAGTTTGTGTGAGAAAATAAAGAGGCGTCGTGATGCCAATGGAAAACATAAGACGAATACAAATGTTATTAATGATCCCATTATGACCAAGACCAAAGGTGCTCCTCATAAGAACAAAGGCATCCCTCGCAAGACCAAAGGTGCTTCTCGTAAGACAAAAGGTGTTCCTCGTAATATCAGTCACACAAAGCATAAGTGTCAAGATATAGGTGAACATGATGCCTTACACGTAGTTGACAAAGGCTCTGTTGCAATATCAAATGTTGGGTGTGAGGTATGTTTCCGACCACTATGTTATATGTATTTTTATTTGTAAATATTTAGGTTCTTAATTCAACATTATTATAATTTTTTATGTAGGGTGTTGATAAGAATTATGATAGTCAGTATAAGAAAAAAGATGTCGATGTTGCTTGTTCACTGAATCTGAAATGATTGAAAGAGATGGAGCAAAAGAAAAGGACGTGATTTAAAAAAAAATTTGATAGAGACCATGAACTTAAGCTAAAAGAAAATCTCCAAGAATTTTATCCACCTTCTCATAAGAAGAAGACTTGCGTCCCGATTTTGGTAGCAACCGGCTCACCCACAGGTTTCTACATTAAGTCTAGGAAAAATTTAGACTTTTCTTCTTCAAAAAAAGATATTTCTAATGTAAGTAAATTATTCCATATTTGCACATTTTTTATATTCATGTTTCATAATTCTATTTTATATTTTTTATTTGTATCTCATATGTTGATGCAGAGTTTATCTTATTTATTTAAAACAATAAAGGCGATGAACCTAAAGGATGATGAGTGTGCTATGGCGTCATATTTGTTTGATTATCACACAAACAAAAATACTGATGTGTTAGTCATTTATATTACTTATTATATTTAACTTTAATATTACTTCAAACAAATTGATTACACAAAATATAAATATAAATGATACATTAATTTTTATTCTTAATTATAGGACCGAAGTTTTAGTTGTTACAGATACACTATTTTGTGAAGGAACAAGAAAATTGTCTGAATGTTTAAAGCCCGTGAACTGGTTGACCAAGAGGTAAAAATATGTGGTAATAATATTTATTTTTAAAAATATTTTAAGATTTCTAATGTTATCATATTTTTTCAGATACTTGATTTAGCTGCATGTATGTTCACTTATGATGAAAAAAAAGACCATTTGCTTCCAAGGTTTTGGTATCTACCAACTACTTTTTCGGTATTAATTTCGCACATCTTTAAACTTTGTATTGTTTAATTTGCGTAACTTTTTTTTCAATATAACTAAATGATATTACAAATGTATATTCTCTTGTAGCAATATATGCAGGCATGGAATGCAGGAACACATCGAACGATTGAAATATACCAAGACAAGTTTATGGGAAAAATAGATAATGTTTCAAAGGTAATAAAGTACTTCTACATAGAGAACTTTATTCTCATATATATATATATATATATATATATATATATATATATATATATATATATATATATATATATATATATATAAACTCAATTTTGATTATCTAATAGTGAGTAAATACAAATATTCATACCAATTCATGATTGGGACTCTAAGCACTGGTTTCTTCACGTGATTGATCTTGATAAAAAAGAGCTAGTTTATCTTGATTCTTTCCCATCTGATTCAACATTATATAGAAGAAAGCTTTATATAAAAAAATGGTAAAATAATATACTTCATTTTTTTTTCATTGTCTTATTTAAATTTAATATATATATTTATATAATATAATTTCTAACACAAGTATCGTTAATTTTTAGGCTATATATACATGGAAGATTTACTCTTGGATTCCTCTTTTTATGCAAATGGAGCTACACATAAACCAGCAATATCAGAATTTTGACTAGTCATTCCGAATGATTTGGGAAAACAGACATGCGACTCGTATGTTATTATATTCTAATTCTTTTAAAATTATTATTTATTGATAGGTTGTCTATCTAATGATGAAACTAAAATTTAGGAATGACTGCGGAGTATGGGTGATAAAATGGATGGAGCAAATAAGAGGAGACGTGAATAAAATTTATGTATGTCACTCTTCATTTAACTTTGACAATGAATTCTTACAACAAATTAAATGATTTGATTTTGGAGAGGGCTTGGGAGAAAATTAACAAGTCAGACCATGCATAAGTAACTTGCGATGGATTTTACAAGAGTTTTTTTTTATATTGACAAAATTATGTAATAACTCAGTTTATTCTCACATTAGAGATTATCTATTTTGTATTTGAGTTAAATTTTTAATTTAAGTTTTGGATTGATGTAAATGAATTTTTTATGCATTACTAGTTAACTAAATTTTAATTCAACCTGCAAACAACAATTTTAATGGAAACAAAAAAGTTCTTAATATTTTTATTTGTAACAAATGAAAATGAAACCGAACAAAAACAAAATATAAACAAAATAATTAAGCCAACAACATCACTCATATATTGTTAGTAGTTAATTACAATACATAAGAAACATTCACTCATGTATTGTTAGCAGTTAATTACAATACATAAGAAACATGTGATGCATTTTGCAAGAATTTTAATATGACTAAGTATTTTGTCACTTAAATTATAATTAAATTTTGTAACAACTAAGTTTATTTTGACATTGTGGAAAATCTATTTGCTATTTTAGTTTTATTTTTAATTTAAAATTTGAATCGGTATAAATTGAATTTTCTTTTAATGCATTGATTTAAGATCATGTTTGATGGAAGAAAATGTTTTATATTTTGATTATTTTGTTTAAACCATGTGATTCGTTTCAATTTAAATTGGACAGTTTAGATTACTTCATTACGGTTTAAACCGGATGATTTATAACGATTTAGTTAATTAGTAGACTGATAAAAAGTTATTATAGTATAAAATCATGGTTGTCCTTTTCATTTTTTTTACCACTTCTATAATATAGGAAAAGAAGTGGTTGTGGAAAACCAAAAATTAACCCTTCTCATTAGCCTTCCATGTCAGCAAATTGGGGGCATTTAGTGTCTAATTTCAACTTTTTCCAACCAAATGATGGATTATTTGAATCCAAACTAGACTAATTGCAATACTTACATCAACTTGTGGCTAAAAAGTAACTGATAAAATGCATACAAAACCAATTTTTCCTTTACGGTACATTAGTCAGTTTGGTTTTGGGGAAAAATTTTCAAATTAGACAAGACAACACAGCTTGCTTTACGGTACAATCTCTATTCCCCTTCTTCTTTCTTCTCTCTCCTGCTACCTTTCTCTTCTCTTTGTCTTCTTCTTTCTCCTCTCTTTTCCTGTGATTCCTTCTTCTCTCTGCCGTGGTTTCTCTCTCTTCATCTTCTTCTTCGCTATTCTCTGTTCCTTTTCTTTAACAAAGACAACCGGGTTGTGGGACAATTTACAGAAATCTACAAATCGAAGTTTTTCATGGTTTGTGCTCTTTATCCTTCTCTGCGTAGATCTACGGAACTCCGCTCAGAGATGACACGGTGGCTATAGATTTTAGGGTTTGTTTTCTTCCTATTCTGATTTTACGATTTCAGTGTGAGAAAAATGAAATAAAAAACAACTTAGGTTTTCTGTTATGCATCTTCTTCTTCTTTCTTGCTGTTGTGACTATTCGCAATTGCCTGCTTATCTGTTAATCAAAGTATTTAGGATGTCTTGATGCTGATATGATTATTGTGTAGTTGATAACTTGGTTATGATTTTTGTGATAACTGGATACTCGAAATCAATTTTTCAGATTGTTTGCAAGATGTTTGATTTAGCTTTCAACTTTGATATAAGAATAGACTATGATGGAAATTAGAAATAGGATATGCATTGTGAAATATACTAAGCATTTGTGATGAACATGAACATGCTTATTATGTTTTGATTTTCATGGTAATTTATTCCATTTACAGTATTGGATATCACAGGACATGAAGCATATGGTTCAACTATGTTAAAAAACTTAATCAATGGTATTCTTGCTCACCGACATGATTGAATTCTGTTGGGAGGAAGTTGAACAACTGCAAAAGATAAGAGATTCTAATGAGACTCATGTCTGGATTTAACCTATATATTCTGTCTGCATTTATTTATTGAGGATGTTTGATCTGAACATTTTTACAAATTATTTTTGTGTTGAACTGTAATGTTTCTTCAGTCAGTTGTTATTATGTTTGTTAGCATCTGGTTTTCTTGGTTCATAGGAAATGGGTGATGTTTAGTCTTCATTGATGCTGTAAAAGGATCTGCTACCACGCCACCTGATTTGTCAAAGTATCCTATAGATTTTGTTGCACTCTCATTTTACAAGGTATAAGGTTTTTAATTGCCACTCTCATTTTACATGTATGTGTGACTAATAGACTATATAAGCAATACTGGCGTATGACGTTTTTAAGCTTACTACTATTTTTACTCTTTGCAGCTTCTGATTGACAAAGTGTAGACACCGGACTAGAAGAGGACATTCCTCTTTACACTGCTCGGTATCGTGTTGGTTGGTCCAACACTGCATTTCTGGTAATATCCTAGAATCTGTATCCGCTTTTCTAAAAGTTAGTTGTGCTTACAGTATATTGATTTATGATAGAAACCCACTGATTTGAATTTATCAGTGACAGAGATTGTGCTGGAACCCATCAGTGAAATTTCTGGTACCATTACTTTGCCTGGATCAAAGTCTCTATCCAATCGAATTCTGCTTCTAGCTGCTCTCTCTGAGGTGAAGTTTTCTTTTAAGTTTACTCATTTGTACATTTTGTGATTCTATGATTAGGAGCTGCAGTTTGTTGTGTGGCTGATTTTGAATATAGTTTGATAGTGAAATTGAAGCATTCATTTGTACATGTCAGTGATTGTGCGTGATGAGGACGGAAGCATTATAGTTTCAGAATTCTCATCATATAGTTTCGGAGTTCTCATTATGGAGATTATAAGTGGCAAGAAGAACAACTCTTTCTATGAAACAGGATTTCCTGAGGATTTAGTGAACTATGTGAGTAGAGAAAAGTGTAAATTTTTCTTGAGTTTTATTTGTTCTTTCTTACTGTATAGTGATTAGTGATCACATTATAACAAATGCTTGATGAAAACTTGAGACAAGCCTGGAAACTTTGGAAGAATGGAACACCTTTGGAATTGGTGGACCATACAATAAGAGAATCCTATACTCCAAATGAAGCTATAAGATGCATCCATATTGGTTTATTATGTGTCCACGAAGATCCAGACGATAGACCTACAATGGCAACAATAGTGCTCATGCTTGATATTTATACTGTTACTCTACCGGTACCGAAGCAGCCTGCACGTTTTCTACATAGTGGAGCTGATCCTCACATGCCAACAGTACATATTAGTCAATCTGATAATACGAATTGAATACCAAAGTCTGTCAATGACATGTGTGTTTGTAATTAGATAATGATAAAGCTAGAAAATATGAGGAGATTTTAGGAGTATTGTCTATTGAGTTCAAAACCATGTAAATTTGTAATATTGTGTATTGGCTTATTTTTCAGTCTAACAAGAGACAGCAGATTGGATGGATTTCTTCTAATTGCGACAGTATACCCAAGTGTTGTCATTTGGAAAAATACCTCTCATCATGTTCTATAGTTTCTTTATCATAATAATCCTCATCTTTTTCTTTCAGAGATTTGAGCTCCAATAGGTTGACTGGTCCAATTCCAGATTCATTTGAGAACTTGGAGAGGGTGGTCTCTGTGGAGTATGCTCTGAGGGATGATAGCGAGAGGGTTGACAATTATACCAGTCCCAGAAGAGGAGGAGGTCTGGCTAGATCTCCCAGTCCATCCTATTGCAGGCGACCAAGTCCTGACTATGGTCGTCCACGTAGTCCTGTGTATGACAGGTATAGTGGACTAGATAGGCGGATGAGTCCTGATTATGGCAGAAACAGGAGTCCTGAATATGGCAGGAACAGGAGTCCTGAATACGGAAGATACCGCAGGTATTGTATTTGAAGTTAATTTTATTTATTTCCTGCAATTATGTTCCTTTTTTATCTACAGTCGATCACCAGTACGAAGGTCGAGAGCGTAAGTGGTGTCTGGTTTGAGGGTAAGTAGCAGCAGGGCTTCAGTGGAACTTTATTACTGTCTTGATGTTAGAATAGCAAGTAGTACACTATTATGGACTAAAGAGTACTTTTCAGTCTTATGTGGATTGGTATGGTTTGCTATGTAGTAGTCACTGCTTTTATAGGAACTGAATTTAAAACTGTTTGTAGTTGGAATTATTGATTCATATTACTAAAGGGACATCATGTTATGCTGCAACTGAATCTGAATGTTGTCCAACTAATGTTGAATTTTCTTTTTTCAATATGTAAATCAGAGGATTGAGTACTGAAAATAGTCAGATTTATAATTTGCTTACTGTGCTTGAGCATTGTTTTAGATGCAAGACACAACTCATTTCCTAAACAACAAATACATATGTTTTAGATGTTTATCAGTTGCCCTACTGGAAATCACAGGGGGTAAAGGTGTTATTCAAGTTAATGTGTAGCGAGTGATTTTTGGATGTGGTTGCGAAGCACGATCGCTCTGGTACTACAGTTCGATTCATTTTTTATCCTATTAAAGCTAATGAAGGAAGGGAAATAGATGTCTCTAACTAACCCTGCTTGCATACTGAGATTAAACAGTCAAAATTGTTGGTTTACAGATGCTACAAAGATTCGGGGTTTGTCCTAGGTTATTTTGTTGAAGAGGGGTGCTTTAGGCTATTGGTTGAGATGTTAGGACGGATATATATGAAAGTATGGGATTTTGGGTTTTTGTTTAGTGTGCTCGCTAAGATTTTTCTTTCAATCTTATGCCTACGTATTCCCATTTACCGAAATAGGGAAATCAGAGCGTTCGTAGTTCCTCCTATTCTATGGGAGGAAATGGGTGTTTTGGTGTCTTGTTCAAAGCCCAAGACGTGAAGCGAAAGGTGATTTGTATCTTGTTCAAAGCCCAAGATGTGAAACTGAAGAGTCTATTTGTGTCTTGTTCGAAGCCCAAGATGTGAAGCTAAAAGGTTTATTTGTATCTTGTTCGAAGCCCAAGATGTGAAGCTAAAAGTGTTGACTTTAGAGAGAAATTGTCATCTCTAAAGAGGGGTTTGTCTGTTATGACTGTTTATAAAGGAGAATTACTTTAATCGGGATTTGTGAATCCGGCAATGCCATAATTTCCTTTATAGGGGATTTCAACCTGAAGGAGAAGACTTTAACTCAGTGTAGAGTAATGCCATCTTTCCTTAGGAATTTCTCATACTAAAAGAGGGACATTGGCATGGATGTAGATGATCCAGAGGCTTGCCGCTTACAGCAGTTAGATGGAGGGGAAGGAGTTGTTGATGTTTGGGTACTGTGAACGAGGCACAACTTTGATGCTAAAAGGTTAATTGGATCAACCAGTGGTTTTCTTATACAAAGCCTAAGAGAAGGCTATTATGTGTCTCGTACAAAGCCCGAGAGAGAGGCTAAAAGGTTTTGACTCAACGAGGGAATCTTTTGGTATCTCGTATAAAGCCCGAGATGGAGGCTATTTGACTCAACAAGATAGTTTTTGTATCTCGTACAAAGCCCGAGATGGAGGCTAAAGTTTTTTTTGACTTAATAAGAATCTTTTTGTATCTCGTATAAAGCCCGAGATGGAGGCGAAAGGGTGATTGACTCAACGAGGGAGTCTCTTATGTGTCTCGTACAAAGCCCGAGGAAGAGGCTAAACGTTGTTTGACCCCGCTGGGGAGAATCATTGTACAAATCCCAAGAGAGAGGCTAACTTCACGGGAGAAAGATCTTTATACAAAGCCTAAGAGGAGGCTATGGCGACTATTCAATTAAGTGATAGGTCCAGTAGAGAGAAAATCGGTTCTTATATGAGCAATGTTGTACTCGAGGATTTGATTCGAGGATCCGGGTTATTCCTGTTCTTTAAGGAAGTGGGAAATCTGAAGGGTATTGAGACTGTCTAAGTCTACGGGTTTTCTTCCTATTTAACGAAGGGGTCACTTGAGAATGTCTTTGAGACTCAAGGATATTAGACTGTCCATGTCTAGAGTTTTATCTTCTGTATTGTGCTTTGAGAAACAGTAATAGACTCTTTGAAAGGACTGTTCTATGCAGATGACTAAGTTCTGTTCCTATACCTCAAAGAGGTCGTCGGGACAATTTGTACGAAGCCCAAGAGGAGGCTGAAAGCTTATAAGAAGCCGACGGGTCGTTGTACGATGCCCAAGAGGAGGCTATCATTCCTGGAGGAAGAGATCATTATACGAAGCCTAAGAGGAGGCTGTGAATACTTCTAAGAAGCCGAGAGGTCCTTGTACTAAGCCCAAGAGGAGGCGGGTTTGCTTTTAGGAAGCCTGTGGGTCCTTGTACAATGCCCAAGAGGAGGCCGATGCTTTCAAGAAGCCGATGGGTCCCCAAACCCCGAGAAATTCAAGACATGCCATTCACCGAGAATAGATCAAGCTAGGAAAGTTCGAGAATTTGGAAGAAACTCAAGAGATACCATTCACGGAGAAAAGATCATCTCTGGGGAATAAAGTTTCTTGACAAGTGCTTTTAAGAAGCCTGTGGGTCCCCAAACCCCGAGAAGTTCAAGACATGCCATTCACCGAGAATAGATCAAGCCAGGAAAGTCCGAGAATTTGGAAGAAACTCAAGAGATGCCATTCACGGAGAAAAGATCATCTCTGGGGAATAGGGTTTCTTTGACAAACTTCTACAAGTGACAGTCTATGAAAGGGTTCACCGAGAATGCTGCCTTTCATGTCTCCATATTGTTTAACCCCAAGAGGAGGGAAGACTGTGTCTGGTAATCCTATGAGGATCTAGTTTTGACTATTTAAGAGTGATCGAAACGGCTTTATGCTAAACGTAGTTGTCGGGGAAACTCTAAATATCTATACTATTATTACACAGTTGATATGAGTTTATGAAAGAAGACTTATAGCGAAATAGCCCCACAATACAGTTATATGTATATGAAAGCGGTAAATGAAAGCATATAAACACTTACTCGGTTGTAGAGCTTCCATGCTGTTTGGTTAGTTGTTCAATAAAGAAAGATTGAAAAACAACAGTATATTTCAAAATCAAAGGAGAAAGTGCTTTGAAAAAGAAAGATTTGGGGCTTACAGCTCAAGGAGAGGCCCAGGGTTTTATCAGTGAGCGCACTGTTTGAATTTGTACAGAGGGACTTATACAAGTGACTGTGGCCCAAAAATTGTTTTCTGTACAAAGGGATGGGTCTTACACTCTATTAGAGGCCCAAAAAGTTTTGAATGGGTCTTATAGCTCAAGGAGAGGCCCAAAAGGTTATTTTTCAAAAGGCGACGATCGCGCCATTTATTTTTGACGGTATCGGGACTTACACAATACACTGAGGCCCAAAAATTGTTTGGTCAAAAAAGGATTGGGTCTTACACTCTATTAGAGGCCCATGAGTGTTTGATAATCATTTGTTTTAGTGAAAATCAAAGAAACCCTAATTTTATTCTTTAAAAGTAAATATTTAAAAAAAATCAATGAAAAATACCAAATAGGTTTGAATAAACCACTTGTGATTTTTGTTTAAGGTTTGAAAAATGAGGTATAACTCACAAGAGATATTAAAACTCATTTGGTCTTGATTTTTCAAGATGAATATTCATTTTAAAATGTTTAAAAACAAATAAAAATGAATTTATTCACAAAAATACTAATTATATTAAATAAATAATATAAATTCAATTTTTTTGTGGAATAAAATATTTCAACATTTTTGTGATTTTTTGCAAAAAGAACCAATAAAAAATAATTAAAATTGAAAGAGTTATTAATTTTCCAATTAATTAATAAACCATGAAAATATTGGAAAAATGGCAAAATGTGAAAAAAAAAACACAAAATGGCATGGGTGGGGTTTGAACCCAAGACCTCAAGGTTACAAGGCGCGCGCCTTACCACTGGGGTGGTGATACATCCATTGTTTGAAACAAAACAACAAATATACAAGGTATGACCTGGTTTTAGGCTTGGCCCAATGCAAGTTTTGGCTCAGAAACGTGAAGGTCATAACTTTCTCAATTCTTAATGGTTTGAGACAAAATTTATATGTATCTGGGCCAGAATTTCATAAGGAATCCAATGGTGGTGTTAGTTTTTTCAGATCACACTCTCTCCTCAAAACCCGATAGTGGTTTTGAAAATGACCTATAAATGCATTTTCTATGCTACAGCTTGGTACAAGCATGGATTACATGGTGAATTAGCTCAAACACAACATATACAACATGTATGAGATGTTTATGATCAATGGACTTCAAAGCATTGCATGTTTGAAAGATTCCAAGTTGTGAGGCTTACCTCTTTTTTGAGATTTTGGAGCTTTTGTGCAATCTGTCAAATCTCTTGTTCCAGAAATGATTTGATGCTTTAGACACACTCAAATGATCCCTTAGAAGCTTTTAGGATGATTGGAATTGACTGGTACCTGCAAAAACACAAACAGTCCCTTTCTTGCAAAAGGGGTTAAAAGTGACCAAAATAGCAACTCTCTCAAATGGTGTTCCAGATAAGGGGAACCATTTGGGACAGTTCAAGGATGATATTTGGAGTGTGTTTGAGGTTTTATCTGGTTTGGAAAGTGACTGAATCAAGACATGGCTTGAAAAATGCAACCAAAGCCTATTTTGAGGTTTTGAGATGTGACTTTGTGATTTTGTGATTATAGGTCACTTGTGATAGTTTGCACAGCTTACATATGATATATATGAGGTGTGTGTGTGATTGATTGTGATGAAAAATCTCTCAAGCTCAAAAACTCAAAGTTGCCTTGCTAAAGAAGGCATTTTTGCCAAGAGAAAGAGGTTTTGAGGAAAGCATCTGTTTGATGGCTTTGGTGTACTCAAACTGATCACAATTAAGCTCTATTTATAGTAGAGCAAGTTTGTTTTGGGATCCACAGTGAATGGCAACTGCAGCAGGTGTTTGTTCAATGTTGGCCAATGGAAATTCAAGTCTCCTATAGCCATTGACTAGAGGATAGGGCACAGGGTTGTGGTTCCCTTGGTCTTGGATAAGTCTTGACTGAATTCAGTTGCAAATGGCTCAGTCCATGCCACCTTGATGCTTCCATTGAATGCTCCAATCCAAAATTGGAGTCTTGTCCCTATTTTGGCCATTCTAGGTTCAACATGCTATTTCTTGTTCCAAAGACTTTGGAGGCTTGACTCAGTGGTTGTCCCCTTTAGATTCAATCCTCAGAGGTGTCCAAGTGGATAGGAGCATTTGGATTTGGCTGATTTTGGCAAATCGAGCAAAAATGCAAATTCTGCCTTGCCTTGGCAGATTTCAGCAAGGCAACTTTCCAATGTCATATCTCATGACTCAAATTGAATTTGGTAATGTTCTTGGTCATTTTGGAAAGCCCTTACATGATACAACAACTGTTTGAACATATTTGGTTTTGATCTCTTTTGAATCCAAGTGAAAAATCCCCCTACATTTGGCAAAAAGTAGGGTAAAATCTGACTTAGTGAAAATTTCACTAAGTGTTGGAACAAAGTGACTTTTCTTGATTTTGATCACTCCATAACTCAAAATGCACAATGAATTGGAATTAGGTCTAGTTGAAGTTTTTGTAGAGGGCAATGAGATCTACAAATCAAGCCTTGGATGGGAGAAAATGGCTTTGTGGTTTAGGAGTTATGACCCTCCAAAGTTGGTACCCTAGCCACTTTGTTTTTAACTTAGAAAATTTTCTAAGTTTTTTATGGTTACCCCTTTTACAAGTTACCCAACTTTTCTTGATTTTTCTTGATGAATGATGATTCAAATCATACATTAACATCATTTTAGGGTTAAAAATCCATTTTGGTGAAAAATCTCAAAAAGTCAAAGTTGACTTTTGTGCACAGTTGACTTTTTATCAGATGAATTCCAAACTGTGCAATTCGTTAGGAAATCATGTCCTTGACCTAAATCAAACTTGATGGACATGTTCCATGGGTGTCATAGGGTATATTGATGCATGTCATAGGGCTTGGGAGCATGTCCTGGTCAAAAGTCAAAGTTACAGTTGACTTTTTCCTTAAAACCCTAACTGTGGTGCAGATGAAATTGAGACTTGTTGCTCAAGCTTATTGGATTAATACATTGTTGCAAATGGATAAATATAGTTCATTAGAGACCCTCAAACCCTCTCTTGAGGTCTTGGCTCATGATTTGCTTTAAAAGTCAACTTAGGGGTGAATTAGGTCAAGAAACCCTAATTCCTGATTTTTGATGAATGCATCCCCTGAGGCAAAATTGACTTGATGATTGGGTTCATGAGGTCCCATGGAGTATATTAGGCTATGTTTTGGATCATTGGCTTGTGCCCAGATGAAAAATTTGCATTTGGAGGCCCTGGTCGACCAAAACCCTAATTTGGTGACACTGTCGATCTTGAGACTTGATCCGCCTAGAAGGGAGCAGCCTTGTGCTTGATCCTTGAAGTGGGAGTCCTTTTGATCCATTGTGGATGTTTGAGAGGTTAGAAAAGTTGAAGATCATGTCATTCCTTGATTGATTCTTTGTCTAAGCACTCAGAGAGGGCTTGAAACCGTAATTTTGATTGTAGTGAATGCTCACCCATCTTTGGGGAGACTGATAAAGTATGATGGTTCCTTCATATTGTGATGATGATTTTCAGAATGATGGGAAATCTTAGTGGTCAAAATTTGGGGTATGACAGATGCCCCTATTTAATCATCTTGGACACGAAGGTGTGAATGACAAAGGTATTCGGGTATTCGGGGTGCAAGAGGATTAAATATCGGAATACCCGAAATTTTGATGGTGGTTATGAATGGTAGCTTACGCATTCATCTTCTTTAGCTAAGCAATGATGCTTAGAAAAGGTAAAATTCCCCTCGATCCTGGTCTTCAGCCAAGGAACTGGTCTCAGTTTCTAAAATAAACTTCCCCTCGATCCTGGTTTCCCACCAAGGAACTGGTCTTAGTTTCTTATGTAAACTTCCCCTCGATCCTGGTTTCCTACCAAGGAACTGGTCTTAGTTTCTGATGTAAACTTCCCCTCGATCCTGGTTTCCTACCGAGGAACTGGTCTTAGTTTCTTTCGTCAATAAACTTTATTGACAAGGGACGCTATTCGTAGCGGCTTTCCTTCAAACTTCTCGCCGAATTTTCCTGGAGAGATGCCATTTGAGTGGAAAAAGTTTCGATGTCAGACTTGCTGGGGAACCCAGTCGTCTAAGTTGTAGAGGTGTACAAACTTCTCTGTTGGAGATGCCATTTGTTGACTCTACTCGGGGAATGCGAGTCCCTTGAGAGACTGCGTTCGTTTGGGGTATTTACATCATACTTTTCTCGGAGATCTTCTAGGAGGAATGCCATATGATGTGATCCAATTTTTAGGTGCCGATGACCTTTTCATCAGTGGGTTTTTCGGAGAAAAACTGCCGTACTGCCGAATCTCCGATTTAGGAGGCTTTCTCTCGGGATTTTCTTTAATCCGGGAAAACAAGGATATCATCTTCAATGGCGAAAAGTGATGTTAACTGAGGGCTCTCTGGTCTTCCAGAGGTTCAAGTTATCAAAGTGGTCGAGGACCCAACTTCAATCCAGAAATAAAACTGGAGGAGAGAGAATGTTCAGACGTAACACTTCCTGACGAGGAAAGGGCTGACAACTCAATTTAGAAGACTTTTATCACTAGGGGACAAGACCGACTAGAGTGATAGTGATGCAATATGAAATGTGAATGCAAATCAATAATGCAATGATGCATGTATGTTTATGCTGACAAAACTGACGCGACATACAAACTGACAGGTGAACACGACTGGATACTCGGCCATCGCAGGACGAAGAAGTACCGTTGGTTCAGAATAGCAATTCCACCTTGCTTAGGAGAGATAGTCCCTATTGGGAGCTATGTTGGTCGGGCTTAGGAGATGAGAACTCGGCCGAGGCGTGTCAGACGAAACAAGGTCTCTGACACAGTTGATCCCTTCATTCAGGCGTACTGGGTTAGAATGAGTACTTTGATTCTGCACTTTGAGGTTCGATTACTTCTGGAGAAGCGACCGATGTTCTTCTGATGTTCAACAGTCAAAAGAAATTGCCGTATTTAATTTAAAAGCAGAAAAAGTTTTAACAAGTAAATTCATTTTTGTTTTATTTCAAGAATCGTTAATCATGTTAAAACGCCATTCTGTAAAGCTAAAACAAATAAGAATTATAAACAAAAGCACAAGGGCTCAAATTTTATTGATAAGATGGAGATCAGCCAAACGCGTGATTCCAAAGAGTATTTACAAACTTAGAAAATGGTAATTTACGGGGAAAAGGGCTACGTTGAAACATAACGACCACTATCCTTCTACCAACTTTGAATTCGGGACATCCTGAGCTTCTGTCGAAGATGACCTTGACTGGAGTTTTCTGGCGGATGATGTAACTGCTGCTGCTGAGGGACTTGCCTCTGTTGAACATAGTTACTTGCCATTATCCTTAATTTTTGCCTGGATTATACTGTGACGTTTCCAATCCACCGGGATGATTTTTTTCTTTTTATGTCTCTAACTTTTGCCTGGACCGCCCTTTCGGGTTCTCAATCCACCGAGACATTTTTTTTTAGTTTAGGCGAAGTATTTCTTGACTACATAAACATTCGTGGGGTAGGCAAATTCCTCTCCGTCCATGGTCGCAAGTCTCAAGGCGCCGCCTGAGAAAGCTTTCGTGACCACATAGGGGCCATCATAATTCGGAGTCCATTTACCTCGCGAATCAGTGAGAAATGACTGGATCTTCTTGAGCATGAGGTCTCCTTTTCTGAAAACACGAGGTCGGACCTTTTTGTCAAACGCCCTCTTCATTTTCTGTTGATACAATTGACCATGGCATAGTGCCGTGATTCGCTTTTCCTCGATCAGATTCAATTCGTCGTGTCGGCTTTGACACCATTCAGCTTCTGAAAGCTTAGCTTCCATCAATACCCGGATTGATGGGATCTCTACTTCTATGGGGAGCACTGCTTCCATACCATACACTAGAGAGAAAGGGGTTGCCCCTATTGAAGTGCGGACAGATGTGCGATAACCGTGAAGAGGAAAGGGTAGCATCTCGTGCCAATCTTTGTAGGTTAAAACCATCTTTTGAACGATCTTCTTGATGTTCTTGTTAGCCGCTTCAACCGCTCCGTTCATCTTGGGTCGGTAGGGAGATGAGTTATGGTGTTCGATCTTGAACTCAGCGCACAACTCCTTCATCATCTTGTTGTTCAAGTTAGATCCATTATCAGTAATGATCTGGCTCGGAACACCATAACGGCAGATGATATTGTTTTTGATAAATCAGACCACCACTTGTCGGGTTACATTAGCGTATGATGCTGCTTTGACCCACTTGGTGAAATAGTCAATGGCTACAGGATGAACCGATGTCCATTTGAAGCCTTAGGTTCGATCAAGCCAATCATGCTGATTCCCCATATGGAAAATGGCCATGGGGAAGAGAGAACTTTGAGATGTGATGGCGGTACATGAATTTTGTCGGAGTATATCTGACACTTGTGACACCTCCTCATGTACTTGTAGCAGTCGGATTCCATGGTCAACTAATAGTACCCTGCTCTTAGAATTTTTCTCGCCATTGTATGTCCGTTGGCATGAGTGCCAAAGGATCCTTCATGAATTTCTTTCATAAGCATGTCTGCTTCTGGTCTGTCTACGCATCGGAGCAAGACCATGTCAAAATTTCTCTTATAGAGAGTGTCACCGCTCAGGAAGAAGTTTCCAGCCAATCTTCTGAGGGTTTTTCTGTCTTTTCTGAGTGCCCCAGATGGGTACTCTTGTTTCTGAAGGAAGCATTTGATATCGTGATACCAAGGTTTATCGTCTATGACTGCTTCAATAGTGAAGATGTAAGCGGGCCGTTCAAGGCGTATTATGTCGATCTTAGGTAGGTCATTCCATTGACCTACACTAATCATGGAAGAGATGGTGGCTAATGCATCAGCCATGTGATTCTCCTCACGAGGGATGTGATGAAACTCGACTCTGTTAAAGAAGGGTAACAACCTTCTTGCATAGTCTTTGTAAGGAATCAGTCCTGATTGGTATGTGTTCCAATCTCCTTTTATCTAATTGATAACCAGAGCTGAGTTGCCATATACGTCCAAGTTTTTGATCCTTAAATCAATTGCTTCTTCGAGACCCATGATACAAGCTTCGTATTCGGCCTCGTTGTTCGTACATTTGAACGTAAGTCTGGCGGTGAAAGGAATGTGGGTACCCTGAGGGGTAACAATTATTGTCCCAATTCCGTTTCCATAATGATTAACTGCTCCGTCAAAGATTAGTCCCCATTGGGAACCTGGTTCTGGCCCTTCACTGGGTAACGGTTCATCGCAATCTTTCATTTTTAGATACATGACATCTTTGTCTGGGAAGTCAAACCCGATTGATTCCTGATCGTCAATCGGTTGATGAGCCAAATGATCGGCTAAAATACTTCCTTTAACGGCTTTCTGAGCATGGTACTCTATGTCATATTCTGATAACAACATCTGCCAACGGGCAATTCTTCCCGTGAGAGCAGGCTTTTCGAAGACATACTTGATTGGATCCATTTCTGAGATTAACCAAGTAGTATGACAAATCATGTATTGACGTAGACGTTTGGCTGCCCAAGCCAAAGCGCAGCAAGTTTTCTCAAGCATCGTGTACCGAGTTTCGCAGTCGGTGAATTTCTTGCTCAAATAGTAAATGGCAGACTCTTTCCATTTGGTTTCGTCTTGTTGGCCAAGTACACATCCCATTGAGTCCTCTAGGACTGTGAGGTAAATGATCAGTGGCCTTCCTTCCACTGGAGGTGATAGAATCGGAGGATTCAACAGATATTCCTTGATACTGTCGAAGGCGGTTTGGCAATCTTCTGTCCAAACGCAATCCTATTTCTTTTTGAGTAATTTGAAAATTGGCGCACATGTGGCGGTCATGAGGAATATGAATCTGGAGATGTAGTTCAAACGTCCCAGGAATCCTCTGACTTGTCTTTCAGTTTTCGGAGAAGGCATTTCTTGAATGGCCTTGACCTTGTCAGGATCAACCTCAATTCCTTTCTGGCTGACGATGAACCCTAGTAGTTTCCCTGAACGGACACCGAAGGTGCACTTGTTGGGATTCAATCGGAGCTTGAATTTTCTTAGACGTTCGAACAAATTTGACAGATGCTCAACGGGCTCATTCTCTGTTTTTGATTTTGCAATCATATCATCAACATATACCTCGATTTCTTTGTGTATCATGTCATGAAAAAGAGTAGTCATGGCCCTTTGATAGGTTGCCCCGACATTCTTCAAACCGAACGGCATTACCTTGTAACAAAAGGTACCCCATGGGGTAATGAATGAAGTTTTCTCCATGTCTTTCGGCGCCATTTTGATCTGGTTATAGCCCGAGAATCCATCCATGAAGGAGAACACTTTAAACTTTGCTGTACTGTCCACCAGCATGTCAATGTGTGGTAAAGGAAAGTCGTCCTTTGTACTAGCCTCGTTCAGATCTCGGTAATCGACACACATTCTGACCTTTCCATCCTTTTTTGGAACGGGTACGATATTGGCTAACCATTGAGGATATTCAAATGTGGAGAGGAAACCCGCGTCAATCTGTTTCTGTACCTCCTCTTTGATTTTGATGGCCATGTCTGGATGAGTGCGTCTCAACCTTTGCTTTACTGGCGGACATTCCGATCTCAATGGTAAGTGATGTTCCACGATGCTGGTATCCAACCCTGGCATATCCTGATAGGACCAAGCGAATACATCGGGGAATTCTTTGAGAAGCTTTATCAAACTCTCTTTGGCAGTTGGACTGAGCAGTGCCCCAATCCTGATTTCTTTTCTCTCTTTTTCTGAACCCAAGTTTACCGTTTCCAACGGCTCTTTGTGAGGTTCAATGGACCTTTCCTCTTGTCTGAGTAGTCGAGAGATCTCTTCTGGAATTTTGTCGTCATTTTCTTCTTCAGCCTCGAATACCGGGAACTCAAAGTTGGGAGAAGGCATCGGATCGTATGTTTCAACGGGGTTTAAAACAAGCAATCTGCATGACGTGATGATTCGTGTTTAGAAGAGATAGAGAAAATGCAAGTGTGTGCAGTGTTTTTATTTTATTACTGCTTGTTTTTATTTGAATTGTTTTTTAGGATTACCATTTTCTGAAAAAAAAATGAAAAGAGAAAACAGCAACTAATGCAGAAATTACAGAACGACGTTTTTTATTTATGAACAAGTCGATTCTTGAAACTACAGCCCTATAAAACAAAACTCTGTCGCTTTGGGCGAAGCGAAGAGGGAAAATTTACAGAAAGCGAGCCCTATCAAAACATCTGTTTCACCTGGGCAGGGTGAAAGGTTAAAGATGGCAATTACTTTGACTGATGAACGATCTTCGGAACCTCGACGACAACCCATTGGAGGCGAACTCCTCGGTGAATCACAAAGTCTGGCACCTTTCTTGATTTGTCTTTAGAAATAACGCTGATTTCTGGTGGAGCGGGATCATTGGAATCTGTCTCCCAGGCAGAGTTGTCGTAGGAGAATTCCTCAGTTGCATTTTGCATAGTATTTGTGCTCTCAGCTGTATCTCCCCATCCAATAGGCTGGATATCTTCGAGCCTGATACGAGAGCTTTCGGGAGCGGTGTACCTGACCATATAGTCGTATTTCCCACTCGGTTGTCCCAAGGTGTCCCAAACTTCTTTGGAACTGGAGGAGTCATCTCTCTCGATGACGTTAACCTCAGGAAAAGCATAGTTGATGAATTCAAGCCCTGCAAATGTTGCAAATTCATCTTCATGTTGAGTAGTTTCTGAATGACCTGAGTGTTGATCCCATGACATGGTGGGGACACAGGTATTCTGTTCAATGACGGTCAACCGATTTTCATTGTTTGACTGAATCTCTTGCCCCAAGTTTCCTGGGTAAGGCTGCCACATTGGCAAACCATCCATTGGGCCATAGTAATTATGGTCAAAGTTGTCTTTCATCAGAGTTTCCTCCTCTAATGAATTTGGCGGAGCACGGCATCCTTCCGGATCACAATCTCCATAGATCATTTCGACGTCTGACCTTGGTATAAATCTCGGACTCTGTGTAGGAAAGCAAAATGGTGTAGGCACCTCTTCCTGAGACATATAACCGTCCTCATTAAGATAGGACTTCCATTCTTCATCTGTGTCAGAGGGATCTTCCTCATTGATAGCATGTACTGCCTGAGACACTGGGTGAAGAAAACCTCCACTGTGGAAGAAGTTTTGAAGGGGATGAAGACTTTCATCGTTGGCAGCTGTCTGGGTACAGGTTGCAGAAAAACCAAGACCCTTCTTTGTTTTATTGTCAATAGGAATGACAAGCTGTCCCCATCCTATTGTATCGGTACTCTCTACCGCTTTGATAGCATCTTTGTATGAGGAAATCGAGGTTCCTCCTTTGAACTAATTGTTCTTGCTTACCGACAGTGCTTGGAACTGAGTTCCAATAACCTCCTCGGGTTCTATGCCAGTAGATGATGACAAGTTGCTTACAAGCAAGGTTTGTTCTCCACAAACTGTGACAAGTTGATCTTTCTTGACGAACTTTAGCTTTTGGTGGAGGGTCGAAGTGACCGCTCTAGCCCGATGTATCCAAGGTCTTCCTAATAAACAACTGTACGTTGCCCGGATGTCCATGACCTGGAAAGTGACTTGGAAAGTGTGAAGACCAATAGTTATGGGAAGATCAACTTCCCCGATAACTGTTTTTCTGGATCCGTCGAACGCTTTGACGACGACCTCGCTGATTCTCATCGGAGGGCCTTTGAATGATAATTGCATCAAAGTGGACTTCGACATAACATTCAGGGCTGACCCTGTGTCTACCAGTACGCTGGCTAAAGCATCGTCCTGGCAGTTAACTGTAATGTTGAGCGCCATGTTATGACGACGACCCTCTTCGGGTAATTCCTCATCACTAAATCCCAAATTATTGCAGGAAGTGATGTTAGAGACAATGCTATCAAACTGTCTGATTGTTACATCCTGTTCCATAAAGACTTGCTCCAAGACTTTCTGTAGAGCCTCCATGTGCGCTTCTGAACTGAGTAATAATGATAATACCAAGATCTTCGAAGGAGTTTGTAACAGTTGATCGACAATGTTGTATTCACTCCTTTGGATGAGCTTCAGCATATCATCATTATTTTTCGAAAGGTCGGGATTACTGGATTGACCGACTGGTGGATCAGGAGTTTTTGTCTGAAGTTCCTTTTCCTTGTTAGGTTCTCCAACTCCTCGGTTAAAGATTCTACCACTCCGTGTTACACGACTGATGTCTGCAATATTCATGACGGAGGGTAATGGAATTTCCTTTCCATTTTCAACTGTCGTTGCACCGTATTTGTAAGGGATAACCTTAGTTGATTCATACGGTAGTGGTCCCGGAAGATAGATGACTATGGGAACCTTCTGATTTTTCTGACCATCATAATTATTCTCGATCCGTTCCCGGGTGGGAATTCTAGATTCTTCAAGTAGAGGGATAATGGCAAAAACATCCATGGTCCTGTGATGACCAGAGATCATGACAACATCCTCAACTTGCTCGGCAAGGTAGTTCGGCGTCCAGTTGATAGGTCCAGAACCCGGATATGGGCGAATCTCTCCACGATCTACCTGCCCCTGAAGAGCTGCTCTCACAAAGTAACACCCTTGGTTACTTTCCGAACAGACGCCGCAACGTTCATAGTTGTGTGGTGGCACCTGGCCATGCCCACTTTGAATATAATGTAACCTCACTAGGTTAGCTTCCACAGATCGGACATCCTGACTCTGACGCCGAGTGGGGTTTCTGTTATTGATACTAATCTGCTGAGTATCTTCATCCATATAAATTGGCATCCACCAGTTATTTAACAAGTGCTGAAGTGCCTCCTGGACAAGGGTACAACCTCGATCATTTTCGCAACCTGCCTTACAGCTTTGATAGTCATGTGATGTTAAGAATCCGAGTCAGACCTGCTCAGCTTGTAACTCTACCAGGTTGGTATTCATCACGCGAATATCGAAGATCTGAACCATGTTGATTTGATAGGAGTTCCTATCATGGTAGTCTTGGATCCACCCAAGATCCATCTGACGCTGGAGGGCCTCCTGTATGAAAGAGCATCCCTGTTTGTTTACCGAGCAAATCAGACAGGAACTGTAATCGTGCCGCGACAGATTATGATACTGGCTTTGCCTTGAGTGCATCGCCACCAAGTTGACATTTATTGCACGGATATCGTGGTTCTGAATGACGTTAGAATTCGTGTAAACCATGTTAACTCCACGAACTCGGTGCTCTTGGATCCATCCGAGATCCATCTGTCCCTGTAGAACTGTTTAGACCACAGAACATCCTTGGTTGTCTTTAGAGCAGATATCACATTGGTGATAGTTATGAGGTGGCACATGGCCATATCCACTCTGTCTACAATGTATCTTGACCAGATTGGTTTTCAACAAGAGTACATCGTGAATTTGATAGACATCGTTAGTCTCTCATTCTATCAAATTGACTGCAGCCTTCTTGTGTTGAGGCAGCGGGTTCGTGAGAACATTCGGATTTGTATCCTTGAAGGATAAGACACCGCTCCTAACAAGTTTTTGCACGTCGGACCTGAAATTGAGACAAGTCTCTATGTTATGCCCTGGACCTCCTTGATGATAAGGGCAAGTTTGATCCACCTTAAACCAAAAAGGCAGATTTTCCGGTACTGTAAGAGGAGATTTAGTCTGAATGTGCCCCTTAACCAGTAGTAATGGAAACAACTCTTAGTATGACACGGGTATAGGATCAAATCCTGGTGGCCATGTTGTACGGTTGTTGTTGTATGGAGGACGAGCCTGCTGAAGAGGCTGTTGTGTCCTTTGTTGATCAGGTTGGCTCTGCACAACCTGAAGTTGATACGTAGGAATAGACGCAGGGTTGATAGCAGGAGTCAGAACTGCTACCGGTTGATAACGTTGCCTTTGCTTTCCGAGAGAGATATTCCCAATATCTTGCTATTTTTTCTTAGGGAGAGCACTACCATATTTTCTAGTACCGCTCGTCGATCCAGTGTCTTTTACCAAACGTCCTTCTCGGACGGCTTCCTCAAGACGTACACCCATGCCAACCATTTCGGTGAAATCACTGGGCGCACTGGCAACCATTCGGTCATAGTAAAATGAGCTTAAGGTCTTTAAGAAGATCTTTGTCATCTCCTTTTCCTCCAGAGGTGGACAAATTTGAGCGGCAATCTCACGCTACCTTTGAGCGTACTCCTTAAAGGTTTCCTTGTCCTTTTGCGACATCGATCTGAGTTGATCTCTGTCCGGTGCCATGTCCAAATTATATTTGTATTGTTGGACGAAGGCAGTGCCAAGATCTCTGAACGTGCTGATCGTAGCACGGTTTAAACCCATGTACCATTTGAGTGCGGCACCGGTTAAACTATCCTGAAAGTAGTGAATCAGTAGGTCTTGATTCTCCGTCTGAGCTGACATTCGCCGAGTGTACATCACCAGATGGCTCTGAGGGCAAGAGTTACCCTTGTACTTTTCAAAGTCGGCCACTTGAAATTTGTGCGGAACTTTCACATTGGGGACCAGACAATGGTCTGCGGCGTCCTTTCCAAATAGATCCTGACCGCGAATGGCTTGCAGTTCCTTCTGCATTTCCAAGAACTGCTCCTGGAATTCCTCCATTCTGTCAAACATAGTTTCCTTCTTACCAGAAGGTGTCTGTGGAATCTGTCCTTCCGGGACAGTGTGCACCACATGGGGTGGTACCGTGACTACGGTAGTGAGTCTTGGCGTTTCCCAAAGTTTGTAACCTTCAAGAGTCTTCAGTATGCCCTTGGCATCTTCGCTTTCCCGAAGTTTGTAACCTTCAGGCCCAGCAGCTTCTGTTGTGATTCCTTGATCTTCAGTGATCGGCGGAACATATCCTTCCGGGATATAGTTAACAGGCATGCCCAAAGGACGATCTTTCGGTATTTGATACCTAGGATCATACTTCTCCACTATGGGCATTGAGGTGATCTCTGAGATCACAGTTCTTTATAGATGAGCTTCCGCCATGGCTTGCATGTCGTTACGAAGCTTCCTCATATCCTCCCTCAGAGCGTCGATCTTTTCTTTCAACTCTCTGTTTTCTTCCTCAAGATCATCCATCTTGTTCTGACGATTGGCCCGAGTATTATACGAACGAGACAGTTTGACTCTAGAACCGAGACACAAACGTGAGATTCGTAGGTAAGAAGAATGCGCGATGTGAGAATGATGAATGCAATGATTATATTAATTGTTTAAGGTTTAATCAAACTAAACTTCGACAATTAGATTGCAAATATCAAACGGTGGGGAAACCCCTTTTTATTGAAATTCAAAGGATTACAGAAATGGAAATACAGTAAATTACAAGGTGCAGAAACAGAAACCTAAACTAATGGGTCCTGAGTCCTCTCTGAAGAGAAATCGGGTGTTGATTCTGGTATCTTCCTTTTCTTTGACCGGGGCTCCTGGGCCGTTGTCGGGTTGTCATTCCTTTGCCAGGTGAAAGGAGTGAGCAAATTCCTTTGGTTATCCTGATTATCCACAGCATGTTGCTCCAAAATTTCAATCAAAGCATCCTTATCTTTCAGTAATTGCTGTATTTTGATGCACTCTACGTCGAGGGTGCGGTACTTGTTCTTCCAAGACCTTCTCTCCTTTTGAACTTTGTTGAGAGTAACCTGAAGCTTTTCAGTTTCTGTCATGAAGTACATGACAGATTCCCTCGGCGGAAGAATTCCGTAACGAGGATAAGGCATCTTTAGCTTGAGAGCTCTAGTTTGTACCCAATGGAGGTAAGGCTCCACCGAGACACAGTCTGGTTTTCCCAGAGACTCTCGTCCTTTCTTATGAACATGTTTCCAAGCTTGCACTATTTCTGTCTTTAGTGCTCTGTCATTTTCTCCTTCCTTGAAGAAAAGACCTTCCAGATGAACACCCCGTGGGACGTGTCTCATCGGGTATCCAAATTGACGATGAACGAGAACTGGATGATAGTTGATCCCTCCCTTAGTTCCTATAAGGGGTACGTTAGGGAAGTTTCCACAATGGTCAATGATCCTGATTCCATCATAGATCCTATTACACCCATCTATATCAGAGTTGGTAAGGGACATAATCTTCTGCGACCAACGTAAGGCACTCTTACAATCCCAAAAAGCAGCAGACTTGGGCAAGTGAGAGATAAACCATTTGTAAAGAAGAGGTACACAACATGTGATCTCCCATCCGTTGTACAAATTTCCCAAGTGTACAGAATGATACGCATCTGCGAGCAAAGTCGGCACAGGATTTCCAATGAGAAAAACCTTAATGGAGTTGATATCGACGAAATTATTAATGTTGGGAAACAAAAATAACCCGTAGGCGAGCAAGACAAAGACGCTTTCAAAAGCAGTCACGTTTCCTATACTGGCAAAATACAGGGCCTTCTTTGTCAAGAACTGGGCTGGCAAACCTTGGATGCCACCCTTGGTAGTTAGGTGAGTCCTGACCTCAGACTCGTCCAAATGAATTGCTCTGGCAATGGTCTGATTCTTTGGAATTTCTTCCAGTCCAGAAAATGGAGCTCGATCAGTAATGTGTAGATCAATCAGATGAGAATACTCCTCCAGCGTTGGCGCGAGCTGGTAATCCGGGAATGTGAAACAGTGATAAACTGGATCATAAAACTGAATGAGCGCATCCATGATTCCCTCAATCACATGGACTCTTAACAGTGGTAGCAAACCTCCGTGCTTGGCTCTGAAATCCTCTGGGTTTGTGATCATTCCTGCTAACCTTTTCAAATCCTCTAGCTTTGGAACCTTGAAGGTATAACTATGAGTTCTCCTTCTACCGAAATTCATTAGTGCAATCCTTTTCTCTGATATTTGCAATCATAGTCTCAGTTTAATTTAAAAAACAGAGAAACTAGAAGAGAAATTTTTTTTTGTTTTAATGTTTTTTAAATAAATGCATGAATGCAGCACACAAAAACATAGAAAAAACATGGGGGTCAAAGGGTCGTTGTCATGAAGTCAAGGCTCTACCCATCCCCAAAGGTTTATACTAGGGTGATTTTTGTACCTGTACTCATTATCATCAGCTCCTCCCAGGAAAGCAAAACAACAAGCGGATCGCCAGCGAGTTGTAGAGCAATCTTAGAGTAAGTGCCATTCACTGAGAATAGATCACCAGCCTCAAATGAGGGTAGTATCGCGTAACAACTATTCCCGATAGTTTCTGCACTATAAAAGGGTTTAGCTCCTCAGCTTCTTAGACATCACAATCGGCCCATTATCTAGGTGAGAGAATGGGTTGCATTGGTCAGCCTCCACTAAGGTTGATGGTCGACCTCGTCGCCATCACTTATCTTAAGTGTATACTCAATCTTTTCACATGCGGCATCACACGCATTCCCATTAGCAGAAAAATAAACACGTATAGCAATTAGGAAAAGCAGTATATATATTTGTCCTAATCATCCTAGACTTTTAAAAGCTAAGAATCTTAAGTTCCTGACAGAAAATGGTTTCCCGGCGGAGTCACCATCCTGTGGTTTCATTCCAAATTAACGGCGTTTTGACCTAAGATCCTAGTGACGTCAAGGTTTCTATCTAGGGGACAAAAAAGAACAAGATCCCTAAAGAGGCCTGCGCACTCCCCAGCAGAGTCGCCATTTTTCTGTAGCGAGTGATTTTTGGATGTGGTTGCGAAGCACGATCGCTCTGGTACTATAGTTCGATTCATTTTTTATCCTATTAAAGCTGATGAAGGAAGGGAAATAGATGTCTCCAACTAACCCTGCTTGCATACTGAGATTAAACAGTCAAAACTGTTGGTTTACAGATGCTGCAAAGATTCGGGGTTTGTCCTAGGTTATTTTGTTGACGAGGGGTGCTTTAGGCTATTGGTTGAGATGTTAGGACGGATATATATGAAAGTATGGGATTTTGGGTTTTTGTTTAGTGTGTTCGCTAAGATTTTTCTTTCAATCTTATGCCTACGTATTCCTGTTTACTGAAACAGGGAAATTAGAGCGTTCGTAGTTCATCCTATTCTATGAGAGGAAATGGGTGTTTTGGTGTCTTGTTCAAAGCCCAAGACGTGAAGCGAAAGGTGATTTGTATCTTGTTCAAAACCCAAGATGTGAAGCTGAAGAGTCTATTTGTATCTTGTTCGAAGCCCAAGATGTGAAGCTAAAAGGTTTATTTGTATCTTGTTCGAAGCCCAAGATGTGAAGCTAAAAGTGTTGACTTTAGAGATAAATTGTCATCTCTAAAGAGGGGTTTGTCTGTTACGACTGTTTATAAAGGAGAATTACTTTAACCGGGATTTGTGAATCCGACAATGCCATAATTTCCTTTATAGGGGATTTCAACCTGATGGAGAAGACTTTAACTCAGTGTAGAGTAATGCCATCTTTCCTTAGGAATTTCTCATACTAAAAGAGGGACATTGGCATGAATGTAGATGATCTAGAGGCTTGCCGCTTACAGCAGTTAGATGGAGGGGAAGGAGTTGTTGATGTTTGGGTACTGTGAACGAGTCACAACTTTGATGCTAAAAGGTTAATTGGATCAACCAGTGGTTTTCTTATACAAAGCCTAAGAGAAGGCTATTATGTGTCTCGTACAAAGCCCGAGAGAGAGGCTAAAAGGCTTTGACTCAACGAGGGAATCTTTTGGTATCTCGTATAAAGCCCGAGATGGAGGCTATTTGACTCAACAAGAGAGTTTTTGTATCTCGTACAAAGCCCGAGATGAAGGATAAAGTTTGTTTTGACTTAATAAGAACCTTTTTGTATCTCGTATAAAGCCCGAGATGGAGGCAAAAGGGTGATTGACTCAACGAGGGAGTCTCTTATGTGTCTCGTACAAAGCCCGAGAAAGAGGCTAAACGTTGTTTGACCCTGCTGGGGAGAATCATTGTACAAAGCCCAAGAGAGAGGCTAACTTCACGGGAGAAGGATCTTTATACAAAGCCTAAGAGGAGGCTATGGCAACTGTTCAATTAAGTGACAGGTCCAGTAGAGACAAAATCAGTTCTTATATGAGCAATGTTGTACTCGAGGATTTGATTCGAGGATCCGGGTTATTCCTGTTCTTTAAGGAAGTGGGAAATCCGAAGGGTATTGAGACTGTCTAAGTCTACGGGTTTTCTTCCTATTTAACGAAGGGGTCACTTGAGAATGTCTTTGAGACTCAAGGATATTAGACTGTCCGTGTCTAGAGTTTTATCTTCTGTACTGTGCTTTGAGAAACAGTAATAGACTCTTTGAAAGGACTGTTCTATGCAGATGACTAAGTTCTGTTCCTATACCTCTACGAGGTTGTCGGGACAATTTGTACGAAGCCCAAGAGGAGGCTGGAAGCTTATAAGAAGCCGACGGGTCCTTGTACGATGCCCAAGAGGAGGCTATCATTCCCGGAGGAAGACATTATTATAAGAAGCCTAAGAGGAGGCTGTGAATACTTCTAAGAAGCCGAGAGGTCCTTGTACTAAGCCCAAGAGGAGGCGGGTTTGCTTTTAGGAAGCCTGTGGGTCCTTGTACAATGCCCAAGAGGAGGCCGATGCTTTTAAGAAGCCGATGGGTCCCCAAACCCCGAGAAATTCAAGACATGCCATTCACCGAGAATAGATCAAGCCAGGAAAGTTCGAGAATTTGGAAGAAACTCAAGAGATGCCATTCACGGAGAAAAGATCATCTCTGGGGAATAGAGTTTCTTGACAAGTGCTTTTAAGAAGCATGTGGGTCCCCAAACCTCAAGAAGTTCAAGACATGCCATTCACCGAGAATAGATCAAGCCAGGAAAGTCCGAGAATTTGGAAGAAACTCAAGAGATGCCATTCACGGAGAAAATATCATCTTTGGGGAATAAAGTTTCTTTGACAAACTTCTACAAGTGACAGTCTATGAAAGGGTTCACCGAGAATGCTGCCTTTCATGTCTCCATATTGTTTAACCCCAAGAGGAGGGAAGACTGTGTCTGGTAATCCTATGAGGATCTAGTTTTGACTATTTAAGAGTGATCGAAACGACTTTATGCTTAATGTAGTTGCTGGGGAAACTCTAAATATCTATACTATTATTACACAGTTGATATGAGTTTATGAAAGAAGACTTACAGCGAAACAGCCCCATAATACAGTTATATGTATATGAAAGCGGTAAATGAAAGCATATAAACACTTACTCGGTTGTAGAGCTTCCATGCTGTTTGGTTAGTTGTTCAACAAAGAAAGATTGAAAAACAACAGTATATTTCAAAATCAAAGGAGAAAGTGCTTTGAAAAAGAAAGATTTGGGGCTTACAGTTCAAGGAGAGGCCCAGGGTTTTATCAGCGAGCGCACTGTTTGAATTTGTACATAGGGACTTATACAAGTGACTGTGGCCCAAAAATTGTTTTTTGTACAAAGGGATGGGTCTTACACTCTCTCAAGAGGCCCAAAAAGTTTAAAGAAAAAGATTGGGGCTTATAACACGAGGGTAGGCCCAGATGATTTTTCCGTTTGAAATGGCGATCGCGCAGAGGTTTTCTTTTAACGCAGAGGGGCTTATACAATATCTGAGGCCCAAAGTGATTTTGGTTAAAGGGGGGGTTGGGTCTTACACTCTATTAGAGGCCCAAAAAGTTTTGAATGGGTCTTATAGCTCAAGGAGAGGCCCAAAAGGTTATTTTTCAAAAGGCGACGATCGCGCCGTTTGCTTTGACGGTATCGGGACTTACACAATACACTAAGGCCCAAAAATTGTTTGGTAAAAAAAGGACTGGGTCTTACACTCTATTAGAGGCCCATGAGTGTTTGATAATGATTTGTTTTAGTGAAAATCAAAGAAACCCTAATTTTATTCTTTAAAAGTAAATATTTAAAAAAAATCAATAAAAAATACCAAATAGGTTTGAATAAACCACTTGTGATTTTTGTTTAAGGTTTGAAAAATGAGGTATAAATCACAAGAGATATTAAAACTCATTTGGTATTGATTTTTCAAGATGAATATTCATTTTAAAATGTTTAAAAACAAATAAAAATGAATTTATTCACAAAAATACTAATTATATTAAATATATAATATAAATTCAATTTTTTTGTGGAATAAAATATTTCAACATTTTTGTGATTTTTTCTAAAAAGAACCAATAAAAAATAATTAAAATTGAAAGAGTTATTAATTTTCCAATTAATTAATAAACCATGAAAATATTGGAAAAATGGCAAAATGTGAAAAAAAACACAAAATGGCATGGGTGGGGTTTGAACCCAAGACCTCAAGGTTACAAGGCGTGCGCCTTACCACTGGGGTGGTGATACATCCATTGTTTGAAACAAAACAACAAATATACAAGGTATGACTTAGTTTTAGGCTTGGCCCAAGGCAAGTTTTGGCAAGTTTTGGCTCAGAAACGTGAAGGTCATAACTTTCTTAATTCTTAATGGTTTGAGACAAAATTTATATGTATCTGGGCCAGAATTTCATAAGAAATCCAATGGTGGTGGTAGTTTTTTCAGATCACACTCCCTTCTCAAAACCCGATAGTGGTTTTGAAAATGACCTAAAAATGCATTTTCTATGCTACAGCTTGGTACAAGCATGGATTACATGGTGAATTAGCTCAAACACAACATATACAACATGTATGAGATGTTTATGATCAATGGACTTCAAAGCATTACATGTTTGAAAGATTCCAAGTTGTGAGGCTTACCTCTTTTTTGAGATTTTGGAGCTTTTGTGTAATCTGTCAAACCTCTTGTTCCAGAAATGATTTGATGCTTTAGACACACTCAAATGATCCCTTAGAAGCTTTTTGGATGATTGGAATTGACTGGTACCTGCAAAAACACAAACAGTCCCTTTCTTGCAAAAGGGGTTAAAAGTGACCAAAATAACAACTCTCTCAAATGGTGTTCCAGATAAGGGGAACCATTTGGGACAGTTCAAGGATGATATTTGGAGTGTGTTTGAGGTTTTATCTGGTTTGGAAAGTGACTAAATCAAGACATGGCTTGAAAATTGCAACCAAAGCCTATTTTGAGGTTTTGAGAGGTGACTTTGTGATTGCAGGTCACTTGTGATAGTTTGCACAGCTTACATATGATATATATGAGGTGTGTGTGTGATTGATTGTGATGAAAAAGCTCTCAAGCTCAAAAACTCAAAGTTGCCTTGCTAAAGAAGGCATTTTTGCCAAGAGAAAGAGGTTTTGAGGAAAGCATTTGTTTGATGGCTTTGGTGTACTCAAACTGATCACATTTGAGCTCTATTTATAGTAGAGCAAGTTTGTTTTGGGATCCACAGTGAATGGCAACTGCAGCACGTGTTTGTTCAATGTTGGCCAATGGAAATCCAAGTATCCTCTAGCCATTGACTAGAGGTTAGGGCACAGGGCTGTGGTTCCCTCGGTCTTGGATAAGTCTTGACTGAATTTAGTTGCAAATGGCTCTGTCCATGACACCTTGATGCTTCCATTGAATGCTCCAATCCAAAATTGGAGTCTTGTCCCTATTTTGGCCATTCTAGGTTCAACATGCTATTTCTTGTTCCAAAGACTTTGGAGGCTTGGCTCAGTGGTTGTCCCCTTTAGATTCAATCCTCAGAGGTGTCCAAGTGGATAGGAGCATTTGGATTTGGCTGATTTTGGCAAATCGAGCAAAAATGCAAATTCTGCCTTGCCTTGGCAGATTTCAGCAAGGCAACTTTCCAATGTCATATCTCATGACTCAAATTGAATTTGGTAATGTTCTTTGTCATTTTGGAAAGCCCTTACATGATACAACAACTGTTTGAACATATTTGGTTTTGGTCTCTTTTGAATCCAAGTGAAAAATCCCCCTACATTTGGCAAAAAGTAGGGTAAAATCTGACTTAGTGAAATTTTCACTAAGTGCTGGAACAAAGTGACTTTTCTTGATTTTGATCACTCCATAACTTAAAATCTACAATGAATTGGAATTAGGTCTAGTTGAAGTTTTTGTAGAGGGCAATGAGATCTACAAATCAAGCCTTGGATGGGAGAAAATGGCTTTGTGGTTTAGGAGTTATGACCCTCCAAAGTTGGTACCCTAGCCACTTTATTTTTAACTTAGAAAATTTTCTAAGTTTTTTATGGTTACCCCTTTTACAAGTTACCCAACTTTTCTTGATTTTTCTTGATGAATGATGATTCAAATCATACATTAACATAATTTTAGGGTTAAAAATCCATTTTGGTGAAAAATCTCAAAAAGTCAAAGTTGACTTTTGTGCACAGTTGACTTTTTATCAGATGAATTCCAAACTGTGCAATTCTTCAGGAAATCATGTCCTTGACCTAAATCAAACTTGATGGACATGTTCCATGGGTGTCATAGGGTATATTGATGCATGTCATAGGGATTAGGAGCATGTCCTGGTCAAAAGTCAAAGTTACAGTTGACTTTTTCCTTAAAACCCTAACTGTGGTGCAGATGAAATTGAGACTTGTTGCTCAAGCTTCTTGGATTAATCCATTGTTGCAAATGGATCAATATAGTTCATTAGAGACCCTCAAACCCTCTCTTGAGGTCTTGGCTCATGATTTGCCCTAAAAGTCAACTTAGGGGTGAATTAGGTCAAGAAACCCTAATTCCTGATTTTTGATGAATGCATCCCCTGAGGCAAAATTGACTTGATGATTAGGTTCATGAGGTCCCATGGAGTATATTAGCCTATGTTTTGGATCATTGGCTTGTGCCCAGATGAAAATTTTCCATTTGGAGGCCCTGGTCGACCAAAACCCTAATTTGGTGACACTGTCGATCTTGAGACTTGTTCCACCTATAAGGGAGCAGCCTTGTGCTTGATCCTTGAAGTGGGAGTCCTTTTGATCCATTGTGGATGTTTGAGAGGTTAGACAAGTTGAAGATCATGTCATTCCTTGATTGATCCTTTGTCTAAGCACTTAGAGAGGGCTTGAAACCCTAATTTTGATTGTAGTGAATGCTCACCCATCTTTGGGGAGACTGATAAAGTATGATGGTTCCTCCATATTGTGATGATGATTTTCACAATGATGGAAAATCTTAGTGGTCAAAATTTGGGGCATGACACAATGGCAAGACTTACCGAAGGAATGCCCGACTGATTTTGAATAGAGGCGATGAGGTGATAATTGGTGCTTCGGGAAAACATGCTTATGTATCCTTTCTGCAAGGATCTTCAAATATATAGTATTGCTTTTCGTTTTAGAAGTGACAACTCTTATAAATATAGATGCGTTTTTTTATTATTGTCGGTCTATATGTTCTGAAAGGTAGTGGTGATACCAATTGTATTTTTGGATTATCTTTAGTAGTATGCTGATATATACATTCCTGCATATATTTAGGTATGGCTTTCTGCTCTATGAGGCTTACACATCTCAACATCTGTTGAGTGTCTCAGTTTTTGTTTTGTAACAATTTAATATCCCTCCTGAAATGTACCAACTTGGCTTCACCAAATTGTATCTTCAGACATAACAGGTGGTATGTTTGCTTTGTATCCATTATATTAAGCCTAGACATGTTTTTGAGTCATATAACTGGACAAATTCCATGCTATCTTGGAAAAGAACTTGGAATGTTTGCTTTTATATTACATTGTTTTGAACTAAGAATTACTCAATATTAGTTATTCACTTGCTTTATTTTTTCTTTTAACTCTTCAATTGATGAACAAATCACAACCGTGTCCTCTAGTTTGTGAAGTCTGAAATTCTGGTATCAGATGTGTGATGTTAAGTGTGATGTCACAACAACACAATCTTCTAAATGAACAAGACAATAAAACAGTCAATCAACACAATGAATTATTCACCCAGTTCGGTCTAACTACCTACGTCTGGGGGCTAAGCCAGGGAGGAAATTCACTATTAGTAGTATTAAATTACAGACTCAACAATCCCAGTTGACAATCTCCTAACTTAATCACTACCCAATGACACTTCTACCTAAGAACCTCTTAGATATGAGAAACCACTCACTCCCCCTAAATCACCACAGTGATACAATTCAAAGATTACAAAGTATAGAAGTCACACTTCCAAAACACAACTTGATCTTCCTTAAAAGCATTGATCAAGAACAATTAACAACTCAAAATAATTACACCAATTCAAACATGAATGGCTTACAATACACAGACGAAACACACACTTGACTCTCAGTCCTTAATCTCTTGCTTTCGTACCTTCCAAGTAGGGTTGAGGCTGCTTTAAATAGAAACTCAGACTTGGGCTTGAACTCCTCAAAATATCTGATTTGATTTGAATTTAAAAACATATTTTATCTTCAAATATTTTCATATCTTTCAGCCCTAAAAACGACAACAAGATATGCTCAATATCTGATTGCAACTGAATATATCTTTACCAAGATGTTCGCCTGCAATCTCTCCACCAGATCTCTTAAAACAAACTGATACACGCAGCCCTAACAAAACACAACAGACTGATGTTCTGATGTTCTGTCAACTGATGTCAAGACATCATGTTTAACATCAGCACACAAAACTTTAACCCTAAATAACTTAACATAAACAGAATGTTAAGAAGTCATGTTAAGACATCAGACAAATGACATCTTCAACAACAACATTGTTTTACCAAAATTGCAGCCAATACAAGAACTAAAAATCTCCCCCTTTGGCTAATTTTGGCTAAAACAATCTCAGCCAACATCAGAGATACCTGCAGCGGATAAAACAAACTAACATTCTCACCACACAAACAACATCAACAACTACCAACAGCTGCACAACTACCACAACAAAAAGCTAGGCAACAGCAAACAACAACACTAGGCTAACTCCCCCTCTTTTTAGCCATAAATTAACAACCTTGAACCTATCAAAGCAGCAAATACAAAGTCCTGACATTTACTATGACAAGGTCAAATAACAAGCTTCCCAAAAAGAATAAGTTCCAAAACTTTGACTGGTCAGGCGATACAAACAATGCCCTCTCTATGCATTATAAAAACCAAGCCTTCTTGCTTCTAACAACAGAACTAGGAAATAATCATGAGTCAGTCTAACAGAGATGCAGGAAAGAAACACATGCAAGAGGTCAAGAAACCAGATCCACAGAAGTTGAAGAACAAAACACTGTCTACAGCTGAGGCAACTCCAGGAGCAACAAGAACAAGAAAAACATCAGAGACAAGGATGAAAACCATCAAAAAACCTCCAGTGTAACTTCATGCTTCTGATGATGAATGGGATGAAGATTGGAAAACTTTTCTTGATTCAGGGGGCTGGGATAATCTTTAGACCCTTTGTTTGTTGCTTTTGATGTACTAAAATCTAATCTTGTATGCTTTCAGCAGTTGAATAAAATTATGTTTCCTTTAAACTAAACATATGCAATAAAGTTCACAACTGCACAAGACACCTCCCAACACACTTAATCCTCATATATGCAAACTCCTAATTTTCTTCTTAATTTTTCAAATTGATTTGCATCTAAGGCCTTTGTAAAAATATCAGCTAATTGCTGTTCAGTAGCAACATAAGCAACTACTTTGTCTTCAACCAAATCTCTTATAAAGTGATGACGTATATCAATATGCTGAGTCCTGCTATGTTGAATTGGGTTTTTAGAGATATTGATAGCACTCAGATTATCACAGTACAATGTCATGACATCTTGCTTGACATTGTATTCTGTTAACATTTGCTTTATCCAAACAAGTTGAGAACAACTACTCCCTGCTGCTATGTACTCATCTTCAGCAGTAGAAAGAGACACACAATTCTTCTTTTTACTGAACCAAGAGATTAGATTATTCCCTAAGAAGAAAAAACCTCCTGAAGTACTTTTTCTATCATCAGAACTTCCTTCCTAATCAGCATCACAATAACCACATAACTTAGTGCCTGATCCATGACTGTAAAGCATGCCATAGTCACTAGTCCCATTTACATACTTCAGAATCCTCTTTACTTGATTCAAGTGACTAACCTTAGGCACAGATTGATATCTGGCACAAACTCCAACAGCAAAAGAAATATCAGGCCTGCTAGCAGTGAGATACAATAGACTACCAATCATGCTTCTGTATAAACTTTGATCCACACTCACACCATGTTCATCCTTTGACAACTTTAAGTGAGTAGGAGCAGGTGTCCTCTTGTGATTAGCATTTTCCAGACCAAACTTCTTAACAATGTTCTTAGCATACTTGCTCTGAGAGATGAATATGGAGTCTTCCATTTGTCTAACTTGTAGACCCAGAAAATAGCTGAGCTCTCCAACAAGACTCATTTCAAACTCAGATTGCATCTGTTTCACTAAATGTTTAACCATTGCATCTGACACCCCACCAAATACTATTTCATCAACATATATTTGAGCTATCATTAGTTTTCCTCCTTCATCTTTGACAAACAAAGTCTTGTCAATCCCTCCTTTTCTGTAACCATTCACAGCCAAAAAATCAGTAAGCCTGTCATACCAAGCTCTTGGTGCTTGCTTCAAACCATAGAGAGCTTTCCTAAGTTTGTAAACATGATTAGGAAATGTTGGATCAATAAATCCTTTTGGTTGATCTACATAAACCTCTTCATTTAAGTACCCATTCAAAAAGGCACTCTTAACATCCATCTGAAAAAGCTTGAATTTGAGATTACAAGCCACACCTAAGAGTAATTTGATAGATTCCAGTCTTGCCACAGAAGCAAAGGTTTCATCAAAATCAATTCCTTCAACCTGAGTGTATCCCTGAGCAACCAATCTGGCCTTGTTTCTGGTGACCACTCCTTGTTCATCAGATTTATTCTTGTAAATCCACTTGGTGCCTATCACATTAACTCCATCAGGCCTTGGTACAAGGTCCCACACTTCATTCCTCTTGAATTGTTCCAGCTCTTCATGCATGGAATTAATCCAGAATTCATTAGTCAGTGCTTCTTTGACATTCTTGGGCTCAATTTTGGACACGAAACAAGAATTTGACACAACCTCTCTTGATCTAGTGCTAACCCCTGATTTTGGATCACCTCTGATAAGCTCTTTTAGATGGTCCTTTTGTACTCTAATAGATGGTTCTTTATTAGGTTGTTCAGGTTCAGCCTCAACATCAACAGGACTGGGAGCAACACTTCTATCTTCAGTTTCTGATGTAACATCTTCAAACGATGTTCCAACATCATCCAGGACATTAACATCTTCTTTCATGTCACTGTCATTACACGTCCTTCCTGTATGGTCAACCTCAATGATCTTGCTTTCCCTAAGATTAACACTAGAGTGTTTGGTGATCCTTGAAATGTCACAGTAGGATGTCATGACATCATGCTTGACATTGCGATCATTCAGACTTTGTTTCACCTCTAGATGTTCTCCCTTTTTATCCCATAGATAGCAGTTGTCTTTAGACTTAGCACCCTTCATGACAACTTCACCTTTCTCATTAGTGACAATACATTCAGCTTTAGTAAAGTGAACTTTAAGTCCTTGCTCACATAGTTGACTAATACTGATCAAGTTGGCCTTCAATCCTTTGACCAATAATGTAACGCCCCGATTTTGATTATTCTCATTTTGTTGAGTCTTTTATTTTAATTGAGTGATAAATCATTTTATTTGTGAAATTGGTGTGTTAAATGTTATTTTTCCGTTTTTGAGAGTTTTCGGGGAAATTAGAATGGAGGGTATTTTTGACCTTTTCTCAATTAATGATAAGTTAGAAATTTAGTGGAATTGGAATTATGTGAGAAAATGAATTAATTGTATTTGAGAGAAAAGAAATAGAAAAGAAAGAAAAATAGATAGCAAGAAAAAAGAGAGAGAAGTAGAAAGAAAAAGGATAGAAAGAAAGAAGAGGAAGAGAAGAGAAGAGGAAAAGAGGAAAACTAGAGAATCATCAAGAATGATCATTTAGCGAGTTTGGAATCCGGGTAAGGGTGTGAAATCTTGTTATCTTAGCAATGTGTATGATTATGTATGATTGTATTGTTGTTTTTGTTGATTTTCATGAGTTTTGGTATAAACCCATTGGTGTAGAAAATGGTAGAAATCGATTAAATCGGGTTGAAAATGACATTTATGGATCCCTTGTTGTTGATACATGTTGTTGGATATCAAATTGGTATTTTTCTGTGTGTAGATGATGAAATTGGAGGATTTTGGGGGAGAAAACGCAGAACTTGGTTATGCAGAATTTTTCTGGGTTTCCCCTGGCCATACGCGTAAGGGGCATGTCCATACGCGTATGAGCCAGGTGTTACGCGTATCATTGGCCTGTTTTTGGGCCAATACGCGTATGGAGGGTGGCTTTTCCCGGCCCTCTGGTGATACGCGTATGGGTGTTGGGCATACGCGTATGGGTTTTAAAAATGTGAAATTGTGAAGGAAATGGGTTCTGCCCATACGCGTATGGACATGGGTGATACGCGTATGGACAGGAGGAATGTAAAAATGGGATTTTTCAAAATGTCGTTTTCGTTTTCGTCCGTAACTTTTGTTCCGATTATCCGATTCTTACATTCCTGGTATCGTTGGAAAGCTATTGAGCTGTACTTTGTGATTATGATGGTGTGGAAACTGTTGGCCGATTTTATTATGTCGGAAAGTCAGGAATAGTGCTATTTAGCGACTTTTACCGTTTTGACTGTGTATTTGAATGTGAATCATACAGTAGTGCATTGATGTGAATGTATATAGATTGTATGCGATTGTATGAGATGAATGCATGAATATATTGTGAATATGTATGCATTTCAAGAATGTCTTGAGTCATTTTGCATGTGAAGCATAATGAAGTACATTCTTGTGTTGAGCGATTCTAATGAGAATCCGTTGTAACGTCGTGTGCCTATGTGAGGTGTGAGCGATGATTACAAATGATCGTGTGCCTGCGTGTGGGGTGTGAGCGATCGGATCGTGTGCCCATGTAGGGTGTGAGCGGTCCATAAAGATTGTGTGCCAAGGTGAGGTATGAGCAATCAGATTGTGTGCCTAGGTGAGGTGTGAGCAATCGGGTCGTGTGCCCGTGTGGGGTGTGAGCGATCCATAAACATTGTGTGCCCATGTGGGGTGTGAGCAATGGGTGAACATCGTAGGCCCGACAGGGAGTTACATTGGTAATGAACGATGGTTCCAGCAGAGTTCCTGAGTGAACTAATGATGATTGAGTCGGTACCGCATTGCATTTGCATAGAGTCGTGAGTCGGTCTCTATGATTTGCATTTATCATCTTTGTATTTGTGCATTGATGAATAAACATGAATGTGTATGTTTATGTGGAATGATTGAGAATTGCGAAAGTATGTATGATGAATATGCTTGGTTGTATATATATATACATTGTGATGTATATGGGTGAGTTTGGATGAATTGTGGTGAGAATGTGGAATAAGTGTATTTTTATGTTAAGATATATATATAATTATATGCATTGTGATTATGATAATATTTCTCACCCTTCTGCTGTTTTATGATGCTCTATGAGGCATTGCAGAGTAGGTATGCTGGAGGTCTTTTGTGAAGCGTGTCTTCATTCTTTTGGTCGGTTGGCTCTGATATGTAGCACCGGGTAGCTAGGATGTATATGATTCTTTTGGGATACATTTGTATATGTATCTTGCTGATGAATGTTTATGTAAACATGAATTATGTGATGGATGATACTCGATGACGCATGTATAGATATGTATATATGTTTGATGTTATTCAATGTTTAGATTTTCCGCTTTTATTCTAAATATTGAGGTGTGGGTGTAAGGACAAAGTTCCTCTGTTGCAAAGTTACCCCACTGTTGCATATCAATGATTGAGCAGGTGTTGTATGTTTTAATTTAATGTATAATGTGACATACCTCTTTTATACCATGTTTATAATTATACTCTGACGAAATTTTTAATATGTGCCTAAATGATTAATTGTGATTATTTGAGGGTATAGAAAGGGGGTGTTACATTAAGTGGTATCAGAGCCAGAGTTGAGTCAGTTGTGTCTGTCTTGTTGTTGTGTTGGTTGAACTGTTGTTTAACTTTGTTGTCATTTTTGGGAATGATCAGAATATGGCTGGTAGAAACGACAATGCGATGGCTGCTGCTTTGGAAGCAATGGCTAGGGCGGTGCAAGGTGCGCCGAACGTGAATGCTAATGACGAGTTCAGGAAGAATCAACCACCGGTCTTCAAAGGAAGATTTGATCCCGATGGTGCTCAACTTTGGTTGAAAGAAATTGAAAGGATCTTCAGAGTCATGGACTGTGCGGAGGAGAACAAGGTGAGGCTTGGGTCTCACATGCTGAAGGAAGAAGCCGACGATTGGTGGGTCGGTATGCGTCAAATTCTTGAGGTGGATGATGAAGAGGTAACTTGGGATTTATTTCGTACTGAGTTCTTGAGGAAGTATTACCCTGAAAGTGTGAAAGGGAAGAAAGAGATGGAGTTCCTTGAATTGAAACAAGGTAGTATGTCCGTGGTGGACTACACTGCTAAATTTGTGGAGTTGGTTCAATTCCATCCTCATTATGCCGCGATTACTGCTGAATTCTCAAAGTGTATTAAATATGAGAATGGTTTACGTCCTGAGATTAAACAAGCTGTGGGGTATCAAAGGATAAGAAGGTTTTCGGATTTGACGGAATGTTGTAGAATCTTCGAGGAAGATAGCAAGGCTCGTTCTACACATTACAAAAGTTTGAATGAGATGAAGGGAAAGCAACAAGCTAGAAGTGGACCTTATGTGACACCTGTTGATAAGGGCAAGCATAGGGGAAACTTTGATAGGAGATCTGGAGGAGGAGGTTCCGGTTCTATTAGGTGTTACAAGTGTGGTGAAATGGGTCATAAATCATTTGAGTGTGGGAAGCAAGTGGTGAAATGTTCTAACTGTGGAGGTCTTGGTCATGTTGCTACAGATTGTAGAAGGAATATGGTGAAGTGCTATAATTGTGGAGAAGTTGGTCACATTAGTACTAAGTGTACTAAGCCGAAACAAGCTCAAGCGGGCGGAAAGGTGTTTGCATTGGCGGGGACTCAAACTACTAATGCAGACCGTTTGATTAAAGGTACATGCTTTATTAATAGTACACCTTTAGTTGCCATTATTGATACTGGAGCGACTCATTCGTTTATTTCGTCTGAGTGCGCGAAGCGTTTGAATCTTGTGTTGTCTCTGATGGATGGTAAGATGGTTATTGATACTCCAGCAATGGGGTCAGTAACTACTTCTTTGGTTTGTTTAAGTTGTCCTTTAACCATTTATGGTAAAGACTTTGAGATGGACTTAGTGTGTTTGCCGTTGGAAGGATTGGATGTGGCCTTGGGTATGAATTGGTTGCAATTTAATAGAGTTCATATAGATTGTTATCACAAGTTAGTGAGGTTTCCTTCTTTGGAAGAGGACGAAGACTCGAGTTTCCTATCCACTAAAGAGTTGAAGAAACTTTTAGCGAACGAAGCTCAATTGTTCGGTTTGTTTGCATCTTTAATTATGGATAGTCAAGTGTCGCTTGATGTGTTTCCTGTTGTGTGTGATTTTCCTGAAGTGTTTCCTGAGGATATTACGAATGTACCGCCGAAAAGGGAAGTTGAGTTTTCTATTGATCTAGTTCCGGGTACTAGACCAGTTTCGATGGCACCGTATCGTATGTCGGCATCAGAGTTGGTAGAATTGAAGAAACAATTGAATGACTTGTTAGACAAGAGATTTGTAAGGCCAAGTGTTTCTCCGTGGGGTGCTCCGGTATTGTTGGTAAAGAAGAAGGATGGAAGTATGCGGTTATGCATTGATTATCGACAACTGAACAAGGTGACAATTAAGAACAAGTATCCGCTTCCAAGGATCGATGATTTGTTGGACCAATTGGTTGGTGCGCGTGTTTTTAGCAAGATTGATTTGAGATCGGGATATCACCAGATTCGTGTGAAAGAAGAGGAATTTCAAAAGACGGCCTTTAGGACACGGTATGGCCATTACGAATATTCCGTGATGCCATTCAGGGTTTCTAATGCGCCGGGTGTGTTTATGGAATACATGAATCGTATTTTTCATGAACAGTTGGATCATTTTGTGGTTGTGTTCATCGACGATATTTTGATTTACTCTAAGTCTCAAGAGGAGCATGAAGAGCATTTGAGGATTGTGTTACAAATTTTGAAAGAGAAACAATTGTATGCTAAGTTGTCGAAATGTGAGTTTTGGTTGTCGGAAGTAAGTTTTCTTGGACATGTTATTTCCGGTAGTGGTATTAGTGTTGATCCATCCAAGATTGATGCGGTGATGCAATGGGAGGCTCCTAGATCGGTTATGGAGATTCGAAGCTTTCTAGGCTTGGCGGGTTATTATCGGAGGTTTATTGAGGGATTTTCGAAGTTGGCACTTCCGTTAACGCAATTGACTTGTAAAGGAAAGGCTTTCATTTGGGATATTCATTGTGAAGAGAGTTTCAATGAGCTAAAGAGAAGGTTGACAACGGCTCCGATCTTAATTTTACCAAATCCGACAGAACCATTTGTTGTGTATTGTGATGCTTCTTTGGTTGGTTTAGGTGGTGTTTTGATGCAAGATGGAAAGGTTGTGGCTTATGCTTCAAGACAATTGAGAGTGCATGAAAAGAATTATCCTACACATGACTTGGAGTTAGCGGCCGTGGTGTTTATTTTGAAAATTTGGAGGCACTATCTTTATGGTGCAAGATTTGAAGTTTTTAGTGATTACAAGAGCTTGAAATATTTATTTGATAAAAAAGAATTGAACATGAGACAAAGAAGGTGGTTAGAGCTTTTGAAGGATTATGATTTTGGTTTGAATTACCATTCGGGTAAGGCAAACGTGGTGGCCGATGCCTTGAGTCGGAAGTCATTACATATGTCCGCATTGATGATGAGAGAATGGGAACTTTTGGAGAATTTTAGAGACTTGAGTTTGGTTTGTGAAATGACGCCGAGAAGTGTGAGACTTGGTATGCTACATGTTACGAATGATTTTCTTGCAACCGTATGTGAAAAGAAAAAGTTGGATTTGAAGTTCGTTGATTTGATGTTGAATGAAAATGAGGATTTCAAGGTCGATAATTTTGGAGTTTTGAGATTCCGTGGTCGTATTTGTATTCCCGATGATGTGGAGTTGAAAAAGATGATATTGGATGAAGGACACCGAAGTAACTTAAGTATTCATCCGGGAGCGAACAAAATGTATCAAGATTTGAAGAAAATCTTTTGGTGGTCCGGATTAAAGAGGGATGTTGCTCAATTTGTGTATGCATGCTTAACTTGTCAAAAGTCTAAGGTGGAACATCAAAAACCTAGTGGATTGATGCAACAGTTGGACATTCCGGAGTGGAAGTGGGATAGTATATTGATGGATTTTGTTACGGGATTGCCGAATACCCAAAGAGGTCATAATGCTATTTGGGTAATTGTTGATAGGCTTACTAAATCTGCTCACTTCATTCCAATTGATATTAGTTATCCTTTGGAGAAGTTAGCCGAGATTTATATTCTTGTGGTTGTAAAGTTACATGGAGTTCCTAAGAGTATTGTATCGGATAGAGATCCTAGATTCACATCGAGGTTTTGGGAGAGTTTACAAAAGGCTTTGGGTACTAAGCTAAGATTGAGTTCGGCTTATCATCCGCAAACGGATGGTCAAACCGAAAGGACAATTCAATCGTTGGAGGATTTATTGCGTGCTTGTGTGCTCGAGCAAGGTGGTGCTTGGGATAGTTATTTGGCGTTGATTGAGTTCACCTACAATAACAGTTTTCATTCAAGTATAAGTATGGCACCATTTGAGGCTTTGTATGGTCGGAGATGTCGAACACCTTTATGTTGGCATGAAACCGGCGAGAGGAAGATAGTTGGACCGGAGATGGTACAACAAACGACGGAGAAAGTGAAGTTTATTCGGGAGAAGATGAAAGCTTCTCAAAGTAGACAAAAGAGCTATCATGACAAGAGAAGGAAAGATCTTGAATTTCAAGAAGGCGACCATGTGTTTTTGAGAGTTACACCGGTTACGGGTGTGGGTCGTGCTTTGAAGTCGAAGAAGTTGACTTCTCGTTTTATTGGTCCGTATCAGATTACTTCATGAGTTGGTGTTGTGGCTTACCGTGTGGCGTTGCCTCCGAACCTTTCGAATTTGCATGATGTATTCCATGTTTCGCAACTTCGGAAGTATGTTCCGGATCCGTCACATGTTATTCCTATGGACGAGGTTGAAGTGAGAGATAACCTTACGGTGGAAGCTTTACCGATTAGGATTTTGGACCGTGAAGTTAAGAAGCTAAGAGGCAAGGATATTGCGCTAGTAAAAGTAGCGTGGGGAGGCGCTGCGGAAGGCAATATGACGTGGGAACTAGAGAGTGGGATGCGAGAGTCGTATCCGGAGTTGTTTGGATCAGGTAATATTTTCGTGGACGAAAATTTCTAAAGTGGGGGAGAGTTGTAACGCCCCGATTTTGATTATTTCCATTTTGTTGAGTCTTTTATTTTAATTGAGTGATAAATCATTTTATTTGTGAAACTGGTGTGTTAAATGTTATTTTTCCGTTTTTGAGAGTTTTCGGGGAAATTAGAATGGAGGGTATTTTTGACCTTTTCTCAATTAATGATAAGTTAGAAATTTAGTGGAATTGGAATTATGTGAGAAAATGAATTAATTGTATTTGAGAGAAAAGAAATAGAAAAGAAAGAAAAATAGATAGAAAGAAAAAAGAGAGAGAAGTAGAAAGAAAAAGGATAGAAAGAAAGAAGAGGAAGAGAAGAGAAGAGGAAAAGAGGAAAACTAGAGAATCATCAAGAATGATCATTTAGCGAGTTTGGAATCTGGGTAAGGGTGTGAAATCTTGTTATCTTAGCAATGTGTATGATTATGTATGATTGTATTGTTGTTTTTGTTGATTTTCGTGAGTTTTGGTATAAACCCATTGGTGTAGAAAATGGTAGAAATCGATTAAATCGGGTTGAAAATGACATTTATGGATCCCTTGTTGTTGATACATGTTGTTGGATATCAAATTGGTATTTTTCTGTGTGTAGATGATGAAATTGGAGGATTTTGGGGGAGAAAACGCAGAACTTGGTTCTGCATAATTTTTCTGGGTTTCCCCTGGCCATACGCGTAAGGGGCATGTCCATACGCGTATGAGCCAGGCGTTACACGTATCATTGGCCTGTTTTTGGGCCAATACGCGTATGGAGGGTGGCTTTTCCCGACCCTCTGGTGATACGCGTATGGGTGTTGGGCGTACGCGTATGGGTTTTGAAAACATGAAATTGTGAAGGAAATGGGTTCTGCCCATACGCGTATGGACATGGGTGATACGCGTATGGATAGGAGGAATGTAAAAATGGGATTTTTCAAAATGTCGTTTTCGTTTTCGTCCGTAACTTTTGTTCCGATTATCCGATTCTTACATTCCTGGTATCGTTGGAAAGCTATTGATCTGTACTTTGTGATTATGATGGTGTGGAAACTGTTGGCCGATTTTTTTTATGTCAGAAAGTCGGGAATAGTGCTATTTAGCGACTTTTACCGTTTTGACTATGTATTTGAATGTGAATCATACAGTAGTGCATTGATGTGAATGTATATAGATTGTATGTGATTGTATGAGATGAATGCATGAATATATTGTGAATATGTATGCATTTCAAGAATGTCTTGAGTCATTTTGCATGTGAAGCATAATGAAGTACATTCTTGTGTTGAGCGATTCTAATGAGAATCCGTTGTAACGTCGTGTGCCTATGTGAGGTGTGAACGATGATTACAAACGATCGTGTGCCCGCGTGTGGGGTGTGAGCGATCGGATCGTGTGCCCATGTGGGGTGTGAGCGGTCCATAAAGATTGTGTGTCTAGGTGAGGTGTGAGCAATCGGATTGTGTGCCTAGGTGAGGTGTGAGCAATCGGGTCGTGTGCCCGTGTGGGGTGTGAGCGATCCATAAACATTGTGTGCCCATGTGGGGTGTGAGCAATGGGTGAACATCGTAGGCCCGCCAGGGAGTTACATTGGTAACGAGCGATGGTTCCAGCAGAGTTCCTGAGTGAACTAATGATGATTGAGTCGGTACCGCATTGCATTTGCATAGAGTCGTGAGTCGGTCTCTATGATTTGCATTTATCATCTTTGTATTTGTGCATTGATGAATAAACATGAATGTGTATGTTTATGTGGAATGATTGAGAATTGCGAAAGTATGTATGATGAATATGCTTGGTTGTATATATATATATATATACATTGTGATGTATATGGGTGAGTTTGGATGAATTGTGGTGAGAATGTGGAATAAGTGTATTTTTATGTTAAGATATATATATAATTATATGCATTGTTATTATGATAATATTTCTCACCCTTCTGCTATTTTATGATGCTCTATGAGGCATTGCAGAGTAGGTATGCTGGAGGTCTTTTGTGAAGCGTGTCTTCATTCTTTTGGTCGGTTGGCTCTGATATGTAGCACCGGGTAGCTAGGATGTATATGATTCTTTTGGGATACATTTGTATATGTATCTTGCTGATGAATGTTTATGTAAACATGAATTATGTGATGGATGATACTCGATGACGCATGTATAGATATGTATATATGTTTGATGTTATTCAATGTTTAGATTTTCCGCTTTTATTCTAAATATTGAGGTGTGGGTGTAAGGACAAAGTTCCTCTGTTGCAAAGTTACCCCACTGTTGCATATCAATGATTGAGCAGGTGTTGTATGTTTTAATTTAATGTATAATGTGACATACCTCTTTTATACCATGTTTATAATTATACTCTGACGAAATTTTTAGTATGTGCCTAAATGATTAATTGTGATTATTTGGGGGTATAGAAAGGGGGTGTTACAAATAACACATCATCTAGTCTAGGAGCACCTGCACAGTTCAGTCTTCCCACACCCTTGATTTCTCCTTTGACACCATCTCCAAAAGTTACACAGCTGGAATAATGTTCAACATTCAACAACAAACTCTTCATACTTGTCATGTGCCTAGAGCAACCACTATCAAAATACCAGTCCTCTTTGGCAGAACCAGTTAAGGACATCTGAGCTAACAAACAAGTGGCACCATCCTTGGGAACCCATTGCTTAACAACAGTAAGACTATCCTGATTCTGTCTAGGTTGGGGATTAGGTTGAGGATATCCATAGAGCTTAAAACAGAAAGATTTCAAGTGACCAAATCTTCCACAATAGTGACATCTCCAGCTTTGAAACTCTTCTCTGAAGTGATTAACATGCCTTCTCTCTTGAGGATGTTTTCTATTATACTGCTGAGGCTGCCTTCTGCCATAATATTGAGGCTGCCTTCTCCCATAGTATTGAGACTGTCTCCTCCCATTGTATCGAGACTGTCTCCTATGATAATGAGGCTGTCTTCTGTAATGATGATTATGCTGTCTTTTCCCATGATGGTGGGGCTTTCTTCTGCCATAATAGTGAGGCACAGTATTATTAGGCCCATACATTTTCCCATGATGTTGAGACATAGGTTGGGACATGTTATGTTTAGGTCTAGATGCATAACCTTTCCCATGGTGTTGAGTCTTCTGATGAGGTACATATTGCTTGGGTCCTGACACATGAGCTTTCCCTTGATGTTGAGACATCTGATGGGACAAGTTCTGTTTGAAACCAGAAGAACTAGCATCTGAAGAAGATTTCTTTTCACCATTAAATCCTAGACCAGTCTTATCACTTGCTCCTTTTCCAGCCTGAAGGATTTCATCCAGAGTGTCAGTTCCACTATTCAACATTCTGATGGATTTGGACATTTGATCAAGCTGGGATTTTAACAACAGAACTTCATTCTCAAGTTCAGCTTTATCAACCTTAAGCTGGATTATAATTTTCTTCTGCTTTTCCCTTTCTTGACAAACCTCTTCACTTTTCAGACACAACTCTTTATAGGAGATTGTTAGCTCTTCAAAGGTCAGATCATCATCACTAGACTCTCCATCAGAAGCACATATTCCAGTCAATGCCCTAACATGCTTGGCAGTCTCTTCATCACTCTCACTCTCAGTATCAGACCAGGAAACAGATAACCCCTTTTTTTGCTTCTTGAGATATGTAGGACATTCTTTTCTGACATGACCATAACCTTCACACTCATAGCATTGGACTCCTATGTCAAGATTAGGCTTCTCCTCAGCTGTAGTTCTCTTGTTGATGTCAGACGAGATGTTCTTAACATTTGGTCTATAGTTCCTGTCCATTTTTTTTAACACCATATTAAACTGTCTTCCTAGAAGAACAATGGCATGGGACAGCTCCTCCTGAGACTCATGACTATTCTCTTTCTTAGCATCTTCAGAACTAGATACCAAAGCTATGCTTTTGGTCTTCTTTTCAGGTTCCTCATCCATCCCTAATTCAAAAGTTTGAAGAGAACCAATCAACTCATCCACCCTCATCTTGCTGATGTCTTGAGCTTCTTCTATAGCAGTCACCTTCATTTTATATCTCTTGGGAAAGGATCTAAGAATCTTCCTTACCAGCTTCTCTTCAGTCATTTTCTCTCCAAGGGCACTAGAAGCATTTGACAGCTCAAGAATATTCATGTGAAAATCATGAATGGTCTCATCATCCTTCATCTTCAGATTTTCAAACTTTGTTGTCAGCAGTTGAAGTCTTGACATCTTGACTTTAGAGGTTCCTTCATGAGTAGTTTTCAAGACATCCCAAGCTTCCTTAGCCACTTCACAAGTGTTGACCAGCCTAAAGATGTTCTTGTCAATACCATTAAAAATGGCATTCAAAGCCTTAGAATTTCCAAGTGCAAGTTCATCTTCTTCCTTGGTTCACTCTTCCTCAGGTTTCAGCTTTGATGTTCCATCTTTTTCAACAATAACAGGATGTTTCCATTATTTTAAAACAGCCTTCCAAGCCCTGCTGTCCAAGGTCTTCAAGAAGGTAACCATGCGAGGTTTCCAATAATCATAATTTGAGCCATCTAGAATAGGGGGTCTATTCACAAATCCACCACTCTCCTTGTCCATAGTACCAGAAAGTAACAGCCCTAGATCTCACCCAGATGCAGAGCAGGATGCCTGCTCTGATACCAATTGAAATTCTGGTATCAGATATGTGATGTTAAGTGTTATGTCACAACAACACAATCTGCTAAATGAACAAGACAATAAAACAGTCAATTAACATAATGAATTGTTCACCCAGTTCGGTCTAACTACCTACGTCTGGGGGCTACCAAGCCAGGGAGGAAATTCACTATTAGTAGTATTAAATTACAGACTCAACAATCCTAGTTGACAATCTCCTAACTTAATCACTACCCAATGACACTTCTACCTAAGAACCTCTTAGATATGAGAAACCACTCACTCCCCCTAAATCACCACAGTGATACAATTCAAAGATTACAAAATATAGAAGTCACACTTCCAAAACACAACTTGATCTTGCTTAAAAGCTTTGATCAAGAACAATTAACAACTCAAAACAATTACACCAATTCAAACATGAATGGCTTACAATACACAGACGAAACACACACTTGACTCTCAGTCTTTAATCTCTTGCTTTCGTACCTTCCAAGTAGGGTTGAGGCTGCTTTAAATAGAAACTCAGACTTGGGCTTGGACTCCTCAAAATATCTGATTTGATTTAAATTTAAAAACAGATTTTATCTTCAAATCATTTCATATCTTTCAGCCCTAAAAACAGCAATAAGATCTGCTCCATATCTGATTGCAACTAAATATATCTTTACCAAGATGTTCGCCTGCAATCTCTCCACCAGATCTCTCAAAACAAACTGATACACGCAGCCCTAACAAAACACAACAGACTGATGTTCTGTCAACTGATGTCAAGACATCATGTTTAACATCAGCACACAAAACTGCAACCCTAAATAACTTAACATAAACTGAATGTTAAGAACTCATGTTAAGACATCAGACAAATGACATCTTCAACAACAACATTATTTTACCAAAATTGTAGCCAATACAAGAACTAACAAAGTCAGATCCAACTGATTATGTGTAATTAGCATATTGAAGGATGAATTGTTTATTACAGGTTTTTGGCTTAGGCTGCAATGATGCACTTTTTGCCTTTGGCTGCTGTATCAGCAGGTGTAGACCAGGTCAAGGCTTTTGACAATGGCATTACAATAGACCAGGTAAATATTATATGTTATATTGTATACTTTCTGCTTTTTAAACTGTCCTAAAACTTTCAACAATTGGTGTGTTCCTAAAACTATTATCTTCCTAAAACATATACTACATTGAGACACCTACTTGAGAACAGAAAGACCAAGCAATGAACACCAAAGAGAGGGTATACTCACAATCCTCTTAAATTTTCAAAGGAAACTTTCTACTTTGTTGGTTTCCAATTCCATTAAACGTTTTCTTCTTTACGATTCAGGTTATTGGTGTAGAGCCTCAATGACTTACATACTCTCAGGTGGAAAGCCAAGTAAGAAATAGAAATCTTTCTACAATTCCAAGTCCATTCTGTTAATTTTTACTTTTTTAAAAGCTTTTATCTATTTCCCTTTTCCTGCTAAATCACAGGACCTCACAAAATTCAAGGTATTGGGGCTGGTTTTGTGCCCAGGAATTTGGATGAAGAAGTGGTTGATGAAGTTATAGCGGTGTGTTCTTATGCTTTGATGTTGTCATTTTCTTTTTATGGCATAATCAAAATCCAATGCATTATTCTGATTTATGAAAACATTTTCTTCTGATTGTCGCACATGCATCCTGTATGTGTGCTAGCTAGGCTACTTGTATTAATTGTCACACCTTTTCCTGGATTTTGATGATCTGATTTATCATCTATTTCATGGCAATTTTTGCTGATATTTTCATTTTTGTTTTTGTTTCAATTAAGAGACTAATATTTAATGATTGTGGCACACTACTGCATATGAATAGTTTTTTGTTCACACATTAGAGAATATATTTTCTCGATAAGAATGGATCATGTAAAGTCCGTCTAGACGTTAGGTTTTAGTTGTTGCTCTTAAAATACACAAGGGTGTTAAATCTCCAATTAAAAATGTTATTTATAAAATATTATGTGAGTTTTTTTTATAATTATTTTTGTTAATAATATAATGTAGTACACACAAGGGAACCGTTTTTTATTAATAAAAGTTTATGAAAAGTGAAAATATGAGTGAAAGAACTCTCTCATGTTGGACGGTGTGTTCGTGAGATGGACAAATAGTTGTGAAACATACTTGTCTTCCAAGCTTAGGTAAGAAAAGTTCAAATTGTACAATTTTATCTTTCTGCAATTTTGTTAGTAATATTTGTAGGGTTTTTAAATTACAATGGATATAAAAGATAATGAAAAGATGGTATAAAACTATGCATAATTAAATATAATTTATTTTGATTGATTTTCTATTAATTTTAATCATAATTAATTCAAAATTATATTTTTAGTAGTTTTATTAGTATTTTAACAAACAAGTACTTTTACCATTTTAACATTCAACTATACTTGATTCATAATGATGTTTTTTACTAAAGATAGAAATATAATCCTATCATTTAATTTTTTTTTTTAATTTTTGACCAATTATTCATTTTCTTCCAACAAAATAAATTTATATTTTCATTGCAATATTGTCATTACAATATTATACATTTTTAGTACTCTTTAAATTTTTTTGTCATTCATAAATATTAATAAATACTTGAATTTTTTTAAGAATAAATATAAAACAAAGTTATTACGCGTTAATAAAAAAATGGAACGTCTACCAATTAATCAAATCATAACTATTCTTTTTTTAAAACACGAAAATAAAACAATTATAACGGGAATATGAAATTACTGATTAAAATATTGAATAATACTGGAAAAATATCACTATTCATTTTAATTTTTTTTTAAATATAGTCAAAATAAAAATTATATTTATATCAACTTTACTATAGTCACCAGGGAAAACAGTTTTATTATTGACTCAATTTTTTTAATATACGAGAACAACTTTACTGTTCCTTAAAATAATTTTATAGATAATGCAAAATGACGTTAATTATTTATATACAGGAAAAAGACATTGTATATTTTATGTTTTTAAATCGGGAAAAATACTATTGTTATATACGGAAACAACTGTACTATTCATTTAAATTTTTTTATAAATACTATCAACACAAAAATAATAAGCAAACATTTTAACATTTTCATAAACAGGAGCAAGTTCACTATTGACTCTAATATATTTTTAAATCATTGCAAAACAAAACAAATATTTATAAAAGGGATTAAATTTATTTTTCCTTAAACAATATTTATATACAAAAACAAACAGTCTAGTCATAAACGGGATCAACTTTATTACTAATTCAAATATTGAATAACTTAAATTTATCGATCATTGTATTATCTCTTATAACATAATTCTCTTATCTATTACAAAAACTTAAACATTTCAATTATCAAAAACATCTTTCAATGTTTTTAAAATCGAATTATTATACTAATTTATTGTTAAATACATCATTTTATTTATATTTTTTGGGACAATTTTGTGTCATTCATATTTATTAAAAAATACTGAAAACATATTTTGTTGATTAAATTATTATTATATAGTTTCAAATATATAAGTTATGTCAAAACAAATTTAACATTCATATACGGGGTCAAATTCGTTGTTGATTATAACCACTAAATTATTATAGCTTTTTTATTTATGAAAAAAGCGCTATCTAAAAGGGGGACTTTAGACAGTGCTTTCAAAAGCGCTGTCTAATGTATACGTTTAAAATTTTAAAATTTTTTTTATATACTTTAGAGAGCGCTTTTTTCTTCAAAAGCGCTCTATAAAGGGGGACTTTAGACAGCGCTTTTGAAAGCGCTGTCTAATGTATACGTATAATGATTTTTTTTATATACCTTTAGAGAGCGCTTTTTCCTTAAAAGCTCTCTCTAAAGGGGAACTTTAGACAGCGCTTTTCAAAGCGCTGTCTAATGTATACCTTTAAACAGCGCTTTTTTCTCAAAAACGCTGTCTTTTGTCTACGTATATTTTTGAATATTTTTTAAAAAAAATACCATTTTAACCATTTTTTTATGCAGAAACCTGTATAATTCACATTTCCATAAACCTGTATAATTCACATTTCAATAAACCAGTATGGATACGCATTTCCATTAACAAACTCTATTTCAAAACTAGAATTTACATTAATGCAGAATTCGCACAATTCCTTATATTGTATGGTTTCAAACCTGTATAGAATTTGTACATTTCAATAAACTAGAATTTACATGTAGAATTCGCACAAATTCTATTGTATGGTTTCAAACCTGTATAGAATTTACATTTCAATAAACTAGAATTTACATTCACAAAACTATACATTCAAGAAAGAATTCTTCTTGCAATAAAAAATTCGCACAATTCCTCCTTAGTATCTTGCAATTGTTTTCTCATGTAATAAGGACACGCCATATCATCGAAATACTACCTAACAAAACAAAATACGCATTATTTAGTTAAAAATAATAAATTATATGACATATCCGATAAATACTACATAACAAAACAAAATACGCATTATTTAGTAAACCACAATAATTATTACACAGTAATTATTACCTGAATTCTTCCTCTTAGTTCCATGGCATTGTCCAGTCATTTTTCTCAATGTATAAGTCTTGCTGCACAATAGCAAGTTAAGATATATCAAGAAAAGATACAACATAGATACAACACAAATTGCCAATAAAGCATTGTATAATTTAAAAAGTAAATCATTATACAAATACATAATAAAAACTACATACTATATAAATGAAAAAGTAAAACATTATAGAAATAGTAAATCATTCTACAAATAGATAGAAAATCATTATATAATTGAAAAAGTAAAGGATTATACAAATAGATAGAAAAATATCTAATTCAAAACATGGCCTATCATTATGTTAGACCTTTTATATGCATCCCATAATTTGTGGTCTTTTTCCCTTACTCCACACTTGAGTGTGAAACTTCTACCCATTAACAAGTTTAGATTACAACTACTTAAGCTACATTACCTAGCTAAGATCTCAATAAGTTTTAGTTTAGGTTATCACAAGAATGCCTTTTCTCTTTTAAAAGAGCAAGACACATCACCAACAAAAATTCATCAAGATAGTTCTTTTAAATATATTGCATCAGTACACAAATATAGTGCCAACAAAGGTATAATTTACAAAAACCATCCATAAACAAAAATACAGTCCCAGCAAAAAGTCATCAAGACAGTTCTTTAAAATATATTGCAGCAGCAAATGATTTATAACAAAGTTACCACCAATGAGCATATATCATGAATTAACCACGCATCTCAGGCTTAGCATACATTACTCAATAAAGAATGACATAGTCTTGAATTAAAGTTAAAAGAAATCATCTTTAAATATTACTGTGCAATAAAAAGACAAAAGCATGGATAATTTTAAGTAGAAAACATGCAATAATTCAAAAACACATGACAAAGATGAATTTTAGGAGTTTGTAATTGTACCTCACAAGAAGTATTCAGGTTGAGTATTACTTTATGTAGCCGACCCGAGTAACTCACGTTACAACCTCTGCATCAATTTATTCAGTTTAGACACCACTAAACCCATACTTCAACAAATGATAAATAACCAAATCAAAGCCGAATATGTCAAAACAGTATCGAAAAGTGTTGGTACCGATACCGTTATTCACCGTTTTATATTAAAGAACAAATTATGAATCGTATTCAGTATTAAGAACAAATTGATATATCACTAAATACTGTTTCAGTCACTGATTTACAAGATAACTTTTCGATGTTATCATTCCTCACTTTTACTTATTGTTACAGAGAGAATATAACATACATAAGAAAATCTTCCATATAGAATTTGTTTCCTTACAATTTTAACTTATACAAATGAAAATACATTGATTATTGATGAAAAAGAAAACATATCATACTGAAGATACATTGATTAATAATGAAAAAGAATTCATGTTATACTGAAATAGAGTTACATAATACGCATTACAAGGCAGAGTTGGGACAATTAGGTTCTACACCAAATTATTTTGACAACATTAAGTAGGAATAATCAATCAGAAGAAACCACACAGCCCAAATGACCAAAATAATCAAAGATTTTCACAAATCACAAACCCTAAAATACAAGAAATAGAAAACCCAAAATATAAATACAAGAAATTATAGAAGAGGAGAAAGACAATAGAGTTTAGAGAAAAATAGAAAGCTACTAGTTCAATGTAAAAGAGTAGATAACGGTGGTGAACGAAAGAAGAAATAAATTAAAAAAAAAAGGAAAAAGGATTAGGAGTTTGATTCCTTACCTCTTCGTCGAAGAATACTGAATGGAGGACGTGTAGATCGGTGAACGGAGATCGTCGGAAAATTTTGGTGAGCGGCGGTCGTGAGGGAAGAACGTGAGATATGTAGAAATGAAAGGTGGATAGATATTAGGTTTTAGAAATATTTTTTCTAAAATAAAAAAAAAAATAAAAAAGAGGGAAAAATTTTCTAAAATAAAAATGAGGGAAATGTAAAAAAAATGTGGGAAAACTTTTGAGTATATTTTCTTTTAGCCTCAGAACTAATAAACACTAACTATAAAATTAAAAAATAATAATACATTAGCATTAGGAATTGTTGATGCTATTTTAAAATTAAATTATAAAATAATTAGCTTCAACAAATATATTATATAATGTCTAATTCTACTGATTCAAATTTATGTAAAAAATTAGTTTTAAAAAAAAATATTTGTGTTTGTTTTATATTTTAATTCGTAAATGACCTTAGAGGGCGCTTTTCAGAAAGCGCTTTCTTATGTGCTACCTATAAGAGCGCTTTCCTTAGAAAGCGCTTTCTAAAGTGAAAAGAATTTAAGACCTATAAGAGCGCTTTTCTGAAAGCGCTTTCTAAGGTTACCTTTAGACAGCGCTTTTTAAAAGCGCTGTCTAAAGTAATACCTATAGCAGCGCTTTCCAAAAAGCGCTTTCTAAGGTGGCATCCATTTATGGCATTTAACAGCGATTTTTAAAAGCGCTTTCTAAAGCCTGTCTTTTACGGCGCTTTTTTTTAGCGAAATTTTTTTATTCTTTTTATCAGCGCTTTTTTATAAAAGCGCTGTCTTTTTGGTGCTGTCTATTCCTATTTTTGGCGTAGTGTACATTTAATTTATACAAAGCTGGTTTACAAATTAATCTTTTGATTGAATTGCTGTCAGTTATTAAGATCAAAACATCTCCTAGGGAAATACCTGGTTGCTACATATAATATTACACTCTGCTTATTCTTAATTCTTTATCACGTTTCAGGTTGGTCATACTGGCTTGCTAGACAGAGGAACCGAATACTTCTAATCGATGAATAAAGATTACGGTGTAACACTAACTTCAAAACATTATACTTGCATGATTGATCTTCTTGCCAGAGCGGGTCGCTTGGAGGATGCACAGGACTTAATGAGAAACATGCCTTTTGAGCCAGGTGTTGCTTCATGGGGAGCTTTACTCCGTGCAAGCCGGATTCATGGCAATACTGATCAGTTGTTAAAGGGGGCATGCAATCAACTGGTCAACCTGCTGGAGCTCAGCTGGGTCAGCATTAACTTGCTTATCAGCAGATTCATCGGCAGCAACAACAACAACTTCAGGAACTGCTCCAAGCGTTTTGGCCTAACCAGTACCAAGAAATTGAAACGGTTACTAATTTCAAGAACCACAGCCTTCCCCTGGCAAGGATCAAGAAGATTATCAAGGCTGATGAGGATGTTACAATGATATCAGCTGATGCACTAGTCATATTTACAAGGGCATGTGAGATGTTCATATTGGAGTTAACCCTGCGATCATGGAACCACACTGAAGAGAACAAAAGAAGGACACTTCAGAAGAATCATACTGCAGCTGCAATCAGAAGGAATGCTATATTTGATTTCATGGTTTACATTGTAGCTGAGATAGTTTACTCATGGAAGACTATTATGTAAATAATATTCCAGTAAAAATTATCTTTAATAAGCTGGGTAAAATGTTAGTTTTCGGTTTAAATTAAATTATGTCTGGTCTTTGAGATGATATATTATATGTATTTGCAGATGCGTATTGGGATATATTTACCAAAATTTAACTTATTTGTGTTAGTACAGAGTACTGTCAATTGCTGTTCTATAGCATAGCAATGTTTTAATACAAATCAATTTTTTCTGTGATATGTGATGTGATTTACTAAACTGGTTAAAACATGATTTCAATTTTTATTTACGTATTTTTTGGACAAATTTGTGTCATTCATAAATATTAAAAAATACTAAAAAAACTGTGTTCATTCAATTATTTTTATATAGATTCAAATATATAGGTAATGTCAAAACAAATTTAATATTTATATACGGGATTAAATTCGTGGTTGATTATAGGCACTAATTTATTATATCTTTTAAAAATAATATCTTTTTTGGTTGAAAATTTGAAATTTTTTATTTATTATATCTTTTAAAAATAATAACTTTTTTGCTTGAAAATTTGAAATTTTTTAATTTTTATTTATATTATTTATTTGAAATTTGAAAATATAAATTTTTTATTTATATTTTTATTATTAATAAATTTTATTTTCTCCTAATATTGAAATTACACTATATGAGAAAACAAAACTTATTAAAATGTATCATTTCACCCTAAAAAATACTAAAAAAATACTTTGTTGATTCAAAATATTTTTATATAGAGTCAAATATATAAGTAATATCAAAACAAATTTAAAATTTACATACAGGATCAAATTCGTTGTTGATTATAGGCACTAATTTATTATATCTTATAAAAATAATAACTTTTTTTGGTTGAAAATTTTAATTTTTTTATTTCATTTTTATTATAATTTGAAAAAAATGCGCGTACCATACCAATACCTGCGAATGCACGGGTCTCTCACTAGTTTTACATTCAAAATTAAATTGATCTAATTACACGTGTTCAAAATTTATGATTTACTTAAATCATTAATTTTGTCATTTATTTGTTTGATTTTTTCATTTATTTGTTTGATTTTTTTAATTAAAGTTAATTCTTTTTTTAATTAAAAAATCAGAGGTATTTTGATACTTAATTGATTAAAATAAATGTCAATTAAGATCTAAAAAAAATACATAAAACAAATAGATATAAATATATAAACGTGGCTTAACGAAATAGTTTTGCCAAAGGAGCAATGTTTTTGTCAAATTCAGTTGGCATGAAATGAGTATTGAGGACTTCAAGATTATGTTAAAAGTATTATGTTAATTCTTTATAAATGATATTATGTTAATTTTCTACATATTTTCTTATATAATATTCAATATTCACTATTATTAGTAATAACAAGCTCTGTAATTTATAAATTTTCATAAAACCTTTGGTAAATGGTAAAATAATTTTTATCTATTAATAATTCATTTATCTACTAGTTTAAAGTAACTGCTCACACAACTTTGAGTGGAGTTGTAATTAGGAATAACCCCATGACAAAGTTTCAAAATTTGAATACTCCTTAGTAGAAAGTCCATGCACTCACCGATTAATTCCGAAAAATAAACCTCTTAGAGAGGTGTCAATGTGGATTTTATTCAAGAAACGTTTATCTATTACACTGTTAAGAGGATTCATATTATTCATGAAAAAATTCTGCCAAATCAGGAAACAAGTTTCGAAGAATAGATATGCTTTGCATCCAAAAGAAATTTATACTCAGGTTACTAACTGCTAGGCTAATTTCTAGCTTATTGCTCTTAACACTAATCTGCCTCATCTCTTAACCATTTTATTGTCTAAGTGTGCCTATATCCATAATTTTAGGGCATATTAGCATCGCCAAATAAATTATTAGTTTCCTTTCCAGAAACAGTTGCTCAAATATTCTCATGAGATGTAACAAGTTTGTTTGTGACTGTGTTGAGAATGTATTTGGTAGAAGCCACAAGTTTGTATATGATGGACATTGGCCATTGCTCATCAATGGGATTGATGTTTCTTCGCCCTACCTTCTGATTCGTCTCTCTTGGAACTCTCAGGTTTACGAGCCCATGGAGGTGCTTGATCTAGACCATAGCGATAATCATAGATGAGCTCCTCACTGGCATCAATGTGTTCCTTGGCGAATATGCCAACCCGATGATCTCCAGCAACCAAAATCACCTATGGCAGCAGTACAAGAGGGAAATCATTGTTTGTGCCAATTCAAAGTTCATGTTCAACCTACAAATCCCAAAAAGTAAGTTTTAAACCTTCACACAATCTGATTTTCTGGACTCACCTTTGCATGGCAGTTGGGGTTTGATGAGTGGTTGGCAAATTTCAATTTGTCTCCTTTCCGATAAGAATCAAGAACAAACTGGTGAAGAAACAGAAACAGAAAGCAGATTCAAGTTCGACAATAATCAGTTTAAAATCCAAATGTGTTATAGTTTGCAAAGAAAGAAATTTGAGGGAAGGGACTAGATTGATGAAACCTAACATACATTAAAAAAAATGGATGATCACACTCATACTAAATACAAGGAACTCAAGTCAATGAGGAGGAAATCACGAGCAGCTCGAGTTATGAGAAAATGCAGATCGTGCAAGACATATACCTGCTCATTCAAATCGAAAAGGAAAGATGAATTTGCACGATCATATATTTTTCCACGATTATCAGCTTCTCTGTGTGAGATCAATTCACCTGTGTACTCTCCTAGGTAATCATTTTTGTTAATAGGATTCTGAAATATTATCATCAAGTTAGTTAGCAGAACAAGCTAGCATTAATAGAAAACAAAGAAATCCAGTAATCATAACCTTCAAGAAGGCTCCCCATCCTGCAACATCAGACTTCCCCAAGAGAATCTGATAGACAGAAATAAAAACGTGAGACAAATCAAGAAGGCATGATTTGAGACGGGAAGGCAACTCACCATAACCTAAACTAAAAATTCCTCTTATTGGACTAAAACTCGGATTCTTATCTAGCTCTAAACTTAGATCACGACTAAACTTTTTACATTCAAACACAGTTTTTTCTTTGCCAGATAACAAACTACCAATGGTCGTAATTGCTAAAGGTAAACCTTAACACTTACTAACAATTTCATAAGATATGTGTCGAAGATCTTTTGAATAATTTTCTTTGTAGTCGGATTTGAATGCCTTGATAGAGAACAAGTCCATAGATTTTTCAGGATTTAAATAGGGGTGTGCATGGTTCTAAAACCAAACCAAATTGAACCACATATATGGATCAGTTTGGTTTTTAAAACCACTTTGATAAAACTGGTTTATTTTTCTAAAACCGGTTTATGTTTGGATCAGTTTGGTTATAACCGGTTTGCACAAAAAAACCAGTTTTTGTTTGGACCAGTTTTAAAATCAAATTTCCCTTAATCTTGTTTTGACTAATTAAATGAAATTAATTGGCAGCAAGTTGATTAATGTTATTTATTATTATTTAATAAATAAGTAGAATGATACTTTAATTTATCAAATATTTAAAACTTATATTTAAATTATTTGAAGTGGTAACTAATATCATCTACGTGCTTTAGTATAATAATAATTTGACTTTTTATAAATGAGTTGCAAAAAATTACAAGATTACCATTAATGAAAAGTGCCACTTTTTCGTGTCTTTTCGTTCTGAATTTTAGTTCAAAATTGAAAAGTAGAAGACGAAAACATGTATTATCAGTTCTACTTTTTTGATTTTAAAAACAATGACCTAAAAACGGTTTTTAGAAAGAGTTTTGTAAAATAGTAGATCCAAACAAGTTTTCTATTTTTTAAATTTTAAAAACTAAAATACAGTTTCTGAAATCTAATTCAAACAGGCCCTAAATACATCATTATGAGACTATGAGAATACAAAGTTCATTTAATATATATATATATATATATATATATATATATATATATATATATATATATATATATATATATTACCTTAATTGTCATTTATGATTATGAAACAAAAACAAGACAAAGAGTAAATTATGTTTAAAAAGTGGACTAACCATTCATGTATTGGTTTTAAAAAGTGGACATTGGTTTTTTATGGTTTTAGTAAAATGAATTTGGACTACTTTTTAAACCAAATAATATGGATTTTTGAAATTGGTGCACCATATTTTTAAATTTGGTTCTTGTGAACCAGTTTTTTTTGCACACCCCTAGATTTAAAGGTTTCATTTCATGCACTTTAAACGTTTCAAAATTCTGATGAAAATACATTCACCTAGTAGTGATAAACACCCTACTTCCGTTTCTATTTTCAATCAAAACTTGTGCAATGTCAGACCAAAATGTATCCCAAACGTCATCAAAGAAACCAACTTACCTCTTTTGCGTAAGTAGTCTTTCATTTCATCAACCAACGAAACTCGTCCAATTGCAGAAACAGCCTGAGGAGCAGACTCCCCTGATTGTTTGTATAACTTGTCCAACATATCCATCAGCAATTCTTCAAATGTGGATGATTCGGACACTGATCCATACACGACACTCAAATTCACGAATTATGGTGTTGTTGTAAAAAACTCCCTTGGCAACAGTGGTTTTTCCCAGTCCTCTCATGCCAATCACAAAAATCGCAGTGCACTCTGAACTTCCCGTCACCAACCAACCAATCAATTTATGAATTTGATCCTGCAAGCCAACCATAGTATCTTCTTTATCCGTGTACGGTGTCTTCAATTTAGCTTTTTGGCTTTCTCCATAACGCCAGCCTTGTTCTGAAGTAGATTCGATTTCTTCATTATGGGGGAGTTGTTCTGAATTAGATTGGATTTGCCACCCATCATTTTTGCCAATTATAATCCCCAGTTCACCAGGTGCACATTCAGGAACACCATAATCTGCAATGCACTGGACTCTATTAATAGTCTTGGGCTGTGAATCCAGAGACAAAATCTGCAACAAACTTGCAGCTTCTATTGTACAGTTAGGTCAAGAAATTACAATTTCATAAACAATGAAAAATACATATATAAAACCACAAAACAAACTAAATAAAATTGAGAAAAAATATACCACCATACACCAAAAATAAAATTCACTGAGAGAATCTATACTTAGACAATACAACAATAAACCATATACATGTATTAATAACCCTAAGATTACAGTTATGAACTGCAAAAAATACTAAATGAAAGCATAGAAACTACAAAACCTTAAGAAAGAGATTGCACATGCTTACAACAGAAATTGGATGCAGAAAAAAATGATAACCTAATGGTTATTAGTTAATTTTCGAAAACGAAAAATCAGAGATGAGAAAGTGAGAAAGAAGGATACTGTCAGAGGAAGGAACAAAAACATTCTCTTCTTTGGAATCCCAGCCGCAGCTGCTGCGTCGACTTCAACTTCCGCCATTGTTGTGCTGTATCTGATGTTTTGGTTGTTTCTGCCAAGTTTCCCAATTTCATCCTTTTAGAAAATGAAAGAAAAGATAATGCTATTTTTTTAATTAAAAATAATAATTTAAAATAAATTGAGAGTTGGATAAATATGCAATTATAAAATGATATTGGCAAAAATTCAAAACTACAAAATATTGATGACAGGACAAATGATATAAGTAATAATCAATTTATGTAAGACATGTCAAGTGAGGAAAGTTACCTAATATTTTAAGTTGGGTAAAGAAGTAGGACCCTCCTTAATATTTAAATATGTTATTTACTTTTCTACCCTTTTATTAGTCATGAAGTATATTTATTAAAAGCATAAATTAGAGTTTGGGTGTATGTCTTCTTAATGGGTACGTAGTTGATATTTTAAGTAACAATATTTTAACATATCGCTGTGTGGGTTCACTCAATAATGTTCTCCTGTACACGACAATAATGAACCTCGGAAGACTAGAAAAAAAATAAAGAAGGACTCTCTCTACTACCAATGTTGACTAATATTATTATATAGTATGAGGCACAACCACTACAACCATAAACTTAGATACAAACAACAGTTATGTTGTGTCCTCATTGCCATGGCAGAATCATTTGTTTTCAATATTGCTAATTCACTGCTTGGGAAGCTTGCTTCTTATGCTTATGTAGAAGCTTCTCAAGCCTATGGCGTGTATAACGATCTACAAGGATTCAAAGACACTTTGTCCATTGTCAATGCTGTATTGCTGGATGCAGAGTGCAAGAAAGACCAAAACCACGGGCTGCGTGAATGGCTGCGGCAGATTCAAAATATATGCTTTGATGCCGAAGACATATTCGATGGATTTGAGTTCCAACACAAGCAAAAGCAAGCTGTGGAAGCTTCTGGAAGCATGCGAGGGAAGGTACGCCATTTCTTTTCTTCGTCTAATCCAATTGTTTTACGTCCTAGGATGGTGAAACACCCCCTTTCTATACCCCCAAATAATCACAATTAATCATTTAGGCACATATCAAAAATTTCGTCAAAGTATAATTATAAACATGGTATAAAAAGAGGTACGTCACATTAAACACTAAATTAAAACATACAACATCTGCTCAAACATTGATATGCAACAGTGGGGTAACCTTGCAACAGAGGAACTTTGTCCTAACACCCACAACTCAATATTTAGAATAAAAGCGGAAAATCTAAACATTGAATAACATCAAACATATATATATATATATATATATATATATATGCGTCATCGAGTATCATCCATCACATAATTCATGTTTACATAAACATTTATCAGCAAGATACGTATACAAAGGTATCTCAAAAGAATCATATACATCCTAGCTACCCGGTGCTACATATCAGAGCCAACCGACCAAAAGAATGAAGACACGCCTCACAAAAGACCTCCAGCATACCTACTCTGCAATGCCTCATAGAGCATCATAAAATAACAGAAGGGTGAGAAATATTATCATAATAACAATGTATATAATTATATATACATCTTAACATAAAAATACACATATTCCACATTCTCACCACAATTCATCAAAACTCACCCATATACATCACAATGTATATATATATATATATATATATATATATATATATATATATATATATATATATATATATATATAACCAAGCATATTCATGATACATACTTTCGCAATTCTCAATCATTCCACATAAACATACACATTCATGTTTATTCATCAATGCACAAATACAAAGATGATAAATGCAAATCATAGAGACCGACTCACGACTCTATGCAAATGCAATGCGGTACCGACTCAATCATCATTAGTTCACTCAGGAACTCTACTGGAACAAGCGCTCGTTACCAATGTAACTCCCCGTCGGGCCTACGATGTTCACCCATTGCTCACACCCCACATGGGCACACAATGTTTATGGATCGCTCACACCCCACACGGACACACGACCCGATCGCTCACACCCCACACGCGGGCACACGATCCGATTGCTCACACCTCACCTAGGCACACAATCATTTGTAATCATCGCTCACACCTCACCTAGGCACACGACGTTACAACGGATTCTCATTAGAATCGCCCAACACAAGAATGTACTTCATTATGCTTCACATGCAAAATGACTCAAGACATTCTTGAAATGCATACATATTCACAATATATTCATGCATTCATCTCGTACAATCACATACAATCTATATACATTCACATCAATGCACTATTGTATGATTCACATTCAAACACACAGTCAAAACGGTAAAAGTCGCTAAATAACACTATTCCCGACTTTTCCGACTTATTTAATCGGCTAATAATTTCCAAATCATCATAATCATGTAGTACAGCTCGATAGCTTCACAATGATACCAAGAATGTAAAAATCGGACAAACAGAACAAAAGTTACGGACGAAACCGAAAACGACATTTTGAAAAATCACATTTTTACAGTTCTCCTGTCCCTACGCGTATCACTATTCTCATACGCGTACTGCTCAGATTTCTCGCCATTCCCATACGCGTATTGCCAATGCCCATACGCGTATGGGCAGAACCATTTTCCTTCACAAATTCACGTTTTCAAAAACCATACGCGTACGCCCAATGCCCATACGCGTATCACCAGAGGGCCGGGAAAAGCCACCCTCCATACGCGTATTGGCCCAAAAACAGGCCAATGATACGCGTAATGCCTGGCTCATACGCGTATGGACATGCCCCTTACGCGTATGGCCAGGGGAAACCCAGAAAAATTCTGCAGAACCAAGTTCTGCGTTTTCTCCCCCAAACCTTCCAATTTCATCATCTACACACAGAAAAATACCAATTTGATATCCAACAACATATATCACTCATGTATCAACAACAAGGGATCTAAAAATATCATTTTCAACCCGATTTAATCGATTTCTACCATTTTCTACACCAATGGGTTTATACCAAAACTCATGAAAATCAACAAAAACAACAATACAATCATACATAATCATACACATTGCTAAGATAACAAGATTTCACACCCTTACCCCGGATTCCAAACTCGCTAAATGATCGTTCTTGATGATTCTCTAGTTTTCCTCTTCTCTTCTTTTCCTCTTCTTTCTTTCTATCCTTTTTCTTTCTATTTCTCCCTCTTTTTTCCTTTCTATTTCTATTTCTATTCTCTTTTTCTATCTTTTCTATTTTCCACTCAAATACAATTAATTCATTTTCTCACAAAATTCTACACTTAATCATTTTCCAACAATTTTTACTAAATTTCTAACTTACTAATAATTGAGAAATGTCTAAAATATCTCCCATTCTAATTTCCCTGAAAACTCTCAAAACGGTCAAATATCATAACACATCAACATAGCATATTAACATACCAATTCCACAAACAAAATAATTTATCACTCAATTTAAATAAAAGACGCAACAAAATGGGAATAATTGGAATCGGGGCGTTACAACTCTCCCCCACTTTAGAAATTTTCGTCCTCGAAAATATTACCTGATTCAAACAACTCCGGATACGACTCTCGCATCCTACTCTCTAGCTCCCAAGTCATATCGCCTTCCGCAGCGTCTCCCCACGCTACTTTCACTAGCGCAATATCACTACAACAGATAAGACCTTAGACAGCGCTTTTTTTGCCCTTAGACAGCGCTTTTAAGCGTTGTCTAAACCTGCGCTGCTATAGGTTTAGACAACGCTTTGGGTAATACCAAAAGCGCTGTCTAAAGGGGGGTATATTTAATGAAAAGCGATGTCTATGGTACCTTTAGACAGCGCTTTTTGACATTATAAGGTATACCTTAGACAGCGCTTTTGGGAAAAGCGCTTTCTAAGCCTTACCTTTTTTGACATTTTTTTGGTATACCTTAGACAGCGCTTTCTCCAAAAGCGCTGTCTAAGGTCAACCTTTTTGAACTTTTTTAGGTATACCTTAGACAGCGCTTTTGGTAAAAGCGCTTTCTAAGGTCCACCTTAGACAACGCTTTTGTCAAAAGCGCTTTCTAATCCCCACCTTAGACAACGCTTTCACCAAAAGCGCTGTCTAAGGTATACGAAAAATTTTATATAAATTTTTTTAAACCACAATTTTTACCAGGTTTTTTCAACCAGAATTTGACCTGTTTTTCAACCAGTAATTTTTTTCAGAAAAATACCACAATTTGGAGATTCAAATCAATCCAATTTATCCTATTTAAATGTACCAATTTACACCAAAATTATATATCCAAAACAATTGGCAATTCAAACCAATATATATATTTAAAATTACAAACCAAAATTATATATACACCTATTTATAATTACAAATCATTACATTTTTTCTACAAATACACATATTACTTATACTAGTACTTTTGCATCCAACCAAAGCATTGCTTCAAATCTACATTATAGGTCCTGAAAACACAAAGATTGTAATTCAATTAAAAGAATACATAAACAAAGTTACACATATTTAAATTCTCATCAATTAAAGTAAGAGTACAATATTATACCTTGTAAAATTCCGAGCTCCATAATGTATTGACACCAATCCTCTTTAATTTCATCCAATTGAGAAATTGAGTAATGAGCACACTTGCATTCTTCAAAGTACTACATAATAATATAACATAGTTTGATTTAGTTTTAACTATTTCATTAGACATGAGAGATATGTGTTAATATTAAAATAACTCATAAGTTGAATAGAAATATAATAAAGAAATCAAGTATATAACAAATTTTACCTCTTTCACTAACATCTCTTTCTTTTCTTGGTTGGAATATGAATTACTTGTTTCTTAGCAATGCGGACAGATGAATGGATCCAAATTCCCTCGTTATGGTCATTTCTGATATATGACTCATCCGCTATAAGATCCTCATCTTGATCATTTCTATTCAACTCATTCCGTCTAATGCATGACTCATTCTCAACATCAATATCCACTACTAAAAAAATTAAAATTTGAGAGGGAAGTTTTCCCTCACTAATACACTAAAATTCCGTCACAAATCAATTTAGAATTGTAATTGTACTAACATTATTCTTGGATATAGATATTACAACTAATACACGAATGCAAAATTTGAGAGGGAAGTTTTCCCTCACTAATACACTAATGCAAATGAATTTATTATACTAAAATTAAAATAATTAATACACAACAAGAAACCCTTTAAATTATGTTTATGAATATCATAAATATATCCCCCGAATCATAATTAATATTACTAAAAAGTATTCTTCAAATTAAATATTACAACTTAATTGTAATTGTACTAACATTATTCTTGGATATAGATATTACAACTAAGATAGCACTAGAACCATATTTAAAACTAAGAATACAACCAAAAGTGTATTCTCAAAAGTACTTATATTATATATGCAACCCCTCATCTCCTCTCTTCAAAAATATCATCATCAGAATATCATCCCTCGAGTATCTCTTGTGAGTCCTTCTCAACAATACTCTTTTCATATTCATTCTACAAATAACAATTTATCATCACCCTCTGCATCATCACTATCACCAAAACTTGGCTTAGGTTGGTTAGATTTGAGAAGCATACTTATGTAAATATCTCTAGAAAATAAGAGAGTGAAACCTGAATACAAGGCAGGACCATCTGCCAATGAATCAGAATATGGGTTATAGAGCACACTAATGTTCTATATATCTCTAGAAAAAAAAGTTATTGATGTAAAACAACATAGAAAAATAATTAAAACAATAATAGCATCATACAAAATAGCATCATACAGTAATAGCTAACTCCTAATTTTAAGATGTAGATTTTGTTGCACCTAAGGAATTCTCATGTAAAGCCAAATCATTCTTAAAAATCCTAAACCATGCTAGAATTTTCATTGTCATACATTTTCCACCTCCTAAAATATGGTGCACAAGTTTGTCACAACCAGACAATCTATTGAACTGTAAGGTCATTGAGGTTTCATCACATCACAAAGTAAGACAAAAAGTTACTCTCTTTCCTTTGATGAACTACAAGTACAAATTAACATAACCGATATTTTAACTTAACTTTCATTACACTGATTCTTTAATGTTTTCATGTCAATTTCCAAGGCAAAAATCAAAACAGAGAAAAAGAAAATGAAACTCCAATCATTTGCCCCTGGTCAAATGTTTAAAGCAGCATTCACACTCAAGGTTCCAAAAACATGAGATGGCCAGAAGCTCAAGACATGATAATTTACAACTACTTCATATTGAATACAAATTGAAAAGAAATTTGAAGACTATAATTAGTAACTACAGTGGATGCTAATTCTGCATTTTCACAATAGACAACCAAATGAAATAACTAATCATGAAAATTGGAAGTCTAAAATCAATATGTTTTAATTTTTATCAAAAAAAATTCTCAAATAATCATGAATCAAGATAGAAACAAGAGTGTATGGAGTGAGAGTATGCAGACCAAAATCTAATTTATTGAGTCAGCTCATATCAAGAAGTGCAAATTCAATATCAATATATAAAGCCTGTCAAATTCATTTGAGAATTGATACTATCAATATCAGATAATCTCATCATGTACATTATTAAGTTGAGCTATGTGTAATCTTTTTACTTGTCTCAATAAAAATTATTAAAATGATAACCATCATAAACACATCAGAACATAAAAAACATCAGCAAAAGTGTCTATCTGGATAATATAACACACAAACTAAACACAAAATGATTACATTTATAATAAGGAAATTGTTTCAATACAGAAAAATGTATTAATGGAAACCACAATTAGAATGATCCATACCTCATTGTTGTGCTTACTCTGTAATTAAGTTATAAGTAGTATTATAACATTGTCCCTGTTAAAATAACTCAAATCAATAAAGAATTGTTCATACCTATTCGAATTTGACAACAATATCTATATTAGTAGTAGACAAACATGTTAATGGCATACCTTCACACTATTTAGAAAATTCACTGCCTCGGGTACAGTCCCACCTGCCTCAAGGAAACTTATAAATGTTTTTACCAGAAAAGGGCAATGTTTTAAAATAAACCCATAATAGGGGAAATACATGAATCAAATCCTACAAACAAAGAATAGATGAACTTACCAGAAATTTAAAAGACTTAAGACATGGCACAGCTGTAAGTAATCCCAAGATTTTTAGAAACCCTCAAAAGGGAGCAAACATAATGTGTGTGGCTGCGTATGGTTGTTCCTTTGAAACTATATTGTGCGAGACAAATTGTATATTGGTTCAGGAAGAAAGCGAGATCGTAAAGGAATGGAAGTTGCGAAGACGTATAGCAGATAACCACGGAAATAAGAAAGAATTAGGAATTCTAGGGTTTCTAGAAGTGAGAAATTTTAGAGAAAGAGGAAGGACACAACTTGAGATGAAGTGGGAAGTCGTTGAAAGTAAAATGAATTTAGGGTTTTGGTCTGTATGAGGGAATTAGACACCAATAGAATAGAATGACAAGCCTGAAATGAGAGGGAAATAGGAACCACTGAGAGGGAATCGAAATTTTTAGTCAAAGATTGAACTGAAACATGCGCCTAAATCTCGGTATTTTCATAAAAGCGCTTTCTAAGGTGGACCTTAGACAGCGCTTTTAAAAGCGCTTTTTAAGGTTGGCCTTAAACAGCGCTTTTAATTTTATTTTTTTTTATTTTTAAGACCTTAGAAAGCGCTTTTAAGGAAAGCGATGTCTAATATTTTCCTTTAATTTTTTTTTTTAAAATTAATAAAACTTTAGAAAGCGCTTTTTACCGAAGCGCTGTCTTAGGTCTTATATTTTTTTTTAAATTTATAAGACCTTAGAAAGCGCTTTTAACTAAAGCGCTGTCTAATATTTTCCATTAAATTTTTTTTAAAATTTATAAGACCTTATAAAGCGCTTTTGACCAAAGCGCTGTCTAAGGTCTTATATTTTTTTGCGCTTTTATTTTTTTAAATGACTAGTTTCCTTGTTTTTAACTTATAGCAGCGCTTTTGTATTAAAGCGCTGTCTAAGGTGCGATGTTATAACTTACTTTTGTTGTAGTGTATCCTTGCCTCTTAGCTCCTTAACTTCACGGTCCAAAATCCTAATCGGTAAAGCTTCCACCGTAAGGTTATCTCTCACTTCAACCTCGTCCATAGGAATAACATGTGACGGATCCGGAACATACTTTCGAAGTTGCGAAACATGGAATACATCATTCAAATTCGAAAGGTTCGGAGGCAACGCCACACGGTAATCCACAACACCAACTCGTGCGGAAATCTGATACGGACCAATAAAACGAGAAGTCAACTTCTTCGATTTCAAAGCACGACCCACACCCGTAACCGGTGTAACTCTCAAAAACACATGGTCGCCTTCTTGAAATTCAAGATCTTTCCATCTCTTGTCATGATAACTCTTTTGTCTACTTTGAGAAGCTTTCATCTTCTCCCGAATAAACTTCACTTTCTCCGTCGTTTGTTGTACCATCTCCGGTCCAACTATCGTCCTCTCGCCGGTTTCATGCCAACACAAAGGTGTTCGACATCTCCGACCATACAAAGCCTCAAATGGTGCCATACTTATACTTGAATGAAAACTGTTATTGTAGGTGAACTCAATCAATGCCAAATAACTATCCCAAGCACCACCTTGCTCGAGCACACAAGCACGCAATAAATCCTCCAACGATTGAATTGTCATTTCGGTTTGACCATCCGTTTGCGGATGATAAGCCGAACTCAATCTTAGCCTAGTACCCAAAGCCTTTTGTAAACTCTCCCAAAACCTCGAAGTGAATCTAGGGTCTCTATCCGATACAATACTCTTAGGAACTCCATGTAACTTTACAACCACAAGAATATAAATCTCGGCTAACTTCTCCAAAGGATAACTAATATCAATTGGAATGAAGTGAGCAGATTTAGTAAGCCTATCAACAATTACCCAAATAGCATTATGACCTCTTTGCGTATTCGGCAATCCCGTAACAAAATCCATCGATATACTATCCCACTTCCACTCCGGAATGTCCAACGGTTGCATTAATCCACTAGGCTTTTGATGTTCCACCTTCGACTTTTGACAAGTTAAGCATGCATACACAAATTGAGCAACATCCCTCTTTAATCCGGACCACCAAAAGATTTTCTTCAAATCTTGGTACATTTTGTTCGCTCCCGGATGAATACTTAAGTTACTTCGGTGTCCTTCATCCAATATCATCTTTTTCAACTCCACATCACCGGGAATACAAATACGACCACGGAATCTCAAAACTCCAAAATTATCGACCTTGAAATCCTCATTTTCATTCAACATCAAATCAACGAATTTCAAATCCAACTTTTGCTTTTCACATACCATTGCAATAAAATCATTCGTAACATGTAACATACCAAGTCTCACACTTCTCGGCGTCATTTCACAAACTAAACTCAAGTCTCTAAAATTCTCCAAAAGTTCCCATTCTCTCATCATCAATGCGGACATATGTAACGACTTCCGACTCAAGGCATCGGCCACCACGTTTGCCTTACCCGGATGGTAATTCAAACCAAAATCATAATCCTTCAAAAGCTCTAACCACCTTCTTTGTCTCATGTTCAATTCTTTTTTATCAAATAAATATTTCAAGCTTTTGTGATCACTAAAAACTTCAAATCTCGCACCATAAAGATAATGCCTCCATATTTTCAAAACAAACACCACCGCCGCTAACTCCAAGTCATGTGTAGGATAATTCTTTTCATGCACTCTCAATTGTCTTGAAGCGTAAGCCACAACTTTTCCATCTTGCATCAAAACACCACCTAAACCAACCAATGAAGCATCACAATACACAACAAATGGTTCCGTAGGATTTGGAAAAATCAAAATCGGAGCCGTTGTCAACCTTCTTTTTAGCTCATTAAAACTCTCTTCACAATGAATATCCCAAATGAAAGCCTTTCCTTTACAAGTCAATTGCGTTAACGAAAGTGCCAACTTCGAAAATCCCTCAATAAACCTCCGATAATAACCCGCCAAGCCTAGAAAGCTTCGAATCTCCGTAACTGATCTAGGAGCCTCCCATTGCATCACCGCATCAATCTTGGATGGATCAACACTAATACCACTACCGGAAATAACATGTCCAAGAAAACTTACTTCCGATAACCAAAACTCACATTTCGACAACTTAGCATACAATTGTTTCTCTTTCAAAATTTGTAGCACAATCTTCAAATGCTCTTCATGCTCCTTTTGAGACTTAGAGTAAATCAAAATATCGTCGATGAACACAACCACAAAACGATCCAACTGTTCATGAAAAATACGATTCATGTATTCCATAAACACACCCGGCGCATTAGAAACCCCGAATGGCATCACGGAATATTCGTAATGACCATACCGTGTCCTAAAGGCCGTCTTTTGAATATCCTCTTCTTTCACACGAATCTGGTGATATCCCGATCTCAAATCAATCTTGCTAAAAACACGCGCACCAACCAATTGGTCCAACAAATCGTCGATCCTTGGAAGCGGATACTTGTTCTTAATTGTCACCTTGTTCAATTGTCGATAATCAATGCACAACCGCATACTTCCATCCTTCTTCTTTACCAACAATACCGGAGCACCCCACGGAGAAACACTTGGTCTTACAAATTTCTTGTCCAACAAGTCATTCAATTGCTTCTTCAATTCTACCAACTCCATTGCCGACATACGATACGGTGCCATCGAAACGGGTCTAGTACCCGGAACTAGATCAATAGAAAACTCAACTTCCCTTTCTGGCGGTACATTCGTAATATCCTCAGGAAACACTTCAGGAAAATCACACACAACAGGGAACACATCAAGTGACACTTGACTATCCACAGACAATGATGCAAACAACCTGAACAATTGAGCTTCGTCCGCTAAAAGTTTCTTCAACTCTTTAGTGGATAGGAAACTCGAGTCTTCGTCCTCTTCCAAAGAAGGAAACCTCACTAACTTGTGATAACAATCTATATGAACTCTATTAAATTGCAACCAATTCATACCCAAGACCACATCCAATCCTTCCAACGGCAAACACGCTAAGTCCATCTCAAAGTCTTTACCATAAATGGTTAAAGGACAACTTAAACAAACCAAAGAAGTAGTTACTGACCCCATTGCTGGAGTATCAATAACCATCTTACCATCCATCAGAGACAACACAAGATTCAAACGATTTGCGCACTCAGACGAAATAAACGAATGAGTCGCTCCCGTATCAATAATGGCAACTAAAGGTGTACTATTAATAAAGCATGTACCTTTAATCAAACGGTCTGCATTAGTAGTTTGAGTCCCCGCCAATGCAAACACCTTTCCGCCCGCTTGAGCTTGTTTCGGCTTAGTACACTTAGTACTAATGTGACCAACTTCTCCACAATTATAGCACCTCACCATATTCCTTCTACAATCTATAGCAACATGCCCAAGACCTCCACAGTTAGCACATTTCACCACTTGCTTCCCGCACTCAAATGATTTATGACCCATTTCACCACACTTGTAACACCTAATAGAACCGGAACCTCCTCCTCCAGATCTCCTATCAAAGTTTCCCCTATGCTTGCCCTTATCAACGGGTGTCACATAAGGTCCACTTCTAGCTTGTTGCTTTCCTTTCCTCTCGTTCAAACTTTTGTAATGTGTAGAACGAGCCTTGCTATCTTCCTCGAAGATTCTACAACATTCCGTTAAATCCGAAAACCTTCTTATCCTTTGATATCCCACAGCTTGCTTAATCTCAGGACGCAAACCATTCTCGTATTTAATACACTTTGAGAACTCAGCAGTAATCGCAGCATAATGAGGATAGAATTGAACCAACTCCACAAATTTAGCAGAATAGTCCACCACGGACATACTACCTTGTTTCAATTCAAGGAACTCCATCTCTTTCTTCCCTTTCACACTTTTAGGGTAATACTTCCTTAAGAACTCAGTACGAAATAAATCCCAAGTTACCTCTTCATCATCCACCTCAAGAATTTGACGCATACCGACCCACCAATCGTCGGCTTCTTCCTTCAGCATGTGAGACCCAAGCCTCACCTTGTTCTCCTCCGCACAGTCCATGACTCTGAAGATCCTTTCAATTTCTTTCAACCAAAGTTGAGCACCATCGGGATCAAATCTTCCTTTGAAGACCGGTGGTTGATTCTTCCTGAACTCGTCATTAGCATTCACATTCGGCGCACCCTGCACCGCCCTAGCCATTGCTTCCAAAGCAGCAACCATCGCATTGTCGTTTCTACCAGCCATATTCTGATCATTCCCAAAAATGACAACAAAGTTAAACAACAGTTCAACCAACACAACAACAAGACAGACACAACTGACTCAACTCTGGCTCTGATACCACTTAATGAAACACCCCATTTCTATACACCCAAATAATCACAATTAATCATTTAGGCACATATCAAAAATTTCGTCAGAGTATAATTATAAACATGGTATAAAAAGAGGTACGTCACATTATACACTAAATTAAAACATACAACACCTGCTCAAACATTGATATGCAACAGTGGGGTAACCTTGCAACAGAGAAACTTTGTCCTTACACCCACAACTCAATATTTAGAATAAAAGCGAAAAATCTAAACATTGAATAACATCAAACATATATATATATATATATATATATATATATATATATATATATATATATATGCGTCATCGAGTATCATCCATCACATAATTCATGTTTACATAAACATTCATCGGCAAGATACGTATACAAAGGTATCTCAAAAGAATCATATACATCCTAGCTACCCGGTGCTACATATCAAAGCCAACCGACCAAAAGAATGAAGACACGCCTCACAAAAGACCTTCAGCATACCTACTCTGCAATGCCTCATAGATCATCATAAAACAGCAGAAGGGTGAGAAATATTATCATAATAACAATGTATATAATTATATATACATCTTAACATAAAAATACACATATTCCACATTCTCACCACAATTCATCAAAACTCACCCATATACATGACAATGTATATATATATATATATAACCAAGCATATTCATGATACATACTTTCGCAATTCTCAATCATTCCACATAAACATACACATTCATGTTTATTCATCAATGCACAAATACAAAGATGATAAATGCAAATCATAGAGACCGACTCACGACTCTATGCAAATGCAATGCGGTACCGACTCAATCATCATTAGTTCACTCAGAAACTCTACTGGAACCATCGCTCGTTACCAATGTAACTCCCCGTCGGGCCTACGATGTTCACCCATTGCTCACACCTCATATGGGCACACAATGTTTATGGATCGCTCACACCCCACACGGGCACACGACCCGATCGCTCACACCCCACACGCGGGCACACGATCTGATTGCTCACACCTCACCTAGGCACACAATCGTTTGTAATCATCGCTCACACCTCACCTAGGAACACGACGTTACAACGGATTCTCATTAGAATCGCCCAACACAATAATGTACTTCATTATGCTTCACATGCAAAATGACTCAAGACATTCTTGAAATGCATACATATTCACAATATATTCATGCATTCATCTCTTACAATCACATACAATCTATATACATTCACATCAATGCACTATTGTATGATTCACATTCAAACACACAGTCAAAACGGTAAAAGTCGCTAAATAACACTATTCCCGACTTTTCCGACTTATATAATCGGCTAATAATTTCCAAATCATCATAATCATGTAGTACAGCTCAATAGCTTCACGATGATACCAAGAATGTAAAAATCGGACAAACAGAACAAAAGTTACGGACGAAACCGAAAACGACATTTTGAAAAATCACATTTTTACACTTCTCCTGTCCCTACGCGTATCACTATTCTCATACGCGTACTGCTCAGATTTCTCGCCATTCCCATACGCGTATTGCCAATGCCCATACGCGTATGGGCAGAACCATTTTCCTTCACAAATTCACGTTTTCAAAAACCATACGCGTACGCCCAATGCCCATACTCGTATCACCAGAGGGCTGGGAAAAGCCACCCTCCATACGCGTATTGGCCCAAAAACAGGCCAATGATACGCGTAACGCCTGGCTCATACGCGTATGGACATGCCCCTTACGCGTATGGCCAGGGGAAACCCAGAAAAATTCTGCAGAACCAAGTTCTGCGTTTTCTCCCCCAAACCTTCCAATTTCATCATCTACACACAGAAAAATACCAATTTGATATCCAACAACATATATCACTCATGTATCAACAACAAGGGATCTAAAAATATCATTTTCAACCCGATTTAATCGATTTCTACCATTTTCTACTCCAATGGGTTTATACCAAAACTCATGAAAATCAACAAAAACAACAATACAATCATACATAATCATACACATTGCTAAGATAACAAGATTTCACACCCTTACCCGGATTCCAAACTCGCTAAATGATCGTTCTTGATGATTCTCTAGTTTTCCTCTTCTCTTCTTTTCCTCTTCTTTCTTTCTATCCTTTTTCTTTCTATTTCTCCCTCTTTTTTCCTTTCTATTTCTATTTCTATTCTCTTTTTCTATCTTTTCTATTTTCCACTCAAATACAATTAATTCATTTTCTCACAAAATTCTACACTTAATCATTTTCCAACAATTTTTACTAAATTTCTAACTTACTAATAATTGAGAAATGTCTAAAATATCTCCCATTCTAATTTCCCTGAAAACTCTCAAAACGGTCAAATATCATAACACATCAACATAGCATATTAACATACCAATTCCACAAACAAAATAATTTATCACTCAATTTAAATAAAAGACGCAACAAAATGGGAATAATTGGAATCGGGGCGTTACAGATGGCACACCAAATCAAAGAGATTAGAGAAAGATTGGATAAGGTAGTAGCTGATGGGAACAAGTTTGGTCTTGCAAATATTGATGCTGGTCCTGAATCTGTTTTACAAAGGAGAGATCTGACTCATTCCCATGTTGATGCTTTAAATGTGATAGGAAGGGAGAATGATAGGGAAGAAATTATCAAGCTTTTGATGCAACCACATCCTCTTGGTGGTGGCGATCAAAGTTTGTGTGTTATTCCAATTGTAGGAATTGGAGGCTTGGGAAAGACCACACTTGCAAAGTTGGTGTTTAATGATAAGAGGGTGGACGAACTTTTCCAATTGAAGATGTGGGCTTGTATCTCTGACACTGATGATTTTGACATCAAGCAAATAATTATTAAAATCATCAACTCTGCTTCCACTATTGCACCATTTTCAGATCAACAAGAAAACACTAACAACTTAGATATTTAGCAGCTACAAAGTCGTCTTAGACATAAACTTTTTAGTCAAAAGTTTTTGCTTGTGCTGGATGACATGTGGAATGAAGATCGTGCAAAGTGGATTGAGTTGATAGATTTGATAAAAGTTGGTGCAACAGGAAGTAAAATCATAGTGACAACACGAAGCAACTCAATTGCTTCAATGACCGGTACTCTTCCCTCGTATGTTTTAGAAGGTCTGTCTCAAGATGATTGTTTATCTTTGTTTGTCAAATGGGCATTTAAGGAAGGTGAAGAAAATAAATATCCAGATCTTGTGGATATAGGGAAAGAAATCGTGAAAAAATGTGCGGGAGTTCCACTTGCTGTAAGAACATTAGGAAGTCCAATGTTCTTAAAATATGATTCAAAAAAGTGGATATTTGTAAGAGATTGTGATATATGGAACTTAGAACAGAAAAAAGATGATATTTTGCCTGCACTGAAGTTAAGCTATGATCAAATGCCATCCTATTTGAGACAATGTTTTGCTTTGTTTTCGCTTTATCCAAAAGATTATTTCTTCATTGAAGAAGATATTTCCCGTCTTTGGATAGCTCTTGGATTAGTACAACCTCAAAATGGAAGTGAACAACTGAGTGATACTGCAAGAGAATATATAGAAGAGTTATATTCTAGATCATTTATTCAAGATTTCGATTACTATGGCTTCTTTGTCACATTCAAAGTACATGATCTGATTCATGATCTTACTATGTATGTTTGGAAAGAGGAGTGTGTAGTAGTTGACTCACATACTAGGAATATACCTCAACATTTAAGACATTTATCAGTTGTTGAAAACAATTCAACAGACAAGGCTTTGTTACCCAACTCAAGAGGTTTGAGAACTATATTATTTCCCATCAATGGAATGGTCCTTGACAAGAGAAATTTGTTGAATACATGGATATCAAAATACAAGTACTTTCGATATTTAGATTTAAGATCTTCTTTACTTGTAACTCTTCCTAATTCAATTTCTAAATTGGAGCACTTGCGATTCCTCAGCCTTGGTAATAATTGGAAAATTAGAAGACTTCCGGATTCTATTTGCAAACTCCATAATTTGCAATACTTGAGCTTGTATGGATGCATGAAGCTTGAATCATTGCCTCAAGGGTTAGGGAGGATGATTAGCCTTCGGGAGATGCATATAACCACAAAGCAATCTGTCATGTCACTCACCGAGCTTGCAAACTTGAACAATCTTCAAGTTTTGACTTTTCGCAATTGTAACAATATGAAGTTTATATTCAACGAGGCACAACAACTCACTTCCCTTAAAGTATTAAATGTGCAATTGTGTGGTAACTTAGAGTCCTTACCTCTCTTTATTTTTCCTAAATTGCAATCTTTAACAATTTCAGACTGCCAGATGGTAAATTTGTCGTTGTACAACGAAAGCCCAACCCATAGATTGATGATAAACCATTTACATATTGGAAAACTTAATGGGCTCTATTGACAATTCCTAGTTGGATTGAAAGTGTTGTAGATACTTTAGAGACGTTACAATTTTATGACCTTCCCATTCTTAAGACACTTCCCGAATGTCTAACAAGAATGACTCGTCTTAAGTGGCTTCGGTTATTTTACTGTCCTCGACTTTTGAGTCTTCCAAGTGACTTCCATCACCTCACCGCCCTTGAAGATTTAATCATATATGGTTGTCCCAATTTGTTCCAAAAATATCAGCCAGAGTCGGGTGAGAATTGGCCCATGATTGCTTGCATGAAAAACACTTCAATTGCAATTCTACAAGGAGAGGTAAATATAACATTTTTGTTACTTCCATAATCCATATTAGTTATTTCCACTAATGTTTGTTAGTTCAAAGCTTAAGTAACAAGAAATGATTTGTTTGAGAGTAAAATTTGCTTTATATTTACAGGGAAAGTTTGATGATGAGTCGAGAATGGAAATGGAGGCACGTGAAAAGAAGAGTTCAAGTAGTTGATTGATTGCATTGGAGAAAATGATTGCAGCAAGAGTATATAGATTTCCAAAATACTCTATCTTTATGTTTGTAGCCAGAGAATTGAAAGTGATTATTTTATATTTCTAGTACTTAATGATTTATGTTTGAAATTGCATTTGTGTTTATGTTGTTGAATATTTGATGAAATAATTGACCAAGAGCTTAGACAACAAGTTTGCGGAACATGTACTCACTATAATCTAACTTGGGTGGCAAAGAGTTTATAGTTACTAATATGATTTTAAATTGCGGTCTGCAACCGCAACTACGGCCACAATATTACTGATGCGGTAGTCACTGCATCTGCATCGGACCGCAATCGCGGTGTGATTTGAAATCATGCATACAACTACATTAAAATTCGCATCAAACAACTTCACCCATATTTTTTCACATATTTTTATCATAACTCAAAGTTTGAGACCCAAAAACTCAATCTACATCTCATTAAACTGACATACAATTGCTTTAATTTCTTTCTAAAATATAACTTTTAATTATATCTACAATCATATGTAACAAAATTATATTCAAAATAAAAAATTAGACAATCATTTTTCACCTAAAATATATAATCCTTTACGTATAAATTTTCTACAATATATTAATTGTGGAATTTTGGATCGAACTCTAGAAGAAGCATGTCGTCGAAGTTGGATCACATGCTGCTGTCGAAAATAATGCATGTTTGTAGTCGAAGAGTGTTCTAACATGTATTAGTTAATATTGCTAGGGTTTGTTAGCATATTGAATTGGGCCTTGTGTTAAGGATCCAATTGTTTAAGTTAGCTTGTACCCTAAGTTAGCTTGTAATGGGTATTTTATTAAAGGCCCATTAGTTTAGTGTGCTAGGTTTTATTATAAATAGCATACTAGTCTCTCATTCTAAGTGTATACTTGTAATCCTTGCTTTAAGGAGAAAGAAAAGAATAACAGTTTTATAACCAATATTTGTTTTTTACTCTTGTTTTCTTTGTTAACCCTAACCCTTGTTAGTTTCTTGACTGATCAAGGAACCAATTATACTTTGTTTCTAAGGTATCCGATTCACAACATTAATAAATTATATTTAATCAACATTATAAAAAATTCAATTGAATTAAATAATTTGTATATATGTTAAAAATAAATGACATAATCAAATACACACAAAAACAATATCATTGTACTTGATTTAAAAGTCATATTCAATTTCTTCTATAACTACCAAAACATATTAAAATATCCAGAGTTTCATTTTAAATTTTAATGTCTACCATGATGACGGGAAATTAAGACACAATAACATACCAATACGCAGTTGATATAAAATTTCCCTAACTTGTAGGAACCCTGAGGATTAACAGCAAATATAAGACGGCAATTCGAATAAATAAAGACACAACTGAACACCGATATTTTTAACGAGGAAAACCCCTCAATATGAGAGTAAAAACCACAAGTTGTCCAAACCAAAGAAATAACTCTGCTATAATCAATCAAGGGTACAAGAGAGTATTAATGTGATTCACAAACTAGTGCTAACAACCGCTAATCACAAAGTAAACTAGGTTACAAATAAGAATAAAAAAGTTTAAAAATTTTCCAAATCTGCAGCTTCAGTGCGAAGCAGATAACTCTCACCTTAGACATTTTTTTTACAATTTTGAACTGTCAAAAGTTAGATACATGTGTTACGAACGTGTCCTCCAAATTTGAGCTCGATCTGACGGTTAACGAATTGGGGATCGTCGATTTAGTGAGACTAGTTGCAAAAAAACGAGAATGAGTTTCTCTCATATTTTCTCTCTTTTGAATCCTTATTGTTTTCTTTATCTCTCTCAACCATAAATTGATCCTCTCCACTTAAGTAAGTGAGATAAATGGGCTAATCACATTTGGGTGTTTCTCCACATAGGAAGGGAGCCCAAACCCAACAAATCTCCCCCTCACAACTATGTGGAAAAACAAGCTTCAAATTTCCCTCTTGGTAATGCTTTAGTCATCATATCAGAACCATTTTCATTTGTATGGACTTTATCTAACTCCAACAATTTAGCATCCAAGACATCACGTATCTAATGATATCTCACTTCAATGTGTTTGGACCTATTATGAAAAGTTTAATTCTTACCAAGATGAATAACGCTTTGACTATCAACAAAGAACACATATTTGTCTTGAACAAAACTAAGCTCCTGCAAAAATTTCTACAACCATAGTAACTCTTTGCAAGCTTCGATAATTAAAATGAACTCAGCCTCTGTAGTAGATAATGCTACACATTTTTTGCAATCTGGATTGCCAAGCCACAACTCCCCCTACAAATTTAACCATGTAGCCCAAAGTGGAATTTCTGGAATCAATGTCTCTAGCCATATCTGAGTTCGAGTACCCCACTAGAGTATGCTTATCTTCTCCAAAACAAAGTCTCACAGAAGTAGTACTGAGAATATACCTTAAAATTCATTTTACAGTATTCTAATGCTCTCTACCTGGATTTGACAAAAATATACTGACTGTACTAACAACATGTGCTATATCTGGTCTTGTACACACCATTCACTACTAGAAAAAGTGCTTTTAACGTCAGAAGCGAAGTGCATTTTACCTCAGCTGTAGTAGCGAGGTAATGCACGTCGTCATGAAAAGTAATAGTTTATAACCTCAGATACTTAAACACCGATGGGTAAATTAATTTGCATATGGGTTCGAACCCCATCATCTGCATTTTTATTATTTACAAAACTAGCGTCCCATACATCTTGGTTTACAAATAAACTGAGGGGTAATATATATTGTTTTTTTTAATTAAAATTCATAACATTGTTTACACAAAAATATAATAATAATTAGTTTACAAACTTCAATATTTACCCAGAATATTACATTGTCTACACATAATATTAAAATAAAAATTAATTTATCCCTGAAGATCATATGTTGGATCTTCGACTCCTTGATATTTGGGCAAGGTTAAAGGATTCACCTTGTAAATATTTGTTTCTGATATAAAGCAATAAAAGGGTTAGAAAAAAAAAACAGGATATAAAAATAAATGATTTTTTGATCAAATGAATATTTAAAAACACAAACCTTAAACCCATATAATTTTTTGCACTTGCAATCCATCGCTAATGGCAAAAGTTAAAGTGGAGGATGTAGATAGTTTTAATCGCTTCATGACGTTTCTTTATCAATTTTAGATATCTGAAATCTTTATAATGGAAATTTTTTAGGTATCATGTGGATCACTAATGGTAGTTTCTTGAGCGTTGTTAATGATGAAATTAACAACAAAGATTTGTTTAAGAACACTAAGATATCCCCTTAGTTTCTATAAAAACTGAGGTGAACATGTTTTTTTAATTACATTGTTTTCATAGAATGTTGAAAAACAATAATATAGCAAAACCAGAATTTTGGTGTAAAAGGCTATCTGGTCCAAATATTGCACGCATCTAATTTCTAGAAGTTATCGGATCCAACCATTGAATGCATCCAACTTCTAAAGGAATTATCTGTTCCAACTATTGAAATAATGTTTTTCTGCACTTGCAATCCATCATAGAGAACTTTTACAAGCTTCTAAATACAATAACAACAACAACAACATCAACACCATTTTGTGAGCGGCTACATATAATTTATGATTAGGGTAAAAAAATTTTAACGAGTGTGTTTTATAGTAAAATGTAACATATCTTATCCCTCGGTTATTAAGGAAATCGACGGGATATATCATATAGTTTACAAAAAAACTACAATAATTAAAAATAGTTTCCTGAATTGTTTTTCCCCTCGGAGTTTTTGAAATACCGAAGTAATATATGTGATTTCTACTTCTAAAAAAAATAAATCATGACGCGTATTCGAATCATATCCACTAGAATAGCAATTCTCATCCATATTAAAAAATGTAAAGTATCTTTTGAATTTTCAAGGCGTTTGAGCTTCTCTGATTATTTCACTTCCTATTCTTCCCTTTATTTAAACATTTTCCCTTGTTTCAACGTCTCATTTCAAACTCTTTGTGTCTTCAAACCTAGTTTCGAAGTCTTTTATTTTCTTCAAAAATGTCTTCAACAACCTTAGGTGAAAATCTTTTGTTTGTAATCAATGAAAAGTTTGTTGATTTCGATGATTTGAAAGGCAAAGATTTTGATCTAAGGAAAACTATTGGCAAATAAAAGTTAAACGATTACTTTGACATTGTTAATGGATCCATCTACATTAATCTCGTTAAAGAGTTTTGGTTAAATGCCTCTGTTAGGCCATCTGGTCATGATGCTGAGTCAATTCAGTCCTATGTCAATGGCTTTCCTGTCGCAATTACTCTGGTGAAGAGGAAGGTTGTTGTGTTGAACATTATAGATCCAACAATGTCTATAAAAATCAATTTCGCCTAATTTATGCAACCAACGATAATCTTAGAAGTCTTTATAGTCTACAACCAATTGGAAAAGTTTTGTATAAACTTTTAGTGTCAAATCTCCATTTAAGAGAGAAAGAATTGAAAATGTTTACTTTAAATGACAAACATATATTGTTATTCCTTACCAAGAACATCATAGTTAATCTTCCTCTTATCATTTTTAATTTCTTAAAGGAAATGATAATCATCCCTAGGGATGAAATGACTTTTCTCATACCATATGGAAGAGTTCTTTATGAAATTTTCTCTAAATTAGGGATAGTTAATAGTGATACTCTTGAAGTTGAGTGGAGTCAGAAATTTGAATATGTGGAGTAGTTATTCGTTGTCCCATTTCTAATTAATGAAATATTTCCTTTCATATTATTTTCCATTCATTTATATTAATAACAAAAAAGATTTATAATTACTAATTAATTAGAAAAAAAAAATGAAAAAAATACCTTAAATGCAGTTACTAGGATTCGAAGCGTGTTCCCTAATAGCTATGTTACCTCGGTTTTAAAAAACACTGAGGTATTAGGTTTAATTTTTTTTTCAGAAAATTTGGAGCTCACTTATAGCTATTTTACCTCGATTTTGTTTTTTTTTAAATCAAACATGTCGCTCGCATGACCTATAAGCTTAGTTTTTGGCATGTTCGAGGTGAAACCTCCGTCATAAATAGTATTATTTGTAGTAGTGATTGCATACATCAAACTACCCACAACATACACATAAGGAACACGTTTCATATCAAACGCTTCATCTTCACTTAAAGGACTTTAATTAGAACTCAACTTGAAATGAGTGGCGAGATGAGTGCTTACCAACTTAGAACTTTCCATGTTGAATCTTTACAACACTCTTTCAATATAATGTTCTTATGGCATCCAAAGTTTCTTCTCTTTTCTGTCACGCATGATTCTAATGCCAAGAATCGGTTTAGTTGTTCCCATGTCTTTCATAGTAAATGAGTCTCCCAATTTCTTCTTTAACCTGTCAACGTTAGAAAATTTTCTAACAAAGATGCAATGATTTGAAGTAGTCTTTTAGTATCCTAGATCATACATAATAGACTCAAACTTCTTGTACCACTACCTTGGAGCTTGCTTCAACCCATATCAACTCTTTCTCAATCTACACACATGATCTTCTTTACCTTTAGCTTGAAAACCATCGGGTTGTTTCATGTAGATCTCTTCCTCCAAATCACCATGGAGGACAGTCGTTTTCACATCCATTTGCTTAACCTCTAAATCAAGAGTATCAGCCAAACTTAACACAATTCTAGTTGATGACATCTTTACAACAGATGAGAAAATATCATTAAAATTAACACCCTTTATTTGACAGAAACATTTTACCATTAATCTGGCTTTATATCTTGGAGACTTACAACTGCTCTCATGTTTAACTCTATAAATCCATCTATTTTCCAAAGCCCTTTTGCCTTTAGGAAGCTTCACTAAATCATAAGTGTGATTATCATGTAATGATTTCATCTCATCATGCATTGCATCCATTCACTTTTGATTTTCATCACTTTCCATGGCCTCTTGATAACACTCGGGTTCACCCTCAAAATCAAGGTCACATACTCATCAAAATTATACCTTGTAGAAGATTGTCTCTACCTGTTAGACCTTCTAAGTTGAACTTGAGATGATTCTGGAGCTTCACCAAGATTCTCATCCAGTGACATATCGCTCTCCCTTTCACCATCATTAGTTGGAATATTTACCTCATCTCAAAATTGTTGATCATCAACATAATCATATGGCTTACCATTGTGATCATCACCACCAATAACATCCATGTTATGACTAGGTAACCAAGCTGGATCAACATTAGACAAATTTATAACTTTCTTGGGTGTTGCCTTATCTACCTTATCAGTGTCTTCAATAGTTTGGTCTTCCATAAACACCATATCGCGACTTTGAATAGGCTTCTTCCCTACAGGATTATACAACCTGTAACCAAACTCATCTTGCCCATAGTCGATGAATATACATTTATTTGACTTTGCATCCAATTTGGATCTTTCATCCTTTGGAATATGCACAAAAACCTTACAACCAAAGACTCTCAAATGATCATACTTAACATTCTTTCCAAACCAAATTTTGTCTGGAACTTCAATGTTTAAAGCAACAATAGGAGTGAGATTAAGAACATGCACTATCGTGTAAAGTGCCTCGCCTCAATAATGATCAGGCAACTTAGCTTCAGAGAGCATACACCTTAATCTCTCAATTAGTGTTCAATTCATCCTCTCTGCCAAACCATTCAATTGAAGAGTTTTAAGAGGAGTCTTTTCATGTGCAATACCATGCTGCTTGCAATAGGAATCAAACGGTCCACAATACTCTCCACCACTGTCTGAATGAACATATTTAAGCTTCTGGCTTGTTTGCCTCTCAACCAAAGCATGGAATTCTTTGAATTTTTCCGACACTTGGTCATTTTGTCTTCAAGGCATAAACCCATAGTTTCCTGAAGCAATCATCAATAAAGATAACAAAATAAAGTACACCAATAAAGGATTTTGCTTTTCATGGACCACAAATATCAGAATGTACCAATTGAAGCAACTTTGACTTTCTTAAGGGAGGATGTCTCTTGAAAGATACTTTAGTTTGTTTACCAGCCATGCAATGAAAACACTTCTTCAAATCTATATTCTTTAATCCATGAATAACATCCTTTTTGGCCAAAACATTCAACCCTTTTTCACTAATATGACCAAGTCTTCAGTTCCACAAAGATGCTTCCATGTCGATAACATTCACATTGTCCTTAACAACCAAAGCATTTGTCCCATACAATTTAGAACACTTTTCCTCTCTAGCCACAACCAAGTTACTTTTGTTTAGTTTCCACTTTCCAAAACCAAAGTGATTGTCATAACCATAATCATCTAGCATATGCATAGTGTTGCACCCCAAATTTTACCCTCAGATTTGTCTTATCATTATCATATCTTTTTTATCAGCGATCTTTCGTTTTTAGCCATTTTATAATTTCATTTTAGAATTTGCCTTATTTTAAATTTTATTTAGAATTTGAATAAAGTTTACTTTTTTAGTTTAATTATAACATAATCATTCTTAATTTAGTTCACATTTTAATTAAAGTCAATTAATTTAGTGTTTATTAATTTCATTTTCTTTTGTTTTAATTTAGTGTCGAAATCATTTTAGTTTATATCTCTTTTCAGTTAACTTTAATTTTAATTATAACATAGATTTAGTTAATTAGTCATTTAATCTTTAATCATTTTGTCTAAGCAAATTAGAAAACTTGTTACTCTTATTTATTTTTGGTATATTACAAGGTAAATGAGAGAGCATCTCTCCCAGCTCAAAAACCTGAATTGTGACCATACAAGTCCAACTTTGCAGCTACCATAATATAATATATTTAACAAATACTTTCAGTCTGTTACATTGAAATACACTAGTGACCATTTGAAGAGGAAGCAATAGTGGTAATTTTCTTCCCACTCCAATCGTACGAACCACACCAGTTCCCCACGCCAAAAGCAACAGCAATAACACATGCTTCCATACTCTGCCAAACCGTACGAACCTTTTTACCAGCCTTCTCCAACGTTAACCTGCACACCAACGGTAAGAAAAAAAAAGAACTTGTATAAGAGGAAAACGAGAGCAGAGATGAGGGGGAGTAACACAAAAAAAAAACCTGTGTAAAACTAAAACCAGCCCAGAAAAATTCTCATAACATCAAAAATCAGTTTCCCAAATAAGTAAAAAATGAGTTCTGAAATCAAAGAACAGAGGTTTCAATCACAAAACCATTTCAATCCCAACACTAAACAAAAACAGCTTAGTTCATGTTTTGTCTCTCTTCTCAGCAATTGAAGCAGAGAAAGCATGAAGGAGATACTAGAATCAAATCCTATAACCATTTGCCTCACCCTCATCCATTCAAAACTCCCAATGCCCATCACCACCCCCTACAAAGTGTGAGCAACGCAACATCCTCCACTGTCCTCATTCACACAACAAAACCAACAGCTTGGCCTTCAGCCTTCTTTTCACAGACTCCGCACCTCACCATCATCTTCAACCCTCAAAACCTTCAACACACCACCATAAACCTTATAAGTAACCCCTGCCTCTGAAAAGGGGAGCTCTCGACTCTCGTCTTTATCGCCGAATTCAATAACATCCACCGGACACAAAATCAAACTGTTTTCAACCCAAAAAAAAAACCAGAACAATATAACAACACTCAGTAACCATCAAAGCTTGTGTGAAGCGGAGAAGTAAGGCGGGAGGTACATTACCTGAGTTTCTTCGAGTAGGACTTTCTGGGGTAATTTCTGAACTTTATTCTTATCCTCCATGTTTTTTGTTGTGTAGACTTTTGTAGCTTTGTTGTTTTCATTTACTGTCCTTTAATTTTTCTTGCTCGGCATTTCGATTTGAGCCACCTTTAACATACCTTTGTCCGTACCTAAGAAGACATGAATCGAAACAAAAAGAGAGAGCGCGTTTGAGAGGTGCGATTGAAGATGATAAGCCGCGAGGAGGAGAAATGGAGGTGTGACGGCGGAGTCCAACATGCTGCCGGTGGCGTTTTGAAGTTTCGCGAGAGAAGAAACATAGCAGAGAGTATAGTTTGAAAGTTTGGCTAAGGGGTACGGATCCGAGAGAAAGCGAGACAGATGAGGGAAATCGTGAGAAGTGAGTAGCGATGGGGAAGGTAGGGAGCAGAATCACGAGAGAGAATGAGGAACAGGGTACTGAGCAAAAGAATTTGGGAGAGTGTTTTCATGGCTGTGTAAAATTAGGTTTTGGTTTTTCCTTTCCCATTAATGTAACCGAACCGGGTCAATATCCATGACCCAGCTAGTACCCAGCGCCCCACTCTTGTTTGGGCTCACCAATCAGCCTTGGCCCATGCTTAGTTTTTCTATTGGCACCATGCGTTTGTTTTTTTTTTCTTCTAAGAAGACAATTGAATTCATAACTTTAGTTAGTTTATTAATTTTAGTTTTTATCTTTTAGTTAATAATTAAGTTTCAGCTAGATTAATTATTTGGTTTCTAGTTAAATTTAGGTAGAAATTAGCAATTTAGTTTTAATTAGATTTCAACTTAATTTATTAATTAATTTTAAACTAGAATTAATTAGTTATTTTCTTCTAACTAAGTTTGTTACTTAGATTAATTAGTTAGTTTTCAAGAAGAACTTAGAAAAATAGTTTTTAGGTAGATTTAGATAATTTTCCAACTTTAGTTTTACTAAGTTAGATAAATCTTTGAACTTTAGTTGTAGTTAAATCTTTGATTAACTTTTTAAAATTGTCTTTAATCTGGTTCTTGAGGAAATTATTGATTAATTCTTTCCCTTGTCGGTTTGAGGTTCGATGATACTTCTTGATGTCTCAGTGTTACCCATAAATTGTTGATAAGTCTTTTGGCGTTCTTTATGTTTGTCTTCCTTAAGATTGAAACATATTGACATGTCTTTATAATTATCATGTTCATCTTGTCCATACTTTATCATGAAACATATTGCCATCCTCATGCTTATGTTTGCTTTCATTATATTATATCAATGTTTCATCTTCTATGCCTTTTATTACTGCTATCTTCAGCTGTTTTTCCCCCATTCCGAAGGAATGTAATTATTGTTGACTCTTAAAGCCATAGCCCCCATCTTAACCTAAGTAACCTCTTAGGAAGAAACTTTGTTTCTTGGCCTCATCAAGGGCCATGAAATCATAACTAGCTTTAGGAGAGAGTTCCTTAACTCTTAGCGATATTCATCCTAATGAATTTATCACTTTCCCCTACTGACTAAACTTCAACATAGGACCATTTCAACTAGATTTAGAGAGTTCCTAAACTCTACAATGAGCTTGTACTCATTTCCCCTCTGAATATTGGCCATAGTCAATCATTTAGTAGATGCAGAACTACGCGTACACTGATTCTATTCCCGAGGATACGTAGGCGTAAAGTGCGATGCTTTATCGAGTATACTTAGATACTAACCCCTAGGGTTTCAAGCCTTTAGCATAGAACCTTTAACAAACATAAGATAACATTAACAAGAGGTTCCCGTAGAATACTATGGACGTTTAGGGTGCTAATACCTTCCCTAGGCATAACCAACCCCCGAACCTTAGATCTCCCCCCTTTAGGTTTTTCTAACGATCTTGAACCTTTCTTTTGGATAAATCAAAGTTGGTTGTAAAAGAAATATGATGCGAGTTAATTAATAGCTTGTTATCCAATTTTCACCGCAACAGAAATGGCGACTTCACTGGGGAGATAAAGACCTATTGCTGGTCCTTTCCTAAGAGGGTTAGGCCTACCTTTGTTTTATGTTATTCATGTTTGCTTATCTACTTGTATGATTTCTTGTATGTCATATCTGCTTGCATGCTTGTATATCTGTTCTATGTTTGATATTACCCTGTTTGGTTTGGGTTGACATGATATCAATGAGTGAGATAAGTCCTAACCCGGACTTGAGAGAACACATATGCTTAGGAATCGTGGACATAGTCAAGGGAACTTTGAGGGAGAAATCCCAAAGGAGGGAACTTGAAGTCCACACTCAGTTGAGGCCCTCTCTGAAGTAGTAAATATTGAACGAGCAATCGTGAATGCGTTACTACTTTCGACCTAGGAGCCAGAGATACTGATGACTCTTAGTTACCCTTTTCCCCCACTTGGTTTGTTTAGGACATAGTACAAGGACTGTGAGGGAGCAATTCCAAATGGTTGCTATGCGATGCTACACTCAGATGAGACTCTCTTGAGAATTTTATTGATCACCAAGCAATTGGAAAGTCGATAAAATCCAAAAGATGGGTTGTCGACTCTGGGAACTTTTTAGAACCTTGTCTTGTAGGTGAAAACCAGTAGTACATACCTCTGGGATGGGTAAACCTTTGACTCCATGTTCGTAGCCCCTAAACCTAGGACTTGTGCGCTGTTGTATGTGCATGTTTGTGTTTTTGTGTGCCCGTGTTTTGTGCATTGCATACATCTCATGATAACCATTTGGTTTCAATGAACTCAGACGTTCTTTTCTTTGCAAAGATCAATCGGGATCTTAGATTTTAAAACAAAATTTTTCAGTTTTCCAAAATGTTTGCAGCTCACCTTTGAGTTCTTTGAAACCATTTGGCTTGCATTAGCATTGCATTCGCTTTAGCATTGCATTTGCATTTCTCGGTCTTGAGTCTCCTCCGTCCTCTGTCTGTAACCCAGCTAACCTTCCTGAAGCCAACATTGGACTTGAAGAAGCTTTTAAGGGATCATGAATTCAGAGGAGCAGAACCAGTTTGTGACCAGAGCGGATTTCGACTTGTTAAGAAGCCAGTTGGATCAGGTTATGGTAGCCTTGGCAAAAAGAGATGCCAATATTCAGGGTATGTTCGTGAACAATGTTGCCCAAGCTCAACCTGTGCAGATTCCTGTTAGGAACCAGTTTATACAAGAATATGCCATTGTCCGAGACGGACATTCTTCTTCTATTGATGCTACGGAATACCGCAGTTTTACATTCTCCAAGTCAGATTCCCAAGAAGTGGTCCCTGTGAAGAAAACTCAGGATCCACGAGACATTGAGCTAATGGAAAAATGTCGTGCCTTGGAAAAGAAGCTTGATGCCATTGCAGGCTGTGACGCTGCTGATTTGAATGCTTTGGACATGTGTTTGGTACCCAATCTTGTGATACCTCCTAAGTTCAAGACACCAAAGTTTGAGAAGTATAAAGGGGATAGCTGTCCAAAGCAGCATTTGGTGATGTTTTGCAGAGGAATGACTTCACATGTCCTCAATGACAAACTCATGATCCATTGTTTCCAAAACAGTCTAAGTGGAGCATCACTGCATTGGTATATGCAGCTAGAGAGTAGTCATGTCCAATCATGGTCAGATCTAGCCAATGCTTTTGTGAAACAATATAACTACAACCTTGATTTGGCTCCCAGCCGCCTACATTTGCTAGACTTATTTCAAGAAGAAAATGAGTCCTTCAGAAAGTATGCTCAGAGTGGAGAGAAGTAGCTGCTCGTGTTCAACCACCACTTTCGGACAAGGAATTGGTTGACTGGTTCGTGGATACTTTGCAAGGTATATACCTAGAAAATTTGTTTAGCACTGTGACGTCAAACTTTTCTGAATTGGTAAAAACTGGAGAACGCATTGAGAGTGGTCTCCAGAAAGGAAAGATCCGAGGCATCTCGAATATCCCGGTTGGTGAGAATAAATTAGTTGTCAGTTCTCAAGAAGAATGGGAGAAAGAAAGTAATCCTATATGGGAATCCCAAATACCTCAGTGCTTCTACAACTCAAGTGTTCAGCGTCAGCAACCTTTTGGGTCTTTGCATCAGACACCAATCTCTCCACGTGGGTAATATTCTTCTACAAACCGAAGACCTCTTCTGTATCCACGATCCTACCGCCGTCAGCCACGTCAGCATGCACGACAAAGGCCAAGGAAGCCAGAGAGGAATTTCACTCCGTTGCCAATACCATACAGTCAGTTCCTGCCAGATTTAATCCAAGGGGGATTGATAGTGCCAAAAGGGATAGATCCAGTGATCCCTCTCTACCCACCAAGCTTTGATGTCAACGCCTGATGTGACTACCACGCTGGGGCACGGGGGCATTCGACCGAAGACTGTAAGGTACTCAGAAGCAAGGTTCAGACGTTGCTTGATTCTGAGATGATCTCATTCACACCTCAAGGAATTCAAATCAATAGTCCTTCACCTAATCAAGCAAATTCATCAGACCCTGAAGAGGAAGAAGTTGTCGAGAGTGGATGTGAAGATAATCCTCAGACGAATTTTGACAAGCAGTTTTAAAGATGACTATCTCAGTTTGACAAAGCCCAGTTCCGCGGGGCTGGCAAACTTCGGACTATTTCAGCATTTTTGTTGTATTTTCTTTGCATATTTGGATCTGTTTTTCTTATAAGCAATATTGTACTTTCAAATTGGCAACATTAATGAAATATTTATGCATCTTTTACTTAAGTCCATTCATTTCACTCATTTATTCTTGTGTTCACAAATATATATCTTTTTCACCTCTTTTTTTTTTCAACTGTTTGTTTAAGCAAAGATTCTGGAGGATGATGAAAACCTCATATTCATAATTGCTGTGGTATACTTTCAAACTAACCTCGCCGAGGATGTAAGGCATTGTTTCAATTCATCCTTTGTTAACCCCTTCGAGCCTAGAAGTAGGAGTTTTCTTTCCTTGCACAAATCATAATCTCAACCTTGGGGCAGGGTAGTTCTCAGTCTAACTCAGTTATGCATTCAAACACGAGCGCTTCACATAAGGCGTCAGTCAGCTTTCAAATCAAGTGACTTCCTATTTTTTGAGATTTGAACGTATATCTTGAGGTAACTGAGCGTAGAATTTGAGCCTTTATCTTTTATTTCGTAAACCATGAACCATACCACATTACAACCCCTAAAAGACCTAATTGAGGTAAGGTTGTTTTGAAAAACATACTACAGCAAGGTTGAGTAACTTGACTCCTAATAATCTTTGTTATTTGGCGTGTGTTGATCACTTCTTCTGTCAGATCCACCTTTGTTCTGGATTTAATCAATCAGCATGTGCTTCCATCAAAAGCTTTATTTTAAAAACTTTGAATTAAAAACTTTGCATTAAATTTTTCCAATTTTAATGAACAACACTTGTTTGCAATACCATTCAATATCAAGGAATCCCAACAAGCGCGATCAGTCAAGGAATTGAACTTGATAAAGGAAATTTGACTCAGTCAGGGGCAACCAAGTGTGAGTTGACAAATAAGAGGCAGAATTTTGCAAATTCAAGATATTGGGGAAAATATTCTTGAGTTCATCTTATGACGAGTTTTGTCTGCAGTAACCCATCAGCAGCGGCAAATCCGTTCCCCAGTAATTTCTACTACAGTTTGAGTATCTCGAGTATAACTGAACAGAAACAGCTACGTCAAGGCTCAAGTTGGAAGGTATTTGAATTATCTGATTATTTCAAGTCTTCCGTAAAATTCTTTTGATTATCCAAGTTGGAAGGTATTTGAATTATCTGATTATTTCAAGTCTTCCATAAAATTCTTTTGGTTATTCAAGTTGGAAGATTTTAAAGTATCTGATTATTTCAATTCTTCTGTAAAATTCTTTTGATTATTCAAGTTGGAAGATATTGAACCATATGGTGTTTCGAGTCTTCCGTAAAATTCTTTTGATTATTCAAGTTGGAAGATATTGAAGTATCTGGTATTTCAATCCTTCTGTAAAATTCTTTTGGTTATTCAACCCCCTAATCTGGGGCAGTTATGCCGAGATCTCTCTAAGAGTTTGAAGATATTGAAGCACCCTGTATGCCAATTCTTCTACAAAATCCTCTTGTTATCGTCTTAGCTTAGGGCAGACAAAATTCGAAGATGATCATCATATAAGTCAGAATGTAGGATTACTCTGTTCTTGTGATATCTTTTGCTAAGCTCCCCAGTAAGCTGTTACTTCGGCTAATCTTGACGAATTCTCCATGGATTCTCTTCCAGCAAAGAGATCAAGCTCACGATGGCAATTCTCATGATGTTATACCTCAGGTGGAATACTCTTTTCACCAACGATGTTATTGACTCTTCTTCTTCATCCCCAATGATGGTCCAATTTTTCGGGTTTGGCTGGGTACCCTTGTCGAGATGTTTTATTTCATCTCTGGTTTCGCTTGTCTGTTTTGTCAGCATAAGCATAAGCATTGCATGAGCACTCATATGTGTAGAATCTTGGCATTTATGCTTCCTTTTCTGGTGTTTACCTGTTTTGGGTTCACTTTGGCGTTTGTTCCCCCAAGTGACTGGGTGTGTCTATTTTATCCAGTAGAAAGTCAGCCCTAGGCATAAAGTGCCCATCTTTTCTGAATTCCCCACGGAGTTATATCCTCGTGGATGATGGTTGTTTCAGTTATCTTTTCCACGTTCGGATAAGATAAATCCCCAGTTGAGTTCATTCCTCAATTGGAGTCTTGTTTGGCCGTTTCTTTCTAGCTTGTTCCTAGATCGAACTTTGGTCCCTGGCAGGTGTGGTTTCCGAACCTACTTTTGTTAGTGTATTTTGCACCTGTCTTGCAGAAAATTCTTTTACGAATCCCCATTGAAGACAAAGTTATTCCTCCAGCAATTTTGTAATATCAACATCTCTTTGGAATTTATACCCAACAATTAGTGGCAATCTCTCCCATGAGAAGCTTATCCGTCCTTGGTTTTATTCATACTTCTACAGTTACCAATAGTGTTACCTTCAATCATTCGTTTTCTCCATCAATCCTTTGATGATGTCATTCAATTGTTTTCAACTGCTTTTTCCGTCAATCCTTTGACGATGTCAGCTTTCTCCATCAACCCTTTGATGATGTCAACCTTTATTTAAATCAACTATTTTTCTGTCAACCCTTTGACGGTGTCAGTTTTCTCCATCAACCCTTTGATGGTGTCATTCAACTGCTTTTTCTGTCAACCCTTTGACGGTGTCAGTTTTCTCCATCAACCCTTGATGGTGCCGTCCTACTGCTTTTTCCATCAATCCTTTGACGATATCAGTTTTTTTTCCTTTGGTGATGTAAATCTTCGATTCAATTATCCCTTACCGTCTATCCTTTGACGATGTGAACCTTTACTCCCCCCGTGAAGTAAAAAAACATTCCCGATATATCCAAAATCTTCACCTAAGCTAGGCTTACGTTCGGTCACCACCTTTGAGTGCCATTTTTTTGCATCCTTGTGCTTTGTTCTGCTTGTGGTCTTTTGTTGTGATTGTCTTTATTTCCCCAGTGGAGTAAAGACATTCTCGTTTGCCTTGTGTCGTGCTTGTTCGGTCTTAACCTTTGCGCGCCAGATTTGAATCTTTAAACCTTTTGCTGTTCTCCAAGAAGTTTAACTTTAAAGATTTTGGGAAAACTGTTCTCGTTTGAATCGTGTCAGACTGGAACTTGGACTTTTTTTGAATCGTGTCAAGCATTGTCTTATGTGTTCTTGTTTGAGTCGTGTCAAACTTGAACTTGGACTTTGTTTGAATCGTGTCAAGCATTGTCTTATGTGTTCTTGTTTGAATCGTGTCAAACCTGGACGGAGTCTTTGTTCGAATCGTGTCGGACACTGACCCCTTGTTTTAAAACCATTCCTGTTCGAATCGTGTCGAACTTGAATTGGGACTTTGCTTGAATCGTGTCAAGTACTGTCTTTTGTTTTAAAACTGTTCTTGTTCGAATCGTGTTGGACATTGAACCCTTATCTTGTTTCTTTTCTGAAATTGCTTTAAGCTAAGTTTTCTTGGAAGAAATTTTATTCAACTTTAAGACTCCTATCTGTTGCGCAGAGTTTGTCTCTGTCTTTCTGGATTTTCTTGAAGATCCCATCTTGAACTCTTCAGTATAAGAATCCCCAGGAAGTCTTTACTTAGTTGTCTGTCTTTTTGGCTGATCCCTAGTGATCATGTTTTTCTTTCTGGTTTTGTGCCCAGGAAGAGTGTGGGTTTGTTTTTGTCCCCAGTAGTCCATCTCCCTGGATCTTTCCCAGTGGAGATTGTCTGTGGTCTTTTCCCTAGTGTTTCTTTGGAGTCTCCCCAGTGAGTCTCTTTCGCTGGTTAGCCTGTATCCCCAGTGAGTTTTTTTCTCATGGATACTAGCTTTTGTCTTTCCCCAGTGAAGCTCATCTTTTGCATCCTGTTTGTCCTTTGGTGTCTCGTTGTGTTTGCATCTTTGCATCTTCTTTGGCATCTTGGCATCATGTTGTTGCATTGCATGTTTGCGCATATGAGGGCAAAATTTTTGGTTATCTGTATTTAAATATCTTTCACTTTTGATTCCATGAGGATCTTCATCTCTCATGTCATCCGGTGAAGATATTTAAATAGGGGCAACTGTTGCACCCCAAATTTTACCCTCAGATTTGTCTTATCATTATCATATCTTTTTTATCAGCGATCTTTCGTTTTTAGCCATTTTATAATTTCATTTTAGAATTTGCCTTATTTTAAATTTTATTTAGAATTTGACTAAAGTTTACTTTTTTAGTTTAATTATAACATAATCATTCTTAATTTAGTTCACATTTTAATTAAAGTCAATTAATTTAGTGTTTATTAATTTCATTTTCTTTTGTTTTAATTTAGTTTCGAAATCATTTTAGTTTATATCTCTTTTCAGATAACTTTAATTTTAATTATAACATAGATTTAGTTAATTAGTCATTTAATCTTTAATCATTTTGTCTAAGCAAATTAGAAAACTTGTTACTCTTATTTATTTTTGGTATAATACAAGGTAAATGAGAGAGCATCTCTCCCAGCTCAAAAACATGAATTATGACCATACAAGTCCAACTTTGCAGCTACCATAATATAATATATTTAACAAATACTTGCGGTCTGTTACATTGAAATACACTAGTGACCATTTGAAGAGGAAGCAATAGTGGTAATTTTCTTCCCACTCCAATCGTACGAACCACACCAGTCCCCCACGCCAAAAGCAACAACAATAATACATGCTGCCATACTCTGCCAAACCGTACGAACCTTTTTGCCAGCCTTCTCCAACGTTAACCTGCACACCAATGGTAAGAAAAAAAAGAACTTGTATAAGAGGAAAACGAGAGCAGAGATGAGGGGGAGCAACACAAAAAAAACCTGTGCAAAACTAAAACCAGCCCAGAAAAATTCTCATAACATCAAAAACCAATTTCCCACATAAGTAAAAAATGAGTTCTTAAATCAAAGAACAGAGGTTTCAATCACAAAACCATTTCAATCCCAACACTAAACAAAAACAGCTTAGTTCATGTTTTGTCTCTCTTCTCAGCAATTGAAGCAGAGAAAGCATGAAGGAGATACTAGAATCAAATCCTATAACCATTTGCCTCACCCTCATCCATTCAAAACTCCCTCTGCCAAACACCACCCCCTACAACGTGTGAGCAACACAACATCCTCCACTGTCCTCATTCACACAACAAAACCAACAGCTTCGCCTTCAGCCTTCTTTTCACAGACTCCGCACCTCATCATCATCTTCAACCCTCAAAACCTTCAATACACCACCATAAACCTTATAAGTAACCCCTGCCTCTGAAGAGGGGAGCTCTCGACTCTCGTCTTTATCGCCAAATCCAATAACATCCACCGGACACAAAATCAAACTGTTTTCAACCCAAAAAAAAAACCAGAACAATATAACAACACTCAGTAACCATCAAAGCTTGTGTGAAGTGGAGAAGTAATGCGGGAGGTACATTACCTGAGTTTCTTCGAGTAGGACTTTCTGGGGTAATTTCTAAACTTTGTTCTTATCCTCCATGTTTTTTGTTGTGTAGACTTTTGTAGCTTTGTTGTTTTCATTTACTGTCCTTTAATTTTTCTTGCTCGACATTTCGATTTGAGCCGCCTTTAACATACCTTCATCCGTACCTAAGAAGACATGAATCGAAACAGAAAAAGAGAGCGCGTTTGAGAGGTGCGATTGAAGATGATAAGCCGCGAGGAGGAGAAATGGAGGTGTGACGGCGGAGTCCAACATGCTGCCGGTGGCGTTTTGAAGTTTCGCGAGAGAAGAAACGTAGCAGAGAGTATAGTGTGAAAGCTCGGCTAAGGGGTATGGATCCGAGAGAAAGCGAGACAGATGAGGGAAATCGTGAGAAGTGAGTAGCGATGGGGAAGGTAGGGAGCAGAATCGCGAGAGAGAATGAGGAACAGGGTACTGAGCAAAAGAATTTGGGAAAGTGTTTTCATGGCTGTGTAAAATTAGGTTTTGGTTTTTCCTTTCCCATTAATGTAACCGAACCGGGTCAATATCCATGACCCAGCTAGTACCCAGCGCCCCACTCTTGTTTGGGCTCACCAATCAGCCTTGGCCCATGCTTAGTTTTTCTATTGGCACCATGCGTTTGTTTTTTTTTCCTAAGAAGACAATTGAATTCATAACTTTAGTTAGTTTATTAATTTTAGTTTTTATCTTTTCGTTAATAATTAAGTTTCAGCTAGATTAATTATTTGGTTTCTAGTTAAAATTAGGTAGAAATTAGAAATTTAGTTTTAATTAGATTTCAACTTAATTTATTAATTAATTTTAAACTAGAATTAATTAGTTATTTTCTTCTAACTAAGTTTGTTACTCATATTAATTAGTTAGTTTTTAAGAAGAACTTAGCAAAATAGTTTTTAGGTAGATTTAGATAATTTTCCAACTTTAGTTTTACTAAGTTAGATAAATCTTTGAACTTTAGTTGTAGTTAAATCTTTGATTAACTTTTTAAAATTGTCTTTAATCTGGTTCTTGAGGAAATTATTGATTAATTCTTTCCCTTGTCGGTTTGAGGTTCGATGATACTTCTTGATGTCTCAGTGTTACCCATAAATTGTTGATAAGTCTTTTGGCGTTCTTTATGTTTGTCTTCCTTAAGATTGAAATATATTGACATGCCTTTATAATTATCATGTTCATCTTATCCATACTTTATCATGAAACATATTGCCATCCTCATGCTTATGTTTGCTTTCATTATATTATATCAATGTTTCATCTTCTATGCCTTTTATTACTACTATCTTCAGCTGTCTTTCCCCCATTCTGAAGGAAGGTAATTATTGTTGAATCTTAAAGCCATAGCCCCCATCTTAACCTAAGTAACCTCTTAGGAAGAAACTTTGTTTCTTGGCCTCATCAAGGGCCATGAAGTCATAACTAGCTTTAGGAGAGAGTTCCTTAACTCTTAGCGATATTCATCCTAATGAATTTATCACTTTCCCCTACTGACTACACTTCAACATAGGACCATTTCAACTAGATTTAGAGAGTTCCTAAACTCTACAATGAGCTTGTACTCATTTCCCCTCTGAATAATGGTCATAGTCAATCATTCAGTAGATGCAGAACTACGCGTACTCTGATTCTATTCCCGAGGATACGTAGGCGTAAAGTGCGATGCTTTATCGAGTATACTTAGATACTAACCCCTAGGGTTTCAAGCCTTTAGCATAGAACCTTTAGCAAACATAAGATAACATTAACAAGAGGTTCCCGTAGAATACTATGGACGTTTAGGGTGCTAATACCTTCCCTAGGCGTAACCAACCCCCGAACCTTAGATCTCCCCCCTTTAGGTTTTTCTAACGATCTTGAACCTTTCCTTTGGATAAATCAAAGTCGGTTGTAAAAGAAATATGATGTGAGTTAATTAATAGCTTGTTATCCAATTTTCACCGCAACACATAGAGATCAAACTAAAGCGGACTTCTAGAGCATGTTTGACACCTCTAAGCAACAATTGCATTCCCATGTTGGTTTGCAAGCAAACACCACCAACACCAATAACCTTAGATACACCAAGATTACCCATCTTCAACACTCTAAAATTACCAGAAGTATAAAATGTAAATAAGTCCTTCCTTGGTGTAATATGAAATGTAGCACCACTGTAAACTATCCACGCGCTCTCGTCTGATACAAGATTAACATACTCATGATCACGGAGAATAACAAGATTATCACTAGTAGCAACAGTAACATGATCATCATCATGATCTTCATGGTCCGAAGACTCTAGTAAAGATAGCAATAAAAATAGTCCCAAAAGTTCATTATCAAATTTGATACTCATTTCTGACTTCTGATCAAGGAGCCCTTGAAATTCACTCAAGTAATCTAAAATAGAAGTCCCCTCCTTATACTTCAAACTTATGAAGTTATTTAACAAGAACAATTTATTATTCCCTGATTTAGAGGTATACAAGGACTCTGTCTTCTCCCACAAAGTTTTGCATATGTCTCATTAGCAATATGATTATAAACATTATCTTCTACATATTGTCGAATAAAACCGCATACTTGTTGATGTTCAAACTCCAATTATTCAACAGACACAGAAACGGGCTTTGCGGAACTAAAAACCAATAAATCCAATTTCTTCACAAATAGTAAGTCTTTCATCTTTCCCTTACATAAATGGTAATTAGAACCACTAAGCAATACCATCTTCATCTTTATTTTTGACCTTATCATTCAAACTAGTAAAATAGCCCTTAACCAAGAGCTCTCATGCTACTATGATGGGGAATTAAAACACAATAACAGACCAATACACACCAGATATAAAATTTCCCAGGCTTGTAGGAACCTTGAGAATCAACAGCAAATATAAGAGGAAAAATTGAACAAATAAAGGAACCAAAGAACATCGATATTTTTAACGTGGAAAACCCTCAATATGAGAGTAAAAACCATGAGTCTTCAAAACCAATGAAATAACTACACTATAATCAATCAAGGGTATAATAGAGTCTTAAAGTGATTCACAAACTAGTGTTAACAACCGCAAATCACAACGCAAACTAGTTTACAAATAAGAATCAGAAAGCTGAAAAATTTCCCAAATATGCAACTTTAGTGTGAAGCAGATAACTCTCACCTCAGGTGTTGTTTTATAATTATGAATAGTCAAGAGTTAGATACATGTGTTACGAACCTTCCCTCTAAATTTGAGCTTGATCTGATGGTTAACGAATCGTGAATCACCAATTTAGTGAGACTAGTTGCAAAAAAACGAGAATTAGTTTCTCTCCTCTTTTCTCTCTTTTGAATCCTTATATTTTTCTCTATCTCTCTCAACCCTAAATTGATCCTCTTCACTTAAATAAATGAGACAAATAGGCTAATCATATTTGGGTATTTCTCCACATATGAAGGGAACCCAAACCCAATGGATGATTATTTATACGATCTTTGAATTTTAGAATTTAAGCTGTCTTTAATCCACAAAATGATGAAGAAACATTTATAGAGAGTATAAAAATATGACAAAATTTTATACACTTATTTTATATTTTCAATTTTAATTTTAATGTTTAATCTTGTATTTACATGATTCTAACATATTTCCAATTCACTTAAAATTGTATTTTTTTTTATTCTCTTCATCCTATTGTCTTAATAACAAAAAATTTATACTAGAAAAACAAAATTCTATCACGATTAATAGTGAAGGAGCTCCACATATAACATCCCAGTTTTTGATTTATTGAAATTATTTGATTTATTATGATTTTTGTGTATTTATTTGATTAGACAATCATTTTTCAGCTATAGTATATAATCTTTTACATATAAATTTTCTACAATATATTAGTAAATTATATTTAATTAAAATTATAAAAACTTCAATTGAATTAAATAATTTGTATATATGTTGAAAATATATGACATAGTCAAATACACACAAAAATAATATCATTGTACTTGATTTAAAAGTCATATTCAATTTCTTCTATAACTACCAAAACATATTAAAATATCGAGAGGTTCATTTTAAATTTTAATGTATACCATGATGATTATTTATATGATCTTTGAATTTTAGAATTTAAATTAACTTTAATCCACAAAATGATGAAGAAATATTCTTAGAGAGTATAAAAATATGACAAAATTTTATGCACTTATTTTACATTTTCAATTTTAATTTTAATGTTTTATCTTGTATTTACATGATTCTAACATATTTCTTATTCACTTAAAATTGTATTTTTTTTTATTCTCTCCATCCTATTATTGTCATAATAACAAAACATTTATACTAGAAAAATAGAATTTATCAAAAGTAATACTACTTAAATAATGCATCTAAGCCCTACACATTGCGCGGGTCTTAATCTAGTAACATCATTATTTTTATTACACCTGTTTAATCTAAAAATTGATTTAACACTATGTAGTACATTCAATAGTAAATGGAACATTAAGTATATAAATATAGATATTTTTCAAAAAAAAGGAGTAAATGGAACATTAAGTACATTAAACAGTTTTGATGTAGCAGACAAGTGGCTAAATAAGACATCCATAAGCTTCAAAGGAGGTTTATCTGGGGTGATACGGAGGCCAAGAAGAAAGTTCATGCTATTAAGTGGAAAACTATTACCAGACTCAACGAAGAAGGAGGGCTTGGTATTAGAAATTTAGAGATTATGAAAAAGCTTGCTTAACGAAGCTAGGGTGGCAACTCCACAATAGGGGGGAGGGGTGATGAGCTTTGGTGTTGTGTGGTTTGGGGGAAGTATGGCCGAGACATCAATAATGGTAACATCAACATAAAACCTACAAAATTTTCTTTCTGGAAGAACATCGTGGAGAATAGTTTGTGGCAGGTTGGGGATGACACAACTTTGAGAGCTTTGGATTCTAATTGGTTAGGGCATGATGTTCGAATATCAGACATGGACGTGAGCATCCCTTTACATCTCTGCTATGAAAAAGTTGCAAACTTGATAAATGATGAGGGTGATTAGAACTGGGAAATGTTAAACCAATGGTTTCCAGAGAATGTCACATGCAGAATAACAAATATGCTTCCTCCTGTGATAGAGTCAGGCTCAAATTGTTGGGTGAGTTTTGATGTGCCTGGAAAATCGTTTACTGTTGCAAAAATGTATCAGATTTTGGATGAGTAGAATAGACAACGGAAAGAAGAAAGATGGAAGCAAATCTGGAAAATTCAATCCTCTGAAAGAGTTAGAAACCTTGTGTGGATCCTTAACCATAATGGACTTATTAAAAATAGCAGGAAGCACAAGATGGGGCTGGGCAGTGCAATGTGTTGTTTTTGTGGCAATGAGGAGGAAGATGCATTACACGTGCTCTGGGATTTCCCGCTGACCATGCCGCTTTGGATATCGGCGGTGCACACTAACATGCATTTTCTCTTTTTTGTAGGTGACTTGGATCATTGGATTGATGACAATATGAACTATAATATGGGGTTGAACCTGACTTATGATTGGAAGATTTTTTGAGCCACTGCGTCACTACTACGAAAATCCCATTTAACGACATCAGGTTTACCACGGTTTCGTATCCCACCATTGTAACAGGATTAAAAATTTATAACGCCATATTTAACGACGGTTGTATTACATAACCGTTGTAATATAAGTTGTGTAACAAGCTTCGATTCCCAGCTACTATATTCTTTTTTCCATATTTTTACATTTTAACACGCTTGTATTAGAAGACAGTTGTAATACATGTATCACGCTTCGATTCACAACAATGTATTTTTTTTTTTCATATTTTAGATTGTAAACATGTATTAATTTTTTAAACATGTCTAACGCCATGTAATGTATGATGTATATTCCCAGCAATGTATTCTTTAGTATTTTTAAGTGCAATAGAGTATATATATAACTTTAAAAATAAAACTGTAAGAGATGAACATATATAGAGATAATTTTTTTTTAATATTCCATTGAGAGTACATTGATAAACATATTACATATCAAGATCATTGTCAGAGCCCATAGCATAAAATGCATCTTCATAATCTAAACATCTCTCCTCACTCCCCTCATCGGAATCATAATATACAGGCCTCCTTTTCTTCTTTATCTTCTTCTTCTTCGGCTTCTTCTTCTTCTTCTTCTTCTTATCCTTCCTTACCCTTAAGGCATCCCTGAAGTCGGCAGTTGCTGGTTGGACGACCTCCTAGATTGGCGCCTGACGTTCCTCATTGAGGTTTCTAGGATTCTCATTTGTTGAACTCATAGTTACAAAGAATATATTATTTAGATATGTAAAATTGTCTATTTATAGATGAGGTTGAAGATGAAAAGACGGATAGTTTAATGCTTGTAATGATGATAACTTGTAAACCTTTCATATTCTGGAACGATATTTTCTTGTAAACCGTTCATATGTTGGGAAGTGCAACAGTTAATAATATTACGACGGTTATAAGTAATGACTGTAGCAATATCACTTATAATCCAGGCGTAATTTTAGGAAAATGTTGTTGCCTGGTGTCGAACCTTGTACCATGTATAAGGGGTATCGCTACGGTTATTATAACTAACCGTTGTGATATTATTAAATTAATATATAATCTATCATAACGGTTATTTAAGAAAACCGTTGTGAAAAATTTACCTATATAAGGGAATTAACTTTCCCTTTTTGACATTCGCGCCGTTTCCTTCACAACGAAACCCTAGCACCCAAACTTCATCTTTTTATAGAATCCGCGAGAAGAAATACAAGAAGTATGAAGCTTTTGATTTAAGCTTCTTCCTCCTTGTAGTTCTTCTTTCAGAATCTAAAACTAGATGAACATGGTGATGATGCTGACAGTAGCAAGTGTAATGTACATATTGATTTATGGAAAATAAGGTAGTCTTCTACTTCAATCTTTTTGTTAGATAGTTCCCATTATCTCGTTTGCTTCATGTTGTTTTGTTGATTGTTCTTATTTTGTGCAGATTCGACTTCAATGCTTCACGAGCAAGGTGAACTTCATTGTAATGGTACAGTCCCACTTTTTAGGGTTTTGTTTCAACTTTTGGTTATTTTTTTGAATACTAACTAATTTTCTTCATTGCTTCTCACTTCTTAGGGTTTGTTTCACATGGTGTTGATGATGGTGGTACATATATATATGAATTCATTCTGATAAGGTACATATATATATGAATTTATTCTTATATTGTATATGAAATTTAGTTTATTATATACTATGTATATTGTTTGTTTCACTATCCTTTTATTGAAAATGCAATCAGTTAAATTGATATAGAACATTAGTTTATTATATATATACTATGTATATTGTATATAGTTAAATTTAATACTAACTAATTTTCTTCATTGCTTCCCACTTCTTAGGGTTTGTTTCACATGGTGATGATGATGGTGGTACATACATATGAATTCATTCTGATAAGGTACATATATATGAATTCATTCTGATATTGTATATGAAATTTAGTTTATTATATATTATGTATATTGTTTGTTTCACTATCCTTTTATTGAAAATGCAATTAGTTAAATTGATATAGAAACTTATAATCTGAAAATTAGGATGTATTTGAAAACCAACCTTTATCATGTCAATGTTTTCTGAATTGCATCCATTTCATTCAGCACACTTAATGTTCCTTAACATAAAATTTATGGTCCAATGGTCCGTTTGCTTCAATTCATCGATATCTTTTCTTATAGTTTACCTCATCGTCGTCACTAATCATCGTGGTTGTTAAGATCATGATTGTTATGATGATAAAATCGCGATGATTTTTGGCGATGATGAGGTAAACTATAATAAAAGATATCGATGGATTGAAGGAAACCGACCATTGAACCATAAATTTTATGTTAAGGAACATAAAATGTGCCGAATGAAATGGATGCAATTCGGAAAACAGTGGTGTGTTTAAGTTGGTTTTCAAGAACAGTTTAATTTTCAGATTATATAGTTCTTTACCAATTTTAATGGTTGTATTTCTTTAATTAGGTGGATGGTAAAACAAGCAATATACATTTGTATTTAATAAACTAAGGGTACATTCCACAACGGTTGAAATATATAACCGTTGTGATAGTTAATATATATGACAACGATTGATACTGATAGCCATTGTGATAGTTAATATATATTACAACGGTTGAAATACCTAACCGTTGCAATATATCGCGCGCTTCCAGAATACAACAATGGTTTCCAGACCGTTGTAGAAACGGCGAACTTACAACAACAATCTACATAACAACGCCTTCGCCCGCGTCATTATATATCATTCCCAACCGTTGCTAAATGGGTTTTTTGTAGTAGTGCATGTTATAATTTGTGGAGCTAGCACAATAAAGAAATCCATGTTGAAAATTATTCGAGACCCTCGAACATGATGAACTATATCTATAGGCAAATAAAAGATTATGACCAGGCTAAACTTTCATCCCTGGTTACTAGCAACCATGGTAAGGAGTGAATCTCTATTAAGTGGAAAGTCCTTAGTGTGGGGAGAGTGAAGCTGAACTCTGATGAGGCCAGGGATAATCGAGGGATAGCGGGATATGAAGGCATTATTAAGGGAAATGAAGGAGAGTGGCTTGGGGGATTTTCAAAACATATTGGAGTTTGTGATACGTATATAGCTGAGATGTGGGGGATGTTGGAAAGTCTTAAACTTGCAAATGGTTTGGGGTTTACTAAAAGTGATATTTGTGTGGACTATTTTCAGGTTGTCCAAGATATTAATACTAGTCATACTAGTAACATTTTGGGGAAAAATCTTGTTGCAAAAATAAGGCCGTACTTCCAACCGGATAAGGATATCCCTGTTATTCAAGTCTATCGGGAATCCAATCGATGTGTTGATGCGATTGCTAAGAAAGGAATCCATCATTCTAGAGGAATTTGTCTGTTCGATGCATGTCCAATATTTTTTGTGCACTTGTTTGAGGGTGATTTAGCCGGTAACACTATTGCTAGGTTTGTTTTGTTGTAGTTTCCTTTAGGCTTAGGCCCTCCATTTTACCAAAAAAAATCGATTTCGATGCATTAATAAGAAAATCAGTTCAAATAAGTTTTCATTTACCATCAAAAATAGAAATACAATGCAATATGAAATTGAAAGGGAAAAAAACACAAAACAAAGTTTCCATTAAGGAAATGTTGTAGTCATTTGTAGGTCAAAATATTGGGGAAAATGGAAATAAGGTAGAGTTAAAATAGAGTGTAATTTCCAATTTAGAAAAACAACTACATCAACAAATAAAAATCAATCATTTAACATCATATTTTGTAGAATAAGTATGAGATGAAGGATAAGTATCAAATATATTATTAATATTGATATTGAACTTCTTATAGCATATGTTCATAAAAAAATTAGACTTGAAGATCCATTCTTTAGACGACTAAAGTTAATAGTATGGTTGATACTTATGAGATCATAAATTCTGAATTAGATATTTGAAACCCATAAAATATGAATATTAAGATATTTATTCGTATTAAGCCAACAAGTTAGTATATGTTAATTCCCCCCTCAACTTACAAGTTATTTTAGGTTAATAACCTAATATGTCTCATCTAAGTAAACTTTTGGATGTATTGTGATTATTCAATTGCTCCAATATAGTATTGCTAATATGAGTTTTTAAAGAAAGTTGAGAAAATGTATTTTTTATGAATCACGTATTTGAAGATATATCTTGATCTAATAATTGAATACTTGTTTGAAGCCTAGTTGACTGGTTATTAATTGATAAATTAATTTTCTCAATATGAGGGGGAGAGATTAAGCAGCTGAAAGTGTGAACCAGAAGTTCAAATATGAACAATTTGAAATAAAATATATTATATCATTTTAATCTTTGAAGTTCAAAACACAATTCATTTGGTTAATGAAAAAAATTACCAATTTCTAATACTCATTTCAAAGTGCGTTCTTCTATTAGACAACCTAATATTGCAAATGAGTTGTAACCGCACCAGAAGCATTGTACGAAAGTATATTCCAATGTTAAAAGCCCTCCAACTAGAAAAAACTAAAGTTAAAGATTACCCAATTGATGATATGAAAATTCTAAAAGCACTTTGACATAATTTATTTTTCAGTTCCAGAAGACTTAATCAAGTACTTGAAATATGAAATAAAGAGATCTCGATAAATTATGTCGTGAATGAAATGCGATGGAACCAGAATTAAGATAACAAAAATAAAGTCAATATTGACAATGTCTTTGAATACAATATAACGCTAAAAGTGATAAATGACAACGAGGATCATGAGTCAAAGTCTATCAAAGATTGTAGACAAACTCAGAATTGACCAAACATGAATATATTAAATAGAAGAATAATTAAACTCACTTTACAAGTGACTCGATTTTGGACATGTAGTCCGAACATCTCAAGGTGTGAAATCAACGGGATATAAATGCGTTTTTGTGAAAAAGAAAAATAAGAATGGTATAAAGCTTGATTTGTTGCTCAATTATTTTCACAAAGACCTAAGATTGATTTTTGATGAAACATATCCACCTGTAGTGGATTTAATTAATTTTTTATATTTGATTAGTCTTGTAGCACATGAAGGGCTTAATTTAAATATGATGGATGTTGTGACATCTTATTTATACAACTCACTTGATAGTGACATGTACTAAAAATCTCTAAAGAGTTTAGTATATCAGAGTTACATAATTTTAGATCTCGAGAAAGTTACTCTATCAAATTGAACAAGTCCTTCTATAGGTTAAAACAATACAGACACATGTGTCTCAATGAATATTTGCAAAGGGAGAGATATACAAATAAGTCCATATGTCCTTATATATTTATGAAAAGATCTAGAAAATAATTTTCTATAATAGTTGTCTATGTGGATGAAATAAATACTATTGAAACTCCATAAGAGTTTCTAGAAGCTATAAATTGTTTAAGGAAATTATTTGAGATTGGAGGACTCGGGAAAGAAAAAAATCTTACTAAATGATCATTTAGATAATGGAACTTTTATACACCAAGAAGGTTATATACAAAAAAAAAATGTTAAAATGTTTTGATATACGAAAATATCGTATATAACAAAAAGGCTAAAATGTTCCTATATGGATAAATCTCGTATGTTGTCTACCTCTATGATGCTAGATCATGAAATGTATAGACGATTCTTTTAGATCTCGAGAAGAGGATGAAAAATTAGTTGGTCCTGACGTACCATATCCTAGTGTAATTCATGTACTAATCTATCTTGATAACTATACACACCATGTATTTTAATTTCTATAACTCTATTAGCAATATATAGTTCTTCAGCTACACAAAAGCATTTGAACGAAGTTAAACATATACTCCGTTATCTTAAGGGTAAATGGACATGAGTTTGTTTCATTCCAAAGTATCCAAATTAAAATTAACACTTTATGCAAAAATAAGTTACTTGTCAGATCCTCATAATGGTGGATCGCACATATTGTTTGTTTACTTATGGTGGTACAACTATTTCATGGAGACCTGCAAAACAAATCACAACAACAACTTCATTTAATTATAAAGAAATTTTTAGCACTACATGAGGCAAGTCGAGAATGAGTTTGGTTGAGATCCCAATTTCAACACATACAAAAGACTCGTGGTTTGACTTTTGGAAAAATTAAACACATTTATAATGATAATACTTCACACATTGCTCAATTGAAAGATAGTTACATTAAAGGAGATCAAACAAAACACATTTCTCCAAAGTTCTTTTTTACTCATGATATTTAGAAAAATGGTGATATAAGCTCCAACAAATTTATTCATATGATAATCTTGCATACCTTTTCACACAGTCACTCCCTAGTGGAATTTTAACCAACTAGTGCAAAAGATTGATCTTCATATTGTCGAAGAAATGATTGTTCGGCTGAGGTGGAGAAATGAATTTGTTCAGCTGAGGGGGAGAAATGAATTTTTCTTAAAAGGATATGTACTTTTTTGCCTTCACTAGATTTATTCCCACTGGGTTTTTTCTAGTAAGATTTTAATGAGGCATATCCTAAACAAACATCAACGGAGATTGTTATGAATAATGGGTGATTGTCTCCCTATAATTTCCTTTCTTATTTGTAATAATTTCTATTAATTGGTAATGAGGTAGTTCACTCATAAAGAATATTGTAATCTTTTTCCTTCACAAGAATTTTTCCCACTGAATTTTTTTTAATAAAGTTTTAATGAGGCATATTCTTTATGGACATCCAATGGGAAGTGTTATAAATGACATGATTATAGATGTTCATCAATTAAAAAATTTTATATTAATTTTATATTTATTATATATGTCATATAAATAGGTCTCATATTGCATTTAAATCACTCACTCATAATTAAAATAATATAAGAAATTTTCTTTTTCTATTTCTCGCCTTCGTCTCTACTCTTCTATTATATTACTTCATATTAATTTCAGAACAATAATATATATATATATATATATATATATATATATATATTACGTGATTATTAAAATCATTTATTACTTATTATATAAATAAGTATTATTTTAAAACAATTAAAATTTCTATAAAATTAAAAGTTATTAAAATGAATAAACATATTTTTTTTTTAAATTGAGTTTTGTTTTGATAAGTAAAATTTTGTTTTGAAAATGTTGTGTTGAGTTTTGTTTTGAAAAAAAAAAGTGTTGAGTTTTATTTAAACTTTATTAAATATATTTTTTTAAATGTGATTGAGTATTTTAAAATGTATTTAAATATTTTAAATAATATTTAAATATCTGTTTAAATGTGATTGAATATTGTTATACGTGTTCAAATATTTTTAAAATTTGTTTTAGTATTATTTAAATATATTTTAATAACATAACGAATAGTGTGGAACAAGAAGGTCAAGATTCTCCATAGCAAGGAATAGATGCTTCCGTGGAAGATGAGATGGAGAAGGTTCCCAAAACACCTAAGAAGTTGCAATGGGACCAGAGAGACAGGGTGTGATTGAGCTTGTTGTTTTTAATGATTATAAATAATAAGATATTTGCATGAACTTCAGGAATATAATCAACAAGAGGATTTCTTAACACACCATCTATGTTTCTTATACACCACGTGAAATTTCCATTTTGCCCCCAGATTTCGGATGTGCACATCAGGACGTACCGTTTTTTCAAAAAACGCTGATGGGTTTCGGATGTGCACATCCAGAAGCATGGAATAGCTTTATTTTTTACAAATACCGGATCTGCAGATCCGGAAAACAGTGTAACTTAATTTTTTTTCTTAAAAATCGGTTTTGTCGGTCGGTCGCAAACGTTAATATATCAACGCAAGTCAATATACATTTGAATAGAAAACTCCGTTCTCCGTATCTGTACAATAGAAAACTTTGTTCTCTGTAATGTCATCAGAAGTTATAACAAACTCTAGGGTTGGAGTCTCTCAGTCAACATAATGGTTGTCTTCGGCATTTAAATAAGTAATGTGGCTGGTGCACCAGTAGCTGTAATGTCATCAGAAGTTATAACAAACTCTAGGGTTGGGGTCTCTCGGTTAACATAATGGTTGTCTTCGGCATTTCAATAAGTAATGTGGCTGGTGCACCAGTAGCAGTAATGTCATCAGAAGTTATAACAAACTCTAGGGTTGGAGTCTCTCCGTTAACATAATGGTTGTCTTCGGCATTTCAATAAGTAATGTGGCTGGTGCACAAGTCGCATAATGTCATCAGAAGTTATAACAAACTCTAGGGTTATAACTTCTGATGACATTTGCGACTAGCCGACAAAACAGATTTGTAAAAAAAAATTACGCTTTTTTCCGGATCTGCAGATTCGGAATTTAAAAAAATAATGCTATAATATGTTTCCGGATGTGTACATCCGGAATGCATCAGCGTTTTTTAAAAATTTGGTGCGTCCGGATGTGCACATCCGGAATCTGGGGGCAAAATAGAAATTTCACGTGGTGTATAAGAAACTTGGGTGGTGTATTAAGAAATGGTCAATCAACAATTGTGAGCTTATAGACCTTAGTACAATAGGTTCAAAGTTTACGCGGAGAGGGCCTATTTACAATGGTGGTCAGTGCATATATGGGAAATTAGATAGAGCTTTGAGTAATGAAAATTGGATGATGGAATTTCTAGATGCATATGCCACAATTTTGACTAGGGCAGACTTTTCTGATCATCACCATATTTTGATTGTTCCGGTTGCATACGCTTAACCCATGACACCTTGTCAATATAAATTTGAAAGCGCTTGGATCCTCAAATTGTATTATGACTTGGTTAGAGAGTATGGAAGACGGATGTCAGTATGGACAATAATCTCATTTTGAGCAAGTTTTTGCTAAGAAAAAGGAGATCATTATTAGAATTGGGGGCATGGTTTTAAATTGCGGTTGCAGTTGCGTGTGTTACGATTGCGGCCATTGCGGTTGCTGCGATGCGTATTGCGGCGTGAATTTTTATTGAAAGATATTTGAAATATACCATTGAAAAACTCTTGATGTTAATCTTTTACATTACAAATGAGATGTAAATTGAGTTTTTGGGTCTCAAACTCCAAGTTCTTGGATGCAGCAGCATAATTTTTGTCTCGTGAGGTTTGTAGTTTGCCATTCAATTTTCTTGAGATTAAAGTTGGAGGTAATCCTAGGAGGGTGAAGTCTTGGACTCATGTTGTAGATAAGCTTAGGAGCAGGTTAGCAGTGTGGAAAGGCAAATGTCTTTATATTGGGGGAAGAGTTGCTCTCATCAACTCTGTGTTGAATGCATTGGCCATTTTTTTGTTATCTTTTTACAAGGCTCCGGTTAGAATTATTAAGGAAATTGTTAGAATCCAGTCCAATTTCTTGTGGGGAGGTTTGGATGGTAAGAGACATATACATTGGGTCAGTTGGTTGAAAGTTTGCAAGCTTAAAAGTGAATGGGGTTTAGGAGTTAAGGATGTGGCAACCTTCAACAAAGCCCTACTGTTGAAGTGGAAGTGGCATTTTTTAAGCGACAAGGATGCCTTGTGGTACGACCTTCTGCAGCACAGGTATGGTCAGAGAAACGTTAATTTATCGTTGTCTGTTCTTCATTATGTAGGCATAAAAGGTAGGAAAATTGATTCGATGTGGTGGAGATATGTTATGTCGGTTAGGGTAAGCAAAGACCAAGTTGGTGATAAGTTTTCTATGGCTGTTGGAGGTAGGACGAGGAAAGACAACCTCATTTCCTTCTGGTCGACTCGTTGGTTAGGTAACGAAGTGCTTAGGGATGCCTTCCCTCTGTTGTTTAGCAGGAAAATTGAGAAGGAGGAGGTTGTAGCAGACTATGGGCAGTGGTCAGATGATGTTTGGTTTTGGAAGGATTGGAGGGATATTGAGTCGTCTTGTCCTGATCTGTGTTGTGAAATCGAGAGGCTTAGAGGGATGTTGAATGAAGTGAAGTGCAAATAGGGCCTGGAGGATTCTTTTTACTGGAGTCTAGAACCTGATGGTGGTTTCTCGGTGTCATCTTGTTTTGCTTTGTTCGCTGAGGAAGACGATTCTCTTCTAATCTTTGCTACTGGGTTAGAAGCATTGCACTTTTTATGGAGAGCGTCGATTCCTTTTAAGATCCAAGTTTTCGTGTGGAGTTTAGTTTGGAACAGAGTTGCTACTATGGACCAGCTACTGAAGCGTGGAATTGTTGTGCAAGCCAAAAATGGTTTGTGCGTTTTTTTGCAGTTCTACAGGTGAAACTTCTGAACACCTGCTTCTGAGTTGTCCTTCTGCAGGTGAAGTTTGGAAAGAAGTTGAGAAGTTTACCGGTATTGAGTTGAACAGAGGTGATGGATGCAGCGTTTCGTTTCTTCATTTTGGTAGGAGTTGTCGAAAGGTGGCTGAGAATGACATTGGATTCGTATTATGGGCTTTTACAGTTTGGTGTATTTGGTGTAGGAGAAATAATTTCATCTTTAGAAATTCTCTCTCTTGTGTTGAAGATGTAGTGTATTCAGCTAAGTTGCAAGTGTGGAGCTGATTAGGTTCTCATTCTCTTTTGGTGAAACCTTATACCTTTTATGATTGGGACCACAATCCTCTTTGGTGTATCAAGTAGTTCTGTGGTTGTGTAGTTGTATGGGTTGAGTACCCCTTGTACTCCTTTAATTCCATTGCCTTTTAAAAAAATGGGTGAAGTTGTTTGATGCGATTTATAATGTAGTTGGATGTGAGATTTCAAATCACACCGCAATTGCGGTCCGATGCAGATGCAGTGACTACCGCATTTGCAATATTGCAGCCGCAATTGCGGTTGCGGACCTCAATTTAAAACCATGATTGGGGATATTCCATGTTGCATTCAGAGAGGAGACAACCAACCGCGCAGAGCTTAAAAATGTGAAACATGAGCTTTAAAAGGAGTTGTATGATATCCTCAAGAGAGAAGAGTTGATGTGGTTTCAATGATCCCTTATTTAATGGTTAATGGACGGAGATTATAATAGCAGGTATTATCACGTCAAAATAGTTAGCAAAAGACATTGAAATGACATTATCATGCTCAATAATGATCAAGGGTTGTGGGTGGAGAAGAGCATTCAGCTTCAAAGAACTTCTATAAGAATTTATTCGTCATGAACAATTAACGGCCTTGAAACCCAAAATGATTCAAATAAAAATAAAATAAAAGTCTGAAAATCACAAAAAATCAAATATTATTGAATGTGTTTGGACGTCATTTTATAAAAACAGTTTGGTTCGAATCAGATTTTGAATTGATTTTTCAAAACAGATCCAAGCTGAATCGAACCAAATCTTATGTATATATATTTTTACTTATTTATTTTTTTAGTGTTATATTTTTTTTGTAAGCAAGTTATATTAAAGAGAGAACTAAGGGTTCTCTAAACCTGATACAAAAGGGTAACGAGATACATGGCTACAAAGAACTCGACCCCAAAAAATCGAAAATTGGGAACCAATTGAGTTACAATAAAAAATACAACGGGTCTTTGCAAAAATCGTAAAAATTACAATTGGGATTCCCAATTTCCCTGATTATGGACCATTTCCAAACCGAAATTTTAATGTTCCAAACAACATCAAGAACATTCCAACCTTGATTCTCAAAAATAATCCTATTTCTAAGAGTCCAAATATTCCAACAAATGGCCAACCAAAAAATACCGGCTTTCCGAGAATTCACTTTGTGAAGTTTGCAAAAATCAAACCACCTCAAAAAGCTATCCATAAACGAGATTGGACTAGCCGACACTACCTCCTCAAAACCAATCCACTCCCTTAATTCCCTCCAAATCAGCCCCACTACTATACACGACATAAAAATATGGTCCATAGTTTCCTCCTCCGATAAACAAAAAACACAAATAGAGGAAGTATTGGACGAAATAATACCTCGAACTTTAAGATTATCCCTCGTCGGAAGTCTCTTCTTGAAAACCCTCAAACCAAAGGCTTTGATTTTCGCCGGAACCTCCCATTTCCATAACCGTTTCCACATCAAATCTGCCCCAACCTGAAACGGAAAAGCAGAAAAAGTCATGGCAGCCATGCTGCCCGGAATCAGTTGCGAAGCGCAGCTCGCCACCGAGAAACCCATGACTAAAAAGCAGATCAGGCTCCAATGCAGCAGATCAGGCTGCACCGAACACGGGCCAACCCCGACTAAAAAGCCTTCCAAATCGATCAACTCAGACAACGCGGCAGGGTCCGTAGTAGTATTGATTCTAAAACCGCCCCACCTCCACGTACCGTCCACCCAACCTCCCATTCCGGTCACCAAAACTTCTTTTAAAACCGATAACTCATAAATAAGAGGAAAAGTATCCTTAAGAATAATATCATTTTCCAACCAAGAAGAATACCAAAAAGAGATGTTAAAACCATTTCCGACCACGAATCTCACATTCTTCACAAAGAAACCATCCTCAATATTCTTTTCCAACACTCCCAAATCCCTCCACCAATCCGAAGAAGGGCGAATTGGGTGGATATTATAACCACCCTTCACCAAGAACAAATTAAGATCACCGTACCGTGCTTTCAAGACACGATACCAAAGAGCTTCCGAACCTTTTAAAATTCTCCACTTCCATTTAAATAGAAGCGAAATGTTAAAATCTTTGACCCTTCTAATTCCCAAACCACCATTTCTCGTGGGTAGACAAACTTCCTTCCACCCTACCCAATGTATCCGCTTCTTCTCCTCCAAACCACCCAGCAAGAAATTGCTTTGAATATGAGTTATTTCCTTCGCTATCTTAATAGGCATCTTATAAAAAGAAATCCAAAAGATAGGGAGAGAACTAAGAACCGATTTGAGGAGAGTGATTCTACCACCGAAACTAAGAAAATGACTTTTCCAACACAAAAGACGTTTCTTAATCTTCTATACCAAAGGAGTCAAAGTAGAGATCCGCCTCGGATTAACACCAACGGGAATCCCAAGAAAGTTAAACTTGTTATCTTCCAACTTACAAGATAGAAAAGTAGTCGCCGCTTCCAAAAAACAAGAATTAGTGTTAATTCCAATTAATTTGCTCTTGTGAAAATTGATTCCTAATCCCGAAACGAGCTCAAAGCTCCTAAGAATCGCTTTAAAAGCCCACACTTGGTTCCAATTACTCTCTCCTATCAACAACATATCGTCCGTAAATTGAAGGATTTCCACGGAACAACTTCTATTGAAAAAAGCCCCTTCATAAACACCAACATCCACCGCCTTATTAACCAACATCGAAAGACCTTCCACCACTAATACAAATAGAAAGGGGGATAAAGGATTGCCTTGTCTTAACCCTCGTTCCACCTTAAACTCCTTCGTCGGACTTCCGTTGACAAGAACCGACATACTACTATTAAATATCAACAATTCCATCCAATTCATCCAAATGCTACCAAACCCCATCCTCCTCATCATCGTTCTTAAAAAATTCCAACTAACCTTATCGTACACTTTTTCAAAATCCACCTTAAAAAGGAGACACATTTTTCCTTCCTTTTTATAAAAATCAACCAACTCATTCGCAATCAACACCCCATCTAAAATTTGTCTACCCGGGATAAAAGCACTTTGACAAGGAGAAATTAAAGCGTCCAACATAATTTTTAATCTACCCGCCAAAAGCTTTGATAAAACTTTATAGAGATATTCCACCAAGTAAATAGGTCTATAATCATTGAGCCCTAATGGATTAGGATTTTTCGGTACTAAAGTAAAAAAAAGAAGAAGAAATACCTCTAGAAAGAACCGTCGCCGAATGAAATCCGTTGAAAAAATTCACGAAATCTTCCTTCAAGAAAGGTCAACACTTACGGATAAATAAAAGAGAGAAACCATCGGGGGCCCGACTCTTCGACCCATCACAACTCCACACCGCCTCCCTTATCTCCTCCTCCGAAAACAAGGCTTCGAGGGAATCCCGCTCCGCACTACTAATACTATTAAAAGGCAAATCTTCAAGAGTTGGCCTATCCACCTCATCTTCTCTAAATATACTAGAAAAATGCTCCCACACATCCGCTTTCACACTGCTAACCGAATCCAACAAGCCATTGCTCGAGTCAATAGAGCCAATGTGATTACGCCTCCTCCTTTCCTTCATCACTCTATGAAAGAACCTACTATTGTTATCCCCCTCATTGCTCCACTTCAACCTAGCCTTTTGAATTAACATATTCTCCTTAATCTTCAAATTAATCCAAAACCGACTAGAAGCTTCCTTTCTTTTTGCTAGAATTTCTTCCAACTCAAAAGGAATATTGCTAGAGATAAGATCATCCGCCTCATTAATACCCTTCACCCCTTCCTCCACTTCCAAATCAAATCTCCCGAACCTTTCCGTATTCCACCTTCTAAGACTATCTTTAATTAATCTCAACTTTTCCTTCATCACATAATAACTCCTACCAACCACCACTAAGCTCCTTCATTCCTTTTCTACAAAAGGAATGAAATCCTTGTCCGAGAACCATTCGTTATTGAATCTGAACAGTTTCGGTCCCCAATTAGAATCATCCGTCACCAACCAAATCGGACAATGTTCCGATATCTCCCGTAACCCAATCAATTGACCAACTATCCCCCACCTATGCACAATAATATCCGACACAAGAAAGCGGTCAATTCTACTCATGGCTTTACCATCCTCACTAAACCAAGTGAATTTTTTACCTTTGCACGGAACGTCGATCATAAGGCTATTATCTATAAAAGAACCAAACTCATTCATCTCGGAAGTTTTATTCCAAAACGCCCTTCCTTTCCTCTCACTCCTTTCCTTAACCACATTGAAGTCTCCACAAAAAAATCCACTCCCCATCAAGGTGATTTCCTTTAAGATCAAGAAGTTCAACCACAACCTCTTCTTTTTTGAAAATTCACAAGAAGAGTAGACATTTACAATATAGTAATTATAACCTCTCCATTTCACCTTAATGCCCAAAAAACCTTCGCCTCTAAAGCTATTAATAACTTTCATCCCTCCTTCTTTCCACAAAATTAAAAGCCCTCCCGAAGCTCCATTCAATGAAGAATAGGAGAAACCAACTTCTTCATTACTCCAAAAACTCTTGACTACTCCGACGTTCAAAGAAGAGAATTTAGTTTCTTGTAAAAGAAACACATCCGCTTTTCCTTTATTTATCAAATGACTCACTCTCCTTATTTTCGCCAAAGATCCACCCCCTATAATGTTCAAAGATCCGATAATCATTTCGAAACTTTGACTAACTCCCTCCAAGTAAGCACTCTCTCCTTATCACTTTTTTCCAGATCAAGAATCCTTTTCTTATAATCAATTTTAGAGTCTTTTGTCTTAACTCCCAAACTATTTATCACATTCCACAATATCTCACCCACGTTACTATTTAAATTCTCCCACGCCTTCGTATTCAACCTTGCTATGTATGATTCCTCTGATTGCTCCCCGTAGATTTTCGACCCCTCTACATAGTTTCTTGATAAGCTTCCCTTCCCTGCTTTGGTAACAACCTTATCTAACCCTCCAGCCCCAAGATTTGTTGTTTTTTCCCTTCCCTTCTTACTGATGTAATTGTTGTATTTCCTGCGTGTCCTACCCTTCACAATACCTCCATCTTCCACAAAGTGCGTAAATTTAATTTTTTTCGATTTCCTTCTTTTGACTACATCCTCCAATCCCGGAAAAACCGAATCAATCGCTGCTCCCCCCAACGAACAGCAAGCCTTACTGACACTTGAAACATACTGACCTGAATTACTCTCCTCTTTATCTCCACTACCTTCTGCTAGAGTCATTGTCGCTCCCGGGATTTTCATCCAAGTACAAACGCGAAAGTGGCACCGAAACAGAGTCTCCGGCAATGTGTATTTATCCCAAGAGAGGGAAAGGAAACACCGCGTAAACTTGAGGAAAAGGAAAGAGCATGGTCTTGCGACCAAGAAAACCGGGTTCGGGAGTCGGTTACGCGAGAGGAAGGTATTAGCACCCCCACGCGTCCATCGTACCCGATGGGATCCACGCTTGCTTCTTCGATCAAAGGGTGAAAGAAAAGATACTGGAAAAGGAACTACTAGCTGGAGAACTTGAAAAGGAAAGGAGAGATAAAGAGAAATAAATGTAGGGAAAATAAAAGAAGTGCTCGAATGGGCCATACCCCACTGCCTACGTATCTCATCGGGAACATGAGAATCAGAGCAACGTAATTCCCCTCACTAAGGGAAAAGTTGTTTGTGTTTTTTTTAGTGGAAACGTCTACGCTCGCGTCCTAGCAGTTAGGTGTTGCAGCTCGCTGTAGGGAGACTTAGGTGTTAGCTGTTTGCAGTAGAACAGAATTGACGCATCCTTAAGGAATCAGTGAATGAGATGAGAAAAGAATTCCCGAAAGAAAGCCGTTATTGTTTGTTTGAAGTTTTTTTAGAAAGAAGTGTTTTTGAAGTTGTTTGTAACTCGTATCGTATTTAAGTCCTTCATATAGGATTGAAAGCCTCGCATATCGACCCAAGACGGGACGTACGCTAAACATTCTAAGAAAGTGAGAGGAGACCCCACACCTCTTTGTTCCCATATGAAAGGCCTAAATACAATAGGTGTTATGCCTTTATTAAGTGTTTTTTACCTTTATTATAAGATGAGAGAAGAGACTCAAAAGAGGAAAAAGGTGAAAACTAAAAGGGACTAAGACTCACCCTAATGTTATCATACATGGTGATCCTATGGTTAATGAGGTTTAAGAAACCTAATCCTAAAAGAAAGGAGAAGAAGAACAAAAGAAGCAACTTACTTCCAAGATGGAAGTTAAGTTGATCTTAAAGAGGGATGAAGAAGAAGTTATTCAAAGAAAGCATGTTTATGCTTATCAAACACAATTCGAATTTAAAGGAGATAAGAGAGGATGAAAGAAACAAGTACATGTGGAAGCATATCCACACACTTACTTACCATTTACACCTACATGAAAAAGTTATTTCAAAATAATTTACAAGTAGTGCGATAAGAAAAGGAGTACCAAGTGGTGAACATACAAGTTAAGAGTTAAAGGATAAAGATCCTAAGAGATGAAACTCAATCAAGGTCAGAACCTAGGCTCTAAGGGTGTTCTCTAATGTTAATTGATCAATCAAGAACAAACTATGCACAACTAAAAATCTTAAACATCAAATACGTGAATCATGGAAGAAATAAGTGAATAATGAGTGGACATGCAAGGTGATCATGCATTAATGCTACAAATAATGTCAAAGTCAGAATGTGGATGACCTAAACATGTGCCTAAACATGATGCATAAATGTCACATAAGGCAAACAATCAAGTATCCAAGCATTAGGAGTGACAAAGAGTAGAAGTGAGAAGACATGAATATGAATTAAGCATGGAAAGAAAACATTCAAGGCATAAGTCAAACCTAAAAAAACTCAAAATTAACTCAAGTATCAAAATCAGAAGTGATATGACATGTTAAAGATGCACAAATGATCATGGCAAAAGCACATAGCAATCAAGTCCATACAACTTAGCAAACATGTAAGAAGAAGTCATATAAAAGAATGAATGCCTCATACTTGAAAAGAAATGTAAGAGATGCAAAATGGCATACAAGTATGAATTCCTATGGATAGGTCAGTAGCAAGTCATGGATCAAAATGCAAATGAGATGATAATATGATCATATTAGAAGCACACAACCAAACATGAAAAGCATAAGATGAAGACATAAGAAAAATTAGGTCAAAATGTCCCATAAGATGCATCATATAAAACAAAAGATCAACACATGCCAAATGGACTTAACAATGATCAAACAAAGCTTCTAAAAGTCTAATCATGTTACATAAACCCAAACAAAAGATCTCAAATAATGTCATAAATGCCTCATGCAATGAAGGTTAAAGAAAGGCATATAAAGTTCAAGCAAAACTTCCTTCAAACACAAGCACACAAACATATGTCAAAGTGCATTCAAAAATTATGGAATTAGAATGCAAATGACCTCATCCAGGGACTAATCACATATCAAAATCCCATACAAAAAATCAGAGAGGAAGTACCTCAAACAATCAAGCAATAGTCACTTATGAATCATGAACCAAAGTACAAAGATGGGGGACCTAAATGCAATAAAAGAAATTTTTAAAAATGAAACAAAAATATTTTTATGAAGTTTTGGATGTTAATGAATGGATACAAAGATATTGATGCAAAAATGTTTAAGGAGCTATGAGAAATAAATCTTTGAAATGAAGATATGAAAATAGAAACAAGTTTCAAAAGAAATAAAAGAAAAATATGGAAGGATATGAAAATTTTCACAAAATCAAAATTAAAAATAATAAAAAATCATTTAAACATGTTCAGATATCACGTGAATTTTTGTAGAATTTTTCCTGAGGTTTTGGTATTTTTAAAAATCAATTATGAAACAAGTATAAAAGAAAATAAAAGAAAGAAAGAAAAAGCAGGGGGTGCAGAGAAGTAAAATACTAGTTCAAACAATGCACTGGGCCAAGGGAGGGGGTACAAATATCAATTAATCAGTCCAGTCCACATGCGCGTGATTGTGTGTGATGAGTGTGGACGCAGCTAACAATCAAATGCAATCATAACCACACGATCAGGTCAACCAAAATTAATCACTAAAGTAATCACATCTAACCATCCACAACGCACGCACACCAAAAGAATCATGCACGCATACACAAAATAACACTCAGATTAAGATAAATTGCACGCGTGATGCACATGACTTCATTAATGCGTTGGTAACATACCAACCATACGATCAGTCTTGATAGGATCAATCATACATGATGAACGGATCACATTGAGGACACACAATAATAATCATGGAACACACGCACTCAAACATTCAGATTATAAAAGGATTTTAATGTGTTAGCGACATATCAACCACACGATTCAATAGATCAAACGGTCACAATTCAAACTTGCAAAACCCTAGAATTAAAAACTCACCGGCCGGAGAAGGACCTCCGGTCATCTTCTCCGGCGAGCAACCACCACCTGCAACCTCACATATGTCCAGAAATCCACAATTCGCATACCAAAATGAAGAGGAAGTAAAGTACATCATGAATTTGCAATTATTTCTCATAGATCATGCACATACACAACAAACCGAGCCAAAACATTTTGCCCTAAAATCACACCTAAGCTCCTAAAGAGCCTATCAACTAGCCAGGACTCACGCATAGCTTCTAATAAGCTCTAAATCAAGAAGAAACCAGTTAAACTCACATGAATACGAAACACTAAGGTTGAGTAAATTAAAACATGAAAATGTGGAGAAACTTGAAGTGTTGAGAAAACCAGAGAAAAGCTTGAGATCCTGTGCTTCTAGATCTTCAACCTTAGCAAAATAAATGCTACTTGATGTGGAGATCTTGAGAACAAAAAAAGAATTCCAAACTGTGATGATGCTATGCTTGGACAATGGAACTTCTTCTCCTTTGTTCTTGATCAGCAATGAAATGTTGAAGATGATGAAGGTGAAATGTAGAAAAAGATTGTTGAAGTCGTGTGAAATCAGAGAGAAAGTAGAAAGAGTTTGAGAGAGTTTTTGGAGTGAAAATGGAAAATGAAAGTTGAAGTTGAGATTGTGAGTGAAATTTTGATTTATATGTAAGGTTTAATATGTTAACTCATGATTAAATGAGTTGAACAGGTGTGGTTAAGTGAGTTGTCCCTAACTAACTGAGTCAAGTTAGTTAGGGCGAGTGAGGAGATTAGTGATATGGTGATGAAGGTTTATGATGTTATGGTGGAGATTAAAAGAGAAAGAGTGGTGGTGATGCTCTCTCAAATTCAGCAGCTTGCAGAAGAAACTTGCTGCGCAAGTTTTACTTTTCCCTTCTCATGTATGGTATAGGTTATGGCAAGGGTATGTAAGGGGAATGCTTGGCTAAATGAGGCAATGAATATAGGGTATATGCATGTGAATGTTAAGACAACAACAACAATTCAATTTTCTGATTTTGTAGCAGCTCAACGTTCAATGGAAAGGTGCAAGTTTGGGAAGGAATTTCTCTCTTGTTAGTGAATGAAACAATGAAGTATTGATGGCATTAGAAAGATGGTGCATCATAGAACCATATTGGTGTTGAAAAGAAATCAAATGGAGGTGTGTAAGATGGTATAAAATGGCTTAGAACATTGGGGTTTGAAACTAGTGTAAGGGCGTGGCAAGATTGTGGCATGGCAAGGCAACATGTTGCATGGAATTCAGCATGATCATACAAACTTTGAACCCTTATAACTCCATCATAACTTGCTCAAATGAAAATTTGTCCAACATCAAAGTTGAAGAGGACATTGAGATGAACAACTTTGGTGTTCAACATTTTTTCATTTGAAGCTTCCATCAATGAGAAAAATGGGTGGACATTTGGCACACCATGTGTTTGTCAAAATGATGGCCGGTGGGCTTGGTCACGCTTGGTCATGACTTGATTTTGGACCTAGTTTCATCAAACTTTGATCAACCATAACTCATTAAATTTTGATCCAATGGAGATGTTCTTTATATGGATTTGAAGCATAGAACATGAAATTTAATTGGCTCAACTTGGGCTTGAGGTTTGGAACTTTTATCTTGAAGAAAGAGAGCCTCAAAGTAGGGTGTAAAATGGTCCAAACTTGCCATTTTTGGAAACCCTAAAGTTTCTATTTTTGGCAGTTTTGTGGTTTCTTGATTTTTCATTATTCCTCATCATTTCTTGATCAAATCTTGTCCAATGAACCTATATAACATGAATTTCATGAATTTGACCTTAGAAAGTCAAGAGTTGACTTTTTTCACAGCACAGTTGACTTTTTGCCCAATTTCTTGACTATCAAGCAACTGATCAATTGAAACCCTTCTGAAACCAATTGATGAGCAATTTTCCATACATATACACTTAAGAACATAAGGAATACCATGACATCAAGTCTTGCTAAAAAAACAGAGACAAACTGATTTTAGGCCAAACCCTAATTTTGGCACCCTCTGGTTAGGAGGAATTAGCACATCCTTCAAATCCAAATTCATCTGAATATGATGTATATTCTATCTAACAAAGAAGAGATATATCATTTGGAGGTGATGAAAACTCAAAGAGCTTGCCCATTTAAGGGTCAGATCCCAATTTTTAACTGCCTTGTGTAGGAGATGGTGCACTGTCCAATATTCTTGATGAATTCTCCTCTTCTCATGCCTTGTGGGACCAATTGAGATGACATATGACATAAGAGACCCTTTAGGCTTGTGGGAGACCCTTGGCTCCTATTTCCTTTGCTTTAGATGATCAACACCTTTGAGAATCACTGATCCTATGCCCTTATGCAAGATGCAATGCAATACTTTATGTTTATCTTTCTATGCTTGAATGCAATGCAATACTTTATGTTTATCTTTCTATGCTTGAATGCAATGAAATGAAATGAAAGCTCATGCTAAATGATATGAAGAAATGAGAGGGAAAATTTTGGGGTATTACATCTGCCCCTATTCAATCACTGTAGACCTGAATGGATGACAGCGATTGCTGTCAGACTTTCAAGGTATGGAGGGATTGAATACCAAAAATAACCAGAAAATTTGCACTCTGTGGAGAAGAAGAAAAGGGATATAAACCCAACCAAATGAACTCTGCTTGAAGAAAACTCTGATGAGAAGAATAACACTGAAGGGATGTCTTTTGAACGACACCAGACGACTACTGGCTTGCCATACTACGGATGGACTTGGAAAACGTCTTCTGCACGACACCAAACGATTACTGGCCTGCCACACTACGGGTGGACTTTAGCAATGTCTTTTTGCACGACGCCAGACAACTACTGGCTTGCCACACTACGGGTGGACTTTAACAATGTCTTTTAGCACGACGCCAGACGACTACTGGCTCACCACGCTGCGGGTGGACTTTAGCAATGTCTTTTAGCATGACGCCAGACGACTACTGGCTTGCCACACTACGGGTGGACTTTAGCAATGTCTTTTAGCACGACACCAGACGACTACTGGCTTGCCACACTACGGGTGGACTGTCCTTTTGAATGGAGTCAGACGACTACTGACTTGCCACATTGCGGGTGGACTTTTGCCAATCTGCGGTTGGACTTTGCAGCTGAATTGCCATACTACGGGTGGACTTTTGCCAATCTACGGTTGGACTTTCTGATGATTTGCCATCCTTGAATAGACTTTTGCCAATCTACGGTTGGACTTAGCTGCTGATTTGCCACACTACGGGTGGACTTTAGCGATGTCTTTTGAAACGACGCCAGACGGCTACTGGTTTGCCACGCTACGAGTGGACTTTAGCAATGTCTTTTAGCATGACGCCAGACGACTACTGGCTTGCCACACTACGGGTGGACTGCTGTAAAATTCCAATACTGGATTATACCCTGCATGCATATCAGACATCTCTGCTGACTCTGCTGAGGAACAAATAATCAATGATTTGACCTTAGAGACTCCTGAAAGGATGATATCTCTGCTGGAGAATGAATGAAAAATCTGTTTGCTTTGAATTGTCATGCTTGCCAAAAATAAATTGGACTTTGAGATAGGGAAAATGATGACTCTGCCAGGAACTGCTACATCTGACTGGGAACGAATTCTGGTCATGGCAGCTCCGCTGGGGATGAGAATTTTCTGACTTGGCTGGGGAGAATGTACTAACACTCTGCTGAAGAAGACGAGTCATTAAAACTCTGCTTGGGGATCTATCACCCCGAGGAGGATATGTTAACACTCTGCTGAGGAAGAGACTTTGTCGACCTGCTAAACTTCTGCGGGGAAGAAAAACAACTTAGTTGGGGAGTATTATTGACAAGATTCAATGTTGAACTCTGTGGGGAGTACAACTGCCAAAGATACGATCTTGCTGGGGACCAGAACTACTCCATCAGGGATACCCAAATCCTGGTTAGAAGACCTTCTGTCGTGACTTGCTGGGAAAGAGTCCTTAGACCTGCTGGGAAAGCGCAAAGCAAATGCACTGTGGTATGTTGAGGAACAAAGCCGTCAAGCTTAGAATAAGAGCCATAATGTTCCATGCTAGGCGAACTTTCCGTTTGACGACTCCACTGGGGATAATGAGTTTACAACAAATTCTGCTGGGGAAAGCTGCTTTAAAGTGTCTCATGCTGGGGATGCCCCTTGAGAGGATTTTACAGAAAACCAAGCGTCTTCAAACTCTACTGGGGATGGTAGATATGGAACATCTCCTGCCGGGGAAATATATGATGCTCCATGCTTGGGAGAGTCAACAATTTGCTTTTGCCCCAGATTACACGACTGATCTGAAGAAATCGTCCCAAGAGGATTTTACAGAAGACTTGCATCTTCAAACTCATGGACACTCGTTGAGTCTTGAACATTACCAGCGAGGCAGCTCTACTGGGGAATTTGCAACCATTATCGACACAGAAAAGCTTGTAGCTGTTGGAATTTATGAATAGGAGAATCGACTTAATAAGATACCACGATCCCAGTCGGAATATACTTATCGATATCATATCGTCGTGAGTGATCGCCGACCGAAGATGGACTTAACCAGTAAACGTTGTGACAAAAAGTATCGTGGGGACCCTTCTTGAACTTGACTACCCTGGTATTCTGCATGGGAATAAATGATTCCTCATCTAGAGGACATGATCCCTGCTCTTGGAATACTTGTACCTGTTACCTGCAACAAAAGAATATGCACACGTGCCCCAAGATATTGCGTGGTTTGAATCCACCATCCAGGATTACTCAACACTCAAGATGATTTTAAATGTTTTTCTGCGCATGTTATTTGTAAGGCCACAGTGTTTTCAAATGCAATGTTTTATCAAAAATTCGGACGTTTTTGTAAACAAAGCAGTAAAAACAAAATAAGAAGCTTTTGACTGAAATTCAATTTATTGATTGAAAAGCCCAGAATAGGCAAGTACAATTGGGAAGCAAACCCTGGAAAGAGAAGAGTGCTGTAAATTGAGAAAAGAAACTATCCTAATGGCAATGTGAAAATGGTATTCCACTGAGTTTCAATTCTGCTATGACCAGTATGTCTTCAAGACTCCCCGACCTTGCCTTCTGAGGAATGATCAGACCGATTCCTACCCTTTGGAAGGTCAGTTGCTGAAACAGTGATGGAGTATAGATAACTCAGACTGTAGTCGTTCGCTTAAATCCCTCTTTTGCATGGACCGACCTTTTGGGTTTTCAATCCATCGGGATACCCTTTTTTGCCTGAGTTGTCCTTGCGGATTTTCAACTCACCGGGTGTACAATTTTTTTATATTTTATATCCTTAATTTTTGCCCGAACCTTTTTATTCTGTTTTTGTGGTTCGCCGGGATGCCCTTTTTTTCCTGGCCTTTTTTTTTTGTCCAGCGGGTCTATTTATGCGAAGTATTTTTTTACTACGTCTGAGTTGGCAGGGGATGAAAAGTCTTCGCCGTCCATGGTTGTAAGTAATAAGGCTCCGCCCGAGAAGACTTTCTTAACCACGAATGGACCTTCATAGTTGGGAGTCCATTTGCCCCTATGATCTGTACTAGGAGGAAGGATCCTTTTGAGTACCACATCTCCCACCTTGTAAACCCGAGGACGCACCTTTTGGTCAAATGCCTGCTTCATCCTCCGCTGGTATAACTGCCCATGACACACAGATGCCAGTCATTTCTCTTTAATAAGGCTCAACTAATTGAATCTGGTGCGAACCCATTCAACCTCATCTAACTTGACATCCATCATGACTCTGAGGGATGGAATCTCAACTTCAACCGGTAGTACTGCCTCCATACCATATACAAGTGAGAATGGTGTTGCCCCAGTGGACGTGCGTACTAACGTTCGGTACCCATGCAAGGCAAACGGTAGCATCTCATGCCAATCTTTATATGTGACAACCATTTTCTGCACAATCTTCTTAATATTCTTGTTGGCCGCTTCCATAGCGCCATTCATCTTCGGGCGATACGGAGAAGAATTGTGGTGTTCGATTTTGAAGTCCCGGCACAGCTCAGCCATCATTTTGTTGTTCAAATTAGAGCCATTATCAGTAATGATTCTCTCGGGCACTCCATAGCGACAAATGATATCCCGTTTCAGGAAACGAGCTACCACCTGCTTAGTGACATTGGCATAAGATGCTGCTTCAACCCATTTAGTGAAATAATCAATGGCGACCAAGATGAAACGATGGTCGTTTGAAGTAGTAGGCTCAATCTTTTCGATCATATCAATGCCCTACATGGCAAAGGGCCAAGGAGATGACATGACGCTCAACGGATTTGGAGGAACGTGCACCTTGTCTGCATAGATCTGGCATTTGTGACACTTGCGGGCGTACTTGCAACAATCCGCTTCCATTGTCAACCAATAATACCCTGACCTCAATAGTTTCTTAGCCATTGCATGTCCTCCGGCATGGGTACCGAAAGAGCCTTCATGTACTTCCTGCATTAATAGGTCTGCTTCGTGTCTATCCGCGCATCTGAGCAGAACCATGTCAAAATTCCGTTTGTACAACACGTCATCTTGATTCAAGAAGAAGCTACCAGACAACCTTCTCAACGTCTTCTTATCTTTGGTGGATGCCCCAGGCGGGTACTCTTGACTTTTCAAGAAACACTTGATGTCATGAAACCATGGCTTGTCATCAGACGTTGCATCAACAGCAAACACAAATGCAGGCCTGTCAAGACGAGACACTTCAATCTTAGGTACATGATTCCATCTTTGCACTTTGATCATGGAAGACAACGTGGCCAAGGCATCAGCAAACTTATTCTCATCTCGAGGAATATGGTACAACTTCACTATTGTGAAAAATGTCAGCAATCTCTTTGTATAATCTCTATACAGAACCAGATTTGCTTGGTGCGTGTACCAACTCCCTTTCACTTGATTGATTACCAAAGTTGAATCACCGAAGATATCAAGGGTCTTAATTTGTAAATTAATCGCCTCCTCAATCCCCATTATACAAGCTTCATATTCTGCTTCATTGTTGGTGCATCCGAAAGTTATTCGGGCAGTGAAAGGCATATGAACACCTTCCGGCATGATAAGAACTGCTCCAACTCTGCACCCATTCATGTTGACAGCCCCATCAAACATCAAACTCCATTTGGATTCAGGGTCTGGCCCCTCCTCCGGAAGTGGTTCCTCGCAATCTTTAGCTTTGAGAAACATGATATCCTCATCAGGGAAATCAAATTTCATGGGTTGGTAATCATCAATCGGTTGTTGCGCAAGATAGTCTGACAAGATACTTCCTTTGATGGCCTTTTGAGAAGTATATTGGATATCATATTCTGTCAAAACCATTTGCCACCGTGCAACTCTGCCTGTTAGTGCTGGTTTCTCGAAAATGTATTTGATAGGATCCATTTTTGAAATCAACAAAGTTGTGTGCCTGATCATATACTGCCTCAATTGCTTAGCAGCCCATGCAAGTGCACAGCATGTCTTCTCAAGCATTGAGTATCGGGACTCGCAGTCATTGAACTTTTTGCTCAGGTAGTAGATAGCATGCTCCTTCCTACCTGTCTTGTCGTGTTGACCGAGAACACAACCCATGGAACCTTCAAGCACTGTCAAATACATTATCAAAGGCCTTCCTAAAACTGGAGGCATGAGGATTTGAGGTTCCTGCAAGTATTCTTTTATTTTGTCGAATGCCAATTGGCAATCGTCATTCCACCTGATCGTTTGATCTTTTCTTAGAAGTTTGAATATCGGTTTGCATGTGGCTGTTAGGTGAGATATGAACCTTGCAATGTAGTTCAATCTACCCAGAAAACCACGAACCTCTTTTTCTGTTCTCGGTTCAGGCATATCTTGTATTGCTTTCACTTTGGCAGGATCAACCTCAATCCCTTTTTCTCTCACAATGAAACCCAGCAACTTTCCAGAACGCACCCGAAAGTGTACTTGTTTGGATTCAACCTTAAACGAAACTTTCTCAACCTTTCAAATAACTTTTTCAAGTTAATCAGATGCTCTTCTTCCGTTCGCGACTTGGCAATCATGTCGTCCACATAACATTCAATCTCTTTATGAATCAAGTCATGGAATAATGTTACCATTTCCCGCTGGTACGTTGCCCCTGCGTTTTTCAACCCAAAAGGCATCACCTTATAATAGTATGTAACCCATGGAGTAATGAATGTGGTCTTCTCCATATCCTCAGGTGCCATCTTAATCTGGTTCTACCCTGAGAAACCATCCATAAACGAGAACACTGACAACTGAGCAGTGTTGTCAACCAGCACATCGATGTGGGGTAGTGGAAAATCATCTTTCGGACTAGCTTTGTTAAGATCTCGATAATCGACACACATTCTCACCTTTCCGTCTTTCTTCGGCACCGGCACGATGTTGGCAACCCAAGGAGGATAGTTAGTCACAGCAAGAAACCCTGCGTCCCACTGCTTCTGAACTTCTTCTTTGATCTTTATGGCCATATCGGGATGAGTCCGACGAAGTTTCTGCTTGACTGGCGGGCATTCTTCTCTCAATGGCAGCCTGTGCACAACAATATCAGTATCCAATCCTGGCATGTCTTGATACTACCAGACAAAGATATCAACATATTCGCACAACATCTCAGTCAAAGCTTTCTTCACATCTGCTCGCAGGCTGGCGCCAATCTTTATCTCTTTCTTAGCATCCTCGGTACCAATATTGATGATCTCTATGGTCTCTTGATGAGGCTGGATGACCGTTTCCTCTTGTTTTAATGATCTGGCCAGTTCCTCAGAGAGTTCACAGCCTTTCTCATCCCCTTCTTTGGCTTGATAAATCGGTTTGTCAAAGTCATACATAACCATAGCAGAACCGTTATCAATGGAATCCGGAGGATCAAGTCTGCACGAACGGGTTCATGCTTTATTTTAGAATTTATTTTTAAAACAAAAAGAAACAAAACATTGCCATTTTATTATTTTTGTACAAAAATAAAAAGAAAGACAGAGAACAAAATTTGAGTGCAAAACGTCCTTTATTGATGATTAAAATTGCAAATGCAAACAGGGTGGCCCTACAAATGAATCTATACGCCTTGGGCAGAGCGCAAGATTTTAACATGCATTATGTTTAGAAAAACAAAGAAAATTACTCTGTTTGAAGAGTAACTCGGATGACTTCTTCAACAGACCAATTCTGTAATGGTTGTCCCGGAGCGTGTGGGCGTACCCAGTTGTCCAAGTCACAGTCACTGTCAACACCATCTTCTGTAGCTGCACAAGACTGATCTGGGTAAATGATTCCCCCACTGCTGAAAGTGATGGGTCAACTGTTCTCTGCAACTGAAGTCATAGATGGATGATAACCAATACCAAACTTGTCCTCCTTCATTGGTGTCTCTATCAGCTTGCCCCAGCCTTGGGCGTTGCCTGCTCTGACAACCTCGACAGCTTGTTTATAGGACGAAATGGATGTACTGGCTCTATCTGGTGCAAGGGAAGATTCAGGCACGTTATCAATATTCACCGCTTCAAACGACTAGCAAAGCATTTCGTGAATTTCCCCATCCATCTCAATATACTTGAACGTGGACAAATGACTAACAAAAATGTCTTCCTCGCCACAAACAGTCACAACTTGTCCTTCAAACTCGTATTTCAGCTTTTGGTGTAAGGTGGATGTAACAGCCTCGACCGCATGAATCCAAGGGCGACCTAATAAGCAGTTATAAGCAGGCTGTATATCCATCACATGGAATGTAGATTTGAACACTTGCGGTCCAATTTGCACGGGTAATTCCACTTCTCCAAACACAGATCTTTTCGTTCCATCGAACGCTCGAACAACCAAATCACTTGGCCTTAAAATCAAACCATCAACTTCTAGCTTCATTAGCGCCTTCTTAGGCAAGAAATTGAGCGAGGAACCAGTGTCTACCAACACGTGACACAACACGGCACCCCTGCACTCCATTGTAATGTGCTAAGCTTTGTTGTGGTTTCTTCCTTCAGAAGTCAAATCCCTACTTGTGAAACCTAATCCATGGCTGACATTGACGTTAGAAATTACACCCTCAAGCTGATTGATGGTAATTTCCTGTGGAACATAGGCTCTCTTCAACACTTTCAACAAAGCTTCTCGATGTGCGTCAGAACACATCAATAATGATAAAATTGAGATTTTCGAGGGCGTCTGGTTCAGTTGATCGACAATCTTATAATCACTTTTCTTTATTATCCTCATGAACTCTTCCACCTCGTCGTCAAAGGTAATCTTTGTCTCTGTTTCAGGCACAGGCACACTCTCAACCACCTATTTTCCTTTAGCTTTTGCTGCAGCTTCAACTTCTTTATCACTTCGCAAAGTTTGGGGAGCAAACAACCTTCCGCTCCTAGTAAAACCACCTACACCACCCACATTATCAATATTTGAACTGGCTGATGTCCCGACTTCCTGCTTTTTCCCTTCATAATACACGTTTGCCCCATAGTGCCATGGGATTACCTTCGTAGATGTAAACGGAATTGGTCCTGGCACCGTGATGGTAACAGGACTGGATCTTTCTTGCACAACACTTGCTATAGAAGTTGTACCTGCAGGCACTTGAATCTCAGCGGGAGTATAACAGATGGTCACAGTTGACACCTCATCAGTATCCTTCACAACCCAGTCAAATTGTAGACGTCCCTCGTCAATCAGACTCTGCAAACCAATTCTCAACTTATCACAGCCATTCTCTTGGCCCCTACATTCAGAACAATCTTGATCACAACCCGGGAACACCTGTCCCTTCAACAAATGATCCTTCACCACTAGCAACGGAGTCTTCACCTGACTGATATCCGCCACCAAGTTCAATTTCTTTCCATCCTCAACAGCGCGTACATCTGCCACACCATGATTAGGCATGGGGTTCTGGAGAACATTAGGAGGTAAAGAGAAATTGATTGCTTTGGCATCGATCAGGTCTTGCACTTTATTCTGAAATGCCCAACACTTCTCAGTGGTATGCCCCTGAGCACCTGAGTGGAAATCACAGCGAGCGTTAACATCAAAATTAGGTGGCAAGTTGCCAGCGGCAGGAGGTCTCATAGTACGAAGCTCAACCAATTTCAATTTGAGTAACTGAGGTAACAACGCTGAATAAGTCATAGGGAGAGGGTCAATCTTACGGTCCCTCTTCCTAGACCTCTGTTAGAAAGGAGGTTGCTGTTGTTGCTGCTGAGCTTGCTGTTGTGGTTGTTGCTGCTGAACAGATGGTGATGGGATTGTCACTGCACCTACCTGGTGATAAGCTTGAGAACGTCCTTTTCCTCGTCCTCTATATACAGCGTTTGTATCACCTTCTCTTCTTTTTTGACCACTAGAAAATGGTTTCTTCATTCCAGAAGAGCCAGCCCCACTTACATCTTGGATCTTCCCAAGTTTCAACAGACTCTCTATCCTTTCTCCAGCAATCACTATATCAGCAAATCCGATTGATGGACACGCAGCCAATCTTTCAAGAAATGCCCCTTGCAGGGTGCCCATAAACATATCTGTCATTTCTCTATCCAGCAAATGAGGTTAAACCTGAGCAGCCATCTTTCTCCACCTTTGAGCGTACTCCTTGAAACTTTCCTTAGCGTTCTGTGACAACCCTTGCAATTGAGTGCAGTTGGGCGTCATGTCAATATTGTACTAGTACTGCTTTAGAAATGCTTCTGCCAGATCCTTCCAGCTTCTCACCGCATCTCTGTTCAATTTCATATACCAGGTCAAAGAAGCTCCAGCCAGACTGTCTTGAAAGTAATGCATCCATAACTTCTCATCATCTGTATGGGCTGAAATCCTCCCAAAATAAGCCTAAATATGTGTCCGGGGACACGTATTGCCATGATATTTGTCAAAAGTGGGTGGCTTGAACTTTGGAGGGATTCTGACTCCTGGTACCAGCCCCAAACTAGTAACATCAATACCCATAGAATTCTTGCACTCTATAGCCCGAATCTTCTCAGCCAACTCATCATACCTTCTATCGCCAGGATTACCCATATCAGTATCTAGCAGGGTGAATTGGTCTTCCAGAACATCTTCTTGAATACCACCAACATTTCTGCCATTTCCATTAACCAGATTACCACCAGGAGGAGGATTGCCCCTTGTCTGTAGATTGTCAACTTGATTACCTTCAGGTGTGGTTTCTGGCTGCTCGACCAGAAGCCTCAATCTTTCCTGAGCCTGTTCCATACCAGTCATGAGAGTCATGAACTAGTCCATGCGCGCCCTCATTTTAGCCAAATCATTCTGCATTTGATCCATAATCCTTGCTTGATTTCTTCGAGTTGAGTATCGATGAATATGATTCTTAGCTATAATGCCTGAAACCAAATAAAGGTTAGAGACCCCGCAACAAGTACCTGAAAAAGCAAGCAATAAAATGCAAAATGATATGCAATGCAATGCAATGTTTATTCATTTTAGGGCATTCCTTCCTTCAATTCCTGTTTGGCCCTAAGGGAACTGCGCATACCCCTGCAACCGTTAACAGTGACAGAACATCCGAGGTGCATAATAATAATTCGGAATACCCATCATATATACGGCCCAGTGAGTGTGTGAATAATTATATAATTTGATAAAGAATCCACTTCAATAATACCAAACGAAACACCATTAGCATAAATGAAACCCACAACCAGGTGTGGAACAGTCAAATACAAATCGGTTCTGAACAGATACAACTGAATAACATGAATACAAGCAAGGGAAAAACCCATCAACAAGCCTGCTGGTGAATTTCCAGAATAACAACAACTCAGACACTGAGCCCATACAAATCCTCCTGGACCTCCTTGAGGAGTGCTTCAGTAACTGGATCATTGGGGCGCTCGGTAAGACTTCTGATCAGTTGACTTCTTAACTTGACAGCTTCTTCTAGCTTTCGAATCTGATCTTTAACAGCTAACTCTTTGGCTCTCTTTACTCCAGCGCGGATTTTCAGATCTTCGATCTCTTGATTAGCTGAACTTAGTTGCTGGAGAAATTCAATTTCTTTGCTCTTTAAATTTTTACTCAACTCGTCATTTTCATCCCTGATTCTCGCCTCGATCTCCCTCCAGCATTCGGAAAACTCATCCCATCTCTGTTGTCCTTTGGCCAGGGCATTTGCAGACTTGGTCAACTGCTCATTGATGCGCTTGCACGCCTCTTTTAGTGCCATCTCATTCTGTTTGACCTTGCGAATATAGATAGTGTCCTCGGCAATTCTTTTCTCATTAGCCTCATTACGCTTTTCACAAAGCGTCTTTCAGAGTCCTTCACTCAACTTCTCATTCATTTTGACTGTCCTATCCATCTCCGCCTTAAGCTTGTTATATTCATCAACACTTATCATGGTCACCGGTTCCACAACAACTGGATATGACGGTCTTTCCTGAGAAAATGACAAAAGAGTGATCCGAACTCTTCTTTTCGACCAGGCATCATATTGAGAAGAAGACACATTGTTACACTTGCCGAAGACGACTTTACCCTTCGTTTGCAGATTGCCCCAAGCTCCAGCCACTTACCTTACCAACAAAGGATTATCCTTCACAGAGAAAAAGAAAGATTCTTCCAATCACTGTCCTTTGGAGACTCTATTAAAGCAAACCCTAACTGTCTCCTGAGAATAATAGGATTGTAATTGATGCAACCCCTTATCCCCAAGAGTGGCACATTAGGATGTCTTCCACGGCTACTGACAAAATCTCCACCCATCATCCTTTGATTGAACCAACGAATGTCCTTTTCTGTCAACTGAATCATCCTCTTAGCCCAATTCTTTGCAGGATGAGGATTCAAAAAGGCCTCTGAATTTGGTAAATGACTCATGAGCCACTTGTGGAATAGAGGTGCACAACATCTAACCAAACCTCCTCGTTTTTTTTTGTTTTTAAAATGCACAGAGTAGTATAAATCACCCAGGAGTGTAGGTATGGGATTCTTCAGCACAAAGATATGGATTGCACTTATGTCCACAAACTTAGGTTCATCAGCAAACAACATAATTCCATAGATGCTCAAAGCCAGGATTGCACAAACGGTTTCCCACTGAGCCTTAGCAGCGCATTCTTCAGCATTGGCAACCAAAAAGTCCAAATGAAAACCAGATAAACCTCCTTTGGTGGCGAGGTTATCTGCTACCACAGGTACGCTCAGATGGAGGGCCTTAGCTATCTCTTCAGTCTTTGGAGGGCGCATATCAGAGTTGAAAGGAATCTGGTACTTGAGAGGCACACCTAAAAGCAGGGCATACTCTTCTAGCATCGGGGCCAACTGAAAGTCCGAGAAAGTGAAGCACCTTAGCTGTGGGTCATAAAACTATAAGAACGTATGGATGACACTCCTTTCTGAATCATTCAAGTCATCAACCATAGTTAGAATCCCCCCATAAGCCTTTCGAAACATACCCACATGGTCTGGAGTAATAAGAGAAACCATCTTTCGTAACTGTCCCACCTTTGTGTCAAATAAAGTATAATGCACATTGTTCTTCCTGGGAATCTCCATAGATGCAAAAGGGACTGTTAACCGGAATCGAAAGGAAGTATACCCTGCAAATGAATAAACATGAAGGTTAAATGCAAGAATGCTAATGATGATATGTATGCTAGGGCATGTGATCAGTGCTGCACAAATAAAGCTGAATCCACTGTACTGCAGTCTGAAATCGGTGAGATACACAAAACCAGGATAAGAAGTCCCATAACGAATCCAGAACAAATGTGAACTGATCAGGACCAAAGATTCAGTAACCAATCCAGAACAAATAAGAAAACCGGGTATTCTGAAGGTCAAGGGTTCCTGCACACCTGTAAACAATCCCCCCAATCTCACATGTATGTACTAGAAAGTGAGGATCCTCAAATTCGAATCTCGGAATGAGAAGCAATAGCACATTCAGCCCGAAGGATACAATGCTATCGCCAAACAAAGAGATCGTCCTCTGATTCCCCTCAAAATAAAGAGGGGTCATCCTAAAAGGTCATCCAGACTTAACAGCTCTTCCAGATAGCTCTACCATCGTGGAAGACCCACAACGCAGAATTCTCTAGAGAGAACCACATCCAGATTGTGTTTCATATTCCCTCCTCGAACCGAGATGGAATGCGAGAGGACATGAAACACACTAAACATAAGTGCACTCAGGCCTGTGTATTGGGCCTATCTCTCAGAATACCCCATCCCGCCAAACAGAAAACAGCACAGCACAACATAATACAGTGTATGAAATGAAAATGCTAAAATGCTGTAAATACAGTAATACAGTAATACAGTAAATAACAATACAGTAAAATAGTAAATGCAGCACAACACTAAACACCCATTGAAAGAAAAATAGACAAGCGCTAGGATTGACTCGCTAAGGAAACCAGAGATTCTGGGTTCGATCCCCAGCAGAGTCGCCAGCTGTCGCTCCCGGGATTTTCATCCAGGTACAAACGCGAAAGTGGCACCGAAACAGAGCCACCAGCAATGTGTATTTATCCCAAGAGAGGGAAAGGAAACACCGCGTAAACCTGAGGGAAAGGAAAGAGCATGGTCTTGCGACCAAGAGAACTGGGTTCGGGAGTCGGTTACACGAGAGGAAGGTATTAGCACCCCCACGCGTCCATCGCACCCGATGGGATCCTCGCTTGCTGCTTCGATCAAAGGGTGAAAGAAAAGATACTGGAAAAGGAACTACTAGCTAGAGAACTGGAAAAGGAAAGGAGAGATAAACAAAAACAAATGTAGGGAAAATAAAAGAAGTGCTCGAATGGGCCCTACCCCACTGCCTACGTATCTCATCGGGAACATGAGAATCTGAGCGACGCAGTTCCCCTCACTAAGGGAAAAGTTGTTTGGGTTTTTTTTAGTGGAAACGTCTACGCTCGCGTCCTAGCAGTTAGGTGTTGCAGCTCGCTGTAGGGAAACTTAGGCATTACCTGTTTGTGGTAGAATGGAATTGACGCATCCTTAAGGAATGAGTGAATGAGATGAGAAAATAATTCCCGAAGGAAAGCCGTTATTGTTTGTTTGAAGTTTTTTTAGAAAGAAGTGTTTTTGAAGTTGTTTGTAACTCGTATCGTATTTAAGTCCTTCATATAGGATTGAATGCCTCGTATATCGACCCAAGACGGGATGTACGCTAAACATTCTAAGAAAGTGAGAGGAGACCCCACACCTCTTTGTTCCCATATGAAAGGCCTAAATACAATAGGTGTTATGCCTTTATTAAGTGTTTTTTACCTTTATTATAAGATGAGAGAAGAGACTCAAAAGAGGAAAAAGGTGAAAACTAAAGGGGACTAAGACTCACCCTAATGTTATCATACATGGTGATCCTATGGTTAATGAGGTTTAAGAAACCTAATCCTAAAAGAAAGGAGAAGAAGAACAAAAGAAGCAACTTACTTCCAAGATGAAAGTTAAGTTGATCTTAAAGAGGGATGAAGAAGAAGTTATTCAAAGAAAGCATGTTTATGCTTATCAAACACAATTCGAATTTAAAGGAGATAAGAGAGGATGAAAGAAAGAAGTGCATGTGGAAGCATATCCACACACTTACTTACCATTTACACATACATGAAAAAGTTAGTTCAAAACAATTTACAAGTAGTGCAATAAGAAAAGGAGTACCAGGTGGTGAACATACAAGTTAAGAGTTAAAGGATAAAGATCCTAAGAGATGAAACTCAATCAAGGTTATAACCTAGGCTATAAGGATGTTCGCTAATGTTAATTGATCAATCAAGAACAAACTATGCACAACTAAAGATCTTAAACATCAAAGAAGTGAATCATGGAAGAAATAAGTGAATAATGAGTGGACATGCAAGGTGATCATGCATTAATGCTACAAATAATGTCAAAGTCAGAATGTGGATGACCTAAACATGTGCCTAAACATGATGCATAAATGTCACATAAGGCAAACAATCAAGTATCCAAGCATTAGAAGTGACAAAGAGAAGAAGTGAGAAGACATGAATATGAATTAAGCATGGAAAGAAAACATTCAAGGCATAAGTCAAACCTAAAAAGACTCAAGACGAACTCAAGTATCAAAATCAGAAGTGATATGACATGTTAAAGATGCACAAATGATCACGGCAAAAGCACATAGCAATCAAGTCCATACAACTTAGCAAACATGTAAGAAGAAGTCATATAAAAGAATGAATGCCTCATACTTGAAAAGAAATGTAAGAGATGCAAAATGGCATACAAGTATGAATGCTTATGGATAGGTCAGTAGCAAGTCATGGATCAAAATGCAAATGAGATGATAATATGATCATATTAGAAGCACACAACCAAACATGAAAAGCATAAGATGAAGACATAAGAAAAATTAGGTCAAAAAGTCCCATAAGATGCATCATATAAAAAAAAAAAGATCAACACATGCCAAATGGACTTAACAATAATCAAACAAAGCTTCTAAAAGTCTAAACATGTTACATAAACCCAAACAAAAGATCTCAAATAATGGCATAAATGCCTCATGCAATGAAGGTTAAAGAAAGGCATATAAAGTTCAAGCAAAACTTCCTTCAAACACAAGCACACAAACATATGTCAAAGTGCATTCAAAAATTATGGAATTAGAATGTAAATTACCTCAACCAGGGACTAATCACATATCAAAATCCCTTACAAAAAATCAGAGAGGAAGGACCTCAAACAATCAAGCAATAGTCACTTATGAATCATGAACCAAAGTGCAAAGATGGGGGACCTAAATGCAATAAAAGAAAGTTCTAAAAATGAAACAAAAATATTTTTATGAAGTTTTGGATGTTACTGAATGGATGCAAAGAGATTGATGCAAAAATGTTTAAGGAGCTATGAGAAATAAATCTTTGAAATGAAGATATGAAAATAGAAACAAGTTTCAAAAGAAATAAAAGAAAAATATGAAAGGATATGCAAATATTCACAAAATCAAAATTAAAAATAATAAAAAATTATTTAAACATGTTAAGATATCACATGAATTTTTTTAGAAATTTTCCTGAGGTTTTGGTATTTTTAAAAATCAATTATGAAACAAGTATAAAAGAAAATAAAAGAAAGAAAGAAAAAGCAGGGGGTGCAGAGAAGTAAAATACTAGTTCAAACAATGCATTGGGCCAAGGGAGAGGGTACAAATATCAATTAATTAGTCCAGTCCACATGCGCGTGATTGTGTGTGATGAGTGTGCACGCAGCTAACAATCAAATGCAATCATAACCACACGATCAGGTCAACCAAAATTAATCACTAAAGCAATCACATCTAACCATCCACAACGCACGCACGCACACCAAAATAATCATGCACGCATACACACAATAACACTTAGATTAAGATAAATTGCACGCGTGATGCACATGACTTCATTAATGCATTGGCAACATACCAACCATACGATCAGTCTTGATAGGATCAATCATACATGATGAACGAATCACATTGAGGACACACAATAATAATTATGGAACACACGCACTCAAACATTCAGATTATAAAAGGATTTTAATGTGTTAGCAACATATCAATCACACGATTCAATAGATCAAACGGTCACAATTCAAACTTGCAAAACCCTAGAATTAAAAACTCACCGGCCGGAGAAGGACCTCCGGTCATCTTCTCCGGCGAGCAACCACCACCTGCAACCTCACATATGTCCAGAAATCCACAATTCGCATACCAAAATGAAGAGGAAGTAAAGTACATCATGAATATGCAATTATTCTCATAGATCATGCACATACACAACAAACCGAGCCAAAACATTTTGCCCTAAAATCACACCTAAGCTCCTAAAGAGCCTATCAACTAGCCAGGACTCACGCATAGCTTCTAATAAGCTCTAAATCAAGAAGAAACCCGTTAAACTCACATGAATACGAAGCACTAAGGTTGAGTAAATTAAAACCTGAAAATGTGGAGAAACTTGAAGTGTTGAGAAAACCAGAGAAAAGCTTGAGATCCTGAGCTTCTAGATCTTCAACCTTAGTAAAATAAATGCTACTTGATGTGGAGATCTTGAGAACAAAACAAGAATTCCAAACTGTGATGATGCTATGCTTGGACAATGGAACTTCTTCTCCTTTATTCTTGATCAGCAATGAAATGTTGAAGATGATGAAGGTGAATTGTAGAAAAAGATTGTTGAAGTCGTGTGAAATCAGAGAGAAAGTAGAAAGAGTTTGAGAGAGTTTTTGGAGTGAAAATGGAAAATGAAAGTTGAAGTTGAGATTGTGAGTGAAATTTTGATTTATATGTATGGTTTAATATGTTAACTCATGGTTAACTGAGTTGAACAGGTGTGGTTAAGTGAGTTGTCCCTAACTAACTGAGTCAAGTTAGTTAGGGCGAGTGAGGAGAGGAGTGATATACACTACGCCAAAAATATGTTTAGACGGCACCTAAAAGACAGCGCTTTTATACAAAAGCGCTGCTAAAAAGAACAAAAAAATTTCGCTAAAAAAAAGCGCCTTAAAAGAAAGGCTTTAGAAAGCGCTTTTCAAAAGCGCTGTAAAAGACTGCCACCTTAGACCACCTTAGAAAGCGCTTTCCAAAAAGCGCTGCTATAGGTATTACTTTAGAGAGCGCTTTTAAAAAGAGCTGTCTAAAGGCCACCTTAGAAAGCGCTTTCAGAAAGCGCTCTTATAGGACTCTAATTATTTTCACTTTAGAAAATGCTTTCTAAGGAAAAGCGCCCTCTAAAGTCCTGTACTAATTAAAATATAAAACAATTCTAAACATTTTCAGAGACACTTCTATTCATTTTCTCTCTCGACCGTTTCTCTAAACCCTTGTCGTCGTTCTTGCATGCCATTATTGCCGTTGTTCTTTGCCGTTGCCGTTGCCGTCACCGTTGCCGTCACTGTTGCATTCCATTCGTGAAAACGTTGTTGTTGTTGTTGTTGTTCTTATTCTCTTATCCTCTGAAAATGAATAAGGTACGTTGTTACTCTTTTATTATTCATTTCTCTGTTTTTAAAATTTGTTTTTGATTTGATTTTTATGCTGAAAAAGTTTTCACGATGAGGATAAAAGCTCCCTCTTTTATTGTTGCAGAATCGAACCTATTTTTTGCTTTTATTTTTCATGTATATTTGGCAAAGTATTAATCCTTAATATTTCATCTCTTATTTGTTGCTTTTATTTTTTGCTTTTTTTATAATAAGCTCATTGTGTTATGCATTCATGATACAACCTAGTTTTGTGGAAGGTATTTTCATAAGGAAAATAATATTAAAGTATCTTCACAACGATGACTATTATTGAAAAGATACTTCATGATACAACCTAGTTTTGTGGAAGGTTACTTTTAAATATTTTCTACTGTATATTTGGCAAAGTTGATTAGTATAAACAACCTAGTATTGATTGAAATTGTATTTCGCTAGTTGTGTTGTACTGTTTTTCCAATTGATTATGTTTGGTCTATCCTTTTTTCCCAAGTTCATTTCTTTTATTTTCTAGAACTTGTGACTTTTTGTTATAAGTTAATTGTCTACTTTATACTTATTGAGGAGAGAATTGTTTTGATACTTTAAATTATAATTGTCTACTTTATAAGTTAATTAGAATTTTTTTGATACTTTAAATTATAAGTTAGTTGCCACTTATCAAGTTATGACTCATAATTGGTCAATTAATGATATTTCATTTTATGATACGTGTATAGGAGTTACTTGTGTTCAAAGTGTGAAAGTCGGATCGTTTCCCTACAAGTATAACATTTTTTCTTTTTGTTTTTGTTTAGTTTAATTAGTATAACTATGGATAAGAAATGGATGTCTTCAAGTCGATTGTCGAAAGAGTACGACAATGGGGTATCGGAATTCGTTAAGTTTGTTGTTGCGCACGCCAAAGACCCCAGTCGAATGATATGTCCTTGCTTGGGTTGCTGTTTTGGGAGTCGGGTTGACGCGGTTCAGTTAGCATCGCATTTATTGAGGAGTGGAATTGATAGAAGTTATACATGTTGGAATTTGCATGGTGAGAAAATTAACGGGAATGTTGAATCGGGGGATAATACGACCTACGCTTCATACGACAATGGCACAGATACATACGATTCTGATCGAGTTGAAGAGATTGCAGAAGCACTTGAAGAAGATCTTAAGGATTGTCCCAAAATGTTTGAGAGGTTGGTAAGCGATGCAGAGAAACCGTTGTATAATGGTTGCACCAAATTTACAAGATTGTCTGCGGTATTAAAGTTGTACAACTTAAAGGTGGGCAATGGATGGTCGGATAAAAGTTTCACAGAATTATTAGCCCTTATGAAAGATATGCTTCCAGAGGATAATGCTCTTCCCAATCGAACATATGAGGCAAAAAAGATGTTGTGCTCTATTGGCATGAGCTATGATAAGATACATGCCTGTCCAAACGATTGCGCATTGTTTCGAAATGAGTATGCATCGTTAAATGAGTGTCCTAAATGTGGTGTCTCTCGATATAAGAAAAAGTTGTCTCCAGCAAAAGTCTTATGGTATTTTCCTATAATTCTGAGATTTAGACGCATGTTTCGTAGTGAGACCGATTCAAGACACTTGACTTGGCATGCAGATGAAAGAATTATTGATGGAAAGTTTTAACATCCGGCAGATTCACCACAGTGGATGAAAATTGATGATGATTATCCTGAATTTGGAAAAGAAGCAAGAAACCTTCGCTTGGCATTATCTACTGATAGAATGAACCCACACAGTATTCAAAGTATCTCACATAACACTTGGCCTGTGATCATAATGATTTATAACCTACCTCCATGGCTATGTATGAAGCGTAAGTACATGATGTTATCTATGTTAATTTCTGGGCCTAGATAACCAGGGAATGACATAGACGTATACTTGGCACCCTTAATCGAAGATTTAAAATTTTTGTGGGAGAACGGTGTGGAGGTTTATGATGGGTATAGGAAAGAAAGTTTCAACTTGAGGGCGATGTTGTTTGGCACAATTAATGATTTTCCAGCATACGGAAATCTATCACGGTACAGCATAAAAGGTCAATGTGCATGTCCTATTTGTGAAGATAAAACAGATTGGACACGATTGGAGTTTGGTCAGAAGAATGTCTTTCTCGGTCATCGTAGATTCTTAAATTCTAATCATCACTATCGTGGGTGGAGAAAAACATTCAATGGAGAGCCAGAACATGGTAGAGCTCCAACTATATTGACAGGTGATCAAATTTTTGAAAAGGTGAAAGATGTGACAACTCAGTTTGGAAAGCCTTTTGCACATACACTTGTCAAGAGTGGGTGAAAAAGAGGTCAATTTTTTTTGAACTGCCATATTGGAAGTCGTTGTATGTAAGACATTTTCTCGATGTTATGCATATTGAAAAAAATGTATTTAACAGTGTTATTGGTACGTTACTCAATATACCAGGAAAGTCTAAGGATGGTATTAAAGCAAGAAAGGACTTGGTACATATGGGGATAAGAACTGAATTAGGACCCTTGAAGAAAGGAAAACGAACATATCTACCACCTGCTGCGTATACTCTATCTAGAAAGGAGAAAAACGTATTGTGTAAGTTTCTAAGTAAAGTTAAAGTATGGTCGTATCAGACCGCGATTCAATAACAGAAAGGTTGAGATGTTTAGCATATGGTCCAAGTATGGTCGTGTTTTCTTATAGCGCATACGCAATTAATGGATACACATGTTATACCAAAGAACAAGATGATAAAAGTACTATGCAAAATAGTGGTGTCACCGTGGTAGCTGAAGCAATGCACATTTCAAGTGTGAAAGACTTAAACCCCAAATTTGCAAATCTGTCATATTTTGGGGTTATCGAGCGCATTTGGGTGTTTGATTATGAGAAGTTTCAGATTCCTATATTTCATTGCAAGTGGGTTGAAAATAATAATGACGTACGAATGGATAAGTCAGGATTTTTGCAAGTGGATCTTAATAGGGTGGGGTACAAAGATGAGCCTTTTATTCTAGCCTCTCAAGCTAAACAAGTGTTCTATGTCACTGATCCGACAAGTACAAAATGGTCTATAGTGCTTTTATCTAACAAAGTAATTGATGAAAACGTTGGAGATCAAGGTGATATTGATGTTGATATTGAATCATTTACTAGAAATGATCAAGATGAAAATATTATAGCGAATGAATCATATACTAGAAATGATCATAATGAGGGTATTTGGATAAATCCAACCGTCCGTGTTGTTAAGAGACGGGTAGAACATATTCCAAACAAGAAAAGAAAGAGACGTTAGTGAAAAAGGTACTAGTTGTAAAATTATAGCTTATATCATTCAATATAGCTTATATCATTCAATGGATTAGGATTATGGATTTTTATATTTGTCATTTAATTTCTGTTTTTTCCTTTCTTACAGGTCAAATGTCTAGTAACCAGGAAGATACGCACGAGTAGCACGGGCTAGAGCAACCAATATTACATGGGTCAAAGTGGAGGTATATTAGTTTTCACAATATTGCTTATTAGTGATGCTACTTGATAACACAAAACATCTATATATTATTTCTTAACTAATGCGTATTTTGTTTTGTTATGTAGTATTTCGATGATATGGCGTGTCCTTATTACACGAGGAAACAATTGCACGATACTAAGGAGGAATTGTGCGAATTTTTTATTGCAAGAAGAATTCTTTCTTAAATGTATAGTTTTGTGAATGTAAATTCTAGTTTATTGAAATGTAAATTCTATGCAGGTTTGAAACCATACAATAGAATTTGTGCAAATTCTGCATGTAAATTCTAGTTTATTGAAATGTACAAATTATAGTTTATAGAATTTGTGCGAATTCTGCATTAATGTAAATTCTAGTTTTGAAATAAAATTTGTTGATGGAAATGCGTATCCATACTGGTTTATTGAAATGTGAATTATACAGGTTTATGGAAATGTGAATTATACAGGTTTCTGCATAAAAAAAATGGTTAAATGGGATTTTAAAAAAAAAATCTTCAAAATTATATGTAGACAAAAGACAGCGCTTTTGAGAAAAAAGCGCTGTCTATGGTTATACATTAGACATCGCTTTCAAAAGCGTTGTCTAAAGTCCACCTTTAGAGAGCGCTTTTAAGGAAAAAGCGCTCTCTAAAGGTATATAAAAAATCATTATAGGTATACATTAGACAGCGCTTTCAAAAGCGCTGTCTAAAAACACCTTTAGAGAGCGCTTTTGAAGGAAAAAGCGCTTTCTAAAGTTTATAAAAAAAATTTTTTAATTTTAAACGTATACTTTAGACAGCGCTTTTAAAAGCGCTATCTAAAGTCCACTTTTAGATAGCACTTTTTCATAAATAAAAAAGCGCTGTCTTTACCTACGACAGCGCTGGCTTAGATAGTGCTTTTAAGCGCTGTCATAGGCAAAAAAAAGCCCCCTCTTTTCCCTTGTTTCGGGTTTAGGGTTTAGGGTTTCGGGTGGAGATTAAAAGCGAAAGAGTGGTGGTGATGCTCTCTCAAATGCAGCAGCTTGCAGAAGAAACTTGCTGCACAAGTTTTACTTTTCCCTTCTCATGTATGGTATAGGTTATGGCAAGGGTATGTAAGGGGAATGCTTGGCTAAATGAGGCAATGAATATAGGGTATATGCGTGTGAATGTTAAGACAACAACAACAATTCAATTTTTTAATTTTGTAGCAGCCCAAGGTTCAATGGAAATGTGCAAGTTTGAGAAGGAATTTCTCTCTTGTTAGTGAATGAAACAATGAAGTATTGATGGCATTAGAAAGATGGTGCATCATAGAACCATATTGGTGTTGAAAAGAAATCAAATGGAGGTGTGTAAGATGGTATAAAATGGCTTTGAACATTGGGGTTTGAAACTGGTGGAAGGGCGTGGCAAGATTGTGGCATGGCAAGGCAACATGTTGCATGGAATTCAGCATGATCATACCAACTTTGAACCCTTATAACTCCATCATAACTTGCTCAAATGAAAATTTGTCCAACATAAAAGTTGAAGAGGACATTGAGATGAACAACTTTGATGTTCAACATTTTTTCATTTGAAGCTTCCATCAATGAGAAAAATGGGTGAACATTTGGCACACCATGTGTTTGTCAAAATGATGGCCGGTGGGCTTGGTCACGCTTGGTCATGACTTGATTTTGGACCTAGTTTCATCAAACTTTGATCAACCATGACTCATTCAATTTTGATCCAATGGAGATGTTCTTTATATGGATTTGAAGCTTAGAACATGAAATTTAATTGGCTCAACTTGGGCCTGAGGTTTGGAACTTTTATCTTGAAGAAAGAGAGCCTCAAAGTAGGGTGCAAAATGGTCCAAACTTGCCATTTTTGGAAACCCTAAAGTTTCTATTTTTGGCAGTTTTGTGATTTCTTGATTTTTCATTATTCCTCCAACATTTCTTGATCAAATCTTGTCCAATGAACCTATATAACATGAATTTCATGAATTTGACCTTATAAAGTCAAGAGTTGACTTTTTTCACTGCACAATTGACTTTTTCCCCAATTTCTTGACTATCAAGCAACTGATCAATTGAAACCCTTCTGAAACCAATTGATGAGCAATTTTCCATCCAAATACACTTAAGAACATAAGGAATACCATGAGATCAAGTCTTGCCCAAAAAATCAGAGATGAACTGATTTTAGGCCAAACCCTAATTTTGGCACCCTCTGGTTAGGAGGAAATAACACATCCTTCAAATCCAAATTCCTCTGAATATGATGTATATTCTATCTAACAAAGAAGAGATATGGCATTTGGAGGTGATGAAAACTCAAAGAGCTTGCCCATTTGAGGGTCAGATCCCAATTTTTGACTGCCTTGTGTAGGAGATGGTGCACTGTCCAATCTTCTTGATGAATTCTCCTCTTCTCATGCCTTGTGGGACTAATTGAGATGACATATGACATAAGAGACCCTTTAGGCTTGTGGGAGACCCTTGGCTCCTATTTCCTTTGCTTTGGATGATCAACACCTTTGAGAATCACTGATCCCATGCCCTTATGCAAGATGCAATGCAATACTTTATGTTTATCTTTCTATGCTTGAATGCAATGCAATGAAATGAAAGCTCATGCTAAATGATATGAAGAAATGAGAGGGAAAATTTTGGGGTATTACAGTCATCTTTGTTTTCATTGAATCCACCACCGCATCAAAGGATCCAATAAACGCATTAACTGGGGGAGATGAAGACACCTCGAACGACCCTTCATGTCGTGTTTCACTGTCCTTGTTTTCAGTAGCAGCCTCTTTTCCTACCTCCACTTCTTCATTCTCCGAACTAAATTCTTCTATAGAATCTAAGTCCATCCGCCCCATAACACCATCCTCAGATTCAGAACTACTCGCTCCTGAGTCAGAATTTGATACCCGACTTGCGACCTTCGGATTGTGATTTTCTTTCCAAATTCTCACCGGACCATGAGAGTCTTCCCTCAAAATCAACTTGAAAATTAAGCCGTCGATCTCAGCCTTTACTATCTCAGGGAGATTGTCTTCCAATGGCATCTTAATCAAAATTCTCGCAACATCACAGCTCCCCTGTTTCATCGTGTTTTCATCGGCGCACACAAACGACCCGATAGAATTGGCCAAAATAGTGAAAAAGTCCATGTTCCAAGCATGACACGGAACTCCCAAAATCCTAATCCACACAACTCTCTCCTCATCCACCACTTCCTCCTTCCAAGGCGTAATCTCGGAGAACCACTGTTGCCACCAAGTTCTACCGATAGAAATTAGATCTTGGATGAAACCCTCCTTTAAATCCTCTAATAAACAGAGAGTACCTCCAAGAGGAGTAATCTTAATCGAAAAAATCTCTTCTATTTCAAAATAGGTCTGAAGGTTATAAGTGGAACCGGGATTTATAACCTTACCCACATAAGCCTTATTTAATATGTTCAGCTCTTCTGCCTTTGATATAAACTTCAAACCAATATGCTCCTTAGGTGGCCGGCCATCCTCTCCATAAGAAACTACCTCCATGAATGTTTTGTTTTCCAAAACAGAACCACCTACATAACCCCCCCTTCTCCTGACAAAACCTCCCTTCTTTAAAAAACTTGTATCGCGATGGCCCAGATCTGCCTTAGACTTCCCCTTCTGAACCAAACCTCCTATCTCGAATCTCGGAAGATTCGCGTGTATCTTCCTCCCCTCTATCATAACATTGTCTACTTTCACAGCTAACACCCTTGCGTCTTCAACATTTCGAAATCTAGCAAAGCCAAAACGTTTGCCAAATTTATTGCGTTTTGGTGGTATAACCACCTCATAAACCTCTCCTATACAACCAAAGAGAGCATAAATGTCTTTTCCTTTTATATGGTCCGAAATTTCTGAAAAATAGACAGATGAAGACCTCTTTATTTCCACCTCCGACGACCCCTTTTCGACCGAGAAAATATCCCATTTCGGGATGACATTCCTTCCTCCCTTCCGTCTGACTTCCGTCCACCCCAACTTATCAAACATGAGCAAAAGACCCTCAGCAAAAGCAACCAGAAAAGTAGGAACTCACCTATATAAATCGACAGAGGAATCGCTTGCAGGAGGAGAAAACCACAACCACAAAAACCAATCTAAAACCAGTTAAAACCAGAAAGAAACTAAAATGTCCCTGCAGCACCCAGAGAGATACGCAACCTCCTTAACAAGGCCCCTAAGCCCTAAAGCTAGGAATTTAAGCCGAAGATAAGTCGATTGATCTTCCAGATTCCACACTGAACATTGTAACCCTAGCGATACCCACGGGATGCTTTCACGAATCCTCCATCAGAGAAAACCAGAGCCGATTGATGACCACCTTCGTAGATTTGAGAAGAGTAAAAGAGAAAAAAACCCTTCTAGGGAGAAGTCAGACCAAACTCATAGACATTATTATTAGACTAAACTAAATAGATTATGTCAAACTAATAAATAATACTATATGTTATGTTAATTTAATTTATATGACACTTATTTTCTAAATAGTATTATTTATTAGTTTGACATAATCTATTTAGTTTTATTATTTCATTTGTTTCAAACATAAATGATTATTCTAATTTTGTAACATTAACTTTTAATATATTATATATTATATCAAATCTAATATTTTTATAATCTTAATAAAAAGATTTGTAATTTGGGTATCCAAAATCTAATCTAAATCAAAGCGCATGAAATTGAATCGGGTCCGATTGAATTTTATTAACCAATCGTCCAAAACCACACCAAACTATGAGTAAATGTATTTTTGAATCACATGAGTTTTTTCCTCAAAATCGATTCAAATCGCACTGTGAATACCCCTTATTTGCCCAATAATATGGGCTCGTGGTTTCAATCGAAATTTACCTACCCTCGGTTGGAGAAGGAGGAAATTCATAAGCTTGATGTGCAAGTGAGTGATGAGGAAGCCCAGCATGTTGTGTTTGCAATGAGCCCGGGAAAGCGTCAGATCCGGACGTGTATCCTGAAAGGCTCTATCAAAAAACCTAGGGCATAGTGGGAAGGAGTGTTTATGAATTTGTGTGGAGAATGTGGATCAATTCCATTATGATTTCGTTGGTGAATCAAACAGATATTTCCTTGATTCCAAAAGTTAACCAACCTCATATCTTATCTCAATTCCACCCTATATCCTCGTGTAACTCAGTTTACAAATTTGTCACTAGGGTTATTGTTGAAAGATTGAAAGTTGTCATTCTAAAGTTGGCTTCACCGTTTCAAACTGGCTTTGTTCCAAAGAGAAACGTTAACATACATGAAAATATCATCATTGCACAAGAGATGGTTCACAATATAAATAAAATGACAAGCAAGGATATTTCCCTATTAAAGTGGATTTGGCTAAAGCATACAACAAGCTAAGCTGGTAATTTATTTGACACATTTTGAGCAAGATAAAGTTGCCAGAGGGCATGGTGAATGTCATTATACATTTCATTGCCAGTGTGGAAACAAATGTTAAGCTGAATAGTGCTAGGAGTGAGTATTTTCGACGGCAAAGGGGTATTCACCAAGGGGATCCTATCTCTCGATATTTGTTTGTATTATATATGGACAAGTTGCCACGTCTTATTTTGCAAGCTATCGATGAAGAAAGATGGAACACTTTCAATATGCGGAGAAATGGTCCAATGATTTCATATTTGATGTTTGCGGATGACCTTTTATTATTAGGAGAGGTTACAGATAAACAAATGTGTTGCATCATGGAGACTCTGAATACTTTCTGCACGATGTCTGGGAAAGAGGTTAGTAGAGAGAAAACTAGTGCCTTTTTCTCGAAGAATGTAACTAGAATCATGAGAAACAAGTTTTGTGCAACTCTCAAGTTTTTGGGAAATATCTTGGTGTTCCTTTAATGGAAAAGCGCTCAAGAGATCAGGCTTTCACTATATTATTGACCGAATTAATGCTAAGCTCGCGACCTAGAGAGCTAAATATTTATCATCTAGGCTTGTATGTCTAACTTTGATGATTTTGACATCAAGCAGATAATTATTAAAATCATCCACTCTGCTTCTGCTTTTGGTCAAGTTTCAGCTCCACCGGGTGATGCTCTTGCTCAACAAGAAAACATCAACAACTTAGATATTGAGCAGCTACAACTTTTTCTTAGATATAAACTTCTTGATAAGAAGTTTTTGCTTGTGCTAGACGACATTTGGAATGATGATCGTGCAAAGTGGATTGAGTTGATAGATTTGATAAAAGTTGGGGCAATAGGAAGTAAAATCATAGTGACGACGCGTAGCAACTCAATTGCTTCGATGACAGGTACTCTTCCCTCGTATGTTTTAAATGGTCTTTCTCAAGATGATTATTTATCTTCGTTTGTCAAATGGGCATTTAAGGAAGGTAAGGTGATTAAATATCCACATCTTGTAGAGATTGGAAAAGAAATAGTGAAAAAATGTGCAGGGGTTCCTCTTGCTGTCAGAAAATTAGGATGTTCGTTGTTCTCAAAATATAATTTAAATAAGTGGATATCTGTGAGAGATTCTGAGATATGGAACATAGATCATAAGAAAGATGATATTGTACCTGCACTAAAGTTAAGTTATGATCAAATGCCTTTCTGTTTGAAGCAATGTTTTGCCTACTTTTCTCTTTTTCCCAAAGATTATACCTTCTTCAGTAATAATATTACCCTTCTTTGGATAGCTCTTGGATTAGTACAATCTCAAAATGGAAGTGAACAACTAATGGATATTGCAAGAGAACATATAGACGAGTTAAATTCTATGTCATTTCTTCTAGATTTGCAAAACTTGGCTTCGTGGTCACGTTCAAAGTACATGATTTAATACATGATCTTGCTATGTATGTTGCGAAAGAGGAGTGTTTAGTAGTTGATTCACATACTAGAAATATTCCTGAACACGTAAGACATATATCAGTTATTGAAAATAATTCAGCAGATAAGCTTTTGTTCCCCAAGTCGAGAAGTTTGAGAACTATATTATTTCCCGTGAAAGGAGTGGGTTTTGAAAACGAAACTTTGTTAGATACATGGATATCAAGATTCAAATACATAAGATATTTAGATTTAAGATATTCTTCCTTCAAGACACTTCCTAATTCAATTGGCAAATTGGAGCACTTGCGACTTCTCGACCTTAAGGATAACAGGCAAATTAGAAGACTTCCAAATTCTATTTGCAAACTCCATAATTTGCAAGTCTTGAGACTCATTGGATGCAAAAAGCTTGAAACATTGCCTCAAGGGTTAGGGAAGCTGATTAGCCTTCGGGAATTGCATATAACCACAAAGCAATCAGTTATATCACTGACAGAATTAGCAAACTTGAACAATCTTCAAGTTTTGTACTTTTATAAGTGTGACAATGTGAAGTTTCTATTCAGCGAGGCAAAACAACTTACTTCCCTTGAAAGATTGACTGTTCAATCATGTGGTAGCCTAGAGTCCTTACCTCTCTTCATTTTTCCTAAATTACAGACTCTCTATATTTCAGCATGTTGGATGGTAAACTTGTCATTGTACAACGAAAGTCCAATCCAAAGATTGAAGATGAGCCATTTATATATTGGATTGCTTAGCGGGCTTACGACAATTCCAAGTTGGATTGAAGGTGTTGTATATACTTTAGAGACCTTGCAAATTGTTGGACTTCCCGATCTTAAGACACTTTCCGAATGTCTAACAACAATGACTCGTCTTAAGAGGCTTCAGATTTTTCAATGTCCTGAATTATTTAGTCTGCCAAGTGACCTGCATCTCCTCACCGCCCTTGAAGACATGTGCATATATGATTGTCCTCAATTGTACCGAAAATGTCAGTCTGAGGCTGGTGAGTACTGGCCCATGATTGCTCCCATGAAAAACACATCCGTTAAAATTCTAAAAGGAGAGGTGGAGGAAAGAAGTGTTCTACTTCTGAAGGTCAATATAACATTATCACTTTATATTTGATATTTATCATAAAACATTTTGTCACGTATAAATGGTTTTTTGATTGTACACAAAGAATGTTCCTTTTTTTTCTATCAGATAAGTGTTTCCCCTCCTAAACCTTCAATTGACAAGACATGATTTCTATGAGTAAAGTTTCCTTTATATATTTACAGGGCAAGACCATGATGTTGTGAGATTGGAAACTGGAGACACAAGCAAAGGAGAATTCAAGAAATTAATCGCAGTGGAGAAAAAGAATGTTAGCAAGAGACTCAAAATGTCTGCACCAGTACTATTGTGTAGCCAAAGAATTGAACTAGCATTCGATTTTGGGCAAGTTTGCTTTAACTTTAAAAAAAATGGATTTTTTCTTTGTATTTTTAAAAATAGATTCTAAAAAACGTTTTTAAAATATTACAAGTTTTTTGAAATTTGTTTTTTATAAATTAAAAGAATAATTTTGACCTTTTATAACATAAAATACATTATTGAATATCAAAACATAGTCAAAATCCCAATTTTTTCAAAAAGTTATATTTTAAAAATGATTTTCATGAAAAACTATTTGAAATAGCTTCAAAATTAAGTGATTTTTTAAAATTTTGATATTCAAAAAAGGTTTCGATAAAATAATGAAATACCTAAAATAACATTTTAAGAATAACTATTCAAACCAAATTTTTATTTAAAGTTTTTATGAAAAGTTTATTTGTATAAATTTTTTCCACAAAATTATGTTACACTATAAAAATAATTAAAAAAAAAAAAACCAAAACAAACTGGTCCTATGTTTATTTTCAGGACTCGAAAATTTATCTTTGAAGTAGCATTTGCGTTGAACTGCAATACTTCTTACTCAATATATATTGTATCTATGTGAAATAACCATCATTAAATTTTTTAAGTCACTTTCTTTATGATGAAATATGAATTCACTATAGGTATACTTGTGTATTTCTTATTACACCATATAACTTTCTTAGGCACCACGCAAATTTCCGTTTTTGCCTCAAGTTTTTAAATGTGCACATCCGGACGCACCATTTTTTTTTAAAACGTTGATTTGTTCCGAATGTACATATCAGGAATAATTCTTGATCTGCAGATCTGGAAAAATAGGAGAACTTTAATTTTTTTTTAAATCAATTTTGTTGGTTGGTCACAGATGTTAATATATCGTCGCAACTTAATATACATTCGAAAACATCCATATATAAAATAAAATGATATATATACATGATAATACTCCTGTCAAAATACAGTACATCAATGTAATAAAAATAGAATACATCAAACAAAAAACTACTGTGTATGCCGAAGGATCTCTCCTGGCTCCCCTGCTCCTCTGCCCCTACCCGTCGTCCTGGCTCGATGTCTGCGGTATTGAAGTGCCCCCGAGCAATCTCAATAATCCTATCTATGGCAAGTCTGCCACCAGATCCCTCAGGGAGGTGACCGTCCGCAATGGCCGCCCGCGCTATCTCCTCTATCTCACGACAGCGAGGTAGAACATCCTGAATATGGTCCACCTGAGACTGTCGCTCCTCTAATATCTCTTGATGAGCATGTCTGGGTGGCGATCCCTCAGCAGTGGACACCTGTTAGTAGAGTAATAGTGGGGGTTGTTTTTAATCGTATCCACAGGGATTGTTCGATATTTGATGCGTGCCTTTCAATAGTTATGAGATTCTAAGTTCAATGGTTTCAAAAGTTTCTCAATTGTTGTTAACATTCATGTGTAGCAAAGATTAATTGGTGACAAAGATTTTGTAAAAGTTTTGATAAAAGCATGTCAAGGTTAGGTTTCGCCAATCCTTTTCACGTATAAACGATTAATCAAGCATATGAACTCGGTTTCCGACCAATATAACCGCGTATCCTCCCGACTAAGTTTATGTCTAAAGCGAAGTAGTGAGTATCGTTGTTTAGACCGTTAGATGATGTCTCACGCTAACAATCTAAACAACAATCATTAAGATCAACACAATGCGAATAGCAAATCTCAAATCTATGTCTAGAGTTTGGTTTTTAAGAGATAAAATTGTTAGGTCATGATTTGTAGAATCTATGTCTAGAGCAAAACAAATCACACATGGATCATTAAGAGAAAACAACATCATCTATATTGATCAAAGACTTTGTTCATATACAATAGATCAAAAGCAATACATAAAATTAGGATCAACTACCTCTAACCTCAACATTGAGTGTTTAGCTACCACTTCTCATGGTAGTTTGGATAACAAGTAAATAGAGGAGATGAATGAGCATCCACGACGAATAATCGAGAATGGATGCGACTTCAGCTTCTCCAAGTGAAAATACACTCTTTGATGATCAAAATACTGAAAATTATGGATTCTAGTGAAAAATGAACAAGAGATCCTAATCACATAAAGTGAAAATCTATTTATACAATTCTGAAATCTGCATGATTTGCACTGCGAGTGCATCATTCGCATTGCGAATGAGAAAAAATGGCACCTTAAGTGCCTCTGAGACTTAAACCGCCCCAAGCAGAAATCGTGTGTTCGCAGTGCGAACCATTCCTTCGCACAGCGAATCGTTTACTAGCTCATTCGCACTGCGAATAAACTAGCGAGCCAGGACAATCAAATTCCAGAACTTACTGCCTCCCCTCGCTAGCATATTCGCACTGCGAAACAACCAGCGAGCCTTCGCTGGACCTTCGCCAGGAGTTCGCAGTGCGAACTCTTTGTCATTTCAAAAGTGGAACTCTCTGCCATCATTCGCTGGCGCCTTCGCTGACGTTCGCAGTGCGAACCTTCGCTGGGCCTTCGCACTGCGAATGCTCTGTTGCAGCAATAATTCAGTGGAAACTTGCATCCACTCCATGTGTCTCACACTTTTTCTCCTTTCATGGCTATACCTGCACATTAACACACAAATTACAAGCTCCACACATGTATTCCAATGTACGCACTACAACACAATTAACCCCTTAAATCACCCGATTCCGCATGGAAAGTTAATGAAAAATGCCAATTATTGTATACTAATATATAACATGTTTGACATCTAACAGCACCATGCATGGGTGTGAGACGGTATAGAACCACATGATATACCCGACAACAACGCTCCAGTCTCTCGGGGCTCTGGTCGCCCGAGCCTCTTCCGGTACCAAGTGGGACTGGAAGTCAGCATATGTCTCACCTATCTGTGTGCGGGTCAAGTCTAGAGGAGCAAACTCATGAGGCATCCTGGGGATCATCTGCGTGTAACCGAACTGACGCAAGACGCGCTCCGGCAGGTATCGAGCAGTAATGGTCGAACTGCAAGTCAACCATCCTGAGAACAGCGAAACCTCATCAAACGGGCGCGTCACACGGTGATCGACATAGGCGTCATAAAAAATGTCCTCAGCAGCCATCCGATCAAGATAAACTCTGTAGGGCTCGGGCGCCTGGTTCCCTCTCAGTAGGAGAAATGCAGCAGCACGCGGCATATCCTCAGTGTACCCCTCGACACTCCCCCAACCAGTAATCTTGGGAAAGTGTTGTAATATCCACGCCTAAAATGGAAAACATAACATCGGTGTCAAACATTATAATGAATATAGAAAGAAAAGAAATGAAAATAAAAAACTTAGAATATAAGATTGTTACCACATATAGTGTACAGCTGCCTGCCACAGTCTTGGCTGCCCAGAGGCAACCATCTGAGAGCCTAGAATAGGTGTATGCCAGCATAGCCGCCCCCAGTTGTACCCATGGATCTCTGTGGGATCCAAAAGGTACCTGAGGTAAACGATATCAACGTAAGTGGCGCTGGTGTCCTCAAATAACTACTTGCCGAGCAAAAATAGATAGTAGCATCTCAGCTCAGCTGGATCACCTGATGCCCGTCCTGCCTCTGCAAGCTCCTCACAAAATCTGCGTGTCAGAAAAGAGAACCGGATGTGTACGCCTCTCAACTAGGTCACCTCCGCAAGTGCATCATCTGGGGTAGCCCCAAGCTCCATAGTCAGCATCTCTATCGCCTCCACCTTCGACATCTTACCGTAACGGAGAAGGGTACCCTTGATCGGTAGATGTAAAAGGCACGAGATGTCGTCGAGTGTGATCATGAGCTCGTCGTACGTTGATGGAATGAGGATGTCTCAGGGTGCCATCTCTCAACAAAGGCCATCAACATACCGTACATGATATGGGGATACCCAATCCTAGAAAGGCCTCCGAGACCAGAGGTAGCAAGTGCAGACTAGAACCACTCATCCTCTGGCAGCTCCGCAATCATGTCTACTCTAAATTGATTACTCGAAAATAACTCTGAAACTCTAAAATTCGAAAACTTACCAATTAAATTGAGATACAGAGGATTTGGCGTGTCTTGATCATTGTAGAAGTTGCTATGCGCCGAAATCGAGTGAAAAAAGTCGGGATTTGTGGGAATGAGAAATTGAGAGTTTGAGAGAGTTTGATAGTTTGGAATGTAAAAATCTAAAGAATGAGGGGGGAGAAGCTCTGGCGCCAAATTTTAAGAAATGGTTTCGAATTTGCACATCAGGAATTATTTTTGATATGCACATCCAGAACAAATCAACGTTTTTTTAAAAAATGGTGCGTCCGGATGTGCACATCCGGAATCAAGTGGCAAAAACGGAATTTCGCGCCGTGCCTAAGAAACCCATGTGGTGTATTAAGAAATTCTCTCTATATATAACAAGATTATTAGTCAGGCGAGCTATAGTTGTTATTGGATATTTGTATATATTATGTATTCGGAGTTTAATTATTATTAACATTTTTGCATATAGAATAAAAATAAAATAATATTGCCATAAAATATTATACTTTTACCAAAATAATTTTATTAATATGTTGGAACTAATGCACAAAATAATAATTAAATGACACAATTGGAAAAATAGCAATTATTTATACATTGAAAAAATGAGAATGATAGTCATTTTAAAATAAATTTTATTTGCTAAAACGACAATCATTTTAAAACGAGAGGAGTATTTGATAGCGTTTCGATCTAATTAAAAAGAAAAACTAAGTGAGCAATATTTTTAAGGTTAAATATGTTAGGGTCAATATAAATATACCATAATTCAATTTTTGTATCTCAAAAATATTTCTCTATATAATGGTCTTTCTAATATTTTTCATCCACACTTTTGGTTCCTCCCGTCAACTTTGCTTAACAGAGTTGACGTGGCGTGAAAGTTTTTTGTGGTTGTGTATATACGCGGCAATGCCATGTGGATATTTTTGGTGACTAGGCGTACACGTGGTATAACAACCCAAAAAATACGCATTTAGAATCACATTAATTGAAGCAGTAAAATTTGGTACTAAGTATATTCATCATCTAATTGACATTCAAAAATATATTAATTCAAAATGAAGCGGTAAAACTCAAGATTCCACAATGAGTGTTATGCTAGGGCAAACTTCTGAACCTGATGGGAGTAACAAAGACGAAGAAGATCTCAAGGAGAGAAATACAAAGAACGTCAAAAATGATGGAAAGCAAATTGAAGAGGAAATGGACAGTTGCAGCAAGGAAGCATGGGAGGCAGAACATACAAAGAGATGATCCTAAGTTCTCCTAGTGAGAACATAGATGAGGATGAAGATAAAGTTGTAGAGGATGAAGATTCAGAGATGACAATTTAGGATTTGGAGAATATGAATGTAGAAGAGCACATTTAAGGCCACTATGCTTGTCCCAAGTTCATCTTCTCCAAACATGAAGAACGAAGAATACATAGACCATGGAGAAGAACGGTCATTGTTAAGTTGCTTAGAAGAAGATTTGGGTAGAAGGCATTGGAGACAAGGCTAAAATAGATTTGGGTGAGAAAAGGAGTGATCAACATCATTGATCTGAGTAATGATTAATTTCTTGTGATTTTCTCGCATGATGAAGGTCATAACTCAACACTTGCTAATGGTCCATGGTTCATTTATGACCACTACCTCACAGTGAAACTATGGAGTCCCGATTTTCATCCAGCTAGAGATATTATTGAGAAGGTTGTGGTTTGGGTTCGAATCTCCGGATTACAAATTGAGTATTATGATACGAAGGTGCTTTCCTTCATAGGGAACATAATTGGGAAGACGATCAAGGTAGACAAGAATACGTTGGGGCATGAGTGGGGGAAATATGCTAGACTATGCATTGAGGTAAATTTGACTAAGCCTTTGCTTTTAATGTTTACCATAAATTTGACTAAGCCTTTGCTTGCGTAATCTTGAAGTCATGAATGAAGCATGTTTGTCGAAACTTGGATGGAAATTGTACCATGGTGATGATGACATGTGTAAACACGTTGTATGGGGGAAATATGGTAGACACCATGATCATAATAATATGAGTGTAAGAAATGTAGACTCAAGTTTCTGGAAAAGTATGGTGAGAATTTGGCCCAGAGTTGTTGAAAACAACATGTGGTATGTTGGGAATGAAGCTAGGATTGATGCTTGGAATGATCGTTGGTTGACTCGGAACCCTAAGATTGCAGACCTGGTAGTTTCGATCCCCACTCAACTCCATGAAGCCCATGTGTGTGATTTAGTGACATAGAATTGAGATTAGGATTGGAATACGCTTGATTCGTGGCTGCCGGAGGATGTTCATTTAAGAATTGCTTGCATGGTGCCTTCTTCATTGATATTAGACCAGATGAAATTGTTGGTGTTGGAAAGCATTGCAACAAATTCTCAATTCACGTCATGTACACCGTGCTTGATGAATATGATATGACAATGGAAGATGAGGCTTGGAAAATTATCTGGAAGTTTCACTCGAATTAATCCACGACGACTTTTCTTTGGTTAATGATGCATGATGGCCTCCGCACAAATGTCAAGAAATCTTGCTTTGGTGTGGGAGTGCAATTTGCTTCTTATGTAGAGATGTGGAGGAAGATACCCTACACGTGTTGCGAGATTGTCCGCGTGCTATAGAGATATAGATGTCAGAAGTTTACACTAACAAGAGGATTTTTTTTCTTTGCTGATGATCTTAATCAATGGATTCATAGTAATCTGCATAATAATATAGGGTGGCAAGATGGAGAGGATTGGAAGGTGTTTTGGGAAAATGCTTGCTACAATCTCTGGACTTGGCACAACTAAGAAGTTCATGAAGAAAACTACACTCGACCGTCTAACTTAGTGGCTCATATTAAAATGCTTGTGTATGACTATAAACAAGCGGAAATGCCCTCAGGTACAAACAGAGATCATTGTAGGGAGTTAAAATTAATAAAATGGGAAGCACCTGTAATGGGGAAAATGATGTTAAACATGGATGGTGCTAGAGATAAACATGGAAATGCTAGTCATAGGGGTGTTATTTGCGAGAATGAGGGGAAGGGGTAAGATGTTTCTCAAAGCACATTGGGATTTGTGATAGCTATACAATAGAAATCTGGGGGGTATATAAGGGCTTGAAGCTTGCAACTGTAATGGGGTTTATGAAAATTGATTTCAATCTTGATGCTTAACAAGTCGTGGCAGATATCAACTCAGATAACACGAGCAACATCTCTGATAGGAAACCGATACCTAAGATCAGACACTACCTCATTCACTTTAGGGAGATTTGGTTTATTCATATTTATCGTGGATTTAATTTGTGTGTTGATGCTCTTACGAGAAAGGGACTATCTCTTTCTCAAGAGATTCATATTTATTGTTGTTGTCTTCTTTCGTCTCTCACTTGCTAGAGGGTGACTTGTCAGGGGTTCCTACCCCACGCTTAGTTATGGTGTAGTTCTTCTTCTGGGCTTATGCCCTCCTCTTTATATATATATATATATATATATATATATATATATATATATATATATATATATATATATATATATATATATATATATATATATATATATATATATATATATATTAATTCAAGTACATGACATGGTACATAGGAACTAATACAATAAACGTCTAATACAACTAATCAGAAATACACAACGGAAACTAAACAAAAGACAACTAGCACTACTAGAAAAAACACCTAATGTAATATGATATTACCTCGGTCATTAAGCCAACCGAAGTAAGAGCTCTTATTTAGGTGCCTGCAAAATTTTTCTTTTATTAAAAGACATTTCACTACGATCCATATTAGGAACCGTAGTGATATGTTAAGGCATCCATGCTTCAAATCCTAACACCAGTAGTTTTTCTTTCTATTTCTTGGTTACAAAATAGGTTTGTTACTTATATTCATAATATTTATATTAAAACTAATACCTTTCACCACAGTCCATATAAGCAACCATTGTTAAATGTAGAGAAATTTTATCACAGTCGTTTATATCAAGTGTGGTGAAAAGTATAACATATAGTTAAATGTTCGCTCATTCAAGACAGAACACAATTGTCTCTCTCAAGATAAAACTCTAACTTTCTCTCACCTCATCCTAATTCCATAAACGGCTGCTTACCCTTGATATATAGTTAGATGTCATGTGATGATTTTTTAGAAGAGTTTTGTGATGGACTTGGTGTGCTTACCCTTGCACCAAATTGATGTAATCTTTGTAATGAACTAGTTGGAGTTCAACCGTGTTCATATCAATTGTTATAACAAGACGGTGGAGTTTCCTGAGTTTGGTGATAGTGGAGAGTTGATGTTCCTGTCTGCTAAGCAAGTAGACGAGCTTATGGAAGATGAAGCCTTGGTGTTTGCAATGTTTGCATCGTTGCAGATTGACTGTGAAGTTGCAAGTCTCGACCTACCTATTGTTTGTGAGTTTCCAGATGTATTTCCAGATGACATCAGTGATTTACCTCCAGAACGTGAAGTGGAGTTTACGGTGGACTTAATACCGGGTACGAGTCTAGTGTCGATGGCTCCTTATCGGATGTCAGCTTCTGAGTTAAGTGAATTGAAGAAACAGTTGGAAGAATTACTTGAGAAGAGGTTTGTTCGACCAAGTGTTTCTCCGTGGGGTGCTCCTGCGCTGTTAGTGAAGAAGAAGGATGGAAGTATGAGGTTGTGTGTTGATTATTGGCAGTTGAATAAAGTGACTATCAAGAATAAGTATCCACTACCGAGAATCGACGATTTAATGGATCAGCTAGTAGGTACATGTGTGTTCAGCAAGATTGATTTGAGGTCGGGTTATCATCAGATTCGAGTTAAGCCTGATTATATTTCGAAGACGGCTTTCAGGACGAGGTATGGACATTATGAATACACTGTGATGTCGTTTGGTGTACCAATGCACCCGATGTGTTCATGGAGTACATGAATCGGATCTTTCATGAATATTTGGATCAGTTTGTTGTAGTCTTCATTGATGATATTCTGATATACTCTAAATATGAAGAAGAGCATGCGGAGCATTTGAGGACTGTGTTGCAAGTATTAAAAGAGAAGAAGTTGTATGCAAAGTTGTCAAAGTGTGAGTTCTGGTTGAAGGAAGTGAGTTTCCTTGGCCATGTGATCTTCAGTGGTGGAATTGATGTTGATCCTTCGAAGATTGATGTTGTATTACAGTGGGAGACTCCAAAGTCTGCTACTGAGATACGAAGTTTTCTGGGATTGGCGGGTTATTACCGCAAGTTTAATGAGGGTTTTTCTAAGTTGGCATTACCTTTGACTCAATTGACTCGAAAGGGTCAAGCTTTTGTGTGGGATGTAGCTTGTGAGGAAAGTTTTATGGAATTGAAGAAGAGATTGACGACTGCTCCAGTGTTGATCTTACCTAACCCGGATGAATCTTTTGTAGTGTATTGTGATGCATCGAAGATGGGTCTTGGAGGAGTATTGATGCAGAATGTACAAGTTATTGCTTATGCTTCCAGGAAATTGAGGGTTCGTGAAGTGAACTACCCAACCCATGATTTAGAGTTGGCAGCTATGGTATTTGTGTTGAAAATTTGGAGACATTATCTTTTTGGCTCTAAATTTGAAGTGTTCAGCTATCATAAAAGCTTGAAGTACCTGTTTAGTCAGAAAGAGATAAATATGAGGCAGAGAAGGTGGTTGGAATTGTTTAAGGATTATGTCTTCGATCTGAACTACCATCCTGGTAAAGCGAATGTAGTGACTGATGCATTGAGCAGAAAGCCATTGCATATGTTTATGCTTATGCTGAAGGAGTTAGAGTTACTTGAACAATTCTGAGATTTGAGTCTGGTATGTGAAGCGACTCCTGACAGTGTGAAGTTGGGAATGTTGAAGTTGACTAGTGGTATTCTGGAAGAGATCCGAGTGGGACAATAATCTGATTTGAAGTTGGTTGACCAGTTGACATTGATTAACCAAGGTAACGGAGGGGAATTCCAGATTGATGAGAATGGGGTGATGATGTTCAGAGACAGGGTGTGTGTCCCAGATATTCCAGACATTAAGAAGAGTATTCTAGAAAAAGGACACCGAAGTAGGTTGAGTATTCATCTCGGTGCTACGAAGATGTACCAGGATTTGAAGAAGTTGTTTTGGTGGCCAGGGATGAAGAAGGATATTGCAGAGTTTGTTTATGCATGTTTGACTTGTCAAAAGTCGAAGATTGAGCATCAAAAGCCTTTAGGTATGACGCAGCCGTTGAGAATTCCAGAATGGAAATGGGATAGTATTTCCATGGATTTTGTAGTGGGATTGCCGAAGACTACTAAGGGAAATGATTTGATTTGGGTGATTGTGGATAAATTAACTAAGTCGGCTCATTTCTTGCCGATGAAGATTAATCATTCCATGCAGAAGTTAGCTGAGATGTATATTGAGGAGATTGTGAAGTTGCATGGTATACCGTCAAGTATTGTGTCAGATAGAGACCCGAGATTTTCATCGAGGTTCTGGAAGAGTTTGCAAGAGGCTTTGGGTACTAAGTAGAGGGTTAGTTCAGCATATCATCCGCAGACGGACGGTCAGACAGAAAGGACTATCCAATCCTTAGAGGATTTGCTGAGGGCTTGTGTGTTAGATCACGGAGGATCCTGGGATAGTCATTTACCGTTGATTTAGTTCACGTACAATAATAGTTTTCATGCTAGTATTGGGATGATGCCCTATGAAGCTTTGTATGGGAGAAGATGTAGGACTCCATTATGTTGGTATGAGTCAAGCGAGAGTGTTGTACTCGGACCTGAAATTGTACAAGAGACGACTGAGAAGATTAAGATGATCCAAGAAAGGATGAAAGCTTCGCAGAATCCTCAGAAGAGTTACCATGATAAGATGAGGAAGGCACTTGAATTCCAAGAGGGATATCATGTGTTTTTAAGGGTGACACCAGTGACTGGTGTGGGTCGAGCTCTGAAGTCTAGGAAGCTCACTCCACATTTTGTTGGTCCATACCAGATCTTGCAGAGGATAGGAGAGGTAGTCTATCCAATTGCTTTACCGCCGACGCTTGTGAATTTGCACGACGTGTTCCATGTGTCTCAGTTGAGGAAGTACATTCCGGATCCATCGCATGTGATTCAGATGGATGATGTACAAGTAAGGGATAATCTGAGTGTGGAAGTCTTACCTGTGCGGATTGATGGTCGTGAAATGAAGCAATTGCGGGGTAAAGACATAGCTTTGGTAAAGGTGTTGTGGGATGGACTAGCTGGCGAAAATTGGACTTGGGAGCGTGAAGAGCAGATGAAGGAGTCGTATCCGACTCTGTTTCCTTCAGGTAATTTTCGAGGGCGAAAATTCTTTAAGTGGGGGAGAGTTGTAACGCCCCAAATAGTTATAATATTTATTCATTAAATTATTATGATTATTCGGTGTTTTGGTGCTTTGTGACGATTTTGTGACGATGATTTTGTGACGATTTTGGGTTAAGGGACCTTGAGACCTTAGAATTAGTAATTTAATTGGATTATTATTAATAATCATATTGGAATAATTTGAATAATTAGAATATTATTTAGATTATTATTATTATGGTTAATTAAAATACTTAGGAAACCATTAAGGGTAAAACAGTAATAAGGAGAGGATTAATTGAGGATAATACGAGAAACTATGATTAAGGCCCAAAAACATAGGTTTAACAAAAGAATTAGAGGGTTTTTTAGATCAGTATTTTGCAACCCTAAGGAGTGATTAGAGATCTGAAGAAAGGAGGCTAGATTGAGGAATCGACCGTAGAACCCCGGAAAACGAAGAATCTCTGTTGGAATTTCGAGGTATGGGGGGTAATCCGGGTTAATATTTTGATATGGGTTTAAGGTAGAGATAACTGTGTGTTTTCGTGTCTGATGATTATATGCTGGTTATTGATGAAATTTTGTGCATGTATGTATGTGATTTTCTGTGATGAAATCCGTGCGATTTGCTGCCATGATGTTGAATCTGTGCAATTGATGTTGTGACGAACTTTGGGTCACCAGATCTGTAAATCGAACCTGATAATAACTAAATTCAGACTTAGTAATTAAGGGTAATTGATGTAGTTGATGAAGTAGGATGAATAACTTAGACCTGGGATGAATCGAAGATGATTTGAGGCTGTTTCTGGTATATCGAAGGTGCTGGGAAGAGGGATTTTGCGTTCAGGTACGAAATCTGAGTTTTGGAGGAGTCTCTGGTGATACGTGTAAGGGGGAAGGCAATACGCGTAATGGAGAAGGCCATACGCGTATTGGGGAAGGCAATACGCGTAACGGGGACACTCCCAAGGTGATACGTGTAGCGTACGCACCTGTCCCCAAGGGCTGACACGACCCTCTCCTGATACGCGTATCATACGCGTATGGAAGTTAGGCAATATGCGTACCGTAAGACATCACGCGTAAGGAGATATGAAGGAGAATTGAGGGGAAGGACCTCTTTGCTAATACGCGTATTGAAGAGGACAATACGCGTAAGGGTGGGCGTGAAATTTGAGCCATACACGTATCAGAGTGGTTCATACGCGCATGGGTAGGGGCATGGGCAGATTTTCCTGTTTTTACGATTTCTGTCCCGATTTCGCTTGTGACGTAGTTTCATTGAGACATAGGACTATGATGAGATAATATGACATTAGTGATCTAGTAATGACTATGAATAGAATAAAAAATCGGGGAATTTATGTGATGAACCAGCTATGACTCGTTGTGAGTTATAATGATGAACTTTGATGAGTGCGACTTGGTATGATGTTATGATGTTTGTTTGAATGATGAATTCATGAATGATGATGCAACCATGACGATTTTATGACGATTTTTGCATCATGCATTCATGGCATAGTCGGACTTCGGTCCTTTTGGTGGCTTCAATCCTATTGTGTGGATTGAGGTGTTTTTATCACGTGCTCCGGTTCTTGTGTAGAATCGATCCTATTGGTGGGGATCTTTGGAGGGTGATGGCCCAATGTCCATCGAATTATGACGATGTTGGTACCACATGCATGAGTCTGACGTTGCATTGCATACTATGTTGCATTGCATTACATTGATGTTATTGACGTGTTTTGATGTTGTGTGTGATTGATGATGACGTTACTTGTGCTTTATCTTTTACGCATATCATATATATTGATTTCGTGATTACTTACCCTGCCTGTTTGAATGTTGCCTCCACGTGGGTAACGTGCAGGTGATCAGGTTTAGCTCCTTTGGCGCATGAAGATTTAGTTTTGAAGCATTTTTATTTCTCCGTCGATTTAGAGGGTCTTGCTCTGATATGTAACATCGGGTCGGGACGTTTGAGTTGAACGATTATGTTTTTTTGTTTTATGTGGACATGATGTTTTTCATGAGTTTTACTTAAGGAGTTTTGAACTATACAAGTATTTGTTTTAAACTTGACTTTTTCCGCTGCGTGGTGTTTAATTAATTATGATGGTAAAACATGTGTGACGGGACAGATGTATGTTTGAATGATTTTGAAGATATGTGATGCCCTTTTTGGGGTGATACTCTGATTACTTGTCGTGTTATTCATGTTATTTTGTTGGGTAGAAAAAGGGTGTTACAATGTCAGCGAAAGAGGCCTGGTCGAATTGGGGAAGCAGAACCTGCTAGGTGGTGACAAAGTCGAAAAGTTGGAGTTTTGTGAATCTTGTGTATTTGGAAAATCCTGTAGGGCGAAGTTTAACAAAGGCAAGCAAAGGAAACATGGATCCCTGGATTAGATTCATGCTGGTCTTTGGGGACCTGCAAAGAATCCTTCATACTCAGGTGCAAGGTATTTTCTATCCATCGTTGATGACTATTCCAGGAAGTTATGGGTATTCATTCAGAAGACGAAGGATGAAACTTTTGAGAATTTCAAAAGTTTGAAGGTTCTGGTCGAAACTCAAACTGGGAGAAAGGTTAAGAGGTTGAGAATCGACAATGGCCTTGAGTTCCGCAACGAAGCGTTCGACAGTTACTGTGTTGAGTCTGGGATTGCAAGGCATAAGACTCTAGCAGGTACTCCTCAACAAAATGGCTTAGCTGAGAGATTCAATCGAACAATCCTTGAAAGGGTTAGATGCATGTTGGTTAGTGCTGGATTGAAGAAGGTGTTTTGGGTAGAGGCTGTTTCGACAGCAGCTTATCTGATAAATAGATGTCCCTCGACTGCCTTGGGAATGAAGACACCTGAAGAAGTTTGGTCTGGTCATCCACCAGATCTCGACAAACTGAGAGTATTTGGCTGTTTAGCCTATGCTCACATAAGGCAAGACAAGGTCGAACCTAGATCTCTGAGATGCATGTTACTTGGATATCCTGAGGGAGTCAAGGGTTATAGGCGGTGGTGCCTAGAACTAGGTCACAGAAGATGTATCACAAGTCGTGATGTAGTTTTCAAAGAGGTCGAGATGGCGTTCAAGAAAACTGGTGATGTTGGTCGAAGTGCAGAAATATCTGAAGAGGAGCTGGAACAGGTAGAGGTGCCTGTTGAGGTGGAGCATATTGATGCTGAAGTGCATAGCCCAGATGAAGTCGAAGAAGAAGAGCAAGATGCTGAAGAGGCTGAGGAAACTGTCGACACTACTACAAAATGATAAAACAACAACTCCAGGCTTACAACGCATCTTTTTATGCCGTTGTAATAGGTTAAAAATTTCGTACCCAGGTAAAAGCTGAGTCATTTAATGACGGTTGAATGAAACCACCATAGTAATAAATGAAATGTATCAAGCTTTGATTCCCTGCAACTACATTTTTTCCATTTTTTAGAGTATATTTAGCTTGTGTCAATTAAGTCCATTATTTAAAAAATAAATTGTAAATTATTTTACAACGGTTAAGATGAACAACCGTAGTAATAAATGAAATGTAACAAGCTTCGATTCCCTGCAACTACATTTTTTCCATTTTTTAGAGTACATGAAGTGTGTGTCACTTAAGTCCATTATTTAAAAAATAAATTGTAAATTATTTTACAACGGTTAAGATGAACAACCGTAGTAATAAATAAAATGTAACAAGCTTCGATTCCCTGCAACACATTTTTTCCTTTTTTTAGGATACATTTAGCGTGTGTCACTTAAGATTCCACTATGGTTTGTTTCTCCAACCGAGATTAAAAGGTTTACTAATAAATTAAAACAAAACTTATTATGTATTTCTTTCATAAGACGCCCTAATTGAACAAGTGAGCCAGAGACGCCCTAACTTTTACCCTCTTCGTATCCATTCATTTGGAGCTCAAATATTGCTCAAATAAGGTACTCTTCAACATCTTCATTCCTTTTTTCTTGGTTTATGCTCAAATATTGACCATCTTCATTCATTTGCTTCTTCAGCTTTGAAGTAAGGTACTCTTCAGCATCTTCATTCATTTTTTCTTGGTTTATGCTCAAATATTGACCGTCTTCATCATTCATTTGCTTCTTCAGCTTCGAAGTAAGGTTCTCTTCAACATCTTCATTCCTTTTTTCTTTGTTCATATTGTATATGCTCAAGTCAGAATGAGATGTTTCATATGCTTTACGTTTAGTATGAGAGTACATCTTCATTGATTTTTTCTTTGTTCATATTGTATATGCATATGCTTGAGTTTTTGGATTAGATTTTGGTGTGTCATTCACATTATTATACATGTATAAATTTCAGAAGTTGTAATGGATCGTAGTTGGATGAAAACCAATAGATTAGATCCGGTTTATGAGAACGGAGTTTGTGAATTCCTTGAATACGCTGATAAACATCTTCCCGGCAATGATGGTATCTTTTATTGTTCTTGTGTTGTTTGCGCTAATATCAAAAAGGGTACAAAGAAAGAAATACATAATCACCTTTGTTGTGATGGTATATGTCAATATTATATAATATGGACGTGGCATGGTGAGGTGGATAATAAGGAAAGTCGGGCGTCACAAAGTCAAAGAGTGGAGGAAGATGAATATATGGAAGATCACCTAGAGGATATGTTCTGTGATATTGGGGAATCTTCTTTTATGAATGCTCATATTTATGATAATTTATGTGAGATAAAGACACCCCTTTATATAAGGGATGCACAGAGTTCACACGATTATCGGCGGTGTTAAAGTTGTTTAATCTGAAGGCAAAAAATGGATGGTCGGATAAAAGTTTCACGGAATTACTTGAATTGATACAGCAAATGTTACCAGAAGATAACAAATTGCCGGATCGTTGCTATGAGACCAAGATATTGTGTCCACTGGGTCTGGAGTATATCAAGATACATGCTTGCCCTAATGATTGCATATTATACCAGAAAGAGTATGAAGACTTGTTTCAATGTCTGAAATATGGTGTGTCACGTTACAAGTTGAAGGCTAGCAATGGCGATGACAATGATCACTATGACAATGTTAGTAGGAAGCATCCTCCTGCTAAAGTGTTATGGTACTTGCCAATACTTTCACGATTAAAGAGACTTTTTGCTAATTCGAATGATGCAAAGAATCTTAGATGGCATGCAGATGAAAGGATTCGTGATGGAAACATTCGCCATGTAGCTGATTCTTTGCAATGGAAGAAAATTGATTCGCTGTTTCCGGATTTTGGAGTCGAGCCAAGAAATCTTAGGCTTGGGCTTGCCACCGATGGAATGAACCCCTTTGGTAATATGAGCACTAATCATACTTCGTGGCCTGTTCTTCTCATTATTTACAACCTATCTCCTTGGTTGTGCATGAAGCGCAAGTATATACTATTAAGTATGATGATTTCTGGACCACGACAACCTGGTAACGACATAGATGTTTATCTTAGTCCATTAATTGATGATTTATGACTCTTGTGGGATGAAGGCGTTGAAGTTGATGATGCATATTCTAGGGAAAAGTTTAATATGCGTGCAATGTTATTTTGCACAATTAACGACTTTCTGGCTTACGGTAACTTGGCGGGATACAGTGTCAAAGGACATAAAGCGTGTCCTATATGTGAAGATGATACTTGTTATCACCAACTTGAGTTTGGAAAAAAGAACGTTTACCTTGGGCATCAAAAAATTCTAAAACCGAGTCATCCTTATCGTAGATTGCGAAATGCTTTTAATGGAGAGCAAGAGTTTGGTAAGGCTCCTGAACCTTTAACCGGGGATGAATTTTATCAACGGCAGGAATACATTAATGTTGTCCTTGGGAAGAGAGAAAAAGAAAAAGGTGGGAAGAGAGAAAAAGAAAAAGGTGGGAAGAGAGGAAAAGAAAAAGGGGCAGTTGCGAAAAATATATGGAAAAAGAGGTCCATCTTCTTTGATCTTCCATATTGGTCAAGTCTTGATGTTAGAAATTGTCTTGATGTGATGCACAGGGAGAAAAATGTGCGTGATAGTTTGATTGGCACACTTCTAAACATTCCGGGAAAGACTAAAGATAATAAGACTTCCCGTCTTGATATGGAGAAGATGGGTATACGAAAAACAGTTGGCTCCAATAGAGAAAGGAAAAAGAACTTATCTGCCTCCAGCATGTCACACTCTATCTAAAAAGGAAAAGAAGATGTTCTGCAAGTGTTTGCAAGGTATTAAAGTTCCGCAATGTTACTCATCAAACATCAAGAAACTTGTATCAATGAAAGATCTCAAGTTAATTGGTTTAAAATCTCATGATTGTCATGTATTGATGCAACAACTTCTACCAATGGCTATTCGTGGGATCCTTCCAAAAAATGTGAGAGTAACTATAACGAGACTGTGTTTATTCTTCAATTCCATGTGTAATAAAGTTATTGATTTCAAATAATTGGATGAATTAGAAGATGAGGCTGCCATAATCTTGTGTCAATTGGAGATGTATTTTCCACCATCATTTTTTGACATTATGGTTCACTTACTTGTTCATCTCGTAAGAGAAATCAGAATTTGTGGTCCAGTTTATTTAAGGTGGATGTATCCAATAGAGCGATATATGAAGATCTTTAAAGGATATACGAAGAATCATCACCGACCAGAAGCTTCGATTGTTGAAAGGTACATCACAGAAGAAGCTGTTGAGTTTTGTACAAACTATTTGTCGGATGCAGATTCTATAGGAATTCCAAAGTCTCGTCATGCTGACACAGAAGGAAGAGGTATTCAAGGTCTAAATGTTAGGTCAATGGCTCGGGATGTAGTTATTCAATCACATTTCTATATATTGAATAATATAGATGAGGTTCAACCTTTCATAGATACTCACAAAAGACTTATGAAGAAAAAATATCCCCGAATGAATGACAAGTTGTTGTTGATAGAGCATAAAAATAGATTCATGGATTGGTTTAATAAAAGTGTATCTAATGATCCTAGTGTATCCGAGATACTTAGATGGTTGTCGTACGGGCCAAAATTTTGTGTCATTACCTGGAGTGCATACGACATTGGTCATTATACCTTTTATACAAAATCAAAAGATGATCGTAGTACAATGCACAATAGTGGGGTTATGGTTGAAGCCGAATCGATGTATATCTCTAGTTCGAAAGATAAGAATCTGGTATTGGCAACTACCGCGTTTTATGGTATCATTGATGAGATTTGGGAGATTGATTATGTTATTTTCTAAGTGGCTTTATTTAAATGCAAGTGGGTTCCTAATAATAGTAATGGTGTAGACATTGATGACTTAGGATTCACCCGGGTCGACCTTGGCAAGGCATCTTTTAATACAGAACCATTCATCATGGCTTCTCAAGCAAAACAAGTTTTCTATGTTTCCGATCCATCAGACAAATCGGGGAAATGTTCAATCTTTCTCCAAGGAAAATACATTCCTCTTAGTGATGAAAGTCTTGATATTCTGTCCACGCCTTCTTACACAACACAAGTTCCTACCTCATATGATGAAGTTGATGGAGATGTCGTGCATACTATACGACTCGATCATGAAGAAGGCATATGGGAAAATTAACAAGTACGTAATTTATTATTTATTCATAATATATTAATTGTATGTTATAGTTTAGAAGTATTTTTACTAACAAGTATAATTATTTGAAATCATAGGTATTTTGAGTCCAGACACCGGGCCAGGAGACAAGACACCAAGAGACAAGATACCAGTACACCAAGTTACAATTATGTGAAGTTATGTAATGTGTGTAAACCGTAATATGGTATATGTGATATTTTATTTATGTAGGTTGTTTGTTTTGATAAACTGTAATCTGGTATATGTGATATTATGAATATGATATGATTAATATTAGGGTTAATACCTATTTTCCCCCCTGCCATATGGGCGTGTTTTGAAAAACCCCCCTGCGAAAAAAAAAGTTGCAAGACTGACCTTAACAAATTTTAAAAGTTTTGATTTAAACCTTTATCAGGCCACATCATCAAAAATGCTTATGTGGCAATCATTTATTTAATTTTTTAATGAAAAGAAATTCCACATCATTAATAGGCTTTGTGAAATGACTTTTATACCCCCACTTTTTAATTTTTTTTATTTAGTTTTTCTTTTATTTAATTTTTTTAGATTTTATTTAATTTATAATTTTTTTTATTTAATTTTTTCTTTAATTATTTTTCGTATTAATGTTATTTATTTAAATTGTTATTTTAAATTATCAAAATATTAGTCTTGGGCCTAAGCCCATTTTAATTTCAACACAAACACACATATAGCAAGTCCATTTCCAATTCATAAATGTATGTGAATGATTGGTATATAAACACTTGTTTTTCTTATATACTAACCGATGTGGGACACCATAACTCACAAAGCATAGTGTTAATGTTGAAACAAGCTCCTTCATAATCCCTGAGAGCTCCTTCATAATCCTTCACGGCAATCAAGAACCAAGCTCTCAATTCAAGGCAGTCAGGAGAAATTTTGAAACCAATTATTTTATTGATTTCAGAAATGGCACCTCCAATATTATTCTCCTCCACCATAAAAACAGCCCGGTGTTTGTATGGAAAAGAAAGAGTTGGATCTAATTCAGTTGCAGAGACCAAGTCCATACTCTTTTCCTTCCCAATGCAATACAAAGACCTTTCCTGATACATCCAACCAACAGGTTTATGATCAGAAATAAGGGAGTTTATCATTTTGTATGCGGCATATGTGTGCCTACGTTTATATTGGGCTCTTGCAACGCCCACTGAAGAATAAATATGTCCTTCCTTAAGAGCAGCCTCAAACCAATGTTGTGCATCTTTGTATTCTTTTCTTTCAAGCATCACAACACCTAATTGGTGATAAGCAAGTTGCTTCTGCCAACCACTCACCGCACATCATCCTAACCTCTCTAAAAGCATCACAGGCGTAGTAGATTTAACATCTTCTTCCATCGCAACCTGACTCAAAAAACAATACAACGAAAAGGACACATGCCCTATCGAGGCCAACCTATCCCTACCCTCTACACTACAAAACAATTTCATAACACTCAAACTGTGCATCGAACTGGGAAGCTCTCTGAGAAATACCTGCAAGCAAGCTGCCACAAGCAGATATGCATTCTCCAAAGCATTCAGTTCAGCAAGCAAAGCTTACTCCATTCCATCATTTGAATCCTTGCTTTTCTGTTTTCAAATTCCAAAATCTCTCTACCTCCGATTCTCCTTCTCTGTTTTGCCGTGTTTGTGGTACATGGTGAATGGAAGGTGTTTCGAAGGTGCTTGTAGGTTGACTCGCGGATGGAGTAAGGTGTTTGATTATGGTTAAGTTTGAAGATGGTGGTATGAAAGGATGATGAAGAGTGGTTTTCGATTTGTTTTGGTGTGGTGATGAGACCAGATAAAGTGCAGGCGGTTGTTATCTATGAAAGAGGGAAAAAACGGATGAGAGGAACAAGATGAACAGTTGGTGATGGAGAAAATATGGTGAGCGGGTGGGAAGATGAACATTGGTTGAGTCCTTTTGTTCATGAGGTTTTGCGAGTGTGTATGTGTGTAGATGTCATGAGGGTTATGTTGGCTGTATGGAGAGAAAAAGGATGAGCCAGGATGATGTTGTGTGTTGAAGATAATGGAGGACGGTGGGAAAACAAAGTCCCACATCGGTTGGTATATAAGCTAAACAAGTGTTTATATACCAATCATTCACATACATTTATGAATTGGAAATGGACTTGTTGTATGTGTGTTTGTGTTGAAATTAAAATGGGCTTAGGCCCAAGACTAATATTTTGATAATTTAAAATAACAATTTAAATAAATAAAATTAATACGAAAAATAATTAAAGAAAAAATTAAATAAAAAAAATTATAAATTAAATAAAATCTAAAAAAATTAAATAAAAGAAAAACTAAATAAAAAAAATTAAAAAGTGGGGGTATAAGAGTCATTTCACAAAGCCTATTAATGATGTGGAATTTCTTTTCATTAAAAAATTAAATAAATGATTGCCACATAAGCATTTTTGATGATGTGGCCTGATAAAGGTTTAAATCAAAACTTTTAAAATTTGTTAAGGTCAGTCTTGCAACTTTTTTTTTCGCAGGGGGGTTTTTCAAAACACGCCCATATGGCAGGGGGGAAAATAGGTATTAACCCTTAATATTATTATGAAAACTTTATCACAAAATGTGAATTGTATTTTTCTACTGTGCTGAGATATGGAGAACAATAATACAGGTAAAACAATGGGATTAATTATAAAAGCAGGATCATATTTGTTAATTTTGCAAAAACTTTAACGACGGTTATATTTCATAACCGTTATAATATCTGGCGCGCTGTCCAGGAAAAAATAAATATCAAAACTGCGCTGCTAGGAATCGAACCAAGGACAATTATATTTATTACAACAGTGTATTGTAAAACTGTTGTGATAGTTAGCGCGCTTTTCTATTTATTACAACGCCTACAAGGCCGTCGTTGTAAGTATCATATATACAACGACAATCTACATAACAACGCCCTTGCCTGCGTCATTATATGTCATTCCCGACCGTTGTTAAATGAGTTTTTCGTAGTAGTGCAATGACTACCTACTGGCAAGAGATAGGTCGAGAAGAGTCATCAAGCCACCTCAGAGACTTGGTTATGCAGATCTTATAGCTTTTTCCTTAATCTCTGCAAGTGAGGTACTTGACGAAGAACCTAGAGATTACAAGGAAGCTATGAAGAGTCGAAACAAGACTGAATGGCGAAAAGCCATGGATGACGAGATGAAATCTCTTCATGATAATAACACTTGGGAGCTGATTGAGAAACCTGCAGGAGCAAGGTTAGTCAGCTGTAAGTGGATTTTCAAGGTCAAGGAAGGAATTTAAGGAGTGATGTCGAAGCGCTTCAAGGCAAGGTTGGTTGCTAGGGGGTTCATTCAGAAAGAAGGTGTCGACTTTAATGATGCGTTCTCACCTGTTGTAAAGCATAGATCCATTCGAATGTTGTTGGCCATAGTGGCTATGTTTGATTTGGAACTTGAGCAAATGGATGTGAAGACAACATTTCTGTATGGTGACCTAGATGAAACGATCCTGATGCATCAACCTGAAGGGTATGCAGAAAAGGGTAAAGAAGATTATGTGTGCAAGATGAATAGGTCTTTGTATGGCCTGAAAAAATCTCCTTGACAGTGGAATAGGAGATCCGACAAGTTCATGGCACACATTGGTTTCACTAGGATCCAGTTCGATCACTGTGTTTACTTTAGATTTCGACTTGAAAACTCACTTGTTATTTTGTTGCTTTATGTGGATGATATCCTCATGGCTAGCAACAATGTTGAGGATGTAATGGAGGTGAAGGCTGAACTCAGTAAGGAGTTCGAAATGAAGGATCTGGGAGCTGCCGTAAGGATTCTTGGGATTGACATCCGGAGAGATACAAAGTAGTCGAAGTTGTGCTTATCTCAAGAGACATACCTACGGAAGCTTCTCGACAAGTTTAGTATGTCGAATTCAAAGCCTGTTGTGACACCTACAAATGCTCAGTGTAAGCTTAGTACTACTCAAAGTCTGAGTACTAAAGCTGAAAGAATCTATATGAGTAGTATTCCATATGCTAGTGTAGTGGGTTCTTTGATGTATGCTATGGTCTGTACGAGGCCAGACATAGCATATAGGGTGAGCCTTGTGAGCAGGTATATGGCCAATCCTGGAAAGGAACACTGGCAAGCTGTAATGTGGATTCTCAGGTACATAAATGGGTCTCTGAAAAGAGTCTTGATTTATGGTGGAGCCTGTGGTGGTGATAGCATAGTCGAAATTGAAGGATTTGTTGACTCTGATTATGCAGGTTGTATAGATTCCAGAAAGTCTATTTCAGGATATGTGTTCACAATGTTTGGCACAACAATCAGTTGAAAAGCAATGCTTCGGAAGGTTGTTGTCTTATCAACTACTGAAGCAGAGTATATTGCCCTCACTAAAGTTGTGAAAGAAGCATTGTGGCTTGAAGGTTTTGCAAAGGAGCTGAAACTTCAAGGTCGAAGTATCACTGTTAAATGTGATAGTCAAAGTGCAATACACCTGTCAAAGAATTCAGCCTATCATGAGCGAACTAAGCACATCGATGTGAGGCTGCACTTCGTCAGAGAGATAATCGAGCGTGGTGAATTCCAGGTGCTGAAGATTTCGACTGAAAACAATGTTGCTGATATGATCACCAAGACGTTGCCGAGTTGCAAGTTTTTCCACTGTATGCAGTTGATAAACCTGTATGATGAAAGCTAGTTGATTCCCTGGTTGTTGAGTTAGATCCAAGGTGGAGATTTGTGAGACTATTGGGTCGAACTCATGCTGTGTCGAGGGAAAGTTTTCATGTATTTTGACAGGAGACAAGCATGAAGTCGCAGCTGGGTCGAATGTTGTAGTCGAAGGGTACATATTATAGTCGAAATCTGTTCTAATATGTATTGTCGAAATGTTTGTTGAATTGGGCATGGTGTTAAGGATCCAATTGTTTAGGTAGCTTGGCCTGCAAGTTATCTAGTTAGTCTATAAATAGGCTAGTACACTCAGTTTGTTGGGTGTGGTAAATTGTGATATTGATTTGTAATCATTTGTAACCCTAAATGAGAAAGTTAATAGTATAACAATTTTTCCCTAATCCTTCTTCTTTCTTTCTTGTTTCTCTGTTAACCCTAACCCTTGTGTGTTTCTTGATCATAAAGAAATCGTTTATACTTTGTGCAAAGGCATCCGATTCACAATAATATATATATATATATATATATATATTGTATGTAGTTTAAGGTATGTTATTGTTGATAAAATTTATATTTTGTTGATGATTTTGTTTTTGTTTATATATGTTGTATGTTATTGTTAATGTATGTTGTTATTGATAAAAGTTGAATGTGGTTGGTAATAAAAGTTCTATGGTGTATGTTGTTGATGATTTTATTTGTTGATACATGTTGTATGTTGTTTAAGGTATGTTGTTGTTGATAAAAGTTGTATGTTGTATGTTGTATGTTGTTTAAGGTATGTTAGTGTTGATAAAAGTTGTATGTTACTGGTAATAAAAGTTTTATGTTGTATGTTGGTTAAGTTATGTTGTAGATGATTTTGTTTTGTTTAATTAAAGTTGTATGTTGTTAAGGTATGTTATTGTTAATAAAAGTTGCATGTTGTTAATGTATGTTATTTTTAATAAAAGTTGTAGGTTCTTAAGGTATGTTGTTGATGATTTTATTTGTGTTAATACATGTGTATGTTGTATGTTGTTTAAGGTTTGTTTTTTATGTATATTATTGTTAAGGCTTGTTTAATGATTTACCTTCTAAACTGAAGCTTCATTACTTTTAGTCAACATGTCATAGAAGATGAGTTTGTTATATCGTATATGGTCTGAGCGTTTTTCCAACCCCTTATAGAATAAATAACTTTTTGAATTGAAATAGAAATTTATAATATGAGATATATGATATGCATTTTGTTCTTTAACGATTATAACTTGACTTAATGCTTATAGTTCTTCAACTGCTCATTCCTTTACCTCTAGTTTTGTTTGCAAAGTAAATAATATTTTGCAAAATGAACTAGAGGTTAAGAAAGTGATGGTTAAAGAACTAGAAGCATTGAAACAAGATCTAACTGCTAAAGACTGAAATGCTGATTATGGGTTACATGAAGCTTGTACAACATTGATAAATTTAACTTGTTCTTATAATATAATTTCATATCTCATATTATATTTTTCTAAGCCAGATTGACAGGTTATATGTTTAGTGAGCACTTGGTGAAATAAGCATTTCACATAAGTTATAATAAACTCAAGTAAACATATCATCACATTTGTAAGCAAGGACCGTGGTGAAATGTTGTGCGCTAAGTCTTTTACCACGCTTGGATTCTAGAACCATACTGGAATATGTTGAAATCAGAAAGAAAAAAAAATGCAGGTGATGGGAATCAAACCCCCGAACACAACCTTATATGGTTGTTTAAAACAATTGTATTTGTATGTTACGTGCTACAACCTTTTTACCACGGCTAGTCGCACATGGTTATGAAGAGGGCACATACAACCACGAGATACCTTACCACAGACCACCATCCATAGTATAATCTTTCTCCCAAACATGGTAATATATGTATTTCGTAGTAATGTAGGTCTTTAAGTCGGCATGTCTTCTTGACATTCTTTAAATCCTTCCTCGAATTTCCTATAAAAACAACATCATACATGGGGTGAGATAATTATATCTCAATGAAGTTTCCTATCTAATGGTTCCACTCGGTTCTATAGGGTTTGTAACACCCTAAACCCCGACTCTTAATATAAAAAAGAATTTGCACTATTTAGGATTCTACTTCACAGAAATCATGCACTTCATAAAAAAATATTTTCAAGCTCGCAACGGAAAACTCAATAGTCCTCAAAACATCAAATAGTAATTTAAACCGCCAATTAACGAAAATAACTCCAAATGAAAACTTCAAAACGAATAAAGAACTTGTTCCCAATGTTACAAATCAGGGCATATAAAACCACAAAAAGGCTATAAATGTTTATATAAACGAAGTCAACCTCCAAGGCCATCTTCTAACTTGCAAGCAATTACACCTGCTGAGTACCTGATTGTCTGTACTACAGAGGATCACAGACGCCACAATAACAAAAAGGGGTGAGAGTGCACCTTATAAAGTTAACTGTGAAATTTAGTAAAAAGATGATAATTGACGAATTCATAAGTACATCCTTCACACCAAAACACAATCAAAGTCAAATAATGATGCAAATGCTAATGCCATTAACTCCTCACCAAAAATGCATGTGGTACTGGGTTTTGAGATCAGAGGTATGTTACTGATTTACCCATGTCTGTGATTCCTCTTGAATCGTGTCCCTCTCTAGACATGAGAACACCATAGTCCCTCTCCGAACCAGCCCATCGTTGGACCATAGTCCTACCTAACTCTGAAATAAATGCATGCATGATCATGCACAATATAAAGCATGCAACATCATTAACATCCAACATCATCAACATCATTTGCATCATCAATAACATCATTAACATCATAAACATCATCAACATCATTAACATCATCAAAAACTTCATTAACATCATAAACATCATCAACATCATAAACATCATAAAAAACATCATTAACATCATAAGCATCATCAACACCATAAACATCATTATCATCTTAAACATCATTAACATATCATGTTGCTCATTTTCCTTAGTTTTCTCAGTTGCCATGTATCCTCATTTGGAAATTTGGAACATAATGCAACCCATCCACGCCCTTCATTGCGTTCTACTCTAACCCTTGTCTTATCATTCTTTATAAAGCATAAATCTCTACCATTACAAACAACATAATGTGCAATTACATCTTTAAACTCCTCCCTTGTTGAGAACATGGTACCCAATTCCCATTTATAGTCAAAAAACTTCTTAGGTAATACAAATGATGGGTATATTAACTTAGTAACTTCATATAATCACTACTCATATCCTCATTAGTTTCTAACTCTTCAGATATATAATCTCAATCTGACAAACCCCTATCTACCATTTTACCTTTCTTCCTTTCAAAAAATCCAAAATCAAGTGTATCTTCCTCACTTGATGGTTCCTTATCTATAGAAATGGCTTTATCCACCCTTTGTTTTTTTGGGTCTTCCCTTTTTCTTGTTGGAACTTCCTTTAGCCTTCTTTTTCTTTGGTCTACCACCCTTCATTTTTTTTACCTTGAGTTGAATCATCCACTTCTAATTCATCCACCTATTGATCATTTTGGCCAGCAACAAACCCTTATACTCCTACCAAGACCATATCAATTCCATCATTTAATACCTCATCATTAGAGTCATCAAACTTGCACCCTAATGCACTATCATCACTTTGCTCATTAAGGTCACTCTCAACTGTTTTAGCATTTTATTCAAGTATCTCAAACATGATCTTAGGTATCTCAGGTAGGGTCTGAAGTATCTCAGGCAGGCCTTTAGTTTTTTGTTCAGTGGGTTGGACATAAGTTGGGATAGGTTGGACATCAACTACTTCTACTACATCAGGTTGGAAAATAGGGTGGACTATGTATAGGTCCACATTTCCATTAGTCTTGGATCAATTTAGCCGTTCTATTGCACCAAAGTCATTTACTAGCTCCTTTAATATACCAGAAAAATTGTACCACATTTCAAGTACCCCAAGATACTCCATTTCTTTGACAACACCCAAAATTTCAAAATAACTCCATCTATCACTATCACACTTCCAATTTGACACTTCCCCTCCTACATATGTACCATATCATGGAATTGTCCCCCCATGACGAAAGTCAACATAAAAAACATTTATTTGAGGAAGAGAGTTATACGTTGTTGAAGTTAGTACAGATATAAGGGACCACATACAAAACCCTAGACTTCAATAAAGCAAATACATGTTTGATATTGAAATTCTGGCACGCAGATACCAGAGGTCGAAACAGATGTCACAACACTGTGATCAAAACAGTTTGACCACACAAATAAAAACATAAACTTAAATGACAGAAAATAAAAATTAACACCAGCAATTGTTAACCCAGTTCGGTGCAACTCACCTACATCTGAGGGCTATCAAGCCAAGAAGTAAATTCACTATGATAATATTAGTTCAAACCTAAACTCCCCCGTTTACAACTTCTTGCCTAATCTATACCTTGTGCAACTTCTACCTAGACACCCTTTAGATATGAGATCCCCCTCTCACTTCCTAATCAGTCACAATCACAGTGACAATTCAACAACAACCAACAATAGAAGTAGCACACTTCCAAGACAATACTCGGTTTTGCTTAAAAGCTTCAACCAAGAATAAAACACTCTTGCTTAAAAGCTTTAGAGTGAACAATTAACAATTAAAAATTAGTCAACCTCAATGCATCAGAAGATACATGAGTGACATACAATTAACAAGCACTAAATCCTAAAGACCAACAAAAAACCGGTTAATCCTTATTCTCCAAAATTTTCAATCTTCAAAAACCATCTTATTTAGGTTTAGCTCCTCTCTTTAAATAGCCTTCAGACCTAATGGACATGGGCTTCTTGACGTGAAAAAATAGAAGCATCAGTTTTAATTCACTGCAAATCTTCCTGCACAATAATAGGAACAAAATACAAACTTTTCTAAAAAGGCTCAAATATCCTTTTTATGAAAACTAAGAGAATATGTCATAACACAAATTCTCACAATATACTCTCATGAATAACGTACATGTGTGAATCATAACACACTCAAAAATCACATTAAAAATACCAAAATAGACAAGCCCTAACTTTCTGGTAGACATGTCCTGGCACATGTCACAACATCATGCTGGACATGATTTCTGACTATCATGGCAGAGCATCTGGTGTAACATCTTGCTAACAGCATGTTGTTTTACCAAAATGTAGCCAATCCACAAATCATAGAACTTACAGATATAGAAAATGACACATACATCAAGATTCAATGGTTCGCTTCTAAGTTTGTCTCCTTCGAATCCTTTTTCTCCTTACTTCGTTTGTAGCTCTCCTCTTTCACGTTTAGGGTTTCATGTCCCTTCTTCCCTTTCTCAGTTTGGGATTTATGGATTAGGTTTAAGGATTCAGTTTAATACTTTGTATTTGTTTAATTAATCAAATTTAGATTAAAAACAAATATATGTCATCAACGTTACAACCATCTCAACAACGTTATAGCCACATAAGCAACGTTAATGACAAATATGCTTTTTTGGAACTGAATCATTAAAAAGGGGAGCGATATAGACATTATGTAACTTAAAGGACTAACTTGTAGCAAAAAAACAAACTTAAAGGACCAATGTGTTACAATTAAATAACTTAAAGGACCCTTTGTGTGATTTTCCCCTAATTTATTATTTGTCATGACTCAGCGAGGCAAACTGAAAAGCTGACTTGACGAGTTAGAATCATGGACAAGATTGATCCCACGATAGTTTATCAATTAGGGCGACATCATGACTATAAAGGATAAACCGAGCTACTATGAAAAAGGTTTAAAGGTGACCTCATCAACAAGACCAAGAGCCTAGACGTATGAACTCTATGCTTAAGTTAACTAAGAGCCTAGACATATGAACTCTATGCTTCAGTTAATTATATTTATTGTTGGATAAGGTGAGTTAATGTCTCTATTATTTGTAACTCCTTTAAATAACTCTTTAAGACCTACGTTGAACAATGGACATCACTCATTTCCCATGCGTGGGCAGGAGGCTTCCCCTATCTTTCAAACTTGTAAAAATTATGCTGGATGTACGCGAAATATTGGAAGAATATATACGTTATGGAAGAGATGGATTTCCACCGGAAGATCCTTGTTGCCTCTTAAGGAAATACATATATGTTGGACTTCCCTATGAAGATCTGTTTCGCCTCTCAAGGAAATACAAATATGTTGGACTTCCACTGGAAGATCCTTTCCCCCTCTCAAGGCAATAAAAATATATTAGACTTCCACCGGAAGATCCTTTCCACCTCTCAAGGCAATACAAATACGGTGGACTTCTACCAGAAGATCCTTTTCGCCTCTCAAGGAAATAAAAATATGTTGGACTCCCACCGGAAGATCCTTCTCACCTCTCAAGGAAATAAAAATATTCTGGACTTCCACAGGAAGATCTTTGGTGCCTCTTAAAGCAATATACATAGATGGACTCCCACAGGAAGATCCTTGCCACCTCTCAAGGAAAAAAAACTTCGTTGGACTGCCACTAAAATATCTTCGCCGCCTATAAAGGCAATATACATAGTTGGACTTCCATTGGAAGATCCTTGCCCCCCCCCCCCAAAGGCAACGAAAATATGTTAGAATTCCATCGGAAGATCCTTGCCTCCTTACGAGGTGAATACAAATGATAAACCTTCATTAGAGGATCCTTACCGCCTTTCGAGGCTATGCGAATAAGTTGACTAAGACATACGATAATCATGCCTAAAAGGCACGACCAATATCCAACTCTGGAGACTTGATCACAAGTCTTTCTTGAGGGCTCGATAGAAGTCATATCTGAGAGATCAAACACCTCGCCTGAGGGACTTAGTGTATCATCAGCCAAGCTCAATATTACCACGCCTGAGGGACTTAGACTCCTTGGGAAAAATCTAACTCTCGCCTGAGGGACTTAGAGTCTCCTCAGGAGGGATAAGACTTGATAATCCCGCCTAAGATGCATGACCAATATCCACCCCCGAAGACTTTATCGCAAGTCTTGCTTAAAGGCTTAATAGAAGTCTCCCCTAAGAGTTCATACGCCTCACATGAGGGATATAATGTCTCCCCAGTCAGGCTCAATATTATTGCACTTGAGGGACTTAGACTCCTCGGGCTAACCCAGCCATCGCCCGAGGGGACTAGAGTCTCCTCGGGCGGGATCACACCTAAAAGGCGCGACCAATATCCAACTTTGGAGACTTGATCACAAGTCTTGCTTGAGGGTTCGATAGTGAAATTCTGGTATCAGATGTGTGATGTTAAGTGCGATGTCACAACAACACTCCCTGCTAATATGAACAAGGCAATAAAAACAACAGAAAATCAACACAATGAATTGTTCACCTAGTTCGGTCTAACAACCTACATCTGGGGGCATACCAAGCCAGGAAGGAAGTCCACTATTAGTAGTATCAAATTACAGACTTAACAATCCCAGTTGACAATCTCCTAACTTAATCACTACCCAATGACCCTTCTACCTAAGTCCTCCCTAGATAAGAGACTTCATCTCACTTCCAATCATCTCAGTGATGTCTAGCAGTCAACATCTCAGCCACTACATCAACAGCTTGATTTCCAACAACTCTTCAATCACAGAAAAGTAGAAGACACACTTTCATGACAATACCTAGACATGACACCCATGACTAAGAACAATACTTAGAGTTGCTTAACAGCTTCCTCCAAGAACAATACATCTCTTACCTACAGGCTTCGAGATAAACACGATGACCATCCCACAAACCGGGTGGTTCATCAACCAACACAGCCCTTATAATTTACATGATGGCTGGCTTACTAAAACTAGGTTACAACGCTTCTATTTATAACCTATTCCCAACTGGATTTGGGCTTCAAATCACAGCATATCAGCTGCTACAAATCTGCAAAAGATTCTCCTACAAAATAGATCTTCAATTAAATCTTCAATCAAATCTTCATAATTAATTCTAATTATTCTCCATATCTTTTTGCATGAAAATAGTAACAAACTAATCTTCAACACAACTGAAAAGATTGCTTCAGAATAAATCAACTCCTTGAAAATATCAGATTTGATATGAAATTAAACCAGATATGATTTGAATCTAAAACATATTTTATCTTTAAATCTTTTCATATCTTTCAGCCCTTAAAACAGCAACAATATCTGCTCCAAATATGATTGCACCAGAATATATCTTCACCAAGATATTCGCCTGCAATCTCTCTAACAGATCTTCTCAAAACAAACTTTCACGCGCAGCCCTAAAACATCACAGCCTGATGTTCTGATGTTCTGATAACTGATGTCGTGACATCTCCTTTGACATCACATAACAACACTGCTTGCTGTCCCAGACAACTGATATCGTGACATCTCCTTTGACATCACATGACAGCAAAACAGCAACCCCTGCTATACCAGACTAAGATGTCATGACATCTCCTGCAACATCTGTCACATAACAGCAGCAACTGCTGTGCCAGAACCAAGATGTTATGACATACTGTCATGACAGTAATACTCCATATCTGTACTGATGTCTGATTAACCATGTCAGGACATCTCACCCAACATCCTGCAATACAAAAAACACAACAGATGGTTTTCTGATGTTCTGTCAACTGATGTCAAGATATCAAGTTTTAACATCAGACCACAAAACGCAACCCTGCAACAACTAATGTTGGGAACCAATGTTAAGACATCAGACATGTGACATCAACATTGACACAACATTGTTTTACCAAAATTCCAGCCAACTAGAAGAACTAACAATCTCCCCCTTTGGCTAATTTTGGCTAAAACAATCTCAGCCTACACCAGAGATACCAGCACCATACAAACTAACATCAGTACACAACTAGCAGCAACAACATCCAACATCCAACAGCTGCACAACTACAAACTCCCCCTCAAGCCTAGAACCACAACAGACAACTAGGTAACAGCTAGGCTAACTCTCCCCCTTTTTAGCCACAATTGGACAAACTCTGAATCTGGCAACCAACATACTCAGAAAAAAATCCAGACTCAATAGCTCCTATTGGGGTAAAGGTATACTTCTGATTCAATCCATTGACACACAAATCTATAGAACCGAGTCTAAACTGTCAAGAACACCATGAACTTCACCAGTGACATCTTGTCTGACAACTACTTCAACAAAATATCCAAAACAAAAGATCAACTCCCCCTATCTAAGATCACCAGTGCTCATTTGCAAGAAGAACACCTTAAATGAATGGAAAACATAAGACTCATCTTCATGTCTTCAAGAGCGCACCCTCGGTTCAACACACCTTCTGAACACATTCACTTAATGCTTAATCCTCAAACAATCCAAATACCAAAACTCACAAGATTCCTTCTTGGATTGTTGTCTTCTCATGCTCCAAAACTCACTTCTTGCCAAGCTGATCAACTTCTCTCTGTAATATCCACAGGAATGATCACAATGAACTCCTTGATCATAACATTTGGAAAATCCAGACACAGTCTTCATCCATCCAGTCACAAATGCTTCACACAATCATCCACAAGTTATGAAGCACACACACAATGCCTTCCACTGAACTCACACACCAAGACAAGTGTGACATCTCCCATCAACAAAAACCCCTACAGAGTTCTTCCAGAAACTGTAGAGAAAAGTAAATTCTCCCAGACACAAACAAAGTTGTCCTTCAGACTCCTCCTCAGAAGCATGTGCGCATATGATTCAAACAATTAGCTTCACATGGCTAGAACCATTCATGTCCACACCAACATGTCATCCAACTGCCTAATGTCATAACATGTTATCTGACATTATATCCTCATAAGATTCAACCAATCTTCACAATCTTTATCAGCATGCAATCTTCATAATATATGTACTTTTGCAGCAAAATCCATAGACAAGTACTCCCCCAGTCATGGTTAACTAATTCTCTAGATGAAGATGAACATTTGAGCACACTTGCTGAGCACATGCATTTTGGTACCATTGTCCCTTTCTCCAAAGGCAGTCATTCCCTATCATACTCTTCATCTTTAGACTTCCAATCAATCAATACCTGATCTACTTCAGTCTTCTCTACATTCTCCATCCAAGGCAGACTTTCTACTTCATCATTCTCCTGTATGACTATGTAGACGCTCCTTAGGCATAATGTATGCACCAAGCTCCTGAACCAGAGCATAATCATCCTTCACCAAGGATATCCAACCAGATAATGTCCCAACACAAGTTAGAACATCTGCCACACACCAAGACATCATCACCATGATTCTTGATATGCTCCACCAACTGGACTTACTATTGCGTAGTAATCCAAAGAACTAGAGAATTAAATTCTCATCCACCTTCAATAAGAATAATCTCCTTGAGTCTTCAACTCATCACCCTTCTGCCCAAGAGTAACTTGTTCCAAGACAATCCTCAATAATAACCAGCTGCCACACTCTGATTATCTTGATTCTTCGAATCCACTTCTGAGATCAACCAATTGCCACAATTTGATCACCTCATTCATGAATCCTCATATGAAAACAACCAAATGCCACATTTTGACCTTTTTCACGTTTGTCAAAACTCTCACAAAGATATCTTGATCCACCAAGGAAACTTGATCTTCAAGTCACATGTTCCACTTGCTCAAAAGCAAACACACTTAGACTCCCTAAGCCATGGTCATGTAACATCTTCTCCTTCCTGCAGCTCCCGCAAACTGCCATGAGAATGATCTTTTTGAAGCATCCTATTGTTCATTCCTGGAGATCACCCTATCATTAGCTGATGTGCCACATCACCAGCTGAGACTCCTGATGTTAAGCTAGATGTCAGAACATTATGTCATCCAACTGTTGAATTCAGCTCTACCTTCTGCCACTCAGAAGAACCTCCTCCCTTTGCAAAAACAGATTTCCATACTCTCATAGACTTGATTCAACAATCAAGTTTGAGTAGACAACCTCCATCCTGCTTAGAAACTCCAAAGACTTCAAACCTACCACATCTGAATCTTCAGAAAATAAGTAGTCCAAGACTACCCCATAGCAATACTAAAGAAAGTCACTTCCCTTAGTAGAGCCGTCAGTAGAAAGCCAGAGATAACTGCCACTTATCCTCGACCTTCACAACCAGAGCAAACACCATGCTCCAAACTACTTAGATCAGAAATAAACTGATCCAAGCTGAAACCATCAAGATTATGATGTCTTCATAGTCTTCCATCTTCATCTTCAATAGCACCACCATCTGGACAAGTCATTCACAATACTTTCTAGGAACAGATGCTAAGCAATAATCCCAGGTCAACACCTAGGCGACTTATGAGCAAATGTAGAACCCCTCCCATGATTCTCCAAACCTCTGATGAAAAGATGTTAAAAAAATAGACAGAACATCCTTAATCTTGTCTTTCAAGGATAATCAATTAAATACTTGTGAATTTCACAAATAGCAATTGATCCCTGTGGTTTAACCCTTCTTCAGATTCCAGCATCTTCTGAATCTTCTTCATGACAGACCATTATGACAACCATTTATACCACAAGAGCCTTTCAGGTTAGGTCAGTGTCTTGATCATTTACTCCACCCTGAGCAAAGAACTAAAATGATGTTTCAACATCAGTTCCGACATTAGTCTAAATCACATTAAACATCTCCTATGGATTTGGAGACTACAACCATATTAATCCACACATATCTCTTGTAGGGAACACACGAGAACATATCAACATCTGATCAACTTCCAAGATTAGACCAACAAAACTGCAGTAACTTGCATAACACACTCTTCTAGAAGCTTCTTCTTATAAGCACAAGGTTCAGACCTTTTGTCTAACTTAAGAGTGATAACTGCCATCCTTCTGCATCTAAAGCCAGAGTATAAACATACCATAGACAATCTGCTACTTCCAATCCTACACGCCACAAAACTGGAAGAGTTCATTCCATACAACTAATGCATACACCAATTGACCACAGGCTGATTTACACTGCTACTGCACACAGACTCTTGGATGCATTTTCCCTATAATATTATCCTCAGGCAGTTTAGCTCAAACAAGGATCATCTCCTTCTCTTCTGCTATCAAGATTACTCCCTTTTCTTCAACCAGCTCCAGCTGAAATGCTATGACATTATGAACAGCATCTCAAAAATTGTTCAACTTCACAGCTTCAGTGATCCTTCAAAACAGCTACAATCTAATAGGTCTTTGACTCAGCATTTACCATAAATTGCTGATGTGTAGCGCGATGTCGAGACTTTAGGATTGACATATCAAGCTCAGCTTCTTTCTTCATGAAACTTCCTCCAGTTCATGATTTTGAAAATCAGAAACATGCATCTTCACAAGAGAGTTCATCTTCAGATATACCAGAACTACAATGGACACCATAACCAGGACGGTCTCCTAATTAGGTCACCACAAATATGCTTAAGAGATAACTTATCAAGATTTTCACTCCCGCATGAAAGATTTGACAATGATACTCTTTTGCTTTGGCTCCACCCTCTTCTTTCATCATCAAGAGAATTGAGAAGGAAGGAATCAATGTTCTGGACAGATTGGTCTTCAATACCTGATTTGAAAATATATTCTTCTTCTGCTGAGAAGACCAAACTCTAAGTTCTTTCCAAGAAAATACCTTCCAAAAGTCTCACCACAAGAAACAACCAGGGTAGCATCAGATACCATGCAGCGGAACACACAACAACTCCTCAACAACCTTCAGGCACTACTCAATAATCCTTGCACACCATCACCATAAACCAAGTGCCAACAAATCAAACTCATAACAGCAGTTCTACACACCCTGTCATGAACAGTCCATCCTCCACTTCTAGGGACCATTCAAACAACAATATGAACTTTTCCAAGTTCAAACTCCTTTTCAGTAGGTACCCACCTTCCTTGCCCATAACCAGAAAGTATCTTCCCTAGGATCTCACCCAGAAATAGAACAGGATGCCTGCTCTGATACCAATTGAAATTCTGGTATCAGATGTGTGATGTTAAGTGCGATGTCACAACAACACACTCTGCTAATATGAACAAGGCAATAAAAACAACAGTAAATCAACACAATGAATTGTTCACCCAGTTCGGTCTAACAACCTACATCTGGGGGCATACCAAGCCAGGAAGGAAGTCCACTATTAGTAGTATCAAATTACAGACTCAACAATCCCAGTTGACAATCTCCTAACTTAATCACTACCCAATGACCCTTCTACCTAAGTCCTCCCTAGATAAGAGACTCCATCTCACTTCCAATCATCTCAGTGATGTCTAGCAGTCAACATCTCAGCCACTGCATCAATAGCTTGATTTCCAACAACTCTTCAATCACAGAAAAGTAGAAGATACACTTTCATGACAATACCTAGACATGACACCCATGACTAAGAACAATACTTAGAGTTGCTTAATAGCTTTCTCCAAGAACAATACATCTCTTACCTACAGGCTTCGAGATAAACACGATGACCATCCCACAAACCGGGTGGTTCATCAACCAACACAACCCTTATAATTTACATGATGGCTGGTTTACTAAAACTAGGTTACAATGCTTCTATTTATAACCTATTCCCAACTGGATTTGGGCTTTAAATCACAGCATATCAGCTGCTACAAATCTGCAAAAGATTCTCCTACAAAATAGATCTTCAATTAAATCTTCAATCAAATCTTCATAATTAATTCTAATTATTCTCCATATCTTTTTGCATGAAAATAACAACAAACTAATCTTCAACACAACTGAAAAAGATTGCTTCAGAATAAATCAACTCCTTGAAAATATCAGATTTGATATGAAATTAAACCAGATATGATTTGAATCTAAAACAGATTTTATCTTCAAATCTTTTCATATCTTTCAGCCTTTAAAACAGCAACGAGATCTGCTCCAAATATGATTGCACCAGAATATATCTTCACCAAGATATTCGCCTGCAATCTCTCTAACAGATCTTCTCAAAACAAACTTTCACGCGCAACCCTAAAACATCACAGCCTGATGTTCTGATAACTGATGTCGTGACATCTCCTTTGACATCACATGACAGCAGTACTTGCTGTCCCAGACAACTGATGTCGTGACATCTCCTTTGACATCACATGACAGCAAAACAGCAACACCTGCTATACCAGACTAAGATGTCATGACATCTCCTGCAACATCTGTCACATAACAACAGCAACTGCTGTGCCAGAACCAAGATGTTATGACATACTGTCATGACAGTAATACTCCATATCTGTACTGATGTTTGATTAACCATGTCAGGACATCTCACCCAACATCCTGCAATACAAAAAATACAACAGATGGTTTTCTGATGTTCTGTCAACTGATGTCAAGATATCAAGTTTTAACATCAGACCACAAAACTACAACCCTACAACAACTAATGTTGGGAACCAATGTTAAGACATCAGACATGTGACATCAACATTGACACAACATTGTTTTACCAAAATTCCAGCCAACTACAAGAACTAACAGATAGAATTCCTTCTTGAGAGATCAAGTACCTCACCTAAGAGACTTCGAGTCTCATCAGTCAGGCTCAAAATATAATCTGGCCTGAGGGACTTAGAGTCCCATCGAACATACTCATCTAAATGCCACGCCTGAGAGACTTCGAGTCTCCCAAGTCAAGCTCAATATATATTCTCAACTGAGGTACTTGAGTCCCACCAAATAGGCTCATCTGAACGCCTCGCTTGAGGGACTTAGAGCTTTCTCGGTCGGGATCCAATATAAAGTTTCACTTGAGGGACTCAATTATTAAGTCTCACATAAGAGACTAAATCATTAAGTCTCGCCTAAGAGACTCGGCTACTAAGTTTATCCTAAGAGACTGGACTATTAAGTCTCTCATAAGGGACTCGACATAAAGTCTCTTCTGAGAGACTCAACTATAAAGTCTCACCTCAGGGACTTATAGTCCCACAGAACAATCTCATCTAAATTCCTTACCTAAGAGACTTCGAGTCTCTCCAGTCAGGCTCAATATATATTCACACCCGAGGGGCTTAAGTCCCACCAAACAGGCTCATATTAATACCTCGCATAAGTGACTTAGAGTTTCCTCGGTCGGGATCTAACACGATGTTCCAGTTGAGGGACCAAATTATTAAGTCTCGTCTAAGAGACTCAATTATTAAGTCTCGCCAAAGAGACTTGACTATTAAGTCTCGCCTAAGAGACTCGACTATTAAGTTTCGCCTGAGGGACTCGACATAAAGTCTCGCCTGAGATACTCGACTATAAAGTCTCGACTAAGGGACTCGACATAAAGTCTCGCCTAAAGGACTCAACATAAAGTCTTGCTTGAAGTACTGAACTAAAAGTCTCGACAGGTAGGCTAATCTGAGAGAATCCCTTACATGCTAAGCTCCCCCTATGCAAAGTTTATTAAACACTTTTCCCTTTGCCAAGCCCTCGTGATTGAGGGACTATATAGTGTTATATTTTTATTGGGCCCCAAGGAGGGGTAGCTTACGAGGAAGACCAATAAAGGAGCGAGAGATGAGGCGGTCAGAGGTTCCCGAAAAAGCCACGGGTCACCCAAAATGGGCCATGAAGTTGCCCGATTCTTAGCAACCGCCATCCCGATTGGGCTTAGTCTATCTGAACACTTTTCCACTTGTCTCGTGAACGTGGGAGATGACGTGTCCCATTGTAACTGACTAAAAGAATGGGTCAAAGAAGAAATGGCGCCTTCCTCCCTTTGATCTAGTAATGGGGAAAGTAACTTCCTTTAACCCTAGGCCTAAGAGCCCTTATAAATATTGTTTCTCTCAAGAGAGAATGGGGTTAAGTAATCCATACTCTCTACAACCTAAAAACCACAATGTTCATCATAGTCTCAACACACGACTAACATGATTGCACGCTTGCTACCAAGCATCGTCGGTCATATATATGACCTCTCACCTCACGTGAACTGGCCCTTTAAACTACCTTAAAACACTATCATATGGGGCTTCTTACCACCGTGGGCAAGCCCTCGCCCTCAAAACGTGTTATACACCTACTAAGACCTCTGAATCTTCCTATCCTTACAGTGAAAAATGCATATATGTATTTTTTTACCAGAACAATCATGTTGATTATATATTTTTGAATGTTTAGCTTGTTCCTAAAGAAGTAAAAATTTGAGATTTATGCTTGGACAAATTACAACAGACAAAATGAAAATTAACCCTTAATAATATTTACAATCACAAATATTTGTATATATTATGCAATGAACATTTAAACTATTTGATAATTTTTAAATAGACCATTAAACTAAAAATATAATATTCAAATATATAATTTTATATATCTTTTATGATTAAATCATTCCGTTACAATTAATTAAGATTGATAACAATAATATAATAGAAAATATAATCTTAAGAAATATAAAAGTTTAAACCTAGTTACAAATTTTGTTAATTTAAAAATTCATACAAGATTTAGGGCCTATTAAATAACTAAACTTTTTTAATAGTATAATAGTTGAAATTTTATAATAAAAATAAATAAATTAGATGTAGCAAATTTAAACCTGCATCTTTAAAATAAAATTTTCGTGTACAACTAACATGAGAATTGACAACTAAACCTAATATTTAAACAAGGAAACTAATTGCTTAAAATGTCATAATATTTAAAATTTGTTCTTCAACAAACCCAAACCCTAATAAAAAAACAAAATAAAAAATCTAGAAAACTAGTACAAGACAATGAAGCAAGAAACTTGATGAGACATTGATGGCAGCAGAAAGTAGTTGGCCGAAACAATAAAAACCTGACCCACCACCTTAAATGGTGTTTAAAATTTGTTCCTCCTTTCTTTAGAACGTGAATCGCGTGGTAAATCAAACGTTGGCTATGGGTCCACTCAATAATGTAGTATGTACTAGTACCCAGTAAAATTTAACAGTGGAAGACATGAAAAAGAGTAAACAAGACTCTCTATCATCACAATCACAAACTTAGATATCAACAACACTTCTGCTCTTTCCTCATTACCATGGCAGAATCATTTCTCTTAGGTATGGCTAATTCACTGCTTGGGAAGCTTGCTTCTTATGCTTATCAAGAAGCTTCTCTAGCCTATGGTGTGAATGATGATCTACAACGGTTCAGAGACTCTTTGACAATTGTCAGTGGTTATCTACTGGATGCTGAGTCCAGGAAGGACCAAAGTAATGCTTTGCGTGAATGGCTAAAGCAGATTCAAAACATTTGCTTTGATGCTGAAGACATATTTGATGAATTTGAGTTGCAACACAAAAGGAAGCAATTTGTCAAAGCCTCCGGAAGCATCACAAAGAAGGTAAGCCACTTGTTTTCTTCCTCTACTCCAATTGTTTTTCGTCCTAGGATGGGACATCAAATTAAAGAGATTAGTGACAAATTGGAGAAGAAAGCAGCTGAGGGGAAAACTTATGGCCTTACAACTATTCCCCAACTTGTTGTTCATGAAAGAGAATTGACTTATCCTGATGTTTATGTTTCAAGGGTAATAGGAAGGGATGTTGAGAAAGACGAAATTATCAAGCTTTTGAACCAACCTTTTCCTCAAGGTGATGGCGATAAAAGCATGTGTGTGATTCCCATTGTGGGAATGGGAGGATTAGGAAAGACCGCACTTGCAAAGTTGGTGTTCAATGATGACACAATGGATCAACCTTTTCAATTAAAGTTGTGGGTGTGTGTCTCTCTAAATTTTGACATTAAGCAGATAATCATTAAAATCATCAACGCTGCCAGTACTTCAGATTCTAAAGCAGCTTCAGCTCCACCGACCCGTCTCACTCCCCAAGAAAACATCAACAACTTAGATATTGGGCAACTAACACATCGAATGAAACAAATACTTTCCGGTCAAAAATTTTTACTTGTGTTAGATGACATGTGGAATGAAGATCATGAAAAGTGGATTGAGTTGGAAGATTTGATAAACGTTGGCACAACAGGAAGCAAAATTTTAGCGACAACACGTAGTAAGTCAGTTGCTTGGATGATGGGTAATGTTCCCTCATATGAATTAAAAGGTCTTTCTCCAAAGGAATGTTTATCTCTATTTGTCAAATTTGCATTCAAGGAAGGTGAAGAAAAAAGATATCCAAGTCTAGTGGAAATCGGAAAAGAAATTGTGGAAAAATGTCACGGAGTTCCACTAGCCGTGAAAACATTAGGAAGTTCTCTCTTCTCAGAGTTTAATATAAATAAGTGGGAATTTGTTAGGGACTCTAAGATGTGGAATTTAGAAAGAAAGAAAGATGGTTTTTTACCTGCCTTAATATTAAGTTATGATCAAATGCCATTCTATTTAAGAAAATGTTTTGCTTATTTTTCCCTTTATCCTAAAGATCATCACTTTACTAGTTATGTAGTTTGTAGTCTTTGGGTATCCCTTGGATTAGTTCAATCCCGAAATGGAAGTGAAAATATTGCAAGAAACTATATTGATGAATTACATTCAAGATCATTTCTTCAGGATGTCGAAGACGTTGGTGCCACTTGCCATTTCAAAGTACATCATTTGATACACGATCTTGCATTATATGTTGCGGGAGAGGACTTTGTAGCGATAAACTCACAAACTCGAAATATACCTCAGCAAGCAAGGCATTTATCATTTGTTGAAGATGAGTCATTTGGCCATGTTTTGCTCCCAAAGTCTAAAAGTGTGAGAAGCATACAATTTCCCATCATGGGAATGGGTCTTGAAAGTCAAAGTGTTTTGAATACATGCGTGTCAAGGTACACATTCTTGCGTTATTTAGATTTAAGTGACTCTTCTTTTGAAACCGTGCCCAATTCAATTGCAAAATTTGAGCACCTGCGTTTTCTCGATCTTTCTCGTAATAAAAAAATCAGAACACTACCAAATTCTATTTCCAAGCTCCTACATTTGGAAGTTTTGTTGCTCAGTGGATGCACAGAGCTCGAAAGTTTGCCTAAAGGATTAGGGAAATTAATTAACCTTCAACGTCTAAATGTCACTACAAAACAATCTATGCTACCACATGATGAATTTGCTAGCTTGAACAATCTTCAAACTTTGAGTTTTCGTTTTTGTGGCAATTTGAAGTTTTTGTTCAAACAACCACTCCCTTCCATTGAAGAACTGTATTTAGAATCATGTGGGACCCTGGTGTTCTTACCCCTTAATAATTTTCCTAAATTGCATACTCTGTCAATTTATGATTGTCAGATGTTAAACTTGTCATTGGACAATGAAAACTCAATCCAAAAGCTGAGGATGAAACATTTGTATCTCTATGATTTTCCAAAGCTTCTAACACTCCCTCAATGGATTGTATGTGCGGTGGATACTTTAGAGACAGTTGTAATTGTCAGTTTTCCTAATCTTCAAATGCTTCCTGAGTATCTTTCTACAATGACTTGTCTAAAGAGGATCTATATTGGTAGCTGTTCTCAACTCATGACTCTTCCAAGTGATTTGCATCGCCTCACTGCACTTGAAGAATTACGGATTTATGATTGTCGTGAATTCTACCGAAAATGTCAGCCTCATTCTGGTGAGTACTGGCCCATGATTTGCAATATTAAAACCATTCACATTGAAGGAGAGGAGGAGGAGGACGAGGAGGAGGACGAGGAGGAGCCCTCAACCATGGAAGGTAAACATTATTTTGTTTTATCATATAAATGTTGGTTGCACCTCCCATACTATTTTCCTGTTTAAAAACATATAAAGTGCTGAAATTGCATGAACTATCAAGTGATATGTACTAAACAATGTGAGTAAAACAAGATTTAGTGTTTTGAAAGCAATGTTTTCTTTGTGTAGTGTCAGCATAGATGATGAGATTGGAGTGCAAAAGGAATAAGCAGCTTGAGGAGACACAAAAGAGAGGAGATCAGTGGTTTATGGCATTTGAGAACATGAATGTCTGATAAGCAGAATAAGAAAATAGGTGTTCTATGGTTAACAAATGAGATATGTCATGCATAATACACACAAGTTAATTTCTAACATTTGATCAAATAAGATACCATGAGACTTATTGATCCAATGGTAAAAAAATAAACGTGTGTTATGGTATAAGACTGTCTTACTTTTGCACATTAGACTAAGTCTTTATTATAATGTTTGATGTATCTTAAGATTTCAAAATTTTATTTTCTTTTATGTTTGACGTAGTTTAACATTTGAAAACGTTTATTTCTTTTATGTTATATTCCCAGTTCTCAGAAACATATCTATGAAAACATTTGGCCAAAGCTTTTTCTTTCCAATCAATTCTTTCCTACTGAAGCAATGGAGGAATGGTTAATCTCCCCATGTTTTTATAAAGTTACAGTTTTTAAGTTTCTACTAAAATATCTATGTTTGTGTTTATAAAGCTTGAGCAAACCTCACCTTACAAATGGATGAGTTAGACTCAATCTAAAATTTAAGATAGTATCAGAGTTTATCTAGTTTTGAGAGGGTGTATTGGAAATTCCGCCTAAGCCGGTTTCGTAAAGAGTTTTTCAAAATGTAATCCTTATATAAATATTATTTCTCTATGTTTCTCTTTTGGTAAACAAAAGGTATATTCTCATCTAAAACATCATTCAATTGCAATAAGGGTAAAATAATATGTTTCTCTTAATAATGATACTTTAAAAACTAAAAATGATGCTATGCTCAATTTCAGAGAAGTTAAATTTCAGCCTCTAAGTAAAACATGTCTACAAAATCAGCATTTTTCATTTCTTGAATTGAAGTTGATTAGCCTTTGGCATCTAAGTGTCATCGCAAAACAATCTATTTTACCAAATGACGAATTTGATAGCTTGAACCATCTTCAATTCTTGACGTTTCATGATTCTGACATTCTGAAGCTTTTGTTCGACAAGAACTCCCTTCCATTGAAGAACAACATTTTGAATTATGTGAGAGCCTGGAGTACTTAACTCTTAATCATTTTCAAAAATTGCAGACTTTGTATATTAGTGATTGTCATATGTTAAACGTGTCATTGACCAATGGAAGCCCAATACAAAAGTTGATGATGAAATATTTGATTCTTATGAATTTTCCAGGGCTTCTGACATTACGGGAGTAGACAGTAGGTACTACGGACACATTAGAGACCTTGCTAATTTCTGATTTTCCAGATCTTAAGATACTTCCTGAGTATTTAACAACAATGTATAATCTTAAGAGGATCTTTATTCATAATTGTCCTCAATTGTTGTGTCTTCCAAGTGACATGCATCGCCACACGGCTCTGGAAGATATGTGCATAGTTGATTGTCATGTAACAAGTTTGCCTCAATCTGGTGAGTATTGATTGACCCACGATTTCTAATATCAAGGGCATTTTAATTGAAGAACCAAGAGGAGAGGAAGAGGAATGTAGTATTAAATAAGTGTTGGTTGCACCTTAAATTAACTTAAGAATTATATTATTAGAACTAAAAATAATATAAAGACAAAATTCTAGTTTTTAACATACAGAACCATATTAAGAATCCTGATCGAGAGACTGCATTGCAAACGCAACAGCTTCTGAAGCATTCTTGATAGCGCAGCCTTTTTAATCGTTACAATCCTTAGCTTCCTTTTCATGTTAGCCAAGAATGGAAATGAAAAATTGGCACCAAAAGTTCAAATTGTTAAAGGAAACGGAACTGACCCTTCCTTCAGTGACCAGGTAAATTTTCAATGGAACGCTGCCGCCACATTGTCTCTCAAGAGCTTCAATTTTTGTTCTAGATGGAAGATGGGCCCTAACAGAATATAAATGTTATAATTGCTTATAAAAATCACTTAAACAAATCTAAAGTAATCTAATGACATGATCAGAGATGTAATAATTTGGATAACCAGGAGAAGACTTTTTAAATCTGTTGTTTGGAAGATAAACATCAAAATCTGGCTTCAAATCATTAATCTTCTATTTGTTTGTGTTCTTCTGTTCCTTTAAAACCTACGCATTTAACGGAATTTTTGATACTCTTCAAACTCCAAGCAACATTGTGCCATGCAATTATGTACCCGAGAAATTTGAGGGAACTTTGATATAAAATAAATGGGAAATTTTGAGGAACTCAAAGATGTGGGATGTAGAGCAAAATAAAAATAGTATTCTGCCTGCCCTAAAAATAACTTATAATCAAATGCCATCTCTAACACCCTATACCCGAATACTCTTAATTAAAATAAAAACATGCAATAATTATATTAATTAGCAAAGGGGTCACACATCTCCCTCAAATAATTATATTTTTAAAAAAAATTTTATAACAACGCAGCGAAAATAGACTTCAAACATGCTTTATAATAATATCTCAACAAATATAAAACACTTGATTAATTAAATTAATACAACAACTCCAAAACATAGAATAAAATGTCTCAACCCAGTGTTATAGATCAGAGTACCAACAAAACTAAATAACGCAGGTGTCGCAACGCGAAAGACAACCGGCGGAAAAATAGAGTCGCCGCTGATTCGCTGTCACGCACGGATCAAAAACGAGTATTTTTTAAAAAGTAGTAAAGGGAAGCGTCACTCAGATGTCGTATCGCAAGGATTCTTGTATTCTTTCAACCAACTAAAGAAAAGGTTTATGAGGAGGTTTTGGTTTTGATTTAGGAAAAATAATAAAAATAACTGATTGTAAAAAAAGTGATTATCAAAATAAACTGAACGGTTAATCTGCTGTTTTAGTTTCCCAACTTATTATCGATCCAAATAATTCCCAATTCCTAAGCGGACTTTATCCCCTTTTCAATTATAATAACAATCAAACAAGCGCAATTGATATTATATGATACATATTCCTAATTTCCAAATTAAGCAAACGAATGAGATATAGTAACCGTGACTTAAGCAAACACGAGAAACATACGCGAATTAAGCAAACGCGATTAAAGTATAAGAACATGCAATCATCGAAACAAATCAATCAACCCTAAGATAAATCGAATTAAGCAAACAAGATATCACAGAGAAGAATTGAAAGGAAATAGATTTTATTGGAAATTAAAAGAACCTCAAAGTGTCGGCGGAACCCGATTACAGCAGATTAATCTGAAGAAGTTAGTTCCCCATAAGAAATCGTACAAAAGCAAAAAGAATTATTCGTGAACAGAGAAAGGTTCCAACTCTCGTTGTACGGCTGAAAACCTTATAAACAAAATAAGGTTTTCCACCACTAACTCAAACTGGGTCGGAAACATAAACCAGGCCCAGAAAACGACCCGAAACAAATTATTTTCTAAACTCAGAATTCGGGTTTTGACTTCAACGACTTATTTGACCATCTTTCATTCCGAATCAGCTTTTGCATAAAACACGAAAGTTGTATCTCTCTGTCTTAGCTTTTCGTCGACTGGTAGAACGCGCAAATCCGATTCTCGTAACTCAAGTTATGACCTACGCAGTGAAAGGTATCAAATAAGTGTTAATGCTGAAAATAAGCTGCGAAAATAAAATAAAGGTAGAAACAAAATTAAATATGAAAACACATTAAAATAGTAAAAATCACTACAACAAAAGTAAGTTATAACATCGCACCTTAGACAGCGCTTTAATACAAAAGCGCTGCTATAAGTTAAAAACAAGGAAACTAGCCATTTAAAAAAGTAAAAGCGCAAAAAAATATAAGACCTTAGACAGCGCTTTGGCCAAAAGCGCTTTATAAGGTCTTATTAATTTTTTAAAAAAAAATTAAAGGAAAATATTAGACAGCGCTTACCTTAAAAGCGCTTTCTAAGGTCTTAAAAATTAAAAAAAAATAAAATCAAAAGCGTTGTCTAAGGCCAACCTTTGAAATCGCTTTTAGAAGCGCTGTCTAAGGTCCAGCTTAGAAAGCGCTTTTATTAAAAGCGCTGTCTAAGGTCTAATAAAATTAAAATATATGAATACTCAGTATTCATTTTCATATTTCCGCTCTTTCTTCTCCCTTGCATGCGAACAGAGCTCAAAACCCTTCACCGAAAAACCTTCACCGTCAACCGTCCTTAACCGTCCGTCAACCGTAAACCTTCACCGAAAAACCTTGCCGTCCTTCCGTTTCTGCTCATTTTCGTCGTCGTTCGTTCTGCTCATTGCCGTCGTCCGTCCGTTTCTGCTCTTTGATACATTTCGTTCTTGCATTGCCGTTGTTACCGTCGTTAAAGGTACGTCGTTGTTGTGTTTTGTTAAGTTTTGTTAATGAAGTTAATGAAAATGAGTTTTGTTAATGAAGTTCGTTCATTTCGTTCTTTCTGCTCTTTGATGAGTTTTGTTAATGAAGTTATGTTGGACTGTTTTATTAATGAAGTTTTGTAGTGAATGAGTATGTTTGAAGTTTTGTTAATGAAGTTTTGTAGTGAATGAGTATATTTGATGAGTTTGTTAATGAGTTTTGTTAATGAAGATTTGTTAATGAAGTTTTGTAGTGAATGTGTATGTTTGATGAGTATGTTTGATGAGTTTTGTTAATGAAGTTATTGTTTAGGTCGAAATTAGTTGGACTGTTGTTGGAATTTGAATTGTTAACATGCTAGTTTAGATTAGTTTTAGTGAGCTAACTCCAAGTATTTTTGTTTAAAACATATTTTATTATATTTGTTAAATCGTTTAGTTTAGTTTAGTTTAGTTTAATGAAGTTTTGTTCAAAACATCTTCTAAATAGTTTAGTTTAATGAAGTTTAGTTTAATGAAATTTTGTTTAATGAAGTTTTGTTTAAAACATCTTCTAAATAGTTTAGTTTAGTTTTATTAAATCTTCTAAAAAACTTTTATTTTAAAACATATCCAACACTTTAGCCATTATAGCTAAAGAGGTAAAATTTGTTATATACTTGATTTCTTTCTTATATTTGTTATATATTATGTCATATTTGTTATATTTGATATCCTTGATTTCTTTATTATATTTGTTATATATTATATTTGATATCCTTGATTTATTTATTACAGGTTAGATGGCTACTAACAATGATCACCCACATGATGATGATCACCCACATGATGATGATCACCTACATGATGATGATCCCGATATTCAGGTTGGAAGTAACAGATCTATGGAAGCAGAGATTAGAAGAGGAATAACCATTATGAAGAGAGTGATCCGTGCTAGAGATCAAGGCATCACTTATAATGTGCATTGGAGCGCCCAGAATACACTTATTGAGCCTAACGGTCATACTTTGACAAGTTTCATTGGTGCACTTGTAAGGAATGCGGTTCCTATTACTTGTGATGATTGGAGATCCAAACAATTGAAGGAAACCAAAGAAAAAATTTGGAATGAGATAAAGGTACCATAATTATGTCTTTAATTATGCCAACTAATTATGTCCTTCAAATTATTTGTACTAACCAATGTGTATGGTTTTTTTAGAGGTGCTTCAACGTCGAGGAAGAAAGAAAAGCTTTTTTGATGAGATTGGCAGGGAAGCTCCTAAGAGGGTTTATGAGGCGTTATCAAAAATTATTTGACAAATATTCGATATTCATCTGATTTTCGGTAGGCTTTATCTCAGTCTGTATCTCCAGACGATACCAGGAGCATACTTAGTCGGGCATTAGATGTCCCTGAGTATTCTGGTCGGGTGAGGGGTAAGGCATTTGGGGTCACCCCGACCTCCTTGAATATTAAAAAGGGAAAGGTTGCTAGTAATGCAGAACTTCAAGCTAAATTGGAAGCACTAGAAGCTGAGGTTCGGGAATTACGAAAGGAAAAAGAAAGGGATAACGCTTCATGTGTTAGAGATGGATCGGAGAAAGATAGTATCAACTGCAGCTTTCATCCGATTATTCCAGAGGTAATTATATATATATTTATGAAATTAAATTAGTAGCTTAAATTATTTAAATGACATATATACACATTAACAATGGCATATTTATTTTTGGTTTTAGGACGTTTCCCAATGTCAGCTCTTCTTATCTTCACCAACTTATTGGAATGTTGCAAAGGGAAAAATGTATAACAATGGGGTACAATTACTTCACAATAAATCCCTCCCTACTGGAAGTTTGAAAGTATCAGTTGATATTGCTATAGAGGAGGAAGCACCATTACCCTATCCTGACGATGATTCGGATGTAACATTGGTGCGAGATGCTATAGGGTCGTATGTTGCATGGCCGTCAAACCTCATACTCGTAGGATATGAGGTATGCTTAAAACCGTTATAAACCTTTGTTAACCTTAATGTGTAGATTCAAAGATTTTACAAGCATTTTATTTTCATTTTTTACATGGTAATGTTATTTAGACTCCAACAAAATCCAAAACAAAGGATAAGTGGATTCCGGAGCATACCGAGTCCGTTGTTTCAAAAAAACAGGTACATCACAATTATATGATATTTATGCATAGAAAATGTTAAATTGGATATCTTATACTTCATCTAACAAATTATATGATATATAGCTGCCTGGTAAACAGATTAGCAACATTTCAATGCAAAAAAATGTTGGTGCTAAGAAGAGCAGGGGTAGAAAACAACCTATCTCCAAGTTTAGGTCGTGCCTCCAGACGTATCTACAAGTGACAGATATTATCACCGGAGGTGTTCGTCTTATACATATGGAGAAAGGTATCTATGGCTTTAAACATGACCAAATTATTAGTAATGAAGACTTCGAGTAAGTTTTCAATCATGAAGAATTGGGCGGCACTGTTGTCAATACATACGTGAGGTATATATCCGATCTACTTTGGTATATTAATTGAACAACTTATTTACTTTATGTTTCAAACGAATAGTCTAATGTTAATAATGTTTTTATTTAAGGTTTCTGTATGACAGAGCTTTGCGCCCACACGGATTGCAGCAAAGATTTGCATTCCTATGCCCGGCGTCTGTCAACTTAACCTTAATAATCAATAAACCAGATGAGGTCCTGGCGTATATACGCGACGTCTTTATGGACAACCAAGAAACGGAAAAGTTGTTCTTTTTACCGTTTAATACTGGGTTAGATTTTCATTCTAAATTCATCTATTATAGTTTTTTTGTATTTTGACGTCGTGTAGAAAGTTTCCATCTAACACTTGTTTAATCTTACAGTGGACATTGGTTGTTGGTCGCAATTAATCCTAGCAGAGCAATGGTGTATTATCTGGATTCGTTAGGAAATGATTGGACAACATATCCGGATTTGAAGAAGTGTATTGACACGTAAGTGAGATTGTTCTAAATATGAATGTGTATATTTATTTGTTTGTTTATTTATTTATGTGAATTTTTCTAAGTATTCACTTATATTTTATTAGCGCTATACAAGCTTTCCTAGCACTACGAGATAGCCATCTACCACAGCGGAGAGTCAACCCCATTATTACATGGAATACAGTGAAGGTATATTAATTATCACATGTGTTATTATATTAGTGATGCTACTTGATAAAACTTAGGATTTATCCATATTTTCTTTTCATTTGTAGTGTCCTCGGCAACGCAATCAAATAGATTGCGGCTATTTCATGTTGAGGTTTATGAGAGACACTCTTTTGTTGGATCGAATAGAGATTCCATCCGATGTATGTATTTCTAACTTATGAGTTATTTTAATATTAACACATATCTCTCATGTCTAATGAAATAGTTAAAACTAAATCAAACTATGTTATATTATTATGAAGTACTTTGAAGAATGCAAGTGTGCTCATTACTCAATTTCTCAATTGGATGAAATTAAAGAGGATTGGTGTCAATACATTATGGAGCTCGGAATTTTACAAGGTATAATATTGTACTCTTACTTTAATTGATGAGAATTTAAATATGTGTAACTTTGTTTATGTATTCTTTTAATTGAATTACAATCTTTGTGTTTTCAGGACCTATAATGTAGATTTGAAGCATACCTTTGGTTGGATGCAAAAGTACTAGTATAAGTGATATGTGCATTTGTAGAAAAAATGTAATGATTTGTAATTATAAATAGGTGTATATATAATTTTGGTTTGTAATTTTAAATATATATATTGGTTTGAATTGCCAATTGTTTTGGATATATAATTTTGGTGTAAATTGGTACATTTAAATAGGATAAATTGGATTGATTTGAATCTCCAAATTGTGGTATTTTTCTGAATAGGTAAAAAACAGGTTGAAAAAACAGGTCAAATTCTGGTTGAAAAAACCTGGTAAAAATTGAGGTTTTAAAAAATTTATATAAAATTTTTCGTATACCTTAGACAGCGCTTTTGGTGAAAGCGCTGTCTAAGGTATACCAAAAAAAGTCAAAAAAGGTAGGGCTTAGACAGCGCTTTCACCAAAAGCGCTGTCTAAGGTATACGAAAATTTTTATATAAAGGTACCATAGACAGCGCTTTTCATTAAATATACCCACCTTTAGACAGCGCTTTTGGTATTAACCAAAGCGCTGTCTAAACCTATAGCAGCGCAGGTTTAGACAGCGCTTAAAAGCGTTGTCTAAGGGCAAAAAAAGCGCTGTCTAAGGTCTTATCTGTTGTAGTGAATACTCAAATAAACTGTAGGAATGCCTAAGTACAAACATAAGAGAATGTGCATTAAAATACACTGATCAAATTCCCCCACATTTGAACTTTTACACTCCGAGCAAAATGGAAATCAAAACTCAAGAAACACAACAGCATTCAGATACTCATTCTAGGCTACAAACTCTTCTTCGGTTAAGATAGCATCGATAGGTACTGATCTTGCACACTAAGGATATCGTAAGAACACTAATCCGCAATTGTGCAGTCATAAGCCTCCCTCCTATACAAACCAATCTGAATCATGTTATTATGCCTAAGCTTAACTTACTCATCCTCCTTTTTGCTCTCTTTCATTCTAGTGCAATAACATTAAGCTCGTTATCTATTCATACACATGGTAAATAAGCCTGTTAGTGACTATGATCCATATCTTGTCAATGTTTCAAAGTTACTTTAGCAACAATAATTTTTTTCTTGAAGGTTTCACATCCGTTAGGCTAAATGACCGGGTGAGGGTCACCTAACTTAAAAGGAGGATTCCTATTCAGATTTCTTATTAAGCATGGGATCATTCACTTATTTGCATCAGCTTAATTACTTAGTGTGTGATTTCTAGATGGTGCTGACTGCTAGATAAACTACTTAAGAGCTATTAAAGAATGAGAATTCAAGGCTATGTCATAACAAGTATTTAAATTGATTTCCATATTCGAGAGACTTAAGGTGTTAGAACGATACCGATCTTATAAATTTTTCCCATGTCTCCACAATCTAACCTCAAATTAATCTATAGCCTAAAACTTTAAAAAAATATGCAATTTTTTTATTTATTTTTCACTTAAAGAAACGAAAGCAAAAAAAAACAAAACAAATAACAAAAATAGAAAAAAAAAATAAAACAAATAAACTAAATGATTCTCACCCCCACACTTAAAACATGCATTGTCCTCAATGAAAGGACATAACTGCTAAATAAGAGTGAGAGAAAGAAAGGAAAGAATACACCCGAGCAGTCAAGGAGGATAGGTGATCACATAAGCAGCCTTTCCTAAAGAGAGCTCTTCTACAATCTCTTCTTCCAAAGTGGGAATCTCATAGAGTAGCTTTGGGTAGTATCCATTAATCTTGAAATTTTTATTAGTGCCTTCGCCTTTTATTCCATGATCAAAGAAGAATCTTTGATAAGTAAAAGTGTTGAATGGGCACGTGATAGTGATCTCCTTTTCTACAATATCAAGAATCAAAGGATTAAGGGGCTGCCTCACTACTTTTGTTCCAACTTCAATTGAGATCCTATGCATACTCATGGATGGGCTAATATCACAAGTGTCAACCAAGGTCCATCCAATTCCCTACTTATGTTTCTTCAAAACCTGAAAAAGCTTATTTTCTTGATCAAAATCAAGGTTAGAAGAAATTATAATTGGTAGCTTTTCATTCCTCTCTAAATAGGCATAATTCAGATTGTTAGGAAGAGGCTTAATCTCTAAGGAAGAAGATTGTTCAATGGACGAAATGGTTGGGGCAGCAGGGATGTCAAGAGCTTCATCTACATGAACAACTTCATTTGCAACCTCGTCTGCAGTAAAAATATCATCTTGCAAGGCAACCTCAATTTCAGCACAAACAGAGCAAATTTTAGTGTTAATACAAACATCACAAGAGTAAACATCATCAAAATCCGACAATGATGGAAAATTAGCTGCAAACAAATCAGTACAAGTATCATCAACAATTTCAGAAGACAACTCTATTTGAAAAATAGAATGCTCTTCCAAAGGTTGTTGGTTTGATCCTTGAGCTTGCTGCATGACATTCATTGAAGTGACAAGTTGTCCAATCTGTATTTCCAAAGTCTGAAAATTAGAATCTATTTGTTGTTGAAACTTGATATTATTTGTATCCATTTGGTTGACAAGGTCCTTTAGTGAATGTTCGGAAGGTGCAGAGCACACAACTTCTAATTCCTTCATATGCTTCTGTTGATCCTCACCTGCAAGACCATTAAACCTTGGCAACAAGTGTATTAAACCATATTTGAATTCAAAAGGTACAACAACATCAGGATATTCAATACATAAAGCATTATAATTCACAAGTGCAGCCAGTTCTCTCAGAGTCATTTGATCAGCCATGATATGATTATCAATTTCAACACAGAATCAAATAAAATCACTATAGATTTAAAAAGAATGGAAAATAAGAAAAGCGATTAAAATAAAATATAAAAAATATAAAAATAACGCACAAAATCTAATTAAATCAAATAAAGATCGCACAATTTTTTTCAGATTTTTTTGAAAATGTGAAAATAGAAAATATATCAAATAAAATAGAAAAACGCAGAATTTGCTATTTTGAGGGTCGAAATCTTTTAGAATTTTATTCTAACTGAGTAATGTTCGTTGATTTTTTTCTGATTTTCTGGAAAAACATCGGAGCAAATCGAAACAGTAGCTTCCAAACGTACATGTTAGGTTGACACGCTTACCACTGCACTGCAACCCTGAAAATCAACATGCAAAAACTAAAAAAAAAAAACAAAAAACAAAAAATCTGTTGTGAAAAACGATGTCTTTAAAGAAAGTATAAATGGTTTCTTGATGATCAAGAACCAAAACAAGGGTTAGGGTTTAACGGAAAAGAAATCAAGAATAAGAAGAAGAGAACAACAAGGATTGGGCAAATATAATTCTGTTTACTATTCACTTTCTCATTAACGTCACAAATGATTACAAGTGAATATCACAATTTGCCACACTCAACAAACTGAGTGTACTAGCCTATTTATAGACTAACTAGGTAACTTGCAGCCCAAGAAACCTAAACAATTGGATCCTTAACACAAGGCCCAATTCGACAGAAAATATATCAACATTACAAACTAGAACAGACTTCGACTACAATTTGTAACAATCAGGCACCAACATGTGAACAAGCTTCGACTGCATGCTTGCCTCCTGTTGAAACACATGAAAGCTCTCCTTCGACACAGCATGAGTTCGACCCAAATCTCACAAATCTCCACCCTGGATCTAACTCAGCAACAAGGGAATCAACTAGCTTTCATCATGCAGCTTTATCAACTGCATACAGTGAAAGAATTTGCAACTTGGCAACGTCTTGGTGATCATATCAGTAACATTGTCTTCAGTCGAAACCTTCAGCACCTGGACTTCACCACGCTCGATTATCTCTCTGACGAAGTGCAGCCTCACATCAATGTGCTTAGTTCGCTCATGATAGGCTGAATTCTTCGACAGGTGTATTGCACTTTGACTATCACATTTAACAGTGATACTTCGACCTTGAAGTTTCAGCTCCTTTGCAAAACCTTCAAGCCACAATGCTTCCTTCACAGCTTCAGTGAGGGTAATATATTCAGCTTCAGTGGTTGATAAGGCAACAACCTTCTGAAGCATCGCTTTCCAACTGATTGATGTGCCAAACATTGTGAACACATATCCAGAAATAGACTTTCTGGAATCCATACAACCTGCATAATCAGAGTCAACAAATCCTTCGATTTCGACTATGCTATCACCACCACAGGCTCCACCATAAATCAAGACTCTTTTCAGAGACCCATTTATGTACCTGAGAATCCACTTTACAGCTTGCCAGTGCGCCTTTCCAGGATTGGCCATATACCTGCTCACAAGGCTCACTCCATATGTTATGTCTGGCCTCGTACATACCATAGCATATGTAACACCCCATTTTAATTTATTTAATCGTCGTGTGTTATTTTATTTGTTTGGCCTGTTTAGGGTGTGTGTAGTTGAGCGCTGAGGCGTAGTGTCCTTAACGGATTGGGATCAATAGAGCAACTGGAGAACTCTGAAGAGATCTATTATTAAATGAAAGAGACAGATCAATAATTATTAGTCCAAGAGAGTATTTTTAGGTAACTCTAATAATTGATCAATTAGGTTGAGATGACAAAATATCAATTGGAGGTATTTTACCCTGTTGGATTATATTATATAATAAGTATTATATATATATATATATATATATATATATATATATATATATATATATATATATATATATATATATATATATATATATATATTGTTAGAAAAGAGAAAGAAAGAAAAAAAGATAGAAGAAGAAGAAGAAGAAAAAGAGAGAAGGAGAAAGAGGGAATTGAAGAAACCTCTATTTCAACCGCGATTAATTGGGTAAGGGTGAGAAGTTTCGATTATATTTCGATTGTATATGTGTATGTATGTGTTTGTTTGGTTCGATTTTGGGTGAAAATGTTAGTGTTTTAACATTTGATAGAAATGGTAAAATGAGTGGAAATTGATGTTTTCACGGATGAAATTCGATATAAACTGCGTAGAATACTTGTCGTTATGTGTGGAACATGTTTTGGTTGATATAGTGTGGATTGGAAGTGTTTGGGTGGAAGAAATGATGGATTTTGGCCCCAAATGACCTATATTGACGCTGCTGCGAATTCTGGGTTTCGCGGGTTCGCCTAGCGAACCACAGCGAAGGGAAAGGCGAACGTTCGCCCAAAAGTTCGCATTGCGAACTTTATGCTGTTTTTTTTGCCATGGTTCGCTGGGGGTTCGCATTGCGAATAGGAAAGCGAACGTGACAGATTTTCCATTTTGTTTCCTTCATAACTTTTGATCCGTAACTCGGATTGAGGCACGGTCGGATGCGTTGGAAAGCTATTTCAATGCTCTTTATGATAGTAGAATAGAAACATATGTTTATTCCATGGATTGATAAGAAAAATATGGAAAAGTAATGTACATGTGAAAAGTGTGGTTTATGTTTCCACCAAAATTCATGAATCGGGAAGCCGATTGTTATGGGACTTGAAACCTTGGAAAGAGAATCCAATGTACTATTAAATGGTATGTGAGACCATGATTTAACCAAGGATGCTTGGTAGAAGATAGCAGTGGCTTGTATGCCTTAAAATGTGTGTGAACTACTATGTGAAAATAATGTTTATATGACGTTGAATCTTGAGATCGAATGTGGTTATTGAATGCTGGCCTTGTGGCATAAAGGTATTGAATAAATGAATTTCAACGTATGATATCATATTGATGTTGCTGTGGGTAGCCCATGTGGCGTGAATCCTAGTGAATTGTATTTTTGTGCAGGTGATAATGGTTGTGGTTGTTTGTGGCCTTATGGTAAACTACATTGTATAAATGAATATCAATGTATGATATGAGTAGTTCATAGTGTGTATTATGATGAATTGATTTGACAGTTGTAGTAATACTAGTGAGTATTACGGTGAGTATGTATCTCACGTGTGATCAGGAGGATCGTGTAAATGTATAACTGATTGTTATACATGTGTTTTGTGCATAATTCTTGTTATGTATATGTTATGTTGAATTGATTGGGAAGGTATGGTAATATTATTGTGTATTACGGTGAGTATGTATCTCACGTGTGATCCGGAGGATCGTGAAGATGTATAATTGTTATTATACATGTGTGTGTGCATCTTTTGTGTCATGCATTTCATGATGTGTCATGTGGAGACAGCTAGGTGGGAATCCATGATGGGTGCCTAGTCTTGTCCGGACTCCAATGTTGAGTTGTTATGGAGATAAATCATTGCTCAGTGGGAGTGTATGTGATTTATCTGGATTCTATTATGAATCGGGTTCGATTGAATGAACCATAGTGGAGACAGCTAGGTGGGAATCCATGATGGGTACCTAGTATTGTCCGGACTCCAATGTGGAGTTGTATGGAGATAAATCATTGCTCAGTGGAAGTGTATGTGATTTATTCAGATTCTATTATGAATCGGGTTCGATTAAATGAAACATAGTGGGTGGCACCACTTGCATTGTATTGCATGGTGTCATTGAGTCACATTGCATTATTATGTCTTTGTTGAATTATAAATGAAAGTGACAAGTGTGTCGTGAATGTGTGCACATTATGTGTGATTGCTTGATTACTACTCCTTCACATGTATTTTACACCATTAATTATTGAATGTAGTTCTCAACCCTTGTTGTTTCTTGTGGTTGTGCTTCTTGGGAAGTACAAATATATATCATAACTTGTGTATATGAATATATGATATCTTTGTATGCTATATGTGTTAGCATGTGGTATGTGGGTGAGTTGAATAATATGTGTGAATTATATGTTTACATATTATTATGCAATCTTGTTATAGTTGTTATTTCTCACTCTTTTGCTGGAATATGTTTTTTATGGCATAGTGCAGATTAGCCGCTGTAGAGGCGTGGAGGCAAGTGGAAGAGTTAGATCTTCATTTTGCTTAGATCTTTGATGTCTGCTCTGATACATAACACGGGAGTCGGGGAAAACGCTTTTGTTATTTATGTTTATATATGTGAATATATATATTTGATAACTTGTATGTATATTTTGATGTTATGGAACAACTTATTTTGTAAAACGAGTCAATTATGGATCGTTCCGCTTTATTCCATAATTGAACTTTCCTTTTGTTGGAAAAAGTTTCTTGTTTATTATTTATTCCTTTTGTGTTATGTATCAAAGTTATGAGCAGGTGGATTATGTTTTTCGCAAATGTGGCATCCTTATTTCTGTCGAAAATTTTTTTATTCACTCTGATTTAATTATGTACTATTTATCCGCGATGGGAATTGGGGTTTTACAGCATACATCAAAGAACCCACTACACTAGCATATGGAATGCTATTCATATAGGTTCTTTCAGCTTCAGTGCTTGGACTTTGAGTAGTACTAAGCTTAAACTGAGGATTTGTAGGTGTCACAACAGGCTTCGAATTCGACATACCAAACTTGTCGAGAAGCTTCCGTAGGTATGTCTCTTGAGATAAGCACAACTTCGACTGCTTTCTATCTCTCCAGATGTCAATCCCAAGATCCTGGCTGCAGCTCCCAGATCCTTCATTTCGAACTCCTTACTGAGTTCAGCCTTCACCTTCGTTACATCCTCAACACTGTTGCTAGCTATGAGGATATCATCCACATACAGCAGCAACATAACAAGTGAGTTTCCAGGTTGAAATCCAAAGTAAACACAGTGATCGAACTGACTTCTAGTGAAACCAATGTGTGCCATGAACTTGTCGAATCTCCTGTTCCACTGTCGAGGAGATTGTTTCAGACCATATAAAGACCTATTCAGCTTGCACACATAATCTTCTTTACCCTTTTCTACATACCCTTCAGGTTGACGCATCAGGATCGTTTCATCTAGATCACCATACAGAAATGCTATCTTCACATCCATTTTCTCAAGTTCCAAATCGAACACAGCCACCATGGCCAACAACATTCGAATGGATCTATGCTTTACAACAGGTGAGAACACATCATTGAATTTGACTCCTTCTTTCTGAGTGAACCCTCTAGCAACCAGCCTCGCCTTAAAGCGCTTCGACATCACTCCTTCGATTCCTTCCTTTACCTTAAAAATCCACTTACAACTGACTAACCTTGCTCCTATAGGTTTCTCAATCAGCTCCCAAGTATTATTATCATGAAGAGATTTCATCTCTTCATTCATGGCTTTTCGCCATTCAGTCTTGTCTCGACTCCTTATAGCTTCCTTGTAATCTCTAGGTTCTTCGTCAAGTACCTCACTTGCAGAGATTAAGGAAAAAGCTATAAGATCTGCATAACCAAGTCTCTGAGGTGGCTTGATGACTCTTCTCGACCTATCTCTTGCCAGTAGGTAGTCATCGACAGTTTCCTCAGCCTCATCAACACCTTGCTCTTCTTCTTCGACTTCATCTGGGCTATGCACTTCAGCATCACTATGCTCCACCTCAACAGGCATCTCTACCTATTCCAGCTCCTCTTTAGAGATTTCTTCACTTCGACCAACATCACCAGTTTTCTTGAAAGCCATTTCGACCTCATTGAAAACTACATCACGACTTGTGATACATATTCTGTGACCTGGTTCTAGGCACCACAACCTATAACCTTTGACTCCCTCAGGATATCCAAGGAACATGCATCTCAGAGCTCTAGGTTCGACCTTGTCTTGCCTAATGATAGCATAGGCTAAACAACCAAATACTCTCAGTTTATCGAGATCTGGTGGATGACCTGACCAAACTTCTTCAGGTGTCTTCATTCCCAGCGTAGTCGAGGGACATCTATTTATCAGATAAGCTGCTGTCGAAACAGCCTCTGCCCAAAACACCTTCTTCAATCCAGCACTAACCAACATGCATCTAACCCTTTCAAGGATTGTTCGATTGAATCTCTCAGCTAAGCCATTTTATTGAGGAGTACCCGTTACAGTCTTATGCCTTGCAATCCCAGACTCAACACAGTAACTGTCGAACGCTTCGTTGCAGAACTCAAGGCTATTGTCGGTTCTCAACCTCTTAACCGTTCTGCCAGTTTGAGTTTCGACCAAAACCTTCCAACTTTTAAAATTCTCAAAAGTTTCATCCTTCGTCTTCTGAATGAATACCCATAGCTTTCTGGAATAGTCATCAACGATGAATAGAAAATACATTGCACCTGAGTGTGAAGGATTCCTTGCAGGCCCCCAAAGATCAGCATGAATGAAATCAAGGGATCCGTGTGTTCTTTGCTTGCCTTTGTTAAACTTTGGCCTACAGGATTTACCAAATACACAAGATTCATAAAACTCCAGCTTTTCGACTTTGTCACCTCCTAGCAGGTTCTGCTTCCCCAATTCGACCAGGCCTCTTTCGCTGACATGGCCCAATCTCATGTGCCATAATTTTGTCTTCGACACAGGTTTCATGGATACAACATTTGTCGAACCACTTACAACCTCAGCCTCAAGGGTATACAAGCCTTGTTTCTTCACGCCTCTCAAGACTTCGTTCGACCCCTTCATGACTTTCAGGATACCTTCCTCTCCTTTGAAGACATATCATTTCTTGTCGAATTCACAAAGAGAAATTAAATTCCTCTTAAGGTCAGGTACATACCTAACCCCAGTCAATAGCTTTATTGACTCATCATGGAGCTTGAATCTAACAGATCCAATACCTGCAATCTTGCAAGCTTTATTGTTCCCCAGCAGCACTGATCCACCATCTTGATCACACAATTCTTCAAACACATTCTTGTTTGGAGTCATATGCCAAGTACATCCAGAATCCATAATCCACTATTCGCAAGAGTTGCTGCTTGACACCGCAAGGACATCAGATGATTCATAACCATCTTGCACTATAGCTGCATTCCCATTGTCCTTACCTCCATGATTATTCAGGCGCTCAGGGCACACCTTTCTTGTGTGACCCTCCTTCTTACAATGATAACATTTGATACTAGACATATCACCACCATAAGACTTCTGTTGAGCCTTTCCTTTCTTCTTGTCAAACCTACCATCTTTCTTTGACGATCTTCCTTTCACGGACAACCCTTCGCCAACTGGTGAAGGTTTCTGCTCCTTTCTTTCGTTCAAATCCTTCGAATACAAGGCTGCTTGAACTTCTTCAAAGGTCAGGGACTCTCTTCCATACAAGAGAGTTTCTTTGAAGTGAGCATGCGATCTGAGCAAAGCACATAATAGCAACAGTGCTTGATCTTCGTCATCGATCATCACATCAATGTTTTTAAGATCAAGAATCATCTTGTTGAACATATCCAACTGCTCAGTCAAAGCTTTGTCTTCACTCATCTTGAACGAATACAGAGTTTGCTTCAGGTACAGACGATTTACCAACGATTTGGTTATGTACAAGCTTTCAAGCTTCACCCATAACCCCGATGCCGTCGTCTCCTTTGATACCTGCCAAAGAACCTTATCACCAAGGCTCAACAATATTGTGTTGTGTGCTTTCTCGATCATTGCCGTCTTTTCTCTTTCCGTCAACGCAGCATCCATGGCTACCAGTCCTTTCAACGCTTCCAAACATCCCTACTGTACCAGTAGGGCTTTCATCTTCAAGCGCCACAGACCGAAATCGTTCACTCCGGTGAACTTTTCAATCTCATACTTTGTTGAAGCCATCTTCTCCACGGTCACCGCACCAATTTGTTGTGAAAAACGATGTCTTTAAAGAAAGTATAAATGGTTTCTTAATGATCAAGAACCAAAACAAGGGTTAGGGTTTAACGGAAAAGAAATCAAGAATAAGAAGAAGAGAACAACAAGGATTGGGAAAATATAATTCTGTTTGCTATTCACTTTCTCATTAACGTCACAAATGATTACAAGTGAATATCACAATTTGCCATACTCAACAAACTGAGTGTACTAGCCTATTTATAGACTAACTAGGTAACTTGCAGCCCAAGAAACCTAAACAATTGGATCCTTAACACAAGACCCAATTCGACAGAAAATATATCAACATTACAAACTAGAACAGACTTCGACTACAATTTGTAACAATCAGGCACCAGCATGTGAACAAGCTTCGACTGCATGCTTGCCTCCTGTTGAAACACATGAAAGCTCTCCTTCGACACAGCATGAGTTCGACCCAAATCTCACAAAATCTAACAAAAACTCTTAACTAAAATTTTAAAATTAGTTAAATTCAACAAGAATCTCCGGGAACGGCGCCAATTTGATTCGCTGTCGTGCACGGATCAAAAACGAGTATTTTTGAAAAAGTAGTAAAGGGAAGCGACACTCGGATGTCGTATCGCAAGAATTCTTGTATTATTTCAACCAACTAAAGAAAAGGTTTATGAGGAGGTTTTGATTTTGATTTAGGAAAAATAATAAAAATAAGTGACTGTAAAAAAAGTGATTATCAAAATAAACTGAACGGTTAATCTGTTGTTTTAGTTTCCCAGTTTATCATCGATCCAAATAATTCACAATTCCTAAGCGGAATTTATCCCCTTTTCAATTATAATAACAATCAAACAAGCGCAATTGATATTATATGATACATATTCCTAAGTTCCGAATTAAGCAAACGAATGAGATATAGTAACCGTGAATTAAGCAAACACGAGAAACATACGCGAAATAAGCAAACGCGATTAAAGTATAAGAACATGCAATCATCGAAATAAATCAATCAACCCTAAGATAAATCAAATTAAGCAAACAAGATATCACAGAGAAGAATTGAAAGGAAATAGATTTTATTGGAAATTAAAAGAACCTCACAGTGTCGGCGAAAACCGATTACAGCAGATTAATCCGAAGAAGTTAGTTCCCCATAAGAAATCGTACAAAAGCAAAAAGAATTATTCGTGAATAGAGAAAGGTTCCAACTCTCATTGTACGGCTGAAAACCTTATAAACAAAATAAGGTTTTCCACCACTAACTCAAACTGGGTCGGAAACATAAACTAGGCCCAGAAAACGACCCGAAACAAATTATTTTCTAAACTCAGAATTCGGGTTCTGACTTCAACGACTTATTTGACCATGTTTCACTCTGAATCAGGTTCTACATAAAACACGAAAGTTGTAGCTCTCTATCTTAGCTTTCCGTCGACTGGTAGAACGCGTAAATCCGATTCTCGTAGCTCAAGTTATGACCTGCGCAGTGAAAGGTATCAAATAAGTGTTAATGCTGAAAATAAGCTGCGAAAAAAAAATAAAGGTAGAAACAAACTTAAATATGAAAACACATTAAAATAGTAAAAATACTCAAATAAACTGTAGGAATGCCTAATTACAAACATAAGAGAATATGCATTAAAATGCACTGATCACCACCGAACGTTATTTATCCCGACGGGGAAAGGAAACGATCGAAGAAACCTCAAAAAGAGAAAGAACATGGTCATCACAACCAAATTCCGGGTTCGGGAGTCGATTACGCGAGAGGAAGGTATTAACACCCCCTCGCATCCACTATACTCAACGGGATCCCCACTTTTTGTTCTAATCAAAGGGTATGTTTATCTAAGGCCTATTTGCTAACAGAAACGAAAATGGAAAAAAAAAGGAGACTCGATAGGACTTCGCCGTCCTAGGCCTACGTATTCCCTCGTGCAATGGAAAAGTCAGAGTCAACGTAGTTCGGGGGACTACGGGTGAAAGGGAAAGTTGCTCGCCAATAATTCGTCGTCTTGTGTCTACGTATCCTCATTCGGACGAGAATGAGGAAGTTAGAGCGTTCGTAGTTCGTGAGTACAGCCACTGATTGGTTAAGGTCTCGTTTGCACTGGGGCGAGAGAAAAGGCTCGATTAGTTGGTCTTGATTGCTCGGGGGCGAGAGAAGAGGAGAGTTAGTGGTTAGTGTGCTCGCCAAGGATAGGGATCCTCGTGCCTACGTATCCTTATTAGGGAATGAGGAATCATATCATTTGTAGTTCACAGGACCACGGAAGAAAGGATCTCGATCGCACGGGAGCGAGTGAAAAGATTCTGGATTTGTTGAAGTGCTTTGACTTTGTTTGAGATTCGTATTGCACTAAAGTCTATGACATAGGAGCGAATGCTTTGCAAGATCGCCCCCAAACGGGACGTATGCTAGGTAATCTAGAAGAAGTAAAGAGAGACTCCCCACTCATCATTTCCCATGTACTTAAGGCTCGTGACGCACAATACTCATCGTATTTATTACGTGTTTTGAAAGTGTCTTGAGAAAGATGAGAAAAGACGCACGGAAGGTCTAAAGGAAACTTAATCCTAGATGTTATCATACAAAATGACCCTAAGTTCAGGATGCGAAAGGAAATTCTATCCTAATGTTATCATGCTTGGATTGAGAGCCTGATGTCTCTCCTACTCCAAACTTAATCAGAAATTAAGTTGACCTAGGAAGCCCTAAGGGAACATGCGAGTACAAAGTAATCAACAAGTAAACATGAAGCATCTCAATCACAAAGGAAGAATCAAATACGAAACAAGGCTCAAGTACCCACAACACTCATGACAAAGTATCAAGCACCCGGCATGCATCAGTATTTAAACCAAACAACAAGAATATTCATCACATCAAACTTAATCACATAAAGCACCAAGAATTAATCAACACAAATCCTCAAGAATTAACCAAGACAAAATATTAATAACTAAACAAATGCGTCAAGAATTTCATAGAAATTAATCATCAAGAAATCAAACCACAATTTCTCAATGTACCTAATCAAGGAGAAGTCATGAACAATTAACCAAAAACTATCATGAAGAATTAAATCAACACTAATCATGAAGAATTAAATCCACACGTCAAAACAATTAGAAAATGATTATTAACAATCTAAAAATTCCAATTAACATAATGGAAAATTCTACAAAAATCTAATCAGAATTAAGATCAAAATTAGGATTAAAATTCAATTAAGATTTTACCGAAAAACTAGCATCGAAATCAAAATCAGAGTTAAAATTAAAAATTTAAAACAAAATCAATTCAAGCTAAGATTAGAAGCTAGGATTAAAATTCAATCAAAAAATAACCAAAGTCTAATAAAAAATAACCAAATCTAATTACCAAAATCTAACTATCAAAATCTAATTAAAAAACAAAACCAATTAAAAATAACAGGGGTGGAGTAGTGTTATAGTGGTATAATATGACCAAACCGCTCAAGGATTATCACACACAGGCCCACAACCTCATTTAATCGCCAAAAGAAGAGTGTGAATAGAAACACTTAACACAGGTTGAGCCCATGATGTCTAGAGCACGGATCCAAGGCCCACAAAACTATTAACCATGAAACAAGGTCAGAGCAAATACATCAAAGTTCACCTTTCAAAAAACAAATGTCACGATCAACCATATCACCATCATCAGGTTTCAATATTAAAAGCAAAACAAAATTTGTTTAGTCTCAGCCTTGATTTCTCGCTCACTTCAGGTTTCGATTCGTTCTCACTCTTTCCGTTTCGGTTTCGCCCGATCTGCTTCGTTTAAGATTTTCTTTCAAACTCTCTCTTCGTCTCACTCTTCTCACTGGTTCTTGGTTTGTTTTGGTTTATGTGTGAAGGGTTGCTATTGTTGATGAATAGAGGTTCGTTGTGAGGGATTGCAGGTTTGTGGTTATGGGTTTGAGGTTGAATTGAGGTTGGGGTAATTTATGGTTGTTGAAAGGTTTGAATATCGTTCTTAAGGTTTGGAGGTGGGTTATTATTATGGTGGAAGAGGAAGGTCGTTTTGTGTTGAAGAAGATTTAAAGTAGTTGTGGAAAAATTTGGCAGAAATTGTGTGGCTTTCTAAGCTTCCCCTGAATGAGGAGAGTGAAGGCTTTACTTATAGATGGCGTTGAAAGGAAAATGTGGAATGGGTGGAGAATTAGGATGAGAAGGTGAGCTGGAAAACTTGGTTGTTACAGTGAATTTCTCATCCGAAATTCATGGGAATTCTTTGACAAAATGAGTCAGCAATGAGTATGGTCCCCACTTGCTTCTAGAAACAATCTGTAATTCTATGTATTTTGTACAAATTGTATTTCCTTGTATTCGTATTCATTGTTGCGCTTTTATTTGCTGAACTGGTATTTTGATGCAGATCAGTTGCGAAACTCGTGCGAAGCTTGTGACGGTTTTGAATTAATGCGCTGATGAAATTCCTTCAGGTTGTGGATTGGGAACGTTATGCTGGTATGCTGCGCGTTGTGTGTGGGTTGGGATTTTGTTGCTGCATAAATTTTGTGAAGGTACGTGTGGTCTTGGCAATGTTTGAATGGGCTTTTGTATCAAGGCCCTTTTGAATTGTAACTATGGTTTTCTGAACCTGGTACAGATACGTCCACAATTTCATCAAGAGCCTTGCATACAGAAGTTGCAGTACCTTCCTCACATAAGGCATCATAGGCAGCAAAGAAGGAAGAAGCTGATTTTCTTGTTGAGAACAACCACAAGTGATTTGTTGGTAATCGCCATTTTCTGCTAAAAGCGGTTATCTCAGGGGTTGAATAAAATTTTGGCTTCCCATTGCCCAATTCAGTGACTGCTGTAACCACCACGTAATCTTCATGAGGACGTTGGCCATGGTCTCCAAGAACAGCAGTTACTAATTCCATTGAAATGCACATATGGTTTCTCTCAAAAAAATTATTAAATTCAGCCTGCTTTTCTGAAGCTTTGGTTGCCTAAGCCTCACGAAACATCCGCCCAAGAACGAATAGACCAACAACAGTATATATATTTCCAAAACTGTTTTTTGCATAAGCTCCACCCTCATGACCCGCATACATAAAAAGAGAACCAGAGTGTTTAAGTGAAACCTCTAACGTAGCTACACCTTTTGATACCAGCTCAATCATCCTTGACCTTGTCTCCATCAGCAGGTGGAGGAGGAAATTCCTTCAAAATTTTCTCTATATGGTTTGAACTATCTTGGCTCACAAGACGAGCCACAAGACCATCTAAAATTTCACCTTGGGCTTTAACATTATTTTTGGCTTTGGACATGAATAATGAAAATTGAATATGAGATGGAATGATCTTGAACTTGCAATTATTTTGAATTCTTCGACTCTTGATTTAAAAACAATCATGATTAAAATCGAATTTTCATTATAACTCCATAACCACATTTGAAACTATTCTTGAATTTCCTCCTTGAATCAATTCATGAGAAACGAGTTAAACATGGATCAATCCTCAAATCAATTTTGAATTTTGCCACTTACACTGATAATCCAGATCTTGAACCAAATAAGCAAACACAAAATTGTATTACAACTGTACAGAAACCCTAATTGAAAGAAATTGCTCCTTGATGACCTTTAACCAAGAAGTACTTGCCTTGGTACAACCTGAGAACTTGTTCCATACACAAATGACTTGAATCGGCACAGAAACCCTAATTAAAGCCTCAGACACACACGCCACCTGAATTGCACACTCTGGCCTTAATCATGAAACAAATTCTTTTCTTGACTAACAAATTATGTCAAAACTGGATGAATTGAAAACAGATACTGCACTCATTCAGATGAAGGTAATGAACACTGATGAAGAAAACAACCTGAGATGTTGACAACCCACAAAACCCTAGTTCCTCACTCTGAAATAAAACCATGATGAAACCATAATCACTTGATGCCTCTTGAGAAATCTTGAATTAGATAAACTTGACACTTGATGATCTTGACAAAGATGTTTATGATGATGAGAATTCAACCTCTGCTTTTAACTTAAATGAAAGAACCTCAAAGAAAATAAGAAACCCTGATTCAAAGAACCGCTATAATCCCATGTCTTAGAAGACCGATGCAAATGAATAAATGAAAAGTTATGACCTAATAGAGATGCAGAGGAATATGAAACACAAGCCAGTTATGGTTAGAAAAAGAGGGCAAATTTTGGGGTGCAACAGATGCCCATATTCAATCAACTTAAACCTGAAGGGGTGATAGCAGCGACTTTCATACATTCAAGGTAGAAGGTGATTGAATACCAAAAGAACCATAAAATTTGCATTCTGTGGGGAGAAATAAGGTAATGTGACAGGGTGCTAGCCGAAGGTGGACTTTGAGAGAAAATGTCGGCCGAAGGCGGACTTGAAAAGAGAATGCCTGTCGAAGGAGGACTTACAAAGGTTTGCCGGCTGAGGGCGAACTCACAACCGAGGGTACCAACCAAAAGTTGGAATAACAAAGGATACCAACCAAAAGTTAGAATAACAACGAAGGATACCAACCAAAAGTTGGGATAAAGGATACCAACCAAAAGTTGGAATTCAAGCAGAATTACAATAAGTAGAATCAATGGATTTATGACCCGAAGTAAGTAGAAGATGACTCCGCTGGGGAATAAAAGGTGAGCAAAGATTGACGGATGATCTGCGACCCTAGGGATAAGCACGGACGAGTGCTCGAGATCAATACAGACAAAGTATTGATGAATACAAATGAACACAGACGAGCGTTACCTGAAACTGGGGATTATGAAAAGCACCAGTTATATCTATTAAAGAGTTGATGGAAGGAAAATCTTCATTATCCAAGGGATACATCATCAAAGAGTTGATGGAAAGATAACATCTGGAATATCGTCATGAAAGGGTTGATGGCAAGAAAATGGACCTCGTCAAAGGGTTGACGGCAAAGAAAACTGGCATCGTCAAAAGGGTTGACAAAAACGAACACTGACATTATCAAAGGGTTGACGGAAAAGAAAATCGGAAATCGCCAAGGGGTTGATGGAATAAAAACTGCACTGAAGAAACACATCGTCAAAGGGATTTGACGGAAAGAAAACTAACATCACCTCGTTAAAGGGATTTGACGGAAAGGAAACCGCTCCGACGGGACACGTCGTCAAAGGGTTGACGGAAAGAAACTTGATTGAAGGAACACATAGTCAAAGGGTTGACGGAAAGAACTAACTGACATCGTCAAAGGGTTGACGGAAAGAACTAACTGACATCGTCAAAGGGTTGACGAAAAAGAACCGGACGTCACCAAGGGGTTGGCGGAAAGGAAACTGACATCGAAGAAACACATCGTCAAGGGTGGACGGAAAGAACTATTGTTCGAAGGGACACATCGCCAAAGAGTTGACAGAAAGACAACCTGCTTGAAGGGACACATCGTCAAAGGGTTGACAGAAAGAACACCTGTTCTTGGAATGTCGTCATCAAAGGGTTGATGGACAATGACTGATCGAGGGAAAGATCGACGTATGATCTACGACCCATAAGAAAGGTAAGCAGAGGGGTTGATTGAAATATTTGCTGGGGAATGGCTCGGCATTCTCTCTAGGGATATGTCACTGGTTTGAATGAAAATTGATTCGGACTTCCGTGCAAGGTACCAAATCTGGCTTATGCTTCGCATGCATATGTTTGAATTTTTCTGTGGCGTCATGCTCCATATTGAAATTCTGGTACATGTGCAGAATTCAGATGTCATATAACATGACATTCGACATCTGGTCTGACATGAATACACATGGCAAGGTTTATAACAAAAACACGATACTGAAAGGATAAAAACAATGCACACAGAATTGTTAACCCAGTTCGGTCTAATACACCTACTCTGGGGGCTACCAAGCCAGGGATGAAGTTCACTATCAACAGTATCAATTCAAAGCTAAACTCCTCGTTTACAGCTTATCACTTAATCACTACCCAATGACCCTTCTACCAAGATCCTCTCTAGATATGAGAAACTCTTCTCATTCCCAATCATCGCAATGATGTCTAGTAGTCGACAATCCGCCACTGCATCAACGGCTCTTTACCTATACAATAATTCAACAAGGAAAACACACTCCCAAGACACAACTTAGAGTTACTTAAAAGCTTCCTCCAAGAACAATACATCTCTTACCTACAGGCTTCGAGATAAACACGATGACCATCCCACAAACCGGGTGGTTCACACATACCAACTCTCCTAGAGAGTGGTTCACAAGAACGAAACCCTAATAATTTTACATCTTGGAATCGTTACCTAATCAGGTTACAAACACTCCTATTTATAACCTACATCCCAACTGGATTTTGGGCTTCAAAGCGCAGCAGAGAGACTGCACACAATTCTGCAAAATAACCTCCAAGAAAATAGGTCTTCAATCTAAAGTTTCCTAATATGTCTCCATATTTAGAAAGCAGTGAAAATCCGAAAACCAACACAAAATCTCAACTCAACTACTTTGGACGCCACATAGGATAACTAAATATTCACAGAATATTCAGCATCTGTTAAATCACAACAGAATTCAACTGTCCAGCTCAGCTCAGGCGCGATGTCGAATGATACAGCATAGGACATCTTATCCGACATGTTGAATGCAGTAAACCAGAACATTTTGTTTCAACATCTTGATTAACCATCACATGACATCAACAATGTTTTAACATTGTTTTACCAAAATTGTAGCCAATTACAAGAACTAACAATCTCCCCATTTGGCTAATTTTGGCTAAAACACTATAGCACCAACAATGAACAGAGATTCCTACAGCAGAAGCAACACACAACCACATCTAACAAAACAGAACACAAGGAGCAAAAAACAACAAAAAAAACAGGCAACAACTCTCCCCCTTTTTTGCCAGAATTTAGACAAACCAAAAACCAGCAGAAAGAAATTCCATCAACAAACCGAAGCTCCCCCTCAACACCAGAAATAGCCAACATCACACACAACCAACCAGCAGCATACAGGGCAACTCTAATTTCAGCACATCAGACATACCACCACAGACCAGCAACCTCAGGATAAAAGGGGACAGTCCTGAAGTCATGGTGAACATGAGGAAGAAGGTAGACAACACTCCCCCTCAAACCAAGAACCTTCTACCTAAGATCAACCAGTCAAGTCCACCCAGAACTAAACCAATCACACAATGTCATGACATCTTGTCTGACATTACACCCTCACCAGAGGTACACTATCATAGATTTTTGAAACCACAAACAATCTTGATAAACAACTATACTACTTAAAGAATGGAAAACATAAGACGCATCTTCATGTCTTCAAGAGATCACTCTTTGTTCAACTCACAAGTTGAACATAATCATCCCTTGTACCAATACTCACAAGATGTCAATCTGATCAACTTTTCTCTATCTAAGACAATCAGTACCCCTTTGCAAGAAGGACACCTTAAATGAATGGAGAACATGAGACTCATCTTCATGTCTTCAAGAGCACACCCTCTGTTCAACACACCTGCTGAACGCATTCACTTAATGCTTGATCCTCAAGCAATCCAAGTACCACACTAGTACATTTCACAGACAAAAATTCTCCCCCTGTATTTCACAAATGATGCTCATTCAACATCAGACATTTGCACATTTGCTCCACAAGCACCAAACTGATCCACTTCTACCAAGTCATATTCACATCAAACATCCAAGACAGTCCTTAACTCATCATTCTCCCGTATGATAAGATAAATACCTCTGAGACAAAATGTGAACTCAGAATCCTACTCCAAGGATAACTAACCCAAAGATGTTCTAACATCGGTTAGGACATCTTCCACATATCATAGACACCACACATCATGGTTCTTGATATGCTCCACCACTGGACTTACTATCTACATAGTAATCCAACTGAAGATCTTCAAAAAACACTGCGCCACCAGCTTGAACAAAGAAAACTTCAGAAACCCAGAGAGAAATAAACTCTCATCCACCAAAAAAAATATGCTTCAACCCAGAACTTCTGCCACAAGCTCCCAGAGAACCAGAACCTCCTTACAATTTCAACTAACTACTCTTCTGCACAAGAGCAATCAGTTTCAATCATCCTCAAGTTCTGAAGCACAAACACACTGCCTTCCACTGAACTCTAAGTAAACTCCTCTTACTTAGAATTAATAACACACACCAAGACAAGTGTGACATCTCCCATCACCAAAGACCCTCACAGAGTTCTTCCAAAATCTGCAGAGAAAAATAAATTCTCCCAAATACAAATAAAACTATCCTTCAAACTCCTCCTTAGATCACATTAAAACACCATCCAGCAGCCTAATGTCATAGCATGTTATCTGACATTATATCCTCATAAGAGGCAACCAATCTTCACAAACATGCAAGCTTCACAATATATGCACCTTTGCAGCAAAATCCATAGACAAGTACTCCCCCTGTCATGGATAACCAATGCTCTAGATGAAGGTTAGCCATTGAGCACCAGATCTTCACACACTTGCTGAGCACACTCACATACTATACTCTCACTCCTAGAGAACACATCCAATTATCCTGACTAGTTTGACACTGCTCACAACCTCCACGAATTCTCAGCTTACTTAAAAGCTTTACTGAGATCCAATCTCTTCAAGAGAAAGAACAGCTCCAAAAAGAATTTTTTTATCAAATCACCCCATCTGACACAATTCCTCTGCCATTACATCCACTAGTAGTTGTTGATACTAGTGAGGTCTTAAAAAATAGTAGTCATGCTTTGCCAGAACATACTACTAAAAACAAGATCAGAGTCTCCACATTCTAATTCACATAGTCAGAAACACCTCTTCTGACAAAAATGCTTGATCATCCAACTCCACATGCACAATCTCAATCATCTTCCAAAAGAAGCATCAACAATCATTGAGCATAGAAGTCCTTCAAGAAGCTCCCAATAAGACACACCCAGAGCAGCTTATTCAGGTCAACATAAACACCTGACTACCATAGAGAGGAATAAACTAGCACAACCTCTTCATTCTAACTCACTTAGATCAGAAATAAACTAATCCAAGTTGTAACCATCAAGATTATGATGTCTTCATAGTCTTCCATCTCCATCTTCAACAGCATCACCAACTGGACAACTCAATCACAATACTTTCCAGGGACAAATGTTAAGCCAATAATCTCAGGTCAACACCTAGGAGACTTTTGAGCGAATGTAGAACCCCTCCCATGATTCTTCAACCCTCTGATGAAAAGATGTCAGAACATCTGACAAAACATCCCCAATCTTGAATCTCAAGGATAATCAATTAAATACTTGTGGATTTCACAAATAGCAATTGATCTTAAATCCTTATACACTAACCCTTCTTCACTGCTATAGCTGAGCTCCACCAGATCATGTCATGAACACTTATAAAGTATTCAGTCTTGTTGCAAGTATCTTCTTTAATGACAGTGTTGAGATACCAAGGCTGCCACTCTTGACTCAAGTAACTAAGACTTTCTCTGAACAAGTCTTCTTTACCTCAATAAGTCTTCAAACAGATTAGATTCACTCTTAGGGTCAATAGAGATGCATCCTTCCTTGCTGTTTTTGTGAAAGGTGAAAATAAATCAACTCCACGGTCTTCACCCCTATGCTTCCTAGGAAGCACCTCCTAGTCTGAAGAATAACTAGAAGACTCCAGAACATGACTCAGTTGCCTTGATTGGACTTGATCATCATATCAAGTGTCTTCAACAACTTAATCAACAAGAAATCATCAAACCCCTAAAGCATGAGTTTGATAATTCATCTTACCCTTCAATCTAACTTCAGCATACATGATGAAGCCACTCACCCATGTACCAAGTCATACAAGACTCAGCCATCACAAAGACACCCCTCTGCTCCCGACTTTGGCATGCTATGTGACATCACACCGGTTGACATCTACAAGAACAGAAAACGAGTAAGGACAGCTACAATCTTCCTTCAATCATAACTCCAAAATCCCATACTTCTAGAGCTCTTCAATCAGAACCTCATGCAGCGGAACTACCAATGAAACAGATCCTGCTTGCCCTAATAAGATGTCAGAACATCTTATAAGACACATCAACAAAAGAACTAGCCACTTCTTTCGTTGATGTTGTAGAATCTCCCTCAGCAATATGAACAACCAGGAATTTTCCATCAGATATATATATATATATATATATATATATGCAGCGGAACACACACCAGAAAACTCCTCTACAGCCTTCAGGAAAAACATAATAACCCACGCCACTCCATGTGCAATAGGTCAACAAAGGTTTGAAAATAAATCAAACCACACAGCAGCTCACCACCAAAGCTACACGCCTGACAACTTCAAACAAAGCCAATACACACCCTATCATGAATAGTCCATCCTCCACTTCAAGGGACCATTCAAACAACAAAATGAACTTCTCCAAGTTCAACCAACTTTTCAGTAGAAAGCTTCTACCTTGACCATGAACCAGAAAGTACCTTCCCTTGGATCTCATCCAGATATAGAACAGAATGACCTGCTCTGATACCAATTGAAATTCTGGTACATGTGCAGAATTCAGATGTCATATAACATGACATTTGACATCTGGTCTGACATGAATACACATGGTAAGGTTTATAACAAAAACACGGTACTAAAAGGATAAAAACAATGCACACAGAATTGTTAACCCAGTTCGGTCTAATACACCTACTCTGGGGGCTACCAAGCCAGGGATGAAGTCCACTATCAGCAGTATCAATTCAAAGGTAAACTCCTCGTTTACAGCTTATCACTTAATCACTACCCAATGACCCTTCTACCTAGATCCTCTCTAGATATGAGAAACTCTTCTCATTCCCAATCATCGCAATGATGTCTAGCAGTCGACAATCCGCCACTGCATCAACGGCTCTTTACCTATACAACAATTCAACAAGGAAAACACACTCCCAAGACACAACTTAGAGTTACTTAAAAGCTTCCTCCAAGAACAATACATCTCTTACCTACAGGCTTCGAGATAAACACGATGACCATCCCACAAACCGGGTGGTTCACACATACCAACTCTCCTAGAGAGTGGTTCAAAAGAACGAAACCCTAATAATTTTACATCTTGGAATCGTTACCTAATCAGGTTACAAACACTCCTATTTATAACCTACATCCCAACTGGATTTTGGGCTTCAAAACGCAGCAGAGAGACTGCACACAATTCTGCAAAATAACCTCCAAGAAAATAGGTCTTCAATCTAAAGTTTCCTAATATGTCTCCATATTTAGAAAGCAGTGAAAATCCGAAAACCAACACAAAATCTCAACTCAATTACTTTGGACGCCACATAGGATAACTAAATATTCACAGAATATTCAGCATCTGTTAAATCACAACAGAATTCAACTGTCCAGCTTAGCTCAGGCGCGATGTCGAATGATACAGCATAGGACATCTTATCCGACATGTTGAATGCAGTAAACCAGAACATCTTGTTTCAACATCTTGATTAACCATCACATGACAGCAACATTGTTTTAACATTGTTTTACCAAAATTGTAGCCAATTACAAGAACTAACACATATAAAATGGAAATGCTACGCAATTTGAGGATGTAATGTAATGATGATTACTATATGCATAATGTTGATGTATGCTCGGGCTGTCGGGGAAAGAAGGATGCCAAGTATGATTGGACTTTGCTGGGAGGGACAAGTGACACCTGATGGTGATTGATATTTCGAAGGTGAGTTTTTTTCTTGGGTGCCAATATAGATTGAATTTTGGAATGAGGTGCCAATAGGGATTTGACTTTGGAATAAGGTGCCAAGCAAGATTGGGCTTCTGGTGGTTGCCAATAGGGATTGGCCTTTTGGTTTAGGAGACGCCAATAGGGATTGGCCTTTTGTTTTCTAAGGATGCCAATATGGATTAAGCTTTAGATATTTTATTCGGTTTTACAAGGGTTCATGCTATGTTATGCTAGACGAATGATATGCGTGAGCGAAGCGACATGATTGATGCATGACAATGATTATGCAATGATTTGACGGCTCAACCGGTGGTTTAGAGGTAGGTCAGGTACGGCTAACGTTGGAAAGTGTCTTGTCTGGCTACAAGATTTCTGGTTGAAAGGTTAAGGAATGTGTTGACTTCCCAACATTCGTCTTGAACTTGAAGGTTGACAGAACCTACTTGAGTAGCTCTGGAAGCATGAAGAAGAAACGTTCCTTTGTTGCCAGTCTTGCCCCTGCTTGCGGGATCTCTGTAGGAATCTGCCTCGAAAGGAAACCTGTGACGTCTGGACCTTGATGGTTTGAGATGGACTGCCTGTTAGACGATGGCAATGATCTAGAAGGGGGATTGAATAGATCACTAATTTTTAAACATAGTCAGCGCTTAAAAAATTTGTTTTAAAAATGTGCGGAAGCGGCCGAGGAACCAAATCGTCTAAACGAACCGTTATTGAAAAGATCGGATATGCGAAAATCCAAATGGAATTACAACTCTAATGAGAAACCGAATCAATAGTTTGAGGATTAATCAATACAAATAATGTCACTTTAGTTTGTTCAATTTCCAATGACATATGAAATGTAAACTTAATTTGACAATATCACAAACAGTTTGTGTGCGATCAATTCATCGAACACTTGGTGTGCAAAACACCCCAAATATTATTTCCTATGTAATGTTAGTGCAGAATTTTTCACAATTACAATCCAAGTGATTGTAATGAGTTTTCAAAACCAAATTTTCAGCACTACACGACAGCAGCAATTTATTGATTAATTGATATTACATAATCATGAACAATTCAAAATAAAGAGATAGAGAAAGAGAGAACAACACCGAATTTGTTTAGGCAACTCCCCTTTCGTCCTCGTTTCGGGTACGTCTGCCCCCAATTCAAAAAACTTGAATTGAGATATGTATTATCTAGTTGCAAAAGTTTATACAAGAGAAGCAATAGTCACCACATACTCAAGCCTAATTGTTGAAGTTGATAATATGCCTTCTCTCCACTTGATTCAAGTCGAATCAAGTGCCTCGAACGTGTTGAACAAACCTCCGATTCCCGCTACTTGTCTGAACAACCCCACTGGTCTTCAAACCTTTCGCTCGGCTGATTTCGATCACACAATGTTCGAACCCAAATCTTTCTACACAATCCTCCGGTTACCGCTACTTGATTGAACGAATCCACCGTTCTTCAATCCCTTCGCTTGGATGAATCTGTGAAGCAAAGATTTGTGCAAAAACCCCCAAATCCTCAAGATCTTAAAGGACAAAACCATTATGGTTTTATTCAAGAAAAACCCACCGATTCCCAACCCAAACTAGATACACAATCCTACATTTGGATGTTATCACCTCGAAGATGCATAAGATCAACAAAAATTGTTATGTGTAATTGTTGAGAAAATGCAAGAATAAGGATGAAGATGATGAGAAAAATTCAGTGTATATCTTTCACTTTTCTTGTTCTATGTAAAATGATGAGACAAAATGAATATATATATATATATATATATATATATATATATATATATATATATAATGCCTAGACCCACTAACTAACATAACAACATTTTAAAACATAACAGATCAGAAAAATAGGCATAAGGCAGCGGACGGTCGACCAAAGCAACAGGTGGGTCGACCTAAGCACATCCGAATGCAAAACTACACAAAAAATTAAGCGATGCGTCGACCAGAACAGGGCCATGCGTCGACGCAAGCTTACTTAAAAACACCAGATTTAAATGCTTCTAGTATGAGTCGACCAAAGGGTTGAAGTGAGCATACTCGAGAGCAAGGGAGTGCAAGTCAACATTCATGCGTCGACCTGAGCAGGGCTGTGAGTTGACGCAAGCACCCTAAAAAGCCAAAAATGAGTTCTTTGCTCACATTTTGGTCCACCTAAGCCATTTTTGTGTAGGCCTAAGTTTCCTAACATGATCAAGTGCACACATAACATATATGAGATGCTCCTATATGTATAGTGTAACACCCCATTTAAAATAATTAAATCGTCATGTGTATTTTTGTGTGTATTGGCGTGAGTAGGGGTATTTAGGATCGGGTGAGCGGAGAGTAGTGTCGTTATTCGAATAATGGGAATTAAGACCTTAGTTAATAATATTATAGTAATAATAAGGGATAAAAATAATAATAGTAATATGGTTAGTATTATTATTATTATTGTTATTATTATTATTGTTATTATTATTATTAATTAAATAAAATTCTGAATTAATTAGAATTAAGGAGAATTATGGAGGGTTTTGGAGATAACTGCATTTTCACGTAAGAAGGGAAAGAACTAGGGAAGGAAGAACAAGGGTGCTAGGGCAAGAATCCTCCATCAATTTTCGCAGGAATTTTCTGAGCAAATTCGAGGTAAGGGGGGAGAATATATTTCAATATTGGTGGTATGATCATGGGAGGATAGTGGGGAGTCCTTAACCCCGTAGGAGTTCGTATGAATATATTCTGTGTTATGAATCCGTTGTTGTATGGTTGGAATTATGATGAACATTGTATGAATCAATTTATTCTGTCATGAATGGTGTGATATTTTGATGTTGTTGCTGCTGTATGAATGTGTATGTTGCAGAACTGGTTTTTGTGCAGGTTGAGAGAGCGAAATCAGACCTAAGACCTGTAATTTTGATTAGTAATGATAGGTGAAAGATGTAAAATGAATGATAGGGCCTAAAATTGATGTAGAAACAAGTTTAGGACTGAATTGGAGTGGAAAAGTGAGAATCCCGTAGCAGAACCCAGACTGGTGTAGGGAAATTGAGTTTGCGTAACAGATCTGACCATACGCGTATCAGGTAAGGCAATACGCGTACGGCTATGGTCAATACGCGTATGGGAGGGCCAAAAGGAGGCTTGGCACGACACTCTGGCCGTACACGTAATAGTACGCGTATGGAAGCTTGGCTTACGCGTATGAGAAGAGTTACACGTAACCAGATCTGAAAGTGGAATTTTGAGGGAAAAACATGTCTCTGCCCATACGCGTAATAGGTAGGGCAATACGCGTATGGCAGGGCGGGAGGGGAAGCCTTACGCGTATGATACGCAGCTGATGGGCGATCGAGCTGCGCAATACGCGTATGGCGCAGGGCAATACGTGTATGACCAGCGAGTGTGCAGAATTTTACCGCTTCGCGATTTCGTTCCCGTTTTCGCGTCCGAATCGGTTTCTTTTGGTTTGAGAGGTTGGGGATAGATGCCAGAACCTGAGAAATGTGGAATTGGTGATAAAAATAATTAATTTAGTAATTTTAGTGAATTAATTTGATAATTAGCTAACTGAACACCGTGTGTGGATTTTCTTGTTGTGATGTGTGTGAAGGTGAGCAGGTATCTCACGTGTGATCAGGAGGATCGTGAAGATGTATGATTGTTGTCATGCATGTGTGTTATATGCATATTTATTGTCATGCATTCATGGTGTCGATGGTGATGAATCATTGCTCAGGAGGAGTGTATATGATTCATCTGAACTCCAATGTGGAGTGTGGTGGAGATAAATCATTGCCAAGTAGGGGTGTATGTGATTTATTCGGGTTCGATTGAATGAACCATGGTGATATTGGTACCACATGCACTGTGTCGATGTTTTTGAGTCACATTGCATTTATTATGTGTTTGGTGAAATTTGAATGAAATTGACAAGTATGTCGTGATGGTGTGTTTGTGTTATATGATTGTGTGAGTACTACCTTTAGCATGTATTATACACCGTTATTTATTGAATGTAGTTTTCACCCCTTTTTGTTGTTTGTGGCGTTTGTGCTTCTTCGGAAGTACAGATAATCCAGGTACTTGAGTGCGCATGGTGTGCGTGTTGCTTGATCGAGTCTTAGGAGTTGCTCTGATACGTAACACGGGATTTTGGGAGTTTTCGTCATTTGTTATTCTTTATTGTTTTGTTACGTATCATGCTTTTTTGAAACTTTGGTGGACCACGATTTATGTGGATTTTTGGTGTTGTTGGTAAATTGCCGTATTTTTTAATAAAACAATTATTTTCGCTGCTTATTAATGAAAAGGAGTTTTGTTGTTGGTTTTAATGATGTAGCATCCTACTTTTTGGTTGTAACTCTAATTATATTCGTAATATTTACTTATTTTGAAAAATGGGAAAGTGGGGTGTTACAATTGGTATCAGAGCAGGTTGGTCCGTCCGGCCAGGTGTTATAGTAGAGTCTGTCCTTAGAATAGGAGTAGATTGTGTGTTCTGACAGTATGTTGATTGTTGAACAGTATGACAAGAAGGAATGATGCTGCTCTTGCTGCTGCTATGTAAGCCATGGTACAAGCGATAGAGAACACCAATCAGGCTGGAGGTGCACAGTTCCGTGACTTAGCTCAGTTCCAGAGCAATAAGCCACCTACGTATGAGGGAGGTATCCTTGATCCTGAGGCTGCACAGAAATGACTGAAGGCTGTTGAGAAAATCTTCAGGACCATGGGATGCAGTGATGCTCAGAAAGTGCAGTTTGGTACTCATATGCTGGAAGGAGAGGCTGAAGTCTGGTGGGACAATAGTCTTCAGAGGTTGGAAACTGCAGGTATGAGATTACTTGGACAGTGTTTCAAGCTGAGTTTCTGGAAAAGTACTTTCTGGAGGATATTCGTAGTGCAAAGGAGATTGAATTCCTGGAGTTGAAACAGGGTAATATGACTGTTGTTGAATATGCTGCTCGGTTTGAGGGATTGGTACAGTATTGTGCTCATTACAATACGGAAGAAGCTTTGACTTCGAAGTGCTTGAAGTTTGAGAATGGGTTGTGTCCTGAATTCAACCTGGGCATTGCTTGTCAGAAAATAAGGAATTATCCAGAGCTGGTAAGTAGAAGCAGGATCTATGACAATGATAACAGGGCCATAATTGCTCATTACAAAGCTGTGAATGAGAAAAAGGGTAAGCAGGGATTTGGGGGCACTCCTTACAGTGCTCCGACTGATAAAGGGAAACAGAAAGCTGTTGCAGGGAAGAAACCAAAAGAAAGAGGAGGGGTTCCTGATACCCTCAAGTGTTTCAGATGTGGTGGCGTGGGTCACCGTGCTAATAATTGTCCAAATGAAGTGAATAAATGTTTTAAGTGTGGACGACCAAGTCATGTTATAGCAGATTGTAAGGCCACTATGCCTACCTGTTATAACTGTGGAGAAAAGGGTCATATCAACACTCACTGTGAGAAGCCAAAGAAGTCTCAGGCCGGTGGAAAAGTGTTTGCCTTGGTGGGAGCCCAATCCACCGATGAGGAACGTTCCGTAAAAGGTACTTGTTTTATTAATGATATTCCTTTGAGTGTTATCATTGACACGGGTACAACCCACTAGTTTATTTCTGTTGACTGTGTGAAGAGACTAGGAATTGTGTCGTCTACTCTAGATCAGAGGATGACGATTGAAACTCCGTCTATTAGTTCTGTGGTTACTTCCTTAATGTGTTTGAAGTGTCCACTGACTATGTTTGGTAGGGATTTCAGAGTGGACTTGATTTGTTTGCCACTCGGTAATCTCGATGTTATTTTGGGGATGAACTGGTTGGAGTTCAACCGGATTTATATTGATTACTTTAGGAAGACGTTATTATTTCTCACTCCTGAAGGGGAAGCATTAGCGGATTCTTTGTCTAGCAGAGAGTTGCGGACGTTGTTGGAAGATGAAGCTAAGATGTTTGCAGTGTTTGCCTCGTTATCTGTGGAAAGCAAGACTTCAGTGAATGAGTTATCGGTGGTGAGTGAATTTCCTGAAGTATTTCCAGATGACATTACAGAGTTGCCTCCGACGAGAGAAGTCGAATTTACTATTGATCTTGTTCCTGGTACCAGACCTATATCTATGGCACCGTACAGGATGTCTGCATCAGAATTGGCAGAGTTGAAATCTCAGATTGGAGAATTACTTGATAAGAGGTTTATTAGACCAAGTGTGTCGCCTTGGGGAGCTCCAGTGTTGCTGGTGAAAAAGAAGGATGGTAGTATGCGTCTGTGCATTGACTACCGTCAGTTGAATAAAGTGACCATTAAAAATAAGTATCCACTTCCGAGGATTGATGACTTAATGGATCAACTTGTAGGATCTCGTGTTTTCAGCAAAATTGATTTGAGGTCGAGTTACCATCAGATTAGAGTAAAAGAAGATGATATTCAGAATACTGCATTCAGAACTCGCTATGGACATTCCGAATATGCGGTGATGCTTTTCGGAGTGTCTAATGCGCCGGGTGTGTTTATGGAGTATATGAATCGTATCTTCCACTCTTATCTGGATTAGTTTATTGTAGTGTTCATTGATGATATACTGATTTATTCTAAGTCTGAAGAAGATCATGTAGGACACTTGAGAATTGCATTGCAGGTGTTGAAAGATAATAAATTGTTTGCGAAATTCTCGAAATGTGAATTCTGGTTGAAGACTGTGAGTTTCTTGGGTCATGTTATTTCTGGTGATGGTATAGCGGTGGATCCCTCTAAAGTAAGTGCAGTACTTCAGTGGGAAGCTCCGAAGACAGCAACGGAGATTAGAAGCTTTTTGGGTTTGGCAGGTTACTACAGAAGATTCATTGAAGGGTTTTATAATTTAGCGTTACCATTGACTCAGTTAACTAGAAAGAATCAAGTTTTTGTTTGGGATGCGGCTTATGAGGAAAGTTTTGAGGAACTGAAGAAGAAATTGACTACAGCGCCAGTGTTAATTCTACCAAGTCCAAGTGAACCTTTTGTAGTGTATTGCGACGTGTCTAAGATGGGATTAGGCGGTGTGTTAATGCAAGGTGGCAAGGTGGTGGCATATGCTTCACGACAATTGAGGGTACATGAGAGAAACTATCCCACTCATGATCTTGAATTAGCTGCAGTGGTTTTTGTATTGAAAATTTGGCGACATTATTTGTATGGATCGAGATTTGAAGTATTCAGTGATCATAAAAGTATGAAATATTTATTCGATCAGAAGGAGTTGAACATGAGGCAGATGAGGTGGTTAGAGTTCTTGAAAGATTATGATTTTAATTTGAGCTACCATCCGGGAAAAGCTAATGTGGTAGCAGATGCACTAAGTCGGAAGACAATTCATATGTCGGAATTAATGGTAAAAGAAATGGAATTGATTGAACAGTTTAGAGACTTGAGTATGGTTTGTGAAACTACACCGGAGAGTGTTAGGCTGGGTATGCTGAAGGTGAATAATGACTTCTTGGATGTGATTAAGGAAAATCAGAGACTTGATGCGAAGCTAGTGGACTTGATACCTACAAAAGGAGGTGATCCTGATAATGATTTTAAAGTGGATAATGTGGGTGTATTGAGATTCCGGGGCAGAATCTGTGTACCAGATAATGTGGAATTGAAAAAGGCAATCTTAGAGGAGAGTCACCGGAGTAGCTTGAGTATTCATCCGGGAGCTACAAAAATGTATCATGACTTGAAGAAGTTATTTTGGTGGTCCGGTTTGAAGAGGGACATAGCTCAGTTTGTTTATGCTTGTTTGACATGTTAGAAGTCAAAGGTGGAATACCAGAAACCGCCGGGGTTAATGCATCCGTTGGAGATTCTGGAATGGAAATGGGACAGTATTACTATGGATTTTGTTACTGGTTTGCCGAATACAGCGAGAGGCTTTGATGCTATTTGGGTAGTGGTGGATCGACTTACGAAATCCTCACATTTAATACCGATTAACATCAGTTTCCCGTTGTCAAAGCTGGCGGAGATTTATATCAGAATAATTGTGAAGTTGCATGGTGTTCTGTCGAGCATAGTATCAGATAGAGATCCGAGGTTTACTTCAGAATTTTGGAAGAGTCTGCAGGAAGCCTTGGGTTCTAAATTGAAGTTGAGCTCGGCTTATCACCCACAGACTGATGGTCAGTCAGAGAGGACCATTCAGTCGTTGGAAGATTTGCTGAGAGCCCGTGTGTTGGAGAAAGGTGGTGCGTGGGATACTCATTTGCCATTTATAGAGTTCACGTATAATAATAGTTACCATTCTAGCATTGGAATGGCACCTTTCGAAGCTTTGTATGGTAGGAGGTGTAGGACGCCTCTGTGATAGTATGATACCGGTGAAAATGTGGTGCTTGGACCTGAGATTGTGCAACAGACTACTGAGACAATCCAGATGATCCGCGAGAAGATGAAAACGTCTCAGAGTAGGCAGAAAAGTTATCATGAAAATCGGAAGAAAGACTTGGAATTCAGTGAAGGTGACCACGTATTCCTGAGAGTCAACCCAGTGACCGGTGTTGGACGTGCATTGAAATCAAAGAAGCTGGATCCTAAGTTTATTTGACCGTATCAGATCTTGCAGAGAGTTGGTGCAGTTGCTTATAGGGTGGCGTTGCCGCCTGAACTTTCGAACTTGCATGACGTGTTTCATGTGTCGCAACTTCGGAAGTATGTATCCGATCCATCTCATGTTATTAAGAGGGATGAGGTGCATATTAGAGATAATCTTACTATGGAGGCGATGCCGATAAGGATCGAGGACCGCAAGATGAAGCAACTCAGAGGGAAGGAGATACCTTTGGTGAGAGTAGCTTGGGGAGGAGCTGCTGGAGGAAGTGTGACCTGGGAGTTGGAGAGCAGGATGCGAGAGTCGTATCCGGAGCTATTTCCATCAGGTACATTTTCGAGGACGAAAATATTTTAAGTGGGGGAGAGTTGTAACACCCCATTTAAAATAATTAAATCGTCATGTGTATTTTTGTGTGTATTGGCGTGAGTAGGGGTATTTAGGATCGGATGAGCGGAGAGTAGTGTCGTTATTCGAATAATGGGAATTAAGACCTTAGTTAATAATATTATAGTAATAATAAGGGATAAAAATAATAATAGTAATATGGTTAGTATTATTATTATTATTATTATTATTATTATTGTTGTTGTTGTTATTATTATAATTATTTAAATAAAATTCTGAATTAATTAGAATTAAGGAGAATTAGGTAGGGTTTTGGATATAACTGCATTTTCACGTAAGAAGGGAAAGAACTAGGGAAGGAAGAACAAGGGTGCTAGGGCAAGAATCCTCCATCAATTTTCGCAGGAATTTTCTGAGCAAATTCGAGGTAAGGGGGGGGGGGGGAATATATTTCAATATTGGTGGTATGATCATGGGAGGGTAGTGGGGAGTCCTTAACCCCGTAGGAATTCGTATGAATATATTCTGTGTTATGAATCCATTGTTGTATGGTTGGAATTATGATGAACATTGTAGGAATCGATTTATTCTGTCATGAATGGTGTGATATTTTGATGTTGTTGCTGCTGTATGAATGTGTATGTTGCTGAACTAGTTTTTGTGCAGGTTGAGAGAGCGAAATCAGACCTAAGACCTATAATTTTGATTAGTAATGATAGGTGAAAGATGTAAAATGAATGATAGGGCCTAAAATTGATGTAGAAACAAGTTTAGGACTGAATTGGAGTGGAAAAGTGAGAATCCCGTAGCAGAACCCAGACTGGTGTGGGGAAATTGAGTTTGCGTAACAGATCTGGCCATACGCGTATCAGGTAAGGCAATACGCGTACGGCTATGGTCAATACGCGTATGGGAGGGCCAAAAGGAGGCTTGGCACGACACTCTTCCCGTACGCGTAACAATACGCGTATGGATGCTTGGCTTACGCGTATGAGAAGAGTTACGCGTAACCAGATCTGAAAGTGGAATTTTGAGGGAAAAACATGTCTCTGCCCATACGCGTAATAGGTAGGGCAATACGCATATGGCAGGGCGGGAGGGGAAGCCTTACACGTATGATACGCAGCTGGTGGGCGAGCGAGCTGCGCAATACGCGTATGGCGCAGGGCAATACGTGTATGACCAGCGAGTGTGCAGAATTTTATCGCTTCGCGATTTCGTTCCCGTTTTCGCGTCCGAATCGGTTTCTTTTGGTTTGAGAGGTTGGGGATAGATGCCAGAACCTGAGAAATGTGGAATTGGTGATAAAAATAATTAATTTAGTAATTTTAGTGAATTAATTAGATAATTAGCTAACTGAACACCGTGTGTGGATTTTCTTGTTGTGATGTGTGTGAAGGTGAGCAGGTATCTCACGTGTGATCAGGAGGATCGTGAAGATGTATGATTGTTGTCATGCATGTGTGTTATATGCATATTTATTGTCATGCATTCATGGTGTCGATGGTGATGAATCATTGCTCAGGAGGAGTGTATATGATTCATCCGAACTCCAATGTGGAGTGTGGTGGAGATAAATCATTGCCAAGTAGGGGTGTATGTGATTTATCCGGGTTCGATTGAATGAACCATGGTGATATTGGTACCACATGCATTGTGTCGATGTTTTTGAGTCACATTGCATTTATTATGTGTTTGGTGAAATTTGAATGAAATTGACAAGTATGTCGTGATGGTGTGTTTGTGTTATGTGATTGTGTGAGTACTACCTTTAGCATGTATTATACACCGTTATTTATTGAATGTAGTTCTCACCCCTTTTTGTTGTTTGTGGCGTCTGTGCTTCTTCGGAAGTACAGATAATCCAGGTACTTGAGTGTGCATGGTCTGTGTGTTGCTTGATCGAGTCTTAGGAGTTGCTCTGATACGTAACACGGGATTTTGGTAGTTTTCGTCATTTGTTATTCTTTATTGTTTTGTTACGTATCATGCTTTTTTGAAACTTTGGTGGACCACGATTTATGTGGATTTTTGGTGCTGTTGGCAAGTTGCCGTATTTTTGAATAAAACAATTATTTCCGCTGCTTATTAATGAAAAGGAGTTTTGTTGTTGGTTTTAATGATGTAGCATCCTACTTTTTAGTTGTAACTCTGATTATATTCGTAATATTTACTTATTTTGAAAAATGGGAAAGTGGGGTGTTACATATAGACACATGAACTTAGAATAATTTGTGCATTTTAAAGCATGAATGCAAGCTAAGACGCGATAATACCGTCCAAAGTACAAAGTACGAGCTAAAACAAGTTTTGACATCATTAAAATAAGGACTAAGGCACCTTGCCCTCACATACTCCCCCTTTTTAATGATGGCAAAACAGTTGGAAGATCTTGAACTTATCGAGTACTTTGAGAATCATCCTCCCCCTGATTTTATGCATTACTCAAAAAATCTGATCTATCTTTGTGAAATGAAGTGCTGCTTTTGTGTTATCTTCTCCCTCTTTGGCAACATCAAAAAGAGAAAAGTACAAGGTCAACGAAATTAGAACATATTCATATGAACACAATCATACACTTTGCAACAGATAAACATCAACCACCATCCACATAAAATGATGTTAATGCAAAAGATATGAACATAAATAAAACAAGAAGCATATGGAGGAAAATTTAGTGCATTACACAACCAAAGACATTCAATACAACTTCAAGTCATAAAAACGAAAATAGATAACAAAACATAAAATGACATGCAAAATAAAACATGAAATGCACTACATCAAAACAACTCAACCCTCTAAAGTCTCCTCCCCCTATATGGATGACCCCTCCCTCTAAAATAGTAATCTAGAGGTGGTGCTTATTGCTCATCCAAGCGTTCAGTAAGTTCCAAGACAGCTCTGTTGAGAGTATTGAAGTTGTTCGTAAGAGAGCGATTATCAGCTATTTTAGCCATAGTATCAAACCATTGTATCACAGTAGAGGCAAAAAAATCAAAGTTCTAACTTTGAGATTGAAGCTGGCCCTACAAAGCTGTGTGCCTTTCCTCTTGAGCAGCAACAAAATTTTGTTGTTGAAGCTGCATATTTCTCAACATGTCAAGAACTTCAGCATTGTTTTGTTGAGTTCGAGGTGGAGACAGAGGCATGTAGTATGAATCTTGATTATTCCAGTCATTTTTTGGAGGCATGTAGGATAAGCCTAGAGTTGTCCAGCTTGTGTGTTGCCACTCACCCCAGCCTTGATTAGCATAAGGATCCTGAACAGGTGAGTGACCCAACCAATCATTATCATCATGATCACCATCAAGATGGTCAGTCTCCATATCACGAGCTTCCTCTTCCTCCTCTTCATCTTCATCCTCATCTCAATCCTGAACCCTTGAATTTGAGGCTTTTATCTTGAACCTGTACCGTTTCTCTTGACGATCCCAAATATAACCCATCATAGTTAGGGTCTTTTGACTAAATTCTTGACCAGCCATCAAAGAGACGTATGGAATACCTTGGACAACAACATTAGCCCGATTAAGAACCCTTTGAATGAAAGAAGCATAGCATAAAGATGTAATTCGACCAGATTCCTTCAGAGCAAATATCCTACTAGCAATGTAATGAGGCTAATGAATCCTTATCTTATTTTTCAGCACATAAACCAAATGTACCCCAGCTTGGTCAACTCTCGAATAACCTCCCTACTTGGGACGGAGGATGTGAGATACAATCCTTTTTAGAATTTTGTCAACCGGCTTCAAACGACCAGTAGTAACAGTCTTAGGAAACAAATCACTAGCCACAATATTGTCAGGATAATGATCCTTCAACATTGAATTTAGAGCAGTCTTAAACTCATAGCCCGTAGCCAATTTGGTATCGGTGATCTTAATATTAAGGGACAACCGTGGACACATATAGAATAAATATTTCCAAACATTGGCATTAACTAAGAGGTTGAAGCTCTTGTGGTTCTTTTTTATGTTGCTCTTGTAGAAGCCATAGAAACTCTGATTTGTGAGGGATGGACAGTACCCGAGTATAGATTGATGATGAGAAATCCACTTGAAAGCTTATGAATACTTGAAGTTTCTGTTTTGATGAAGTTTTGAAAATGGGTTTTGAGGGTTTGTAGAGATTTTTAGAGCGTAGGAGAGGAGAAGTAAGAGGAAGGGAACCAAATTATTATGATATTAAAATTTTGAAATGAGTAAATACATTGAATGAGTCAAATTTCCCAAGAAAAAGCTGAAACGCTTCATTTTCCAAGGAAAATTTCTGCATTTTGCAGTGACGCTTAGACCTAAACATAGGATGCGTTGACCCATGCAATGTAAAAATGCATAAATTTGAATTATAACAGTATGAGTCGGCTCATGGGTCGACTGTGCGGACCCGATTCAAAATAGATTGAAATAGAAAGGGCATGAGTCGACCTATGCCCTGTTTTGGTCAACGCATGCAGTGCAATCATGAAAAATGCAAAATTTCAAGTTATGTATGCATCACACAAGAATAAATAACAAGATCACACATATTTCAAATGTTAAAATGGATTAAAATTGGTCCAAACAATAGAATAAGCATCAAGAAAACACACATCATAGTACAATTTCTTATATATATATATATATATATATATATATATATATATATATATGATCAAGATAAGTCAAATAGAGAGGAACGATATTACCTCCAATGAAGATGGATGATGGATGCCCTCACATAGCTTGATCTTCTCAATATAGTTAATCAAAAGTATAGACATGCATAAATATAGAGCATGCAACCATTCAATTTTAAACACGATCAAAGATATCGAGAACACCAATTTCCCTACGAATGTTAAAGAAAGGCTCTGTCGCGAGTGGTTTTGTGAAAATATCAGCAAGTTGATTCTTAGTATCAACATGCTCAAACAAAACGTCACCTTTCTCTACATGATCTCTAAGGAAATGATGGCGAATTTCAATATTATTTCGTGCGTGAATGTAGTACAAGGTTTTTGGTTAAGTTAATGGTGCTTCTATTATCACACAAAATAGGAATACGTTCAAGTTTAACATTGAAGTCAAGTAATTGTTGCTTGATCCACAAGACTTGGGCACAAAAACTATCAGCCGCAACGTATTCCGCCTCGGCTGTTGACAAAGCAACGAAAACTTTCTTTTTGCAATGCCAACTCACTAAGGAATTTGAGAAGAAATGACAAATGCCACTTGTACTTTTCCTATTCGATTTGCAACCGGAAAAGTCGGAATCAGAATAGCCAACCAAAGAGCAATCACTTCCCTTGGAATACCAAAGCCCACACTTTGGAGTACCACATAGGTATCTAAGTATGCGCTTGCCGGCCTTTAAATGCGATTCCTTGGGACATGATTGATACCTATAACACATACATACACTAAACATGATATCCGGTCGAGATGCGGTAAGATAGAGGAGAGAACCTGTCATACCTCTATATTTCTTTACATCCACATCCTTACCATTCTCATCTCGATTCAAGTTTACACATGTAGGCATTGGAGTTTCAATTGCTTTAGAGTTAGCCATGTCGAAGTGCTTGAGTAGCTCATAACAATACTTTGTCTGGCTCACGAACATTCCTTCTTCGAGTTGCTTGATTTGCAATCCGAGGAAGTAGTTTATCTCGCCCATCATGCTCATCTCGAACTCACCCTGCATCAACTTAGAGAACTCCTTGACCATATTCATGTTAGTAGATCCAAATATTATATCATCTACATATATTATATCAACCTTTAATGAAGTGTTTTCCTTGACCTTTAATGAAGAGAGTTGTATCAACCTTCCCACTTGAGTATCCTTGGACTAGTAAATATTTTCTAAGAAGCCCATACCAAGCCCTAGGGGCTTGCTTGAGACTGTACAAAGCGCGTTTAAGCTTATAAACATGATTAGGATACTCATGAGATTCAAAACCAGGAGGTTGAGCTACATAGACCTCTTCATTTATGTATCCGTTTAGAAAAGCACTCTTTACATCCATTTGAAATAATTTGAAAATTTTAGCACATGCGTAAGCAAGCAAAAGACGTATAGCCTCGAGTCGGACAATAGGAGCATAAGTTTCCTCATAGTCTGTGCCCTCCTCTTGGTTATACCCTTGCGCCACTAAGCGTGCTTTGTTCCTTGTTATGACTCCATTTTCGTCAAGCTTGTTCCTAAACACCCATCTGGTGCCAATTACTCGATGGCCATGTGGAGGAGGGACAAGGTCTCAAACCTCATTCCTTTTAAATTGATTTAATTCCTCTTGCATTGATAAAAACCAATGTTCATCGAATAAGGCCTCTTACGAGTTTTTAGGCTCAATCTGAGAGACGAAAGCAAAGTGATAACAAAAGTTACTTAGCTTGGATCTCATAGTTACACCCTTTGAAATGTCTTCGAGTATGTTGTCGATGGGATGGTCTTTAGAAGACTTCCAAGCTAGAGGAAGGTCATCATTGTTAATCAGATGATCCTCCTTAATCTATTCAGGATGGTGATCTTTTTCCTCCTCAACTTTCACCGACTCAGGTTGATCAATCCCTTTTTCAATGTCCTTGAGTATTTCTACTGAAGATACACCTGCACCATGAAAAGAAATACCTTTTCTGACATCTTTTGGATAAGATTCATCAAAAGTAACATGTACAGAGTCTTCAACAATAAGTAACCTTTTATTATATATCTTTTATGTCTTACTAGTTTGAGAGTATCCAAGAATGATACCTTCATAGGCCTTAGAATCAAACTTGCCAAGGTTCTCCTTACCATTATTCAACACAAAACATTTACAACCAAAAACTAGAATGTGTGATACGTTAGGCTTCCTCCCTTTCAAAAGCTCATATAGAGTTAAGTTTAGAATAGGACGGATGAGCAACCTATTCAAAACATAACAAGCTGTACTAATGGCATTGGCCCAAAAGTATTTAGGAAGGCCACACTCATTGATCATAGTTCTTCCCAATTCTTCCAAAATTCGATTCTTACGTTCCATAACCCTGTTTTGTTGAGGAGTACGTGGTGCGAAGAAATTATGATCAATCCCATTCCTATCACAAAATTCTTCAAAGAGATGATTTTCAAATTCACCTCCATGATCACTTTGGATTGTTGCAATGTTTGTGTTCAATTTTTTTTAGAGAGCTTGGCAAACTTCTCAAAAGTAGAAAAAGTATCATTCTTGCTTGCTAAGAAAATAGTCCAGTAAAACCTAGAGTAGTCGTCGACAATCACAAAACCGTAGTAGTTACCACCTAAGCATTTAATCCTAGATGGTCCAAGGAGGTCCATATGGAGAAGTTCAAGGTGTCTCGTGGTTGAAACAATATTTTTAGACTTAAACGAGATCTTTGTTTGCTTCCCTATTTGGCACGCATCACATAAGTGATCCTTTGAAAACTTAATTTTGGGTAAGCCAACTAATAGATCCTTAGAGACTACCTTATTTAGCAAATCGAAATTGACATGCGCCAAACTCCTAAGCCATAACCATGAATCTTCACTCATGGTAACAAAACATTTGTCGCTACTCAACGATACCTCACTCAACTCAAGCATATAGATGTTGTTAACCCTCATGCCTTTAAACACATCCTCCTTCTTATCATTATTTCAATTATGCATCAATCTTTTGAAAATGAGACTTTATAACCCTTGTCGCATAATTGACTAATGCTAATTAGGTTATGTTTAAGACCCTCAACTAATAGCTCGTCTGAGATAGTAGTAGAAGAGGGATTACCTACACTACCTTTGTCGAGTATTGCCCCTTTATTGTTGTCTCCGTAGGTCACAAATCCCTTCTTCTTTGCCACAAAGTCAATGAATAGGGAAATGTCTCCCGTCAGGTGTCTTGAGCATCCACTATCGAGAACCCGTCTTCTCTCCGTAGACTCAAGACATTGTACCTACACGATAAAACAAGGGAAATAGGTACCTACTTTTTATTGGGTCCTTGGTTGTGAGTGAATCTTTGGTTGCATTTGGGCAACCATTGGTAAACGCCTTTAGGAACTAAACCTCCTAAAGCGACATTTAGCAATGGTATGACCCCTCTTGCAACAATACAAGCAAGTAAGATTAAGATTGGTGTCACTTTTGTTAACTTGGTCTTTAATCACATAAGTGCATTTTTGGTAGGGATTATTCATGCTTTTCTTAAAATTTGATCTATCAATAACAAAAGTGACCTTAGGTTCTAAAGCCTTGTCAAGCTTGGCTTTAAGAGTTCTCACCTCTTTTTGCCAAATATGACAAGTTTCACAACCCCAATTTAACTAAATACTCTTGTGTTCCTCAACTTTTGCTTTTGTTGCTTCCACCATAGACCTTTTGAGATCCTCTAATTCCTTTTCGGAATCGGAGATCTTTTTCTCCAAATAAGAGAAAATTTGTTTGTTTGAAGCTAAACGTTTAAAGGCTTCTTTAGCCTCATGGTGTAAAGTATCAAAAACATGTTGTAATTTAGAATAAGACATTTTATTAGAGTTATCATATTTAACATGTCTTACCTTTTTATTCTTCTTCTTTTGATGAGCGGAGAGACAAAGGTTGACAGACTCTTCTTCGTCACTTGAACTATCTTCACCAGATGACTCATTGTCGCTTTCCCAAGCAATGTAAGCTCTTTTAGGTTTACTTTGTTTATTTTGTGGACGATTCTTTTCCCTCCCCTTGTCCTTCTTCATTAATGGACAACCCGACTTTTAATGACCGACGTTTCCACAATTATAGCAAGACCCTTTTGTTTTACCACTCTTGTTTCCTTCATTCTTGGAAGACCTTGTTTGTTTTCTAAAGTTGAAGAGATTCTTTTCCGAATGTTGAACGCCATTTTTCTTTATATAGCGATTGTATCGCCTCACATATAGTCCCATATCCTCATTCGTATCTTAATCATCGTCATCACTCAATTCACTATCACTTAGCTCTTTTACGGAGGACTTTGAGCTAGAAGCCTTTAGAGCTATTGACTTCTTTTCCGCATCTTTGGTCTTCTCTTTCTTTTCCTTTTTCTCAAATTGGTCAAGACTAATGAGCACTTGCTCATGTTCCTCAAGCTTTCCAAATAAAGTTGTGATGTCCAAAGTCATGAGGTCATTGGCTTCCTTTATCGCCGTGATCTTTGGTTGCCACTCCCTAGTAAGACACCTCAAAATTTTATTAGTAGCAACGTCATTGGAAACTGGTCTACCAAGTGAGTTTAGTCGATTGATTAAATGAGTAAATCTCTTTTGCATGTCGGCAAAGGTTTCCCCTTGCTTCATGTGAAAGAGATCAAAATCTTGTGTCAAAGTGTTGATTCGAGCTAGTTTGACGTCATTAGTTCCTTCATGTTTACAATGCGTCCCACATAACTTTAGTAGTAGTACAATGTGAAACTCTATAATACTCATCAACTACTAAATAGGAGATTAGAATATTTCTAGCTTTCCAATCGTAGTTATACTTTTTCTCATCTTCTTCGTTCCATTGTGCTTTTGGCTTAGGCACAACAATGTTATTCGCATTGGTCATGATGATTTCCATAGGACCATTTTGTATAATGTTCCATACCTTTCTATCAATAGAATTGATATGCACTCACATACAATCTTTCCAATAACTATATTTCTCACCGTTAAAAACCGGTGCTCTATTGTACGCCCCTTTTGGTTCGTTAGCCATTTTATAAAAAGCTATATGCGAAGCACTAGATGAACCCGACTCTGATACCACTTGTTAGACGATGGCAATGATCTAGAAGGGGGGTTGAATAGATCACTAAATTTTAAACAGAGTCGGCACTTAAAAAATTTGTTTTAAAAATATGCAGAAGCGGCCGAGGAACCAAATCGTCTAAATGAACCGTTATCGAAAATATTGGATATGCGACAAGCCAAATGGAATAACAAATCTAATGAGAAACTAAATCAATAATTTAAGGATTAATCAATACAAATAATTTCACTTTAGTTTGTTCAATTTCCAGTGACTTATGAAATATAAACTTAATTTGACAATATCACAAAATGTTTGTGTGCGATCAATTCGTCGAACACTTGGTGTGCAAAACACCCAAAGTATTATTTCCTATGTAATGGTAGTGCATAAATTTTCACAATTACAGTCCAAGTGATTGTAATGAGTTTTCAAAACAGATTTTCAGCACTACACGGCAGCAGAAATTTATCGATCAATTGATATTACATAAACATGAACAATTCAAAATAAAGAGATAGAGAAAAAGAGAACAACATCGGATTTGTTTAGGAAGTTCCCCTTTCATCCTCGCTTCGGGTACATCTGCCCCCAATTCTAAAAACTAGAATTGAGATATGTATCATCTAGTTGCAAAAGTTTATACAAGATATGTAATAGTCACCACACACTCAAGCCTAATTGTTGAAGTTGATACTATGCCTTATCTCCCCTTGATTCAAGTCGAATCAAGTGCCTCTAACGTGTTGAACAAACCTTCGATTCCCGCTACTTGTCTGAACAAACCCACCGGTCTTCAAACCTTTCGCTCGGCTGATTTCGATCACACAACGTTCGAACCCAAATCTTTCTACACAATCCTCCGGTTACCACTACTTGATTGAACGACCCCGCCATTCTTTAATCCCTCCGCTTGGCTGAATCTGTGAAGCAAAGATCTGTGCAAAAACCTTAAAATCTTCGAGATCTTGGAGGAAACCCTAACGGTTTTATTCAAGAAAAACCCACCGAATTCTCAACCCAAACTAGATACATAATCCTACGTTTGGACGTTATCACCTCGAAGATGCAAAAGATCAACAAAAATTGTTATGTGTAATTGTTGAGAAAATGAAAAAATGAGGATGAAGATGATGAGAAAAATTCAGTGTATATCTTTCACTTTTCTTGTTATATGTAAAAATGATGAGACAAAATGAATATATATGATTCCTAGACCCACTAACTAACATAACAACATTTTAAAACATAATAGATCAGAAAAATAGGCACAAGGCAGCGAACGATCGACCAAAGAAACACGTGGGTCGACCTGAGCACACTCGAATGCAAAACTACACAAAAGATTAAGCGATACGTCGACCGGAACAAGGTCATGCGTCGATGCAGGCTTACTTAAGAACACCATATTTAAATGCTTCTAGTATAAGTTGATCAAAGGGTCGACGTGAGCATACCTGAGAGTAAAGGAGTGCAAATCAACATTCATGCGTCAACCTGAGCGGGGCTGTGAGTTGAAGCAAGCACCCTAAAAAGCCAAAAATGAGTTCTTTGCTCACATTTTGGTCCACCTAAGCCATTTTTGTGTAGACCTAAGTTTCCTAACATGATCAAGTGCACACATAACATATATGAGATGCTCCTATATGTATAGGCACATGACCTTAGAATATTTTGTGCATTTTAAAGCATGAATGCAAGCTAAGACGCGATGATACCGTCCAAAGTACAAAGTACGAGCTAATACAAGTTTTGACATCATTAAAATAAGGACTAAGGCACCTTGCCCTCACACTGCCCCAGTATTCTGAACCTTGGAGAGGTTCTTCAGATTAATCGCCTTCTGGACAAGATTAACCTCTTGTGCTCTTGGGGTGGCCTGTCCCAACCTTGAAGTGATTTTCCCATGACTGGCTGATCTGTGAGTGCCTTTGACTAACTGATCTTCGAGATATTTGTCGAATCTCGACCTGATGGCCCCAGATTGACTGAATCTTCTGCTCAACGGAGCCTTTGGGCACTTTTACCTCTTGGTGTGATCATTTGATATGACTTGCCCCTACTCAAAGGAGTACTCCGGCGTTTTACATCTTATCTTGATCAATCCTTCCATTGCATAAACATCTCTTGAGGTCAAGTGCTTACTCGCAAGTAAAACTGATCGTTTGAAAATGATAATTATAATGCAATGCATATGACAATTTTGAAATCCAAGTCTGTTCACCGGAATAATGTTGTGACATATAATGAACGAATCACTTATCAGAATGTCACATAAATACCAACATGAATTGTAAGAAAATCGTTTTAGGAGTCAGCTTTGATGCGATTACCGAAGTATGCTTTCAAAACAACCTTGCATCAATTAGGTCTTTTAAAGTTTGTAACGTGGCCTGGTTCACGGTTTGAGAAAGAAAGGATATAAGGCTCAAAGTTTTGTTTTAACCCACCCATTCTCCTTGATGTTCTACAGTCCTACGTTCAGCTAACTTGGCACAAACGCATGCTTTTCAAAAAGTTATTGAATGGTAGGAGTGATGGATAAGTAACCCACAAGGTTTTCGGAGCGATAGTCATCCCCCATGTCTTTTGTGTCTGTAGTCACAGGACTTGTTCTTTATTGAGGATTTTTCTTTTGTAATCCTTTTCCCTTTTCATTCTTTTGCTTTTTCTTTGTTCCTTGATTTTTTCCTGGACTGACTTTTATTGATTTTTTAATGTCCAGCGGGATGCCCTAACTTTTGCCTAAGTCACTTGTTTTCAAGTTATTGACTTAGCGGGATTTTTCCTTTTTTTCCTTTTCTTTTTCTTTTGAACAAATCATGTGACACTGGTTGTCTTGATTTCTCCGAAAGGGTTGTGACTGCCTCGCTCTTTGCGGTGAGGGATAACCATTGTGGTTCTGTGAGGTACGACCTCTTGTGAGGGATAACAGGTAATGGATCCTTGGATGCACATTCCTTTGAAAATTGAACGCTCGGTCAAATTAACTGACGACTACCCTGCCCCAGGTTAAGATTGAGGGTTTTTCGTGTATACAAAGAAACTCCTACTTCAATGCTCAAAAGGGTTGACAAGGGATTATCTTCCTTATATCGTCGGTGTTTAGTTATTTGAAACAATGTCTGTACATCATCAGTAGGGTTTGATTCAAAAACATACAATAGAAAGTTTTGCGTCTTTCAATTTCGTCATCCTCCCTTGGACTTTGCTTAAACAAGTGCTTGATATCGATATAAAAAAGTATGGGTGAACACAAATGGATTTAATAAAAACATGCATATTCATTTCATTATCATTATCAATCGAAAATAGACAAGTTTTACAAATGAGTTTGCACTTTAACAGAAAAGAAACTACAAATGCAAAGAAATGATATGATCTAAAAGATTTCCAACTTCGGGGAACTGGGCTTTCCAATCTTGATTCTCTACTGAGCTAGCCATCTTCAGAATTGCTCATCGAAATCAGTTTGATAATCATCTCCACATCTGTTCTCGACAATTTCTTCCATAACATGAACTAATGAACCCACATGACTGAGTGACGAGATTTTAATGCCCTGAGGCGTGAATGAGAAAATATTGGAGTCAAGCAGTGTCTGAACCTTGCTCTTGAGCACCTTACAATCTTTAGTTGAAATCCCTTGTGCCCCCAGAATGGTAGTCACATCGGGCATTGGCATCAAAACCTGGTGGGTACGGGAAAGGCACCAGGTTCAACTCCTTCGGCACTACCAATCCACCTTTGATCAGATCTTGCAATACCTGACTGTACAACATTGGAGATAGAGTGAAATGGCTTTCTAGCTTTCTTGGCCTTTGTCGGGCGTGCTAACGTGGCTGATAGAGGTATGACCGTTGATACTGAGGAGGTCCTTGATTTGGAGAAGGATACTACCCCTGTGGAGAAAATGGTATCTGATACGTAGACCCAAAAGATTGCTGACTCTGAATAGTTGAGATGCATGAGTATTGAGGATGAGGTAGCGGAGATTCCCAGATGGAACTATTTCCTTCCTCCCATTCTTCTTGGGAACTGACAACTGACTCATTTTCACTAGCTGGGATATCTGAGGCGTCCTGGATCTTTCCATTCTTGAGGCCACTTTCGATGCGTTCTCCGACTATTACCAGGTTAGAGAAGTTTGATGTCCCACTACTAATCATCTTATCCAGGTATGGGCCTTGCAAAGTATCCATGAATAGGTCAACCAATTCTCTGTCTAAGAGTGGTGGTTGAACGCGAGCAGCTAACTCTCTCCATCTCTGAGCATACCCTATGAAAGATTTGTTATCCTCTTGAGATAAGCTTTGCAATTATATGCGGCTGGGAGCCGTGTCAAGATTATATCTATTTTGTTTCATAAAGGCATTGGCTAGATCCGACCATGATTGGATGCAACCACTCTCTAACTGCATGTACCAACTCAGTGATGCCCCACTCAGACTGTCCTGGAAACATTGAATCATAATCTTGTCATTGCGGACATACGAGGTCATTATTCTGCAAAACATCACCAAATGTTGCTTTGGACATCTATCCCCGTTGTACTTCTCAAACTTCAGTGTCTTGAACTTTTGAGGTATTACAAGGTCGGGTACCAAACACATGTTCACAACATTCAGATCAAGAGTGCCACGCCCCCAGGGCTTTAAGCTTCTCGTCTAACACACGGTATCATTCCATAAACTCAACATTTCCTGGGTCCTTGGTTTTCAACACAGGGACCGCCCCTTGGAAATCTGACATAGAGAATGAAAAACTTTGATAGTCAGTGGCATCAAGAGAAGAAGAATGTCCATTTTGGACAATGGGACATTCTCGTAGAGTAGGATTCTCAACAGAGATCCGCACAGGATAAGCTTGAGCAACATTGTTCACTTGAAGTGGAATGACGTTCCCAGTAACTGCTTCCATAAGTTGGTCCAACTGGTCTTTCATCAATTTAACATTGTTCTTTGGAAAAGGCTGTCATTGCTTCCATAAGTTAGTCCAACTGGTCTTTCATCAATTCAACATCCGCCCTTGTCACAAACTAGCTTTGCTCTCCTGAATTCATGATCCTCCCAAAAGCTAATTCAAGTCTAATACGAGAGTCGGGAAATCAACTGCGGGCTGGACAAAAGATGGATGAGCTCCGTTGTTTTTGGTTAAATAATGATATACAAAATGATGCATAAATGCTTATGCAATGCAATGTTATGAATGCAACAGACATGGGATCAAAGCTTCCATATATTCTGAATAACCGTTGTGCTGCTGACTGAATAGGCTCAATTTTCTGTTTTGATGAGAATACCATAATACCTAGAATAATCAGAATACCAAAATACCAGGCTGATAAGTCCACACTGATAAGAAAACCAGAAAACCAGCTAGGTTTAAGGTCAAGGTTTCCTACAAAACCCATCCTCTCTCGCATGTGGGTTCTAGTCTTAGACATGACATCCTAGCATGTCCTCAGTATCACGGGATCTCAGGTCGAGAAATGATAATACGTTTACCATTTCTGGTTTGGCATTATCATCAATCAAGGAGACCTCAACTGACTTCCCATGAACGGTCTCCAGAGTCATAAGCTCTCTAAGTCAACACCCTATCATCTGCACCAGACGCGCATGATAGAATATCTCCAAAGAAAAATTTGTCTGAATGTGGGTCTCGTGTCAACTAAACGTGGCCAGACAGCATGCAAGCCACACGACTATCCACTCTAATCTTATGTATGTACTCAAGCCTGGGTAGTGGGCTTATCCCTCATAGAACCAAACCACCCAGCAACACAACAGCAGCAGAACAATATGGCAGCAACAATCAAATGTAATAAATGCAGTAAAATGCAAGATAAAATAATATACAACAAATAAAGCAAATAAAAGCATAAAGATAAATATCCCATGAATGGAAACAAACAAGTGCTAGGATTGACTCGCATAGGAAACCAGAGTCCCCAACATAGTCACCAACTATCGCAACACGGAAGACAACTGGCGGGAAAACAAAGTCGCCACCGAACGTTATTTATCCCGACGGGGAAAGGAAACGATCGAAGAAACCTCAAAAAGGAAAAGAACATGGTCATCACAACCAAATTCTAGGTTCGAGAGTCGATTACGCGAGAGGAAGGTATTAGAACCCCCACGCGTTCGTTGTACTCAACGGGATCCACGCTTGTTGTTCTAATCAAAGGGTGTGTTTCTCTAAAGCCTATTTGCTAACGAAAATGGAAAGGGAAAAAACAAAAGGAGTCTCGATAGGACTTCTCCGTCCTAGGCCTACGTATTCCCTCGTGCAATGGGAAAGTCAGAGTCAACGTAGTTTGGGGGACTACGGGTGAAAGGGAAGGTTGCTCGCCAAGACTTCGTCATCTTGTGCCTACGCATCCTCATTCGGATGAGAATGAGGAAGTCAGAGCGTTAGTAGTTCATGAGTACGACCACAGATTGGTTAAGGTCTCGACCGCACTGGGATGAGAGAAAATACTCGATTAGTTGGTCTCGATCGCCCGGGGGCGAGAGAAGAGGAGAGTTAGTGGTTAGTGTGCTCGCCAAGGATAGGGATCCTCGTGCCTACGTATCCGCATTAGGGAATGAGGGATCAGAGCATCCGTAGTTCGTAGGACCACGGAGGAAAGGATCTCGATCGCACGGGGGCGAGAGAAAAGATTCTGGATTTGTTGAAGTGCTTTGACTTTGTTTGAGATTCGTATTTCACTAAAGTTTATGACATAGGAGTGAATGCTTTACAACATCGCCCTCAAACGGGACGTATGTTAGGCGCTCTAGAAGAAACAAGAAGAGACTCCCTACTCATCATTTCCCATGTACTTAAGGCTCGTGACACACAATACTCATCGTATTTATTACGTGTTTTGAAAGTGTCTTGAGAAAGAGGAGAAAAGAAGCACAGAAGGTCTAAGGGAAACTGAATCCTAGATGTTATCATATAAAATGGCCCTAAGTTTAGGATGCGAAAGGAAATTATATCCTAATGTTATCATGCTTGGATTGAGAGCCTGATGTCTATCTTACTCCAAACTGAATCAGAAATTAAGTTAAACAAGGAAGCCCTAAGGGAACATGCGAGTACAAAGTAATCAACAAGTAAACACGAAGCATCTTAATCACAAAGGAAAAATCAAATATGAAACAAGGCTCAAGTACACGTAACACTCATGACAAAGTATCAAGCACCTGCCATGCATCAGGATTTAAACCAAACAACAAGAATATTCATCACATCAAACTTAATCACATAAAGCACCAAGAATTAATCAACACAAATCCTCAAGAATTAATCAAGACAAAATATTAATAACTAAAAAAATGCGTCAAGAATTTCATAGAAATTAATCATCAAGACATCAAACCACAATTTCTCAATGTACCTAATCAAGGAGAAGTCATGAACAATTAACCGAAAACTATCATGAAAAATTAAATCAACACTAATCATGAAAAATTAAATCCACCCATCAAAACAATTAGAAAATGTCTAAAACAATTATCTAAAACAAAATCACCATTAAAAATGATTATTAACAATCTAAAAATTCCAATTAACATAATGGAAAATTATACAAAAATCTAATCACAATTAAGATCAAAATTAGGATTAAAATTCAATTAAGATTTTACCGAAAACTAGCATCGAAATCAAAATCAAAGTTAAAGTTAAAAATTTAAAACAAAATCAATTCAAGCTAAGATTAGAAGCTAGGATTAAAATTCAATCAAAAAATAACCAAAGTCAAATAAAAAATAACCAAATCTAATTACCAAAATCTAACTATCAAAATCTAATTAAATAACAAACCCAATTAAAAATAACAGGGGTGCAGTAGTGTTATTGTAATACCCCAAATTTTGACCACTTAGATTTCCCATCATTGTGAAAATCATCATCACAATATGGATGAACCATCATGCTTCATTAGCCTCCCCAAAGATGGGTGAGCATCCACTACAATCAAAATTAGGGTTTCAAGCCCTCTCTGAGTGCTTAGACAAAGGATCAATCAAGAAATGACATGATCTTCAACTTGTCTAATCTCTCAAACATCCACAATGGATCAAAAAGGACTCCCACTTCAAGGATTAAGCACAAGGCTGCTCCCTTCTAGGTGGATCAAGTCTCAAGATCGACAGTGTCACCAAATTAGGGGTTTGGTCGACCAGGGTCTCCAGATGGAAATTTTCATCTAGGCACAAGGCAATGATCCAAAACATAACCTAATATGCTTCATGGAACCTCATGAACCCATGCATCAAGTCAATTTTGCCTCAGGGATGCATTCATAAAAAATCAGGAATTAGGGTTTCTTGACCTAATTCACCCCTAAGTTGACTTTTGGGACAAACCATGAGCCAAGACCTCAAGAGATGATTTGAGGGTCTCTAATACACCATATTGATCCATTTGGAACAATGGATTGATCCAAGAAGCTTGAGCAACAAGTCTCATTTTCATCTGCACCACAATTAGGGTTTTAAGGGAAAAGTCAACTGTAACTTTGACTTTTGACCTAGACATGCTCCCAAACCCTAATACATGATTGAATATACCCTATGACACCCATGGAACATGTCCATCAAGTTTGATTTAGGTCAAGGACATGATTTCCTGAAGAATTGCACAGTTTGGAATTCATCTGATAAAAAGTCAACTGTGCACAAAAGTCAACTTTGACTTTTTGAGATTTTTCACCAAAATGGATTTTTAACCCTAAAATGATGTTAATGTATGATTTGAATCATCATTCATCAAGAAAAATCAAGAAAAGTGAGATAACTTGTAAAAGGGGTAACCATAAAACTTAGAAATTTTTCTAAGTTAAAAATAAAGTGACAAAGGTACCAACTTTGGAGGACCATAACTCCTAAACCACAAGGCCGTTTTTTCTCATCCAAAGATGGATTTGTAGTCCTCATTATCACCTACAAAAACTTCAACTACAAGTCATTCCAATTCATTAAGGATTTTGAGTTATGGAGTGATCAAAGTGGCTGAAAAGTGAAAATGTCACTTTTTCCAACACTTAGTGAAATTTTCACTAAGTCAGATTTGCCTTCACTTTTTGCCAAATGTAGGGGGATTTTTCACTTGGAATCAAAAGAGATCAAAACCAAACTTGTTCAAACAGTTGTTGTATCATGTAAGAGCTTTCCAAAATGGCCAAGAACATTGCCAAATTCAACCTACACCATGAGATACAACATTGCCAAGTTGCCTTGCTGAAATCTGTCAAGGCAAGGCAGAATTTGCATTTTGGCTCGATTTGCCAAAATCAGCCAATTTCAATTGCTCCAATCCACTTGGACACCTCAGAGGATTGAATCTAAAGGGGACAATCACTGAGCCAAGCCTCCAAGGTCCAAGGAACAAGGAATAGCATGTTGAACCTAGAGTTGCCAAAATAGGGACAAGACTTCAAATTTGGAATGAGGCATTCAATGGAACCATCAAGGTGGCATGGACTGAGCCATTCTCATCTGAAATCAGTCAAGACTTATCCAAGACCAAGGGGACCAAAGCTCTGTGCCCTAACCTCTAGTCAATGGCTAGAGGAGACTTGGATTTTCATTTGCCAACATTGGCCAAACCTACTTACCAGCTGCCATGCACTATTCCTTGCAAAACAAACTTGCTCTACTATAAATAGAGCTCAATTGTGGTCAGTTTAAATACACCAAAGCCATCTAACAGATGCTTTCCTCAAAATCTCTTTCTCTTGGCAAAAATGCCTTTCTTAGCAAGGTAGCTATCGGGTTTTGAGTTTGAGAGCAATTCTGCACAAACCAATCACTCACACACCTCACATACATCACATATGAGCTGATCAAACACTCACATAACTTCTGAAACATCAATTTCATGAAATCACCAGCTGGTTGCTCAAATTTTCAAACAAGGTGCAGCTGAGGTACCACAAAATGATCCAGCCAATTTCAATCAAGTCCAACCATCCAAACACAATCCATAGGGTGTAGGGAAGCTGTTCAGATCATCACAACTCATTTGTAACACCTCCAAATCAAAAATCACTTTGAACTTGCTGTCACGGCTTGGAGGTAAGCACATACTTGGTCATCTCTCAATCTATGCATATTTCCTCGCACAATAATTTGGCCATATGTTCATAATCGTGCATGGAATGTTTTCCCTCAATTAATTGCATTGTTTGAATCGTGTATCAAAAATCCTAGCCTTCAGGCAGAAATTAGGGTTCTTGAGGTCTCTTCGTGATTTCTTGTTATATGTTTAATTTAAATGAAATTAAAGTACATAGACATGATTATGAGGTTGAGGCGAGCATAATGATATATAGATTGCATGTTATAATCAAGTATTCAGTGAGATTGGATAGAAAATGCAAATCAGCCAAACCCAGAAAACGCGCGTGTTCTTGCTTGTGTTCTTGGCGCCATTTTCAGATTTTCAAATATTTGAATTTTGTGATTTTGTTTAATTGATTCAAAAATTAATTTCTCTCTGAGTTTTAATGATTTTGAGTTGATTCTTTTTTTAATAATTCACAAAAATGTTAAAATATTTTATTTTATCAAAAAATCCCAAAAATATTATTTATTTCATATAATTGATATTTTTGTAAAGAATTAATATTTTGATTGTTTTTGGCATTTTAAATATTTTTTCTACATTGATTTTGCAACTTTTAATGCTTTCTAATTATTTTGTAGGTCAATACTTAATTTTTGAAGCATTAATCCAAGATCACAATTTGTTTTCCATGTGTTAAACAATTTTTTATCATTTTAATTGAATTTTTATTCAATTAAATACATTTTGAAAACAAATTAGGGTTTTGGATTAATTCAACCCTCATAAATCATTTTCAAAACACTTTGGGCCTCTATTAGAGTGTAAGACCCAATCCTTTTTTTGACCAAAATCATTTTTTGGGCCTCACTTATTGTATAAGTCCCGATACCGTCAAAAAACAAACGGCGCGATCGTCGCCTTTTCAAAAATCATCTGGGCCTACCCTCGAGTAGTAAGACCCATTTATTTTTCTTCAAAACTCTTTGGGCCTCTTGAGAGAGTGTAAGACCCATCCCTCCTTGTACAAAAACTTTTTGGGCCTCACTCATTGTATAAGTCCCTCTGTACAAGTAAACGGCGCGATCGTCGCCCGTTTAAAAATAAAAACCATCTGGGCCTACCCTCGAGTAGTAAGACCCATTTCTCTTTTTCCTTTAAACTTTTTGGGCCTCTTGACAGAGTGTAAGACCCATCCCTTTGTACAGAAAACCTTTTTGGGCCCCAGTCACTTGTATAAGTCCCGCTGTACAAAGTCAAACAGTGCGCTCACTGATAAAACCCTGAGCCTCTCCTTGAGCTGTAAGCCCCAAATCTTTCTTTTTCAAAGCACTTTCTCCTTTGATTTTGAATATACTGTTGTTTTTAGTCTTTCTTTGTTGAACAACTAACCAAACAACATGGAAGCACTACAACCGAGTAAGTGGTTATCGCTTTCATTTACTGCTTTCATATTATAAACTGTATTGTGGGGCTGCTCACTGTAAGTCTCCTTTCATAAACTCATATCTACTGTGTAATAATAGTATAGATATTTCGAGTTTCCCCGGCTACTACGTCTAGAACTAGGTGATGCCGTTTCACTTATTCGTAGAAATAGACGCCTAGATCCCCAATAGGAGCACCAGATACAGTCTTCTCTTCGGCTGTCCTCCTTAGGAATCGTCAAGAAGCTCTACTCCCCAAGATGAATGTATTCTCCGTGAATGGCATCTTTGAGTTTCTTCCCAATTCTCGAACTTTCCTGACTTGATCTATTCCTTGTGGATAGCTTGCCTTGAATGTCTCTGGGTTTGGGTACCCACTACGGTCATAATCTTGGACCTTAACTAAGGAACCCTCTTTAAAAGTTAAAAGTCGCTGGATAGTAAACCTCGCACGTTTACCAGTGGTTTTTATCTTTAAAAGAGTTATCTCTCCTATTGGAAAGGAGATGATAGACCCACGAGCTTCTTAAAAGCATCGGCCTCCTCTTGGGCATTATTCAAGGACCCTACGGCTTCTTAGAAGTATTCACAGCCTCCTCTTAGGCTTCGTATAATGATCTCTTCCTCCGGGAATGATAGCCTCCTCTTGGGCTTCGTACAAGGACCCGTCGGCTTCTTAAAAGTTTCCATCCTCCTCTTGGGCTTTGTACAAATTGTCCCGACGACCTCCTAGAGGTATAGGAACATAACCTAGTCATCCTCATAGAACAGTCCTTTCATAGAGTCTACTACTGTTTCTCGAAGCATAGTACAAAAGATAAAACTCTAGACACAGACAGTCTAACTTCCTTGAGTCTCAAAGACATTCTCAAGCACCTTTCGTTAAATAGGAAGGAAACCCGCAGACTCAGATAGTCTTGATACCCTTTGGATTTCCCGTTTCCTCAAAGAGAAGGAAATATCCCTGATCCTCAAATTAAATCCCTGTGTACAGTGTTACTCATATAAGAACTGATTTTCTCTTTTAAAATCAGTATATTGGATCTGTCACTCAACTGAAACAAACCTTTAGCCTCTATCTCGGGCTTCGTACGAGACACAAAGACTCTCTTGTTGAGTCAAACAATCGCCTCTCTCTCGGGCTTCGTACGAGACACAAAGACTCTCTTGTTGAGTCAAACTTTTTGCCTCCATCTCGGGCTTCGTACAAGATACCAAACTTCTCCCCAGTGGAGTCAAAACAACCTTTTCGCCTCTCTCTCGGGCTTTGTACGAGATACAAAAACACTCTCTTACTGAGTATAAAAGATTCTCCAACTGAGTCAACTCTTTGCTAGCCTCCTCTTAGGCTTTGTATAAACGATATGCCCCACTGGGTCAAAAACTTTTAGCCTCTCTCTCGGGCTTTGTACGAGACACAAAATAGCCTCCTCTTAGGCTTTGTATAATGATTTTCCTAGCGGAAATTAGCCTCCTCTTAGGCTTTGTATAAGAAAACCACTGGTTGATCCGATCAACCTTTTAGCTTCAAAGCTGTGCCTCGTTCGCAGTACACAAACATCAACAACTCATTTCCCTTCATCTAATCGCTGTAAGTGGCAAGCCTCTGGATCATCTACATCCATGCCACTGTCCCTCTTTTAGCATGAGAAATTCCTAAGGAAAGATGGCATTGCTCTACACTGAGTTAAAGTCTTCTCCTTCAGGTTAAAACCCTTTCTTCGGAAATTATGGCATTGCTCGGATCCGCGTATCCCAGTTAAAGTAATTCTCCTTCTCCCCTCTTTAGAGATGACAAATTCTCTCTAAAGTCGAGGTCTTTCAGCTTCACGTCTTGGGCTTTGAACAAGACACAAATAGACCTTTTAGCTTCACATCTTGGGCTTTGAACAAGATACAAATCACCTTTCGCTTCATGTCTTGGGCTTTGAACAAGACACCAAAAACCAATTTCCTCCCATAGAATAGGAGGAACTACGAACACTCTGATTTCCCTGTTTCGGTAAACGGGAATACGTAGGCATAAGATCGAAAGAAAAGATCTTAGCGAGCGCAATCAACAAAAAACCCAAATCCCATGTCTCCGTCAATCAAAAGCAGTAATTCAAAAGCACCAGTCCTAACATCCTAATCCTTATTCCCTGCCAGAAACCTTCTGCCCAGATCGAAAGAAAGAAACCTGTATTGGCGAAATACGAATAACCAGTACAAAGGCCCCCCACATTGATAGCATCCGTAACCTAACAGACCGCTGTTTAAACTCAGTATGCAAAGCAGGGTTAATTGGAGACATCTATTTTCCTTCCTTATTCAGCTCACAATAGGATAAAAAATGAATCGACCTGTAGTCTAAGCTCAAACCGCAGAGAGCGACCAACGCTTAAGAACCGCGTCCAAAATCGCTCGCTACAGCAAAGTGGCGTCCACCGTGGGGCCGTTCAAAGTTAGATCTAGGCACGGTCGTCCCCATTTTTCACAGAAAAGTGGCGCCCACCGTGGGGCCCGTTCCTTTCTTTCTACTTCTCTTGTGTGAAAAATTACACAAATGGCGACTCTGTTGGGGAGTCTCCTTTTCTGCCTTAGGGCATCATCCCCATTTTCTACGGAAAATGGGAACTCTACCGAAGAGAAAGATTGACCTATGCTGGTCCATCTCTTAGGCAGGGAACCACAGATTGGGGCTTCCGCCGGGGAACCCATTTCTGTCAGGAACTTAAGATTCATAGCTTTATAAGTCTAGGATGATTAGGACAAATATATATACTGCTTTTCCTAATTGCTATACATGTTTATTTTTCTGCTACTGGGAATGCGTGTGATGCCGCATGTGGTGAGATTGAGTATACACTTAAGAAAAGCCAACCTTTTTCGTAGTGCGGAAGCTATCGGAAATAGCTGTTACGCGATACTACCCTCATTTGAGGCTGGTGATCTATTCTCGGTGAATAGCACTTACTCTAAGATTGCACACAACTCGCTGGCGATCCGCTTGTTGTTTTGCTTTCCTGGGAGGAGCTGATGATAATGAGTACAGGTACAAAAATCACCCTAGTATAAACCTTTGGGGATGGGTAGAGCCTTGACTTCATGACAACGACCCTTTGACCCCATGTTTTTTCTATGTTTTTGTGTGCTGCATTCATGCATTCATTTAATAAAACATTAAAACATTCAAAAAAATTTCTCTTCTAGTCTATCTATTTTTCAAATTAAACTAAGACTGTGATTGCAAATATCAGAGAAAAAGATTGCATTAATGGATTTCGGTAGAAGGAGAACTCACCAGTATACCTTCAAGGTTCCAAAACTAGGGGATTTGAGAATGTTAGCGAGGATGATCGTTAACCCAGAGGCTTTCAGAGCCAAGCACGGTGGTTTGCTACCACTGTTAATAGTCCATGTGATTAAGGGGATCATGGACGCGCTCATTCAGTTCTACGATCCAGTTTATCACTGTTTCACATTCCTGGATTACCAGCTATCACCAACGCTGGAGGAGTATTCTCATCTGACTGATTTACATATCACTGATCGAGCTCCATTTTCTAGATTGGAAGAAATTCCAAAGAATCAGACTATTGCAAGAGCAATTCATTTGGACGAGTCTGAGGTCCAGACTCACATGACCACTAAGGGTGGCATCCAAGGTTTGCCAGCCCAGTTCCTGACCAAGAAAGCTCTGTACTTTGCTAGTATAGGGAACATAACTGCTTTTGAAAGCATCTTTGTCTTGCTCACCTACGGATTATTTTTGTTTCCCAACATCAATAACTTCGTCGATATCAACGCTATTAAGGTTTTTATCATTGGAAACCCTGTGCCGACTTTGCTCGCAGATGCGTATCATTCTGTACACTTAGGGAATTTGTACAGCGGAGGGGAGATCACATGTTGTGTACCTTTGCTCTACAAATGGTTTATATCTCACTTGCCCAAGTCTGCTGCTTTTTGGGATTGCAAGAGTGTCTTACGTTGGTCGCCGAAGATCATGTCTCTCACCAATTCTGATATAGATTGGTGTAATAGGATTTATGAGGGAATCAGAATCATTGACCGTTGTGGAAAATTCCCCAGCGTACCCCTCATAGGAACTAAAGGAGGAATCAACTATCATCCGATATTAGTTCTTCGTCAATTTGGATACCCGATGAGACATATCCCACTGGGTGTTCATCTGGAAGATCTTTTCTTCAAAGAAGGAGAAAATGACAGAGCACTAAAGATGGAAATATTGCAAGCTTGGAAACATGTTCATAAGAAAGGACGAGAGTCTCTGGGAAAACTGGACTGTGTCTCGGTGGAGCCTTATCTCCATTGGGTACAAACCAGAGCTCTCAAGCTAAAGATGCCTTATCCTCGTTACGGAATTCTTCCACCGGGGGAAATTGTCATGTACTTCATGACGGAAACTGAAAGGCTTCAGGTTACTCTCAACAAGGTTCAAAAGGAAAGAAGGTCATGGAAGAACAAGTACCGCACCCTCAACGTAGAGTGTATCCAAATACAGCAACTACTAAAAGAGAAAGATGCTCTGATTGAAATTTTAGAGCAGCATGCTGTAGAGAATCAAGATGACCAAAGGAATTTGCTCGCTCCTTTCCCTTGGCTAAGGAATGACAACCCGACAACGGCCCAAGAGCCCCGGTCGAAGAAAAGGAAGATACCAGAATCAGCACCCGGTTTCTCTTCAGAGAGGACTCGGGACCCATTAGTTTAGGTTTCTGTTTCTGCACTTTGTAATCTACTGTATTTCCATTTCTGTAATCCTTTAGAATTCAATAAAAAGGGGTTTCCCCACTGTTTGATATTTGCAATCTAATTGTCGAAGTTTATTTTAATTAAACCTAACAACAATTAATATAATCATTGCATTCATCATTCTCACATCGCGTATTCTTCTTCCCTACGAATCTCACATTTGTATCTCGATTCTAGAGTCAAACTGTCTCATTCGTATAATACTCAGGCCAATCGTCAGAAAAAGATGGATGATCTTGAGGAAGAAAACAGAGAGTTGAAAGAAGAGATCGACACTCTGAGAGAGGATATGAGAAAGCTTCGTAAAGACATGCAAGCCATGGCAGAAGCTCAACTACAAAGAACTGTGATCTCAGAGATCACCTCAACGCCCATCATAGAAAAGTATGATCCTAGGTATCAGATGCCGAAAGATCGTCCTTGGGGCATGCCTGTTAACTATATCCCGGAAGGATATGTTCCGCCGATCACTGAAGATCAGGGAATCGCAACAGAAGCCGCTGGGCCTGAAGGTTACAAACTTCGGGAAAGCGAAGATGCCAGGGGCATACTCAAGACTCCTGAAGGTTACAAACTTCGGGAAGCGCCAAGACTTACTGCCGTAGTCACGGTACCACCCCCTGTGGTGCACACTGTCCCGGAAGGACAGATTCCACCAACACCTTCTGGTAAGAAGGAAACTATGTTTGACAGAATGGATGAATTCCAGGAGCAGTTCTTGGAAATGCAGAAAGAGTTGCAAGCCATTCGCGGTCAGGATCTATTTGGAAAGGACGCCGCAGACCTCTGCTTGGTCCCAAATGTGAAAGTCCCGCACAAGTTCCAAGTGCCCGACTTTGAAAAATACAAGGGTAACTCTTGCCCTTAGAGCCATCTGGTGATGTACGCTCGGCGGATGTCAGCTCAGACGGAAAATCAGGACCTGCTGATTCACTACTTCTAGGATAGTTTAACCGGTGCCGCACTCAAATGGTACATGGGTTTAAACCGTACTACGATCAGTACATTCAGAGATCTTGGTACTGCCTTCGTCCAACAATACAAATACAATTTGGACATGGCACCCGACAGAGATCAACTGAGATCAATGTCGCAAAATGACAAGGAAACCTTTAAGGAGTATGCTCAAAGGTGGCGTGAAATTGCCGCTCAAATTTGTCCACCTCTTGAGGAAAGAGAGATGACAAAAATCTTCTTAAAGACCTTAAGCTCATTATACTATGACCGAATGGTTGCCAGTGCGCCCAGTGATTTCACCGAAATGGTCGGCATGGGCGTACGTCTTGAGGAAGCCGTCCGAGAAGGACGTTTGGTAAAAGACACTGGATCAACGAGCGGTACTAAAAAATACGGTAGTGCTCTCCCTAAGAAAAAGGATCAAGATATTGGGAATATCTCTCTCGGAAAGCAAAGGCAATGTTATCAGCCAGTAGCAGCTGTTACTCCTGCTATCGGCCCCGCTCCTGTTCCTATGTATCAACCTCAGGTTGCGCAGAGTCAACCTGATCAGCAAAGGACACAACAGCCTCTTCAGCAGGCTCGTCCTCCATATAACAACAACCGTACAACACGGCCACCAGGATTTGATCCTATACCCGTAACGTACGCAGAGCTATTTCCGTTACTGCTAGCCAAGGGGCACATCCAGACTAAGTCTCCCCTTTCAGTTCTAGAAAATCCGCCTTTCTGGTTTAAAGCGGATCAAACATGCCCTTATCATCAAGGAGGTTCAGGGCATAACATTGAGACTTGCCTCAATTTCAAATCCGACGTGCAAAAGCTTGTTAGGAGCGGGCTCTTATTTTTCAAAGATACGAATCCTAATGTTTTACGAACCCACTGCCTCAACACGAGAAAGCTGCAGTCAATCTGATTGAGAAAGAGACTAACAATGTCTATCAAATTCACGATGTACTCTTATTAGGGACCAATCTGGTCAAGATGCATTGTAGACAGAGTGGATATGGCCATGTGCCACCTCATAACTATCACCAGTGTGATATCTGCTCTAAAGATAACCAAGGATGTTCGGTAGTGCAATCAGCTCTACAGGAACAAATGGATCTTGGATGGATCCAAGAGTACCGAGTTCGTGGAGTTAACATGGTTTACACGAATTCCAACGTCATTCAAAACCACGACATCCGTGCGATGAATGTCAACTTGGTGGCGATACACTCAAGGCAAAGCCAGTATCATAATCTGCCGCGGCACGATTACAGTTCCTGTCTGATTTGCTCGGTAAACAAACAGGGATGCTCTTTCATACAAGAGGCCCTCTAGCGTCAGATGGATCTTGGATGGATCCAAGACTACCATGATAGGAACTCCTATCAAATCAACATGGTTCAGATCTTTGACATTCGCGTGATGAATACCAACCTGGTAGAGTTACATGCTGAGCAGGTCCAACTTGGATTCTTAATATCACATGATTATCAGAACTGTAAAGCAGGTTGCGAAAACGATCGAGGTTGTACCCTTGTCCAGGAGGCACTTCAGCACTTGTTAAATCACTGGTGGATGCCAATCTATATGGACGAAGATACTCAGCAGATTAGTATCAGTAACAGGAATCCTACTCGTCGTCAAAGTCAGGATGTCCGATCAGTGGAAGCTAACCTAGTGAGGTTACATTGTATTCAAAGTGGGCGTGGCCAGGTGCCACCACACAACTATGACAGTTGTAGCGTCTGTTCGGAAAGTAACCAAGGGTGTTACCTTGTGAGAGTAGCTCCTCGGGGTCAGATCGATCATGGAGAAATTCATCCATATCCAGGTTCAGGACCCATCATTTGGTCGCCGAACTACCTTGCCGATCAGGTTGAGGATGTTGTCACGATCTCTGGTCATCACAGGACCAGGGATGTTTTTGCCATCATCCCTCTACTTGATGAATCTAGAGTTCCCAACCGGGAACGGATCGAGATTACTTATGATGGTCAGAAAAATCAGAAGGTTCCCATAGTCATCTATCTACTGGGGCCACTACCGTATGAATCAGCTAAGGCAATCCCTTACAAATACGGTGCAACAATAATCGAGAATGGAAAGGAAATTCCATTACCCTCCGTCGTGAATATTGCAAACATCAGTCGTGTAACACGGAGCAGTCGAATCTTCAACCGAGGGGTTGGAGAATCCAACAAAGAAAAGGAACTTCCGGCGGAAATTCCTGATCCACCAGTCGGTCAATCTAGTAATCCCGACTTTTCAAAAGACAAAGATGAGATGCTAAAGCTCATCCAAAGGAGTGAATATAACATTGTTGATCAACTGTTACAGACTCCTTCAAAGATCTCGGTATTATCACTGTTACTCAATTCAGAAGCACACAGAGAGGCTCTACATAAAGTCTTGGAGCAAGCCTTTGTGGAACAGGATGTAACAATCAGACAGTTCGATAGCATTGTCTCTAACATCACTTCCTGCAATAATTTGGGATTTAGTGATGAGGAATTACCTGAAGAGGGTCGGCGTCATAACATGGCGCTCAATATCACAGTTAACTGCCAGGGCGATGCTTTAGCCAACGTACTGGTAGACACAGGGTCAGCCCTGAATGTTATGCCGAAGTCCACTTTAACGTAATTATCATTCAAGGGCCCTCCGATGAGAGTCAGCGAGGTCGTCATCAAAGCATTCGACGGATCCAGAAAAACAGTTATCGGCGAAGTGGATCTTCCCATAACTATTGGTCCTCACACTTTCCAAATCACTTTCCATGTCATGGACATCCGGGAAACATACAGTTGTTTATTAGGAAGACCTTGGATACATCAGGCTGGAGCGGTTACTTCAACCCTCCACCAAAAGCTAAAGTTCGTCAAGAACGATCAACTTGTCACGGTTTGTGGGGAACAAGCCTTGCTTGTGAGCAACTTATCATTATCTACTTGTGTGGAACCCGAGGAGGTTATTGGAACTCAGTTCCAAGCACTATCGGTGAGCAAGGACAATCAGTTCAAAGAAGGAACTTCAATTTCTTCATACAAAGATGCTATCAAAGCGGTCGAGAGTACCGATACGACAGGATGGGGACGGCTTGTCATTCCTATTGACAATAAAACAAAGAAGGGTCTTGGTTTTTCTGCAACCTGTACCCAGACAGCCGCCAACGATGAAAGTCTTCATCCCCTTCAAAACTTCTTCCACAGTGGAGGTTTTCTTCACCCAGTGTCTCAGACAGTTCATGCTATCAATGAGGAAGATCCCTCTGACGCAGATGAAGAGTGGAAGTCCTACCTTAACAAGGACGACTATATGTCTCAGGAAGAGGTGCCTATGCCTTTTTGCTTTCCTACAGAAAGTCCGAGATTTATACCAAGATCAGATGTCGAAATGATCTATGGAGATTATGATCCGGAAGGATGCCGTGCTCCGCCAAATTCATTAGAGGAAAACACTCTGATGAAAGAAAACTTTGATCACAATTACTATGGCCCGATGGATGGTCTGCCAATGTGGCAGCCTTACCCAGGAAACTTGGGGCAAGAAAGTCAGCCGAGTAATGGAACTCAGCTGAGCATCATTGAACAGAATACCTGTGTCCCCGCCATGTCATGGGATCAACACTCAGGTCATTCGGAAATTACTCAACATGAAGATGAATTCGCAACGTTTGCAGGACTAGAATTCATCAACTATGCTTTTCCTGAGGTCAACGTCATCGAGAGGGATGACTTCTCCAGTTCCAAAGAAGTTTGGGACACATTGGGACAACCAAGTGGAAAATACGACTTTATGGTCAAGTACACCGCTCCCGAAAGCTCTCGTATCAGGCTCGAAGATATCCAGTCAACTGGATGGGGAGATACAGCTGAGAGCACAAATGCTATGCAAAATACAACTGAGGAATTCTCCTACGACAACTCTGCTTGGGAGACAGATTCCAATGATCCTACTCCACCAGAAATCAGCGTTATTTCTGAAGACAAATCAAGGAAGGTGCCAGACTTTGTGATTCACCGAGGAGTTCGCCGCCAATGGGTTGCCGTCGAGGTTCCGAAGGTCGTTCATCAGTCAAAGAAATTGCCATCTTTAAACCTTTCACCCTGCCCAGGTGAAACGGATATTTTGATAGGGCTCGCTTTTTGTAAATTTCCCTCTTTGCTTTGCCCAAAGCGACAGAGTTTTGTTTTATAGGGCTGTAGTTTCAAGATTCGACTTGTTCATTAATAAAATAACGTCGTTCTGTAATTTCCGCATTAATTGCTGTTTTCTCTTTTTGCTTTCTCAGAAAATGGTAATCCTAAAAAAAAAACATTCAATAATAAAAACAAGCAGTAAAATTAAAACACTGCACACACTTGTATTTTCTCTATCTCTTCTAAACACGAATCATCACGTCATGCAGATTGCTTGTTTTATACCCCGTTGAAACATACGATCCGATGCCTTCTCCCAACTTTGAGTTCCCGGTATTCGAGGCTGAAGAAGAAAATGACAACGAAATTCCAGAAGAGATCTCCCGACTACTCAGACAAGAGGAAAGGTCCATTGAACCTCACAAAGAACCGTTGGAAACGGTAAACTTGGGTTCAGAAAAAGAGAGAAAAGAAATCAGGATCGGAGCACTGCTCAGTCCAACTGTCAAAGAAAGTTTGATAAAGCTTCTCAAAGAATTCCCCGATGTATTCACTTGGTCCTATCAGGATATGCCAGGGTTGGATACCAGCATCGTGGAACATTACTTACCGCTAAGATCGGAATGTCCGCCAGTAAAGCAGAGGTTGAGACGCACTCACCCGGACATGGCCATCAAAATCAAAGAGGAGGTACAGAAACAGATCGACGCGGGTTTCCTCGCTACATCTGAATATCCTCAATGGTTAGCCAACATCGTACCCGTTCCCAAAAAGGATGGAAGGGTCAGAATGTGTGTTGATTACAGAGATCTAAACAAGGCAAGTCCAAAGGACGACTTTCCTTTACCACACATTGACATGCTGGTTGACAGCACAACAAAGTTCAAAGTATTCTCCTTCATGGATGGATTCTCGGGCTATAACCAGATCAAAATGGCGCCGAAAGACATGGAGAAAACTTCGTTCATTACCCCATAGGGCACCTTTTGTTACAAGGTAATGCCGTTCGGTTTGAAGAATGTCGGGGCAACCTATCAAAGGGCCATGGCTACTCTGTTTCATGACATGATACACAAAGAAATCGAGGTATATGTCGATGATTTGATTGCAAAATCAAGAACAGAGGATGAGCACGTTGAACATCTGTCAAAATTGTTCGAACGTCTAAGAAAATTCAAGCTCCGCTTGAATCCCAACAAGTGCACCTTCGGTGTCCGTTCAGGGAAACTACTAGGGTTAATCATCAGCCAGAAAGGGATTGAAGTTGATCCTGACAAGAGCAAGGCCATTCAAGAAATGCCTTCTCCGAAAACTGAAAAACAAGTCAGAGGATTCCTGGGACGTTTGAACTACATCTCCAGATTCATATTCCTTATGACCGCCACTTGTGCGCCGATTTTCAAGTTATTGAAAAAGAACCAGGATTGCGTTTGGTCAGAAGACTGCCAAACTGCCTTCGACAGTATTAAGGAATATTTGTTAAATCCTCCGATTCTATCACCTCCAGTGGAAGGAAGACCACTGATCATTTACCTCACAGTCCTAGAGGACTCAATGGGATGTGTACTTGGCCAACAAGACGAAACTAAAAGGAAAAAGTCTGCCATTTACTATCTAAGCAAGAAATTCACCGACTGCGAGACTCGGTACACAATGCTTGAGAAAACTTGTTGCGCTTTGGCTTGGGCAGCCAAACGTCTTCGCCAGTACATGATTCGTCATACTACTTAGTTGGTCTCCGAAATGGATCCAATCAAGTACGTTTTCGAAAAACCTGCTCTCACGGGAAGGATTGCCCGTTGGCAGATGTTACTATCAGAATATGACATAGAGTACCGTGCTCAGAAAGCCGTTAAAGGAAGTATTTTAGCCGATCATTTGGCTCATCAACCGATTGATGATCAAGAATCAATCGGGTTTGACTTCCCAGACGAAGATGTCATGTATCTAAAGATGAAAGATTGCGATGAACCACTACCCAGTGAAGGGCCAGAACTAGGTTCCCAGTGGGGACTTATCTTTGACGGAGCAGTCAATCATTATGGAAACGGAATTGGGGCAATCATTGTTACCCCTCAGGGTTCCCACATTCCTTTCACTGCTAGACTTACGTTCAAATGTACGAACAACGAGGCCGAATACGAAGCATGTATTATGGGTCTCGAAGAAGCAATTGATTTAAGGATAAAAAACTTGGACGTATACGGCGACTCAGCTCTGGTTATTAACCAGATAAAAGGAGATTGGAACACATACCAATCAGGATTGATTCCTTACAAAGACTATGCAAGAAGGTTGTTACCCTTCTTCAACAGAGTCGACTTTCATCACATCCCTCGTGATGAGAATCACATGGCTGACGCATTAGCCACTATCTCTTCCATGATTAGTGTAGGTCAATGGAATGGCATACCTAAGATTGACATAATGCGCCTTGAACGGCCCGCTTACATCTTCGCAATTGAAGCAGTCATAGACGACAGACCTTGGTATCACGATATCAAATGCTTCCTTCAGAAACAAGAGTACCCATCTGGGGCACTCAGAAAAGACAGGAAAACCCTCAGAAGATTGGCTGGAAACTTCCTCCTGAGCGGTGACACTCTTTATAAGAGAAATTTTGACATGGTCTTGCTCCGATGTGTCGACAGACCAGAAGCAGACATGCTCATGAAAGAAATTCATGAAGGATCCTTTGGCACTCATGCCAACGGACACACAATGGCGAGAAAAATTCTCAGGGCCGGGTATTATTGGTTGACCATGGAATCCGACTGCTACAAGTACATGAGGGGGTGTCACAAGTGTCAGATATACTCTGACAAAATTCATGTACCGCCATCACATCTTAAAGTTCTTTCTTCCCCGTGGCCATTTTCCATATGGGGAATCGATAAGATTGGTATGATTGAGCCCAAGGCTTCAAACGGACATCGGTTCATCCTGGTAGCCATTGATTATTTCACAAGTGGGTCGAAGCAGCGTCATTCGCCAATGTAACCCGACAAGTGGTGGTCCGATTTATCAAAAACAATATCATCTGCCGTTATGGTGTTCCAAGCGAGATCATTACTGATAATGGATCTAACTTGAACAATAAGATGATGAAAGAGTTGTGTGCTGAGTTCAAGATTAAACACCATAACTCATCTCCCTACCGACCCAAGATGAACGGAGCGGTAGAAGCGGCTAACAAGAACATCAAGAAGATCGTTCAAAAAATGGTTGTAACCTATAAAGATTGGCACGAGATGCTACCCTTTGCTCTTCATGGTTATCGCACATCTGTCCGCACTTCAACAGGGGCTACCCCTTTCTCTCTAGTATATGGCATGGAGGCAGTGCTTCCCATAGAAGTAGAGATCCCGTCAATCAAGGTATTGATGGAAGCTAAGCTCACCGAAGCTGAATGGTGTCAAAGTCGACACGACGACCTGAACCTGATCGAAGAGAAGCGAATCACGGCACTATGCCACGGTCAGTTGTATCAACAGAGAATGAGGAGGGCGTTTGACAAAAAGGTCCGACCTCGTGTCTTCAGGAAAGGAGACCTTGTGCTCAAGAAGATACAATCATTTCTCACTAACTCTCGGGGCAAATGGACCCCAAATTATGATGGCCCCTATGTGGTTACGAAAGCTTTCTCAGGTGGCGCCTTGAGACTTGCAACCATGGACGGAGAGGAATTTGCCTACCCCACGAATGTTGATGTAGTCAAGAAATACTTCGCCTAAACTAAAAAAAAACGTCTCGGTGGATTGAAAACCCGAAAGGGCGGTCCAGGCAAAAGTTAGAGACATGAAAAAAAAGAATCATCCCGGTGGATTGGAAATCTCATAGTACAATCCAGGCAAAAGTTAGGGATAATGGCAAGTAACTATGTTCAACAGAGGCAGGTCCCTCAGCAGCAGTTACACCATCCATCGGAGGAAAACTCCAGTCAAAGGTCATCTTCGACAGAGGCTCAGGATGCCCCGAATTCAAAGTTGGTAAAAGGATAGTGGTCGTTATGTTTCAACGTAGCCCTTTTCCCTGTAAATTACCATTTTCTAACTTTGTATATACTCTTTGGAATCACGCGTTTGCCTGATCTCCATCTTATCAATAAAATTTGAGCCCTTGTGCTTTTGTTTGTAATTCTTGCTTGTTTTAGCTTTACAGAACGACGTTGTTTAAACTTAATCAGCGATTCTTGAAATAAAACAAAAATGAATTTACTTGTTAAACTTTTTCTGCTTTTAAAATAAAGATGGCAATTTCTTTTGACTGTTGAACATCAGAAGAACATCGATTGCTTCTCCCGAAGTAAGCAAACTTCAAAGTGTAGAATCAAAGTACTCCTTCTAAGCCAGTATGCCTGAATGAAGGGATCAATTGTGTCAGAGACCTTGTTTCGTCTGACACGCCTCGACCGAGTTCTCATCTCTTAAGCTTGATCAACATAGCTCCCAACGGGACTATCTCTCCTAAGCAAGGTGGAATTGCTATTTTGAATCAACGGTACTTCTTCGCCCCGCGATGGCCGAGTATCCAATTGTGTTCATCCATTAGTCTATATGTCGCGTCAGTTTTGTCAGCATATACATACGTACTTCATGCATTTTTTATTTGCATTTACATTTCATATTGCATCGTTATCACTCTAGCCGGTCTTGTCCCCTAGTGATAAACAGTTTTCTCAATCGAGTTTGTCAGTTCTTTCCTCGTCATGAAGTGTTGCGTCTGCACAATCTCGCCACCAGTGTATCTTTAGATCAGAGTCGGCACTTGGCCACTTTGATAACTTGAACCTCTGAAAGATCAGAGAACCTTCAACAGATGTCACTCTTCGCCATTGAAGATGATATCCTCGCTTTCCCGGATTAAGGAAAATCCACAGAGAAAGCCTCTTAAACAGAGATTCGGCAGTACATCAGTATTTCTCCGAAAAGTCGTTGATGAAAAGGTCATCGACGCCTCAAGATTGGACCCCATCATATGGCGTTTCTCCGGGAAGATCCCGAGAAAAGTATGATGAAAGATCCCAAATGAAGACAGTCTCTCAAGAGAATCATTTTCCCCAGTAGAAACAAATGGCGTCTCCAACAGAGAAGTTTGTACACCTCTACAACTCAGACGAATGGGTTCCCCAGCAAGTCTGACATCAAAACTTTTTCCACTCAAATGGCATCTGCCCAGGAAAATTCGGCGAGAAGTTTGAGGAAAGCCGCTATGAATAGCGTCCCTTGTCAAGAAAGTTTATTAAAAAAAGAAACTAAGACCAGTTCTTGGTAAGAAACCAGGATCGAGGGGAAGTTTAAATCAGAAACTAAGACCAGTTCCTTGGTAAGAAACCAGGATCGAGGGGAAGTTTAAATCAGAAACTAAGACCAGTTCCTTGGTAAGAAACCAGGAGCGAGGGGAAGTTCATTTCAGAGACTGAGACCAGTTCTTGGTAGGAAACCAAGAACGAGGGGAAGTTCAAAAGAAACCAAGACCAGTTCCTTGGTTGAAGACCAGGATCGAGGGGAAGTTTACCTTTTCTAAGCATCATTGCTTAGCTAAAGAAGATGAATGCGTAAGCTACCATTCATAACCACCATCAAAATTTCGGATATTTCGATATTTAATCCTCTTGCACCCCGAATACTCGAATACCTTCGTTATTCATACCTTCGGGTCCAAAAAGATTAAATAGGGGCATCTGTAATACCCCAAATTTTGACCACTTAGATTTCCCATCATTGTGAAAATCATCATCACAATATGGATGAACCATCATGCTTCATTAGCCTCCCCAAAGATGGGTGAGCATCCACTACAATCAAAATTAGGGTTTCAAGCCATCTCTGAGTGCTTAGACAAAGGATCAATCAAGAAATGACATGATCTTCAAATTGTCTAATCTCTCAAACATCCACAATGGATCAAAAAGGACTCCCACTTCAAGGATTAAGCACAAGGCTGCTCCCTTCTAGGTGGATCAAGTCTCAAGATCGACAGTGTCACCAAATTAGGGTTTTGGTCGACCAGGGTCTCCAGATGGAAATTTTCATCTGGGAACAAGGCAATGATCCAAAACATAACCTAATATGCTTCATGGAACCTCATGAACCCATGCATCAAGTCAATTTTGCCTCAGGGATGCATTCATCAAAAATCAGGAATTAGGGTTTCTTGACCTAATTCACCCCTAAGTTGACTTTTGGGACAAACCATGAGCCAAGACCTCAAGAGATGATTGGAGGGTCTCTAATACACCATATTGATCCATTTGGAACAATGGATTGATCCAAGAAGCTTGAGCAACAAGTCTCATTTTCATCTGCACCACAATTAGGGTTTTAAGGGAAAAGTCAACTGTAACTTTGACTTTTGACCTAGACATGCTCCCAAACCCTAATACATGATTGAATATACCCTATGACACCCATGGAACATGTCCATCAAGTTTGATTTAGGTCAAGGACATGATTTCCTGAAGAATTGCACAGTTTGGAATTCATCTGATAAAAAGTCAACTGTGCACAAAAGTCAACTTTGACTTTTTGAGATTTTTCACCAAAATGGATTTTTAACCCTAAAATGATGTTAATGTATGATTTTAATCATCATTCATCAAGAAAAATCAAGAAAAGTGAGATAACTTGTAAAAGGGGTAACCATAAAACTTAGAAATTTTTCTAAGTTAAAAATAAAGTGACAAAGGTACCAACTTTGGAGGACCATAACTCCTAAACCACAAGGCCGTTTTTTCTCATCCAAAGATGGATTTGTAGTCCTCATTATCACCTACAAAAACTTCAACTACAAGTCATTCCAATTCATTAAGGATTTTGAGTTATGGAGTGATCAAAGTGGCTGAAAAGTGAAAATGTCACTTTTTCCAACACTTAGTGAAATTTTCACTAAGTCAGATTTGCCTTCACTTTTTGCCAAATGTAGGGGGATTTTTCACTTGGAATCAAAAGAGATCAAAACCAAACTTGTTCAAACAGTTGTTGTATCATGTAAGAGCTTTCCAAAATGGCCAAGAACATTGCCAAATTCAACCTACACCATGAGATACAACATTGCCAAGTTGCCTTGCTGAAATCTGTCAAGGCAAGGCAGAATTTGCATTTTGGCTCGATTTGCCAAAATCAGCCAATTTCAATTGCTCCAATCCACTTGGACACCTCAGAGGATTGAATCTAAAGGGGACAATCACTGAGCCAAGCCTCCAAGGTCCAAGGAACAAGGAATAGCATGTTGAACCTAGAGTTGCCAAAATAGGGACAAGACTTCAAATTTGGAATGAGGCATTCAATGGAACCATCAAGGTGGCATGGACTGAGCCATTCTCATCTGAAATCAGTCAAGACTTATCCAAGACCAAGGGGACCAAAGCTCTGTGCCCTAACCTCTAGTCAATGGCTAGAGGAGACTTGGATTTTCATTTGCCAACATTGGCCAAACCTACTTACCAGCTGCCATGCACTATTCCTTGAAAAAAAAACTTGCTCTACTATAAATAGAGCTCAATTGTGGTCAGTTTAAGTACACCAAAGCCATCTAACAGATGCTTTCCTCAAAATCTCTTTCTCTTGGCAAAAATGCCTTTCTTAGCAAGGTAGCTATCGGGTTTTGAGTTTGAGAGCAATTCTGCACAAACCAATCACTCACACACCTCACATACATCACATATGAGCTGATCAAACACTCACATAACTTCTGAAACATCAATTTCATGAAATCACCAGCTGGTTGCTCAAATTTTCAAACAAGGTGCAGCTGAGGTACCACAAAATGATCCAGCCAATTTCAATCAAGTCCAACCATCCAAACACAATCCATAGGGTGTAGGGAAGCTGTTCAGATCATCACAACTCATCTGTAACACCTCCAAATCAAAAATCACTTTGAACTTGCTGTCACGGCTTGGAGGTAAGCACATACTTGGTCATCTCTCAATCTATGCATATTTCCTCGCACAATAATTTGGCCATATGTTCATAATCATGCATGGAATGTTTTCCCTCAATTAATTGCATTGTTTGAATCGTGTATCAAAAATCCTAGCCTTCAGGCAGAAATTAGGGTTCTTGAGGTCTCTTCGTGATTTCTTGTTATATGTTTAATTTAAATGAAATTAAAGTACATAGACATGATCGTGAGGTTGAGGCGAGCATAATGATATATAGATTGCATGTTATAATCAAGTATTCAGTGAGATTGGATAGAAAATGCAAATCAGCCAAACCCAGAAAACGCGCGTGTTCTTGCTTGTGTTCTTGGCGCCATTTTCAGATTTTCAAATATTTGAATTTTGTGATTTTGTTTAATTGATTCAAAAATTAATTTCTCTCTGAGTTTTAATGATTTTGAGTTGATTCTTTTTTTAATAATTCACAAAAATGTTAAAATATTTTATTTTATCAAAAAATCCCAAAAATATTATTTATTTCTTATAATTGATATTTTTGTAAAGAATTAATATTTTGATTGTTTTTGGCATTTTAAATATTTTTTCTACATTGATTTTGCAACTTTTAATGCTTTCTAATTATTTTGTAGGTCAATACTTAATTTTTGAAGCATTAATCCAAGATCACAATTTGTTTTCCATGTGTTAAACAATTTTTGATCATTTTAATTGAATTTTTATTCAATTAAATACATTTTGAAAACAAATTAGGGTTTTGGATTAATTCAACCCTCATAAATCATTTTCAAAACACTTTGGGCCTCTATTAGAGTGTAAGAGCCAATCCTTTTTTTGACCAAAATTATTTTTTGGGCCTCACTTATTGTATAAGTCCCGATACCGTCAAAAAACAAACGGCGCGATCGTCGCCTTTTCAAAAATCATCTGGGCCTACCCTCGAGTAATAAGACCCATTTATTTTTCTTCAAAACTCTTTGGGCCTCTTGAGAGAGTGTAAGACCCATCCCTCCTTGTACAAAAACTTTTTGGGCCTCACTCATTGTATAAGTCCCTCTGTACAAGTAAACGGCGCGATCGTCGCCCGTTTAAAAATAAAAACCATCTGGGCCTACCCTCAAGTAGTAAGACCCATTTCTCTTTTTCCTTTAAACTTTTTGGGCCTCTTGAGAGAGTGTAAGACCCATCCCTTTGTACAGAAAACCTTTTTGGGCCCCAGTCACTTGTATAAGTCCCGCTGTACAAAGTCAAACAGTGCGCTCACTGATAAAACCCTGAGCCTCTCCTTGAGCTGTAAGCCCCAAATCTTTCTTTTTCAAAGCACTTTCTCCTTTGATTTTGAATATACTGTTGTTTTTAGTCTTTCTTTGTTGAACAACTAACCAAACAGCATGGAAGCACTACAACCGAGTAAGTGGTTATCGCTTTCATTTACTGCTTTCATATTATAAACTGTATTGTGGGGCTGCTCACTGTAAGTCTCCTTTCATAAACTCATATCTACTGTGTAATAATAGTATAGATATTTCGAGTTTCCCCGGCTACTACGTCTAGAACTAGGTGACGCCGTTTCACTTATTCGTAGAAATAGACGCCTAGATCCCCAATAGGAGCACCAGATACAGTCTTCTCTTCGGCTGTCCTCCTTAGGAATCGTCAAGAAGCTCTACTCCCCAAGATGAATGTATTCTCCGTGAATGGCATCTTTGAGTTTCTTCCCAATTCTCGAACTTTCCTGACTTGATCTATTCCTTGTGGATAGCTTGCCTTGAATGTCTCGGGGTTTGGGTACCCACTACGGTCATAATCTTGGACCTTAACTAAGGAACCCTCTTTAAAAGTTAAAAGTCGCTGGATAGTAAACCTCGCACGTTTACCAGTGGTTTTTATCTTTAAAAGAGTTATCTCTCCTATTGGAAAGGAGATGATAGACCCACGGGCTTTATAAAAGCATCGGCCTCCTCTTGGGCATTATTCAAGGACCCTACGGCTTCTTAGAAGTATTCACAGCCTCCTCTTAGGCTTCGTATAATGATCTCTTCCTCCGGGAATGATAGCCTCCTCTTGGGCTTCGTACAAGGACCCGTCGGCTTCTTAAAAGTTTCCAGCCTCCTCTTGGGCTTTGTACAAATTGTCCCGACGACCTCCTAGAGGTATAGGAACATAACCTAGTCATCCTCATAGAACAGTCCTTTCATAGAGTCTACTACTGTTTCTCGAAGCATAGTACAAAAGATAAAACTCTAGACACAGACAGTCTAACTTCCTTGAGTCTCAAAGACATTCTCAAGCACCTTTCGTTAAATAGGAAGGAAACCCGCAGACTCAGATAGTCTCGATACCCTTTGGATTTCTCGTTTCCTCAAAGAGAAGGAAATATCCCTGATCCTCAAATTAAATCCCTGTGTACAGTGTTACTCATATAAGAACTGATTTTCTCTTTTAAAATCAGTATATTGGATCTGTCACTCAACTGAAACAAACCTTTAGCCTCTATCTCGGGCTTCGTACGAGACACAAAGACTCTCTTGTTGAGTCAAACAATCGCCTCTCTCTCGGGCTTCGTACGAGACACAAAGACTCTCTTGTTGAGTCAAACTTTTAGCCTCCATCTCGGGCTTCGTACGAGATACCAAACTTCTCCCCAGTGGAGTCAAAACAACCTTTTCGCCTCTCTCTCGGGCTTTGTACGAGATACAAAAACACTCTCTTACTGAGTATAAAAGATTCTCCAACTGAGTCAACTCTTTGCTAGCCTCCTCTTAGGCTTTGTATAAATGATATGCCCCACTGGGTCAAAAACTTTTAGCCTCTCTCTCGGGCTTTGTACGAGACACAAAATAGCCTCCTCTTAGGCTTTGTATAATGATTTTCCTAGCAGAAATTAGCCTCCTCTTAGGCTTTGTATAAGAAAACCACTGGTTGATCCGATCAACCTTTTAGCATCAAAGATGTGCCTCGTTCGCAGTACACAAACATCAACAACTCATTTCCCTTCATCTAATCGCTGTAAGTGGCAAGCCTCTGGATCATCTACATCCATGCCACTGTCCCTCTTTTAGCATGAGAAATTCCTAAGGAAAGATGGCATTGCTCTACACTGAGTTAAAGTCTTCTCCTTCAGGTTAAAACCTTATCTTCGGAAATTATGGCATTGCTCGGATCCGCGTATCCCAGTTAAAGTAATTCTCCTTCTCCCCTCTTTAGAGATGACAAATTCTCTCTAAAGTCGAGGTCTTTCAGCTTCACGTCTTGGGCTTTGAACAAGACACAAATAGACCTTTTAGCTTCACATCTTGGGCTTTGAACAAGATACAAATCACCTTTCGCTTCATGTCTTGGGCTTTGAACAAGACACCAAAAACCAATTTCCTCCCATAGAATAGGAGGAACTACGAACGCTCTGATTTCCCTGTTTCGGTAAACGGGAATACGTAGGCATAAGATCGAAAGAAAAGATCTTAGCGAGCGCAATCAACAAAAAACCCAAATCCCATGTCTCCGTCAATCAAAAGCAGTAATTCAAAAGCACCAGTCCTAACATCCTAATCCTTATTCCCTGCCAGAAACCTTCTGCCCAGATCGAAAGAAAGAAACCTGTATTGGAGAAATACGAATAACCAGTACAAAGGCCCCCCGACATTGATAGCATCCGTAACCTAACAGACTGCTGTTTAAACTCAGTATGCAAAGCAGGGTTAATTGGAGACATCTATTTCCCTTCCTTATTCAGATCACAATAGGATAAAAAATGAATCGACCTGTAGTCTAAGCTCAAACCGCAGAGAGCGACCAACGCTTAAGAACCGCGTCCAAAATCGCTCGCTACAGCAAAGTGGCGTCCACCGTGGGGCCGTTCAAAGTTAGATCTAGGCACGGTCGTCCCCATTTTTCACAGAAAAGTGGCGCCCACCGTGGGGCCCGTTCCTTTCTTTCTACTTCTCTTGTGTGAAAAATTACACAAATGGCGACTCTGCTGGGGAGTCTCCTTTTCTGCCTTAGGGCATCATCCCCATTTTCTACGGAAAATGGGAACTCTACCGAAGAGAAAGATTGACCTATGCTGGTCCATCTCTTAGGCAGGGAACCACAGATTGGGGCTTCCGCCGGGGAACCCATTTCTGTCAGGAACTTAAGATTCATAGCTTTATAAGTCTAGGATGATTAGGACAAATATATATACTGCTTTTCCTAATTGCTATACATGTTTATTTTTCTGCTACTGGGAATGCGTGTGATGCCGCATGTGGTGAGATTGAGTATACACTTAAGAAAAGCCAACCTTTTTCGTAGTGTGGAAGCTATCGGAAATAGCTGTTACGCGATACTACCCTCATTTGAGGCTGGTGATCTATTCTCGGTGAATAGCACTTACTCTAAGATTGCACACAACTCGCTGGCGATCCGCTTGTTGTTTTGCTTTCCTGGGAGGAGCTGATGATAATGAGTACAGGTACAAAAATCACCCTAGTATAAACCTTTGGGGATGGGTAGAGCCTTGACTTCATGACAACGACCCTTTGACCCCATGTTTTTTCTATGTTTTTGTGTGCTGCATTCATGCATTCATTTAATAAAACATTAAAACATTCAAAAAAATTTCTCTTCTAGTCTATCTGTTTTTCAAATTAAACTAAGACTGTGATTGCAAATATCAGAGAAAAAGATTGCATTAATGGATTTCGGTAGAAGGAGAACTCATCAGTATACCTTCAAGGTTCCAAAACTAGGGGATTTGAGAATGTTAGCGAGGATGATCGTTAACCCAGAGGCTTTCAGAGCCAAGCACGGTGGTTTGCTACCACTGTTAAGAGTCCATGTGATTAAGGGGATCATGGACGCGCTCATTCAGTTCTACGATCCAGTTTATCACTGTTTCACATTCCCGGATTACCAGCTATCACCAACGCTGGAGGAGTATTCTCATCTGACTGATTTACATATCACTGATCGAGCTCCATTTTCTAGACTGGAAGAAATTCCAAAGAATCAGACTATTGCAAGAGCAATTCATTTGGACGAGTCTGAGGTCCAGACTCACATGACCACTAAGGGTGGCATCCAAGGTTTGCCAGCCCAGTTCCTGACCAAGAAAGCTCTGTACTTTGCTAGTATAGGGAACATAACTGCTTTTGAAAGCATCTTTGTCTTGCTCACCTACGGATTATTTTTGTTTCCCAACATCAATAACTTCGTCGATATCAACGCTATTAAGGTTTTTCTCATTGGAAACCCTGTACCGACTTTGCTCGCAGATGCGTATCATTCTGTACACTTAGGGAATTTGAACAGCGGAGGGGAGATCACATGTTGTGTACCTTTGCTCTACAAATGGTTTATATCTCACTTGCCCAAGTCTGCTGCTTTTTGGGATTGCAAGAGTGTCTTACGTTGGTCGCCGAAGATCATGTCTCTCACCAATTCTGATATAGATTGGTGTAATAGGATTTATGAGGGAATCAGAATCATTGACCGTTGTGGAAAATTCCCCAGCGTACCCCTCATAGGAACTAAAGGAGGAATCAACTATCATCCGATATTAGTTCTTCGTCAATTTGGATACCCGATGAGACACATCCCACTGGGTGTTCATCTGGAAGATCTTTTCTTCAAAGAAGGAGAAAATGACAGAGCACTAAAGATGGAAATATTGCAAGCTTGGAAACATGTTCATAAGAAAGGACGAGAGTCTCTGGGAAAACTGGACTGTGTCTCGGTGGAGCCTTATCTCCATTGGGTACAAACCAGAGCTCTCAAGCTAAAGATGCCTTATCCTCGTTACGGAATTCTTCCACCGAGGGAAATTGTCATGTACTTCATGACGGAAACTGAAAGGCTTCAGGTTACTCTCAACAAGGTTCAAAAGGAAAGAAGGTCATGGAAGAACAAGTACCGCACCCTCAACGTAGAGTGTATCCAAATACAGCAACTACTAAAAGAGAAAGATGCTCTGATTGAAATTTTGGAGCAGCATTCTGTAGAGAATCAAGATGACCAAAGGAATTTGCTCGCTCCTTTCACTTGGCAAAGGAATGACAACCCGACAACGGCCCAAGAGCCCCGGTCGAAGAAAAGGAAGATACCAGAATCAGCACCCGGTTTCTCTTCAGAGAGGACTCGGGACCCATTAGTTTAGGTTTCTGTTTCTGCACTTTGTAATCTACTGTATTTCCATTTCTGTAATCCTTTGGAATTCAATAAAAAGGGGTTTCCCCACTGTTTGATATTTGCAATCTAATTGTCGAAGTTTATTTTAATTAAACCTAACAACAATTAATATAATCATTGCATTCATCATTCTCACATCGCGTATTCTTCTTCCCTACGAATCTCACATTTGTATCTCGATTCTAGAGTCAAACTGTCTCATTCGTATAATACTCGGGCCAATCGTCAGAAAAAGATGGATGATCTTGAGGAAGAAAACAGAGAGTTGAAAGAAGAGATCGACACTCTGAGAGAGGATATGAGAAAGCTTCGTAAAGACATGCAAGCCATGGCAGAAGCTCAGCTACAAAGAACTGTGATCTCAGAGATCACCTCAACGCCCATCATAGAAAAGTATGATCCTAGGTATCAGATGCCGAAAGATCGTCCTTGGGGCATGCCTGTTAACTATATCCCGGAAGGATATGTTCCGCCGATCACTGAAGATCAGGGAATCGCAACAGAAGCCGCTGGGCCTGAAGGTTACAAACTTCGGGAAAGCGAAGATGCCAGGGGCATACTCAAGACTCCTGAAGGTTACAAACTTCGGGAAGCGCCAAGACTTACTGCCGTAGTCACGGTACCACCCCCTGTGGTGCACACTGTCCCGGAAGGACAGATTCCACCAACACCTTCTGGTAAGAAGGAAACTATGTTTGACAGAATGGATGAATTCCAGGAGCAGTTCTTGGAAATGCAGAAAGAGTTGCAAGCCATTCGCGGTCAGGATCTATTTGGAAAGGACGCCGCAGACCTCTGCTTGGTCCCAAATGTGAAAGTCCCGCACAAGTTCCAAGTGCCCGACTTTGAAAAATACAAGGGTAACTCTTGTCCTTAGAGCCATCTGGTGATGTACGCTCGGCGGATGTCAGCTCAGACGGAAAATCAGGACCTGCTGATTCACTACTTCTAGGATAGTTTAACCGGTGCCGCACTCAAATGGTACATGGGTTTAAACCGTACTACGATCAGTACATTCAGAGATCTTGGTACTGCCTTCGTCCAACAATACAAATACAATTTGGACATGGCACCCGACAGAGATCAACTGAGATCAATGTCGCAAAAGGACAAGGAAACCTTTAAGGAGTATGCTCAAAGGTGGCGTGAAATTGCCGCTCAAATTTGTCCACCTCTTGAGGAAAGAGAGATGACAAAAATCTTCTTAAAGACCTTAAGCTCATTATACTATGACCGAATGGTTGCCAGTGCGCCCAGTGATTTCACCGAAATGGTCGGCATGGGCGTACGTCTTGAGGAAGCCGTCCGAGAAGGACGTTTGGTAAAAGACACTGGATCAACGAGCGGTACTAAAAAATACGGTAGTGCTCTTCCTAAGAAAAAGGATCAAGATATTGGGAATATCTCTCTCGGAAAGCAAAGGCGATGTTATCAGCCAGTAGCAGCTGTTACTCCTGCTATCGGCCCCGCGCCTGTTCCTCTGTATCAACCTCAGGTTGCGCAGAGTCAACCTGATCAGCAAAGGACACAACAGCCTCTTCAGCAGGCTCGTCCTCCATATAACAACAACCGTACAACACGGCCACCAGGATTTGATCCTATACCCGTAACGTACGCAGAGCTATTTCCGCTACTGCTAGCCAAGGGGCACATCCAGACTAAGTCTCCCCTTTCAGTTCCAGAAAATCCGCCTTTCTGGTTTAAAGTGGATCAAACATGCCCTTATCATCAAGGAGGTTCAGGGCATAACATTGAGACTTGCCTCAATTTCAAATCTGACGTGCAAAAGCTTGTTAGGAGCGGGCTCTTATTTTTCAAAGATACGAATCCTAATGTTTTACGAACCCACTACCTCAACACGAGAAAGCTGCAGTCAATCTGATTGAGAAAGAGACTAACAATGTCTATCAAATTCACGATGTACTCTTATTAGGGACCAATCTGGTCAAGATGCATTGTAGACAGAGTGGATATGGCCATGTGCCACCTCATAACTATCACCAGTGTGATATCTACTCTAAAGATAACCAAGGATGTTCGGTAGTGCAATCAGCTCTACAGGAACAAATGGATCTTGGATGGATCCAAGAGTACCGAGTTCGTAGAGTTAACATGGTTTACACGAATTCCAACGTCATTCAAAACCACGACATCCGTGCGATGAATGTCAACTTGGTGGCGATACACTCAAGGCAAAGCCAGTATCATAATCTGCCGCGGCACGATTACAGTTCCTGTCTGATTTGCTCGGTAAACAAACAGGGATGCTCTTTCATACAAGAGGCCCTCTAGCGTCAGATGGATCTTGGATGGATCCAAGACTACCATGATAGGAACTCCTATCAAATCAACATGGTTCAGATCTTTGACATTCGCGTGATGAATACCAACCTGGTAGAGTTACATGCTGAGCAGGTCCAACTTGGATTCTTAATATCACATGATTATCAGAACTGTAAAGCAGGTTGCGAAAACGATCGAGGTTGTACCCTTGTCCAGGAGGCACTTCAGCACTTGTTAAATCACTGGTGGATGCCAATCTATATGGACGAAGATACTCAGCAGATTAGTATCAGTAACAAGAATCCTACTCGTCGTCAAAGTCAGGATGTCCGATCAGTGGAAGCTAACCTAGTGAGGTTACATTGTATTCAAAGTGGGCGTGGCCAGGTGCCACCACACAACTATGACAGTTGTAGCGTCTGTTCGAAAAGTAACCAAGGGTGTTACCTTGTGAGAGCAGCTCCTCGGGGTCAGATCGATCATGGAGAAATTCATCCATATCCAGGTTCAGGACCCATCATTTGGTCGCCGAACTACCTTGCCGATCAGGTTGAGGATGTTGTCACGATCTTTGGTCATCACAGGACCAGGGATGTTTTTGCCATCATCCCTCTACTTGATGAATCTAGAGTTCCCAACCGGGAACGGATCGAGATTACTTATGATGGTCAGAAAAATCAGAAGGTTCCCATAGTCATCTATCTACTGGGGCCACTACCGTATGAATCAGCTAAGGCAATCCCTTACAAATACGGTGCAACAATAATCGAGAATGGAAAGGAAATTCCATTACCCTCCGTCGTGAATATTGCAAACATCAGTCGTGTAACACGGAGCAGTCGAATCTTCAACCGAGGGGTTGGAGAATCCAACAAAGAAAAGGAACTTCCGGCGGAAATTCCTGATCCACCAGTCGGTCAATCTAGTAATCCCGACTTTTCAAAAGACAAAGATGAGATGCTAAAGCTCATCCAAAGGAGTGAATATAACATTGTTGATCAACTGTTACAGACTCCTTCAAAGATCTCGGTATTATCACTGTTACTCAGTTCAGAAGCACACAGAGAGGCTCTACATAAAGTCTTGGAGCAAGCCTTTGTGGAACAGGATATAACAATCAGACAGTTCGATAGCATTGTCTCTAACATCACTTCCTGCAATAATTTGGGATTTAGTGATGAGGAATTACCTGAAGAGGGTCGGCGTCATAACATGGCGCTCAATATCACAGTTAACTGCCAGGGCGATGCTTTAGCCAACGTACTGGTAGACACAGGGTCAGCCCTGAATGTTATGCCGAAGTCCACTTTAACGCAATTATCATTCAAGGGCCCTCCGATGAGAGTCAGCGAGGTCGTCATCAAAGCATTCGACGGATCCAGAAAAACAGTTATCGGCGAAGTGGATCTTCCCATAACTATTGGTCCTCACACTTTCCAAATCACTTTCCATGTCATGGACATCCGGGAAACATACAGTTGTTTATTAGGAAGACCTTGGATACATCAGGCTGGAGCGGTTACTTCAACCCTCCACCAAAAGCTAAAGTTCGTCAAGAACGATCAACTTGTCACGGTTTGTGGGGAACAAGCCTTGCTTGTGAGCAACTTATCATTATCTACTTGTGTGGAACCCGAGGAGGTTATTGGAACTCAGTTCCAAGCACTATCGGTGAGCAAGGACAATCAGTTCAAAGAAGGAACTTCAATTTCTTCATACAAAGATGCTATCAAAGCGGTCGAGAGTACCGATACGACAGGATGGGGACGGCTTGTCATTCCTATTGACAATAAAACAAAGAAGGGTCTTGGTTTTTCTGCAACCTGTACCCAGACAGCCGCCAACGATGAAAGTCTTCATCCCCTTCAAAACTTCTTCCACAGTGGAGGTTTTCTTCACCCAGTGTCTCAGACAGTTCATGCTATCAATGAGGAAGATCCCTCTGACGCAGATGAAGAGTGGAAGTCCTACCTTAACAAGGACGACTATATGTCTCAGGAAGAGGTGCCTATGCCTTTTTGCTTTCCTACAGAAAGTCCGAGATTTATACCAAGATCAGATGTCGAAATGATCTATGGAGATTATGATCCGGAAGGATGCCGTGCTCCGCCAAATTCATTAGAGGAAAACACTCTGATGAAAGAAAACTTTGATCACAATTACTATGGCCCGATGGATGGTCTGCCAATGTGGCAGCCTTACCCAGGAAACTTGGGGCAAGAAAGTCAGCCGAGTAATGAAACTCAGCTGAGCATCATTGAACAGAATACCTGTGTCCCCGCCATGTCATGGGATCAACACTCAGGTCATTCGGAAATTACTCAACATGAAGATGAATTCGCAACGTTTGCAGGACTAGAATTCATCAACTATGCTTTTCCTGAGGTCAACGTCATCGAGAGGGATGACTTCTCCAGTTCCAAAGAAGTTTGGGACACTTTGGGACAACCAAGTGGAAAATACGACTTTATGGTCAAGTACACCGCTCCCGAAAGCTCTCGTATCAGGCTCGAAGATATCCAGTCAACTGGATGGGGAGATACAGCTGAGAGCACAAATGCTATGCAAAATACAACTGAGGAATTCTCCTACGACAACTCTGCTTGGGAGACAGATTCCAATGATCCTACTCCACCAGAAATCAGCGTTATTTCTGAAGACAAATCAAGGAAGGTGCCAGACTTTGTGATTCACCGAGGAGTTCGCCGCCAATGGGTTGCCGTCGAGGTTCCGAAGGTCGTTCATCAGTCAAAGAAATTGCCATCTTTAAACCTTTCACCCTGCCCAGGTGAAACGGATATTTTGATAGGGCTCGCTTTTTGTAAATTTCCCTCTTCGCTTTGCCCAAAGCGACAGAGTTTTGTTTTATAGGGCTGTAGTTTCAAGATTCGAGTTGTTCATTAATAAAATAACGTCGTTCTGTAATTTCCGCATTAATTGCTGTTTTCTCTTTTTGCTTTCTCAGAAAATGGTAATCCTAAAAAAAAAACATTCAATAATAAAAACAAGCAGTAAAATTAAAACACTGCACACACTTGTATTTTCTCTATCTCTTCTAAACACGAATCATCACGTCATGCAGATTGCTTGTTTTATACCCCGTTGAAACATACGATCCGATGCCTTCTCCCAACTTTGAGTTCCCGGTATTCGAGGCTGAAGAAGAAAATGACAACGAAATTCCAGAAGAGATCTCCCGACTACTCAGACAAGAGGAAAGGTCCATTGAACCTCACAAAGAACCGTTGGAAACGGTAAACTTGGGTTCAGAAAAAGAGAGAAAAGAAATCAGGATCGGAGCACTGCTCAGTCCAACTGTCAAAGAAAGTTTGATAAAGCTTCTCAAAGAATTCCCCGATGTATTCGCTTGGTCCTATCAGGATATGCCAGGGTTGGATACCAGCATCGTGGAACATTACTTACCGCTAAGATCGGAATGTCCGCCAGTAAAGCAAAGGTTGAGATGCACTCACCCGGACATGGCCATCAAAATCAAAGAGGAGGTACAGAAACAGATCGACGCGGGTTTCCTCGCTACATCTGAATATCCTCAATGGTTAGCCAACATCGTACCCGTTCCCAAAAAGGATGGAAGGGTCAGAATGTGTGTTGATTACAGAGATCTAAACAAGGCAAGTCCAAAGGACGACTTTCCTTTACCACACATTGACATGCTGGTTGACAGCACAACAAAGTTCAAAGTATTCTCCTTCATGGATGGATTCTCGGGCTATAACCAGATCAAAATGGCGCCGAAAGACATGGAGAAAACTTCGTTCATTACCCCATAGGGCACCTTTTGTTACAAGGTAATGCCGTACGGTTTGAAGAATGTCGGGGCAACCTATCAAAGGGCCATGGCTACTCTGTTTCATGACATGATACACAAAGAAATCGAGGTATATGTCGATGATTTGATTGCAAAATCAAGAACAGAGGATGAGCACGTTGAACATCTGTCAAAATTGTTCGAACGTCTAAGAAAATTCAAGCTCCGCTTGAATCCCAACAAGTGCACCTTCGGTGTCCGTTCAGGGAAACTACTAGGGTTCATCAACAGCCAGAAAGGGATTGAAGTTGATCCTGACAAGAGCAAGGCCATTCAAGAAATGCCTTCTCCGAAAACTGAAAAACAAGTCAGAGGATTCCTGGGACGTTTGAACTACATCTCCAGATTCATATTCCTTATGACCGCCACTTGTGCGCCGATTTTCAAGTTATTGAAAAAGAACCAGGATTGCGTTTGGTCAGAAGACTGCCAAACTGCCTTCGACAGTATTAAGGAATATTTGTTAAATCCTCCGATTCTATCACCTCCAGTGGAAGGAAGACCACTGATCATTTACCTCACAGTCCTAGAGGACTCAATGGGATGTGTACTTGGCCAACAAGACGAAACTAAAAGGAAAAAGTCTGCCATTTACTATCTAAGCAAGAAATTCACCGACTGCAAGACTCGGTACACAATGCTTGAGAAAACTTGTTGCGCTTTGGCTTGGGCAACCAAACGTCTTCGCCAGTACATGATTCGTCATACTACTTGGTTGGTCTCCGAAATGGATCCAATCAAGTACGTTTTCGAAAAACCTGCTCTCACGGGAAGGATTGCCCGTTGGCAGATGTTACTATCAGAATATGACATAGAGTACCATGCTCAGAAAGCCGTTAAAGGAAGTATTTTAGCCGATCATTTGGCTCATAAACCGATTGATGATCAAGAATCAATCGGGTTTGACTTCCCAGACGAAGATGTCATGTATCTAAAGATGAAAGATTGCGATGAACCACTACCCAGTGAAGGGCCAGAACTAGGTTCCCAGTGGGGACTTATCTTTGACGGAGCAGTCAATCATTATGGAAACGGAATTGGGGCAATCATTGTTACCCCTCAGGGTTCCCACATTCCTTTCACTGCTAGACTTACGTTCAAATGTACGAACAACGAGGCCGAATACGAAGCATGTATTATGGGTCTCGAAGAAGCAATTGATTTAAGGATAAAAAACTTGGACGTATACGGCGACTCAGCTCTGGTTATTAACCAGATAAAAGGAGATTAGAACACATACCAATCAGGATTGATTCCTTACAAAGACTATGCAAGAAGGTTGTTACCCTTCTTCAACAGAGTCGACTTTCATCACATCCCTCGTGATGAGAATCACATGGCTGACGCATTAGCCACTATCTCTTCCATGATTAGTGTAGGTCAATGGAATGGCATACCTAAGATTGACATAATGCGCCTTGAACGGCCCGCTTACATCTTCGCAATTGAAGCAGTCATAGACGACAGACCTTGGTATCACGATATCAAATGCTTCCTTCAGAAACAAGAGTACCCATCTGGGGCACTCAGAAAAGACAGGAAAACCCTCAGAAGATTGGCTGGAAACTTCCTCCTGAGCGGTGACACTCTTTATAAGAGAAATTTTGACATGGTCTTGCTCCGATGTGTCGACAGACCAGAAGCAGACATGCTCATGAAAGAAATTCATGAAGGATCCTTTGGCACTCATGCCAACGGACACACAATGGCGAGAAAAATTCTCAGGGCCGGGTATTATTGGTTGACCATGGAATCCGACTGCTACAAGTACATGAGGGGGTGTCACAAGTGTCAGATATACTCCGACAAAATTCATGTACCGCCATCACATCTTAAAGTTCTTTCTTCCCCGTGGCCATTTTCTATATGGGGAATCGATATGATTGGTATGATTGAGCCCAAGGCTTCAAACGGACATCGGTTCATCCTGGTAGCCATTGATTATTTCACAAGTGGGTCGAAGCAGCGTCATTCGCCAATGTAACCCGACAAGTGGTGGTCCGATTTATCAAAAACAATATCATCTGCCGTTATGGTGTTCCAAGCGAGATCATTACTGATAATGGATCTAACTTGAACAATAAGATGATGAAAGAGTTGTGTACTGAGTTCAAGATTAAACACCATAACTCATCTCCCTACCGACCCAAGATGAACGGAGCGGTAGAAGCGGCTAACAAGAACATCAAGAAGATCGTTCAAAAAATGGTTGTAACCTATAAAGATTGGCACGAGATGCTACCCTTTGCTCTTCATGGTTATCGCACATCTGTCCGCACTTCAACAGGGGCTACCCCTTTCTCTCTAGTATATGGCACGGAGGCAGTGCTTCCCATAGAAGTAGAGATCCCGTCAATCAGGGTATTGATGGAAGCTAAGCTCGCCGAAGCTGAATGGTGTCAAAGTCGACACGACGACCTGAACCTGATCGAAGAGAAGCGAATCACGACACTATGCCACGGTCAGTTGTATCAACAGAGAATGAGGAGGGCGTTTGACAAAAAGGTCCGACCTCGTGTCTTCAGGAAAGGAGACCTTGTGCTCAAGAAGATACAATCATTTCTCACTAACTCTCGGGGCAAATGGACCCCAAATTATGATGGCCCCTATGTGGTTACGAAAGCTTTCTCAGGTGGCGCCTTGAGACTTGCAACCATGGACGGAGAGGAATTTGCCTACCCCACGAATGTTGATGTAGTCAAGAAATACTTCGCCTAAACTAAAAAAAAACGTCTCGGTGGATTGAAAACCCGAAAGGGCGGTCCAGGCAAAAGTTAGAGACATGAAAAAAAAGAATCATCCCGGTGGATTGGAAATCTCATAGTACAATCCAGGCAAAAGTTAGGGATAATGGCAAGTAACTATGCTCAACAGAGGCAGGTCCCTCAGCAGCAGTTACACCATCCATCGGAGGAAAACTCCAGTCAAAGGTCATCTTCGACAGAGGCTCAGGATGCCCCGAATTCAAAGTTGGTAAAAGGATAGTGGTCGTTATGTTTCAACGTAGCCCTTTTCCCTGTAAATTACCGTTTTCTAACTTTGTATATACTCTTTGGAATCACGCGTTTGCCTGATCTCCATCTTATCAATAAAATTTGAGCCCTTGTGCTTTTGTTTGTAATTCTTGCTTGTTTTAGCTTTACAGAACGACGTTGTTTAAACTTAATCAGCGATTCTTGAAATAAAACAAAAATGAATTTACTTGTTAAACTTTTTCTGCTTTTAAAATAAAGATGGCAATTTCTTTTGACTGTTGAACATCAGAAGAACATCGATTGCTTCTCCCGAAGTAAGCGAACTTCAAAGTGCAGAATCAAAGTACTCCTTCTAAGCCAGTATGCCTGAATGAAGGGATCAATTGTGTCAGAGACCTTGTTTCGTCTGACACGCCTCGACCGAGTTCTCATCTCTTAAGCCCGATCAACATAGCTCCCAACGGGACTATCTCTCCTAAGCAAGGTGGAATTGCTATTTTGAATCAACGGTACTTCTTCGCCCCGCGATGGCCGAGTATTTAATTGTGTTCATCCATTAGTCTGTATGTCGCGTCAGTTTTGTCAGCATATACATACGTACTTCATGCATTTTTGATTTGCATTTACATTTCATATTGCATCGTTATCACTCTAGCCGGTCTTGTCCCCTAGTGATAAACAGTTTTCTCAATCGAGTTTGTCAGTTCTTTCCTCGTCATGAAGTGTTGCGTCTGCACAATCTCGCCACCAGTGTATCTTTAGATCAGAGTCGGCACTTGGCCACTTTGATAACTTGAACCTCTGAAAGATCAGAGAACCTTCAACAGATGTCACTCTTCCCCATTGAAGATGATATCCTCGCTTTCCCGGATTAAGGAAAATCCACAGAGAAAGCCTCTTAAACAGAGATTCGGCAGTACATCAGTATTTCTCCAAAAAGTCGTTGATGAAAAGGTCATCGACGCCTCAAGATTGGACCCCATCATATGGCGTTTCTCCGGGAAGATCCCGAGAAAAGTATGATGAAAGATCCCAAATGAAGACAGTCTCTCAAGAGAATCATTTTCCCCAGTAGAAACAAATGGCGTCTCCAACAGAGAAGTTTGTACACCTCTACAACTCAGACGAATGGGTTCCCCAGCAAGTCTGACATCAAAACTTTTTCCACTCAAATGGCATCTGCCCAGGAAAATTCGGCGAGAAGTTTGAGGAAAGCCGCTATGAATAGCGTCCCTTGTCAAGAAAGTTTATTAAAAAAAGAAACTAAGACCAGTTCTTGGTAAGAAACCAGGATCGAGGGGAAGTTTAAATCAGAAACTAAGACCAGTTCCTTGGTAAGAAACCAGGATCGAGGGGAAGTTTAAATCAGAAACTAAGACCAGTTCCTTGGTAAGAAACCAGGAGCGAGGGGAAGTTCATTTCAGAGACTGAGACCAGTTCTTGGTAGGAAACCAAGAACGAGGGGAAGTTCAAAAGAAACCAAGACCAGTTCCTTGGTTGAAGACCAGGATCGAGGGGAAGTTTACCTTTTCTAAGCATCATTGCTTAGCTAAAGAAGATGAATGCGTAAGCTACCATTCATAACCACCATCAAAATTTCGGATATTTCGATATTTAATCCTTTTGCACCCCGAATACTCGAATACCTTCGTTATTCATACCTTCGGGTCCAAAAAGATTAAATATGGGCATCTGTAATACCCCAAATTTTGACCACTTAGATTTCCCATCACTGTGAAAATCATCATCACAATATGGATGAACCATCATGCTTCATTAGCCTCCCCAAAGATGGGTGAGCATCCACTACAATCAAAATTAGGGTTTCAAGCCATCTCTGAGTGCTTAGACAAAGGATCAATCAAGAAATGACATGATCTTCAACTTGTCTAATCTCTCAAACATCCACAATGGATAAAAAAGGACTCCCACTTCAAGGATTAAGCACAAGGCTGCTCCCTTCTAGGTGGATCAAGTCTTAAGATCGACAGTGTCACCAAATTAGGGTTTTGGTCGACCAGGGTCTCCAGATGGAAATTTTCATCTGGGAACAAGGCAATGATCCAAAACATAACCTAATATGCTTCATGGAACCTCATGAACCCATGCATCAAGTCATTTTTTCCTCAGGGATGCATTCATAAAAAATCAGGAATTAGGGTTTCTTGACCTAATTCACCCCTAAGTTGACTTTTGGGACAAACCATGAGCCAAGACCTCAAGAGATGATTGGAGGGTCTCTAATACACCATATTGATCCATTTGGAACAATGGATTGATCCAAGAAGCTTGAGCAACAAGTCTCATTTTCATCTGCACCACAATTAGGGTTTTAAGGGAAAAGTCAACTGTAACTTTGACTTTTGACCTAGACATGCTCCCAAACCCTAATACATGATTGAATATACCCTATGACACCCATGGAACATGTCCATCAAGTTTGATTTAGGTCAAGGACATGATTTCCTGAAGAATTGCACAGTTTGGAATTCATCTGATAAAAAGTCAACTGTGCACAAAAGTCAACTTTGACTTTTTGAGATTTTTCACCAAAATGGATTTTTAACCCTAAAATGATGTTAATGTATGATTTGAATCATCATTCATCAAGAAAAATCAAGAAAAGTGAGATAACTTGTAAAAGGGGTAACCATAAAACTTAGAAATTTTTCTAAGTTAAAAATAAAGTGACAAAGGTACCAACTTTGGAGGACCATAACTCCTAAACCACAAGGCCGTTTTTTCTCATCCAAAGATGGATTTGTAGCCCTCATTATCACCTACAAAAACTTCAACTACAAGTCATTCCAATTCATTAAGGATTTTGAGTTATGGAGTGATCAAAGTGGCTGAAAAGTGAAAATGTCACTTTTTCCAACACTTAGTGAAATTTTCACTAAGTCAGATTTGCCTTCACTTTTTGCCAAATGTAGGGGGATTTTTCACTTGGAATCAAAAGAGATCAAAACCAAACTTGTTCAAACAGTTGTTGTATCATGTAAGAGCTTTCCAAAATGGCCAAGAACATTGCAAATTCAACCTACACCATGAGATACAACATTGCCAAGTTGCCTTGCTGAAATCTGTCAAGGCAAGGCAGAATTTGCATTTTGGCTCGATTTGCCAAAATCAGCCAATTTCAATTGCTCCAATCCACTTGGACACCTCAGAGGATTGAATCTAAAGGGGACAATCACTGAGCCAAGCCTCCAAGGTCCAAGGAACAAGGAATAGCATGTTGAACCTAGAGTTGCCAAAATAGGGACAAGACTTCAAATTTGGAATGAGGCATTCAATGGAACCATCAAGGTGGCATGGACTGAGCCATTCTCATCTGAAATCAGTCAAGACTTATCCAAGACCAAGGGGACCAAAGCTCTGTGCCCTAACCTCTAGTCAATGGCTAGAGGAGACTTGGATTTTCATTTGCCAACATTGGCCAAACCTACTTACCAGCTGCCATGCACTATTCCTTGCAAAAAAAACTTGCTCTACTATAAATAGAGCTCAATTGTGGTCAGTTTAAGTACACCAAAGCCATCTAACAGATGCTTTCCTCAAAATCTCTTTCTCTTGGCAAAAATGCCTTTCTTAGCAAGGTAGCTATCGGGTTTTGAGTTTGAGAGCAATTCTGCACAAACCAATCACTCACACACCTCACATACATCACATATGAGCTGATCAAACACTCACATAACTTCTGAAACATCAATTTCATGAAATCACCAGCTGGTTGCTCAAATTTTCAAACAAGGTGCAGCTGAGGTACCACAAAATGATCCAGCCAATTTCAATCAAGTCCAACCATCCAAACACAATCCATAGGGTGTAGGGAAGCTGTTCAGATCATCACAACTCATCTGTAACACCTCCAAATCAAAAATCACTTTGAACTTGCTGTCACGGCTTGGAGGTAAGCACATACTTGGTCATCTCTCAATCTATGCATATTTCCTCGCACAATAATTTGGCCATATGTTCATAATCATGCATGGAATGTTTTCCCTCAATTAATTGCATTGTTTGAATCGTGTATCAAAAATCCTAGCCTTCAGGCAGAAATTAGGGTTCTTGAGGTCTCTTCGTGATTTCTTGTTATATGTTTAATTTAAATGAAATTAAAGTACATAGACATGATCGTGAGGTTGAGGCGAGCATAATGATATATAGATTGCATGTTATAATCAAGTATTCAGTGAGATTGGATAGAAAATGCAAATCAGCCAAACCCAGAAAACGCGCGTGTTCTTGCTTGTGTTCTTGGCGCCATTTTCAGATTTTCAAATATTTGAATTTTGTGATTTTGTTTAATTGATTCAAAAATTAATTTCTCTCTGAGTTTTAATGATTTTGAGTTGATTCTTTTTTTAATAATTCACAAAAATGTTAAAATATTTTATTTTATAAAAAAATCCCAAAAATATTATTTATTTCATATAATTGATATTTTTGTAAAGAATTAATATTTTGATTGTTTTTGGCATTTTAAATATTTTTTCTACATTGATTTTGCAACTTTTAATGCTTTCTAATTATTTTGTAGGTCAATACTTAATTTTTGAAGCATTAATCCAAGATCACAATTTGTTTTCCATGTGTTAAACAATTTTTTGATCATTTTAATTGAATTTTTATTCAATTAAATACATTTTGAAAACAAATTAGGGTTTTGGATTAATTCAACCCTCATAAATCATTTTCAAAACACTTTGGGCCTCTATTAGAGTGTAAGAGCCAATCCTTTTTTTGACCAAAATCATTTTTTGGGCCTCACTTATTGTATAAGTCCCGATACCGTCAAAAAACAAACGGCGCGATCGTCGCCTTTTCAAAAATCATCTGGGCCTACCCTCGAGTAGTAAGACCCATTTATTTTTCTTCAAAACTCTTTGGGCCTCTTGAGAGAGTGTAAGACCCATCCCTCCTTGTACAAAAACTTTTTGGGCCTCACTCATTGTATAAGTCCCTCTGTACAAGTAAACGGCGCGATCGTCGCCCGTTTAAAAATTAAAACCATCTGGGCCTACCCTCGAGTAGTAAGACCCATTTCTCTTTTTCCTTTAAACTTTTTGGGCCTCTTGAGAGAGTGTAAGACCCATCCCTTTGTACAGAAAACCTTTTTGGGCCCCAGTCACTTGTATAAGTCCCGCTGTACAAAGTCAAACAGTGCGCTCACTGATAAAACCCTGAGCCTCTCCTTGAGCTGTAAGCCCCAAATCTTTCTTTTTCAAAGCACTTTCTCCTTTGATTTTGAATATACTGTTGTTTTTAGTCTTTTTTTGTTTAACAACTAACCAAACAGCATGGAAGCACTACAACCGAGTTAGTGGTTATCGCTTTCATTTACTGCTTTCATATTATAAACTGTATTGTGGGGCTGCTCACTGTAAGTCTCCTTTCATAAACTCATATCTACTATGTAATAATAGTATAGATATTTCGAGTTTCCTCGGCTACTACGTCTAGAACTAGGTGACGCCGTTTCACTTATTCGTAGAAATAGACGCCTAGATCCCCAATAGGAGCACCAGATACAGTCTTCTCTTCGGCTGTCCTCCTTAGGAATCGTCAAGAAGCTCTACTCCCCAAGATGAATGTATTCTCCGTGAATGGCATCTTTGAGTTTCTTCCCAATTCTCGAACTTTCCTGACTTGATCTATTCCTTGTGGATAGCTTGCCTTGAATGTCTCGGAGTTTGGGTACCCACTACGGTCATAATCTTGGACCTTAACTAAGGAATCCTCTTTAAAAGTTAAAAGTCGCTGGATAGTAAACCTCGCACGTTTACCAGTGGTTTTTATCTTTAAAAGAGTTATCTCTCCTATTGGAAAGGAGATGATAGACCCACGGGCTTCTTAAAAGCATCGGCCTCCTCTTGGGCATTATTCAAGGACCCTACGGCTTCTTAGAAGTATTCACAGCCTCCTCTTAGGCTTCGTATAATGATCTCTTCCTCCGGGAATGATAGCCTCCTCTTGGGCTTCGTACAAGGACCCGTCGGCTTCTTAAAAGTTCCCAGCCTCCTCTTGGGCTTTGTACAAATTGTCCCGACGACCTCCTAGAGGTATAGGAACAGAACCTAGTCATCCTCATAGAACAGTCCTTTCATAGAGTCTACTATTGTTTCTCGAAGCATAGTACAAAAGATAAAACTCTAGACACAGACAGTCTAACTTCCTTGAGTCTCAAAGACATTCTCAAGCACCTTTCGTTAAATAGGAAGGAAACCCGCAGACTCAGATAGTCTCGATACCCTTTGGATTTCCCGTTTCCTCAAAGAGAAGGAAATATCCCTGATCCTCAAATTAAATCCCTGTGTACAGTGTTACTCATATAAGAACTGATTTTCTCTTTTAAAATCAGTATATTGGATCTGTCACTCAACTGAAACAAACCTTTAGCCTCTATCTCGGGCTTCGTACGAGACACAAAGACTCTCTTGTTGAGTCAAACAATCGCCTCTCTCTCGAGCTTCGTACGAGACACAAAGACTCTCTTGTTGAGTCAAACTATTAGCCTCCATCTCAGGCTTCGTACGAGATACCAAAATTCTCCCCAGTGGAGTCAAAACAACCTTTTCGCCTCTCTCTCGGGCTTTGTACGAGATACAAAAACACTCTCTTACTGAGTATAAAAGATTCTCCAACTGAGTCAACTCTTTGCTAGCCTCCTCTTAGGCTTTGTATAAACGATATGTCCCACTGGGTCAAAAAATTTTAGCCTCTCTCTCGGGCTTTGTACGAGACACAAAATAGCCTCCTCTTAGGCTTTGTATAATGATTTTCCTAGCGGAAATTAGCCTCCTCTTAGGCTTTGTATAAGAAAACCACTGGTTGATCTGATCAACCTTTTAGCATCAAAGCTGTGCCTCGTTCGCAGTACACAAACATCAACAACTCCTTTCCCTTCATCTAATCGCTGTAAGCGGCAAGCCTCTGGATCATCTACATCCATGCCACTGTCCCTCTTTTAGCATGAGAAATTCCTAAGGAAAGATGGCATTGCTCTACACTGAGTTAAAGTCTTCTCCTTCAGGTTAAAACCCTTTCTTCGGAAATTATGGCATTGCTCGGATCCGCGTATCCCAGTTAAAGTAATTCTCCTTCTCCCCTCTTTAGAGATGACAAATTCTCTCTAAAGTCGAGGTCTTTCAGCTTCACGTCTTGGGCTTTGAACAAGACACAAATAGACCTTTTAGCTTCACATCTTGGGCTTTGAACAAGATACAAATCACCTTTCGCTTCATGTCTTGGGCTTTGAACAAGACACCAAAAACCAATTTCCTCCCATAGAATAGGAGGAACTACGAACGCTCTGATTTCCCTGTTTCGGTAAACGGGAATACGTAGGCATAAGATCGAAAGAAAAGATCTTAGCGAGCGCAATCAACAAAAAAACCAAATCCCATGTCTCCATCAATCAAAAGCAGTAATTCAAAAGCACCAGTCCTAACATCCTAATCCTTATTCCCCGCCAGAAACCTTCTGCCCAGATCGAAAGAAAGAAACCTGTATTGGCGAAATACGAATAACCAGTACAAAGGCCCCCCCACATTGATAGCATCCGTAACCTAACAGACCGCTGTTTAAACTCAGTATGCAAAGCAGGGTTAATTGGAGACATCTATTTCCCTTCCTTATTCAGCTCACAATAGGATAAAAAATGAATCGACCTGTAGTCTAAGCTCAAACCGCAGAGAGCGACCAGCGCTTAAGAACCGCATCCAAAATCGTTCGCTACAGTTATAATGGTATAATATGAGCAAAGCGCTCAAGGCTTATCACACACAAGACCACAGCCTCATTCAATCTCCAAAAGAAGAGTGTGAATAGAAAGACATAACACGGGATGTGCCCATGATGTCTAGAGCACGAATCCAAGGCCAACAAAACTATTAACCATGAAACAAGGTCAGAGCAAATACATCAAAGTTCACCTTTCAAAAAACAAATGTCATGATCAACCATATCACCATCATCAGGTTTCAATATTAAAAGCAAAACAAAGTTCAGTATTGGTTTCTCGCTCACTTCAGGTTTCGATTCGTTCTCACTCTTTCCATCTTGGTTTCGCCCAATCTGCTTCGTTTATGATTTTCTCTCAAAGTCTCTCTTCGTCTCACTCTTCTCTCTGGTTCTGGGTTTGTGTTTAGGTGTGATGGGTTGCTATTGTTGATGAATAGAGGTTCGGTTGTGAGGGATTGAAGGTTTGTGGTTGTGGGTTTGAGGTTGAATTCAGGTTGGGGTAATTTATGGTTGTTGAAAGGTTTGAAGATGGTTCTTAAGGTTTGGAGGTGGGTTATTATTGTGGTGGAAAAGGAAGGTCGTTTTGTGTTGAAGAAGATTTAAAGTAGTTATGAAAAAATTTGGCAGAAATTGTGTGGCTTTCTAAGCTTCCCCTGAATGAAGAAGATTTAAAGTAACTTGTTCCATACACAAATTACTTGAATCGGCACAAAAACCCTAATTAAAGGCTCAGACACACACGCCACCTGAACTGTACACTCTGGCCTTGATCATGAAACAAATTATTTGCCTGACTAACAAATTAGGTCAAAACCAGATGAATTGAAAACACATACTGCACTCATTTAGATGAAGGTAATGAACACTGATGAAGAAAACAACCTGAGATGTTGACAACCCACAAAACCCTAGTTTCTCAATCTCAATTAAAACCATGATGAAACCCTAATCACTTGATGCCTCTTGAGAAATCTTGAATTAGATAAACTTGACACTTGATGATTTTGACAAAGATGTTTATGATGATGAGAATTCAACCTCTGCTTTTAACTTGAATGAAAGAACCTCAAAGCAAATATGAAACCCTGATTCAAAGAACTGTCGTAATCCCATGTCTTAGAAGACCAATGCAAATGAATGAATGCAAAGTTATGACCTAATAGAGATGCAGAGGAATGTGAAACACAAGCTAGTTATGGTTAGAAAAAAAGGGCAAATTTTGGGGTGTAACAGCTGCCCCTATTTAATCAACTTAAACCTGAAGGGGTGATAGCAGCGACTTTCAGACATTCAAGGTAGAAGGTGATTGAATACCAAAAGAATCATAAAATTTACATTCTGTGGGAAAAGAGAAGGTAATGTGACAGGGTGCTAGCCGAAGGTGGACTTTGAGAGAACATGCCGGCCGAAGGCGGACTTGAAAAGAGAATGCATGTCGAAGGAGGACTTACAAAGGTTTTTCGGGCAAAGGCGGACTCATAACCGAGGGTACCAACCAAAAGTTGGAATAACAAAGGATACCAACCAAAAGTTGGAATAACAACGAAGGATACAAACCAAAAGTTGGGATAAAGGATACCAACCAAAAGTTGGAATTCAAGCAGAATTACAGGAAGTAAAATCAATGGATTTATGACCCGAAGCAAGTAGAAGATGACTCCGCTGGGGAATTAAAGGTGAGCAAAGATTGACCGATGATCTGCGACCCTAGGGATAAGCACGGACGAGTGCTCGAGATCAATAGGGACGAAGTATTGATGAATATAAATGAATGCAGACGAGTGTTACCCGAAATTGGGGATTGTGAAAAGCACCAGTTATATCCATTAAAGAGTTTATGGAAGGATAATCGTCATTATCAAAGAGTTGATGGAAAGATAACATCTAGAATGTCGTCATCAAAGGGGACCTCGTCAAAGAGTTAACGACAAAGAAAACTGACATCATCAAAAGGGTTGACGGAAACGAAAACTGACATCGTCAAAGGGTTGACGAAAATGAAAACCGAACATCGCCAAGGGGTTGATGGAATAAAAACTGCACTGAAGAAACACATCGTCAAAGGGATTTGACAGGAAGAAAACTAACATCACATTATCAAAAGGATTTAACGGAAAGGAAACCGGTTCGACAGAACACATCATCAAAGGGTTGACGGAAAGAAACATGATCGAAGGAACACATCATCAAAGGGTTGATGGAAAGAACTAACTGACATCGTCAAAGGGTTGACGGAAAAGAACCGGGCTTCGCCAAGGGGTTGGCCGAAAGGAAACTGACATCGAAGAAACACATCGTCAAGGGGTTGATAGAAAGAACTATTATTTAAAGGGACACATCATCAAAGAGTTGACAGAAAGATAACCTTTTTTAAGGGACACATCGTCAAAGGGTTGACGGAAAGAACACCTGTTCTTGGAATGTCTTCATCAAAGGGTTGATGGACAAGGACTGATTAAGGGTAAGATCGACGTATGATCTGCAACCCAAAAGAAAGGTAAGCAGAGGGGTTGATTGAAATATCTGCTGGGGAATGGCTCGGCATTCTCTCTGGTGATATGTCACTGATTTAACTAAAAATTGATTCAGGCTTCCATGCAAGGTACCAAATCTGGCTTATGCTTCGCATACATATGTTTGAATTTTTCTGTGGCGTAATGCTCCATATAAAATGGAAATGCTATGCAATTTAAGGATGTAATGTAATGATGATTACTATATGCATAATGCCGATGTATGCTCGGGCTGTCAGGGAAAGAAGGATGCACCAAGTATGATTGAACTTTGTTGGGAGGGACAGGTGAAACCTGATGGTGATTGATCTTTCAAAGGTGAGATTTTTTTCTTGGGTACCAATGTGGATTGGATTTTGGAATTAGGTGCCAATAGGTATTTGACTTTAGGATGAGGTGCCAAGCAAGGTTGGGCTTCTGGTGGTTGCCAATAGGGATTGGTCTTTTGGTTTAGGAGACGCCAATAGGGATTGGACTTTTGTTTTCTGGAGATGCCAATAGGGATTAAGCTTTAGATATTCTGTTCGGTTTTATAAGGCTTCATGCTATGCTATGCTAGACGAATGATATGCGTGAGTGAAGCGACATGATTGATGCATGGCAACGATTATGCAATGATTTGACGGCACAACCGGTGGTTTAGAGATAGGTCAGGTACGTCTGAAGTTGGAAAGTGTCTTGTCTGGCTACAAGATTTCTGGTTGAAAGTTTAGGGAATGTGTTGACTTACCGATATTCCTCTTGAACTTGAAGGTTGACAGAACTTGCTTGAGTAACTCTGGAAGAATGGAGAAGAAATGTTCCTTTGTCACCAGTCTTGCCCCAGCTTGCGGGATCTCTGTAGGAATCTGCCTCGAAAAGAAACCTATGACCTTTATACCCTGATGGTTTGAGATGAACTGCCTGTTAGACGATGGCAATGATCTAGAAGGGGGTTGAATAGATCACTAATTTTTAAACAGAGTCGGCGCATAAAAAATTTGTTTTAAAAATATGCGGAAGCGGATAAGAAACCAAATCGTCTAAATGAACCGTTATCGAAAAGATCGGATATGCGACAAGCCAAATAGAATAACAACTCTAATGAGAAACCGAATCAATAGTTTGAGGATTAATCAATACAAATAATGTCACTTTAGTTTGTTCAATTTCCAATGACTTATGAAATGTAAACTTAATTTGACAATATCACAAACAGTTTGTGTGCGATCAATTCGTCAAACACTTGGTGTGCAAAACACCCCAAGTATTATTTCCTATGTAATGTTACTGCAAAAATTTTCACAATTACAATCCAAGTGATTGTAATGAGTTTTCAAAACAGATTTTCAGCACTACACGACAGCAGAAATTTATTGATAAATTGATATTACACAAAAGTGAACAATTCAAAATAAAGAGATAGAGAAAGAGAGAACAACACCAGATTTGTTTAGGCAGTTCCCCGTACATCCTCGCTTCGGGTACGTCTGCCCCCAATTCTAAAAACTAGAATTGAGATATGTATTATCTAGTTGCAAAAGTTTATACAAGAGAAGCAATAGTCACCACACACTCAAGCCTAATTATTGAAGTTGATACTATACCTTCTCTCCCATTGATTCAAGTCGAATCAAGTGCCTCGTGTTGAACAAACCTCCGGTTCCCGCTACTTGTCTGAATAAACCCACCGGTCTTCAAACCTTTCGCTCGGCTGATTTTGATGACACAGCGTTCGAACCTAAATCTTTCTACACAATCCTCCGGTTACTGCTACTTGATTGAACAAACCCACCGCTCTTCAATCCCTTCACTCGGCTGAATCTATGAAGCAAAGATCTGTGCAAAAACCCCCAAATCCTCAAGATCTTGGAGGACAAAACCCTAACGGTTTTATTTAAGAAAAACCTGCTGAATTCTCAACCTAAACTAGATACACAATCCTACGTTTGGACGTTATTACCTCGAAGATGCAAAAGATCAACAAAATTTGTTATGTGTAATTATTGAGAAAATGCAAGAATGAAAATGAAGACGATGAGAAAATTTCATTGTATATCTTTCACTTTTCTTGTTCTATGTAAAAATGATGAGACAAAATGAATATATATGATGCCTAGACCCACTAACTAACATAACAACATTTTAAAACATAACAGATCAGAAAAATAGGCACAAGGCAGTGAACGGTCAACCAAAGCAACAGGTGGGTCGACCTGAGCACACCCGAATGCAAAACTACACAAATAATTAAGTGATGCGTCGACCGGAACATGGCCATGCGTCTACACAGGCTTACTTAAAAACACCAGATTTAAATGCTTCTAGTATGAGTTGACCAAAGGGTCGACATAAGCATACCAGAGAGCAAAGGAGTGCAAATCAACATTCATGCGTCGACCTGAGCAGGGCTGTGAGTCGACGCAAGCACCCTAAAAAGCCAAAAATGAGTTCTTTGCTGGTCCACCTAAGCCATTTTTGTGTAGACCTAAGTTTCCTAACATGATCAAGTGCACACATAACATATATGAGATGCTCATACATGTATAGACACATGACCTTAGAATATTTTGTGCATTTTAAAGCATGAATGCAAGCTAAGACGCGATGATACCATCCAAAGTACAAAGTACGAGCTAATACAAGTTTTGACATGATTAAAATAAGGACTAAGGCACCTTGCCCTCACATACTCCACCTTTTTTATGATGGCAAAACAGTTGGAAGATCTTCAACTTATCGAGCACTTTGAGAATCATCCTCCCCTGATTTTATGCATTACTCAAAAAATCTGATCTATCTTTGTGAAATGAAGTGCTGCTTTTGAGTTATCTTCTCCCCCTTTACAACATCAAAAAGAGAAAAGTACAAGGTCAACAAAATCAGAACATATTCATATGAACACAATCATACATTTTGCAACAGATAAACATCAACCATCATCCACATAAAATGATTTTAATGTAAAAGATATGAACATAAATAAAACAAGAAGCATATGGAAGAAAATTTAGTGCATTACACAACCAAAGATGTTCAATACAACTTCAAGTCATAAAAACGAAAATAGATAATAAAACACAAAATGACATGAAAAATGAAACATGAAATGCACTACATCAAAACAACTCAACCCTCTAAGGTCTCCTCCCCCTATATGGATGACCCCTCCCTCTAAAATAGTAGTCTGGAGGTGGTGCTTGTTGCTCATCCAAGCGTTCAGTAAGTTCCAAGTCAGCCTTGTTGAGAGTATTGAAGTCGTTTGTAAGAGACCGATTTTGACCATCAGCTGTTTCAGCCATAGTATCAAACCATTGTATCACAGTGGAGGCAACCAAATCAAAGTTCTCACTTTGAGCTTGAAGCTGGCCCTACAAAGCTATGTACCTTTCCTCTTGAGCAGCAGCAAAATTTTGTTGTTGAAGCTGCATATTTCTCAGCATGTCAAGAACTTCACCATTGTTTTATTGAGGTCGAGGTGGAGACGGAGGCATGTAGTATGAATCTTGCTTATTCCAGTCATTTGTTGGAGGCATGTAGGATGAGCCTAGAGTTGTCCAGCTTGTGTGTTGCCAGTCACCCCAGCCTTGATTGGCATAGGGATCCTAAACAGGTGAGTGACCCAACCAATCATTGTCATCATGATCAGCATCGTGATGGTCAGTCTCCATCTCATAAGCTTCCTCTTCCTCCTCTTCATCTTCATCTTCATCTTCATCCTCATCCGAATCCTGAACCCTTGAACTTGAGGGTTTTATCTTGAACCTATATCGTTTCTCTTGATGATCCCAAATATAACCCATCATAGTTAGGGTCTTTTGACTAAATTCTTGATTATCCGTCAAAGAGATGTATGGAATACCTTGGGCAACAACATTAGCTCGATTAAGAAGCCTTTGAATGAAAGAAGCATATCATAAAGCTGAACCTCAACCAGATTCCTTCAGATCAAATATCCTACTAGCAATGTAATGAGGCCAATGAATCCTTATCTTATTTTTCAGCACATAAACCAAATGTACCTCAACTTGGTCAAATCTTGAATAACTTCCCTTCTTGGGATGGAGGATGTGAGATACAATCCATTGTAGAATTCTATCAATCGGCTTCAAACGACCAGTAGTAACAGTCTTAGGAAACAAATCACTAGCCACAATATTGTTAGGATATGGATCCTTAAACATTGAATTCAAAGCAGTTTTAAACTCATAGCCCGTAGCCAATTTGGTACCAGTGATCTTAAGATTAAGGGACAACCATGGACACATATCAAATAAATCTTTCCAAACATTAGCATCAACCGAGAGACTTTTACCGCCTATCTTATAGCCATAATCATAACCACCAAACTTCCCATGTATACCCATATAGAATAACCTGACCAAATCTTCATTATATTTTGTATCACATTCTAAAAACAAATCAAACTTTTGAAAATCAAGCAGTACTACAATTTCCCGAATATGCATGTGTTCAGCCCTTTTCGGATAATACACAAATTGCTTGACAACTGATCGTTTACTAAAATTCTCCCTATAGGTTACAGCTAGTTTATCAAAGAGTAAGGAAAGAGCATTTACCGGAATGTTTGACCGAGGTTGTGAAGTACCTGTCTGAGAGGTTGAAGCTCTTGTGGTTCTTTTTCCTGTTGCTCTTGTAGAAGCCATAGAAACTCTGATTTGTGAGGGATGAACAGTACCCGAGTATAGATTGATGATGAGAAGCCCACTTGAAAGCTTATGAATACTTGAAGTTTCTTTTTTGATGAAGTTTTGAAAATGGGTTTTGAGGGTTTGTAGAGAGTTTTAGAGAGTAGGAGAGGAGTGTCATACCCCAAATTTTGACCACCTAGATTTCCCATTATTGTGAAAATCATCATCACAATATGGATGTACTTACATGCCTCATAAATCTCCTCAGGAATTGTTAGGCATTCTCTACCATCAAAGATTAGGGTTTTAAGCTCTCTCAGAGCACTTAGACAAAGGATTAATCAAGGAATGACATGATCTTCAACTTGTCTAAGCCTCTTAAACACCCATAAAGGATCAAGAGGACTCCCACATCAAAAATCAAGCACAAGGTTGCAGCATTCCAAGTGGATTAACCCTTAAGATCGCCAGTGTCACCAAATTAGGGTTTTGGTTGACTGAGGCCTCCAGATGGAAATTTTCCTCTGGGCATGAGCCAATGCTTCAAAGCATAACCTAAGATACTTCAAAGGACCTCATGGACCCAATCATTAAGTCAATTTAACCTCCGGGGGATACATTTACCAAAAATCAGGAATTAGGGTTTCTTGACCTAATTCACCCCTAAGTTGACTTTTGGGACAAAACATGAGCCAAGACCTCAAGACATGATTTGAGGGTCTCCAATACACTACATTGATCCATTTGCAACAATGGATCAATCCAAGAAGCTTGATCCACAAGTTTCAATTTCATCAGGACCACAATTAGGGTTTCGAGGGAAAAGTCAACTGTACCTTTGACTTTTGACCAGGACATACTCCCAAACCTTGGGACATGATTCAATACACCCTACAACACCTATGGAACATATCCATTAGGTTTGATTTAGGTCAAGGACTTGATTTCACCAAGGATCGCACAGTTTGGAATTCATCTGATAAAAAGTCAACTGTGCACAAAATCAAGTTTGACTTTTTGGAATTTTTCACAATTATGGTTCTTTGACCCTAAAACAATGATAATATGTGATTTGAATCATCATTCATCAAGAAAAATCAAAGAAAGTGGGATAACTTGTAAAAGGGGTAACCATAAAAACTTAGAATTTTTCTAAGTTATGGAACAAATTGGCTAGGGTACCAACTTCCAAGGATCATAACTTGAGATCCAAGCAACCATTTTAGATGATCCAAAGATGGATTTGTAGCTCTCATGGCATACTTCAAAAGTGTCAACTACACCTTATTCTAATTCTTCATGAATTTTGAGTTATGGTTGGATCAAAATCACTAAAAACATGAAAATACATCTTTTTCAACACTTAGACAAAATTCGGTCCAAGACAGATTTTGTTGAAAACACCAAAACTTGGGGCATTTTTTTCACACAGTTGCAAGATGAATCAATTCAAGGTATAAACATCAAAGTTGTTGTGCATAATTCTAGCAATTCAAAGGGTCCATCATCATGAAAAAACTCCATGGAAATCAAGAGATATAGCAGCTCAAAGTCATGTTGTTGCAACTGTTTTGGAAAAATCAGTTTGCATGTTTGCTTGCCACACACGATTTCTGAATCAAGACCAATGATCCCTATGCCACAGTCATCTAATCTGATCCTAATCCAATTGATCCAACTTGTAAAGCTGAGTCAAAAAGCCAAGGGATCTTCCAACTTGAGATTAATGCATTTTGTCACATTATGCCTTGAATTCAAAGGCATTTATGTGAAATAGGGCACTTTCAACAAAGCTACTCTCCTCAGTCAAGATGCTCACTTAAAAAACAATTAAAACATCTGAAGAATGTGGATTTGGTCAAGACATAGCCCTGCTCTTGGGAGAGGCTAGTTTGTCTTGCATGAGAAGAAATGCCACCAAGCCAAAGCCATTGAATGTGATTTGATCTTGCAGCCATTCTCTATTCCTCCAAGACAAGAGTTGATCCACTATAAATAGAGGTCCCAACTGATCATTCAAAGCACACCAAAGCAGCTTACAACATTGCTTTCTCTCATTCCCTCCTTAAGTGCCAAATTTATTTGTTCTTGAGCAAGTGCTATCGGGTTTTGAGTTGGAGATCAATTCCACTCAAACCATCACTTCTAACACATCACATATGATGTATAAAATCTGTCCAAACACCTAAACCACCTCTGAAACACCTCCATCAAAATTTCACTCTTCAACCTAGCCATTATGCAATTGGGATACCATAATCTGATCTGAGGAGTTTCAAAAATTTCCAAGGCTTGCAATCCACTCCATACCATCCATTGAAGCTGTAGAGGTCATCAAATTACTTCTGGAACACACTTTGTGCAGAGTTCCAGCCTCAAACTCTCATAACATGATCCATGCATATTTCCTCGCATGATACGTTTGCCAAATGTTTATTATCATGTTTTAAGTGTTCCCCCTCAAAAAATTTGATCATAGCACTCACAAACATGTCTACACAATTGCTTTTGCAAAATTAGGGTTCATACATTCATGTTGATATAACTTGCTACACACTAAAAATAAATGAAATCAAATATTGCCATCATGTTCCTTGTTAAAAAATGCATAAGTTTGGTGTTTGAATCATGTCAAATGATTGAGAAACGAGTGAGATAGAGAGCTTCACGCATGTGAGCTTGAGGTTGAAGATGGCCATGGCGCCATGCTTCAGAAATCCAACCAAACTTGCCTTATATTTTTCCCTTGCCATGTATATTATGAATTGGCATTGCGCCCCAGTGGTTGATAAACTGGTTTGTGTGTACTAGCGAGTGGAAGGTCTGGGGTTCGAATCCCCCTCGCCCCAAACCTCTTTTTTATCACTTTTTCCACTTTTAATTATTTTTCATATTATTTTTATTAATGATTTGAAAAATTAATTTCTCACTCAATTTTTATCATTTTTTATTGGTTCTTTTTCTGAAAAATCACAAAAATAGTAAAATATTTTATTCTACAAAATAATTAAATTTATATTATTTATTTAATATAGTTGGTATTTTTGTGAATAAATTCATTTTAAAATGAATATTCATCTTGAAAATCAAAACCAAATGAGTTTTAAATCATCTTGTGATTAAAACCTCATTTTTCAAACCTTAACCAAAGATCACAAGTGGTTTATTTAAACTTATTTGGTATTTTTATCATTTTTTATTAATTTTTTTTGAAAAATTACTTTTAAAAAGTGAAAATTAGGGTTTCTTTGATTTTTAATCATACTCAAAATATTTCAAACACTTTTGGGCCTCTTGATAGAGTGTAAGTCCCACCCCTTTTGTAAATAAAATATTTTGGGTCTCACACATTGTATAAGTCCCTCTGTACATTTTCAAAAGTTCGGCGCGATCGTCGCCCTTTTAAAATCAACTAATTGGGCCTCTCCTTGAGTTGTAAGCCCCATCACTTGTACAAAAAAGACTTTTGGGCCTCTAATAGAGTGTAAGACCCAATCCCTTTTTGAAACCAAAAATAATTTAGGCCTCAGTTATTGTATAAGACCCACTGCGATTTCAAAATCCTCGGCGCGATCGCCATTTCAAAAATCAAATAACTTGGGCCTCTAATAGAGTGTAAGACCCATTCCTTGTAAATAAAAACCTTTTTGGGCCTCAGTTATTGTATAAGTCCCGATACGATTAAAAAATCTCGGCGCGATCGCCAGTTTAAAACAAAACCATCTGGGCCTCTCCCTGAGTTGTAAGCCCCATACTCATTTTTATTTAAATCATTGTGGGCCTCTTGATAGAGTGTAAGTCCCATCCCTTTGTAAATAAACAATTTTTGGGCCTCACACATTGTATAAGTCCCTCTGTATATTTCCAAAAGTTTGGCGCGATCGTCGCCTTTTTAACAAAAAAACAACTGGGCCTCTCCTTGAGCTATAAGTCCCTTTTCTTTTCTTTAAAAAACTCTTTGGGCCTCTTGAAGGAGTGTAAGTCCCATCCCTTTGTACAAAAAACTTTTTGGGCCTCAGTCACTTGTATAAGTCCCTGTACAAATTCAAAACAACGGTGCGATCACTGTTAAAACTTGGGCCTCTCCTTGAGCTGTAAGCCCCAATCCTTGTTCAAAACACTTTCTCCTTTGATTTTGAATCCAAATATACTGTTGTTATCAAATTTTCTTTGTTGAACAACTAACAAAATAGCATGGAAGCTCTACAACGGGTAAGTGTTTACTTGTTTTCTTTATCCGTTTTCATATATATAACTGTATTGTGGGAAGCTGCGCATGGTTAGTCTTCTTTCATACCCTCTTATATACTTGTCATATATCAATTGTGTATATACTAGTATAGTTATTTAGAGTTTTCCCCGGCAACTACGTCTATAATTAGGTAAAGCCATGTTGATCACTCTTAAATACAAACAAAACTAGATCCCCCATAGGATTCTAGATACAGTCTTCCCTTCTCTTGGGGTTAAACAATATGGAACAAAGAGAAAGGAAGTATTCTTCGTGAACTTTTTCTCAGACTGTCACCCTAGACAATGTCAAAGGAATTCTACTCCCCAGAGTTGATCTATTCTCGGTGAATAGCATCTCTTGAGTTCCTCCAAACCTCATAACTTTCACTAAATGATCTATTCTCGGTGAATAGCATTTCTTGAACTTTCTTGGAACTTTCACTAAATGATTTATTCTCAGTGAATAGCATTTCTTGAACTTTTCTTGGTTTGGGACCCACGGGCTTCTTAAAAGCATCCCCGCCTCCTCTTGGGCGTTGTACAAGGACCCTCCGGCTTCTTAGAAGTTTCTTATGCCTTCTCTTGGGCTTCATACAAGGGCACGACGACCTCTTAAAGGTACAGGAACAATACTTAGTCATCTTTTGCTAGAGCAGTCTTTCCAAAAGAGTCTAACCTTAGACCATTTTAGGGTTGATTCTCATCCCTTAAAAACCCTGCCTCCTCTTGGGCATTGTACAAAGACACACCCAGTAGACTTAGACAGTCTATCTTCCCTCTTGAGTCTCAAAGTCATTCTCAAGTTCCCTAGGACATACCCTGGTTATTTTGGATAAATCTCCAGTAGAATCTAAACCTGGTTTTTATCCCAAAATCCCCCAACACGGGACATTTTTTTCCACCAGTATAACGCTATCTCTAATTAGAACCTCAAGGCATCTGATCTTTTTGGACCTGTTGTTGGATCACAATAATCCTCAGCAGAAGATAGCCTTCTCTTAGGCTTTGTATAATGATCTTTCCTCAGCATATTTAGCCTCCTCTTGGGCTTTGTACAATGATCCTCCCCAGCGGAGTTAACCTTTTCAGACTCTCTTATTGAGTCAATTACTTTTTAGACTCTCATGTTGAGTCCATCACTTCTCAGACTCTCTTGTTGAGTCAATCAAACTTTTCAAACTCTCTTGTTGAGTCAATCACCCATTTCAAAATCTCTTGTTGAGTCAACCTTTTTTAGCCTCTATCTTGGGCTTTGTACAAGACAGATAAAAAACACTCTCTTGTTGAGTTAACCCTTTTAGCCTCCTCTTAGGATTTGTATAATGATTGTCCTCGGAAGACACCCATACAAGCACTCTCTTGTTGAGTCAAACCCCTTTAGCCTCCGTCTTGGGCTTTGTACAAAACAGACAAAAAGCACTCTCTTGTTGAGTCAAACCCTTTTAGCCTCCGTCTTGGGCTTTGTACAAGACATAAATCTCCCTCTCTCAAGCTTGGGACAGATATCTTCCCAAGCAGAGTCATTTCCTCCCAGCCTTCCTTTAAGCTTTGAGGAATGATTCTCCCCAAAAAGACTCAAACTCAGTTCAGCCTCCGTCTTGGGCTTTGTACAAGACACATAAACATATCCTCATCAGAGTAAAAACTCCATTTTTCAGCCTCCATCTTGGGCTTTGTACAAGATACATATACATATCTCCCCAGCGGAGTCAAAATCATTTTCAGCCTCAATCTTGGGCTTTGTACAAGACAGAAAGAACATTTCCCTCGAGGAAGTCAACTTCTAGCCTCCTCTTAGGCTTTGTATAAAGACATCCCCAAAGAGTCAGTCTCTTTTTTGCCTCAATCTTGGGCCTTGTACAAGATAGATAAATGCTCTCTTGTTGAGTCAGTTTTATCCAGCCTCCTCTTAGGCTTTGTATAAGAAATCCCCTACATGAGTCAATCAACCTCTTAGCTTCAACCTTGGACTTTGATCAAGGCACACAAAAATCAACAATCCCTCCTTAGAGATGACAAATTCTCTCTTAAACCCTTTAGCTTCATATCTTGAGCTTTGAACAAGATACAAAATACTCCTTTCAGCTTTATATCTTGGGCTTTGAACAAGATACCAAAACATCTCTTCCCCCTTAGAATAGGAGGGAACAACGATTGCTCTGATTTCCCTGTTTCTTTTAAACGGGAATACGTAGGCATAAAATTACGAAATCTTAGCGAGCATTCCAAATCAAAAACCTTAGGTCCAGTACCTTCATATCAATCTAAAACTCAGGTTTCATACCTTAGCCATCATCATCATCATTTTTCACAAAAACAACAAAAACTCACTCACTCATCTTTCCCAAGAAACTTTCCCAACCCATTAACAGATAAACACTATCAATTAAAAAGCAGGAACCTATTTGCTAATATCCTGTGGATAACCACATATAGGATGGATAATTGACAACTACCCATTGTATAACCTGACCCCGGACTCCCCAATCTCTTTTAAGCGTTTTGTTCAGTTAAACACATTCGCGTGCAAGGTTAGTTTTAGATACCTTCCCTTTCCCTTCCAGCTTCACGGGATAAATAAGAAATCAGAAAGTAGCACCCCCTTTCCTTTTTGAGGAGATAAAATCCAGCGATAAGGTGGTCGCGTCACCGACAAAAATCGCTCGTTACAAGGAGAAGTAAGAGGAAGAGATGCAAATGATTATGAAATTAAAATTTTGAAATGAGTCAATACATTAATTGAGTCAAATTAACCAAGAAAAAGCTGAAATGCTTCATTTTCCAAGGAAAATTTCTGCATTTCACAGCTTCGCGTCGACCTAAACCTAGGATGCGTCGATGCATGCAGTGTAAAAATGCACAAATTTGAATTATAATAGTATGATTCGACTCATGGGTCGACCTGTGCGGACCCGATTCAAAATAGATTGAAATAGAAAAGGCATGAGTTGACCTATGCCCTGTTTTGGTCGACGCATGCAGTGCAATCATGAAAAATGCAAAATTTCAAGTTATGTATGCATCACACAAGAATAAATAACAAGATCACACATATTTCAAACATTAAAATGGATTAAAATTGGTCCAAACAATAGTATAAACATCAAGAAAACACACATCATAGTATAATTTCTTATATATATATATATATTTATATATGTATGATCAAGATAAGTCAAATAGATAGGAACGATATTACCTCCAATGAAGATGGATGATGGATTCCCTCACATAGCTTGATCTTCTCAATATTGTTAATCAAAAGTATAGACAAGCATAGATATAGAGCATGCAACCATTCAATTTTAAGCACGATCCAAGATATCGAGAACACCAATTTCCCTACGGATGTTAAAGAAAGGCTCTGTCGCGAGTGGTTTTGTGAAAATATCAGCAAGTTGATTCTTGGTATCAACATGCTCAAACACAACATCATCTTTCTCTACATGATCCCAAAGGAAATGATGGCGAATTTCAATATGTTTCGTGCGTGAATGTATTACAGAGTTTTTGGTTAAGTTAATGGCGCTTGTATTATCACACAAAATGGGAATACGTTCAAGTTTAACATTGAAGTCAAGTAATTGTTGCTTGAGCCGCAAGACTTGGGCACAACAACTACCGGCCGCAACGTATTCCGCCTCGGCTGTTGACAAAGCAACAGAAACTTACTTTTTGCTATGCCAACTCACTAAGGGATTTGAGAATAAATGACAAGTGCCACTTGTGCTTTTCCTATCCGATTTGCAACCGAAAAAGTCAGAATCAGAATAGCCAACCAAAGAGCAATCACTTCCCTTGGAATACCAAAGCCCATACTTTGGAGTACCACATAGGTATCTAAGTATGTGATTGACAACCTTTAAATGTGATTCCCTGGGACATGATTGATACCTAACACACATACATACACTAAACATGATATCCGGTCGAGATGCAGTAAGATAGAGGAGAGAACCTATCATACCTCTATATTTTGTTACATCCACATACTTACCATTCTCATCTCGATTAAAGTTTACACATGTAGGCATTGGAGTGTCAATTGCTTTAGAGTTAGCCATGTCGAAGCGCTTGAGTAGCTCATAGCAATACTTCGTCTGGCTCACAAATGTTCCTTCTTAGAGTTGCTTGATTTACAATCCAAGGAAGTAGTTTAGCTTCCCCATCATGCTCATCTCGAACTCACCCTGCATCAACTTAGAGAACTCTTTGACCATATTCATGTTTGTAGATCCAAATATTATATCATCTACATATACTTGTACCAAAATGGAGTGTTTTCCTCGACCTTTAATGAAGAGAGTTGTATCAACCTTCCCTCTTGAGTATCCTTGGACTATTAAAAATTTGCTAAGACGCTCATACCAAGCCCAAGGGGCTTGCTTGAGACCGTACAAAGCGTATTTAAGCTTATAAAAATGATTAGGATACTCATGAGATTCAAAACCAAGAGGTTGAGCTACATAGACCTCTTCGTTTATGTATCCGTTTAGAAAAGCACTATTTACATCCATTTGAAATAATTTGAAATTTTTAGCACATGCATAAACTAGCAAAAGACGTATAGCCTCAAGTCGGGCAACAGGAGCATACGTTTCCTCATAGTCTATGCCCTCCTCTTGGTTATACCCTTGCGCTACTAAGCGCGCTTTGTTCCTTGTTATGACTCCATTTTCGTCAAGCTTGTTCCTAAACACCCATCTGGTGCCAATTACTCGATGGCCTCGCGGAGGAGGGACAAGGTCCCAAACCTCATTCCTTTTAAATTGATTTAATTCCTCTTGCATTGATAAAAACCAATGTTCATCGAGCAGAAAAACTATCACTCTTGCTTGCTAAGAAAATAGTCCAGCAAAACCTAGAGTAGTCGTCAACAATCACAATACCGTAGTAGTTACCACCTAAGCTTTTAATCCTAGATGGTCCAAAGAGGTCCATATGGAGGAGTTCAAGGGGTCTCGTGGTTAAAACAATATTTTTAGACTTAAACGAGATCCTTGTTTGCTTCCCCATTTGGCACGCAACACATAAGTGGTCATTTGAAAACTTGATTTTGGGTAAGCCGACTACTAGATCTTTAGAGACTACCTTATTTAGAAAATCGAAATTGACATGCGCCAAACGCCTAATCCGTAACCATGAATCTTCACTCATGGTGACAAGACATTTGTCGCTACTCAACGATACCTCACTCAAGTCAAGCATATAAACGTTGTTAACCCTCGGGCCTTTAAACACATCCTCCTTCTTATCATTATTTTCAATTATGCAACAATCTTTTGAAAATGGGACTTTATAACCCTTATCGCATAATTGACTAATGCTAATTAGGTTATGTTTAAGACCCTCAACTAATAGCACGTCTGAGATAGTAGTAGAAGAGGGATTACCTACACTGCCTTTGTCGAATATTGCCCCTTTATTGTTGTCTCTGTAGGTCACAAATCCCTTCTTCTTTGCCACAAAGTCAATGAATAGGGAAATGTCTCCTGTCATGTGTCTTGACTATCCACTATCGAGAACCCATCTTCTCTCCGTAGACTCAAGACATTGTACCTACACAATCAAACAAGGGAAATAGGTACCTAATTTTTATTGGGTCCTTGGTTGTGAGTGAATCTTTGGTTGCATTTGGGTAACCATTGGTAAACGCCTTTAGGAACTAAAAACCTCCTAAAGCGACATTTGGAAATGGTATAACCCCTCTTGCAACAATACAAGCAAGTAAGATTAACATTGGTGTCACTTTTGTTAACTTGATCTTTAATCACATAAGTGTATTTTTGGTAGGGATAATTCATGCTTTTCTTAAAATGTGATCTATCAATTGCAAAAGTGACCTTAGGTTCTAAAGCCTTATCAAGCTTGGCTTTAAGAGTTCTCACCTCTTTTTGCCAAATAAGACAAGTTTCACATCCCCAATTTAACCAAATACTCTTGTCTTCCTCAACTTTTGCTTTTGTTGCTTCCACCGTAGACTTTTTGAGAGCCTCTAATTCCATTTCGGAATCGAAGATCTTTTTCTCCAAATGAGAGAAAATTTGTTTGTTTGAAGCTAAACGTTTAAAGGTTTCTTTAGCCTCATGGTGTAAAGTATCAAAAGCATGTTGTAATTCAGAATGAGACATTTTATTAGAGTTATCATATTTAGCATGTCTTACCTTTTTATTCTTCTTCTTTTGATGAGCGGAGAGACAAAGGTTGACGGACTCTTCTTCGTCACTTGAAATATCTTTACTAGATGACTCACTGTCGCTTTTCCAAGCAATGTAAGCTCTTCTAGGTTTACTTTGTTTCTTTTGTGGATGATTCTTTTCCTTCCCCTTGTCCTTCTTCATCAATGGACAATCCGGCTTATAATGGCTGAATTTTCCACAATTATAGCAAGACCCTTTTGTTTTACCACTCTTGTTTCCTACATTCTTGGAAGACCTTGTTTGTCTTCTAAAGTTGAAGAGATTCTTTTCCGAATGTTGATTGCCATTTTTCTTTATATAGCGATTGTATCGCCTCACAAACAGTCCCATATCCTCATTCGTATCTTCATCATCGTCATCACTCGATTCACTATCACTTACCTCTTTTGCGGAGGACTTTGAGCTAGAAGCCTTTAGAGCTATTGACTTCTTTTCCGCATCTTTGGTCTTCTCTTTCTTTTCCTTTTTCTCAAATTGGTCAAGATTAATTAGCACTTGCTCATGTTCCTTAAGCTTGCCAAATAAAGTTGTGATGTCCAAAGTAATGAGGCCATTGGCTTCCTTTATGGTCGTGACCTTTGATTGCCACTCCCTAGTAAGACACCTTAAAATTTTATTAGTAGCAACGTCATTGGAAACCGGTCTACCAAGTGAGTTTAGTCGATTGATTAAATGAGTAAATCTCTTTTGCATGTCGGCAATGGTTTCTCTGTACTTCATGTGAAAGAGATCAAACTCTTGTGTCAAAGTGTTGATTCGAGCTAGTTTAACTTCATTAGTTCCCTCATGGACAACTTACAATGCGTCCCACCTAGCTTTAGCAGTAGTACAATGTGAAACTCTATAATACTCATCAACTACTAAAGAGGAGATTCGAATATTTCTAACTTTCAAATCGTAGTTATACTTTTTCTCATCTTCTTCGTTCCATTTTAGCTTTTAGCTTAGGCACAACAATGTTATCCGCATTGGTCATGGTAATTTCCATAGGACCATTTTGTATAATGTTCCATACCTTTATATCAATAGAATTGATATGTACGCGCATACAATCTTTCCAATAACTATAGTTCTCACCGTTAAAAGTCGGTGCTCTATTGTACGCCCCTTTTGGTTTGTCAGCCATTTTCTAAAAAAGTTATATGCGAAGCACTAAATGAACCCGGCCCTGATACCACATGTTAGACGTTGGCAATGATCTAGAAGGGGGGTTGAATAGATCACTAATTTTTAAACAAAGTCGGCGCTTAAAAAATTTGTTTTAAAAATGTGCGGAAGCGGCCGAGGAACCAAATCGTCTAAACGAACCGTTATCGAAAAGATCGGATATGCGACAAGCCAAATGGAATAACAACTCTAATGAGAAATCGAATCAATATTTTGAGGATTAATCAATACAAATAATGTCAGTTTAGTTTGTTCAATTTCTAATCACTTATGAAATGTAAACTTAATTTGACAATATCACAAACAGTTTATGTGCGATCAATTCGTCGAACACTTGGTGTGCAAAGCACCCCCAAGTATTATTTTCTATGTAATGTTGGTGCAGAATTTTTCACAATTACAATCCAAGTGATTATAATGAGTTTTCAAATCAGATTTTAAGCACTACACAATAGCAGAAATTTATCGATTAATTGATATTACAAAAACGTGAACAATTCAAAATAAAGAGATAGAGAAAGAGAGAACAACACCAGATTTGTTTAGGCAGTTACCCTTTCGTCCTCGCTTCGGTTACGTCTGCCCCCAATTCTAAAAACTAGAATTGAGATATGTATTATCTAGTTGCAAAAGTTTATACAAGAGAAGCAATAGTCACTACACACTCAAGCCTAATTGTTAAAGTTGATAATATGCCTTTTCTCCCCTTGATTCAAGTCGAATCAAGTGCCTCGAACCTGTTGAACAAACCTTCGGTTCCCACTACTTGTCTGAACAAACCCACCGGTCTTCAAACCTTTCACTCGGCTGATTTCGATCACACAACGTTCGAACCCAAATCTTTCTACACAATTCTCTAGTTACCGCTACTTGATTGAAAGAACCCACCGTTCTTCAATCCCTTCGCCCAGCTGAATCTGTGAAGCAAAGATCTGTGCAAAAACCCCCAAATCCTCAAGATCTTGGAGGACAAAACTCTAAAGATTTTATTCAAGAAAAACCCACCGAATTCTCAACCCAAACTAGATACACAATCCTACGTTTGGACGTTATCACCTCGAAGATGCAAAAGATAAACAAAAATTGTTATGTGTAATTGTTGAGAAAATGAAAGAATGAGGATGAAGATGATGAGAAAAATTCAGTGTATATCTTTCACTTTTCTTGTTCTATGTAAAAATGATGAGACAAAATGAATATATATGATGCCTAGACCCACTAACTAACATAACAACATTTTAAAACATAACAGATCAGAAAAATAGGCACAAGGCAGCGAGCGGTCAACCAAAGCAACAGGTGGATCAACCTGAGCACACCCGAATACAAAACTACACAAAAAATTAAGCGATGCGTCCACCAGAACAGGACAATGCATCGACGCAAGCTTACTTAAAAACACCAGATTTAAATGCTTCCAGTATGAGTTGACCAAAGGGTCGAAGTGAGCATACCCGAGAGGAATGGAGTGCAAATCAACATTCATGCGTCGACCTGAACATGGTATTGAGTCGACACAAGCACCCTAAAAAGCCAAAAATGAGTTCTTTGCTTACATTTTGGTCCACCTAAGCCATTTTTGTATAGACCTAAGTTTCCTAACATGATCAAGTGCACACATAACATATATGAGATGCTTCTATGTGTATAGACACATGACCTTAGAATATTTTGTGCATTTTAAAGCATGAATGCAAGATAAGATGTGATGATACCGTCCAAAGGTCAAAGTACGAGCTAATACAAGTTTTGAAATCATTAAAATAAGGACTAAGGCACCTTGCCCTCACACTGCCCCAGTATTCTGAACCTTGGAGAGGTGCTTCAGATTAATCTCCTTCTGGACAAGATTAACCTCTTGTGCTCTTGGGGACGTCTGCCCCAGCCTTGAAGTGATTTTGCCCATGATTAGCTGATCTGTGAGTGCCTTTGACTAACTGATCTTCGAGAGATTTGTCGAATCTCGACCTGATTTCCCCAGATTGACTGAATCTTCTGCTCAATGGAGCCTTCGCGTACTTTTACCTCTTGGTGTGATCATTTGATATGACTTTCCCCTGCTCAAAGGAGTACTCAGGCACTTTTACCTTACAATCTTTAGTTGAATACCCTTGTGCCCCAGAACAGTAGTCACATCGGGCGTTGGTATCGAAACCTGGTGGGTACGGGAAAGGCACCGGGTTCAACTCCTTCGACACTATCAATCCACCTTTGATGAGACCTGGAAATATCCAACTTTACAACATTGGCAACGGAGTGAAATGTCTTTCTGGCTTTCTTGGCCTTTGTCGGGCGTGCTGACGCGGATGACAGCGGTATGACCGTTGATACTGAGGAGGTCCTTGATTTGGAGAAGGATATTGCCCGTGTGGAGAAAATGGTATCTGATACGGAGACCCAAAATATTGCTGACTCTGAACAGTTGAGATGCATGAGTATTGAGGATGTGGTAGTGGAGATTCCCAGATGGCACTATTTCCTTCCTCCCATTCTTCTTGGGAACTCACAACCGACTCATTTTCACTAGCTGGTGTCATACCCTAAATTTTGATCACCAAGATTTCCCATTATTGTGAAAATCATTACCACAATATGGATGTACCATCATGCCTCATCAATCTCCCAAAGATAGTTGAGCATCTACCATAATCAAGAATTAGGGTTTTGAGCCCTCCCAGAACATTTAGACAAAAGATGAATCAAGAAATGACATGATCTTCAACTTGTATAACCTCTTAAACATCTAGAAAGGATCAAGAGGACCTTCACATCAAAAATCAAGCACAAAAGTTGCCACATTCCAAGTGGTTTGATCCTCGAAACACCCGATATCGCCAAATTAGGGTTTTGGACGACTGGGACCTCCAGAGTGAGATTTTCACAAGAGGTTGAGCCAAGACTTAAACATGTGACTCAAAATGCTCAAAATAACCCTAAGAATCCATTTTCAAAGTTAAATTATCCTCAGAGGATGCATTCCCCAAAAGTCGAGAATTAGGGTTTTTACGCGCCGAACCACTCCGGAGCCAAAAGTCAAAACATGACTTTTTTGGCAAAAATGATCCTCATGATTCATATTTTCATAAAATATGACTTATAATGTAATTTGAACAAGAATTGATCAAGAAACCAAGATAACTTGTAAAAGGGGTAATCATGAAAAATTGAAAATTTTTCTAAGTTACTAAATTTGGATGGTTTTGGTGCCAACTTTCAAGGATCATAACTTTTGATCCAAGCAACCATTTTGAGTGATCCAAAGCCTGATTTGTAGGTCTTCCTACATTCTACAAAAGCTTCAACTACATCAAACTCCAATTCTTCATGGATTTTAAGTTATGTAGTGATCAAAATGACAAAAATGAAGAAAATGACACTTTTTCAACACTTAGTGAAAATCTGCCTAAGTTACCAGCCTTGAACATCAAAGTTCATGAGGTTTTTTCAATGGGATCCAAATAGTTTCAAGATCAACTATGATCACACATGGATTGTACCATATGAGGGCTTTCTAAAAAGCACAAGAGCTTTCCATAACTCCATTTAAGCAAGGAGATATGATCCCCTCAAAACCACATTTTCAAACTGTCTTGTGCAAGACATAATTTGGCATTTTTGCTCGAATTGGAAAAATTGGACCAGTTCAAGCATGGTTATTCATCTGCACACCTCAAGGGGGAACAACCAAGGGACAAACACTGATCCACAAGCCTCACAAGTCCATGGATCTATGTTTAGGCATGACACCCCTAAAATTCAAGATGCTTCAAATGGTCAATTTTGTTTCAAAGCATTTAACTGATGCATAGAGGTGGCATTAATTAAGACAATGTTATCCAAGGTAAGTCAAGCCTTATCCCTGCCACAGAAGACTCATAGTCTGTGCTCTAACCTTAAGTCAATGGCTAGAGGAGACTTGAGATTCCATTTGATCAACATTTGCCACAGGCCTGCTGCAGTTGCCATTCACTATTGCAACCAAAACAAACCTGCTCTACTATAAATACAGCTCATTTGTTATCAGTTTGAGTACACCAAAGCACCCAAACTGATGCTTTACTCAAAATCTCTCTTTCACTCCAAATTTGCCTTCTAACTCAAGTTACTATCGGGTTTTTGAAAGTGATTCCAACCGAACCAATCATACCAACACCTCATAAACATCATATGTAGGTGATCTATACACTAAAACCACATCTAGAACATCAAATTCACAAAATCACCAGCCAATTGCTCAAGTTCTTGACAGAGTTGCAGTTGAGGTGCCACATCCAGTTCCAGCTCATTTCAATCCACTCTACGCATTCAAACACACTCCTTGGCACCTAAGGAAGCTGTCCAGATCATTGGAACACATCTGTAAGACCTACAAACCAGAATTCGATTCTCACTTGCAGAGGTAATCCTCAAACTTTTAAACTCAATGAATCATGCATCATAAACATATTTTCCAATTACCATTGTGTTTCTGAATGTTTGTAGATCATTTACCCTCAATCAATTGATGTTTATAGTTCGTGTATAGGATTTCATTAAGCTCTTGCAAATTTTAGGGTTCATCTGATTTCAACTTTTTATCTTTTGATTCACTTAATTTAAACAAAATTGAATATTGCCATTGTGTTCCTTGTTTAAAAACGCACGATTTTCATATTTGGATCGTGTGAAATGGTTGAGAAATGAGTTAGATATGAGGCTTCACGTAGCTTGCCCAAGGAAGAAGATGGCCATGGCGTCATTCTTCAGGTTTTCAAACCAAACCTTTTATATATTATACACTTGCCATATTATGTTTGAATTGGCATTGCGCCTCAGCGGTTGATCAACTGGTTTTGTGTGTGTAGTGAGCGAGAGGTCTGGGGTTCGAATCCCCCTCGCCCTAGACCTTTTGATATTTTTTTAAAAAACATTTTCAAAGGATTTCTTCACATATTATTCATTATTGTCATCCTCTTTCAGCCCACGCACATGGCTCAGATGGTATAATTTTAAACTCTCCACCTCAAGGGCGTGAGTTCAAACCTTGGGGGGGCCATTCCTAATTTTTTACCTAGGCCGAAAGGAAGGACGCGTGTTGGGGAATGAAAAGACGTGTGTGGGGAAGCGTGTGCCACGTGTCGCACCTCATCATTACCTAGGGCGGCTACACTAGGGTAGCGTAATCGATTGCCTAGGAAATCCTCGAGTCTCGTGAGGCCCTTATAAATAGGGGTCATCCCGCTTCATTTGCACTTTCGCTCCCCCTTTGCTCAGACTCTCTCTTTCTTCCTTCTCCATTTCGCCACCGTTCGCCGCCACCGACTGTCGTGCCGGAACCCTACCGGAAGTGTATTTCAAGTAAGTTTTTCTCTTTTTTCTCCTTTTTTTTACATTTATATGGTGGTTTCATGGTGAACTGATGAAGTTCTCATGGAAATCACGAAATCTCTGACGAAAACGGCGGAATTTCTTAGTTTCTTTGTTGAATCTCGCGGGGAGAAGGGATGAATACCCCGGGGACAAGAAGAATGTCCCGAGGACACGAGATGAAAATCTCGGGGTCCTCAACAATATATCCTCTGTGGGAGGGATCCTTCCCAAAATGGCACACCGATGACCTGAGGATGGTCATGGGGACGCTCGTCGGTTGTCACGGGGACGTGGGCGAGTACGACAGTCTCGGGATCCCGACGGTCCTTCTTCGCCCTTTCACTTGAATAGCGGTGGAGGGGTGAATTTGATATGGATCATCGAATTCACCGTTTCCTTCTGCTTTTCAGGTACATGAAAGCTTTATCCGTGTCTGTGGCCGTGGGATCGTTAGACGTCGACGATCAGCCCGACTCTCCGATGGCGCCGATCACCAGCGCCGAGGAGCGTCCCCTCGCGGAGTGGGTTAGCGATGAGCCGATAAACATGATCTCCCAGTTCGTCGAAGGGGACGAAGATGATATCTTTTGTACAGTCGAACACCGGCTGGTGGGCTCCCCGAAGACGTAGAAGGTGTTCCGGCCTCTGGCGCACCATCGCATATGTTCGACATATCGAGGGATGAGGTTTCCCCTTTATGAATTCATGTTCGACCAGGCGGGGGTGGCGTTTGCCCTTTACGGATTTCCAACAAGCGGTGTTCGTTTGGCTTCGCCTGGCGCCCTCGCAGCTCCATCCTAACTCCCTTGCTTTTATCTAAGCCTTCGAGATCATTTGTAAATATCTCCAGATCGGGGTAACCGTGCCTCTTTTCTTTCGTATCATCCACCTCCAACGACAGGCCTCCGATGGCAGACACGACTAGGTGTCTTTTAAACAAGTGAGCAGCCTCTTCCACACCTACCTGGACTCTGTTCGGGACTTTAAATATCAGTATTACATCGTGAGGCCTGTCACGCTTGAGGCCGTGAATTCGGTGTATCGTCGGGTTTTCCGCGAGGTGGACGGGCAGAAGGAGGAGGTCCTCGAACTGAAATTCCCTTTGTTCTAGACGGAAGAACATTTCAAAAGGGGGACGGACAGCTACATTATCAGCCCTAGCTGACTTTCCGAGAGGGACCGTCTGGCGCATGAGAAAATAGTCACCTTCGTCAACGGATTCAACAAAGCCAAGTATGTGACGCTGGTTGGGGAGTTTGTCCGGGGTGACGACGGACAGATCCTAACGAGGCGCCGGCTAATCAATACGAGGGTGCTGCTCGAAACGTTCTCCGATGAGGATGCCATCGAGCAGTTAGGTGGTGAAATCCTCTTCGACTTGCTTCTTCTTTGCATCCTGGTTTCTGATTTACTGACACATTTATTTTCTTTGCAGGCAAGATGTCGGGCGCTGAGGAGCGCATCAAGAAATTGAAGGCCTCCCAAAACGTGAAGAAAGGTCGGGTTGAACAGCTCCGTTCGCAGCCCCCGACCACTACTTCAGTACCTGTGGGTTCCTCCAACTCTCTTCAAGGGAGTCAGTCTCCGGGCAGCCAAGGGTCCCCGAAGCAAAAATGCACAGACGGGCAGGTGGATGTCGACTTGACGGAGGTGGTCGACAATCCTCCCTCCGAGAAGTTCATACTTCCCCTTTGTCATTCGAGGTCCCGTTTCTTTTCGGATGCCAACCCTCCGGGCTTCGCTGCTACCGAGGTCGAGGCCGTCCTGGGTGCTGCTCATGCTTTGAGGAAGAAGGCTCTGCTCGAGGACTTGTCTGCTGTGATGCGAGTCTGTTTGATGGCTTTGATCCTGAATGACAACACTTGTCCAGCGGCTGAACTGACCAAGCTACAGGAGAAATTCAAGTCTGTTGCCGCTGAGATGGAGAAGGCGAGCAAGGAGTTGGGCGAGTGTAAGGAGCATAATAAGGCACAGGCCGAACTTCAGAAGCAGCTGGAGGAGTGGTTGAAGAAGGTTGACGAGGAGAAGAAGGGCTACTTGTAGAGGATTGCTGAGTTGGAGGACGCCATTCGGCCTGCTGAAGAGGAAACCGAGGAGGACAAGCTGTTGACCTCGCGGGCGGCGCTGATAGCGAAACTCAGGGAGAGCGAGCAGGATAACCTCGTGGCGGCTGACATAGGTTTCAAGAATGCCGTGCAGCAGCTTCGGGTTCTCAACCCCGACCTCATTACCGAAGGGGCTGACCCTGACTACGAGGTGGTCGACGGTCAGATCGTGCAACCGATGCAAGAGAACGAGGTCGGCGGAGGGGCAACCGAACACGAGCAGCCAGAGGGGACCCCCGCCGAATAAGTTTTTACTTTCTGTTTCTGTTTGGCCTGCGAGCCATTTTATTTTTTGGTGCCTATGCCCGGCCTGCGTGCCAGGGGCTTTTTGATACTTGTTTGTAACATTTGTACAAGGGGCTTGTGTCCGGTTAATGCATTTTTGTTTATCTGCGCGCGTGATGTTTGTATGTTTTCGCTTGTGTGTGATGTTATTGTATTTGCTATACTTTATTTATTTTTGTCTAATAGATTTTGGGAATTTGCTCGACTTGGATAATCCTCGATTGCGTGGAGAGCTGGCCGAGTCGTCGGAGGTGTATTCCGACCTTCAACGAGGCTAAGAGATCAGTCGAGGTCTCAGCTTCGTGGCGTGAACTTCCCATCACAAGCTGGGTGTTCTGCTTAATTGGTACAACGACGACGGAGCTCGATCGAGGTGTCCTCGTCGGATCAAAAGTCCTCGCGCACACACAACGCGGCCTTTGATAATCATGTTTTGTATAGGGGTGTCGCGCTTGTACCCTAGTGCGTCCCCGTAACCGCGATGCTAGTGTGTCGCGGGCAGTGCTTAACTGTAGTATAGTTTAAGCTTCTCAGCGTTCCATGGTCGAGCAAGTTCTTCCCCGTGTATATTTTCGAGGAAGTAGGCTCCTGTCAACGTTTTCGCGCGGACGTGGTACGGGCCCTCCCAGTTCGCGGCGAGTTTGCCCTCTCGCGAATCTTTCTGGTTCCTTCATAGGACGAGGGTGCCTACCTGAAAAACACGTTTGATAACTTTGTCGTTATAACGTAAAGTTATTTTTTGTTTAAGTGAGGCTTCCCGGAGGGATGCGCCCGTCCTTATTTCCTCGACAAAGTCGAGCTCTTCCCTTAGGGCCTCGCTATTCGTCTCCTCGATGAGGGGGGCTTGCGTCCTCCTCGAGGGTTCCCTGATCTCCACGGGGATCACCCCTTCCGTTCCGTAGGTCAGACGAAAAGAGGTCTCCCCAATCGTGGAATGTGGGGTTGTTCGGTAGGCCCAGAGGACGTTGTGTAGCTCCTCGACCCACCGTTGTTTGGCGTCGGCTAATTGACGTTTCAATCCTCGGAGGATCACTCTGTTTGCTGCCTCGGCCTGCCCATTCATTTGAGGATGCTCGACCGACGTGAAGTGCTGCTTCGTGCCCAGTTTGGTGACGAAGTCTTGGAAGTTCTTGTCGGTGAACTGTGTCACGTTGTCGGTGAAAATAGCTTAGGGCACGCCGAATCGGGCGAGGATGTTCCTCTTGTAGAAACGTAGTATGTTGAAGGCCGTGATTTTGGCCAATGCTTCCGCCTCGATCCACTTTGTAAAATAATCCACCCCGACGATGAGGTATTTGTTTTGATACGATCCCACGACGAAAGGTCCGAGGATATCCATTCCCCACCACGCAAACGGCCACGGGGGAGGACAGTGTTTTGAGCTCGTTAGGAGGAGCGAGGTGCATGTCCCCGTGTCACTGGCATCTATCGAACTTCTTGACGTGTTCCTTTGCGTCATGTTGCATGGTGGGCCAGTAATACCCTACCCGAAGTGCCTCGCAGGCTAAATATCGCCCGCCGAGGTGCTGTGCATTGATTCCCTTGTGGATTTCCTGGAGTATACAAGGGACCTTGGTCTCCTCGACACACCTGAGGAGGGGGATAGAAAACCCGCGGCGGTATAGCTTATCCTCGACTATAGTGTACGAGCACGCCCGCCGCTTGACCATCCCCGCTTCCTTAGGGTCTTCGGGCAGTCTGCCAGTCGTGAGGTACTCGTATACTGGGGTCATCCAACAATTGATGTCCCCAATGGCGTTCAGGTTTGCCGCCGGAACGGGTTTGTCGATGCTCGGGCGGGAAAGCACTTCTTGTATGACGGATTTGTTTCCGCCTTTCTTCTTTGTGCTCGCCAATTTGGACAAGACGTCTCCTCGGGTATTATGCTCGCGAGGGATGTGGGTCACTTCCGCGGAGTCGAAATTCTTCATCTTTTCCTTTACCACGGTCAGGTATTCGATGAGGCAATTGTTCTTGGCCTGATACTCTCCTCGGACTTGAGAGGCTATGAGCTGGGAGTCAGTGAAGATTTTGACCTCCTTGGCGCCGAGGTCCTCGACCAACCGAAGCCCGGCGACGAAAGCCTCGTACTCTGCCTGATCGTTCGATGTCGGGAAGGATAGTTCGAGGGAGACCTCGATCAGGATGCCTTCTTCGTTTTCGAGGATAATGCCCGCCCCGCTCCCCTTCGTGTTGGATGCTCCGTCGACATAGATCGTCCACTTTTGGGATCCGTTGGTCGAAGGCTTCGGGACGGTCATCTCCGCCACAAAGTTGGCCAATACCTGAGCCTTCAGGGCTTTCCTTCCCTCGTATTGGATGTCAAACTCGGCAAGTTCGAGCGACCACCTGAGCATCCTTCCCTCCATATCTAGTCGTCCAAGGAGCTGCCTTATAGGCTGTTCGGTGCTTACGACAATAATGTGGGCTAGGAAGTAATGGCGCTGCCTCCTGGCCGTGGTGACGAGGTCCAGGGTGACTTTCTCGATCTACTGATACCTGAGCTCGGGACCTTGGAGGGCTTTGCTCGTGAAGTAAATCGGTTTTTGCCCGTCGGGGGGTTCCCGTATGAGGACGGCGCTGACCGCTTCGCTCGTGATGGCGAGATACAAGAAGAGTGTCTCCCCGTTCTCTAGCCGTGAGAGGACCGGGGGCTGTGACAGGACTCGTTTGAGATGGAGTAAAGCCTGCTCACATTCCTTACTCCATTCAAACGTGGCTTTTTGTCGAAGAAGCTTGAAAAATAGGAGTGCATATTGTGCGGATTTGGCGACGAAGCGGGAGAGGGCGGTCAGCATCTCGTTCAGTGATTGTATTGACTTCTTCGAGTTCAGAGTCGGGATCTCGGAGAAAGTCCTACACTTGTCGGGGTTGGCCTCGATTCCTCGCTCTGTGAGATAGAAGCCGAGGAACTTACCTGCCCGAACGCCGAAGGTGCATTTGTCAGGATTGAACCTCATGTGGCATCTCCTCGCTGTGTCGAACACCTTCTTGAGGTACGCGGCGTGGTCAACTTCTTCTGCGGATTTGACGATCATGTCATCCATATAGACCTCGAGCATGTCGTCGATTTCTCCCCGAAAAACTTTGTTCATCATCCTTTGGTAGGTCGCGCCGGCGTTCTTCAGGCCGAAGGGCATTACGTTGTAGTAGTAATTGCCCGACTCGGTCATGAAGCCCGTGTGCTGTTTGTCGGCCTTATCCATGGGGATTTGGTTGTTCCCTGAGTAGGCGTCCATGAAAGATAACAGTCTGTAACCTACAGAATTGTCGACCAGCTGGTCGATGTTAGGCAAAGGATAACAGTCTTTCGGGCATGTCACACCCTAATTTTTGACCCTAAGATCCCCTCCTCGTTCCTTGCATAACATATTAGGTCATCATTCGTGCATAACTAATCGTTTTATCTGGCTTTGTCTGTTTGTTTCTCTTTGAGGACAGGTACTGCTGCAGAAGATTCAAGGTCTCGAAGGCGGTGTTGTGTGTATGTTTGTGGAGGTTCTCTGGTCTTTGCAAGATGTGTGTTGGACTCCTGTGAGATTGTACCCTCACCCTTTTTGATACCTAAACCACTACCCAACCTTTCCTCCCTCAAGATTCCTCAGTTTTCCCTACCACAAAGATTAAATCCTTATACCTTAGATATGGAATTTGGCACCCTAAGACTGGTCACTGGTTGTCTGGTAAAGTTATATTACAGGATGGCACCTCCCCCCCTCTGTAAACTCTTCAAGGTTAAGAAGTGTATTTGCTCTATGTTTTGATATGGTTCATCAATGAAAGTTCAATTTGGGAAGGAATTAGAAGTTGAAATCCAAAGTACGAATTCAAGTCCGTTGTTGTCACAAGTTTACCAGATCGAGTTTGAAATTCCTACATCTTGTGTTCTAATTCACATATGGTTCTAGTATGAAGCACATGCCCACTGTTTCAATTAGAATATTTATGTTCTTGAAGTTGTCGAGTATTCTTCAAGCAAGTTTGAAGATCAATGGAAATTAAAATATTTTGACTTTGGGTAAAAGATTTAGAATCCTCACAAATTCTCAAGACTTGGTTACAAAACTCATTATCCAAGGTTGGATCTCCAAATTCAAGATCTAGATACGATTTCATGTTGTTTAGAAAGGTTTAATCAATTTACAATGTACACGAATGACACTGTTTTAGGTTCTAAAATTTCAAGGAATGCATATGTTCATTTTAAAATAAACAAGCCTTTTATTTGAGTTATGATCAAAGGATTTTTTTTCTTAGGCCTTCATTAGAGTTTAGCACCAAAAACTTAATTCTTAAAGTTAAGTTCAAGTTTCAAAGCATACAAGGTTCAAATTGAATTCAATCTACATTGAATTTCCAAACCATAAGAACAAGTCCATTATTCCAAGCTTTATTGATAATCTAAATCCTTGTTCCCAGTTCAAGAACTTCACATGTTTAGCAGACGACCAAGGTGCCATTTCAAGGTTTAAGGATCATGCTTCGATAACAAGTTCAAATTTACAACTTATTCAAAAAGACTACACGGTTCTTGAAGGTAGATCATCATTTGTTCCCTTTTGACCCTAAACTAAGGAAATTGTTTTGGTAATTTATGGCCCATGTGTTTGAAAGCAATAATTGGGATAAAACCTTGAAGCAATAATTAACTCATTGATTTTAAGTTTAAAATACAATTTGAGATTCAAGGGTTTTTGCACAAAGATTCACATTTTTACCATGGAAATTCATTCAAGATCCAAAATTAAGAATTGCAACCCAAGTTCTAAAGTGGAAGATTAAATAGCCAAAGGAGTTTTGAAGTTCAATGTTGGCTCACATAAGAAGCTAAGGTTGAAAAGCCAATGGAGTTTTGAAGTTCAATGTTGGCTCACATAAGAAGCTAAGGTTGTTGCTAAAATAATTACACTTGAATGTTTGAGTTCAAACAATTTTCAAAGACAAAGTTCAAATTGTGAATTCCATGATTTCATAAATCATTACACAAGATTATAAAGTTCATGTCTCAAGTCATCATTCAAAGGCTTCACATGCTACAAAAGCTCATTATCCATACAAATCAATTTCAGGTTCAAATTCAAATTCAAACATTTCCCATATCCAAATGAAAATGCGTTCCATATCTACAAAATGTGTTCTAAAGCATTACAAGGAAATTTGAACCTAAAGCCTAAAAGCCTTCATGACCAGAACTATGTCTCAGGTCACAATCCTTTTATGCACGTGTGCATCCTTAAAACAATGCCCAGACAGTACTTCTTGGAGAAAGTCCACCTTCATCATCTGCCAAGAGATGTTTGAAGTAGGAACTACTGTCACTAGCCATTTACATTGCAAATTGACACTCTTTTCCTGCAGCATACACTTCTCTTGAAGTTGGAATATTTATTGACAAAGCTCGACTTTTGCACGTCCAAGAAATTGAACGAATCATAAATTGATAAGTTCCAAACATAAGCCATCAAACGAGCCAGATAAACATGGAAGATTTTTAGTCATAACTACAGACATCAAGAATTATCAGTTTCTAAACATGAGAAGGATGAAAAAGCAAGTTTTTGAATTATGAAACAACTTCAAGCGTGAAAGTTTTCATCATCACCATCAATATGTTCAAGACAACATCTAAAGAGAAATTAAGTTAAATAAAAAGTTGTTCCAACATGTTTAACCGACATTCAAAGTCCTTCCAAAATAGTTCACCAGCATGTTCAAATGAGAGAGGAAAACGAATCAAATGTGTTCAGACCACATTAAAACTTTCCAAAACAAAAACCAACAGCTATCAGATCAGACAACTTTAAAATACCTTCCATTTTGAAGAAACATGTTTGAACACAAAAACAGAGCATTCAAGACATTTATTTCAGTGTTCTTTCTTGGCCTATAAACCACTTTCATACGCAGTAGGGAGGGGAGAGGAGAAGATCATTACAAGACCAAAAAACAAATTTCTCATTTCCCATATCATACCAACCATACCAGAAACCCACAATAAACCATAAACAAAACACATACAGGGGGAGACCACTCATAAACATATACCAAAATCATCACCAGATTCCATACCAAAAAAAAAACCAGCAACACCTTACACGATCCCATAACACATCAAAACATCATACCAATATACCTGATAAATCAAACCACATACACCACCAATACACATTCCCAGAAATCAAACACACATTCAGAGATTCACATACTCACACAGAGTGAAGAGCTACAACAGCCACGCGCATATTGCAGATCGTAAAGCAACAACATCATTCACGTCAGCACATACCGAATAGACGAAAGGCAAAAAGCGTCAACAATTACAACAAGAAAGTAAAAAGAGAAGAGAATTCTTTTGACTTATCTGTGAGGAGGAACTTTCGAAGATTCGGCCGCACCGTATCGTCCCGATTGCCTTGGTTTCTTCCTTGTTTTTCTTTTACAATTCCTTGTAAAATGCAATCTTCAGAGTTAATGAATTGGGGTAGGGGATCATTGGGGTTAGGGTTTTATTGTCGCTTTTGTTTGATCGAGAGAGGATGAGAGAAAGCGAGAAGCACGATAGCGGCGATTTAGGATTAGGGTTTCAGAAGCCCTTTTGTTTGAGAGTAGACGAGAGAGATAAGAGAGCTCTGGGCGAGAGAAGAGAGCCTTTGATTTTTTGTCTTTATGATCCTGTACACACACTCACACGTCATCACCATGCACCCTCGCCATGTCATCAATCCTATCTCTCTATGATGGCATCAACGGTTGAGATCTGAGGGTCCATTGTGGACCCTCTCTCCCTCATAATGCCTGAGCCCTCCGTTTAATCTATCTTTCTTTTTATTTTAACTTTTTTTTAATAACCCTTTTCTTTTAATAACTAATATCCTTTTTTCTTAAAATTAATTAAAACAAAACTCACCTTAAAAATTAAAACCTTTTTCCTTAAAGTTAAAAAAGTAATAATAATATTTTTTTGGATGTTATTATAACCTTTTAAAAATTAAAACTTTTTTTATAAAAAACTTTTTCTTTAATAGTGTAAATTCTTCTCTTTTCTTAAACCTTTTTTAAAAACTTAATTCAATCTCTTTTTTAAATTAACAAACCTTTTAACAAAATAACACCTTTTTTTTTTCTTTAAATAACTATTTATAATATAAACAATAAAAAATTTTTAAATATTAAAATTAATTCTTCTTAATTAAAAAGAAAAACCTCTAACCTTTTAATAATAACCTCTAATATAATTCTTGAAAATAATAATATAAACCTTTTAATTTTTCCTTTAAAATTATCAACTCCCTTCTTAATCTTTGTTCTCCATTAGAATCTCTCACCGTGCACTTAACCTTGCGTTTGTGTGAAATAGGGTTAGATTTTGATTGATACCATGCCTTGATTATGTATTTGTGTGTTTACTATTGTGTTTGATGTATGCATGCTTTTGTGTTCTAAACCTTTCAAAAATCTAAAAATCTCGATCCAACGTCGAGCCATTTTCCACCCTTGTAAGTCGATTGTTTTTAAAGCATCGCAACCAACCTTTGGTCACTAGACACAAGACTAGCCCACTTTTCTAGCACTCTCGTTTAAATCTTATTATAATCGATTGCATTAATATCCAAGGGAAAACCCCATGCATGATAATCAAATTATTGTGCATGGTCCATATTCATTTGCATTTCATACTTCCCTATAGGTCTCGATACCCATAAGATAAGTTTCTTAGACAACTTTAGGATAGACTTCCTAAGTTAGTCCCCCTTTATTTTGATTTTACAATCAAAATTTAGCTCACCTAATTCTCCAAACAAGAGAATTAGATGTGAATCATCTCAAAGAAGGGACATACAATCCCATACCCCACGAATACAAATAATTTTCAAAAACTGTGGTGGTAGCTTAAGATGATGACTCATCTTTTCTCCTAAACTCTTAAACCTTTAGTATCCTTCAAGAGGAACTACATGTGCTCTGATTCCTTCCCAACGGGATATGTAGGCACAAGATGCGATATCTTGTCGAGCACACTTAGGAATAGAATCCTAGGTCTTCCTACCCTTAAACTCGTAGCAAACATCAACAAATAACATAATAAAACAAGAGGTTCCTGTAGAGTACTACAGATATCTAGGGTGCTAACACCTTCCCTAGTTATAACCAACCCCCGAACTTTAGAATCTTAGTTTGCATTTGCATTGCATTGTGGGTAATTCGATATTTCTCCCTTCCCTTGGATAAATCAAAGACGGTGGTGAAATAAATGAAATGCGATTCAAGTTAATATAATAGCTTGGTATCCAATTCTCACCGCGACAGAAATGGCGACTTCACTGGGGATACTCGTAAGAGGGTTCCCCCTAACTTGTTTATTTATGTTATTTGTTATATACTTGTACTTGTATTTGTTGTTATCTGCTTGCTTGGGTTGTTACATTGTGAGATTAGTCCTAACCCGGACTTGAGAGCACACATATGATAGGATTGTGGTGTAATCAATAGTCGGCTATTGGGAGTAGTCCTAATAGAGTTTGGCATATGAGGACCACGCTCAGCCGAGGCCTTTTGGAATTGCTGATGTCTGATGCGAGTAGTCGCATTGATATCACTCTTTCTGATTTGGGAGTCGAAAAGCTGAGGACCATAGTTACCTTTACCCCACTTGGCCTTTTAGGGCGTAGTGCGATGGCTATGAGGGAGTAGTCCCAAATGGTTGATACGCGATTCTACACTCAGACGAGTTTATCTTGAGAATATTATTAACCCGCGTGAGTAGTCTCGTGGGCCGATAATATCCGAAGGATTTACATAGACTTTGGGAACTTTGTAGAACCCGTCATGCAGGTACAATTAAAACCATAGTACACACCTCTTGGGATGGGTAGACCTTGGCTCCACGCTCGTGACCACTTAACCTAGGGCTCTGTTTGTTTGATTGTATCTTTGTGCTTGTATGTGCCAACCTGTGGTTGTTGCATTCATACACCTCATAAGCATTTCATTTCATGGTTTCGTGGAGCTAGGCTTTTATTTGTAAACGTCCGGTTTATTATGGACGGTGAAAAACTTTTGAAATCCCTTTTAATGACTATTGAATATAAACCTTTTGGTATCCCGATACTAATGGTTGTAACCATTTTTTTAATGATTTTAAATCAAGTCTATTGATATTCCTGGAGGGTTATAAATAATCGAGTTCCACGAAATGCTGCATCATACGCATCATTTGCATCTTGCATACATCCTTTCTCTACCTCAGCTTATTCAGTCTCTTATCCTTGTGTCGCTCAGCCGATCTTCTGGCATTCGCATCGAACTTGAAGTAGTTACTGGGGATAATGGATAGAACACAAAGTGTGGATCTCATGTCAGGCTTTAGAGTGATGACTAATACGATGTTTGGTTTCCCTCCTGACAACAACGCTCCACAAGTGGATCTCCTTACTCAATCTCATCATGTGCAAGATAATCTGGTTGGTCAAGTTAATGGAAGAGATTCCCACTTTCTGAGGTATATGCCAAATCCCCAGAACGTCCGGCCTGTGACAAATGTGAATGATTCTAGATTGGGAGAAATTGAGAAAAGATTTCGTGACCTCCAAGAACAATTGAAGGTGTTGAAAAGACCTAACGCATCTGGTCTTAAGGCTCTTGACTTGTGTCTAGTTCTAGGCATGGTTATTCCACCGAAGTTCAAAATGCCCGTCTTTGAAGTATACGAGGGTGTTAGTTGTCCAAGGTACCATTTGACGATGTTTTGTCGAAAGATGACCACTTATGCCGACAATGACAAGCTGATGATTCATTGCTTTCAAGAAAGTTTATCTGGGGCATCCTTGATGTGGTATATGAAGCTAGAAAGGAACCGTATTCAGTCTTAGGAAGACTTAGCTAACGCTTTTATGAAGCAATACAATTACAATGTGGACATGGCTCCAGACAGTGACCAGTTGATGAACATGAGTCAAAAAGACAACGAGTCCTTCAGGGAATATGCACAACGGTGGAAAGAATTGGCAGCCCAAGTTCAGCCACCACTTCAAGAGAAGGAGCTGGCCAAGATGTTTCTAAAAACACTGTCGGACTCTTATTATGTCAGAATGATAGGCGTTGTGCCATTAGAGTTCCCTAAAATTGTGGAAGTCGGAGTAAACATCGAGAACGCATTCAAAAGTGGGAAAATTAAAGACGTCTCGAATAGACAAGCTAATTAAGAAAAGTCTGTTAGTGATTCCCAAGAAGAAAGGAGTGTTGAAGTTAATGCAATTTTGGGCTCTCCTGAGACCTTGCAAGTTCCAGTTCCGATGCCTTATCACAAACGTCGGTATGCAGCGCCTGTTCAGTGCCAGCAATCACTACCTCATGGACGCCCGTACAAATGACGAAGGTTGACTCCTCATAATCAATGTCAAAATCCACGAATTCAGAACGTGAATCACCAGAATCAGCGTCAGGATCAGCAGAGACCCCTGAATAATCCAGAAGAAAAGACTCATTGGTTTGACTTAATCTCAATGACTTACAGTCAATTGTGGTCTTACTTCACCTGAAACTCAGTGATGACACCCAAAAAGACCAGAGCCATGAAATCTCGCCCTCTTTGGTTCAATCCAAATACCAGTTGTGAATTTCATGACGGAGTGTTGGGGCATTCGATTGAAGATTGTAAGGTTTTCCAAGAAAAGGTCCAAGAAATGATCAACGATGAAGTGCTGACCTTCAAGAGAGGAGACCCAATGGTGAATGGGGTACCTTTATGCTGATGGACGTGAAGACTCGAGAAGTTCCTTCCAAGCCAGTGGAATCAAGGGCAGAGCTCACACTCAGGATCATTAAGTTGTTTATTTATTTACTCGTACTTGTTGATATTTCTTTGATCATAAGCATGTTTTGCGTGTAATAATTTGTTATTTTGAATAATTAATGCAATGATAATGTTTGTCTTGAGGAAATCCATTCGTTTCACTCATTTTAAATTTTCTTTCTATTTTATAATGCCAATACTACCCCAATCTCTTGCCTTGGCAGAGAATTGGATGAAGGATGACGAAATCAAACGCAATCTCCTGTTGTATGCTTTTGAATAAAACTCTGCTAGTGATGTAAGGCATTGTTTCAAATCCCTAAACACCGGAGGTATAAGGGAGATAGACCCTCGTTCACCCATTTGAGCCTTTGAAGTAGGAGTTTTCTTCTCCAAATCAAAAGACCCTCATTCCTAACCTGGGGCAGGGTAATTTTTAGTTAAGCAAAAATGGAGTAAAATATCACGAAGATTGGGTGGGCACAAACACATTTTGAGCCTTATATCCTTTGTTTCTTAAACCGTGAACCAATCCACGATACAACCCTTAAAAGACCTTGTTGAAGTAGGGTTTATTTGAAAAACATACTCATTGAGATATCGTTTCCTGACTCCTATGAGCTATGCTCAAATCCGTGTTGGCATTATAAAACCGGTAATTCAATTACAAAAAAAAAATCTTTTAATGATATTTTCAAGACAAACATATGTTGCATTGGCAATTTCAAAATTAACATACGAGCATCAGCGATGAGCTAGATCTTTTGAGATTTGAAACTCTGATAGGTAAATGGTGAATCATTTCAAAAGGATGACCATATCCAGGGGCACGTTACTTGAAGAATTTTCTGAGCAGGGGCAAGTTGTTTCCCAGTTGTTTTTCACAGTCTGAGCAGGGGCAAGTTTGAAGACTCAGAACACCGTCAGTCTGGGTCAGTTACATCGAGATTTGATAAATCTCTCCAAGTCTGAAAAACAAGTTCGAGGACTATATTATACAGAGCACCGTCAGTCTGGGGCAGTTACGTCGAGATTCAATTAATCTCTCAAAGAGCTTGAAGACTCGGTTTTACAGAACACAGTCAATTTGGGCCAGTTACGTTGAGATTTGACAAATCTCTCCAAGAGTTTGAAAACATTGGAACAGTCGGATGCCATGTTTTCTGTAAAATCCTCTTGAGATGACTTCTTCTCATATACCACATGATCTAAGGCATTTGAGAGTCAAAGATTACTTTTCATCCATTCATAACAACGGTTGTTCAAAATGGCGACTACCAAGCAGTTCATCATTGCAGAACCACATCAGTCTCACAACATTCTTTACCCAAAAAGTTTTTGTCTTAAGTGGTGTGATGATTCCCTAGTAAGTCTTCACTTCAGGTAGTCACGACTATTCCCCGGTGAATCTCTACTTCGAGCAGTTATGACATGTTTGATGCAAGGATTTCCCCAGTCGGCTTCCTAAGAATCTCCAGTGAATTTCTTTGGTTTCAACCTTCCCCACCGAAGCGAGTGTTTATTTCACTCCTCAATGGATTTTCTCACTATCTTAATCTTCTCCAACAAAGGCGGATGTTTATTTCATCCTCCCGAAGTTTCATAGCTGATATTTTTAACTATATTGATCCAAGCTTCCCCGATGGAGTGGATATTTATTTTATCCAGTCTACAAATTTCATTCAGACTACTCCAAATCGCAGTGGATATTTATTTTATCCCCCATGAAGTCTTTTCGATCATGAGTTTGATTCATTCCCAATGAATCTTTCTCATTCCCAACAGAATCACAAGGTTCATCTTGACAATCCTGAATGAAGTCATGATGTTCATCCCCAAGTGGAGTGCTCTATTTTCCCCAGAGAAAGTTTGAAGCTGTGAAGTGGGATTTATTTCTATATATGGCTTTCCATTCATCCCCAGTGATGCTTCTATCTTGCGAAGATTGGCCGAGTATCCGTATCGAGATGTTTTTTCATCTCCAGCTTTGTTTGCTTCTCTTTGTTTTATTTTGTCAGCATAAGCATAAGCATAGCATGGCATTCTTTCATGTAGGTTCATGGCATGTGCGTATTTTGCATCTTGCATTTTGTGTTGTTTGTTTTGTTCTTTCACTTTGGCAGTGGTTATCCCTAAGTGATCGGGTTTGTCTTCTCCCTCCAAGTAGAGTCATCAGCCCTAGGCAGAAAAGAGCGCGTCCTTTCTAATTCCCCACTGAGTTCGATCCTCGTGGAAGATGGTTGCTTTAGTGTCCTTTTCCATTCTTGGATAAAGATAAACCCCAGTTGAGTTCATTCCTCATTGGATGGAGTCTTGTTTGACCGTTTCTTTTCATTTATTTCCTGAATTGAACTTTGGTCCCTGACAATCACAATTTTGAATCTCTCTAGGCTGTTGAACCTAGATCGAGCGTGCATTTATTTTGCACTTTGTCTCCCCGGGAAGAATCTATTTGAAGATCTCTATGGAAGACAGGAAATTATTTCTCCAGCAAGTGGTAGCTCTTTATTTGAGCTTAGTTTTCTATCCGGATGACGAATGGCAGTCTCCTCAAGACATTTTGTCTATCCCCGGTGAAGTTGTCAAGATTATCTGCTAATTCTCCAGAGAAAGTTGTTGAAGACATTACAAGTATTCTCTTTATTTGAGAATCCCTATTACAAGAATTTTATTAGCTTCAACGCTGTTTTCAGCTACAACAATTTTACTTCTCAGTGGCATTCTCCCCAGTGAGCCCACAATTTAATTTGCTTCCGTCAAATGGCATCTCTTTGAGAAAGTTTGATGAAGATTCAGCTGGTCTTTCTCTTTATTTGAGAAGACATGTTTACAAGTCAGCCGACCCGCATCTCTTTTGAAGATCCCCGGTGAAACTTCCAAATCTCCAACAAGTTATGGATTCCAGCTGAAGTCACAAGATCTCCAGTGAAATCCCAACCCCCTGTGAAGTTACTTTCCAACAAGTATTCACCTTTCCAGGAGGAGTTCAAGACTTTTGCTCGAGGCAGACAACCTCGTAGTGTTTTTTATTTCAAGATGTATGTGAGGCAGACAATCTCGTAGTAGTTTACTCCAAGATGTATGCGAGGCAGACAACCTCGTAGCAGATTATTTCAAGATGTACGCGAGGCAGACAACCTCGTAGCAGTTTATTTCAAGACTCGTGTTCGAGGCAGACAACCTCGTAGCAATGATTTATTTTCTACCCTTTTCAAGTGGAATACTTGATCAAAGACCTCGGCAGTAGGTAGATTTCTCTGGTTATTCTCGGCAGTAGATTTCCAGAAGACCTCGGCGGTAGATATTTTCCTGGTTATTCTCGACAGTAGATTTCCAGAAGACCTCGGCAGAAGGTATTTCTTTTGTAAATTCTCTGGTTATTCTCGGCAGTAGATCTCCAGCAGACTTCGACAGACAGTCGTTTCTTCCCAGGATCTCGGCCGTAGATTCCCTGGTTAACTTCAAACTTTGACAAACAGTCATTTCTTTTCTCAGCAAATTCCCCAGTATTTTGACAGTGGACATATTTTCAATAAAACCTTCGAAGAAGGTATTCTCAGAAGAGGTTCTACGTCTCAACAATAGACTCCTCCAGTTGATATCTCTTGAAGATTCCTCCGGTTGACGACTATAGCAGGATCCTCAAGTGGATTTCGTTAGAAGATTTCATCGCAAGTTCATCACCCTATGCTTAGGTTACCTTGTGATTGTCAGTTTGGTACTCTCTTTCCCCCGGTGGAGTTAGATCTTTCCCCGTGGAGTCTCGCTTTGCTAGTCGGCCTCGTCGGATCTTTCTTTTTCGGTGTTGTCCATTCGATTATACCCTGTGACATTATTCCTCACACGATCTCTGTCTTGCATATCATATCATATCATTTCATACCATATCATGTGCATTTGGCGGCATCTTAGGGCCAAAAATTGTGCATGTTTGTATTTAAGTCTCCCCTATCTCGTCGAGACGAAGATTTCAATCTCCATATCTCCAGATAGAAGAAACTTAAATAGGGGCATCTGTCACACCCTAATTTTTGACCCTAAGATCCCCGCCTCGTTCCTTGCATAACATATTAGGTCACCATTCGTGCATAACTAACTGCTTTATCTAGCTTTGTCTGTTTGTTTCTCGAAGGCGGTGTTGTGTGTGTGTTTGTGGAGGTTCTCTAGTCTTTGCAAGATGTATGTTGGACTCCTGTGAGATTGTGCCCTCACCCTTTTTGATACCTAAACCACTACCCAACCTTTCCTCCCTCAAGATTCGTCAATTTTCCCTACCACAAAGATTAAATCCTTATACCCTAGATATGGAATTTGGTACCCTAAGACTGGTCACTGGTTGTGTGGTAAAGTTATATTACAGGATGACACCTCCCCCCCTCTGTAAACTATTCAAGGTTAAGAAGTGTGTTTGCTCTATGTTTTGATATGGTTCATCAATGAAAGTTCAATTTGGGAAGGAATTAGAAGTTGAAATCCAAAGTACGAATTCAAGTTCGTTGTTGTCACAAGTTTACTAGATCGAGTTTGAAATTCCTACATCTTGTGTTCTAATTCACATATGGTTCCAGTATGAAGCACATGCCCTCTGTTTCAATTAGAAAATTTATGTTCTTGAAGTTATCGAGTATTCTTCAAGCAAGTTTGAAGATCAATGGAAATTAAAATATTTTGACTTTGGGTAAAAGATTTATAATCCTCACAAATTCTCAAGACTTGGTTACAAAACTCATTATCCAAGGTTGGATCTCCAAATTCAAGATCTAGATACGAGTTCATGTTGTTTAGAAAGGTTTAATCAATTTGCAATGTACACGAATGACACTGTTTTGTGTTCTAAAATTTCAAGGAATGCATATGTTCATTTTAAAATGAACAAGCCTTTTATTTGAGTTATGATCAAAGGATTTTTTTTTCTTAGGCCTTCATTAGAGTTTAGCACCAAAAACTTAATTCCTAAAGTTAAGTTCAAGTTTCAAAGCATACAAGGTTCAAATTGAATTCAATCTACATTGAATTTCCAAACCATAAGAACAAGTCCAATATTCCAAGCTTTATTGAGAATCTAAATCCTTGTTCCCAGTTCAAGAACTTCACATGTTTAGCAGACGACCAAGGTGCCATTTCAAGGTTTAAGGATCATGCTTCGATAACAAGTTTAAATTTACAACTTATTCAAAAAGACTTCTCGGTTCTTGAAGGTAGATCATCATTTGTTCCCTTTTGACCCTAAACTAAGGAATTTGTTTTGGTAATTTATAGCCCATGTGTTTGAAAGCAATAAGTGGGATAAAACCTTGAAGCAAGAATTAACTCATTGATTTTAAGTTTAAAATACGATTTGAGATTCAAGGGTTTTTGCACAAAGATTCACATTTTTACCATGGAAATTCATTCAAGATCCAAAATTAAGAATTGCAACCCAAGTTCTAAAGTGGAAGATTAAAAACCAAAGGAGTTTTGAAGTTCAATGTTGGCTCACAGAAGAAATTAAGGTTGTTGCTAAAATAATTACACTTGAATGTTTGAGTTCAAACAATTTTCAAAGATAAAGTTCAAATTGTGAATTCCATGATTTCATAAATCATTACACAAGATTATAAAGTTCATGTCTCAAGTCATCATTCAAAGGCTTCACATGCTACAAAAGCTCATTATCCATACAAATCAATTTCAGGTTCAAATTCAAATTCAAACATTTCCCATATCCAAATGAAAATTTGTTCCATATCTACAAAATGTGTTCTAAAGCATTACAAGGAAATTTGAACCTAAAGCCTAAAATCCTTCATGACCAGAACTATGTCTCAGGCCACAATCCTTTTCTACACGTGTGCAGCCTTAAAACAATTCCCAGACAGTACTTCTTGGAGAAAGTCCACCTTCATCATCCGCCATAGATATGTTTGAAGTAGGAACTGCTGTCACTAGCCACTTACATTGCAAATTGACACTCTTTTCCTACAGCATACACTTCTCTTGAAGTTGGAATATTTATTGACAAAGCTCGGCTTTTGCACGTCCAAGAAATTGAACGAATCATAAATTGATAAGTTCCAAACATAAGCCATCAAACGAGCCAGATAAACATGGAAGATTTTTAGTCATAACTACAGACATCAAGAATTATCAGTTTCTAAACACGAGAAGGATGAAAAAGCAAGTTTTTGAATTATGAAACAACTTCAAGCGTGAAAGTTTTCATCATCACCATCAATATGTTCAAGACAGCATCTAAAGAGAAATTAAGTTAAATAAAAATTTGTTCCAACATGTTTAAACGACATTCAAAGTCCTTCCAAAATAGTTCACCAGCATGTTCAAATGAGAGAGGAAAACGAATCAAATGTGTTCAGACCACATTAAAACTTTCCAAAACAAAAACCAACAGCTATCAGATCAGACAACTTTAAAATACCTTCCATTTTGAAGAAACATGTTTGAACACAAAAATAGAGCATTCAAGACATTTATTTCAGTGTTCTTTCTTGGCCTATAAACCACTTTCATACGCAGCGGGGAGGGGAGAGGAGAAGATCATTACAAGACCAAACAACCAATTTCTCATTTCCCATATCATACCAACCATACCAGAAACCCACAATAAACCATAAACAAAACGCATACAGGGGGAGACCACTCATAAACATATACCAAAATCATCACCAGATTCCATACCAAAAATAAAACCAGCAACACCTTACACGATCCCATAACACATCAAAACGTCATACCAATATACCAGATAAATCAAACCACATACACCACCAATACACATTCCCAGAAATCAAACACACATTCAGAGATTCACATACTCACACAGAGTGAAGAGCTACAACAGCCACGCGCATATTGCAGATCGTAAAGCAACAACATCATTCACGGCAGCACATACCGAATAGACGAAAGGCGAAAAGCGTCAACAATTACAACAAGAAAGTAAAAAGAGAAGAGGATTCTTTTGACTTATCTGTGAGGAGGAACTTTTGAAGATTCGGCCGCACCGTATCGTCCCGATTGCCTTGGTTTCTTCCCTGTTTTTCTTTTACAATTCCTTGTAAAATGCAATCTTCAGAGTTTAATGAATTGGGGTAGGGGATCATTGGGGTTAGGGTTTTATTGTCGCTTTTGTTTGATTGAGAGAGGATGAGAGAAAGAGAGAAGCACGATAGCTGCGATTTAGGATTAGGGTTTCAGAAGCCCTTTTGTTTGAGAGTAGACGAGAGAGATAAGAGAGCTCTGGGCGAGAGAAGAGAGCCTTCAGTTTTTTGTCTTTGTGATCCTGTACACACACTCACACGTCATCACCATGCACCCTCGCCATGTCATCAATCCTATCTCGCTATGATGGCATCAACGGTTGAGATCTGAGGGTCCATTGTGGACCCTCTCTCCCTCATAATGCCTGAGCCCTCCGTTTAATCTATCTTTCTTTTTATTTTAACTTTTTTTTAATAACCCTTTTCTTTTAATAACTAATATCCTTTTTTCTTAAAATTAATTAAAACAAAACTCACCTTAAAAATTAAAACCTTTTTCCTTAAAGTTAAAAAAGTAATAATAATATTTTTGGGATGTTATTATAACCTTTTAAAAATTAAATTTTTTTTTATAAAAAACAACTTTTTCTTTAATAGTGTAAATTCTTCTCTTTTCTTAAACCTTTTTTAAAAACTTAATTCAATCCCTTTTTTAAATTAACAAACCTTTTAACAAAATAACACCTTTTTTTTTTTAAAATAACTATTTATAATATAAACAATAAAAAAATTTTAAATATTAAAATTAATTCTTCTTAATTAAAAAGAAAAACCTCTAACCTTTTAATAATAACCTCTAATATAATTATTGAAAATAATAATATAAACGTTTTAATTTTTCCTTTAAAATTATCAACTCCCTTCTTAATCTTTGTTCCCCATTAGAATTTCTCACCGTGCATTTAACCTTGCGTTTGTGTGAAATAGGCTTAGATTTTGATTGATACCATGCCTTGCTTATGTATTTGTGTGTTTACTATTGTGTTTGATGTATGCATGCTTTTGTGTTCTAAACCTTTCAAAAATCTAAAAATCTCGATCCAACGTCAAGCCATTTTCCACCCTTGTAAGTCGATTGCTTTTAAAGCATCGCAACCAACCTTTGGTCACTAGACACAAGACTAGCCCACTTTGCTAGCTCTCTCGTTTAAATATTATTATAATCGATTGCATTAATATCCAAGGGAAAACCGCATGCATGATAATCAAATTATTGTGCATGGTGCATATTCATTTGCATTTCATACTTCCCTATAGGTCTCGATACCCTTAAGATAAGTTTCTTAGACAACTTTAGGATATACTTCCTAAGTTAGTCCCCCCTTTATTTTGATTTTACAATCAAAATTTAGCTCACCTAATTCTCCACACAAGAGAATTAGACGTGAATCATCTCAAAGAAGGAACATACAATCCCATACCCCACGAATACAAATAATTTTCAAAAACTGTGGTGGTTTCTTAAGATGATGACTCATCTTTTCTCCTAAACTCTTAAACCTTTAGTATCCTTCAAGAGGAACTACATGTGCTCTGATTCCTTCCCGACGGGATATGTAGGCACAAGATACGATATCTTGTCGAGCACACTTAGGAATAGAATCCTAGGTCTTCCTACCCTTAAACCCGTAGCAAACATCAACAAATAACATAATAAAACAAGAGGTTCCTGTAGAGTACTACAGATATCTAGGGTGCTAAAACCTTCCCTAGGTATAACCAACCCCCGAACTTTAGAATCTTAGTTTGCATTTACATTGCATTGTGGGTAATTCGATCTTTCTCCCTTCCCTTGGATAAATCAAAGACGGTGGTGAAATAAAAGAAATGTGATTCAAGTTAATATAATAGCTTGGTATCCAATTCTCACCGCGACAGGGCATACCCGGTTAAGATCGGTATAGTCAACACACATCCTCCATTTTCCATTATTCTTTTTGACAAGTACAACGTTGGACAGCCAGGTCGTGTACCTGGCCTCGGAAATAAAATTCGCCTCTAGGAGGTCTTTTACAGTTTTTTCAGCAGCTTCCGCTTTTTCGGGAGACTGCCTACGCCTACGTTGAATTATAGCCCTAGCGGCCGGATCTACTGCGAGCTGAGGGCAGGCCACCTCAGGGTTAAGGCCAGGCATCTCGGAGGCGCTCCACATGCACAGATCAGCGTTCTCCCAGAGACATGCCTTCAACTGCTTCTTCACTACGTCGGGGAGCCCGGTGCCAATCTTCACGTTACGGTCTGGATCGTCCCCGAGGGCGACGAGCTCGAAGTCTCCGTCTGGGATGGGGCACGTTGGGTGGAGAGGCTGCCCGTTGTTTTTCGCCTGGAGGTCGAGGTCCGCTGGTCTGTCCTCTTCGTGCTCGCCCTGGAACCTGCTGTCGAGGTCGACCACGTTGACGCGTGGGACAGGCCTCTGTACGGTGTTCGGGGATGACTTTGCTCCGGTCTTGGGCTTGGTGCCGATGGAACTCATGCCTTTGATCGCAGCGTCGAAGCACCTCCTGGCCACGTCTATCTCCCCGTGCATCGTAACTACCCGTCCCCTGGCCATGTAATACTTCATCTTGAGGTGGACCGTTGATGGCACTGCTGTGAGTTCGGCCAGGATGGTCCTCCCGAGGATGCAGTTGTAGAGGGATGGACATTCGACCACCAAGAAGCAGGTCTTCACTTGACGGTCAGTGTCTTCGGCCCCGAATGTGACCATCAGTTCAACGTAGCCCCATGGTATTGTGGTGGTGCCGTTGAACCCCTGCAGGTCTGAACCGACATATGGGGTCAGATGTCTCTCGTCGAGCTGGAGAGTCCCGAACAGGTGAGCGTACATGATGTCGACCAAACTTCCCTGGTCGACAAGGATCCTTCAAACGTCAAAATTTGCCATCTGTGCCCTGACCAAGAGGGGGATAGTGGCATTAGGTGCTCCTCCTGGGAGCTCTTCAAGGTAGAAGATGATAGGGTTTGATTTCCCTTGCACCTTCTCGAGAGTGGTGGTCTTCGCTGATGTTGCGGACTCCAGTTCGTCAAATTTCCACTTGATCGACCCGACGGACACCTTCTCGTAACCACCCCCGGATATGAAAATTGTCTTGGTGAAACCTTCCCACGTGCTGCGGGCAGCAACGGGGTCTTCGTGGGGGAAGTTTACCCACATGCTGTGAATTGCTTCTTGGCCCTCGATGCCTTTGGGGAAAAAGAAGTCTTCGGGTCGAGTGACGCTGAGGGCGACCTGTAGCCGACTCTCGTCGGGAGGAGGTGTCATCTCCTCGACGTTTTGGGCTTCCCGGGAACTGGGACAAGGGGCGTACTTCTTTAAGTGCCCTTCCTTGATCAGGATCTCAATTGCATCTTTGAGATGGATACAGTCCTCCGTGACATGTCCGTGGCTTCGGTGGAACCTGCAATACTTAGACATGTCCGTGTTTGATTTGGGGGTCGTTGGCTTCGGAAAGCGGACGCCCCCTTTCAGAAATTCCGAGTTGGAGCACTCGGAGAGGGTTTGCGTGCGGGGAGCATTGAGCGGCGTGTATTCCGTGAACCGGCCAGCTGGTCCTCGCGGTTCACGAGAGTCTCGGGGGCGGCTTTCCATCTTTCTTTCTCCTCCATGTTGGGGAGGAGAGTCTTCTTCTCTGCGGCCGTGGGGGCCTTCCTTTCACCTCGAGTCGAGGGCGATCTGTGCTGCCTCCGACTCCTCGAACTCGATCTATGACTGAGCTCGTTGGAGGAGGTCCTCCAAACGGCGAGGTCTGCGGAGGCCCACAGACTTGGCAAAATCGGATCCAAGACGTAGTCCCTGGATGATTAAAAACTTCTTCATGTCGTCGGTCGTGTGGACCTCGACAGCCTCCCTGTTGAACCTCTCAATGTAGTTCCTGAGAGACTCGTTCTTCCCCTGGAAGATGCTCTCTAGTGCGGCCTCCGTCTTCGGGTGTCGGCGAGATGTCGTGAAGTGTTTGGTAAAGCGTTCTCTTAGTTGCTTTCAGGTCGTGATCGACCCAGGTGCTAGACTCTTGTACAAGGTCATGGCGCCCTTCTGCAAGGAGGTGGGGAAAAGTCTGCACTTAATGGCTCCCCTAACGTTTCTGAAGTTGAGCATGGCTTCAAAACTTTCGACGTGATTGTCGGGGTCGGCCAGGCCGTTGTAGGTCCCCAGTGGCGGGGGTTTCTCCATGCCCGCAGGAATTGGGGCGTCCATGATCTCCCATGACAGGGGGTCCTCTGGTCGTCGTCGTCGCTTCCGGCTGGGGACCTTGATGGGGATCGGTGGTGTCGACCAGGTCCTTTTCATGGAGGGGAGTTCCTAGAACGGTTCCTCGGCCTCTCCTCGGCGGTCTTGCTCCTCTTGGTAGTCTAGAAGTGCCTGGGTTCCTTCCGAGGCGGGAAACGATGGCGCTTCTGGGAGGTTTCTGGCTGGGTACGCTCGAGACGTGGGGGTCCGAGATTTTTCTGGAGGAGTCCTTCGCGGGGAAGGAGAACGGCGAGGTAAAGGTGGACAATGATGTCTTCGCGGGGAAGATCGCTGTGTTCGCCCTCGCTCGAGTGCTTCAATTCTGAGATTCTGATGCATGATCAGCTAGTTGGTCTGGTTGACCAAGGCGAATAGGGCCACGGTTCTCGAATCTGCATTAGGCGGAGGAGCAACTGGCTGAAAGGCGGCTTGCTGGTCGTCCTGCTGGGCGGCGTCGTAAGCCGTGTCTTCGGAGTCTGGGGAGGCGGTCTGCCCGTCTCTTATGTCGCCCTCTTCGACATTGAGGGCAGCATCCTCCTCACGGTGGTTTTCGTTCTCGAGTTGCACGAGGACGGTGTCTAGAGCTTTGTTCGCAGATGGGTTGTTGGCCATGCTGGTGATGAACGAAGGGATTGCTTTGGTTTATTGTTGAAGGAAAAATAGGGAAGCAGTGGTTCCCACAGACGGCGCCACTGATCGTACCTGGATCACACAGTTATACAGTGGCCAGCCACGTCGTTTGGACTTCAGCTCCGGTGATGGTGATACGGCCGGGGGGGGGTATACTAGCAAGGTACTCCGACGCTCAAGTTAGGTAAGGTCATAGAAAAGCAAATACAAAGATGTGAGTTTAGAATATTTCGTAACCTGACCCTCTAAAATGAGAGGGTATTTATAGAGAGCCCCTAGTGCAGGGCCAACGGTCACTTGCATTGGGCTGGATAGCAAGGCCCAATCTAAGCAACTGCCAGGGCTTACGTGGCATAGTGAAGACCAGTACGTGGTTTTCGCCCTGGTGTAACGTTCCCTAAATCTCCAGAAGTAGGGCAGACCGATTCCTTCGGGAGTGGGAAGTCACAAGAGAACGTGTCCTTGCGGGGAGGAACATGTGGGTGTCGAGCAGAGGTGTGTCCACGGGCTATATAGCTCTGCTCGACAGTCTTTACCCCGCGTGTCTGACTTCCAAGGGGATTGGCACGTGCCCGACACGGAGGCGACTTTGAGCCTCGTTGGGCCTTCGCTGGTCATTGGGCTTGGGCCTGCCCGACAATGGGCAGGCGCTGGCCCAGTCCAGAACAGTTATTATATATTATTTATAGAAATTTTTTGAATGTTTTGAATGTCTCTCAAAATTATAAGTTAAATCTAAAAATTTGATTCTTTAAATTTTAGATACTTTGAATTTTAGAATTAATTTTAATGATTCTAAAATAATTTATTTAAAGAATTATTTGGCGCATATGTGAATTTGTTATATATATTTAATTTGATTATTATATATAATTTATTGGAAGATCAATTACCTTTATAAAACACTTAATAGTGAATCTCAAAATATTGTAATCCGATTTTGATAAGAACTAAATTAAGGTTTTGACTCTTTAAATTTTAGGAAATTTGAATTCTAGATTTATGGTTTATTTATAAGCATGTGAAGATTTGTTTCATTTATTATTTATTATTTTTTATTGGAAACTTTAATTCTAAAATAATTGTTCATTTATTTAAAGAGTCATTAAGTATGTCTGTGAATCAATTTTAGTATGAAATAATTTTTTGCTATATATAAAGATTCAATTTTTATTTGAATTGAAATTGAATATTTTGTTTATAGCATGATTATGATGTTTGAATTTTATAGTTATTAAGTTTCTACAATAATTTTTTTTTTATTTTTATTTCATGTTATTTCTTTTTTTTTTTGTGAGTTTGTTCTCACATTAAGGGTCGCTAAGTAATCTTATGATTATGAGAAATGCGACAAAGCTTACAGATCCGGCCTACATTTTATGGGTAGTGTCTTGTAAATTTAAGACTTTTTTCCCATTTAATTTATTAAATTGTCTAGTAATTTTTTATTGAGCTGGTTGAAACAACAAGTTGCAAAAGTAACCTCTGTTGCGTATATTTGATTCAGTTGAAATTACAAAAGATGTAGTATGGAATTATTCATGCAATCTGTTATAGTCGGCCAAAAGGAAGACACTGTTTGGTCGAATAATTACATACCTGTGATGGTGAATATGCGGTAATTATTAAGTTTTTTTTCCATGTGGGTAATAATTGGTGTCAAAGGCGCACATTATCTAACATGACTTATTACCAATGTTTGATAATTACGTTGAGAGTACCTCTTGCAGTTAATTCTTGGCAATCAAAGATTGTGGATTAATGGTGCGTTTGGTATCTTGTTTTTGTCTTATAATTTACAATTAAATATCTGTATATCTCTATAATAATTTATTGATGTTCCTAATAAAGTCGTGTGAACGTAAACTCATGAAAGTATTCAGTGGATTACATTCACACCTATGATGATAAACATGTGACGATTATAAAGATTTATTGTTTATCAATATTAATTGTCAATATTTGATCATTGTAACAAAATACCATTAGCGATTGATGTTGTTGTCTAAAGACTTGACATGAATGATGCACTTGGTATTTTGATGAGTACATTTTTTTTGTTATCTATAAAGTAATATAGTTTATTTATCTGCAAAATAAGTTAGATTTTGATTCTCAAAAGTTGTAAATTTTAGGAATAAAATATGAACATTATGTTCTTGGATCTAGACCTTAAATAAGGATTGAGAAACTTAAATTCTCTCACAACTTAATATATTTAAAGTGAGGCTCAAGTTTAAAAAGTAAGCACACTCCAAATTACACAGATCTATGATCTTAAAGCATTGCAATCCAGAGACATTAGATGTGTTATTTAAAATGACATAAAAACTTTCATATTATTTTTGCTTAAATTCTAGTGCTTCTAAAGCAATAAAGCGAAAGTCAAACTCTCATTGTAGTGATGATTTTTCATTAAGATTATTAAGCAAAGAAAATATTTGAAGCGCATTATGAAATTATTTAATCTTGCTAAAACACTATAGTTTCGTTAATTATGTGACTTTGTCAAAAATTTAGCATATGGTATTCTCTTTGCACAATTAAGTTTATAACTATTAAAGTTAGAAATTATTCTTTAATAGAATAATTTCATAAAGTGTGCAATAAAGAAAAGATTTAAGCAAGAGAAAATAAAATAGTGCTTATTCGGTAAATACCTCAAAGGATAAGGGCAAATAAAGAATAATAAGTGATCTTGAAGGCTGATCAGAACCTGAAGTGGGTCAAGAAAGACGTTTGAGATGCTGGGCGAGTGAGAAGAGGGGGGGTGTACCTGCAAGGCACTCCGATGCTAAAGTAAGAATCGGGAGAGGAAAAAGGCAAGTACAAAAGTAAGTGTTTCTTAGGATGATTTAGAATACCCGACCCTCTCGAATGAGAGGGTTTTTATAATGCCCCCACCGCGTGGCCAACGGTCCCTATTTTCGGGGCGAATTAATTGTTTCCCGAAGAATAGGTAACTGCCAAAAACTAGCTGTTAGGACGGGCAGAGGTGCCCGAAACTAGCCGTTGCCATGGGCAAATGCGTAGTTCTGGGCACAGACGTCGTGGCTATTTCTGGATGGTAGAGCCGTGTATGACGAGTAGGAATGACGGGGAGGAGCAAACGACCCTGAGGTTCATCTGTCCATATATGCCCGGTGGAGGGGCAGAAAGGTAAATACTGCCCCATGTTGGCTAGACATAGGCAATTGGGCCGTTCTGGGAGCAGAAGTGGATTGGGTCATGCCTAGTCATTGGTCCAGTCTGGAACAGGAGCCCCCCAAGTCGTTGCTCCCTGTTAGATGTCAAACATGCTACATATTTGTATTCAATACTTGGCATTTTTCAATACTTTATATGTTTAACTTGTTGATTTTAGTGGTGATTTGTTGTAGTTCTTCAAACATTGGAATATACTTGTGGTGCTTGTAATTTGTGTGCTAGTGTACAGAAATAGGCATGAAATGATCAAGAAAGTAAGACACAAGGAGTTGATGCAAGCTGCCAAAGAATCAAGAAAGCAACAGCAGGGTTCGATAGGCGAATCCTGGCGAAGTCACCAGCGAAGGTTCGCCTAGCGAACGGTAGCGAATCTTCCAGCGAGGAGGCCCAAAAAGAGTCAGTAGGAAAAGGGGGTAAAATTTGCGTAGCGAAGTGACAACGAGTGTTCGCTACTTTGCTCGCTGGGCGAAGGTTCTGGCGAATGACCCTTGGATGAGGCAGGGGCTAAAGGATCCAAAATTCGCTAAGGCGAAGGTTTTGGCGAATGGCTCGCTTAGCGAATGAATTGTTCGCCTAGCGAACCCGCGATAACAATTTAGGGCAGTTTAAGTTTCTGAGGCACTTAAAGTGCCATTTTTTGATCCATTCACTAGGCGAAGTCTGCAGAATTTTAGTATCTTATAAATAGATTTTTACTTTTCGTTGAAGGGAGACTTGCTATTTTTCACACGAAAACATAGTTTTTGAACTTTGATCATCCAAGAGTGAATTTTCACATAGAGAAGCTGAAGTCACATCCAATCTCGATTATTCGACTCAGATGTTCTTTCATCTCCTCTTGAAACTTGTCATCCAAGCTACAATGAGAATGAGTAGCTAAACACTTTTGTGTTAAGGTTAGATGTAGTTGATCTTGATCATATGTATTTCTTTTGATCTTTTGTATATGAACAAAGTTATTGATCAATATAGATGAAGTTATTTGTTCTTAATGATGTATGTGTGGTTTGTTTTACTCTAGACATAGATTTTACAAATCATGACCTAATATTTTCATCTCTTAAAAACCAAACTCTAGACATAGATTTGGGATTTGTTATTCGCTTTGTGTTGATCTTAACGGTTGTTGTTTCGATTGTTAGCGTGAGACATCATCTAACGGTCTAAACAACGACACTCGCGAATTTGCTTTAGACATAAACTTATTCGAGAGGATACACGATTGTATTGGTCAGAACTGAGTTCATATGCGTGATTAATCGGATGTGTGTGAAAAGGATTAGTGAAACCTAATCTTGACATGCTTTTCTAAAACCTTACAAACTCTTTGCTACAAATTTACTCTTTGCTTCAAATTTATGTTAAACAAAACCAAGAACCATTTGAAACTCTTTAACTTAAAACATTACGACTATTGAATGGCAAGCATCAAAATATCACACAATCCCTGCGGATACGATAAAAACACCCCCCGAAATACTGTTTCAACAAATTGTCCGGTTGTGGAGGAGGTAAATTATGCTGGAAATCCAACTCAAGGTTATCAAGGAAGACCTCCTTACCAAAGTGCTCAACAACCGTACCAAAATCAACAAGGCTATCAACCACGAGGCACCTACCAAAATCAACAAGGATGGAGACAAAACCCTTACCAACCACCCCAAGAGCAAAGTGGAAGTTCAAGAATGGAGGAGACTTTTACCAAATTTATGCAATTATCAATGGCAACTCAAAAGAGTACGAAAGCTTCGATTAAAAATTTTGAATCACAAGTAGGGCAACTTGCCAAGCAATTAGCCGAAAACCAACCGGGGACATCCTTCTCCGCTACCACTCAATCAAATCCCAAAGGGGAGTGTAAAGCCATTTTCACAAGAAGTGGAAGAGCAATTGGAGGAGATGTTGAACATAAGGTGGTACTTGAAAAGGAAAATGATATTGTGTTGGAGGAAGTCGAAAAAAATGATGAAAATGGTGTAGTTGAAAAGAATGATGAAGAAGTGAGGAAAAAAAAAGAAAAAGAAAGAAAGGAGTTTGAGAAGGAAGTTTTACAAAGACGATTACCGTATCCCCCTACTCCAAAGAAAAAAGAGAATGATAGGCATTACGCAAGATTTTTAGAGTTATTTAGTCGGTTACAAGTAACCGTACCTTTCTCTGAAGCTCTTGAACAAATGCCTAGGTATGTCAAATTCATGAAAGACATACTTATGAAAAAGAAGATTGGTGAATTACTCTAAATTGTGAAAACATTTAAGCAAGCATGAAAAGAAAAGAGTATGTGAATATTTGTGTACAAAAGAGAAAAAGAATGCTTGCTTGAATGAGAAAAATAGATTCAATAATTGTGCAAGGAAGTTTGAGAAGGTGTGATAAAGGAAAAAATTGGTGAATGAAGTTGAGGTGTTGTGAATACCTTGTAGAGTGAATGTTCTTTTGCATCGATAATTTTGATTCAATGGCCATGAGAAATGTCCCTTAATTGTTAACCCGACCAAGCTATAACCTTGAAGCCCTTAGTGATCTTTTGCTTCCATGATTTCTTTTGTGATCATTTAGATATTGTATGAATTGCTTAGTATTTTCATCATTTTTCATTTGAGTGAAATTTTTCCCGTGCTTGTATGCGCGTTTTCCTTCAATCCTTTTTCGAAGAGGAGTGTTAGATTGACATGTGCATGATGATTTACTTGTCTCTTGAAACATTGTTTGAAAGTTGTTTAAGAGTCAAGTTCTTTTACATTGTCAATTCTAGGATTGTGTAATTGTTGCCTTGTTGTATTTGTTATTTATTTAAGCCATTTATCTTGTCTTGGTTGAATTTTATACTCGAGCAAATCCTCTTGTTTCCAATGAGAGGTATACTTTGCTTGAGGACAAACAAAGAGTTAGTTGGGGAGAGTTTGTTAGATGTCAAACATGCTACATATTTGTATTCAATACTTGGCATTTTTCAATACTTTATATGTTTAACTTGTTGATTTTAGTGGTGATTTGTTGTAGTTCTTCAAACATTGGAACATACTTGTGGTGCTTGTAATTTGTGTGCTAGTGTGCAGAAATAGGCATGAAATGATCAACAAAGTAAGACACAGGGAGTTGATGCAAGCTGCCAAAGAATCAAGAAAGCAACAGCAGGGTTCGCTAGGCGAATCCTGGCGAAGTCACCAGCGAAGGTTCACCTAGTGAACGGTAGCGAATCTTCCAGCGAGGAGGCCCAAAAAGAGTCAGTAGGAAAAGGGGGTAAAATTCGCGTAGCGAAGTGCCAACGAGTGTTCGCTGCTTTGCTCGCTGGGCGAAGGTTCTGGTGAAGGACCCTTGGCTGAGGCAGGGGCTAAAGGACCCAAAATTCACTGGGACGAAGGTTTTGGCGAATGGCTCGCTTAGCGAATGAATTGTTCGCCTAGCAAACCCGCGATAACAATTGAGGGCGGTTTAAGTTTCTGAGGCACTTAAAATGCCATTTTTTGATCCATTCGCTAGGCGAGTGAATCCTTCGCTAGGCGAAGTCTGCAGAATTTTAGTATCTTATAAATAGATTTTTACTTTTCGTTGAAGGGAGACTTGCTATTTTTCACACGAAAACATAGTTTTTGAACTTTGATCATCCAAGAGTGAATTTTCACATAGAGAAGCTGAAGTCACATCCAATCTCGATTATTCGACTCAGATGTTCTTTCATCTCCTCTTGAAACTTGTCATCCAAGCTACAATGAGAATGAGTAGCTAAACACTTTTGTGTTAAGGTTAGATGTAGTTGATCTTGATCATATGTATTTCTTTTGATCTTTTGTATATGAACAAAGTTATTGATCAATATAGATGAAGTTATTTGTTCTTAATGATGTATGTGTGGTTTGTTTTACTCTAGACATAGATTTTACAAATCATGACCTAATATTTTCATCTCTTAAAAACCAAACTCTAGACATAGATTTGGGATTTGTTATTCGCTTTGTGTTGATCTTAACGGTTGTTGTTTCGATTGTTAGCGTGAGACATCATCTAACGGTCTAAACAACGACACTCGCGAATTTGCTTTAGACATAAACTTATTCGAGAGGATACACGATTGTATTGGTCAGAACTGAGTTCATATGCGTGATTAATCGGATATGTGTGAAAAGGATTAGTGAAACCTAATCTTGACATGCTTTTCTAAAACCTTACAAACTCTTTGCTACAAATTTACTCTTTGCTACAAATTTATGTTAAACAAAACCAAGAACCATTTGAAACTCTTTAACTTAAAACGTTGCGACTATTGAACGGAAAGCATCAAAATATCGCACAATCCCTGCGGATACGATATAAACACCCCCTAAAATACTGTTTCAACACTCCCGAGCACGGGAGTGATGACTTAAGGATGGTTCGCAGTCCCTGGGAACTCTGAAGGGGTTGTCGCTTGTCGACGAGGTGAAATTGTCCGATGATGCCTGGGGGTTTTAGTGCCCGCGGGATACGTAACGCTATTTCGTCTGCCCAGCATGCGGGGAGGCCAATGGTTGAGGTAGTCTGAAGAGACGTGACGCCACGTGTGCCTCGAGCCTTGTGCAGCATTAAATGTGTTATAATGGCTATGCTAGGGTCATGATGATGTCCCTAGCCGCACGTTCTCGTGCACGTGCCTTTAGAGTGCTTATAAATAGAGGGAGAAGCTGCTCATTTGGGCTTTTCACTTCTCTCTCCTTCCTCGTTCTTCTTTCTGAGTCTCCAGTCCGTTGCCGCTGTCACCCACCCTATCAGCCACCGTACAAAGCTCATAGCAAGCTCTTCGACTCTTCAAATCCTCTTCGACCACGTAAGTTACCCATTCCTAGCTTTGTTTCTAGCTTTTTGCTTTCGTTTTGTTAGAATGTATGTGGCTAGGAAGACCTTAGGTAGATACGTAGTGTTTTTCGGTGACTGTTGGTGGTAGACGGTGGCTTGGCCACTCTCTGCTGCTGCCATGGTCGCCTGAGCTTTAGGGGACCGTAGAGTTAGGTTGTTTTCAACGTTATTGCGATGATGAGCGTGAGCGTATCCGACGGAGCTCATGAGTTTTTCGGGGCTCTCATGAATTTTCCGATGAATGTATGAGTTTTCCGGTGGAGCCTCAAACGGAAACCTGGGTAGTGGCTCGGGGAGAATCTCCTCGTACTTGTAGGAGGGTTTACCTCCGGGCATCTCCTCGCGTAATACCCTCGTGCCATCTGATTTAGGGATTAGGTCGGGGACGTCGTCCTTGACCCTTTACGCGCTCTTTCACTTGACTAGCGGTGGAAGGGTGGATTTGATTTTGCAGTCGAATTCACTTTTTCCCTCTACTTTTCAGGCGAACGAGATGGCACACGAAGCCGAGAAAGAGATTCTTATTGACTCATCTGAGGAGAGCTCCTCGGAGAGCAGTGAGACTGAGGCTTCAACTGCCCCCAGTGATGTCGGGGAGAACCCTGAGCATGCTTCCGCGGAGGAATGAACAGTCACAGAGCCCGCCGAGCACGCTTCCGTCATTGCTTCATACACCGGGGACGTCTTTACGAACGTAGGGCTAGACGGGGAATGGAAGGTGCACTTCCCAAGTCAGGACGACCACATATGTATGGATTATGGGGAGAGCTTCCCGATGTACGAGTATGCTTTTAAATACACAGGGTTCAGGCTGCCCTTCACTGACTTTCAGCGGTCCGTCTTCGTACACTTGGACCTAGCCCCGTCACAGCTGCACCCTAACTCGTTAGCGTTCATCCATGCTTTCGAGCTGACTTGTGAGTTCTAGAAGATAGGAGCTACCCTGCCTTTGTTTTTCACAATCTTTCACCTTCAGAGGAAGGTTTCGGGGAGAAAGTACGGTTTGGTTTCGCTGAAGCAAGCAAAGAAACTATTCAAACCTTTTTCTGAGTCTATCCGGACCTTTATGGAGAGGTTCTATATTATTGAACCTGTGTCGGAGAAGGCCTAAGATACCACGTACGCCAGGGCAGTGTCGACAGACGAGGACGGCAATGACATGTATGACGAGCATGGGAAGTTATTGGCGGACAGAGTGTTTAAGTTCCCCTTCTGTTGGAGCGGGGACCATTTTTCCCAAGGCACTGACCATTATCTCGCCCAACTGGAGATACTAAACGAGGATGATAGAGCCAGCCACGATGCGCTGGTCAAATATGTTAACAGTTTTAAGCTTGTGGAGTGCTGGACTAAGAAAGGGGACCCGATCTTTGATGAAGATGGCGGGCAAAGAGTGGAACACCGTTATATCAACACGAAAGGGCTTCTCGAGTGCAATATCCATACTGACGCTCTTAAGTTGCTCGGTATTCTTTATTGTTTAGCTTGTCCGGATTATAATTTCTTCAGTTGCTAACGTGCTCGTTATATTTTTGCAGGTGAGATGCCTTCCGCTCATGAGAGGATGGTGAAGAATACTCTAACGAAGGGCAAGGCGGGCGCGACCAACCTAAAATCTAGGTTTACCCAACAGGTGCCTCCTCCTCAACTAGCTGCGGGGAGCTCCTCGCCTGTTCCTTCTTCTTCCCAGGGATCTCTAGTGCCCGGGGCTTTAAGGTTTAAGCGAACCAGACCAAACGAACTGGTGGATCTCAATCGGGCGGCGAAGAAGGGCAAGTTCGAGCTTCCTCCCTGCCTTCATGACAAGAAGTTTTTCAAGGGCACATCCCTGACGGTTCCTCGGGCAGAGTCCCTAAAGCTCGAGGGTATGGACCGCCCGAGCAAGAAGGCAATGCTGGCGCAAGATGCTTCTGTACTGGTTCGGGTACTAGTGATGGCGGTGGTCTACGCCGAGGAAGACTCCTCCAAATCTGAGCTAAAGAAGGCCCAGGAGGAGATATCATCCCTGGAAGAAAAGGTGAAGAAGGCCAAGGAGGAGGCCAAGGCCGTTGATGACGCGAGGAAGAAATCCTAGGAGGAGGCTACTAAACTGAAAGGGGAGAGGGAGACCCTGGTCACTAAGAAGAAGGCTGCTGAAGACCTGGTCGAGCAATTGAGGTCTGCGGCGGCACCGGCTAAAGATGAGCCTGAGGAGGTGAAGGCGTTGAAGACTAGGGCCGAGCTGGTTGTTCGCTTTGCGCAGGCGGAGGACGATGTCTATGCCATCAGGGAGGAGCCGTTCAACAATGTCGTGGCTCAACTCAAGGTGGTGAATCCAGGGGTACAGCTATCCACGGAGGGGACCAGTTTTTTGAGTCACGTTGAAGATGGAAAAATTGTTAATCCAGACTTCCTCCAGATTGGCGATGAGCATGCCCGTCTACTTAATGAGGAATCTCAGCTGACGCCGCCAATCCCCGAGCAGGTCGAGTAGATGGAGGAATAATGTGTCCCTTTTGTTGTTGTAATGTTTCTGGCCTGTGTGCCATGTTTTATGTAATTTTATGTGGCGTGGGCATGGCCCCTTTATCTTGTAACAAGCACAATTGTGGTCTTTGGGACCACTAATTATTTTGATATGTATGTATCCGGCCATCCTTGCCGGTTTTATATGTTTTATACTCGTGCATGGTTTTTTTTGTTTTTATTTTCGCTAAGTGTAGAAACTTTGCTCGATATGTGTGCGTGCCCGTAATAAGGGTAACTTTGATTCACTTATTGCTTTAGGGATTTTCTCGACTTAGATGTGTTCGGCAGTGAGGGGGACTGATCGAACGGCCCGGGAAGCTTTCGGGCATGATAGCGGAGCTCAGGTCGCGTTTGAGGCCTGAGTTCACGGCGTGAACCTCTGATCGCTAGCTGGGTGTTCTGCCTATCATGGTACATTGACGACGGCTGGCTCGGTTGAGGAACCACTGTCGGGCAAAGACCCAGCTCGTTCCTGAGCGGGATCCTGCCTTAGCTGGTATGCGACGCTTGTACCTAGGCGTGCATCATAGTCGGGATGTTATGTCCGTTGCTTTGATGAAGCAAACCGACAATCAAGGCCTTGGCTATAATGTTGTTTTAGCTTTTCGGAATTCCATGGTCAACCAAGTTCTTCCCCGTTGAGGTATTCTAGGTAGTACCGTTCTCCGTCTTTAGCCGGACGCGATAGGGCCCTTCCCAGTTTGCAGCGAGTTTTCCTTCTCGAGAATCCTTGTGGTTCCTTCTTAAGACAAGGCTTCCCACTTGGAATTCTTGCCGTATTACCTTGGCGTTGTTCCTGATTGCGATTTTCTGCTTTAACGAGGCTTCGCGGAGAGCTGCTCCTAATCGGACCTCTTCGACGAGGTCGAGCTCTTCCCTCAGTGCCTCGTCGTTTGTCTCCTCATCCAGAGGTGATTCAGTCCGCCGGGAAGGCACGTGTATCTCGATGGGGATCACTGCCTCAGTCCCATAAGCTAGGCAGAAAGGGGTATCACCGGTCGAAGAGTGGGGCGTAGTGCGGTAGGCCCAGAGTACGTTGTGCAGTTCCTCGACCCAGGCTTTCTTTGTTTCGTCCAGCCTTAGTTTGAGGCCTCGCAGGATTACTCTGTTTGCCGCTTCGGCCTGCCCGTTGGTTTGGGGATGCTCAACGGACGCGAAATGTTGTTTCGTGCCTAATTGGGCGACGAAGTCCTGAAACTTTATGTCCGTAAACTGTGTCCCGATGTCGGTGACTATTGCTTGTGGGATGCCGAAGCGGGCAAGGATGTTTCACTAATAGAAGCGAAGTATGTTGTGGGCTGTTATTTTGGCCAGGGCCTCTGCTTCTATCCACTTTGTGAAGTAGTCAACACCCACTATCAAGTATTTGTTCTGGTTTGACCCTACTACTAATGGCCCCAGGATGTTCAGGCCCCACCATGCGAATGGCCACGACGAGGACATAGCTTTGAGCTCGTTAGGTGGAGCAAGTGCATGTCCCCGTGTCGTTGGCATTTGTCGCACTTCTTCACGTGTTCTTTTGCATCCTGCTGCATGGTTGGCCAGTAGTACCCTGCCCGAAGGGCTTTTCTAGCGAGGGATCTTCCCCCGAGGTTTTGGGCGTTGATTCCTTCGTGGATCTCGCGCAAGACATGGGTGACCATCTCTTCCTCAATGCATTTGAGTAAAGGGATGGAGAACCCTCGCCTGTAGAGCTTGTCTTCTACCAGGACGTAGGAGCAGGCTCTGCGCCTGACTATGCTGTCCTCTTTGAGGTCGGACGGGAGTTCATCCTTAGCGAGGTAATTATAAATGGGGGTCATCCAGCAGTTACTGTCACCGATGACGTGTACGTCAAGGATCGCGGAGGTCTTCTCGATGTTGGGTTGAGGAAGCACCTCCTGGATGACAGACTTATTTCCGCCCTTTTTCTTCGTGCTTGCCATTTTAAACAATATGTTTGCTCTAACGTGAAGTTCGCGAGGAACATGTTTTACTTCTACCGTAGCAAACTTCGTCATTTTTTCTTTGACCAGGGACAAGTATTCAGATAGGTTGTCGTTCTTAGCCTGATATTCTCCTCGAACTTGGAGGGCCACGAGTTGTGAATTGGTGCAGATGACGACTTCTTCAGCTTCCAGGTCCTCGGCCAGGCCCAGACCGGCGAGGAAGGCTTCGTACTCAGCTTGGTTGTTGGAAGTAGGGAAAGATAAAGTGATTGATACCTCGACAATGATTCCCTCGTCGTTTTCCAAGATGATACCTTGCCCCGCTACCCGCCGAGCTGGATGCTCCGTCAACGAAGATGGTCCACTTGCGCACGCCGTAGGTGGGGGAATCTGCGAACGTTATTTCTGCGACGAAATAGGATAATGCCTGGGCCTTGAGGGCCTTTCTGATTTCGTACTGAATGTCAAACTCAGATAGTTCCAATGACCACTTAAGCATCCTGCTGGCCATATCTGGTCGTCATAACAGTTGCTTTACGGGTTAATCTGTTCGGACCACGATCGTGTGGGCCAGGAAATAGTGCCTTAGCCTTCGCGCAGCATTCTGGTCCCTGTAATTCTTTGCTCATGAAGTATATAGGCTTTTTCCTGTCGGGTGTCTCACGGATGAGGGCGGCGCTAATGGCCTCGGTTGTTACGGTGAGGTAGAGGTACAGAGTTTCCCCGTTATCTGGCCGAGAGAGGACTGGTGGTTCTGATAGTGCTCGTTTTAGATGGAGGAGAGCCTGGTCACATTCCTCTGTCCATTCAAGTGCAGCCTCCTTGCGGAGGAGTATGAAGAAAGGACGAGATAAAGAAGCGAGCATCCCGTTGAGGGATTGGATGGACTTCTTCGAGTTTGGTGTTGGAAATTTGGAGAATACCCTGCACTTGTCGGGGTTAGCTTCGATTCCTCGTTCTGTTAGATAGAAGCCGAGGAACTTGCCCGCCCACACCCCAAAAGTGCTTTTCTCTAGGTTGAAACGCATCTGGTATTTCCTGACTTGCTCGAAGACCTTTCTTAAATGAGTCGTGTGATTGGTTTCCTCGTGGGATTTCATTATCATATCGTCCATATAGACTTCGAGCATGTCGCTGATTTCTCCTCGGAAGACCTTGTTCATCATCCTTTGGTAGGTCGCACCGGCCTTATTCAAGCCGAAGGGCATTACGTTGTAGTAATAATTGCCCGACTCGGTCATGAAGGCCATGTATTTTTTATCACTTTTCGCCATTGGTATTTGATTGTAGCCCGAATAGGCGTCCATGAATGATAACAAATTAAAACCGGCAGAATTATCAACAAGTTTATCAATTTTGGGGAGGGGTAGGCGTCTTTTGGGCATGCCTTATTGAGATCAGTATAATCAACACACATATGCCACTTTCCATTAGATTTTTTTACGAGTACAATGTTGAACAGCCAAGTGGTGTACTTGGCTTTCGAGATAAAGTTTGCCTCAAGGAGGTCTTTTACAACTTGTTCTGCAGCCTCATTTTCTCCGGAGACTGCTTTCTCCTACGTTGTGCTACAGCTTTGACGGCGGGGTCGATTATGAGTTGATGGCAGGCGACAGCAGGATCTAAGCCGGGCATTTCCATGGAACTCCAGGCGAACAAGTCGACGTTTTCTCGGAGGCAAGCTTTGAGTTGCTTCCTCGCAATTTCGGGAAGGCCGGTCCCTATCTTTAGTCCTCGCTGAGGGTCATCGCCGAGCAGGACGAGTTCGAACTCGCCATCCAGAATCGGGCGCATCGGATGGGAGCCGTTGCTGGTCGAAGTGGATGAGTTGCTCGGGCAAGTCTGGTCCTCCTTCTGATCATCTTTGGAGAAGCGACTGTCGAGGTCGATAGATTCGACGCGTGGCAGTGGGTTGGCTTCCTCGGAGCTGCTGGGCAAGGCTGGCTTGCTGGACGTCTTCGGCTTGGCAGCGATGGTGTTGAGTCCCTTGGTGGCCGCTTCGAACCATCTTCGTGCAGCCTCGATGTCCCCGTGTAAGGTGGCGACCATACCCTTCTAAGTGTAGTACTTCATTTTTACATGGACAGTTGATGGTACGACCACCAATTCGGCCAAGGTTGGCCGCCCGAATATGCACTGATAGAGAGACGGGCAGTCAATAACCAAGAATTGGACTTTGATAGACCTGGCCGTCTCTGCAGATCCAAAGGTCATGATCAACCCGACATATCCCCAGGGTTTTGTGACTGACCCATTGAAACCCTGATGGTCAGAGCCCACGTAGGGAGTGAGGTGCGATTCATCTAGCTGGAGGGTTGAGAAAAGCTGCGAGTACATGATGTCGACCGAGCTGCCATGGTCGACTAAGATTCGACGAACATAAAAATTTACCATCTGGGCTCTTACGAGCAGCGAAATGCTTGAGTTCGGGGCGCCTCCGAGGAGTTCTTCTCTGTAGAAAGAGATGGGGACTGATTCTCCCCGGACCTTGTCGAGTGTTCCACTCTTGTTGGAACTCGTGCTGAGTAAGTGGTCAAACTTTATTTTCACGGAGCCCACGGTGACTTTGTCGAAGCCCCCTCCGGAGATGACAGTGGCGGGGGGGAAAGTTTCCCATGGGCTATGGCCGGCAAAATATGCGGGAGCTTTGAGCTCCTCGGGAACATAGAAGTCCTCCGGTCGTGATATACTCATGGCGACCTGGAGGTTTGTCTCTTCTAAGGAAGGCACCTCTCCCTCGACTTTCTTCGACTCATGGGCGTCTTGCTGGGGAGTTTCCTTCTTCTTTGTAAACTGCTTCAGGTGGCCGTCCCTGATCAGTATTTCTATGGCATCCTTCAGGTGGATGTAGTCCTCAGTAGTATGGTCGTGACTTTTGTGGAAACGGCAATATTTTGACTTATTGGCGTTCGGCTTGGCTGGTACCTGCTTGGGGAATTAAACCCCCGCTTGTTTAAACTCTGAGTTAGCACATTCGGAGAGGATCTTTTCCTTGGACACAGTCAGGGGAGTGTAATTATGGAAGCGGACGGAGGGCCCTTTGTTGTCCCGGGACTCCAGGGGACAATCTTCACGTCTTCTATCTCCCCGACGGGATGTCGAGGGTTCATCACTTTTGGAGGCCCGGGCACTCTCCTGGTGGCGTGATACCCGGGAAGAGTTGGCCGCCTCTTTCTCCTCATACTGAATGTACGCTTGCGCCTTAAGGAGGAAGGGGTCAAGAGTTCAGGGAGGAGCAATGCCAACAACTTTGGCGAATTCCGTGCGGGGACGAAGCCCTCGCTCGAGCAGGAACTTCTTCATGTCATCGGTGGTAGGGACTTGTACTGCTTCTTTATTAAACCTCTCGTTGTATGCCCGAAGAGGCTCATCCTTCCCTTGAATTATGGCCTCAAGGGAGGCTTTGGTGTTTGGATGGCGGCGTGATGCCGTAAAGTGTCTGGAAAACATCCTTCCCAGCTGTTTCCACAAGGTGATGGACTCCTCGGGCAGTTGTTTATACCAGGTCATTGCTCCATTCCGGAGCGTGGTGGAGAACAGACGGAATTTGATGGCGCCCCGGATGCCACGATAATCGAGCAGCGCATCGATGTTTTCGATGTGCTCATCTGGATCTGTTGTTCCGTCGTAAGTGCCCAAAGACGGTGGTTTCTCCAAGCCTTTTGGGAGGCGCATAGCCATAATCTCTTGTTACAACGGGTCGCGTGGCTCGTCGCCGCTGCTGGAACTGGTTCATGATGGGGAGCGGGTGCTTCGCTCGGGGATGGTACGGTGACTTCTGCGAGGAGACGGTGTTCTTGCCCGGTTCTTCGATCTGACAGGGGGAGAACGTTGGTCTCTCCAGGTCCTCTTGTTGCCTGGAGAGTGCTGGTTTTGCAGAGAAATGTGGCTGCACTTCCGGACGGCGTGGGAGTCCGGCTCTTGACGCACTCGACGATCACCTTCACGTCGGGGAGGTGGACTTCTAAATCGTCGGTGATCTTTCCTCGGCTGAGGGGATCTTGGTCGGGTAGATTTTTCCAAGGCCCCAATCCTCTCGTTTTACTCGAGGATTAGAAGGTTAGTCTTGTTGAGAGCTTCAAGAAGGGCCACCACGGCCGGGTCGGCGTTGAGCAGAGCAGGCATGGGCTGGAGGTCCAGGGATGGCTGGTCGCCAACATGATCAGCACAAGGAGGGGAAGGTGACGCGGTGGTGCCATCTCTCAGATGGCGGGCGTTACCCCCGAGGAAGGACCTAGATCTGTCAGCGTCAATTTTCTTGACGGGGAGAAAAACAGGATTGCGAGCATCTTGGACTTGATCTTGGCAAGCTATGACTGGAATCTTGGACAGAGAGTTGTTTTGGTCTTGAATCTGAGGTGGATGTTAAGACAGGGATAACAAGTTTCCCACAGAAGGCGCCACTGATCTTGAAGGCTGATCAGAACCTGAAGTGGGCCAGGAAAGACGTCTGTGATGCTGGGCGAGTGAGAAGAGGATGGGGTGTACCTGCAAGGCACTCCGATGCTAAAGTGAGAATCGGTAGAAGAAAAAGGCAAGTACAAAAGTTTCTGTTTCTTAGGATGATTTAGAATACCTAACCCTCTCACGAGAGGGTTTTTATAATGCCCCCAGCGTGTGGCCAACGGTCCGGAACAATTAGAAAATATGATCTGAACTGACAAATGTTCAATGGTGTTGAAAGATATATCAATTTAAAGGGGACAAATTTGGTCAAGATTGATATTTTTAATTCAGATTGTCATTAAAAGCTTAAATTTGTATTTAAAAGACAATTTGGTGAATGAATAAAGTTTTATTTTAATATGACAACTTCTTTTTTTTTTGTTTGATGAATTCAATTTGTCTTTTAAATTCAAATATTATTCTAGTTAATTCAATCATGACTTGTGACAATCTAGAATTGTTGAAAATTTTGAGAAATATAAACTTTAGTCCCAAGTTAAAGAATATTTTAAGACAAATTTTGTAATGTGTCTTGAGAATATTGAGTTTGGGGGAGAGATATGGTCAAAGAACAAAATTGAGTGGAAAAGAATTGGTTCTGACTCAATTCATACAGTTGTTATTTATATAGCAAATTTGGACCCTCATATGGATATAATTGTTTTTTCTCTCAATTAAATTAAGAAATTAATTCTTGAAGATCAAACTCAACATCCTCAAGAACTAGAGCATCAAGTGTCATAAAGAGTTGACTGAAAAGAGAAATTTTATTCGGTATGATTGAAAGACTCTATTATGATAGTTGTGACACTTGTTACTTGTTATAATTTTAGAGCTTCATAAGATGGATATCAAGTTAGTGTTTCTTAATGGCGACATTAAGAAATACAATATAGTGCAACGAGAGAAAATTTTGTGTCAATAGATACAAAGTTTATGGTTTGCGAACAGATAAAATCCATTTATGAGTTAATGAAATTGTCTCATTAATGACACCACAATATTTCATAAGGTAATTCTCTCGTTTGGTTTTGAGATGTCTATTATGAAAAATTATTGAGTTTTTCAAGTTCAGTGGGAGTAAGTTTATGTTCCTAGTTTAATGTGTCAATCTTATTTTATTTAGTCAACAATGATATATGATTGTTGTATGAAACCAAGAAATCTCTAACAAAAGTTTAACGATGAAAGATCTTGGACACGTCTCTTTTGTATTAAGTATTTAGAAACTTAGAGATTATTCTCAAGGTATCATCTGGTTAGCACAAAAGATTTATGTATATATCAATAAAGTTGAAAATAAAACTGACATGAAAGACAATAAACAAGGGTAATTGTATATATTGTGAAATAAGTCAGTCGGATAATGTTTCAACAACTGCTTTATAAAGTTAATTGACTTATAAGTTAATGTTGTTGAAGGATAGAACATATATATATATATATATATATATATATATATATATAAATTTTATGCTAGCTGACTTACTAATCAAAGACTTGGCATATAAGGTATTTTATATGATTATTGTCACTAAGGATGTCATAGACTAATGGGAGTCACTCCTTCTTTATATTTTATAATATTGTTTTGATATCGATATAGATTTTATATGAAGATTATCTGTAGAAATAAAGTTAATGATGTTATTATTGTTATAACCATTTATGTATCATTTGTGCAAATATTGAATTTGCAAACTTCGATTTGATCTCAATAAAGAATTCAGATGGACCAGTTGGAAATAGGCATGATTCAAAGATCATATTACATGAAATTTCGATGCCACTCATTCATATCGATCTATGTTATCAAGTACATTGATGTGGTGGTCGTCGGGGTTTTGTCACGTTATATGTTAGTGACAATAGCCGCGGTAGTCCCATTATTGATGTATGAGGTGAACCCGATTGTAAAGTTGAAATCTAAAGATAAATAGCATTCAGATGCGCGTCTAAAGAATTGTGATATAATTATTAAAAATATATTGCCCAAGTGGGAGATTGTTGGAATATTTTATATTTTAAATATTATTTAATTATTATATTTTAATAATTATTATGTGGGTATATATATTTTAATTATATTAGCTATTTATCAAAATTAAAAGCTATAATTGATTAAGTGGTCAAATAAATTTAAAAGGCTAATTAGATTTCTATTTAGTAATTAATTAATTAGATTTGTGCTCAAATATGAGTGGATGTTAGGATGACCCATTTGGGAATAATGGAACCCTAATTGGCCGTCACACTATATATAGGCTATGGTCCCCAATATACCGTACACAAACAATTTATCTCTTCTCCTCATTTGAAGAGCATTTAAGGCATTAGGAGTACCGGTTGAGGAAGAACCATACAAGCCACTAGGTCACTACAACAAAAAGGACTTATAACATCTCACCTTAGACAGCGCTTTATTACAAAAGCGCTGCTATAGGTCAAAAACACGGAATCTATTAATTTAATAAAGGAAAAGCGCAAAAAAATATAAGACCTTAGACAGCGCTTTAGTGAAAAGCGCTGTCTAAGGCCTTTTAAATTTTTAAAAAAATTTAATGGAAAATATTAGACAGCGCTTTCCTTAAAAGCGCTGTCTAAGGCCTTTTAAATTTAAAAAAAATATAAGACCTTAGACAGCGCTTTTAAGGAAAGCGCTGTCTAAGGTCTTAAATATTTAAAAAAATAAAAACAAAAGCGCTGTCTAAGGCCAATCTTAGAAAGCGCTTTTAAAGCGCTGTCTAAGGGCCACCTTAGAAAGCGCTTTGTTGAAAAGCGCTGACTAAGGTCTAATAAAATTAAAATATATGAATATACTCAGTTTTCATTTTTAGTTTTGCGCTCTTTCTTCTCCCTCCCCTGTTGCGAACGGATACTTGCGAACCTGAGCTAAACCCTTGCCGTCGTCCACCGCGCCGTCGTCCACCGTTCCTCCCTCATTTCGCGACTCCGACGACCTTTACTCCACCGTGACCGTCTGTTCCTCTCTCATTTCGCGTTTTCGTCACTCAGTTTGGAAGTTTAAGAGTTTCAGATTATTACACATTTTATAAGGTATGCTGATAATGTTGCTGTTGATAATGTTGTTGTTGATGTTGATAATAATGTTGTTGTTGATGTATTACACATTTTACACGTTTCAGAGTATTACACATTTTACACGTTTCAGAGTTTCAGTTTGGAAGTTTCAGAGTTTCAGAGTTTCAGTTGATAATGTTGCTGATAATGTTGATAATGTTGTTGTTGATTGATAATAATGTTGTTGTTGATGTTGATAATAATGTTGTTTATGTTGTTGCTAATGTTGGACTGTTGCTAATGTTGATAATGTTGCTAATGTTGTTAATGATGTTGCTAATGTTGGACTGTTGTTGGATATAAGAATAAAATATGTGCTAACTTCATTTTTGGTGATATAGGAATAGAATCAATATAATGTGTTAGTTTAGTTTGTTCTTGTTAACATTTTTCTACATTGTTAACTATTGCTATATAATGTGTTTGTTTAGTTTAGTTTAGGTTAGTGTTAGGTTAGTGTTAGTGTTAGTGTTAGTGTTAGTTTAGAACATCTATTATAGTTTGTTCTTGTTAACATTTTTCTACATTGTTAACTATTGCTATATAATGTGTTTGTTTACATTTTTCTACATTTTTCTACATTTTTCTACATTTTTCTACATTGACCATAACGAGGGAATTTGGATCCATTCATCCGTCCGCATTGATAAGAAACAAGTAATTCATATTCCAACCAAGAAAAGAAAGAGATGTTAGTGAAAGAGGTAAAATTTGTTATATACTTGATTTCTTTATTATATTTGTTATATATTATGTCATATTTGTTATATTTGATATCCTTGATTTTTTTATTACATTTGTTATATATTATGTTTGATATCCTTGACTTCTTTATTATATTTGTTATATATTATGTCATATTTTTTATATTTGATATCCTTTATTTCTTTATTATATTTGTTATATATTATATTTGATATCCTTGATTTATTTATTACAGGTTAGATGGCTACTAACAATGATGACCCACATGCTGATGATCACGCACATGATGATGATCATCCACATGATGATCAGGTTGGAAGTAGCAGAACTATGGAAGAAGAGATTAGGAGAGGAATAACCATAATGAGGAGAGTGATCCATGCTAGAAATCAAGGCATGACTTATAATGTGCATTGGAGCGAAACAGGCACACTTGTTGAGCCTAACGGTCATATGTTGACAAGTTTCATTGGTACACTTGTAAGGAATGAGGTTCCTATTACTTTAGATGACTGGAGAAACAAACAGTTGAAGGAAACCAAAGAAAAAATTTGGAATGAGATAAAGGTACCATAATTATGTCTTTAATTATGCCAACTAATTATGTCGTTTAAATTATTTGTACTAACCAATGTGTATGGTTTTTTTAGAGGTGCTTTAATGTCGAGGACGACAGAAAAGCTTATTTGATGAGATTGGCAGGGAAGCTCCTAAGAGGGTTTAGGACATATTTAAACAAAACCTATCTTAAGGATGCTGAAGGTAATTTTGTTGATGGAGAGTTTCCATCTAAATATGCAAGTTTCATTTCACCACAAGAATAGGTGAAGTTTAAAGCCAAACGACAAACCGAGCAATTTAAGAGTTTAAGTGCAATTAATCGGGATAGAGCATCAGATCCCCAATATAAATACAGGAAAGGACGTACTGGATATGGACGTTTGGAGCAACAATTGGTAAGTATCAATAAATTGCAATGACATAATAATTGTTCATCATGAGTTATATTTGATCATATTATTTGGCTTTATATGTAGTTACAAAAGGCGGGTAGCTCTGAAACATCTCTTCCTGCACATGTCTTGTGGAAGGAAGCCCGTGTGGGCAAGTCTGGATCTGTTCCAGAAGAGGTTCTACAAGTATATGAGAAATGTGTAAGTATAACAATATTTCTTTAATTAAGTCAAAACTTTATTAACAAATATTTGACAAATATTCGATATTCATCTGATTTTCAGGAGGCATTATCTCAGTCTGTACCTGCAGATGATACCAGGAGCATACTTAGTCGGGCATTAGATGTCCCTGAGTATCCTGGTCGGGTGAGGGGTAAGGAATTTGGGATCACCCCGACCTCCCTGAATATTAAAAAGGGAAAGGCTGCTAGTTATTCAGTACTTGAAGCTAAATTGGAAGCACTAGAAGCCGAGGTGCGGGAATTAAGAAAGGAAAAAGAAAGGGATAACGCTTCTGGTGTTAGAGATGGATCAGAGAAGGATAGTATCAACTGCAGCTTTCATCCGATTATTCCAGAGGTAATTATATATATATATATATATATATCTATGAAATTATATTAGTAGCTTAAATTATTTAATTACATATATACACATTAACAATGACATATGTATTTTTGGTTTTAGGGCATTCACCAATGTCAACTATTCTTATCTTCACCAATTCATCGGATGGTTGCCAAGGGAAAAGTGTTTAACAATGGGGTCACAGTACTTCATAATGAATCCCTCCCTACTGGAAGTTTGAAAGTATCAGTTGATATTGCTATGGAGAATGAAGCACTATTACCCTATCCTAACGATGATTCGGAGGTAAGAGTGGTGGGACAAGCTATAGGGTCGTTTGTTGCATGGCCGTCAAATCTCATACTCGTAGGATATGAGGTATATATGCTTAAAACCGTTATAAACCTTTGTTAATCTTAATGTGTAAATTCAAAGATTTTACGAGCATTTTATTTTCATTTTTTACATGGCAATGTTATTTAGACTCCAACAAAATCCAAAACAAAGGATAAGCGGATTCCGGAGCATACCGAGTCCGTTGTCTCAAAAAAAGAGGTACATCACAATTATATGCATAGAAAATGATAAATTGGATATCTTATACTTCATCTAACAAATTATATGATTTATAGCTGCCTGGTAAAGTGATTAGCAACGTTTCAACGCAAAAAACTGTTGGTGCTAAGAATACCAGGGTTAGAAAACAACCTATCGGCAAGGTTAGGACGTGCCTTCAGACCTTTCTACAATTAATGACGGATATTCCGACTGGAGGTGTTCGTCTGATAACTATGGAGAAAGATTTGTATGGCTTTGAATTTGACCAGAATGTTGGTAATGAAGACTTCGAGCAAGTTTTCCAACATACAGAATTGGGCGTCACTGTTGTCAATATATACTTGAGGTATATCCGATCTACTTTGGTAATTGAACAACTTATTTACTTTATTTTTCAAATGAATATTCTAATGTTAATGATGTTTTTATTTCAGGTTTCTGTATGACAGTTTTATGCGCCCCCGGGGATTGGAGCAAAGATTTGCATTCTTATGCCCCAGCGCTGTCAACTTAACCGAAATATTGACGAAACCAAATGAGGTCCATGCGTATATACGCAACGTCTTTATGGACAACCAAGAAACGGAAAAGTTGTACTTTTTACCGTTTAATACTGGGTTAGATTTTCATTCTAAATTCATCTATTATATTTTTTTTTGTATTTTGACTTCGTGTAGAAAGTTTCTATCTAACACTTGTTTAATCTTACAGTGGACATTGGTTGTTGGTTGCAATCAATCCTATCCGCGGAGTAGTGTATTATCTGGATTCCTTAGGAAATGATTGGACCACATACCCGGATATGAAGGACTGTATTGACACGTAAGTGAAATTGTTCTAAATAGAAATGTGTATATTTATTTATTTATGTGAATTGTTCTAAATATTCATTTATATTTTATTAGCACTATACAAGCATTCCTAGAACATCGGGGAATCGACCACACCATTACATGGAATTATGTGAAGGTATATTAATTATCACATGTTTTATTATATTAGTGATGCTTACTTGATAAAACTTAGAATTTATCCATATTTTATTTTCATTTGTAGTGTCCTCGGCAACGCAATCAAATAGATTGCGGCTATTTCATGTTGAGATTTATGAGAGACACTATTTCGTTGGATCGAATGGAGATTCCACCCGATGTATGTATTTCTAACTTATGAGTTATTTTAACACATATCTCTCATATTGTCTAATGAAATAGTTAAAACTAAATCAAACTATATGTTATATTATTATGTAGTATTTTGAAGAATTCAGGAGTGCTACTTACACAAAGGCTCTATTGGATGAAATCAAAGAGGAGTGGTGTCAATACATTATGGAGCTCGGAATTTTACAAACTTAAGGTATAATATTATACTCTTACTTTAATTGATGAGAATTTTAATATGTGTAACTTTGGTTGGAGTAATGCTTTGGTTGGATGCAATTTTGGTGTATATACTTTGAATTGCAATTTTGGTGTATATACTTTGAATTACAAACTTTGAATTACAATTTTGGATGCAATTTTGGTGTATATACTTTGAATTACAATTTTGGTGTATATACTTTGAATTGCAATTTTGGTGTATATACTTTGAATTACAAACTTTGAATTACAATTTTGGTGTATATACTTTGAATTACAATTTTTGGTGTATATACTTTGAATTTTAATACTTTGAATTACAATCTTTGTGTTTTCAGGACCTATAATGTAGATTGAAGCAATGTTTTGGTTGGATGCAATTTTGGTGTATATACAATTTTGGTGTATAAGTAATATGTGCATTGTAGAAAAAATGCTTTGGTTGGAAGCAATGCTTTGGTTGGATGCAATTTTGGTGAATAAGTAAAATGTGCATTTGTAGAAAAATGTAATGATTTGTAATTATAAATAGGTGTATATACAATTTTGGTTTGTAATTTTAAATATATATATTGGTATGAAATGCCAATTTTGGATATATAATTTTGGTGTAGAAAGGCCAATGGTTTGAATTGCCAATTCTGAAAAAAATTGCTGGTTGAAAATTACAGGTCAAATTCTGGTTGAAAAAACCTGGTAAAATTGTGGTTAAAAAAAAAATTATATAAAATTTTTCGTACACCTTAGACAGCGCTTATGGTGAAAGCGCTGTCTAAGGTGTACTAAAAAAGTCAAAAATGGAAGGTCTTAGACAGCGCTTATGGTGAAAGCGCTGTCTAAGGTGTACTAAAAAAGTCAAAAATGGAAGGTCTTAGACAGCGCTTATGGTGAAAGCGCTGTCTAAGGTGTACTAAAAAAGTCAAAAAAGGAAGGTCTTAGACAGCGCTTTTGGAGAAAGCGCTGTCTAAGGTGCACCAAAAAAGTCAAAAAAAGGTAGGGCTTAGACAGCGCTTTTGACGAAAGCGCTGTCTAAAGTAATCCATATAATGTGAAAAAGCGCTGTCTAAAGGTACCATAGACAGCGCTTTTCATTAAATACACGCCCCTTTAGACAGCGCTTTTCGTAATACCAAAAGCGCTGTCTAAACCTATAGCGTCGCTGGTTTATACAGCGCTTTAAAGCGCTGTCTAAAGGCTAAAAAAGCGCTGTCTAAAACCGTTTTTGCGCTAGTGGGTGTTCGTTGTTCGTTTTTTACCTTTCAAGATTACCGCCAACAAAACTTTCTCAATAGATCCAGGTATTCCTACAATCTCTTCTCTCATATACTAACATGTCGTAGATCCTATAATTATATACATGTTCGTATTATCTATTTCATTCCGCACTAAAGTATATGACATAATATGTAGAACATGTATATGTGATTAATTGTTATTGATTTAATTCCAACATATTAACCTTGTTAAAGGAAAAGAAACTTACCCTTCCTTCAGTGACCAGGCAAAATTTTAAAGGAACGCCGCCATATTGTCTCTCAAGAGCTTCAATTTCTGTTCTAGACGGAAGACGGCTCCTAACAGAATATATATGAAATAACTGATTTAATAGATTTTCCAAAACCACAAAGGAGTCAAAAATGAAGGAAATTAGAGTAATTGACAAATTTGAATAGCTATTCATGTAATAGACACAATTACTCTGCAAATGTTTTGATGATAATATAAAAATCACTTAACAAAAAAATTGAATCTAAAGTAATCATAATGATATGATCTGAGATGTAATAATTACCTAGACAAGTACAGCAGAAAAATTGGATTACTAGGTGAAGACTTTCTAAACCTGTTGTTTGGAAGATAAACATCAAAATCCGGTTTCAAATAAATTATCAATGGACACCACATCTACTAACTGTTTGAATTCTTCTGTTCCATCAAGATCTACACATTTAACGGAATTCCCGATACTCTTAAAACTCCAAGCAACATTGTCCTGCGCAATTATGTACCCGAGAGATTTAAGGTTCCTGCGAGCTTCAAAAAACCCCCAATACAACCAATATTCCGACCAGCAAACTTTTCATACATTTCTACGAGAGATATACTTCTATCACCATTATCTAAGGCTTCTAGTTCCATAAGATACATGTGCAAAATTAAAATTTCTATAAGCACAAATTTTCAAAACACATTATCCAGATAGTTACTCATCTAACACATCATGAAACGAAACTGAAAATAGATGGTGTATCGTAGAACCTACAATGTTTCCTCAATTGAAGTGTAAAAGCTGCCGTTAGGAACAATTCTCAAACCCTTATAAATAGAAGTTATAGCCATTCACATATCATTCATTGGATATTTGAAAGAAAACAATCGGAAAGAATTTGTAGTCAATGTTACTCTTTTCTTTGTTGTAGCGTGTCTTCCTTCTATCATTTAAGTAATCTTCAACGATCAGTATATTTATCACTATTTTACCATTTTCTATTCTTCCTCGTTTGTTATTGGGTTTTCAGTTTTCACTCAATCTATGGTAATAGCTAATATGTTTGCAAGGTTGGTTGATTCTAACTATGTTTAGATGTGTGACAAGATTCACCTTTTTAGTATAGTGCATGTCAAGTGTTTGATGACTTGCTTATATGTTAAGTGTTTGAAATTTTTGATTGAACCGGTACCAACTTCAGTTCGCGGATAAAGCTGTCAGTCTGATTTTTAATACATTGATTGAAAGACACATATTCTTCAAAAATAGAAGTTTTTAAAGTTTGATTTTACATCTTTCAATTCTCTAATTGTTTTTTGTAATATTGATGTGTTTGTCTGCTTCCTTCAGGAACTTGAACGATAATGGTTTGTGATAGTTTCTTTGTTCTTGCTTTGAAGATTGTTATGATGTTCTCGTCTGTTGTTTTACTTTATCGTTACTTTGTTGTTGGTTTTTCACTAGACAAGTTGAATTGACTCAAAACAACAATAATGTCAATTCATCTAGTTCCACTGGAAAGGAATTGACTCTTTTAAAAGAATTTTAGTGTCAATACTACATCTTCTCTTCTGGTGAAATGACATTTATTCAAACGAGCTCTAATAGTAATTCTTCTGATCTTCCTTGTATTGATAAACTAAAGGCAAAATAACCCTTTTCGTCCCTTAACTTTACACCAGAGTCCAATTTAGTCCCTTAACTTTAAAAAGTGGCGAGTTCGTCCCTTAACTTTTAAAATGGTGTCAAGTTAGTCCTTGCCGTTAGTTTGGTCAAACGTCCGCTTAGTATTTGTTACGTGGCAGGTGCATGGACTTTGAATATCATCTTCTTCCTTCTTGGTTTTGTTTGCAGTCGTTTTCCCCAATTTTTTCTTAGGGCAAATACAACCCATCTTCTTTCTTTACAATTTCTCTCAAAATTAAAAATTAGGATTTAGGGAAACATGAAATTGGGTAGTTCTTCTTCTTCGTTGAGTAAAAGAAATTTAGAAAGTGGAGATTCAACAGGCAGTGGAAAGACACAGATGGCACCACAATAATAAATAAAAATGAAAACTGCAGACAGCTCTTTGCGGTCTAGAATATACCAGATATGAAATTCAACCAATCCAGAGTGTTAAAATGCATATATATATATATATATGTATAAACAAACTGAAAGAGAAGAGGAAGAAAAAAAAGAAGAGAGAGATCAATCAAGCTTACTTTAAGGGTTTGAACAATCAACATTCTTAAATATTGAAACATGACTGTGGCCACTTATCAATTCCATGAATTTATCAGATAACCCCTACGGGCTACATGCAAATAAATAAATACCTTTTCCAGAACATTGACAACCTGGATTGGACAGAATGCAACAACGTCAACGTACATAAATTTTAGGAAGGAAACAAGCGATAAAGATAGGATATAAGAACATCATATCTGTGATGACATTTATGGACAATCGGTGAAGAAGATATAAACGCGCTACATGATGAGGCTTTGGAGTTGAAGGCTAGCTTTCAATCATTCCGCGCCCTACACATTCCTGGGGTATTTATTCAGTAATGTTTAAATTGCTAGTATTGCATTATTTTGGATCCTACACATTCTTGGGGCTTTTAATTAGCATGTCTGTCTAATAATGTATTTTTTGTTTAAAGAGCTATAACAGTGCAACTGCTTTGCAAGCAAACGAGGCCATTAATCTCGAAGGTTAGACCTCATGAATTTTCTCAGTTCCCTATAGGTTTAATTAATGTTTGATTCTTTGATATTTTAATTATTGAGAATTGCTTTGTGAAACCAAAAAGTATATTTGGTTTGTGTTTGGTTTTCTATTTCAATTTATATATCTCCATTTAGATAACTCTTTGAAACAATGTATATTTTTGTAGATGGTCAGGTTGTAGAAGATAGTCTAGTTGAAGAAGATAGTCATGATGATGAAGATAGTCTTGGTTAATGGATCATCTCACAGTATGCCACTGTCAAAAGCTATTGGCAACTTACATTTCATGTTGAACTTTTCCTTAACAATTTAGTATAGTGGGGATTTTACATATAACACTTTGTATCAATGGTTGAATGTTGTTTACAATACTGTAAAATTTGAACATAAAAACACTTTGTGTAGATGTCCACCATTAGCAGTTTATGGACATAAAAACACTGCTGTGATGGTTGGATTATGTGCATATTTTTGAATTTCTGTTTTCTATATTCATTTGGAAAAACTCACATTTAGTGTGGCTCAAGGTGATGATGCTATAACATCATGTTGAAAAGAATTATATCTTAAAACTACTCCTTACAATGTGCAAACATCTTAGAAAATAACAGAGTCCGGTAAACTAATGCTCCATTGCTAATGTGACGGAACACTCCCTTCTCTCTGTCGCAAAGCACTACAAATTCTCATGGCGGCAACAACATACACAATCAAACATAGTTGAAATTAGCTACGATGTTAGCGGCGGCGAAACGAGATGCATGTGGTGACGATGACCAAGAGCACTTTGAGGGAGGCAAGAAGATATGACGACGGAAAGACCAGTGGTAGCGGCAAGATGAGATGGTGACGAAATGCAGGATGGTGGTTCCAGCAAGAGGAATGGGTTTCTAATTCCATGTTTCTATTTGATCTGAAACAATAAAATATATGTTTTTTTAATTAAATAATAAAAATATAACGTGGCATTATATGGAACGCATGATTAATTGAGTCATTGCCAACAGTACTGCACATAAAGTCCACCTGAAAATACGTGGCACTGTTTTCAACTTTTGACTAATAGAATTAGACAGAAGGATAAACGTGACACCCTTTTAAAAGTTAAGGGACGAACTTGCCACTTTTTAAAATTAAGGGACCAAATTGGACCCTAGGGCAAAGTTAAGGGACGAAAAAGGTTATTTTGCCTAAACTAAAAGAAGAGCTTTCTTGCGCAGTAAGTTTCTTATAATGTTTATTTCTATTTTGTTTTATTTTCATGGTGGTGATATTTATGTACTTGTTTTGCAGATTTGTTTGGAGATATGTTTTATACCAAGTACCACTCCCTCTGGTCACAGGTATCAAATTTAAACATAAAAACCTTACTTATATTTTATGTTTAAATTTGATACATTGAATACAATTTCTTTCCTGTTGTGTTCTTTCAATTCCAATTGTTACACACATTTTTCCATTCTTCTCAAACACTTCTGCCATTCCTATTTCTTCATTCCATCTGCCTTTTGATTTGGTGTTCCTGGAAGATGAAATGCTAAAATTCATCATTTTGAAAACAAATAATAAACTAGAAATCATTTTGTTGTGAATTAGGATGCCTTTGAACAAAATACTTAGTTTCTTTATAGGCAAGAAACACGCAAGGGTTAGGGTTAAAGGAAAAACCCTAGAAAAAACAACAAGAAGAAACAACAAGGATTGGTTATAAACTATTATCCTTTTCTTTCTCTTTCATACAAGATTAAAAGTATACAAGAATAACAAAATAACCTCTCTCACTTGAATTAGGATTTTATCTTCCTATTTTTCCTTATGCAAGATAAGAGACTAGCATGCTATTTATAAGAAAACTAACACACTAACCTAATGGACCTTTTAACAATTATCCATTATAAGCTAACTTAGGCTACAAACTAACCTAAATAATTGGGCTTACAAGAAAGGCTCAATTCAATATGCTAACAAACCTAGCAATATTGACTAATGCATGTTAGAACAAATTTCGACTACAACACGCATTACTCCGACATAACACATGCGAACAAACTTCGACCTCATGCTTAATTCCTATCGAACCAGAAGCTACCCTTCGACCATACTAGAGTTCGATCCAATATCTCACAAATCTCCACCTTGGAACAAACTCTATAGCATCAAGGAATAAACTGGATTTCTTTATGCAGCTTTATCAACTGCATACAGTGGAAAAACTTGCAATTGGGCAACGTCTTGGTGATCATATCAGCAGCATTATGATCTGTCGAAACATTCACCACTTGAACTTATCCTCGCTCAATTACCCCTCTGACGATATGCAGCCTCACATCAATGTGCTTGGTTCGCTCATGATAGGTTGAATTCTTCGACAGATGTATTGCACTTTGACTATCACATTTAACAGTGATAACTGGACCTTGAAGTTTTAACTCCTTTGCAAAACCTTCAAGCCACAATGCTTCCTTCACAGCTTCAGTTAGGGCAATATATTCCGCTTCAGTGGTGTATAAGGAAATAACCTTCTGAAGCGTTGCTTTCCCAAACATAGTGAACACATATCCAAAAATAGATTCTCTGGATCTATACAACCTACATAATCAGAGTCGACATATCCTTCGATTGCTGCTTTACTATTTTCACCCAAGGCTCCACCATAAATTAGGACTCTATTCAGAGACCCATTTATGTACCTTAGAATCCACTTCAATGCTTGCTAGTGAGCCTTTCCAGGATTCGCCATGTACATGCTTACAAGACTTACTGCATATGTTATGTCAGGTCTAGTACAGACCATAGCATACATCAAAGAACCCACTATATTAGCATATGGAAAGTTATTCATATAAGCTCTTTCGACATCAGTACTGGGTGTAGCGAGCAATTTTTGGACGTGGTTCTTAAGCACTGTCGCTCTAGGGTACTACAGGTTGATTCACTTTTTTATCCTATTGAAGCTGATAAAGGAATGGAAATAGATGTCTCCAACTAACCCTGCTTGCATACTGAGTTTAAACAGCGGTATGTTAGGTTACGGATGCTATATGGAAGTGGGGCCTCTTTCTGCTTATTTTGTTAAGACTGAAATGACGAGACTATGCTATTGGTAGGATGCTATGACTGATGCTTTTCGATTGATGTATGAAGGTACGGGATTTTGGGTTTTTTTATTAGTGTGCTCGCTAAGATTTTTCTTTCAATCTTATGCCTATGTATTCCCGTTTACCGAAACAGGGAAATCAGAGCGATCGTAGTTCCTCCTATTCTATGGGAGGAAAAAGGTGTTTTGGTGTCTTGTTCAAAGCCCAAGACGTGAAGCTAAAGCTGGTTGGTATATTGTTCAAAGCCCAAGATGTGAAGCTGAAGGGTCTATTTGTATCTTGTTCGAAGCCCAAGATATGAAGCTAAAGGGTTTTGACTTTAGAGAGAATTTGTCATCTCTAAAGAGGAGTTGTTGATGTTTGTATGCCATGAACGAGGCACAGCTTTGATGCTAAAAGGTTGATTGACTCAACCAGGGTTTTCCTTATACAAAGCCTAAGAGGAGGCTATTGGCCCAACAAGAGGGTGTTTTTGTGTGTCCCGTACGAAGCCCGAGAGAGAGGCTAAAAGGGTTTGACTCAACGAGAGAGTTTTTTTGTGTGTCTTGTACGAAGCCCAAGACGAAAGCTAAAAGTTGTTTGACTCAACAATAGAGTCTTTTATACTCAAAAAGAGAGTGATTTGGTGTCTCGTATGAAGCCCGAGACAGAGGCTAAAGGTGATCAACTCAACAAGAGAGTCTTTTTATACTCAACAAGAGAGTGTTTTGTATCTCGTACGAAGCCCGAGATGATGGCTAAAAATGTTTGACCCAACAAGGGAGTCTTTTATACTCAACAAGAGAGTGCTAACAAGTGACTGACTCAACAAGAGAGTGCTTTTGTATCTCGTACGAAGCCCGAGATAGAGGATGAAAAGGTTAGCTCCGCTGGGGAGAATCATTGTACAAAGCCCAAGAGGAGACTAAGGTTACTGTTTTAGTTGAGTGACAGGTCCAGTATGTTGGTTCAAAGAGAAAATCAGTTCTTATATGGGTAATGCCGTACTCATGGATTTGATCTGAGGATCAGGATTATTTCTTGTTCTCTAAGGAAACGGGGAATCCAAAGGAGCTTTTAGACTGTCCGAGTCTACGGGTTTTATCTTTTGTACTATGCTTAAGAAACAGTAGTAGTAAGATCTAGACTCTTTGAAAGACTGTTCTATTAAGATGATTAATCTCTATTCCTATACCTCTAGGAGGTCGTCGGGACAATTTGTACGAAGCCCAAGAGGAGGCGAGAAAAACTTTTAAAAACCCGACGAAACAATTTGTACGAAGCCCAAGAGGAGGCTATCTTCCCAGAGGAAGAATCATTATACGAAGCCTAAGAGGAGGCTGTGAAAACTTCTAATAAGCCAACGGGTCCTTGTACAACGCCCAAGAGGAGGCGGGGATGCTTTTACGAAGCCTGTGGGTCCTTGTACTAAGCCCAAGAGGAGGCTGATGAACAGTTCCAGAACGGGTTTCACTTGGAACATTGGCCTTCTGTATATGAATTATTCAAAGGGGGAGATTTCTTAAATCTAGTTATCTAAAATTGTTGTAAAAGAAAATTATCACGATTTAGGTTATGTTTGAAATATCTGGTATAACGTCGGACATAAGGAGACGAGGCTTTGTCTAGTCCTAGACGTAGTTGCCGGGGAAACTCTAAATATCTATACTATTATTACACAGTCGATATGAGTTTATGAAAGAAGACTTACAGTGAAACAGCCCCACAGTACAGTTATATACATATGAAAGCGGTAAATGAAAGCGGGTAAACACTTACTCAGTTGTAGAGCTTCCATGTTGTTTGGTTAGTTGTCCAACAAAGGAAACTTTGATAATAATATTATATGCAAAATCAAAGGGGAAAGTGCTTTAAAAAGAAAATTGGAGCTTACATCTCAAGGAGAGGCCCAGGGTTTTATCAGTGATCGCACTGTCATTTTGTACAGGGACTTATACAAGTGACTGAGGCCCAAGAAAGGTTTTCCGTACAAAGGGATGGATCTTATACTCTCTCAAGAGGCCCAAAGGTGTTTAAAGAAAAGGAATGTGGCTTATAACATGAGGGTAGGCCCAGATGATTTAACTTTTGAACTGGCGATTGCGCCGGGGTTTCTTTTAATGCAGAAGGACTTATACAATATCTGAGGCCCAAAATTGTTTAGGTTAAAAGGGGATTAGGTCTTACACTCTATTAGAGGCCCAAAATGATTTTGAATGGGTCTTATACCTCGAGGAGAGGCCCAGATGGTTTGTTTTAAACGGGCGATGATCGCGCCGAACTTTTGAAATACAACGGGACTTATACAATAAGTGAGGCCCAAAATTGTTTGTATTTACAAAGGATTGGGTCTTACATTCTATTAGAGGCCCAAAGGTTTTCGGAAAAGTTTGTTAGGGCGAAAATCAATAAAACCCTAATTTCATCATTTTTTAATATAATTATATTAATAAAATGATAAGAATTCCAAATAAGTTTGAATAAACAACTTGTGATTTTGGTTTTAGGTTTGAAAAATAAGGCTTTAATCACAAGATGCATTAAAACCTATTTGGTTTTGATTTTCCAAAATGGTTATTTATTTTTAAAAGGTTTAAAAACAAATAAAAGACAGTTATTCACAAAAATACTAATTATATTAAATAAATAATATAAATCTATTTTTTTAGGGAACAAAATCTTCAACATTTTTGTGATTTTTTGCAAAAAGAACCAATAAAAAATAATTAAAATTGAAGGAGTTATTAATTTTCCAATTAATTAATAAAACATGAAAATATTGGAAAAAATAGCAAAAAAAATGAGAAAACACAAAATGGTATGGGTGGGGTTTGAACCCACGACCTCAAGGTTATAGGGCGCGAGCCTTACCACTAGGGTGGTGATACATCCGTTGATTGAAATAAACCAATAAATACACAAGGTTTGCCTAGTTTTCTAGGTCTGGCCAAGGCAAGGCAAGGCAAGTTTTGGCAAGAAACGGGAAGGTCCATAACTTTCTCATTTCTCCATGGTTGGGGACAAAATTTATATGCATCTGGCCTAGAATTTCACAAGGAATCCAATGGTGGTGGTATTTTTTTCAGATCATGCTCCCTCCTCAAAATCCGATAGTGGTTTTAAAATAGGCCTATAATTGCATTTTCTATGCTGCACTTTGGTACAGACATGAATTACATCATGAATTGGTTCAAACACAACATATATAACATGTATGAGATGTGCATGATCAGTGGACTTCAAAGCAATGCATATTTTGGAAGATTCATGTCATGATGCTTACCTATCTTTTGAGCTTTTGGAGTTTTTGTGTAATCTGCCAAGTTTCTTATTCCAGAAATCGTTTGATGCTTTAGTCACTCTCAAATGATCCCTTAGAAGCTTTTAGGATGAGTGGAATCAGCTGGAACCTGCAAAAACACAAACTGGCCATTTCTTGCAAAAGGGGTTAAAATGACCAAAATAGCAACTCTCTCAAATGGTGTTCCAGATGTTGTGAGCCATTTGGTACAGTTCAAGGATGATATTTGGAGTGTGTTTGAGGTTTTATCTGGTTTGGAAAGTGACTGAATCAAGGCATGGCTTGAAAAATGCACAAAAGTACTATTTTGAGATTTTGAGAGGTGACTTTGTGATTTAAGGATTACATGTCACTTGTGAGAGTTTGGACAGCTTAGATATGATATATTGGAGGTGTTAGGATCATGAGCTGTGATGGAAATGCTCTCTAACTCAAAAACTCAGAGTTACCTTGCTAATGAAGGCATTTTGGCCTAAAGAGAGGGATTTTGAGGAAAGCATCTGTTTGATGGCTTTGGTGTACTCAAACTGAGGATAAATTAGCTCTATTTATAGTAGAGCAAGTTTGTTTTGGGATCAATAGTGAATGGCAACCACAACAAAGGTTTGGCCAATGTTGATCAATGGGAAGCCAAGTCTCCTCTAGCCATTGACTAGAGGTTAGAGCACAGGTCTTTGGTTCCCTAGTTGTTGGATCATTCTTGATTGAATTCAGTTGGAAATGTGTCAGTCCATGCCACCTCTAAGCATCCATTAAATGCTCCAATCCAAAATTGGAGGCTTGTCCCTTTTTTAGGGATTTCTAGGTTTGGCATGCTACTTCTTGTTCCAAAGACTTTGGAGGCTTGGATCAGTGTTTGTTCCCTTTAGGGTTGATCCTCAGATGTGTCCAAAGTAATGACAAGGCTTGGAATGATCTGATTTTTCCAAATCGAGGAAAAGTACAAAATTCTGCCTAGCCTTGGCAGTTTTCAGCAAGGCAAATTGGCATTGTCATATCTCATGACTCAAGTTGAGTTTAGTGAAGTTCTTGGCCATTTTGGAAAGTGGTCATATGATACAACAACTGCTTGATCATATTTGGTCTTGATAATTTTTTGATCCAAGTGAAAAATGCCCCTACATTTGGAAAAAAGTAAGGCAGATTCTGACTTAGTGAAAATTTCACTAAGTGTTGGAAAAAGTGGCATTTCATGTTTTCAGCCATTTTGATCATTCCATAACTCAAAATCAATAATGAATTGGAATGAGGTGTAGTTGAAGCTTTTGTAGAGGGACATGAGGGCTACAAATACATCTTTGGATGGGGAAAAATGGCCTTGTGGTTTAGGAGTTATGATCCTCCAAAGTTGGTACCCTAGCCACTTTGTTCCATAACTTAGAAAATTTTCTAAGTATTTATGGTTACCCCTTTTACAACTTATCCCACTTTTCTTGATTTTTCTTGATGAATGATGATTCCAATCACACATTAACATCATTTTAGGGTTAAAAAACCATAATTGTGAAAAATCTCAAAAAGTCAAAGTTGACTTTTGTGCACAGTTGACTTTTTATCAGATGCATTCCAAACTGTGCGATCCTCTATGAAATCAAGTGCTTGACCTAAATCAAACTTGATGGATTGATTTCATAGGTATTATAGGGTGTATTGAATCATGTCCTATAGTTAGGGAGCATGTCCTGGTCAAAAGTCAAAGATACAGTTGACTTTTCTCGTGAAACCCTAATTGTGGTTCATATGAAATTGAAACTTGTTGCTCAAGCTTCTTGGATTAGTCCATTGTTGTAAATGGACCAATATGGTGTATTAGAGAGCCTCAAACCATCTCTTAAGGTATGGGCTCATGATTTGTCCCAAAAGTCAACTTAGGGGTGAATTAGGTCAAGAAACCCTAATTTCTGATTTTTGATGTATGCATCCCTTGAGGCTAAATTGAATTGGTGATTGGGTTTATGATGTCCCTTGGAGCATCATAGGTTATGCTTTGAAGCATTGGCTCATGCCCAGAGGAAAATTCCCATCTGGAGGCCCTAGTCGACCAAAACCCTAATTTGGTGACACTGGCGATCTCGAGGCTTAATCCACTTGGAATGTTGCAGCCTTGTGCTTAATCCTTGATGTGGGAGTCCTGTTGATACATTGTGGAGGTTTGAGAGGTTAGACAAGTTGAAGATCATGTCATCCCTTGATTGATCCTTTGTCTAAGCACTCAGAGAGAGCTTGAAACCCTAATTTTGATTGTAGTGGATGTTCACCCATCTTTGGGGAGACAAATGAAGTATGACGGATTACCCATATTGTGGTGATGATTTGCACAATGATGGGAAATCTTAGTGGTTAAAATTTGGGGTATGACAGATACCCCTATTTAATCTTCTTGGACCCGAAGGTGTGAATGGCGAAGGTATTCGGGCATTCAGTGTGCAAGAGGATTAAATATCAAAATACCCAAAATTTTGATGGTGGTCAAGAACGGTAGTTCACGCATCCTTCTTCTTTTGCTAAGCAATGATACTGAGAAAAGGTAAAAACTTCCCCTCGATCCTGGTTTCCTACCAAGGATCTGGTCTTAGTTTCCGAAATAAACTTCCCCTCGATCCTGGTTTCCTACCAAGGAACTGGTCCTAGTTTCTGATTTAAACTTCCCCTCGATCCTGGTTTCCTACCAAGGAACTGGTCTTAGTTTCTTTTGTCAATATACTTTATCGACAAGGAACGCTATTCGTAGCGGTTTTCTTCAAACTTTCCCCGAATTTTCCTGGGGATATGCCATTTGATAGAAAAAATTTGATGTTAGAGTTGCTGGGGAACTCAGTCGTCTGAGTTGTAGAGGTGCACAAACTTCTCTATTGGAGACGCCATTTGTTGACTCTACTGGGGAAAACAAGTCTCTTGAGAGGTTGTTTCCACTTGGGGTATTACATCATACTTTTCTCGAGATCTTTTCGGAGAAATGCCATATGATGTGATCTAATTTTGAGGTGCTGATGACCTTCTCGTCAGCGGATTTTTGGAGAAAAACTGCTGCATTGTCGAATTTCTGATTAAGGGGCTTTATCTAGGGATTTTCCTTAATCCGGGAAAGCAAGGATATCATCTTCAATGGCGAAAAGTGATGTTTGTCGAATGTTTTCTGGTCTTTCAGAGGTGCAAGTTATCAAAGTGGTCAAGGAGCCACCTTTAATCCAGAAATAAACTGGAGGACAGAGATCGTTCAGACGGTTCACTTCCTGATGAGGAAAGAACTGGCAACTCGATTGAGAGGCCTTTTAACACTTGAGAACAAGACTGACCAGAGTGATAGTGATGCAATATGAATATGAACGCAAACCAATAATGCATGATGTATGTATGTTTATGCTGACAAAACTGACGCGACATACAGACTAATGGATGAACACAACGGGATACTCGGCCACTGCTAGGGACGAATAAGTATCTTTGGTTCAAAATAGCAAATCTGCCTTGCTTAGGAGAAAGTAGTTCCCTGTCGGGGAAAACCGTTGGTCTGGCTTAGGAGATGAGAACACGGCCGAGGGGTGTCAGATGAAACATGGTCTCTGACACAGTTAATCCTTCGTTCAGGTGCACTGGTTTAGAAGGAGTACTTTGATTCTGCACTTTGAGGATCGAGCACTTTTGGAGACGCAATCGATGTTCTTTCGATGTTCAACAATCAAAAGAATTGCCATCTTTATTTTAAAAGCAAAAAAAGTTTAACAAGTAAATTCATTTTTTATTTATTTCAAGAATCGTTAATCGTGTTGAAATGTCGTTCTGTAAAGCTAAAACAAATAAGAATTGCAAGCAAAAGCACAAAGGCTCAAATTTTATTGATAGGATGGAAATCAGCCAAGCGCGTGATTCCATAGAGTATTTACAAAGTTTGAAAATGGTAATTTAAGGGAAAAGGGCTACATTGAAACATAACGACCAATATCCTTCTACCAACTTTGAATTCGGGGCATCTTGAGCTTCCGTCGAAGATGACCTTGACTGGAATTTTCTGGTGGATGATGTAACTGCTGCTGAGGGGCTTGCCCCTATTGGACGTAGTTACTTGCCATTATCCCTAATTTTTTCCTGGATTGTACTTTGAGATTTCCAATCCACCGGGATGATCTTTGATCATGTCTCTAATTTTTGCCTGGACCGCCCTTTCGGGTTTTCAATCCACCGAGACGTTTTTTTTTTAGTTTAGGCGAAGTATTTCTTGACTACATCAACATTTGTGGGGTAGGAAAATTCCTCTCCTTCCATGCGAGTCTCAAGGCGCCGCCTGAGAAGACTTTCTTGACCACATAGGGGCCATCATAATTCGGAGTCCACTCTCCCCGAGAATCAATGAGGAATGATTGTATCTTTTTTAGCACGAGGTCTCCTTTCCTGAAGGCGCGAGGTCGGACCTTTTTGTCGAATGCCTTCTTCATTCTTTGTTGATATAACTGACCGTGGCATAGAGCCGTGACTCGCTTATCTTCGATCAGATTCAGTTCGTCGTGTCGACTTTGACACCATTCAGCTTCTGTAAGCTTAGCTTCCATCAATACCCGGATTGATGGGATCTCTACTTCTATGGGGAGCACTGCTTCCATGCCATATACTAGAGAAAAAAGGGGTTGGCCCTGTTGAAGTGCGGACAGATGTTCTATAACCGTGAAGAGCAAAGGGTAGCATCTTGTGCCAATCTTTGTAGGTTACAACCATCTTCTGAACAATCCTCTTGATATTCTTGTTAGTCGCTTCTACTGCTTTGTTCATCTTGGGTCGGTAGGGAGAGGAGTTATGGTGTTCGATCTTAAACTCAACGCACAACTCTTTCATCATCTTGTTGTTCAAGTTAGATCCATTATCAGTAATGATATGGCTTGGAACACCATAACGGCATATGAGATTATTTTTGATAAAGCAGACCACCACTTGACGGGTTACATTGGCGTATGACGCTGCTTCGACCCACTTGGTGAAGTAATCAATGGCTACTAGGATGAACCGATGTCCGTTCAAAGCCTTGGGTTCGATCACGCTGATCATTTCGATTCACCATATGGAAAAAGGCCATGGGGAAGAAAGAACTTTGAGATATGATGGCAATACATGGATTTTGTCTGAGTATATCTGACACTTGTGACACTTCCTCATGTACTTGTAGCAGTCAGATTCCATGGTCAACCAGTAGTATCCAGCTCTCATAATTTTTCTCGCCATTGTGTGTCCGTTGGCATGAGTGCCAAAGGATCCTTCGTGAATTTCTTTTATCAGGATGTCTGCTTCTGGTCTGTCTACACATCGGAGTAAGACCAAGTCAAAGTTTCTCTTATAGAGTGTCTGACCGCTCAGGAAGAAACTTCCTGCTAGCCTTCTAAGGGTTTTTCTGTCTTTCCTGGATGCCCTAGGTGGGTACTCTTGTTTCTGAAGGAAGCATTTGATATCGTGATACCAAGGTTTGTCGTCTATGACTGCTTCAATCGTGAAGATGTAAGCGGACCGTTCAAGGCGCATTATGTCGATCTTAGGTAGGTTATTCCATTGACCTACACTAATCATGGAAGAGAGAGTGGCTAATGCATCATCCATGTGATTCTCTTCACGAGGGATATGATGAAACTCGATTCTGTTGAAGAAGGGTAACAACCTTCTTGCGTAATCTTTGTAAGGAATCAATCCTGATTGGTATGTGTTCCAATCTCCTTTGATCTGATTGATAACCAGGGCTGAGTCACCATATACATCCAAGTTCTTGATCCTTAAATCAATTGCTTCCTCGAGACCCATAATACAAGCTTCGTATTCCGCCTCGTTGTTTGTACACTTTAACGTAACTCTGGCGGTGAAAGGAATGTGGGTACCCTGAGGTGTTATGATAATTGTCCCAATTCCGTTTCCGTAATGATTAACTGCTCCGTCAAAGATTAATCCCCATTGGGAATCTGGTTCTGGCCCTTCACTGGGTAGCGGTTCATCACAGTCTTTCATTTTTAGATACATGACATCTGCGTCTGGGAAGTCAAACCCGACTGATTCCTGATCGTCAATCGGTTGATGAGCCAAATGATCGGCTACAATACTCCCCTTAACGGCTTTCTGAGCGTGGTACTCTATGTCATATTCTGATAGCAACATCTGCCAGTGGGCAATCCTTCCCGTGAGAGCAGGTTTTTCGAAGACGTACTTGATTGGATCCATTTTTGAGATTAACCAAGTAGTGTGACGAATCAAGTATTGGCGAAGACGTTTGGATGCCCAAGCCAAAGTGCAGCAAGTTTTCTCAAGCATAGTGTATCGAGTCTCGCAGTCGGTGAACTTCTTGCTCAGATAGTAAATGGCAGACTCTTTCCTTTTTGTTTCGTCTTGTTGGCCAAGTACACATCCCATTGAGTCCTCTAGGACTGTGAGGTAGATGATCAGTGGTCTTCCTTCCATTGGAGGTGACAGGATTGGCGGACTCAACAGGTATTCCTTAATACTATCGAAGGCGGTTTGGCAATCTTCTGTCCAAACGCAGTCCTGATTCTTTTTGAGTAATTTGAAAATCGGCGCACATGTCGCAGTCATGAGGAATATGAATCGGGAGATGTAGTTCAAACGTCCCAGGAATCCTCTGACTTGTTTTTCAGTTTTCGGAGAAGTAATTTCTTGAATGGCCTTGACCTTGTCAGGATCAACCTCAATTCCTTCTGGTTGACGATGAACCCTAAGAGTTTCCCTGAACGGACACCGAAGGTGCATTTATTGGGATTCAAACGGAGTTTGTACTTTCTCAAATGCTCGAATAGTTTTGATAGGTTGGTCACATGCTACTCTTCTGTCTTAGATTTTGCAATCATGTCATCGACATATACCTCGATTTCCTTGTGTATCATGTCATGAAACAGAGTAGTCATGGCCCTCTGATAGGTTGCCCTGACATTCTTTCAACCGAACGGAATTACCTTGTAACAAAAGGTACCCCATGGGGTAATGAACGAAGTTTTCTCCATGTCTTTCGGCGCCATTTTAATATGATTATAGCCCGAGAACCCATCCATGAAGGAGAAAACTTTGAACTTTGTTGTACTGTCTACCAGCATGTCAATGTGTGGTAAAGGAAAGTCGTCCTTTGGACTAGCCTTGTTTAGATCTCTGTAATCGACACACATTCTGACCTTTCCGTCCTTTTTCAGATTGGGAACTATGTTGGCTAACCATTAAGGATATTCTGAAGTAGCGAGAAAACCCGCGTCAACCTGTTTTTGTACTTCCTCTTTGATTTTGATGGCCATGTCTAGATGAGTCCTTCTCAACCTTTATTTTACCGGCGGACATTCTGACCGTAACGGTAAGTGATGTTCCACGATGCTGGTATCCAACCCTGGCATATCCTGATAGGACCAAGCGAATACATCAGGAAACCCTCTCAGAAGTTTCGTTAAACTCTCTTTGGCAGTTGGACTAAGCAGTGCCCTAACCCTGATTTCTTTTCTCTCTTTTTCTGAACCCTCGTTGATCATTTCCAACGGCTCTTTGTGAGGTTCAATGGACCTTTCCTCTTGTCTGAGTAGTCAGGAGATCTCCTCTGGAATTTCGTCGCCAACTTCTTCTTCAGCCCCAAATACTAGGAACTCAAAGTTGGGAGAAGGCATTGGATCGTATGTTTTAACGGGGTTTAAAACAAGCAATCTGCATAACGTGATGATTGTTTTTAGAAGAGATAGAGAAAATGTAAGAGTGTGTGCAGTGTATTATTTTTTTTACTGCTTGTTTTTATTATTTGAATTGTTCTTTAGGATTACCATTTTCTGAAGAAGCGAAAAGAGAAAACAGCAATAATTGCGGAAATTATAGAACGACGTTATTTTATTAATCAACAAGTCGATTCTTGAAACTACAACCCTATAAAACAACACTCTATCGCTTTGGGCGAAGGGAAAAGGGAAACTTACAGAAAGCAAGCCCTATCAAAACAGCTGTTTCACTTGGGCAGGGTGAAAGGTTAAAGACGACAATTACTTTGACTTATGAACAATCTTCGAAACATCGACATCAACCCATTGGCGGCAAACTCCTCGGTGAATCACAAAGTCTGGTACCTTCCTTGATTTGTCTTCAGAAATAACACTGATTTCTGGTGGAGCAGGATCATTAGAATCTGTCTCCCAGACAGAGTTGTCATAGGAGGATTCCTCTATTGTATTTTGTAGAGTATTTGTGCTCTCAGCTATATCTCCCCATCCAGTTGGCTGGATGTCTTCGAGCCTGATACGAGAGCTTTCAGGAGCGGTGTACTTGACCATATAGTCAAATTTTCCACTTGGTTGTCCCAAGGTATCCCACACTTCTTTGGAACTGGAGGAGTCATCTCTCTCAATGACGTTGACCTCAGGAAAAGGATAGTTGATGAATTCTAGTCCTGTAAATTTTGCGAATTCATCGTCGTGCTGGATATTTTCTGAATGACCTGAGTGTTGATCCTATGACGTGGTGGGGACGCAGTTATTCTTTTCAATGATGCTCAGCTGATTTTCATCGTTCGACTGATTTTCTTGCCCCAAGTCTCCTGGGTAAGGCTGCCACATTGGCAGGCCATCCATCGGGCCATAGTAGTCGTGGTCAAAGTTGTATTTCATCAGAGTGTCCTCCTCTAATGAGTTTGGTGAAGAACGGCATCCTTCCGGATCACAATCTCCATATATCATTTCGACATCTGACTGGGGTATAAATCTCGGGCTCTGTGTAGGAAAGGAAAAGGGAGTATGTGTTTCATCCTGAGACATATAACCGTCCTCGTTGAGATAGGACTTTCATTCTTCCTCCGTATCAGAGGAATCATCTTTATTGATGGTATGTACTTCTTGAGACACTGGTGTCATACCCTAAATTTTGACCACTAAGATTTCCCATCATTGTGCAAATCATCATCACAATATGGATGAACCATCATGCCTCATCAAATGCCTCAAGGGTTGTTGAGCATTCACTACAATCAAAATTAGGGTTTTAAGCCCTCTCAGAGCCTTAGACAATGGATCAATCAAGTAATGACATGATCTTCAACTTGTCTAACCTCTCAAACATCCACAAAGGATCAAAGAGGACTCCCACTTCAAGGATTAAGCACAAGGATGCTCCCTTCTAGGTGGATCAAGTCTCAAGGTCGCCAGTGTCACCAAATTAGGGTTTTGGTCGACCAGGGCCTCCAGATGAAAAATTTAATCTGGGCACAAGCCAAAGATCCAAAATATAACCTAATATACTCCATGGAGCCTCATGGACCTAATCATCAAGTTAATTTTGGCTCAGGGGATGCATTTACTAAAAATCAGGAATTAGGGTTTCTTGACCTAATTCACCCCTAAGTTGACTTTTGGGACAAATCATGAACCAAGACCTCAAGGCATGATTTGAGGGTCTATAATATACCTTATTGATCCATTTGGAACAATGGATTAATCCAAGAAGCTTGAGCAACAAGTCTCAATTTCATCTGCACCACAATTAGGGTTTCGTGAGGAAAGTCAACTGTAGCTTTGACTTTTGACCAGGACATGCTCCCAAACCCTAAGACATGATTCAATATACTCTATGACACCCATGGAACATGTCCATCAAGTTTGATTTAGGTCAAGGACATGATTTCCTGAAGAATTGCACAGTTTGGAATTCATCTGATAAAAAGTCAACTTTGACTTTTTGAGATTTTTCACCAAAATGGATTTTTAACCCTAAAATGATGTTAATGTATGATTTGAATCATCATTCATCAAGAAAAATCAAAGAAAGTGGGATAACTTGTAAAAGGGGTAACCATAAAACTTAGAAAAATTTCTAAGTTATGGAAAAAGTGCCACTAATGTGCCAACTTTGGAGGACCATAACTCCTAAACCACAAGGCCATTGTTCCCTATTCAAAGCTTGATTTGTAGATCACATTGCCCTATACAAAAGCTTCATACTAACTTATGTCCAAATTCCTCATGGATTTTGAATTATGGAGTGATCAAAATCAAGAAAAGTCACTTTGTTCCAACACTTGGTGAAAATTTCACTAAGTCAGATTTTGCCTTACTTTTTTCCAAATGTAGGGACATTTTTCACTTGGATTCAGAAGAGATCAAAACCAAACATGTTCAAACAGTTGTTGTATCATGTAAGGGCTTTCCAAAATGGCCAAGAACATTACCAAATTCAATTTGAGCCATGAGATATGACATTGGCAAGTTGCCTTGCTGAAATCTGCCAAGGCAAGGCAGATTTTGCACTTTTGGTCGATTTGCCAAAATTAGCCAAATCCAAATGCTCCTATCCACTTGGACACCTCTGAGGATTGAATCTAAAGGGGACAATCACTGAGCCAAGCCTCCAAAGTCTTTGGAACAAGAAATAGCATGTTGAACCTAGAATTGCCAAAATAGGGACAAGACTCCAATTTTGGAATGGAGCATTCAATGGAAGCATCAAGGTGGCATGGACTGAGCCATTCTCAACTGAATTCAGTCAAGACTTATCCAAGACAAAGGGAACCACAGCTCTGTGCCCTAACCTCTAGTCAATGGCTAGAGGAGACTTGGATTCTCATTGGACAACATTGGCCAAACCTCTGCTGCAGTTGCCATTCACTGTGGATCCCAAAACAAACTTGCTCTACTATAAATAGAGCTCAATTGTGATCAGTTTGAGTACACCAAAGCCATCAAACAGATGCTTTCCTCAAAATCTCTTCTTTTACTCCAATTTTGCCTTCTAAGGCAAGTCACTATCGGGTTTTGAGTTTGAGAGCTTTTCCAATCAAACCAATCACACACACATCTCACATACATCATATAGAAGTGATCCAAACACTCACATAACATCTGGAACACAGATTTCACAAAATCACCAGCCAATTGCTCAAGTTCTTGACAGTTTTATAGTTGAGGTACCATCTTCAACTCCAAACCATTTCAATCCATTCCAAGCATTCATACACACTCCATGGCACCTAGGGAAGCTATCCAGATCATTGAAACCTAGTTGTAACACCTCCAACACAAATCACGATTACCAGCTGCAAGTGGTAAGCATGAGCTCTTCTAACTCTATGATCCATGCAATTTTTGCTGCACAATAATTTGGCATTATGTTCATAATCATGCATGGAATGTTTCCCCTCAATTAATTTCATTGTTTGAATCGTGTATCAAAAATCCTAGCCTTCATGCAGAAATTAAGGTTCTTGAGGATTTTTCACGATTTCTTGTTATATGTTTAATTTAAATGAAATTAAATACCATAGACATAATCGTGAGGTTGAAACGAGTCGATTGGTATGTGGATTACATGATATGATTAAGTATTCAGTGAGATTAGAGAGAAACTGCAAATCGGCCAAACCCAGAACACGCGCGTGTTCTTCAGCTGTTCTTGGCGCCTTTTTTGAATTTTCAAATATTTGAATTTTGTGATTTTATTTAATTGATTCAAAGATTAATTTCTCTCTGAGTTTTAATGATTTTGAGTTGATTCTTTTTTTAATAATTCACAAAAATGTTAAAATATTTTATTTTCCCAAAAAATCCCAAAAATATTATTTATTTTGTATAATTGATATTTTTGCAAAGAATTAATGTTTTAATTGTTTTTAACATTTAAAATATTTTTTCCACCTTGATTTTGCAACTTTTAATGCTTTCTAATTATTTTGTAGATCAATACTTAATTTTTGAAGCATTAATCCAAGATCACAATTTGTTTTTCATATGTTAAACAATTTTGATCATTTTAATTGAATTTATATTCAATTAAATACATTTTTGAAAATAAATTAGGGTTTTTGGATTAATTCAACCCTCATAAATCATTTTCAAAACATTTTGGGCCTCTAATAGAGTGTAAGACCCAACCCTTAGTAAATACAACCTATTTTGGGCCTCACTTATGGTATAAGTCCCGTTGTATTTCAAAAAGTTCGACGCGATCATCATTCGTTGAAAAATAACTTGGGCCTCTCCTTGAGCTATAAGACCCATTCAAAACTTTTGGGCCTCTAATAGAGTGTAAGACCCAACCCCCTTTTAACCAAAACCATTTTGGGCCTCACTTATTGTATAAGTCCCCCTGCGTTAAAAGAAAACCTCAGCGCGATCGCCATTTTAACGAAAAGATCAATTGGGCCTACCCTCGTGTTATAAGCCCCACTCTTTTTATTTAAACCTTTTGGGCCTCTTGAGAGAGTGTCAGACCCATCCCTTTGTACAGAAAACCTTTTTGGGCCTCAGTCACTTGTATAAGTCCCTCTGTACAAATTCAACAGTGCAATCACTGATAAAACCCTGGGCCTCTCCTTGAGCTGTAAGCCCCAAATCTTTCTTTTTCAAAGCACTTTCTCCTTTTATTTTGAATATACTGTTGTTTTCAATCTTTCTTTGTTGAACAACTAACCAAACAGCATGGAAGCTCTACAACCGAGTAAGTGTTTATCCGCTTTCATTTACCGCTTTCATATACATATAACTGTATTGTGTGGCTGTTTCGCTGTAAGTCTTCTTTCATAAACTCATATCAACTGTGTAATAATAGTATAGATATTTAGAGTTTCCCCGGCAACTACGTCTAGAACTAGGTGACGCCGTTTCGTTTATTCGTAGAAATAGACAACTAGATCCCCAATAGGATCACCAGATACAGTCTTCTCTTCGGCTGTCCTCATTAGGAATTGTCAAGAAACTCTACTCCCAGAGATGAATGTATTCTCCGGGAATGGCATCTTTGAGTGTCTTCCAAATTCTCGAACTTTCCTGACTTGATCTATTCCTTGTGAATAGCTTGCCTTGAATTTCTCGGGGTTTGGGGACCCACGGACTTCTTAAAAGCATCGGCCTCCTCTTGGGCATCGTACAAGGACCCACAGGCTTCCTAAAAGCAACCCCACCTCCTCTTGGGCTTAGTACAAGGACCCGCGGCTTCTTAGAAGTATTCGCAACCTCCTCTTAGGCTTCGTATAATGATCTCTTCCTCCGAGAATGATATCCTCCTCTTGGGCTTCGTACAAGGACCCGTCGGCTTCTTAAAAGCTTTCAGCCTCCTCTTGGGCTTCGTACAAATTGTCCCGACGACCTCCTAGAGGTATAGGAACAGAACCTAGTCATCTTCATAGAACAGTCATTTCAAAGAGTCTACTACTGTTTCTCAAAGCATAGTACAAAAGATGAAACTCTAGACTTGGACAGTCTAATATCCTTGAGTCTCAAAGACATTCTCGAGTGACCCCTTTGTTAAATAGGAAGGAAACCCATAGACTCGGACAGTCTCAATACCCTTCGGATTTCCCACTTCCTTAAAGAACAGGAATAGCCCGGATCCTCGAATCAAATCCCTGAGTACAGTGTTACTCATATAAGAACTGATTTTCTCTTTTAAAATCAGTATACTGGACCTGTCACTCAACTGAAACAGTCACCATAGCCTCCTCTTAGGCTTTGTATAATGATCCTTCTCCAGTGAAGTTAGCCTTCTCTTGGGCTTTGTACAATGATTCTCCCCAACGGAGTCAAGCAACGTTTAGCCTCTCTCTCGGGCTTTGTACGAGACACATAAGAGACTCCCTCGTTGAGTCAATCACCCTTCCGCCTCCATCTCGGGCTTTGTACGAGATACAAAAACTCTCTTGTTGAGTCAAATAGCCTTCATCTCGGGCTTTATACGAGATACCAAAAGAATCCATCGTCGAGTCAAAACTTTTTAGCCTCCATCTCGGGCTTTGTACGAGATACAAAAACACTCTCTTGTTGAGTATAAAAGATCCTCTTGTAGGATCAACCCCTTTTAGCCTCTCTCTCGGGCTTTGTACGAGACACATAATAGCCTCCTCTTAGGCTTTGTATAAGAAAACCACTGGTTGATCAAATCAACCTTTTAGCATCAAAGTTGTGTCTCGTTCACAGTACACAAATATCAACAACTCCTTCCCCTTTCATCTAATCGCTGTAAGCGGCAAGCCTCTGGATCATCTACATCCATGCCACTGTCCCTCTTTTAGCATGAGAAATTCCTAAGGAAAGATAGCATTGCTCTACACTGAGTTAAAGTCTTCTCCTTCAGGTTAAAAATCTCTTATAAAGGAAATTATGGCATTGCCGGATTCACACATCCCGGTTAAAGTAATTCTCCTTTATAAACAGTTGTGACATACCACCCCCTCTTTAGAGATGACAAATTCTCTCTAAAGTCAACACCCTTTTAGCTTCATATCTTGGGCTTTGAACAAGATACAAATAGACCCTTCAGCTTCACATCTTGGGCTTTGATGAAGATACAAACTACCTTTAGCTTCACGTCTTGGGCTTTGAACAAGACACCAAAACACCCATTTCCTCCCATAGAATAAGAGGAACTACGAAAGCTCTGATTTCTCTGCTTCGATAAACGGGAATACGTAGGCATAAGATTGAAAGAAAAATCTTAGCGAGCACACTAAACAAAAACTCAAAATCCCATATCTCCATCAATCAACCCGAAAGCAGTAATTCAAAACATCAGTCCTAAACATGAACCACCATCGTCAACAAAATAACTAAGGAGAGACCCCGAATCTTTGTAGCATCTGTAAACCAACAGTTTTGACTGTTTAAACTCAGTATGCAAGCAGGGTTAGTTGGAGACATCTATTTCCCTTCCTTCATCAGCTTTAATAGGATAAAAAATGAATCGAGCTGTAGTACCAGAGCGATTGTGCTTCGCAACCACATCCAAAAATCACTCGCTACAGAAAAATGGCGACTCTGCTGGGGAGAATCATTTGTTTTTAGGGATCTTGTTCTCTTCTCCTAAGTAGAAACCTTGACGCCACTAGGATCTTAGGTCAAAATGCCGTTAAGCTGGATTGAAACCACAGATTGGGGCCTCCGCCGGGGAACCCATTTTCTGTCAGGAACATAGGATTCATAGCTTTAAAGGTCTAGGACTTTAGGACAAATATATATACTGCTTTTCCTAATTGCTATACGTGTTTATTTTTCTGCTAATGGGAATGTGTGTGATGCCGCATGTGGAAAGATTAAGTATACACTTAAGATAAGTGATGGCGACGAGGTCGACCATCAACCTCAGTGGAGGCTGGCCAATGCAACCCATTCTCTCACCTAGACAATGGGCCGATTGTGATGTCTGAGAAGCTGAGGAGCCAAACCCTTTCGTAGTGCGGAAACTATCAGGAATAGTTGTTACGTGATACTACCCTCATTTGAGGCTGGTGATCTATTCTCGGTGAATGGCACTTACTCTAAGATTGCTCTACAACTCGCTGGCAATCCGCTTGTTGTTTTGCTTTCCTGGGAGGAGCTGATGATAATGAGTATAGGTGCAAAAATCACCCTAGTATAAACCTTTGGGGATGGGTAGAGCCTTGACTTCATGACAACGACCCTTTGACCCCATGTTTTTTCTATGTTTTTGTGTGCTGCATTCATCTAAAAAAACATTAAAACATTAAAAAAAAAATCTCTTCTAGTCTCTCTGTTTTTCAAATTAAACTAAGACTGTGATTGCAAATATCAGAGAAAAGGATTGTGCTAATGGATTTCGGTAGAAGGAGAACTCATACGTACACCTTCAAGGTTCCAAAACTAGAGGATTTGAGAGGTTTGGCGAGAATGATCACAAACCAAGAGGCTTTAAGAGTCCATGTGATTGAGGGAATCATGGACGCACTCGTTCAATTCTACGATCCGGTTTATCACTGTTTCACATTCCCGGATTACCAGCTCGCACCAACGCTGGAGGAGTATTCTCACCTGATTGATCTACACATTACAGATCAAGCTCCATTTTCTGGACTGGAAGAAATTCCAAAGAATCAGACCATTACAAGAGCGATTCATTTGGACGAGTCTGAGGTCAGGACTCACATGACCGCTAAGGGTGGCATCCAAGGTTTGCCAGCCCAGTTCTTGACAAAGAAAGCCCTGTATTTTTCCAGTATAGGAAACGTGACTGCTTTTGAAAGCGTCTTTGTCTTGCTCACCTACGGGTTATTTTTGTTTCCCAACATCAATAACTTCGTCGATATCAACTCCATTAAGGTTTTTCTCATTGGAAACCCTGTGCCGACTTTGCTCGCAGATGCGTATCATTCTGTACACTTGGGGAATTTGTACAGCGGAGGGGAGATCACATGTTGTGTACCTTTGCTTTACAAATGGTTCATCTCCCACTTGCCCAAGTCTGCTGCTTTTTGGGATTGAAAGAGTGCCTTACGTTGGTCGCAGAAGATCATGTCTCTTACCAACTCTGATATAGATTGGTGTAATAGGATTTATGATGGAATCAGGATCATTGACCGTTGTGGAAACTTCCCCAACGTACCCCTTATAGGAACTAAGGGAGGAATCAACTACCATCCAGTATTGGTTCTTCGTCAATTTGGATACCCGATGAGACACGTCCCACGGAATGTTCATCTGGAAGGTCTTTTCTTCAAGGAAGGAGAAAGTGACAGAGCACTAAAGACGGAAATAGTGCATGCTTGGAAACACGTTCATAAGAAAGGACGGGAGTCTCTAGGAAAACCGGATTGTGTCTCGGTGGAGCCTTATCTCCACTAGGTACAAACTAGAGCTCTCAAGCTAAAGATACCTTATCCTCGTTACGGAATTCTTCCGCCGTGGGAATCTGTCATGTATTTCATGACGGAAACTGAAAAGCTTCAGGTTACTCTCAACAAAGTTCAAAAGGAGAGAAGGTCTTGGAAGAACAAATATTGCACCCTCGACGTAGAGTGCATCAAAATACAGCAATTACTGAAAGAGAAGGACGCTCTGATCGAGATTTTGGAGCAACATGCTGTAGAGAATCAAGATGACCAAAGAAATTTGCTCGCTCATTTCATTTGGCAAAGGAATGACAACCCGACAATGGCTCAAGAGCCCCGGTCAAAGAAAAGGAAAGTACCAGAATCAGTACCCGAGTCTTCTCGGGACCCATTAGCTTAGGTTTCTGTTTCTGCACCTTGTAATCTACTGTATTTCCATTTCCGCAATCCTTTGAATTTCAATAAAAAGGGGTTTTCTCCACTGTTTGATATTTGCAATCTAATTGTCAAAGTTTATTTTGATTAAACCAAAGAACAACTAATATAATCATTGCATTCATCATTCTCACATCGCGTATTCTTCTTACCTACGAATCTCACGTTTGTGTCTCGGTTCTAGAGTCAAATTGTGTCATTCGTACAATACTCGGGCCAATCGTCAGAAAAAGATGGATGATCTTGAGGAAGAAAACAGAGAGTTGAAAGAAGGCATTGACGCTCTGAGAGAGGATATGAGAAAGCTTCGTAACGCCATGCAAGCCATGGCAGAAGCTCAACTACAAAGGACTGTGATCTCAGAGATCACCTCAACGACCATAGTGGAGAAGTATGATCCTAGGTATCAAATGCCGAAAGATCGTCCTTGGGGCATGCCTATTAACTATATCCCGGAAGGATATGTTCCGCCGATCACTGATGATCAGGGAATCATAGCAGAAGCCGCTGGTCCTGAAGGTTACAAACTTCGGGAAAGCGAAGATGCCAGAGGCATATTGAAGACTCCTGAAGGTTACAAACTTCGGGAAATGCCAAGACTCACTGCCGTAGTCATGGTACCACCCCCTATGGTGCACACTGTCCCGGAAGGACAGATTCCACCGATACCTTCTGGTAAAAAGGAAACTATGTTCGACCGAATAGATGAATTCCAGGAACAGTTCTTGGAAATGCAGAAGGAACTGCAGGCCATTCGTGGTAAGGATCTATTTGGAAAGGACGCTGCAGACCTTTGTCTGGTCCCCAATGTGAAAGTCCCGCACAAGTTCCAAGTGCTCGACTTTGAAAAATACAAGGGTAATTATTGCCCTCAGAGCCATCTGGTGATGTACGCTCGGCGGATGTCAGCTCAGACAGAGAATCAGGACCTACTGATTCACTACTTCCAAAATAGTTTAATCGGTGCCGCACTCAAATGGTACATGGGTTTAAACCGTACTACGATCAGTACATTCATAGATTTTGGTACTGCCTTCGTCCAACAATACAAATATAATTTGGACATGGCACCCAACAGAGATCAACTCAGATCGATGTCACAAAAGGACAAGGAAACCTTTAAGGAGTATGCTCAAAGGTGGCGTGAAATTGCCGCTCAAATTTGTCCACCTCTTGAGGAAAAAGAGATGACAAAGATATTCTTAAAAACCTTAATCTCATTTTACTATGACCGAATGGTTGCCAGTGCGCCCAGTGATTTCACTGAGATGGTCGGCATGGGCGTACGTCTTGAGGAAGCCGTCCGAGAAGGACGTTTGGTAAAAAACACTGGATCGACGAGCGGTACTAAAAAATACGGTAGTGCTCTCCCTAAGAAAAAAAAGCAGGATATTGGGAATATATCTCTTGGAAAGAAAAGGCGACGTTATCAACCGGTAGCAGCTGTAACTCCTGCTATTAGCCCTGCGCCTATTCCTACGTATCAACCTCAGGTTGCGCAGAGCCAGCCTAATCAGCAAAGGACACAATAGCCTCTTCAGCAGGCTCGTCCTCCATATAACAACAACCGTACAACACGACCATCAGGGTTTGATCCTATACCCATGTTGTACGCATAACTGTTTCCGTTACTACTGGCTAAGGGGCACATCCAGACTAAGTCTCCTCTTACAGTACCGGAAAATCCGCCTTTTTGGTTTTAGGTGGATCAAACATGCCCTTATCATCAGGGAGGATCAGGGCATAACATAGAGAACTGTCTCAATTTCAAATCTGATGTGCAAAAGCTTGTTAGGAGCGGGCTCTTATCTTTCAAAGATACGAATCCCAAAGTTCTCACAAACCCGCTGCCTCAACACGAGAAGAATGCAGTCAATTTGATAGAAGGAGAGTCTAACAATGTCTATCAAATTCACGATGTACTCTTATTGAGGACCAATCTGGTCAAGATGCATTGTAGACAGAGTGGATATGGCCATGTGCCACCTCATAATTATCACCAGTGTGATATCTGCTCTAAAGACAAACAAGGATGTTCGGTAGTGCAATCAGCTCTACAGGAACAGATGGATCTCGGATGGATCCAAGAGCACCGAGTTCGTGGAGTTAACATGATCTATACGAACTCCAACGTCATTCAAAACCATGACATCTGTGCACTGAATGTCAACTTGGTGGCGACGCACTCAAGGCAAAGCCAGTATCATAATCTGCCACGGCACGATTACAGTTCTTGTCTGACTTGCTCGGTAAACAAACAGGGATGCTCTTTCATACAAAAGGCCCTCCAGCATCAGATGGAACTTGGATGGATCCAAGACTACCATGATAGGAACCCTTATCAGATCAACATGGTTCAAATCTTCGATATTCGCGTGATGAATACCAACCTGGTAGAGTTACATGCTGAGCATGTCCGACTCGAATTCCTGATATCACATGACTATCAAAGCTATAAAGCGGGTTGCGAAAATGATCGAGGTTGTACCCTTGTCCAAGAGGCACTTCAGCACTTGTTAAATCACTGGTGGATGCCAATCTATATGGATGAAGATACTCAGCAGATTAGTATCAATAACAGGAATCTCACTCGGCGTCAAAGTCAGGATGTCCGATCTGTGGAAGCTAACCTAGTGAGGTTACATTGTATTCAAAGTGGGCGTGGCCAGGTGCCACCACACAATTATGACCGTTGTAGTGTCTGTTCAGAAAGTAACCAAGGGTGTTACCTTGTGAGAGCAGCTCTTCAGGGTCAGGTGGATCGTGGAGGGATTCGCCCATATCAAGGTTCTGGACCCGTCAACTGGATGCCGAACTACCTTGCCGATCAAGTCGAGGATGTTGTCACAGTCTCTGGTCGTCACCAGACCAGGGATGTTTTTTCCATTATCCCTCTACTTGACGAATCTAAAGCTCCCAACCGGGAACGGATTGAGATTACTTACGATGGTCGGAAAAACCAGAAGGTTCCCATAGTCATCTATCTACCGGGATCACTACCATATGAATCAACTAAGGCTATCCCTTACAGATACGGTGCAACAATAGTTGAAAATGGAAAGGAAATTCCATTACCCTCTGTCGTGAATATTGCAGACATCAGTCGTGTAACACGGAGCGGTCGAATCTTCAACCGAGGAGTTGGAGAACCTAACAAGGAAAAGGAACTTCAGATAGAAGCTCCCGATCCATCAGTCGGTCAATCCAGTAATCCCGACCTTTCGAAAAATAATGATGAGATGCTGAAGCTCATCCAGAGGAGTGAATACAACATTGTTGATCAGCTGTTACAGACTCCTTCAAAGATCTCTGTGTTATCACTGTTACTCAATTCAAAAGCCCACAGGGAGACTCTACAGAAAGTCTTGGAGCAAGTCTTTGTGGAACAGGATGTAACAATCAGACAGTTCGATAGCATTGTCTCTAACATCACTTCCTGCAATAATTTGGGATTTAGTGATGAGGAATTACCCGAAGAGGGTCGCCGTCATAACATGGCACTCAATGTCACAGTCAACTGCCAGGACGATGCTTTAGCCAGCGTGCTGGTAGACACAGGATCAGCCCTGAATGTTATGCCGAAGTCCACTTTGATGCAATTATCATTCAAAGGCCCTCCGATGAGAATCAGCGAGGTCGTCGTCAAAGCATTCGACGGATCCAGAAAAACAGTTATCGGCAAAGTTGATCCTCCTATAACTATCGGTCCTCATACTTTCCAAGTCACTTTCCAGGTCATGGACATTCGGGCAACGTACAGTTATTTATTAGGAAGACCTTGGATACATCAGGCTGGAGTGATCACTTCGACCCTCCACCAAAAACTAAAGTTCGTTCAGAACGATCAACTTGTCACAGTCTGTGGAGAACAGGCCTTGCTCGTGAGTAACTTATCGTCATCTGCTTGTGTAGAACCTGAGGAGGTTATTGGAACTCAGTTCCAAGCACTGTCGGTGAGCAAGGACAATCAATCCCAAGGAGAAACCTCGATTTCCTCATACAAAGATGCTATCAAAGCGGTCGAGAGTACCAATACAATCGGATGGGGACAGCTTGTCATTCCTATTGACAATAAAACAAAGAAGGGTCTTGGTTTTTCTGCAACCTGTACCCAGACAGCTGCTAACAATGAAAGTCTTCATCCCATTCAGGATTTCTTCCACAGTGGAGGTTTCCTTCACCCAGTCCCTCAAGCAGTCCATGCTATCAATGAGGAAGATTCCTCTGACATAGAGGAAGAGTGGAAGTCCAATCTTAACAAGGACGGTTATATGTCTCAGGACGAAACGCAAACTCCTTTTTGCTTTCCTATAGCGAGTCCGAGATTTATACAAAGATCAGACGTCAAAATGATATATGGAGATTGTGATCCGTAAGGATGTCGTGCTCCGCCAAATTCATTAGAGGAAGACACTTCGATGAAAGACAATTTTGACTACACCTACTATGGCCCGATGGATGGCCTGCCAATGTGGCAGCCTTATCCAGGAGACTTGGGGCAAGAGAGTCAGCCGAACAATGAAAATCAGCTGACCGTCATTGCAAAGAATACCTGTGTCCCCACCATGTCATGGGATCAACACTCAAGTCATTCAGAAACTACTCAACACGACGATGAATTTGCAACGTTTGCAGGACTTGAATTCATCAACTATGTTGTTCCCGAGGTCAACGTCATCGAGAGGGATAACTCCTCCAGTTCCAGAGAAGTGTGGGACATCTTGGGACGACCAAGTGGAAAATTTGACTATATGGTCAAGTACACCGCTCCCGAAAGCTCTCGTATCAGGCTCGAAGATATCCAGCCGACTGGATGGGGAGATACAGCTGAGAGCACAAATGCTATGCAAAATACAACAGAGGAGTCCTCCTACGACAACTCTGCTTGGGAGACAGATTCCAATGATCCTGCTCCACCAGAAATCAGTGTTATTTCTGAAGACAAATCAAGGAAGGTACCAGACTTTGTGATTCACCGAGGAGTTCGCCGCCAATGGGTTGACATCGAGGTTCCGAAGATTGTTCATCAGTCAAAGTAATTGACGTCTTTAGCCTTTCACCCTGCCCAGGTGAAACGAATGTTTTGATAGGGCTCGCTTTCTGTAAATTTTCCTTCTTCACTCCGCCCAAAGCGACAGAGTTTTGTTTTATAGGGCTGTAGTTTCAAGGATCGACTTGTTCATTAATAAAATAACGTCGTTCTGTAACTTCCGCATTAATTGTTGTTTTCTCTTTTCGTTTTTCAGAAAATGGTAATCCTAAAAAACAATTAAAAATAAAAACAAGCAGTAAAATAAATACACTGCACACACTTGCATTCTCTCTATCTCTTCTAAACACGAATCATCGCGTCATGCAGATTGCTTGTTTTAAACCCCGTTGAAACATACGATCCAATGCCTTCTCCCGACTTTGGATTCCCGATATTTGGGGCTGAAGAAGAAGTTGACAACGAAATTCCAGAAGAGATCTCTCGACTACTCAGACAAGAGGAAAGGTCCATTGAACCTCACAAAGAGCAGTTGGAAACGGTAAACTTGGGTTCGGAAAAAGAGAGAAAAGAAATCAGGATTGAGGCACTGCTCAGTCCAACTGCCAGAGAGAGTTTGATAAAGCTTCTCAGAGAATTTCCTGATGTATTCGCTTGGTCCTATCAGGATATGCCAGGGTTGGATACCAGCATCGTGGAACATCACTTACCGTTAAGATCGGAATGTCCACCGGTAAAGCAAAGGTTGAGACGGACTCACCTGGACATGGCCCTCAAAATTAAAGAGGAGGTACAGAAACAGATCGACGCGGGTTTCCTCGCTACATCTGAATATCCTCAATGGTTAGCCAACATCGTACCCGTTCCCAAAAAGGATGGAAAGGTCAGAATGTATGTTGATTACAGGGATCTGAACAAGGCAAGTCCAAAGGACAACTTTCCTTTACCACACATTGACATGCTGGTAGACAGCACAGCAAAGTTCAAAATTTTCTCCTTCATGGATGGATTCTCGGGTTATAACCAGATCAAAATGGTGCCGAAAGACATGGATAAAACTTCGTTCATCACCCCATGGATCACCTTTTGTTACAAGGTAATGTCGTTCGGCATGAAGAACATCGGGGCAACCTATCAAAGGGCCATGACTACTCTGTTTCATGACATGATACACAAAGAAATCGAGGTATATGTCGATGATATGATTGCAAAATCAAAAACAGAGAGTGAGCACGTTGAACATCTGTCAAAATTGTTCGAACGTCTAAAAAAATTCAAGCTCCGCTTGAATCCTAACAAGTGCACCTTTGGTGTCTGTTCAGGGAAACTACTAGGGTTCATCGTCAGCCAGAAAGGATTTGAGGTCGATCTTGACAAGGTCAAGGCCATTCGAGAAATGCCTTCTCCGAAAACTGAAAAACAATTCAGAGGATTCTTGGGACGTTTGAACTACATCTCCAGATTCATATTCCTCATGACTGCGACGTGTGCGCCAATTTTCAAATTACTCAAAAAGAACCAGGATTGCGTTTGGTCAGAAGATTGCCAAACCGCCTTCAACAGTATTAAGGAATACCTGTTGAATCTGCCGATTCTATCACCTCCAGTGGAAGGAAGACCACTGATCATTTACCTCACAGTCCTAGAGGACTCGATGGGATGTGTAATTGGCCAACAAGACGAAACCAAAAGGAAAGAGTCTGCCATCTACTATCTAAGCAAGAAATTCACCGACTGTGAAACTCGGTACACGATGCTTGAGAGAACTTGTTGTGCTTTGGCTTGGGCAGCCAAACATCTTCTCCAATACATGATTCGTCATACTACTTGGTTGATCTCAGAAATGGATCCAATCAAGTATGTCTTCGAAAAACCTGCTCTCATGGGAAGAATTGCCCGTTGGCAGATGTTGTTATCCGAATATGACATAGAGTACCACGCTCAGAAAGCCGTTAAAGGAAGTATTTTAGCCGATCATTTGGCTCATCAACCGATTGACGATCAAGAATCAATCGGGTTTGACTTCCCAGACGAAGATGTCATGTATCTAAAAATGAAAGATTGCGATGAACCGTTACCCAGTGAAGGGCCTGAACCAGGTTCCCAATGGGGACTTATCTTTGACGGAGCAGTTAATCATTATGGAAACCAAATTTGGGCAATCATTGTTAACCCTCAGGGTACCCACATTCCTTTCACTGCCAGACTTACGTTCAAATGTACGAACAACGAGGCCGAATACGAAGCTTGTATTATGGGTCTCGAAGAAGCGATTGATTTAAGGATCAAAAACTTGGACGTATACGGCGACTCAGCCTTGGTTCTCAATCAGATAAAAGTAGATTGGAACACATACCAATCAGGATTGATTCCTTACAAAGATTATGCAAGAAGGTTGTTACCCTTCTTTAACAGAGTTGAGTTTCATCACATCCCTCGTGAGGAGAATCACATGGCTGATGCATTAGCCACTCTCTGTTCTATGATTAGTGTAAGTCAATGGAATGACCTACCTAAGATCGACATAATGCGCCTTGAACGGCCCACTTACGTCTTCATGATCGAAGCAGTCATAGATGACAAACCTTGGTATCACGATATCAAATGCTTCCTTCAGAAACAAGAGTACCCATCTGGGGCACTCAGAAAAGACAGGAAAACCCTCAGAAGATTGGCTGGAAGCTTCTTCTGGAGCGGTAATACTCTTTATAAGAGGAATTTTGATTTGGTCTTGCTCTGATACGTAGACAGACCAGAAGCAGACATGCTTATGAAAGACATTCATGAAGGATCCTTTGGCACTCATGCCAACAGACACACAATGGCGAGAAAAATTCTGAGAGCAGGGTATTACAGGTAGACCATGGAATCCGACTGCTACAAGTACATGAGGAGGTGTCACAAGTGTCAGATATACTCCGACAAAATTCATGTACCGCCATCACATCTCAAAGTTCTTTCTTCCCCGTGGCCTTTTTCCATATGGGGAATCGACATGATTGGCTTGATCGAACCTAAGGCTTCAAACGGACATCGGTTCATCCTATTAGCCATTGACTATTTCACCAAGTGGGTCGAAGCAACGTCGTACGCTAATGTAACCTGACAAGTGGTGGTATGATTTATCAAAAACAACATCATCTGCCGTTATGGTGTTCCGAGCCAGATCATTATAGATAATGGATCTAACTTGAACAACAAGATGATGAAAGAGTTGTGCGTTGAGTTCAAGATCAAACACCATAACTCATCTCCCTACCGACCCAAGATGAACGGAGCGGTAGAAGCGGCTAACAAGAACATCAAGAGGATCGTTCAAAAGATGGTTGTAACCTATAAAGATTGGCACGAGATGCTACCCTTTGCTCTTCACGGTTATCGAACATCTGTCTGCACTTCAACAGGGGCAACCCCTTTCTCTCTAGTATATGGCATGGAGGTAGTTCTCCCCATAGAAGTAGAGATCCCATCAATCCGGGTATTGGTGGAAGCTAAGCTTTCAGAAGCTGAATGGTGTCAAAGTCGACACGACGAATTAAACCTGATCGAAGAGAAGCGAATCACAGCACTATGCCACAGTCAGTTGTATCAACAGAGAATGAAGAAGGCGTTCGACAAAAAGGTCCGACCTCGTGTCTTCAGAAAAGGAGACCTCGTGCTCAAGAAGATACAATCGTTTCTCACTGACTCTCGGGGCAAATGGACCCCAAATTATGATGGCCCCTATGTGGTCGCAAAAGCTTTCTCAGGCGGTGCCTTGAGACTTGCAACCATGGACGGAGAGGAATTTGCCTACCCCACGAATATTGATGTAGTCAAGAAATACTTCTCCTAAAAAAAAACGTCTCGGTGGATTGAAAACCCGAAAGGGCGGTCCAGGCAAAAGTTAGAGATATGGAAAAAAATCATCCCGATGGATTGGAAATCTCATAGTACAATCCAGGAAAAAATTAGGGATAATGGCAAGTAACTATGTTCAATAGAGGCAGATCCCTCAGCAACAGTTACATCATCCGTCAGGAAAACTTCAGTCAAGGTCATCTTCGACAGAAGCTCAGGATGTCCCAAATTCAAAGTTGGTGGAAGAATAGTGGTCGTTATGTTTCAACGTAGCCCTTTTCCCTGTAAATTACCATTTTCAAACTTTGTATATACTCTTTGGAATCACGCGTTTAGCTGATCTCTATCTTATCAATAAAATTTGAGCCCTTGTGCTTTTGTTTGTAAATCTTATTTGTTTTAGCTTTACAGAACGACATTTTAACATGATCAACGATTCTTGAAATGAAACAAAAATGAATTTACTCGTTAAAACTTTTTCTGCTTTTAAATTAAAGATGGCAATTTGTTTTGACTGTTGAATATCAAAAGAACATCGATCACTTCTCCAGAAGTAAGTGAGCCTCAAAGTGCAGAATCAAAGTACTCCTTCTAAGTCAGTACGCCTGAACGAAGGATCAACTGTATGAGATGCAGCTTTCCCATCTGATACCCTCGGCCGAGTTCTTATCTCCTAAGCCCGATCAACGGTATTCCCTACGAGGACTACTTCTCCTAAGCAAGGTAGAATTGCTACATTTTGGACCAACGGTACTTCTTCGCCCCACAATGGCCGAGTATCCAGTCGTGTTCACCTGTCAGTTTGTATGACTCGTCAGTTTTGTCAGCATATACATACATACATCATGCATTATTGACTTTGCATTCATATTCATATTGCATCACTATCACTCTAGTCGGTCTTGTCCCCTAGTGATAACAGTCTTCTCAATCGAGTTGTCAATTCTTGCCTCATCAGGAAATGCTGCGTCTGAACAATCTCACCTCCAGTGTATCTCTGGATTAGAGTCAGCACTCGACCACTTTGATAACTTGAACCTCTGAAAAGCCAGAGAAGCTTTCTACAAATGTCACTCTTCGCCATTGAAGATGATATCTTCGCTTTCCCAGATTAAGGAAAATCCCTAGAGAAAGCCTCCTAAGCAGAGATTTGGCAGTACAGCTGCCTTTCTCCGAAAGACCACTGATGAAAAGGTCATCGGCACCTCAAAATTGGAGCCCATCATATGGCATTTCTCCGGGAAGATCCCGAGAAAAGTATGATGTAAGACCCCAAGCGGAAGCAGTCTCTCAAGAGACTCATTTTCCCCAGATAGAGTCGACAAATGGCGTCTCCAATAGAGAAGTTTGTGCACCTCTACAACTCAGACGAATGGGTTCCCCAGCAAGTCTGGCGGCAACTTTTTCCGTCAAATGGCATCTCCCCAGGAAAATTCGGCGAGAAGTTTGAGGAAAACTGCTACACATAGCGTCCCTTGTCAATAAAGTTTATTGACAAAAGAAACTAAGACCAGTTCCTTGGTAGAAAACCAGGATCGGGGGAAATTTATTTCAGAAACTAAGACCAGTTCCTCGGTTGGAAACCAGGATCGAGGGGAAGTTTATTTCAGAAACTAAGACCAGTTCCTTGGTAGAAAACCAGGATCGAGGGGAAGTTCATCTCAAAAGAAAACTGAGACCAGTTTCTTGGCTGAAGACCAGGATCGAGGGGAAGTTTACCTTTTCTAAGCATCATTTCTTAGCAAAAGAAGATGAATTCGCAGGCTGCCATTCATAGCCATCAAAATTTCAGGTATTCCGATATTTAATCCTCTTGCACCCCGAATGCCCGAATACCTTCGTCTTTCACACCTTCGGGTCCAAGAAGATTAAATAGGGGCATCTGTCATACCCCAAATTTTGACCACTAAGATTTCCCATCATTGTGCAAATCATCATCACAATATGGATGAACCATCATGCCTCATCAAATGCCTCAAGGGTTGTTGAGCATTCACTACAATCAAAATTAGGGTTTTAAGCCCTCTCAGAGCCTTAGACAAAGGATCAATCAAGTAATGACATGATCTTCAACTTGTCTAACCTCTCAAACATCCACAAAGGATCAAAGAGGACTCCCACTTCAAGGATTAAGCACAAGGATGCTCCCTTCTAGGTGGATCAAGTCTCAAGGTCGCCAGTGTCACCAAATTAGGGTTTTGGTCGACCAGGGCCTCCAGATGAAAAATTTAATCTGGGCACAAGCCAAAGATCCAAAATTTAACCTAATATACTCCATGGAGCCTCATGGACCTAATCATCAAGTTAATTTTGGCTCAGGGGATGCATTTACTAAAAATCAGGAATTAGGGTTTCTTGACCTAATTCACCCCTAAGTTGACTTTTGGGACAAATCATGAACCGAGACCTCAAGGCATGATTTGAGGGTCTATAATATACCATATTGATCCATTTGGAACAATGGATTAATCCAAGAAGCTTGAGCAACAAGTCTCAATTTCATCTGCACCACAATTAGGGTTTCGTGAGGAAAGTCAACTGTAGCTTTGACTTTTGACCAGGACATGCTCCCAAACCCTAAGACATGATTCAATATACTCTATGACACCCATGGAACATGTCCATCAAGTTTGATTTAGGTCAAGGACATGATTTCCTGAAGAATTGCACAGTTTGGAATTCATCTGATAAAAAGTCAACTTTGACTTTTTGAGATTTTTCACCAAAATGGATTTTTAACCCTAAAATGATGTTAATGTATGATTTGAATCATCACTCATCAAGAAAAATCAAAGAAAGTGGGATAACTTGTAAAAGGGGTAACCATAAAACTTAGAAAAATTTCTAAGTTATGGAAAAAGTGCCACTAATGTGCCAACTTTGGAGGACCATAACTCCTAAACCACAAGGCCATTGTTCCCTATTCAAAGCTTGATTTGTAGATCACATTGCCCTCTACAAAAGCTTCATACTAACTTATGTCCAAATTCCTCATGGATTTTGAATTATGGAGTGATTAAAATCAAGAAAAGTCACTTTGTTCCAACACTTGGTGAAAATTTCACTAAGTCAGATTTTGCCTTACTTTTTTCCAAATGTAGGGACATTTTTCACTTGGATTCAGAAGAGATCAAAACCAAACATGTTCAAACAGTTGTTGTATCATGTAAGGGCTTTCCAAAATGGCCAAGAACATTGGCAGGCTCAATTTGAGCCATGAGATATGACATTGGCAAGTTGCCTTGCTGAAATCTGCCAAGGCAAGGCAGATTTTACACTTTTGGTCGATTTGCCAAAATTAGCCCTCTGAGGATTGAATCTAAAGGGGACAATCACTGAGCCAAGCCTCCAAAGTCTTTGGAACAAGAAATAGCATGTTGAACCTAGAATTGCCAAAATAGGGACAAGACTCCAATTTTGGAATGGAGCATTCAATGGAAGCATCAAGGTGGCATGGACTGAGCCATTCTCAACTGAATTCAGTCAAGACTTATCCAAGACCAAGGGAACCACAGCTCTGTACCCTAACCTCTAGTCAATGGCTAGAGGAGACTTGGATTCTCATTGGACAACATTGGCCAAACCTCTGCTGCAGTTGCCATTCACTGTGGATCCCAAAACAAACTTGCTCTACTATAAATAGAGCTCAATTGTGATCAGTTTGAGTACACCAAAGCCATCAAACAGATGCTTTCCTCAAAATCTCTTCTTTCACTCCAATTTTGCCTTCTAAGGCAAGTCATTATCGGGTTTTGAGTTTGAGAGCTTTTCCAATCAAACCAATCACACACACATCTCACATACATCATATAGAAGTGATCCAAACACTCACATAACATCTGGAACACAGATTTCACAAAATCACCAGCCAATTGCTCAAGTTCTTGACAGTTTTGTAGTTGAGGTACCATCTTCAACTCCAAACCATTTCAATCCATTCCAAGCATTCATACACACTCCATGGCACCTAGGGAAGATATCCAGATCATTGGAACCTAGTTGTAACACCTCCAACACAAATCACGATTACCAGCTGCAAGTGGTAAGCATGAGCTCTTCTAACTCTATGATCCATGTAATTTTTGCTGCACAATAATTTGGCCATATGTTCATAATCATGCATGGAATGTTTCCCCTCAATTAATTTCATTGTTTGAATCGTGTATCAAAAATCCTAGCCTTCATGCAGAAATTAAGGTTCTTGAGGATTTTTCACGATTTCTTGTTATATGTTTAATTTAAATGAAATTAAATACCATAGACATAATCGTGAGGTTGAAACGAGTCGATTGGTATGTGGATTACATGATATGATTAAGTATTCAGTGAGATTAGAGAGAAACTGCAAATCGGCCAAACCCAGAACACGCGCGTGTTCTTCAGCTGTTCTTGGTGCCTTTTTTGAATTTTCAAATATTTGAATTTTGTGATTTTATTTAATTGATTCAAAGATTAATTTCTCTCTGAGTTTTAATGATTTTGAGTTGATTCTTTTTTTAATAATTCACAAAAATGTTAAAATATTTTATTTTCCCAAAAAATCCCAAAAATATTATTTATTTTGTATAATTGATATTTTTGCAAAGAATTAATGTTTTAATTGTTTTTAACATTTAAAATATTTTTTCCACCTTGATTTTGCAACTTTTAATGCTTTCTAATTATTTTGTAGATCAATACTTAATTTTTGAAGCATTAATCCAAGATCACAATTTGTTTTTCATATGTTAAACAATTTTGATCATTTTAATTGAATTTATATTCAATTAAATACATTTTTGAAAACAAATTAGGGTTTTTGGATTAATTCAACCCTCATAAATCATTTTCAAAACATTTTGGGCCTCTAATAGAGTGTAAGACCCAACCCTTAGTAAATACAACCTATTTTGGGCCTCACTTATGGTATAAGTCCCGTTGTATTTCAAAAAGTTCGACGCGATCATCATTCGTTGAAAAATAACTTGGGCCTCTCCTTGAGCTATAAGACCCATTCAAAACTTTTGGGCCTCTATTAGAGTGTAAGACCCAACCCCCTTTTAACCAAAACCATTTTGGGCCTCACTTATTGTATAAGTCCCCCTGCGTTAAAAGAAAACCTCAGCGCGATCGCCATTTTAACGAAAAGATCAATTGGGCCTACCCTCGTGTTATAAGCCCCACTCTTTTTCTTTAAACCTTTTGGGCCTCTTGAGAGAGTGTAAGACCCATCCCTTTGTGCAGAAAACCTTTTTGGGCCTCAGTCACTTGTATAAGTCCCTCTGTACAAATTCAACAGTGCAATCACTGATAAAACCTTGGGCCTCTCCTTGAGCTGTAAGCCCCAAATCTTTCTTTTTCAAAGCACTTTCTCCTTTTATTTTGAATATACTGTTGTTTTCAATCTTTCTTTGTTGAACAACTAACCAAACAGCATGGAAGCTCTACAACCGAGTAAGTGTTTATCCGCTTTCATTTACCGCTTTCATATACATATAACTGTATTGTGTGGCTGTTTCGCTGTAAGTCTTCTTTCATAAACTCATATCAACTGTGTAATAATAGTATAGATATTTAGAGTTTCCCCGGCAACTACGTCTGGAACTAGGTGACGCCGTTTCGTTTATTCGTAGAAATAGACAACTAGATCCCCAATAGGATCACCAGATACAGTCTTCTCTTCGGCTGTCCTCATTAGGAATTGTCAAGAAACTCTACTCCCAGAGATGAATGTATTCTCCGGGAATGGCATCTTTGAGTGTCTTCCAAATTCTCGAACTTTCCTGACTTGATCTATTCCTTGTGAATAGCTTGCCTTGAATTTCTCGGGGTTTGGGGACCCACGGACTTCTTAAAAGCATCGGCCTCCTCTTGGGTATCGTACAAGGACCCACAGGCTTCCTAAAAGCAACCCCACCTCCTCTTGGGCTTAGTACAAGGACCCGCAGCTTCTTAGAAGTATTCGCAACCTCCTCTTAGGCTTCGTATAATGATCTCTTCCTCCGAGAATGATAGCCTCCTCTTGGGCTTCGTACAAGGACCCGTCGGCTTCTTAAAAGCTTCCAGCCTCCTCTTGGGCTTCGTACAAATTGTCCCGACGACCTCCTAGAGGTATAGGAACAGAACCTAGTCATCTTCATAGAACAGTCATTTCAAAGAGTCTACTACTGTTTCTCAAAGCATAGTACAAAAGATGAAACTCTAGACTTAGACAGTCTAATATCCTTGAGTCTCAAAGACATTCTCGAGTGACCCCTTTGTTAAATAGGAAGGAAACCCATAGACTCGGACAGTCTCAATACCCTTCGGATTTCCCACTTCCTTAAAGAACAGGAATAGCCCGGATCCTCGAATCAAATCCCTGAGTACAGTGTTACTCATATAAGAACTGATTTTCTCTTTTAAAATCAGTATACTGGACCTGTCACTCAACTGAAACAGTCACCATAGCCTCCTCTTAGGCTTTGTATAATGATCCTTCTCCAGTGAAGTTAGCCTTCTCTTGGGCTTTGTACAATGATTCTCCCCAACGGAGTCAAGCAACGTTTAGCCTCTCTCTCGGGCTTTGTACGAGACACATAAGAGACTCCCTCGTTGAGTCAATCACCCTTCCGCCTCCATCTCGGGCTTTGTACGAGATACAAAAACTCTCTTGTTGAGTCAAATAGCCTTCATCTCGGGCTTTATACGAGATACCAAAAGAATCCATCGTCGAGTCAAAACTTTTTAGCCTCCATCTCGGGCTTTGTACGAGATACAAAAACACTCTCTTGTTGAGTATAAAAGATCCTCTTGTAGGATCAACCCCTTTTAGCCTCTCTCTCGGGCTTTGTACGAGACACATAATAGCCTCCTCTTAGGCTTTGTATAAGAAAACCACTGGTTGATCAAATCAACCTTTTAGCATCAAAGTTGTGTCTCGTTCACAGTACACAAATATCAACAACTCCTTCCCCTTTCATCTAATCGCTGTAAGCGGCAAGCCTCTGGATCATCTACATCCATGCCACTGTCCCTCTTTTAGCATGAGAAATTCCTAAGGAAAGATAGCATTGCTCTACACTGAGTTAAAGTCTTCTCCTTCAGGTTAAAAATCTCTTATAAAGGAAATTATGGCATTGCCGGATTCACACATCCCGGTTAAAGTAATTCTCCTTTATAAACAGTTGTGACATACCACCCCCTCTTTAGAGATGACAAATTCTCTCTAAAGTCAACACCCTTTTAGCTTCATATCTTGGGCTTTGAACAAGATACAAATAGACCCTTCAGCTTCACATCTTGGGCTTTGATGAAGATACAAACTACCTTTAGCTTCACGTCTTGGGCTTTGAACAAGACACCAAAACACCCATTTCCTCCCATAGAATAAGAGGAACTACGAAAGCTCTGATTTCTCTGCTTCGATAAACGGGAATACGTAGGCATAAGATTGAAAGAAAAATCTTAGCGAGCACACTAAACAAAAACTCAAAATCCCATATCTCCATCAATCAACCCGAAAGCAGTAATTCAAAACATCAGTCCTAAACATGAACCACCATCGTCAACAAAATAACTAAGGAGAGACCCCGAATCTTTGTAGCATCTGTAAACCATGACTGTTTAAACTCAGTAAACAAGCAGGGTTAGTTGGAGACATCTATTTCCCTTCCTTCGTCAGCTTTAATAGGATAAAAAATGAATCGAGTTGTAGTACCAGAGCGATTGTGCTTCGCAACCACATCCAAAAATCACTCGCTACAACTGGGTGAAGGAAACCTCCACTGTGGAAGAAGTTCTGAATGGGATGAAGACTTTCATCGTTGGCAGTTGTCTGGGTACAGGTTGCAGAAAAACCAAGACCCTTCTTTGTTTTATTGTCAGTAGAAATGACAAGCTGCCCCCATCCTGTTGTATTGGCACTCTGGACCGCTTTTATAGCATCTTTGTACGAGGAAATGGAAGTTCCCCCTTAGGATTGATCGTCCTTGTGTAGCGAAAGCGTTTGGAACTGGGTTCCGATTACCCCCTCTGGTTCTACATAAGTGGATGATGATAAGTTGCTTACGAGCAAGGCCTGCTCCCTACAAACCGTGATGAGTTGGTCGTTCTGGACGAACTTTAGCTATCGAACTGTTTGATTGTTACATCCTGTTCCACAAAGGCTTGCTCCAAGACTTTCTGTAGAGTCTCCCTGTGCGCTTCTGAACTAAGTAACAGTGATAATACCAAGATCTTTGAAGGAGTTTGCAACAGTTGATCAACAATGTTGTATTCACTCTTCTGGATGAGCTTTAGCATCTCATCATCATTTTTCGAAAGGTCGGGATTACTGGATTGACTGACTGGTGGATTGGTAACTTTTGTCTGAGGTTCCTTTTCTCTGTTGGGTTCTCCAACTCCTCTGTTGAGGATTCTACCACTCCGTGTTACTCGACTGATGTCTACAATATTCACGACGGAGGGTAACGGAATTTCCTTTCCATTCTCAACTGTTGTTGCACCGTATTTGTAAGGGATAGCCTTAGTTGATTCATACGGTAGTGGTCCCAGTAGATAGATGACTATGGGAGCCTTTTAATTTTTCTGACCATCGTAAGTAATTTCGATCCGTTCCTGGTTGGGAACTCTCGATTCGTCAAGTAGAGGGATGATGGCACAAACATCCCGAGCCCTTTGATGATCAGAGATTACGATAACGTCCTCGATTTGATCAGCGAGGTAGTCCGGTGTCCAGTTGATTGGTCCGGAACCCGGACATAGGCGAATCTCTCTACGATCCACCTGACCCTGAAGAGCTATTCGCACAAGGTAGCATCCTTGGTTACTTTCCAAACAGACTCTACAACATTCATAGTTGTGTGGCGGCACCTGGCCACACCCGCTTTGAATACAATGTAACCTCACTTGGTCAGTTTCCACAGATCAGACATCCTGACTTTGATGCCGAGTAGGGTTCCCGTTAGTGATACTAATTTTCTGGATGTCTTCGTCCATATAGATTGGACGCCACCAGTGGTTCAACAAGTACTGAAGTGTTTCCTGGACAAGGGCACAACCTTGATCATTTTCGCAACCCGCTTGATAGCCCTGATAATCATGTGATACCAGGAACCCGAGCCGGACCTGTTTAGCATGTAACTCCACCAGGCTGGTATTCATCAGACAAATATCGAAGATTTGAATCATGTTGATTTGATAGGGATCCCTATCATGGTAGTCTTGGATCCATCCAAGATCCATCTGACGCTGGAGGGTCTCTTGTACAAAAGAGCATTCCTGTTTGTTTACCGAGCAAGTCAGACAGGAACTATAATCGTGCCGCGGAAGATTATGATATTGGCTTTTCCTTGAGTGCATTGCCACCAGGTTGACATTCATTGCACAGACGTCGTGGTTTTGAATGATGTTGGAATTTGTATAAACCATGTTAACTCCACGAACTCGGTGCTCTAGGATCCATCCGAGATCCATCTGTTCCTGTAGAGCTGATTGCACCACAGAACATCCTCAATTGCTTTTAGAGATGATATCACACTGATGATAATTATGAGGTGGCACATGTCCATATCCACTCTGTTTACAATGCATCTTGACCAGATTGGTCCTTAACAAGAGTACATCGTGAATTTGATAGACATTGTTAGACTCTCCCTCTATCAAATTGACTGCAGCCTTCTTATGTTAAGGCAGCGGGTTCGTGAGAACATTCGGATTCGTATCTTTAAAAGATAAGACCCCGCTCCTAACAAGCTTTTGCACGTCGGATTTGAAACTGAGACAACTCTCTATGTTATGCCCTGGTACTCCTTGATGGTAAGGACAAGACTGATCCGCTTTGAACCAAAAAGGTGGATTTTCCGGTACTATAAGAGGAAACTTAGTCTGGACATGCCCCTTGGCCAGCAGTAACGGAAATAGTTCCGCGTATGATACTGGTATAGGATCAAATCCTGGTGGCTCCATTGTACGGTTGTTATTGTATTGAGGACGAGCCTGCTGAAGAGGCTGTTGTGTCCTTTGCTGAAATTGCTGTTGATTAGGTTGGTTCTACGTAACCTGAGGTTGATACGTAGAAACAGGCACAGGGTTGATAGCAGTAGTTATAGCTGCTACTGGTTGGTACCGTCGCCTTTCCTTTCCGAGAGAGATATTCCCAATATCCTGCTTTTTTTTCTTAGGGAGAACACTACCGTATCGTTTTTTACTACTTGATGATCCAGCGTCTTTAACCAGACGTCCTTCTCGGACGGCTTACTCAAGACGAACTCCCATGCCCACCATCTCGGTGAAATTACTGGGCGCACTGGCGACCATTCTGTCGTAGTAAAATGAGCTCAAGGTTTTCAAGAAGATCTTTGTCATCTCCTTTTTCTCCAGAGGCGTAGAAATCTGAGCGGCAATTTCACGCCATCTCTGAGCGTATTCTTTAAAGGTTTCCTTGTCCTTTTGCAACATTGATCTGAGTTGATCTCTGTCTGGTGCCATGTCCAAATTGTATTTATATTGTTGGACGAAGGCAGTGCCAAGATCTCTGAACGTGCTAATCATAGCGTGGTTTAAACCCATGTACCATTTTAATGCGGCACCGGTTAAACTATCCTGAAAGTAGTGAATCAGCAGGTCCTGGTTCTCTGTCTGAGCTGACATTCACCGAGCGTACATCACTAAATGGCTCTGAGGGCAAGAGTTACCCTTGTATTTTTCAAAGTCGGGCACTTGGAACTTGTGCGGGACCTTCACATTGGGGACCAAACAAAGGTCTGCGGTGTCTTTTCCAAATAAATCCTGACCGCAAATAGCTTGCAGTTCCTTCTGCATTTCCAAGAATTATTCCTAGAACTCGTTCATTCTTTTGAACATGCTTTCTTTTCCACCAGAAGGTATCTGGGGAATTTGTCCTTCTGGGACAGTGTGCACCACAGGGGGTGGTACAGTTACTACGGCAGTGAATCTTGGCATTTCCCGAAGTTTGTAACCTTCAGGAGTCCTCGATATGACTCTGGCAAACTCGCTTTCGCGAAGTTTGTAACCTTCAGGCCCAGCGGCTTCTGCTATGATTCCCTGATCTTCAGTGATCAGCGGAACATATCCTTCTGGGATATAGTTAACAGGCATGCCCCAAGGAAGATCCTTCGGCATTTGATACCTAGGATCATACTTCTCCACTATGGGCATTGAGGTGATCTCTGAGATCACAGTTCTTTGTAGCTGAGCTTCTGCCCTGGCTTGTATGTCGTTACAAAGCTTTCCCAAATCCTCTCTCAGAGCGTCGATCTCTTGTTTCAACTCTCTGTTCTCTTCCTCGAGATCATCCATCTTTTTCTGATGATTGGCCCGAGTATTGTACGAATGAGACAGTTTGACTCTAGAACCGAGACACAAACGTGAGATTCGTAGGTAAGAAGAATACGTGACGTGAGAATGATGAATGCAATGATTATATTAATTATTATTTTTTATTCAAAGTAAACTTCAACAATTAGAATGCAATTATCAAACAGTGGGGAAATCCCCGTTTTATTAAATTCAAAGGATTGCGGAAATGGAAATACAGTAAATTACAAGGTGCAAAAACAGAAACCTAAGCTAATGGGCTCCGAGTCCTCTCTGAGGAGAACTCGGGTGCTGATTCAGGCACTTTCATTTTCTTGGACCGGGGCTCTTGGTCCGTTGTCGGGTTGTCATTCCTTTGCCAAGTGAAAGGAGCGAGAAAATTCCTTTGGTCATCCTGATTTTCTACAGCATATTGCTCCAAAATCTCAATTAGAGCATCCTTATCTTTCAGCAATTGCTGTATTTTGGTACACTCCACATTGAGAATGCGGTACATTTCTTCCAAGACCTCCTCTCCTGTTGAACTTTGTTGAGATTAACCTGAAGTTTTTCGGTTTCAGTCATGAAGTACATGACAGATTCCCTTAGTGGAAGGACTCCGCGACAAGGATAAGGCATCTTTAGCTTGAGAGCTCTAGTTTGTACTCAGTGGAGATAAGGCTCCACTGAGACACAGTCTGGTTTTCCTAGAGACTCCCATCCTATCTTATGAACGTGTTTCTAAGCGTGCACTATTTCTATCTTTAGCGCCCTGTCATTTTCTCCTTCCTTGAAGAAAAAACCTTCCAGATGAGCATTACGCGGGACATGCCTCATCGGGTATCCGAATTGGAGACGAACGAGAACTGGATGGTAATTGATCCCCCCTTAGTTCCTATGAGGGGTACGTTGGGGAAGTTTCCACAACGGTCAATGATCCTGATCCCATCACAAATCCTATTGTACCAATCTATGTCAGAGTTGGTAAGAGACATGATTTTCTGCGACCAACGTAAGGCACTCTTATGATCCCAAAAAGCAGCAGACTTAGTCAAATGGGAGATAGACCACTTATATAACAGGGGTACACATCACGTGATCATTCCTCCACTGTATAAATTCCTTAAGTGTACAGAATGATACGCATCTGCGAGAAAAGTCGGTACAGGGTTTCCAATGAGAAAAACCGTAATGGCGTTGATATCTACAAAGTTATCGATGTTGGGAAACAGAAATAACCCGTAGGTGAGCAAAACAAAGATGCTCTCGAAAGCGGCCATGTTCCCTATACTAGCAAAGTATAGAGCCTTCTTTACTAGAAACTTGGCTGGTAAACCTTGTATGACACCCTTAGTGGTCATGTGAGTCCTAACTTCTGACTCGTCCAAATAGATTGCTCTTGCAATGGTCTGATCCTTTGGAATTTCTTCCAGTCCAAAAAAAGGAGCTTGATCAGTAATGTGTAAATCAGTCAGGTGAGAATACTCTTCCAGCGTTGGTGCTAGCTGATAATCCGGGAATGTGAAACAATGATAGACCAGATCGTAAAATTGAACGAGTGCCTCCATGATTCTTTCAATTACATGGACCCTTAACAGAGGTAGTAGACCTCCGTACTTGGCTCTGAAAGCTTTAGGGTTAGTGATCATCCTTGCTAATCCTCTCAAATCCTCTAGTTTTGGAACCTTGAAGGTATACTTATGAGTTTTCCGTCTACCGAAATCCATGAGCGCAATCCTTTTCTCTCTGACATTTGCAATCATTGTCTTAGTTTAATTTGAAAAAGAGAGACTAGAAGAGAAGATTTTCTTTAATGTTATTAATGTTTTTTAAATGAATGCATGAATGCAGCACACAAAAACATAGAAAAAACATGGGGTTAAAGGGTCGGTGTAATGAAGTCAAGGCTCTACCCATCCCAAAGAATTATACTAGTGATTTTTGTACCTGTCTCTCAAAATCATTGATTCTTGTCGAGATAACATCAGCGGGCCAGGAACCGTGCTAGGTGATGTATTTCAAAGAATCTCAGAAGAGGGTAGTATCTCGTGACAACTATTTTCGATAGCTTCCGCACTACTGAAAGAGGTTTTTCCTAGGTGTATACTCATTCTTTCCACATGCGGCATCACACGCATTCACATTTGCAGAAAAATAAACACAAATATCAATTAGGAAAAGCAGTATATATTTTTTTCCTAATGTCCCAGACTTTTAAGAACTATGAATCCTATGTTCCTGACAGAAAATGGCTCCCCGGTGGAGTCGCCATTCTGTGGTACCTTCCCAACTTAAAGGTTTTTGACCTAAGATCCTAGTGAGGGCCGATCCTAGCAATAATGACATTCCCCGATGGAACCGTCATGAAAATAACTTGTCCAAGGTTTTCACCTTAAATTGTAAGAAAGAAAGACGGGCCTCATGGTGGGCGCCACTTTTTGGACGTGGTTCTTAAGCACTGTCGCTCTAGGGTACTACAGGTAGATTCATTTTTTTATCCTATTGAAGCTGATGAAGGAAGGGAAATAGATGTCTCCAACTAACCCTGCTTGCATACTGAGTTTAAACAGCGGTCTGTTAGGTTACGGATGCTATATGGAAGTGGGGCCTCTTTCTGCTTAATTTGTTAAGACTGAAATGACGGGTCTATGCCATTGGTAGGATGCTAGGACTGATGCTTTTTTATTTATGTATGAAGGTACGGGATTTTGGGTTTTTTGATTAGTGTGCTCGCTAAGATTTTTCTTTCAATCTTATGCCTACGTATTCCCGTTTACCGAAACAAGGAAATCAGAGCGATCGTAGTTCTTCCTATTCTATGAGAGGAAAAAGGTGTTTTGGTGTCTTGTTCAAAGCCCAAGACGTGAAGCTAAAGTTGGTTGGTATCTTGTTCAAAGCCCGAGATGTGAAGCTGAAGGGTCTATTTGTATCTTGTTCGAAGCCCAAGATATGAAGCTAAAGGGTTTTGACTTTAGAGAGAATTTGTCGTCTCTAAAGAGGAGTTGTTGATGTTTGTATGCCATGAACGAGGCTCAACTTTTATGCTAAAAGGTTGATTGACTCAACCAGGGTTTTCCTTATACAAACCCTAAGAGGAGGCTATTGGCCCAACAAGAGGGCGTTTTTGTGTGTCCCGTACGAAGCCCGAGAGAGAGGCTAAAAGGGTTTGACTCAACGAGAGAGTCTTTTTGTGTGTCTTGTACAAAGCCCAAGACGGAAGCTAAAAGTTGTTTGACTCAACATGAGAGTCTTTTATACTCAATAAGAGAGTTATTTGGTGTCTCGTATGAAGCCCGAGACAGAGGCTAAAGGTGATCGACTTAACAAGAAAGTCTTTTTATACTCAACAAGAGAGTGTTTTGTATCTCGTACGAAGCCCGAGATGAAGGCTAAAAATGTTTGACTCAACAAGAGAGTCTTTTATACTCAACAAGAGAGTGCTAACAAGTGACTGACTCAATAAGAAAGTGCTTTTGTATCTCGTACGAAGCCCGAGATAGAGGCTAAAAAGGTTAGCTCTGCTGGGGGAATCATTGTACAAAGCCCAAGAGGAGGCTAAGGTTACTGTTTCAGTTGAGTAACGGGTCCAGTATGTTAGTTCAAAAATAAAATCAGTTCTTATATGGATAATGTCATACTCATGGATTTGATCTGAGGATCGGAATTATTTCTTGTTCTCTAAGGAAACGGGGAATCCAAATGAGCTTTTAGACTGTCCGAGTCTACGGGTTTTATCTTTTGTACTATGCTTAAGAAATAGTAGTAGTAAGATTTAGACTCTTTGAAAGACTGTTCTATTAAGATGATTAATCTCTATTCCTATACCTCTAGGAGGTCGTCGGGACAATTTGTAAGAAGCCCAAGAGGAGGTGAGAAAAACTTTTAAGAAGCCGACGAGACAATTTGTACGAAGCCCAAGAGGAGGCTATCTTCCCGAAGGAAGAATCATTATATGAAGCCTAAGAGGAGACTGTGAAAACTTCTAAGAAGCCGACGGGTCCTTGTACAACGCCCAAGAGGAGTCGGGGATGCTTTTAGGAAGCCTGTGGGTCCTTGCACTAAGCCCATGAGGAGGCTAATGAATAGTTCCAAAAGGGGTTTCACTTGGAACATTGGCCTTCTGTATATGTACTGTTCAAAGGGGGAGATTTATTAAATCTAGTTATCTAAAATTGTTGTAAAAGAAAATTCTCACGGTTTAGGTTATGTTAGAAATATCCGGTATAACGTCGGACGTAAAGAGACGAGGCTTTGTCTAGTTCTAGACGTAGTTGCCGAGGAAGCTCTAAATATCTATACTATTATTACACAGTCGATATGAGTTTATGAAAGAAGACTTACAGTGAAACAACCCCACAGTACAGTTATATACATATGAAAGTGGTAAATGAAAGCGGGTAAACACTTACTCGGTTGTAGAGCTTCCATGTTGTTTGGTTAGTTGTCCAACAAAGGAAACTTTGATAACAATATTATATGCAAAATCAAAGGGGAAAGTGCTTTAAAAAGAAAATTGGGGTTTACAGCTCAAGGAGAGGCCCAGGGTTTTATCTGTGATTGCACTGTCATTTTGTACAGGGACTTATACAAGTGACTAAGGCCCAGGAAAGGTTTTCTGTACAAAGGGATGGGTCTTATACTCTCTCAAGAGGCCCAAAGGTGTTTAAAGAAAAGGAATGGGGCTTATAACACGAGGGTAGGCCCAGATGATTTAACTTTTGAACTGGCGATCGCGTCGGGGTTTCTTTTAACGCAGAGGGACTTATACAATATCTGAGGCCCAAAATTGTTTTGGTTAAAAGGGGATTGGGTCTTACACTCTATTAGAGGCCCAAAATGATTTTGAATGGGTCTTATACCTCGAGGAGAGGCCCAGATGGTTTGTTTTAAACGGGCGATGATCGCGCCAAACTTTTGAAATACAACGGGACTTATACAATAAGTGATGCCCATAATTGTTTGTATTTACAAAGGATTGGGTCTTACACTCTATTAGAGGCCCAAAGGTGTTCGGAAAAGTTTGTTAGGGCGAAAATCAATAAAACCTTAATTTCATCATTTTTTAATATAATTATATTAATAAAATGATAAGAATTCCAAATAAGTTTGAATAAACAACTTGTGATTTTGGTTTTAGGTTTGAAAAATGAGGCTTTAGTCACAAGATGAATTAAAACCTATTTGATTTTGATTTTCCAAAATGGTTATTTATTTTTAAAAGGTTTAAAAACAAATAAAAGACATTTATTCACAAAAATACTAATTATATTAAATAAATAATATAAATCTAATTTTTTTTGGAATAAAATATTTCAACATTTTTTTGATTTTTTGCAAAAAAAACCAATAAAAAAAATTAAAATTGAAGGAGTTATTAATTTTTCAATTAATTAATAAAACATGAAAATATTGGAAAAAATAGCAAAAAAAATGAGAAAACAAAAAATGGTCTGGGTGGGGTTTGAACCCACGACCTCAAGGTTATAGGGGGCGCGCCTTACCACTGGGGTGGTGATACATCCGTTGATTGAAACAACCTAACAAATACACAAGGTTTGCCTTGTTTTCTAGGCCTGGCCAAGGCAAGGTAAGGCAAGTTTTGGCAAGAAACGGGAAGGTCCATAACTTTCTCATTTCTCCATGGTTGGGGACAAAATTTATATGCATCTGGCCTAGAATTTCATAAGGAATCCAATGGTGGTGGTATTTTTTTTCAAATCATGCTCCCTCCTCAAAATTCGATAGTGGTTTTGAAATAGGCCTATAATTGCATTTTCTATGCTACACTTTGGTACAGGCATGAATTACATGATGAATTGGTTCAAGCATAACATATATAACATGTATGAGATGTGCATGATCATTGGACTTCATAGCAATACATATTTTGGAAGATTCAAGTCATGATGCTTACCTCTCTTTTGAGCTTTTGGAGTTTTTGTGCAATCTGCCAAGTTTCTTGTTCCATAAATGGTTTGATGCTTTGCACACTCTCAAATGATCCCTTAGAAGCTTTTAGAATGAGTGGAATCAGCTGGAACGTGCAAAAACACAAACTTGCCCTTTCTTGCAAAAGGGGATAAAATGGCCAAAATAGTAACTCTCTCAAATGGTGTTCCAGATGTTGGGAACCAATTGGAACAGTTCAAGGATGATATTTGGAGTGTGTTTGAGGTTTTATCTGGTTTGGAAAGTGACTTAATCAAGGCATGGCTTGAAAAATGCACAAAAGTACTATTTTGAGGTTTTGAGATGTGACTTTGTGATTTAAGGATTACAAGTCACTTGTGAGAGTTTGGACAACTTAGATATGATATATTGGAGGTGTTAGGATCATGATCTGTAATGGAAATGCTCTCTAACTCAAAAACTCAGAGTTACCTTGCTAAAGAAGGCATTTTGGCCTAAAGAGAGGGATTTTGAGGAAAGCATTTGTTTGATGGCTTTGGTGTACTCAAACTGAGCACAAATGAGCTCTATTTATAGTAGAGCAAGTTTGTTTTGGGATCAATAGTGAATGGTAAGCACAGCAGAGGTTTGGCCAATGTTGATCAATGGGAAGCCAAGTCTCCTCTAGCCATTGACTAGAGGTTAGAGCACAAGCCTTTGGTTCCCTAGTTGTTGGATCATTCTTGACTGAATTCAGTTGCAAATGTGTCAGTCCATGCCACCTCTAAGCATCCATTAAATGCTCCAATCCAAAATTGGAGTCTTGTTCCTCTTTTAGGGATCTCTAGGTTTGGCATGCTACTTCTTGTTCCAAAGACTTTGGAGGCTTGGATCAGTGTTTGTTCCCTTTAGATTTGATCCTCAGATGTGTCCAAAGTATTGACAAGGCTTTGAATTATCTGATTTTTCCAAATTGAGCAAAAGTACAAAATTCTGCCTAGCTTTGGCAGTTTTCAGCAAGGCATATTGCCATTGTCATATCTCATGACTCAAGTTGAGTTTGATGAAGTTCTTGGCCATTTTGGAAAGCCCACATATGATACAACAACTGTTTGATCATATTTGGTCTTGATACTTTTTGGATCCAAGTGAAAAATGCCCCTACATTTGGAAAAAAGTAAGGCAGATTCTGACTTAATGAAAATTTCACTAAGTGTTGGAAAAAGTGGCATTTCATGTTTTCAGCCATTTTGATCATTCCATAACTCAAAATCCACAATGAATTGGAATGAGGTGTAGTTGAAGCTTTTGTAGAGGGCCGTGAGGGCTACAAATCCAGCTTTGGATGGGGAAAAATGGCCTTGTGGTTTAGGAGTTATGATCCTCCAAAGTTGGTACCCTAGCCACTTTGTTCCATAACTTAGAAAATTTTCTAAGTTTGTATGGTTACCCCTTTTACATGTTATCCCACTTTCCTTGATTTTTCTTGATGAATGATGATTCCAATCACACATTAACATCATTTTAGGGTTAAAAAACCATAATTGTGAAAAACCTCAAAAAGTCAAAATTGACTTTTGTGCACAGTTGACTTTTTATCAGATGAATTCCAAACTGTGCGATCCTCTATGAAATAAAGTGCTTGACCTAAATAAAACTTGATGGATTGATTTCATAGGTATTATAGGGTGTATTGAATCATGTCCTAGGGTTAGGGAGCATGTCCTGGTCAAAAGTCAAAGATACAGTTGACTTTTCTCGCGAAACCCTAATTGTGGTTCAGATGAAATTGAAACTTGTTGCTCAAGCTTCTTGGATTAGTCCATTATTTCAAATGGACCAATATGGTGTATTAAAGACCCTCAAACCATCTCTTGAGATCTGGGCTCATGATTTGTCCCAAAAGTCAACTTAGGGGTGAATTAGGTCAAGAAACCCTAATTCCTGATTTTTGATGTATGCATCCCCTGAGGCTAAATTGACTTGGTGATTGGGTTTATGATGTCCCTTGGAGCATCATAGGTTATGCTTTGAAGCATTGGCTCATGCCCAGAGGAAAATTCCCATTTGGAGGCCCTAGTCGACCAAAACCCTAATTTGGTGACACTGGTGATCTCGAGGCTTAATCCACTTGGAATGTTGCAGTCTTGTGCTTAATCGTTGATGTGGGAGTCGTCTTGATCCATTGTGGAGGATTGAGAGGTTAGACAAGTTGAATATTATGCCATCCCTTGATTAATCCTTTGTCTAAGCACTTAGAGAGGGCTTGAAACCCTAATTTTTATTGTAGTGGATGCTCACCCATCTTTGGGGAGACTAATGAGGTATGATGGATTACCCATATTGTGGTGATGATATGTACAATGATGGGAAATCTTACTGGTCAAAATTTGGGGTATGACACTGGGACACTGATCTATACTCAGCGAATTAAGGGTTTGTCAGAGTCACAACAGGCTTTGAATTCGACATACCATACTTTTCGAGAATCTTCCGTAGGTATGTCTCTTGAGATAAGCATAATTTCGACTGCTTTCTATCTCTTCGGATTTTAATCCTAAGAATCCTGGATGTAGCTCCCAGATCCTTCATGTCGAACTCCTTATTGAGATCAACCTTCACCCTCATTACATCTTTGACATTGTTGCTTGCTATTAGAATATCATCCACATAAAGCAACAAAATAACAAATGAATTACCAGGTCGAAATTTGAAGTAAACACAGTGGCCGACCTGACTTCTAATGAAACTTATGCGTGCCATGAACTTGTTGAATCTCCTATTCCATTGTCGAGGAGATTGTTTCAGTCCATATAAAGATCTCTTCATCTTGTACATATAATCTTCCTTCCCCTTTTCGACATACCCTTCAGGTTGCCTCATCTAGATTATTTCATCTAGATCACCATACAAGAACGCAGTCTTCACATCCATCTGTTCTAGTTCAAGGTCGATCTTCGCCACTATGGCTAAAAACATTCGAATGGATATGTGCTTTACAATAGGCGAGAACACATCATTTAAGTCGACACCTTCTTTCTGAGTGAACCCCCTAGAAACCAACCTTGCCTTGTATCTTTTCGACGCCACTCCTTCGAATCCTTCCTTAACTTTGAAAATCCATTTACAACTGACTAACCTGGATCCAGCAGGTTTTGGGATCAAGTCCCATGTGTTTTTATCATGAAGAGATTTCATCTCATCATCCATGGCCTTCAGCCATTCAGTCTTCTTTCGACTCCTCATAACTTCCTTATAGTCTCTAGGTTCTTCGTCGAGAACCTCACTTGCAGAGATTAAGGCATAAGCTATAAAATCTGCATACCCAAGTCTCTGAGGTGGCTTGATGACTCTCCTCGACATGTCTCTTACTAGCAGGCAGTCATTATCAGTCTCCTCATCTTCGACAGCATCTTCTGCTTCTTCTTCGACTTCATATGGGGTACGCAATTAAGCATCAACATACTCCACCTCAACAGGAATTTCTCCCTGTTCCATTTCTTCGTCAACATCATCATTTTTCTTGAAAGCCATCTCAGCTTCATTGAAAACTACATCTCGACTGGTGATACACCTCCTGTGACCTGGCTCTAGGCACCATAGCCTATAAGCTTTGACTCCTTCAGGGTATCCCATTAACATGCATTTCAGAGCTCTAGGTTCGACCTTGTCTTGCCTAATATGAGCATAGGCCACACAACCAAATACTCTCAGTCTGTTGAGACTAGGTGGATGTCCCGACCAAACTTCTTCAGGTATCTTCATTCCCAAGGCAGTCGAGGGACATCTATTTATCAGATAAGCTGTTGTCAAAACAGCCTCCGCCCAAAACACCTTCTTCAATCTAGCACTAACCAACATGCATCTAACCCTTTCAAGGATTGTTCGATTAAATCTCTCAGCTAAGCCATTTTATTGAGGAGTACCTGCTACAGTCTTATGCCTTGCAATCCCAGACTCAACACAATAACTGTCGAACGCTTCGTTGCAGAACTCAAGGCCATTATCGGTTCTCAACCTCTTAACCTTTCTGCCTGTTTGAGTTTTGACCAGAACCTTCCAACTTTTGAAATTCTCAAAAGTTTCATCCTTCGTCTTCTGAATGAATACCCATAACTTTCTGGAATAGTCATCAACGATGGATAGAAAATACCTTGCACGTGAGTGTGAAGGATTCCTTGCAGGCCCCCAAAGATCAGCATGAATGTAATCCATGGATACATGCGTCCTTTGCTTGCCTTTGTTAAACTTTGCCCTACAGGATTTACCAAATACACAAGATTCACAAAACTCCAACTTTTTGACTTTGTCACCACCTAGCAGGTTCTGCTTCCCCAATTCGACCAGGGCTCTTTCGCTGACATGGCCCAATCTCATGTGCCATAATTCGGTCTTCAACAAGGTTTCGTGGATGCAATATTTTTCGAACCACTTACAACCTCAACCTCAAGGGTATACAAGCCTTGTTTCTTCACGCCTCTCAAGACTTCCTTCGACCCCTTCATGACTCTTAGGATACTTTTCTCTCCTTGAAAGACATATCCCTTCCTGTCGAATTCACCAAGAGAAATCAAATTTCTCTTCAAATCAGGTACATACCTGACTTCAGTCAATAACCTTATTGACTCATCATTGAGTTTGAATCTCATAGATCCAATACCTGTAATTTAGCAGGATTTGTTATTTCCCAGCAGCACCGACCCACTATCTTGATCACATAGCTCCTCAAATAGTTCTCTGTGTGGAGTCATGTGCGAAGTGCAACCTGAATCCATAATCCACTCTTTTCTTGAGTCGCCGCTTGAAACTACAAGGACATCAGATGAGTCGAAGTCATCTTGAACAATGGCTGCGTTGCCATTATCCTTACCTTCGTGATCTTTTAGGCGTTTAGGGAACACCTTTATTGTGTGACCCTCCTTCTTACAGTGATAACATCGAATACCAGATGTTTCGCCACTATAAGACTTCTGCTGGCTTTTACCTTTCTTCTTGTCGAACTTACCATCCTTTCGCAAGATTTTTCCCTTAACGGCCAAACCTTCACCAACCGTCGAAGGTTTATGCTCCTTTCGTTCGTTCAGGTCCTTAGAATACAGGGCTGATTGAACTTCTTCAAAGCTCAGGGACTCCCTTCCATACAAGAGATTTTCTTTGAAGTGAGCATGTGTTCTGGGCAAAGCACACAACAGCAATAGTGCTTGATCTTCATCATCGATCTTCACATCAATATTTTCAAGATCAAGAATCAGGTTGTTGAACATATCCAACTGCTCAGCCAAAAATTTGTCTTCACTCATCTTGAATGAATACAAAACTTGCTTCAGGTAGAGTCGATTCACCAGAGATTTGGTCATGTACAAACTTTCAAGTTTCAACCATAATCTCGATGTCGTAATCTCCTTTGATGTCTGTCGAAGAACCTTATCACCAAGGCTCAACAATATTGCACTGTGGGCTTTCTCTATCATGGTCGTCTTTTCTTTTGCCATTAACGCAGCATCCATGGTTGCCTCTCCCTTCAACGCTTCCAAACAACCCTGTTGAACCAGTAGGGCTTTCATCTTCATGCGCCACAGACCGAAGTCGTTCACTCCGGTGAACTTTTCAATCTCATACTTTTTGAGGGCATCTTCTCCACGCTCACCGCACTAATTTGTTGTAAATTAGGATGCCTTTGAACAAAATATACTTTGTTTCTTTATAGGCAAGAAACACGCAAGGGTTAGGGTTAAAGGAAAAACCCTAGGAAAAACAACAAGGATTGGTTATAAAATGCTATTCTTTCTTTTATTTTTCAACCAAGATTACAAGTATACAAGAATAACAAAATAACCTCTCTCACTTGAATTAGGATTTTATCTTCCTATTTTTCCTTATGCAAGATGAGATACTAGCATGCTATTTATAAGAAAACTAACACACTAACCTAATGAGCCTTTTAACAATTACCCATTACAAGCTAACTTAGGGTATAAGGTAACTTAAACAATTGAGCCTACATGTTAGAACAAACTTCGACTACAACACGCATTACTCCGACAGAACACACGAACAAACTTCGACCTCATGCTTAATTCCTGTCGAACCAGAAGCTACCCTTCGTCCATACTAGAGTTCAATCCAATATCTCACACATTTAAACCTAAAATTAATGCTTCTAATCTTTTTGATTTAGATATAAGAATTGTGAAATTAGAATGATATTTAAGGAGAGTAACTATGTATATTTGACCTGAATTGTAAGTTGGGCAATTAGCAGACCAAAAGTGAAACTCTTGTTCATCACTTACGTGTTGAAATATTAAACTTTTTTGGACCTAACTTTTTTTTTTAATTTTTGAGCTTAGTTATTTTGTGCTTAAGTAATTTTAATTAATGTTTCTAGAAAGAGAATTTCTTATTACACCCTATAAGTTTTTAACGTATCGTTTGAATTTTCAATCATGCTCCCGGTTCAGAAGATATATCGTCGGACGCACCCTTTACATACGCAACCAAGGCAATTTTGAGATACGTGTCATACATTTGGTCTATTTTTATTCTAGAGATATATCTCCGGAATGGTTTCAAAAGTCCGATATTTCCAGAGATGCATCTCTGAAGGTATTTGATATAGCTTGCAACTGCATGATCAGTTCCCCGTTATTGCCATACTCCATTTTCAACAAACACTCTCACCCTAAAAACCCTTCACTCTCAATCCATTTTTTCACTCTAAATTTTCATCCTTTTGGTTCAACATATCACAGGGAGGAAAAGAAGATTGAATTTCTCGTAAATATTGTTGTTTATCCTCTACATTGCTCACATTAATCATCATCTTTTTCTAAAAAAAAATATGTAGTGTTCGGAGATGTATCTCCGAAACGTGTTTATAATCCTCGTAAATATTTCAATTTCGTTTTTAGTCTCTCAAAATATTTCCTTCAAGTATTTATAAAATTTTTAATCCATATTTTTGGTCTTCTTGTAACATAGCGACGGTTTTACAACTTACCGACATAATTAACGACAGTTTTAGCGACAAATTTTAATTTAGTGACTGAATTAATGACTGTGTTATCGACAATTTTAGTATTAGATGCCATAAGTGTGTGGAGAAATTTTAGAAGGACCATTCTTTAAAAAAATTATTTAAAAAAATTAAAAACGAAATTAAAGATAATTAAAAGCACCACAAATATATTTACTCCTTTAAAATACCAAAAAATGTCAATTGTTTTTTAAAGGAATTCAACCTAGAGACCTTTAAGCAACAAAAAAAACACAAAATTTGTATCTTTGGGATCTCAAACTTAGGGCACATCAGGTTAAATGGTAGTCAATTTTTCATGAGACCAATTAATTTTTGTTATTAATATTTCTAATGTTGAATATATTTTGATAATTCAAAATAAAAAATTATTTATTTACTTATTTCAAATAACACATAAATGAATATTTATTTATTTCAAATAATACACAAGTTTAGTTTAAATTAATTAAATATTTTAATAGTTAATTGAATTATTATAAAATTAATTGATTATTATTTAATTTAAGTTAATTTGAAATAAATAAATATTTATTTGTGTGTTATGAAATAAGTAAATAAGAACTTGAAAAGTGAATAAGTAAATTTGTCATATGGAATGAAGACGACAAATGGTGTTTAAAGTGGAATAAAGGCAATAAAAACCTGACCCACCACCTTAAATGATTTTTAAAATTTTTTCTTCCTTTCTATAGCACGCCAATCGCGGGGTAAAGCAAACGTTAGCTATGAGTCCACTCAATAATGTAGGATCACTCATGTATAATATAGACAGAGTGACTTATTTAAAATAAAAAGTGTCTTAAAATAAATGATTTCTTAATAAAAATATCGTTCCCCTCTTTCATTAAATTTTTCTTTTAATTGTCTTTTTTTATTTTTATAATAAACTAAAAATTCGTATAAACTGGAGTACAAAGGGGTACTCCAACCCGTATACAACTATAACCTGCTTAAATATCACCGGCTACAAAAATCACTCGGTGAATTAACCCAAGTGAAATAATTACAAAAATAAGAGCTTTTATAACTCCTACCTATCCACCACCAAGTATAAATTAAAATACGATTTGAAATCGTATCCGACTCCATGTCGAGAAAGCAAAAAGGGCATGACATCTCATAACTATTAGAAACAATTCCTCTCCGAAACAAATTATCTCTCGTTGGGATTCGCTTATGTGTATCATTATTATAGGACGGAGGCACTATCTAGTATAGAGTAAAATTGAAAAGTGGAAGACATGAAAAGAGCAATCAAGACTCTCTCTCTATTAGCACAATCTCTAACTTAGATACCAACAACACTTGTGCTCTTTCCTCATTACCATGGCAGAATCATTTCTCTTAGGTATGGCTAATTCACTGCTTGGGAAGCTTGCTTCTTATGCTTATCAAGAAGCTTCTCTAGCCTATGGTGTGAATGATGATCTACAACGGTTCAGAGACTCTTTGACAATTGTCAGTGGTTATCTACTGGATGCTGAGTCCAGGAAGGACCAAAGTAATGCTTTGCGTGAATGGCTAAAGCAGATTCAAAACATTTGCTTTGATGCTGAAGACATATTTGATGAATTTGAGTTGCAACACAAAAGGAAGCAATTTGTCAAAGCCTCCGGAAGCATCACAAAGAAGGTAAGCCACTTGTTTTCTTCCTCTAGTCCAATTGTTTTTCGTCCTAGGATGGGACATCAAATTAAAGAGATTAGTGACAAATTGGAGAAGAAAGCAGCTGAGGGGAAAACTTATGGCCTTACAACTATTCCCCAACTTGTTGTTCATGAAAGAGAATTGACTTATCCTGATGTTAATGTTTCAAGGGTAATAGGAAGGGATATTGAGAAAGACGAAATTATCAAGCTTTTGAACCAACCTTTTCCTCAAGGTGATGGCGATAAAAGCATGTGTGTGATTCCCATTGTGGGAATGGGGGGATTAGGAAAGACCACACTTGCAAAGTTGGTGTTCAATGATGACACAATGGATCAACTTTTTCAATTAAAGTTGTGGGTGTGTGTCTCTCTTAATTTTGACATTAAGCAGATAATCATTAAAATCATCAACGCTGCCAGTACTTCAGATTCTAAAGCAGCTTCAGCTCCCCCGACCAGTCTCACTCCCCAAGAAAACATCAACAACTTAGATATTGGCCAACTAACACATCGAATGAAACAAATACTTTCCGGTCAAAAATTTTTACTTGTGTTAGATGACATGTGGAGTGAAGATCATGAAAAGTGGATTGAGTTGGAAGAGTTGATAAACGTTGGCACACCAGGAAGCAAAATTTTAGCGACAACACGTAGTATGTCAGTTGCTTGGATGATGGGTAATGTTCCCTCATTTGAATTAAAAGGTCTTTCTCCAAAGGAATGTTTATCTCTATTTGTCAAATTTGCATTCAAGGAAGGTGAAGAAAAAAGATATCCAAGTCTAGTGGAAATCGGAAAAGAAATTGTGGAAAAATGTCACGGAGTTCCACTAGCCGTGAAAACATTAGGAAGTTCTCTCTTCTCAGAGTTTAATATAAATAAGTGGGAATTTGTTAGGGACTCTAAGATGTGGAATTTAGAAAAAAAGAAAGATGGTTTTTTACCTGCCTTTAAATTAAGTTATGATCAAATGCCATTCTATTTAAGAAAATGTTTTGCTTATTTTTCCCTTTATCCCAAAGATCATGTCTTTACTAGTTATGACATGTGTAGTCTTTGGGTAGCCCTTGGATTAGTTCAATCCCGAAATGGAAGTGAAACGCTAGAGGATCCTGCAAGAAAATATATTGATGAATTACATTCAAGATCATTTCTTCAGGATGTCGAAGACATTGGTGCCCTTTACTGTTTCAAAGTACATCATTTGATACACGATCTTGCAATATATGTTGCAGGAGAGGACTACGTAGCGGTAAACTCACAAACTAGTAATATACCTCAGCAAGCAAGGTATTTATCATTTGTTGAAGATGAGTCATTTGGCCCTGCTTTGTTCCCAAAGTCTAGAAGTGTGAGAAGCATACAATTTCCCATCTTGGGAATGGGTCTTGAAAGTCAAAGTGTTTTGAATACATGGGTGTCAAGGTATACATTCTTGCGTTATTTAGATTTAAGTGACTCTTCTTTTGAAACCGTGCCCAATTCAATTGCAAAATTAGAGCACCTGCGTTTCCTCGATCTTTCTCGTAATAAAAAAATCAGAACACTACCAAATTCTATTTCCAAACTCCTATATTTGGAAGTTTTGTTGCTCAGAGGATGCACAGAGCTCGAAAGTTTGCCTAAAGGATTAGGAAAGTTGATAAACCTTCGGCATCTAACTGTCACTACAAAACAATCTATGCTACCACATGATGAATTTGCTAGCTTGAACAATCTTCAAACTTTGAGTTTTCATTTTTGTGGCAATTTGAAGTTTTTGTTCAAACAACCACTCCCTTCCATTGAAGAACTGTATTTTGAATCATGTGGGAGCCTGGAGTGCTTACCTCTTAATAATTTTCCTAAATTGCATAGTCTGGTAATTTATGATTGTCAGATGTTAAACTTGTCATTGGACAATGAAAACTTAATCCAAAAGCTGAAAATGAAACATTTGTATCTCAGTGACTTTCCAAAGCTTCTAACACTCCCTCGATGGATTGTATGTGCCGTGGACACTTTAGAGACCTTTGCAATTGACAATTTTCCTAATCTTCAAAGGCTCTGAGTATCTTACTACAATGACTCGTCTTAAGAGGATCTCTATTGTTAGTTGTGCTCAGTTGTTGAGTCTTCCAAGTGATTTGCATCGCCTCACTGCACTTGAATATTTAGAGATTTATGATTGTCGTGAATTGTACCGAAAATGTCAGCCTCATTCTGGTGAGTACTGGCCCATGATTTGCAATATTAAAACCATTCACATTGAAGAATGAGAGGAGGAGCCCTAAACCATGGAAGGTAAACATTATTTTGTTTTATCAAATAAGTGTTAGTTGCATCTCCCATACTATTTTCCTGTTTAAAAAAATATAAAGTAAGCTCTGAAATTGTATGAACTATCAAGTGATATAGTTTCATATAAAAAATATGTACCGAACAATTTGAGTAAAACAAGATTTACTGTTTTGAAAGTAATGTTTTCTTTGTGTAGTGTCACGATAGATGATGAGATTGGAGTGGAAAAAGGATATGCAGCTTGAAGAGACACAAAAGAGAGGAGATCAGTGGTTGATGGCATTTGAGAACATGAATGTCTGATAAGAAGAATAAGAAAATAGTTGTTTTATTATAGGCTAGTTCTATGGTTCACAAATGAGATATGTCTTGCATAATACACAAGTTAATTTCTAACATATGATCAAATAAGATACCATGAGACTTATTGATCCAATGATAAAAAATTAAACGTGTGTTATGGTATAAGACTGTCTTACTTGTGCACATTAGACTAAGTCTTTATTATAATGTTTGATGTATCTTAAGATTTCAAAATAGTTATTTTCTTTCGTATTTGATGTAGTTTAAGATTTCAAAATGTTTATTTCTTTTATGTTTTATTCCCAGTTCTCAAAAGCATATCTATGAAAATATTTGGCCAAAGCTTTTTCTTTCCAATCAATTCTTTCCTACTGAAGCAATGGAGGATTGGTTAATCTCCCCCAAAAAAGGACTTAATTTTCTTCTCAAAATATTGTTTGAAATAACTCAACACTTTGGCTTGGCACTTAATTAATAAAAAGTTACAGTTTAAAAGTTTCTACTAAAATATCTACTTTTTCTTTTTCGGAAATTCCACATAAATTATGATCTATCCCTAGTCGCCTAAATTGCGACATTTGTCTTGTCTTCACTGCAGTCTCCGACACCTTTCTTGTGTTGTGTCGAAGGGGTGGATTCAATCTCACATTGCTTGGAAATATGGATTACAACACCTTCCTTGTGTTGTGTTGTGTTGAAGGGGTCACTACAACATTTTTGGCCTACAACAACACTAAAAAACCGTTGCAAAACATGAAAAATCCGTTGCCTTAAGTTACCAGAACGGTTTTCGAATCGTGGTAAACTGAGGCGTTGCTGTAGCATTTTGCAACGGATTTTGTACCAAACGACAACGCCTTGGAGATAACCGTTGCTTTAGGTAATCTTTAGAGAACGGCTTTTAGAGTTCCCAACAACAACGGTTCATATCTGTTCTCATATTTCAACCATTGCGATTAGTATATTTTAGTGGACGGCTAGATCTAAAGACAAATCTGCAGGTAAACCCGCAGTTAAATCTGAAAGAAACTTAAAATCCACAACTAAATCCGCAGGTATTATATTTTCAAAATTAAAAAAAAATAATTAAATTTAATTTATTTATTACTGATCAAGTTAATGGTCTAGATTGTCATTTTATTTATTATTATTTTATCAATATATACTACCTTGTATACAAGATGAAACAAACAAAATTCAGTATTAAATTAATGATAATATAAACATAACTACCCCATATTCTAATGTTCATTAAAATTCAGTATTAAATTAATGATAATATAAATATAACAACCCCATATTCTAGTGTTCATTATTGTGATAAAGCTATCAATATTATCCATCGTAATCACATTCTCATCTTATAATCTAAATGAAAAAAAAGTATATTCTAAGGTTAACTATTGTTATAAAGTTACCACTATCGTCATCCATCAAAATCACATTCCATCTTATAATCTAAAATAGAAAAGCATATTGATTAAAGCAATTTTTATTGAATTGAATAGATCTTTTACAGTAACTTGTCAATTAGAATCTACAATATATAAAATAGTACAGAAATGGAAACCCTTTTTAAAACTGTTCAATGTTAGACTCAAATTCTCTATTTCCAAAGTAACTAGAATCAACACTTTTAGGCCAAAATATCTCATTCTATAGACCTAGCCTAAGATGATAAAATAATTATTAGAAAATAATAAATGAATAATAACCAATAAATCAATACAATTTATCTGAAAACTCATTTTTATTTTTTCAACAATTAGAGCATCATCAACTTTAATATGCACATAAAACAAATGTTCAATTTTATAAATTAACCAAACTAAAGTCACCTAAAATGTAAGCAATAATCTACAAAACATTATTTGTGTTATCAATAAAATTACCTTCTTTATTCTGCAAATCTTCTTAGCTCTGTTCTTTCCCTCCTTCACTAGCTATCTTGATTTTTACTATCTCGGTATCAAGTCCATTTTGCAATAGAGAGAATACATTTTAGTTTTTCTAAACAAAAAAGTAAGTATTGTTACCGATTTGCCAACAACACGTATCAATTAGTAAGAACCAATATAGTTTCAACATCAACAAAATCTATATAACCTGCTATTTACACTCAATTAGTAATATCACATCAAATATATTTAGTCATCCACCAATTTGAAGGGCTTATCAAACATACCAAACTGCAAAAGTTGAACAAAGATCGTCTAGAAAACAAAAGTGACATTACATTTATCACAGTATTAAACTATATATTATTGACAAAAGAGAAAAGAAAAAACTTAAATGAAGTCAACAAAATGTGCCATATGGGGTTACATGCAAATATAAGACAGAGAAAGACTATCCAATGGAGTTTAAACAAAAGGTGAATGAGAACCTATTGAATATTAGCAGTAGTGATGTTGTTGGGATAGTAAGCTGCAATCATGGACTGCATCTACATCATGTAGTACCTAAAATAGATTTTTTTATGCCTAGACTAGGTAGTACCTAAAATTAGAGTCAAATATGGAATGTCTTGTAAAACAATACCAGAGAAGAGAAGATTCTGGAAACTCTTGCCTACTAAGTGGTGTGTACTTGTTAAAGAAGAATATTAGAGATAGTTCAAATATCATCTCATCGTGCATTAAATCTGTTATCCTAGTATGATGAATTATAATGCTAAGCAAAGTGATTTAACATATGTATCACATGTAACAGTTTCAACATGAAAGAAAATAACATACCTTCAAAAGCTGAATATTGAATCCTAGCTAGATCTTCACCTTTTCATTAAGAAAAATGCTTCTCCTATCACACTTGCAATTGGTCCAGCAAATGATTCAAACAATATGAATCCAAAATTGTAAACATAGTAAGCAACAGAGTCAGTCTATGTAGGATCATAAACAACTGACAGAAGTTAAGAAGCTCAAAAGAATTTAAAGAAACAATACCTCAATGTTCTCGATCTCTTTGGCGATTATGGAGATACCATAGTCACTTAGTTTGGGAAAGCGATGTTCATCAAGTAAAATATTATTTCTCTTTGATTGGTTTCTAAAACAACCTAGTTTAATACTAGTATGTAAAAAATTAACTGCCTTGGCAACTCCAATTAAGATTGCTAATCTATCTTACCATTTTAGTGCCTTATCCAGTGAAAATTCTACAAGTTTAAATAGAGAATTAAATATAAAGCATTATGATGAAGTTTATGCATTCATAAAATTATATTACATTACGAGAATCGCCATTTTGAACATACTCGTATACAAGATGAAGTTTCTGGGGACTAATACCACCTTTTACTCTACCATCAATTCAATGACCCAAAAGACTAGCCAAATTTGGATGATGAAGCTTTGAGAATAAATCCAACCTAGCTTTGAGACTTTGTAATGACAACTTCTTCCTCAGAGCCGATGATCTTATCATCACATAAGATCTATTCTCTAGTTTACATGTGTATAGTTGAAATGAAGCAAAAAACACTCAGAAAATTATAGAAAATTATCCAAATGGAATTAAGTAGTAGGAAAAACAAAACAGTAGCATAGGACATTAAATATTTAACAATGCTACAGATATGAACTCCAAAAATTCTAATAGACTTTAAGCCATAAGTAGTGTGTACTAAATTAGCAATGTACTCGAGACTAGTAGAAATCTCTTCAGCCACTTTCTGGTTTATTTCAGTTGAATCACCAACAAGATAAATTGAAGTTGTGTTCAAAAGCTGTGATGATCCAGCAACAAGTGATTCCCATGATTCCATGATGTCCAGCCATTTCAACTCAAGGTAATCTTTCTTGAAATTCACAACAAGCTGATCATCATCTATGTACCTGCCCAAATCAGAACCATTCAACCGAAAAGGAAAAAAAGGCTATAATATAGAATGAAAAAAAAATCATTTTTAGCTATAAATAAAAGGCATAATACAAGTATTTATTTCAAGCATTCATATTAAGTGGTGGGTTTAAATGGTTTGTGTTTATATCTAGCAATAAAGGACTCTGTTTCCCATATATACAAGTATTTACCTTTTCCTCTTGTGGATGCACCTTCCCGAGAAGATTTAGAGCTTACAGTTGAAACACCTCCTATCACAACAAACTTGGATTCGAAAAATTGTCAAACACTTCACCAAATTAGTGCCGCATATCCAAACTCATGTCCCCAAATGAGTGAATATAACACTAAACACAATTCTAAGCTCAATTAAAAATGAAAATGATCAGATCTAGAACAAATAAGGATTCTAAATCTACATAATAATCTTGAAAATAAGAAAGCATTCCATTTTAGATACCATCATTAATTTGCTGCAACAAAATGCGCAGAATCTAAGGGTGGAAGTAGGTATCTGAATAAAAAATGATAAAATTAAAATGGAGAATTTTTTTAAATACAAAACCCAATGTTCAACATGAATCATAAGAGATGAAGAGTGAAAGGAACTCACTCAGTGGAATAGGATTCAAGAACCTGGCAAACAATAAATGCAATCATGAAGGTCTTTCATTCTAGATGAAGTCAAAACAATAATAATGCGTGCCTTGGATTTGCAGGAGAATGATGAAATCGCTTGTGAGAGGAAGAATCAACGGTGTTAACTCTTGAAACTATGAGACGAAGAATACCCTTTGAACCCTAGAACGAAATACCTTTCTCTCGTTCTCTTTTTTTCTTCCCAAACTCACTTTGCGTGTGGTTACCTAATTATATTTCACTTTTATATTTACTTCATTTTTCTTTTCTTTTTTTTATAAATAAAAACATAAACAATTAACTATATATCTACAAATGTTTTAAAAAATTAATATCTAATTTATTTTAACTTTTAAAAAAATAAATTAATAGCATTTTTATAAAATGTTTTAAACTAATATAATTCATTTAAAATTTTACATATATAATTTAAAAAAATTAATTTTAAACTCTTGTAACATAAATTATAATAATTAAAATATACTTAAAATTATATAAATTAATATATATATATATATATATATATATATATATATATAATACTTATAAAAAATTATTTTAATAATTTAAAATTTAAGTAACTTTTAAAAATTTTGAATATCTACAAAATTGAAGAAATATTAAAAGATATAAATATTATTTTAAAAAAAGTTGAAATGAGGATATTACATATAAGAGAACGGTCTAATATATCTAAATTATTAAAATAATTAAAAACTAAATAAGTACAGTTTTTACACGTTGCCAAAGAAGAGTCGTTCTCTTTGAAATCTACAAGAACGGTTTCTGGCCGTTGCATTAAATTTGTGAAAAATATATGTGTTATCGTAACAGATTGTAAAAACCGTTGTCTATTACTTTCTATGAGAACGGTTTTTTTTACCTTCCAAAAATTAGGCGTTGTCGTAGTGTCAAAATGTTGTAGTGGGTGGATTCAATCTCAAATCTTACATTGCTTAGAGATATGGACTACGTAGTGTTTATAAAATTTGAGCAAATATCACCTTACAAGTTGGTTTTGAATGAATGAGTTAAACTACAATCTGTCCCTAGTTGCCTAAATTGCGACATCTGTCTTGTCTTCACAGCAGTCTCCGACACCTTCCTTGTGTTGTGTTGAAGGGGTGGATTCAATCTCACATTGCTTGGAGATATGGATTACAACACCTTCCTTGTGTTATGTTGTGTTGAAGGGGTGGATTAAATCTCAAATCTTACATTGCTTAGAGATATGGACTACGTACTTTACAAGTTGGTTTTGAATGAATGAGTTAAACTCAATTCAAATTTTAAAATAGTATAAGAGTTTATCTAGTTTTAAGAAGGTGTGTTGGAAATTCCGACTTCATAAGAGTTTTTCAAAATGTAATTCTTTTAAAAACTTGATCCTTATATAAATATTATTTCTCTGTATTTCTCGGCTATACTTAATTTCATAAAAGACAAAATTCTAGTTTCTAACATATAGAACCATATTCAGAATCCTGATTGAGAGACCGCATTGCAAACCCAATAGTTTCCGAAGCTTTCTTGCACATAAATGGATAGCGCAGCCTTTTTATCATTACAATCCTTATGTCAGCCATTTTGTAACTGTCAGCTGTTGTATTTGGGTTGGAGTACTCCTAGTACTTCTATCTAAATAATATTGCTACTCATTTATATAAAAAAAAAAAAAAGAGTGCAAAAGTTCAGGATAGAACAGGAAGTTTAACCTTGTCAAAGGAAAAGAAACTGACCCTTCTTTCAGTGACCAGACAAATTTTCAATGGAACACCACCACATTGTCTCTCAAGAGCTTCAATTTCTGTTCTAGACGGACAATGGCCCCCAACAGAATATATATGTTATAATTACTTATAAAAATCACTTAAACAAATCTAAAGTAATCATAATGACATGATCAAAGATGTAATAGTTACCTAGACAAGTACAGCAGAAAATTTGGATCACCAGGAGAAGACTTTTTAAACATCAAAATCTGGCTTCAAATCATTAATCTTCAAATCACCGAATAACTTATCAATGGAAAACTCTGACTTTGGAAACCACGTCTACTATCTGTTTGTGTTCTTCGGTTCCGTCAAGATCTACACATTCAACGGAATTTATGATACTCTTCAAACTCCAAGCAACATTGTGTCGTGCAATTATATACCAGAGAGATTTGAGGTGGCTGTAAGCTTCAAAAAGCTCCCAACAACATCGACTCTTCCCAGCAGCAACCTTTTCATACATTTCTATGAGAGATATACTTCTATCACCATTATTTAAGGCTTCTAGTTCCATAAGATACCTGTGCCAAATTAAAATTTCTATAAGCACAAATTTTCAAAACACTTTATCCAGATAGTTTCTCATCTAACACATCATGAAGTGTAACTGAAAATAGATTGTGTATCGTATAATCTACAATTTTTCCTCAATTGAAGCGTAAATGTTTCCGTTCCAAACAATTCCAATTGTTACACACATTTTGCCATTTTTCTCAAACACTTTTGCCATTCCTATTTCTTCATTCCATCTGCCTTTTGATTTTGTGTTCCTGGAAGATGAAATGCTAAAATTCATTATTTTGAAAACAAAATCATAACGAACAAGAAATCATTTCAACTTAAACTTAACGCTTCTAATATTTCTGATTTAGATACAACAATTGTGAAATTAGAAGCATATTAACAATATTAAAAGAGAGTAATTATGAATATTTGAACAAACTTGCAAGTTGGGCAATGAAGCAGGTGAAAAGTGAAACTCTTGTTCATCACTTGCATTTTGCGAATAGGCATCATCATCATCACTATCTTGATTTGAAGAACATTTCCACAGTCCACACTTTTCTATCATGGTTCAAAGTCAAAAGTTGTAATTTAAGTACCTTCTTGTGGTTCAGATAGATACTGATAGATTCCTATTCTTCTTCTTCTTGTTGCTTGAATGCAAATCCTTCGAAATTACAAATCAATATACAAATTATTTAAAACTCAATTAACACAATCATTTAAAACTAACAAATTATTTTTTAGTAATTAATGTAAGTGAAATGTGTTGCTTTTTCAAAAATGTAAATTAATTATGTATCAAACCATATGATCTACAAGATTGACCATCAAATTTAGCATGCGAACTTATTTGGAGAAAGGAGTTTCTCAGACAAACCACTAAAGATAGTATTTGTCTCACTTCTAAGGTAGCCAACTTACTTCACAAATTATTTTTATCGAGGAAACATAGCTATGAAGGTAGACAAATTTTTTTTCGAGGCAACGTAGCTATGAAGGTTGACATATCTAAAGCATTCGATACTTTAAGTTGGGACTTCATTATAAAAATGCTTCAACAATTTGGTTTTAGCTTAAAGTTCTGTAATTGGATAAACTGCATACTTCAATCAACTTCCATCTCTATCTCTCTGAATGGTCAAGCTAGAGGTTTCTTTAAGTGTAAGAGGTGTGCCAGGCAGGGCGAGCCTCTCTCACCCCTTCTCTTTAGCCATTGAGGGCAAGAGAAAACTCGTAAAAGACACTAAATATGAGAAGGTTCCATGACACACTCTTTTTGCTGATGATATCATGTTGTTTAGCAGCGGTGATGTCTTTTCCATCCGAACCACCAACATTCTCTTCAAGAAGTATGCTGACTGCTGAGGGCAACACATCAATCTAACAAAGGAAGATGGTGAATGTTTCTTGAAAATCTTGTTGTCATGATGTGACAAAGGGGGTGGGAATTAGATCTATATTTACCATAAATATGGCCTTCAATCTCTTGCAATGCTGGCATTTGGCTAACTCTGATGACCATTGGGCCAACATCCTAAGGGACAGAGTTCTTAGACCTGGAGAAAATATAGGTTATCACATTTTTCCTCTATTTAGAGTAGTATAAAGGAACCCTATGTTGAGTTTAAACTTAATTCTTCCTGGCTCATTGGAAATGGGAATAGTGTCAACTTCTGGTTAGACAGTTGGATTGTACAACCTTTGACAAACTCCCTGAACATTCCTTCTCAGATTCATGGGAGGTTGAAGGCAACAGTTGGCCATTTCATTAAGGATCATAAAATCAAAATTCCAGACCTGCTGACCAACAGATACCCTCAGTTTCCTGTTCTCACTCAAAAGATAGTTATTGTGAGGGATGGCTCAAAAGATAAGAGAGTGTGGTGTCCTGAGTCAAATGGCATCCTCACTTTAAAAAATGCCTACTTTTTCAAAGCTACAACTGCTCAAGAGAAATCATGGGGTAAGATTATCTGGAACTCATCCATTCCTTCCTCAAAGTCTTTATTGTTGTAGAGGATGATCATGGGTATATTTCCTACAAGTGATAAGCTCACAAATAGAGGAGTTCACATGACCTCCAGGTGCAATCTTTGCCATAGGATCACCTTTTCTTCCACTATTCTTATTCTAGAAGTGTTTGGGAATGGCTTGCCTCCATACTGAACTCAGGCCCTGACATTATTTCGATGGATGATTTCTGGAAGCTGCTTAGACAATCTTGGTTGAAGCAATGTTTTGTAGTTTTGCTTGCATCAATAATTAATATCTTTAATAGTATTTGGAGAGTGAGGAACCAGGCTAGTTTCAATGATATTTTTATTTTCATTCCTTTGAGAACATCAATTTCTTGCATCATGTATCGGCTCTTTGACCAAGACAACATCCAACATGTTAGACTTCATGATACTTAAGGCAAATTCATCCACCTTCTATGCCTACTATAAAGAAAGTTTTATGGAGTCCTCCTTGGCAAATTGGGTAAAAGCTAATACTAATGGCATCTTACGGAGCTTTAACTTGACATCCCCCACTTGAACCTGACACTTCCCATCGCGTATTAAAAGACGACAGAGTCTTTGCAAAATTATTTCACTCATTTTTTAAATATACAGTATAGAGGCGCGAATTTGAAAAATCTGGAGCGAAACCAGAAATTTGGAGAAGACTACCGAAAATTTCAAAACAATAAGTTTTTATACCGAAAATTGCACAATTTTTAATATTTGTATCGGAAATTTCAAAATTGCCGGTGTTTATTCAAACTTTTTACCATAAATTTCAAAATTTCCGATATAAAATTCCATGGAATTTACCGGAAATTTCAAAATTTCCGGTAGTTATAAAAACCTGGTATTTTATCGAAAATATTGAAATTTCTGGTATTGTTAAAAAATTAGTTTTTCACCGAAAATTTCAGAATTTCTGATAGTTCTACAAACTTTGTTTTTTTTACTGAAAATTCTAAAATTTCCAGTAGTTGTTAATTTTTATTTAATTATTCATTCTTTTGCAGTGAAATGCAGATGCAGAGACGACACCATTACAGGAAGAGCTATTGATAGAGTGGCAGACCAGGCTAGGGGTGCTGAGGCTGAGTCTTTTCAAATACATGTTGGACGAGTGGTTGTTGATTGCAGTATTGGTGCTATCCAAGGTGAGTATTTATTTTGTCGTATCCACAGAAATTGGTGTGATATCAATGTCATTCAATAGTTACTATGATTTTAAGCGTAAGTTTGCAAATGTAAAACGGATGAATGATAAATAAAGTTTCAATGAGATGAGAGCTTGTCAGGATTGAATTTCATCCACCGATAGAATATGTAATTTACCAATAATTTATGCACAATCTAAACATTTATCAATATCATCATGTATCACTCACAACAGTGTTCATGTCTAAACTCTTGACGAGAGTCAAACCGTATTGTCCAATCGACGATCTCTCAGTCTATTGAACTATACAATAGTATTAAGACTCGATACTCACGGTGAATGTTAAATCTAAATCTATGTCTAGAGTTTATAGTATAACCCATGTTCATATTAAAACAAGATTCAAACCGTATTTCTCAATATCAATTCAAATCTATAAAGGTAAACAATGAAACAAAGATAACATCGATATAGATTCATAAATATATTGTACATAACGCCATGGTCAATAAAAATACATACTTTTATAGTGAACTTACATCCAATCCCAACAAGACACTACGCCAAAATTACTCTTTGGCAGCACTAAATAGGCAGCGCTTTATTACAAAAGCGCTGCTATAAGTTAAAAAATTTAGAAAACACGGAAACTGTTCACTTAGAAAAATAAAAGCGCGTCTAAATATAAGACCTTAGACGGCGCTTTTGAGGAAAGCGCTTTCTAAGGTCTTATAAATTAAAAAAAAAAATTAAAGGAGAATATTAGACAGCGCTTTCCTTAAAAGCGCTGTCTAAGGTCTTATAAATAAATAAAAAAATATAAGACCTGAGACAACGCTTTTGAGGAAAGCGTTTTCTAAGGTCTTATAAATTTAAAAAAAAAATTAAAGGAAAATATTAGACAGCGCTTTACTCAAAAGCGCAGTCTAAGGTCTTATAAATTAAAAAAAAAAATCAAAAGCGCTGTCTAAGGCCAATATGAGACAGTGTAACACCCCCAATCTATACCCCCAAGCTATTAAAGCAGTAAATAAAAATTCAAAATTTCATCAGAGTATATTTCAATTATCATGGCATAGACAAGGAGAATCACATTATATTGAAACGAAACATACAACACCTGCTCATAAAGATATGCAACAGTGGGGTAGCATCAACAGAGGAACTCAGTTCCTTACACCCACATTTCCATCAGATTTTAGAATAAAAGCGGAAAATCTAAAACTGATTATCACTAATATAAAAAGTTGGTCATACATGTACAATCTGAAACATACATATTCATAATACATAATAATCACAAACGACCTCCCTAACTACCCGGTGTCACATATCAGAGCCGACCGGCAAAAGAATGAAGACATAAGCTTCACAAAAGACCTCCTGCAACTCTAATCTGCAATGCCTCATAGAGCATTATAAAACAGCAGAAGGGTGAGAAAAACAACCATAATATAAATGCATATAATTATATATATCAACATAAAAATACACATATCAAGTACTCTCACCGCCATTATCACATGCCAACACATAAAGCATATACAGATTATATTCACATAATCCCATGTTCACACATCATGCATATGTTCACACACAAAACATATCATTCATAATTCAATGCATTTAACACGAATGCACATCGATTCGCCAATGATATCACAAGCTCAATCACATAATTACTTCATTCCCAATTGCATATTAATCATGCCCAATACATTTGCCACAAATGCATATCACCATGTCTCACACATAATCAGTCAAATCATGATTTTCCACATATAAACAATGCAATCATAATTCATGCAGATGCAAAGAGACCGACACAACGACTCTATGCAAATGCACATGCGGTACCGACTCCAAGATTTCATATCTCATCACTAGTTCACTCAGGAACTCTGCTGGAACCATCGCTCGTTACATCACTGTAACTCCCCGTCGGGCCTACGATGTTCACTCACCGCTCACACACCACACGAGGGGCTCACGATGTTTATGGATCGCTCACACCTCCACCAAGAGAGGCTCACGACCCGATCGCTCACACCTCCACCAAGAGAGGCTCACGATCGTCTATAACCATCGCTTTCAGTCCTCAGGCTATTCATACCTTCATATTTTCGAGGCACACGATGTTATAGCAGATTCCCCACCGGAACCGCCGCCACACAGGACGCCATAACAATGCATATCATGATGCTTGACATGCAAGAACTCATGACAACCAATGCATCTTCACACAAATATGCAACTATAAACATGCATATAGAATCAAATACAACACATTACATTTATTTGCCTTTCGGCCACAATTCATCACCACAACATACCGATTTCTCACACCTCACCTAGGCACACAATCATTTGTAATCATCGCTCACACCTCACATAGGCACACGATGTTACAACGGATTTCTCATTAAAATCGCACAACACAAGAATGTACATCATTATGCTTTTCATATCAAATTACTCAAGACATTCTTGAAATGCATACATATTCACAATATATTCATGCATTCATCTCATTCAATCACATACAATTTATATACATTCACATCAATGCACTATTGTATGATTCACATCCAAAACACACATTCACAACGGTAAAAGTCGCTAGATGACACTATTCTCGACTTTTCCGACTTATTTAATCGGCTAACAATTTCCAAATCATCATAACAAGCAAGAACATTTTATAAACTTTCCAACGGTATAAATAATGCTTAAATCGGAAATACGGTTCGAGAGTCATGAATTTTTAAGGAAAAGGATTATATAAAAAAAAACTCCCAACCGCTCGGCGAAACACACTTCGCCTCTACTTCGCCCGGCGAAGCACAGGCGAAGCCAATTCCACCAAAATGACTCAAAGAGTCAGAAACTTGGCACCTTTGCGCCTCTCAAAACCGCCCGGCGAAAGGACGAACCGCCCGGCGAAACAGGCACATCGCCTGGCGCTTCACACCAGAAGCAGAATTTCTGCTTCGTTTTGGCACTGTTCCAAACCCCAAAAATTCCATTTTCTTCCCCAAATCACTTCCATCAGCAAAATAGTTAATATCAAAGGTTCATAAACATAAAGAGATCATACAACACAAATTATATCGATTTTCATCCGCTAAACCATCGATTCTACTCATTTTATCGTTTTCGACCTAGAAGTGAAAAACATGGAAAGCAAGATAATCATCCAAACACATACATACATAATCATATACAAGCATAGTATAATCGAGTTTCGCACCCTTACCCGATTAAATCGATTCCTAGAAGTTGTTTTCTTTGATTTCCAAGCTTTCCTCTTTTTCTCTCTTTCTCTTCTCCTTTCTTTCTTCTCTTTTTCCTCTTCCTATTTCTTTCTCTCTATTTTCTCTCTTCCCCTTGTATTTCTATTTTCTTTCTTTTCTAACTTAGTAAATAATTAGGAAAAGACTAAAATACCCTTACTCTCAATTATCCCGCAAACGTTCCCAAAACGCGATAAAATATAATAACAATGCAAAACAACATATTATCACACCAAAGTCATAAGTAAAAAAATAATATAATACTCAAAATAATTAAATCGACTCAATTTAATAAAATGATCAAAACTGGGGCGTTACAACTCTCCCCCACTTCGAAATTTTCGTCCTCGAAAATATAACCAATCCCAGCAACTCCAGACACGGCCCTCGCATCCGACCAACAAACACTAGATCAACCAAAAGCACACCACCAATAACACAACACAAACTCACTGGTTCACTCTCAAATACAAAATGTGCCACATCACGCTTCCACTGCGCACTCTGATTACCCGAAACCATCAAGACTATCAATCTCACATCCAAAACCTAACTCTTTCTCATATTCGCCAAAAATCACTGTTCACTGCCAATATATCCAACCACACCAAACACTTCGAATCTAGCATTATAAAAATAATACTTCCAGTATTCCAACATAATACCACTGCAACCAATTCCAATTCCACAATAATACTGATCCTTTCACGATTACTCAAATGTCGAAGAACATAAGCCACGACTTAACTTTCTTGTCTTAACACACTGACTATACTCATCAAAGATGCCTCCTAAACAATCGACTTCTCCTTTGCAAGTCAATTGAAGTAACGAAAATGCTAACTTGGAAAAACCATCCATATCCTCCGGTAATAACCAACAAAAGTCCAAAAAGTTTCTAATCACCTTAACCAACTTCGGAGCCTCTCATAGTAGAACTGCATCTACTTCCGATGAATCCATAACTTAACTCTCCACCGAATGGCGTATCCAAGAAACTAACCTTTTTCAACCAAAATTCTCACTCGAATAACTTAGCTTAAAACTTCGTCTCTTTCCAACACTTGTAATTCAATCTCAAACACTTTACTTGTTCTTCCTTTGAGTTTATAATAGATCTGAATATCCTCAATCAAAACCATTACGACTTATTCAATTAAATATAGAAGATACGTTTCACCTACTCTACAAACATTCCAACAATTATAATTCTAACCAAACACAACCAAACCATTCCAGTTACCTCATCCTGAACGTGAACACTTATTCTCAATCGTCACCCTATATCACTGTCCGTAGTCCATACATAATTCCTTCTCTTGACAAACCCAATTCCAACCTATCGCAACAACCAACCAAAAAGGACTCTTAATGACTTCACCACTTAACCACATACCAGAACCTCTAATCCATCTCATCTTCTGATATAAGAATCTTCATCGACACAACAAAACAATCTGTACCCATTCCTTAAACTTCAAATAATCCATTCCGCACCATTATCAAAGCCGGAAAGACACGTCCATTCCATCCAACATAATTCCCGTCTGCTATCAACAAGAGATTAAGGGTGATCAGTTCCTCAATTTGTCAATAGACAGCCGACAATCATGATGGGGCATAAACCGTCTCCACCAAACTACAATAGCACGCCTTACATCCCGTGCCCGAAACTATATAAGGCACAAATCCTTAGTTGACATAACCTTACCTTCGCATTCCCTTCGGAACCGGGATCCACACTGTCCAAAGAGCACTTACAATCTTGCAATTCACAACACATTGAACCAACACTCCACACCTGAAGCAACTTGGAGAAGTACCAGCTTCTCCCCCACTTATCTCATTCTAATCCTTCCAACTGTAAACACACCTAATCCAACACAAATCCTTTACCATAAATGGTCAAAGAACAATTAAACAAACCAAAGAAGTAATTACCACCCCTAAGCAGAAGTATCGATAACCAACTCACCACTCCAAAAAGACAACACCACAAATTCAAACGCTTCGCGCACTCATACGATATAAACGAACGAGTCGCTCCCGTACCAATAATAGCAAAATAAAGGCGTACTATTAATAAAACAAGTACCTTGAGTCAAACGATCCGCACTAGTAGTCTCATCTCCTGCTAATGCAACAGCCTTCCTACCAGTCTGAGCTTTCTTCGGTTTCGTACACCTCGTACTAATATGACCTGTTTCACCACAGTTGAAACACTTCACCACATTCTTCCTTTTACAATCAGCTGCGACATGTCCTGAACCTCCACAATCAGAACACTTAACCAAATTCTTCCTACAATCGGACCGACAGTGTCCCCACTCACCACACCTAAAACACCTCGGAGAATTAGACATACCTCTTCCACTTGGCTTTTTCTCAAAATTCTCCTTTTGCTTACCCTTATCAGCTGGTGTGACATTAGGACCACTACGAGGCTGTTGTTTCCCTTTCCTATCATTCACACTCTTATAGGGAGTAGCACGCGCCCTACGATCCTCTTCGTAAATCCTACAACTGTCCACCAAATCAGAAAACCTTCTAATCCTCTGATAACCGATTGCCCGTTTAATCTCCGGACGCAATCCGTTCTCATATTTCACACACTTAGAAAACTTAGCAGTCGCTTCAGCATAATGAGGATAGAACTGCACCAGCTCAACAAACTTAGCAGCATAGTCAACAACGGACATATTGCCTTGTTTCAACTCCAAGAACTCAATCTCTTTCTTTTCCTTCACACCTTCAGGACAATACTTCCTCCGAAACTCTCGTCTAAACAATTCCCAAGTAACCTCTTCATCATCCTCTCCCAACACTTGGCGCAAACTAACCCACCAATCAGCTGCTTCTTCTTCCAACATGTGAGTACCCAGTCTCACCTTATTCTCTTCAGCACAATTCATCCCATGGAAGATTCTTTCGACCTCCTCAAACCAAAATTGTGCACCATCAGGATCATATCTTCCCTTGAAGATAGGCAGTTCGTTCTTCCTGAACTCATCATTACCTGCAACACTCAGTACACCCTGCACAACCCGAGCCATATTCTGTTCATTTCCAATAACAGCAACTATGGTTAAACAAACAGCTCGCCGAACCACAAAGACCAACAAGGACTGACACAACTGACACGGACTGGCTCTGATACCACTTAATGTAACACCCCCAATCTATACCCTCAAGATATTAAAGCAGTAAATAAAAATTCAAAATTTCATCAGAGTATATTTCAATTATCATGGCATAGACAGGGAGAATCACATTATATTGAAACGAAACATACAACACCTGCTCATAAAGATATGCAACAGTGGGGTAGCATCAACAGAGGAACTCAGTTCCTTACACCCACATTTCCATCAGATTTTAGAATAAAAGCGGAAAATCTAAAACTGATTATCACTAATATAAAAAGTTGGTCATACATGTACAATCCGAAACATACATATTCATAATACATAATAATCACAAACGGCCTCCCTAACTACCCGGTGTCACATATCAGAGCCGACCGACAAAAGAATGAAGACATAAGCTTCACAAAAGACCTCCTGCAACTCTAATCTGCAATGCCTCATAGAGCATTATAAAACAGCAGAAGGGTGAGAAAAACAACCATAATATAAATGCATATAATTATATATATCAACATAAAAATACACATATCAAGTACTCTCACCGCCATTATCACATGCCAACACATAAAGCATATACAGATTATATTCACATAATCCCATGTTCACACATCATGCATATGTTCACACACAAAACATATCATTCATAATTCAATGCATTTAACACGAATGCACATCGATTCGCCAATGATATCACAAGCTTAATCACATAATTACTCCATTCCCAATTGCATATTAATCATGCCCAATACATTTGCCACAAATGCATATCACCATGTCTCACACATAATCAGTCAAATCATGATTTTCCACATATAAACAATGCAATCATAATTCATGCAGATGCAAAGAGACCGACACAACGACTCTATGCAAATGCACATGCGGTACCGACTCCAAGATTTCATATCTCATCACTCGTTCACTCAGGAACTCTGCTGGAACCATCGCTCGTTACATCACTGTAACTCCCCGTCGGGCCTACGATGTTCACCCACCGCTCACACCCCACACGAGGGGCTCACGACCCGATCGCTCACACCTCCACCAAGAGAGGCTCACGATCGTCTATAACCATCGCTTTCAGTCCTCAGGCTATTCATACCTTCATATTTTCGAGGCACACGATGTTATAGAAGATTCCCCACCAGAACCGCCGCCACACAGGATGCCACAACAATGCATATCATGATGCTTGACATGCAAGAACTCATGACAACCAATGCATCTTCACACAGATATGCAACTATAAACATGCATATAGAATCAAATACAACACATTACATTTATTTGCCTTTCGGCCACAATTCATCACCACAACATACCGATTTCTCACACCTCACCTAGGCACACAATCATTTGTAATCATCGCTCACACCTCACATAGGCACACGATGTTACAACGGATTTCTCATTAAAATCGCACAACACAAGAATGTACATCATTATGCTTTTCATATCAAATTACTCAAGACATTCTTGAAATGCATACATATTAACAATATATTCATGCATTCATCTCATTCAATCACATACAATTTATATACATTCACATCAATGCACTATTGTATGATTCACATCCAAAACACACATTCACAACGGTAAAAGTCGCTAGATGACACTATTCTCGACTTTTCCGACTTATTTAATCGGCTAAAAATTTCCAAATCATCATAACAAGCAAGAAAATTTTATAAGCTTTCCAACGGTATAAATAACGCTTAAATCGGAAATACGGTTCGAGAGTTATGAATTTTTAAGGAAAAGGATTATATAAAAAAAAACTCCCAACCGCCCGGCGAAACACACCAACCGCCCGGCGAAACACACTTCGCCTCTACTTCGCCCGACGAAGCACAGGCGAAGCCAATTCCACCAAAATGACTCAAAGAGTCAGAAACTTGGCACCTTTGCGCCTCACAAAACCGCCCGGCGAAAGGACGAACCGCCCGACGAAACAGGCACATCGCCCGGCGCTTCACACCAGAAGCAAAATTTCTGCTTCGTTTTGGCACTGTTCCAAACCCCAAAAATTCTATTTTCTTCCCCAAATCACTTCCATCAGCAAAATAGTTAATAGCAATGGTTCATAAACATAAAGAGATCATACAACACAAATTATATCGATTTCCATCCGCTAAACCATCGATTCTACTCATTTTATCGTTTTCGACCTAGAAGTGAAAAACATGGAAAGCGAGAGAATCATCCAAACACATACATACATAATCATATACAAGCATAGTATAATCGAGTTTCGCACCCTTACCCGCTTAAATCGATTCCTAGAAGTTGTTTTCTTTGATTTCCAAGCTTTCCTCTTTTTCTCTCTTTCTCTTCTCCTTTCTTTCTTCTCTTTTTCCTCTTCCTATTTCTTTCTCTCTATTTTCTCTCTTCCCCTTATATTTCTATTTTCTTTCTTTTCTAACTTAGTAAATAATTAGGAAAAGACTAAAATACCCATACTCTCAATTATCCCGCAAACGTTCCCAAAACGCGATAAAATATAATAACAATGCAAAACAACATATTATCACACCAAAGTCATAAGTAAAAAAATAATATAATACTCAAAATAATTAAATCGACTCAATTTAATAAAATGATCAAAACTAGGGCGTTACAGACAGCGCTTTCAAAAGCGCTTTCTAAGGCCCACCTTAGACAGCGCTTTCATTCAAAGCGCTGTCTAAGGTCTTTTTAATTAAAATAAAGATTGAAACTGTATCAGTATTCTATACTTTTTCATTTCATTCTTTCCCTCTTTCCCTCTCTTTCTGCGAACAAGAACGAACCAGAGCTGAAACCACCGCCGTCGTCCGTCCTTTCACCGCTGTCGTCCGTCCTTTCTCACCGTCGTCCGTCCGGCCGTTGTCCTTCCTACATTGTCCTCCACCATCCTCCACCGTACTCCACCGTGCTCCACTATTCCGGTAAGAGTTTTTCTTTTTATGTTAGGTTTTAAGTGAGTTTCATATTTTTCTGTTAGGTTTTGTTCTTGTTACCATATTTTTGGAGTTCTTTAGATATAATGATGTTCTGTTAGGTTTTGTTCTGTTAGGTTTTGGATTTCTTTTGATAGAATGATGTTCTTTTGATAGAATATGAGTAGTTTAGATTAGTGTTATTGTAGTTTAGGTTAGTTTAGGTTAGTGTTATTGTAGTTTAGGTTAGTTTAGGTTAGTGTTAATGTTGCTCTACATTGTTATTGCTATATAATATGTTAGTTTAGTTTAGGTTAGTTTAGGTTAGTGTTAGTGTTAGTGTTAATATTTCTCATTATTTGAATATTGTAAATCCTTGAGGTTGTTGTTCTAAAGAACCGAAATTCAAAGCAATTTATTAGGTAAAGAAATATATTGTAAATCCTTGAGTCATAACTTTCCTCCTTTTGGTTTTGATTTCTATTAATTACTAATGGAAAAACCATGGATAAAAAATGGATAAGTAGGAAAACTGTGTTATGTTAGAAGCCCTGTTAGAAGCTCATTCAATGTTCTATGTTTTATCATAACTTTCCTCCTCATTCAATGTTTTGATTCCTCATATAATAGTGTTTTTGTTGACCTTAATAAGTAGGAAAACCATGGATAAAAAATGGATGGATGCCGATCGATTGTCCAAAGAGTACGAGAATGGGGTATTGGATTTCGTTAAGTTTGTTGTTCAACACGTTAAAGACCCCAGTTGAATGGACTGTCCTTGCTTGGGTTGTTGTTATGTGGGTAAGGTTGACGCAGATGGATTGAAATCGCATTTACTGATGCATGGAATTGATCGAAGTTATAAGTGTTGGATACATCACGGTGAGAAAATTAACGAGAATGTTGAACCGAAGGGGAAAAGTAATACGACCTATGCTTCAGATGACAAAGACACGGAAACATACGATTGTGATCGAGTCGAAGAGATTGCAGAAGCAGTTGAAGAAGATCTTCATGATTGTCCCGAAATGTTTGAGAGGTTGGTAAGCGATGCAGAGAAACCGCTCTATCAAGGTTGCACTAAATTCACAAGACTGTCTGCGGTATTGAAGTTGTACAACTTAAAGGCGGGCAATGGATGGTCGGATAAAAGTTTCACAGAGCTGTTGGCCCTTTTGAGAGAAATGCTACCGGAGGATAATGTTCTTCCCAATCGAACCTATGAGGCCAAAAAAATGTTGTACTTTATTGGCATGAGCTATGATAAGATACATGCTTGTCCAAACGATTGCGTTTTGTTTCGAAACGAATATGCATCGTTAACTGAGTGCCCTAAATGCAGTTTGTCTCGATATAAGAAAAAATTGTCTCCAGCCAAGGTCTTATGGTATTTTCCTATAATTCTGAGATTTAGGCGCATGTTTCGTAGTGAAACCAATGCAAGACACCTGACTTGGCATGCAGATGAAAGAATTATTGATGGAAAGTTGCGACATCCGGCTGATTCACCACAGTGGTCGAAAATTGATAATGATTATCCTGACTTTGGAGAAGAAGCAAGAAACCTTCGCTTGGCATTATCTACTGATGGAATGAACCCGCATGGTCTTCAAAGTATCTCACATACCACATGGCCTGTGATTCTTATGATTTATAACCTACCTCCATGTCTATGCATGAAGCGTAAGTACATGATGTTATCTATGTTAATCTCTGGGGCTAAACAACCAGGGAATGACATAGACGTATACTTGACACCTTTGATCGAAGATTTAAAGATATTGTGGGAGAACGGTGTGGAGGTTTATGATGGATATAGGAAAGAAAGTTTCAATTTGAGGGCGATATTGTTTGGCACAATTAATGATTTTCCAGCTTACGGGAATCTATCTGGGTACAGCATAAAAGGTGAAAAAGCATGTCCTATTTGTGAAGATAAAACAGATTCGAAGCGATTGGAGTTTAATACTGGGTTAGATTTTCATTCTAAATTCATCTATTATAGTTTTTTTGTATTTTGACGTCGTGTAGAAAGTTTCCATCTAACACTTGTTTAATCTTACAGTGGACATTGGTTGTTGGTCGCAATTAATCCTAGCAGAGAAGTGGTGTGTTATCTGGATTCGTTAGGAAATGATTGGACAACATACCCGGATATGAAGAAATGTATTGACACGTATGTGAGATTGTTCTAAATATGAATGTGTATATTTATTTGTTTGTTTATTTATTTATGTGAATTGTTCTAAATATTCATTTATATTTTATTAGCGTTATACAAGCTTTCCGAGCACTACGAGATGGCCAAGTACCAAAGAGGAGAGTCAACCCCATTACATGGAATACAGTGAAGGTATATTAATTATCACATGTTTTATTATATTAGTGATGTTACTTGATAAAACTTAGGATTTATCCATATTTTCTTTTCATTTGTAGTGTCCTCGGCAACGTAATGAAATAGATTGCGGATATTTCATGTTGAGGTTTATGAGAGACACTCTTTTTTTGGATCGAATAGAGATTCCATCCGATGTATGTATTTCTAACTTATGAGTTATTTTAATATTTAACACATATCTCTCATATAATGAAATAGTTAAAACTAAATCAAACTATGTTATATTATTATGTAGTACTTTGAAGAATGCAAGTGTGCTCATTACTCAATTTCTCAATTGGATGAAATTAAAGAGGATTGGTGTCAATACATTATGGAGCTCGGAGTTTTATCAGGTATAATATTGTACTCTTACTTTAATTGATGAGAATTTAAATATGTGTAACTTTCTAACTATAGACATTGTTGATGTATTCTTTTAATTGAATTACAATCTTTGTGTTCCTTCAGGACCTATGTAGATTTGAAGCAATGCTTTGGTTGGATGCAAAAGTACTAGTATAAGTAATATGTACATTTGTAGAAAAAATGTAATGATTTGTAATTATAAATTGGTGTATATATATATATATATATATATATATATATATATATATATATATATATATTGGTTTGAATTGCCAATTGTTTTGGATATATAATTTTGGTGTAAATTGGTACATTTAAATAGGCCAAATTGGATTGATTTGAATCTCCAAATTATGGTATTTTTCTGGAAAAAAATTGGTTGAAAAACAGGTCAAATTCTGGTTGAAAAACCTGGTAAAAATTGTGGTTTAAAAAAATTTATATAAAAATTTTCATATACCTTAGATAGCGCTTTACACTAAAAGCGCTGTCTAAGGTGGGGCTTAGAAAGCGCTTTCACCAAAAGTGCTGTCTAAGGTATGCCTAAAAAAGTTCAAAAAGGTGGGGCTTAGAAAACGCTTTCACCAAAAGCGCTGTCTAAGGTATACCTAAAAAGTTCAAAAAGGTGGGTCTTAGACAGTGCTTTTTATGAAAGCGCTGTCTAAGGTATACCTAAAAAATGTCAAAAAGGTGGGGCTTAGACAGCGCTTTTACCAAAAGCGCTGTCTAAGGTATACCTAAAAAATGTCAAAAAGCGTTGTCTAATGGTACCATAGACAGCGCTTTTCATTAAATATACCCCCATTTAGACAACACTTTTGGTATTACCCAAAGCGCTGTCTAAATCTTTAGCAGCGCAGGTTTAGACAGCGCTTAAAAGCGCTGTCTAAGGTCTTGTTTGGCGTAGTGAGAAAGGGATTTAGCTACCCATGGTAGCTAGATACAAAGAGAAGGATGAAGATGAACAAGCATCCTCACGATTTCCCAACGATAGAAGCGAACCCGGCTTTAGATCTTTAAGAATCTCTCTCTCTCTCTCTCTCTCTCTCTCTCTCTCTCTCTCTCTCACGATAGTGTCTCCTTCAAAAATCTCAATTGAATGCTATTTATAGAAAATAAAAAGTTGCAGACCGCGCTAAGCACAAAATTTGGCGCTAAGCACAAAATTCAGCAAAATTAAACCGCCTTAAATTATGCTAAGCGCAGAATTTTGCGCTAAACGTAGATGTCTCTGTCAGGATAACTCTAAGCATGCTTTGTTGTGCTTATCCCAAACTAAAACTTTGATTTCCATAAAAAATGCAGCTTGAAGTTTTTCTTTTGTCTTTTAAGTGCCCAAAACTCCTCCAATGCATACAAATCTATAAAATAAGTTAGAATTGATCAAACTACACAATATTTACACCAAAACTGAGGTTTTGACTTGTGAATCCAATGAATTAAGTAAATAAGCACCACTAATTAATACACAAATTGGCACTTCTCAAACTTTCCTCAACTTAAAACTTTGTTTGTCCTCAGGCATACCGTAGTAACAATTAATATAATGAGTTATCGAATCCACAAAGACCTAGTGCAAATTACCATTTTCTATCGTTTCGGTGTGTATCTAAAGCGTTTTGTGAAAATGGTACGTGTAACGCCCCGATTTTGATTATTCCATTATTCTTGAGTCTTTTAATTTAATTGGGTGATAAATTATTTTTATTTGTTAAATCGGTGCGTTAAATGTTATTTTACCATTTTCGAGAGTTTTCGGGGAAATTAGAATGGAGGGCATTTTAGTCTTTTCTCAATTAATTATAAGTTAGAAATTTTGTGGAATTAGAATTGTGTGAGAAAAATGAATTAAATTGATTTAGTGGAAAATGAGAGAAAAGAAATAGAAAAGAAAGAAAATAGAAAGAAAAGAGAAATAAGAGAGAAATAGAGAAAGATAGAAAGAAAAAGGAGAGAAAGAAAGAGGAGGAAGAGAAAAGAAGAGGAAAGGAGAAAAACTTAGAAATTCATCAAGATCAATCAATTAGCAAGCTTGGAATCCGGGTAAGGGTGTGAAACATTGTTATCTTATCAATGTATATGATTATGTATGAATTGTTGTTGTTGTTGATGAATTTTGTGAGTTTTAGGGTATAACCCATTTTTGAGAAATTGATTAGAAATTGATCCAAATGTATTAAAACTTATGTTGATTGTGTTCATAGTTGTTTATACATGATTGGTATGTATTGTTATACATCAAATTGGCATTTTTCTGAGTATTAGGTGAAGATTTGGATGATTGGGGAGTGGAAAACGCAGAACTTCGTTCTGCAGAATTTTTCTGGGTATGCTCTGGCCATACGCGTAAGGGGCATGTCCATACGCGTATGAGCCAAGGCGATACGCGTATCATTGGCTTGTTTTTTTGCCAATACGCGTATGAATCTTGGCATTACGCGTAACATGGGCGAGCCATGGGCCAATACGCGTATGGGTTTTGGAACGAGGAATTTGTGAAGGAAATGGGTTCTGTCCGTACGCGTATGGACATGGGTGATACGCGTATGGACAGGAGGAATGTAAAAATGGGATTTTTCAAAATGTCGTTTTCGGTTTCGTCCGTAACTTTTGTTCCGAGTATCCGATTTTTACATTCTTGGTGTCGTTGGAAAGGTATTGAGCTGTACTTTCTTATTATGATGTTTTGAAAATCGTTAGCCGATTTAATTATGTCAGAAAGTCGGGAATAGTGCTATTTAGCGACTTTTACCGTTTTGACTGTGTGTTTGAATGTGAATCATACAATAGTGCATTGATGTGAATGTATATAGATTGTATGTGATTGTATGAGATGAATGCATGAATATATTGTGAATATGTTTGCATTTCAAGAATGTCTTGTGTCATTTTGCATATGAAGCATCATGAAATGCATTCTTGTGTTGTGCGATTCTAATGAGAATCCGTCGTAACGTCGTGTGCCCATGTGGGGTGTGAGCGATGATTACGAATGATTGTGTGCCCATGTGGGGTGTGAGCAATCGGATCGTGTGCCCGTGTGGGGTGTGAGCGATCGGGTCGTGTGCCCATGTGGGGTGTGAGCGATCCATAAACATTGTGTGCCCATGTGGGGTGTGAGCAATGGGTGAACATCGTAGGCCCGACGGGGAGTTACTTCGGTAACGAGCGATGGTTCCAGCAGAGTTCCTGAGTGAACTAGTGATGATGGAGTCGGTACCGCATTGCATTTGCATAGAGTCGTGAGTCGGTCTCTATGATTTGCATTTATCATCTTTATAATGATGTGTTGTTGAATGAACATAATTGTGTATGTTTATACGGAATGATTGAGAAATGTGAAAGTGTGCATGAGGAATATACTTGTTATATATATATATATATACATTGTGATGTATATAGATGAAAATGTGATGAATTGTGGTGAGAATGTGTAATATGTGTATTTTTATGTTAAGATATATATAATCGTATGCATTGTTATTATGATAATATTTCTCACCCTTCTGCTGTTTTATGATGCTCTATGAGGCATTGCAGAGTAGGTATGCTGGAGGTCTTTTTGTGAAGCGTGTCTTGATTCTTTTGGTCGGTTGGCTCTGATATGTAGCACCGGGTAGCTAGGATGTATATTATTCTTTTGTGATACATTTGCATATGTATCTTGCTGATGAATTTGTGTACAAACATGATGTTGCTAGTGATTCATACTGGATGATGTACATATGTGTTGTTCTTCAATATTTTAGATGTTTCCGCTTTTATTCTAAATATTGAGATGTGGGTGTAAGGACAAAGTTCCTCTGTGACAAGTTACCCCACTGTTGCATATCAATAGAATGAGCAGGTGTTGTATGTATTAATTGCGTGTATGATGTGACATGCCCCTTTTATACCATGTTTTAATCGTACTCTGGCGAATTTTTATATTTTTATATTTTTTTTATATATGTGCCTAAATGATTTATGTGATTATTTGGGGGTATAGAAAGGGGGTGTTGCATTAAGTGGTATCAGAGCCAGAGTTGAGTCAGTTGTGTCTGTCTTGTTGTTGTGTTGGTTGAACTGTTGTTTAACCTTGTTGTCATTTTTGGGAATAATCAGAAGATGGCTGGTAGAAACGACAATGCGATGGCTGCTGCTTTGGAAGCAATGGCTAGGGCGGTGCAAGGTGCACCTAACGTGAATGCTAATGACGAGTTCAGGAAGAATCAACCACCGGTTTTCAAAGGAAGATTTGATCCCGATGGAGCTCAATTGTGGTTGAAAGAGATTGAAAGAATCTTCAGAGTTATGGGCTGTGTGGAGGAGAATAAGGTGAGGCTTGGGTCTCACATGCTGAAGGAAGAAGCCGACGATTGGTGGGTCGGTATGCGTGAAGTTCTTGAGGTGGATGATGAAGAGATAACTTGGAATTTATTTCATACTGAATTTTTGAGGAAGTATTACCCTGAGAGTGTGAAGGGAAAGAAGGAGATGGAGTTTCTTGAACTGAAACAAGGTAGTATGTCTGTGGTGGACTATACTGCCAAATTTGTGGAGTTGGTTCAATTCCATCCTCATTATGCTGCGATTACTGCTGAGTTCTCAAAGTGTATTAAATATGAGAATGGTTTACGTCCTGAGATCAAACAAGCTGTGGGATATCAAAGGATAAGGAGGTTTGCGGATTTGACGGAATGTTGTACAATCTTCGAAGAAGATAGTAAGGCTCGTTCTACACATTACAAAAGTTTGAATGAGAGGAAGGGGAAGCAACAAGCTAGAAGTGGACCTTATGTGACACCCGTTGATAAGGGCAAGCATAGGGGAAGCTTTGATAGGAGATCTGGAGGAGGAGGTTCCGGTGTTGTTAGGTGTTACAAATGTGGTGACATAGGTCATAAATCTTTTGAGTGTGGGATGCCTGTAGCGAAATGTTCTAATTGTGGTGGTCTTGGGCATGCTGCTACAGATTGTAGAAGAAATATGGTGAAGTGCTATAATTGTGGAGAAGTGGGTCACATTAGTACTAAGTGTACTAAGCCGAAACAAGCTCAAGCGGGCGGAAAGGTGTTTGCATTGGCGGGGACTCAAACTACGAATGCGGACCGTTTGATTAAAGGTACATGCTTTATTAATAGTACACCTTTAGTTGCTGTTATTGATACGAGAGCGACTCATTCGTTTATTTCGTCTGAGTGCGCGAAGCGTTTGAATCTTGCGTTAACTTTGATGGGTGCTGAAATGGTTATTGAGACTCCTGCTTCAGGGTCGGTAAATACATCTTTGGTGTGTATGAGTTGTCCTTTGACCATGTATGGTAAAGACTTCATTATGGATTTAGTATGTTTGCCGTTGGTAGGATTGGACGTAATCTTGGGTATGAACTGGTTGCAATTTAACCGAGTTCATATAGATTGCTATCACAAGTTAGTAAGGTTTCCTTCTTTGGAAGATGATGAATTTGAGAGTTTCCTATCCACTAAAGAGTTGAAGAAACTTTTAGCGGACGAAGCTCAATTGTTTGGTTTGTTTGCATCATTGTCGGTGGAGAGTAAAGTTGAGCTTGATGTGTTCCCAGTGGTGTGTGAATTTCCAGAAGTGTTTCCGGAAGATATTACGGATGTACCGCCGGAAAGAGAAGTTGAATTTTCTATTGATCTAGTTCCGGGTACTAGACCGATTTCGATGGCACCGTATCGTATGTCGGCATCGGAATTGGTCGAATTGAAAAAGCAATTGAATGACTTGTTGGACAAGAAATTTGTAAGGCCAAGTGTTTCTCCTTGGGGTGCTCCGGTATTGTTGGTAAAGAAGAAGGACGGGAGTATGCGGTTATGCATTGATTATCGACAGTTGAACAAAGTGACAATTAAGAACAAGTATCCGCTTCCAAGGATCGATGATTTGATGGACCAATTGGTTGGTGCGAACGTTTTTAGCAAGATTGATTTGAGATCAGGATACCACCAGATTCGTGTGAAAGGAGAGGATATTCAAAAGACGGCATTTAGGACACGGTATGGTCATTACGAATACTCCGTGATGCCATTCGGGGTTTCTAACGCGCCGGGTGTGTTTATGGAATACATGAATCGTATTTTTCATGAACAGTTGGATCGTTTTGTGGTTGTGTTCATCGATGATATTTTGATTTACTCTAAGTCTCAAGAGGAGCATGAAGAGCATTTGAGAATTGTGTTGCAAATCTTGAAAGATAAACAATTGTATGCTAAGTTGTCAAAGTGTGAATTTTGGTTATCGGAAGTAAGTTTCCTTGGACATGTTATTTCTGGTAGTGGTATTAGTGTCGATCCATCCAAGATTGATGCGGTGATGCAATGGGAGGCTCCTAGGTCGGTTACGGAGATTCGAAGCTTTTTAGGCTTGGCGGGTTACTATCGGAGGTTTATTGAGGGATTTTCGAAATTGGCACTTCCTTTAACGCAATTGACTTGTAAAGGAAAGGCTTTCATTTGGGATATTCATTGTGAAGAGAGTTTCAATGAGTTAAAGAGAAGGTTGACAACGACTCCGATCTTGATTTTGCCTAATCCTAATGAACCATTTGTTGTGTATTGTGATGCTTCATTGACAGGTTTAGGTGGTGTTTTGATGCAAGATGGAAAAGTGGTGGCATATGCTTCTAGACAATTGAGAGTGCATGAAAAGAATTATCCTACACATGACTTGGAGTTAGCGGCGGTGGTGTTTGTTTTGAAAATATGGAGGCATTATCTTTATGGTGCGAGATTTGAAGTTTTTAGTGATCACAAAAGCTTAAGGTATTTATTTGATCAGAAAGAATTGAATATGAGACAAAGGAGGTGGCTAGAACTTTTGAAGGATTATGATTTTGGTTTGAATTACCATCCGGGTAAGGCAAACGTGGTGGCCGATGCCTTAAGTCGGAGGTTGTTACATATGTCCGCATTGATGATGGAAGAATGGGAACTTTTGGAAGATTTCAGAGATTTGAGTTTGGTTTGTGAAATGACGCCGAGAAGTGTGCGACTTGGTATGCTACAAGTTACGAATGATTTTCTTGCAACGGTTAGTGAAAAGCAAAAGTTGGACTTGAAATTCGTTGATTTGATGTTGAATGAGAATGAGGATTTCAAGGTTGATAATTATGGAGTTTTGAGATTCCGTGGTCGTATTTGTATTCCCGATGATGTGGAGTTGAAAAAGATGATTTTAGAGGAAGGACACCGAAGTAATTTAAGTATCCATCCGGGTGCGAATAAGATGTATCAAGATTTGAAGAAGATCTTTTGGTGGTCCGGTTTAAAGAGGGATGTGGCTCGATTTGTGTATGCATGCTTAACTTGTCAAAAGTCTAAGGTGGAACATCAAAAACCAAGTGGATTTATGAAACCGTTGGATATTCCGGAATGGAAATGGGATAGTATATCGATGGATTTTGTTACGGGATTGCCAAATACGCAAAGAGGTCATAATGCTATTTGGGTAATTGTTGATAGGCTTACTAAATCTGCTCACTTTATTCCAATTGATATTAGTTATCCTTTGGAGAAGTTAGCCGAGATTTATGTTCTTGTGGTTGTGAAGTTACATGGAGTTCCTAAGAGTATTGTATCGGATAGAGATCCAAGGTTTACATCGAGGTTTTGGGAGAGTTTACAAAAGGCTTTGGGTTCTAAGCTAAGATTGAGTTCGGCTTACCATCCGCAAACGGACGGTCAAACCGAGAGGACGATTCAATCGTTGGAGGATTTATTGCGTGCTTGTGTACTCGAGTAAGGTGGTGCTTGGGATGGTTATTTGGCGTTGATTGAATTCACTTACAATAACAGTTTTCATTCGAGTATAAGTATGGCACCATTTGAGGCTTTGTATGGTCGGAGATGTCGAACACCTTTGTGTTGGCATGAAACCGGCGAGAGGACGATAGTTGGACCGGAAATGGTACAACATACGACGGAGAAAGTGAAGTTTATTCGGGAGAAGATGAAAGCTTCTCAAAGTAGACAAAAGAGCTATCATGACAAGAGAAGGAAGGATCTTGAGTTTCAAGAAGGCGACCATGTGTTTCTGAGAGTTACACCAGTTACTGGTGTGGGTCGTGCTTTGAAGTCGAAGAAGTTGACATCTCGTTTTATTGGTCCGTATCAGATTACTTCACGAGTTGGTGTTGTGGCTTACCGTGTGGCGTTGCCTCCGAACCTTTCGAATTTGCATGACGTATTCCATGTTTCGCAACTTCGGAAATATGTTCCGGATCCGTCACATGTTATCCCTATGGACGAGGTTGAAGTGAGAGATAACCTTATGGTGGAAGCTTTACCGGTTAGGATTTTGGACCGCGAAGTTAAGAAACTAAGGGGCAAGGATATTGCGCTGGTGAAAGTAGCGTGGGGAGGCGCTGCGGAAGGCAATATGACGTGGGAGCTAGAGAGTGGGATGCGAGAGTCGTATCCGGAGTTATTTGAATCAGGTATTATTTTCGAGGACGAAAATTTCTAAGTGGGGGAGAGTTGTAACGCCCCGATTTTGATTATTCCATTATTCTTGAGTCTTTTAATTTAATTGGGTGATAAATTATTTTTATTTGTTAAATTGGTGCGTTAAATGTTATTTTACCGTTTTCGAGAGTTTTCGGGGAAATTAGAATGGAGGGCATTTTAGTCTTTTCTCAATTAATTATAAGTTAGAAATTTTGTGGAATTAGAATTGTGTGAGAAAAATGAATTAAATTGATTTAGTGGAAAATGAGAGAAAAGAAATAGAAAAGAAAGAAAATAGAAAGAAAAGAGAAATAAGAGAGAAATAGAGAAAGATAGAAAGAAAAAGGAGAGAAAGAAAGAGGAGGAAGAGAAAAGAAGAGGAAAGGAGAAAAACTTAGAAATTCATCAAGATCAATCAATTAGCAAGCTTGGAATCCGGGTAAGGGTGTGAAACATTGTTATCTTATCAATGTATATGATTATGTATGAATTGTTGTTGTTGTTGATGAATTTTGTGAGTTTTAGGGTATAACCCATTTTTGAGAAATTGATTAGAAATTGATCCAAATGTATTAAAACTTATGTTGATTGTGTTTATAGTTGTTTATACATGATTGGTATGTATTGTTATACATCAAATTGGCATTTTTCTGAGTATTAGGTGAAGATTTGGATGATTGGGGAGTGGAAAACGCAGAACTTCGTTCTGCAGAATTTTTCTGGGTATGCTCTGGCCATACGCGTAAGGGGCATGTCCATACGCGTATGAGCCAAGGCGATACGCGTATCATTGGCTTGTTTTTTTGCCAATACGCGTATGAATCTTGGCATTACGCGTAACATGGGCGAGCCATGGGCCAATACGCGTATGGGTTTTGGAACGAGGAATTTGTGAAGGAAATGGGTTCTGTCCGTACGCGTATGGACATGGGTGATACGCGTATGGACAGGAGGAATGTAAAAATGGGATTTTTCAAAATGTCGTTTTCGGTTTCGTCCGTAACTTTTGTTCCGAGTATCCGATTTTTACATTCTTGGTGTCGTTGGAAAGGTATTGAGCTGTACTTTCTTATTATGATCTTTTGAAAATCGTTAGCTGATTTAATTATGTCGGAAAGTCGGGAATAGTGCTATTTAGCGACTTTTACCGTTTTGACTGTGTGTTTGAATGTGAATCATACAATAGTGCATTGATGTGAATGTATATAGATTGTATGTGATTGTATGAGATGAATGCATGAATATATTGTGAATATGTATGCATTTCAAGAATGTCTTGTGTCATTTTGCATATGAAGCATCATGAAATGCATTCTTGTGTTGTGCGATTCTAATGAGAATCCGTCGTAACGTCGTGTGCCCATGTGGGGTGTGAGCGATGATTACGAATGATTGTGTGCCCATGTGGGGTGTGAGCAATCGGATCGTGTGCCCGTGTGGGGTGTGAGCGATCGGGTCGTGTGCCCATGTGGGGTGTGAGCGATCCATAAACATTGTGTGCCCATGTGGGGTTGAGCAATGGGTGAACATCGTAGGCCCGACGGGGAGTTACTTCGGTAACGAGAGATGGTTCCAGCAGAGTTCCTGAGTGAACTAGTGATGATGGAGTCGGTACCGCATTGCATTTGCATAGAGTCGTGAGTCGGTCTCTATGATTTGCATTTATCATCTTTATAATGATGTGTTGTTGAATGAACATAATTGTGTATGTTTATACGGAATGATTGAGAAATGTGAAAGTGTGCATGAGGAATATACTTGTTATATATATATATATATATATATATATATATATATACATTGTGATGTATATAGATGAAAATGTGATGAATTGTGGTGAGAATGTGTAATATGTGTATTTTTATGTTAAGATATATATAATCGTATGCATTGTTATTATGATAATATTTCTCACCCTTCTGCTGTTTTATGATGCTCAATGAGGCATTGCAGAGTAGGTATGCTGGAGGTCTTTTTGTGAAGCGTGTCTTCATTCTTTTGGTCGGTTGGCTCTGATATGTAGCACCGGGTAGCTAGGATGTATATTATTCTTTTGTGATACATTTGCATATGTATCTTGCTGATGAATTTGTGTACAAACATGATGTTGCTAGTGATTCATACTGGATGATGTACATATGTGTTGTTCTTCAATATTTTAGATGTTTCCGCTTTTATTCTAAATATTGAGATGTGGGTGTAAGGACAAAGTTCCTCTGTGACAAGTTACCCCACTGTTGCATATCAATAGAATGAGCAGGTGTTGTATGTATTAATTGCGTGTATGATGTGACATGCCCCTTTTATACCATGTTTTAATCGTACTCTGGCGAATTTTTATATTTTTATATTTTTTTTATATATGTGCCTAAATGATTTATGTGATTATTTGGGGGTATAGAAAGGGGGTGTTACAGTACGTTTATGTGAAAATATGAAATAATTTTCTTCTTTAATATTAAAACAAGAATCCGAGACTATTATTCTTGCCTCCCAATTTTACTCATGCAAATCACCATAACAATCATAACGAGAATACTAACTTTTGTAGAAATTACTAAAACTCATGGTAAAATCTACTTTCGTCGGCGAGTTATCAGACAACGAAACCCGTAAAATATCTTCTTTCCCAATATGAAAATTAAGTTCAAAAAATATTTTAAAAATAAAAAACAATCTTTCGATCAATTTTGATCCGCATTCGCAAGTCTGAGAATCTATTGTTCAAATTTCTAAGTCAGAAACAGTTTTTGCCATTTCGGTACGCAAATGGTATCTCTATGCTTCTACTTTCATAATATACTTGTTTCTTTTTTAAAACAGAAATCGCAAAACAAATTCATAATAACACTACATGTCTTAGACTCTACATGTGTTGTGAAAAATGATGTCTTCAAACAAAGTATAAATGGTTTCTTGATGATCAAGAACCAAAACAAGGGTTTGGGTTTAACGGAAAAGAAAACAAGAAGAAGAAAAAGAAACAACAAGGGTTGGGCAAATATAAATTCTGTTTACTATTCACTTTCTCATTAAAGTCACAAATGATTACAAGTGAATATCACAATTTGCCACACTCAACAAACTGAGTGTACTAGCATATTTATAGACTAACTAGGTAACTTGCAGCCCAAGAAACCTAAACAATTGGATCCTTAACACAAGGCCCAATTCGACAGAAAAATATTTCAACATTACAAACTATAACTGACTTCGACTACAATTTGTAACAATCAGGCATCAGCATGTGAACAAGCTTCGACTGCATGCTTGCCTCCTGTCGAAATACACATGAAAACTTCTCTTTCGACACAGCATGAGTTCGACCCAAATCTCACAAATCTCCACCTTGGATCTAACTCAGCAACAAGAGAATCGACTAGCTTTCGTCATGCAGCTTTATCAACTGCATACAGTGGAAGAACTTGCAACTTGGCAACGTCTTGGTGATCATATCAGCAGCATTGTCTTCAGTCGAAACCTTCAGTGCCTGGACTTCACCACGCTCGATTATCTCTCTAAAGAAGTGCATCCTCACATCGATGTGCTTAGTTCGCTCATGATAGGCTGAATTCTTCGACAGGTGTATTGCACTTTGACTATCACATTTAACAGTGATACTTCGACCTTGAAGTTTCAGCTCCTTTGCAAAACCTTCAAGCCACAATGCTTCCTTCACAGCTTCAGTGAGGGAAATATATTCAGCTTCAGTGGTTGATAAGGCAACAAACTTCTGAAACGTCACTTTCTAACTGATTACTGTGCCAAACATTGTGAAAACATATCCAGAAATAGACTTTCTGGAATCCATACAACCTGTATAATCAGAGTCAACAAATCCTTCGATTTTGACTATTCTATCACCACCACAGGCTCCACCATAAATCAGGACTCTTTTCAGAGACCCATTTATGTACCTGAGAATCCACTTTACAGCTTGCCAGTGCGCCTTCCCAGGATTTTCCATATACCTGCTCACAAGGCTCACTGCATATGCTATGTCTGGCCTCGTACAAACCATAGCATACATCAAAGAACCCACTACACTAGCATATGGAATGTTGTTCATATAGATTCTTTCAGCTTCAGTACTCGGACTTTGAGTAGTATTAAGCTTAAACTAAGGATTTGTAGGTGTCACAACAGGCTTTGAATTCGACATACCAAACTTATCGAGAAGCTTCCGTAGGTATGTCTCTTGAGATAAGCACAACTTCGACTGCTTTCTATCTCTCTGGATGTCAATCCCAAGAATCATGGCTGCAGCTCCCAGATCCTTCATTTCGAACTCCTTACTGAGTTCAACCTTTACCTTCGTTACATCCTCAACACTGTTGCTAGCTATGAGGATATCATCCACATACAACAGCAACATAACAAGTGAGTTTCCAGGTCAAAATTTGAAGTAAACACAGTGATCGAACTGACTTCTAGTGAAACCAATGTGTGCCATGAACTTGTCGAATCTCCTATTCCACTGTCGAGGAGATTGTTTCTGGATATACAAAGACCTATTCAGCTTGCACACATAATCTTCTTTACCCTTTTCTGCATACCTATTTAGGTTGACGCATCAGGATTGTTTCATCTAGATCATCATACAGAAATGTTGTCTTCACATCCATTTGCTCAAGTTCCAAATCGAACTTTGACACCATGGCCAACGACATTCGAATGGATCTATGCTTTACAACAGGTGAGAACACATCATTGAAGTCGACTCCTTCTTTCTGAGTGAACCCCCTAGCAACCAGCCTCGCCTTAAAGCGCCTCGACATCACTCATTCGATTCCTTCCTTGACCTTGAAAATCCACTTACAACTGACTAACCTTGCTCCTGCATGTTTCTCAATCAGCTCCCAAGTGTTATTATCATGATGAGATTTCATCTCGTCATCCTTGGCTTTTCGCCATTCAGTCTTGTTTCGACTCCTTATAGCTTCCTTGTAATCTCTAGGTTCTTCGTCAAGTACCTCACTTGCAGAGATTAAAGCAAAAGCTATAAGATATGCATAACCAAGTCTCTGAGGTGGCTTGATGACTCTTCTCGACCTATCTCTTGCCAGTAGGTAGTCATCGACAGTTTCCTCAGCCTCTTCAGCATCTTGCTCTTCGACTTCATCAGGGCTATGCACTTCAGCATCACTATGCTCCACCTCAACAGGCATCTCTACCTGTTCCATCTCCTCTTCAGAGATTTCTGCACTTCGACCAACATCACCAGTTTTCTTGAAAGCCATTTCGACCTCATTGAAAACTACATCACGACTTGCGATACATCTTCTGTGACCTGGTTCTAGGCACCACAGCCTATAACCCTTTACTCCCTTAGGATATCCAAGGAACATGCATCTCAGAGCTCTAGGTTCGACCTTGTCTTGCCTAATGTGAGCATAGGCTAAATAGCCAAATACTCTCAGTTTGTCGAGATCTGGTGGATGACCTAACCAAACTTCTTTAGGTGTCTTCATTCCCAGCGCAGTCGAGGGACATATATTTATCAGATAAGCTGTTGTCGAAACAACCTCTGCCCAAAACACCTTCTTCAATCCAGCACTAACAAACATGCATCTAACCCTTTTAAGGATTGTTCGATTGAATCTCTCAGCTAAGCCATTTTGTTGAGGAGTACCTGCTACAGTCCTATGCCTTGCAATTCCAGACTCCACACAGTAACTGTCGAACGCTTCGTTGCAGAACTCAAGGCCATTGTCGATTCTCAACCTCTTAGCCTTTCTGCTAGTTTGAGTTTCGACCAGAATCTTCCAACTTTTGAAATTCTCAAAAGTTTCATCCTTCGTCTTCTGAATGAATACCCATAGCTTTTTGGAATAGTCATCAATGATGGATAGAAAATACCTTGCACCTGAGTGTGAAGGATTCCTTGCAGGCCCCCAAAAATCAGCATGAATGTAATCAAGGGTTCCATGTGTTCTTTGCTTGCCTTTATTAAACTTTTCCCCACAGGATTTACCAAATACACAAGATTCACAAAACTCCAGCTTTTCGACTTTGTCACCTCCTAGCAGGTTCTGCTTCCCCAATTCGACCAGGCCTCTTTCGGTGACATGGCCCAATCTCATGTGCCATAACTCTATCTTCGACACATGTTTCGTGGATACAACATTTGTCGAACCACTTACAACTTCAGCCTTAAGGGTATACAAGCCTTGTTTCTTCACGCCTCTCAAGACTTCCTTCGACCCCTTCATGACTTTCAGGATACCTTGCTCTCCTTTGAAGATATATCCTTTCTTGTCGAATTCACCAAGAGAAATTAAATTCCTCTTAAGGTTAGGTACATACCTAACCCCAGTCAATAACCGTATTGACTCGTCATGGAGCTTGAATCTAACAGATCCAATACCTGTAATCTTGCAAGCTTTATTGTTCCCCAGCAGTACTGATCCACCATCTTGATCACACAATTCTTCAAACACATTCTTGTTTGGAGTCATATGCCAAGTACATCCAGAATCCATAGTCCACTCTTCGCAAGAGTTGCTGCTCGACACCACAATGACATTAGATGATTCATAACCATCTTGCACAATAGCTGCATTCCCATTGTCCTTACCTCCATGATTATTCAGGTGCTCAGGGCACACCTTTCTTGTGTGACCCTCCTTACAGTGATAACATTTGATACCAGACATATCACCACCATAAGACTTCTGCTGAACCTTTCCTTTCTTCTTGTCAAACCTACCATCTTTCTTCGACAATCTTCCTTTCACGGACAACCCTTCGCCAACAGATGAAGGTTTCTGCTCCTTTCTTTCGTTCAAATCCTTCGAATACAAGGCTGCTTGAACTTCTTCAAAGGTCAGGGACTCTCTTCCATACAAGAGAGTTTCTTTGAAGTGAGCATGCGATCTAGGCAAAGCAAACAACAGCAACAACGCTTGATCTTTGTCATCGATCTTCATATTAATATTTTCAAGATCAAGAATCAGCTCGTTGAACATATCTAATTGCTCAGCCAAAGCTTTGTCTTCACTCATCTTGAATGAATACAAAGCTTGCTTCAGGTACAAACGATTTACCAACGATTTGGTCATGTACAAGCTTTCCAGCTTTACCTATATTCCTGACATCGTCGTCTCTTTTGATACCTGCCGTAGAACCTTATCACCAAGGCTCAACAATATCACGTTGTGTGATTTCTTGATCATTGTCGTCTTTTCTCTTTCCGTCAACGCAATATCCATGGCTATCATTCCATTCAACGCTTCCAAACATCCCTGCTGCACCAATAGGGCTTTCATCTTCAAGTGCCACAGACCGAAATCGTTCACTCCGGTGAACTTTTCAATCTCATACTTTGTTGAAACCATCTTCTCCACACTCACCGCACCAATTTGTTGTGAAAAACGATGTCTTCAAATAAAGTATAAATGGTTTCTTGATGATCAAGAACCAAAACAAGGGTTAGGGTTTAACGGAAAAGAAAACAAGAAGAAGAAGAAGAAACAACAAGGATTGGGCAAATATAAATTCTATTTACTATTCACTTTCTCATTAAAGTCACAAATGATTACAAGTGAATATCACAATTTGTCACACTCAACAAACTGAGTGTACTAGCCTATTTATAGACTAACTAGGTAACTTGCAGCCCAAGAAACCTAAACAATTGGATCCTTAACACAAGACTCAATTCGATAGAAAAATATTTCGCCATTACAAACTAGAACAGACTTCGACTACAATTTGTAACAATCAGGCATCAGCATGTGAACAAACTTCGATTGTATGCTTGCCTCCTGTCGAAATACACATGAAAGCTTCTCCTTCGACACAACATGAGTTCGACCCAAATCTCACAACATGAAAACTACTTAAACATTATAAACTGAAAAACAACACATGCATATATTTATTTCATCATAAAAATAGTAAAGATGGAACCTATAAATGAAATAAACGCTTCTGAAATTAAAGACTTTGATCTAAGAGTACAACAATGATCCAATAAAAGTGCAACAAAGAAATAAAAGACAACAGTAATAAAAAGCTTCAAACATGCATACAACTATAGTGCTTAGATCCCTCTCCATCAGTTACAATTCAGATTATATATTTCCTAAAGCACTAACATAACAGTTTGGAGCTTCAAAAATTGTGTAGAAATCAAGAAAATCGTGTCTGGAACTGCTAGAAAACTGTCGGATCGTGGGTTTGTGGACGCCATGACGAGCATCATGGCTCATGACGGACTTCCCGTCATGGTTTCCTCTTCTGAAGTTCGTGTTTTTTGTCTGTGTGATGGTCTACCCGTCAGGTGGTCATGACGGGTGTCATCCTGGATGACGGGTCACCCATCATAACTCTTGTCAATTCCAGATGCTTAGGACATATAACACAATGAAAACACGGAAATAACATTCACGTTAACGACATGCGAATATATTTAAGTTGTCTTCTCGTGGGACTTCAGTTAATGTCACTGTCAGCTTTGTTCAAGTAGTTTATCCTCATCCTTTGATTATATGATTCTAAATTGTTTCATATATTGTTACCCGGTCGAGGGTACCGATCACGAACCCAATGTTTTCTTTTTTCGTGACCGTGGTGCCTTGTTTTTCTATCCCAGTAAAAGACATTTTTGTCAAATAAATAAAAATGAAATCCAAGTGATCATCTATGCTATGAACTCTGTTACTCAAAACAGCAACAAAATAAGGGAGCGCATAAAATTCTATTATTCCAACAATAACATTACCGTAAAACAACAAAAGTAAAAAATAATACAAGTTTGTCCTTCTACTCTTTGACGTTAATCATAGAAATCCGAACAACTCAGTCCAGTGCTTCACCGAGAATTCTCCTTACAAGTTCTGATATGCTAGGCTTTGTTACTTCTTTTACTCATCAAATACAATGGTAACGATAACTCTCTTCATGTAACAGAGACACAATAGAGCACATTACTTAAATGATATTCCAAAAGAATAAAAAAAAAGTGACTTATTATGATGATGCATTGATAACTAGCATATATTATGAATATTAATATAATAATTCAATTCCTATTCTCCTCTCCTCTGAGTTTCTCTAGCATATAAACTTGCAGCAAGGCAGAGATGTTACTATCATATACGACCAGTTTCTTGTCTTCGAAATATACCAATGATGTAGTTTCATTATCTCATTTCCTTTTCCATCATCTCTATAGTTCAACTTTTGCATATAAAATTAAATCATGATGGTTAGGTCGTGACGATGACAACGTCATTATTTCGGAAAGGGGGCGCTTACTCCATTGAACCTAATTCAACTATTGGAAATAATGCGAAAATTCTTTGCTCTTTCTAACATCACAATTATTGCGTGAATGATACCTAAGATGGTAAGGGATAACTAAATGTAATGTCATAAAAGGGAATCTAATTCCATGCAGTAACCCTCTCTCTCACATCTCTCACATCTCTCTTATCTCTTTCTAAAAGTCTTCTGTTGTGAAAAAGGATACCTTAAAACAAAGTATTTACGGTTTCTTTATGATCAAGGAACTCACAAGGGTTAGGGTTAACAAAGAAAACAAGAGTAAAAACAACAAGGATTGATTATAAAATTGTTATTCTTTCCTTTCTCCTTAAAACAAGGATCACAAGTATACAAGAATAACAAACTAACCACTATCACTCTTTCTAGGTTTTGTCACACTCTAGAATGAGAGACTAGCATGCTATTTATAATAAAACCTAGCACACTAAACTAATGGGCTTTTAACAAAATACCCATTACAAGCTAACTTAGGGTACAAGCTAACTTAAACAATTGGATCCTTAACACAAGCCCCAATTCAATATGCTAACAACCCTAGCAATATTAACTAATACATGTTAGAACAACCTTTGAATACGACATGTATAATTTCGACAGTATAACACTTCGACAGCAGCATGCGAACGGACTTCGACCTCATGCTTAAAACTAGAGTTCGATCCAAATCTCACAAATCTCCACCTTGGATCTAACTCTACCATCGAGGAAACAGACTAGCTTTCTTCATGCAGCTTTATCAACTGCATACAGTGGAAAAACTTGCAACTTGGCAACGTCTTGGTGATCATATCAGCAGCATTATGATCTGTCGAAACCTTCAGCACTTGGACTTATCCACGCTCGATTACCCCTCTGATGAAATGCAGCCTCACATCAATGTGCTTGGTTCGCTCATGATAGGATGAGTTCTTCGACAGGTGTATTGCACTTTAACTATCACATTTAACAGTGATAACTGGACCTTGAAGTTTCAGCTCCTTTGCAAAACCTTTAAGCCACACTGCTTCTTTTACAGCTTCAGTTAAGGCAATATATTCCGCTTCAGTGGTTGATAAGGCAACCACCTTCTGAAGTGTTGCTTTCCAACTGATTGTTGTCCCAAACATAGTGAACACATATCCAGAAGTAGATTTTCTAGTATCCATACAACCTGCATAATCAGAGTCGACATATCCTTCGACTGCTGTTTTACTATCATCACCCAAGGCTCTACCATAAATTAGGACTCTATTCAGAGACCCATTTATGTACCTTAAAATCCACTTCAAAGCTTTCCAGTGAGCCTTTCCAGGATTCGCCATGTACCTGCTTACAAGACTTACTGCATATGTTATGTCGGGTCTAGTACAGACCATAGCATTCATTAAAGAACCAACTATATTAGCATATGGAATGCTATTCATATAAGTTCTTTCGACATCAGTACTGGGACACTGATCTATACTCAGCTTGAATTGAGGGTTTGTCGGAGTAACAACAGGCTTTGAATTCGACATACCATACTTTTTGAGAATCTTCCGTAGGTATGCCTCTTGAGATAAGCATAATTTCGACTGTTTTCTATCTCTTTGGATGTCAATCCCAAGAATCCTGGACGTAGCTCCCAGATCCTTCATTTCGAACTCCTTACTGAGTTCAGCCTTCACCCTCCTTACCTCTTCGACATTGTTGCTTGCTATTAGGATATCATCCACATAAAGCAACAAAATAACAAATGAATTACCAGGTCGAAATCTAAAGTAAACACAGTGGTCGAACTAACTTCTGATGAAACTTATGCGTGCCATGAACTTGTCGAATCTCCTATTCCACTGTCGAGGAGATTGTTTCAGTCCATATAAAGATCTCACAAATCTCCACCTCAACAGGAATCTCTCCCTGTTCCAGCTCTTCGTCAGCAACATTAATTTTCTTGAAAGCCATCTCAGCTTCATTGAAAACTACATCTCGACTGGTGATACACCTCCTGTGACCTGGCTCTAGGCACCATAGCCTATAAGCTTTGACTCCTTCAGGGTATCCCATGAACATGCACTTCAGAGCTCTAGGTTCGACCTTGTCTTGCCTAATGTGAGCATAGGCCACACAGCCAAATACTCTCAGTCAGTCGAGACTAGGTGGATTTCCCGACCAAACTTCTTCAGGTGTCTTCATATCTAATGCAGTCGAAGGACATCTATTTATCAGATATGCAGCTGTCGAAACAACTTCAGCCCAAAACACCTTCTTCAATCCAGCACTAACCAACATGCATCTAACCTTTTCAAGGATTGTTCGATTGAATCTCTCAGCTAAGCCATTTTGTTGAGGAGTACCTGCTACAGTCTTATGCCTTGCAATCCCAGACTCAACACAGTAACTGTCAAACGCTTTGTTGCAGAACTCAAGGCCATTGTCGGTTCTCAACCTCTTAACCTTTCTGCCAGTTTGAGTTTCGACCAGAATCTTCCAACTTTTGAAATTCTCAAAAGTTTCATCCTTCGTCTTCTGAATGAATACCCATAGTTTTCTGGAATAGTCATCAACGATGGATAGAAAATACCTTGCACCTGAGTGTGAAGGATTCCTTGCAGGCCCCCAAAGATCAGCATGAATGTAATCAAGGGATCCATGTGTTCTTTGCTTGCCTTTGCTGAACTTCGCCCTACAGGATTTACCAAATACACAAGATTCACAAAACTCCAACTTTTCGACTTTGTCACCACCTAGCAGGTTCTGCTTCCCCAATTCGACCAGGCTTCTTTCGCTGACATGGCCCAATCTCATGTGCCATAAATCTGTCTTCGACACAGGTTTCGTGGATACAGTATTTGTCGAACCACTTACAACCTCAGCCTCAAGGGTATACAAGCCTTGTTTCTTCACGCCTCTCAAGACTTCCTTCGACCCCTTCATGACTCTTAAGATACTTTTCTCTTCTTGGAAGACGTGTCCCTTCCTGTCGAATTCACCACAAGAAATTAAATTTCTCTTTAAGTCAGGTACATACCTGACTTCAGTCAATAACCTTATTGACTCATCATGGAGCTTGAATCTCACAGATCCAATACCTGCAATTTTGCAGGATTTGTTGTTTCCCAGCAGCACCAATCCACCATCTTGATCACATAGCTCTTCGAACAATTCTCTGTTTGGAGTCATGTGCCAAGTGCATCCTGAATCCATATCCACTCCTTTCTTGAGTCGCCGCTTGAAACTACAAGAACATCAGATGAGTTGAAGTCATCTTGAACAATGGTTGCGTTGCCATTATCCTTACCTCCATGATCTTTCAGGCGTTCAGGGCACACCTTTCTTGTGTGACCCTCCTTCTTACAGTGATAACATCAAAAACCAGATGTTTCGCCACTAGAAGACTTCTGCTGACTATTACCTTTCTTCTTGTCGAACCAAACATCCTTTCGCAAGAATTTTCCCTTAACTGCCAAACCTTCACCAACCGTGGAAGGTTTATGCTCCTTTCGTTCGTTCAGGTCCTTAGAGTACAAGGCTGATTGAACTTCTTCAAAGGTCAAGGACTCCCTTCCATACAAGAGAGTTTCTTTGAAGTGAGCATGTGTTCTAGGCAAAGCGCAGAACAACAATAGTGCTTGATCTTCGTCATCGATCTTCACATCGATATTTTTAAGATCACGGATCAGCTTGTTGAACATATCCAACTGCTCAGCCAAAGCTTTGTCTTCACTAATCTTGAACGAATACAAGGCTTGTTTCAGGTAGAGTCGATTCACCAAAGATTTGGTCATGTATAAGCTTTCAAGCTTCACCCATAACCCTGATGCCGTCGTCTCCTTTGATACCTGTCGAAGAACCTTATCACCAAGGCTCAACAATATTGCGCTGTGTGCTTTCTCGATCATGGTAGTCTTTTCTTTTTCCGTTAACGCAGCATCCATGGCTGTCATTCCCTATAACGCTTCCAAACAACCCTGCTGAACCAAAAAGGCTTTCATCTTCAAGCGCCACAGACCGAAGTCGTTCACTCCGGTGAACTTCTCGATCTCATACTTTGTTGAAGGCATCTTCTCCACACTCACCACACCAATTTGTTGTGAAAAACGATACCTTAAAACAAAGTATTTACGGTTTCTTTATGATCAAGGAACTCACAAGGGTTAGGGTCAACAAAGAAAACAAGAGTAAAAACAATAAGGATTGGTTATAAAACTGTTATTCTTTCATTTCTCCTTAAAACAATGATTACAAGTATACAAGAATAACAAACTAACCACTCTCACTCTTTCTAGGTTTTGTCACACTCTAGAATGAGAGACTAGCATGCTATTTATAATACGACATGTATAATTTCGACCGTATAACACTTCGACAGCAGCATGCGAACGGACTTCGACCTCATGCTTAAAAACTAGAGTTCGATCCAAATCTCACATCTTCTTTTATTGTTTTTGAAAATAAAGCTATCCAATGCTGAATCTAATCCCCTCAATAACTTAGTACACGTAAATGAACCCAACAAGACATGAAAAAGAGTAAACAAGACTCTCATTCTCTCTCTATATAAATATATATCACCATAACCACAGCCACAACCACAAACACAAACTTAGATACAAAAGCAAATTTCTGCTATTTTCTCATTACCATGGCAGAATCAATTCTCATTGATATGTCTAATTCACTGCTTGAGAAGGTTGCTTCTTATGCTTGTCAAGAAGCTTATCTAGCCTATGCTGTGAAAGACAATCTACAACGTTTCAATGAATCTTTGACAATTGTTAGAGGTTATATACTGGATACTGAGTCCAAGAAGGACAAGAGTCATGCTTTGCGTGAATGGCTGAAGCAGACTCAAAACATTTGCTTTGATGCTGAAGACATATTTGATACATTTGAGTTGCAAGACAAGAGGAAGCAAATCGTCAAATCCTCTAGAAGCATCACAAAGAAGGTACGCCACTTGTTTCCTCAATATAATCCAATTGTTTTCGTTCCTAAGATGGGACATCAAATCAAAGATATTAGGGGAAGATTGGAGAAGAAAGCAGCTGAGGGGAAAACTTTTGGGCTTACAAGTATTCCCGAACGTGTTGTGCAGGAAAGAGAAACGACTTATCCTGACGTTAATGTTTCAAGTGTAATAGGAAGGGATGATGATAAAGAAGAAATTATCAAGCTGTTGATGCAACCTTTTCCTCAGGGTGGAAATGATGGTGATAAAAGCATGTGTGTCATTCCCATTGTGGGAATGGGAGGATTAGGAAAGACAACACTTGCAAAGTTGGTGTTCAATGATGACATAATGGATCAACTTTTCCAATTGAAGTTGTGGGTGTGTGTCTCTCTTAATTTTGACATCAAGCAGATAATAATTAAAATCATCAACGCTGCCAGTTCTTCAGCTCCACCGACCAGTCTCACTCCCCAAGAAAACATCAACAACTTAGATATTGGGCAACTAATGTATCGAATGAAACAATAACTTTTCGGTCAAAATTTTTTACTTGCGTTAGATGACATGTGGAATGAAGATTGTAAAAAGTGGATTCAGTTGGAAGATTTGATAAAAGTTGGCACACCAGGAGGCAAAGTTTTGGTGACAACACGTAGTAAATCAGTTGCTTGGATGATGGGTAATGTTCCCTCATATAAATTAAAAGGTCTTTCTCCAAAGGAATGTTTATCTCTATTTCTCAAATGTGCATTCAAGGAAGGCCAAGAAAAAAGATATCCAAATTTAGTGGAGATCGGAGAAGAAATTGTGAAAAAATGTCATAGGGTTCTATTAGCCGTGAAAACATTAGGAAGTTCTCTCTTCTCATACTTTGATATAAATAAGTGGAAATTTGTCAGAGACTCTGAGATGTGAAATTTAGAAAAAAAAATGGTATTTTACCTGCCCTAAAAGTAAGTTATGATCAAATGCCATCCATTCTAAGACAATGCTTTGCTTATTTTTCCCTTTATCCCAAAGATTATATCTTTAGTAGTTATACAATGCATAATCTTTGGGTAGCCCTTAGATTAGTTCAATCCCGAAATGAAGCCATAGTCAACCTTGGAAGGTAAACATTATTTTGTCTTATCAAATAAGTGTTAAAGTGATATAATTTAATATAAAAATATATACTGAACAATGTGAGTAAAACAAAATTTAATGTTTTGAAATAAATGTTTTCTTTGTGCAGTGACAAGATAATTGACGAGATTGGAGTGCAAAAGGGATATGCAGCTTGAAGAGACACAAAAGAGAGCAAGTCAGTGGTTCTATGAATGTCAGATCAGCAGAATTTCAAAATAGTTGTTTTATTATAGACAAAATCTTTATTATAATGTTTGATGTATCTTAAGTTTCCAAAATGTTTATTTTCTTACATGTATGCTGTATTTTATGATTTCAAAATGTTTATTTCTTTTATGTTACATTCCCAGTTCTCAAAAACATATATATGAAAACATTTGGCCAAAGTTTTTTCTTTCAAATAAACTCTTTCCCCATATCTATGAAGCAATGGAGGAATGGTTAATCTCCCCCATGTTTTTAGAAAACAACTTTGGCATGGCAATTAACTAATATAAAGTTTCAACCAAGGTTTTCAAACTCACGAGTCAACTTAGACTCGTAAACGGTTCATAGACCCGACTCGCAAACTCGTACGAATTTATGGAAAATTAAAAATGACTTTCAAAAACATGTAAGTGACACATATATGACACCTACATATATTTTTAAACCTATAAATGTATCATATATGACACAATGATATATACTAGAACACCAACTAATACTAAAATTTAAATTTCATACGCAATAACAAATTTCTTAACAAAAAAACTCGATAATAAAAAAAAATACAAAATATGTAGTTAAATACTTAAATTACTAATTTCTAATTAATTTGCTACAACTTAAAAGCAAAGAATTATCAAACATATATGATAATGGCTCCAAACATTCAAAGCTTCAATGAGATCACAACCACTAATATCATCATCTTCATTTGTATCTTGACTAACCCAAAAATGATTAGTCCTTTTGTCTCACTTATTTAAGTGGAGATGATCAATTTAGAGTTGAGGGAGATAGAGAAAAAATAAGGATTGAAAAGAGAGAAAATAGGAGAGAAACTCATTTCCATTTTTCTGCAACCAGTCTCACTAAATCGACTATCCCCGATTCGTTAACTATTAGATCGAGCTCAAATTTGGTGCAAGTTCATAACACTTATATCTAACTTTTGACCGTTGAGAATTTCAAAAAAACTTATGAGGTGTAAGTTACTTGCTTTGCTTCAAAACTGCAAATTTCGGAAAAATTTGCAGCTTTTCGATTATTATTTGTAAGCTAGTTTGCTTTGTGATTTTCGGTTGTTAGCAATAATTTGTGAATCACTTTAAGACTCTCTTGTACCCTTAATTGATTATAGTGGAGTTATTTCTTTGGTATGGACAACTCATGGTTTTTACTCTCATATTGATGGGTTTTCCATATTAAAAATATCAGTGTTTTTGTGCCTTTATTTGTTCGATTTGCTGTCTTATATTTGTTGTTGATCCTCAAGGTTCCTACAAGTTTGGGGAGTTTTATATCCGTTGTGTATTGGTTTATTATTGTGTCTTAATTTCCTATCAGAGTGGTATCAGAGCTCTTGGGTAAGGGCAATTTTACTTGTTTGAACGATAGAGTCAAATACAAAGATGAAGATGGTATTGTTGAATGGTTCTAATTATCATTTATGGAAGGGCAAGATGAAAGACTTACTATTTGTGAACAAATTGCATTTATCGGTTTTTAGTTTCGCAAAGCCGGATTCTGTGTCTGATGAAGAATGGGAGTTTGAACATCAACAGGTATGTGGTTTTATTCGACAATATGCAGAAGATAATGTTTATAATCATATTGCTAATGAGACACATGCAAAAACTTTGTGGGAGAAGATAGAGTCTGAAGTATAAGGAGGGGACTTCTATTTCAGATCACTTGAGTGAATTTTAAGGCCTCCTTGATCGGATGTCAGGAATGAGTATCAAATTTGATGATGAACTTTTGGGACTATTTCTATTGCTATCTTTCCCAGAGTCTTGGGAGAAATTTTGGGTTTCTATCACAAGTTCTTCTCCTAGAGGTGTTGTTTCTTTGGAAACGGCTAAGGGTGGTATTCTTAATGAGGAGATGAGAAGGAAGGCACAAGGTTCTTCATCTCAACCCGAGGTACTTGTCACTAAAAAGAAGGGGAGAAGTCATAAAAAGGAACCGAAGGGTGGTAAAGAGAATACCAGAAGCAAGTCCAAGCCACGATACAAGAATCTGGAGTGTCTTTATTGACATGTACATACGTATTGCTATCATTGGAAAAGAGATAACAAAGGCAAGAAGGATGGGTCTAAACAAAAATACCATGAAGATCATGATGATGATCGTGCTACTACTACTACTAGTGATGATCTTGTTATTCTCTGTGATCAAGAGTCTGTTAATCTTGTATCAGACGAGAGCATGTGGATAGTTGCAGTGGTGCTACATTGCATGATACACCAACAAAGGATTTCTTCACATCTTATACTTCTGGTGATTTTGGAGTGTTGAAGATGGGTAATGATGGTGTATTTAAGGTAATTGGTGTTGGTGATGTTTGCTTGCAAACCAACATGGGAATGCAATTGTTGCCTAGAGGTGTCAAACATGCTCCAGATGTCCGCTTTAATATGATCTGTATGCATATGCTAGATGATTGTGGTTATGATAATCACTTTGGTTCTAGAAAGTGGAAAATCAACAAAGGTAACTGGTTGTGGCTAGAGGGGAAATCTTTCTAAATTGTATTGGACAAAAGATTTGGTTGCTAGGGACAGTGTGAATGCTATCGACATGGAAGCATCTTTGTGGCATCAAAGACTTAGTCATATTAGTGAAAAGGGGTTGAATGTTTTGGCCAAAACGGATGTTCTTCTTGGATTAAAGAATGTAGATTTGGAGAAGTTTCTCATTCCATGGCTGGTAAACTGACTAGATTATCTTTCAAGAGACATCCTCCCTCAAGGAAGTCAAAGTTACTTCAATTGGTATATTTTAATGTTTGTGGTACATTAAAGGTAAAATTCTTTAGTGGTGCACTCTATTTTGTTACCTTTATTGATGATTGCTCCAAGAAAATATGGGTTTATGCCTTGAAGACAAAAGACCAAGTTTTGGAAAAGTTCAAAGAATTTCATACTTTGATTGAGAGGCAGACATGTAAGAAGCTGAACTGTGTTCCTTCAGACAATGGTGGAGAGTATTGTGGACCATTTGATTCCTATTGCAAGCAGCATGGTATTGCACATGAAAAGACTCCTCCTAAAACTCCTCAATTGAATGGTTTATCAAAGAGGATGAATCAAACATTAATTGAGAGAGTAAGGTGTATGCTCTTTGAAGCTAAGTTGCCTAATCATTATTGGGGCGAGGCACTTTACACGGCAGTGCATGTTCTTAATCTCACTCCTACTGTTGCTTTGAATAGTGAAGTTCCAGACAAAATTTGGTTTGGAAAGAATGTCAAGTATGATCATTTGAGAGTCTTTGGTTGTAAGGCTTTTGTGCATATTCCAAAGGATGAAAGATCCAAGTTGGATGCAAAGTCAAAACAATGAATCTTCATCGGCTATGGGCAAGATGAGTTTGGCTACAGGTTGTATGATCCTGTAGGGAAGAAGCTTATTCGAAGCCGCGATGTGGTGTTTATGAAAGACCAAACTATTGAAGATATTGATAAGGTAGAGAAGGCTACACCCAAGAAAGATATCAGTTTGTCTAATGTTGATCCAATTCGGTTACCTAGTCATAATTTGGATGCTATTGGTAGTGATGATCACAATGGTGAGCCATATGATTATGTTGATGATCAACAACTTGGAGATGAGGTAAATATTCCAACTAATGATGGTGAAGGGGAGAGCGATTTGTCACATGATGAGAATCTTAGTGAAACTCCAGAATCAACTCAAGTTCAACCTAAGAGGTTTAACAGGCAGAGACATCCTTCTACAAGGTATAACTCTGAAGAGTATGTGACCTTGACTGATGAGGGTGAACCCGAGTGTTTTCAAGAGGCCATGGAAAGTGATGAAAGTCAAAAGTGGATGCATGCAATGCATGATGAGATAAAATCATTGCATGATAATCACACTTATGATTTATTGAAGCTGCCTAAAGGCAAAAGGGCTTTGGAAAACAGATGGATTTATAGAGTTAAACATGAGAGAAACTCTAAGTCTCCAAGATATAAAGCCAGATTAGTGGTGAAAGGTTTCCGTCAAATAAAGGGTGTTGATTTGAAAGATATTTTCTCACCTGTTGTAAAAATGTCATCAATTAGAACTGTGTTGAGTTTGGCTGCTACTCTTGATTTAGAGGTTGAGCAAATGGATGTGAAAACAAATTTCTTTCATGGTGATTTAGAGGAAGAGATCTGCATGAAACAACCCGATGGTTTTCAAGTTAAAGGTAAAGAAGATCATGTGTGTAGATTGAGAAAGAGTTTATATGGGTTGAAGCAAGCTCCAAGTGTAACGCCCTAAATTTCCCCGTATAATTTAATCGCATAATCGGAGTAAAATAATACAACTTAGAAATAAAGGGCATTACTTTCAACATAAACTTGCCCATAAGTAGACATGTAACATAATTTAAAACATACTTTAATTCAAAAATGCTCTTTATTACGCAGCGGAAATAAATCATTCAAATAATAAAGCATAACAGTTTCAAGTTACCAAAAATTAGCTTGTAAACTATAATGACAACTAAAATTCTTTAACCAAAAAAAAGCATGCATAAAAGAGTTCCCGACCCCCAATGTTACACATCAGAGCAGACGCCACTAAAGTGAAGCACCTCGTCTTCACCGACCACGACTTTCAAACTACTCCTGATTATCTGCAAGATGCCGTATAAAGCATCACCAAAAACAGAAGGGGTGAGATTCTCAAATCGACAAAATAAGAAGATAATATAAGTGTAAAAGCATAAATCAACAAGTTATTCACCCATATCACAACTATCAACAACAATCACACACCTCAACACAACCACAAATCATCAATCACAACATAATGCAACACAACTAACAAGAATAATGCAATGAGACACCAACTAGACTCAATGCATATGGTACCAAATTTCAATCCCTGTTTCATGATAACAAATCCCGTCGAAACGTCTATCTAGTCGCTCACACCCCACATGGGCACACGACAATCGTGGTTACTCACACCCCACGTGGGCACACAATCACCTCAATAACAACAACAACATTGATCCATTAAAGAAATCCGGATAGACGCTCACACCCCACATGGGCACAGGTCATCCCTCAACTCATGCATCATGCTATGCACCTTCAGTGACAACATGCAACAACGAAACAAATGCATAAACATATCATATCATCATTACTTAATTCATTAATTCACAACAACACACACACACACCTATTCGAGCATGCATATTCATAACAATCTTCCAAAATACATCATTTAAGGAAATTATCAACGAAGCAACAAGAAATCACGCGACACAACAAGAAACAGCAAGGAAATAACCAAAATTGCAAAGCAGAATTACTGCACCCCCATGCACCGCCCGACGACGCACGGGCATAGCCCCTCCTTCAGTTTCCAACAAAACCAGTAGTGTTCCATGATGCGCCTTTTAATCACCGCCCGACACAGCAGGGGCGTCGCTGCGCCTCTTTGAACCGCCCGACGACGCACAGGCGTAGCTCCCCCTCATTCCCTACAAGTTCGAGTAGTGTTCCAAGTTGTGCCTCCTGAGCACCGCCCGGCGGCACCCAGCACCGCCTGGCGCTACGATTCCACCGCCCGGCGCTACGTGCGCGTAGCAGAGTTCCTATAATCCAACTTTCTGCTACACCAGACCCAATTTTCTCCCCAAACCAGTCCTCATAGTGCACGAAAATCATATCAACTCTCAGCAACAGTTAGCCACAACATCATACATTATTTTATATGCAACATAATGAACACATATTAACATCCTACATCGTTAGGACCTATCCTTTTCCCATCAAACCCCATCAAAACCCCAATTACCTATCACAAAATTCAACATTCGTATGAATTCAACCTAGTGATTCCTACCCACATACATACATCATCCAACCCTTGAGAGATTAAAGAATTCCCACTCTTACCTTGTATTGATGAGCTTTCCTCTTCTCTAATGGAGTTCTCCCTTCTCTTCCTTGCCCTAGCCTCTTTCACCTCTTCTCTCAATTTCACGTAGAATGAAACTGACTTCTCTATTCCCTAACTCCCTTCACAAACCCCTAATTATGGTTTTCCTTATTTGCCCTTACTCACCCTCATTCAATTACCTTCACGCCCTTCTACTCTCTACACATCTAATTATTTTATTTATTTTATCTTATTATATCATTATTGTATTATCATTATTATTAAATCCCACTAGTGAAATAATACTAATAATAATTCCCACTAATAAATATAATCCCACTTAATATCCATTTTATACTATGGTTCAACAAATACCAACTAATTAGTCTAATTAGTTTCACTCCCCCAAGGACTCATTCCTAAGGCCACTACCCCTTAATACGGGTACTTAAAACACATCAAGTCACAACATCAACTACACCGACTCATAATTATCTTACAAATAATAAACAAATCAAAACCGGGCGTTACAACTCTCCCCCATTTAAAATATTTTCGTCCTCGAAAATTTACCTGACACGAACAAATGCGGATACGACTCTCGCATCTTGCTCTCCAATTCCCAAGTCATGTTCCCTCCGGCAGCACCTCCCCATATTACCTTCACAAGAACGATCTCCTTGCCTCTAAACTGCTTCACTTCGCGGTCATCAATACGCTATGGCAAAACCTTGACCATGATATTATCTTTCACTTCCACCTCATCCATCGGAATTACATGCGACGGATCCGGAACATACTTCCGAAGCTGCGACACATGGAATACATCATGCAAATTTGACAAATGTGGCGGAAACGCCACTTTATAAGCAAAAGGTCTAACTCTTGCAGAAATTTGATATGGACCAATAAACCGAGGAGTAAGCTTCCTCGACTTCAACGCACGGCCTACACCGGTCACTGGAGTGACTCTAAAAAACACATGATCTCTTTCTTGGAACTCAAGATCTTTCCTCCTCTTATCATGGTAACTCTTCTGCCTTCTCTATGAAGCTTTCATCTTTTCCCGAATCAGCTTCACCTTTTCGGTAGTCTGCTGAATAATCTCGGGTCCAAGGACTACACTCTCACCAGATTCGTGCCAACACAAAGGCGTCCGACACCTTCGACCATACAATGCTTCAAAAGGAGTCATTCCAATACTGGAATGATAACTGTTATTATAAGTGAACTCGATCAATGGTAAATGGCTATCCCAAGCACCTCCCTGTTCCAGCACACAAGCCCTCAACAAATCCTCCAAGGATTGTATAGTCCTCTCCGTCTGCCCATCCGTCTGCGGATGATAGGCCGAACTCAATCTTAGTTTCGATCCCAAGGCTTCTTGCAAACTCTCCCAAAATCTGGAAGTAAACCTTGGATCTCGGTCTGACACAATACTCAATGGAACTCCATGCAACTTCACAATCACCTGAATGTAAATCTCTGCCAGCTTCTGCAAAGGAAAACTGATATTGATCGGGATGAAATGTGTCGACTTCATCAGCCTATCCACTACTACCCAAATGGAATCATGTCCTCTCGGCGTATTAGGTAACCCGGTCACAAAATCCATAGAAATATTGTCCCACTTCCACTTTGGAATATCTAATGGTTGCATCATACCAGCAGGTTTTTGATGTTCCACCTTCGACTTATGGCAAGTCAAACAAGCATACACAAACTGAGCTACATCACGTTTCAACCCAGACCACCAAAATATCTCCTTCAGGTCTTGATACATCTTCGTAGCTCCTGGATGGATACTCAAACTACTACTGTGACCCTCTTCTAAAATCATTCTTTTCGACTCAGGATTATCAGGGATGGAAATCCTTTCACGAAATCTCAACAGGCCTTGTTCATCCACTCTAAACTCATTACCTTCGGCTTGGTCATTTCCAATCATCAAATCCACCAGTTTCACATCCAACTTCTGACTTTCTCTGATACTATTAAGGAATTCATTGTTGATCGTCAGCATACCCAGCATCACACTATGCGGTGTCTGTTCGCAAACCAAACTCATATCTCTGAACTATTCAATCAATTCTAACTCTTTAACCATCATAGCAGACACATGCAAGGACTTTCGACTCAAAGCATCAGCCACGACATTAGCTTTGCCGGGGTGATAGTTCAAGCCAAAATCATAATCTTTTAAGAATTCTAACCATCTTCTCTGCCTCATATTTAGTTCCTTCTGGTCAAACAGATACCTCAAGATCTTATGGTCGCTATACACTTCAAATCTGGAATCATAAAGATAGTGTCTCCAAATCTTCAATACGGACACCACTGCAGCTAACTCTAAATCATGAGTCGGGTAATTCCTCTCATGTACTCTTAGCTGTTGTGAAGCATAAGCCACAACCTTACCATCCTGCATTAACACACCTCCCAAACCCATCAAAGAAGCAATGCAATACACCACAAATGGTTCATTTGGTTTGGGTAGAATTAACACTGGAGTGATAGTCAATCTCTTCTTCAGCTCAACAAAACTCTTCTCACAATGAACATCCCATACAAATGCCTTACCCTTGCATGTTAACTGAGTCAACGGAAGTGCCAACTTCAAAAATCCTTCAATAAATCTTCGGTAATAACTGGCCAAACCTAAGAAGCTTCTAATCTCGGTCACCGACTTTGGAGTCTCCCATTGTAGAATGGCGTCTACCTTGGACGGATCCACAGAAATACCATTACTTGAAATAACATAACCAAGAAAACTTACCTCTCTCAACCAGAATTCACACTTAGACAACTTAGCATAGAGCTTCTTCTCTTTCAACACTTGCAGCACAATCCGCAAATGCTCAGCGTGTTCCTCTTCCGACTTAGAATAGATTAGAATATCGTCAATAAAGACGATCACAAATTGGTCCAAGTAAGCATGAAAGATACGATTCATATACTCCATGAATACGCTGAGTGCATTAGTAACTCCGAACGGCATCACCACATACTCATAATGTCCATATTAGGTTCTGAAAGTCGTCTTCTGAATGTCCTCGTCTCTTACCCGTATCTGATGATAGCCCGACCTCAAGTTAATCTTGCTAAACACACGTGCACCCACTAATTAATCCATCAAGTCATCTATTCTTGGAAGTGGATACTTGTTCTTAATCGTTACTTTATTCAGCTGTCTGTAATCTATAGACAACCTCATACTACCATCCTTTTTCTTTACCAACAACACTGGAGCTCCCCAAGGCGATACACTCGGTCTCACAAATTTCTATTCTAACAGCTCTTCCAATTGCTTCTTCAGCTCCGATAATTCTGATGCCGACATCCTGTATTGTGCCATAGAAATAGGTCTGGTACCTATTTCCCTCTCTGGTGGTACCTCAGTAATGTCATCTAGAAACACTTCAGGAAATTCACGCACCACTTGGAATTCGTTGATCACCGACTCATTTTCCATTGACAAGGATGCCACCAATGCAAGTACTTGAGCTTTTTCTTCCAATAACTTTATTAACTCTCTAGCAGACAGAAAACCGTCTTCTTCCTCTTCCTTAGGAGCAAGAAATCGAACCAACTTATTGAAACAGTTAATATGAAAATGGTTGAACTCCAACCAGTTCATGCCCAAAATCACATCGAGACCTCCCAACGACAAATCAGATCCACACCAAAGTCCTTATCAAAGATCGACAGTGGACAATTCAAACAGACTAAAGAAGTGGTCACCGATCCCTTTGCAGGAGTTTTGACAATCATCTCTCCCATCATAGGAGAAACAACAAGGCCTAGCCTCCTTACACAATCGGCAGCAATAAAAGAGTGAGTAGCACCAATATTGATAATAGCAATCAAAGGCATATTATTAATATAACATGGCCTCTGATCAGTCTGTCGTCACTGGAAGTCTGAGTCCCTGTCAAAGCGAACACTTTTCCCCCAGTTAAAGCTTTATTTGGTTTCTGACAACGAGTACTAATATGGCCCTGTTCTCCACAGTTGTAACAAGTCACCACATTAACTTTGCAGTCCGCAATCTCATGTCCTTCCTGTCCACACTTGAAGCATTTCTTCACATCACTCGTGCACTCACTGACACGATGACCCAACTCACCACACCTGTAACACTTAAGAGGAGCAGGGGCACCTCCCCCACTTGGCCTCTTGCCATCAGCATGCTTCTGTTTAACTTTTTCAGCTCGAGCTGCATAAGGCTTCCCACGGTTCATCGGTTGTCTTTCTTTTCTCTCGGCCAACCCCTTATAGTGAGCCGATCGAGCCTTGCTGTCTTCTTCAAATATCCTGCAACAATCCACCAAGTCTGGAAACCTTCTGATCTACTGATAACCAATTGCATGTTTGATCTCAGGCCTCAATACGCTCTCAAACTTGAAACACTTTGAGAACTCAGCAGTTTCCGCACTGTAGTGAGGATAAAACTTAGCCAGATCTGAGAATTTGGCAGCATACTCCGGAACCGTCATCTTACCCTGCTTCAGTTCCAAAAACTCAATCTCCTTCTTCCCTCGGACATATTCAGGAAAATACTTCCTTAAGAACTCCCTACTGAACACAGCCCAACCCGTTGCTCCCAACAATTGACGAGTGCTAACTCACTAATCATCAGCCTCCTCAGCCAGCATGTGAGTACCCAACCACACCTTCTTTGCTTCAGGACATTCCATAACCTATAAAATCCTCTCGATTTCCTTGAGCCAAGCATGCGCTCCATCCGGATCATGTCTTCCCTTGAAGGTAGGCAGTATTTTCTTTCGAAACTCGTCATTCTCGTTAGCATGTGGCGGGTTCTGCACCGCTTGAGCAACAGCCTGCAAAGCGGCAGCAATCACAACATCGTTCCTTCCAGCCATTTTAAATCTGGTACACATCAACAACAGACATAATGCTTAAGGAACCGATAATGACAACTTGTCACACGACAACGACTCGATAACTTGTCACACGACAACGACTCGGCAACTTGGCCGGACGGACTGACCTGCTCTGATAAGACTATTTAACGCCCTAAATTTCCCCGTATAATTTAATCGCATAATTAGAGTAAAATAATAGAACTTAGAAATAAAGGGCATTACTTTCAACATAAACTTGCCCATAAGTAGACATGTAACATAATTTAAAACATACTTTAATCCAAAAATGCTCTTTATTACGCAGCGGAAATAAATCATTCGAATAATAAAGTATAACGGTTTCAAGTTACCAAAAAATAGCTTGCAAACTGTAATGTCAACTAAAATTCTTTAACCAAAATAAAACATGCAAAAAACCGTTCCCGATCCCCAATGTTACATATCGGAGCAGACGCCCCTAAAGTGAAGCACCTCGTCTTCACCGACCACGACTTCCAAACTACTCCTGATTATCTGCAGGATGCCGTATGAAGCATCACCAAACACCGAAGGCGTGAGATTCTCAAATCAACAAAAGAAGAAGATGATATAAGTATAAAAGAATAAATCAACAAGTTATTCACCCATATCACAACTATTAACAACAATCACACACCTCAGCACAACCACAAATCATCAATCACAACATAATGCAACACAACTAACAAGAATAATGCAATGAGACACCAACTAGACTCAATGTACTGGTACCAAATTTCGACCCCTGTTTCATGATCACAATTCCCGTCGGAACGTCTATCTAGTCGCTCACACCCCACACGGGCACACGACAATCGTGATTGTTCACACCCCACGTGGGCACACAATCACCTCAACAACAACAACAACAACATCGATTCCATTAAAGGAATCTGGATTGGCGCTCACTCCCCACAAGGGCACACGCCATCCCTCAACTCATGCATCATGCTATCTACCTTCAACGACAACATGCAACAACGAAACAAATGCATAAACATAGCATGTTGTAACACCCCCTTTCTATACCCCAAATAATCACAATTAATCATTTAGGCACATATTAAAATTTCGTCAGAGTATAATTATAAACATGGTATAAAAGCGGTATGTCACATTATACATTAAATTAAAACATACAACACCTGCTCAAACGTTGATATGCAACAGTGGGGTAACTTTGCAACAGAGGAACTTTGTCCTTACACCCACATCTCAATATTTAGAATAAAAGCGGAAAATCTAAACATTGAATAACATCAAACATATATACATATATATATGCGTCATCGAGTATCATCCATCACATAATTCATGTTTACATAAACATTCATCAGCAATATACGTATACAAAGGTATCACAAAAGAATCATATACATCCTAGCTACCCGGTGCTACATATCAGAGCCAACCGACCAAAAGAATGAAGACACGCTTCACAAAAGACCTCCAGCATACCTACTTTGGAATGCCTCATAGAGCATCATAAAACAGCAGAAGGGTGAGAAATATTATCATAATAACAATGTATATAATTATATATATATCTTAACATAAAAATACACATATTCCATATTCTCACAACAATTCATCAAAACTCACCCATATACATCACAATGTATATATATATATATATACAACTAAGCATATTCATCATGCATACTTTCGCAATTCTCAATCATTCCACATAAACATACACATTCATGTTTATTCATCAATGCACAAATACAAAGATGATAAATGCAAATCATAGAGACCGACTCACGACTCTATACAAATACAATGCGGTACCGACTCAATCATCATCAGTTCACTCAGGAACTCTACTGGAACCATCGCTCGTTACCAATGAACTCCCCGTCGGGCCTACGATGTTCACCCATTGCTCACACCCCACATGGGCACACAATGTTTATGGATCGCTCACACCCCACACGGGCAGACGACCCGATCGCTCACACCCCACACGCGGGCACACGATCCGATTGCTCACACCTCACCTAGGCACACAATCGTTTGTAATCATCGCTCACACCTCACCTAGGCACACGACGTTACAACGGATTCTCATTAGAATCACTAAACACAAGAATGTACTTCATTATGCTTCACATGCAAAATGACTCAAGACATTCTTGAAATGCATACATATTCACAATATATTCATGCATTCTTCTCATACAATCACATACAATCTATATACATTCACATCAATGCACTATTGTATGATTCACATCCAAACACACATTCAAAAACGGTAAAAGTCGCTAAATGACACTATTCCCGACTTTTCTGACTTATTTAATCAACCAAAAATTTCTAAATCATCATAATCATATAGTACCGCTCAATAGCTTCACAATGATACCAAGAATGTAAAAATCGGATAATCGGAACAAAAGTTATGAACGAAACCGAAAACGACATTTTGAAAAATCACATTTTTACACTTCTCCTGCCCATACGCGTACCACCACATGCCATACGCGTACGAGCAGAAGCTCATTTTTCCCAAAGTTCACGTGTAAAAGTCCGTACGCGTAATGCCTAAGCCCGTACGTGTATTGCCCTGAAATGCTACGCGTATCATACGCAAATGGGCAGATGGCCGAGAAAACAAGCAACCTATACGCGTATTGGCCCATGGCTCGCCCACCATACGCGTATTGCCAAGGTTCATACGCGTATGAACATGCCCCATACGCGTATGACCTGAAAAAACCAGAAAAATTTTCTGCATAATTTTTACTTACGGGTTCCAATCCAAAACACCCCAAATCTCACCTACACACCAGAAAATCGCCAATACAATGTCCCATAACAAGTATCTATCATATACCAACAATTATAGACACTAACAACATGATTTCAACCACAATTTATCGATTTCCAAACAATTTAACCAAATATGGGTTTATACCAAAAACTCAGAAAATCCACCACAAACACAATACAATCATACATAACGATACACATTGATAAGATAATAAAATTTCACACCCTTACCCAGATTCCAAACTTGCTATATGATCACTCTTGATGATTTCCTAGTTCTTCCCCAATTTCTTCTCTTTTCTCTTCCTCCTCTTTCTTTCTCTCCTCTTTCTTCCTATCTTTCTTTTCTTTCTATTTCTTTTCTTTTTCCTTTCTATTTCTATTTCTATTCTCTTTTTATTTCTTTTCTATTTTCCACTCAAATACAATTAATTCATTTTCTCACAAAATTCTACACTTAATCATTTTCCAACAATTTTCACTAAATTTCTAACTTACTAATAATTGAGAAATGTCTAAAATATCCCTCATTCTAATTTCCCCGAAAACTCTCAAAACGGTCAAATATCATAACACATCAACATAGCATATTAACATACCAATTCCACAAACAAAATAATTTATCACTCAATTTAAATAAAAGACTCAACAAAAATGGGAATAATTGGAATAGGGGCGTTACAACTCTCCCCCACTTTAGAAATTTTCGTCCTCGAAAATATTACCTGATTCAAACAACTCCGGATACGACTCTCGCATCCTACTCTCTAGCTCCCAAGTCATATCGCCTTCCGCAGCGCCTCCCCACGCTACTTTCACAAGTGCAATATCCTTGCCTCTTAACTTCTTAACTTCACGGTCCAAAATCCTAATCGGTAAAGCTTCCACCGTAAGATTATCTCTCACTTCAACCTCGTCCATAGGAATAACATGTGACGGATCCGGAACATACTTCCGAAGTTGCGAAACATGGAATACATCATGCAAATTCGGAAGGTTCAGAGGCAACGCCACACGGTAAGCCACAACACCAACTCGTGCGAAAATCTGATACGGACCAATAAAACGAGAAGTCAACCTCTTCGATTTCAAAGCACGACCCACACCCGTAACCGGTGTAACTCTCAAAAACACATGGTCGCCTTCTTGAAATTCAAGATCTTTCCTTCTCTTGTCATGATAGCTCTTTTGTCTACTTTGAGAAGCTTTCATTTTCTCCCAAATAAGCTTCACTTTCTCCGTCGTTTGTTGTACCATCTCTGGTCCAACTATCGTCCTCTCGCCGGTTTCATGCCAACACAAAGGTGTTCGACATCTCCGACCATACAAAGCCTCAAATGGTGCCATACTTATACTTGAATGAAAACTGTTATTGTAGGTGAACTCAATCAACGCCAAATAACTATCCCAAGCACCACCTTGCTCCAGCACACAAGCACGCAATAAATCCTCCAACGATTGAATTGTCCTTTCGGTTTGACCATCCGTTTGCGGATGATAAGCCGAACTCAATCTTAGCCTAGTACCCAAAGCCTTTTGTAAACTCTCCGAAAACCTGGATGTGAATCTAGGATCTCTATCCGATACAATACTCTTAGGAACTCCATGTAACTTTACAACCACAGGAATATAAATCTCGGCTAACTTCTCCAAAGGATAACTAATATCAATTGGAATGAAGTGAGCAGATTTAGTAAGCCTATCAACAATTACCCAAATAGCATTATGACCTCTTTGTGTATTCGGCAATCCCGTAACAAAATCCATCGATATACTATCCCATTTCCACTCTGGAATGTCCAACGGTTGCATCAATCCACTAGGCTTTTGATGTTCCACCTTCGACTTTTGACAAGTTAAGCATGCATACACAAATTGAGCAACATCCCTCTTTAATCCGGACCACCAAAAGATTTTCTTCAAATCTTGATACATTTTATTCGCTCCCGGATGAATACTTAAGTTACTTCGGTGTCCTTCATCCAATATCATCTTTTTCAAATTCACATCATCGGGAATACAAATACGACCACGAAATCTCAAAACTCCAAAATTATCAACCTTGAAATCCTCATTTTCATTCAACATCAAATCAACGAATTTCAAATCCAACTTTTGCTTTTCACATACTATTGCAAGAAAATCATTCGTAACATGTAACATACCAAGTCTCACACTTCTCGGCGTCATTTCACAAACCAAACTCAAGTCTCTAAAATTCTCCAAAAGTTCCCATTCTCTCATCATCAACGCGGACATATGTAACGACTTCCGACTCAAGGCATCGGCCACCACGTTTGCCTTACCCGGATGGTAATTCAAACCAAAATCATAATCCTTCAAAAGCTCTAACCACCTTCTTTGTCTCATGTTCAATTCTTTATTATCAAATAATTATTTCAAGCTTTTGTGATCACTAAAAACTTCAAATCTCGCACCATAAAGATAGTGCCTCCAAATTTTTAAAACAAATACCACGACCGCTAACTCCAAGTCATGTGTAGGATAATTCTTTTCATGCACTTTCAATTGTCTTGAAGCATAAGCCACAACCTTTCCATCTTGCATCAACACACCACCTAAACCAACCAAAGAAGCATCACAATACACAACAAATGGTTCCGTCGGATTTGGTAAAATCAAGATCGGAGCCGTTGTCAACCTTCTCTTTAGCTCACTGAAACTCTCTTCACAATGAATATCCCAAATGAAAGTCTTTCCTTTACAAGTCAATTGCGTTAACGGAAGTGCCAACTTCGAAAATCCCTCAATAAACCTCCGATAATAACCCGCCAAGCCTAGAAAGCTTCGAATCTCCGTAACTGATCTAGGAGCCTCCCATTGCATCACCGCATCAATCTTGGATGGATCAACACTAATACCACTACCGGAAATAACATGTCCAAGAAAACTTACTTCCGATAACCAAAACTCACATTTCAACAACTTAGCATACAATTGTTTCTCTTTCAAAATTTGTAACACAATCCTCAAATGCTCTTCATGCTCCTCTTGAGACTTAGAGTAATCAAAATATCATCGATGAACACAACCACAAAACGATCCAACTGTTCATGAAAAATACGATTCATGTATTCCATAAACACACCCGGCGCATTAGAAACCCCGAATGGCATCACGGAATATTCGTAATGGTCATACCGTGTCCTAAAGGTCGTCTTTTGAATATCCTCTTCTTTCACACGAATCTGGTGATATCCCGATCTCAAATCAATCTTGCTAAAAACACGCGCACCAACCAATTGGTCCAACAAATCATCGATCCTTGGAAGCGGATACTTGTTCTTAATTGTCACCTTGTTCAGTTGTCGATAATCAATGCATAACCGCATACTTCCATCCTTCTTCTTTACCAACAATACCGGAGCACCCCACGGAGAAACACTTGGTCTTACAAATTTTTTGTCTAACAAGTCATTCAATTGTTTCTTCAATTCTACCAACTCCAATGCCGACATACGATACGGTGCCATCGAAACTGGTCTAGTACCCGGAACTAGATCAATAGAAAACTCAACTTCCCTTTCCGGCGGTACATTCGTAATATCCTCAGGAAATACTTCAGGAAAATCACACACAACAGGGAACACATCAAGTGACACTTGACTATCCACAGACAATGATGCAAACAACCCGAACAATTGAGCTTCGTCCGCTAAAAGTTTCTTCAACTCTTTAGTGGATAGGAAACTCGTGTCTTCGTCCTCTTCCAAAGAAGGAAACCTCACTAACTTGTGATAACAATCTATATGAACTCTATTAAATTGCAACCAATTCATACCCAAGACCACATCCAATCCTTCCAACGGCAAACACACTAAGTCCATCTCAAAGTCTTTACCATAAATGGTTAAAGGACAACTTAAACAAACCAAAGAAGTAGTTACTGACCCCATTGCTGGAGTATCAATAACCATCTTACCATCCATCAGAGACAACACAAGATTCAAACGATTTGCGCACTCAGACGAAATAAACGAATGAGTCGCTCCCGTATCAATAATGGCAACTAAAGGTGTACTATTAATAAAGCATGTACCTTTAATCAAACGGTCTGCATTAGTAGTTTGAGTCCCCGCCAATGCAAACACCTTTCCGCCCGCTTGAGCTTGTTTCGGCTTAGTACACTTAGTGCTAATGTGACCAACTTCTCCACAATTATAGCACTTCACCATATTCCTTCTACAATCTGTAGCAACATGCCCAAGACCTCCACAGTTAGAACATTTCACCACTGGTTTCCCACACTCAAATGATTTATGACCCATTTCACCACACTTGTAACACCTAATAGAACCGGAACCTCCTCCTCCAGATCTCCTATCAAAGTTTCCCCTATGCTTTCCCTTATCAACGGGTGTCACATAAGGTCCACTTCTAGCTTGTTGCTTTCCCTTCCTCTCATTCAAACTTTTGTAATGTGTAGAACGAGCCTTGCTATCTTCCTCGAAGATTCTACAACATTCCGTCAAATCCGAAAACCTTCTTATCCTTTGATACCCCACAGCTTGTTTAATCTCAGGACGCAAACCATTCTCATATTTAATACACTTTGAGAACTCAGCAGTAATCGCAGCATAATGAGGATGGAATTGAACCAACTCCACAAATTTAGCAGTATAGTCTGTAACGCCCCGATTTCGATTATTCCCATTTTGTTGAGTCCTTTATTTAAATTGCGTGATAAATTATTTCATTTGTGAAATTGGTGTGTTAATATGCTATGTTGGCATGTTATGTTATTTTACCGTTTTGAGAGTTTTCGGGGAAAATTAGAATTGAGGGTATTTTAGACATTTCTCAATTAATGGTAAGTTAGAAAATTTAGTGGAAATATAGTTGTGAGAGAAAATGAATTAATTTGAAATGTGTAAAAAGATAATAGAAAAGAAAAAGAGATAAGAGGAGGAAATAGGAGAGAAGAGAAATAGAAAGAAAAGGGAAATAGAAGAGAAAGAAGAAGGAAGAGGAGAAAAGAGAAAGAAAAGAGGAAAAAGCTAGAAAAATCAGGAAATCAACTTCTAGGAATCAATTTAATCGGGTAAGGGTTTGAAACTCGATTATTTTATACATGTGTGTGATTATGTATGATTGTTGTGGTTGAAAAATTGTGTTTGGTAGAGTTTTGAGTTATATGTGAGTTTTAGGTCGATTTGTGGAATCGGTGTTTTTAACGGTTAAAAATCGATAAAATGTGGTTAGAATGATCTCTATATGTGTATGATCCATAACTATGCTTGGTTTTACTGTTGGGAATGATCAAAGGTGAGAAAATGAGAAAATGGGGGTTTCGATGATGAAGCCACGCTGCTGAGCATGGCTGTCTGGTGTGAATCGCCGGGCGAAATGCCCATAGCGCCGGGCGGTGCGTGCTTCCGCCGGGCGAAATTGAGAGGCGAGAGAGTGTCAAGCTACTGGTTTGGTTCACGTTTTTTAGGGTTCCTTCGCCCCTACTTCGCCGGGCGAAGTGAAGGCGAAATTGAAGCGTCGCGGGGCGAAATGTTCTTGTCGCCGGGCGCTTTTGCTTTTTTTTTTACAACTTTCTTTTCTTTTAAAATTCGTAATTCCCGAACCGTAATTCCGATTTAAGCATTATTTATATTGTTGGAAAGCTTATAAAATGGTCTTGCTTGTGATGATGATTTTGAGATTGTTGGCCGATTAAATAAGTCGGAAAATTGGGAATAGTGTTATTTAACGACTTTTACCGTTGTGGGATGTGTGTTTTGGATGTGAATCATACAATAGTGCATTGATGTGAATGTATATAGATTATATGTTATTGTATGAGATGAATGCATGACTATATTGTGAATATGCATGCATTTCAAGAATGTCTTGAGTTATTTTGCACGTGAAGCATAATGAAGTACATTCTTGTGTTGAGCGATTCTAATGAGAATCCGTCGTAACGTCGTGTGCCTATGTGAGGTGTGAGCGATGATTACAAACGATTGTATGCCTAGGTGAGGTGTGAGCAATCGGATCGTGTTCCCGCGTGTGGGGTGTGAGCGATCGGGTCGTGTGCCCGGGTGGGGTGTGAGCGATCCATAAACATTGTGTGCCCATGTGGGGTGTGAGCAACGGGGGAACATCGTAGGCCCGACGGGGAGTTACATTGGTAACGAGCGATGGTTCCAGCAGAGTTCCTGAGTGAACTAATGATGATTGAGTCGGTACCGCATTGCATTTGCATAGAGTCATGAGTCAGTCTCTATGATTTGCATTTATCATCTTTATAATTGAGAATTGATGAATAAACATGAATATGTATGTTCATGTGAAATGATGAGAATTGTGAAAGTATGCATGATGAATATGCTTAGCTCTCTATATATATACATGTGATGTATATGAGTGGGTTGTGATGAATTGTGGGAGAATGTAGAATAGGTGTATTCTTATGCTAAGATATATAATTATATGCATTTATATTATAATTGTGTTTCTCACCCTTCTGCTGTTTTATGATGCTCTATGAGGCATTGCAGAGTAGGTATGCTGGTGGTCTTTTTGTGAAGCGAGTCTTCATTCTTTTGGTCGGTCGGCTCTGATATGTAGCACCGGGTAGCTAGGAAGTATATGATTCTTTTGTGATACATTGTACATGTATCTTGTTGATGAATGTTTATGTAAACATGGATTATGTTGGTGGATAATATTTGATGATATATCTATATATGTATATATGTTGATGTTATTCAATGTTTAGATTTTCCGCTTTTATTCTAAATATTGAAATGTGGGTGTAAGGACTAAGTTCCTCTGTTGCAAAGTTACCCCACTGTTGCATATCGATCGTTGAGCAGGTGTTGAATGTTTTAATTTCATGTATGATGTGACATACCTCTTTTATACTATGTTTATAATTATACTCTGACGAAATTTTCAAATATGTGCTTAAATGATTATGTGATTATTTGGGGGTATAGAAAGGGGGTGTTACATTAAGTGGTATCAGAGCTAGTGTTGAGTCAGTTGTGTCTGTCTTGTTGTTGTGATGGTTGAACTGTTGTTTAACCTTGTTGTCATTTTTGGGAATGATCAGAATATGGCTGGTAGAAACGACAATGCGATGGCTGCTGCTTTGGAAGCAGTGGCTAGGGCGGTGCAAGGTGTGCCTAACGTGAATGCTAATGACGAGTTCAGGAAGAATCAACCACCGGTCTTCAAAGGAAGATTTGATCCCGATGGTGCTTAACTTTGGTTGAAAGAGATTGAAAGGATCTTCAGAGTCATGGACTGTGCGGAGGAGAATAAGGTGAGGCTTGGGTCTCACATGCTGAAGGAAGAAGCCGACGATTGGTGGGTCGATATGCGTCAAGTTCTTGAAGTGGATGATGAGGAGATAACTTGGGATTTATTTCGTACTGAGTTCTTGAGGAAGTATTACCCTGAAAGTGTGAAAGGGAAGAAGGAGATGGAGTTCCTTGAACTGAAACAAGGTAGTATGTCCGTGGTGGACTATACTGCTAAGTTGGTGGAGTTGGTTCAATTCCATCCTCACTATGCTGCGATTACTGCTGAGTTCTCAAAGTGTGTTAAGTATGAGAATGGTTTGCGTCCCGAGATTAAACAAGCTGTGGGATATCAAAGGATAAGAAGGTTTACGGATTTGACGGAATGTTGTAGAATCTTCGAGGAAGATAGCAAGGCTCGTTCTACACATTACAAGAGTTTGAATGTGAGAAGGGGAAAGCAACAAGCTAGAAGTGGACCTTATGTGACACCCGTTGATAAGGGCAAGCATAGGGGAAACTTTGAAATGAGAACTGGAGGAGGAGGTTCTGGTTCCATTAAGTGTTACAAGTGTGGTGAAATAGGTCATAAATCATTTGAGTGTAGGAAGACTGTGGTGAAATGTTCTAACTGTGGAGGCCTTGGGCATGCTACTACCGTTTGTAGAAGGAATATGGTGATGTGCTATAATTGTGGAGAAGTGGGTCACATTAGTACTAAGTGTACTAAGCCGAAATAAGCTCAAGCGGGCGGAAAGGTGTTTGCTTTAGCGGGGAAGGACACTACTAGTGCAGACCGTTTGATTAAAGGTACATGCTTTATTAATAGTACGCCTTTAGTTGCTATTATTGATACGGGAGCGACTCATTTGTTTGTTTCGTCTGAGTGCGCGAAGCGTTTGAATCTTGTGTTGTCTGTGATGGATGGTAAGATGGTTATTGACACTCCAGCGATGGGGTCAGTAACTACTTCTTTGGTTTGTGTGAGTTGTCCTTTGACCATTTATGGTAAAGACTTCGAGATGGATTTAGTGTGTTTGTCGTTGGAGGGTTTGGACGTAATCTTGGGTATGAACTGGTTGCGATTTAATCGAGTTCATATAGATTGCTATCACAAGTTAGTGAGGTTTCCTTCTTTGGAAGATGATGAAGATGAGAGTTTCCTATCCACTAAAGAGTTGAAGAAATTCTAGCGGACGAAGCTCAATTGTTCGGTTTGTTTGCATCATTGTCGGTGGAGAGTAAAGTTGAGCTCGATGTGTTTCCAGTGGTGTGTGATTTTCCAGAAGTGTTTCCGGAGGATATTACGGATGTACCGCCAGAAAGAAAAGTTGAGTTTTCTATTGATCTAGTTCCGGGTACTAGACCGGTTTCGATGGCACCGTATCGTATGTCGGCATCGGAGTTGATAGAATTGAAGAAGCAACTGAATGACTTGTTGGACAAGAGATTTTTAAGACCGAGTGTTTCTCCTTGGGGTGCTCCGGTATTGTTAGTAAAGAAGAAGGATGGGAGTATGCGGCTATGTATTGATTATCGACAATTGAACAAGGTGACAATTAAGAACAAGTATCCGCTTCCAAGGATCGATGATTTGATGGACCAATTGGTTGGTGCGCGTGTTTTTAGCAAGATTGATTTGAGATCGGGATATCACCAGATTCGTGTTAAAGAAGAGGATATTCAGAAGACGGCCTTTAGGACACGGTATGGTCATTACGAATATTCCGTGATGCCATTCGGGGTTTCTAATGCGCCGGGTGTGTTTATGGAATACATGAATCGTATTTTTCATGAACAGTTAGATCGTTTTGTGGTTGTGTTCATCGACGATATTTTGATTTATTCTAAGTCTCAAGAGGAGCATGAAGAGCATTTGAGGATTGCGTTACAAATTTTGAAAGAGAAACGATTGTATGCTAAGTTGTCGAAATGTGAATTTTGGTTGTCGGAAGTAAGTTTTCTTGGACAAATTATTTCTGGTAGTGGTATTAGTGTTGATCCATCCAAGATTGATGCGGTAATGCAATGGGAGGCTCCTAGATCGGTTACAGAGATTCGAAGCTTTTTAGGCTTGGCGGGTTATTATCGGAGGTTTATTGAGGGATTTTCGAAGTTGGCACTTCCGTTAACGCAATTGACTTGTAAGGAAAAGGCTTTCATTTGGGATATTCATTGTGAAAAGAGTTTCAATGAGCTAAAAAGAAGGTTGACAACGGCTCCGATCTTGATTTTTCCAAATCCGACGGAACCATTTGTTGTGTATTGTGATGCTTCATTGGTTGGTTTAGGTGGTGTTTTGATGCAAGATGGAAAAGTTGTGGCTTATGCTTCAAGACAATTGAGAGTGCATGAAAAGAATTATCCTACACATGACTTGGAGTTGGCGGCCGTGGTGTTTGTTTTGAAAATTTGGAGGCACTATCTTTATGGTGCAAGATTTGAAGTTTTTAGCGATCACAAGAGCTTGAAATATTTATTTGATCAAAAAGAATTGAACATGAGACAAAGAAGGTGGTTAGAGCTTTTTAAGGATTATGATTTTGGTTTGAATTACCATCCGAGTAAGGCAAACGTGGTGGCCGATGCTTTGAGTCAGAAGTCGTTACATATGTCCGCATTGATGATGAGAGAATGGGAACTTTTGGAGGATTTTAGAGACTTGAGTTTGGTTTGTGAAATGACACCGAGAAGCGTAAGACTTGGTATGCTACATGTTACGAATGATTTTCTTGCAACCGTGTGTGAAAAGCAAAAGTTGGATTTGAAGTTCGTTGATTTGATGATGAATGAGAATGAGGATTTCAAGGTTGATAATTTTGGAGTTTTGAGATTTCGTGGTCGTATTTGTATTTCCGATGATGCGGAGTTGAAAAAGATGATATTGGAAGAAGGACACCGAAGTAACTTAAGTATTCATCCGGGAGCGAATAAAATGTATCAAGATTTGAAGAAAATCTTTTAGTGGTCCGGATTAAAGAGGGACGTGGCTCAATTTGTGTATGCGTGCTTAACTTGTCAAAAGTCTAAGGTGGAACATCAAAAGCCTAGTGGATTGATGCAATCGTTGGACATCCCGGAGTGGAAATGGGATAGTATATCGATGGATTTTGTTACGGGATTGCCAAATACGCAAAGAGGTCATAATGCTATTTGTGTAATCGTTGATAGGCTTACTAAATCTGCTCATTTCATTCCGATTGATATTAGTTATCCTTTGGAGAGGTTAGCCGAGATTTATATTCTTGCGATTGTGAAGTTACATGGAGTTCCTAAGAGTATTGTATCGGATAGAGATCCTAGATTCACATCGAGGTTTTGGGAGAGTTTACAAAAGGCCTTGGGTTCTAAGCTAAGATTAAGTTTGGCTTATCATCCGCAAACGGATGGTCAAACCGAGAGGACAATTCAATCGTTGGAGGATTTATTGCATGCTTGTGTGCTCGAGCAAGGTGGTGCTTGGGATAGTTATTTGGCATTAATTGAGTTCACCTACAATAACAGTTTTCATTCAAGTATAGGTATGGCACCATTTGAGGCTTTGTATGGTCGGAGATGTCGAACACCTTTGTGTTGGCACGAAACCGGTGAGAGGATGGTAGTTGGACCGGAGATGGTACAACAAACGTCGAAGAAAGTGAAGTTTATCCGTGAGAGGATGAAAGCTTCTCAAAGTAGACAGAAGAGTTATCATGACAAGAGAAGAAAAGATCTTGAGTTTCAAGAAGGCGACAATGTATTTTTGAGAGTTACGCCGATTACGGGTGTGGGTCGTGCTTTGAAGTCGAAGAAGTTGACTTCTCGTTTTATTGGTCCGTATCAGATTTCTGCACGAGTTGGTGTTGTGGCTTACCGTGTGGCGTTGCCTCCGAATCTTTCGAATTTGCATGATGTATTCCATGTTTCGCAACTTTGGAAGTATGTTCCGGATCCGTCACATGTTATTCCTATGGACGAGGTTGAAGTAAGAGATAACCTTACGGTTGAAGCTTTACCGATTAGGATTTTGGACCGTGAAGTTAAGAAGCTAAGAGGCAAGGATATTGCACTTATGAAGGTAGCGTGGGGAGGCACTGCGGAAGGCAATATGACTTGGGAACTAGAGAGTAGGATGCGAGAGTCATATCCGGAATTGTTTGAATCAGGTAATATTTTCGAGGACGAAAATTTCTAAAGTGGGGGAGAGTTGTAACGCCCCGATTTCGATTATTCCCATTTTGTTGAGTCCTTTATTTAAATTGCGTGATAAATTATTTCATTTGTGAAATTGGTGTGTTAATATGCTATGTTGGCATGTTATGTTATTTTACCGTTTTGAGAGTTTTCGGGGAAAATTAGAATTGAGGGTATTTTAGACATTTCTCAATTAATGGTAAGTTAGAAAATTTAGTGGAAATATAGTTGTGAGAGAAAATGAATTAATTTGAAATGTGTAAAAAGATAATAGAAAAGAAAAAGAGATAAGAGGAGGAAATAGGAGAGAAGAGAAATAGAAAGAAAAGGGAAATAGAAGAGAAAGAAGAAGGAAGAGGAGAAAAGAGAAAGAAAAGAGGAAAAAGCTAGAAAAATCAGGAAATCAACTTCTAGGAATCAATTTAATCGGGTAAGGGTTTGAAACTCGATTATTTTATACATGTGTGTGATTATGTATGATTGTTGTGGTTGAAAAATTGTGTTTGGTAGAGTTTTGAGTTATATGTGAGTTTTAGGTCGATTTGTGGAATCGGTGTTTTTAACGGTTAAAAATCGATAAAATGTGGTTAGAATGATCTCTATATGTGTATGATCCATAACTATGCTTGGTTTTACTGTTGGGAATGATCAAAGGTGAGAAAATGAGAAAATGGGGGTTTCGATGATGAAGCCACGCTGCTGAGCATGGCTGTCTGGTGTGAATCGCCGGGCGAAATGCCCATAGCGCCGGGCGGTGCGTGCTTCCGCCGGGCGAAATTGAGAGGCGAGAGAGTGTCAAGCTACTGGTTTGGTTCACGTTTTTTAGGGTTCCTTCGCCCCTACTTCGCCGGGCGAAGTGAAGGCGAAATTGAAGCGTCGCGGGGCGAAATGTTCTTGTCGCCGGGCGCTTTTACTTTTTTTTTTACAACTTTCTTTTCTTTTAAAATTCGTAATTCCCGAACCGTAATTCCGATTTAAGCATTATTTATATTGTTGGAAAGCTTATAAAATGGTCTTGCTTGTGATGATGATTTTGAGATTGTTGGCCGATTAAATAAGTCGGAAAATTGGGAATAGTGTTATTTAACGACTTTTACCGTTGTGGGATGTGTGTTTTGGATGTGAATCATACAATAGTGCATTGATGTGAATGTATATAGATTATATGTTATTGTATGAGATGAATGCATGACTATATTGTGAATATGCATGCATTTCAAGAATGTCTTGAGTCATTTTGCACGTGAAGCATAATGAAGTACATTCTTGTGTTGAGCGATTCTAATGAGAATCCGTCGTAACGTCGTGTGCCTATGTGAGGTGTGAGCGATGATTACAAACGATTGTATGCCTAGGTGAGGTGTGAGCAATCGGATCGTGTTCCCGCGTGTGGGGTGTGAGCGATCGGGTCGTGTGCCCGGGTGGGGTGTGAGCGATCCATAAACATTGTGTGCCCATGTGGGGTGTGAGCAATGGGGGAACATCGTAGGCCCGACGGGGAGTTACATTGGTAACGAGCGATGGTTCCAGCAGAGTTCCTGAGTGAACTAATGATGATTGAGTCGGTACCGCATTGCATTTGCATAGAGTCATGAGTCAGTCTCTATGATTTGCATTTATCATCTTTATAATTGAGAATTGATGAATAAACATGAATATGTATGTTCATGTGAAATGATGAGAATTGTGAAAGTATGCATGATGAATATGCTTAGCTCTCTATATATATACATGTGATGTATATGAGTGGGTTGTGATGAATTGTGGGAGAATGTAGAATAGGTGTATTCTTATGCTAAGATATATAATTATATGCATTTATATTATAATTGTGTTTCTCACCCTTCTGCTGTTTTATGATGCTCTATGAGGCATTGCAGAGTAGGTATGCTGGTGGTCTTTTTGTGAAGCGAGTCTTCATTCTTTTGGTCGGTCGGCTCTGATATGTAGCACCGGGTAGCTAGGAAGTATATGATTCTTTTGTGATACATTGTACATGTATCTTGTTGATGAATGTTTATGTAAACATGGATTATGTTGGTGGATAATATTTGATGATATATCTATATATGTATATATGTTGATGTTATTCAATGTTTAGATTTTCCGCTTTTATTCTAAATATTGAAATGTGGGTGTAAGGACTAAGTTCCTCTGTTGCAAAGTTACCCCACTGTTGCATATCGATCGTTGAGCAGGTGTTGAATGTTTTAATTTCATGTATGATGTGACATACCTCTTTTATACTATGTTTATAATTATACTCTGACGAAATTTTCAAATATGTGCTTAAATGATTATGTGATTATTTGGGGATATAGAAAGGGGGTGTTACATTAAGTGGTATCAGAGCTAGTGTTGAGTCAGTTGTGTCTGTCTTGTTGTTGTGATGGTTGAACTGTTGTTTAACCTTGTTGTCATTTTTGGGAATGATCAGAATATGGCTGGTAGAAACGACAATGCGATGGCTGCTGCTTTGGAAGCAGTGGCTAGGGCGGTGCAAGGTGTGCCTAACGTGAATGCTAATGACGAGTTCAGGAAGAATCAACCACCGGTCTTCAAAGGAAGATTTGATCCCGATGGTGCTTAACTTTGGTTGAAAGAGATTGAAAGGATCTTCAGAGTCATGGACTGTGCGGAGGAGAATAAGGTGAGGCTTGGGTCTCACATGCTGAAGGAAGAAGCCGACGATTGGTGGGTCGATATGCGTCAAGTTCTTGAAGTGGATGATGAGGAGATAACTTGGGATTTATTTCGTACTGAGTTCTTGAGGAAGTATTACCCTGAAAGTGTGAAAGGGAAGAAGGAGATGGAGTTCCTTGAACTGAAACAAGGTAGTATGTCCGTGGTGGACTATACTGCTAAGTTGGTGGAGTTGGTTCAATTCCATCCTCACTATGCTGCGATTACTGCTGAGTTCTCAAAGTGTATTAAGTATGAGAATGGTTTGCGTCCCGAGATTAAACAAGCTGTGGGATATCAAAGGATAAGAAGGTTTACGGATTTGACGGAATGTTGTAGAATCTTCGAGGAAGATAGCAAGGCTCGTTCTACACATTACAAGAGTTTGAATGTGAGAAGGGGAAAGCAACAAGCTAGAAGTGGACCTTATGTGACACCCGTTGATAAGGGCAAGCATAGGGGAAACTTTGAAATGAGAACTGGAGGAGGAGGTTCTGGTTCCATTAAGTGTTACAAGTGTGGTGAAATAGGTCATAAATCATTTGAGTGTAGGAAGACTGTGGTGAAATGTTCTAACTGTGGAGGCCTTGGGCATGCTACTACCGTTTGTAGAAGGAATATGGTGAAGTGCTATAATTGTGGAGAAGTGGGTCACATTAGTACTAAGTGTACTAAGCCGAAATAAGCTCAAGCGGGCGGAAAGGTGTTTGCTTTAGCGGGGAAGGACACTACTAGTGCAGACCGTTTGATTAAAGGTACATGCTTTATTAATAGTACGCCTTTAGTTGCTATTATTGATACGGGAGCGACTCATTTGTTTGTTTCGTCTGAGTGCGCGAAGCGTTTGAATCTTGTGTTGTCTGTGATGGATGGTAAGATGGTTATTGACACTCCAGCGATGGGGTCAGTAACTACTTCTTTGGTTTGTGTGAGTTGTCCTTTGACCATTTATGGTAAAGACTTCGAGATGGATTTAGTGTGTTTGTCGTTGGAGGGTTTGGACGTAATCTTGGGTATGAACTGGTTGCGATTTAATCGAGTTCATATAGATTGCTATCACAAGTTAGTGAGGTTTCCTTCTTTGGAAGATGATGAAGATGAGAGTTTCCTATCCACTAAAGAGTTGAAGAAATTCTAGCGGACGAAGCTCAATTGTTCGGTTTGTTTGCATCATTGTCGGTGGAGAGTAAAGTTGAGCTCGATGTGTTTCCAGTGGTGTGTGATTTTCCAGAAGTGTTTCCGGAGGATATTACGGATGTACCGCCAGAAAGAAAAGTTGAGTTTTCTATTGATCTAGTTCCGGGTACTAGACCGGTTTCGATGGCACCGTATCGTATGTCGGCATCGGAGTTGATAGAATTGAAGAAGCAACTGAATGACTTGTTGGACAAGAGATTTTTAAGACCGAGTGTTTCTCCTTGGGGTGCTCCGGTATTGTTAGTAAAGAAGAAGGATGGGAGTATGCGGCTATGTATTGATTATCGACAATTGAACAAGGTGACAATTAAGAACAAGTATCCGCTTCCAAGGATCGATGATTTGATGGACCAATTGGTTGGTGCGCGTGTTTTTAGCAAGATTGATTTGAGATCGGGATATCACCAGATTCGTGTTAAAGAAGAGGATATTCAGAAGACGGCCTTTAGGACACGGTATGGTCATTACGAATATTCCGTGATGCCATTCGGGGTTTCTAATGCGCCGGGTGTGTTTATGGAATACATGAATCGTATTTTTCATGAACAGTTAGATCGTTTTGTGGTTGTGTTCATCGACGATATTTTGATTTATTCTAAGTCTCAAGAGGAGCATGAAGAGCATTTGAGGATTGCGTTACAAATTTTGAAAGAGAAACGATTGTATGCTAAGTTGTCGAAATGTGAATTTTGGTTGTCGGAAGTAAGTTTTCTTGGACAAATTATTTCTGGTAGTGGTATTAGTGTTGATCCATCCAAGATTGATGCGGTAATGCAATGGGAGGCTCCTAGATCGGTTACAGAGATTCGAAGCTTTTTAGGCTTGGCGGGTTATTATCGGAGGTTTATTGAGGGATTTTCGAAGTTGGCACTTCCGTTAACGCAATTGACTTGTAAGGAAAAGGCTTTCATTTGGGATATTCATTGTGAAAAGAGTTTCAATGAGCTAAAAAGAAGGTTGACAACGGCTCCGATCTTGATTTTTCCAAATCCGACGGAACCATTTGTTGTGTATTGTGATGCTTCATTGGTTGGTTTAGGTGGTGTTTTGATGCAAGATGGAAAAGTTGTGGCTTATGCTTCAAGACAATTGAGAGTGCATGAAAAGAATTATCCTACACATGACTTGGAGTTGGCGGCCGTGGTGTTTGTTTTGAAAATTTGGAGGCACTATCTTTATGGTGCAAGATTTGAAGTTTTTAGCGATCACAAGAGCTTGAAATATTTATTTGATCAAAAAGAATTGAACATGAGACAAAGAAGGTGGTTAGAGCTTTTTAAGGATTATGATTTTGGTTTGAATTACCATCCGAGTAAGGCAAACGTGGTGGCCGATGCTTTGAGTCGGAAGTCGTTACATATGTCCGCATTGATGATGAGAGAATGGGAACTTTTGGAGGATTTTAGAGACTTGAGTTTGGTTTGTGAAATGACACCGAGAAGCGTAAGACTTGGTATGCTACATGTTACGAATGATTTTCTTGCAACCGTGTGTGAAAAGCAAAAGTTGGATTTGAAGTTCGTTGATTTGATGATGAATGAGAATGAGGATTTCAAGGTTGATAATTTTGGAGTTTTGAGATTTCGTGGTCGTATTTGTATTTCCGATGATGCGGAGTTGAAAAAGATGATATTGGAAGAAGGACACCGAAGTAACTTAAGTATTCATCCGGGAGCGAATAAAATGTATCAAGATTTGAAGAAAATCTTTTAGTGGTCCGGATTAAAGAGGGACGTGGCTCAATTTGTGTATGCGTGCTTAACTTGTCAAAAGTCTAAGGTGGAACATCAAAAGCCTAGTGGATTGATGCAATCGTTGGACATCCCGGAGTGGAAATGGGATAGTATATCGATGGATTTTGTTACGGGATTGCCAAATACGCAAAGAGGTCATAATGCTATTTGTGTAATCGTTGATAGGCTTACTAAATCTGCTCATTTCATTCCGATTGATATTAGTTATCCTTTGGAGAGGTTAGCCGAGATTTATATTCTTGCGATTGTGAAGTTACATGGAGTTCCTAAGAGTATTGTATCGGATAGAGATCCTAGATTCACATCGAGGTTTTGGGAGAGTTTACAAAAGGCCTTGGGTTCTAAGCTAAGATTAAGTTTGGCTTATCATCCGCAAACGGATGGTCAAACCGAGAGGACAATTCAATCGTTGGAGGATTTATTGCATGCTTGTGTGCTCGAGCAAGGTGGTGCTTGGGATAGTTATTTGGCATTAATTGAGTTCACCTACAATAACAGTTTTCATTCAAGTATAGGTATGGCACCATTTGAGGCTTTGTATGGTCGGAGATGTCGAACACCTTTGTGTTGGCACGAAACCGGTGAGAGGATGGTAGTTGGACCGGAGATGGTACAACAAACGTCGAAGAAAGTGAAGTTTATCCGTGAGAGGATGAAAGCTTCTCAAAGTAGACAGAAGAGTTATCATGACAAGAGAAGAAAAGATCTTGAGTTTCAAGAAGGCGACAATGTATTTTTGAGAGTTACGCCGATTACGGGTGTGGGTCATGCTTTGAAGTCGAAGAAGTTGACTTCTCGTTTTATTGGTCCGTATCAGATTTCTGCACGAGTTGGTGTTGTGGCTTACCGTGTGGCGTTGCCTCCGAATCTTTCGAATTTGCATGATGTATTCCATGTTTCGCAACTTTGGAAGTATGTTCCGGATCCGTCACATGTTATTCCTATGGACGAGGTTGAAGTAAGAGATAACCTTACGGTTGAAGCTTTACCGATTAGGATTTTGGACCGTGAAGTTAAGAAGCTAAGAGGCAAGGATATTGCACTTATGAAGGTAGCGTGGGGAGGCACTGCGGAAGGCAATATGACTTGGGAACTAGAGAGTAGGATGCGAGAGTCATATCCGGAATTGTTTGAATCAGGTAATATTTTCGAGGACGAAAATTTCTAAAGTGGGGGAGAGTTGTAACGCCCCGATTTCGATTATTCCCATTTTGTTGAGTCCTTTATTTAAATTGCGTGATAAATTATTTCATTTGTGAAATTGGTGTGTTAATATGCTATGTTGGCATGTTATGTTATTTTACCGTTTTGAGAGTTTTCGGGGAAAATTAGAATTGAGGGTATTTTAGACATTTCTCAATTAATGGTAAGTTAGAAAATTTAGTGGAAATATAGTTGTGAGAGAAAATGAATTAATTTGAAATGTGTAAAAAGATAATAGAAAAGAAAAAGAGATAAGAGGAGGAAATAGGAGAGAAGAGAAATAGAAAGAAAAGGGAAATAGAAGAGAAAGAAGAAGGAAGAGGAGAAAAGAGAAAGAAAAGAGGAAAAAGCTAGAAAAATCAGGAAATCAACTTCTAGGAATCAATTTAATCGGGTAAGGGTTTGAAACTCGATTATTTTATACATGTGTGTGATTATGTATGATTGTTGTGGTTGAAAAATTGTGTTTGGTAGAGTTTTGAGTTATATGTGAGTTTTAGGTCGATTTGTGGAATCGGTGTTTTTAACGGTTAAAAATCGATAAAATGTGGTTAGAATGATCTCTATATGTGTATGATCCATAACTATGCTTGGTTTTACTGTTGGGAATGATCAAAGGTGAGAAAATGAGAAAATGGGGGTTTCGATGATGAAGCCACGCTGCTGAGCATGGCTGTCTGGTGTGAATCGCCGGGCGAAATGCCCATAGCGCCGGGCGGTGCGTGCTTCCGCCGGGCGAAATTGAGAGGCGAGAGAGTGTCAAGCTACTGGTTTGGTTCACGTTTTTTAGGGTTCCTTCGCCCTTACTTCGCCGGGCGAAGTGAAGGCGAAATTGAAGCGTCGCCGGGCGAAATGTTCCTGTCGCCGGGCGCTTTTGCTTTTTTTTTTACAACTTTCTTTTCTTTTAAAATTCGTAATTCCCGAACCGTAATTCCGATTTAAGCATTATTTATATTGTTGGAAAGCTTATAAAATGTTCTTGCTTGTGATGATGATTTTGAGATTGTTGGCCGATTAAATAAGTCGGAAAATTAGGAATAGTGTTATTTAACGACTTTTACCGTTGTGGGATGTGTGTTTTGGATGTGAATCATACAATAGTGCATTGATGTGAATGTATATAGATTATATGTTATTGTATGAGATGAATGCATGACTATATTGTGAATATGCATGCATTTCAAGAATGTCTTGAGTCATTTTGCACGTGAAGCATAATGAAGTACATTCTTGTGTTGATCGATTCTAATGAGAATCCGTCGTAACGTCGTGTGCCTATGTGAGGTGTGAGCGATGATTACAAAGGATTGTGTGCCTAGGTGAGGTGTGAGCAATCGGATCGTGTGCCCGCGTGTGGGGTGTGAGCGATCGGGTCGTGTGCCCGGGTGGGGTGTGAGCGATCCATAAACATTGTGTGCCCATGTGGGGTGTGAGCAATGGGGGAACATCGTAGGCCCGACGGGGAGTTACATTGGTAACGAGCGATGGTTCCAGCAGAGTTCCTGAGTGAACTAATGATGATTGAGTCGGTACCGCATTGCATTTGCATAGAGTCGTGAGTCGGTCTCTATGATTTATATTTATCATCTTTATAATTGAGAATTGATGAATAAACATGAATATGTATGTTCATGTGAAATGATGAGAATTGTGAAAGTATGCATGATGAATATGCTTAGCTCTGTATATATATACATGTGATGTATATGAGTGGGTTGTGATGAATTGTGGGAGAATGTAGAATAGGTGTATTCTTATGCTAAGATATATAATTATATGCATTTATATTATAATTGTGTTTCTCACCCTTCTGCAGTTTTATGATGCTCTATGAGGCATTGCAGAGTAGGTATGATGGTAGTCTTTTTGTGAAGCGAGTCTTCATTCTTTTGGTCGGTCGGCTCTGATATGTAGCACCGGGTAGCTAGGAAGTATATGATTCTTTTGTGATACATTGTACATGTATCTTGTTGATGAATGTTTATGTAAACATGGATTATGTTGGTGGATAATATTTGATGATATATCTATATATGTATATATGTTGATGTTATTCAATGTTTAGATTTTCCGCTTTTATTCTAAATATTGAAATGTGGGTGTAAGGACTAAGTTCCTCTGTTGCAAAGTTACCCCACTGTTGCATATCGATCGTTGAGCAGGTGTTGAATGTTTTAATTTCATGTATGATGTGACATACCTCTTTTATATTATGTTTATAATTATACTCTGACGAAATTTTCAAATATGTGCTTAAATGATTATGTGATTATTTGGGGGTATAGAAAGGGGGTGTTACATTAAGTGGTATCAGAGCTAGTGTTGAGTCAGTTGTGTCTGTCTTGTTGTTGTGATGGTTGAACTGTTGTTTAACCTTGTTGTCATTTTTGGGAATGATCAGAATATGGCTGGTAGAAACGAAAATGCGATGGCTGCTGCTTTGGAAGCAGTGGCTAGGGCGGTGCAAGGTGTGCCTAACGTGAATGCTAATGACGAGTTCAGGAAGAATCAACCACCGGTCTTCAAAGGAAGATTTGATCCCGATGGTGCTCAAATTTAGTTGAAAGAGATTGAAAGGATCTTCAGAGTCATGGACTGTGCGGAGGAGAATAAGGTAAGGCTTGGGTCTCACATGCTGAAGGAAGAAGCCGACGATTGGTGGGTCGGTATGCGTCAAGTTCTTGAAGTGGATGATGAGGAGATAACTTGGGATTTATTTCGTACTGAGTTCTTGAGGAAGTATTACCCTGAAAGTGTGAAAGGGAAGAAGGAGATGGAGTTCCTTGAACTGAAACAAGGTAGTATGTCCGTGGTGGACTATACTGCTAAGTTGGTGGAGTTGGTTCAATTCCATCCTCACTATGCTGCGATTACTGCTGAGTTCTCAAAGTGTATTAAGTATGAGAATGGTTTGCGTCCCGAGATTAAACAAGCTGTGGGATATCAAAGGATAAGAAGGTTTACGGATTTGACGGAATATTGTAGAATCTTCGAGGAAGATAGCAAGGCTCGTTCTACACATTACAAGAGTTTGAATGTGAGGAGGGGAAAGCAACAAGCTAGAAGTGGACCTTATGTGACACCCGTTGATAAGGGCAAGCATAGGGGAAACTTTGAAAGGAGAACTGGAGGAGGAGGTTCTGGTTCCATTAAGTGTTACAAGTGTGGTGAAATAGGTCATAAATCATTTGAGTGTAGGAAGACTGTGGTGAAATGTTCTAACTGTGGAGGCCTTGGGCATGCTACTACCGTTTGTAGAAGGAATATGGTGAAGTGCTATAATTGTGGAGAAGTGGGTCACATTAGTACTAAGTGTACTAAGCCGAAACAAGCTCAAGCGGGCGGAAAGGTGTTTGTTGTAGCGGGGAAGGACACTACTAGTGCAGACCGTTTGATTAAAGGTACATGCTTTATTAATAGTACGCCTTTAGTTGCTATTATTGATACGGGAGCGACTCATTTGTTTGTTTCGTCTGAGTGCGCGAAGCGTTTGAATCTTGTGTTGTCTGTGATGGATGGTAAGATGGTTATTGACACTCCAGCGATGGGGTCAGTAACTACTTCTTTGGTTTGTGTGAGTTGTCCTTTGACCATTTATGGTAAAGACTTCGAGATGGATTTAGTGTGTTTGTCGTTGGAGGGTTTGGACGTAATCTTGGGTATGAACTGGTTGCGATTTAATCGAGTTCATATAGATTGCTATCACAAGTTAGTGAGGTTTCCTTCTTTGGAAGATGATGAAGATGAGAGTTTCCTATCCACTAAAGAGTTGAAGAAACTTCTAGCGGACGAAGCTCAAATGTTCAGTTTGTTTGCATCATTGTCGGTGGAGAGTAAAGTTGAGCTCGATGTGTTTCCAGTGGTGTGTGATTTTCCAGAAGTGTTTCCGGAGGATATTACGGATGTACCGCCAGAAAGAGAAGTTGAGTTTTCTATTGATCTAGTTCTGGGTACTAGACCGGTTTCGATGGCACCGTATCGTATGTCGGCATCGGAGTTGATAGAATTGAAGAAGCAACTGAATGACTTGTTGGACAAGAGATTTTTAAGACCGAGTGTTTGTCCTTGGGGTGCTCCGGTATTGTTAGTAAAGAAGAAGGATGGGAGTATGCGGCTATGTATTGATTATCGACAATTGAACAAGGTGACAATTAAGAACAAGTATCCGCTTCCAAGGATCGATGATTTGATGGACCAATTGGTTGGTGCGCGTGTTTTTAGCAAGATTGATTTGAGATCGGGATATCACCAGATTCGTGTTAAAGAAGAGGATATTCAGAAGACAGCCTTTAGGACACGGTATGGTCATTACGAATATTCTGTGATGCCATTCGGGGTTTCTAATGCGCCGAGTGTGTTTATGGAATACATGAATCGTATTTTTCATGAACAGTTAGATCGTTTTGTGGTTGTGTTCATCGACGATATTTTGATTTATTCTAAGTCTCAAGAGGAGCATGAAGAGCATTTGAGGATTGCGTTACAAATTTTGAAAGAGAAACGATTGTATGCTAAGTTGTCGAAATGTGAATTTTGGTTGTCGGAAGTAAGTTTTCTTGGACAAATTATTTCTGGTAGTGGTATTAGTGTTGATCCATCCAAGATTGATGCGGTAATGCAATGGGAGGCTCCTAGATCGGTTACAGAGATTCGAAGCTTTTTAGGCTTGGCGGGTTATTATCGGAGGTTTATTGAGGGATTTTCGAAGTTGGCACTTCCGTTAACGCAATTGACTTGTAAGGAAAAGGCTTTCATTTGGGATATTCATTGTGAAAAGAGTTTCAATGAGCTAAAAAGAAGGTTGACAACGGCCCCGATCTTGATTTTTCCAAATCCGACGGAACCATTTGTTGTGTATTGTGATGCTTCATTGGTTGGTTTAGGTGGTGTTTTGATGCAAGATGGAAAAGTTGTGGCTTATGCTTCAAGACAATTGAGAGTGCATGAAAAGAATTATCCTACACATGACTTGGAGTTGGCGGCCGTGGTGTTTGTTTTGAAAATTTGGAGGCACTATCTTTATGGTGCAAGATTTGAAGTTTTTAGCGATCACAAGAGCTTGAAATATTTATTTGATCAAAAAGAATTGAACATGAGACAAAGAAGGTGGTTAGAGCTTTTTAAGGATTATGATTTTGGTTTGAATTACCATCCGAGTAAGGCAAACGTGGTGGCCGATGCTTTGAGTCGGAAGTCGTTACATATGTCCGCATTGATGATGAGAGAATGGGAACTTTTGGAGGATTTTAGAGACTTGAGTTTGGTTTGTGAAATGACACCGAGAAGCGTAAGACTTGGTATGCTACATGTTACGAATGATTTTCTTGCAACCGTGTGTGAAAACCAAAAGTTGGATTTGAAGTTCGTTGATTTTATGATGAATGAGAATGAGGATTTCAAGGTTGATAATTTTGGAGTTTTGAGATTTCGTGGTCGTATTTGTATTTCCGATGATGCGGAGTTGAAAAAGATGATATTGGAAGAAGGACACCGAAGTAACTTAAGTATTCATCCGGGAGCGAATAAAATGTATCAAGATTTGAAGAAAATCTTTTAGTGGTCCGGATTAAAGAGGGACGTGGCTCAATTTGTGTATGCGTGCTTAACTTGTCAAAAGTCTAAGGTGGAACATCAAAAGCCTAGTGGATTGATGCAACCGTTGGACATCCCGGAGTGGAAATGGGATAGTATATCGATGGATTTTATTACGGGATTGCCAAATACGCAAAGAGGTCATAATGCTATTTGTGTAATCGTTGATAGGCTTACTAAATCTGCTCATTTCATTCTGATTGATATTAGTTATCCTTTGGAGAGGTTAGCCGAGATTTATATTCTTGCGATTGTGAAGTTACATGGAGTTCCTAAGAGTATTGTATCGGATAGAGATCCTAGATTCACATCGAGGTTTTGGGAGAGTTTACAAAAGGCCTTGGGTTCTAAGCTAAGATTAAGTTTGGCTTATCATCCGCAAACGGATGGTCAAACCGAGAGGACAATTCAATCGTTGGAGGATTTATTGCATGCTTGTGTGCTCGAGCAAGGTGGTGCTTGGGATAGTTATTTGGCATTGATTGAGTTCACCTACAATAACAGTTTTCATTCAAGTATAGGTATGGCACCATTTGAGGCTTTGTATGGTCGGAGATGTCGAACACCTTTGTGTTGGCACGAAACCGGTGAGAGGATGGTAGTTGGACCGGAGATGGTACAACAAACGACGAAGAAAGTGAAGTTTATCCGTGAGAGGATGAAAGCTTCTCAAAGTAGACAGAAGAGCTATCATGACAAGAGAAGAAAAGATCTTAAGTTTCAAGAAGGCGACAATGTATTTTTGAGAGTTACGCCGATTACGGGTGTGGGTCGTGCTTTGAAGTCGAAGAAGTTTACTTCTCGTTTTATTGGTCCGTATCAGATTTCTGCACGAGTTGGTGTTGTGGCTTACCGTGTGGCGTTGCCTCCGAATCTTTCGAATTTGCATGATGTATTCCATGTTTCGCAACTTTGGAAGTATGCTCCGGATCCGTCACATGTTATTCCTATGGACGAGGTTGAAGTAAGAGATAACCTTACGGTTGAAGCTTTACCGATTAGGATTTTGGACCGTGAAGTTAAGAAGCTAAGAGGCAAGGATATTGCGCTTATGAAGGTAGCATGGGGAGGCACTGCGGAAGGCAATATGACTTGGGAACTAGAGAGTAGGATGCGAGAGTCATATCCGGAATTGTTTGAATCAGGTAATATTTTCGAGGACGAAAATTTCTAAAGTGGGGGAGAGTTGTAACGCCCCGATTTCGATTATTCCCATTTTGTTGAGTCCTTTATTTAAATTGCGTGATAAATTATTTCATTTATGAAATTGGTGTGTTAATATGCTATGTTGGCATGTTATGTTATTTTACCGTTTTGAGAGTTTTCGGGGAAAATTAGAATTGAGGGTATTTTAGACATTTCTCAATTAATGGTAAGTTAGAAAATTTAGTGGAAATATAATTGTGAGAGAAAATGAACTAATTTGAAATGTGTAAAAAGAGAATAGAAAAGAAAAAGAGATAAGAGGAGGAAATAGGAGAGAAGAGAAATAGAAAGAAAAGGGAAATAGAAGAGAAAGAAGAAGGAAGAGGAGAAAAGAGAAAGAAAAGAGGAAAAAGCTAGAAAAATCAGGAAATCAACTTCTAGGAATCAATTTAATCGGGTAAGGGTTTGAAACTCGATTATTTTATACATGTGTGTGATTATGTATGATTGTTGTGGTTGAAAAATTGTGTTTGGTAGAGTTTTGAGTTATATGTGAGTTTTAGGTCGATTTGTGGAATCGGTGTTTTTAACGGTTAAAAATCGATAAAATGTGGTTAGAATGATCTCTATATGTGTATGATCCATAACTATGCTTGGTTTTACTGTTGGGAATGATCAAAGGTGAGAAAATGAGAAAATGGGGGTTTCGATGATGAAGCCACGCTGCTGAGCATGGCTGTCTGGTGTGAATCGCCGGGCGAAATGCCCATAGCGCCGGGCGGTGCGTGCTTCCGCCGGGCGAAATTGAGAGGCGAGAGAGTGTCAAGCTACTGGTTTGGTTCACGTTTTTTAGGGTTCCTTCGCCCCTACTTTTCCGGGCGAAGTGAAGGCGAAATTGAAGCGTCGCCGGGCGAAATGTTCCTGTCGCCGGGCGCTTTTGCTTTTTTTTTTACAACTTTCTTTTCTTTTAAAATTCGTAATTCCCGAACCGTAATTCCGATTTAAGCATTATTTATATCGTTGGAAAGCTTATAAAATATTCTTGCGTGTGATGATGATTTTGAGATTGTTGGACGATTAAATAAGTCAGAAAATCGGGAATAGTGTTATTTAACGACTTTTACCGTTGTGGGATGTGTGTTTTGGATGTGAGTCATACAATAGTGCATTGATGTGAATGTATATAGATTGTATGTGATTGTATGAGATGAATGCATAACTATATTGTGAATATGCATGCATTTCAAGAATGTCTTGAGTCATTTTGCACGTGAAGCATAATGAAGTACATTCTTGTGTTGAGCGATTCTAATGAGAATCCGTCGTAATGTTGTGTGCCTATGTGAGGTGTGAGCGATGATTACAAACGATTGTGTGCCTAGGTGAGGTGTGAGCAATCGGATCGTGTGCCCGCGTGTGGGGTGTGAGCGATCGGGTCGTGTGCCCAGGTGGGGTGTGAGCGATCCATAAACATTGTGTGCCCATGTGGGGTGTGAGCAATGGGGGAACATCGTAGACCCGACGGGGAGTTACATTGGTAACGAGCGATGGTTCCAGCAGAGTTCCTGAGTGAACTAATGATGATTGAGTCGGTACCGCATTGCATTTGCATAGAGCCGTGAGTCGGTCTCTATGATTTGCATTTATCATATTTATAATTGAGAATTGATGAATAAACATGAATATGTATGTTCATGTGAAATGATGAGAATTGTGAAAGTATGCATGATGAATATGCTTAGCTCTGTATATATATATACATGTGATGTATATGAGTGGGTTGTGATGAATTGTGGGAGAATGTAGAATAGGTGTATTCTTATGCTAAGATATATAATTATATGCATTTATATTATAATTGTGTTTCTCACCCTTCTGCTGTTTTATGATGCTCTATGAGGCATTGCAGAATAGGTATGCTGGTGGTCTTTTTGTGAAGCGAGTCTTCATTCTTTTGGTCGGTCGGCTCTGATATGTAGCACCGGGTAGCTAGGAAGTATATGATTCTTTTGTGATACATTGTACATGTATCTTGTTGATGAATGTTTATGTAAACATGGATTATGTTGGTGGATAATATTTGATGATATATCTATATATGTATATATGTTGATGTTATTCAATGTTTAAATTTTCCGCTTTTATTCCAAATAATGAAATGTGGGTGTAAGGACTAAGTTCCTCTGTTGCAAAGTTACCCCACTGTTGCATATCGATCGTTGAGCATGTGTTGAATGTTTTAATTTCATGTATGATGTGACATACCTCTTTTATACTATGTTTATAATTATACTCTGACGAAATTTTCAAATATGTGCTTAAATGATTTTGTGATTATTTGGGGGTATAGAAAGGGGGTGTTACATAGTCCACCACGGACATACTACCTTGTTTCAATTCAAGGAACTCCATCTTTTTCTTCCCTTTCACACTTTCAGGGTAATACTTCCTTAAGAACTCAGTACGAAATAAATCCCAAGTTACCTCTTCATCATCCACCTCAAGAATTTGACGCATACCGACCCACCAATCGTCGGCTTCTTCCTTCAGCATGTGAGACCCAAGCCTCACCTTGTTCTCCTCCACACAGTCCATGACTCTGAAGATCCTTTCAATTTCTTTCAACCAAAGTTGAGCACCATCGGGATCAAATCTTCCTTTGAAGACCGGTGGTTGATTCTTCCTGAACTCGTCATTAGCATTCACGTTTGGCGCACCTTGCACCGCCCTAGCCATTACTTCCAAAGCAGCAGCCATCACATTGTCGTTTCTACCAGCCATATTCTGATCATTCCCAAAAATGACAACAAGTTAAACAACAGTTCAACCAACACAACAACAAGACAGACACAACTGACTCAACTCTGGCTCTGATACCACTTAATGTAACACCCCCTTTCTATACCCCCCAAATAATCACAATTAATCATTTAGGCACATATTAAAATTTCGTCAGAGTATAATTATAAACATGGTATAAAAGCGGTATGTCACATTATACATTAAATTAAAACATACAACACCTGCTCAAACGTTGATATGCAACAGTGGGGTAACTTTGCAACAGAGGAACTTTGTCCTTACACCCACATCTCAATATTTAGAATAAAAGCGGAAAATCTAAACATTGAATAACATCAAACATATATACATATATATATATATATATATATATGCGTCATCGAGTATCATCCATCACATAATTCATGTTTACATAAACATTCATCAGCAAGATACGTATACAAAGGTATCACAAAAGAATCATATACATCCTAGCTACCCGGTGCTACATATCAGAGCCAACCGACCAAAAGAATGAAGACACGCTTCACAAAAGACCTCCAGCATACCTACTCTGCAATGCCTCATAGAGCATCATAAAACAGCAGAAGGGTGAGAAATATTATCATAATAACAATGCATATAATTATATATATATCTTAACATAAAAATACACATATTCCACATTCTCACCACAATTCATCAAAACTCACCCATATACATCACAATGTATATATATATACAACCAAGCATATTCATCATACATACTTTCGCAATTCTCAATCATTCCACATAAACATACACATTCATGTTTATTCATCAATGCACAAATACAAAGATGATAAATACAAATCATAGAGACCGACTCACGACTCTATACAAATGCAATGCGGGTACCGACTCAATCATCATCAGTTCACTCAAGAACTCTACTGGAACCATCGCTCGTTACCAATGTAACTCCCCGTCGGGCCTACGATGTTCACCCATTGCTCACACCCCACATGGGCACACATTGTTTATGGATCGCTCACACCCCACACGGGCACACGACCCGATCGCTCACACCCCACACGCGGGCACACGATCCGATTGCTCACATCTCACCTAGGCACACAATCGTTTGTAATCATCGCTCACACCTCACCTAGGCACACGACGTTACAACAGATTCTCATTAGAATCACTCAACACAAGAATGTACTTCATTATGCTTCACATGCAAAATGACTCAAGACATTCTTGAAATGCATACATATTCACAATATATTCATGCATTCTTCTCTTACAATCACATACAATCTATATACATTCACATCAATGCACTATTGTATGATTCACATCCAAACACACATTCAAAAACGATAAAAGTCGCTAAATGACACTATTCCCAACTTTTCTGACTTATTTAATCGGCCAACAATTTCCAAATCTTCATAATCATATAGTACCGCTCAATAGCTTCACAATGATACCAAGAATGTAAAGATCGGATAATTAAAACAAAAGTTATGGACGAAACCGAAAACGACATTTTGAAAAATCACATTTTTACACTTCTCCTGCCCATACGCGTACCACCACATGCCATACGCGTACGAGCAGAAGCTCATTTTTCCCAAAGTTCACGTGTAAAAGTCCGTACGCGTAATGCCTAAGCCCGTACGCGTATTGCCCTGAAATGCTACGCGTATCATACGCAAATGGGCAGATGGCCGAGAAAACAAGCAACCCATACGCGTATTGACCCATGGCTCGCCCACCATACGCGTATTGCCAAGGTTCATACGTGTATGAACATGCCCCATACACGTATGACCTGGAAAAACCAGAAAAATTTTCTGCACAATTTTTACTTACGGGTTCCAATCCAAAACACCCCAAATCTCACCTATACACCAGAAAATCGCCAATACAATGTCCCATAACAAGTGTAACACCCCTTTCTATACCCCCAAATAAATCAATTAAATCATTTAGGCACTTATTGAAAATTTTATCAGAGTATAATTACAACTACGGCATAAAAGGAGAATGTCACATTATGCATGAAATTAAAAACATACAACACCTGCTCACAAGATATGCAACAGTGGGGTAACTAATCAATTAAGGATCTGAGTCCTTTCGCCCACATCTCAAATGTTTAGAATAAAAGCGGAACATCTAAACACTGATAAACATCAACCATATATATAAATCATATATATATATATATATTCATATACCAAACAGTATGGTTCATCAACATCGGTCATGTTATATACACAAAATCATCAGCCAGATACATAAGCAAATGCATCACCAAAAAGGAAAAACAAAAGCATCCTAGCTACCCGACGCTACATATCAGAGCCAGACGACCAAAAAGAAATGAAGACACGCTTCACCACAGACCACCAGCTTACCTAATCTGCAATGCCTCGTAGGGCATTATAAAACGAGCAGAAGGGTGAGAAATATTATCATAATAACTTTGCATATAATTATATATCTCAACATATAATACACATATATCACATTCTCACCCCAACTCATCACTATGCATGTATATATACATATAACACCAAGCATATACCATAAATCAAATACACGGCATAACAATCCGTAATTAACGCATCTATCACCTAGGCATATCCATTCATGCTCAAATACATGTATCACCAATACATATCGATTCCTCACCATTTATCCAACATAAACACCATACAGGTTTATTCACCAATGTATCATTACAAAGATACAATTATCATCATTTCACATAAACATACATATTATGCTTATCCAACAATGCACACCTGTACAATTCTATTCATTCCACTTCACATATACATATATATGTTCATTCATCAAATCACAAATACAATGATGACAAATGCAACTCATAGAGACCGACTCACGACTCTATGCAGATGCAATGCGGGTACCGACTCCTTTCATCTCAAGTTCAATTGAAGAACTTGTTGGAACCATTCGCTCACACCTATCACATAGGCTCACGACGTCCACCCATTGCTCACACCTATCCCATAGGCTCACAAGGTTTATGGATTGCTCACACCTATCACATAGGCTCACAATCGTTTGTAATCATCGCTCACACCTTTCACATAGGCTCACGACGTCACAACGGATTCGTCTTAGAACCCCTCAATGCAAGAATGCACATCATGATGTTTCACATACAACATGACTCATGACACTCTTGAAATGCATACATATTCACAATATAGTCATGCATTTATCTCATACATATCACATACAATCCATACACATACACCTCAATCAAGCCAAACGACAACAAACCGCACTTTACATTTAATCGGAAAAGTCGGCCAAAAGTCGGCTAAAAATAATATTTCTCATCACCACATAATAGCACATATTTTTAGCTTCACATCCATATAAAGAACACCTCAATCGGATAAACAACGCAAAAGATACGAATATTTCTACATAGTGCAAAAACATAAATCGGAGGATCGACACTACGATACGATTCGAAAATACTGTACCAATTGGACCATGTTCAGACCTCAAAACCATTTTTCCTAGAAAGAACATCTCGTTAGCTTCCCAACGCTTCGAACGAGGGTCAAAACCGACTTACGGTTCAAGAGATATGAATTTCCGAAGTTTCCCCGACAAACCAGAATTTTATGGTTCAGCACAGTATGTATCGATACATAGGCTTTATGTATCGATACAAAAAGGCCACATGTATCGATACATAGCTCGCATGTGTCGACACATGCTGTAGTGAAATTGCTGTTTTTCCCAATTTTCACAGTATGTATCGATGCATAGGGGTTATGTATCGATACATAACTCTGTTTTTCTTCAAAAACCAGATTTTCTCAAAATACCCCCTTGCTGTCCCTTTTCCAAAATGCCCGGAAACTCGACTAAATCGAATATTTTCACCGAAACAAACATATACGCCCAACCACCAAATACATAAGAACAATTTAGAACACATAAACGTAATTTCTACGACGTTCGATTTTTCGATTAAATTTCAACCTTTCAAAAACCAGAATTTTCAAACATCACTAAATCGAATAAAAAGCACGACATACGACGACCTAACCTTACTCGATACAACTACGTAATTTATTTCGAATTCTAACCGTAAAAACATCGGTTTCCTACAATTCGACCTAAACGGAGAAAACAACGGAACATAACGAAAACTAACCAAAACATAACTAAACTTCGTGAAACTTCAAACAGCAGTTCACATACATATAACCAACCAACACATGTATTTATACGACTTTTCGACCGTAGAAACATCGGTTTCTATCGATTCCGTCCAATACGGCATAAACGGAAACATATGGAAAACAACCAAAACATCCACACAAAACACATACATAATCATACACAAAATTAGGATAACAATATTTCACACCCTTACCCGATTAAACCGATTCCTAGAAGTTGTTTTCTTTGATTCCTAGCTTTCCTCTTTTTCTTCTTCCCTTTCTCTTCTTTTCTTTTCTTCTCCTTTTTCTCTCTATTTTTCTGTTTTTCTTTCTTTTCTCTCTTTCTTACTACTTTTCTATTTTTATACCAAATCCAAATATCTAGCCACCCAAAAAGACCAAAATACCCCTACACTCAAATATCTCGCAAACGCTCTCAAAACGCGATGAAACATCACAACATTGAAAAATAACATTTTTCTAAATAAAAGTCGAAAATAAAATAATATAATAATAAAATAATCAAAAACGACTCACTTAAATAAAAATACTAAAACTGGGGCGTTACAACACTCCCCCACTTGGAAATTTTCGTCCTCGAAAATATTACCGAGACGAACAACTTCGGACAAGTCTTTCGCATCCGACCAACAAACAACAGGCCTACCAAAAGGCACACCACAAACAACACAACTGACAAACCACCTTGCTAACCGCAAACACAACGACACAACAACGACAAGCTGCAAAGCCCATACAATGCACTTGACGACCAACTTACAACTCAAAGAATACTCAGAACACAACTCACAGGTTCACTCTTGAACCAAAACACAACAAGATCGTTACCCTCACCGTAGGTAACTCACCTCTAATTCCTCACACAGGAATTAGCTACACGCACTCGAACCAACACAAGGGAAACGAGGCAACAACACCAGCAAGAACATAAAGCTCCAAGACACGACAAGGTCTCAACAACATCAAGAAAACCAGAATACCAAACATTTCAAATCTAGAATCATACATATAATACTTCCTGTATTCCAGCATAATACAACCGTCGACAATTCCAATTTCCACAATAATACTGATCCTTTCATGAATCCTCGAATGTCGAAAAACACAAGCCACAACTTTACCCTCTCATATCAACACACCAACTATCCTCATCAAAGATGCATCCCAAACAATCGACTTCACCTTTGCAAGCCAACTGAAGTCACAAAACGCTAATCTTGGAAAAGCCTTCCATATCCTTCGATAATAACCAACAAAATCCAAAAAGTTTCCAATCACCTTTAACTAACTTCGAAACCTCTACTCAAACCATCACAATGCTTATCAAACATTCCAACAATTGTAGTTCTAATCAAACTCAACCAACCCATTACAGTTACCTAATCCCGAAAATGAATACTTATCCTCAATCATTTCCTTAACTTTTAAGTAATCCATTCCGCACCACTATCAAGCCGGAAAGACACGTCCATTACATCCAACATATTTCCCGTCTGTTATCAACAAGAGATTAAGGGTGATCAGATCCTCAATTTGTCAATAGACAGCCGACAATCATGATGAAGCATAAACCGTCTCCACCAAACTATAACAGCAACAATTACATCTTATACACAAAACTACCTAAGGCACAGCTCCTTAGTTGATGTAAACCTTACTTCTGCATTCCTTCTTGAACCAGAAACCACACTTATAATCTTGCAATTCACAACACACTGAGCCAACGCTCTACACCTGAAACAACACGGAGAAGTACCAGCTTCTCCCCCACTTATCTCATTCTCAATCCTGAAGACAAAGGACTAGAAAACCAGAGAGCACTGATAGTGTTCCACACACCTATCACGTACTAAGGAATAAACAACACCGACAAAAACACTAAATCCATAACGAAGTCTTTACCATACATGGTCAAAGAACATCTTACACACACCAAAGACGTAGTTACCGACCCCGAAGCAGTCATAAACAATTCAAACACTTTGCACACACATGAGAAATAAAAGAATAAGTCGCTCATGTATCAATTATAGCAACTCAAGGCGTACTATTAATAAAGCATGTACCTTTATCCATACGATCTGCACTAATAGTGTCTGACCCTGCTAATGCAAACACTTTTCCGCCCGCTTGAGCTTGTTTCGGGTTAGTACACCTAGTACTAATGTGACCCGCTTCTCCACAATTATAGCATTTCACCAAATTCTTTCTACAATCGGCAACAGAATGCCCCATACGTCCACAGTTAGAACACTTCAATGCAGTATTTCTGTACTCCACGGATTTATGTCCCACTTCACCACATTTGTAACACTTAATGGAACCGGAACCTCCTCCTCCATATTTCTTATCAAAGTTTCCCTCATGCTTGCCCCTATCAGCGGGTGCCACATAAGGTCCACTCCTAGCTTGTTGCTTCCCCTTCCTCTCATTTAAACTTTTGTAATGTGTAGAACGAGCCTTACTATCTTCCTCGAAGATTCTACAACATTCCGTCAAATCCGCAAACTTTCTTATCCTTTGATATCCCACAGCTTGCTTAATCTCGGGACGTAAACCATTCTCATATTTAATACACTTTGAGAACTCAGCAGTAATCGCAGCATAATGAGAATGAAATTGAACCAATTCCACAAACTTAGCAGTATAGTCCACCACAGACATACTACCTTGTTTCAGTTCAAGAAACTCCATCTCCTTCTTTCCTTTCACACTTTCAGGATAATACTTCACCAAGAACTGGGTACGAAACAATTCCCAAGTTATCTCTTCATTATCCACCTCAAGAATTTCGCGCATACAGACCCACCAATCGTCGGCTTCTTCCCTCAGCATGTGAGATCCAAGCCTCACCTTATTCTCTTCCGCACAGTCCATGACTCTGAAGATTCTTTCAATCTCTTTCAGCCAAAGTTGAGCACCATCGGGATCAAATCTTCCTTTGAAGACCGGTGGTTGATTTTTCCTGAACTCGTCATTAGCATTCACGTTAGGTGCACCTTGCGCCGCCCTAGCCATTGACTCCAAGGCCGCAGCCACCGCATTGTCGTTTCTACCAGACATAATCTGATTATTCCCAAAAACGACAACAAGGTTAAACAACAGTTCAACCAACACAACAACGAGACAGACACGACTGACTCAACACTGGCTCTGATACCACTTAATGTAACACCCCTTTCTATACCCCCAAATAAATCAATTAAATCATTTAGGCACTTATTGAAAATTTTATCAGAGTATAATTACAACTACGACATAAAAGGAGAATGTCACATTATGCATGAAATTAAAAACATACAACACCTGCTCACAAGATATGCAACAGTGGGGTAACTAATCAATTAAGGATCTGAGTCCTTTCGCCCACATCTCAAATGTTTAGAATAAAAGCGGAACATCTAAACACTGATAAACATCAACCATATATATAAATCATATATATATATATATATTCATATACCAAACAATATGGTTCATCAACATCGGTCATGTTATATACACAAAATCATCAGCCAGATACATAAGCAAATGCATCACCAAAAAGGAAAAACAAAAGCATCCTAGCTACCCGACGCTACATATCAGAGCCAGACGACCAAAAAGAAATGAAGACACGCTTCACCACAGACCACCAGCTTACCTAATCTGCAATGCCTCGTAGGGCATTATAAAACGAGCAGAAGGGTGAGAAATATTATCATAATAACTTTGCATATAATTATATATCTCAACATATAATACACATATATCACATTCTCACCCCAACTCATCACTATGCATGTATATATACATATAACACCAAGCATATACCATAAATCAAATACACGGCATAACAATCCGTAATTAACGCATCTATCACCTAGGCATATCCATTCATGCTCAAATACATGTATCACCAATACATATCGATTCCTCACCATTTATCCAACATAAACACCATACAGGTTTATTCACCAATGTATCATTACAAAGATACAATTATCATCATTTCACATAAACATACATATTATGCTTATCCAACAATGCACACCTGTACAATTCTATTCATTCCACTTCACATATACATATATATGTTCATTCATCAAATCACAAATACAATGATGACAAATGCAACTCATAGAGACCGACTCACGACTCTATGCAGATGCAATGCGGTACCGACTCCTTTCATCTCAAGTTCAATTGAAGAACTTGTTGGAACCATTCGCTCACACCTATCACATAGGCTCACGACGTCCACCCATTGCTCACACCTATCCCATAGGCTCACAAGGTTTATGGATTGCTCACACCTATCACATAGGCTCACAATCGTTTGTAATCATCGCTCACACCTTTCACATAGGCTCACGACGTCACAACGGATTCGTCTTAGAACCCCTCAATGCAAGAATGCACATCATGATGTTTCACATACAACATGACTCATGACACTCTTGAAATGCATACATATTCACAATATAGTCATGCATTTATCTCATACATATCACATACAATCCATACACATACACCTCAATCAAGCCAAACGACAACAAACCGCACTTTACATTTAATCGGAAAAGTCGGCCAAAAGTCGGCTAAAAATAATATTTCTCATCACCACATAATAGCACATATTTTTAGCTTCACATCCATATAAAGAACACCTCAATCGGATAAACAACGCAAAAGATACGAATATTTCTACATAGTGCAAAAACATAAATCGGAGGATCGACACTACGATACGATTCGAAAATACTGTACCAATTGGACCATGTTCAGACCTCAAAACCATTTTTCCTAGAAAGAACATCTCGTTAGCTTCCCAACGCTTCGAACGAGGGTCAAAACCGACTTACGGTTCAAGAGATATGAATTTCCGAAGTTTCCCCGACAAACCAGAATTTTATGGTTCAGCACAGTATGTATCGATACATAGGCTTTATGTATCGATACAAAAAGGCCACATGTATCGATACATAGCTCGCATGTGTCGACACATGCTGTAGTGAAATTGCTGTTTTTCCCAATTTTCACAGTATGTATCGATGCATAGGGGTTATGTATCGATACATAACTCTGTTTTTCTTCAAAAACCAGATTTTCTCAAAATACCCCCTTGCTGTCCCTTTTCCAAAATGCCCGGAAACTCGACTAAATCGAATATTTTCACCGAAACAAACATATACGCCCAACCACCAAATACATAAGAACAATTTAGAACACATAAACGTAATTTCTACGACGTTCGATTTTTCGATTAAATTTCAACCTTTCAAAAACCAGAATTTTCAAACATCACTAAATCGAATAAAAAGCACGACATACGACGACCTAACCTTACTCGATACAACTACGTAATTTATTTCGAATTCTAACCGTAAAAACATCGGTTTCCTACAATTCGACCTAAACGGAGAAAACAACGGAACATAACGAAAACTAACCAAAACATAACTAAACTTCGTGAAACTTCAAACAGCAGTTCACATACATATAACCAACCAACACATGTATTTATACGACTTTTCGACCGTAGAAACATCGGTTTCTATCGATTCCGTCCAATACGGCATAAACGGAAACATATGGAAAACAACCAAAACATCCACACAAAACACATACATAATCATACACAAAATTAGGATAACAATATTTCACACCCTTACCCGATTAAACCGATTCCTAGAAGTTGTTTTCTTTGATTCCTAGCTTTCCTCTTTTTCTTCTTCCCTTTCTCTTCTTTTCTTTTCTTCTCCTTTTTCTCTCTATTTTTCTGTTTTTCTTTCTTTTCTCTCTTTCTTACTACTTTTCTATTTTTATACCAAATCCAAATATCTAGCCACCCAAAAAGACCAAAATACCCCTACACTCAAATATCTCGCAAACGCTCTCAAAACGCGATGAAACATCACAACATTGAAAAATAACATTTTTCTAAATAAAAGTCGAAAATAAAATAATATAATAATAAAATAATCAAAAACGACTCACTTAAATAAAAATACTAAAACTGGGGCGTTACAACACTCCCCCACTTGGAAATTTTCGTCCTCGAAAATATTACCGAGACGAACAACTTCGGACAAGTCTTTCGCATCCGACCAACAAACAACAGGCCTACCAAAAGGCACACCACAAACAACACAACTGACAAACCACCTTGCTAACCGCAAACACAACGACACAACAACGACAAGCTGCAAAGCCCATACAATGCACTTGACGACCAACTTACAACTCAAAGAATACTCAGAACACAACTCACAGGTTCACTCTTGAACCAAAACACAACAAGATCGTTACCCTCACCGTAGGTAACTCACCTCTAATTCCTCACACAGGAATTAGCTACACGCACTCGAACCAACACAAGGGAAACGAGGCAACAACACCAGCAAGAACATAAAGCTCCAAGACACGACAAGGTCTCAACAACATCAAGAAAACCAGAATACCAAACATTTCAAATCTAGAATCATACATATAATACTTCCTGTATTCCAGCATAATACAACCGTCGACAATTCCAATTTCCACAATAATACTGATCCTTTCATGAATCCTCGAATGTCGAAAAACACAAGCCACAACTTTACCCTCTCATATCAACACACCAACTATCCTCATCAAAGATGCATCCCAAACAATCGACTTCACCTTTGCAAGCCAACTGAAGTCACAAAACGCTAATCTTGGAAAAGCCTTCCATATCCTTCGATAATAACCAACAAAATCCAAAAAGTTTCCAATCACCTTTAACTAACTTCGAAACCTCTACTCAAACCATCACAATGCTTATCAAACATTCCATCAATTGTAGTTCTAATCAAACTCAACCAACCCATTACAGTTACCTAATCCCGAAAATGAATACTTATCCTCAATCATTTCCTTAACTTTTAAGTAATCCATTCCGCACCACTTTCAAGCCGGAAAGACACGTCCATTACATCCAACATATTTCCCGTCTGTTATCAACAAGAGATTAAGGGTGATCAGTTCCTCAATTTGTCAATAGACAGCCGACAATCATGATGAAGCATAAACCGTCTCCACCAAACTATAACAGCAACAATTACATCTTATACACAAAACTACCTAAGGCACAGCTCCTTAGTTGATGTAAACCTTACTTCTGCATTCCTTCTTGAACCAGAAACCACACTTATAATCTTGCAATTCACAACACACTGAGCCAACGCTCTACACCTGAAACAACACGGAGAAGTACCAGCTTCTCCCCCACTTATCTCATTCTCAATCCTGAAGACAAAGGACTAGAAAACCAGAGAGCACTGATAGTGTTCCACACACCTATCACGTACTAAGGAATAAACAACACCGACAAAAACACTAAATCCATAACGAAGTCTTTACCATACATGGTCAAAGAACATCTTACACACACCAAAGACGTAGTTACCGACCCCGAAGCAGTCATAAACAATTCAAACACTTTGCACACACATGAGAAATAAAAGAATAAGTCGCTCATGTATCAATTATAGCAACTCAAGGCGTACTATTAATAAAGCATGTACCTTTATCCATACGATCTGCACTAATAGTGTCTGACCCTGCTAATGCAAACACTTTTCCGCCCGCTTGAGCTTGTTTCGGGTTAGTACACCTAGTACTAATGTGACCCGCTTCTCCACAATTATAGCATTTCACCAAATTCTTTCTACAATCGGCAACAGAATGCCCCATACGTCCACAGTTAGAACACTTCAATGCAGTATTTCTGCACTCCACGGATTTATGTCCCACTTCACCACATTTGTAACACTTAATGGAACCGGAACCTCCTCCTCCATATTTCTTATCAAAGTTTCCCTCATGCTTGCCCCTATCAGCGGGTGCCACATAAGGTCCACTCCTAGCTTGTTGCTTCCCCTTCCTCTCATTTAAACTTTTGTAATGTGTAGAACGAGCCTTACTATCTTCCTCGAAGATTCTACAACATTCCGTCAAATCCGCAAACCTTCTTATCCTTTGATATCCCACAGCTTGCTTAATCTCGGGACGTAAACCATTCTCATATTTAATACACTTTGAGAACTCAGCAGTAATCGCAGCATAATGAGAATGAAATTGAACCAATTCCACAAACTTAGCAGTATAGTCCACCACAGACATACTACCTTGTTTCAGTTCAAGAAACTCCATCTCCTTCTTTCCTTTCACACTTTCAGGATAATACTTCACCAAGAACTGGGTACGAAACAATTCCCAAGTTATCTCTTCATTATCCACCTCAAGAATTTCGCGTATACCGACCCACCAATCGTCGGCTTCTTCCCTCAGCATGTGAGATCCAAGCCTCACCTTATTCTCTTCCGCACAGTCCATGACTCTGAAGATTCTTTCAATCTCTTTCAGCCAAAGTTGAGCACCATCGGGATCAAATCTTCCTTTGAAGACCGGTGGTTGATTTTTCCTGAACTCGTCATTAGCATTCACGTTAGGTGCACCTTGCGCCGCCCTAGCCATTGACTCCAAGGCCGCAGCCACCGCATTGTCGTTTCTACCAGACATAATCTGATTATTCCCAAAAACGACAACAAGGTTAAACAACAGTTCAACCAACACAACAACGAGACAGACACGACTGACTCAACACTGGCTCTGATACCACTTAATGTAACACCCCTTTCTATACCCCCAAATAAATCAATTAAATCATTTAGGCACTTATTGAAAATTTTATCAGAGTATAATTACAACTACGGCATAAAAGGAGAATGTCACATTATGCATGAAATTAAAAACATACAACACCTGCTCACAAGATATGCAACAGTGGGGTAACTAATCAATTAAGGATCTGAGTCCTTTCGCCCACATCTCAAATGTTTAGAATAAAAGCGGAACATCTAAACACTGATAAACATCAACCATATATATAAATCATATATATATATATATATTCATATACCAAACAATATGGTTCATCAACATCGGTCATGTTATATACACAAAATCATCAGCCAGATACATAAGCAAATGCATCACCAAAAAGGAAAAACAAAAGCATCCTAGCTACCCGACGCTACATATCAGAGCCAGACGACCAAAAAGAAATGAAGACACGCTTCACCACAGACCACCAGCTTACCTAATCTGCAATGCCTCGTAGGGCATTATAAAACGAGCAGAAGGGTGAGAAATATTATCATAATAACTTTGCATATAATTATATATCTCAACATATAATACACATATATCACATTCTCACCCCAACTCATCACTATGCATGTATATATACATATAACACCAAGCATATACCATAAATCAAATACACGGCATAACAATCCGTAATTAACGCATCTATCACCTAGGCATATCCATTCATGCTCAAATACATGTATCACCAATACATATCGATTCCTGACCATTTATCCAACATAAACACCATACAGGTTTATTCACCAATGTATCATTACAAAGATACAATTATCATCATTTCACATAAACATACATATTATGCTTATCCAACAATGCACACCTGTACAATTCTATTCATTCCACTTCACATATACATATATATGTTCATTCATCAAAGCACAAATACAATGATGACAAATGCAACTCATAGAGACCGACTCACGACTCTATGCAGATGCAATGCGGTACCGACTCCTTTCATCTCAAGTTCAATTGAAGAACTTGTTGGAACCATTCGCTCACACCTATCACATAGGCTCACGACGTCCACCCATTGCTCACACCTATCCCATAGGCTCACAAGGTTTATGGATTGCTCACACCTATCACATAGGCTCACAATCGTTTGTAATCATCGCTCACACCTTTCACATAGGCTCACGACGTCACAACGGATTCGTCTTAGAACCCCTCAATGCAAGAATGCACATCATGATGTTTCACATACAACATGACTCATGACACTCTTGAAATGCATACATATTCACAATATAGTCATGCATTTATCTCATACATATCACATACAATCCATACACATACACCTCAATCAAGCCAAACGACAACAAACCGCACTTTACATTTAATCGGAAAAGTCGGCCAAAAGTCGGCTAAAAATAATATTTCTCATCACAACATAATAGCACATATTTTTAGCTTCACATCCATATAAATAACACCTCAATCGGATAAACAACGCAAAAGATACGAATATTTCTACATAGTGCAAAAACATAAATCGGAGGATCGACACTACGATACGATTCGAAAATACTGTACCAATTGGACCATGTTCAGACCTCAAAACCATTTTTCCTAGAAAGAACATCTCGTTAGCTTCCCAACGCTTCGAACGAGGGTCAAAACCGACTTACGGTTCAAGAGATATGAATTTCCGAAGTTTCCCCGACAAACCAGAATTTTATGGTTCAGCACAGTATGTATCGATACATAGGCTTTATGTATCGATACAAAAAGGCCACATGTATCGATACATAGCTCGCATGTGTCGACACATGCTGTAGTGAAATTGCTGTTTTTCCCAATTTTCACAGTGTGTATCGATGCATAGGGGTTATGTATCGATACATAACTCTGTTTTTCTTCAAAAACCAGATTTTCTCAAAATACCCCCTTGCTGTCCCTTTTCCAAAATGCCCGGAAACTCGACTAAATCGAATATTTTCACCGAAACAAACATATACGCCCAACCACCAAATACATAAGAACAATTTAGAACACATAAACGTAATTTCTACGACGTTCGATTTTTCGATTAAATTTCAACCTTTCAAAAACCAGAATTTTCAAACATCACTAAATCGAATAAAAAGCACGACATACGACGACCTAACCTTACTCGATACAACTACGTAATTTATTTCGAATTCTAACCGTGAAAACATCGGTTTCCTACAATTCGACCTAAACGGAGAAAACAACGGAACATAACGAAAACTAACCAAAACATAACTAAACTTCGTGAAACTTCAAACAGCAGTTCACATACATATAACCAACCAACACATGTATTTATACGACTTTTCGACCGTAGAAACATCGATTTCTATCGATTCCGTCCAATACGGCATAAACGGAAACATATGGAAAACAACCAAAACATCCACACAAAACACATACATAATCATACACAAAATTAGGATAACAATATTTCACACCCTTACCCGATTAAACCGATTCCTAGAAGTTGTTTTCTTTGATTCCTAGCTTTCCTCTTTTTCTTCTTCCCTTTCTCTTCTTTTCTTTTCTTCTCCTTTTTCTCTCTATTTTTCTGTTTTTCTTTCTTTTCTCTCTTTCTTACTACTTTTCTATTTTTATACCAAATCCAAATATCTAGCCACCCAAAAAGACCAAAATACCCCTACACTCAAATATCTCGCAAACGCTCTCAAAACGCGATGAAACATCACAACATTGAAAAATAACATTTTTCTAAATAAAAGTCGAAAATAAAATAATATAATAATAAAATAATAAAAAACGACTCACTTAAATAAAAATACTAAAACTGGGGCGTTACAACAAGTATCTATCATATACCAACAATTATAGACACTAACAACATGATTTCAACCACAATTAATCGATTTCCAAACAATTTAACCAAATATGGGATTATACCAAAAACTCAGAAAATCCACCACAAACACAATACAATCATACATAACGATACACATTGATAAGATAATAAAATTTCACACCCTTACCCGGATTCCAAACTTGCTATATGATCACTCTTGATGATTTCCTAGTTCTTCCCCAATTTCTTCTCTTTTCTCTTCCTCCTCTTTCTTTCTCTCCTCTTTCTTCCTATCTTTCTTTTCTTTCTATTTCTTTTCTTTTTCCTTTCTCTTTCTATTTCTATTCTCTTTTTCTTTCTTTTCTATTTTCCACTCAAATACAATTAATTCATTTTCTCACAAAATTCTACACTTAATCATTTTCCAACAATTTTCACTAAATTTCTAACTTACTAATAATTGAGAAATGTCTAAAATATCCCCCATTGTAATTTCCCCGAAAACTCTCAAAACGGTCAAATATCATAACACATCAACATAGCATATTAACATACCAATTCCACAAACAAAATAATTTATCACTCAATTTAAATAAAAGACTCAACAAAAATGGGAATAATTGGAATAGGGGCGTTACACATGTCATCATTACTCGATTCATTAATTCACAACAACACACTCACACACCTATTCGAGCATGCATATTCATAACAATCTTACAAAATACATCATCTAAGGAAATTATCAACGAAGCAACAAGAAATCACGCGATAGAACAAGAAACAACAAGGAAATAACCAAAATTTCACAGCAGCATTACTGCGCCCCCTTGCAGCGCCGGGCGGCGTACGGGCATAGCCCCTCCTTAAATTTCCAACAAAACCAGTAGCATTCCATGCTGCGCCTCTTAATCACCGCCCATCACAGCAGGGGAGTCGCTGCGCCTCTTTGCACCGCCTGGCGGCGCACAGGCGTAGCTCCCCCCCTCATTTCCAACAAGTTCCAGTAGCGTTCTAGGCTGTACCTCCTGAGCACTGTCCGGCGGCACCCAGCACCGCCTGATGCTACGATTCCACCACTCGGCGCTACGTGCGCGTAGCAGAGTTCCTGCAATCCAACTTTCTGCTACACCAGACCCAATTTTCTCCCCAAACCAGTCCTCATAATGCACGAAAATCATATCAACTCTCAGCAACATTTAGCCACAACATCATACATTATTTTATAGGTAACATCATGAACACATATTAACATCCTACATCGTTAGGACCTATCCTTTTCCCATCAAACCCCATCAAAACCCCAATCACCTATCACAAAATTCAACATTCATATGAATTCAACCTAGTGATTCCTACCCATATACATACATCATCCAACCCTTGAGAGATTAAAGAATTCCCACCCTTACCTTGTATTGATGAGCTTTCCTCTTCTCTAATGGAGTTCTCCCTTCTCTTCCTTGCCCTAGCCTCTTTCACCTCTTCTCTCAATTTCACGTAGAATGAAACTGACTTCTCTATTCCCTAACTCCTTTCATAAACTCCCAATTATGGTTTTCCTTATTTGCCCTTACTCACCCTCGTACAATTACCTTCACGCCCTTCTACTCTCTACACATCTAATTATTTTATTTATTTTAACTTATTATATCATTATTGTATTATCATTATTATTAAATCCCACTATTGAAATAATACTAATAATAATTCCCACTAATAAATATAATCCCACTTAATATCCATTTTATACTATGGTTCAACAAATACCAACTAATTAGTCTAATTAGTTTCACTGCCCCAAGGACTCATTCCTAAGGCCACTACCCCTTAATACGGGTACTTAAAACACAACGAAAACACATAAAGTCATGACATCAACTACACTGACTCATAATTATCTTGCAAATAATAAACAAATCAAAATGGGGCGTTACACCAAGGCAGAGGTACAAGTAGTTTGAGTCTGTTATGTGTGATCAAGGATACCAGAAGACTACTTCAGATCATTGTGTCTTTGCTAGAAAATTTTATAACGATGACTTCATAATCGTGTTGTTATATGTTGATGATATGCTTATTGTAGGGAAAAGTATTTCTAACATCAACATGTTAAAGAAGAAATTGGGAGAGTCATTTGCCATGAAAGACATGGGAGAAACTAAACAGATTCTTGGCATTAGAATCATGCGTGACAGAAAAGAGAAGAAACTTTGGATGTCACAAGAAAATTATATCGAAAGAGTGCTGCAAAGATTCAAAATAGAAAGTTCTAAGGTGATAAACATTCCTCTCGCTACTCATTTCAAGATGAGTTCTAATCAAAGTCCTTCAAGTGAAGATGAAGCATTTGATGTGAAATGTGTTCCTTATGTGTCTGTTGTGGGTAGTTTGATGTATTAAATGGTGTATACAAGACCAGATAATCACATGTTGTTGGTACAGCCAGTAGATTTATGTCAAATCCAGGTAGAGAGCATTGGAATGCTGTAAAATGGATTTTGAGGTTTCTTCGCTGTACTACTTCTCTGAGGCTTTGTTTTGGAGTAGATAAACCTACTCTAGTGGGGTACTCTGACTCTGATTTGGCTGGAGACATTGATTCCAGAAAGTCCACTTCAGGCTACATGATTAGATTTATAGGGGGGTTGTTGCTTAGCAGTCTAGATTGCAAAAGTGTGTAGCATTATCTACTACAGAGGTTGAGTTCATTGCAATTACCGAAGCATGCAAAGAGTAACTATGGTTGAAGAAATTTTTGCAGGAGCTTGGTTTTGTTCAAGATAAATATATGTTATTTGTTGATAGTCAAAGCGTTATTCATCTTGGTAAGAATTCGACTTTTCATAATAGGTCCAAACACATTGACATGAGATATCATTGGATACGTGATGTTTTGGATGCTACAGTGTTGGAGTTGGCTAAAGTTCATACAGATGATAATGGTTCTGATATAATGACTAAAGCATTATCAAGAGGGAAATTTGAAGCTTGTTGTGATATCACCGGTTTGGCGATTTCCTCCACATAGTTGTGAGGGTGAGATTTGTTGGGTTTGGGCTCTCTTCCTATGTGGAGAAAGACTCAAATATGATTATCCCATTTGTTTCACTTATTTAAGTGGAGAGGATCAATTTAGGGTTGAGGGAGATATAAAAAAATAGAGATTCAAAAGAGAGAGCAAAGGAGAGAAACTCATTCCCATTTTTCTGCAACCAGTCTCACTAAATCGACGATCCTCGGTTTGTTAACCATTGGATCGAGATCAAATTAGGTGGGCAGGTTCGTAACACATATATCTAACTTTTGATCGTTCAGAATTTCAAAACAACGTCTGAGGTGAAAGTTATTTGCTTCGCAACGAAGCTTCAAATTTGGGAAAAATTTCAGCTTTTTGATTCTTATTTGTAAGCTAGTTTGCTTTGTGATTTGCGGTTGTTAGCAATAGTTTGTAAATCACTTTAAGACTCTCTTGTATCCTTAATTGATTATAGTGGAGTTATTTCTTTGGTCCGAACGACTCGTGGTTTTTACTCTCATATTGAGGGGTTTTCCACGTTAAAAATATCGGTGTTTTTTATCTTTATTTGTTCCATTTGTCATCTTATATTTGTTGTTGATCCTCAAGGTTCCTACAAGTTTGGGGAGTTTTATATGTGTTGCATAATGGTCTATTATTGTGTCTTAATTTCCTATCAACACCTTCTTCATAACCAAATTTGGATTGCTTGAAGTTCCCCTTCCACCTAATTCAACATTGTATATTTGGGGTTTAAGTCCTTCACACTTGAAATGCGCTCGATAACCCCAAAATATGACATATTTGTATATTTGGGGTTTAAGTCCTTCACACTTGAAATGTGCATTGATTCAGCTACCAAGGTGACACCACTATTTTGCATTGTACTTTTGTCATCTTGTTCTTTGGTATAAAATGTGTATCCATTAATTGCGTATATGCTATAAGAAAACACATGCAAACTTGGACCATATGCTAAACATCTCAACCTTTCTGTTATTGAAGTGGGATCTACATAAAACTTTGAATAAATGTGATCCTTAAACCATGGTATAAAACTTCGATTGTGCTCTCGTACTATCCAATTTTCATTTCTATTCGGATTTAAACCTCGGAGAAAATCCTTGTGCATTTCAAAATACGGCTCAACCTCATTGTCATTGTGCAGAACATACAAATGCACTTGCTCCCGTTCAGCCCTTGATACGGTCACAATTTTATTTCCAATTAACTTTTTTCCTTCTTTTTTTTCAACGATGTGAGATTTGGGAAGTCCAATGGATTGAACGTTGGAAAGATATTCAGTACAAAACTCAATTGCTTCTTCAACAATGTATCGTTCAACAATACAACCCTCTGGTCGACTTCGATTTTTCACATACCCTTTTAATATTTTCATATACCGTTCAGCAGGGTACATCCATCTCATATAATCTGGTCCACACAATTGTGTCTCCTTTACAAGATGAACAACTAGATGTACCATTATGTCAAAAAACGAGGGAAGGAAAAACATTTCAAGCTCACACAATGTAATGACTATTTCTTTTTGCAATGTTGGTAAGATCGCAGAATCGATCACCTTACTACAAATTGACCTGAAGAAGAAACACAATTTAGTTATTGTGCGTCTTACTTTTTCCGGCAAAATAGAACGTATACCTATTGGTAGAAAATGTTCCATTGTAACATGGCAATCATGCGTCTTTAAACTCTTTAATTTTAGGTCTTTCATAGACACAAGTCTTCTAATATCTGAAGAGTATCCTTCTGGAACTTTAACATCACTTCAAAACTTACACAATATTTTTTTTCTCCTTTCTAGATAGAGTATAGGCAGCAGGTGGTAGATCTGTTCATTTTCCTTTCTTCAAGGGTCCTAATTCAGTTCTTATCCCCATCGCTATCAAGTCCTTTCTTGCTTTAAGGCCATCCTTAGACTTTCCTTATATATTGAGTAACGTCCAATAACACTATCAAATACATTTTTTTCAATATGCATAACATCAAGAAAATGTCTTACATACAACGACTTCTAATATGGCAATTAAAAAAAAATTGACCTCTTCTTCTTCCCACTCTTGACAAGGGTATGTGCAAAAGGCTTGCCAAACTGAGTACTCACATCTTTCACCTTTTCAAAAACTTGATCACCTGTCAATATAGGTGGAGCTCTACCTTGTTCTGCCTCTCCATTGAAGGCTTTTCTCCACCCACTGTAGTAATGATTAGAATTTAAGAATCTACGATGACTGAGAAATACATTCTTCTGACCAAACTCCAATCGTGTCCAATCTGTTTTATCTTCACAAATAGGACACGCACATTGACCTTTTATGCTATATCCTGATAGATATTTGTATGCTGGAAAATCATTAATTGTGCCAAACAACATCTCCCTCAAGTTGAAACTTTCTTTCCTATATCCATCATAAACCTCCACACCGTTCTCCCACAAAATCTTTAAATCTTCGATTAAGGGTGTCAAGTATACATCTATGTCATTCACTGGTTGTTTAGGCCCAAAAATTAACATAGATAACATCATGTACTTACGCTTCATACATAGCCATGGAGGTAGGTTATAAATCATAATAATCACAGGCTATGTGGTATGTGAGATACTTTGAAGACTGTGTGGGTTCATTCCATCAGTAGATAATGTCAAGCGAAGGTTTCTTGCTTCTTCTCCAAATTCAGGATAATCATTATCAATTTTCGTCCACTGTGGTGAATTTGCCAGATGACGAAACTTTCCATCTATAATTCTTTCATCTGCATGCCAAGTCAAGTTTCTTACATCGGTTTCACTAAGGAACATGCGTCTGAATCTCAGAATTTTAGGAAAATACCACAAGACTTTTGCTAGAGACAACTTTTTCTTATATTGAGAGACACCGCATTTAGGACACTCATTTAACGATGCATACTCATTTCGAAACCAAACACAATCATTTGGACAACCATGTATCTTATCATAGCTCATCCTAATAGAGCACAACATCCTTTTGGCCTCATGTTCGATTGGGAAGAACATTATCCTCCGGAAGCATATCTTTCATAAGGGCTAATAACTCTGTAAAACTTTTATCCGACCATCCATTACCCGCCTTTAAGTAGTACAACTTTAATACCGCAGATAATCTTGTGAATTTAGTGCAACCCTTATACAACGGTTTCTCTGCATAGCTTACCAACCTCACAAACATTTTGGGACAATCCTGAAGATCTTCTTCAAGTGCTTCTGCAATCTCTTCGAATCGATCACAATTGTATGTATCTGTGGCATTGTCGTTTGAAACATAGGTCTTATTATCCCCCGGTTCAACATTCCCGTTACTTTTCTCACCATGAAGTGTCCAACTTGTATAACTTCAATCAATTCCATGCCTCTTTAAATGCGACTCCATCTGACCCGCGTCAATCCGATGCCCAAAATAGCAACCCAAGCAAGGACATGTGATTCGACTGGGGTCTTTGGCGTGTTCAACAGCAAACTTAACAAATTCTGATACCCCATTCTCGTACTCTTTCGACAATCGATTGGACGACATCCATTTTTTATCCATGATTTTACTAAGTAACCAAAACAAAAACAAAAGAACAACTACGTACCTGTATATATAGAAGTCAGCAACTTCTGGACTGAACCACAAAGTGTAAGATTCTTGAAAACGATCTGAATTCACTCTTCACAAGTAACCCCTATAGCAAATGAACGTAAGTTAGTAAATGATGGTGTATACCACATATAACAAGACAAATTTAGTATAAATAGAGAAATTATTTAATATATCTCAAATAAACACTTTAACCGTTTAAACTTCCAAGAAGCCTTGAGCTTCGATCGGATGGAAAAATTAAATAAAAGTAGACATAGGAGTGTAGGACAATGAAGAGTATTTTTTGGAAAAAATGAAAAATACTACTACAAATTAATATCATCATGTCATGCATGTATGCATGTCTTTGATAGCTTTAACAATATCATTTGTCTTTTGTCTGCCATTGCTATCTAGGAATAAATTTCATTGCTTTCAAATAAGGCTATTGAATTTTCTCCAGTTCACTTTTTCAAGATAATAGTTACTGAAAGTCTTGATCAAGGAAAGCTTGTAAGTCTCTTATTTAGATTCTTTATTCATACTAATATAGTTTATGTTTCTTCATCTTAATCATGTTATGTTGCTTGAAGAAAACCTTAGAACATAATAAAAGGATATATGTAACATAAAACACATTCTAACTAGCAACACTCATTTTTCTATAAAACAAAACAAGATTCTAAGTGTCAATATAATTTCCTATACTGTAACTTCCTATACTATAACAACAATCACAACAACCAAATCTAAAAGAGCAACAATCAAAACCAATAGATGAAAAATTGATAATCAAAGAAAGAAAAAGGCAAAATGCAAACAAACTTGTTGCCACACGAGAAACAAACCTGCTGCAACACAAGAAGCAAACAAACCTGTTGACATTTAATAAAAATTGTATTAAAAACAATAACAAACAAAAGAAACTAAACATGCTCAGAATCTAAACATGCTCATAATTTTAATAAAAGATGCTCAAGAACAAAGTCAAGAACAAACAAAAGAAACTATATAGCAAATTGTCAACATTATATAATCACTCAAGAAAAAACTCATGAACAAACAAAAGAAACTATTGCATTTTTTATTAAGTTTTGTTAACAGCAACATAAAACAACTCAACAAGTTTCTATTTGATTTGTTTCAACATCAACATAGAGCAAATGCTAAACAAAAAATGAAATAAAAAATGAAATGGAAATGGAAATGAAAAAAGAAATGGAAATGAAATGAAATAAAAAATATACCTTGCACACAGTGACGGCCGGAGGAGCAGTGACGGCGAGCCGGAACAGTGACGGCCGGAACAGCGATAGAGGATGATGAGTGAACAGTGAGCGAGAGTGAGAGCGAGAGTGAATAGTGAGCGAGAGTGAAAACAATGATAGGGTTAAAAATTAGAAATGATTTGTTACTGGTTTCTGCATTTTAATTTTTACTAAAGCACCTTTAGCAGCGCTTTTGTAGGCTGGGCTTTAGCAGCGCTTTCAGAGAAAAGCGCTTTTTAAGGTGTGTAGTGAATTTGGCCTTTAGCAGCGCTTTATGAAAGCGCTGCCTAAAGTATGGTATACCTTGGGCCTTTAGCAGCGCTTTTCAAAAGCGCTGCCTTATGGTAACCCTTTAGCAGCGCTTTTCATAAAACGCTTTCTAAAGTTCACCTGCCTTAGCGCTTTAGCAGCGCTTTTAAAAAGAGTTGTCTTATGTCCCCCATATAGCAGCGCTTTTTTCTTTTGTTTTTTATTTTTTTTAGCGAAACATATAGCAGCACTTCTGCCAAAAAGTGATGTCTTTGTTGTGCTACGAAAAATCATTTTTGGCGTAGTGTATATGGCCATATATATTTTAATTATATTAGTTATTTATCAAAATTAAGAGCCTTAATTGATTGAGTGGTCAAAAAAATTTAAAAGGCTAATTAGATTTCTATTTAGTAACTAATTAATTAATTAGATATGGGCTTAAATATGAGTGGATATCAGGATGACCCATTTGAGAATAATGGAAACCCTAATAGGCTATCTGTGATGCCCCCAATCTATACCCCCAAGCTATTAAAGCAGTAAATAAAAATTCAAAATTTCATCAGAGTATATTTCAATTATCATGGCATAGACAGGGAGAATCCCATTATATTGAAACATAACATACAACACCTACTCATAATGATATGCAACAGTGGGGTAGCAATCAACAGAGGAACTCAGTTCCTTACACCCACATTTCCATCAGATTTTAGAATAAAAGCGGAAAATCTAAAACTGATTATCACTAATATAAAAAGTTGGTCATACAACAAGTTATACATGCACAAGCCAAAAGATATATATACATAATACACAATAATCACTAACGGCCTCCCTAACTACCCGGTGTCACATATCAGAGCCGACCGACAGAAGAATGAAGACATAAGCTTCACAAAAGACCTCCAGCAACTCTAATCTGCAATGCCTCATAGAGCATTATAACACAGCAGAAGGGTGAGAAAAACAACCATAATATAAATGCATATAATTATATATATCAACATAAAAATACACATATCAAATTTTCTCACCACAATTATCACATGCCTACACATAAAGCATATATAGATTATATTCATATAATCCCATATTCACACATCATGCATATGTTTATACACACAAAACATATCATTCATAATTCAAGGCATTTAACACGAATGCACATCAATTCACAAATGCTATCACAAGCTCAATCACACAATGTCTCCATCCCCAATTGCATATTAATCATGCCCAATACATTTATCACAAATGCATATCACAACGTCTCGCACATAATCAACTAAATCATGATTTTCCACATATAACCAATGCAATCATAATTCATGCAGATGCAAAGAGACCGACACAACGACTCTCTATGCAAATGCATATGCGGTACCGACTCCAAGATTTCATATCTCATCACTAGTTCACTCAAGAACTCTGCTGGAACCATCGCTCGTTACATCATTGTAACTCCCCGTCGGGCATACGATGTTCACCCACCGCTCACACCTCCACCAAGAGAGGCTCACGGTGTTTATGGATCGCTCACACCTCCACCGAGAGAGGCTCACTGTAACGCCCCAGTTTTGTTAGATTTATTTAATAGAGTAGATTTAATTGGTTTTGGTTTTATATTATTTTATTATTGACTTTTATTTGGCAATATATTATTTTTCATCATTGTTGATGTTTTATCGCATTTTGAGAGCGTTTGGGAGATATTCGAGCTGAGGGGTATTTTGGTCTTTTGCTTGGGTAAGTTTATGTTTTTATATAAATAGAAAGAAATAGAGAGAAAATGAGAGAAAGAAGAAAAGAAGAAAGAAGAGAAAGAGAAAAGAAGAGGAAGAAGAGAGAAAAGAGGAGAAAGTGGGAAAAATCGAGAAAAGCTCTGTTTCAATCAAATTTAATCGGGTAAGGGTGTGAAACATTGTTATATTATCCATGCTTATGATTATGTATGTGTGATTGTGTGAAGGTTTTCTTGTTTTTCCATAGTTTTCCAATTCTAGGTCGAAATGAGAAAAATGGATAGAAATCGATGTTTTCACGGATGAAATTCAGAATAAATCGCGTAGTAGAGTCGTGTGATGTTGGGTCTTGATTTAGTGTGATCGTTTGATTGAATCGAGTTGAATTTATAACTTTTGTTTTTTTGATATATATCGATGTTTTGTGCAAATTGATTTTGTGATCGAGTTAGAGTGTTTAGAAATGTCTGGTAACATTGATATAGGTTGATATTTAATCGGGAATGGTTGTTTGTGTATTTTCGAGTGATTTTGATCGAGTTTGGAATTGAGTTAAATTGATAAACTATGTGTCAAAATATTTCAACCGTGAAAATGTGTTGGATGGACTTTTATTAATGAAAATATTGTAGTACGTTGAATTCTGAGATCGCAGCTTTTTACGGAATCGAAAACGGATGTCCGGAGGTCTAAAAATGGTGTTTTTAAGGCTGAACTTGCAGCATGTTTCGCGCTCAGCGCGCAGGTCTGGGCAACATGAAAATTCCAAAACTTCAAAAATTCATAACTTTTGATCCGTAAGTCCGTTTTGGTCCCCGTTCGAAGCGTTAGAGAGCTTATAAAATATTCTTTCTATTAAAAATGGTTTGGATGGTAAAATATGACTTAATTAATTTATGTTTTGAAAAATAGTCGGGTTGTCGGGTTTTTATCACGTTAAATGCGTGCGGTCGGTGTTTTACCGTGTGATATGCTTTTGTTATATAACGTATAGCTTGTGTGCTGTTATATGATGTGAATATACATGATGAAATGTTGTGATGATGGGTTGTGGCCTTATGGCAAATATGTGTGCATTGCATGAGTGTATGTGGTCATTTTGTAGGAGAAACATCATGACATGCATTCATGTGTCGCGATTCTTGGAGAATCGGGTGTAATATCGCGTCCCTGTTGGGTGTGAGTGATTGATTACACAAATGATCATTTGAGGATCCTCTGAACATTGTGTAGTCAATGGGTGTAATCGTTGCGATGAGTTACACTTGATTCCGTGGGAATCTTCAGAATGATTGTGTGCCCTTGTGGGGTTTGAGCAATCGGATTGTGTCTGCGTGAACAATCCAGAAACATCGGATGCCATGATGGTATGAGCGATGGGGAAATATCGTAGGCCCGGCAGGGAGGATATTTCCATTGAGTTCTTCAATTAATTAGCTCGGATGATGAGTCGGTACCGCATGCATCTGCATAGAGTCGTGAGTCGGTCTCTATGAGTTGCATTTGTCATCATTGTATTTGTGCATTGATGAATAAACATATATATGTATATGTTGATGTGGAATGAGTAGAATTGTGCCGGTGTGCATGGATGGATAAACATGAATATGTGTGTTTATGTTGAATGATAAGCATTATGAGGAATATTCTTGGTTTTATATATATATATATGCCTTGCGATATATATTGAGTGAGATGTGATGATTGTGAGATAGTAGACATAATATGTATGTTTATGTGGAATGATGATAATGGTGAATGTATGCATAATGAATATGCTTGATGATATATCTATATTGTGATATATGATGAGTTGTGGTGAGAATATGTGTTATATGTTTATGTTGTAGTACATAATTATATACATTGTTATTATGATAATATTTCTCACCCTTCTGCTGTTTTATGATGCTCTATGAGGCATTGCAGATTAGGTATCTGGCGGTCTTTTTGTGAAGCGTGTCTGCATTTTCCTTGTTGGTCGGTTGGCTCTGATATGTAGCACCGGGTAGCTAGGACGTTTTGATCTTTTTGTGATACATTTGCATATGTATCTTGCTGATGAATTTCTGTATATAAACATGATGTTGCTTGTGATTCATACTGGATGATGTATATATGTGGTTGTTATTCAATATTTTAGATGTTTCCGCTTTTATTCTAAATATTGAGATGTGGGTATAAGGACTGAGATCCTTTGTTGTTTGAAAGTTACCCCACTGTTGCATATCATTTGTTGAGCAGGTGTTGCATGTTTTAATTTCAAGCATAATGTGACATGCCCTTTTATACCGTGTTTACAATTATACTCTGATGAAATTTCCAATACATGCCTAAATGATTTATTTGATTATTTGGGGGTATAGAAAGGGGGTGTTACATTAAGTGGTATCAGAGCCAGTGTTGAGACAGTTGTTGAGTCTGTTGGTGTGACAGTTGAATACTGTCGGTGTTGTTTGTTCCTTAGTACGTGATATGTGTGTGAAACACTGTCAGTGCTTTCTGGTTTTCTAATCCTTTGTTTTCAGGAGTTAGAATGAGATAAGTGGGGGAGAAGCTGGTACTTCTCCATGTTGCTTCAGGTGTGGAACGCTGGCTCAGTGTGTTGTGAATTGCAAGATGGTAAGTGTTGTTTGGACAGTGTTGTTCCCGATTCCGTAAGAAATGCGGAGGTAAGGTTTATGTCAACTAAGGATTTGTGCCTTAGGTAGTTTTGTGTATGGGATGCAAGAAAGGCTATTATAGTTTGGTAAAGACGGTTTATGCCCCATCATGATTGTCGGCTGTCTATTGGCAAATTGAGGAACTGATCACCCTTAATCTCTTGTTGATAGCAGACGGAAATTATGTTGGATGGAATAGGCGGGTCTTTCCGGCTTTGATAGTGTGTGAAATGAGTTGTTTGGGATTTAAGGAGATGATTACAGATTGTTTTGATGAGTCGATGAAGATACTAATATCGGAAGATGAAATGGATTAGAGGTTTTGGTATGTTAGTCCAGTTGGGAAGTCATTGAGAGAGAATGATTGGGTTTTATTTAAGGACTGCTTCACAGATAGTAGAGATTGAACTTAATTGGACGAAGGTGAATAATTGAGGTTTATATCTACTAAGTAAGTAGGAAACTCTTAGTAGATGGGAATAAGATGTTTGTTTTGTCTGTGATGGTAGTGTTCTGGGAATTGGCAGGAAGTCGCAGTGATGGGCCGTCAGTTGGGCCTAGTTTTCAGATGTGTTTTTGGATGGAACATTAAGGTGTTGTCTTAGAGAGCTCCAGTATTGTTGGTAACAAAAGGAAGTATGATGGAATGGAATAACAAGTATAATGGTATTGAGACTATGGACAGCAAACTTAGAGTTCTGGTGGGTTTGGAGTCTTTGGAGTTTTAAGGCATTAATGGAAATTGTGAGGAAACCCTTGTGGGTGGATGTAACATTGTGTTTGAGAATTCTTTTTGGTTGGTTGTTGATACATGTTGGAATTGCGGAGTTGGACGGTCAGGAGAAGAAATTGGGTATGGATTACTAACAGTTGAATAAGGTAATGATTGAGAATAAGTGTCCACTTTCATGAAAAGATGACTAGGATGGTTTGGTGGAGTTTGAGTGAATTACAATTGTTTGGAATGTTTGATAAGAGTGGTGAATGGTGTGAGTTAAGGCTTTGATCGATTTAATGTGACTGGTTAGGTTTGTTATCCTAGGAATAGGTTGTTATTTACTCAGTTAAGCTTGTATGTGAGTAACCAGTTACCCAGCGAAAAGTTTTGCAAAAGCTTTAAGGATTTATATCTTTTGGATTTTGGTTGGGAATTGCAACGTACAGTGATGGTATTTGGTGTTAGTAATGCATCTCTAATGTTTATGGAGTAGAGGAATCGTATCTTCCATACTTAATTGGATAAGTTCGTAGTGGTTTCGATTGAGGATATTTGGATTTGTTATAACGTCAGAGGAAGAATGAGTAAAGTGTTTGAGATTTGAATTACAAGTGTTGAAAAGAGACGAAGTTTTATGCTAAGTTATTCGAGTGAGAATTTTGGTTGAAAAGGGTTAGTTTCTTGGAAATGTTATTTCAGATGAGAGTATGGTTAATGGATCCGTCGGAAGTAGATGTAGTTCTACATGAGAGGCTCCGAAGTTAGTTAAGGAGATTAGAAACTTTTGGACTCAGTTGGTTGTTATTACAGGTTATGGAAGACTTTGTTAAGTTCGTACTTCTGGTATCTCAGTTGACTTGCAAAGGGTGAGTCGTTTGTTTGGATGTTCGTTGTGAGTAAGTTTTGGTGAGCTGGAGTAGAAGTTATCTACGGTTTCAGCTTTGATTTTGTGTGATCCTAATAAACCGGTTGTGGGGTATCGTGATGTGTCTTTGATGAGTTTAGTCAACGTGGTAATGCAAGAGGGTAAAGTCGTGGCTTATGCTTTACGACAATTGAGGATTTATAAAGGATCTGTATTATTATGGATTTGGAATTGGTTGCGGTGGTATTGTGTTGGAATATTTGGAGGTATTATCTTTATGGTTCTAGGTTCGAAGTGTTTGGTAATCGTATGGATATTGAGTACTTGTTTGGTCTAAAGGAATAGAGTATGAGACAACAAGGATGGTTAGAGTTCGTGATGAGTTATGAATTTGGCTTAGATTATCCTTCAGGGAAAAGCTGTTGTTGTGCCTGAAAAGTTAAGTCGGAAGTTTCTATGCATGTCTGTTTTGATGGTCAGGGAGTTAGAATTATTTGAGCAATTCCGAGACTTGTGTATGGTGTATGAGATAACACAGGAGAGTGTGAGGTTGGTAATATTAAAGTGAACAGTGATTTTTGGCGAATATGAGAAAGAGTTAGACTTTGAACGTGAAATTGATAGTTTTGATGGTTACGAGTAATCAGAGTGCGCAGCGGAAGCGTGAGGTGGCACATTTTGTATTTGCGTGTGGGACTTGTAAGAGTTCATAGGTTGAACATTGAGAACATGTAGGAATGATGAGACCATTGGACGTTTCAGAATGGAAGTGTTAGGTGAAAGGTTTAAATATTATTCATGGGCTACTATGTAGATGGATGTTTTGGTTATATGTTCGATTGGGAATCGTAGCATTGTTGTAATAAGGTTGTGTGACAAGGATGTTGGTATTCTGGTTTTGTAGAGGTTGTGGAATCGATGTTGTGTCGTGGAACTTGTGTTCTTGTTTGTGTTGTTGCCTCGTTTCCATCGTGATGGTTCGAGTGTGTGTGGCTAATTCCTATGATGGGGAATTAGGGGAGTGTTATCTACGGTGATGGTAACGATCTTGTTGTGTTTCGGTTCTAGAGTGAACCTGTGTGTTGGTATCGTGGTTTTCCTTGAGTTGTGAGTTGGTCGTCAAGTGCATTGTATGGGCATTGCATCTTGTCGTTCTAGTCGTCATCATCGTTGTGTCGTTGTTGTAGTTGTGGTTAGCAAGGTGATTTTCCAGTTGTGTTATTTGTGGTGTGCCTTTTGTTGGCATGTTGGTTTGTTAGTCGGATGCGAGAGTCGTGTCCGGAGATGTTCGTCTCAGTATATTTTCGAGGACGAAAATTTTTAAGTGGGGGAGAATTGTAACGCCCCAGTTTTGTTAGATTTATTTAATAGAGTAGATTTAATTGGTTTTGGTTTTATATTATTTTATTATTGACTTTTATTTGGCAATATATTATTTTTCATCGTTGTTGATGTTTTATCACATTTTGAGAGCGTTTGGGAGATATTCGAGCTGAGGGGTATTTTGGTCTTTTGCTTGGGTAAGTTTATGATTATGATTATGTATGTGTGATTGTGTGAAGGTTTTCTTGTTTTTCCATAGTTTTCCAATTCTAGGTCAAAATGAGAAAAATGGATAGAAATCGATGTTTTCACGGATGAAATTCGGAATAAATCGCGTAGTAGAGTCGTGTGATGTTGGGTCTTGATTTAGTGTGATCGTTTGATTGAATCGAGTTGAATTTATAACTTTTGTTTTTTTATATATATCGATGTTTTGTGCAAATTGATTTTGTGATCGAGTTAGAGTGTTTAGAAATGTCTAGTAACATTGATATAGGTTGATATTTAATCGGGAATGGTTGTATGTGTATTTTTGAGTGATTTTGATCGAGTTTGGAATTGAGTTAAATTGATAAACTATGTGTCAAAATATTTCAACCGTGAAAATGTGTTGGATGGACTTTTAATAGTGAAAATATTGTAGTACGTTGAATTCTGAGATCGCAGCTTTTTAGGGAATCGAAAACGGATGTTCGGAGGTCTAAAAATGGTGTTTTTAAGGCTGAACTTGCAGCAGGTTTCGCGCTCAGCGCGCAGGTCTGGGCAACATGAAAATTCCAAAACTTCAAAAATTCATAACTTTTGATCCGTAAGTCCGTTTTGGTCCCCGTTCGAAGCGTTAGAGAGCTTATAAAATATTCTTTCTATTAAAAATGGTTTGGATGGTAAAATATGATTTAATTAATTTGTGTTTTGAAAAATAGTCGGGTTGTCGGGTTTTTATCGCGTTAAATGCGTGCGGTTGGTGTTTTACCGTGTGATATGCTTTTGTTATATAACGTATAGCTTGTGTGCTGTTATATGATGTGAATATACATGATGAAATATTGTGATGATGGATTGTGGCCTTATGGCAAATATGTGTGCATTGCATGAGTGTATGTGGTCATTTTGTAGGAGAAACATCATGACATGCATTCATGTGTCGCGATTCTTGGAGAATCGGGTGTAATATCGCGTCCCTGTTGGGTGTGAGTGATTGATTACATAAATGATCATTTGAGGATCCTCTGAACATTGCGTAGTCAATGGGTGTAATCGTTGCGATGAGTTACACTTGATTCCGTGGGAATCTTCAGAATGATTGTGTGCCCTTGTGGGGTTTGAGCAATCGGATTGTGTCTGCGTGAACAATCCAGAAACATCGGATGCCATGATGGTATGAGCGATGGGGAAATATCGTAGGCCCGGCAGGGAGGATATTTCCATTGAGTTCTTCAATTGAGCTCGGGTGATGAGTCGGTACTGCATGCATCTGCATAGAGTCGTGAGTCGGTCTCTATGAGTTGCATTTGTCATCATTGTATTTGTGCATTGATGAATAAACATATATATGTATATGTTGATGTGGAATGGGTAGAATTGTGCCGGTGTGCATGGATGGATAAACATGAATATGTGTGTTTATGTTGAATGATAAGCATTATGAGGAATATGCTTGGTTTTATATATATATATGCCTTGCGATATATATTGAGTGAGATGTGATGATTGTGACATAGTAGACATAATATGTATGTTTATGTGGAATGATGATAATGGTGAATGTATGCATAATGAATATGCTTGATGATATATCTATATTGTGATATATGATGAGTTGTGGTGAGAATATGTGTTATATGTTTATGTTGTAGTACATAATTATATGCATTGTTATTATGATAATATTTCTCACCCTTCTGCTGCTTTATGATGCTCTATGAGGCATTGCAGATTAGGTATCTGGCGGTCTTTTTGTGAAGTGTGTCTTCATTTTCCTTGTTGGTCGGTTGGCTCTGATATGTAGCACCGGGTAGCTAGGACGTTTTGATCTTTTTGTGATACATTTGCATATGTATCTTGCTGATGAATTTGTGTATATAAACATGATGTTGCTTGTGATTCATACTGGATGATGTATATATGTGGTTGTTATTCAATATTTTAGATGTTTCCGCTTTTATTCTAAATATTGAGATGTGGGTATAAGGACTGAGATCCTTTGTTGTTTGAAAGTTACCCCACTGTTGCATATCATTTGTTGAGCAGGTGTTGCATGTTTTAATTTCAAGCATAATGTGACATGCATTTTTATACCGTGTTTACAATTATACTCTGATGAAATTTCCAATACATGCCTAAATGATTTATTTGATTATTTGGGGGTATAGAAAGGGGGTGTTACACTCACGACCCGATCACTCACACCTCCACCAAGAGAGGCTCACGATCGTCTATAACCATCGCTCACACCCCACAGGCGGGCACACGACATTATAGTGGATTCCCTCCGGAACCGCCGTCACTCAGTGACGCAAACGGCTATAACCATCGCTTTAGGTCCTCAGGCAATTCATATCTCATATTTTTGAGGCTCACGATGTTATAGCAGATTCCTCAACGGAACCGCCGTCCCTCAGGACGCCACAACAATGCATATCATGATGCTCGACACACAAGAACTCATGACAACCAATGCATTTCCACACATATATACAACCATAATATGCATATATAATCAAATACAACACATTCCATTTATTTGCCTTTCGGCCACAATTCATCACCACAACATGTCATTACATGCATTCACATTATATAACGTCATACAAGTCATACGATATCCATATCAAAGCACATAACATAATACACATCATTTACACACCATTAAAACGGCAAAAGTCGACAAAACTACACTATTCACATTTCCCGACATAATTTAATCGGCTAACAATTCCAAAATCATCATAATCACAAAGTACAGCTCAATAGCTTTCCAATGATATAAATAATGCTTAAATCGGAATTACGGTCCGAGAGTTATGAATTTTTAAGGAGAAGAATTATTAAAAAAAAACTCCTAACCGCCCGGCGAAGCACACCAACCGCCCGGCGAAACACGCTTCGCCTCTACTTCGCCCGGCGAAGCACAGGCGACGCCAATTCCACCAAAATGACTCAAAGAGTCAGAAACTTGGCACCTCTGCGCCCCTCAAAACCGCCCAGCGAAAGGACGCACTGCCCGGCGAAACAGGCACATCGCCCGGCGCTTCACACCAGAAGCAGAATTTCTGCTTCGTTTTTGGCACTGTTCCAAACCCCAAAAATTCCAATTTCTTCCCCAAATCACTTCCATCAGCAAAACAGTTAATAGCAATGGTTCATAAACATATAGAGATCATACAACACAAATTATATCGATTTCCATCCATGAAAACATCGATTAAATCGAATTCCAACACTTTTTACAAAAATGGGTTTTGTTATATTTTTCATATAATCCAACAAAACAACAAACAAACACATACATAATCATACACATGTATAAGATAATTGAATTTCACACCCTTACCCGATTAAATCGATTCCTAAAAGTTGTTTTCTTTGATTTCCAAGCTTTCCTCTTTTTCTCTCTTTCTCTTCTCTTCTCCTTTCTTTCTTCTCTATTTCCTCTTCCTATTTCTTTCTCTCTATTTTCTCTCTTCCCCTTATATTTCTATTTTCTTTCTTTTCTAACTTAGTAAATAATTAGGAAAAGACTAAAATACCCATACTCTCAATTATCCCGCAAACGTTCCCAAAACGCGATAAAATATAATAACAATGCAAAACAACATATTATCACACCAAAGTCATAAGTAAAAAAAAAATAATATAATACTCAAAATAATTAAATCGACTCAATTTAATAAAATGGTCGAAACTGGGGCGTTACACTATCACACTATTTATATAGGCTATGATCCTTAATATACTGTACACAAGCAATTTATCTCTTCTCCTCATCTGAAGAGTATTCAAGGCATTAGGAGTACCGGTTGAGGAAGAACCATACATGCCACTAGGTGTTCGTTGTTCGTCTTTTACCTTTCAAGATTACCGCCAACAAAACTTTCTCAATAGATCCAGGTATTCCTGCAATCTCTTCTCTCACATACTAACATGTCGTAGATCCTGTAATTATATACATATATTCGTATTCCGCACAAAAGTATATGACATAATATGTGGAACATGTATATGTGATTAATTGTTATTGATATCCAGCAAGTCTTCATATTTAGTTTTTTGAGATTTGTCCTCTAAACATCAATGTTTTATTTATTTATGTTGGATCATGAAACATATATATGAAATTCATGGTTTTTTTTTCAATATATATATATATATATATATTAAGAGGCATGAAGTTTTAATGATAATATTTTTTTGTTACACTTACTTTAAATTTATGGAATGTTTTGAATTTAAAATAGAAGCTATAGGATAAAGATTTGTTTGATAATTAAAATTTTAATATTTTTTGGAAGAAAAATGTTTGTGAAAATTTTGGTTTTCTTTTAGATATATGTTATTTAATATATATTATGTCAAAAATATTTGAAATCACATATATGGTTATGATCGATGATTGAGAATCATAATATATATATATATATATATATATATATATATATATATATATTCATTAAAGATTTTGATTTTCATCACTTTGTTTGTGACTAGAGAGTATATTTAGAAATATATATTTATTTCAATTATTTGGGAAAGATGAATATTAAATTTAAATCTTATTTCGGTGATTTAATTCCTTGTTTTGCATTAAAAAAAAGGTTTTATTATTAAATCTTTTTATTTGGTTTTGTTTTAATTATTGTTTTATATTTCAATTTGATTCACATAAAATCAGCACATGAAATTTGAATTTTGAGAGATAAGATAAATACTAATTTGTGTTATATATATTTAGTTATTATATATTATTTGTAAAAAAAAATTTAATGTTTTGAATGTCTCTCAAAACTATAAATTAAATCTAAAAATTTGATTCTTTAAATTCTAGACACTTTGAATTTTATAATTGATTTTAATGATTCTAAAATAATTTATTTAAAGAATTATTTGGTGCATATGTGAATTTGTTAAATATATTTAATTTGATTATTATATATAATTTATTGGAAGATCAATTACCTTTATAAAACACTTAATAGTGAATCTCAAAATATTGTGATCCGATTTTGGTAAGTACTAAACTAAGATTTTGACTCTTTAAATTTTAGGAAATTTGAATTCTAGATTTATGATTTATTCATAAGCATCTGAAGATTTGTTTCATTTTTTAGTTTTTATTGGAAACTTTGATTCTAGAATAATTGTTCATTTATTTAAATAGTCATTAAGCATGTCTGTGAATCAATTTTAGCAAGAAATAATTTTTTGCTATATATAAAGATTCAATTTTTATTTGAATTGAAATTGAATATTTTGTTTATAGCATGATTATGATGTTTGAATTTTATAATTAATAAGTTTCTACAATAATTTTTTTTTATTTCATGCTATTTCTTGTTTTTTTTTGTGAGTTTGTTCTCACATTAAGGGTCGCTAAGTAATCTTATGATTATGAGAAATGCGATAAATCTTACGGATCCGGCCTACATTTTATGGGTAGTGCCTTGTAAATTTAATACTTTTTTCCCATTTAATTTATTAAATTGTCTATTAATTTTTTATTGAGCTGGTTGAAACAACAAGTTGCAAAAGTAACCTTTGTTGCGTACATTTGATTCAATTGAAATTACAAAAGATGTAGTATGGAATTATTCATGCAAGCTGTGATAGTCGGCCAAAAGGAAGATACAGTTTACCCGAATAATTACATACCTGCGATGGTGAATATACGGTAATTATTAAGTTTTTTTTCCATATGGGTAATAATTGGTGTCAAAGACGCACATTATCTGACATGACTTATTACCAATGTTTGATAATTAAATTGAGAGTACCTTTTGCAGTTAATTCTTAGCAATCAAAGATTGTGGATTAATGGTACGTTTGGTATCTTGTTTTTGTCTTATAATTTACAATTAAATATTTGTATATCTCTATAATAATTGATTGATGTGCCTAATAAAGTCGTGTGAACGTAAACTCATGAAAGTATTCAGTGGATTACATTCACACCTATGATGATAAACATATGACGATTATAAAGATTTATTGTTTATTAATATTAATTGTCAATGTTTGATCATTGTAACAAAATACTATTAGCAATTGATGTTGTTGTCTAAAGACTTGACATGAATGATGCACTTGGTATTTTGATGAGTACATTTTTTTGTTATCTATAAAGTAATATAGTTTATGTATCTGCAAAATAAGTTATATTTTGATTATCAAAAGTTTTAACTTTTAGGAATAAAATATGAACATTATGTTCTTGGATCCAGACCTTAAATAAGGATTGAGAAACTTAAATTCTCTCACAACTTAATATATTTAAAGTGAGGCTCAAGTTTAAAAAGTGAGCACACTCCAAATTACACAGATCTATGATCTTAAAGCATTGCAATCCAGAGACATTAGATGTGTTATTTAAAATGACATAAAAACTTTCATATTATCTTTACTTAAATTCTAGTGCTTCCAAAGCAATAAAGCGAAAGTCAAACTCTCATTGTAGTGATGACTTTTCATTAAGATTATTAAGCAAAGAAAATATTTGAAGCGCATTATGAAATTATTTAATCTTGCTAAAGCACTATAGTTTCGTTAATTATGTGACTTTGTCAAAAATTTAGAAATGGTATTCTCTTTACACAATTAAGTTTATAACAATTAAAGTTAGAAATTACTCTTTAATCTAATAATTTCATAAAGTGTGCAATAAAGAAAAGTTTTAAGCAAGAGAAAATAAAATAGTGTTCATTCGGTAAATACCTCAAAGGATAAGGGCAAATAAAGAATAATAAGAAAATATGATTTGAACTAACAAATGTTCAATGGTGTTGAAAGATATATCAATTTAAAGGGGGAAAATTCGGTCAAGATTGATATTTTTAATTCATATTGTTATTATAAGCTTAAATTTGTATTTAAAAGACAATTTGGTGAATGAATAAAGTTTTATTTTAATATGACAACTTCTTTTTTTTGTTTGATAAATTCAATTTGTCTTTTAAATTCAAATATTATTCTAGTTAATTCAGTCATGACTTCTGACAATCTAGAATTGTTGAAAATTTTGAGAAATATAAACTTTAGTCCCAAGTTAAAGAATATTTTAAGACATTGTAATGTGTCTTGAGAACATTGAGTTAGGGGGAGAGATATGGTCAAAGAACAAAATTGAGTGGGAAAGAATTGGTTCTGACTCAATTCATACAATTGTTATTTATATAGCAAATTTGGACCCTTATATGAATATTATTGTTCTTTCTCTCAATTAAATTAAGAAATTAATTCTTGAAGATCAAACTCAACATCCTCAAGAACTAGAGCATCAAGTGTCATAAAGATTTAACTTAAAAGAGAAATTTTATTCGGTATGATTGAAAGACTCTATTATGATAGTTGTGGCACTTGTTACTTGTTATAATTTTGGAGCTTCATAAGATGGATATCAAGTTAGTGTTTCTTAATGGCAACATTAAGAAATACAATATGGTGCAACGAGAGAAAATTTTGTGTCAATGAATACAGAGTTTATGGTTTGCGAACAGATAAAATCCATTTATGAGTTAATGAAATTGTCTCATTAGTGACACCACAATATTTCATAAGGTAATTGTTTCGTTTGGTTGAGATGTCTATTATGAAAAATTATTGAGTTTTTCAAGTTCAGTGGGAGTAAGTTTATGTTCCTAGTTTAATGTGTTGATCTTATTTTATTTAGTCAGCAATAATATATGATTGTTGTATGAACCAAGAAATCTCTAACAAAAGTTTAGTGATGAAAGATCTTGGACACATCTCTTTTGTATTAGGTATTTAGATACTTAGAGATTATTCTCAAGGTATCATCTGGTTAGCACAAAAGATTTATGTATATATCAATAAAGTTGAAAATAAAATTGACATGAAAGACAATAAACTAGGGTATGCCACAATTATCAAGGGAGACTATTAAGTCTCAATCATGATCCAAAATAAAAGAATCTGAAAAATTTAGAAAATTGAAATTTTTATACTTTTTTCGGTTTTTAGGAATCTTATGTATATGCATCAGGAATAAGCGTATATATAATGAGATCATTTGGCAGATACGATAATTCAAAATTTGAATTGTTGAAATGAGGTAACCATAAGGATTGTTATAGAGAACAAAAAGACTTGTGCTTACATATTAGAGATCGAATAATTTGGAGATTATCAGGATGTTTGACTCTGATCCTTTTGGATGTTTATATATAATGGACATCCTAACTCAAAAAATGACTATAAATATTTATGTCACCTGGTTGCATATAGTAAAAGGTTTTGAAAGACAACTCTAGCTATATTGTGAACTAAGTCAGTCGGATAATGTTTCAACAACTGCTTTATAAAGTTAATTGACTTATAAGTCATTGTTGTTGAAGGATAGAACATATGTATAGAAATTTTATGCTAACTGACTTACTAATCAAAGACTTGGCATATAAGGTATTTTATTTGATTATTGTCACTAAGGATGCCATAGATTAGTGGGAGTCACTCCTTCTTTATATTTTATAATATTGTTTTGATATCGATACAAATTTTATATTAAGATTATCTGTAGAAATAAAGTTAATGATGTTATTATTGTTATAACCATTTTTGCATCATTTTTGCAAATATTGAATTTGCAAACTTCGATTTGATCTCAAAAAATAATTCAGATGGACTAGTTGGAAATAGGCATGATTCAGAGATCATATTATATGAAATTTCCATGCCACTCATCCATATCAATCTAAATCATCAAGTACATTGATGTGGTGGTCGTCGGGTTTTGTCACATTATACGTTAGTGACAATAGCCGCGGTAGTCCCATTATTGATGTATGAGGCGAACTAGATTGTAAAGTTGAAATTTAAAGATAAATAGCATTCAGATGCACGCCTAAAGAATTGTGATATAATTATTAAAAATATATTGCCCAAGTGGGAGATTGTTGAAATATTTTATAATTTAAATATTATTTAATTATTATATTCTAATAATTATTATGTGGGCATATATATTTTAATTATATTAGCTATTTATCAAAATTAAGAGCCTTAATTTATTAAGTGGTCAAATAAATTTAAAAGGCTAATTAGATTTCTATTTAGTAAGTAATTAATTAGATATGGGCTCAAATATGAGTGGATGTCAGGATGACTCATTTGGGAATAATGGAACCCTAATTGGCCGTCACACTATATATAGGCTATGGTCCCCAATATACCGTACACAAGCAATTTATCTCTTCTCCCCATCTAAATTATATACAAGGCATTAGAAGTACCGGTTAAGGAAGAACCATACAAGCCACTAGGTGTTCGTTGTTCGTGTTTTACATTTCAAGATTACCGCCAACAAAACTTTCTCAATAGATCCAGGTATTCCTACAATCTCTTCTCTCATATACTAACATGTCGTAGATTCTATAATTATATACATGTTCGTATTATCTATTCCATTTCGCACTAAAGTATATGACATAATATGTAGAACATGTATATGTGATTAATTGTTATTGATTTAATTCCAACATGTATATATGACATATTAACAATGTGGTTTCCATATTGTCTCTCAAGAGTAGGGCTGACAATGAACCGAATCAACTCGAAAAAAGTTCGTGTAATGAAAGTTGTAAGTGGTGTAATTATTCTGTTATGAAAATGTATCAATTTCTAATAATTTTTTATGTACTATGTCATTAAATTTGTAAGTTTTCTAAATATTTCACTACTAGGAAAAACCCATTTAACAACGGTTGGAAATGACATATAATGACGCGGGCGAAGGCGTTGTTATGTAGAGTGTTGTTGTATATGCAGTACGTACAATGATGGTCGTGGGACCGTTGTTGTATTCCAGAAAGCGGGCACCATTTCACAACGGTTATTTTAAATACCCGTTGTTGTATGTATTTTAAAAAAATAAAAAAAATTGCAGCATTGGAACAAGAACACAACGGCAAGAACAAGAACAACAGGAAGAACATCAAGAACAACAATAAGAACAACAACAACAACAACAACATCAATAACAACAACAACAACAACAACAACAACAACAACAACAATAACAAAAAGAAGGAGAAGAAAAAGAAGAAGAAGAAGAAGAAGAAGAAGAAGAAGAAGAAGAACAAGAACAAGAACAACAACAACAACAACAACAACAACAACAACAACAACAATAATAATAATAACAATAATAACAAAAAGAACAATATTAATAAAAAAGAACAACAAGAACAACAATAATAAAAAATAACAATAAAGAACAACAATAATTAAAAAAGAACACCAACAACTAACATTGCTAACTCGAGTTCAGAAATTTGTTCTGAAATTTGGTTTAGTGGAGAAATAGAGTATCGTAAATGAAAGATGATGTTTGGAGGTAGAAGATGTCTAAGTTTTAGGTTTCACGCGGATCACTAATAGTAGTGTCTTGGCCGTTGATAATCACTAAATGGACGGGCAAGATTTGTTTAAGAATAGTGAATAAACTCAATATGCACGCCACCTATACTGTTGGTAATGAGACTTGAAAAATGCTGGTGCTGGGACTTGAGCCCATGACAAGACGCTACCTATAATGACGGTTGGCTCAAATTACCTGTGGTGAAAGGTCTTTAAGCATTTTGAAAAAATAAGTAAAATCGCCACCTATAATGACGGTTGGTTTAAATACCCGTTGTTAAAGGTCTGTCAGCATTTTGAAAAATAGGAAAGAAGTAACATGATTAAAATAAATACATAAAAATCTAAAAACACAAAATTTAATCTAATTAGGTAAAATAAGAATTTTGAGAATTTTTTTAGAATCTTTTGAGACTATGAAAACAGTAAAAAATTCATTAAAAATAAAAAAAAAAGATGAATTTGGGGTTTTGAGGGTGAAGTCCCGAAACTCTTCCAGAGTATGGGACTAATGACTGCATGATTTTTCTACTTCAGATGCACGAAACAGATCTAAAAAAGGAGACAATTTTCCCTAAAACCGATTTTTTGAAGAGCAATACCTAAAACTAAACTATATGTTATAATGACGGTTTTGCAAATACCCGTGGTGAAAGGTTGTGGGAATTTTTGAAAAAATATGTAAAAAACCATAAATGTTGGTGCTGGGAATTGAACCCATGTCCAGGCGCTACCTATCTATAATGACAGATTTTTAAATATTCGTGGTGAAAGGCCTCACATTTCACCACGGTTGGAATATTAGCAGTCATTAAAAGCCTTTTAATAAGATTAAAAAAAATGCACGCATCTATTATAACGGTGTATAGGCAAGCCGTTGTAAACCTAGCGTTGTTGTATGCACGTTTTGTAGTAGTGTTTGTTGAGGTTATGGATTTTTGAGATAAATTTAAACTTTAATTGAGTGTTGATTGAATTAAACTTTCTAACGTGTCTCTTGAAAGTTGTATAATTTTTGAATTAGTAGATTTTTGAAACAAAGTTAAATTTCATACTCATAACTTTTATTTTATTTCAATATTTTCTTTTTAAAAAAATACTAATTTAAAATGTCAAATTTATAAAAATAAAATAGACTTCACAAATGGCTTTTAAGTCCGTGAAACAAGTGAGCTGAACCTAACGAGATGAACCTACCAAGATGTTCCGAATAGTTCGTGAACTTTTAACGAGTCGAGTTTGAGCTTAAAAAAAGTTTGTGTCGAACTCGAACCGAGATTTGAGCTGAATAAATTCTTAACGAGTCGAGGCAAGCTAAGACGAGTTCGACTCGACTCGATTCATTTCCAGCCCTACTCAAGAGCTTCAATTTCTGTTCTAAATGGATGACGGCTCCTAACAGAAAATATATGAAATAACTGATTTAATAGATTTTCCAAAACCACAAAGGAGTAAAAAATGAAGGAAATTAAAGCAATTGACAAATTTGAATAGCTATTCATGTAATAGACACAATTACTCTGCAAATGTTTTGATAATAATATAAAAATCACTTAACAAAAAAATTGAATCTAAAGTAATCATAATGATATGATCTGAGATGTAATAATTACCTAGCCAAGTACAGCAGAAAAGTTGGATTACTAAGTGAAGACTTTCTAAACCTGTTGTTTGGAAGATTAACATCAAAATCAGGTTTCAAATAAATTTTCAATTGAAACCACATCTACTACCTGTTTGCATTCTTCTGTTCCTTCAAGATCTACACATTTAACAGAATTCTCGATACTCTTGAAACTCCAAGCAACATTATGCTGCGCAATTATGTACCCGAGAGATTTGGTGTTCCTGTAAGCTTCAAAAAGCCCCCAACATCATCCACTCTTCCCACCAGCAACCTTTTATACTTTTCTATTAGAGATATACTTCTATCACCATTATCTAAGGCTTCTAGTTCAATAAGATACATCTGCAAAATTAAAATTTTTATAAGCACATATTTTCAAAACACATTATCCAGATAGTTTCTCATCTAACACATCATGAAATGTAACTGAAAATATATGGTGTATCGTAGAACCTATAATGTTTCCTCAATTGAAGTGTAAATGCTGCCGTTACGAACAATTCTCAAACCCTTATAAATAGAAGTTGTTGAAATTGCTACAAATTTTTAGAATATTCTTAACTATAATATGTATGAAAATAGTAGAAGAACCTAGAACTATAATGTATGAAAATAGTAGAAGAAACTAGAACTATAAATGTATGGAAATGATAGAAGAACCTAGAAGTATCATGATATTAATCTATCATGAAATATCTAGAAAGAACTAAAATGATGTAGAAACACTCACCACCATTGAGATGTTGGTGACTTGAGCCTATAAATAGGCAATTGGTACTTTGTAATTGATCATCCAAGAAATCAATGACATAGCCTTCTTCTAAACAATTTTCTAAAACTATCTTTTATCAACTATCAACTAACCAACTACCAACACTGGCATCAGAGCTACGTTCGGTCATATATTGGGCGTAGTTATATTACCTACCTAACATTCTAAAATCCTCCAAACTACTACAAAAATTTCCTTTGTATTATAAACCCACTCCGAAAAAAAATTCTAAACTATGGATAACACCACTCAATCATCATCTATTTCTGTCCCTGTTTTCAATGGTGAAAATTATGATTTCTGGCGTGTTAAAATGGAAACATTTTTTTCATATCAAGATTTATGGGACATAGTAGAAGAAGGCTTCACCGTTCCCGCGGATACTTCAGCTCTTAATGTAACTCAAGAAAAAGAGTTGAAGAAAAACAAACAGAAAAATTCAAAGGCATTGTTCACCTTGCAACAAGTGGTGACTGATGCAATTTTTCCAAGAATTATGGGAGCTAAGACTGCCAAAGAAGAATGGAACACGTTGCAGGAGGAGTTTCAAGGAAGCGATAAGGTACGTGCCATTAAACTTCAATCTCTAAGAAGAGATTTTGAACTATTGAAGATGAAGGAGTCTGAGACAGTTAAAGATTACTATTCTAAAGTTAAAGAAATAGTTAATCAAATGAGAGCTTTTTGGGAGGAAATTCTTGACAAGAAAATCGTTGAAAAAATTCTAATTACTATGCCCCCAAAGTTTGACCCAATCGTGACATAGATTGAAGAAACCAAAGATTTGTCCACTCTATCAGTGACAGAACTTGTGGGCTCTCTTGAAGCATATGAGCAAAGACTATATAGGCATAAAGAAGATACACTAGAAAATGCCTTCCAGTCAAAGCTAAAATTTCAGCCCCAAAATAAAGAAAATGCAGGAAAGAAAAATTATGGAGAAACTTCCAGAAGAAGAGAAGTTTCTAGAAATTTCCTTAAGAACAAGCTAGATAAAAATCCTACATGCAATATATGCAAAAGACTAGGCCACCCAGAGAAAAATTGTTGGTACCGTAATATGCCACAATGCAACCATTGCAAGAAGTTCGGGCACGTAGAGAAAAATTGTCGAAACAAAAATAGGCATCAAGCTAATATCGCAGAGGAGCATGATCAAGAACAATGTATGTTCTATACCACTCAAGATTCAATCAAAGAAAAAGGTGGATGTTGGTATTTGGATAGTGGATGTAGCAACCACATGGCTAAGGATGAGACTATTTTCAAAAGCATTGACGAGTCTGTCAAAGTCAAAGTTCGACTGGGAAATGGAAGTGTGGTTGAATCAAAAGGAAAAGGCACTGTCATGGTGGAGATTAATAAAGGTACGCGACTCATCCATGATGTTTTACTAGTTCCCAGCCTAAAAGAAAATCTTCTAAGCATTGGCCAAATGATGGAGAGAGGCTACACACTTCACTTTGAAGGAGGTGTATGCAAAATCTTAGACAGCAAAAATAAAAGGTCTGAGATAGCCCAAGTGAAGATGAATAAGAGCAATAGAAGCTTCCTGCTAAATTTAAAATATGCAACTAACATTGCCATGAAGGTACAAGTTGATGATTCATGGCTCTGGCATCAAAGATTTGGCCACTTCAATAGACATGCCTTGAAGTTGTTACATGAGAAGAATATGATAAGAGATCTTCCAAGTATAAAGGAGAATAATGAAGTGTGTGAAGGATGTCTCCTTGGTAAGCAACACCGATTTCCGTTCTCAACAAGCGGAGCATGGAGAGCGAAAGATCTATTGGAGCTGATACATACTGACGTCTGTGGACCAATGAGAACGCCATCACACGAGAACAACAGGTACTTCATAAAATTCATTGATGACTTCTCTAGAATGACATGGGTCTATTTCCAAAAAGAATAATCAGAAGTTTTTGGAGTATTAAAAAAGTTCAAGGCCCTTGCTGAAAATCAAAGTGGAAAACGGATAAAAGTACTAAGAAGTGATCGAGGCAAAGAATACACCTCCCGCGAGTTTGATAAATTTTGTGAGGATGAAGGCATTGAGCGACAACTTACGGTCGCATATTCTCCTCAACAAAATGGTGTGTCAGAGAGAAAGAATCGTACAGTTATGGAAATGGCTAGATCGATGCTCAAGGAGAAGGGACTTCCTAACACATTCTGGGCTGAAGCAGTATACACTGCTATTTACATACTAAACAGATGTCCAACTAAGGCAATACAAGATAAGACTCCAATTGAAGCTTGGAATGGAAATAAGTCATCAGCAAAGCACCTAAGGGTCTTTGGATGTATATGCTACATTCATATTCGGGACGTGAAGAGGCACAAGCTTGAAGACAAGACTATACGAGGTATCTTCCTGGGGTATAGCACTATCTCTAAAGGCTACCGTGTCTACAACTTGAAAACAAAAAAACTCATCATCAGTCGAGATGTTGAAGTCGATGAGAATGCTTCTTGGAATTGGGATGAAGAAAAAGTGGAGAAGAACATTCTTATACCAGCTCAACTACCTCAAGAAGAAGCTGAGGAAGAAGATTCATGTGAATCTGCTTCACCTCCACCACAACAACAAGACCAAGAACTATTATCACTAGAGTCTACTCCAAGATGAGTAAGATCTTTGGTGGACATATATGAAACCTCTAACTTGGCCATTCTTGAACCTGGAAGCTTTGAAGAAACGTCAAAGCAGGAAGTATGGGTCAAGGCAATGGAAGAAGAGATAAAGATGATTGAAAAAAACAACACATGGGAGTTAGTAAACCGTCCCCTTGGAAAAGATATCATTGGGGTTAAGTGGGTCTATAAGACAAAGCTCAACCCAGATGGCACCATACAGAAACACAAGGCGAGACTAGTAGCTAAGGGTAACTCACAACAACCTAGGATTGACTACAATGAGACATTTGCACCAGTAGCTCGTATTGATACCATTAGAGCTCTAATAGCTCTTGCGGCACAAAAAGGATGGAGTATCCATCAACTAGATGTCAAATCTGCCTTCCTTAACGGCGTACTTGAAGAAGAGATCTATGTCGAGCAGCCACAAGGATTCATGTCTGAAGGAGAAGAAAACAAAGTGTTAAGACTAAGAAAAGCACTCTACGATTTGAAGCAAGCACCTCGAGCATGGTATAGCAGAATCGATCAGTATTTCATGGGTCGAGGATTCAGGAGAAGCAAAAGTTAGCCTACACTTTACATCAAGTCTCAAGGTCAGCACACTCTCTTACTCTCTCTATATGTGGATGATCTTATCTACACGGGAAATAATACTAAGATGATGATGGAGTTTAAAGAAGACATGATGAAGACCTTTGAGATGAACGACCTTGGTTTGATGAGTTACTTCATCGGTATAGAGGTAAGTCAGAGAAATGAAGGGATATTCATCTCGCAAAAGAAATACACAGAAGGCTTACTTAAAAAATTCAAGATGTATGGTTGCAAACCTGTCGCTACTCCACTCATAACAAATGAGAAACTACAAAAGAATGATGGAGCATCAGAAGTTGAAGCTTCCATATACAAAAGTCTAGTTGGAAGCCTCCTATATTTGACAGCTACACGGCTAGACATAATATATGCTATAAGTCTTCTATCAAGATTCATGCAAAGCCCAAGTCAAATACACTTTGGAGCAGGAAAAAGAATTTTGAGGTATCTACAAGGAACAAAAGAATTAGGTATATGGTACACTACCGAAACCAACTCAGGATTACTTGGCTACACCGATAGTGATTGGGCAGGTTTGGTGGATGACATGAAGAGCACCTCTGGCTATGCTTTCTCACTAGGATCAGGAATTTTCTCTTGGGCGTCGAAGAAGCAAGCTACGGTTGCACAATCCACAGTAGAAGCAGAGTATGTGGCAGCTGCTGAAGCAACAAGTCAAGTTATATGGCTTTGAAGGATACTTGAACATATGGGAGAAAAACTGGATGGGCTTACTAAAATCAATTGCGACAACAAATCAGCAATTGCAATAGCGAAAAATCCAGTACATCACAACAGAACAAAACACAGAAATAAAGTATCACTTTATCAGAGAAGTTGAAGCAACTAAAGAGATCAAACTCGACTACTGCAGAACAGAAGATCAAATTGCAGACATATTCACGAAGGCGTTGCCGAAACCAAGATTTGAAAAGCTACGAGCTATGCTTGGAGTCACAGAAATTTGCATCAAGGAGGAATGTTGAAATTGCTACAAATTTCTAGAATATTCTTAACTATAATATGTATGAAAATAGTAGAAGAACCTAGAACTATAATGTATGAAAATGGTAGAAGAAACTAGAACTATAAATGTATGGAAATGATAGAAGAACCTAGAACTATCATGATATTAATCTATCATGAAATATCTAGAAAGAACTAAAATGATGTAGAAACACTCACCACCATTGAGATGTTGGTGACTTTAGCCTATAAATAGGCAATTGGTACTTTGTAATTGATCATCCAAGAAATCAATGACATTGCCTTCTTCTAAACAATTTTCTAAAACTATCTTTTATCAACTATCAACTAACCAACTACCAACAGAAGTTATATCCATTCACATATCATTCATTGCATATTTAAAAGAACACAACAGGAAAGAATTGGTTTTCAATGTTACTCTTTTCTTTGTTATAGCGTGTCTTCCTTCTATCATTTAAGTAATCTTCAATGATCAGTATATTTATCATTGTTTTACCATTTTCTATTCTTCCTCGTTTGTTATTGGGTTTTCACTGAATCTATGTTAATAGATAATATGTTTGCAAGGTTGGTTGATTCTAACTATGTTTAGATGTGTGACAAGATTCACCTTTTTAGTATAGTGCATGTCAAGTGTTTGATAACTTGCTTATGTGTGAAGTGTTTGAAGTTTTTTATTGGACCGGTACCAACTTCAGTTCACAGATAAAGCGATCAGTCTGGTTTTTAAGACATTGATTGAAAGACACATATTCTTCAAAGATAGAAGTTTTTAAAGTTTGATTTTACATCTTTCAATTCTTTAATTTTTTTTGTAATATTGATGTGTTTGTCTGCTTGCTTCAGGAACTTGAACGATAATGGTTTGTGATAGTTTCTTTGTTCTTGCTTTGAAGATTGTTATGATATTCTCGTCTGTTGTTTTACTTTATCGTTTACTTTGTTGTTGGTTTATCAATAGACAAGTTGAATTGACTCAAAACAACAATAATGTCAATTCATCTAGTTCCACTAGAAAGGAATTGACTCTTTAAAAGAATTCTAGTGTCAATACTACATCTTCTCTTCTGGTGAAATGACATTTATTCAAACGAGCTCTAGTAGCAATTCTTCTGCTCTTCCTTGTATTGATAAACTAAAAGAAGAGATTTTTTGAGCAGTAAGTTTCTTATAATGTTTATTTCTATTTTGTTTTATTTTCATGGTGGTGATATTTTATGTACTTGTTTTGCAGATTTGTTTGGAGATATGTTTTATACCAAGTACCACTCCCTCTGGTCACAGGTATCAAATTTAAACATAAAAACCTTGCTTATATTTTATGTTTAAATTTGATACATTGAATACCAATTCTTTCCTGTTGTGTTCTTTTAATTCCAATTGTTACACACATTTTGCCATTCTTCTCAAACACTTATGCCATTCCTATTTCTTCATTCCATCTGCCTTTTGATTTGGTGTTCCTGGAAGATGAAATGCTAAAATTCATCATTTTGAAAACAAATAATAAACGAGAAATCATTTTGTTGTGAATTAGGATGCCTTTGAACAAAATACTTAGTTTCTTTATAGGCAAGAAACACGCAAGGGTTAGGGTTAAAGGAAAAACCCTAGGAAAAACAACAAGAAGAAACAACAAGGATTGGTTATAAACTACTATTCTTTTCTTTCTCTTTCATACAAGATTACAAGTATACAAGAATAACAAAATAACCTCTCTCACTTGAATTAGGATTTTATCTTCCTATTTTTCCTTATGCAAGATGAGAGACTAGCATGCTATTTATAAGAAAACTAACACACTAACCTAATGGGCCTTTTAACAATTACCTATTACAAGCTAACTTATGGTATAAGCTAACTTAAACAATTGGGCTTACAAGCAAGGCCCAATTCAGTATGCTAACAAACCTAGCAATATTGACTAATGCATGTTAGAACAAACTTCGACTACAACACGCATTACTCCGACAGAACACATGCTAACAAACTTCGACCTCGTGCTTAATTCCTGTCGAACCAGAAGCTACCCTTCGACCATACTAGAGTTTGATCCAATATCTCACAAATCTCCACCTTGGAACAAACTCTATAGCATCAAGGAATAAACTCGCTTTCTTCATGCAGCTTTATCAACTGCATATAGTGGAAAAAATTGCAACTGGGTAACGTCTTGGTGATCATATCAGCAGCATTATGATCTGTCGAAATCTTCACCACTTGAACTTATCCACGCTTAATTACTCCTTTGAAAAAATGTAGCCTCACATCAATGTGCTTGGTTCGCTCATGATAGGCTGAATTCTTCGAAAAATGTATTGCACTTTGATTGTCACATTTAACAGTGATAACTAGACCTTGAAGTTTTAGCTCCTTTACAAAGCCTTCAAGCCACAATGCTTCCTTCACAGCTTCAGTTAGGGCGATATATTCCGCTTCAGTGGTGGATAAGGCAACAACCTTCTGAAGCATTGCTTTCCAACTGATTGTTGTTCCAAACATAGTGAACACATCCAAAAATAGATTTTCTGAAATCCATACAACCTGCATAATCAGAGTCGACATATCCTTCGATTGCTGCTTTACTATTTTCACCCAAGGCTCCACCATAAATTAGGACTCTATTCAGAGACCCATTTATGTACCTTAGAATCCATTTCAATGCTTGCCAGTGAGCCTTTCCAGGATTCTCCATGTACCTGCTTACAAGACTTACTGCATATGCTATGTCAGGTCTAGTACATACCATAGCATACATCAAAGAACCCACTATATTAGCATATGGAAAGCTATTCATATAAACTCTTTCGACATCAGTACTGGGACACTGATCTATACTCAGCTTGAATTGAGGGTTTGTTGGAGTCACAACATGCTTTGAATTCTACATACCATACTTTTCAAGAATCTTCCGTAGGTATGCCTCTTGAGATAAGCATAATTTCAACTGCTTTCTATCTTTTCGGATGTCAATCCCAAGAATCCTGGATGCAGCCCCCAGATCCTTCATGTCGAACTCCTTATTGAGATTCCTTCACCCTCATTACATCTTCGACGTTGTTGCTTGCTATTAGAGTATCATCCACATAAAGCAACAAAATAACAAATGAATTACCAGGTCAAAATCGGAAGTAAACACAGTGGTCGAACTGACTTCTAATGAAACTTATGCGTGTCATGAAGTTGTCGAATCTCCTATTCCACTGTCGAGGAGATTATTTCAGTCCATATAAAGATCTCTTCAGCTTGCACACATAATCTTCCTTCCCCTTTTCGACATACCCTTCAGGTTGCCTCATCAGGATTGTTTCATCTAGATCACCATACAAGAACGCAATCTTCATATCCATCTGTTCTAGTTCAAGGTAGATCTTTACCACCATGGCTAACAACATTCGAATGGATCTATGCTTTACAATAGGCGAGAACACATCATTGAAGTCGACACCTTCTTTCTGAGTGAACCCCCTAGCAACCAACCTTGCCTTGTATCTTTTCGACGCCACTCCTTCGATTCCTTCCTTAACTTTGAAAATCCATTTACAACTAACTAACCTGGCTCCAGCAGGTTTTGGGATCAGTTCCCATGTGTTGTTATCATGAAGGGATTTCATCTCATCATCCATGGCCTTCAGCCATTCAGTCTTCTTTCGACTCCTCATAACTTCCTTATAGTTTCTAGGTTCTTCGTCGAGAACCTCACTTGCAGAGATTAAGGCATAAGCTATAAATCTGCATATCCAAGTCTCTGAGGTGGCTTAATGACTCTCCTCGACCTGTCTCTTACTAGCAGGTAACCATTATCAGTCTCCTCATCTTCGACAACATCGTCTGCTTCTTCTTCGACTTCATCTGGGGTACGCAATTCAGCATCAACATGCTCCACCTCAACAGGAATTTCTCCCTGTCCCAGCTCTTCATCAGCATCATCAGTTTTCTCGAAAGCCATCTCAGCTTCATTGAAAACTACATCTCAACTGGTGATACACCTCCTGTGACCTGGCTCTAGGCACCATAGCCTATATGCTTTGACTCCTTCAGGGTATCCCATTAACATGCATTTCAGAGCTCTAGGTTCGACCTTGTCTTGCCTAATATGAGCATAGGCCACATAACCAAATACTCTCAGTCTGTCGAGACTAGGTGGATGTCCCGACCAAACTTCTTCATGTGTCTTCATTCCCAAGGCAGTCGAGGGACATCTATTTATCAGATAAGCTGCTGTCGAAACAGCCTCCGCCCAAAACACCTTCTTCAATCCAGCACTAACCAACATGCATCTAACCCTTTCAAGGATTGTTCGATTGAATTTCTCAGCTAAGCCATTTTGTTGAGGAGTACCTGCTACAGTCTTATGCCTTGCAATCCTAGACTCAACACAGTAACTGTCGAACGCTTCGCTACAGAACTCAAGGCCATTGTCGGTTCTCAACCTCTTAACCTTTCGGCCAGTTTGAGTTTCGACCAGAACCTTCCAACTTTTCAAATTCTCAAAAGTTTCATCCTTCGTCTTCTGAATGAATACCCATAACTTTCTGGAATAGTCATCAACGATGGATAGAAAATACCTTGCACCTGAGTGTGAAGGATTCCTTGCAGACCTCCAAAGATCAGCATGAATGTAATTCAGGGATACATGCGTCCTTTACTTGTCTTTGTTAAACTTCGCCTACAGGATTTACCAAATACACAAGATTCACAAAACTCCAACTTTTCGACTATGTCACCACCTAGCAGGTTCAGCTTCCCCAATTCGACCAGGCCTCTTTCGCTGACATGGCCCAATCTCATGTGCCATAATTCTGTCTTCGAAATAGGTTTTGTGGATGCAATATTTGTCGAACCACTTACAACCTCAGCCTCAAGGGTACACAAGCCTTGTTTCTTCATGCCTCTCAAGACTTCCTTCGACCCCTTCATGACTCTTAGGATACTTTTCTCTCCTTGAAAGACACATCCCTTCCTGTCGAATTCACCAAGAAAAATCAAATTTCTCTTCAAATCAGGTACATACCTGACTTCAGTCAATAACCTTATTGACTTATCATGGAGCTTGAATCTCACAGATCCAATACCTACAATTTTGCAGGATTTTTTGTTTCCCAGCAGCACCGATCCACTATCTTGATCACATAACTCCTTGAACAGTTCTCTGTGTGGAGTCATGTGCCAAGTGCAACCGGAATCCATAATTCACTCTTTTCTTGAGTCGCCTCTTGAAACTACAAGGACATCATATGAGTCGAAGTCATCTTGAACAATGGCTGTGTTGCCATTATCCTTACCTTCATGATCTTTTAGGCGTTCAGGGAACACCTTTCTTGTGTGACCCTCCTTCTTACAGTGATAACATCAAATACCAGATGTTTCGCCACTATAAGACTTCTGCTGGCTTTTACCTTTCTTCTTTTCGAACTTACCATCCTTTCGCAAGATTTTTCCCTTAACGGCCAAACCTTCACTAACCGTCGAAGGTTTATGCTCCTTTCGTACGTTCAGGTCCTTAGAATACAGGGTTGATTGAACTTCTTCAAAGCTCAGGGACTCCCTTCCATACAAGAGAGTTTCTTTGAACTGAGCATGTGTTCTAGGCAAAGCACACAACAATAATAGTGCTTGATCTTCGTCATCGATCTTCACATCAATGTTTTCAAGATCAAGAATCAGCTTGTTGAACATATCCAACTGCTCAGCCAAAACTTTGTCTCCACTCATCTTGAATGAATACAAAGCTTGCTTCAGGTAGAGTCGATTCACCAGAGATTTGGTCATGTACAAACTTTCAAGTTTCAACCATAACCCCGATGCCGTAATCTCCTTTGATATCTGTCGAAGAACCTTATCACCAAGGCTCAACAATATTGCATTGTGGGCTTTCTCTATCATGGTCGTATTTTCTTTTGCCGTTAACGCAACATCCATGGCTGTCTCTCCCTTCAACGCTTCCAAACAACCCTGTTGAACCAGTAGGGCTTTCATCTTCAAGTGCCAGAGACCGAAGTCGTTCACTCCGGTGAACTTTTCAATCTCAAACTTTGTTGAAGGCATCTTCTCCATGCTCACCGTACCAATTTGTTGTGAATTAGTATGCCTTTGAACAAAATATACTTTGTTTCTTTATAGCAAGAAACACGCAAGGGTTAGGGTTAAAGGAAAAACCCTAGGAAAAACAACAAGAAGAAACAACAAGGATTGGTTATAAACTGCTATTATTTCCTTTCTCTTTCAACCAAGATTACAAGTATACAAGAATAACAAAATAATCTCTCTCACTTGAATTAGGATTTTATCTTCCTATTTTTCCTTATGCAAGATGAGATACTAGCATGCTATTTATAAGAAAACTAACACACTAACCTAATGAGCCTTTTAACAATGACCCATTATAAGCTAACTTAAACAATTGGGCTTACAAGCAAGACCCAATTCAATATACTAACAAGCGTAGCAATATTGACTAATGCATGTTAGAATAAACTTCGACTACAGCACGCATTACTCCGACAGAACACACGAACAAACTTCGAACTCATGCTTAATTCATGTCTAACCAGAAGCTACCCTTCGACCATACTAGAGTTCGATCCAATATCTCACACATTTAAACCTAAAATTAATGTTTCTAATCTTTCTGATTTAGATACAAGAATTGTGAAATTAGAATGGTATTTAAGGAGAGTAACTATGTATATTTGACCTGAATTGCAAGTTGGGCAATTAGCAGACCAAAAGTGAAACTCTTGTTCATCACTTGCGTGTTGAAATATTAAACTTATTTGGACCTAACTTTTTTAGATTTTAGAGCTTAGTTATTTTGTGCTTAAGTAATTTTAATTAATGTTTCTAGAAAGAGAATTTCTTATTAAACCCTATAAGTTTTTAACGCATCGTTTGAATTTTCAATCATGCTCCCGGTTCAGAAGATATATCGTCGGACGCACCCTTTACATACGCAACCAAGACAATTTTGAGATACGTCTCATACATTTGGTCTATTTTTATTCTGGAGATATATCTCTGAAATGGTTTCAAAAGTCTGATATTTTCGGAGATGCATCTCTGAAGGTATTTGATATAGCTTGCAGCTGCTTGATCAGTTCCCCATTATTGCCATACTCCATTTTCAACAAAAACTCTCACCCTAAAAACCCTTCACTCTCAATCCATTTTTTCACTCTAAATTTTCATCCTTTTGGTTCAACATATCACAGGGAGGAAAAGAAGATTGAATTTTTGGTAAATATTGTTGTTTATCCTCTACATTGCTCACGTTAATCATCACCTTTTTCTAAAAAAACTTATGTAGCGTCCAGAGATGTATCTCCGAAACGTGTTTAAGTTTGAACTTTTCCGAAGATACATTTCCGGAATGTATCTGTCTTCATTTTTCATCCCTTCTGCAGCAGTAGATTAACTAATGTTATGTTATTTTTTTAATTGTTTCCAATAGATATGGTGCACCCCGACGTTTTCCTAAAAGAATTGGTTTCTTCGAACATTATTTCTCCGAATGTTCAAGGGGTTGTTGTGAAGGTGGTAGATGTTGGCAACAACTTTAATAACAAGCAAGAGTTTGAAAATCGTGATAGAATGCTTGAATGGATTCGCATGGAGGCATCTAGACTTGGATTTGGTATGGTAATCGGAAGGTCCGATAATGGCTCTGATAGAAGATGCGCCTTCGAAGATATCTTAGACGAAATTCACTATCTCCTATCTTACGGAGACAAACGAAAGGTTGTGAAGCTCGAGTGCCGTTCACCTTCAGTTGATAGCGAAGGGAACATTGTGTTCAACAAATTTGAGCTCAAGACTCGAGCAGATGTTAGGGCTATGTGGGATACGTATTTAGGTTTCGAAAAGAAAGTTCCGCAAATATCGGTCGAATATATCCTGAGAGACGAGGTGCCTAAAGGTGTCTGGCGAAGCCACGGGTCACCCGAAATGGTCCATGAAGCTACCTGAGTCTTAGCAACCTCCCGCTCGATTGGGCTTAGTCCATTGGACTTTTTCCCACTTATCTCGTGAACGTGGGAGATGAAGTGTCCCATTATAATGGACTAGAAGAATGGGTTAAAGGAGGAATTACTCCTTCATCCCCATGATCTAGTAGAGGGAGGGGGGAGTAACTTCCCTTAATCCTAGGCCTAAGAGCCCTTATAAATATTTTTTCTCTCAAAAGAGAGAGAGAGAGAGAGAGAGAGAGAGAGAGAGAGATGGTCAAAGTCATACACACTCTTTAAAACCTAAAGGGCACCACACTCATCATAGTCTCAATACACGACTCACATAACCACACACTTTCTACCTAGCATTATCGATCATCTACATGACCTCTCACCTCACGTGACTTGACTCTTTAAACCACCTTAAAACATCACTGTATAGGGTTTCTCGTCACCATGGGCAAGCTCTCACCTCTAAAACGTGTTATACACCTACTAAAGTCTTTGAGCCTTCCCACCTTTGCAGGAAGAAATATGTACACCTGTATTTTTTGACCAGTACAATCACGTTTATTATACATTCTTTGAATGTTTAGCTTGTTCCTAAAGAAGTAAATCAATGACGAAATTTAGATTTATGCTTGGACAAATTACATCAGGCAAAATGAACACTAACCCTTAATAATATTTCAATTCACAAGTATTAGTATATATTATGCAATGAATATTTAAACTATTTGATAATTTTTAAATAGATCATTAAACTAAAAATATAATATTCAAATATATAAATTAATACATGCTTTATGATTAGAACATTCCATTACAATTAATTAAGATTGACTAACAATAATATTATAGAAAATATAATCTTAAGCAATGTTTTAAAAACCGGATCGGAGATCGAACCGGTAAAACTTACGGTTTAAGGTTCAATTGGTTAAACCGGTTAAACCTACAGTCAAACCGTTTATTAAATATACTAATAATATGAAACTAAATTTCATAGATATATGTCACACATTATTATATGTTCTCAACTTAATAAAATAAATATTTCAAAAATCCATTACAAATTTAATACAACAATATCAATAATATATAACATTAACATAATTCTACACTTCATTTCAACCATCATTTAAGAATATTTTGACCAAACTAAAGAATTACAACAAAATAAATTAAATTAATTCAAAGCAAGATTAAAATAATAGAATATAATAACTAAAATAAAGTTTAAATAATTAAGAATACCTAAATTAAATAAGATAGAATATCAAAATATAAATAATACAATATACTTCATTAAACAACAAAAAATCGAATTTGAGTTGAACTACGACAAACAAGTCTTAATAGACAACAACAAACAATATTGATGTGAACGACAATCAATAGCGTTGGACATCGTGACTATGTTTGAAAGAGACAGCATAATAATGATGGAGTGTGCTATAATGGAGTGACAAAACTTAAAAGTTTGTATGGTTGTAAAAAACACACGAAATTCATTTTTGTGATTAGGGAATGTATGTTAAGTTTTGATAATAATATACTAAAATTAAAAAAAAAATTGTCAATTTGATGAATTTTTTTGAACCGGGCGGTTTTACAAAACCAGCTTCGGTTGTTTGGTTCGAATGGTTTTGGACGGTTCAATCCGGTTTTTCCAGTTTAAGCACGGTTTTGACCCACTAGCGGTTTTGAAAAGTTAACCCAACCGGATTCATCTCCGGGTCCCGGTCTAACAGGTTGAACCGGCCGGTTCGGTCCGGTTTTTAAAACATTGATCTTAAGTATAAAAAGGTAAGACCTAGTTACAAACTTTCTTAATTTAAAAATTCATAGAAGATTTAGGGCATATTAAATAACTATACTTTTTTTAATAGTAGAATAGTTGAAATTTTCGAATAAAAATAAATAAATGAGATGTAGCAAATTAATGTCATCGTCTTTAAAATCAAATATTCTTGTACAACTAAAGTGAGAACTGACTTAACTAACACCTAAACCTAATATTTAAACAAGGCAACTTATTGCTTAAAATATCATAATATAAAAATTATAAAATCCAATTTAATTTTCAAGAAATAAAAAATTATATTTAATCTCAGAAAATTTAATCGGGTTATATTAATCTCTCGGTTAATATTTTTTCTCAAACATTTTTTTATTTATTTTGAAACCTTGACTGAACTATCATGTGTAATATTTTTGACACATATATTTTTTATTTTTTATTTTGTAAATACTAAACTAATTTTTTTTAGTTTTTAAATAATTCATATTTTAAAATAGGGTTAAATATATTTATAATCCTCGTAAATATTTCAATTTCGTTTTTAGTCTCTCAAAATATTTCCTTCAAGTCTTCATAAAATTTTTAATCCATATTTTTGGTCTTCTTGTAACATAGCGACGGTTTTAAAACGTAGCGACATAATTAACTATGGTTTTAACGACAGTTTTAGTATTAAAAACCAAAAGTGTGTGGAGAAATTTTAAGAGGACCATTCTTTAAAGAAAATATTTTAAAAAACTAAAAAGGAAATTTAAGATATTTAAGAGCACCACAAGTATATTTAGCCCTTTAAAATACCAAAAAATGTCAATTGTTTTTTAAAGGAATTCAACCTAGAGACCTTTAAGCAACAAAAAAAAAAACACAAAATTTGTATCTTTGGGATCTCAAACTTAGGTCACATCAGGTTAAATGGTAGTCAATTTTTCATGAGACCAATTAATTTTTGTTATTAATATTTCTAATGTTGAATATATAACTCGATAATTCAAAATAAAAAATTATTTATTTACTTATTTCAAATAACACATAAATGAATATTTATTTATTTCAAATAATACACAAGTTTAGTTTAAATTAATTAAATATTTTAATAGTTAATTGAATTATTATAAAACTAATTGATTATTATTTAATTTGAGTTCATTTGAAATAAATAAATATTTATTTGTGTGTTATGAAATACTAAGAAATTGAAAAGTGAATAAGTAAATTTGTCCTATGGAATGAAGACAACAAATGGTGTTTAAAGTGGAATAAAGGCAATAAAAACCTGACCCACCACCTTAAATGATTTTTAAAATTTTTTCTTCCTTTCTATAGCACGTCAATCGCGGATCAATAATGTAGGATCACTCATGTATAATATAGACAGAGTGACTTATTTAAAATAAAAAGTGTCTTAAAATAAATGATTTCTTAATAGAAATATCGTTCCCCTCTTTCATTAAATTTTTCTTTTAATTGTCAATTGTATCATTATTATAGGACGGAGGCACTATCTAGTAGTATAGAGTAAAATTGAAAAGTGGAAGACATGAAAAGAGCAATCAAGACTCTCTCTCTATTAGCACAATCTCTAACTTAGATACCAACAACACTTGTGCTCTTTCCTCATTACCATGGCAGAATCATTTCTCTTAGGTATGGCTAATTCACTGCTTGGGAAGCTTGCTTCTTATGCTTATCAAGAAGCTTCTCTAGCCTATGGTGTGAATGATGATCTACAACGGTTCAGAGACTCTTTGACAATTGTCAGTGGTTATCTACTGGATGCTGAGTCCAGGAAGGACCAAAGTAATGCTTTGCGTGAATGGCTAAAGCAGATTCAAAACATTTGCTTTGATGCTGAAGACATATTTGATGAATTTGAGTTGCAACACAAAAGGAAGCAATTTGTCAAAGCCTCCGGAAGCATCACAAAGAAGGTAAGCCACTTGTTTTCTTCCTCTAGTCCAATTGTTTTTCGTCCTAGGATGGGACATCAAATTAAAGAGATTAGTGACAAATTGGAGAAGAAAGCAGCTGAGGGGAAAACTTATGGCCTTACAACTATTCCCCAACTTGTTGTTCATGAAAGAGAATTGACTTATCCTGATGTTAATGTTTCAAGGGTAACAGGAAGGGATATTGAGAAAGACGAAATTATCAAGCTTTTGAACCAACCTTTTCCTCAAGGTGATGGTGATAAAAGCATGTGTGTGATTCCCATTGTAGGAATGGGAGGATTAGGAAAGACCACACTTGCAAAGTTGGTGTTCAATGATAAAAGAGTGGATCAGCTTTTCCAATTGAAGTTGTGGGTGTGTGTCTCTCTTAATTTTGACATCAAGCAAATAATCATTAAAATCATCAACGCTGCCAGTACTTCAGCTCCACTGACCAGTCTCACTCCCCAAGAAAACATCAACAACTTAGATATTGGCCAACTAACACATCGAATGAAACAAATACTTTCCGGTCAAAAATTTTTACTTGTGTTAGATGACATGTGGAATGAAGATCATGAAAAGTGGATTGAGTTGGAAGATTTGATAAACGTTGGCACACCAGGAAGCAAAATTTTAGCGACAACACGTAGTAAGTCAGTTGCTTGGATGATGGGTAATGTTCCCTCATATGAATTAAAAGGTCTTTCTCCAAAGGAATGTTTATCTCTATTTGTCAAATTTGCATTCAAGGAAGGTGAAGAAAAAAGATATCCAAATCTAGTGGAAATCGGAAAAGAAATTGTGGAAAAATGTCACGGAGTTCCACTAGCCGTGAAAACATTAGGAAGTTCTCTCTTCTCAGAGTTTAATATAAATAAGTGGGAATTTGTTAGGGACTCTGAGATGTGGAATTTAGAACAAAAGAATGGTATTTTACCTTCCTTAAAGGTAAGTTATGATCAAATGCCATTCTATCTAAGACAATGGTTTGCTTATTTTTCCCTTTATCCCAAAGATCATATCTTCGACAGTCGTGAAATGTGTAGTCTTTGGGTAGCCCTTGGATTAGTTCAATCCCGAAATGGAAGTGAAAAGCTAGAGGATCCTGCAAGAAAGTATTTTGATGAATTACATTCAAGATCATTTCTTCAAGATGTCACAGACATTGGCACCACATGTCGTTTCAAAATACATCATTTGATACACGATCTTGCATTGTATGTTGCAGGAGAGGACTTTGTAGTGGTAAACTCACAAACTAGAAATATACCTCAGCAAGCAAGGCATTTATCATTTGTTGAAGATGAGTCATATGGCCATGCTTTGCTCCCAGGGTCTAGAAGTGTGAGAAGCATACAATTTCCCATCTTTGGAATGGGTCTTGAAAGTCAAAGTGTTTTGAATACATGGGTGTCAAGGTACACATTCTTGCGTTATTTAGATTTAAGTGACTCTTCTTTTGAAACCGTGCCCAATTCAATTGCAAAATTTGAGCACCTGCTTTTTCTCGATCTTTCTCGTAATAAAAAAATCAGAACACTACCAAATTCTATTTCCAAGCTCCTACATTTGGAAGTTTTGTTGCTCAATGGATGCACAGAGCTCGAAAGTTTGCCTAAAGGATTAGGGAAATTGATTAACCTTCAACGTCTAAATGTCACTACAAAACAATCTATGCTACCACATGATGAATTTGCTAGCTTGAACAATCTTCAAACTTTGAGTTTTCGTTTTTGTGGCAATTTGAAGTTTTTGTTCAAACAACCACTCCCTTCCATTGAAGAACTGTATTTAGAATCATGTGGGACCCTGGTGTGCTTACCCCTTAATAATTGTCCTAAATTGCATACTCTGTCCATTTGGGATTGTCAGATGTTAAACTTGTCATTGGACAATGAAAACTCAATCCAAAAGCTGAGGATGAAACATTTGTATCTCTATGATTTTCCAAAGCTTCTAACACTCCCTCAATGGATTGTATGTGCGGTGGACACTTTAGAGACATTTTATATTGGCAATTTTCCTAATCTTCAAATGCTTCCTGAGTATCTTTCTACAATGACTCGTCTAAAGAGGATCTATATTTTTCTTTGTTCTCAACTTTTAACTCTTCCAAATTTGCATTGCCTCACTGCACTTGAATATTTACACATATTTGATTCTCCTGAATTGTACCGAAAATGTCAGCCTCATTCTGGTGAGTACTGGCCATTGATTTGCAATATTAAAACAGTTCACATTGAAGAATGAGAGAAGGAGCCCTAAACCATGGAAGGTAAACATATTTTTGTTTTATCAAATAAGTGTTAGTTGCATCTCCCATACTATTTTCCTGTTTAAAAAAATATAAAGTAAGCTCTGAAATTGTATGAACTATCAAGTGATATAGTTTCATATAAAAAATATGTACTGAACAATTTGAGTAAAACAAGATTTACTGTTTTGAAAGTAATGTTTTCTTTGTGTAGTGTCAGGATAGATGATGAGATTGGAGTGGAAAAGGGATAAGCAGCTTGAGGAGACACAAAAGAGAGCATATCAGTGGCTGATGGCATTTGAGAACATGAATGTCTGATAAGCAGAATAAGAAAATGGTTGTTTTATTATAGGCTAGTTCTATGGTTCACAAATGAGATATGTCTTGTATAATACACAAGTTAATTTCTAACATTTGATCAAATAAGATACCATGAGACTTATTGATCCATTGTGTGTTATGGTATAAGACTGTCTTACTTGTGCACATTAGACTAAGTCTTTATTATTATGTTTGATGTATCTTAAGATTTCAAAATTTTATTTTCTTTTATGTTTGATGTAGTTTAACATTTGAAAACGTTTATTTCTTTTATGTTATATTCCCAGTTCTCAGAAACATATCTATGAAAACATTTGGCCAATGCTTTTTCTTTCCAATCAATTCTTTCCTACTGAAGCAATGGAGGAATGGTTAATCTCCCCATGTTTTTATAAAGTTACAGTTTATAAGTTTCTACTAAAATATCTATGTTTGTGTTTATAAAGCTTGATCAAACCTCACCTTACAAATGGATGAGTTAGACTCAATCTAAAATTTAAGATAGTATCAGAGTTTATCTAGTTTTGAGAGGGTGTATTGGAAATTCCGCCTAAGCCGGTTTCGTAAAGAGTTTTTCAAAATGTAATCCTTATATAAATATTATTTCTCTATGTTTCTCTTTTGGTAAACAAAAGGTATATTCTCATATAACACATCATTCAATTTCAATAAGGGTAAAATAATCTGTTTCTCTTAATAATGATACTCCATAAATTATTCCACATTTTTTTTTTGGAAATTCCACTTACTATCTGTCCCTTGTCGCCTAAATTGCGACATTTGTCTTGTCTTCACTGCAGTCTCCAACACTTTCCTTGTGTTGTGTTGAAGGGGTGGATTCAATCTCACATTGCTTGGAGATATGGATTACAACACCTTTCTTGTGTTGTGTTGAAGGGGTGGATTCAATCTCACATTGCTTAGAGATATGGACTACGTAGTGTTTATAAAATTTAAGCAAATCTCACCTTACAAGTTGGTTTTGTATGAATGAGTTAAACTCAATCCAAATTTTAAGATGGTATAAGAGTTTATCTAGTTTTGAGAAGGTGTGTTGGAAATTCCGCCTTCATAAGAGTTTTTCAAAATGTAATTCTTTTAAAAACTTGATCCTTATATAAATATTATTTCTGTGTTTCTTTTTTTAAGTAAACAAAAGGTATATTCTCATCTAACACATCATTCAATTGCAATAGGGGTAAAATAATATGTTTTCCTTAATAGTGTACTTTAAGAACTAAAAAAGATGCTATGCTCAATTTCAGAGAAGTTAAATTTCAGTCTCTAAGTAAAACATGTCTACAAAATCTCAGCATTTTTCATTTCTTGAATTGAAGTTGATTAGCCTTCGGCGTCTAAGTGTCATCGCAAAACAATCTATTTTACCATATGACGATTTTGATAGCTTGAACCATCTTCAATTCTTGAAGTTTCATGATTCTGACATTCTGAAGCTTTTGTTCGACAAGAACTCCCTTCCATTGAAGAACAACATTTTGAATCATGTGAGAGCCTGGAGTACTTAACTCTTAATAATTTTAAAAAATTGCAGACTTTGTATATTAGTGATTGTGATTTGTTAAACGTGTCATTGACCAATGGAAGCCCAATACAAAAGTTGATGATGAAATATTTGATTCTTATGAATTTTCCAGGGCTTCTGACATTACGGGAGTGGAGAGTAGGTTCTACGGACACATTAGAGACCTTGCTAATTTCTGATTTTCCAGATCTTTAGATGCTTCCTCAATATTTAACAACAATGTATAATCTTAAGAGGATCTACATTCATAATTGTCCTCAATTGTTGTGTCTTCCAAGTAACATGCATCGCCACACGGCCCTTGAAGATTTGCGCATAGTTGATTGTCCTGAATTATGCCATAAATGTTTGCCTCAATCTGGTGAGTATTGACCCACGATTTCTCATATCAAGAGGAGAGGAAGAGGAATGAAGTCATCAACCTTTAAGGTAAACATAGGCTTTTGTAGTATCAAATAAGTGTTGGTTGCACCTTAACTTAACTGCCCTTAGCTTATTCGATCCAATCAATTCTTTCACTTAAGAATGATATTATAAGAACTAAAAACAAAGCTACTCTTTGTTTGTGTTCTTCTGTTCCTTCAACGTCTACGAATTCAAACTCCAAGCAACATTGTGCCGTGCAATTATATACTCGAGAGATTTGTGGTGGCTGTAAGCTTCAAAAAGCTCCCAACAACATACATTCTTCCCACCAGCAACCTTTTCATACATTTCTACTTGAGATATAATAGATCTAAGGCTTCTAGTTCCATAAGGTACTTGTTTCAAATTAAAATTTCCATAAGCACAAATTTTCAAAACACTTTATCCTTGTAAAAATGTATCATCACAGATTCCTTATTCCGGATAATTTCTCATCTAACAGATCATGAAATCTAACTGAAAATAGATGGAATATCATATAACCTACAATGTCTCCTCAATTGAAATGTAAATGTTCCCGTTATGAAACAGATGTAAATCTAGTGAAGATTGGAAAAGAAATTGTGAAAAAATGCAACGGAGTTCAACTCTCTTCTCAAACTTTGATATAAATAAATGGCAAATTGAGAGGGACTCAACCATGTGGGATGTAGAGCAAAATAAAAATAGTATTCTACCAGACCTGAAAGTAACTTATAATTTATAATATCTCAATAAATATAAAACACTTGATTAATTAAATTAGGGCATTTCTTAATGCACCACCCAAGTTTCTTAGGTACCACGTGAAATTATTTTTTTCCCCCATGATTCCGGATGTGCACATCTGGACGCACCAAATTTTAAAAAAACGTAGAGCTTTTCCAGATATGCATATCCGGAAACAATTCTGATGTGCACATCCGGAAGTATTTCTTATTAATTCGCGTCAGACCTTCTTCCCCCCTCATTATTCAACTTTCCATTTCCAAAAACTATCAAATTCTCTCAAACTCTCAATTTCTCATTCCCACACAGTTCGGCGCAGAGCAACTGCTACAACGATCAACACACTCCAAATCATCCGTATCACATTTTAATCGGTAAGTTTTCAAATTTTAGAGTTTCGGAGTAATTTTCGAGTAATCGATTTAGAGTAGACATTTAGGTGTAGAAATTGTTAGGTTATATGAATAACATAGGTTAGAGACAATGTAGGTCATTTTTACTGCTTCAAACGGACCATCAGGGCATAAAAATGCCCTTCTGGTTGTTACAGTGGCCATGGCTGCCGTTTAAACTTCAAAATACGTACCGGATGTACAGATCCGGAAATACCCAACGTTTAAAGTTCTACTTCCTTCCGGATGTGCACATCCGGTAACACCTAACGTTAAAAATGCTGAATACTTCCGGATGTGTACATCCGGTAACACCTAACGTTAAAAATGCTGAATACTTCCGGAAGACTACTTTTTTATTTCCTTTTTTAATTTTCCTTGTTTGTTTGTTTTTGTTTAATTATTTTTAAACAAAATTTAATTTATTTATTATGCTTTGCAGATTAGATGGCTGACAGAGACGATCGTACCATACATGGACGGACAGCTCAGCACGCATCTGTCCGACGTGAGCGGATGCAGTCTACAGCCGAGGCTTCCGGTGCAGAGGGAGTTGGGGTAGCCCCTACAGCTGAGGGACATCCTACACCACATCCTACACCACAGCCATCCACATCACAGGTTCAGGCCACTCCCTCGTCAGCCGCCGATTCTACATCTCGGAGGCGTCGGGATTCTACTGCTAGTTCATCAGGGTCCCAGCCCGCACGCAGGCGTCGTCGGGAGACTCCAGCTCCATCAGCTGCTCCTCCTCGTTCCCCTATTCCTGTTCCTGTTCCAGAGGGTGATCACCCAGCACATGAGGGTGTTGACGCTGATGACGATTTCGATGAGCTGGGCGGTTACCCCGGGGGACCGTCTAATATGTCCCTACTCGCGGGGTACTCTGAGCATACTGCCAGATTTGTCTGGCTAGGACAGGTAACCTTTCTCGGTTTATTTATAGAATTGTATTCGTTGAAAATATGTTCATTTGTAACATTGTTTTATTTGGAAATTTTCAGGATAAGGCTTCACAGAAGTTCTATAACCATGGGGGAAAGGTTATGGACACGATTGAGATGCTGCCAGAGGCTGAGTGGTTCACGTCTGCACTTGCGGAGTCTGGTCTTGGAGGCTTGTCTAGGATTGGGTATCCCCAGATCCAGTACGGTATCCTGATGGCATTTGTTGAGAGATGGCACCCTGAGACATCCTCATTCCATCTACCGTACGGCGAGATCACGATCACGCTGGACGATATCTCGTGCCTCTTACATCTACCGATCACCGGTACCCTTCTCCGTCACGGTAGGATGACGAAGGCGGACGGCATAGAGTTGCTGGTTACAGAGCTTGGTGCTAGCCCAGAGAAGGCACATGCGGAGGTGCACCAGTTGAGGGGCGCACATGTCCGATTCTCGTTTCTGATGGGTAGATTTACTGAGGCGCTTGCAGAGGCAGGACGGGCAGATGGTGATCCAGCTGAGGTGGCGATCCACAGGACGCGTGCCCTGAGATGCTACTACTTATTTTTGCTGGGCACGCAGGTGTTTGTGGACACCAGCGCCTATTATGTTGATATCGTCTACCTCAGGTACCTTTCGGATCAGACAGAGATCCATCGGTACAACTGGGGGGCGGCTGCGCTGGCATTCACCTATTCCTGGCTCTCTGATGGTTGCCGCTGGGCAGCCAAGACTGTGGCAGGCAGCTGTACGCTATACGTGGTAACAATCTAATATTCTAAGTGATTTTTTCATTTCTTTTCTTTCTGTATTCATTATAATGTTTGACACCCATGTTATGTTTTCCATTTCAGGCGTGGATTTTACAGCACTTTCCCTATATTACTGGTTGGGGGAGTGCCCAGGGGTACACTGAGGATATGCCACGTGCTGCTGCATTTGTCTTGCTCAGAGGGAACCAGGCGCCGGACCCCTTCAGAGTGTATCTAGATCGGATCGCTGCTGAGGACGTTTTGTATTGCCCCTATGCCGCTCACCGTGTGACGCGCCCGTTCGATGACGTTTGTTTGTTCTCAGGATGGTTGGCATGCAGTTCGACCGTTACTGCCCGATACCTTCCAGAGCGCGTCTTGCGTCAGTTCGGTTACACCCAGACGATCCACAGGTGCCTCATGAGTCTGCTCCTCTAGGCTTGACCCGCAGGGAGATAGATGAGCTATATGCTGACTACCAGTCCCACTTGGTACCGGAGGAGGCTCAGGCGACCAGAGCGGAGACAGACTGGAGTGTTGCCGCCGGGTACATCGTGTGGTTCTACACCGTCTCACACCCATGCATGGTGCCCACTGCTGAGGGATCACCACCTAGACCCGCTCATTAGGAGATATTAGAGGAGCGGCAGTCTCAGCTGGACCACACTCAGGATGTCCTACCACGCTGTCGTCAGATAGAGCAGATAGCGAGGCAGGCCATTGCGGACGGTCACCTCCCTGAGGGTTCTGGTGTCAGACTTGCCGTGGACAGGATTATTGCGATTGCTCAGGGGGCACTTCAGTACCGCAGACATCGGTCCAGGATGGCGGGTAGGGGCAGAGGAGCAGGGGAGCCAGGAGAGATCCTTCGCCATACGCAGTAGTTTTTTGTTTGATGTATTATATTTATATTAGATGTATGCGCTGTATTTTGACAGAGATTTATTATATATATATATATATATATATATATATATATATATATATATATATATATATATATATATATATATATATATATCATTTTATTTTATATATGGATGTTGTCAAATGTATATTAAATTGCGAGGATTTATTAACATATGCGACCAAGCAAAAAAACCGATTTTTAAAAAAAATAATAATGTTCTGCCTTTTTCCGGATCTGCAGATCAGGAATGTTTCCGGATGTGCACTTCCGGAAAGAATCAGCGTTTTTAAAAAAATTGGTGCGTCCGAATGTGCACATCCGGAATCAGGGGGCAAAACCGGAAATTCAGTTGGTGCCTAAGAAACAAGGGTGGTGTAATAAGAAATTCTCTTAAATTAATACAATAACTCGAAAATATAGAATAAAACATCCCTACCCAGTGTTACAGATTAGAGCACCGACAAAACTAAATGACACAGGAAACAACAAATAGGTGAAAATGCCTTTATGCCCTCCTCCAACTCAACAACAACTACTCTTTGTCGCGGCGTGGAAAATAACGCTAGAAGATACAATAGAGTCGCCACCGAACTTCATTTATTCCAAAAAAAATGAAAAATATCGATAAAACCCAAGAGAAAGAGAAACGAGTAAGGGAGTTTGTTATACGAGGGGAAGGTATTAGCATCTCTCACATCCGTCATACTCGACGGGAACCATTTGCATTGTTCTTTGCGTGGATGGATGTTACTATCTAAAGGTTACTTCTGAAAGGGGGAAAAATAAGTTTTTAATTAGTGTGTTCGATAAGGATTCGAATTCTCGTGCCTATATATTCGCATAGTGCAATGAGAAAATCAGAGCTTCGTAGTTCATGGTAGAACATAAGTATTTGTTGGTTGATTTTAGGGAACATTTGTAATCATATCCTAGACATGTGTAGAAGTTAGCTGACTTGATCCTTGTTCGGATGCTCCAAGTCTTTAGTCAGATTGCTAAGATACAAATTATAACACTTCTTTTATGAAAAGAAAAGAAAATGTTTTGAAAAGGTTTGAATGTCAAAAGAAAAGAAAGAGTTGATTAAGTTGAGTTAAAAAGATAATGATTTTCTTGAATTGAGAAAGTGTTGTTGAGGTGTTGTGGAAGTATTGTTTGGACCATGATTGTGTTGTTTGGATCCATAAGGTAGGTGTATATGAATCAAAGAGTGTGGCGTTAACCGGTAGATGGTGTGACCAATGTAAAATTTTAGGATTTTGCCTAAATCTAGGGATCAAGACCTACAAAAAGGGGTGTTTGCTTAAGCATGAAACTAACAAGGCAAACATGCATGAATGGGCTTGCCTAAGAATGAGACTAACAAGGAAAGTATAAAAGGGTCTGTCTAAGCATGAGACTAACAAGACAGACATGCATGTGGGTATTGATTCAAAGATGGGTGTTTAACCATGAGGTGATTAACTCAAAGAAGGTATGGATACCAAAGAGTATTGCAATGTTTGAACCCAAGAGAAGAGTATTATTGATGAAGATTGTTGCAGTGTTGTCTATGGGGAAGAATACTTGTCAATTATTTACTTTGAATAATTGGAGCCTACGTCCCGTATTCAAAGGTACTCAAAACAAAGATAGGAATAATCACTCTCATCCTTCTTCGTTACTTAAGGCTTGTGGCACACAATTCGCATTATAACTGAGAAGGGTTGAAAGCAGAATCTTTTTTTATGCTTGAGTAGTGATTCAGCCTTGATGTCCAGAGTATTCAAAGTCTTGAGTGTGAAGCTTGACTTGACTTGAGATCCAATGTTGTGCCAATTCAGAGGATTAATCCTATCTAGTGATCAAGATACTTAAGATCATTTGTCTGAACATGGGAAGCAGACAGATGCTAACAATTAATTGATCAAAGAATACTTTGATCAATCAACCAATCAAGGACATGATTAGGGTATACAAGCACATGGATTTTATAAAGAAATTAATCATCATAAACTTTAACTTCTAAAAATCTAATAACCAACTAATTAAGTGTTAATCCAAGTTTAATATGAATTATCACGGTTATTTATTTCTAAAAAATTCTATTGAATAGTACTTCTAAAACTAAAAGTTTTTGCTAATTAACCTAATGTGTGTCAATGTGACTAGAATAAACAAAAAACTAAGTATTAATCACCATTCTTATTCAAAGTATTTTTCATGAAAAAATGAAATGTATTAAAAGTATTGAAATGTGCTAAAAAGAAATAGCTAAAATATGTTAAAAAGAATTAACTAAAAATATATTAAAAATAATAAAAACAAAAATATTAAAAAAGAAAAAAGAGGCAGGGGGTGCCTTGCCCATCAGGGGCCTATGGATAACAATTGGCATGGGCTGAGAAAGCTGAGGCCCAAGGAGTTATTGCCTTGTCTCAGGAGGGGGTGTAGCATGGAAAATTAGGGGTGGTGTGAGTAATTTCATTGGGCTTAAGGGCCTCAGGCCCAGGACCTGAAGCCAAGAGAGGAGGGGGAGATTAGAAAGCATTTCTATTTCAATTAAAACACATTTATGTGCCTCAATCCAAAGGAAGTGTCACCTGAGCCAAACCTCGCTACGCCAAAAATCGCCTCTAGCGGCGTGGAGGTTCAAACACCTTCAACCTTACATCAAACTACTTGTTTTTGTCTCCTTTCACTCAATCTCACAGTATTTTTCCTTAATTCAAAACCAACAATTCAAATTGAACAAAAAAACTAAAAGAACCCTATAAATGCAAACGAAAATTAAATTGCGAAAGGACTCCAGGAGGGATCCAAACCTTAAGGGTTTGGTCCCTCTGATATTAGGCTACATCAAGGCAACACAAAGGAAAATGAATATGATGGATTTCAAGGGAGCAACTGACTTATGAAGCGGAGCGTTCGTCGAATCTCAAGGTTGACGCAAATGGATCAAGAAAACACTAGAAGCACAACAGGTAAATCTTCAAATCTCCACTTCTTAATTGTTGCACGATCTTCTTCTTCTTCTCCCAAAAATCCTAGTCTGTAGGTGCGCATTGTGTTGCTCTGTGTTGTTGTTGTTGACTGCGTGTGAAAATAAGGGAGTGTTGAAAGCATATATCGGTGGTGAAAGTTGTTTTATCGTCTCCACAAGGATTTTTCTGATATCACTTGCCATTCTATAGTTTGTGAAGTCTTAAGTAAGGTTTTCAAAGGTGTTTTGTTTGGAATTAATCATAAGTTTTCACAAGATTTAGTAGCAACGAGTAAAGTTTGAAAGATGTTTGTTTAAAAAGACATATCAAGAATAGATTTCATAAACCTAACTTGTATATATTCGATTAATCAAGAATGTGAATTTGTTTCCGATCAATATAATCACTTATCCTCTCAATACCGTTTATTTCTAAAGTGGTTTCGTGAGTATTGTCGTATCAATCACTAGATAATGTCTGATGCTTACAATAAATACAATAAACATAAATATTGATACAAATCAAATATCAACTCACAAATCTATGTCTAGAGTGATTCAAAACAAAGTTATATCATAAAAAACAAAGATATTCATCATATATTAATCATCAACTTGTGCACATACAAAAGTTTAAAGAAAATGCATACAAGCTTAAGGAAGATTACATTTATCCTTGATACAAAAGAGTTTAGCTACCCATCACCATGGTAGCTTGAGCAACAAGTAAGAAAGAAAGCTCTACTAGCATCAAAGTCGAAAGATCGAAGATTGATGCTCCAAAGCTTTAATTTTTACCCTTTTTGGAGTTTCTAAGCTTCTTGACCTAAAATATCTTCTCCAAATATGAAAAGTGAAAAAAGTTTTTCTCAAAATATCTAGAAAGTTGCTTTATATACTAGTGCCAAGAGGTGCCTCTAATTAACACCACGCTAAACCCATGTAGAGCTTGCTTAGCGAAGCCAGTAACCAAGAAGACAAAATCCTAGGAAGGGCGCTAAGTGCGGTATGACCGGGCTAAGCGCGGTTTGGTTCATTTAGCTACTGCCTCTTCTTCAAACGGGCGATGGAAACTGGCCTAAGAGGGCTTCGGGCTAGAAACCGGGCTAAGCGGGCTTCAACTTCAAAACTTCACCAAAATGATCTTCTAAACCTTCTTCCATCTCTTAAAGGTCCCAAGCATCCATTCAAGGAAGGAAACCTACAAAAATTCACCAAATTCATTACAAATAAAGGTATTTACATGCATAAGCTAAAACCTACTTATTTACACTTAAACTATGGTTTTACTAATAATTCACCAAGAAATCAATTGAAAAAAGCCACAAAATACTATCAAATATATACGCAATTTGGCCCTTAACAACTCTCCCCAACTTAGGATTTTGTTTGTCCTCAAGCAAAGTATGCCTCTCATGAAAACAAGAGGAATTGCTCAAGCATAAAATCCAATCAAGAAAGGATTAACAGTTCAAATTCAACATATGAATGCGCACAAGCAATGTTCACTACTTCCTAGAATCAAACAATGACAAAAAATTTAGTTCTTCAAACAAATATCATGCTATGTATTCAAATAACAACTAAATTCTCATACTTGAATCACTCTAGCACTCCTTTTCAAAATAAGGATGAAGAAATTTACGCTTTTCCAACCGCGGGACAACTTACACTCATTTAAAACACAATGCCAACAACAATTCAATTCATACATTCATCTAACAATCCTAACTGAAACCATGGAAGAAAAATATCACTAAGGGCTTGTAAGGTTGTAGTTTGGTCGGGTTTCTCAACAAAGGGTCATTTCTTAGGCTATTGAAACGAAGTTGCCACACAAAAGAAACATTCACTATACAAGGTATTTACACATCACAACTTTTTTCACCAATTTCTTTTCTCTATTGCTCACCCTTTGAAACTTCCTTTGCACAATTATTTTTCATCCTTCTTTTTTTTTCAAACAGGCATTTTTTTCTTTTCTTTTTCACCATCATATTCACAATTTTCTATGCTTGTTCAATTTTTTTTTCAAAATTTCTAGCAACCTACCATTTTACTTTCATTCTCCTTAACTTGAATAAAATCAAACCTTAAGTGAATGCTTCTTACTTTTTATGGCAAGAAAATCAGTTTAAAACAATGATCAAAGTTCAAAGGTTTCAACAACAAAATTTTTAGTGTCCCACAAAATTCATTGATGAATTTAACTTTCAAGTTTCTATATGTACTTAAGCCAAGTTCTTCACCAAAATGGGATCTAATATGTTAAGGCTTAAAGGGGTTAACGAATACTCACTACTGACCCGGTAAGTTACTTTTTTGGATATGGTTGTGCTCAATATAAACAAATTGCCTTGATCATTTCTAAAGTTTCCACAAAATCACAATAATCAAAAGATTAAGCATGAATTAAATGAGTTACACACAATTATCAGTCATCCAAGCATTTAGTGCACAATGGAGGTTTCTCACAATTTATGGCTTTTGGAACTAAGTGACTCAAGTATTCAAATAAGTTGCAAAATGAAACAAGAATATACATTTGTTCAAAGCACAAAATTCTTAGTCATTCTAACATTCTAGAAAGCGATAACCATGTACCTTGCTTGCATTCATCACATTCAAAATCCTATCATCACCATCCAAACTTGGTAGAATCTTCATTGGATACTTTTTAAGCAAAAGAGCAACTAATCAATGAAGTTCTCATCATCCATTTAATGTAGAAGCATAAAATTCAAAACAACTTAACAACCATAAAAAAAACTAATTGAACATTCAAAAACTGAAATATTCAATTCATAAAACATAATGTAATGGTGTACACACCAACAAAATTAGTAGTACAAAGTCAAAATAAATCCAACTAAACGGGATAGAGTACAATAAAATAAGTCTAAACAACTAAACATAAAACATAATGACAATAAAGACAAAATAAAAATAGGATAGTTAAACTCATCACTCCTCCTCATCACTAGAGGCCTCCTCTCAGATAGTCTCGCCACTGTCATCATCATCATTATAATCATCAGCCTAGGAAGCATCGGCCTGAGGTACCTGTGCCTGCGCCTAAGGTGTCTGCTCCCTCACAAAATGAAATGGCCCGTCCTCAGGCTAATCGAAAAACTCATCCAACTCTCCACCAGTGGGGCAATGGATGATCTACACGTGGCTCTCAGATTTGAAGCTGCAACCTGCGTAAAGAAGAGTGAAGAGATTTGAAAGCTCTTTGATGAGCAAGGTGCATTTCCCAAGTGTACATGTAGGCTACCTGCTCATCATATTCATGTCGTGCTAGGGGAGCTGATGGCTGCTGTGGTGCTACTGGTTGTGGTGGTGGCGTAGGTGCCTCAACCCTAGGCATACAATGGTTATCTATCTAAAGGTCATTCACAACACCATCAATGATCTTATGAACCATATCAGGTATCAGAACACCCGCCTGAGTGTACAAGCCCGTGATCAAACCAGGAAGAGCTAGAATGGATGGAATTTTGGTACCTAGAGGGTGACCACTAGAGGCAATGGCTCGGATCTCATTAGAGATGATTTTTGCCACATAGAACTGCCTTTCATCCAAAATATAACACAACATGCAAGCAATATCAAGAGGGATGGTAGAGGTGTGACTCATAGGCCTTATGTTGTGAAGGACTAGGGTCATTAATACCTGAGCGAGAGTGTTCATGTCTCCCCTCTTCTACTTCAGTGGCTTACCTGTAGCAATAAGCTCGAATGACCTGCCCGAATATACCAACACATCACTCACATGCTCTATGTTCCAATTCTTTCTTTCCACCCTCCGATTATAAGAGCACACTTTTCTCCCTCAGCTAAAACCAACGGATTACCTAAGTATGTGTCGATGGCATCCCGATTGAAATAGACTTGTTTCCCACGCACAAAAGTCATGAAAGAGTACTGTTGGCCTTCCGCCGGAATATCATTTGCATAAAACTCACGAACCAACTCATAGTTCAGCCTAGTTGGAGGTGTTAGCAACCTCTTCCATCCATGGTTCTCAATAATATTTAGGCATCCCATATGGTTCCCTTGCGGGTTGATTTAGAAAATCTTCTCTGACTATATGCTTTTGCGTGTAAGCTCAAGGTAACAGGACTCTTGCTTAGGTCAGAGAAATCTGTGTGCATCATAAGCATTCAGCTATTTCCTTTACTGTGAAGATGAGCCAACAGTGTATCGTGTGCGTTTCGGTGCCATCTGCAAAAGAATCAGACAAAACATCACAAAAACCATCAAATACCAATTCAAAAATTATGATAACTCTATATGCATCCAAATAATATCACACAACAAGCAACCAACCAAGAGAAGAAAGAACCAGAAAAACTTAGTTCAGGGGAGCGAGCTTAGAGCCGTCTTACCAGGCTAAGCACAGTTGTGCATTCAAGAAATAAATTCCTCTGCAACCAGTCTACTCCCTCACAATCAACAACTAACAGCAGTAATTTCAAAAGCATCTTAACGCAACACAAAATAAAGCAACTTACAACAATAATTCGCATGGCTCATGAACATGCAATTCCTAGTTTCACAAATCCTAAAATTTTCAACTTAACCTTAGAAATGCACAATAATCAACACCATTTCAACTTCTGAATTCAAAGTAAGCATTTCACAACAAAACCAAACCCTAGAAAATTAAGTTTCTACACCAGTTCAAACCAAACCCTAGACATATTTCAATCTATAATGCACTGAAAATTATAAACGGGAACAAACCTGGATTGAGCAATGAGATAAAGAGTGAGATATTAGAAATCTGAACACTTGAAAAGATTTTTCCTTCTCTTGGGTACAGGTTGTGAGGAGAGTGAGAGAGCTTGGATGTGAGAAGTGTTTGTGAGAAAAATAAGGAAGTGAGAGGGTAAGGGAAAAATGAGGGTAAATTTTTAGAGGAACTGAACATAACCCATCATATTCTGGTAAGTGCCCCAAGGCCCACATTTCAAACACAACGACCCAAACTTGAAATGGCCAAATAAGATTACCACGCTAAGCGGGCTCAGAACCGCGCTAAGCGGTCTCAAAGGAACATGGCCACTCAAATTTGGCCTCAAAATGGGGTTTAGCCGACTTTTCAACAACCGACTAAATTCTACCTAACAGAAAGCAATAAATACTTACAAGGCTGGGGTGCCTCTCAACTAGCGCTTTTTTAATGTCGCTTGAGCTCGACGGTCCGACGGTGAAATCACGGAACGCCAAAAGCAAATGAATTAGCTCCCCGATCAAACTCACCAACACAAAGATCTTCAACCTTTTTCACTACCTTTTCCAATCTTTTTCATAAATGGAAAATTCCAACAAGAGTTCCTTTTTGCATCCATTGCATCATTATCGTTCTCATCCATACGACAACCATTTTCCACTTTCTTGGAACAAACTATCCCTTTAAAAGGTGTGAAACATACCTCTTCATATTGAGTCCTGACCTTCATAATACCTTCATCAACATCAATCATCATTTTGGCAGTCTACTAAGGGTCCACCAAGAATTAATGGCGTCTCTTCATCTTCCTCCATATCCATTACGACAAAATTTACCAGAAACATGAATTTGTCAACTTTTACCAACACATCCTGCACTACACCTTCAGGATGAGTTCTTGACTCATGCGCCAATTGCAATGCCATTCTAGTTGATATCATTTCAATGTTTCCAAGCTGTTTAACCATAGATAACAAAATCAAATTTATGCTAGCGCCCATATCAATCAAAGTTATACAATTGAAATCACCACCTGTAATTATAGGTAAAGAAACTCATCTCGGATCTCGTTCTTTCCGCGGAAGAATACTTCGAATGATAGCGCTACAATTAGCATTAAGAATGATGGTTTCTTTATTCCTAAATCTCTTCTTTTTGGTAAGTATGTGCTTCATGTATTTAGGATACTTAGGCATTTGTTCAAGTGCCTCTGAGAATGGAATGTTAATTTGCAATCGGCTAATAATATCCACAAACGGAGCCTAATGCCTCACATTATACTTTTTGGTAGGAGCATGCAGATAAGGTAAGTTTTGAATTGGGATATTACCCACATGTTTCTTCCCTTTTTTATTCTTTTTCTTTTTCTCTTCTCTCCATTTTTTTTCTACTTCCTCCTTTTCTCTTTTCTCCTTTTCAACTAAGTCACCCTCCACATTTTTTTCTACTTCTTCCTTATCAATTTCATTTTCTTTTTCAACTACAACCTCCTCTTCCACAACTTTCTCACTAATGCCCATATCAATCCCCCTACCACTTCTAGTAAATATTGCTTTACAAGTCTCTTTAGGATTCACTTGAGTATTCGCGGGAAAAGTCCTGTTGTGATGATCAGCTAATTGTTTAGACAATTGCCCAATTTGTATCTCAAGATTTCTAATAGACGCATCAGTATTGTTTTGGCTGGAAATCAACATTTGCATAAATGGATTGAATGTGTCTTCCATTTTTTATTTTCAACCTTGAGGTTGTGGAGGTTGAGTGTAGTTTTGATATGCATTTTGACGACTGAAAGTTTCGGCATCTTGGCTCCATCCTTGTTGATAACCTTGGTTTCCTTGATAAGGAGGTTGTCTCGGTTGGTAGCCTTGGTTTTGATTTTGGTTCCCCATGTAATTTGCTTCCTCTACAACCGGAGGACAATACCCGATAGGATGGTCTCCCTTACACAACTCACAACTCGTAATTTGTTGGCTCTTATTCGGAAGCTCTTGCATCTCCTTAATTTGTTATGGAAGTTTTGACATTTGTTGTGTAAAAAACTCCACTTGTTGTGAGAGCAACTTATTTCGTGCAAGAATAACATCGTTGGTGCCCAATTCAAGCACTCCCAACTTCCTTTGAGGTGTACCTCGGTTATGTTGGCATTGGTGATCATTGAGTGCCATCCTATCAATGATGGCAACTACGTCCTCTGCATTCTTCGACATTAAAGATCCACCCAAGGTAACATCTAAGAGAGTTTTATGAACCGGTTGGAGTCCATTCAGGAATATATGCACTTGTGTAAGATCATCAAAACCGTGGCCTTTACATTTTCGCAACATAGATTTGAACCTCTCTTATGCTTCATTGAGAGATTCATTTCCACCTTGAGCAAATAAAAAAATTGCCGTCTTAGCCTCCATGAATCTATTTTGAGGAAAGAATCTTTCAAGAAACTTCTCCTCCAACAAATTCCAATCGGTCATCACAAGAGTTAATTGGTTAAGATACCATTCCTTAACCTTTCCTATCAAGGAGTGTGGGAATAGCTCTTGAACAATGGTTCTTCTTCCGCTTCAAGAGCTCCCGTTGCTCCCGCAATCTCGTATAACTTTGTAAGATGAGTGAACGGGTATTCGTGATCTTTCCCGGTAAATGGATTTGAATATAAGAGTTGAAGAATTCCTATTTTCATCTTTGAGTGCCTTCCATTATTTGCATTGCGAGCAAGCGGAGCATTATGTCGCGGACTATTGGTACATGAACCTCTGATAGGAGGTGGAGGTGGATTTGTTTCTCCCATGATTGGCGTAACAATGGGTGTAGTTGGTGGATTACTTGAAGAAGTTCCTTCGCGCTCCCTTATTTCTTTAGCTAGTTTCATTCATCTTTTAGATTTGCTATTAAGTTTCCGCACAGTTCTATCAATCTCTGGATCAAATAAAAGTTGGTTTGTGGGTACACTTCCTCGCATAAACAGATATCTGAAACACTAACCAATCAAATTAAGAAGCATAAGGAATATGAACTGAGGTAAGAGATAATAATACAAATCTTAAAACAAGATAAACTATAGCAATGCTTGCAATATCAATCAATAATCCCCGTCAACGGCGCCATTTTGTTGAAAGCATATATCGGTGTTGAAAGTTGTTTTATCGTCTCCATTGGGATTGTTCTGATATCACTTGTCGTTCTATAGTTTATGAAGTCTTAAGTGAGGTTTTCAAAGATGTTTTGTTTGGAATCATAAGTTTTCACAATATTTAGTAGCAAAGAGTAATGTTTGAAAGATGTTTGTTCAAAAAGACATATCAAGGATAGATTTCATCAACCTAACTTGCATATATTCGATTAATCAATAATGTGAATTTGTTTTCGATCAATATAATCACGTATCCTCTCAGCACCATTTATGTCTAAAGCGGTTTCGTGAGTATTATCGTATCAATCACTAGACGATGTCTCATGCTTACGATCAATACAATAAACATAAATATTGATACAAAGCAAATATCAACTCACAAATCTATGTCTAGAGTTTGTTCATTGATAGATGAATATCATATATCAAGTTTTGGAAAATCTATGTCTAGAGTGATTCAAATCAAAGATATATCATAAAGAACAAAGATATTCACCATATATTAATCATCAACTTGTTCAAATACAAAAGATTAAAGAAAATACATACAAGTTTAAGGAAGACTACATCTATCCTTGATACAAAGAGTTTAGCTACCCATCACCATGGTAACTTGAGCAACAAGTAAGAAAGAAAGCTCTACTAGCATCAAAGTCAAAAGATCAAAGATTGATGCTCCAAAGCTTTAATTTTTATCCTTTTTGGATTTTCTAAGCTTCTTGACCTAAAATATCTTCTTCAAATCTGAAAAGTGAAAAAAAAATTTCTCAAAATATCTAGAAAGTTGTTTTATATACAAGTGCCAAAAGGTGCCTCCAAGTGACACCGCGCGAAGCCCATGCAGAGCTCGCTTAGCGTGGTCAGTAACATAGAAGGAAAAATCTCAGGAAGTGCGCTAAGAGCAGTATGACCAGGCTAAGAGCGGTTTAACTCATTTAGCTACTGCCTCTTCTTCAAACAGGTGCTGGAAATTAGGCTAAGCGGGCTTCGCACTGGAAACCGGGCTAAGCGGGCTTCAAATTCAAAACTTCACCAAAATGATCTTCTAAACTTTCTTCCATATCTTAAAGTTATTTACATGCATAAGCTAAAACTTACTTATTTACACTTAAACTTTGGTTTTACAAATAATTCACCAAGAAATCAATTGAAAAGGGCCACAAAATGCTATCAAATATATACACAATTTGGCCCTTAACAACTCTCCTCAACTTAGGATTTTGTTTGTCCTCAGGCAATGTATTCCTCTCATGAAAACAAGAGGATTTGCTCAAGCATAAAATTCAACCAAGAAAGGATTAACGGTTCAAATTCAACATATGAATGCACACAAGCAATGTTCACTACTTCCTAGAGTCAAATAATGTCAAAGAATTTAGTTCTTCAAACAAATATCATGCCATGCATTCAAATAACAACTAAATTCTCATACTTGAATCACTCTAACACTCATCTTCAAAATAAGGATGAAGAAATTTACGTGTTTTCAACCGCGGGACAATTTACACTCATCTGAAAAACAATGCCAACAACAATTCAATTCATACATTCATCTAACAATCATAAATGAAATCATGGAAGCAAAAGATCACTAAGAGCTTGTAAGGTTGTAGCTTGGCCGGGTTTCTCAACAAAGGTTAATTTCTTAGGATATTGAAATGAAGTTGCCACGCAAAACAAACATTCACTATATAAGGTATTTACACATCACAACTTCTTTCACCAATTTCTTTTCTCTATTACTCACCCTTTAAAAATTCTGTTGCACAATTATTTTTCATCCTTCTTTTTTTTTTAATTCTTACAAACAAGCATTTTTTTCTTTTCTTTTTCACCATCATATTCACAATTTTCTATGCTTGTTCAAATTTTATTTCAAAATTTCTAGCAACCTACCATTTTACTTTCATTCTTCCCGACTTGAATAAAATCAAACTTTAAGTGAATGGTCCTTGCTTTTTTTGGCAAGGAAATTTATTTAAAACAATGATCAAAGTTCAAAGGTTTCAAGAACAAATTTTTTAGAATCCCACAAAATTCAATGATGAACTTAACTTTCAAGTAGTTGTGCCTGCGCCTGAGGAACCTGTTTCCTCACAAAATGAAATGGTCCGTCCTCAGGCAAATCGACAAACTCATCAAACTCCTCACCAGTGGGTAATGCATGATCTACATGTGGCTCTCTGATCTGAAGCTTCAACCTACGGAAAGAAGAGTGAAGAGATTTGAAAGCTCTTTGATGAGCACGGTGCATGTCCCAAGTGTACATGCAGGCTACCCGCTCATCATATCCATGTCGTGCTAGAGAAGCTGATGGTTGTTGTGGTGCTACTGGCTATGGTGGTGGTGTAAGTGCCTCAACCTTAGGCATACAATGGCTATATATCCAAAGGTCATTCACAACACCATCAAGGGTCTTATGAACCATATCAGGTATCGGAACACCCGCCTGAGTGCACAAGCCTGTGATCAAACCAAGAAGAGCCACAATGGATGGAATTTTGGTACCTAAAGGGTGACGACTAGAGGCAATGGCTCGAATCTCATTTGAGATGATCTTTGCCACATCGACCTGCCTCTCATCCAAAATATCATACAACATGCAAGCAATATCAAGAGGGATGATGGAGGTGTGGCTCCTATGCCTTATGTTGTGAAAGACTAGGGTCATTAATACTTGAATGGGAGTGTTCATGTCTCCCCTCTTGAACTTCCATGGCTTACCTGCAGCGTTAAGCTCGAATGACCTGCCCGAATATACCAACTCATCACTCACATGCTCTAAGTTCCAATTCTTTCTTGCCGTCAGTCGCAACGCGAAAAACAACTGGTAGAAAAACAGAGTCACCACCGAACATTATTTATCCCGACGGGGGAAAGGAAACGAGCGAAGAAACCTCAAAAAGGAGAAGACATGGTCTTGCAACCAAATCCTGGGTTCAGGAGTCATTTACGCGAGAGGAAGGTATTAGCACCCCCTCGCGTCCGTTGTACTCAATGGGATCCACTCTTGTTGTTCTATTCAAATGTTGTGTTTATCTAAAGCCTACTTGCTAAACAGAAACGAAAAGGAGAAAAACAAAAGGAGACTTAATAGGGCTTCACCGTCCTATGCCTACGTATTCCCTCGTGCAATGGGATAGTTAGAGTCAACATAGTTCGGAGGACTACGGGTGGATAGGGGGATTGTGCTCGCCAAGACATCGTCGTCTTGTGCCTACGTAGATTTCTTTGAACGAGAATGAAGAAATTAGAGCATTCGTACTTCGTGGTATACGGGTTGCTTAGTGTCTTTTATGAGCGATGCTAAGTTTGCATTCCAGCTATTAGGGACGAGGCCTGTTTACGGTAGAACGAAAGTAGCATGCCCTTTCTGAAACGGTTTGAAGGAAAATCCCGAAGGACAAAATGATTTGGATTTGTTCAAGTGTTTTAACAGAAGTGAACTGACTATATTTGAGATGTGCATTGCACTAAAATCTATGACATAGGATCGAATACTTCGCGCTAATGATCCAAACGTCTCGCGCACAAAGTACCCTAAGATGAGGTTAGAAATGCATCCGCTCATCTTTTCCCATGTGCTTAAGGCTCGTGACGCACTATACACATCGTATTTATTAAGTATCTTAAATTAACTTGAGAGAGAAGAGAAATACTGAAAGGGCAAATAAATATCTAAGGGATCTCGCACCTAGATGTTGTCATGCCAAATGGTCCTATAGTGGAGGATAAAAGGGAGCTAACACAATGATGTGGCCCTAGGGTTACGTTTAAGGGGAGCTAACCTAATGTTGTCATGGAAAGGATTGAAGCCTAAAGTCTAATTTTAATTCAATTTAATCAAGGATTAGAATCATATTAAGATATCTAAAGAGACGATATAAGTCGTACAAGCGAGTATATACACATCATAAAGCAAGCACCAAGAAAATTAACCATCAAGGTTTAACCAATAATCAAGAAAAATTCTAATAAGAATGACCCAATGACTAATCAAAAGGTTTATTAAAATTTAATCGCAACTTAGTAAAATCAAGCTTAGTAGACTAATATTAAGTGCTAACATCAAAATTAAAGTCTAATAAAATCAAAGTCACTCTTGAAATTTATATAAAAGAGATCATCGAAATTATACACTTAATCATGAATTAATACTAACGACTATTACTAAAAAATTAATTTCTAATCAAAATAGATCTAGGTTAATTATCATTTTAAGCATCATTAACATTCTAATTAAACCCACAAGAAAAATCACATTGAAAAATTGTTTGGAAGTTTTAAAATAAAATAAAAAAAACACAAAAATAGAGTGCAAAAGTAAACAAAGGGTGCATTAGAAAATAAAATAAAAAGAAGTCTATGGGCCATGTTAAAAAAAATGATGGATATGTTTAAAAAAAACAAATGGGCTTCAAATTCGCTCACTCATTATCAAGATTTCAACTACAAAATGACGAAATTACGAAGTCAAAAGAAAAATACTTGCGGCGACTTGGAGTGAATAGGTACGAAATCGAATCCTTCTTCTTCGTAATTGTTCGTGTTATTGATGTTGCCTTGTTTTTACTCCGTGTGTGTTGTTTCTACTCTCCTCGCCTTAATCCGTGTTTTTTTTTTTTCGAACTTACCTCCGCTGCTCACTATTATCTCTTCCTTTGTGTGTTTCTGCCTGTTATTCGTGTAATTTGTGTGTTTACTGATGTGTGTACTTGTGAATTTTGATACTGCTATGCTTCGAAATCGCTTGTGTAATGTCCTGAAGGCGTGTGAATTGATGCTTGTGTGTGAACTCTGTTCTATGAATATCATGAATGTGTGTATGTTCTGATTTGTTTCGAAACCTCGTGTGTATTTTCTGTGTGTCTCTGAATGTCTTCTTTTATAGGCTTGAGGCATTAAATTTGTGATTCTGAAATTGAATGTGCGCGATCTGAACTTGCCGTTTCCAATTTGGAAATGTTTTAGTGTTTATGATTCTTTGATCTCTTGCCATTATGGTTTTGGGCATGATTATGAACTTACCCCTTTCCTTTCATTATGTTTGGTACGGTTTTGGAAGGGATTGGTACTGTGTCCGACTTCCTGAATCTAATGAATAATTTCCTACCCTCTTTGATGATTTCCTGCCTTAACCGTGTCGTCAATCGCGAACTGCTGCTGTCTTCTAATTTTCTTGTTCTTCCTATTCTTTTCCACTTAGCAACCTATTCTAATCAAGTTCATGATGTTTTTTGGTTACTAAGTTGTAGGGATTGAGCATGATTTCTACAGGTTATGAATGTAAAATATTAAGCTCTGCACATTGACGATTAATGCCATTACTTTGAATTGCTTTTAATAACATGAAAATAATGCTCTTGTTGCTTTTCGTGGCAGGCTTTGGCACTGGAACTGGTGTGAATTGAAGGCAAGGCTCGGCATATTCGGACGACTTGTGTGGGGTCGCGTTGTTTTGGACAAAATGGCTTAGGAGTGGTTTTAGCTTGCAAGGTAGCAATGGTTTGTGTAGTAGTAGCTAGATATTTTTAGCGTGAAGCAGCATTTCGTGTGGCTTTTTGATAAGCTTGGCTGTAGCTTTTGTTTTGGCGTAGAATGAAGGCACTTATGTGATGCTGGTTTGGAGAGTATGGTTGTTGGCCATGTAACACAATTGTTGGATGGTGGAGCAAGTTAGATTCAAGGCTTAGTTGTGAAGCATGAAGCTTTTGGCACTTTGTTCATTATTTTCTTGGGCATTTTGTATAATGAGCTTTATAGCGAGTTCCTTTTTTTTGAAGCTTGTACTTAGCATGCGTTTTGTAAGCTTGTGAAGTCTTGGCCTTTGAATGCATAAATGTTAGAAATTGAATCTTCACGTTTGAACTTAGACTTTGAATTTGGGATTTGATATGAATATTCAATCTCTTGCGCTTTGCAAACTTTGATCTTCTTAAGTTTGGATTTAGGCATTCTCACCTTGAATTTTATGAAAAAGGATGAATCTTGAGATCAATTAGTGTACCTTGAATTTAATAGAACTTGATTCCTTTTTCCCTGAATAAAACTCTTCACAAAAATCTCTTTGAAATTACAACCGTAACATGAATCTGGAAATAATTACTAGAACTTGAATTTGATATTTTCAATTTGAATTTTATGAACACAACCTGAATCTTGAAATCAATTTGAACACGAATTTTGAAATCAATTAGCACATATCATGAAAATGCTATCATGACAAACCATTCCTTTGAATTTGGACATTTGGATGGTGACTGTATCATGACCATGCAATTAAGCCAACGTTTTACCAATCTTGAAACCATGAAAACTCTTAACAATGGCCAAACTTCTTCAAAGAATAATACGCCCAAGACAACACCAAATTGCAACCAGGCTTGAAATACTAGAGCCCAAATCATAATACACTAAAGCCCAACAAACTCGAGTTTGAGATCAATGCACCGTACCTTACCACGATAACATAACAGTTCTCAAATTCCCATGCTCAATATCAATAGAAGAAAACCCTAATGGAGCTTCTGAGATGACTTTGATCCTGGATAAGAAGATGCTTGTGATGATGACGACTCAAAACCCTGATTCCATAACCCAAGAAAGACCAGTTGAATTAAACTTAAATAGAAATTTCTAATCAATAGAAAAAACTGATGCCTTAGAAGACCTTGATCCCATGCCTTAAGATCTCATGCAAAAGATGAATAGTTATGAGTGGATAACCTAGTGAATGATGCATATGTAGGTGAAACAACAGCCAGTTAGGGTCAAGTAGAGTGAGGGCGAATTTTGGGGTGCAACAGCTGTCCCTATTCAATCAACTTAAACCTGAAGGTATGAAGAGTGACGCCTTTTAAAAATTCAAGGTAAAAGGAGATTAAATTCCAAAAGCACCGTAAAATTTGCAATATGCAGGGGGAGAGACGACTCCGCTGGGGGAATAAGTAATAAAAAGGTATGATTACAGTGTGTCGGAAGGTGAGGTCAACACAGACGAGTGGTGACTTCACCGGGGATGAACACGACCGAATGTTAAGAAATAAACACGACGAGTGTTGAGATCAATACAGACGAGTATTGAGGCAAAAGAGGTGAACACAGACGAGTGTCGACCACGCTGGGGGATAAACACCAACGAGTGTCAAGATCAACACGGACGAGTACTAAGAAGTGGATAAACACGGACTAGTGTCAAAATCAATACGGACGAGTACTGAGAAAATGGATAAACACGAACGAGTGTCAAAATTAATACGGACGAGTACTGAGAAAATGGATAATCACAGACAAGTGTCAAAATCAATACGGACGAGTACTAAGAAGAAATGAAACAAACACGGACGAGTGTTTAGGTCAATATGGATGGGTATTAAAAAAAAAAAGAATAAACACGGACGAGTGCTAAAACTCAATACGAACGATTATTGAAAAGAAAAGGGATAGACACAAACGAGTGTTTTGAATCAATACGGATGAGTATTGAAAAAAAGATGAAACAAAAACGAACGAGTGTTTAGATCATTACGGATAGGTATTGAAAAGAAGTGAAACAAACACGGACGAGTGTTGAAGAGAAATGGGGGGAGACAGAGACGAGTGTCAAAGATAGTAACAAGATAAACACAGACTAGTGCTTAAATCAATACAGACGAGTATTGGAAAAGACGATCCAAATGCAAGAAGCGACTTTGGACAAACCAAAGCTTTAAAGTCTACCAGACGAGGATAGGATTCTGAGAAAGTTGGCCGGACGAGGGCAAATTATCCTACAGGAAATGGGTTTAAAACACAATCTATGTCTTGATTGAAATTTAATTCGGTTTTCCAGTCATAAAGTACCAAACTTGGCTTATGCTCTGTATGCATGTTTGAATTTTTCTATGGCGTAATGCTCCATATCAAATGGAAATGCTACACATTTGGGTGGATGCAATGTGATTATTTCTATATGCAAGGTGCGAAGGAAATCCTGCCAGGGAGGACAACATGCAACTGCTGGGGAAGACATCACCATTCTGATCTTCTAACTCTCTGTGGGGAAATACAAACCACCTATGCTGGGGGGAACACCAATGATGATTGGACTTTGAACTGCTGGGGAAACCAACCACTATCTGGCTTCCATCTGCTGAGGAAAATAATAACTGATGACGATACCGACTCTGCTAGGGGATGATGCCGAACCCACTTCTCTGCTGAGGTCAATAACCAATGATGCCAACTCTGCTGGGGAACATCACCGGGCATAATACTGTGCTGGAGACAATACGGAGCCCGATACTATGTTGGAGAATAATACTGAGCACAACGTTGGGAAATGCCAATAACCATTGGACTTTATCCTGTGAAGAAATAATCATCATGCATACTTTGCGAAAAAGAGAAAACCCCGACTTCTCTCCAGCTTGTTAATGAAGAGCTTTCCTACACTGCTGGGGAAGCGGAATCCTTCTACCCTACTGAGGAAACGCATTTCATAAAGAGACCTTGTCTTCCAGAGAATGATTCCATTGTTGCCTGGGGAGTATCATCATAACCAACCTTGTTAGGAGAACATAAATCCATGGGACTTCGCTGGGGAAATTACACTTCTTGATCTTGATGAGGAAAGTATATACTAGTATTCTGTGGGGAGAGAGACTCTATTGGGGAAGAGAGGTCAAACGAGCCTCATGTTGGGGATGCAAACATGTTTGGAGAGCACAAACAAACCATCCCTACGCTGTCCGGAGACGAGAACTCTTGCTGGAGAAAAACAGATGAATCCCACCTTGGTTGGGGAAAATAAACTTCTGGACTCTCGCTAGAGAGAACAGTAAGAAACTTCACAATACTCTACCGAGGATGATACAACCTTAACGATCTATGACGGAGAGATATACAAGGAACGCATACCTTCTCATTTCTAAACAGTGACTCAATTGTTGTGAAAGGAAAACGATCCTGCAACGTATGGAGCAATAAGGGAATGTCCTAGGTACAACACAACCTATAAAGGAACCTGCCTCGAGAGGCATCATGAAGACTTGACTATTCTGAACCCTAGAGAAGTCTTTTGGAGAGGATAACTTCTCATGTTCTTAAAGTGGTCTGCCTCAATATGAGCGTGTCTGATTGATCTTCGAGAGATTCGCATGAATCTCAACGTCATTGCCCAAGATTAAATGAACTTTGGAGAGATTTCTCGACATGAATGACAAAGTCTCTTGGCTACATGTTCCCTAATAAAACAATCCAGAAATTTCCTCTTGGCAAAGTTAGACTTCTCGACTGATGCTCATTATGTAAACCTCATTGGCGTCAAATACATGTATTCAAGCGGAAAATGTTTATTCTGGGAATGATTATTCTAATGCAACACATATGCTAATCTTGAAGTTTTTATTGAGAAGATATCGCTAACCGCTGTGAACGAGTCATTAGTTAAAATGCGACATTGATTCTTGAATGGAAGATAATATGGATATGTAATACCAACAAAAGTCTTTTAGCACAACTCGTGGGAGTCAGGAACGCTATCCCACGGAAGTACGTCTTCAGAATAAACCTTGCTTCAATTAGGACTTTTCAGGGTTGTACCATGGCCTTGTTCTAGTTTTTTAGAAAAAAGGATTTATGGCTAGAAATTTTGTACCCACCTATTCTCCTTGATGTTCTTCGGTCCTACGTTCAATTAACTTGGCACAAGCGCTCACATTTCAAAAGGTTATTGAATGGTAGGAGTGATGTTCAAGGAACCCACAAGGTTTTTGAAGTGGAAATCACCCCTTTTGTCTTTTGTGCTTTGTAGTCACACGACTTGGTCTTGCTCGAGGATTCTTCTTTTGTAATCCTTTTTGCTTTTTGCTTTTCATCATTTCTTTTTTTGTTCGTTTTTCCCTAATTTTTTCCTGGACTGACCTTTTTATTGATTTCGGAGTCCAGCGGGATACCCTAACTTTTGCCTAAGTCACTTGTTTTCAAGTTTTCGACTTAGCGGGCTTTCTTTATTTTTCTTTTTTCTTCTCTTTTGGTTCTTTTTTCTTTTGCACAAATCGTGTGACACTTACTCGTCTTGATTTCTCTGAAAGGGTTGTGACTGCCTCATTCCTTGGTTGACGAGGGATAACCATTGTGGTTTCACGTCCCTTGATCTCCTGATGTGTGAGGGGTAAAAAAGTAATAGATCCTTAGATGCAAACTCCTTTTTGGAATTTGAACGTTTGATCAAATCAAATGACAACTACCTTGCCCCTGGTTAAGATGTGAGGGGTTTTTCAAATGAAAAGAAACTCCTACTTCTAGGCTTAACGGGGTTAATGAGGGTTTATCTCCTTTATATCTCCGGTGTTTGGGGATTCAAAACAATGCATGTACATCATTAGCAAAGTTTTATTCCAAAAGCACACAATCGGAAGTTTGCATTTTTACTTCATCATTCTCTCTCCAAGAATTCAAGCAAGAAGTTGGTATTGTAATACACAAAAATATCTTTATGAGTGAACACGAATGAATTACTTCAAGAAAAGGTCACTCATTGCATTAAGATTATCATTTTAAAACAAACAAGTTTTACATGGAAACAATGTTTTAACAAACAATGAAAAATATAAATTAAAATGCAGTAAAGAAGCTCAAGATTGCCATTGTTGAGGAGGGCTGACTCCGTCTGGACTTATTGCTTCTAACGATGTCTTTGCAACCTGAGTGCTCACTTGGGAGGCTTCAATTGATGTGCAGACCATCTGCCATGATCATGAAGACCTTGGTGTCAATCAAATCTTGCACCTGATGCTTCAGAGCTCTGCAATCATCGATTGAATGGCCAAATACCCCTGAATGGAACTCACATCTTGTAGTTGTATCATAACCTGGTGGCAGCTGAGCAGGAGCAGCGAGAGTCTTTAACTGGATCAACTGATGCTTGAGAAGCTCAGCCAATAATTGTGCGTACAGTATGGGGACGTCATCAACCTACCTTTCAGTCTTTTTCAGCCTTTGTCATTTCTTCTGAGGATAGTTCTAATTCAGGCACCCAACCTGTCCAGGCGCTTTCCTCTTTAGATCTGGCTGAGGCATAGGAAAAGGTTACTGGCGTGGGAGTTCTGAAACCCAAGACTGTGGAGTATGCCCCTGTCTTAAGGTTTCCCCTGGAGAAAAAAGAGGAGCATTCATCGCTTTTGCAACAGCTGGAGTAGGATTACCCTGTACGTCTGTGTCGCTCACCGTGAACTCGATTTTCTTTGAACCCATGAGCTCTTGGACCTTGTACTTGAACCTCGTACAATCTTCGATGGTGTGACCAGGTGCCCCAGAATGGAAATCACACCTAGCATTAACATTATAGCTCAGAGGAAGCTTTGCGGGAGGTGGTCCTAAAGTAACGAGCTTGTAATACCCCAAATTTTGACCCTATATTCCATCATCATTATAGGAGCATCACATATTGCATTGCTAACCCAAACCTTGTGCAAGTTGGTTTTTGTTTTGTTTCATCTGAATTAGGGTTTTGAATCAAGAGAATCAAGAGGGTCTTTATTTGGTCAGTCAATGTCTTGGATTGATCATTAACCTACCAAGGAACATACACTCAAGAGACCCCTCTCCATCAAGAATCAAGTGCAAATTGGTCTTGTTACAAGTTCATTGAAGCTCAATTTCATCTGACCCCAAATTAGGGTTTTATCTGACAATGTCAATTGTGCCTTTGACTTTTGATCAAGGCATGATCCCAATCCTAGGGACATGATTCAAAACACCCAAATACATCCTTGGAACCCATACATTATGTTTGAAAGGTTCAAAATGCAAGATCATTGAAGATCACACAGTTGAATTCAGCAGATACACAAGCTTTTAACTGCAAAGTCAACTCTTTGACTTTTGATATTTTTGGTCAAAATTGAAGTCCTGAAGCTAAATTTCATGAAAACATGTTTGATCAATCAGTTTGAGCATGAAAAATCAAGAATTGGAAGGTTTCTTGCAAAACGGGCAAAGTGAAAGAAGTGAAATTTTTCTATGTATGGAGGAGAAAACCCTAATTTTGTGCCAACTTTGAAAGGTCATAACTTTCAATCTAGACCACCATTTTTTGTGTTCCAAAGATCAAATTGAAGCCCTCACAACATACTACAACTTTGTCATATAGGGTTAATCTCCAAAAAGTGCATAGATTTTGAGTTATGAGGCCATCAAGTTGTTGAAAATCTTTCAACACTTAGAATTTTTTCAAGGCAGTTTTTGTTCACAAAAAGTACCAAACTTTGGAGCCAGTTTTCACTATGATACATTGAGAATCAAGAAATTCATCAAATATGAAAGTTGTAGAGCATGTTTGGGGCTTTTTACAAAGTACAAGAACTCATCCATATCATTTTTGAGCTGAGAGTTTCGAATTAAGGAAGTTTGTGTCATAAAGTTGGTTTTCATGCCAATTCCACAAGTTGTTCTTGACAAAATCTCCAAGCCGTACTCTATGATCCCACTTTTCTGTCCTCATTACTTCTAAATAAATCCATAATCAAAAGTTTACACAAAAAATGGAGCATTATCCAAGTGTTTAAGCTATTGTTCAAGAGATGTTGCCATTTATAGAAGAAATGTGGCACTTCCATTTTCATAAAGGCACTTTTAGCCAAAGTCAACTTGTCTTGAGCATTGCATTGGTTTCTTCTGCACTCAAAAGGTTTTGTACTAAGAAGCAACATGTCTGAACCTCTCAACAACCCTAGAAGAAGCTGGTACCTTTCATTGGAATGGCACAAAATCATGAAACTACCAAGTTGTAACTCAACCAAGCCAAAAGATCAGGAACTTGGTAATCTGACAAGCTCTTTACCTCCACTATTTTCCTATAAATAGAGGACCCTCTCAAGGTTTAAAACATACAACAACCACATACTAAAACCTCAATAACCACCCCCTCCAACAGAATTTGCAAAAACACACTATTTTTGCAAGTTCTTGAGCCAAACTCATTTCCCTCGTGCATACTCCAAAGAAACTCCAGAAACCATCCCTAGGCACCCCTTAGAGCTTGTTCCAATCATCAAACAAGTTATGTATCAATACTTACCACATTCACCATTTTCACACCTTCATTTTGCAAGAAGGCGCGAGTTTATTTCTTGAAGCAATTTCCAATCCCTTTAAACATTAAAACCATCTCTCTAAGGGTCAAGAAAGCTAAGGAGGTTGTCTTTGCACTTTTGGAAGAGCATTTAAAGAAGCCTTGGACTGACTCCAAGAGGTAAGATCCTTGAATCTTTAAACTCATGATTCATGCACTTTTATTGATTTATTTGTGAAGCAAAATGTAGTTCATATCATGTACATTCTATTTGAAGCTTTGGTTGCATTAAATAAGCTAAGCATATGATGTTTTGACATGTTGAATCTTTATGGTGTTGCACTGTTGTTGAGTAATTTTTTATTTGTACAGGTAGTTTTAGGTTGAGTTAGTAATACATTCAGATTCCTTGTAAGAAATACTTCAATTTTTATTTTTATAAAATTGAAAATGGTTGAGAAATGAGGGAGTTGTAGTGAGTGGAAATTCTGATGAAGTTGAGAAAGGTTAGGGCCCAAGAGAAAGGAAGAAGGAGTGAGCGAGGGAGGAAGAAGAAGCTGAGGTGGCGCTGACTTGGCATTTTCATTTGAAGCTTAAAATATATATTTAACTGGGGGGCTTAATACATGGATGTATTGGCCACCCAGTGGTAGAGTGTGTTGCGGGTGTGTATGCTTGTCCTTTAGGTCTGGGATTCGAATCCCCCTCGCCCAGACCTTTTAGGCTTTTTTTTTAATTCATTTCTAAAGCTATTTTCACATATTATCTATTGCTTCCACGTATGTTCACAAAGCGCGTGCTAGCACAGTTGGTATAATTTTGAACCATGAACTGACCTGGCCTGGGTTCAACACCCACCAAGGCCACTCCCTTCTTTTTTTAGCACTTTGTTTTTCTCATTTTTTCCATAACTTCAAACCTTCATAACTTCTTCATCCTAATTGATTTTTGATCCATTATTTTTGCTAATATCTCATGAAGATGTCTGCTTTCTGTTTGTGAAAAGAGATTTCCAAAAATAATTATTTTTCTTGCATTTATGCATTCTTAAAGTGTGTGACCTTTTAGGGTTTCTTAAGGACTTCTTTTGATTCTTTTGATTGATCCCTTGGTTTTCCTTGTGTATTTTGACTTGTATGAACCTTGTACATCTTGTATAAACTTTATATGATGTTGTGAACTTGTACATTATGTTTTAACTTGAATTTGATACCTTTTTGATGTACGTTTACATGTTAAAGTGTATGCTAAAACTTTGTTCATACCATGAGCTTTTGCTTGGAATTTTTGTCCTTAACATGTGACTGTCCTTCATGTTTTGTATGAGCCTTGATGTGCACATATGCCTTGTTTGAATCATACCATGTTTTATGTGTTCTTAAATACTTGACTTTTGTCTTAAATGTGACTTTGTATCCATGTTTGTATGTCTAAACCTTTGTGAGGCTTCCACCTTGTTTAAAGATCATATTTGAACCCTAACATGAATGTTTGGTTATTACCTACTTGTCCTAAACATGTTTAACTTGTATACATGCTTAAATGTCCAAGTAGTGTATTAACTTGTTCACATGATGTTTAAACTTTAACTTGTCATCTATAAGCATGCTCATATGTCATCTCTTATATGTTTGCATCTTCCATCCACATGTTATTGTCATAAACATGTCTCTTTGTTCAAGTATGCCTTGGTTGTTACCTTTTACTTGTCCATGTTTAAATTGTATTCATGATTAAGTGATGTTTTAACTTATACATGTTTACCTTGAATCTTGAATGTTACCATTTTAAGTAATGCTTTGACTTATACATGCCTTATTTCAGCTTTGAACCTTCTCCATGTTAAGTGATGTCTTGACTTATACATGTTAACTTAAACTTTGTTTTCATCCATGCTTAAGTGTTATTATAACTTATATATGTCATACTTGAACCTTGAATCTTACCATGCTTAAGTGTTGCAACGACTTATTCATGTTTGAATATTTAAATTGTATTCATGATTAAATGTTGATATAACTTGTCCATACTTGTCTTGTATTCATGATTAAGTGGTGTTAGTAAACCATAATGCATGCTTTCCCTAATTATACACTTAAACTTGTTATCCATGATACTTTTGTCTTGTTAGAACTATACCTCATGCTTAAGTGTTGTTATAACTTATCCATGATCCTTTCTTGTATGAACTTACTTTGGTTGTCACCATGTTAATTTGAAACTTATTTAAACTTTGAATGTGCTTAGTTGTTACCTTGTTTTTTATGACTTTGTCATGTCTTTGCTTTAAATGTTGTCACATTTATTCTCTTGCCTTGGTTGTAACCATATGCCTTATCTTTGTCATGCCACAAATTAACATCATGTTTGAATGTTATTTTGAGTACTGGCAATTGATATCATGTTTGAATATCATACTTGTCCATCTCATCCATATTGTTCATACTCTTTCAACTTTGTCAAGTTATTCCCCCAAGTGATGTTAGCTTGTTAGCTTCCATCCTTAGTTGCCTCTTGTTTCCAAATCCAAGGGAAAGAATACTCCATTGAGTCAATGTCATAGGTAGTTTAGCAATGCCCAATTCCCTTTTACCTTGTTAGAGTCATTAAGTCTTATAACTTAGACTTAGGGTAGAATTTACAACTACTTTGACTTTGTCAAGTCAGGTAAGTGTTAAGGCTATAACACTTACCTACCCCTTTGAACCTTGATCATAATCAAGTGTTCATTCATCCTTAGTGAGGTGAACTACAAATGCTCTGATTCCATCCTTGTAAGGATATGTAGGCACAAGACCGCGAAGTTTTCACGAGCATACTTAGTAACAAACCTTTAGGTTCCTATATTCACCATAAAACCCAAACCCAAAACAATAGCAAACAATAACACAAATACTAGTAAGAGGTTCCTATAGATTACTATAGACACTTAGGATGCTAACATCTTCCCTAAGTATAACCAACCCCCGAACCTTACAATCTCTTAGCATTGTTGTTACATTGCAACTTAGGGTTTTTTACGATCTTTTCCCTTGGATAAAACAAAGTTCGGTGGTGAATATTCAAATATTTGTGATTCAAGTTAATCAATAGCTTGATATCTGATTCTCACCACAATAGAAATGGCGACTTCACTGGGGAACACCCAAGAGGGTTAAGCCTAACTTGCTTATATTTGTTATATTTTGCTTGCTTTTTGTTTTGTTGTTATCATGGGTTGTTACCTTGTGTGGTGAGATAAGTCCCAACCTTCGACTTGAGCATAAAATAAGATAGGAAGGTGGTAGATTCAAGGAGGCTTATAGGGAGTTGATTCCCGACCAAGCTAACTTGAGAAATCACCACTCGGTGGAGGCACTTTTGAGAATAAGTATTGTTGATCAAGAGATTGTGAAAACGATACTATTTCTTGATTGAGCCTACGAAGTTGAGAACCTTTAGTCACCTTTAACCCCACTTGGCCTTATTAGGAACGTAGTGCAATGACTATGAGGGTGTAGACCCAAAATAGTTGATACATGATACTACACTCAAAAGAGGTTCTCTTGATAATATTATTAACTACCGAGTAATTGGGAAATTGATAATATTTGAAAGATGGACTGATGACTTTGAGGACTTATTAGAACTCATTGTACAGGTACACAATAGACCCTAGTACAAACCTAATGGGAGGGGTAAGCCTTTGACTTCATGCAAGCCTTAAACCCTGTTTGTGTTTAATCTTGTTAGGTTTGTGCATACATGCATTCATAAGCATCATTTTCATCAAAGTTTCATGGAACTTAGAGTTTTTGTTTGCAAACATCATAGGATTGTCATGGATTGTGAAAGGAAAAAGACTTTAAAGTACATTTTCAAGAGTCCTAAGCTGGATGACCTAAGGAGGTTAGGAGCTTTGGTTGCAGACCAAGAAGTTTTCAAGAACAAGTATGGAAGGCTTTTATCACTGTTGAAGACTATGATGGAAGATGGATGTCTCTCTACACTACTTCAGTTTTACGATCCAGTCTATCATTGTTTCACCTTCCCTGACTACTAACTTGTTCCTAAATTGGAAGAGTATTCTTATCTAGTTGGTTTTCCTATCCTTGATGAGTCTCCCTTTCTTATCTTGGAGAAAGATCCTAAGGAACAAGACATTGCCATAGCCACACATTTGGGACTGTCTGAAATCCAAGCCAACATGACCACTAAAGGAGGAGTCTTTGGGTTAACCACATAATTTTTGATGGACAAAGCTTAATATTATGCTGATAATTTAAGCATGGATGAATTTGAGGCTATTCTTGCCTTACTCATCTATGATGTGTTTCTCTTCCCTAGCTTTGAGGACTTCGTTGACATCAACGCTATCAAGATTTTCCTAAAGAAGAATCCAGTGCCTACCTTGTTAGCAGATGCTTATCACTCCGTTCACCTAAGGAACTTCCATAGAGGAAGGATGATCACATGTTGTGTGCCATTATTGTACAAGTGGTTTATTTCTTACTTGCCCAAGTCAAGCTCTTTTTGGGATCTCAAGAATGGTTTGTGGTGGTCGCAGAAGATTATGTCTCTTACTCACTCTGAGATTGATTAGTACAATCGTGTATATGATGGGGGAATGATCATTGATAGCTGTGGAAACTTTGCTAACGTACCTCTTCTTGGTACCAAAGGAGGGATCAATTACAATCCAGTCTTGACTCGTCGTCAGCTAGGATATCCTTTGAAAGACAAACCCAATGGTGTTCATGTGGAGAGTATATTTTTCAAGGATGGTGAAGATAATAAAGAGCTTAAGGAAAAGATTGTGGTTGCTTGGCGTCATTTGCATAGGAAAGGAAATAAGGACTTGGGAAAACCCAACTGTGTTTCTTTGGAAACATATCTCCAATGGGTACGAGATAGGGCCATCAAGCTGAAGATGCCTTATCCTCGTCAAGAGCCCATGTCTCTAAAGAAAGAGCCCACTCTGATAGTTTAGTAAATAGTCTTTCACCTAATTCTTGAGAAAAATAGTTTCCAGATGTGCTTGCTAAAGCATAGAAATCTTGTAAAAATTCTATTACATGATTCCAATCATATAATTGTATTTGTTATAAATCTCTCATGGCCTCAGCCTGTCTCATGGTTAATCCAACACTGGCGTCTTTGCCTGTAATAATTCTGTGTATTAAGTATGTAAAATTATGGATATTGTTTCCCTGAGTTACCAATACTCCTAATTTTTCTGGAAAGTTTACTTTGAATGCTTCCAAAGCAGCCCTAGCTATGTCTCCTAAATAGTTTTCTGCAATTTTAATCATTTCTTCTCCTGTGGTAATATTGTGGTGTCTACTTTCTTAGTCTCTAATTACCAAGGAAGTCCATTGTTCAATGTAATTATACAAAAGTTGTGGATGTATATTAGTAATATTTAACATAACATGCCCCTGACCATAAAAATTAATTTCATTTGGATTTATTTTTCCTAATGTTCTTAGGTTAGGGTTGTTGTTGTCATAAATAGCAACAGGTAATCTAGATGGATGTCCTACAGAATAACCCATCCTTACTGGTTGATTATTGGGAAAAAATGATCCATATGAAGAACTGGATTCTTCATTTACTAAAATTTTTCCAGTGTAAGCTGTTTCAGAGATTTCTGTTAAGCTTTCAGTTTCTTCAAAGATTTGTTTTAAATTTGTTATATCTTGGAAGTATTTATCCAGGAGAAAGTTTTTATTAGTATTAGCCACCTCAATTTCCAAATTAAATTTTTCCATTAGAATTTCATCATTTCTAATTTTATCTAATTCTAGAAGGGTTAATGTTTGTTCATTTGTAATACCCCGTAAATTATTTTACTTTGGATAATATTGGTATGATCAATTGGGTTCCGGGTTACTCTGAGAATTTATTGGATATAATAATTCGAGTAAACTGATGAGCTAAGAGCAAATCAAATTAATATTATCTGACTCTGAGGTTTTAATTGTTAGAGTTTGGAGACTATTTGGATAACTAGTAGTGTTACTAATTGATGATATTTTACTATATCATTTCTTTCCACCCTTTTTCCACACTTAGAAGCAAAGGAAGAAAAAGATAGAAAGAAGTTGGAGAGAAAGGAAAGGAAAGAAGAGAAAAAGTCCAAGAGCTCAAGATCATCAACCATCACCCATGCTTCATCATCATCCTTTATTCAAGGTGGGTTCTAGATAGATGCTCAAGTTATAGAATTTTTGGAGTTTTAGAGTTAGGTTTTATTTTGTGAGAAATGAGAAATCTTAATAAAATCATGCTCTAACGGTTGAAATGCAATATAAATGTTGTTAACTGCTTGTTGTTATGATTATAATGTGTTTTGATTGTTGTGTTAAGGTTTGGATGTGTTTTGGATGGTGAAATTATTGATTTTGGATGAACAACAACGCTGTTGGGAAGTTGGGTTTTCCAGGGTTCGCCTAGCGAACCTGGGGCGAGTCATAGCGAACAAGCTTTCGAGGGTTCGCCTAGCGAACCCGGCAGCGAAGGTCAGCGAATGTTCGCTAACGACGTTCGCCTAGCGAACTTTGTGCCTTTTCAGTTCTAGTTGGTTCTGCCTTGTTTCGCCCAGAGGTTCGCGAAGCGAAGGGCAAGGCGAGGTTTCGCCAAGGGCTTCGCCTAGCGAACTTTGTGTCTGTTTTGGGCTGTTTGTTGTTTTTGCCTGGAGCTTCGCCTAGCGAAGGCGGAAGCGAACGCTCGCTGGGAGGTTCGCCTAGCGAACATGACAGTTGGTGCAGTTTTGTTTCTTCCATAACTTTTGACTCGTTTATCCGATTTGAGTATTCTTGGTATCAATGTGAAGCTATGAATATACTCTATCTAATGGAAGTGAGAAATATCGTTTATTTCCCGATTAAATAGAATCGGAGGAAAACCAAGTTTGGTGTAACATGGGTGATATGTTGTTTTATGTGGCTCCATTATATGATTGAATTATGATTGCCTATTTCTTATTGTTAAGCATGTTGAGATGTATATGCATGTAAAAATACAAATAGGTAGAGTGAGGATATTACCGTAAACAAAGTAGGAAAGTGTATAATAACATAATGACAATGATCGTGCGTGCGGTACCAAGGCGTGTGTCAGATACTAATGTCATAGAATGAGTAAACACTAGTATGGAACATGTGTGTTAAACCTTTGTGGTGGTGATAAGGCATTATGGGCTTGTGATTGTCAAATACAATCCCGTTTGTGTGTGAGATCATGTAGTCGTAACCGGTTATCTTGTGAGTACGTTTCATGGGTCTCGAGCTCCTCTGAAACATGTGCACAACTACTTGGCAGGTTTGATTCCCGCGTACAGTACGAATGGCACTCTGGGAGCGTATGCTTGTGACGGCTAATGCCCCGTGTGAAGTGATGGTTCATAACGGTTAATGGCCCGTAGAACCCGAATCCATTCGTATGTCAAGTAGGTTACAAGGATCCATGACTCGGGTCGACTTCTGGACGTAGAAGCGGACGGGAAAAGGGGATGCCTTGGTATTGTTATCGATTGGTGATATTGTGAGTTGATGAACTCATGACATGTTTCCATATAGTGTGAGAATTCGATTGTGAACTCGAATGTCCCTTCCCTTTCCCTTGGACTCGAGTTAGGATTGTTAGCACCTTGTAAAGCCGAGAGGACTTTAAGATAGAGAACTCACTGAGATTTGATGTATCTCACCCCATGTTGTTGTTTACATCACAGGTACGACAGGTTCGGCGAAGGGTAAGGACAAAGTTGTTTGACTTTTCCTTACGGATCGTAGCTTTTGTGTGGCAAGGCTTCCGTTGTGAAGATTTTGAGATCATTTTTGATCTATTTCTTAGGTTTATCTTTTGGAACATCTTGTATATATAACATGCCTTAGTTTTGTGTATTAGGTTTTTTTTGGGCAATTATATGTATAATGTGTTACAAGGAACTTGTATATTTCAGTACCAAACGTATTACTCATGTATAATATATGCTTTGATGTATGTATATATATATGGGCGTTACAGTTGGTATCAGAGCAGGTCGTATCCTCGACCTAGCCATGAAATAATATAAGTATTTTCTTTCTGTTTCATATGTGTTGTGTCGCCATTGGTCTTACGTGTTATATTTATGGTATTGAGCCTGATCAACTTAATCCTATCTGTATAACATTTAGGAACATGGCCGACCGGCGCAGAAACAACCGGGGTAGATCGAGAACCACTCCAGTCGGGACAAATCCACCAGGTGACGTGGGGAACACCCCTTTGTATCAATTCATGCAACAGATGCAGCAACAACAAAATCAATTTATGCAGTAAATGGTACAGCAGATGGCTGATGGTCTGCATCCTCGAGTGGTTGTTCCTGAAGCTGCAGGGGGAACCTTTAGGGATTTCATTCATATGAGACCTCCGGAGTTTCAGGGAGGGTTAGATCCGGTAAAGGCGCATGAATGGATATCCGGTATGGAGCAGATTTTCTTGATAGTTCAGTGCAGTGAGGAAAATAAAGTGGTCTTCACTTCTCACTTGGTAAAGGGTCCTGCCATGAGGTGGTGGGAAAGCGCTTCAGCCTTAATGACAATTCAAGAGGTACCAAAGGTATGGGAGCAGTTTAAGATAAATTTTATGGAGAAGTATTTTCCAAGTTCCTTAAGGTCTCAGAAAGAATTCGAGTTTCAATAGTTGAGACAAGGCAACTTGACTGTGGCTTCTTATGCGGAAAAGTTCGGGATCATGGCGGATTATTCTAGACAAGCCATGTATGCTCCTGATGAGAGATGGAAGATCGATCAATTTCTGTTTGGTTTAAGGGCTGAAATTTCACATAGCGTGTCTCAGAGGGAATTCACTAGCTATGCTGAATTGTTACGACAGTGCTATGTGGCAGAACACAGTTTGAAGAAGGTACAAGAGGAAGGAGAATTGAGTAGGTTGAATCAAAGTGACTGAGGGAGATCGAATCAACAATTTAGACCAAGGCAAAAATATTTTAAAGGGAAACAATTTCAGAGTTCCAGGACTAGTGTGCCTCCGGTGTGCCGTACTTGTGGTAGAAATCATCATGGAAGGTGTGGTATCCAAGGGGTAAGGTGTTATCAGTGTCAGAAAGTGGGCCATTTGGCAAAGGATTGTCCTCAAAATAGGAATCGAATGGAAGAAAAGAATACCGGGCGAGTTTACATAATAGATGCAAGGAAAGCCAAGGGTGACAATTCCTTGATTGCTGGTACGTGTTTGGTTAATGGAAATCCTTGCTTTGTTTTATTTGATTGTGGAGCAATGCACTCCTTTATATCGATGCAATGTATGAAGCGACTGGGGTTGCAAGCTCTTCCATTGTCTCCACCCATGGTGATTACTACTGCCATGGATGAGATTGTTGAAACGCTGTTAATGTGTGAAAATTGTGTTTTATCTGTGAATGGAAGAGTTTTCCATATTGATCTTATTTGTTTGTTGCTTAAGAAAGTGGATGTTGTTCTGGGAATGGATTGGCTTTCTGCTAACTCGGTATTTATCGGTTGTGAGGAGAAACTAATTATTATTCCGTCCGTGGAGGCTACTCCGAAGGATGTGTGGACTACTATTTTGGAAGGTACGGTAGGAATGATTAATTTCTTGTTTGAGAATGAAAAATCTGTTCTTTTGGTTCTCACTAAGGAGGAGAATGACAACCTTCAAGTTCTGGGTATTCCGGTAGTCTGCGAGTTTCTGGAAGTTTTTCCCGAGGATATCACTTCTCTTTCTCCGGAGAGGGAAGTGGAGTTCTCTATTGACCTGATACCGGGGACGGCTTCAATATCCATTTCTCCGTATTGGATGGCACCACTTGAGTTAAGGGAATTGAAGGATCAATTGGAAGAATTGATGGCTAAGCATTTTGTTCGACCAAGTGTTTCACCCTGGGGAGCTCTAGTGTTGTTGGTAAAGAAGAATGATGGTGGAATGCGGTTGTGTATTGATTACCGTCAGTTGAATAAGGTCACCATCAAGAATAAATACCCATTGCCAAGGATAGACGATATGTTAGATCAATTGAAAGGAGCCTGTGTGTTCTCGAAGATTGATTTACGGTCGGGTTATCATCAGATTCGGGTGAAGAGTTCGGATGTACCGAAAACTGCATTTATGACACGTTATGGTCATTATGAATTCCTAGTAATGCCCTTCGGTGTGACTAATGCTCCGGCAGTTTTTATGGATTATATGATACGGATATTTCAACCTTACTTGGATCAATTTGTGGTGATCTTTATTGATGACATTCTTATCTACTCTCGTGATTCTCAAGAGCACGGAGAACACCTAAGAATCGTTTTATCCATCTTACAAGAGAGACAACTTTTTGCCAAGCTAAACAAGTGCGAGTTTTGGATGTCGGAAGTAAATTTTCTAGGTCACGTCATATCTCAAGGAGGTGTGGCGGTAGACCCATCAAAATTAGAGGCGGTGATTAATTGGGAGAGACCGAAGAACGTTGCAGAAGTTAGGAGTTTCTTGGGATTGGCAGGTTATTATAAAAGGTTTATTAAAGGCTTTTCCCAACTGGCTTTACCAATGACGAGACTTACTCGAAAGGATTGTTCGTACGAATGGGATTCGGCTTGTGAAAGAGGCTTTATGAGTTTGAAGGAAAGATTGACGACCGCTCCTGTGTTGGTTATTCCTGATCTTAGCAAGTCGTATGAGGTATATTATGATGCGTCGAAGATGGGATTAGGAGGTGTGTTAATGCAAGATGGACATGTGGTAGCTTACGCTTCTCGACAGTTGAAACTGCATGAAGAGAATTATCCAACACATGATTTAGAATTGGCGGCAGTTGTATTTACTTTAAAAGTTTGGCGTCATTATTTGTATGGTGTACGTTTTGAGATGTTCAGCGACCACAAGAGCTTAAAGTATCTTTTCGATCAGAAAGAGTTGAACATTCGTCAAAGGAGGTGGATGAAGTATTTGAAGGATTATGATTTGGAACTAAAATACCATCCGGGTAAAGCGAATAAGGTGGCGGATGCTTTAAGCAGGAAAGTGTTACATAATGCCGGATTAATGATGTTTGAGTATGCCATAATGGAGAAGTTTAAAGATCTAAATCTTCAATTTGTTTGGACTCCTAATGGTGTGATTATGGGAAATTTGAATATCAATTCTACTCTTAGGGAAGAAATCCAACAAGGACAAGGGTTAGATGAGAAGTTACAAGAAGTGTAGACTCAACCGGGTTTTGTGCGAACTACTGACATAATCATTTTGTTTAACCAAAGAGTTTGTGTTCCGGATGATACGGTGTTGAAAAGAAGGATTTTAGAAGAAGCGCATAAGGGTACTTTCACTATACATCCTGGTTCTTCAAAGATGTATCAAGATTTAAAGAGGGACTATTGGTGGTCCGGGATGAAGAAAGATATTGCGGTGTATGTGTCAGAATGTGTGGTGTGCCAATAAGTGAAGATTGAACACCAAAGACCGGGTGGCTTACTGCAACCTTTAGAAATTCAGATGTGGAAGTGGGATAGTATTTCTATGGACTTTGCAGTGGGTTTACCCCGTGTGCAAGGTGGTTATGTTTCGATTTGGGTAATTGTGGATCGGTTGACGAAATCTGCGCATTTCTTAGCCGTGAAGACTACTTACAAGGTGAGTCATCTCGCAAGGCTATTCATTTCGGAGATTTTGAAATTGCATGGTGTTCCTTCTAGTATTGTTTCAGATAGAGACCCAAAGTTTACTTCAAGATTTTGGAGAGCTTTTCAACAAGCTATGGGAACGAAGTTGTGTTTGAGCACGTCGAATCATCCGCAAACAGATGGTCAGACGGAACGGACAATACAAACCATGGAAGATATGTTAAGGGCTTGTGTGCTTGAAAGTGGAGGAAACTGGTTAGAACTTTTAGCATTGATTGAGTTCTCTTATAACAATAATTATCATGCAAGTATTGGTATGGCTCCTTATGAGGCATTGTATGGGAGGAAGTGTAGAACGCCATTGTGTTGGGCGGAGGTTGGCGAAGATAGAATTTTGGGACCCGAGATTATTCACAAGACTACGGAAAAGATTAGGATGATCCATGATAAAGTTAAACAAGCACAAGATCGTCAGAAAAGTTATGCGGACAACCGTAGGAGACCTTTGGAATTTGATGAGGGTGATCATGTATTTTTGAAAGTTACTCCGAGATTGAGGATGAAAGAACCGTTTCGATCGCGGAAGTTAAGTCCGAGATACGTGGGACCGTATCAGATCTTAGAAAGAATTGGTGAAGTAGCTTACAGATTAGCCTTACCGCCTTCTCTGTCAGAGATGCACGATGTTTTTCATGTATCTCAGCTTCGAAAGTTTGTTCCAGATCCTCTTCAGCCAATTCTACCCGATACTATTGAGATAGAAGCAGATCTAACGTTTGAGCCTCAACCGAGTCGGATCACAGGAAGAGAAACTAAGGTGTTGAGGAATAAAGAGATTCCTCTGGTTAAGGTGCAGCGGGATGAGACGCATCCGGGTGATGCAACGTGGGAACTAGAATCAGAGATGCGAGACGTTTATCCTCATCTTTTCAGGTAATTGTTTTAAATTCGTGGGCGAATTTCTATTTAAGGGGGGGAGGATGTAATACCCCGTAAATTATTTTACTTTGGATAATATTGGTATGATCAACTGGGTTCCGGGTTACTCTGAGAATTTATTGGATATAATAATTAGAGTAAACTGATGAGCTCAGAGCAAATCAAATTAATATTATCTGACTCTAAGGTTTTAATTGTTAGAGCTTTGGAGACTATTTGGACAACTAGTAGTGTTACTAATTGATGATATTTTACTATATAATTTCTTTTCACCCTTTTTCCACACTTAGAAGCAAAGGAAGAAAAAGATAGAAAGAAGTTGGAGAGAAAGGAAAGGAAAGAAGAGAAAAAGTCCAAGAGCTCAAGATCATCAACCATCACCCACTCTTCATCATCATCCTCTATTCAAGGTGGGTTCTAGATAGATGCTCTAGTTATAGAATTTCTTGAGTTTTAGAGTTAGGTTTTATTTTGTGATAAATGAGAAATCTTATTAAAATCATGACTCTAGCTGTTGAAATGCAATATAAATGTTGTTAACTGCTTGTTATTATGATTATACTGTGTTTTGATTGTTGTGTTAAGGTTTGGATGTGTTTTGGATGGTGAAATTATTGATTTTGGATGAACAACAACGCTGTTGGGAAGTTGGGTTTTCCAGGGTTCGCCTAGGGAACCTGGGGCGAGTCACAGCGAACAAGCTTTCAAGGGTTCGCCTAGCGAACCCGGAAGCGAAGGTCAGCGAATGTTCGCTAACGACGTTCGCCTAGCTAACTTTGTTCCTTTTCAGTTCTGGTTAGTTCTGCCTTGTTTTGCCCAGAGGTTCGCGAAGCGAAGGGCAAGGCGAGGTTTCGCCAAGGGCTTCGCCTAGCGAACTTTGTGTCTGTTTTGGTCTGTTTTTTGTTTTTGCCTGGAGCTTCGCCTAGCGAAGGCGGAAGCGAACGCTCGCTGGGAGGTTCGCCTAGCGAACATGACAGTTGGTGCAATTTTGTTTCTTCCATAACTTTTAACTCGTTTATCCGATTTGAGTATTCTTGGTATCAATGTGAAGCTATGAATATACTCTATCTAATGGAAGTGAGAAATATCAGTTTATTGCCCGATTAAATAGAATCAGAGGAAAACCAAGTTTGGTGTACCATGGGTGATATATTGTTTTATGTGGCTCCATTATATGATTGAATTATGATTGCCTATTTCTTATTGTTAAGCATGTTGAGATGCATATGCATGTAAAAATACAAATAGGTAGAGTGAGGATATTTCCGTAAACAATGTAGAAAAGTGTAGAATAACATAATGACAACGATTGTGCGTGCGGTGCTGAGGCGTGTGTCAGATACTAATGTCATAGAATGAGTAAACACTAGTATGGAACATGTTTGTTAAACCTTTGTGGTGGTGATAAGGCATTATGGCCTTGTGATTGTCGAATACAATCCCGTTTGTGTGTGAGATCACGTAGTCGTAACCGATTATCTTGTGAGTGCGTTTCATGGGTCTCGAGCTCCTCTGAAACATGTGCACAACTACTTGGCAGGTTTGATTCCCGCGTGCAGTACGAATGACGCTCTGGGAGCGTATGCTTGTGACAGTTAATGGCCCGTGTGAAGTGACGGTTCATAACGGTTAATGGCCCGTAGAACCCGAATCCATTCGTATGTCAAGTAGGTTACAAGGATCCATGACTCGGGTCGACTTCTAGATGTAGAAGCGGACGGGAAAAGGGGATGCCTTGGTATGGTTATCGATTAGTGATATTGTGAGTTGATGAACTCATGACATGTTTCCATATAGTGTGAGAATTCGATTGTGAACTCGAATGCCCTTTCCCTTTCCCTTGGACTCGAGTTAGGATTGTTAGCACCTTGTAAAGCCGAGAGGACTTTAAGATAGAGAACTCACTGAGATTTGATGTATCTCAACCCATGTTGTTGTTTACATCACAAGTACGACAGGTTCGGCGAAGGGTAAGGACAAAGTTGTTTGACTTTTCCTTAAGGATCGTAGCTTTTGTGTGGCAAGGCTTCCGTTGTGAAGATTTTGAGATCATTATTGATCTAGTACTTAGTTTTATCTTTTGGAACATCTTGTATATATAACATGCCTTAGTTTTGTGTATTAGGTTTTTTTTTGTTGGGCAATTATATGTATAATGTGTTACTAGGAACTTGTATATTTCAGTACCAAACGTATTACTCATGTATAATATATGCTTTGATGTACGTATATATATATATGGGCGTTACAGTTGGTATCAGAGCAGCTCGTATCCTCGACCTAGCCATGAAATAGTATAAGTATTTTCTTTCCGTTTCATATGTGTTGTGTCGCCATTGGTCTTACGTGTTATATTTATGGTATTGAGCCTGATCAACTTAATCCTATTTGTATGACATTTAGGAACATGGCCGACCGACACAGAAATAATCGGGGTAGACCGAGAACCACTCCAGTCGGGATAAATCCACCAGGTGATGATGGGAACAACCCTTTGTATTAATTCATACAACAGATGCAGCAACAACAAAATCAGTTTATGCAGCAAATGGTACAGCAGATGGCTGATGGTCTGCATCCTCCAGTGGTTGTTCCGGAAGCTGCAGGGGGAACCTTTAGGGATTTCATTCGTATGAGTCCTCCGGAGTTTCAGGGAGGGTTAGATCCGGTAAAGGCGCATGAATGGATATCTGGTATGGAGCGGATTTTCTTGATAGTTCAGTGCAGTGAGGAAAATAAAGTGGTTTTCGCTTCTCACTTGTTAAAGGGTCCTGCCATGAGGTGGCTGGAAAGCGCTTCAGCCTTAATGACAATTCAAGAGGTACCGAAGGTATGGGAGCAGTTTAAGATAAATTTTATGGAGAAGTATTTTCCAAGTTCCTTAAGGTCTCAGAAAGAATTCGAGTTTCAACAGTTGAGACAAGGCAACTTGACTGTGGATTCTTATGCGGAAAAGTTCGAGATCATGGCGGATTATTCTAGACAGGCCATGTATGCTCCTGATGAGAGATGGAAGATCGATCAATTTCTGTTTGGTTTGAGGGCTGAAATTTCACGTAGCGTGTCTTAGAGGGAATTCACTAGCTATGCTGAATTATTACGGCAGTGCTATGTGGCGGAACACGGTTTGAAGAAGGTACAAGCAGAAGGAGAATTGAGTAGGTTGAATCAAAGTGACCGAGGGAGATCGAATCAATAATTTAGACCAAGGCAATAATCTTTTAAAGGGAAACAATTTCAGAGTTCCAGGACTAGTGTGCCTCCGGTGTGCCGTACTTGTGGTAGAAATCATCATGGAAAGTGTGGTATCCAAGGGGTAAGGTGTTATCAGTGTCAGAAAGTGGGCCATATGGCGAGGGATTGTCCTCAAAATAGGAATCGAATGCAAGAAAAGAATACCGGGCGAGTTTACACAATAGATGCAAGGAAAGCCACGGGTGACAATTCCTTGATTGCTGGTACGTGTTTGGTTAATGGAAATCCTTGCTTTGTTATATTTTATTGTGGAGCAACGCACTCCTTTATATCGATGCAATGTATGAAGCGACTGGGGTTGCAAGCTCTTCCATTGTCACCACCCATGGTGGGTACTACTTTCATGGATGAGATTGTTGAAACACCGTTAATGTGTGAAAATTATGTTTTATCTGTGAATGGAAGAGTTTTCCAGATTGATCTTATTTGTTTGCGCTTAAGAAAATGGATGTTGTTCTGGGAATGGATTGGCTTTCTATTAACTCGCTATTTATCGGTTGTGAGGAGAAACTAATTATTATTCCGTCCGTGGAGGCTACTCCGAAGGATGTGTTGACTACTATTTTGGAAGGTACAGTAGGAATGATTAATTTCTTGTTTGAGAATGAAAAATCTGTTCTTTTGGTTCTCACTAAGGAGGAGAACGACAACCTTCAGGTTTTGGGTATTCCAGTAGTCTGCGAGTTTCCGGAAATTTTTCCCTAGGATATCACTTCTCATCCTCCGGAGAGGGAAGTGGAGTTCTCTATTGACCTGATACCGGGGACGGCTCCAATATCCGTTTCTCCGTATCGGATGGCACCACTTGAGTTAAGGGAATCAAAGGATCAATTGGAAGAATTAATGGCTTAGCATTTTGTTCGACCAAGTGTTTCACCCTGGGGAGCTCCAGTGTTGTTGGTAAAGAAGAAGGATGGTGGAATGCGGTTGTGTATTGATTACCGTCAGTTGAATAAGGTCACCATCAAGAATAAATACCCATTGCCAAGGATAGATGATTTGTTAGATCAATTGAAAGGAGCCTGTGTGTTCTCGAAGATTTATTTACGGTCGGGTTATCATCAGATTCGGGTGAAAAGTTAGGATGTACCGAAAACTGCATTTATGACCCGTTATGGTCATTATGAATTCCTAGTAATGCCCTTCGGTGTGACTAATGCTCCAGCAGTTTTCATGGATTATATGAACCGGATATTTCAACCTTACTTGGATCAATTTGTGGTGATCTTTATTGATGACATACTTATCTACTCTCGTGATTCTCAAGAGCACGGAGAACACCTAAGAATCGTTTTATCCATCTTACAAGAGAGACAACTTATTGCCAAGCTAAACAAGTGCGAGTTTTGGATGTCGGAAGTAAATTTTTTAGGTCACGTCATATCTCAAGGAGGTGTGGCGGTAGACCCATCAAAAGTAGAGGCGGTGATTAATTAGGAGAGACCGAAGAACGTTGCAGAAGTTAGGAGTTTCTTGGGATTGGCAGGTTATTATAGAAGGTTTATTAAAGGCTTTTCCCAACTGGCTTTACCAATGACGAGACTTACTCGAAAGGATTGTTCGTACGAATGGGATTCGGCTTGTGAAAGAAGCTTTATGAGTTTGAAGGAAAGATTGACGACCGTTCCTATGTTGGTTATTCCTGATCCTAGCAAGTCGTATGAGGTATATTGTGATGCGTCGAAGATGGGATTAGGAGGTGCGTTAATGCAAGATAGACATGTGGTAGCTTACGCTTCTCGATAGTTGAAACTGCATGAAGAGAATTATCCAACACATGATTTAGAATTGGCGGCAGTTGTATTTACTTTGAAAGTGTGGCATCATTATTTGTATGGTGTACGTTTTGAGATGTTCAGCGACCACAAGAACTTAAAGTATCTTTTCGATCAGAAAGAGTTGAACATGCGTCAAAGGAGGTGGATGGAGTATTTGAAGGATTATGATTTGGAACTAAAATACCATCCGGGTAAAGCGAATACGGTGGCGGATGCTTTAAGCAGGAAAGTGTTACGTAATGCCGGATTAATGATGTTAGAGTATGCCTTAATGTAGAAGTTTAGAGATCTAAATCTTTAATTTGTTTGGACTCCTAATGGTGTGATTATGGGAAATTTGAATATCAATTCTACTCTTAGGGAAGAAATCCATCAAGGACAAGGGTTAGATGAGAAGTTATAAGAAGTGTTGACTCAACCGGGTTTTGTGTGAACTACCGACGGAATCACTTTGTTTAACCAAAGAGTTTGTGTTCCGGATGATACGGTGTTGAAAAGAAGGATTTTAGAAGAAGCGCATAAGGGTACTCTCACTATACATCCTGGTTCTTCAAAGATGTATCAAGATTTAAAGAGGGACTATTGGGGGTCCGGGATGAAGAAAGATATTGCGGTGTATGTGTCAGAGTGTGTGGTGTGCCAACAAGTGAAGATTGAACACCAAAGACCGGGTGGCTTACTTCAACCTTTAGAAATTCCGGTGTGGAAGTGGGATAGTATTTCTATGGACTTTGCAGTGGGTTTACCCCGTGCGCAAAGTGGTTATGATTTGATTTGGGTAATTGTGGATCGGTTGATGAAATCTGAGCATTTCTTAGCCGTGAAGACTACTTACAAGGTGAGTCATCTCGCAAGGCTATTCATTTCGGAGATTGTGAAATTGTATGGTGTTCCTTCTAGTATTGTTTCAGATAGAGACCCAAAGTTTACTTCAAGATTTTGGAGAGCT